>JADMNL010000031.1:115550000-118177500 GCA_016271365.2 Neoceratodus forsteri
CAGTGCTTTGAGAATGGTGCCACTAAAGTTGTGTGGGCTTTTTCAGTACTATCTGCCATTAAGAGAAAGTGTTCATTAAGTCTGTTTCGCATCAACTACCGAATCAGCTCGTGTTCTAAGCCATATGCCTGGTTGGCTGAGCACAACTCTGATTAGATAGCTGTGAGGAGAATTCACATTCTAAACTGTGAATTATTTCTCCAGATGTTCCAAAGTACGGATTATCAATTTATTAAAACAATGATGAAAGAAGCTGAACAGGTATTATAAAATGCATGCTTTTGAGCTCATCCATACATTGCTAGACGGAACTAAACATAGAGGATAAGGAAGCATTTCTAGACATGGGTCCTGCCTGGCCTTGGTATTACGGGGCGGATGAAAACTGCTGTATCAGTCATTTCTTGCTCTGTTTTACCTGTTCAGACATATCCCTCGTCAAGAATTTCAGGTGAGTCACAGCCGGAAACTTGTCTTTCCGAGCCAGGTCAGTTGTGCAGCGCATGAAGAGTGAGGGGAGGATCTCTGTGTCGATTTTGCACTTCTCGTTCACCACACTGACGCAGACTTTGTAGAACTGCACAGGTGAGCTGCTACTCCCATCTGATGTCGCCACTACAATGTTCCCACCCCCTGTAAAGGCAATGTCGGCTAATGCCACCCTGCAGCGGAGCCGACACAGGCTCTCAGTGGAGGTCAGGACTTGTCCACTCGGTTTCAGCAAGGAGACGGTTACCAAGCCACTAATTGTCACTGCAATCCAGCCTTCCATGGGCTTCCCGCCAAAGAGAGTTAAGGAGGGAGAAAACTTCACTCTGGAAAACTTCTCGCCAAAGTTTGAGGGCTCAGACTGTGGAGAAGCGAAAAAAAACACACACATCAATTTATACAAATATTCTTACTGATTATGGAATTTGCTTTTTTTTTTTTTTTTTTTTAAGAACTTTGTTTTCACTGAAATACATAAATAATGTTACATCAAGAAAAATACATTCATATTAAACACAACAGTCAATACGGGAATCTCGAGTTAATACTTCTTAGCTGATGCACATGCCCAGACACTGCTGCAGCGTCGATGCTGATGTGCATACCCAGAGTCACGGTTTCACTTTTCTAACGTCCCAAATTATGTGTTGGAATGCCATTTTACGTGAAAACTTACCTTACTAACATCAGTGTGATACCCATTTTCACTATATATAAAACTACAGTACATCCACGTGTTAATACAAAACAAACAAAAAAAACTCGTGCATGCACGTTGCCATGTTCTGCGGACACGCATCCTGCTGGAATTAGGAATACGGAGGATCACTGGAGGTGGAACTTAAGGTCGGGCTGAGACTAACTCGGTTTAAAAAGAAAACAAACAAACAAAAAAAAAAAAACATATTCGAGGCAGATCTGGGGCCATAGATGACATCATAAGGCACATAAACCGTGCCTGGCACTAAAAATGTATACAGTGCTCCTTTAAAGAGACTCACCAAGCTATTTGAAAAAAAAATGTGCACCACATATTTCAGTGCCTTACCAGAGGGAAATGCTGCCTGCGTGTAGTTGTGCCAAAGATTTAAAGTTATTTAAAAGAAAAAACGCTTGTAAATTTATATCTACAGGGTCTCCTGTACTTACCCATGTTTAGATCCGCCCCTGCGTTGCCCCGCACTCTGCCAACTTTATGACATGATGACAGGGAGAGCGCGGGGATGCGCTACATTAAAAGACTATGGGGGTAACTTTACGAACAATTTTATATACTATATTGATCATATGGTGATGAAACGAGGGCACAGGGCAACTAACAAGGCCCTTCTCAGTTCTTTGATTTTTTTTTTTTCTTCCACCATTTCTTTTGGAATATTTTGGCTTTGCTTTTTCTCATTACACTCATCTCTCCCTCTCTCCTTGTTTTTTTTCTGTGTGCTTCCACAACTGCCGTTGCTGAGAACCAGGGCTCTGCCTGAAACATGAGGGGAGGGAAAAATCATGGAGGCACCCTGCATATGGAAAAGAATTACATAGATGGGTCAGACCAAGATGTCAGGTATGTGCAATTCCTATTCATTCTGCCTCGTCTCCTTCCTCCCTAAAGTCTCCTCTTTCTCATTTTTGTCATCCTACCTGCAATTGCTTGTGACCCTTCCTTTCTCTCCATTCTCTAGTCTTGCCCTCTTCTCACTCTTCTATTTCTGTATATATTAGAATCCGTGTTATTTTTTAGATGCCTTCATTTATTATTCTGCCTATAATATTTATGATTCTGCTAGTAAAACTATATTGTCCTGCAACGAATCCACTGGTGTGTCTCTCTCCCGCCCCCCGCCGGGGCTGATCAATCAGTTCCTGGTCCACCCTCTGCTCACCACTACCCCATGCACCAGTCTCCATTGTTGTCTGATTACACTACCACTCCCATAGTCCCCTTTTACCGTGTTCTCCCACAACCACTTCCTTCTCACAACAGACTGCCCTGAACTTCCTGCCTCTTATTATGCTGTATGCTTCCACTATTTTACTGTGTCCTCCTACAGCAATGTTACCTATGTCAATATATTGCTTTGAATTTTCTGCCTCTTATTATGTTGTATATTCTTACTCGCTGTAAGTTCTCACATTGTACTGTCTATGTATTGCACTACTCTATCAGGACCTCCTTGTAAATGAGCATGCTCAATGGAGTTTTCCTGCAAATAAACTTGAACTTGATTATTGTATTTTACATTGCTATTTTTTTATTATTAGCTATTTTCTTTTCCCCTCTCCCCCAGGACATGTCTAGAAACTAGCTGTTCTCAGCTTAGCATATACTTCCTGGTTCACTTCTAAATAAATGTGCAAACAGGCCACTACTTCACTAATAAAGACTAAGTTTCAGACTTTTGTTTAAAAATTATTTTATTGTTTAAGCAAGCAGTATAGCACAGTGGGTTAAGGCTCTGAGCTGGAGACCTGGGTTTGAATCCCACAGCTGCCTAGGTGCATACTACGTGATCCTGAGCAAATCACTAAACTTCCTTGTGCTCCCAGGTCGCGTCTGGAAACAAGCTTTGGCTTAGTGTGCTACTCCTGGTTAATCAATGTTCCCATTCTAGAAATATGATTAGAGAGCTGCACCGTTCATTAAACGAGTTGTTCCCAGGTGGGATATAATGCCCAGGAGATGATAATTAACCCCAATGAAACTGCTGTTCAGCTTGTTAGTACAGTACTTTATAATGACCAACCTTCTCAACATGCAGAGCCAGTTTGACTCCATTGTGTAGCCACGAGAGAGCCACAATTGGGTCTCCTTCCACTGAGCTGCCGACTGTACTTTCCCAACTGTTGGCCAGGTGGTCCTTCATGCGCCAGCACTTTACCTGCCCATCTGCATCGGCAGATAACAGACGGGAGCCTGGAACAAGGAAGAGATGCACACATAAGTTTATATCTAAGACACAGCAAGGAAAAAAAGCGCAACTTACTGTTAGAAGCGTGGAGAGTGTACAGTTTGCATAACATTCAACACAGACACTTCATAGCAAAGAAGGGAACGACATCTCAACTTGGGTGCCCCCCGGAGATTCACTCAAATACACCCGTTTTTTTTTTTGTTTGTTTGTTTTTTAAGTCTTTGGTAACAGGGTAAGCCCCAATAGGCAGAATGCCAGTTTTCAAGGGCAACCTGGGAGCACTGGGGAGGTTAGGTGGCATGCTTAAGAGTCACAAAGTATGCAAGTGGAGGTTGTGAGAATCAAATCCAGGTCTGCTGGATTTACCAAGCTTATTCACAACTCGTTACTCTAACCTCTAGGCTGTGAAATATCTGTATATTTATCTACCTGAGCTCTGTTTTGTATTCTGCTTCCTTATTTCTTTGTAACCTCTCGGGTCGCTCCTGAAAATAGGCATCTGTTTTGTCTAGTGTGCTTACCTGGTTAACAAAAACTAAATAAAATAAATACTGTCATACACTCCAGGTTCAACTATTCCAGCCTAGCATAGCCCCAACCTACACGCAAGTATGACCCATGTCTGCGACAGTCAATATAGGAAAAAATGAGGCATCTAATCTAAAAGCAAGGTTGGGGAGGGTTGTCCCCTCCTTAAAAAGAACAATTTGAGGGGCTGCCCAATGTCCAGCGCGTCCTGTGCTGGCTTGTACCCAGGTTCAGTTGAGGACTCAGGTACTGGCACTGGGCAGCCAGCAGCTGGAGAGGGCTGCCCACCAAGATGGCATGCCAAGGAAGCCTATGCCTTCCATCAGGGGACTGCTCCATGTCAGCAACTAGCTGTGTGTGCCCCTAAAGGGGGCTGGAGTGTCAAGGGCACTAACAGGGAGAAAACCACATTGCTGTCTCGATGACTGTTACAGGCACTTTCAATGTCCACTCCACAGGGATCTCCTGCAGTGAGAGTGGATGGGGCTAGGGAGTCAGCTGGGTCAGTGCACCTAACTCAAGAACTGAGGGGACGTGCAGTGTTGGGGCAAAAGGAAGAAAGCCCACCAGCCTGTACACCCTCTTAGGCCACTGACTACAACATGCTAGGCAATTCAATCTACAACTAAGAATTCTGGCACACCACAGGTCAGGGCCATGCCTAATTTCCAAGAGTAGAGCTTCAGACCACCACCAGCATAAAAATATTCCAATGGCTCTCCTCTCAAAGATCAGGTATGGTAACTTGGCTGTGCTTCAGTATGCATAAAACATACGACTTGGGAGGCCTGGTGGCCTATCCAGCCCAGTCCCTCCCCTCTTGCTAGTCACATTTCAAAGTTAGTTCATGTATCTTGGTTGAACACAAAGTGGTGTGTATTGCTACATTCCATTATGAGCTCTGCCCATCTTGCTTGCTGGGGCTAATGTAGCCCTATTTGGCCATTTCGGGGGGTTTAGCTGAAGAACTGGATGTGTGGGCTACAGTATAGAAGAAGCTGCATGGTGCTATGAACCCATCCAAAAGAACGGCTTCCACTGAAACAGATAAGTTCAATCAGAGGGTCAAGAACACTTAGTCCTGCTCTCTCTGCTGGCCAGTCAAAAAAAAAACAGAGCATGACCAGAGCCCCTAGTGCTCTGCGGCAGAATTTTCTAATTTCTGTGACAGGGCTCCTTGGCTTCTGCGGCAGCATTTTCTGATTTCTGTGGCATGATTCATTTCTCTGTCAGAACGCAGTCCTACCACTGGTTAAATATGTTGCGATGACATCATATGCGGAGCATAGAGGAGGGGCTTCAGGATAAACGTGATGGGAAAGAAAGCCTGACACTGTGGAAAATCAGTATATTTGAATGAAAATTCACCAAAACCAATGAATTCTGCAGCGCGCTATATATATATGTATATACACACACACACACACACCACGCGCATATATTTATATACATATATATTCATTCTCCAACATGATGCAAATTCTGCAACCGCAGATCCCAGGGGCACTGAGCATGACCCATGGAAACCGCTGGGAATCTGAGGCCCAGCAGACACATTTTCCTTTCAAGTATACAACATGACCCTAACAACCAACAGCTCAAGGAATTCTCTAAAGTCCCATGTTTTAGAATGCTTTCAATTCAGGGTGTCCAGCGCAAGTGCTTTACTGCCTTTTTTTTTTTTAACTTTCTCCTGGTCTTGGCCTGGAGGAACCTTTCTCCTCTGGTCTTGTTGGCTGGGCCCTGTCGTACTGGGAACCCAGTGTCATGATGCTCACTACTGGGAGATTTTTTGCCTTTGTTTTTTTTCTCCCGGTTCATCCCTGCCCCTGAGGGCTCCGACGCAAAGGACTTATGTCCAGACGTACAATGAACTTGCGCACACCACCGGCAAGCATCCACAGTGCCCTCCCCACCTCGATTCCCTTGAGGAGACGCTGTGTCTTGCCACCTGTGCTCCCATAGGCAGCAACACTGTGGGCATCACTGTCCGGTAACCCCCCTCTCCCAGAGGACAGCATCTGTTGGGACGCTCAATTCTTCTTCCTCCTCCAGTGACCTGGGTCCGTTCCCACACCAAGGTCACCAGCGTAGCGTGAGGTGTGACATCCAGTGCCTCAACCCTCAGCGCCACCAGGCCAATCTTACTGCATTTTCTAAGTTTCATGAAGCCTACTTCCTTGTCATTATGAAAACTGCCAGACTACAAGGAAGCCACTTTTGCTCCAGGTTATTCCCCAGAACTGTATGCTGGCCAACAAAGACTTGCCACAATACAAGGTCTCATACTGTACTGGAAAAACACAAGAGAGAAAATGTGTACACACAAGTTTTTCCTCAGCAAAGATGAAAAGGAAAAAAAGAGCCATTGCTGATCCTAACCAAGGGACTGAAACTAGCACCAGATCAAGGTTCCAAAATGGACACCGGACCACTGCCCAAATGCTGATAGATTCTGTACAGGAACAAAAACGGAAATCGAGCAGCCAGTGTAATGAATACAAAAATATTCTAACTAGAGTATTAATCAAAGAGGCTTGAAAAAAAACCAACTTATTACTTAGTATTTTAAATAATAACACGACTGGAGGACTGGGGCAATACTTGGGGCAACCTTTCTCTCTGAAAGGAGAAACAAATCTGGTAAGTGCCAGGATAGAAGGTGGAAGTGGAGTTTCCAAAGCACATTTGAAGTTCAACTGTTAGACTTTGTCTCTGGGACATCCATCTCCCATGGAGAATGATGCAGAGTGAAACCAGAAGTGAGGGATTTCTGGGGTTAGAACAGCTGGCACTACTGCCCTGCCTGACCTTGGCAACAGTTCAAAAAACTATTGTCCACTAAACTGGGTCCTGTCCATGAATGATAAAAAGGGTAAATACTAGCCACCGTCTCAAGGGCAGGTGATTACCATGATCGGAAGGGGGTAGGCCACCATAAGAGAGATATATTTTTTTTTTTTTAAGGAAACAGGGGGGAAAACTGGCCCCAGGAATTTATTTTAACCTCCAGTACATACAAGCATATAAAAATGCCAGCAGATACAGGCCATAAGGTCTATCAAGTCTCAGCTAATCAGTTACTCTGCAGCTACCCTCCCCGTGCAGTAGTGCCTTCCCCCAACCCTGTCCCACCGCTTCTTAAAACTGCTCACTGACTTTACGGTTAACCCCCTCCTCTTGTAGGGTGTTCCACCCAGCCACCACCCTTTCCATGAAATAGTGCCTTCTCATTTCCCTCTTGAATCTTCCCCTTCCAATTTCAGACAGTGCACCCTAGTATCTCTCCCTTTCATCTAAAGCAGGGGTTCTCAAATGGTGAGGCCAGCCTCCTTGGGGAGGGCCCCAACCTGTTCCAGGGGAGGCTCAAGCAAGTCTGAAAAAGTACTGTATTTAAATTTTGAGTTTTATGTATTTTGTGTGAAGAGATGAAGAAAACTGAAAGAGGATAATAGTAGGTGAATTTTATGTATTTAATTATAATAGGTGACAAGGGAAGGTGAATGAGCCAAGGCTCATTTCAGGTGTACCCGGGGAAGGGTAGGTAGTGAATACATTTCAAAAGGTAACTGCAAAACAATCAAGAAATACACAATAAACAATAGTGCAAATAAATATGAACAGTAAACTAATAATGAGTGGTGGTAATTGATCAATTTATAGACTGATGGCAGAACAGCCCAAATACAAGGGTTGAGCATAGAAGTGCTAAGAGCAACAGCAGGAAGGAGCAAAGTAATCCCAGAGAAGTTGCTTAGGAGTAGGGAAGGAGGGGGACAGGCAAAGGTTATTTCATATAGATTATTTCAGTTTTTGGGGGAGGCTCACTGTGACAAACTCTAAGAACTATTGATTTAAAGATTCACTCTGTACTAACCCTATTTATGCCAGTCATATAGTTGAAGATTTTGATCATGTTCCCCTATCCCTCCTATCCTCCAGTAAGCACATGTTGAGCTCCCTCAGTCTCTCCTGGTGGGTTTGCCCGCCATTCCCATGATCATCTTGGTTGCTGCTCTGCATTGGACCCCCTCCAGCAGCCTTTAAGTAGGCCCATCAGAACTGTATGCAGTATTCCAGGTTTGGTCTGACTAGCAACCTGTACAGTGGAAGGATAACCTCCCTCCTCCTGGACCCGATTCCACTGGCAATACACCCCAACATCTTAATATTGATTTAGCTGCTGCTTTTCTACACTGTGCTGACTGGTTCATCTGCCCTGTGGTTAGCACCTCAAGATTCTTCTCCTCCTCTGTAGTGGATAACTGTACCCCTCCCAGCCTGTAGCAAAACATCTGGTTTCTGACTCCCAAGTGCATGACTTTGTACTTTTTCACGCTGAAACCCAACTGTCATATGTTCAACCACCACTCTAGTTTAGCCAGATCCTCCTGTAATGCTACCACCCCTGCGTTGTCCACCACCGCACCGATCTTCATGTCATCTGCAAACTGGCTGATCTTACTCTTAATCCCATCCACGATGTCGGCAACAAATTTGCCAAACAACATTTTAGTAGTGTGTATGCATATATATGTGTGTGTGTGTGCGCCACTATCACTTTTTTTTTTTTTAACCAGACTGCACTACATAATGTTACAGCTGGTTACTTACATATATGGGATGTGGCGGGCAATAAAACTCGGGCATGATTTTAACATAAACAAACGCTGACTGGAGTGGTCTCAGGATATAGTGGCAAAATACTGACCCCCTCTACTTTGGGGGCAACAGAACATGTTTGATCAGAGAGATAAACTATTAAGTCCTGCTAATTCATTGACTCACTATACCCTCACTTTGGGTGAATATATATTCTGCAATATTGTATCTTAATGTATACCACTTGGGCCAGCGGGCTACATACCGGACTGGTCCCATTCCAAACAGGTTATAATCTCCTGGTGGCCAGAGTTGATGGAATAAACCTCCCAAGGGTGCTCCGTGTCCAGAATGTGGATCATGTGAGTCAGATCTGGAACCAAACAAGAGGACAAACTTAGAGCCACTGCATGTCAAAGCGGGCGGGCGGGCAGACAAGGTCCCGGGGCCTTACCGTTTCCCTCCTCGTTGCGCAGGTCGGTGGTGAAGGCGATGAGGTTCCTGCACGACCAGGCGCACATCAGAGGCACCGAGGGGCAGTAACTGCTCTTCGGCCGCTTCTCCCACTCGCATACGTAAGCCACATCCATACCGGCGGGCACCAGAAGCCGGAGGGGAGCACTGCAAGGTCGGCGCCCCAAAATCTGGGAGCCGGAGACAGCGGGGCGGGCGAACAGATATCGCACAGTCTCCCTGCAGCTGTACGGGGACGGTTATGTCTCTCCCGGGGGCGGCGGGCTACTTGCTCCCCCGACCCTCAGCAAAAAGACCCACTGCGCGTACAGCGCCCCCAAACAGAAACACTTTGGAGACGGCTGAGGCGAGCCCCAGCTCAAGACCACCGTTCCCTTCCCAGCCAGCTGATAGGGTGCTCTCCTCTGGCGACACCAGCACTGAACCCCTCTCCCTCCACTGCAGGCCTTGCTATTTCCTAACAACGAGCTGCCGGTATCCAGGTACCGAGCAAAGCCCCCTTCTCCCGGGCGGCCAGGCGTTCGCCGCCTGGGGCACCAAAGGTCTTTCTGCCCGGGCCACGGTGTCACCGTCACCCTTCCCACGAATTGGTTGCACTGCCCTAGGCAACCGTTGTTACCCGACCCGCCAGCAGTAAACGGCCAACTCTTCGCAGGCACTTTTAGAGGACCGTCGTGGGGTCCTTCCCCAGCCCGACACGAGAAAGGTTATCGTGACGTCACTGATCATTTGCATAAAAGGGCCGTTCCTCAGGCGGTCTGGTATTTTAAAGAACTGCAGCATATGAAAGAGGTAGGGAGGAGGAATTTTTGATGTTAAGGTAACGATTTTATAGTGGAGTCTCATTCTGTGAGCAGATGTCTTCAAAGATGTGCCCCATAAATAGTAACCCTCACTGTACCAGGAGATAGTTAGCAGCAATTTAAATAGGTTGAAGGCCACACTGATGTTTGTGGTTGTTAGGTGGCATAAGTACTCTATTTTCCTCCACTTCCTAGGGTTATAGGGGGGTGAGGGTGATCAGGGTTCTTTGTTACCTGATGATCACTTTTTCTTTCTCCCACATCACTACCCATGACCAAGTGCATAGGTTCCGTTTGTCTTCTTACCTAATCGAAAAACAGTTGTGTATCTTATGTACCTTACCCAGTGCTGATTTCTGTTTCAGTTTGGGAAGTGCCATAGGCTGTGGTTTGTGCAGGATTGCCTTGTGTTTGCTGGATGGTGTGCATACCCAGTCTGGGGTGGTGGGAGGGCCTCTAATGGGGCAGATATTCCCTGATGAAGCCTTTCTTAAGTGCTATGTAGGGGTGTTTACTGCATTGCATCCGTAACTGCTTAAAGACAGACTGGAGGTAAGTGCTGAAAATGTTGAACCTGCCATAAGGATGCTGCATCTAGAAGAATCACGAACCCCTAATTTTCCATGTTGTAGTTTCATTGTTATGTAACCCTTGGTGCCGTGTCTAAAGAGGGCTACAACCCTGCCTTGCGTACACAGTCAAGGTTGAGGGGCATGGGCTCTGTTCAGTATGGTCTGGGAGTTCGTTTCCAAAAGATTTCACAATAAGCGTGGTGCCTCCACCCAGAGTAAGGTTTTGTGGGCCAGTTGGTAAATTGGGTACAACCCCTTGGGATGCTGTACCTACCCATCTCCCTTCCCAAACAACACCCCACACACAGAAATACATTTTACTTTGCACTTCAGTAACAACCGTGTAATTAGAGGAAATCTCTAATAATATGCTCACGGGCACACTTGTAGGGAAAAAAACACAGCTTTATTTACCCTAAGGGTAGGAATAGAGAGGGAATACCTGGAACAGGGAGGTACACAGAATTTGATATTTGATTGTTTGGCAGAAAGCAATGTAACGAGCGATGAAAACAGAAAAAAAACATTTAAACTGTGCCCAACCTCCCACCAGCATGCGACAATGAATACATACCCCTCCCATCTGGTACCAGACCCCTAGTCCTACGCTGAGGTACCCCAGACTGGTGCAGGCTTGTGGCTGTCACGGGTTGTCTGGCGTTTGTGAACGTAAACTTTGTAAATAATTAACTATAGCTTTGAACTTTGAAAACAAATTGTAACAGTTCTCACAGTCTTTTGCAGGGCAGCCCTGCTTACTCTCAGTTTGGTGAATACTCTGGATGATACAAACGGGCTGAAGCTGGGAGCTGCTGAGACTGGTCTTGACAGCACTGGGGGTTTCAGATGGTAGTTGGTGGTGCACCATAGCAGCAGGCAGTAGGAAACCACGGTGCTGGTTGCAGGGGATGAAAACACTGGTCTTCACCTGTCAAGCCTTTCCAAACTGGTCTGGCCCGGTGGCACTGAGGGTTGAGGTGCTGACGCCTCACCTCGGTGACCACGCCGGTGACCTGGGCTTGGGAGCAAGCTCGGCCACCAGGGACAGCAGGGTGGGTGAGGATTGAGCACCTTGGGCTGTCTCTCTCCGGGGGCTGTTGGAGATCGCCCGGCGTGCCAGCTTCTCCTGGTGGAGACTGGGTGTGCTGTAGCATGCTCGGCTGCATGTAATCAGTGTGTCCTGATGCAGGCAGGGGTTGCCATGCACCTAGCGTCGGAGATGTGCACACACATGGGAGGGGAGAGAGATCACCAGAACAAGGGAAAGCCCGGTCTGCGGGGTAGGCAATGGCACCTGTCCCCATGCCCAAGGCTGGGTCCATTCTGCCTGGCCTTCCAGGTTCCTCCACCCGGGTCCTCTCCCACATCAGAGTCTGACTATAAAAGTGCGCCCAAGAGGAGGGGCGGCCCCACTCCAGAGGGGTTAAGCCGGGGGTGCCAGTTGTGGACAGAAGAGGAGGCACAGGTAGGAGGATTTCAGGCAGGGCAGGAGCAGGCAAGATGCCTGAGAGAGGCCTCCCAGACCGCGACCGGAGGGAAAAGATTGATAAAAAAAAAAAATACTTTCCAAACTTCATCTTGGATGGCCTTTGTAAACAGTGCTCACTTGACAGGCCTCTATCTTCTTCTCTCCAGTGGCCCCTAAGTTGGTTGGGGGGAGAGGGAGGGAGACGGAAGACAGGAAACTTTAGTCACTCTGCTGGTTTCAACAAAAACTTAAATCACCCTGTTGGCCAGTAGCAGCAGCCAAAGGGTAGAAAGGCAGGGTGTTCCCCACAGGGAAAAAACAGTCTCAAGCTTTCTTTTCGTCAGAAGTCACCTGAACACCTCTGCTGGCAGGCAGAACACTTCTGGTGATGATCCTCAAAAGGTAGAGGACACCAAGGCAGGATGATCCCCTCGGGAACAAACAGTTTCTGGTAGACTTATCAGTCAGGGTCTGCTGAGATTCTCTTCACAGACAGGCTTGGCTTTTAAAACCTTTCACCAACAGGGAAAACCAAGGATAAAGGACAACCAAGGAAGGGGCTGGAGTAGAACAGTGAAACAGTCTAGGGAGGTCAAATCATGGAAAGCCATGTGTGCAAATGCCAGGAGCCTTAGCAACAAGATGGAAGATCTGGAGGCTGTCATGGTGCAGTCAGACCTGGACATTGTGGCCATCACTGAAACCTGGTGTAATGATAACCACGACTGGGAGATGGCCATACCTGGCTACAACATATTCAGAAGAGACAGAGCAGGCAGGAAGGGAGGAGGTGGCACTGTATGTGAAAAATGACATAAGGGCCACACAGATCCAGGAGGAACAAAATGGGGAGAGATACTGTGGGTTAAGCTGGAAAGGAAAATGGGAACAGCCATCCGCACAGGTGTGGTCTATAGACCACCAGCCCAGGAGGAAGAAACAGATAGGGAGCTGATGCTAGCCATCCAAGGATGGCAGACAAAGGGTGAGGTAGTACTGGTCGGAGACTTCAGTATTCAGACGTGGACTGGAGCATCCCAGCAGCAGCATCAACTAGGAACAGTTTATCCTGACTTCCTTCAGGTGCCTTCCGTCAACTGGTCATGGAACCAACTCGGCAGAAGGCAATACTGGACCTTGTGCTCACAAACAGGGACAGTGTGATGGGGGTAACAGTGGGGGAGCACCTGGGGAACAGTGACCACCAGTCATTGTGGTTTGAAATCACAGAAAGAGCAGAACCAAACCACACAAAAACCGTATCCTGGATTTTGGGGGCGAGACTTTGGGAAATGGGAGATACTTGAAAGAGGCATTAAGGGAATGGGACAGGAATCAGGGGTTGAGGAACAGTGGGCAGTATTTAAAATGGGATTACAAGAACAACAGAATTATGCATTAAGCAGGTTAGCAAAAGGAAAAGGAGGACCATTATGGTTTTCCAAAGAGGTAGCAAAGAAAGTGAAAGCCAAAAGATTGCATTCAGGCAATACAAAAGACACAGGCAGAAGGGGATAGGGAGAAGTACCAGGAGAAGCAAAGGAGGCAGGGAGGTCAGTAAGGGAAGCCAAAGCTCAGACAGAAGAACACATTGCAAAATCAGTGGGTGGGGGACAAAACCTTTTACAGGTACATAAGTGAAAAAAGAAAGACAAAGGGAGGGATAGTGAGACTGAAGGGGAGGACGGGGCAGCGTGGAGGATGACAACAGTAAAGCTGACATATTGAACAGGTATTTCTGCTCAGTCCTACTGAGGGAAGAGGAGGGTAATGGGTCTGAAGGAATACAAGGGTGAGAATGGTGCAGAAATGGACACAAGTCCCTTTACACGAGAAAGGATCCTGAAGGAACTGGAAGTAATAAGAGTTGATAGCTATCGGGGCCAGATGGGGTAAATTCTATGGTCCTTAAAGAACTAAGAGAGGTGGTGGCTGAATCCTCTGGCTATCCTGTTTAGCCGATCACTGGAAACAGGGAGGTACCCAAAGACTGGAGGACAGCAGATGTAGTCCCCTTATACAAAAGCGGGAACAACGAGGAAGCAGTGAACTACAGACCAGTCAGCCTCACCTCAGTAGTGGGGAAGATCATGGAAGCACTACTGAAGGAGAGATTGGTGGAACATCTGGTTGTCAATGGACTACAGGACCCAAGGCAGCATGGTTTTACCAGGGGCGGTCATGTCAGACCAACCTCGTTGAATCTTTTGACTGGGTGACTAGGGGAGGTGGATCAGGGAGAGCAGGACATGGCCTATCTGGACTTCAGCAAGGCCTCTGACACTGTGCACATAGAAGACTATTACACAAACTGGGGAATATGGGTGTGGGCAGACAGTAGTGGTGGTAGGTAACTGGCTGGGTGGCAGGACACAGATGGTGGTGGTAAATGGCTGTCACTCCACAGATGGAAGAGTGACCAGTGGGTACCACAGGGTCAGTGCTGGGACCGGTTCTATTCAACATCTTCATCAGTGACATTGCACAGGACCTAGAAGGCAGAACTTCACTGTTAGCTGATGACACAAAGCTCTGTAACAGAGTAGACCACACCGGTGTAGACATAATGAGAAGGGACCTGCAGAAACTTGAAGAATGGTCAGGGGTTTGGCAGTTGGAATTCAATGCAAAGAAGTGCAAGATAATGCATATGGGGCACAAAAACCCGGCACAATATATCAGTTAGGGGGTGAGGATAGCATGCACCAAGCAGGAAAGGGATCTTGGGGTTATCATCTGATGCTCACCAAGGAGAAACAGTGTGACAAGGCAGCAGGTAAAGCAACAGGATGTTGGGATGTATAGGCAGGGGCATCACCAGCAGGAAAGGGAGGTCATAATTCCGCCTATACAAGACACTAGTGAGGGCCCCACCTGGAGTACAGTGTACAGTTCTGGAGACCATACCACGTAAGGACATAGACAGGGTAGAGAAGGTTCAGAGGAGGGGGCAACAAAGATGGTGCATGGATTGCATCACAAGTCCTATGAAGACAGGTTGAAGGAACTGAACATGTACTCCCTGGAGGAGAGGAGAGGAGGGAGAGAGGGATATGATAGAGACATACAAGTATCTCACAGGGAGGAACAGGGTGCAGGAATACACTATTTTTAAGCAAAAAAGATGTTCCAGGACTAGAGGGCATGGGATGAAGTTGGAGGGAGGACGATTCAGAGGAAACATGAGGAAGAATTTCTTCACAGAACAGGTGGTGGACAAGTGGAACACCCTGCCAGAGGAAGTGGTGGGGGCTGAAACAATCATGGGATTTAAGAATGCATGGGATAGACATAAAGGAATTCTGGAGGTCAGGGGAAAGGGGCAACAGACTTCTAGGAAAACATAAACTGAACTTACAAGCTCAAATGGGCAGACTGGTTGGGCCATAGGCCCTTATCTCCGCACACTGTCTATGTATCTATGTAACAGTAAAGCAGGCAGAGTTTGTCTTTTCTTCAAGGCTGATAAAACCTCTTTTCCTCAGAAAATCACTTCTCCGTTCTGGAGATCAGTCAGGAGCCCCTCTGACAGGCTTGAAGGCTCCCCTTCAATTGTCACACAACCCTCCTTCACTTTCAAAGGCTCGAGGAGAACCGCCTCGAGCTGTAACAGTCTTTTTTTTTTTTTTGCTTTCTGAACAATTGGCAGCCACTGATTGGCTGCTTTTGCTGTCCATCATGTTACTAGATGCCTCATTGGTCCTTGTTTGGGCTCCCTCCACATTGTATACTCCCCCTCCCAGAAGCCATCTCTCAGTCCTCCAAGTCTTCTGCAAAAGCTGATTGGCTGACAGGGGTCACAAGTTCTCTCAAAATGGCTGCTGTGCCAGTTTATATGCAGTCCCAGCTTTGAATGACTCTTACAACCAAACCAAATTGCTTTGGTTTTAAATGTGTATAGGGCTTGATAGCCCATACTGTTCCCTGTAATGCGACTGTAGAATGGAGCTTGTAGGGGCTGGAATATGGCTGTCGGATGGCCTGTTAGGTAGTTCCCCAGGTCACAAGCAGACTCCATATAGTAGCAGGGAACTACATTTCCTGCTGGACTGAGTTTTATATGCACTTTATTAGCACTTAAACACATATGTAGCTCCTTGGGCTTCTCCTTCATGTCTCTGGACCTCGATTAGCTGATTCGGTGGTCAGGGATCACGGTGGGAACCTTTGTTTTGCCGCAGTAGCAGCTTCAAAATTTTTGCACTGCCAAGCATGCACAAACCCGCCAGCACACACTTCCTGGTGTGGCTGCCAGGTGGGTCACGCTCTTGCTCCTCCGCCCTCCGCTTACCAAACACTTATGGGGCTGGCAGGAGGCTAGAGGTTGCTCAGAACTCAGGCTGGCAGTGGTGGATCTCAGAAGTCCCCGGGGTGGCAAGGTAAACCCCACACATTTGGGGGTGGGATACAGTTAATTTAACTTTTCTTAAGCCAACTAAGACCTGCTGTTTGCCACCGTGTTGTGCTGTCCGCCGAACCAGAAGTGACATGCGTTCTTGCTCCTCATATCAGAAGGTGTCCTGACAGCCCATTCATTCAGTGGGAAAATTGAATCAGTGCTTTCTGTATTGTCAGAAGAAGGAAGGTGGTGATGCCATTGTACAAAACGCTGATGAGGCCTCATCTAGAATACTGTGTTCAGTTCTGGAGGCCACATCTTCACAAAGACATAGACAGGGTGGAGGAAGTCCAGAGAAGGGCAACCAAGATGGTGCAGGGTTTGCATCAGAAAACATAAGCGAATAGATTAAAAGACCTCAATATGTATACACTTGAAGAGAGGAAGGAACGGGGGATATGATAGAGACCTTCAAGTATCTTAAAGGCTTGAACAAAGTGCAGGGGGGAGACATCATTCAGTACAAGAGTTGTGCAAGGATGAGGGGACATGATATAAGATTGGAGGGGGGCAGGATAAGGGGAAATGTGAGGAAAATTTTCTTAATGGAAAGGGTGGTGAATGCTTGGAATAGCCTACCCCAGGAAGTGATGGGTGCTAACACAGTGGGGAGAGTCAAACATGCATGGGATAGACATAAGGGAAGAGAGGCTAAAGCCGCTGACCAAGTAGGGTCAGCGGCCGCTGATGCAGGCAGGGAACATGGGCAGACTAGGTGGGCCTAGCGGTCCTTATCTGCCATCAACTACTATGTTACTGTGCTCCAGAACTATTTATTGTCAAGCCCCATTCATGTATGTAACCCTGGCACCATGTCTAAAGAGGGCTACTACCCCTGCCTTCAGGGCTGCAGCTATGAATTTTGGGGCCCCGGACAAGTCACTTGAAATGGGCCCCCGTTTCCCAAACCAGCTAATGCCAGAGATAATGCCAGCTTCTCAGGTGGGCCCCTCCTGAGCTTGGGGCCCCAGACAACTTCCCCACTTTTCCCCCCATTACTGCGGCCCTGCCTGCCTTACGTACACAGTCAAGGTTGAGGGGCCTGGGCTCTGTTCAGTATGGCCTGGGAGTTTGTTTCAAAAAGATTGAACAGTGAGCCTGGTGCTTCCACACAGAGTAAGGTTTTGTAGGCCAGTTGGTAATTTGGGTACAACCCCCTGGGATGCTGTACCATCACACCTCCCTCACAGTCACCCCACACACATGGCATACCTGAAGCCAAAAAACACATTTTCAGTAACTTTGCATTTTTTGACTTAAGCTAATAATATGCTCATGTGACAGATTTTTCCCAGACAGGTAAAACACATTTATTTACACGGGGAGGGTTAGGACTGGGTAAAATGGATGCAGAAGTTGAGCAACAATTTCAGTTTGAGTTGGAGTTTAAAGATCAGCATCAAACAAACCTTTTGCATTTTACTTAAAGGAATTGTGAGCTAACAGTTTGGGCTTCACAGCCCTGCTCTAGAAGCGGTGATAAGCCCTCTGTGTAGAAAATAAAATGTTTTACCCTTGATAACGTTTGGGAAGGATCGTAATTTTGTCGAACTTGGCCAGGCAATCCCTTCCACTTCAATCTGCCTGCTCCGTCCGCACCCCCGTTTTGTGACATGCTACCAGGGGAGGCGAGGACACCTAATACAGGTCTATGGGGCTAACTTTTAAAACAATTTTATTACACTTTAAACTAATGTTTGATAAAATTTAATAAATCATTTTAAAAGTTAGCACCATAGACCTCAGTAAACACGTCCTCATGCTCTCCTGGTAGCTCGTCTAAGCAGGCCGCTGGGTGGAGCAAACGGGCCCAGAAGTGGGAAGGGATCATCTGGCTCTGAGTTTGGACAAAATTACGATCCTTCCCAAACGTTATCAAATGGGCAAAAACATTTATTTTCACAGAAAAGGGCAACGCTTCCCTAGAGTAGCGGGCTACAAAGCCCAAACTCTGATTTTTGTTAAATCACACATTTACTTAAAAAAAATATAAAAGATACTGATGGATTTCACTTAGATTTTTCTGTAGAGAGTTGCTGTACACAGCTACAGTTCAAACCCTTGGTAGAAAGCTTGTGGGGATGTGCACCTCGACACGCTCCCTGCACGTCCCTGCTCCAGGACTGCCTGCACGTCCCTACCCCAGGATTGCCTGTGCTCGTGCAGGGCCAAGAACTGTGTTTGGCAGGGGAGAAAACTCGAAAATGGCCCCCCCGTCCTGCCTGATGATGAGGCTGCCTGCCACCACGAAGCCCCAGAGTCAGCCCAGACCAACCTCGCAGCCCTGGGATGCGCTGTCAACCATAAGGCACCTTCCCCTCGAAGGAGAGGGACCCATCCAGCATAGGGATATGCCAGGCTACCCAGGTAAGGGCTACTGTAGGGGTTGATGGATGGCGGCAGGGGGTCAGAAGGGCAGTGGGCAAGCATAGGCGCTCCGAAGGAGTGGGAGGATGGGGTAGCACTGGGGAGGAGTATAAACAGGTAATACAAAAAAAAATTCTATCTGATTAATCCTGTGCCCTCCCCGCCAGCATTTTAAAGAGATTCACCAATCAAAGGCCATGCACCTGCAATATAGGTGCCTTACCGCCACAGGAGTCTAGAATTGTGTACATTTCCAAATATAATCCAGTAAGAAAAAAACTGTATTCCTCGTAAAATTCTCGAAACCGGATGCTACGGACTTCCCGGTAATACGTGCCGCCCCCACGCTCACTAACATGATGACGAGATGCCAATGAGAGTGCGGGGGCACACTCCATTATAATCAATGGGCAGCAGCTTTTCCATCAATTTTATATATTATTGCCATTTGGTAATGAAACGTGAGCACTGGTCGACTAACAAGCCCCTTTTTTATTCCTCCAGTGCCCACGTTTACATAAGTAGTTTTTGTGCCACAGGGTGGCAGACTTACAGAAAAATATCCAAAAATTGGGCTACTTTTGTTTGTTCATCAATAACTAAAACATGCTTGCATCTGAAACATGAAAGGTTCAAGTTCTTACATACTGCCCAAGGGTGGTCCTTTCAGCCTTTTGGAAATAAAAAATTTAAAATAAAATAGTGTGCTTGCGCAAAAGCAGAAGAAAGACATAGGCAGTTTTGGATAAAGCTAATTCACATGCCATAGATGAAGTCTCTTTCACAGGTCACAAGCCAACAGAAACATCGCCATTTCACTAGACAGGGTTGCCCACATCACCCCTTCTTTTCAATCTCTACTTAGAGCCCCTTCTAACTAAACTTAGACATGAACGGAAAGTCCAGGGGATCTGCATAGGCTCTCAGGAACTCAAACTGTCTGCAT
Organism: Neoceratodus forsteri; assembly: GCA_016271365.2. NCBI lineage: Eukaryota > Metazoa > Chordata > Ceratodontiformes > Ceratodontidae > Neoceratodus > Neoceratodus forsteri. Next base: position 115,569,558 of record JADMNL010000031.1, read on the forward strand.
ATGCAGACGATATCCTTCTCTATGTAACCCACCCTAGAACCACGATTCCGATAGTGCTGGGTCTGATGGACGAGTATAGCCGTGTATCTAATTACAAAATTAATGTTGAGAAAACTTTAGTATTCCTGCTGAACTTCAGATTATTCAAATCTGATATTACGGATCTTGGTCTGCACTGGAGTCCTCACTCTCTCTAATACTTTGGGATTGTTTTAACGAGAAATGAGTCCAAGTTAGTGGCCCTTAATTTGGATTCAATTAAAAACACGATTCAACAAGATCTCTCAAGGTGGACTAAACTTCCAATTTCCCTCTGGGGATGGATAAGTTTTATCAAGATGAATGTGTAACCCCCCTGCAAATGGGGGTTCCCAAAAGTCTTCCAGGAGCTTGCCTGAATGCTCCAAGCCTGGGTGGTGTTCAGAGTCTGAGCTGCTTAACTGTGGTTGCAAGTGAGTGCTATTTGAGCCTCCACGTACTGTCTCTTTAAGAGCTGTCTGCTTGCAGACTTAATTAGTTTGTAGGGGGGGACTGTGTATTTAATGCTCGAATCCCACCCAAACTGTGGAGTAATCGCTCCATTTTGCGGTCGCTGAAAGTGCAAAGGGAGCCCATCTGAAAGCTGTAAACGTTTACCTGTAATCATTTAAAGCATTAGCAAAATTGTAGTTTGTCTAACCTGCCTTTATTGCAGCTGGGACTCTCTGTGTGTTACCTCTCCATTTTGGACCTAAACTGCTGTGCTGGGCCAATTGGGTTAAGGAAGCCCTAAAATGGAGCCTGTGGACGAATCAGAACTTGCACTCTTAATTTGAGCCAGCCACAAGGGGATTGTATGGGCAGTGACTCTGGGAAATGTAGTTTTGACCTTGGCACCTTTTTCTACCAACAGAGGGAGTCTTATTGTGAGTGACAGCTGAATCAGCCAACAGAATAGTGTGGAGCTAAAGGAAATGCCCTGCTCTGTGACTGGAAAGATCAGATCAGTTGTGGCAGTGAAGAGAGAGGAGCTGTGTGCTTCATCGGGCTCCGTCGGGGAGGGAGAGGAGTACTAAGAGGAAAACCCTCCATAGCTGACAGGTGGGTGCCTTCACAATCCACACTCCCGTAGTCGGGCTTGGTCCTCTCCGCTTCCCTGCCTCTCTGGCCGGTAGCTCAATACTGGAAGAAAGAGCACCCTGGGCGGGGGCGACCCTTCCCTGGAGGGAAAACCCGGGGGTTGCCCGGTGCCAGAGAGTAGCGGAGGAGGACACAGTGCCATGCAGGGAGGTAGAGATGGCGGAAAGGAAGGTTGCCAGAGAGAGTTCAGCTGTGGGGTTAAAAAATAGAGTTCGGAAAAAAAAAAAAAAAGAATTCCATATATGGCATGCCTCAGTTGTTAAAGCATCCCCCTTCTCCTATCCAAAACCATCTTATGGTGCAAAGCCTGAAACTTTTATCATTACAAACATAACCCATCGTCCCCATCTTAATTCAAATTTAGGGTAACAATTGTTTAAATTCGCTGTTAACTTCTCCATGTGATATATAGTACACAGTGGGCCAGATATTCAAACTGCGCCAGGCTGTGGCGCAAGCTTGGGCGCAGCTCAACTTGGCTGCGCAGGAGTGTGGCCTGGGCGATATTCAACGGAGCTGCACCATGGCTCAGCAGCTTTGAATATCGCACCCTGGCCACCCCCAGTGTGCATGGCGCAGTGGCACTGCGCCAGCACAAGTGGCCAGAGTGGAGCATGAAGATGCGCTTAGCGCAAGTGCCATTGCGCCATCTACAGCACCAGCGATATTCAAAGTTGACATGCAAATGAAGCCATAATTTATGCAAAGGCGCACATGAGGCCATTTGCATCATTATGGCTCCATTTGCATGCAGGTGCGCCGATCCCCAACGACTTGCGCCTGGCGCCCTGCCAGGACGGCAAAGCCGCCGGCCGGCGCCCCTGCAGCCTAGATCGCGGGCATCTGTCCAAAAGAAACAGTCCTATATCCCTGGTGGTCCAGTGGACGCTTATGTGCCCGATTGAGGGCATCTGTCAAAAAATAGAAAAAGGTCCTATATCCCTGAGCCCCACGCCCGCTCCCGGTCAGCGAGGCGGCAACTACCACCGCCTGCCGCCCGCTGTCTGCCGACTGACACCTCATCAATGGGGCTGCTGCGCCCATTGGTTCTGGCGTGAGCCAATAGGCGATGCAACCTATTCATTCAGATATGTATTCACATGTCTGGAATGTACTCAGCTCTGACAAACTACTACAGTTGGCTCACACTGTGAACCACAAGCGGCGCAGCACTACTGAGATATCGAGCGCGGGCGAAGGTGGAGGCGCCGGCTGACCGGGGCGGGCAGTGGGGCTCAGTGGGCGAGTGGGGGGGTACCACTTGACCACCAGGGCTATTGGAATACGTTGCTTTACAAATGCCCGTGATCAGGCACATAACGGTCCACTGGACCACCAGGGATATAGGACCTTAATCTATTGTTTGACAGATGCCTGAGATCGGGCACATAGCGGTCCACTGGACCACCAGGGATATAGGAACTTATTCTATTTTTTAACAGATGCCCGTGATCGGGCACATACCGGTTCACTGAACCACCAGGGATATAGGACCTTAATCTGTTGTCTGACAGATGCCCGTGATTGGACACATAGCGGTCCACTGGACCATCAGGGATATAGGAACTTATTCTATTGTTTGACAGATGCCCGCGATCGGGCACATAGCAGTCCACTGGACCACCAGGGATATAGGACGGAGTTTTCGTTTTACAGATGCCCGCGATCGGGCAGATAGCAGTCCACTGGACCACCAGGGATATTGGACAGTATTATTCTTTGTCACAGATGCCCGTGATCGGGCATGGGTGCCGCCTGGTAGCCGCAGAGTTCTTGCGGCTACCTAAGGTGGCAGCCGCCATGTTGGCGCCCTGCAATGCGACAGCTCCACCTGTGGGTGGCCATCAGTTGTTCCTTTTTTTTTTTTGGCATAACTTTGTGCTGGCGCAGGTAGGGGTTAAGCGATGGCTCTGCACATCCCGGCTGAATATCGGGCTGTGCAGGTTATGCATGGGAACGCCCACCCCACCTGTGCCTGCATACATTACTGATGCGCCATGATCGGAATTTGTGCCACGACTTTTCTCTTTTGAATATCGTGTCAAGATTGCAGGTTGTGATGGCATAAACACTGTTGCACCATGCGCAACCCTTTGAATATCTGGGCCATTATTTCTCCACAGCTGTATTGTAGGAATAGATGGAGTTAGCCAGAACTTGCCAGTTTTTTTTTTTTTGGTCACTGCTACAACTATATTTAACAGTTTCCTGTCATTTGAAGTGCAACGTTCTTCTGGTAGGTCTAAAAATAGGAACAGAGACTCCCGTAGTTGAAAGTTTGCCCCCAAGTTCTCTGAAGCCATCTTGTAGGGCATGTAAAAAAAAAGAGACTAGCATGGGTCAGGACCAAAGGATATGGCCTAACGTGGCCATGTGTGTACCACACTGGTGCCAACATTGCACACCTCTGTGGGGAAGATATTTAACCTGTTTATTGAGAGTAATGAAAAATCGCACTATTGTGCTGGAAGGATCAGGAGGGGAGACACCAAAATCATTTTTAAAACCCTGGTTGGTTGATTTATTGCATTTGTCCAAGGATTTTGAGGAACAGAGAGCCTACAGGATTGTGCCGCATGGTGGTCAGCTGTGAGCAAGTCCAGGAGAACACCACCATTGGACCTTCCTACTTGAATTAGGATCTTCCTGGGAGCGAGACATTATCCTAATGGCAGCTAAAAATCTCAGTCCGCTACAATGGAATGATGCTCATATTCAAATATTTCCAGACTTGAGCTATGCAGCACATCTGTGGCACAATAACTTTGACGGAATTCAAGCACGTCTTAGGAGCCTGGGTGTACATCATGCTCTGTTGATGCTGGCAGCCTAAGGATCATATACGGGGGTAAAACTTTCCAATCTTCAGACCCCTCAGATGCCTCAAAGCTTTTAGAAAAAACAGAGAAACAATTTTCTGTGAGGGAAGAGGAGTCGACCTCAGAAACAGAGGGGGAAACCTAGACTAAGGTACTGTGACCATTGGCGTTATGGGATGTTTAAGGTGGGAAGGATGCTGTTTCCAGTTTGAGGATCTATGTAGAACAAGTAGGCTTCACATCAGCTATACTATATTTTTGTGTTAAAATGTGTTTAATGACTGTATGGGATGGCATTTCTCAGAGCCTACTCCATAATAAAGATGGTGTTTTGGCACGCTTGTAACTGAACGAAACAGCACCTCCCCCCTTCGTCTCCGACCCTAGTGACTTTTTGCGCCTTCACTGCTGCAAGGCTGGGAACACAATATATTGGCAGGAGGACATTTCGTACTTCAGTGTATCTTGTTACACTTTGTAGCGCCCCTCTTGCCAGCGGTAGAACTGATATTGTTTTTTCTTATTTTAATGGATGCTCGGGTTTAACGGCTGACTTTGTACCAAAATAATTTATATTTTCTCAGTCCATTATGCTGAGTATAAATTGTTCTCTTTTTATGTTTCAAATGTCAGTAAAGACATATTCTTCTTAAGCGTAGTCACAATAGATCACTGTATTTCCGAGAAGCATTAGGTTTATTAGTTAGTTTCTAAACGTTTGATCTCTTTAGTCTAGTTAATGCAACCAATGTAATCTCTAACGATTAAGCACTCTAATCAATACAGTTTATTCTACTTATTATACAGTTAGTAGGGGGATGAATAACTCTGTATATTGGGTGATGGACAGTAGCATGTTTTAGGTAACATCCCTGCTCATGGCTGCAATCGGTCATGTATTTTCTTTTGGTTATAAAAGGAAAACTTCTCTAAAAGGTATTGTAGGAAATGTGTCTTTTACCCCAGGTGTAGTAACGAAGGACAGTGGCATATTAAGGGACACGTTACTGTAAGAATATGGTTTGATTTTAGCCATGGCTGACAACCATTTTCTAATTGCCTGCTTGTACGTGAATGTTATGTATTGCTTTACATAAATTGCAATAAAATATAATTTAAAAAAAATTGTGCTATTGTGTTTCATGAATATTCTTTCCACATATGGAAAGAAGTGACCTTATGGAGATTCAAAAAGGTATGTATCCTATTGCTTGTCTGTAATTATAATATTAAGGTCTTCCTTACAGAAATACAAGTGTGCAGCATGCATGCCACATGTAATAAGCATGCCACATGCTTAATAAGCATGCGGCACTGCATGATTTCTATTTCTGTTAGGTTGTTCCCATGCCTATGAATATATGTTGGACAGTGACGTCCTGCAGAGACTGCAAGGCCTGATATATTTGTGAAATTAAGTGCCCTAACAACAGCGTTTTCTAGTGTTTGCAAATACTTAAACATATGGGCCCGGATATTCAAACTGCCATTCTAGGCGCAGAAATTGCGCGCTCAAAATAGTTGGCGCTGGTGGTCGGGCGATATCGTGAGTTGCCTATTGAGCAACCTTTGAATATCACCCCTGCCACAGCCACTGTGCATGGCGCAGTGGAACCTGCGCCACCGCAAGTTGTCAGAGTTGAGCATTAAACTTGCGGTGGCGCAAGTACCATTGCGCCATGCGCAAATTTCCGATATTCAAAAGGTGACATGCAAATGGGGCCATAATTCATGCAAGGCGCAGGGGGGGCCATTTGCATGTGATTATGGCCCCATTTGCATGCCATTAGCATGTAGGTGCGCCGATCCTCGAGGACTGCGCCTGACCGCCCTGCCAGGCAGCAGCCGTTGGGAACCGACGCACCCTGCAGCCCGATCGCCCGGGATGTATCTGGACACCTCCCCCAAACAGCTCCCGATGCCGATCATGGGCGGTATGTTCAGACACCTCCAGCGTGGGCAGAGGCGTGTATCAACCCCAGTGCCCGATCGCGAGCAGAAGGTGTATCAACCCCCAGTGCCCGATCGGCGGGCAGAATGTAAAGCCCCCAACCCGAGATATCTCCCTGGTGTCTAGTGTCCCCACCCACCCACAGCCCCTCCACCCGCTCCCCGGCAGCGGGCGGGTGGCAGCATCCACCCGCCTGCGCCCCGCCATGATGACTGTCCGGTGGGGCTGCCGCCCATTGGTGGAAGCTAGAGCCAATGGGCGTGCAGCCTCCCAACCATGACAGTCAGTCACAAATCTGGACTGTCATATGCGGTATAGGCTACACCAATGGCGTGCAACCCTGCCGGACAATCAGTCGGCCGGGGCGGCGAGCGGCAGGGTGAGGCGGTGGGATGCTGCCGCCGCTGCGGAGGGGAGCGGGTGGAGGGGCTTCGGGAATGGGGGACACTCAGGACACCAGGGAGACATTCGTTGGGGGGCTTACATTCTGCCCGGGCGATCGGGCATAGGGGTTGATACACCTTCTGCCCGCGATCGGGCACTGGGGGGTTGATACACGTTCTGCCCGCGATCAGGCACTGGGGTTGATACGTTCTGCCCGCGATCGGGCACTGGGAGGTTGATACCGTTCTGCCCGCGATCGGGCACTGGAGGTTGATACGTTCTGCCCGCGATCGGGCATCTGGAGCTGTTTGGGGGAGGTGTCTGCATACATACTGCCCGCGATCGGGCATCGGAGCTGTTTGGGGTGTCTGGATACATACTGCCCGCAATCGCATCAGGGAGCTGTTTGGGGGTGTCTGGATACATACTGCCCGCGATCGGGGGCTGGTGAGGGCACAAGGGACTGAGTTGGGGGCCAGCCACGGGTGGCAGCTGCTGTGTTGCCTGCAATGCAGCAGCTCACCTGTAGGGTGGCCCTCAACTGATCCTTTTTTGGCTTCAAAGTTGTGCAGGCGCAGGTTGGGGGTTGCGCCTGCACAACTCTGCACAGCCCGACTGAATATAGGATTGTGCAGTTTATGCATGGTTCCTCCCCCTCATGTTGAGCATGCATTCATTTGCATTGCCTGTTGCTCAGCCTGTTTTCAGTGGCGCAACTGCCTCCTGCTGAATATCGCAGAATGGGCAATGTAGACTTCGCATGCAACCCTGTTACATGGAGCAACCCTTTCGAATATCTGGGACATGGAGTTCATGCAAAAGTGGGAAAATCAGCTTTTGCAAAAACTTCATCAGTTTCAGGGGCAGACTTTGGGAGGATGCGGGAAGTACTGAAAGGGAAACTGGAGGGCATAAGGCAGGAGATGGACGCAGAGCAGAAATGGGATATTATTAAATGGGGGATTTCAGAGGCAATGGAAGCCTGCACCAAGACACAGAGTAAGAGGAGCAGAGCAAGGAAACCATGCTGGTTGAACAGCGAGGTAGTGGAGGTGGTGAGGGCAAAACGAGAGGCATACCAGAGGTATAGGAGGACAGGGAAGGAAGGGGACAGGGAGGAGTATGCAAGATGGTCCAGGGAGGTGACCAGAAATGACAGTATTTTAAAGTGTCCAGTAAGGGAGGGACGGGATCGTAAATCGGGCCATACTGCTGGCCAACTGATAACTTTCACTTCCCAGTCCCACGGTCCCACCCTGCGCTCAGAAGTTTTATGACATCTAACCAGGGAGAGTGTGGAAGCGTGCCCCATTGAAGCCCATGGGGATGGTTTTCACAATGTTTTTACTGATGTGTAAGTAATCTCTGATATATAAAAAAAAAAAAAAAAAAAAGCTGTCACTCAACTAATAAGTGCAACACCTGCTTCTCTATGGACTACCATAGCCTTGAGAAGCATGCGTGGAGATGGGAACATGATCCACCCACCTTTGGAGGCAGGCATTGCACCAGGGGTGCCAAGGTAAGGTCCCTGGGCTCTTCTCCTAAGCCATTTCCCAGTACTACACATACTGAGGAAGACCAGGGCCATCCATGCGCTCTCTGAGACATCAGAGGCCCTGAGGAAGGGGTCTGGTGGATGGTCGACTTCTTCCGGGTGGCCGGCTGAGCACCCCTCCCAGTTCGTCAGCCCTTTGGGGCAGCGGATACTTCTGGTGGTGTCCACTGCAGTGTGGAAATTATATTTTGTGGCATTCAGGGCTGATCATTTTAGTAGCACTGCTGTACTGTTCCTCTATTTGTATTATTGTACCCATGTTGCTGTTGTTCAACTGTTCTCCTTTTGTTGTACTCTCCCGGGTCGTGCCTGAAAATAGTCATTTTATGGCTAGTGCACCTACCTGGTTAACAAAAACTAAATAAATAAATAAAAATAAATCTTGCTGTGGTAATCGGGTCCTATGCTAATTCAGCATCCGCTCTTTCTGCCAGTGCTAGAAATGTGTTCCAAAATGACTGGGCATTTGGAGTAGCAGCCCCGATACTGTGAAATTCACTGCCGGGGTACCTCCAGGAGGTGCCGTCTGAGAGTTTTTAAAAAAACATCTAAAGACCTTTTTGTTTGAGCAGGCCTTTGGGGCATGAGGAATTTAGTCTGGGACCATCAGACAGCTTAGGAAGCAGCTTGTTTTTAGACTTCTTAATTGGGTTAATGAACATTTTTATACATTGTATGATTGTCTGTTTCCTTCTGCTGTATTTGTATATTTTATTATTTGCTGTCAGGGTGCCCTGTGCCTTCGAGGAAGGGCGCCCAAAATAAATAAACTCTACTACTACTACTTTCTGGCGCTGCACTATATGTGCTGAATAAGCTGCCTGCCTGATAAGCCAGGAAGCTGTTGCATAAACCTTTTTGGCCATAGCACCTAATTTTTTTAGAGTCCTTTTCAGGGACTATGCAGATAGAGTGATTTTTGCTCTCTCACAAGTAGCAGCCTGGACTACTCTTTGATGATCAGGATGGACATGTATTCCACTCCTTGCTTGTCCACCTGGATGGCTACCTCTCCAGAGCAGAACACAGTACCAGACCTGTCTACTCACAAAAAAAATTCTCCTTGGGCACATGCCGCCTGGAGTCGCAAAACTCCTCACTGCCCACAGCAGCACCCAATCTACACGGAGAGCGCTGCAACAGACGTTCCAGGTCCCCAGGTGCTGGACCACTGTGGGACAGAGATCATTCTCACACAGGGCACCTCAGTACTACAATACCCTTAACAAAGAAGCACTTACAACTATGACTCTTGGTCTCTTTGAAAGGGAACTTCGACGCTCCATTGCCTCAACCACGCAGTGTGACTGCCTCTCCTAAAGTATGGTCTTCACATAGTATCAGTGACAGTGGTGCTCTGGGTTCCTGCCTCCTGTCCCTCTTTTGTCACCCCCCACCACACTCCTCCCTTTACCCACCCCTCTCCTCTCAGCTGACACTAGGCCTGAGCCACCATGACCAATCTCATGCCACCCGCCACTTCTACCTGACAATGGCGTTGCCTGCTCATTCCTTCCTACCTCTCTCTCCACTCCATATGCAGTTCACCATCAAAACTTACTCATACTGGCTATTGCTGTCTCTCTCTGCAAACCACCGTACATGCCATGCTTAATTCAACTTTGAAATGTAATATGTATCTATTGCTTCCTTTGTATTGTCGTTCCCCTACATCATTTGACGTGGAACTTTTGTAAATGAGCAGTCCCTGCTCAAAGGTACTTGTAATCCTAGAGTTTACTAAATAAATAAAAAAAATAAAAATATTTTCTTTTGATTTTCTTCTCTATGACTGCAGCTGAGGTGAGTGCAGACGTGGTTTTTGATATGGCCTTCCTAACCAGTTTATGTATGTGAAGTAGCATTCTTCTTGGTGGAGCTACTCCTGACCAATCCATAAAATCAGCATCCTCTTCATCCTCCTCCTCCTCCTCCTCTGTCTCTAGTGGGGGGATGTTGAGGGTATCAACCATTTGTCAGACAAATGAGGAAAAAAGAAGAGTAGTCCTCATTATGCCTTGGAGGAGGTTTGAAATCTTGCTCAGGTGCACCCTCAATCCATGGGGTCACCTTCCTCCATTTACACGTAGTATTCTTCATCCTTGTCCTCTGTAGGCAGATAGGCTGAAGCCTGAGCCGCGGGGCGGGGTGGCAGGTAATTTATTGACACTTCCCATTGCTTGGACAGTCTGGAAAAACTGCCACACTTTTATATGTCCTCTGATGATGGCATTTTATCTGTGCCATCTGACTGCTCCTTTCTCCATTCAGGAGGCATGGCAGTAACATTACCATCACTGGAGTCAGAGTTCCCCCTTTCGGGCATCTTGATGTCTGAACCATCTTCACTAAGCCTTTCTGATGGCTACTGTATCTTTCTTCTTGTCACCTTTCACAGTATTTGCTGCTGTACATGAGGAGATGGACCCTTCTGATACATTCTTTTCACCATCGTAGGGACCACCCTCAGCATCTTTTTTTTATTATTTTTAGGTGACACAGAGGCAGACTGAGAAGGTATGCTTCTTTTTTTTTTTTCTATATACGTTTTTCTTTTACCATTGTTTTTCCTTCCCCTTCCCAGGGTCACAGTGTACATGTCGTGCATGCACGCCAGGATTGTGACCTCTTAGACCCCACCCAGACTTGCATCGCGCTTCTACTGCCTGCGCACTCATGGGGCCTCCACCCGATGGGGACTACAGAGGTGGGCATCCATCCCTGGAGGAAATCCTCCAACCTCCCCCCACCTGGCTCCCTGGCGACCCGGGGTCATTTCCCAAACCGGGTTGCCAGCGTGGCATAATTAATGGCATGGGGTAAAAAATATGACAGGGCTTACAATTTACAAAAAGTCGTAGTGTTGTAGACCTAGGTGCTTTAAACAAAACTCATGACAGTCTGCCTTTGCCAGGAGCTGGAAACATTTTTTACAGTTTTTAGAAACTGTGAGTCCACAAGGTCTCTCTGACATAACATTTTGAGAGAACCTTAAAGCAGCAGTACTAGATAAAAATCAGATCTTTTGTAACAGTTTGTTCCCTGTGCTCTGTTGAGCACTTACTTAGTAATTGTTCTTGTTTTCGCTGTACTACCGCCCCGTAATTTGCTACATTTTTCTTTAATTTTGTTTACATTTCTCCCACCCACCATGTTGAACTGGAACCCTCTGCTGCCAACTGCACATGGGCTGGACTCGCAGAAATACTCTGAGACAGGGGGAACGTGCAGCACAGAGGTCGCTTGAGAGGTCTGAGATATTCAGAACCCCGAGGTGGCAGCTTAGGCTGGTTGGACATGTGGTTGCCCAGCCTGCATTTTATAGTGTATATTTTACAGTGTATAGTTGGGTGGTCAGGTTGTTCTCAGAGTTTAATAAACTCCAGAGCTTCATCTGGAACATGAAAAAACTGCTGTGGTCATCACAGCAGTTCACTTTAATTTTCAACTGATTGATGAACACAAGGTGGTTCTCTCCATTTAAAAACAAAACTCATGCAGTCTCTAGAGGATTTCAGACTGCTGTTGTACCACAAAGGGTACAGTCATGTTCCATGACCTTTGAACTGTGGTACAACAGCATTTTGAAAGGGATGGAAAGCCATACACCACAACACTCTGCTATACATTACATTCTCAGTAGCACCCGCTAACATCCAGAATGGCAATTTCCATTGCTCTGCACTTACAGGGGGGACTCCTCCCTGCACTGTGAGCACATTTCTTGGTATTTTCAATGAACCTGTAGCTTGTGTTTAAATGGCAACAGGTTATTTGGTAATGACCTTTGTTCCCTTTTCAGCCATGTAACGGACTATAGTTTAACAAAGAGCTGTACAATGGCCAGAGACATCGGCAAGGCCCAGGGAGACACTTGAATTGAATGGATGGAGATGTCTGTTCTGGTGTCCTCCAGGAGGAAGCAGGGACACACCTTAAAGATTGAAGGAGGTAACTTTAAGGGTAACATTAGGACGCACTTCTTCTCTCAGAGGGCGGTGAACCTGCCCAACAGCCTACAAGTGGTGACATTAGACATGAAGTCAGTCCAGGCTTTCAAGATAAGCCTGGACAAATTTTTGATTACCAAAGGAATCACAGAATACCCTGGACAGAACAGTGGGTGAGGACACCCTATAAAATTAGTATATGTCTGTACAGTATACTTATTAATTCTGTTTATAAAGGGGGAGAGCAGATCAGATAGGTGGTCCTACAGGCCCTTCTGATCTTATATTACTATGTTAGTTTGTTTTGGCTGCAAGTGTCGAAGACCTGTGGAGGTTATAAAATAACAATTTATTGATAGCTCCAAGTTGGTGCCCAGGCTGGGAGACTTGCTGTTGGCAGGCTGTTCTGAAATGACAACATAGAAACATAGAAATTGATGGCAGATAAGGACCGCTAGGCCCATCTGGTCTGCCATTTTCCCTAACTACAACAAAAGCCACAGACCATACTTGATCTTCGACTTTACCTTCTCATTCCTGTCGCCAGGGTTCCCCTATGCCTGTCCCATGCATTTTTGAATTTCCCCCACTGTGTTTGCCCCACCACTTCTGCTAGGAGTCTATTCCATGCATCCACAACCCTTTCCATGAAGAAATGCTTGTAACTCATGTTACCCCTTAGTCTACCCCCTTCCAACCTCAGGAGGAAAAAGGAAAAGAAAAGTGCGACAAATTAATCAGAAGTACATAGTGCAATATATGCTGAATAAAAAGAATGGGTAAACATAATCTGCTATGAAACCCTATTATTCAAAACCAAAATATGGAACGCTTCACGAATTTGCGTGTCATCCTTGCGCAGGGCCATGCTAATCTTCTCTGTATCGTTCCAATTTTAGTATATGTGCTGCCGAAGCGAGCACAATTATTTATTGGATTCACTGGTATTTATATCCCACTATTGCAGTATATTTTACAGTGATGGGGGAGCAGTCAGTAGATGAAACTACAAAACATACACTTCATGAGCTGGTACTGAAGCATCTAGTCCTTATGGGAAGCATAATTTACTTTGTTCACAATAAAAATGACCTAAATTTATTTTTACACGAATGCTGCAGTGCATTCTGGGTCGATATTCTTGCCCTCCCATATGCAAATGAGACACCCTTACAGCTGCAGCTATTGGTATACTGTACCTGTAGTTCACTTGAAGGCTGCTCGTAAATAAAGTTCTAGTTCACACACCATATTCTAATGTAGGGAACTCACGTCGTAAAAGTAACTAGTCACTGCAGTACAGCTGTGGTGATCCCACTGTATTCTTCAAACATTCTCAATCAAGGGTGTAGTATTCTGGTAAATTAAATGGATTTTAAAGCAGAGAGAAACATGGCCAATGATAGGGGTAAAAAATGGTCAGTTCAGATGTATTTGGCTGAGTAGCATGTTACTGCTTTTGTATTAGTCCTAAATGAAGAAAAATATATGAAAAACATTTTCTTTTTTTTATAATTAGTTTATGCTCCACTGTTTCTAGCAGTGCCCCCCCCGTCACATTCACTGTATGCAAGCACCTAGCCACACACACACACACACACACACACACACACACACACAATCTGACCACCTTAGAACCCCTGGAGTTGGGGCGCGGGGCAGCCAGCCACCTGAAACACTTACATGTGGAGGTGGCAGGTGACAGGTGGCAGGCCTGCACAGCCTGAGCCGAACCAGGTGCCATCACCAAGCAGTGTCACTGAGGCACAGGTCAAGAAGCATAGCCAAACTGGTAAAAGTCATAAGATTTCAAGTAGCATTTTATTATTATCAATAACAATAAAAAAATACAATTGTGCAAGTTAGCTCTTATATAGGCAGTTCAAACAAAACAAAATCCTTCATCTAAGGGTATCTCTAAATCTCAGTTTCTCTTTCTCTCTCTCTCTCTAAACAAACATTGCTCTTTTTCATAAGATGTTTTCACCTGGCAATTAAATTCTGCATCCTGTTCTCGTAGAGCTATATCTCCTGTTTTCACTCAGTGTATTATACTTTGTCAATTTCTTTCCCATGAACAGCACATCCAGTGTTTAACAGGTACAACAATTAAGACATTCTGGCCACAGCTGGTTTTCCTGCTCACAGCTCTGCAAGCAAATTTGTGGAAGGTCAAAAGGTTTCTCAAGGTCACACTATATTTTCCAACAAACCCCAAACAGCTTTCTGCAATTCTTTTAAACGATGTAACTGTATACATTTGCAAACCAAGGGATCCTAGTTTCACATACAGATTCACATTTATTTTTTAACCACAGAGAAGCAAGGGGAGAAAGAATGAACAAAATCAGCACGTAAAGGAAGGCAGATAATAGGGAAATTGTGGGACCATCGGAGTGGCCAGTTCCGAGATGCCACAAGGAAAATTTCATTGCACAATCAGACAGGCAAGAAATAGACAAGTGACAGAATAGGAGACAACATAGATCCTTACTTTTAACTCCCTGCATAACAAATGGGACAGGGTCTCATACAACCCTGTCACATGCAGGACCATGAGTTTCTCCTTCCCACTGGCATGTTAGGGGCTCCAGGTGTGTGCAATTAAAAGTGTCGATACAGAGCCCGGAAAGATGGGGAAAGATAGATTATCTGTTACAGGAGCTTCAACACATGGTTGAAACAATGGTGCAGAAAAGAAGGTTCGGCTACATTGGGGATTGGGGTCCCACCTAGAGGAATAAAGACCTATACTGGGGAGATAGCAGTCATCCATCTGGGAGGGAACAATATTCCTCAATGAATGGTTAAATGTTACATTGATAGGCATTCAAACTAGCCGAGGGGTGGCAGAAGGAAGGAGACATAATGTCTCCCTAACTGAAGTAGCAGTAGGGAGAGACCTAAGGTGAACAAATCCCCAAGGGTACCCAACAAAAAGGTAACATGGTGATTGAAGTGAAGAAAGATGGGACTGAGAACAAAGGGGTGAGGAGAGAAGGCAAAAGGGGTCAGGGGATGATGACAAACAGGGTGGTAGCACATTCTGGAAGGCCATGTGTGCAAATGCTCAAAATCTGGAAACAAAATCCCAGACCTAAAGCCCATCGTGGCAAAGGCTGACCTGGACATTGTCACCATTACCAAGTCATGGTGCAACGAGTACCATGACTGGTATATAGCCATACCAGGCTATGCTCTGTTCAGAAAGGACAGGGTGGGAAAGAATGGGGGAGTGGCTCTTTATGTGAGGGATAGCATAAAGGTTACTGAGATACAGGGAAATCAGGAAAGGGTGGAGGTCTGTGGGTCACCCTAGAAACAGGGAAGGAGCTGCTATTTGCACTGGCATGATCTACAGACCTCCAACATGGGGGGGGGGGGTGTTGCTGGATAAAGTTCTAGTGGAAGCCATCCAAAAGATGGCAGACAAGGGAGAGGTGCTGCTTGTAGGGGACTTCAATCTGCTGGATGTAGATTGGACCATCCCAGCTGCAGCTTCTGCTAGGAGCAGGGGCATCCTGGACTATTCCTCAGGCAACTAGTAAAAGAGTGCACTCGTGAGGGAGCAGTACCGGACCTTGTACTCATCAACGGGGACAGTGTTGCAGATGTCATGGTGGGTGGCCATCTGGGGACCAGTGATCACTGTACAATGTGATTCAATGTAAGTACTGCAGCAGAATCGAACCACACAAAGGCGAGGGGCCTGGACTTCAGGAGAGCCAATTTCAAAAAGATGGGGAATGCCTCAGGGATGCCCTGTCAGGGGGGCTGGACTTGAGGGGAGTGGAGGAACAGTGGGCAAATCTAAAAGGAGGGATAGAGGAGGCAACAAACCTGTGCTTCAGACAAGTAAGTAAAAGCAGAAGGAAAAAGAGACCACTATGGTTTTCAAAAGAGGTGGCCAGGAAGATAAGAGCAAAAAAAAAAAGTTAGCATTCAGGAGGTATACAGAGAGAAGAAGATAGAGAGATGTATCAGGAGAAACAGAGGGAGACAGGGAAAGCAATTAGGAGCACAGATGTGCAGACAGAGGGGAAAGTAGCCCATGCAGTGCAGAAAGGAGACAACGTATTTTTCAAGTATGTAAGCAAAAAGAGAAAGACCAGGAGAGGACAGGAATAGTAAGGCTTAGAAAGGAAGGAGGGGAGTGTGTGGAGGGGGACCAGGAAAAAGCGGACATCTTGAACAAGTACTTTTGTTCAGGGTTCACAGAGGAAGGGGAAGGAAAGGGACCACAGATAAGGGCCAGGAACATCGAAGGCAGAGAGGTAGACGTCCATTTACAGAGGGGAAGGATATGAGGAAACTTGCAAATCTGAAAGTGGACAAGGCAATAGGACCAGAGGGGGTGCATCCTAGGATATTGAGGGAGCTCAGGGAGGTGCTGGCTGCACCTCTGACAGCCCTGTTCAACCAGTCATTGGAGACGGGAGGGGTTCCGGAGGACTGGAGGAGGGCAGATGTAGTCGCACTTCACAAAAGTGGAAGCAAAGGAGGCTGGCAACTACAGGCCAGTCAGCCTGACTTTGGTGGTGGGGAAAAGTAATGGAATCACTAACGAAGGAGAGGATTGTGGAATATCTGGAATCCAGTGGCCTTCAGGATCTGGGGTAGCATGGGGGGAGATCATGCCAAACAGATCTGATAGATTTCTTTGACTGGATGACCATGGAATTGGATCAGGGTGGAGCAGTGGATGTGGCCGACCTAGATTTCAGTAAGGCATTCGACACTGTTCTACATAGGAGACTCATAAAGAAGCTGGGAAACCTAGAATGGGTCCAAAGGTGTTAAACTGGGTGAGAAGTTGGTTGGGGGACAGGAGCAGAGGGCTGTGGTAGAACGGGTTCACTCTGAGAAGGGAGGTGACAAGGAGGTGCCATAGGGATGAGTACTAGGACTGGTCATCTTAATGTCATTGTTAGTGACATTGCAGAAGGGCTAGAAGGAAAGGTATGCCTCTTTGCACATGACACTAAAATCTGTAATAGGGTAGACACTCCGGGGGGGGGGGATGAATAGGGATCTAGGAAAGTTAGAGCACTGGTCAAAGGTGTGGCAGCTAGGTTTCAGTGCAAAGAGGTGAAAAATCATGCACTTGGGGCACAGAAACCCAGGGTGGAATAAAAATGTGTGTGGGGGGGTAGTATTAACCATCTCCAAACAGGAAAGGTACCTAGGAGTAATCATATCTGAGTGACCTAAAGGTGGCCAGACAGTGTGACAAGGCAGTAGGGAGAGCTAGTGGGATACTAGGGTGCATGGGAGGAACATCGCCAGCAGAAAGATGTGGTGTTACTGCTGTATATATCACTGGTGAGACCTCACCTAGAGTACTGCATCCAGTTCTGGAGACCACATCTCCGGAAGGACATAGACTGGGTAGAGACAGTTGAGGAGGGCAAACAAAATGGTGCAGGGTCTGTATCACAAGCCATATGGGGGGGACTGAAGGACCTCAATATGTACACCCCGGAGGAAAGGAGGAGGGGATATGATAAAAACATTCAAACAACACATCATTGGTAAAAATAAAGTTCAAGAGGGAGGCATTTTTCAGAAAAAGATGCACAAGAACCGGGACATGCTATGAAGCTGGAGGGAAGACTCAGGGAGATGTGAGAAGTACTTTTCACTGAAAGAGTGGCGGATGCCTGAAACAGCCTCCCAGCAGGGTGGTGGGGGCAAAATGGTAATGGGCTTCAAAAATGCATGGGATAGGCATAAGGGAACCTCACAGGTAGGGAAAGGAGGGTAAAGCCAGAGGTCAAGTAGTGGTCTGCAGTGTCATAGGAGGTAGGGAAAATGGGCAGACTAGGTGGGCCAAGCGGTCCCTATCTGCTGTTAATATCTATGTTTCTACGTTTCCCCCTCCTACTCCGGAGTCCATGGTACACTCAGCCAGGTGGCACTTCTGCAGTGCAGGTTGGAACCTACCATCTCCAGAGGAGTGGTGGAGCATAGAGGATGATCAGCCCTACTTCCCCTGCCAGCACTCTGATGTCTGGGGCTCAGGACGCGAATCTGCATCGTCAGTATTGCAAGTGGCAATACTGTTGCTGCGCTGACTGGCCAGCCCATGAAAACCAGTTTTATTAGCACTGTAGGCTGGCCAACTGCCCCAATCGGATCAGGACAGGCCACGTTTGGTTGATGGCTGTCTGAACAAAAGTGGGAAAAAAAGTGAAAAACATCTTGAGGTGACATCAGCAAAATATCAGGCCCAGTTCTCAAAACTGTCCGTAGACGCCGGCCCAGTGACGCTGAGGGTTGAGGCGCTGGACGCCACACCTCGCTCCTTGCTGGCGACCCGGGTTCGGGAACGGACTCGTGTTGGCAGGGGCGGAGAGGATTGAGCATCCGAGACTGCTCTCCCCTCTCTGAGGAAGGGGACTTTAGTGGTCGGCGTGTCAAGACCTCTAGCGGAAGCTGGGGATCGTCGTTGGCGCTACATGAAAAGGGGTGGGCTTGGGGCATGGCGCGGGAGGGGCGCGTAGGACATGTGCCCTCCCTCCATTGGCGTCATTGCATGCACCAAGCACACATGGGGATCGAGCAAGTGAAAATGGCTCCAGTCGTGGCGGCATGATGGCAGTCTCAGGGAGGATCAGTTGGCTCCAGGGTGCGCGGCATATACTGGGTCCTGGTTCAGTGGAGAGTGTAGGGGGGACTCTCCACTGCCCCACCACGGGGGGCAAGCCGCAGGGGTAGCAGCCATGGGACCTTCATGGGAGCTCACTGGATCTTCGGGACGGCGGCCTGAAGGACTGATGGGATGCCAGGAAGTCAAGGTAGGCAGACTGGGAGCCAGGGAGAAAAAGGACTAACTAAAAAAAAAAAAAAAAACTGTCTGTAAACCGTAAGTAGGTGCAAAGACAACTCAGCACCTGCAACATGTTTTCAGCCCATCCTGTCATGTTCAATGGAGATTGCAAAGACTTGCCAGAAATCTGCAAAGATGTTTCAGAGCACCTGGGGGAGGGGCAGAGCCACAGTGCTAATTACCCACAAGGCCATACACAGCACATTGCAGGTTTTAAACAGAAGGTGTTGTACACCAGAGCAGATGGGATCCATGACAGGTGGTCGACAAATTCATTGACCATCGTTACAGTGAAACCTTTATGTGGGCCGCATTTGGAGTCGGACATAAAGGCAGTCACTGGCTGTGTTTTCTTCGGGGACTTCATCTCCTAACCCCCATGCGGGGACTCTTCCCCCACACCTCCCATAACTAAATCAATTCCGAGCCGGAGTTGAATTGGGAAGGGGGTGCAAGACCCCCAGAAAGCAGTGCTGGGGTCCAGTGCCGACGCTACAGCGATCTGCCACTTTTGTCGCTATAGTGTTGGTCGCAGTTGTCACCGTAGTGACGGCATACCAAGCAGATGCATGGGGTTACTAGTTAGGGTAGTAATGCGATGCCTGACAGCAAGAAAGTTTCAGAGCTAAGGGGGCTCAAGACAGAGACAGTGTCACTAGAGAGGTGAAGGTTCTATACATTGGGTGAGGGGCATGGCAGTACTTTGCCATGCTGTGCCATGGTTGGCTGTGCCATTCCCAGTGGTACATCGTGCTGCTTCTGTGCCATCTCACTGTTATATAATCAGGCACTATATAGAGAATACTGGAAGGGCAACCATGCACAACCAGCCTGTGCTGCCACAGAGAGGTTCCGATTAGATCTGACCTCAAGAGTGAAGCTTGAGAGATATGAGATAATCAGAACCCCGAGGTGGCAGCTCAGGCTGTTTGGATATGTGGTTGCCCAGCCTGCATTTTATAGTGTATATTTTATAGTGTATAGTTGGGTGGTCAGGTTGTTGTTAGAGTTTACTAAACTCCAGATCTTTATCTGGAACATGAAAAAACTGCTGTGGTCATCACAGCAATTCACTTTAATTTTCAACTGACTGATGTTCACAGGATGGTTCTTTCCCTTTAACAAGCATTTGTCAATGCCGAATGTCGACTTGCTGGTGTTGACATTGGTAGTGCAGGCATTAGAGAGATGCATAATAAGAATGGCAGTGAAGTATGGAACCGACGTCACCCCCACTCCACCCTACAGAGACTGACAGGCATTGGGGTATGCCTTTAGGTCATCGACAATAACGCTCACGCCATTTCACCTCACCCTATCCTGCAGACACCAAAAAGTGTCGAGGTGTGCCTTGGGGTGTTCAGGCTTTACACTCACCCCATTCTATAAGGAAATACACTGAACTGGGTGCAGTACGGCAAAATGGGGTGAATTTGGTGGCTGAAGAGTCCAAGGTACACCTCGATGCCTGTCACTGGCTGCAGGGTAGGGTGGAATGGCATGAGCATTACTGTCGACAATCCCAAGTCACATCCCTGACACCTGCCAGTTCCTACAGGGTAGGGTGTTATGGTGGGAAAGCCTAACGCCCTGGCCAGTTCTTGGTATTTTCACTCCAAGTTTTCAACATGGGCTTTTTTTTGACCCCAGCGCATGAACAGTGACACTATCAGTTTGTTAGCTGACAGGTGATTTTGCACAACGACTGTGCCATTTGGCACCACAGGTACGAAAACACATTTTGAACAGGATGTGAAAAATGACAGCTGCACTGTTCATGAGGAAGTATAAAAAATGGTAATGTTGAAAATGTGGAGTGAAAATATAACAAATTGGTGAAGTCGCGAGCGTGCATAAAAACTGTCCAACGTACACCCATAATGCAGTAGTTTGGGGGATTTCTTATACCAGATTTCCAACACAGGAATTTTGGGACCTCCGCTCATGAACACTGGCACTGTGATTTTCTTAAACTGTCTTAAACATTGATTTCGCACAGCGACCGCACCCATTGTGTGTCACATGTGCAAAAACATGTTTCGGGCAGCATGTGAAAAATGACAGCTGTGCCGTTCATCAGGCAGTGTGCAAAAATGACAATTTTGAGAATCTGGGGTAAAAATACAAGAAATTGGCAAAGTTATGAGCGTGCATAGAAACTGCGCAACGCACGCTGGTAGTCATTTTTGGGAATTTTTTCACAAACATGCACTTTTTGAACACTTTAATGAACACTGTCACTGTGATTTTCTTAATTTGTGCCAAACATTGATTTCGCACAGCAACCGTGCCATTGTGCACCACATGTGTGAAAACAAATTTTGGGCCAGATGTGAAAAATGGCAGCTGTGCTGTTCAGAAGGAGGTGTGTAAAAATGGCAACATTGAAAATCTGGAGTGAAAATATTAAAAATTCTTGACGTTATGAGCGTGCATGGGAACTATGCTACACACGCCCGTAACACTGTCATTTTTGGGAATTTTTTCACCAAATGTACAACATAGCCTTTTTGGGAGCCTGTCTCATGAACTGTGACACTGTCATTTCGTGATTTGGTCCTGAAAGGTGATTCCGCACTTACCCTGAAATCATCTTTCAGGACCAATTAACAAAATGACAGCGACTGAGTTCATGAGGTGGGGGGTCCCAAGAACCCCATGTTGAAAATTTGGTGCAAAAATTTGGGAAAATGGCCAGCCCATCGGCGCAGCAGTTGGATTTCTGCTTCTGACGCCAGTGACCCGGGTTCGGGGACGACCCCAGGAGCTGGAGGGCTGGCCGGGGGGAGGAGGCTTGAGCATCCCAAGGACAGTCTCCTTCTCTGGGAGGAAGGGAGATTTGGGACTCGGTGCATCTCTGACCTTGGGTGGAGACCCGAAGTATGGCAAGCCCAAGTCAATGAGAAGGGTGGCGTGATGGACATTGGCGCTTAGTGCTTTGACATCGGGGCACACAGCATGCCAAGAAACACTGGAAAACACCCTGCAGTGCCGCTGGTAGATGGAGCACCATGGCCCCAATCCCCAGTGCCCCTACCTGCCCTGGTGATGGCATCCTGAAGACAACAGAAAGGACCTTGGGGTATAAGGGCTCCCATCTTGTACCCCACTTGGGGAGGTATAACCAAGGCTACATGGGGATGGACTGCGCCAGGCTCCAGGTAAGAGGGTGGGGACTGATAAGGCTACACTGGTGTCTCCTAAAGAGTAGGGGTGCTGTGGGCTGAGGGTATAGAGAATTAGTTAAAAAAAAAAAAAAAATGCCCGAGATATCCACATAAGTTGGGAAAACCCCTACTTATGCCATTATACAGATTACCGGTATTTCTTCAGTTCGCGGTCGGCTTTGAAGAGTACAGACGTGTTCCCAGTCCACCAAAGATCGTTGCGTCAGGCTCTGGAGGCAAGTATGGGGTGAGGGTGTGTGTGTGTGAGGAGGTGGGATGCACAGAGGGTGGCCGCAGGTTGGGGAGAGGCACTGAACTCAGCAAGGAACCATTTTTAATTTTACAGGTTTCAAAATAAAAAAAAGAAAATGCGGGAAGGTTTTCTATTTTTGCAAGTACTTTTGCATGCTGAGTGGGCTCCCAGGCTCCCAGCGTGCCACCTGAGGTTTTTTTTTTTTTTTTGGAGACGGTCATAGCTGATGGGGATTGGGCACCCCCATCAGCACATACAGAGTGTGGGTGCATGAGCCGAGGGGGAATTGAGCACCCTCCTCTGCACACAAGAAATGGGGGATTATGCCGACAGGGATTGGGCACCCCGTCTGCAAATTAATTTGGGAGGGGGCATGCCGACAGGTGGATTGGGCACCCCGTCGGCTTTCAGGGGCACTGTGAGAGGCGGGGGCTGTCAGTCGGCTTCTGTGAGGACTGTGAGAAACAACGGGGAAGCCGCTGCCATGTTTCTTGTAAGGGATAATCAGACAAGGCAAGCAGTAATTTGCTGCTGCAATCAGGGACCACCCGGAGACGCTCCCTGATTACAGAGGCTAATTTCTTTCAAGTTCATGGCACACTTCTTAACTGCTGTCATAAACAGCATGCTGTGCCATTGGTGCCACAGAACCCCGCCAGAAAAAGCAGTGGCGCCATTGACTGCAGTACAACCGCGCCTCCAAAACCTCCTTCTCCACTCAAGCAACCAAAATATGTTGTCTGCACTGCATGCGCAAGACAACATAAAAATAAAACTCATGCAGACTCTAGAGGGTTTTAGAATGCTGCTGTACCACAAAAGGGTACAGTGATGTTCCATGACCTTTGAACTGTGGTACAGCAGCATTTTGAAAGGGATGGAAAGGCATAGGGCCCTATATTCAAAGGATTTGCCTGGCACAAACCTGATTTATGCTGTGCAAACCTGGAATGCGCCAGCTGTCGTGGGGCATGCCCATATTCAAAGGGCATACAGTAGATGCACAACGCACCCCTGACAGTGCTGACGTGCACAGCATTGTGCTGCACCTATATAAATGATGGGTCCTCCATGCATATGTGGTGCAGAACAATACTGAAATGTTTCAGAAGTGCAGATCAGCCCCCAACTGTGGCACAGATTTACGCTTTTGAAGCCCTGCTTTAATTAGTGTGCAGACCCAGCTGTACACTGGTAAGAGCAGGGAACATCAGCAGTGCAGCGGTCCCTCCCTAGCCCTGATCAGTGTTTAAAGTGAGTCCCCGATCCCCCTATCCCTGGTAGTCTAGTGTCATCCTTCCCCAGCCCTGATCGATGTATCAATAGAAAAAACCCTTCCGTTCCCCTTGCCCTGGTAGTCCAGTGGTATCCCCCTCCCCAGCCCTGATCAGTGTATCAATACACAAATAACCCCCCCCCCATTCTCCTTGCTCTGGTAGTCCAGTGGTACCCCCTCAGCTCCAATCAGTGTAATAAGAAAATAAAACCCTCCTGGTCCCCTTGCCCTGGTAATCCAGTGGTAATCCCCACCCCAGCAGCGATCAATGTATCAAATGAAAAACCCCTCCCATTCCCCTTGCCCTGGTAGTTCAGTAGTACCCCCTTCCCCAGCCCCAGTCAATGTATCAATAAACCGACCCCCCTTGTTCCCCTTGCCCTGGTAGTCCAGTGGTACCCCCCCCAGGCCCAATCAATGTAATAAGAAAAAAACACACCTCCTGTTCCCATTTCCCTGATAGTCTAGTGGTTCCTCCCTCCTTCCCTAAGCTCCGATCTGCATAAAAATGAAAGCGACCCTGTCCCTGGTAGTCAAGTGGCCCCCCGCCCTGCTAGGCAGAGAACCACCACCCTACTCCCCCCAAAACCGTCTGGAGCCAGCGATTGGCACAGCCCACCCACACAGCCAGCCGTCGACTGAACAGTAAGGTAGTCTGTACAATATACAGTACATGCTCATTGGCTGACCGGTCAACCAATGGCTGTATACTATATAATCTACGATCTCTTACTATTCTGTTAGCCGGCAACAACTCTTTATAGGTGGTCTGTGCCAGTCGCTTCAACTCCTAATAAATGTGGGGGAAGCAAAATAATGAGACTCTGCTAATGAAAATGAGAACCCTGACTTTCAGAACTAGTCTATTCCTTATGCAGAAATAAAACTCAGGAGGAAGAACCACTAGACTACCAGGGAAACGGAAATAGGAGGTGTTTTTTTTTTTGTTTTTACATTGATCGGGGCCGGTGAGGGAGGACCACTAGACTACCAGAGATAGGGGGATCGGGGAATCACTTTATTTAAACAGTGATTGAGGCTATGGAGGGGGATGCATTAGGGATGGAGGCATGTTTCATTATTCTATGGATTGGGGCTTGGGGAGAGGGATGCAATACTCTACCAGGCACGGGGACATTTATAACTATTCTACGGATGGGAGCCTGGGGAGGGAGGATGCAGTATTCTACCAGGGATAGGGACATGTTTAATTATTCAGTGGATCAAGGAGGGGGGACATTTCCAAACATTTACTGATCAGGGCTGGGGGGGGGACTGGCCCGGTGCGCTCCACAGATGCGCAGGCATACAGATGAGTCCTAATGGGCATGCAGATGACCCCATTGCGCTATGCATGCCTAATGGGCTCTACCACGGCACTCCTCGAATTCACCACACATATTCATCATGCACTTGATCAGGGCCAGTTGGTTGGTG
This sequence comes from Neoceratodus forsteri, assembly GCA_016271365.2. Taxonomy (NCBI): domain Eukaryota; kingdom Metazoa; phylum Chordata; order Ceratodontiformes; family Ceratodontidae; genus Neoceratodus; species Neoceratodus forsteri. The sequence continues at coordinate 115,594,301 of JADMNL010000031.1, forward strand.
CCTCTTTTATTGGCCTGACTAAGGCATTTGACACTGTCAATAACTCCATTCTCCTCAAACAATTATCCCTCCTTGGTCTTTCAAGTGAAACTACCCTCTGGTTTCAAAGCTACCTCAGTAACCGGACCCAACAGGTCAGGATTGGTGAATTCCTCTCGTCATCTCTACCAATCCACTCTGAGTACCCAAGGTTCTATCCTGGGTCCCTTGTTATTCAGCATATTCCTGAACAATCTCCCTGCCTCCTGCCATGACAGAATGTTACTGTATGCAGATGATGCAGTAATCTTCACTTGCCACACCGACCCCACCTCCCTTCAGTCTCAACTACAGAAAAGTTTCACAGAAGTGGAAGACTGGTTTTGCTCACATAAACTCATCCTTAACCACAAAAAAACTAAAACAATGTTGTTCCATGGAACCCACAACAAGTACAAGGACCATGAGCTCATAATTAACAACCACGAAGGCGTCACTCTTGAGCAGGTGGATATGTTTAAATATCTGGGCCTGACCCTTGACTGCTCCCTCTCATATACCAAACACATTGACAATATCGCTAAAACTGTGAACTCCCGTATAGGGCTACTATACAAGCATAAACATTGCCTAACGGGTGAAGCCTTGAACCTCGCTATCCAGAGCTCTGTTATCTCAACTATTGACTATGGGCTCGTTATCTTTGGATCTGCTACTGATACTGCACTCCGGCGCATAGCTGTAGCCCTTAATAAGGCATGTAGACTCCTTATTTCAGCTGCCCGCCTTTCTCACACGTGTGACATTTACAAGCAGGCTAACTGGCTCCAGCTATCCGGCAGGCTAAAGTACCAGACCTGCATCCTAGCTAAGAAGACATCACTGGGCCTTATGCCCCCTAGAGTCCAATCAGTATTGACCCCGCAGCGTGTCCGCCGCCTAACTAGAAGATCGGACAGTCTAACCTTTACAATACCTCGCTGTCGGACCTCTCAAGCTCAATGTTCTTACCTTGTCAGAGCCTCCACCTGGTTCAACTTGCTACCTACAGAAATCTCCAACATTGCCACGATTGGTGCTTTTAAGTGTAAACTGCGTCAACACCTCGTGGCTAGTGCCTTCTGTGATTGCTTCTTATAATGAACATGTACTCCCTGGAGGAGGGAGAGAGGGGATATAATAGAGACATACAAGTATCTTACAGGGAGGAACAGGGTGCAGGAAAACACTATTTTTAAGCGAAAAAGATGATGTTCCAGGACTAGAGGGCATGGGATGAAGTTGGAGGGAGGACGATTCAGAGGAAACATGAGAAAGAATTTCTTCACAGAGACGGGTGGTGGACAAGGGAACACCCTGCCAGAGGAAGTGGGGCTGAAACAATCACGGATTTAAGAATGCATGGAATAGACATAAAGGAATTCTGGAGGTCAGGGTAAGGGCAACAGACTTAGGAAAACAAACTGAACTTACAAAGCTCAATGGGTAGACTGGTGGGCCATAGGCCCTTATCTGCCGACACTGTCTATGTATCTATGTATAATCCCTCCAGGCAGACTACCCTCAAGCATCCCTCCTCACTGCCTCAGCTCCTCCTCCTCCTCTCCTACCCCCATTACTGGGTATAGGATGAATCTGTCTCCTTTTCATCCCCTTTCCTCCTCCTTGCTGTTTCCCATCTACCACATACCCAGCATAATGCCCTCCCCATTTCTCCCTCCTGCTCTCTCTCTCCCATACCACCCCTCACCACCACTCTTTTTCTCTTTTCCACTAACCCTCCTAACAAAGCTTCACTAAGCTGCCTATGACTTGTACTGTATAATTAACTCACAACACAATTCCTTGACAATGCCTTTGGCTGCTATTATTGTAACCTTATCTGTCTTTTTTTTTTTTTGTAAGTTCCATTGTAATGATCATGTTATGTTTTGTACCTTATTGTCTTGACGTGGAACCTTTGTAAAAGAGCCCTCGGCTCAAAGGTGTCATCCGAAATACAAATAAATAAATGGGCTCATCTGCATGTTTGGGCTGAAAGTCACCCATGGGGGCCGCAGCGCATACCAATATGTGCCGCGCATGAGTGGTAGTCAGCCCCACACCCTGGTTGCGCTGTACGGAACATGGCAACCCCTGCTGTGAGCTGCGCAACCAGGGTCTGATATTCAAACAGATTGTGCAGTCTGTTCAGATCACGCAATCTGTTTGAATATTGCACCAGAGCCGGCTGGCCCAAACTTTTTGTGCAGTGCACCATTTTGCACGTGCAGTCGTCCAGCTCAGAATACGGGGCCCATACACCACAATGCTCTGCTATACACTACATTCTCAGTAGCACCTGCTAACATTCAGAATGGCAATTTGCACTGCTGTGCACTCACAAGGGGATCTTCTCCCTGTGCTGTGAGCACATTTCTTGAGATTTTCAAAGAACATGTGGCTAATGTGAAGATGGCAACAGGTTATTTAGTAATGACTTCTGTTCCCTTTTTCAGCCATGCAATGGACTGTAGTTTAGCAACGAGCTGTATAAAGGACAAAGCCATTGCCAAGGCCCAGGGAGGCATGTGAAAAGAACGGATGGAGATGTCTGCTCTGGTGTCCTCCAGGAGGAAGCAGGGACACACCTTAAATATCAGAGGAGGTAAATTTAGGGGTAACATTAGGAAGCACGTCTTCTCTCAGAGGACGGTGAACCTACCGAACAGCATACAAATGGTGACATTAGACATGAAGACAGTCCAGGCCTTCGAGGTAAGCCTGGAAAAATTTCTGATTCCCAAGGGGAACCACAGAGTACCCTGGATAGAAAAGTGGGTGAGGACAACCAATAAAATTAGTATACGTCTTTACAGTATAGCTATTAATCCTGTTTATAAAGGGGAAGAGCAGATCAGATGGACCTAGAGACCCCTCTGACCTTATATTACCAAGTTAGTCTATTTTCGATACATGTGGCAAAAGACCTGTGGAGGTTAAAAAAGAACAATTTAGTGATGGCCCCAGAGCTGGTTCCCAGGATAGGAGTCTGGCTGCTGACAGGCTGTTCTGAAATGACAACGGGAAAGAAAAAGAACAGAAAAATGCAACAAATTAATGCATGAAGTTAAAAGTCACAAGTACATAGGGCAATATATGCTGAATAAAAAGAACGGGGGAACATAATCTGCTTCGAAACCCCAGTGGTCCAAAAACAAAATATGGAACGCTTCACGAATTTGCGTGTCATCCTTGCGCAGGGGCCATGCTAATCTTCTCTGTATCGTTCCAATTTTAGTATATGTGCTGCCGAAGCGAGCACAATTGTTCAAGTGGTGTCACCTGTATTTATAGCCCAGTACTGCAGTGTATTTTACAATGATGGGGAGCAGTCAGTAGATGAAACTACAAAATGTACACTTCATGAGCTGGTACTGATTCATCCAGTCCTTATGGGCAGTGTAATTTACTTTGTTCACAATTAAAAATGACCTAAATTTATTTTTACAAGAATGCTGCAGTGCATTCTGGGTTGATATTCTTGCCCTCCCATATGCAAATGAGATTCCCTTACAGCTGCAGCTATTGGTATACCGTACCTGTAGTTCACTTGAAGGCTGCTCGTAAATAAAGTTCTAGTTCACACACCATATTCTAAATGTAGGGAACTCATGTCGTAAAAGTAACTAGTCACTGCAGTAAAGCTGTGGTGATCCCACTGTATTCTACAAACATTCCTAATGTTCTGGTAAATCAAATGTATTTTAAAGCAGAGAGAAACATGACCAATGACAGCAAGAAAAAAGGGTCCATTTAGATGTATTTGGCTAGTTAGCATGTTTCTGCTTTTTTATTGGTCCTAAAAGAAGAAAAATACATGAAAAAACTTTTTTTTTTATAATCAGTAGTTTATGCCTGTGACATAGGTGTGTAAGAAAGACCCCATTCCATTTGCTATTCAGAGAGTTAAAAGGAAGGATCTTTTCTGTCCTCTCCTGTTCTGTCACTTGTCTATCTCTTGCCTGTCTGATTGCACAATCGCATTTTCCTTGTGGCATCTATGCGTTTGCCACTGTGACAGCCACACAATTTCCCCAGTTATCTCGCTTTCTTCACTTGCTGTTTCTATTCTTTCTTTCTCCCCTTACTGCTCTGTGCTTAAAACAAAATATGAAAATCTGTATGGCAAACTGAGATTCCTTGGTTTACAAATGAATATAATTATATCACTGAAATGTTTGCATAAAGCTATTTGGGTTTATCCAGAACACAGGGGGTTAACCTTGATGTGCATTTTGAGCTCCACATGCTTGCTTGCAGACGTATCAGCCCTGGGACAGGATGTATTAATCTGTTAAGATGGCTAATGTAATCTTCAGTCTGTTCACAGGAAAGAAATTGTTTGTGGAACACAGGTGCTGTAATTTACAAGGCTAGGATGCAGAATTGAATTACCAGGGGAAAGCATCTTATAAAAAGAGAGCAATGTTTTATTTAGAGATAGAGAGAGCTGGAGATTTTAAAGAGACACTCCGATGAAGGACTTGTGTTTGTTTTAACTGCCTGTAACAAGAGCTATCCTGCACAATTTTATTTTTTATTGTTACAGATAAGAATAAACCACTGCTTGCGACGTTTAGAACTTCTCCCAGTTTGCCTATGCTTCCTGACCTATGGCTCGATGATAATGTTCTGCTGTCTCTAGCACTGCCCCCCACCACACTCGCTCTGTGCGAGCAACCAGCCCCCCCCCGCACGATCTGACCACTACTTAGAACCTTTTTGAGGTGGAGCTGGAGGGGCAGCCACCTACCTGAAACACTTACAGGTGGAGGTGACAGGTGGCAGTGCATACAGAGACCAAGTGTACTAGGTGCCATCATCCTGCAGGACCATGGGTTTCTCCTTCCCAGCACTCTGGATGCTGGCATGTTAGGAGCTCCGGGTGTGTGCAAGCAATTGTGCCAATACAGAGTCCAGCTAGCGTTCTCCCCCTGCTATTCCAGAGTCCATGGCACACTCAGCCAGGTGGCAGTATCGCAGTGCAGGTTAGTACCTACCCTCACCAGAGACCTGGGGGAGCACAGAGCATGATCAGTCCCACTCCCCCCGCCAGCACGCTGATGTCTGGGGCTCGGGGCGCAAACCTGCATCACTGGCATTGCAGGTAACAAAACTGTTGCTGCTTAGATGGACCAGCCCATGAAAAACTGTTTTATTTGTGCTGTAGGGTGGTCAACTGCCCTGCTCAATCATGATGGGCCACATTTGGTTGATGGCTGCCTGAACAAAAGTAGGAAGGAAGTGAAAAATGTCTTGGGGTGACATTAGCAAAATATCAGGCCTAGTAGTAGTAGTAGTAGTAGTAGTAGTGGTGGTAGTAGTAGTAGTAATGATTTTATTCATATATATATAATGAACAAGGTAAAACAATACCATTGAGTACATAAACACACTCATTTTCAAGGGACACCTAAGTTCTCAGAACTGTCTGTAAACCCTAAGTAGTCACAAAGACAACTCGACACCTGCAACATGTTTTCAACCCCATGCTGTCATGTTCAATGGAGATTGCAAACGCTAGCCAACGATCTGCAGAGATGTTTCTGAGCACTTGGGGGGAGGGGCATGGCCACAATTATAATTGCCTGCAAGGCCATACACCGCACATTGTGGGTTTTGAACAAAGGGTGTTGCAGAGCAGATGCATGGGGTTAATAGTTAGGGTAATAAGTATTACCTGACAGCAAGGAAGTTTCAGAGTTAAGGGGACTGAATACAGGGACTATGACACCGGAGAGGTTCAGGTTCTGCACACTGGGGTAGGGGCCTGGCAGCCCATTGCTATGCTGTGCCATTGCCAGTGCTACATAGTGCCACTTCTGTGCCGTCTCACTGGTATGTAGTCATGCACCATATAGAGAATACTGGATAGGTAACCATGTACAACCAGCCTGTGTGTTGCTGCAGAGGGGTTCTGATTACCTCTGACCTCGAGAGCAAAGCTAGACAGCTCTGGGATAATCAGAACCCTGACATGGCAGCTCAGGCTGGTTGGGCATGTGGTTGCCCATCCAGCATTTTTATAGTGTATAGTTGGGCGGTAGTGTTATTCTCTGAGTTTAATAAACTCTGGATGGTTATCTGGAACATAAAAAAAAATCTGCCTCAGCCATCCCAGTAGTTCACTTTCATTTTCAACTGATTGATGTGCAGAGGGTGGTTCTCTCCATTTAAAAACGAAACTCATGCAGTCTTTAGAGGGTTTTTAGAATGCTGTTGTACCACAGAAGGGCACGCTCATGTTCCATGACCTTTGAACTGTTGTACAACAGCGTTTTGAAAGGGATGGAAAACTATACACCATAACACTCTACTATACACTATAGTCTCAGTAGCACCTACTAACATACAGAATGGCAATTTGCATTACTCTGCCATCATAAAGGGGGACTCCTCCCTGTGGTGTGAGCACATTTCCTGAAATTTTTAAGGAACCTGCACCCGCTAACATACAGAATGGCAATTTGCATTGCTCTGCTGTCATAAGAGGGGACTCCTCCCTGTGGTGTGAGCACATTTCCTGAGATTTTTAAGGAACCTGTAGCTCATGTAAAGATGGCAACAGGTTATTTGGTAATAACCTTTGTTCCCATTTTAAGCCATGCAATGGAGTATAGTTTAAAAAAGAGCTGTACAATGCCCAGAGACATTACTGGCCCAGGGAGGCATTTGAATTGAATGGATGGAGATGTCTGCTCTGGTGTCCTCCAGGAGGAAGCAGAGACACGCTTTAAATCTCAGAGGCGGTAAATGTAAAGGTAACATTAGGAAGCATTTCTTCCCTCAGGGGGTGGTGAACCTACTGAACAGCCTACAAGTGGTGACATTAGACATGAAGTCAGTCCAGGCCTTCAAGGTAAGCCTGAACAAATTTCTGATTACCAAGGGAATTTTAGAGTACCCTGGAATTAGAACAGTGGGTGAGGAAAGCCTATAAAATTAGTATATGTCTGTAGCTTATACTTATCAATCCTCCTTATAAAGGGTTAAGAGCAGATTGGATGGACCTACAGGCCCTGCTGACCGTAAATGACTATGTTACTTTGTTTTGGATGCATGTGTCAGAAGAACTGTGGGGGTTAAAAAAGACGCAATGTATTGATAACCTAGGAACTGGGAACCTGGGCTGGGAGTCCCTGTGCTAACTGACTGTTCTGAAATGAAACAGAAGGGAAAAGAAACAGAAAAAACCATGACTAATTAATCAATAAAGTTAAAAGTCTAAGTGTCACACGTACATAGTGCGATAATATGCTGAATAAAAGGATGGTTCAACATAATCTGCTACAAAACCCCAATGGCCGAAAAACCAAAATATAAAACAGTTCACAAATTCGTTAACCAAAGCATTTTAAAAATTATGCAGAATAAACAGACAACTCAATCTACTTCAAGTCCCCAGTGGCTGAAAAACCAAAATATGGAACGCTTCACGAATTTGCGTGTCATCCTTGCGCAGGGGCCATGCTAATCTTCTCTGTATCGTTCCAATTTTAGTATATGTGCTGCCGAAGCGAGCACAAGTGTTTATCTGGATTCACTGGTATTTATATCCCAGTACTACAGTATATTTTACAGTGATGGGGAGTAGTCAGTAGATGAAACTACAAAACATACACTTCATGAGCTGGTACTGAATCATCCAGTCCTTATGGAAAGTGTAATTTATTTGGTTCACAGTAAAAAAATGACCTCAATTTATTTTTACAACAAGGCTGCAGTGCATTCTGGGTTGATATGCTTGCCCTCCCACATGCAAATGAGATACCCTTACAGCTGCAGCTATTGGGATACGGTACCTGTAGCTTACTTGAAGGCTGCTCGTAAATAAAGTTCTAGTTCACACACCATATTCTAACTGTAGGGAACACACATGGTAAAAGTAACTAGTCACTGCAGTACAGCTGTGGTGATCCCACTGTATTCTTCAAATATTCTTAATATTCTGGTAAATCAAATGTATTTTAAAGCAAATAGAAACATGACCAATGACAGCAAGAAAAAAAAAAATGGGCCATGTAGATGTAATTGGCTGGGCAGCATGTTTCTGCTTTTGTATTGGTCCTAAAAGAAGAAAAATACATGAAAAACATAGTTTGTTTTAGAATCAGTAGTTCATGGTCTGACAGAGTTGGGTAAGACCCTGTCCCATTTGCTACGCAGACAGAGGTAAAAGCAAGGAGCTGTTCTCATAGAATCATAGAATTGTGCCGGCAGAAAAAGACCATTTGGCCCATCTAGTCTACCCAAGATAGCCCCCCCACCTCCCTTTTACTTCCCACCCCTCTGCCCTCTCTTCTCTCCTCTCCCTAGCCCCATAGAGTTGGCCCACACTTTTTTGAATTTCTCCACCATGTCAACCTCCACCACCCACTCCGGCAACCTGTTCCACAATTGTACAACCCTCTCTGAGAAATAACTCCCCCCTCACATTCCCCTTAAATCTGCTCCCTCCAACTTATAAGCATGCCCTCTGGTGGTTTTGTTTTTACTCCGCCTAAAGATGCTAGCCCCCTAACTCTGTTTATCCCCTTCATATACTAGAAGGTTTCCACCATGTCCCCCTCTCCCGTCTCATTTCCAGTGTATAAAGACCAAGTTCTTCCAGCCTTTCCCCATATGTTCTTCCCTGCATCCCCTGAATCATCTTGGTGGCCCTTCTCTAGACTCTCTCCATCCGATCATTGTCCCCTTGCAGGTGGGGCATCCAGAATTGAACTCCATACTCCAGTTGCAGCCGGACCAGTGTTTTATATAATGGCATGATCACCTCCCTCCTCCTCTTACTCGTGAAGCCCCATCCGATGCATGCCAGCACCCCCGTTGCTTTCCCAGCTGCCCGGTCACACTGCCTCCTAGCCCTTAATGTGTCCATGATCCATATCCCTAGGTCCTTTTCTTGCTCTTTGGTCTGCGGTGATACCCACCGAGGTAGTAAGCGGCTCTTGGGTTATTTCGACCTATATGCATTATTTTGCACTTATCTGCATTAAACTGTAGCTGCCACTTTTCTGCCCACCTCCAGCCTGGCTAGATCCTGCTTCATCCCCTCGCTGGAGTGTCCACCCTGTTATATAACTTCATGTTATCTGTGAATAAACACGCCTTTCCATTCAGACCCTCTGCTAAATCTCCCACGTACACATTAAATAGTATGGGCCCCAACACCGACCCCTGTGGCACCCTGCTCATCACCCTTAGTTCCCAGGAGTGCTTCCCATTGACCACCACTCTCTGTGTCCTCCCATCCAGCCAATTTTCCACCCACTTTGCAAGCCTAGCCCCCACCCCCAGACTGCTCAATTTGCTTGCCAACCTTCTATGTGGGATGGAGTCGAACGCATTCCGGAAATCCAGATAGGCCACATCCACCCCCCACCGATCATTTACCTCTGTAACCCCATCAAAGAATTCGATCAGGTTGGTCCGGCAAGACCTGCCACCTGTGAACCCATGTTGGTTGTTGGTTATCATCAGTCAGACCCTCCTCCTCCTCTAGGTACCTCCCCAGCCTCTCCTGTATGAGAGTCTCCATTAGCTTGCTCACAATCGAGGTGAGACTGACTGGGCGGTAGTTGCCAGGCTCCTCCTTTCTCCCTCCCTTGTATACTGGTACCACCTCAGCTTTTTTCCAGTCTCCCGGGACCCTCCTCAATTCCAGGGATAGATTAAATAGCCTTATTCAATGCAAAGAAGTGCAAAATAATGCACCTGGGAAACAAAAGCCCAGGGGAAGATTACACAATGGGGGGGGGGTAGTAACAACAACAACAATGGAAAGGAACCTGTGGATAATCATATCAGATGACCTTAAGGTTGGCAAGCAATGCGAGAAGACAGTAGGGAGGACGGGGGGATACTGGGATATATAGGGAGAGGCATCACCAGCAGAAAACAGGAAGTTGTTATCCCTCTGTACAGACAGTTGGTGAGACCCCATCTGGAGTACTGCGTCCAGTTCTGGAGACCCATCTCCACAAGGACACAGACAGGATGGAGGCAATCCAGAGGACAGCAACTAATATGGTGCAGGGTCTGCAAGAGAAGCCATATGAGGAGAGACTAAAGGAGCTTAATATGTATACCCTTGAGGAAACAAGGGAGAGGGGGGACATGATAGAAACTTTTAAGTACCTCAGTGGAATCAACAAAGTCCAAGAGGGTAGCATCTTTCAGAAAAAGGGATGTGCAAGAACAAGGGGACACAATTTGAAGATAGAGGGGGATGGCTCAGAGGGCAATGTGAGGTATTTTTCACAGAGAGGGTGGTAGACGCATGGAACAGCTTTCCTGAGGAGGTTGTGGGGTCTAAAACTGTGGGAGAATTCAAGGATGCATGGGACACATAAGGCAATTCTTGTGGGGGCGGTAGGAAGAAATAGGCTGTTGGTTAACTAGGATCTGCAGCTTTTCCTGTAGGTAGGGAAATGGGCAGACTAGGTGGGCCTAGCAGCCCTTATCTGCCACCAAAGTCTATGTTTCTATGTTACCAGAGGCCCTGAGAGAACCCTCCCTTAGCTCCAAAAGCACCCTTGGGTGCACCTGGTCAGGCTCCATAGCCTTGTCCATTTTTAGCTTTCCCAGCTCCTTCATCACCCTCTGCACTGTGAAGGGACTTGTGACTGCTTCCTTGCCCTCCCTCCCCTCCCCTCCCCTTCCTACTCAATTCAGGCCCTTTCCCTTCCTTTTCTGTCGTGAAAATGGATGCGAAACATTCATTTAGGAGATTTGCCGTCTCCTCTTCTGCAACTATGCTACTCCTCCCCCCTGTGTTTTGGAATCCCTTGCCTGTTTTTCCCCTTATGACTCACATACCTATAAAATCTTTTGTCGCCCGTCTTCATTTCCCTTGCTATTTTCTCCTCTGTGCTTTCCTTTGCCTTCCTAATTGCTCTTACCTCTTCCCTGAGTTTATTCTTGTAGATCCTCTTTTCTGCCATCCCGTTACCTTTTGTAGGCCTTAAAGGCCTTCCTCTTCTCCTTGGCAGCCTCCCTAACCTCTGCCGTGAACCACAGTGGTTTACTTCCCCTTTTACGCTTGCTGATTTTCCAGATGCATTGCTCCGTGGCCTTGAGAATTCCTCCCTTAATTACTTCCCACAGCTGCTCTATCCCCTCCAGCTCCTGGATCACTGCAAGCTCTCCTCTTAAGATGCCCGCCATTTTCTCGAAATTTGCCCTCCTGAAGTCGAGCGCTCTGGTGGATGACTTTCCCAATTCTGCCCCTGCCTGGATGGAGAACTTGACCATCCAATGGTCACTGTCCCCCAAGTTTTCCCCAACCTCAACCTCCCCTATTCTGTCTCCGTTTGTTAAGACGACATCTATGCCCCTGCTCTTTTCCGTTATGATCATTGGAATTTGCCAGTCCACATCCAGTAGGTTCAGGTACCCCACCACTAGGATTTCCCCTTTTCTGTCCCTTTCCTGTATCTCCCTAGCCAGTTCCTGATCCACCTCCTCACCCTGATGAGGTGACCTGTATACCACCCCCATCCTTATTGCCCCCCCTCTCCTTACTCCCCAACGTAACCAAAGGATTTCAGCAGATCCCTCCCCCCCCACCTTCCACTGTCTTTATCCCCTCCCCACATACAGGACTACCCCTCCCTTTTTACCCTGTCTGTCTCTTCTAAATAGGTTGTACCCTTGTAGGTCCACCTCCCAGATATGTCCTTCACCCACCATGTTTCTATTACTGCTGTTAGATCCGGGTCATCCAGCCCCACCACTGCCTCCAGGTCTGCCATTTTGTTCCCTAGGCTCCTGGTGTTGTCTAGAATTCCGTCCAACCCCCACCCTTATAGTACCCCATCCTTAATCTGTCCCTCGCCTCACGTGCTGGAAGAGTTTATTTATTTATTGAAATGTTTCACCAGGAGGGCACACTGAACAACAATTTGCTCGTCTCACGGTGCGAGCTGGGGGGAGGGGTTACATAGGGTTGTGAAGGATGATCAGTTAAAATAGTATGTGGGTAGTACAAACAATACAACATTATAAGATCGTGCAACAGTTGGAACACTAGGTATTGCAGGTAGTGCAGGCTGGGATGTCCCCATTAGGCCGAGGATCCCCTTCCCCCAGGTGCTATACTCCCCCCTGTCTAGTTTAAATCCCAGTTTACCCCCAGCCTCTCATCAATGTATCCCTGCAATTTCACTCTCACTAATCTAGCCCCACGTCACGTATATGTAGCATGTCTCTTGCGTAGAGGTGTTCCTCCCCCCATGTATCCCCTCAGTCTCCCAGACATGTGAATCCCTCCTCTCCACACCACTTCCTCAGCCAGAAGTTAAAACCCTTTACCCTAAGTTGCCTGGCCGTACTAGCGCAATGCACTGGTAGGACCTCTGAGAAGGCCAGGGAGCTGACCAAACCCATACAGCCCTCCGCCAACTCTCTGAACCTCTTTTGCATCACCTCCACCTCATCCCCCACCAAGTTATTTGTTCCCAGATGCACTATTCGGTGTGGTTTCCCTCCCACTAGATTGAAGCCGTCTTTTATCCTGGGGAGTGCCCTTCTCGCCTCCATTCCTGGATCACAGAATACTGGCCTCCCTTTGAATGCTACTTTCCTCCTTTGCCACTGAATCCCCTTAATGATTGAATCCCCGTATACAATCACTACCTCTGGCCTTTCCTCCTTAGGTCTGCTCCTACCCTATTGTCTTGTCCATTCTTGCCTCCTGCTTCCAGTGTAGGCTCCTTCCCATTCTTGCACCTTGCTTCCAGTCCTCCCCCTCAGTCCTCTCCACTTTGGCTACCCTCTGCCCCCTTGTCCTCTTCCCCTCTTCCCTTGCTACCGGCTTTCCTCCCTGCCTCTCTCGGGAAGTCCCCCCCCCATCTGAGTCCCGGCTCCCAGTCCCATCTCTTGCACCCCTCCCCACAGCCATGTGCTTTTCCATGCCCTCTTCCCTGTTTCCCTGTCATGCTGCAAATTCACCCTTCCCCCCATGTCCTTACCACCTGTAACCCCTAGATGGCGCTATCCCAGGGGCTACTACCCCTGCCTGATTTGCCACTAACAGGTTGAGGAGCCTGGATCCGATGGCGGGTGCCTCCACCCAGAGGTCAGGGTTTGCAATAGTTAAACTAACTTGGTCACAGCCCTCTGGGACACTGCAACCCCCCCTTTCTTCCCACTAGTGGCCCACACAATATATCAGAATTACCTTCACAGTATACACTTACCCCCAGGACTGGTTCAGGCACTGGGACCCCCTGTAAAATAAGATACAGTGCAACAATCACAGTACAATACTTTAACATAGACAAATACCCCAGACAGTATAACTTTGCTGAAACAAGCAGCTCTGATTTATTTAGGGGATATAACAAGGACAGGGGGAAATCAGGTTAATTAGCTTATCACTTTACTCATCTGCCTATGGCTCTGTGCACAGGCCTATCCCTACCAGTTACTGTCCCTGGGTACCCAAGCCCTAGTGGCTAGTCCAAACCGTGGCAGCTGGTAGGGCTCTTTCACACAGAGAAAAGAAAATTAGTTAAACAGTCAGCAGTACAGTAATTCCATTTGGATTCAATGGGGCAATTCAGGAGCGACCCTGAATTAGTACTCACGACCTCCAAACAAGATAGGGTCCTTCAATGTCAGCAGGTTCACTCTTGAGCTCCACGAGACTCCTCACACATTTATATGGCAAACTGCAACAGGCAAAAGTCCTTTAATGGCAGCAGGATTCACTTGAGCTACACAAGCCTCCTCACACATTTATATGGTAAACAGTCACAGGCAAAAGTCCTTTAATGGCAGCAGGATTCACTTGAGCTACACAAGCCTCCACACACATTTATATGGTAAAGAAAGTATTATACCAGGCAGGCTGCTTCTATCCCGATCGCATTACTGCACAATACCGGGAGAACACACAGCAGATTCAGTTCCTGACAGACCGAGTGCAATTCAGCAATTTCTCCAGTCTTCTGGCGTGAGCCTGGTTTCTACTCTTCAGATATCCTTTGATTCTCTTCACAGGACGGATTCAGTCCTAACAAGCAGTTACACAAGCTGCAGACCGGAACTCTGGGCCTTACCACGCTTCCGACTAAAACTGCACACCGAAAAAGCACAGGGCTCCTTTCCTCTTCCTGCCAGAGCTCAACTGAACTCCAGCAGACAAAACCGGCACTTCCTTTGAGTTCCTCCCAGTTCTTGGCTGGATTGGCTGTCACTCACAATAGACTGCCCTGTTGGTCCAAAAGGCGCAAGTCTAAACTACATCTCCCAGAGTCACTGCCCATACAATCCTCTTGTGGCTGGCTCAGATTATGAGTCCAAGTTCTGATTCGTCCAAGGCACCATTTTAGAGCTACCTTAACCCACACTGATTGGTCCAGTTCAGCAGTTCAAAACTAGAATGGGGAACTAGGCAAACACAGTTCTGACTGCAAAAAAGCAGGTTAGACAAACTGTAATTTCATTATTACTCTAAATGATTTCTGGCAAACAGTTACATCTTTCAGATAGGTTCCTTTGCACTCCTAGTGACTGCAAAAATGGAGTGAATTGGCAGCAGCTCGAGTGGTACTCAAGCAGAGAAGCACACAGTCCCCCATACAACTAATTATGTCTGCAAGCAGACAGCTCTTAAAGAGACAGTACCAGAGGCTCTAAAAACACTCACTGGTAAATGGCTTAAACGCCAAACACCATTCAGGCTTGGAGCATTCAAGCAAGCTCCTGGAAGTCTTTTGGGAACCCCCATTTGCAGGGGGGTTACACACCCATTTGCACTCATCCTACATTTATCCACCACTTTGCTGCCCTTACTTCCCCTTCTCATGCACCTCTCTCAACTTCCCTTCCCTCACTTGGTCTCCTGGGACTCTCCACCCCCTTCCCCTTGCCCCGTTCATGTCCCTCAACCCAGTCAGAGGCCAGTACCTGTTTAGAAACATAGAAGTTGACGGCAGATAAGAACTGCAAGGCCCATCCAGTCTGCCCATTTCTTTTTCTACCTTATGAATGTGCCATCGGCCTTTGCTCTGTCAATGGCCTATCTATTCATACTCATCTGTATTTATTTATTTGCTTTTGTTAACCAGGTTAGCACACTAGACAGCATGTGCCTATTTTCAGGTGCGACCCGGGAGGTTACAGAGTATATAGGAGACACAATACAGGGACAGGGTACAATCAGGCCCACGTGAAAGTGGGTGGAACAGCAATAAGGTACCATGTCATTACATAGTAAGGTAAGGTATACAGCAAGCAAAATATAAATCGGCAGTAGTGAGGTGGGTAAGCACCAAGAAAACATAGCAAGGTAAGGTATACAGCAAACAAGATAAAAAATCAGGTAACCAGGGTAACATAGTAAGTTAAGGTATACCGCAAACAGGTTATAAATCTGCAGTAGGAGGGAGGGTATTGCTCCCTTATGCCTATCCCATGCCTGTTTGAAGCCCTGCACTGTATTCATATCCACCACTTCCTGAGGTCGGCCACTCCATTTATCCACCACCCTTTCTGTGAAAAAAAAACTTCCTCACATTACCCCTTAATCGGGCTCCCTCTAATCTCATGCTGTGTCCTCTTGTCCTGCTATTTTTTTGATATTGAAACATGTTAGACTGTTTCACCTTGTTAATGCCCTTAAGGTGTTTAAATGTTTCAATCATATCACCTCTCTCCCTCCTTTGCTCTAGGGTGTACATATTGAGCTCCATTTATCTGTCCTCATATGTCTTCTGATGCAGTCCCTGTACCAATTTGGTTGCCCTTGTCTGGACTGCCTCAATTTGGTTAATGTCCTTGTGGAGGTGTGGCCTCCAGTACTGCACGCAGTACTCCAGATGGGCCTAACCAGTGTCTTCTAAAGAGGGATAATTGGCTCCCTCTTACGGCTTGTGATACCCCTACTAATACACCCCAACATCCCCCTAGCCTTACCTACTGCTTTAGTGGTCTGCTTGTGTAACCCCCCTGTTACCCGGGGTTATAGAACCCTAGTTAGATCTAGTGGCAGGCAGGGACAAGCAGCTAGTGAAACTCCAGTAAATGGATTTCTCTGTGTCTTGCTCTGTTTTCAGTCTCTGCTGAGCTGGAGCTATGACATCATTTAGAACTGTCACAGTTGCATAAGCCACTTTGGAATGTTGTAGCAGGAAGTTAAGTAGAACGTTGGGGAATTTCAAAGCATTTGTCAATGCTGAATATTGCTTGCTTGTATGTGCTGCTTAGATATTTGGAAGTGATAGTTCCATGCCTTCCTCCCTGTAAGCGTGTGGGTTCAATAACAGACACCAGTCACAAAAATGAAGTGCATAAAAAACGCTGGCATAGCATTTATCATTTTAGTTCCAGAAAAAAAAAAAATTATTATTTACAGAAAAGAAATAGGTTAACTTTCACCAAAACAAAAACCCAGGCAAGTCTTGCAATCAGACTCCCTGCTCTTCTCGGTATCCAGTACTTCCAAGCTAGTGTGTAGGCATTCACACTTCCACTCCTTCACCTGATCAGAAGGTACTGACCAGTCTCCTTGCTCTCCCTATCTGACAAGGTCTTCTGGTGGAGGTCTTATATAGTACTCAAAAGGGGTGGAGTTTGAAATTGGCTCCACCTACTCTCTGACATCACCTCCTTTTGGTTGCTATAAAGGCAGCCATTTTGTGGGCTGCCAACCCTATAAGAAGGGCTTCCCAGATGACTTTACCCAGGTAAGTAAACCATAATGGAGAAAAAAGAAGTAACCTAAATATTAAGTATAAAGAATCTAGAATCTTTAACCAAGGGCAACAGATGAGGGGCGTGCTCCCTATCTTGTTTCCTTGTAAGGCTCTAGATTCTTTCATAAATAGCCAGTTTGATGTTCTAGTGCAAAACCCAAAGAAAAAAATAACAGTTTTTATTTATAAAACACATTGATCTCCTATTTACATACTGCAATTCTAGCTAACAGAGTTTTTAACTGTGTTTATTTAACAAATATTGGGATTCCCCAATGGCTGCAATTCTCAGCCAACAGCTGTTCATTTTTCAGCCTTTTAACAGAAAGGCAGCAACTTTTTTAAACAATTACAGCCCCTTTTGAATGAATATAGACACTGCAGGGCTTACTTCTTTATGCCCCCAGTGTCCTTGCATAAATTCAGCTCATTATGTTTGCTTGCACGCATGTGCAAGAAACATAGTGCCATCATCCGAGTTTTCGGAGGTGTGGCAGCCCTCTTCCAATTCAGGCAGTGTGTTTGCAGGCGCGGCCGCAGTTCTCCAATGCCTGCTCGAGCTGTCTATGACCAGTCCAAAATGCAGTGGCGTACAGTTGAAAGGGAGAGCTACGCTTCAGTGAGCAGCGATAAGATATCGCCTGCTCATGCACGCTCCCTCTACACACACTCACACACACGCACGCATACTGCGTGCCTGCCCCACACACACACTCTGGCAGCGGCGGGGTGCCCAATCCCCGTCCGGCTGTGCTGCGCTCCAAACAGAGTTCTATATGTGCCACGCTGGGTGCCCACCCCAGCGTAGCTACACTCAGTAGAGTCGATCGCGGTGCCCAATCCCCGTCGGCTCCACTGGTTCCGCCCTCCCAGAGTACAGGGTGCCATGCTGGGAGCCCACCCAGCGTGGCACACATGCTGTCGCCGGCTGAGGTACCCAATCCCCCTTACATCCCTTCACCAGTCGTCCTTGTACCATGCTGGGAGCCCACCCAGTGTGGCAAACGTCCATCGTCGTCGTCTTTAAAAAAAAAAAAAAAAAACACTGAAACTCAAAAACGGTCCTCGGTGTCTCTGTCCCCACCGCGCCCACCCTCGCACCCTGCCTCCCCACACCCTACCCCATACTTACCTCCGGACTGTGGCGCGGCGATCTTGGTGGACCGGGAACACGTCCTGCACTCTTCAAAGCCGACCGCCAACTGAGGAAATGCCGGTAGCTGTATAATGGGATAGATAGGGTTTTTCAACTTTGCTGCATATGTCGGGCATTTTTGGAATTTTGCACCAAATTTTCAACATGGGGTTTTGGGACCCCTTCTCATGAATGATCTCACTGTCATGGGTGTCGGCCCGAAGATTTCATGAGTCACTGTGCGAAATCACCTTTCGACTGAGTAATGAAAATGACACCACCACTGTTCATAAGGTGGGTTCTCAAAGCCTATGCTGAAAATTTGGTGGAAAATTCCTGGTGCGATCATTGTTTGACGAGCATGCGCTATGCAGTTCCTACGCACGCTCGTAAGTTCGTGAATTTTCAATATTTTCACTCCAGATTTTCAACATTGCCATTTTACCACACCTCCTTATGAGCAGTATAGCTGTCATTTTTTCACATCTTGCCCAAAACGTGCTTCCGCCCAGGTAGCGCACAATGGTGCAGTTGGTGTGCGAAATCAATGTATGGGACACATTAAGAAAATCACAGTGACACTGTTAATGAGCAGCGGTCTTAAAATGGCTATGTTGAAAATTTGGTGAAAAAATTCCTAAAAATGACTGTTTTACGAGCGTGCATTGCGCAGTTCCTACGCACACTCATAAGTTTGCGAATTTTCAAGATTTTCACTCCAGATTTTCAACATTGCCATTTTATTACACTTCCTTATGAGCAGTGCAGCTGTCATTTTTCACATCTTGCCCAAAACATGTTTCCGCCCATGTAGCGCACAATGGTGCAATCAGTGTGCGAAAGCAATGTTTGGGACAGATTAAGAAAATCACAGTGACACTCAATGAGCAGAGGTCTTAAAATGGCTATGTTGAAAATTTGGTGACAAAAGTCCATAAAATGACTGTGCTACGAGTGAGCATTGCGCAGTTTCCACGCACCATCGTAAGTTCATGACTTTGTAATAGTTTCAGTCCAGATTTTCACCAGTGGCATTTTTCCACACTTCCTTATGAACAGTACAGCTGTCATTTTTCACAACATGGTCGAAATGTGTTTTCACACTTTCAGCTCAGATATGCATGGTCGCTGTGGGAAATCATTGTTCGGGACAGATAAAGAAAATCAGTGACACTGTTCATGATCGGAGGTCCCAAAATGCCTGTGTTGACAATCTGCTGTAAAAAATCCCCAAACTAATTACATTACGGGTGTGCGTTGCACAGTTTCTATGCACGCTCGTGACTTCACCAGTTTTTTTAATATTTTTACTGCAGATTTGCAACATTGCCATTTTTTACACCTCCCCATCAACACTATAGCTGTCATTTTTCACATCCTGTTTGGAATGTGTTTTTGCACCTGTGGTGCTAAATGCCGTAGTCGCTGTGCACAAGCAGCTTTCGGCTAACAAACTGATATTGCCACTGTTCATGAGGTGGGGCTCACAAAAAAAACATGTTCAAAATTTGGAGTGAAAAATACCAACGAATGCCTGAGGTGTTAGGGTTTGCAACCATAACACCCCACCCTGTAGAGAATGACAGGCATCAGGGGTGTGACTTGGGATTCTTGCCTGTAATGCTCATACCATTCCACACCCTGCAGCCAGTGAGAGGCATCGAGGTATGCCTTGGACTCTTCGGCCCCAAAGTTCACCCCATTCTCCTATACCGCCCCATCTCACTGTATTTCCTGATGGAATGGGGTGCGCATAAGGGTCAAAGACCCCAAGGCACACCGTGACACTTGTCAGTGTCTGCAGGGTGGGGTGTGGTGAAATGGCGTGGCCGTTATGCCTGACGACCCAAAGGCACACCCCAATGCCTGTCACTCTCTGCAGGGTGGTGGTGGGGTTGGCTTCAGTTCAATACTTCACTGCCATTTCTGTTATGCAGCTCTGTAACTTCTACACTACCACTGCCAATGCCAGCAAGCAAACATTCGGCATTGACAAATGCTTGTTTTTATTTCCTTGGAGTGAGCACCAGAACAGGACTTCAGAGTTACTTGCTAGGGAGCGTAGCACTGCTCCTTAGCAACCTTTTCATTACTAGTGTAAACCCTCTGCATAGAAAGCGGGGGGGGGGCTCCTTTACAAGGGTGTAGACAGGCATAGTCACTGTACACATTTGTGTACAGTTTTGTTGAGTGCCTGTCACAAACCATATGCCTTTCTGTTAACATTTTTATTCCAATCTGTAGTATTTGGGCTGGTGTAGGCCACTGAGGAGTGTCTCTGTTTAAACTTCTGTTGTATAGGAGACAGGTACATGTATAACCTCTTTAGAGATTAGAGGAATCATCTGACAACAATCTGACTTGTTTGGAAGGGGGTGCCATTTGGAAAGGATGTGTACATGTTTTAATGGGGGCGGGGTGTAACTGTTGGAGACACTGTGCAATATGAAAAATTTCTGGCTACACCCCTGCTCCTTTAGCAACATACTTTTGCTTTGTCTGAATTTTCTAACAAATGCTTTTAAGGGCAATTACACTTTATATTAAAGCTATTACAGATTCGCGAACTTACAAGCGTGCGTAGGAACAGCGCAACGCATGCTTATAAAACAGTCATTTTTGGGAATTTTTTCACCAAATTTTTAACATAGCCATTTTAACTCCTCTGCTCATGAACAGTGTCACTGTGATTTTCTTAATCTGTCCTGAACATTGTGCGCTACATGCGTGGAAACACATTTGGGGTGAGATGTGAGAAATGACAGCTGTACTGCTCATAAGGAGGTGTGGTAAAATGGCAACATTAAAAATCTGGAGTGAACTAATGAAAATTCACGAACTACGAGCATCGTAGGAACAGCACAATGCATGCTTTCGTAAAACTGTTTTTGGGGATTTTCATCAAATTTTCAACATAGGGTTTGGAGGCCTACCTCATGAAGCGTGACATTGTCGTTACACTTAATCGTCTGAAAGGTGATTTCACGGTGACTGCGAAATCACCCTTCGAACAATGACGCCATGACAGTGAGAGAATTCATGAGAAGGGGTCCCAAAAACCCCATGTTGAAAATTTGGTGCTAAAATTCCAAAAAATGCCCGAGACAGGCATTAAAGTTGAAAAAACCCTATTTATTACATTATACAGCTTACCGGCATTTCCTCAGTTCGCGGTCAGCTTTGAAGAGTGCAGATGTGTTCCTGGTCCACCGATGATAGTCGCGCCAGACTCTGGAGGTAAGTATGGGGTGAGGTGGGGGTGTGGGGAGGCAGGGTGCGCAGAGGGTGGGCGCTGGTGGGCGAAGGGGGTTCAGGACACAGCAAGGAAGGTTTTTCTTTCAGGTTTTTTAAAACAGACGACACGGGGACGTTTGCCGCTGGGTGGGCTTCCAGTGTGGCACAAGGACGTCTGTTTTGGGGGGGGCGTGGAGCCGATGGGGGATTGCACATGCGTGCAAGCAACATAATGACCTAAATTTATTTTTAAAATAATGTTGCAGTGCATTATGGGTCAGTATTCTTACCCATCCACATGCAAATGAGACACCCTTACAGCTGCAGCTATTGGTATACGGTGCCTGTAGCTCACTTGAAGGCTGTTCGTAAATAAAAGTTCTAGCTTACAAGCCATATTCTAAATGTAGGGAACACACGTGCTAAAAATAACTAGTCACTGCGGCACAGCTGTGGTGATCCCATTCTTCAAACATTCCTAATATTCTGGTAAATCAAATGGATTTTAAAGCAGATAGAAACATGAGCATGACCAATGACAGCAAGAAAAAGTTGTTTCTATCTAGATGTAATTGGGTAACGTGTTTCTGCTTTTGTATTGATCCTAAAAGAAGAAAAATACATGAAAAACATTTTCTTTTTTCATACTCAGTAGTTTATGCCCTGATGTCTCTAGCACTGCCACCCGGCCGCATTTGCTCAGTGCAAGCACACAACCTCCCCCCTCGCATGACCTAACCACTGCTTAGAAACCTCTTGAGGTGGGCCGCAGGGGCAGCCAGCCACACACCTGAAGCACTTACATGTGGAGGTGACAGGTGTGCTTGCAGTGCCCGAGTTAACTAGGTGCCATCACCATGCAATGTTGTTGAGGCACAGGTCAAGAAGCATATGCAAACCAGGATAAGTAATAAAATTCACAAGTAGCGTTTTATTATGAATAACAAAATAAAACTGCAAGTTAGCTCTTATACACGCAGCTGAAACAAACAAAAAAGTCCTTCATTTGAGGGTATCTCTAAATCTCAATCTCACTCTAAACAAACACTGTACTCTTTTGTAAGGTGTTTTCTTTTTTTTTTTACTTGCTGTTTATCCCCCAGTACCCGGCAGAGCTCCACTGACCCACCTTGACCCACGATCTACCAGTCAGGCACCCCCATGTAGCCTTGGTAATCCCCACGGCGGAGTTGCGGTGGAGGAACACCCAAATCCTTCTTGTTTCGTCGAGCCCACCATTGCAGCCTCGTAGGTCGAGTGGTGAGGGTGCCATCCTCTGCCAGTGTGCTCCGCTAGGTCCAGAATTTCCCCTTTAGCTACTGGAGTCGCAGTTGCACCATGCCGTCTAGTCTTACACCAACATCCTGCCATGCTCCTTCCCATTTGTGTGGCATCAGGCTGCCATACCTCTGGCTTCCACCAGAGGTTAGGCCAGCACCAGGCCTTCATCCCCCTCCCTCCCATTGGATGCGCGAGCTTCCCCTCCCCAGCCCACCCTCCAGCTCCCCAGGCTTGTTCCCAAACCCGGGTCGCTGGTGTCGCAAGCAGTAGCGCTACTGCTGCTCCAGTGGGCCAGCTGTAAGGTGTTTTCACTTGGCAATTAAATTCTGCATCCTGGTCTCGTTAAGTTATATCTCCTGTTTTCACACAGTGTACCAAACTTTGTCAATTTCTTTCCGTGAACAGCACATTCAGGCCCAGATATTCAAAGGGTTGCGCCTCGGCGCTTGTATACAAAAGGAAAAGTCTTGCTTCAAATCCCGATACGCCAGAAGCGCATCAGTAATGTGTCTGAGCACAGGTAGGGGGCGTACCCCATACCCTGCACAGCCCGATATTCAGCCCGGGATGTGCAGAGCCATGCATCGCAACCCCTACCTGTGCCAGCACAAAGCTGATCAAAAAAAGGAACAACTGATGGCCACCCACAGGTGAGCTGCGCGTGCAGGGGCGCAACACAGCAGCTGCCACCTGTGGGTGGCCACGCGAGCTCTGGCTGCACCTGGCGGTGCCCCCTCATGCCCGATCGTAGGCATCTGTAAAAATAAAAGAAGAATCCAGTCCAATATCCCTGGTGGTCCAGTGGACCTCTGTCTGCCCGATCGCAGGCATTTGTAATTAAAAAAATAAATATGTCCTGTACCCCTGGTGGTCCAGTGGACTGCTATCTGCCCGATCGCGGGCATCTGTATAAATAAATAAGAAAGTCCAATATCCCTGGTGGTCCAGTGGACCACTATCTGCCCGATCGCGGGCATCTGTATAAATAAATAAGAAAGTCGAATATCCCTGGTGGTCCAGTGGACCGCTATCTGCCCGATCGCGGGCATTTGTATAGAAAAATAAATAAGTCCAATATCCCTGGTGGTCTAGCGGTACCCCTCCCCACCCGCCCACTGATCCCCACCGCCCGCCCCCAGTCAGCCGACTGGTGGCAGCACCACCGCCTGCTGCCCGCTGCCCGCAACTGACATCATCGGTAGGTTCACATATCTTGAATGTGTAGCACAATGCGGGACTACACCCATTGGCTCATGCTGAGACCATATGACAGCCCCACTGAGCGCCATATTTGGCGGGCAGACCAAAAAAATATTTTCTCCATGGCTCAATTCAGAGACATACCAGCAATGGCATATGCCGCGGGTACACCAAACACATGGCGCATGGGGCTTGCAGCATTCCCTGGCCATCAATCAGGATTCACGATCCTGTGTGCCATTTGCCACGAGTTGGACCAGCTTTTTGCTGGTCTAACTTTGCAGCAAACTTGGGACCTTTCTACAGTGTTTGTGCCAAATAGCTGGAGCAAGCCACCGTAAAGTGGGAAAAGTGGTGCACATGCACTCAGCCTTTCTGAATTGGGCACAGGCTGCGTCAGTGTGTTTGGCGCAGTTGCAGGTTTGACGCAGGACTTGACACACGCCCTGCATCAGCCTCTCTGAATCGAGCCCCGGTCTCTAATTCATGGTTTGGTTACACCATTTCAACTTTGTTCTTCATGTCAAGGACACGCCAAGGAAAGCTGAGAAAAGATTCTTCTATGAGGCGGAATTATTTGATTTCTGCATCCAAGTCATTAAGAGTGATGGGCCCCCCCCACCTCTTCCCAAAACACTGTTTATGTAACTGTTCTCAAGCTGTAATTACATACTCATTTGGAATGTAGGAACATAATTTTAACATAATTACTCTCTCCGCAATCATCTTCTGCCTTATAGGCCCAGTTTACCTTAATTGTAGCTTATCTTAAAGCCTTTAAAACTTTTCAGAAAATGTGCAGCTTTTTAACTGTTCTTTTTTTATCTATCTAGAGAAGGTGCAGTGAACGCATAGTACATGAATGGAATCAGAGGCAGACAGTTTGCACTGTAGTGTGTGAGTGCGTATGCGTACAGTGGTTGATGTGGATAATAAAAGTAGAGGTATTGTGCATGGAATCAGCATTTATTCAGTTAGTTACTTAGCTAGCTGGTTACTTAGCTAGTTACTCAGCTAGCTTGTTAGTTAGTCTGATAACAGAACAGGTGTACTGGCCTAGGGTTTAGCCCATTTTCAAGCACGATCGGAGCCATGAGGCAAAGACATGTGGACAGAGAAATGACAAGAAATCAGCAATGTGGATATAACATGGGGACTAGAGCTATAGGCCCTGTCCACACTAGCCATTTTAAACCATTACAGGCAGTCGCTAATGGTTTAAGTGGCCGTAAACACATCTCCCATACACACCAAACATGGTATAGACCCGTGCTATAAAACCATTCTTAAACCCTGATATGATTAGGGTTTAAGCACAGTTTTAAAAATGTTTTGACATAAAAACAGGTCAGAGTACCTGTGTGTATGGACGTCCGTGTTTGATCTTCACCATGTTGGTCCTCCAGATACCCATAACTTCCCAGAATGAAATAGAGGCGTGGAGCCGTGCACACATTCGGGAGTCAACAGGAGTGAAAATGGATGCTTGAAATTCATGTGATGTGTGTATGGGCGCTTGTAACAGACTAGGGAAAGTAGCAACTACATGTGGATGCAGAAACACAGTGCTGTGACGTTCTTGAAAACATTACATCTTAATCCGTGTACGTGTGAACAGAGTCTTTGAAGCAACTGTGCATGTGCAGAAACAAATCATGTAACAAATACTGGTGCACCATAAATTAGTGCTTTGATATGACACAAGAGAAGCCTTAGTGACTTCATTGTCAGCATTTACATAATCAGCATAACGTACACTGGTCGACACTTGGAGTCCATCACACGTTAATTGGGAGTAGCATGTCGAATAACCCCTGCTGCCGAATCTCTGTGGCAAGTGGGGTACTACTTCCTTGGCTTCTGTACACTCTCCCCACTCTCTCCTATGCAAACGCGGGAATCCTTCGCAATTGGGACATCTCATATAATAACATCTGTAGATCTGCCCTCTCTGTCCCTCGACTAACTCACCACTGCCACCTTTACTCCACTTTGCGCTGGCTGTCCCCTCTCAGTGCTCCTCGCTGGGTTGCTTTTTGATTCCATGAACTGGACCCCTGCCCAGACTCCATAGGTGCCATGCTCAGCCCTGTGACATACTCCCGCACACTAAGGTCATCTAATCCACCTCTGTTGTCCGTCCCTCTCTGCTCGATCAAGATGGAGGAGGAAGCCTTCTCCCATTTTGCACTTAAATTCTGGAACTCCTTACCAGCCTATTTAAAGGGCTCCTTATCTCACTCCGCCTTTAAATCAGCACTTTTTTCCCACCTTAATACACATGACTTCTGTCACTGTACCTAAGTATCCCTGTACTCCTCCTACTCATCCTTATATCGGCTTTACCTAGTTGTTACTATACTGAACTATACTGAATTGCCTGACTGTTCATTGGTCCTATCCATCCCTGCGTGGATGGCTACTGCTTGTTGTTATACCTTGATCTTCTCTGTGGAGTTCAGCTCTGTTATGTAATTGCTACTTGTTTACTTGTTTAAATTATTCAAAATTATGTCTGTTCCTCTTGGATGCCTGTTACTGCTAATGATCTGTACTTGTTTTTGTGTTAATTCTCTGGTTTGTGTATTGTACTCTCCTGGGTCATGCTTGAAAATAGGCAGATCTCTTGCCTAATGCACTTACCCGGTTACCAAAAGCAAATAAATAAATAAACATATTTGTCTATTTTAATCCTACATCAACCATACTGACTGAGACGCAAATGCTCTCTGAACCTGTTTTTTAAGGTGGTGTGGCTAGTGACCTGACTAAGGGTGCACAGAAGGCTGATTCATAAGTTAGGGGCAAAGATGGAAAAGGCTTTTTGGCTCATGTCTGTGGAAATGTGTGACAGAGGCAGCAGAGGAGGTGGATTTTAGGTCCTTAATGTTTCTGTTAGGCAGTAGTACTCCAGGTTGGAGCAGATGTTCAGTGCTCCTTGAGAAACGCCAAACCACGGAATTTTACAAAGACTCCAGGCTCATCGAATCGGTCCGATCCCTGTCTGGGTCAGTTGCTAATCTAGCACTGCCCAGACTGTAAGCTGCTTAGACAGTCCCTACTACTAGACCTAGCCCCTGTCTTCCCAGCCCCCTTCCCTTGTTGATGCCCTTCCGAGTCCCATGAAACTGTTTCACTGGTGCTTAAAAGCACTGACTGTCCGAACGTTAATTAACCTCTTTGGTAGATGGCTCCCTGAGCCTACTGCCATCTCCATGAAGAAGTACTACTTCACGTCTCTTGAGTTTGTCTCCCATTAGTTCCAGAATGTGCTTTCGTGTGATGTTGCCCTCGCCGAGTCTAAGAAACCCATTGGCTGTCCACCCTGTCGATACCCTTCAGGTACTTGAAGGTTTCGACTGCATCCTCCCTCTCTCTCTCTCTCTCTCTCTCTCTCTTAGCCCCAGCGAGAACATGCCAAGGTCCTCAGCCTCTCCTCATAGGACCTTCCCTGCTGTCCCTGGATCATTTTGGTCACCCTCCACTAAACTGACTGCACAAGAATTTGTCTACAAAGCAATCGAGGTTTGTGCTTTAGCGTGCTGGGAGGGTTAGCCAATCACTATCAACAGTCATTATATTTATTACACACGGGCTGAATTGTAAAAATAGAAGGGACTTTTAAGCTGGGTCATTCCAAAAGTGGTGGTATGTGGTCAGCCTGGTGGTGCTGAGGGTTGAGGCACTGGACGCCACACCTCGCACCATGCTGGCGACTCGAGTTCCGGAGCGAGCTTGGGCCGCCAGGGGTCAGCTGGGGGTGGTGGGGAGGTTGCGGAGCAGGATCGAGATACGACAAAGCAACTCTCCTCTCTAGGGAGGGATGTGAGGGTTCTCCGGCTCTTGACTGCCACCCAGTGGAGACTAGGTGGTAGCACCAGGCCACAAGGGAAACCTGGCAATAGGCCGGGTGGTTGGAAGGGACCGTCACTGGAGCCGCGGAGCACATGTGCGCCTCCACATGCATGTGCCACTGCGATCTGGGGTCCTGGGGTAATGGGGAGAAAACCAGAAAAATACATGTCTCCTGGTAATAGTGGAGCAAAAAGCAATAAGGAAAAAAAAGTGGTGGTATGCCACACTAATGGTGAGCCACTGGGGATCTCCCTCACCCTACATTTCACGAACCTTTGCAGGTAAACCAGTAGTTTACAGAGATCTAGCCCCAAAACCCAAAGAGCAAAGCAGCAGAAACTCAGTATTATAATTTATCAAAATCCGCAGGAGGCTTTTAGTTACATATGCTCCTGTTTCACTCCGGGTTCACGTCAGAGTTTCTCCTGTGTATCTGTATTTGGATAAGGAAGCGTTGCGCACTGCCCACTAACAGAAGTTTTAAGTGGTACCTACACTAGCTCAGCAGATGACACTGTGGGTACGTCACTGACCTCCAGGAATATGTCCCATCGCTGAGCTATACAGTCTAGGAATTTCTGATTTCCTAATAGTGAGCAGTCTGACTCCTAGGTCTGCCCCATTGAGATTGCTTCCAGAGATGAAATCACCAAAGCAAGTGGGGGATGAGAAAACATTTGTCACAGGTAAACACAATTATGAACTCCCTATGTTAGACTCCACAAGGTAGAAACATATATAACCAAATCTGGAAGGAAAGAGTAAAACAAAACTCCTTTGGGGGTTAGATGTAGTAACTGACTTGTATCATCCAACCCTCCAACTCTAACTTCTTAAAATGTGTGTTCACTTTCTGAGAATTAACCATTCTCAGTACCCCCATTCCTACCATGTCCCTGTGTAAAACGATGGTATCTGCACAACATTTTAAGTCCTTTTTTGAAAATGAAATGCCTCCTCTTGGTCTACAAAGGCATCTACCAAATGTGTAACATCCCTGCGATCAGGGGCAATGATTGTCAACCGTCCGCCTGCATTTATATCCCCCCCAAAATAAAATGTAGGGACAATCTTTCACCACTAAGATGGACAGTCTGAGTCTTTTTGAAAACTCTAGCCAGTGTGTGTGTGTGTGTGTGTGTGTCTTGGCATACCAGCTTCCACTGCTACTATTTCATGTGATGTGGTTTTTGGGGGCACTGGCGGCAGTTTCTCATTTGGTGGCTTCAAGGCTACAAAGTGCCTTCATTTCTCCAGTAGGAACCAAGGAGAAGCTTCACTCATGTCTCCATGTAGATGGCGAAGCAAAATGGGGCTAAAACCTATTTCAAAAATAAAATCTGCATCACTGAATAATTCGAGCTTGCTGTGTTTAGCAGGGAATAAATCAGGCTTGCACCTTCAAGTTTAGCTCAGCCTGAGGCTCTATGGTTGCCAGGGCAACCTGACAATAGCTGCACCTGTGTCACTGTAGAGTTCTCTTCATTTTACTAGATAAGAAGGATGTTGCCTAGAATGTCTTAAATTATTTCCATGCAGAACATCAAAGTATTTTTGCATCATACTGCCACACAGAAAAGCAAAAAAAAGTTACCACACCATTTTGAGGTATTATGATGAAATTATGCTTATTTTGTATTATTAACTCCCCTCGTCATGCTTTTTACCTTCTAGCCACCCATACGCCCCCCCCCCGACAATTGGAGGAGCCATGGCATGTGAACCTTCCTTTAACCAGGAGGAGTGACATCACATGCGACAGTAATGTCACGCTGTGATTAGCCATAGGGATGAGTGAACTGCTGGAAGCCCCTCCCCCACTGACAGGGATCTCCACCCCATGGTGTGGACCCCTGTCCCATAGTGTGTAGCCCGTGTCCAGTGTTGCAGACCCCTGTCCTGTGATGTGGGCCTCTGCCCTGTGTTGTGATTCTCTGCTCAGTGTTACAGTTCCCTGCCCTGGTGTTTGGGACCCTGCTCTGTGGTGAGGCCCCTGCCCTGTGTTGTGGTCCCCTTGCCCTGTTTTTGTGGTCTGGTTGCCCTGTGTTATGGTCGCCTTGCACTGTGGTATTTTCTTCTTTCTCCTGTCTTGCTGTCCCTTGCCCTGTGGTGTGAACCTCTACACTGTGTTGCAGTCCTCTTGCCCTGTGGTGTGGGACCTCCTCCATGGTGTGAGCCTCAACTCCATTGTTGAAGACTCCTTGCCTCGTGTTTCTGTCCTTTGCCCCATCACATGGGCACCTGCCCTGTGTTGCAGTACCCTGCCTTGTGGTGTTTGCCTCTGCAATGTGTTGCAGTCCCCTTGTCCTGTGGCATGGGCCCCTGCCCCATGGCATAGGCCCCTGCACTATATTATGGCCCCCTTCCCATGGTGTTGGTCCCTGCACTGTGGTACAGCCCCCTGCCCTGTGGTCGGTCCCTGCACTGTATTGTAGTTCCCCTGCCCTGTGGTGTGGGACCCTGCTTCATGGTGTGAGCATCTACCCTGTGATGCAGGCACCTTGTTCTGTGTTCCTGTCCCTACTCCACTGTATGGGCACCAGCCCTGTGTTGCAGTCCCCTTGCCCTGTGGTGTGGGCCCCTGTGCCATGGTATAGGCCCCTGCACTGTGTTATAGCCCCCTGCCCTGTGGTGTGGGTCTCTGCACTGCGTTCCTGTCTTCTTCTCCATTGTATGTGCACCAGCCCTGTGTTGCAGTCCCCTGCCCTGTGGTGGGGTACACAGTTCCAACAATAGGAATACATGCGGCCTTACAAAGAGGTTCCAATCACTGCACAGATATAAAACAGGAATCAAGTTCTTCTTTTATTGTGCTTGCGCAGAAAATGATTTAAAACAGGACAGTACCTCACCTTTGAGCCTCACTGACACACGGCTGCTTCTCCCAGTGCTTTGCTCACCTGAGTTGCATCAGGGGGCCTGGTTAGCAAAGCTGCTCCCTCCCTCTTATAAAGCCTATTACAATGACAGCATAACGACATCACCAGTGTCTGTGAAAACATGTTCAAAGTGCAGAGTGCAAAACCTGGCATCGTGCTAATAATTTATAGAGTACTAAACTAATTAATCATTGCAATTGACCATTCACTTGTAGAACAAGAAACTTTCTTTTTTGTAAATGTATGTTTTATTGAATTTGGAAAAAATGTATATATACAACGCACGTGTTCAGAGAAGTGGCAGTGCAACAGATAATAATTTGCTCTCCACTGATGTTACAAAGTAAAACAATTGATACATGTAACCCCCCTGCAAATGGGGGTTCCCAAAAGACTTCCAGGAGCTTGCTTGAATGCTCCAAGCCTGAATGGTGTTTGGCATTTAAGCCATTTATCAGTGAGTGTTTTTAGAGCCTCTGGTACTGTCTCTTTAAGAGCTGTCTGCTTGCAGACATAATTAGTTTGTATGGGGGACTGTGTGCTTCTCTGAGTACCACTCGAGCTGCTGCAATTCACTTCATTTTGCAGTCACTAGGAGTGCAAAGGGAACCTATCTGAAAGATGTAACTGTTTGCCAGAAATTATTTAGAGTAATAATGAAATTACAGTTTGTCTAACCCGCTTTCTTTGCAGTCAGAACTGTGTCTGCTAGTTCCCCATTCTAGTTTTGAACTGCTGAACTGGACCAATCAGTGTGGGGTAAGCTAGCTCTAAAATGGTGCCTTGGACGAATCAGAACTTGGACTCATAATCTGAGCCAGCCACAAGAGGATTGTATGGGCAGTGACTCTGGGAGATGTAGTTTAGACTTCAGTGCCTTTTGGACCAACAGCAGCAGTCTATTGTAGTGACAGCCAATCCAGTCAAGAACTGGGAGGAACTCAAAGGAAATGCCAGTTTTGTCGGTTGGAGTTTGAGTTGAGCTTTGGCAGTGAAGAAGGAAGGGCCCTGTGCTTTTTCAGTGTGCAGTTTTAGTCAAAAACGTGTGTAAGGCCCAGAGTTCCGGTCTGCAGCTTGTTAGGACTGAATCCGTCCTGTGAAAAGAATCAAAGGATCTCTGAAGAGTAGAAACCAGGCTCACCCTGTAGAAGACTGGAAGAATTGCTGAAAATTGCACTTTCGGTCTGTCAGGAACTGAATCTGCGTGTGTTCTCCCGGGTATTGTGCAGTAATTGCGATCGGGATACAGATGCAGCCTGCCTGGTATAGTCGTTCTTTTATATGGATGTGTGAAGAGGTTTGTGTACCTCAAGTGAGCCCTGCTGACATTGAAGGACCCTATCTTATTTGGAGGTCGTGAGTACTAATTCAGGGTCGCTCCCTGTTGAATTGCCACATTAAATCCAAATGGAATTACTGTACTGCTGACTGTTTAATTCTCCTTTTCTCTGTGTGAAAGAGCCTACCAGCTGCCACGGTTTGGACTAGCCACTAGGGCTTGGGTACCAGGGACAGTAACTGATAGGGATAGGCCTGTGCACAGAGCCAAATGTAGATTATTAGAGTGATAAGCTAATTAACCTGATTTCCCCTGTCCTTGTTATATCCCCTAAATAAATCAGAGCTGCTTGTTTCAGCAAAGTTATACTGCCTGAGGTATTTGTCTATGTTAAAGTACTGTACTGTGATTGTTGCACTGTATCTCATTTCACAGGAGGTCCCAGTGCGGAACCAGACCTGGGGTAAGTGTATACTGTGAAGGTAATTCTGATATATTGTGTGGGCCACTAGTGGGAAGAAAGGGGTTGCAGTGTCCCAGAGGGCTGTGACCAAGTTAGTTTAACTATTGCAAACCCTGACCTCTGGGTGGAGGCACCCGCCATTGGATCCAGGCCCCTCAACCTGTTAGTAGCAAATCAGGCAGGGTAGTAGCCCTGGATAGCGCCATCTAGGGGTTACATCTTGGAGGCTCACCGCTGGGATTGTGTGTCTCTAGTGGCCATATTACGAACCACTGTTAAGAAAAAAATGGGTACCCGACAGAAGTGGCTGTGCACGGCTGGTGGAGTGGTGTACTGGGAGAGATCGACCCCAAAATGCTATTCTATCCTGGACATCCCCTGGGTATCAATACGGACACTGTGCAGGAGTACTTTCCAAGGTGGAAGGTTTACAAAACCCTGTGGTGGTGGGTCGGCATGCTAATCTGCTCACCCACACTTTCCTGGCCCTAGTAGAGTTTAAGGATCCATAGATAGCTCCAAAGTGCCACAGACCATTACCCCAGAGGAGCCCTCACTGCTTGGAGAGTGATAACTAAGGACAGTAAAGACCGGGGAATCAGCCCCCACCACTATCTGAAACTTTTGAGGAGAAATTTGCTGAATGGTTGCTGGGAGAGGAAAACTGTGGAGGACTTGAAGAAACTATTCTTGCCACCTGAGGTGTTCCTCCCCAACACCTCTCCTGCTCCAGTGCCCGTAATGGTGGCTGAACCAATGCAGACTCTATTTCTGCACCTGCCATTAGTCACGACTCTTACCGAAGGTTGAGGATCTTCTCTGGCACCCTCCCCACCCCCAAAGGGGAGGATGACTGGGAGACTTGGATAGACTATGTTGCCCCCCAAGTGCTAGAATGGCAATGCTCGGAAGGGAAAGCGAAAGAGGGTTAGTGAGAGCCTCCGAGGTCCTGCCCTGGCTACCATCCGTGCTAAACGGGCCAGTAACCCTGAAGCGACTGCACAGGCCTATCTTGAGGCCTTGGAGAATGTGTATGGGAGCCCAGATTCTGATGAGGACCTATGGTGGAGAGTAAGAAATGCACAACAGTACCAAGGGAGTTGTTGTCTGTGTATGTCTCCGCTGGAAAAATTGTTGCAAGAATGCCTCAGAAAGGGTGGTTGCCAGCAGATTGAACTGGACCGAACCAGACTGGACAGAATCCATAAGTCTGCCCCTTCTCAGAACTGCTGTTGCTTCAGTTAAGCCTGGCAAATCGGCTGGAATCCCCACCCTCCATGATGAGTTAATGAGAGAAATTCGAGGAGTTGAGAAAAGCGACAGGGAGGTACCCTGCACCACACAGCTGTAGCTCGACCGAGTGACTGAGGGTGACCCATCAAGTGAAGTTCAGGGGCAGAGGTTGACAGTCAATGAGTGCTCTGACAAGGAAAAAGATATGCCACAATGGAAGCGAACTGTTGAGAGATCGAATTCAAAACAGTCCCTATGAAGGCCACGCCTGCAAGTACGGGCCCTGACCTATATCCGACTGCATCTGCTATGGGGTGGGGGTACCACCCATGTATCTCCTACTGATAACAGCTCCAAACTCAATTCCTTGACCATGGAAGTGGAGAAACTGACTGAGATGTCTCCAAATGCTTATCACGCACTGAACAGAGATGGCACCCAGGTTTCAGTTAGTAATACCCCGCCCCTGGCTCCCAGTGTGGCGCTCGCCAGCTCAAACTCCAGAAAGTATGTTTTGCTATAATTGTGGGAAAGATGGGCACATGAAAGGGAATGCCAGTCCCAAAAGACACTGACAAAGTTGCATATAGGCTACGGAGAGCTTGGAGAAAAATCAGTGGTTAAGAGGTGCGACATGATCCCAGTGAGGGCACCAAAATGCTAATTCCGTCCCTTTGTGGCAAGGTCAGTTGCCCAGGCCCCCACTCACCGCCTCCAGACTGGTCCAGAATAGTGGTCCCTCCATGGAGACCACTGTAAAGAGTGAATGGAGTGTCTACAAGAGCTGTGATAGACAGTGGCTCCAAGTGACAATTATGTTCCAGGATTGGTATCAGAAGCATTTGTCAGACGTGCCCTTACAACCATTAGAAGGACTGCATGTATGGGGTTAAGTGAGAGGCTACCCCTATTCGGGTATATCCAATTTGGCTGTCTTTCCCCACCTCCGTGGCTGGAGTGCCGAACAAGTAGAGACCCTAGCCTTAGTGTAATCCCCACTGGACTGTATGATGGTGTCCCTTTGTTGATTGGAACAAATGCTCATATGTTCGAAGGCTGGCACAGTTGTGTTATGAAAAACAGGGTCAAAGACTAGTAGAGCTTTAAGAGTTCGGCTTTAATTAAGAAGGCCTATGAGGCACAGAGAGATGCTGAAAAAACAGAACCAGAGGAACGATAGGAATTGTATGGAAGAAGGATCCTGAGTCTCTGATCCTGGCGCCAAATGCCCAGTGTACCTTACAGGGAGAGTCCGTATCAGAAAGGATGTTAAGAATAAAATATAAATGTTGGATGCACCAGGCGATGGAAAATTGCCAGAGGGACTGCTAGTCAAGCCTAATATTTTGCCGCTCAAGCCATGCTTATGCCAGAAGGGTAATGGTCAAGTTCATAATGTTCTGAAAGAGACATTCAGTAAACAGAGGTTGCATCCTGGCTAATGTGCATTATGCAGAACTGCAGTGCTACCCAGCAGCAAGAGTTCAAGGAAGAATGACAGAGTAACGCCTGACTTGTTTGATTTGGCGACTCCCGCTGCCAGCTGAATGGAAAGTGAGGATCAGTGAAGCTTGCCCAGAGACCAGGTGTTTTCTTTAAAGGAATGGGATGTAGGATGCGTGCAGAGCTGAGCACAATATCCGGCTGCATGCGAAAGACCATTTCGTGAGAGGTCTCGACGCCTGGCACCTGCTGACATAGATGATGTGAGGCGGCATCTGCAAGAGATGTTAGCTGCTGGTGTAATACAAGAATCCAGAAGCCCTTATGCTTCCCCATTGTGGTAGTGAGGAAAAAGAATGGAACAGTAAGGATGTGTGTGGATTATCGCACCTTAAAACGGCGGACTATGCCTGATCAGTACACAATGCCCGCATTCAGGATGCTTTGGACTGCCTAAGCGGGAGCAAGTGGTTCTCTGTGCTGGATCTCCGCGGTGGGTACTACCAGATCCCGATGGCCCCAGAGGACCGTGAGAAGGCGGCCTTTATCTGTCGCTTGGCTTCTATGAATTCATGAGGATGCCTCAAGGGATTTCAGGTGCCCCAGCCACTTTCAGCGATTGATGGGCGTGCAGTGGGGACATGAACTTACTAGAGTGCCTGGTATACCTAGATGATGTTATTGTGTTTGGCAGCTCACTGGAGGAACATGAGAGCAGATTATTTAAGGTACTGGACCGACTGGAGGACTTTGGCCTTAAACTGTCCATTGATAAGTGTCAATTCTTTCAAACATCAGTAAAGTATGTGGGACACATAGTATCCACCGAGGAATAGAGAGGCCTTGACCACCTGGCCACAGCCCAAAAATCTAAAAAGAACTGCAAAGATTCCTGGGATTCTGTGGTTATTATCGGGCGCTTCATCAAGGACTATTCAAGAGTGATCCGCCTCTTTACTTAACCTTACTCAAGGGTATCCCCAACCCACAAAATACCAAAAGTCAGCGTCCCTCAAGACTGAAAGAATGTATTTTCATCCAGTGAAGTATTTGTGGCCCTGGACTCCTGATTGTGAGACTGCTTTTCATGAGATCATATATCAACTTACCCATGCTCCAGTGCTGGCCTATGCCGATCCAAGAAAACACTTACGTCCTGCACACTGATGCTTAGCAAGGTTTGGGGGCTGTGTGTTGTACCAGAGCACGAGAATGGCCTGAGACCAGTGGCCTTTGCCAGTAGAAGCCTGACCCCATCCGAAAAGAACTATCCTTACATAAGTTAGAGTTCCTAGCTTTGAAGTGGGCTATTGTTGACCAATTCCATGAGTACTTGTATGGGGCTAAATACTAGTAAAGCTGACAATAATCCTTTGACCTATGTGCAGACCTCAGCTAAGTTGGATGCCACTGGCCATAGGTGGCTTTCTGCATTATCTACATATGACTATGCTCTCGAATACCGAGCAGGTCTGAACCACATAGATGCTGATGCTCTCTCCCGAGGCCTGTTCCCCAGAATGATTGGGTCCGATTGGCAGAACCTGACATTCGGGCACTCTGCAGTTTGACAGGGAGGAACAAATGTCCACGGACGCAGTGGACTGCATGGTGGATTGCTTGGGAGCCTCTGAGAATTGCATACCTGCTGCTTATTGCCACTTTTCTGCAATAGACATTGGTGCACTGCCTCAGCTGGACAATGACAGTATTCGGCGGGCTCAATCCCGCGATCCCATGATCAAAGCAGCTTTAGAGCCTCTCTATGCAGGAAAAGATGTGGTCCAAATTCATACTCCACTGATTTGAGAACTGCACTGTTATACAAAGAAGGTCCTAGTTGAAACTGATCAATAAACTGTTATACAGAGAAACAGTAGACAGAGGGGGACAAGTAGACAAACAACAACTAGTGCTGCCCACTGCCTTTCGAGACTCAGTACTGAGGTCCTTGCACAACCACATGGGGCACCTTGGTATAGACAGAACACTTGACTTGGCGAGATCCAGATTCTATTGGCCTAAGATGGGGGCTGATGTGGAGCAACACATTCGAACTTGTAGTCGCTGCTTACAGAGGAAAGCTTTGCCCCAGAGGGCTGCCCCCCTTGTTAACATCACCACCAGTGCACCCATGGAGCTGGTCTGTATTGATTTTCTGAGTTTGGAGTCAGATCAAAGAAATATCAGTAATGTGCTGGTGGTCACTGACCATTTCACGAGATATGCCCAAGCTTTCCCACCAAAGACCAGAAAGCATCCACTGTGGCCAAAGTACTTGTAGAAAACTTTTTTGTTCACTATGGGGCTCCAAAGAATCCATTCTGATCAAGGAGAGACTTTGAGAGTCGTCTGATCAAAGAGATGCTTTCTCTGTGGGAGTCAGTCCAGAACCACTCCTTACCACCCCCAGGGGACCCACAGCCTGAACGTTTCAACCGTGACTTTGCTAGATATGCTAGGCACCCTGCACCCAAAGGACAAGCCTAGATGGAGCCAACAAATTAGCACCCTGGTACATGCTTATAACTGCACCAAAAGTGATGCCACTGGATTCTCCCCTACCGCCTGATGTTTGGAAGAGAAGCTCGACTACCAGTAGATGTGTGTTTTGGGGTCTCTCCTGATGGGGTTCAAGCTGACAACTATTTACAGTATGTGCAAAGTTAAAGGCCCAGCTAACTCATGCATACCAACTGGCTCAAACCATGGCTGCCAAAGAAATCTGGCCAACAAAGAAAGGTATGATAAAAGGTGAAAGCACAGGAACTCCAGGAGGGAGATCGGGTATTGCTAAGAAATCTGGGACTGCATGGCAAGCACAAGATTGCTGACAGATGGCACCATCTCCCTCACATTGTAGTGGGCAAACTAGATGATCTGCCAGTGTACAAAGTAAGGCCTGAGAATAATTCAAAGATGTAAAAACAATGCATAGAAATCATTTACTGCCCATTGGACAAATCCTGATTGAGTCTGAGCCCCCAGAAGATGCCCCTCTGGACCAGTGACTAGAGCTGCTGCTAAGAAAAGATCAAGAAAGTCTGCACCTACAGAAGCAAAAAAGTGTTCCCTCCACAAGTCCCAGTTGAGCATGACTGTCAGTCCATATCAGAAGAAAGTAGAGTGACTTTGAATACTATCCTTCTTCGAACTGAGTCAATTGTTTGGGGCAATCCCTAGTCAATACTGGAGACAAAGCTGGGCCTTCTGGACTGTCTAAGCCCCAGCTTCATCCCTGGAGCCAATGCTCCCAGAAAGTGAAGTGCAAAGCATCAGATCAGATGAAATGGAATCATTGTGCATGGTTGAACTGTTTGAGCTTTCAGGGAGGAAAATGATAGATTGGGGCAGACTGGTGATACACCGAACAAGAAGAGTATTTTGAGTGCCCTGACAGTCCACTGCCAGTGTCCGAAAGCTCTCCATGCGAGCCAAATGTTGTGGACTCAGAAACTGTAACTCCTGGAGCTGAAAGTGCCCCAAGTTCTAGCCTCTCTACCCCATGGAGACTCCTGACAAGTGAGGACAATGCTGAAAATGAGGCTCAGAGTGCAGAGACTATAACAGTTCCCCTAGAAAGACTGGTCGAGCTGTAAAGCCTGTGGTGCACCTCAGTTATGATTCACTTGGGAGGCCTGTGGACTTGCCTCTCAATGTTGTCCATAAAGGAGTGTATGTGTCCCCGAGCTCATTGCCCAAACTGAGCATCAGTGCTAACTCCAAGTTACTTGTGTTGCCCTTTAAGTATGGTGCCCTTGCCCCATCCAGCCCCAAGGTAACTGATAGGGAAGGGCCCCCTCTCTTCAGGTTTCATGTACAAGAGATAATAACTTGAGTTATTGTACAATGTGTATGTAATACTGTGTAAAGTAGCGTGCTGCAATGTTTCAGAAATGTGTTCTTGGTAAATGATATATTGACTGATGATTACATGTGCAGCCTAATGCAAATGTATATGGTTGCAGTTGAAACTTATGGGTACTTGCTGACGCGGGACGTCAAGCTTTCCCAGACCAGGAAGGGTGTAACCCCTGCAAATGGGGGTTCCTAAAAGACTTCAGGAGCTTGCTTGAATGCTCCAAGCCTGAATGGTGTTTGGCATTTAAGCCATTTATCAGTGAGTGTTTTAGAGCCTCTGGTACTGTCTCTTTAAGAGCTGTCTGCTTGCAGACATAATTAGTTTGTATGGGGGACTGTGTGCTTCTGAGTACCACTCGAGCTGCTGCCAATTCACTTCATTTTTGCAGTCACTAGGAGTGCAAAGGAACCTATCTGAAAGATGTAACTGTTTGCCAGAAATTATTTAGAGTAATAATGAAATTACAGTTTGTCTAACCCGCTTTCTTTGCAGTCAGAACTGTGTCTGCTAGTTCCCATTCTAGTTTTGAACTGCTGAACTGGACCAATCAGTGTGGGGTAAGCTAGCTCTAAAATGGTGCCTTGGACGAATCAGAACTTGGACTCATAATCTGAGCCAGCCACAAGAGGATTGTAGTGGGCAGTGACTCTGGGAGATGTAGTTTAGACTTCAGTGCCTTTTTGGACCAACAGCAGCAGTCTATTGTGAGTGACAGCCAATCCAGTCAAGAACTGGGAGGAACTCAAAGGAAATGCCCGTTTTGTCGGTTGGAGTTTGAGTTGAGCTTTGGCAGTGAAGAAGGAAGGAGCCCTGTGCTTTTTCAGTGTGCAGTTTTAGTCAAAAAACGTGTGTAAGGCCCAGAGTTCGGTCTGCAGCTTGTTAGGACTGAATCCGTCCTGTGAAAAGAATCAAAGGATCTCTGAAGAGTAGAAACCAGGCTCA
Source organism: Neoceratodus forsteri (assembly GCA_016271365.2). Lineage (NCBI taxonomy): Eukaryota > Metazoa > Chordata > Ceratodontiformes > Ceratodontidae > Neoceratodus > Neoceratodus forsteri. The sequence continues at coordinate 115,633,828 of JADMNL010000031.1, forward strand.
CCCTGTAGAAGACTGGAAGAATTGCTGAAAATTGCACTCGGTCTGTCAGGAACTGAATCTGCTGTGTGTTCTCCGGTATTGTGCAGTAATTGCGATCGGGATACAGATGCAGCCTGCCTGGTATAGTCGTTCTTTTATATGGATGTGTGAAGAGGTTTGTGTACCTCAAGTGAGCCCTGCTGACATTGAAGGACCCTATCTTATTTGGAGGTCGTGAGTACTAATTCAGGATTGCTCCTGTTGAATTGCCACATTAAATCCAAATGGAATTACTGTACTGCTGACTGTTTAATTCTCCTTTTCTCTGTGTGAAAGGGCCCTACCAGCTGCCACGGTTTGGACTAGCCACTGGGGCTTGGGTACCCAGGGACAGTAACTGATAGGGATAGGCCTGTGCACAGAGCCATAGGTAGATTATTAGAGTGATAAGCTAATTAACCTGATTTCCCTGTCCTTGTTATATCCCCCAAATAAATCAGAGCTGCTTGTTTCAGCAAAGTTATACTGCCTGAGGTATTTGTCTATGTTAAAGTACTGTACTGTGATTGTTGCACTGTATCTCATTTCACAGGAGGTCCCAGTGCGGAACCAGACCTGGGGGTAAGTGTATACTGTGAAGGTAATTCTGATATATTGTGTGGGCCACTAGTGGGAAGAAAGGGGGGTTGCAGTGTCCCAGAGGGCTGTGACCAAGTTAGTTTAACTATTGCAAACCCTGACCTCTGGGTGGAGGCACCCGCCATTGGATCCAGGCCCCTCAACCTGTTAGTGGCAAATCAGGCAGGGGTAGTAGCCCCTGGGATAGCGCCATCTAGGGGTTACATACACATTTGTTGATGTTCCCTCTTTGGGGGAATTCACTGTAAATAAATGGGCACATGTTATGATACCACAAATTAAACCATGCCGCAGCCAGTGCAGAGATCAGTCCCATATTTTTTCTTTTTGTAAAATCTGTTTATTGGCAGAATAGACATTCTTACAGACAGTAGAACAAAGTAATAAGTACTTACCATCTGTGGGGGACAGGGGGTGAGGAGACAGGGCAGTAGATACAAACATTTCACCAGGCCAGCAAAGTAGGAACATGTATTTTTTCAATAATGTCCTGGGCCTTAGTTGCCCTTACACTCTACACCCTCTGGATATACACAAGAGAATACAAGACAGGCACATAATGCATTATTACTGCCTCTGGTGCCCCAATAATTCTGGAACCAGTTAGAGCCTAGTGCTCTCTCCAGGGGGACCAGATTCTGTCATATTTCTGCTGATTACCTTGGCTGTAATATTGCACCCTGTTGGAATTACAGAGGGGTTTCGTTAGGATCGCTTCAAAGTTTCGAAGTGAGCCCCAGTAGCTCACGCATTACTGTTGCTGACTTATCATGGAAAGGGGGGCTTAATTTAAAGATAGGGTCCTTATGGGCCCCCAGCTCATAAAGTGTAATTCCAATACTGGGTGTCTGCACCTCTCTCTGTTTTCATACAAGATAGAAGGGCCTGGATCCAGTGAGCTGTTGTGGGGTACAGCCTGCATACCAGTGTTGTGCTAGCAGCTGTTTGGCTACTCTTACCCCTAGTTTCCAGAAGTGACTGTAGGCTGCTCCCTCTCCATACCTTGCTTGCAAGCCCATCAGGACTCCCTCTGGGGAGGGGAGCACCTGGGCCCCCAAAGTCTCAGCAAGAATAGATGTTCTCTCTCCCCAGGATGACTGTACTAATGGACAGGACCATATCATGTGGAAGAAGGTGCCCTCCTCTGTCTTGCATTTTGAGCATACCTTTGGCTTTGCGGGGTCTACTCTACCCTGTGTGCAAAGCTAGGGGTAAAATAAGTTTAATGGAGGACATTAAAGTGGCCCTGTCACAGGTTATTACTTCAGTTCCGGACTCTGTTGCTTTAAAAAATATTTGACCAGTCCCCTGTTGTCCAGGATTCACCCCCCACATCCCCCTCCCATTACCTGCTCAAGGTATATAGAGGGTCCTGCAGGCTTGCCAGTTGCATGGCGTAGCCACGCTGAATTATTCTGGCTATACTTTGGTATCTATCAGGATCTCCTTCATAGGTGAACAAGACAGAGGGGAGGTAAGTGAGGGTAGACAGCCTTGAATATGGCTCCTAACTTATAGGTAGGCAAAAAAATCAGAGGGGGTTAAGTCAGAGTTGGTACAGAGGTCACTGTAGGAGAGCAAGACACCCTCTCTGAATAGTAAGCCTAGGTGGGTTAATTCCTTAGCCCACCACCTCATCAGTGCAAGTCTGGCAGGGGTGACTGATGGGAGATGGCGCCAGAGTGCACAGAGAATATCTACCTGCAGGGAGGGGCTTTCGGGTGATTTATAAGAGAATGTGCTGTCAACCATACTCTCGCTGAGACCCTGGTGAAGGGGTTTACAGTGAGTTTAATGAGACTATCCGTGAGTGCCAGAGCAAGAAGCAATCTGAAAAGAGAGAGCGGGCAAATGGTTCTTCCTCCAGGGCTACCCACATGGGGAGAGGGGAGTTCTGGCTAGGAAGTTGCAATTCTTTGAGGAAAGAAAATTGGGCTGTCAAATAGTAAAATTGGAAATTCAGAAGGTCCAAAACCCCCACTTAAAGTGGGAGCCACAGTATGTCTTATTTGACCCTGACCCTCTTATCCTGTTACAACAGGTTCGTCAAGTAAACTTTTAAGGTTGTGAAAAATTTGTTGGGAAGATGAATTAGCAGAGCTTGGAAGAGATGGAGGTATTGTGATGGGATATACATTTTAACCAGGTTGACTGTATCTATCAGGGTTAGAGGGAGTGCATGTCATCGCTTACAGTCAGCATTAAGTTCCAGCAGAAGGGGTTGACAATTTAGGAGGGTCAGTGTTGATAGTTTTTTTTTTTTTTTTAAATATTTTTATTGTGAGTAGGCAGAGCTTATACATAGCCAATATCAAATTCAAGCATAATGACAGTGAAACACAGTTGTTACATTCATTAGAACGGGACAAGAGTAGCGAGCGGCGGTGTCAATGATACACCTTATGCGTGCAGGTAAGGCATTATTAAACACTGATGGTAAACAATAGCCATACTTTATCAGCTTGCGTCTATTCAGTGCCAGAGCCAGTAGGGGCCTCCCCTTCAGATAACTGGCCGCTCATAGTACTTTTTGCCAGTGTTGGCCCTAGGACGACTATACTGCCATTGGGTTTACCCCTATATTGGGAAGATACCCTCATTCACTGCTCTGATTAGAGGGCCCCACAGCTGATCAAATACATTCTGTTTCCCATTGGCTGTGAGTTGGATAGTTTCTAGGGTTAGGCATCGTTTCATGTTGTTAGTCCACTGTTGGATGGTGGGAGTCCCCACCACCATCCAAGATTGTGCAACAGTCTTTTTTGCGTTGACCACAGCCAGGGGCCACAGTGGGCTTGTCCGCCCTCCCTGTGAGTCACTTGGTTCAGTACCCAACATAAACTCAGGTGGAGAATTAGGCAATCTGTACCCCAGCACCTCCTCCATTACACTGTGCACCCCATGCCAAAAGGGTGCAACTTTGAGACAGGTCATTGCCATGTGAAGAAAGTTCGCCCCATCTTTTTTTTTTTTTTTTAAACTCATTTTTATTTCAAGTAAATGCAGTACACATCACATGAATAGGCAGAAAGGGAAAACAAGATCCACAAGATTCAGTGTCACATTCTGGTAAACAAGTGATGCAGTGGTGTGTCCTTCAACTTCCCTCTTGAATCTGAGGTGCTACCCTCTATTAGTGCTCTACCACCCTTCTTCTCTTAGTTATAGAATTTATTCTTTTGACTATATAAGCCCCGCCTCTGCAATGTGTACCTCTTTCTTCTGATCCCTGTGTGTCTTCATCACCACCAACGTCAGTCATAAAGAAATTTGTCTTTTTGCTAAGGTGGTATCTGGGTAATCTTGGTCCACCATACCTTAACTTTACAGGTAATCTAAATTAAGAGCTAAAGGAAAAAAAAATAAACTTATGACTCAGCTGGAGTCCCAAAACAGTTTGGAGAGACTCTGCTATCATAGTGCCTGACCGTCTCTCTCATGCCAGGGGCCCCCGTGTGTATACTTGGGCCCTCTCCATGATCAGTAGTAGAGTATGTTGAGATCGGGGGTGTCTAGGGGAGTCTCATCTGGTTAGTCCCACACTTATGTCTCTCATCACAATATGCATCTACTTAATACTAAAGACTTACACCACCTCTACCCCTGGGCCCCCACCCCCCTCCAAAGGTCGCCAAATACTCCAGAGCTCATTGTGTTTCTCTCCTGTAAGTCGAATACTGGCTGTCAAGCTCTCCATATGCCTGATACTCTCTACCTTGGCTCTCCATGAACCCAGGACTGGTGAGGCCGGGCTCAGCCATTTTGCTGTTATTTCTTTCAGTGCTGTTAGAGATAGTAGCCTGAACAGGCCTTGTTGCCTGCTATTTCCTACCTCCGACAGCTCAAGGCCCTATACCATTGTGGTGAATTTGAAGGGGATCCAGGCCCCCCATATCTGGCCAAGTGTTGAGTGTATTCCCTGCCAGAACTCCAGTATGACTGGGCACATCCAAAAGATGTGACTGTGGGTACCCACCTAGCCACATCTCCTCCAACATAAATCTGTTTTACCCCCCTGGGAATGCTTTGTGATTGAAGGTGTGTGGAAAAAGCGGGTCAGGCATTTCCAGCAGAATTCTCTCCAACTGGGAGATGTCGTAGTTCACCAGCCTCTTTTCCAGGCAAGTTCCCAGTGTTCCTTGGGTAATGGAGTGTTCAGCTCTCCCTTCCATTTCTCCCCGAGAGCCTGAAATTGAGGGCAGTTCTCGCCCTGGAGAGTCATGTAGGCTCCTGAGATCACTGTGATGATCTAGAGGTGCTCTGAGGTACTCTGCTCTAAAGATGGTGAAAAGAGATGAGTGAGACACCAAGGTCCAAATTATTGTGGATAACTTAACTGTTACCCAGACAAGGAGAAGCAGGAGTCATCCTAGAGATTCAGTGCCCGCAGGGTGTTTATTTTGTACCAGTGGGTAGGGAGACACAATCACAAGAGGAAGAGAAGTCTCCCAAAACAATAGGGCGGTAAATAAGACAGATACTTTATCTATGACTGCTAAAATTACTTCCAACAGGAATAGCCTAGATATTTAGGCCTACTGCTACTCTACTTCTATAATTATTCAACAGTTCTTATTCTTATTACTAAACGTAGGTGAAAATCAGATGATATGTAGTACCCACAACAATATTTGGTTTAGCTATAACTACACAATTCTACCAAACTCCAGATGTTACAGGAGTCCAGAGGTCTGATGTCTTCATGTACACCATTGGTCTACGATGGTAGCTACGAAGGGGAAACAAATGAAACAGTAGATGTTAACACAGTTCCCAGCAGAGACCTTGTAAAGGCCACTGGGTGGTGAGAGGTTTGTTAAACAGACCATATGATTCTTCAGCAAAAGCCCATTCTCTCCAAGGCTGCCAGAATAAAAGAACCAGAGCAACTGGTTCCTGAAATAACCCACTAATGGACTGTCAGATTCCAAACTGAAAACAAAGGGTTCCTTGGCCAAAACCCACTTCCAGGGTCACCAAGGATGAGGAGAGATCAGGACCTGCATGGCGAAGAATCCAATCGAGGACTACCACAACCTGACTGATGCTGCAGCACTGCAAGGGCCACCTAAACTGTGAAGGATAACTGATAGGACCAGGAACCAGAAGAATCTGTAGAGATGATGGTTGATTCTGCAATCTTGTCACCAGAAACTAGAACAAAACAAGGAAACGGCGGACACGTCCCGTACTGGGCTTCAACAGACTCGACTTTCAGCGAATGACCAGGGGCACAGACCAGGTTCTCCAGGATAAGCACACTCTTCTGTGGAAGGCGACCAACTTTGGGACATCTGGATCAGGAACCATACAAAATGACACTGGCATGGCTGTCATGATGCGCTTTGGCAGATGTACCTTCGAGCTGTGAAAATGAAACGGCGGGTACGACTTGTACGATTGGAGACGGACTAGACTTCGGCAGACGACAGACGGAGGAGATGATCTGATGGACGATCCCACTTGTCTCCTGAGATCACCTTCCTCAGTCCTGTCAGCCTGGCTGACCAGTACAAGAATTCTTTGAGGCCCATGAAGTCTCTTGTAATCATCAGAACCAATTGGTTTAGAAGTCATAGTGTCTAATTTGTAGAAGTCGACTCTTCCAAGGCGATACTTATGTTGTAAGGCACCAAATGTCATGAGGCCTTGTCCAGTCTGCGCCTTCTTTGAGGCACTTAGGGCAGTTGCCAGGAGTGGATGGCTTCATAACCCGTAGCTTACTGGGTGTGAGGTAGGTTCTATACATAAAATTAAGGTAGACTTGGTGAAGTTTGTTACTTCGAGAGCAGGTGGCCAGTTGCTTGATGACTAGTTTCCATGTGGATTGATCAGTCCTTACAGAGAGATCACTCTCGTATTTGTGTATAATCTGTTCACTGGCAGAACTATTCACCCCCTGCAGGATTTTGTAGTATGTTGTGAGTAGTTTCTGGCATGGTTGGGGTCTATACAACTCTTCCTCAAAGGGGGTTGTTTGTGCCCATCCATGTGTGCTATCTGCCACATCCCCCAATCTACGTCTGATGGTAAGATACATAAAATAGCCCCTGGAGTCTACTTCCCAGTCCTGTCTCAAGGTAGTGAACTCCTTAATTCTTCCTCCTTCAAAGAGCTGTGCTACCTGGTAGAGCCCCAGTCATTTCCATATCAGCAGTCGCTGATGTACCTGTGCCATGTATGGTACCCTATCCTTAATTGCTGTTATTAGGTCCATGTACATTGAACATGCAGGTGTGGCACTCACATACCTGTGCAAGGCTATCCACACCTCGTGGGTGGCCCTTGAAAAGGGATTAGCTACCACTCCCAGTGCATGAGTGTGCTGCAATGCTGATAGCAGTTGTGTGGCAAGGCTGCCCAAGAGTGCCTCCTCCTCCTCCTCCAGCCCAATCCATGCCAGGGGCTCTTTCTCCCCACCTCCATCCATATACGCCAGCTATGCCACCCAACAGTAATGTTGGAAGGTTGGAAGCCTCACTGCCCCTAGTGTGGGTGGCATTTGTTGTATAGTTCGTTTTATATGGGCCGATCTTCCCCTCCACTGTGTGGATAGTTTTTGGGGGAGATGGCTTGCCAGCTACTTGAGGGGCTGCACCAGAGTTAGTGTATTCCCCAAGATTTGTTTAGGGTCTCCTCCTCCTCCTTCTCTGCCTACCGGTAACCAGTCACATTTAGTCCAGTTTATCCTAAGGCCTGAAATAGGACCATATTCCTTAAAAAGGTATGTGATGGCCAGGATCACCACCTCTGGCTCTGCAAGGAAGAGGAGGACATCATCTGCAAAAGGAGAGATGAGGTGCTCCTTCCCTTGGTGGCAAAAACCTCTGATGTTTGGGTGGGCCCTTGTGGCCCTGTCCAGGGGTTCAATGATGAAGACACAGAGTAGCAAAAAGAGGAGCACCCCTGTCAAGTCCCCAGGTGATTTGGAAGGGGGCTGACAGATGTCCATTGGTCAGGATTTGTGCCTCTGGGAACTCAAATCGGGCAGCAATCACAGAATGGATTTGTGGCCCAAAACCAAATTTCTTCAGTGTGGTGATACGAAAGGCCACTTGACTTGGTCAAAGGACTTCTCAGCATCTAGTGCCAGAAGGTCAGGCAGAGTGCCCCCCGGGCCACTGTCACAAGATGTTAAGAGTGCAGAATGTGTTCTTCTTTGCCTGCTTCTCTTCAATAAGGTCCCTTGATCCAAATGTACTAAAGTCGGGAGGACCCCCTCCAAGCAGCCAGCCAATATTTTAACTAAAATCTTGTAATCTGCATTAAGCAGAGATACAGGCCTGTAGGAGTCGCAAAGAGTGGGACCCATACCTGGCTTAGCTAGGACTGTGATGGTGCCTAGGGTTTGGGACCCCGAGGAAGTTTACTAGATTGTAAGGTCTCCCAGACCATGTCCTCCATGGGTTCAGCTAGAACTTCCTAGAATTCTTTATAGAATTCAGCAGGAAGGCCGCCCAGGCCTGGGGCCTTACCTGAGGAGGATCCCTTGACAGCTGCCTAGATTTCTGACTGGTTCAAAGGGCAGTCCAGGTGGATCTTGAAAGTCATTGGTCAGAGTCGGTAGGTCCAGAGATTGCAAAAAGGTCTTGTTGGGGGGGAGGAGTCCACAGGTACCTCAGAGGCGCATAAAGTGGATTAGTGGGTATCAAAGGTCTGCCCAATGTCCTGTTGCTTCGTTGAAATTGAGCCATTGCAAGGGGCTACACCTAGAATGATCTTGTCAGTTTCCCGTCACTTCAGCTACTAGGAGAGCCACTTACCATCTCCTTCAAAGTATGCCCCCACCAGTGTAAGGACGCCCCCACCAGTGTAAGTACACCTCCACCAGTGCCAGTAGGAAGTTTCTTTCTATTCCGGCCAATGAGAGTTGGTTCAGGTAGCCCTTGAGCTGCCTCAGGGTCCCCATTTTGGTCATTTGGCCAGAAGCCATCGTGTATTTTCCAGTTGAAGCACCTTGCCCTCCAGCTCTTTCTGCAGCAGGGATTATTGCTTGTTTTTTGCTGAGGCTGCAGCACTGGCTACTCCTCTGGTGAAGACCTTCGTGTTTCCCAGGTTTTGGAAGCAGACGTATTCCCCCTGTCATTGTAGGTGTTAAATTCCTGAAGAGAAGATGAATTCTCTCTTTGAAATCTGGGTCCCACAAAAATCTAAGATCCAAACACCATGTATTTATTTATTAAAGCATTTCACCAAGAAAAAACATACTGAGCACAAAATATCTTGTTTCCAGATGTGTCCTGGGGAAAGGGGAGCGTGACAGCATAAGAACATTCTAAAAAGATATATACAATTGCACAGGCTGACATACAGAGACTTATAATGAGTACAGAGGTGGATTAAATGTATAGAATGTAACAGAAGTACATAGGTATATACAATAAGTGCAATAGACAGTCACAGTAGTTTGGACCCAGGGGAACGGAGGAAGGGTCAGCATACACTTAAGGACAGTGGCAGGAGGGAGAGGTGTGGGAGCAGAGAAAAGAGATTAGTGAGTGTTTTGAAGAGGCTGAGCGAATGTTTAAGGGGAGAGAATTCCAGAGTTTAGGAAAGCAGAAAGAGAAGGTTGATTGCCCAGCGACAGTTTTACGGGAAGGGAGCTTGAGGGAGCAATACCCAGAGATTTGGAGGAAGCAGAAAGAGTGGGTGGATGGAGAGAGTACGGAGTCACCGTTGCTTAGGTGAAGGCAGTGCCATCTCGTCTCCCAGCTTCATCAGCAAGGGGCCGTGGACAGAGCGTAGTATTGGGCCCAGCTGGCCGAGGTCACTCTGGTTAATAGATATAATGAGAGCAGTAGCATGAAGTCTCTATGAGTGCAAAACTGATGGACATTAGAGGAGAATGGAAATTCCTTGCCCATCGGCTGGAGATACCTCCATACGTCAACTACTGTGGGTCCCGTTCATCAGCCAGCGTTCTCAGGGCAGCACAGCTCTTAAGTGCAGTCCACACTCTAAGGGATGACCTGTCCCAAGGCATATTAAAGTCACCACCAGCAATGCCTCTGTCAGGGAATGAGGCCAATGTGATAGCTAGTTGGTGAAAAAACATATAGGTGATCAAAATTAGGGCCATACACTGCCCATACAATTAGGTACTTACATAGAAACATAGACTTTGACAGCAGATAAGGACCGCTTGGCCCACCTAGTCTGCCCATTTCTCTACCTAGAGGATAAGCTGCAGATCCTACTTAACCAACAGCCTATTTCTTCCTACCCCCCACAAAAAATTGCCTTATGTCTGTCCCATACATTCTTGAATTCTCCGCAGTTTTAGACCCCACAACCTCCTCAGGAAGGCTGTTCTATCGTTCACCACCCTCTCTGTGAAAAAATACTTCCTCACATTGTCCCTGAGCTGTCCCCTCTGTCTTCCAAATTGTGTCCCTGTTCTTGCACATCTCTTTTTCTGAAAGATGCTACCCTCTTGGACTTTGTTGATTCCACTCAGGTACTTAAATGTTTCTATCATGTCCCCCCTCTCCCTCCTTTCCTCAAGGGTATACATATTAAGCTCCTTTAGCCTCTCCTCATATGGCTTCTCTTGCAGACCCTGCACCATTTTAGTTGCCTTCCTCTGAACTGCCTCCATCTTGTCTATGTCCTTGCGGAAATGGGGTCTCCAGAACTGGACGCAGTACTCCAGATGGGGTTTCACCAACTGTCTGTACAGGGGGATAACAACTTCCTGTTTTCTGCTGGTGATGCCAGGTACTCCCTGGCCACCTCCACCTTCTCTATAGTGGCCTTGTGGGTCAACTAGCTATTAACCAGTTTAACAGAAATTCAAAAAAGCTAAACACTTGTGAACGTAGATCTAGGCTGCTGAATGATATACTCAAAACACTTTGCATCCAAACTGGAAACCATTTATTGCAGCCAGATCAATAAGTGAGAACAATGGTGTGAGACTGAAATTAGGCAAACAGACACCCCAGTGCTTCGACCACAGTCTTCATCAGGGGGTGGAGTCAATGTGACCAGAGCTTCCATTTTATACTCATTAGACAGACCAAAGCACAATGTTACCACATTGGGGCATTGTTTACAGATTAAGCTTCAGATCAGTGGCTCTGGGGAGCTTCGAATGTGTTACCTACAAAAGTGCACTAAGTGACAAATATCAAAAAGAACAAAAGATACAAAAAACAAATACAATGCTTCAAACAATAGCACAATAGTCATTCACTATATTCCAATCAGAAGCAGTGATTTCTCACATTATGCTATCAATTCCATTGCCAGAAAGATAAAAAAAATCTAAACTCCAACCCTATAATAGCAAGTTACTAAAACCAAAAAATGCCAAACAAATGTCTTAATACTTGTAATACAGAATTTATAACACATAACGAAAACAATAAACCAAACAGAAAGAGAGAAACAGGGGTGGTCCATCTGATTAGGACAAGTGATCACCCTTCAGAAAACTGTACTCCATAACTTAAGTATAGCGGTTCAACCAGCCCAGGTTCACAGTGAGACACAAAGTCAGAAGCTGAAAAAAAAAAAACAAGAAAAAAATCCAAGAAGCTCATCAAATTTTAGCAAAGAAATAGACTGGGTGTATTTTTTTTTTTTTTTTTTTTGAGAAAAGGTTTAAAATCCCAGTCAATCTTTAACTCCTTTGGTTGCAGAAAGCCTAGTGAAAATATCCCAATGCTGGTCCTCTGTAGCAATTTATTTAAGTGGTCCCCACCTCTGGGGGTCATATCAACAAATTCAAGGGCCATGAATAACGTGCCATCTGGGGTTTTGTTTGTCACTATAATGCCTCCCAAGGGGGGTATTCAACAGGGCTGTTCTTATATTGCGGATGTGCTCCAGTATGCGTTGTCTTAGAGGTCTAATGATATGACCTATATATAGAATTTTGCAGAAGCACCAAATTGTATGGAACACGTAGGAGCTACTACAGTTCAAGAAGCTTCTGGTGACCACTTGTCTATCATACCCTTCTAGGAATAGTTTGTTTCCTTGGTTACAGAAATGACAGACATTGCATCTCCTACATCTAAAACATTCCCTGTGGAGGTGATGGTAATGTTGTGCGTATGTGTGTGTGTGTGTGGGGGGGGGATCATTCCTGGGTGGATAGAATCTACTGTGTACTAACTTCTCACATAGATTTTCTGCTACTGAAAATGTAATTCTAGGCTAGGCACCTAATTCAGATGCCAAAATTGGATCATTCAGTAAAATGGGCCAATACTTCCTAATAATGGCTCCAACTCGCCCTGCTGCTCTGCTGAATTTCATGACAAAGCAAAAGGGTTGTTTTTCCAGTACGGATTTAGCTTTAGACTTAATGAGGGTACTTCTAGCTTGACTTCTGGCTCTGTCTGAAACAGTGTCCAGGGCCTTGATCATAACCACTAGTAACAAATTTACTCTGACTCTCAAAATCTTCTTTCCTAGAGCAGTTTTTCCGAATATGAAGAAACTAACCATAAGGAATAGACTAGATAAGGGCTTGTGGATGTGAACCGTCTGCCCTGAGTAAGCTGTTGGTGGCTGTAGGCTTCTTGTAGCTCTTAGTTTGTACCGTTGTGTTATTATCACCAAACAGAGTAAAATCCAAAAAGTTCATACTTTTTCTGTCTGTACAGTGAGTAAACCTCATGTTGGCCTCATTTCTATTAATCCACTCCATGAATGGGGCCACCTGTTTCTCTGGTCCTACCCATACACAGGTTATATTATCTACATATTTGACTCTATTTGTTGATAATAACATAATGGTACAGACTAAGAAGGGTGGGGATCATCACAGCAACATCTGATTAAAATGGGAATGAAATTAAAATGTTTGCTTTAGCCCAAAAAGAGTTCCATCACGTCTTTAGTCACTGTGGAAAATCAGTGTCTATCACAACAGAGTTGCAGGATCAGGATGCAGTAAATCGTGGTGTGAGCATGAAGGTTCGGTGGGGGCACATAGTACCACTACACAATCCTCCAGTAGTATGCCCCAGGAGCAAATTGCTAAGTGGAGCTTAGCCCGGTAAGCCCTTTCCCCACCACGTCTGCGTATTGTCCCTGAATCAAGTAGCCGTATAGGTGCAGGGCTTTGTACTAGGTGCACGAGAGGACAGATAACCAGATGAGTCTTCTACGCTGCTCAGGACACACCAGGCCTGCTTGATGGTGTGTCACTCAGTCCCTCTGCCCTCCCTGCTCCCTTTTACAGGCAGCCTTCATTGTACCCCCCACCACCCATCTAATTCATCTCTCAGAGGGTAACACTATATCAAGCTGGTCACCCTTAGTCCCTTCAGGCATTCAGTCCCATCCTACATGTGAAGGAGCACCCTTTACGTGCTGCCTTCTCCATCTCGAAGTATGCGGCCACAGCCTCAGGGTCGGGAATGCCTTTGGGGCCATCCATTGGCATCTGATAATGTCTAGATGGGTAGACATGGGCAAAAGACCAGCCCATGGTGTGCAGGGATTTTATAATCTCATTAAAAGCTTGTCTGGTCTGCTGGAGCCTCCTGGAGTAGTCCAGAAAAATACTGATGGGGCTGTTAATGACTTTCAGGGCCCTGCTTTGCATACCACCTGAAGTACCAGCTCTCTGTCTTGGCACCTAAGAAATTGTATTAATAAGTGCTTGCTCTCTCATCCAGCCCCGGCGGTTACCTGGCTACCTGTTTGCATGCTGTACTTCCAAAGTGGTTCCTTCTGGCATGAGTCATGTGGCAAGGAAAGGAATACAGTCCGAGCCCATCCTATCCTTGGGGAGGCCAACAAAGCGAATATTGTTGCACCTCTCCCAATTCTCATGGTTGTCTAGGATGCCTTGTAAAATGTCTTTCTGTGCCAGGATCAGCTCTCTAGCAAGCTCTTGGGTGCGATCTTCCTGTGCGCTCAGTCTGTTCTCGGCCTCTGTTAGCCATCTCCCATGCCTGTCAACTGTGTCTCCAAGCGAAGTTACCATCTCTTGCAGATGGCAAATTGAGCATTTAGGGTTTCAAAGCCTGCCCAAATCTTGTTTTTTAAGATCAAAGATGAGGTTTTCTAGTGTCTGTTCCTGCGGCTTGCCCGTCGCATTAACTGCAGTTGGATCTGGCTGTTCCTCTGTTCCTGCTCGAACATTCCCACTTCGTTGCTGACCAGAGGGCCCGTCCGGCTTTGCGACTTCTACCACCAATTTAAACATGAGCTGCGATTGATAGCAGTTAGATTTTGTTAAGGTATACATCAGTGAACCACGAGTAGCTGGTTAGTGCTGTTTGTGCTTGATTATTAGCTGGACGGTAAAAGGTATGAACGGATTCTCCCTAGAGCACTGAAATTAAGCAGCCTTCCCAGTCCTAGGCTTGGGCCATGCCCCCAAATCAGAAAAATATGCAAGTAAATGTCCACCTAAGTTAAATGTCCGACCGGTTAGGTTTAATGATCTTTTGACAACTAATAAAATAAATTCAAGGCACAATACAGACTTCTGTTATGACTCTCTGAATTAAGATGCAGCAAAAATGGCAAAGTTTGAACTTTATGTTTGTTTCCAAATATAAACAAGAAGAACTGAGGATGCTACTCATCCTTTTAACTTTAGGAGCAGCTCTGCTCAAGCGTCTGACCTAGCAGGGATTGGAACTGCTTTCACAATCCTCTAACAGTGCTCATTAGAGATGAGGGTAGTTGTATAAAGTTCAAGACAACTGCAAACAGGAGATACTCCCCCAGCCACTTGGGCATCCCCTCGCTGTAGGGGAAGGGACTCTGTATGCATCACAATGGAGCACATGACTTCTTCGGGGCATGTAGTGCCATCTCCTTAGCCCACCACCACCGTCTTAACCACACTACGCGGTAACACTTTGTACTGTTCTATCATGAGAACAACAATTACTTAACTGTTTAACTCATGAAAATAGAATTGCATACACAAAAAGAGATATAACCCGCTACCAGGGCATACAGTTTCAATGTAAATCCCACCTGCATTTAATTATAAACAACAGGATTATTAGTTTCAAAAACAAGTTCAGTTCATCTGGCCACAGTCCCATCTTAAAGGGGCTGGTTGAGTTACCAGTTCCTTTAAGCTCGGTGATGTAAATGTGAGAGGGTATTGCAAAACAGCACTCACAGCCCTCTAATTTAGTAGGAAACTTTCTAAGCTGTTCACGAGTCCACTGCAGCTGAATCATCTTGTTCCTTGTCTTCAGTCAGCTGCGCTGTTGCAAAATGCTTGTGTAGCAGGACCCCAGCTGCCTTTGGGTCAGTAAATGAGTATTGCTTGTTCATTATCGATTACTGTAGATGAGCTGGGAATCCAGTACAACTGCCAATCCCAGCATCTTTCAGTTTATGAGCCACCTCTTTGAAGGCCTATAGGCACTGCCTCATTGTAAAGGAATACTCATGAAAGAATAACATGTGATTACTGTCCCCTAATACAGGGGATTGTTCTTTTGCTGCCTTTAACACTTGGTCTCTTGCTCCCACTGAGGATGTTACTATCAAGACCGTTCCGGGCCCATCTCCTTCTGCCAAGGCATGGCAAGGATTGATTCTGTATGCCTGCTGAATGGGCATTGCATGTCCTAGTCCGATCGCCTCAGGTAACCACCGCTCTAAATACATTGCCTGGTCTTCTCCTTCCACTCCATTGTGGAGACTGAGGAGCCTCACATTAGCAGGACAGACTGTGGTGGGAACAAAGAGGAAGCAGGGAACTACAGACAAGTCAGCCTCACCTCGGTAGTGGGGAAGATCATGGAAGCACTACTGAAGGAGAGATTGGTGGAACATCTGGTTGTCAATGGACTACAGGACCCAAGGCAGCATGGTTTCACCAGGGGGAGGTCATGTCAGACAAACCTCATTGAATTTTTTGACTGGGTGACTAGGGAGGTGGATCAGGGAGGCAGTGGACATTGCATATCTGGACTTAGCAAGGCCTTTGACACTGTGCCACATAGAAGACTATTACACAAACTGGGGAATATGGGTGTGGCAGGACAGTAGTGTGGTGGGTAAGTAACTGGCTGGGTGGCAGGACACAGAGGGTGGTGGTAAATGGCTGTCACTCCACAGAGGGAAGAGTGACCAGTGGGGTACCACAGGGATCAGTGCTGGGACCGGTCCTATTCAACATCTTCATCAGCGACATGGCGCAGGACCTAGAAGGCAGAATTTCACTGTTCGCTGATGACACAAAGCTCTGTAACAGAGTAGATACACCAGAGGGTATAGACAGCATGAGGAGCGACCTGCAGAAACTTGAAGAATGGTCAGGGGTTTGGCAGTTGAAATTCAATGCAAAGAAGTGCAAGATAATGCATATGGGGCACAAAAACCCTGGCACAATATATCAGTTGGGGGGTGAGGATATAGCATGCACCAAGCAGGAAAGGGATCTTGGGGTTGTCATCTCTGATGACCTCAAGGTAGGGAAACAGTGTGACAAGGCAGCAGGTAAAGCAAATAGGATGCTGGGATGTATAGGCAGGGCATTACCAGCAGGAAAAGGAGGTCATAATTCCGCTATACAAGACACTAGTGAGGCCCCACCTGTAGTACAGTGTACAGTTCTGGAGACCATACATACGTAAGGACATAGACAGGGTAGAGAAGGTTCAGAGGAGGGCAACAAAGATGGTGCATGCATTGCATCACAAGTCCTATGAAGACAGGTTGAAGGAACTGAACATGTACTCCCTGGAGGAGAGGAGGAGAGGGGATACTATAGAGACATACAAGTATCTTACAGGAGGAACAGGGCAGGAAAACACTATTTTAAGTGAAAAGATGTTCCAGGACTAGAGGGCATGGGATGAAGTTGGAGGAGGACGATTCAGAGGAAACATGAGAAAGAATTTCTTCACAGAACGGGTGGTGGACAAGTGGAACACCCTGCCAGAGGAAGTGGTGGGGGCTGAAACAATCACGGGATTTAAGAATGCATGGGATAGACCTAAAGGAATTCTGGAGGTCAGGGGTAAGGTGCAACAGACTTCTAGGAAAACAAACTGAACTTACAAGCTCAAATGGGCAGACTGGGTGGGCCATAGGCCCTTATCTGCCGACACTGTCTATGTATCTATGTATCTATGATTCTTTATTTTGAGCGGGGATTGCCCCTTAATAGTCGTCACTGCCACTGCCAGTATTTTGGTGGCAGCTTTCTCGGAGTCATCTGCTTTCCTCACCACTTTGTTGATTTTGCCTTCTAGCACTGCCAAATATCCCACATACTGGTTCATTTTTTGAACCATTGTTTTAATGGAGTTTGCCATGTTCTTCACTGTTCATTTCAGGGATTCGACAGTGACAGGCATTCCCTCTGTTTGTCCTGGTGGATGAATGCATGGGATGGGCATAAAGGAACCTTAGTAGTAAGGCAGCGGGGGGCTAGAGCCAGAGATCAAGCAGGGTCTGCAGTAATACAGTAGGTAGGGAAAACTGGGCAGACTAAGTGGGCCAAGCAGTCCTTATCTGCCATCAAATTCTATGCTTCTATGTATGTTTCTATGGTGCTGTTTTTAGCTGGCCTGCAGTTTGTGACGGCCTGGTGGTAGAAGTCATTTTTTCTGTAGTTGTACGACGACGACGAACTATATTGAAATCTGGTATTGCTCCATTCCGTCTGATAAGAACTGCTCAGTTCTGCCAGTTGTTTGCAAATCAGTCCAAACTAGAATGTTTAACACCATGATATTACCACGTATTTTCAAGAGAGCTATCAGAGAAGCATGTTCCCTGCTAGGCTGCTGGCTCTACCCCCTACAAGTAACTTTCTTAACCATCTCATGTTCAAAAGTTAATGGCAGCAAAAAACAGAAACATATCAAAAACATTTAAAAAAAGAAAAATATGGAGGTGGCCCGGTGGCACTGAGAGTTGAGGTGCTGGATGCCACACCTCATGCCACACCAGCAACCTGGGTTCAGGAACGAGCCTGGGTCAGCTGGGGGAAGGGTGGGAGCCAGACTGAGCAGACACAAGGCAGCTCTCTTCTCCCGGGGAGGGATGTTGTCACATCCACCATGTGACTGTCACCAGGAAGAGGCCTGGGTGCAGTGTCAGATGGTGGGTGGCATGTAGAGAAGGTGTTGCGGGGAATGCAGCGTGCGCGCACTTCCACGTACTTATGTGCATCTGCAACAGGGCAGGGGAGAAAGTGGAGCAGGCAGGCTCCGTGATGTTCCCAGCTGCGATCCCAGCAATTGGGATGCAGGGCCCTCCGGGGAGGCCGGAGCCTTGCCTGCCGGCTCCAAGAAAAATGGGGGGGGGAGGCCTAGTGGGGTACCGCAGGGTTCAGTACTGAGTCCAGTCCTTTTTAATGTCTTTATAAGTGACATTGCAGAGGGACTGGAAGGAAAAGTATGCCTCTTTGCAGATGACACAAAGATCTGCAACAGGGTTGATACACAAGGAGGCATGGAAAGGATGAGAAGGGACTTGGCAAGGTTGGAGGTACGGTCAGAAGTATGGCAGCTTGGATTTAGTGCAAAGAAGTGCAAAATAATGCACCTGGGAAACAAAAACCCAGGGGATGATTACACAATGGGGGGTAGTAACAACAACAAAAATGGAAAGGGACCTGGGGGTAATCATATCAGATGACCTTAAGGTTAGCAAGCAATGTGAGAAGGCAGTAAGGAGGGCTGGGGGTATACTAGGATGTAAAGGGAGAGGCATCACCAGTAGAAAACAGGAAGTTGTTATCCCTCTGTACAGACAGTTGGTGAGACCCCATCTGGAGTACTGCATCCAGTTCTGGAGACCCCATCTCTGCAAGGACAGATTGCAGATTGCTGCAATAAAGTGCCTTTGCTCACTGCCTTCTCCTCTGTCCCCTACCTTCCAGCCGGCATAGCCCTCGAGCACCCAGAGACCGGAGGGGCTCCGAGCCGCCAGCGGGCGGGTGGCGACCGACAAGCCGCCCAGGGAACCAGGAGGCCGGGAGAAGCAGGCAGAAAGGTACGGGCAAAGCCGCCAACCAATCGGAAAGCGACCGCTAACTCTGCCTTGCTTCTGATTGGTGCGCCTTTCCCATAGACTTTAGCTGGACTTTGCAACACCATTTCTGGCCGGGATTTCTGTTATTATGCTTTATTGTTAAAATTATCTAAAAAGAGCTGTTTTACTTTTTAAATGTGCCCTATTTGAGGGTTGTGTAGATACCTAGTTTTAGCCTGTGATTACAGCCTTTTTGTGTTTCTGTGTGGGCTAGGGGCAGAGCCTATCCCCCATACCCTCCCAGTCTTTGTTGTGCAAATCAGGCTTTTAGCACCTTTTGCAGATTGCTGCAATAAAGTGCCTTTGCTCACTGCCTTCTCCTCTGTCCCCTACCTTCCAGCCGGCATAGCCCTCGAGCACCCAGAGACCGGAGGGGCTCCGAGCCGCCAGCGGGCGGGCGGCGACCGACAAGCCTAACCAGGAACCAGAGGCCGAGAAGCAGGCAGAAGCAGTATCAAGTAAAGCTGCCAACCAATCGGAAAGCAACCGCTAACTCTGCCTTGCTTCTGATTGGTGCGCCTTTCCCATAGACTTTAGCTGGACTTTGCAACACCATTTCTGGCCGGGATTTCTGTTATTATGCTTTATTGTTAAAATTATCTAAAAAGAGCTGTTTTACTTTTTAAATGTGCCCTATTTGAGGGTTGTGTAGATACCTAGTTTTAGCCTGTGATTACAGCCTTTTGTGTTTCTGTGTGGGCTAGACGCTTAGGCGCCTAACCCCCCATACCCTCCCAGTCTTTGTTGTGCAAATCCAGGCTTTTAGCACCTTTTTGCAGATTGCTGCAATAAAGTGCCTTTGCTCACTGCCTTCTCCTCTGTCCCCTACCTTCCAGCCGGCACAGCCCTCGAGCACCCAGGGACCGGAGGGGCTCCGAGGCCACCAGGCGGGCGGCAGACAAGCCGACCAGGAACCAGGAGGCCGGGAGAAGCAGGCGAAAGCCGGCATAGCCTCGAGCACCCAGAGACCGGAGGGGCTCCGAGCCGCCAGCGGGCGGCGACTGACAAGCCGACCAGGGAACCAGGAGGCCGGGAGAAGCAGGCAGAAAGGTACGGGCAAAGCAGCAAAATTTTTGCCCTCCCCCCCCTCGGTTGATTCTTTTCATACACCTTTTCCCGCCATTTCTCTAATCCACGCCCACAGCTAATTCTCTTCCTCTACTTTAACCCCTACCTTCCCTCCACAATGCTACTTTGCTTCCTTTTGCTTCTGAGCCTCTCATCTCCCTCAATCCCAAATGACAATTATGATATACCCCATGCCATGGTGACTAAGGCAGTGAATATGGCCTGCCCACCCCTGCCATCCCCAGTGGACACCCACCAATTCCTTATTTATATCCTGCCATTTTTGCACTGCAATCCCTGGGGTATCCCACAAAAAGGCTCTCTATCCTTACAACATTCCTCAAGTGCCTTGCATCCATTTTGGCATTACATTAACCCACTATGCCTGTCCATCAGATTATTACTTTGTGATAAATTCCACACCCATATAACAGGACCCTCACCCATTACACAGTGGTTCCCAAGAAGAGGAGGAAATGCTCTGATCACTCCCTATCCCTATCATTTGGTGCCCTCCTCAAACTAATCTTCTTCCTTCTGATCAGTATTGGTACTATTGAAATCAATCCTGGCCCCACTGAAAGTTTTTTATCCCCATCTGATCTAACCTCCATAAATGGCCTAAGTTTCCTTCACTTCAATGCCTGCAGCCTCCTAAAAAAGTTCTCCTTAATACAGGCCTGGGTTGCACATACCCTACCTGACTTCCTGGTTATCTCTGAAACTTGGCTCAGATCTACAACAAAAGACAGTGATATAAACCTTCCCAATTACCAGCTCTTCAGATCAGATCGCCCTTCCAGGGGTGGTGGGGTGGCCAACTACGTCAAGGAAACCATCTCTGCATCCTGCCTCATCAATGCATCCGAACCAAAGGAATTTGAATGCTTGTCAATTAAAATATCCCTTCCTAACATGTCTTCCTTTAAATTGATTGGCTGCTATAGGCCCTCCTCTGCAGGCCTCAAACTCCTATCCCACCTAGGAACAATACTCAATCTAGGCCCTGAAGATACCATCATCCTTGGTGATTTGAATTTAAATTGGTTATCTAATGCATCTGCACCCTTAGTAACCTTCTGTGACACCTATGGATTACTCAATTAATCAAAGATCCAACAAGGATTAACCTAAAAAATACTACCAACAGTTCACTCCTGGATATCATGATGGTAAACAAGCCTCACTTATATTCTCATGCTGGAGTGCTACCCAGTGGCGTAAGTGATCATTGTCCTATAGCTGGCATAAGATCTCAAGCCATCCAATCCTGCAAAATTTCTCCATAAAGGTCAAAAGAATTTCAACATCTCAGGATATCTCCATGATTTGTGCAATACAACATATTGGCAAGATTTCTACCTTACAACCTCAGTTGAGACAGCTCTTCAGATCTTAAAGGATATTATCACTAATGCCCTCAATATACATGCACCAATCACCAGTGTCAGAACCAAAGTAAAATCTTGTCGTTGGTTCACTGCTGACTATAAATCAGCTTTGTTAGCCAGAGACAAACTCTGGAAAAAGGCAAGAATAACAAAGGATACTAGAGACTGGCTTCAATTCAGAAAAAGCAAGAAACTCATGCACAAAACAAATAAGAAATGCCAAAGCTGCCTTCTATAGAGCTGAATTGGATGCATCCTATACTAACCCATCCAGATTCTGGGGTACTATAAGGAATTCTAGGCCAAAATTCTACCCTGCCTTACCCTCCAAACTGCTCCTAAGTGACATAGAAATCACTGACAAGCAAGAAATCTTAAATACCTTCAATGACCATTTCACCACAGCTGGCCTAGCATTTGACTCTTCACCTGCAAATCTCTTGAGATCATCATTAAACCTTCAATCCACTGTGGGACAAAGGCTGCTTCAACATTCTCCTTGAACCAATATCCTTAAAGAAGTAGAAGACCTCCTATCCAATTTAGATACATCTAAGAGTGCAGGTGCAGACTCCTTGGATCCCTACTTTCTTAAAGTAGCACTGCACCCTTATCTGCCCCCTCACTCACCTCTTCAATATTTCCCTAGCTACTGGTTCCATCCCTCCATATGGAAAACAGCTCAAGTAGTTCCACTACTTAAATCAGGTGATCCCATGGACCTTAACAATTACAGGCCCATTTCCATCCTACGGTACTATCAAGATGCTTGAAAAATTAGTAAATTCGCATTAAGGGCCTATCTGGACAACAACAACCTCCTAAATCCAGCACAATCTGGATTTAGATCAATGCATAGCACCATCTCTGCCTAGCCAAAGTCACTAACGATTGGCAGACTGCCTTGGATAAAAGAATAGTACCTGTGCTGTGTTCCTGGATTTGAGTAAAGCATTTGATACAGTGGATCATGAATCATTAATCTCCTCTCTTAGCTCTGTAGGCCTTGATTCACTCTCTCTCAATTGGTTTAGGTGCTATCTCTCTGGAAGGTTACAATTGGTAAAAAATGAAAATTACCTATCTACCTCTAAACCACTGCTAAGAGCTGTACCGCAAGGCTCTATCCTAGGCCCCATCCTCTTTGCCATTTATATTAATAACATTGATGCCAACCTCTCTCAATCTAACATTCACCTGTTTGCTGATGATACTGTATTATATGTCAGCAATCCCTCACCATCAAAAGCCTGTGAACTGTTACAGTCAGAATTCTCCATCCTACAACACAACCTATTGGAAAAAAAAATTACTTCTAAATGCCAAAAACAAAAGCTATGTTCTTTTGCCACAAAGAATTGCTCTACCTACCCATCATTCATCACTCCACAATTATCCACCTTATTTGGAAAATCTGGAATTTGTGGATAAATTCAAATATCTTGGAGTCTGGATTGACAATAAGCTTGACTACTCTGTCCACATTGAAGAGCTATTAAAAGTTGAGACAAAGGCTTGGCCTGTTTTACAGAATAAAACACTACCTTACCAGAGATTCCAAACAAAAGATTAATCCAGGCATCATTCCTATCCCTTATTGACTATGCTGACTTTCTCTCGGCCATTGCTCACTCTCCTCTTAAATAAGCTGGACACCCTGCATCATAGAGCCATCAGATTTATTACAGACCTTCCCTCCAGCACCCATCATTGCTCTCTTTACATGGCAGTCAATTGGACATCCCTACAGCACAGAAGAAAAGGAATGCTGCAATCTGGATCTTTAAAGCTTTATCAGGCAACTCCCTCCTATATCTCAGACTGTTTCACCCGAATCACATCTAGGCCATACACCTTAAGGATCAATAAGCTCATTATGCTAAAGATTCCCAATACCTGCACCCGGTTTGGGAGGGCTGCTATCAGCTATTCCCTAGCATTTGTCTGGAACTCACTCCAAAAATCTATGAATCTGAATACCCTCTTACCCTTATCATCCTTCAAAAATTATACCCACCCTATTTCCAGAGTTGTGCAACTGCTTCCATAAGGCCTAGTCTCCCATCCAACCTACATCCCTCCCTTCTGTAATCCACTATGTTTAGTTTCCTTTCTTCTACCAGTCAGTTATCACATTTCATATAAAAGCCTACAAAAGCCCTATTATTTGATTATTATCCCTTCTATATCTATTATCCTCTTCATTTTTACAGGTTAAGTTATTTTACTGTGCCTTGTATATCTGTAAATTTTGTACATATCTCTTATTTATTTGATTGTACTAATGTTATGCTATTCTCATGTCTTTGTAAAAAACTTGTATCCTTCTTTGTATGACCACTCAGGACCATCTTGTAAATGAGCTACGCTCAATGATGTTCGCCTGAATAAATAAAGATTTTGATTGATTGATTGATTGATTGATTGAAGGACATAGACAGGATAGAGGCAGTCCAGAGGAGGGCAACTAAAATGGTGCAGGGTCTGCAAGAGAAGCCATACGAGGAGAGACTAAAGAAGCTTAATATGTATACCCTTGAGGAAAGGAGGGAGAGGGGGGACATGATAAAAACTTTTAAGTACCTCAGTGGAATCAACAAAGTCCAAGAGGATAGCATCTTTCAGAAAAAGAGATGTGCACGAACAAGCGGGCACAATTTGAAGATAATGGGGGGACAGCTCAGAGGTAACGTGAGGAAGTATTTTTTCACGGAGAGAGTTGTGGATGTGCAAGAACAAGGGGACACAGAATAAAGATGGGGGGGTTCAGGGGCAATGTGAGGAAGTATTTTTTCACAGAGAGGGTGGTGGACGCATGGAACAGCCTTCCTGAGGAGGTTGTGGGTTTTAAAACTGTGGGAGAATTCAAGAATACATGGGACAGACATAAGGCAATTCTTGTGGGGGTTAAGAAGAAATAGGCTGTTGGTTAACTAGGATATGCAGCTTATCTTGTAGGTAGGGAAATGGGCAGACTAGGGGGGTCAAGCGGTCCTTATCTGCCATCAAAGTCTATGTTTCTATGTTTCTATTCTAAGTTAGATGGGGCCAGGAACAGAGGTTGCTGGTAGGAGAACGCGCAGAGGGTGTGAAGTGTTTGCTGGGTTAATCATACTCCTGACCACAGCTGGAAGAGAAGTAGCAGTGAGTCAGCCTTTCTTGGCGCAGTGTGGGTGGCGCATAAGGAGACAATCCCAGCAGATAACATGATGACATCACTTTGAAGGCTTCTGATAAGTGCAGCTGACGAAAAAGTGGTTAGTTGGACTTGCCAATCTTCCATTTGCATGTCACAGATAAGCCTGCATGAACTCTATTCCTTTTTTTTGGGGGGGTAATTCCATTTTTATAGGTTTGTCATTGAGGTGAAAACAGTACAGTGAAGAACAGAACTACTACTTCAGTAAAATTAAATCTTACAGCCAGTAGGTAAAGAAAGAGGACAGCATACAAAGTGACTTGGTTACTCACATACACTTCTTTTAAACACCTGTAAGAGGAGACATAAGGACGAGAGGCCACACCGTGACAGTGCTAAGGTACAAGTGCAGAGTCCACCTTGATATAAAAAAGAACCCGTCGATGCCACAGTTCATCAAAGGAACCCTGTGCATTTGTATAAATTGCTGTTTGACAGTCTGTATACACATGGGGCCAGATATTCAAAAGTTAGCACTGGCGCTAAAGGAGTTTGCCCCGCACTATCCGGGTTTCCATCATTTTTTTGGGGGAGGGGGCTATATTTAGAGGCTCCTGTAGCATGCACTAAACCCATTAATGCCCAGGCACTAACTTAACGCTGTGCTATGCAAATGAGGGGATCCCCTCCTGCATATGGGTGCAGCTGCATTTTCAAAGGTTTGAGATTGTGGTAAACAGCACCTACAGCGGTGCTATTTACCACCGCCAAAACCCCACCGATGGTGGGACGGCTGTACTGCAGCCGCCTGACCCCGGCTGCAGGCCTCAATGTCTAGTGGCACCCCCCCGACCACCCATTCTGTATATGGTACACCATTCTGTGATGTCTAGTGGCATCCCAGACCCCAATTACTCATCCCTTATATCATACGTACATCCCAGCTGTCTACTGGCAACCCCAGATCACCTCTTCCATGGAATGAACACATATCCCTGGAGTCTAGTGGCAACCCCCTTCACACATCCCATGGAGTGAAGAGATATCCAACTTGTCTCCCACCCCCTGATAACTAGGGCATATCCCTGGTGCCTAGTGGCACCCCCACACCCCAATCCATAGACTGAACACATATCTCTGGTGTCTAGTGGCACCCCCCACCTCTCGGACACCCGTTCCATATAGTGTACACATATCCCTGGTGTCTAGTAGTACCCCCACCCCGATCACCCACTCCATGTAGTGGCACACATATCCCTGGAATGTAGTGGCACCCACTGATTGCCCAGCCCATGTAACTATAATATCCCTGGTGTCTAGTGGTACCCCCCCCCCTGAATGCTGATCGACAAATGGACCTGTGAACTGTGGTGGTCCACCAGCCCCCAGCCCCCAGAGCAGCACCCATCCAACCCCCCTTACCAGCGTGTCCGTGGACGTGCACCGAATCCCAATATGGCAAACAGCACAGCCCTCCTCTCACCTCCTTGGCCGTCCACCATATGAACTGACAACATGTGTATAGCACTGTATGTGCACTCACTGTCGGCTCGTATGGTGGCCAACCAAGGAGCCCTCCTCTGTGTGCCAGTTACTGTATCAGGATTCACTGCATGTCTTCACACACTGGTAAGGGTGGGCTGGATGGGTGGTGTTCTGGGTGTGTACATGGCGGGTGGAGTCTACTGAACTGCTGCTGTTCACCAGTCCGTTTGTCAACCAGCATTTGGGGAGTGGGGGCAGGAGTACCACTGGACACCAGGGAAATTATAGGGTACACAGGCCAAGTGATCAGGGGGCAGGGGTGCCACGAGACACCAGGGATATGTGTTCCACTACACAGAAACTGGTGATCAGAGGGTGGGGGGTGCCATTAGACATCAGGGATCTATGTACACTATATGGAATGGGTGATTGAGGAATGCTAACAGACACCAAGGATATGTGTTCAGTCTACAGAACAAGTGATTGGGGGAAGGGGTGCTGCTAGACACCAAGGATGATGTATCCAATGCCCATAGGATTGGCACTAAAGGGACGCCGCTCACCATGCAAATGGCCCCTTAGTGCCGTGCATGCCCAATGGGCTCATCTGCATGGTGTGGTTGAATATAGCCAGCATGGCTTCTGGCACTGTCCGTTCTGGGAGCGCTATTCCTTGTGGGTGGATACAGCCCAGATCCATGTTGAGGCAGCGCAGTTTGACTTAATGCCGCAGCAACATGGTTCAATAGTCGGATAGTGCCGGTTCACTATCCAACTGAATATTGCAGCCACTGGGTTGGGCGCTGTGCAAGCGCAGCACAAACACTGGTGCTGCACTGCACTTGTGCTCATTTTTGAATATCTGGGCTTTGATGCGTTAAGGCATACCACATGTGTTTAGTCGGTACTGTAGTTTTTACCCATAAACGTGTATAACCTTTTTTGCTATTGTAAGTAATAAAAATAACAGCTTAAGAGTCATGCCTTTGAGTTTATGTTCAGGATAGAATATTGAGCAACAGTAGGACAGGTGTGACCAGATCTGTTTGATTCATTATCCATTCAACATCCTGATTAACCTCTTGCAAAAAGGGTGCAGAGATTGAGCAACTCCAGAATACATGGGTTTGATCAGCACGTTGTACACCACAGTTCCCACAGCAAAGACCGTGGGTAACACCCATGTAGTTTTCCTGCACTGCTGGGGTCCTAAAATACCTAGTCCTGCACTTCCCGGAAAACTCCCAGAGGTAAGGAGCTGATGGGATTTTGAATGAAGGTAGAGTATACTGCAACCAGCCCACCAAGGAGTAACCTGTGCTTAATCCTGTACTCCATTTGTGAAGCATGTGGGCTGTGGAATCATCGGTTATCTTGGCAGTTCCTCTTGATTCCAGTCATTTTTGGGGAAAAAACTCACATACTAATTACAAGAGATAAGCTGCGATGAAGCGGCCCACTAAAAAGAAGAGACCAAGACCTGTAGGAAGTAGGAGGAAATGACACCTTTGTCCAGCTGGTTTTCTGTTCCACTAGTCTGGGATTCTACTACTGCCTTTGAATGATTGTAGAAAAAAAGTATGGTGTTCATTATCCAGAACTGGACCATGAGAACTGATGGTTCTGAACTCATAATCTTTCGGGGATAGCAGCATGCAACAGAAACTGGACTAACTTTGTGAACTCAACTCGCCCAATTGCTCTCATTCAGGTTTCAGTGACTAACAAACA
Source organism: Neoceratodus forsteri (assembly GCA_016271365.2). Taxonomy (NCBI): domain Eukaryota; kingdom Metazoa; phylum Chordata; order Ceratodontiformes; family Ceratodontidae; genus Neoceratodus; species Neoceratodus forsteri. The sequence continues at coordinate 115,661,242 of JADMNL010000031.1, forward strand.
ATTCAGTGATACAGGCACATTACCTGGTCAAATAAAGCACTAATGCTATTAGTGATCCTGCACTCCAAACAGCTCCGAGGACTTCACAATCAGTCATTGGCTTTAGTGACTGCCTGGGGTTAGTGCTAATGACTCCTGTTGGGAAACTTGAGATAAACAAATAGCATCTAAAAATACCACCAACAGCCTAATCTGGTTCAATTTCAGTTGCTTACCATCTGTATCTCCCCTTCCCCCCAGTCACCCCTGACAAAGGGACTTCTAGTCCCAGCTGGGCTGGGTCAACAAAATTCAATAGATAAATAAATAAATAAATCTATTCACTCGATTAGCTCTCTAGTGCGACTTATCTAGAGTGAATGGTGTTAAGGCTTTACCGACCCCAAGCTATAAAATGCAAGGTAGAAAGTATTAGCTTGCCCCTATACTGTACCTGGCTGGTGGAAAAACTGCATCACACTGCAGCGTAGATTGCACTGTGCCTCTCTCCCCCTCACCACTGTACCTGGTCATAGGGAAAAATGTTCACAAGCACTAGATTGTTCACAGTGTAATGTAGTGACATTATTATACTGTATTACAATGGACAGAGTCTGGGATATTGTGAAGATGCATTTTTCATTCAAAGAGTGGTAAACCTGTGAAACAAAGGAAGCAGTGTAAATTGGGAGTTGCTAACCTTTTTCTTGAACTTAAATTATTGGCATTTCAAAATGGTACAGGTATACATCTTTACACGTTAAGGCATTTTACACGGTGCTCCGCTGCACCGCAGTGGTTTTGTTGCGCTCCTTCCACATTCTTGCTCCTGTAAATGGTGTGCTTTTACACACCACAGCTGAAATCGATCCTGGAGAGAGTCTCGCATGACCCTCTGGGATCCCTGTTGCCTGTCAATGCCACACTGCCCTATGGTGGGTCCCGATGCTCGTGCAAGCAGTATTGTGCTTGAGTTCGGCTAAATATATCTTCTGACAGTAGAAAGAAAGTTGAACTCAGGCAAGTAAGCAGTTTTTAGAAACGGGGGCTAAAAATGCTTTAAAATCACTCAGAAAGTGGGGTTGTGACACTGGGCATGCACTTATGCATGGGGGGGGCACTACACTACGGTAAAGGGCATGGGAATAAGATTATACATCAAACGTGGCTTGGGACGGGGAAGGGGTCCCTACACTATGGAAATAAGCTAGGGAATCTGATTATATATCGAACGTGGCTTGGGACGGGGAAGGGGTCCCTACACTATGGAAATAAGCTACAGAATATGATTATATATCAAACGTGGCTTGGGACAGGGAAGGGGTTCCTCCACTATGGAAATGGGTTGGGGGAATTATTACATTTCGAATGCGGTTCGAGACGGGGGGTCCCAACACTATGAAAATGGGTTGGGGAATATAATTATATTTTGAACGTGGTTCAGGATGGGGAGAGCGGGTCCCTGCACTATGGAAACGGGTTGGGGTTTGATGTTGAATGTGACTGGGTGGGGAGGCAGGGGCACATCCTGCCATGTGCAGCAAGCAAATGTGGCCATAATGAGCATGCAAGTGGCACGTTTACGCCTTGCATGCCTAATGGATGCATTTGCATATTCTGGCTGAATATCAGGAATTTGGGACTGGTGCATCCCCATTCCCGGTATTCAAGCCATCCCCGGGATGTGCTGGAGCACTGTCAGCTGCCCCAATTTGCGCCGCCCGCTTGGATTGCTATATTCAGATGAGATGTGGATCATGCATCTTGTTTAAATATTGCATTTTTTTTGCAGAGGCCCATTTTGGGGGGCAGCGCATCCCCCAGGGTTTGAAAATGGGGCCATTTTATTTATTTTCAAAAGTTTTACCAGGAAAGGCATACTGAGCTGAGTAACTGCTCATTTCTTGATGTATCTTTGGAAGGGGAACTGGACGAAAATGCATACTGTAGCATTTACAGTACATAATTGGGTGAAATTGTACAAGGTCATGTGCAAGGATACATGAAGTACTTACAATCCATAATTTGACTGTTGTACAAGGACATAACAGAGAACAATAAATGAGGTACAGAAGTCTGGCAAGGCAAAAGCAGTATTAGCAGTGTCAATAACCAGGTGCAGTATGCATAGTTAACCAAAATGTCAAACATATAGGCAGATAGCACCGCAAGGCAAGCAAAGCAGTAAGGAGGGAGGGAAAAGAGTGGACGTGGAAGGGATGAAGTAGCCATGAGTTAGCCAGGAGACAGGGGAATTGAGCTAAGAAAGAGGAGATTGGGGAAGGGGAAGAGTAGGAATGAATATGCATAAGCACATGCCCAGTGTCACGGCCCACTTTCCAAGTGATTTTAAAGCATTTTTTAGCCCCCATTTCTTAAAACTGCCTAACTGCTCGAGTTCAGCTTTCTTTCTACTATCATAAAATCTATCTAGCTGAACTCGGGCGTAATACTGCTCACACGAGCATCGAGATCCACCATAAGGCAGTGCAGCATTAACAGGCAACGGGGATCATGGAGGGTCATGCGAGACTCTCTCCAGGATTGATGTGAGCACTGCCGACCAAGTATATGGAAACATGCAACACAAAAACAAAACACAACGCAAAGATGAGCCCAAGAAAACAGGGAACACCAGGTCAGTGAGTGCTCATTTTGGATGTGGTGCAAGTTTCCTGTACACAGCAAAGAGGTAAGCTTCGGTGCTCTGCACTTGTTATGTGTGCATAGTTTCAGTAAGGGCTTTAGTTTCTTATTGTACATGCATTCATTTCTTTCTGCCTACACATTTTTTCTGTTTACCTCTCTCTACTTATTTATGTGAGCAATATTGTGCCCGAGTTCAGCTAGATATATTTTCTAAATGCCAAGAAGACAGTCTCCATGTCCTTTGGCACAAGGCAGAGACTCGCTAGGCTAACTCACCTCCCCACCTTTCACACCCTTGATGGGACTGCTCTTGAGGACTTCTCCTCTTTCAGCTATCTTGGCATTTGGCTGGACAGACACCTTGACTTCTCTGTACACATTGATGCCGTTCTGAAAAAACTAAGGCCCAAGCTTGGGGCCCTTTACAGAAACTGCAGCTGCATCCCGCTCGCTGCCAGGCGTGAGCTGGTACAGAAGTTGATCATGCCCATTTTCAACTACTGCAACATAGTCTATGATGCTGCCCCACAGTCCCACCTATCCAGACTGGACTCTTTCTTCAATTCCTTTTGCTCTTGATGCCCTTCCCTGCACCCATCATTGTGACCTCTACCACTCTCTCAACTTCCTTCCACTTCACTCCCGGTGTGCGCTACATGGTGCTAAGTTCATCTCTAAATTCTGGCTTGGATCTCTCCCCTCATATATCTCCTCCTTTCTTGGCATCCCTACCCACTCCCTCTATTCCGAGATCCCAGGCTGACACTCGTACCCTTTCAGTCCCCTGCAGAACCACGTCCTCTGGCCAAAAAGCCTTCCCTTACTAAGAGCCAGGCAAAAACAAAGCAATTGGTCAGAAGGTGCAGCACTTTCGGAAGGTAAATATCAATACGGCTACAAATAGTGGGCCCCATATAGGTGTAGATAGGGGAGGAGGCTGGCAACAGAGGTCAGTGATGCAGCAGTAGCATGTCTAAGAATAGCTCTAGAAAGAGCAAGAACAACAAGAAACCCATGCGGACCAAAGGGAAACAATATAGTGAAAATCGGAGCATGATGCGAAGGCACAGCAGACGAGAGGCAAGAACAGAGGAGTACTGAACAGTGGAAGAATGACTCATGGGAAGCAGCAACCGGTGAGGAGGAATGAGAAAAGAAATGCCTGCAGCTGAAAACAGGCAGACCCAGGAGAGGGAAGATGAGGAAGGCCGATGGAAGGGAAATAAAGATGCAGGGAGAGGACATCAGGCAAAGCAACACAGAGGGAAGATGGCAGGACAGCATGATGGATAGGGCGAATCACGGAAGACAGCGAATGTGGGCATCAGAAGTGCTATCAAGAGGAGCTGAGCCAGCACAGTTCTGGGAAACAGAGGAAAAGCAGATCCAATGACATGGCCAGCAGACCTGGATGGGGGAAGAGCAGTAGCAGAAGCCAGGAGACGAGGCTGCATTGGAAACCCAGAAGCTTGCAGGAAAATGAAGCGGGTGGTCAGAGGAGCAAAAAGCCCCAAAGAGCAGTTAAGGAACAGAGAGAGCACTACAGACCTGGGGACCACATGGCGGCCCAGGAGGGAGCGAGAAAGTGAGCAGGAAGGATGGGACAGGTAGAGAGCCGTAGTATGAGTGGCACAACAGAAACGGGGGTGGGGAACAAATGAACAGGGAGAAAGGGGGAATGAAAAAGACTGCCAAGGGACAAGCAGCATGGGAGAGGACGAGGAGCATGGTGGATGAGATGGAAATGGAAGGAACAGCATGCCGGGGAAAGTGGAGGGGCAGCGTGGAGGACCAAGCCTCTGGCTGCAACGAAGAAACGAATCCTGAAACAGTCCAGGAAGAGTGGCCTTTTAAGGCCTGATGGGGGAGTGACGTAGTTGCTCCACCCATTAAACCTCAGACTTAAAGCCTTCCCATTAAACAGTATGGAACCCAACACTGACTCCTGGGGAACCCCACTCGTTACCCCCTCCTCCTTGGAGTGCACTCCATTAACCATTAGTCAGTTCTCTGGAGCCAGTTTGACAGTTTAGCTAGATTGTTTGCCTCCCCTCCCCATCCATCTTTGCATAGACCTAAATCCACCACCCTCATGACCAGAGGTTAAGATACCCCATGTATTGTTAAGACTCATTTGTGTTTCTCTACCCTTGCCCCTTTTCTGAGTTACTTACGGGTTATGCAAGGCTGTCCCAACCCCTGATCTTTCCTGCGAGGAATTTTAAAGCTACTTACCACCACCACTTTCCTTGTTGTTGGCTGTTCTGTGACCTGCACATCACGAGCCTTAGATTTATTAATCCATTTGTCAGACTCCCGGAAAGGAAAGCTTCTTTTCTTCTTGTGTTGTAACTCTGCTTGCTTGCCTTAAGGTTTTTACCATAGCCAGTTTGTTTTTATCCTTTCCCCCCACCTCTCCTAACTGTTCCTACCCCTAACTTAGGTTAGATGTCAGTCACTATAATGGTCTCCTAATGGTATGGACCAGTTCCTATTTGATCCCAAGGGGCTCATAACATTTGTTCAAGGATTGGTGTCCCTTGCTTCTCTTCTATAATGTGATAATGGGGAAGCCATTGCAAGTTATGTTTTTCTTTTTGGAGTCTCGGTAGAGCCGTTATACCCTCCATCTCTCTTATTCCATTACAGATGCCCAGCCAAGTCATCTACTTGGCCAGCCATTTACGGGTAGGTGCCTTCCTTGCTGCCACTACCCAGATGTTGAATATCAATCCTTTGTCCCCTCTTTTTGCTCCCCTTGGGGGTACTCCTAATATGTTAATAAACTCTGTGGGGCTCGGAATATTAAGGGTCTTCTGCCACATCAGTTTCAGGAATCACCAAAAGGTTTGAAGCACTGGACACTCTCCAAAAATGTGTAATGGTGTCCCCTTCCCTTTGTCCACATTTTCTGTGTTGGTGTTCCCAAAACATTTAGATTTGTCTGGAGTAATGAATAATCAGGCTGCAGTCTTCCATCTGAACTCCCACGAACTTCCTGTTGCCGTTTTAGGCGCACTTACTCATGTTCAGTCCCATTGTGTCTCACTAATCTCTCTCCCTGTTCCGTCTCCCACTTTTTTTTTTTTTCCCTTTTCCATTTTTTTTCTTCCCTGTATGTCCCCTCTCCCTTGCGGCATGAATGTGCATGTGTGGAGGCACGCACACATCACCGTGCTTCTGTGTCTCCTGATCTCCAGCGCTGCCCTCTGACCTCCACTGGGGGCTGCCAAGGAGCAGAATGACAACCCTCCCCTCCTCAGGAAAGGAGAGCAGTCCATTGGACACTCGATCCTCTCCCTCCCCGGGTCACCAGCATGATGCGAGGTGTGGTGTCCAGCTCCTCAACCCTCAGCGCCACCGGGCCGGCCATTCCACTTTTGTTTTAACCTTTGCACTTCCCTCTCCCCTTTACACTATGCTAATATGTTGCATAACTGGGTGCTTTGTCTTTTCTGACCTTCCACTGTGGTCAGTGTTATGTATCCCCCTCAAGCTCTCTGGCAGTTCTGCTATTATCATTCCTTTATTTTCTGGTTTCCTGACAAAGTTTCTTTATTTTTTTAATCACGACATTATTTATACCACCTCCGCGGACCTGCCAGGGGCTACGACCCCCACAGAGGGGTATTTCTTCGGCCCATCTGGGCCAATATGGGTTCTGCCAGGTCCAGGTATTTTTTCTCCATTTTCCCCCCCATGCAATGGCAGCTCGTCTCCACCTCCGCAGAGGCAGCCTACACCCTGGTCGCAGGCGAACCCCCTTTTGTGCTAACGCTCGCAGCACAATCCCCCAACCCCGAGGAAGGAGAGCAGTCCTCTGGATGCTCAATCCTTACCTCCCCGGCTGACCTCCGAATGACCCGAGTCCATTCTCCAACCCGGGTCGCTGGCATGGCACGAGGTGTGGTGTCCAGTGCCTCAACCCTCAGTGCCACCAGGCTGGCCCCTGACAAAGTTTCTAATCTGAAAAAAACTAGAGGTCGCTTTCTTCAACATTCTATTGATAGATTTTTGTTTTGCACTACAAATAAAAAGACATCAAAGTGGATTGCAGCATTGCTCGCTGGATTTAAATTAATTACATATTCATATTATTACATTCTGTCATCATTTCATCAGTGGGGGGATCCCATAATATGTAATAGGAGAATGTCACTCCTTGGTTAGTGCCATGCAAAACTCACTGGCTGATAGGGACAGTTCACTGTCATGTAGTGTCAGACAAATTTGCTATTGAATTTAAATGGCTGCAAGGCTATAAGGGACAATTCACACCTAGGAGGTAAATAGTACTGTGTCGTCTGCATATACGTCGACGAGTGAGGAGACATAGATGGAGGGAAGGTCATTTAAGAAACTGAAGAAGAGGATAGGGCCAAGAATGGAGTTCTGGGGGACACCACACCTGATGGGGTGGACAGAAGGAGGTGCGCAAGGGAGATGCCGGTAATATATTGCAGGAGACGCAGCAGCTACGGTAACTGTCTTGCCACTTCTCAAGCTGCCAACGTACTCCAGTACTGCACACAGACTTCTAGATGTCCTAACACAGAGGGTGGGAAATAACCTAAAAGGGGACCCAGCATCACATTACACAAAGTCATGCCCATTCCTGTAGGCCCTAAAGCAACAGAGCTGGGAGCCAGGACTGGCACTGAACAGGTTATTTGTTTCGTTAAATTACTGATACAGGATAAGTCCACTCAGACCATTGCCTACAGTGGCAGCAAGTTACAATACACACATTAACTGCACTCCTGACACAAGAAAGGGTGGCAGGAAATTATTTTAAATACCTTAAAAGAAACATAAGCCGTGCTTTCCATATTTTAATATAAATAGAAATTTAGGCTTGTGTGCGGGGCCTGGATACATTAGACCTCAGGTCTCGACACCTAGGGTCTACCTGTCCTGCTTTTGGCTAAAGCCTTCTTGGTGGCGAGGCACTGATGCGCATGTTCCACTCCACAGACGGTAACTGTGCGGTTTAGAAGCATCCAGCGTCCTCCCTGCAGAAGAACAATAACCCAGGGATTTATAAGCACATACAGAATTAATCAGGCAGTGGGGATACAAGGCCACGTTCTGTGGTAAATGAAATGTTATTGTACACTCCTTCCCAAATTACAATCCTACATGCATCTGCAGACTTTCGGCACCTCATGGCACAATACCAAATAATATAATCTTGTTTTTTTACAGCGCATTTTATGCAGCAGTACCAAAAAAACACTGCTGGCACCAATGAATATGCAAGTTGCAAAGTACAGGTTAAAAACTAAAATTACCCAGAAGGATGCATGAGAGTAAATTAGCACATGTTGTCACGCAACTGTAATCCTAATTAATATGCTGTAAATTGGTGACTATTAATGCTGTTTATGTTGGACTGTTCTAGCTTCGTTATTGATAATCTGCATGCCTCCTGCACGATTCTAATTGTTTTCTTGTTGACAAACTTTCATCCATTTTTATCAGTCTCTTGTATGATGCTTTCTTTTTGTATTAAAACCAATTTCTGAAAACAATATTAATTGTATAAACTAAAAAAACAGCAGTGCATGAATAATAAACCATAAACAGGTAAAAAAAAAAATAAGAGAAGGCTTCAGGAGAAACAGTGGTATGAGTTACATACAACAGCAGAGCTTCAGTGAACCCTGCTTGGGAAGAATGTGGCTACCTAATGGAAAAAAAGAAAACTGACTTCCATTTTTGCTGGCACAAAAGTCAAATATTGTAGATTTTTTCTGAAAGTCAGGCTATTTTACAAGTAGTTTTTGATAAGAAATTGTAACATCTTTTCTCTTCAAAAATGCTGACTTTTTTAATTCTTTCATTTTTAATTAATTGTTCATGCACCCCACATCACTATGGGGAGCCTAGACCATCAGTGAAGACCAGGAAATTGCCAGCAGGGCACATGATAGGATGTCCATAACTGGGCAAAGGTACAGGCGGGGGAATAACTAGGATGGTAGTGCCATTGTCAGGGGTTCAGTTTGTGGCTTACCACCAAGTGACTGAGCTCTGTCTTGGATGCCTCCTGTCTCTGGGAAGGTGATTGATCCAGGGAATTGGAATCATGTTAACTCCAGATGGGGGACAAATCCTGCCACAGACACATGGCAGGATGCTGACACAACATGGCAGCATGATATTCCAGTCCCGTATCAGCAAGAGTCAGGCAATGTGTGTGTGTGTGTGTGTGTGTGTGTGTGTGTGTGTGTGGGGGGGGGACCCAGCTCAAATCTAACTGGCTATAAAAGTCCCATGTCTTGGGCTCTTTCCCATTGGGCTGGGATATCAAAAGTGATGTGGAAACAACAGTCGCAATTGGGAGAATGATAACATCATGCTGTCCCATCCCAGTGATGATGCTGGAACCTTGGCTCCACCCCCCCCCCCCCACAAGGTTTAGGAAACTTCTGGCCAGCACTGCTCCCTGTCAGTGACTCCACTTGGAAGAGCAGGTAGGATAGTGAGGGAACCAGTGGTGGCCTTTCGATCGGGAGTGAGATTGGGGGCTGCGGGCAGATGGAAGGCATGCCGGATCCACTGGGAAAGGAAGGGGAAACAAGAAAGTAAAAAAAAAAAAAAAAGAGTTTGACAAGGTTGGAAGGATGATCATTGTTAGGTGCTGAGGGTGGCCTCTAGATTCGGCCGGAATCTATCATCAGAACACCAAGGCACTATTAGGTTCCTACCAGGTTATTTCCGTGAGCAGTGACCAAGGAGCACTTGGACCCAGCAGTACTTTAGTACAGCACATTTTGTCTTGAAATTAGCTCCGTTCAATAGATTTGCTATTCTAACATCATGCCGCCATGGATCACCACTCCAGGAAAATTTGAGGGTAAACAGAATTAACATAGAAACACAGACAGTCTGCCCAAGTTCCCTATAATCCCTGGAACCTACTGTTCCTCCAGGGTACTGACACTCCCCATCCTCTATTCTCCTCCCTGGTCCTGTCACCCCCGGTAACCACTATTCCCTTCATTATGTCCCAGCCCTGCTTGAATCCCGTTTCTGCTCCCACCACTTCAGCTGACAGACTGTTCCAAGGTTCCACCACCCTCTCCGTAAAGTAGTACTTTCTCACATCTCTCCTGAACCTACCTCCTGTTAATTTCCATTCGTGTCCACATGACCACAAATTGGTATTCAGGCTAAATAGTTCCCCGCAGTTCACTTTAATTCCTTTAAGGAACTTTAAGGTCTGTATCATATCTCCCCTCTCCCTTCTGGTCTCCAGTGAATACATATTAAGTGCCTTGAGGCGCTCCTCATGGAATCTGTCCAGCTGGCCCTGAATCACTTTTGCTACTCTGTGCTGCACTGTCTCTAATCTGTCCTTATCTTTTCTAAGATGAGGACTGCAGAACTGGGTACAGTAATCTAGGTGAGGCCTCACAGGGATCTATAGAGGGGGAAGTATTACCTGTTTTCTTCTGCTAGCAATACCCCTCCCAGTACATGAATTAGAGGATTCAGGATTCAAACCCATATTTCCTCATTTGCAGTCCTGTATCCAAAATACTAAGCTACTGGAAAATGAGGTTTTCAGTTCCATTGCTTAAGATGGAAGTGCTGCCCCAGGGTCAGTACTGGTCTGGGGTCAGTCCTTCTCCTGGAGTCAGAGCTGTTCTGGGATCAGTCCTGCCTTGGGGTCAATCCTGCTACCCCAGGGTTAATGTTGCTCTGGGATCTGTTCTGCTACCTCAGGGTCAATGCTGCTACCCTGGGGTCAGTGTTGTTCTGGAATCTGTCCTGCTACCGCAGGGTAAGCGCTGCCCCGAGGTCAGTCCTGCTACCCAGGGTCAGTGTTGCTCTGGGATCTGTCCTGGGGTCATTGCTGCTCTGGGATCAGTCCTGCTGCCCTGGGGTCAGTGCTGGTCTGGGATCGGTCCTGCTACCCCAGGGTCAGTGTTGCTCTGGGATCGGTTCTGCTACCCCAGGGTCAGTGTTGCTCTGGGATCGGTTCTGCTACCCCAGGGTCAGTGTTGCTCTGGGATCAGTCCTGCTACCCCAGGGTCAGTGTTGCTCTGGGATCAGTCCTGCTGCCATGGGGTCAGTGCTGCTCAGGGATAAGTCCTGCTGCCCTGCAGTCAGTGCTGCTTTGGGAGCAGCCTGCCCTGGAGTCAATGCTGCTCTGGGTGCAGTCCTACTGCCCTGGGGTCAGTGCTGGTCTGGGATCAGTCCTGTTACCCCAGGATCAGTGCTACTCTGAGCGCAGTCCTGCTGCCCTGGGTCAGTACTGTTCTGGAATCTGTCCTGCCCCAGGGTCAGTGCTGTTCTGAGATCAGTCCTGCTACCATGGGTGTTTCTGCGGTCTGAAAAGATTAGGGGCTTGAACCCCCACCCAGTGAAAAAAAACAAAACAAATAGGCTGTGTGACGCTTGGACAGCTGGTTCTGATCACTGTATCATTTTTTGTAAAATAAAAATGGGTTATGGACTGTCTGTCATGAGAGATGCTGAGAAATCTGGTGCTCTTGGAGTGACTTTACCCCCCCCCAAGGTTTCAGCTGAAAGATGAAAGCCATGAGAAAATGCTGAAACAGCATGTGAGATCACACACACACACACAGGTTTTAGAGACAAGGTGTTACATGGCAGGCCAGAAGCTAATTACAGGCTGGAAGAGACTTGAGTTGAGCCTATCCATTTTATGACGTTTCAAGAGGAGGAAACCAGGTTTAGTAAACTGGTGTGAAATCATAAAGATGCTTCCATGTCCTGGAAGGGGGAAGCTTATCATGAGATCAAATAAATGTAATTTGAAGGACATGAGTCACGCTGAGGATTGCAGAATTTAATATTTGAAAAAGACATCCTGTTTTTTTATTAGATATCATTTTTATATGTTCTGACAGGGAGGAGCTAGGTTTCCTCATGCAAAATAGGTAGGGGAAAACCAGCTTTTAAACATTAATTCTGTTTTCCTTCAGACACTTCTATCTAGAGTCTGACAAAGAAACATCTTTGGAGCACTTTAAGCAGGTATTTAGAGAGACAAATCTAATTACTGTAGTAGGAATTGCACTGTTTAAAACCTTGTTCTTTTATAAGATTTGTATGTCTTGTGATATAATAGTTCTGTATTTTGTGTTTTACATATTTTTATCTATTTTAGTAAAACTCTTTTGAATTTCTTTCAGTTGTAAGAAAAGTATATATGGTTATAGCAGTCACTAGGCATAAGCTTAAATAGTGATACCAAACTGGAAAGAGAAGCGTCTTAAATCTGAAGTCTTTATTAAAGTTTTTAAGGGTTCATTTCTGAACACCTGGTTAGGTGCCTGTAGACAAAGATATCTGGCCCCCGAAGACAGAATTATCTGAGCCTTTGCATTGGGTATGCTAGCAAGAGGCACACAGTTTGAATCCCTCCAAGACTGGAGACCAAAGGTTGATCCGAACTCACAAAACAGACAAGAAGGTTACCTTGTTCTGTTAAACTGTTCACAGGACTGCGCTTGGAGGTTGGCACTTTGGAAGTAGAGGGCTGACCTGCTGAGTGGGATTGTGACAGGCTGCAGATTAGATTTAGGAATAGGGAATCATTTGTTTGGGGCTAATGAATAAAGATCTGGGGCTCCAGACCTTAATGCTCACTCCTAGTGACACCCCTGCATGCTACCCCAGGGTCAGTGCTGTTCTGGGATCACTCCTGCTACCCCGGGGTCAGTGTTGCGCTGCAATCAGTCCTGCTACCCCAGGGTCAGCATACTCCCAACTGTCCCAGATTATGAGAGATGTGCCTCATTTCACCCCTTAAAATTGTTCTATCCTTCATCCATTCCTCATGGAAAAAGTACTGCTCACACAGTGTGCTGTAAATTTGGACTTTAAAACAGAATGCAACATATTCTAAGCTGCTAAATCAAAAATAAACTATGTACTTGTAAATACAATTAATTCCACAGTACTCTAAGCTTATATCTCCATGTTTGAGAATGTGTCCCACTTGGGGTGCATGGGTTGCAGATTGTGGGGGGACAGTTTAAGGGGAACATTAGGAAGTACTGTTTCACAGCGAGGGTGGTGGATAACTGGAATAGGCTCCCTGAGGAGTTGGTTAGAGAAACAACAGTGGAAGGGTTCAAAAGAGCATGGGGCAGACACAAGGGGTTGCTGAAGGGGATGGTGAAGAACAAGGCAGGTCCTAGCAGATAAAGCAAGTGGGCAGACTAGGTGGACCTGGCGGTCCTTTTCTGCTGTCACATTTGTATGTATCTAAGTGACCCTCACTTCAGAGATGAAAGGTTGAGAGGTATGAGGGTCAGTGTTGTTTTGGGATCCTGTCCTGCCCCAGGGTCAGTGTTGTTCTAGGACCAGTCCTGCCACCCTTGGGTCAGTGTTGCTCTGGAATCAGTCCTGCTACCCTGAAGTCAGTGCTGCCATCAGTCTTCCTGCTACGCCGCGGTCAGTGCTGCTCCGGGATTAGCCCTGCTACCCCAGGGTCATTGCTGCTCTGGGACTAGTTCTGCTACCCCAGAGTCAGTGTTGCTCTGAGGTTAGTCCTGCTACCCCAGTGTCAGTGCTGCTTTGGGATCTGTCCTGCTCCAGGTCAGTGGTGCTCTGGGATCCGTTCTGCTCTCCCCGGCTCAGGGCTCACTGATCCAGCAACCCATTCTTGAACCGCTATCTGCTGACCTGCACAGTCATGAAATCCGTAAACCCCGGGGAATCTGAGGAGGCGGGTCTTGCGTTGTGACGTGCCCTTTGATTGGCCGGCGCCGACTGTTGGCTCCCAACGACAATAGGCGGGGCTGCCTGACGGACCCTTTAAACGACCAAGATGGCGGTGTCCATGGTGCGAGCCAGTGTGAGAGCTGCAACTGCTGTCGCCGGGAAGCGGCGGCTGCCTGCCCGGGCCGCTCTGGTGCTGGTAAGGCGGGGACGGGACCTGAGACAGGGGCAGGTTTTTTTTCTAATTGTAGTCGGGGTGTGCCAGGCTGCCCTGCGTGCCAACTTCTGCCCCCGCATCCCTGACTGGGCAGAGGGAGGTTGTTTACAGCCAGGTCCCCCATTCTCGTAACGATAGAGTGACAGCTGATGGGTCGAGGGGGAGCTTGCTGCAGGGGGGGAGAAGACGGGTTCAGACCCAGCAAGGCCACCACCATTCATGAGGGGTAGCTGCTGCCAGGACATTGGAAGGTCGACTGTGATGTGTAGGGTTGCTGTCACCGTTTGAGAGGCCCAAATTTGGTAATTTCGAAACAAAACATTTATTTTGCCCTGGCACTTTGTAACTGCTCTCCGACTCCTAACGTGCTCAGTAAAACCCATGAGGTATTTTTTGGGGGTACATTGATATAACTCGCTTGTTAGTTTAAGAGCCACTGATAACACAGGTGAAACGTTTAAAAAAACATAAATTTCATCATACTTTTAGTTATTTAGAATATATTTCAAGTATGTGAATTTGTTTTTTTATTTTTCCATACCTAAACATTGCCCCTAGACGTCACCTGCTCTGGCTGCTGCCTTTTTACACCTGACATCAACACCTAACATCAGGGGAGAGGGGTTGGAGCATAATCCGGCACTTTGCTGGAAAACGGAAAACATGCTGGCATTTCAGGCACCTTGGCATATTGCTTGCTGCTTATCCTGAGATGCCAGCATGCCTGAAAAGGCAGGGGTGGTGCTTTTTAAATGCCAGGTGTGTATTTACCTGGGCGTTACTTTTGATGATGACCTGACCCTTAAATCTCAGGTGTCGGCCGTTGTCAAATCCTCCTTTTACCATCTGAGGAACATCGCCTGGGTGAAGCATCTGATTCCTCCTGATGATCTTCCAACGTTGGTCCATGCCTTTGTAACCTCCCGCCTTGACTATTGCAATGCCCTTTACCTAGGGCTCCCAGGGGTTGATACCGGCCGCTTGCAGCTACTGCAGAATGCGCAGCCTGGTTATTGGCTGGTACTTCTAGGACTAGCCCTATAACACCTGTGCTCCACCACCTGCACTGGCTGCCAGTACAGTGGCGGATCACCTTCAAGGTTGGGTTACTGACCTATAAAGCCCTACACGACCAGGGAACCTATTACCTGCAAGATCTCCTTCGCCCTTACCGCCACCTCTGTCCTCTCTGATCCACCAATGAGGGATTGCTATAGATTCCCAGGGTTCATTTAAAGATATTGGGGGCCTGATCTTTTGCGGCCACAACCCTGTGAAATTCTCTACCTCATCGGGTAAGGGAGTGCCTTGCTGTCCAGAGTTTTAAGACGGCACTAAAAACGTACTTATTCAACCTAGCGTATTCAAATTAGTTCTGAACTTAATATATTTAGCCTGGTGTACTCAGATTTTATTAAAGCTGTTACCTATGGTACTGTAGTTTTATGTATTTTAATATATTAATTGTTACGTGTGGTTTTTAAATTATTTTTTTGTTTGGTCTATGTACAGTGCCTCGGTTTTAGAAAGGTTCTTTTACAAATAAAGATGATATGATTGATGTGTACAATTTGATTATGCTTGTGTATTTGCTCTGGATCTTTCCAGATCTGATAGCAGTTTGCATGATTGGATGGAAGGCCCAGTCTACCAGTTTCACCCTCCTTTGTAATCAGTTTCTATTAGCCAGATGGGGTAGCTGTGCTGAGGCATACAGATGTTGCCACATGACAGCAGGAAGGTTTGCGGTCACCACATATCCTCTTGGACCTGGAAACCAGCAACTCTGACACTTAGCTTGTATCCAGCTGAGCACCAGTTGGCTGGCAGTGCTGACTTGGGACCCTTGCCCTCCCACCTCCAATATTTAGTTTACTTTATGCTTATCACAAAAGCTTCTGGCACTCACTCACAGACTTGTCTTGCATCTCGGGCACTGGCATGTCTTGCTTACATGATAGGCCTAGTGCTGTAAACCTGACAATGGCATGACAGGACCTACACTAGCATGCTGGCACCAGGACAGGTGCTGGAAACCCAGCAGTTACTTCAGTGTGCACGTGTAGGTGCCAGGTTTCTGGCACCTGGACTGGCATGCCAAGAAGCCATGCCAGTGCTAGAATGAACGTCGGCCACTATTACATCACAGTTCCTTGCTTGTGACATCACAGTCTGTTGTTGTGGAAACAGTTATGATGCCATAAATGGAATATTGTGATGTCCCCCATAGGTGGCTGGTGAGCAAGATGGAAAGCCTGGGGTTGGGTGGGAAAATAACAAGCTGGGTGGAGGCCTGGCTGTCTGGAAGAACTCATAGGGTGGTGTTAAACGGGGTGCACTCCAGGACACGAGGATGAAGAGTGGAGTGCCACAGAAGTCAGTTTTGGGTCCGCTTCTCTTCAATATCTACATCAGTGATATTGCTGAGGGTTTGAAGGGGAGGGTGTGCCTGTTTGCTGATGATACTGCAGATGGGGTGCACCCCAGGGTCCTTAAAGAACTAAGAGAGGTGGTGGCTGAACCTCTGGCTATCCTGTTTAGCCGATCACTGGAAACAGGGGAGGTACCCAAAGACTGGAGGACAGCAGATGTAGTCCCCTTATACAAAAGCGGGAACAAAGAGGAAGCAGTGAACTACAGACCAGTCAGCCTCACCTCAGTAGTGGGGAAGATCATGGAAGCACTACTGAAGGAGAGATTGGTGGAACATCTGGTTGTCAATGGACTACAGGACCCAAGGCAGCATGGTTTTACCAGGGGCGGTCATGTCAGACCAACCTCGTTGAATTTTTTGACTGGGTGACTAGGGAGGTGGATCAGGGAGAGCAGTGGACATGGCCTATCTGGACTTCAGCAGGAGCCTTTGACACTGTGCCACATAGAAGACTATTACACAAACTGGGGAATATGGGTGTGGGTAGGACAGTAGTGTGGTGGGTAGGTAACTGGCTGGGTGGCAGGACACAGATGGTGGTGGTAAATGGCTGTCACTCCACAGAGGGAAGAGTGACCAGTGGGGTACCACAGGGATCAGTGCTGGGACCGGTCCTATTCAACATCTTCATCAGTGACATTGCACAGGACCTAGAAGGCAGAATTTCACTGTTCGCTGATGACACAAAGCTCTGTAACAGAGTAGACACACCAGAGGGTGTAGACAGAATGAGAAGGGACCTGCAGAAGCTTGAAGAATGGTCAGGGGTTTGGCAGTTGAAATTCAATGCAAAGAAGTGCAAGATAATGCATATGGGGCACAAAAACCCTGGCACAATATATCAGTTGGGGGTGAGGATATAGCATGCACCAAGCAGGAAAGGGATCTTGGGGTTATCATCTCTGATGACCTCAAGGTAGGAAACAGTGTGACAAGGCAGCAGGTAAAGCAAATAGGATGCTGGGATGTATAGGCAGGGGCATCACCAGCAGGAAAAGGGAGGTCATAATTCCGCTATACAAGACACTAGTGAGGCCCCACCTGGAATACAGTGTACAGTTCTAGAGGCCATACCTACGTAAGGACATAGACAGGGTAGAGAAGGTTCAGAGGAGGGCAGCAAAGATGGTGCATGGATTGCATCACAAGTCCTATGAAGACAGGTTGAAGGACCTGAACATGTACTCCCTGGAGGAGGGAGAGAGGGGATATGATGGAGACATACAAGTATCTTACAGGGAGGAACAGGGTGCAGGAATACACTATTTTTAAGCGAAAAAGATGTTCCAGGACTAGAGGGCATGGGATGAAGTTGGAGGAGGATGATTCAGAGGAAACGTGAGGAAGAATTTCTTCACAGAACGGGTGGTGGACAAGTGGAACACCCTGCCAGAGGAAGTGGTGGGGGCTGAAACAATCATGGGATTTAAGAATGCATGGGATAGACATAAAGGAATTCTGGAGGTCAGGGGTAAGGGGCAACAGACTTCTAGGAAAACATAAACTGAATTTACAAGCTGAAATGGGCAGATCTGCCGACACCGTCTATGTATCTATGTACAGAAATATGCGATAGGGTGGACACCCCAAGGGGGGGGTGAGGACTTAAAGACGCTTGAAAAATGGTCTGGGACGTGGCAGCTGAAATTTAATGCCAAGAAGTGTGC
The DNA here is from genome assembly GCA_016271365.2 of Neoceratodus forsteri. Taxonomy (NCBI): domain Eukaryota; kingdom Metazoa; phylum Chordata; order Ceratodontiformes; family Ceratodontidae; genus Neoceratodus; species Neoceratodus forsteri. The sequence goes on from JADMNL010000031.1 coordinate 115,678,889, forward strand.
TGTGATGCACTTGGGGAGTAGGAACAGAAGAGCAGGGTATACTCTAGGTGGGGAGGAAATTAAAGTAACAGAACAGGAGAGGGATCTGGGGATCATACTTTCCTCAAACCTTAAGGTAGGAATCCAATGTAGCAGGGTGGCAGGAAAGGCCAATGGAATGTTTGCATGCATAGGCAGGGGCATTATTAGCAGAAAGAGGGAGGTAATAATGTCCCTTTACAAAACCATGGTGAGGCCGCGCCTGGAGTATGGGGTTCAGTTCTGGAGGCCACATCTCTGCAAGGAAATAGATACATACATACATACATAGACAGTGTCGGCAGATAAAGGCCTATGGCCCACCCAGTCTGCCCATTTAAGTCTGTAAGTTCAGTTTATGTTTTCCAAGAAGTCTGTTGCCCCTTACCCCTGACCTCCAGAATTCCTTTATGTCTATCCCATGCATTCTTAAATCCCGTGATTGTTTCAGCCCCCGCCACTTCCTCTGGCAGGGTGTTCCACTTGTCCACCACCCGCTCTGTGAAGAAATTCTTCCTCACGCTTTCCTCTGAATCGTCCTCCTCCAACTTCATCCCATGCCCTCTAGTCCTGGAACATCTTTTCACTTCAAAATAGTGCATTCCTGCACCCTGTTCCTCCCTGTAAGATACTTGTATGTCTCTATCATATCCCTCTCTCCCTCCTCTCCTCCAGGGAGTACATGTTCAGTGCCTTCAACCTGTCCTCATAGGACTTGTGATGCAATCCATGCACCATCTTTGTTGCCCTCCTCTGAACCTTCTCTACCCTGTCTATGTCCTTACGTAGGTAAGGTCTCCAGAACTGCACAGTGTACTCCAGGTGCGGCCTCACTAGTGTCTTGTATAGTGGAATTATGACCTCCCTTTTCCTGCTGGTGATGCCCCTGCCTGAAGGTGATGGAGCCCTGGAACAGACTACCAGACAGAGTGGTGGGAGCTAAATCAGTGGAAGAATTCAAGAGGGCATAGGACAAGCATATGGGGCTGAGTATCGGGAGGAGGGCAGGGAGGGGGAGGTGTGTGTGGGGGGGGATGGCAGACTAGATGGGCCGGTATAGTCCTTTTCTGCCGTCAAGCTTCTATGATTCTGTGTCGGGTATATAGAGAAGCAACCAAAGCAGACAATGTAGGGGTAGTAAAACTGTTTTTATGCTACTATGTGTACTGTACTTTCTATGAATAAAGGAGACCTAAATACAGAGAGAATATGTCTGATCATAAGCTAAAATGTCTCCAAAATTGTCATTTTTCTGTTCCTGGTGGACTGTCTGGTGTTCTTGAAAGTTTTTTTTTTTTTTTTTTTCGTTTTGGATTACCCTTCTTTCCCCCATTTTAACTCTGTTTGCACTTTTTGTTTACATTTAAAATAATAAAAGGAGAACTTTTAATGTGGTTCGGACCAAGTTTTCATTTGTGTTCTCTGCTGTTTTTGTACATCCTTGTGACTCCTCACTTGCTATTCCTGACTTCAGCCTCTTTCATGAAGTGTGAGGAAAACGTGGTGGTGGTGTAGCCCTGTACATCAGGCATTCTCTTTCCTGCACCATCTCCCTTTGAGAATCCTGCCCTTCCTCCCATGAATTTATAGTTGCCCTCCTACCCCTTCCCTCTTCAATCCCAATCTCCATTGCTGCACTTTATGACCCCCTCCCAAAAAACCCTCCCAAGAGCCTCTGTTCTCTCCCGTGCATCAGGAGGTGAACTCGTGCTCCTCAGGGATTTCAACCTGGACTGGCTCTCCCCCTTCTCAAAGCCCACCCTCCTCAAGAATGTCCCTTAACCTCACACAGCTGATTGAAGAACCTGCAAGCATAAACCCCTGATCCCAAAGTCACTGTCCTTGACTGGGTGCTCACCTCTTACTCCACTACATCTCCTCTACAGGCATCCTTCCAGATGCCCTTAGTGACCACTGCATTACCTTTTGCATAAGGAAGATAAGCACCCCTTAGTCCTCTCCTAAATACATTTGGTCTCGTCCACTTCATGCCCTCGACACAATAGCCCTTCTTCAGAACCTCTCCTATGCACACTGGCTGCCTGTGTTCTCAGCCCCAGATGTCGATTCTGCCCTCCTTGCTTTTTCCAGGGCCCTCACTAGCAACTGGAATTCCCATGCCCCACTAAAGAAATCAAGAATAAAATATCTCCCATCACCCCTGGCTAACTGCTGAACTAGTAGCACAATGTAAAGCTAGAGACAAAGCCTGGGCAACTTACAAATCCTCCCTATCCCAAACTGACCAGTGGTCATATAGAACCCTTAAACAAGTGCACTAAAGCCATCCGTCTTGCCAAGGCAAAATACTTCAAATCACGCAACCAAATCACAACTCTCCAGCCTCCTTCTGGAAGGTTATACACTCACTCATTCCTCTTGTTCAGCAGACCCCCCCCCCACCATCAATGTCAACAGCTGTCCCATCACTGACCCCTCCACTGTTGCTGAATTATTCAACACATTCTTCTCTCCCTGTGCACTCCCTGACCACCCCACCCCTCTTCCACCAACCCCCTTCCCTCCAACCATCCCTCCCTCTTCCCCTCCAGCACCCAGCCCCCCTTCTGCTGCTTCCCCAGAATTTCCACTGAAGAAGTCTACAACACCCTTATCTCTCTAAATCCAACTAAAACAAGCCCAGATGGTCTCCACCCCAGACTTCTCCAAATCTCTGCTCCTGCTGTAGCCTCCCCCATAGCTCACATTCTAACCCTCTCACTCCATACTGTCACAGTTCTGGAAACCTGGAAACTCGCAAAGGTTCTGCCTTGCCACAAAGGGGGTGACCCATCCTCTCCCAGTAACTATCAACCCATCTCTCTCCTTCCTTTCCTTGACAGACTTCTCAAGTCGTTAATCCACACCAGGTTATCCAATTTCTTTTCCTTGAATGGCACTCTCTCCCCTGTCCAGTCTAGTTTCAGAAAACTGCACTCTACTACCTCCTCCCTGCTACGAGTCACTGATGCAGTGTTCATGGTCATGGACAAAGGTCATACAACGGCAGCCATTTTCGTTGACCTGGCTGAGCCCTTTGACTGTTTCCAACCCCTTGCTACTTCAAAAACTTCAGTCTGCCAGCCTGGTAGCCCATGCTGTTCACTGGTTCAGCTCATACCTACATGACAGGAAACGAGCAGTCCAAGTTGGCAACAGTCTCTCCCCCTCTCTACCTATTCTCGCTGGAGTTCCACAAGGCTCCATGCTAGGCCCCATCCTTTTCTCTCTCTTTATTAATGACCTTCTGTCAGTCTGTCTTTCCTCACACATCCATATGTACGCTGACGACACAGTCATCTTCATCTCTGGCTTCTCCACTACCAATGTGCAGTCCCCTCTCTGGAAGGATTTTGATTGAGTTCAGAGATGGTTTCAGGAAAACAAACTAAAACTAAACACAAAGAAAACAGTCACCATGACATTTGGGACTAGACAGAAATTGGCAATACTCCAGTCACCGCCCCCTGCTTTTTCCACCCTGGACAGCTCTTCCCTCACCAAGGTTTCCACCTTCAAAAACCCTAGGCGTTTGGCTTGACAGCCACCTAGACTTCTCCTCTCACATTGAGTCCATCAGCACAAAACTCCGACCTAAACTGGCTGTCCTCTATCATAAGGACAGTCTTCCTCTCCCCACCTGTCGGGAACAGGTTTCTAAAATGATTCTTCCCGTCATAGATTACTCCAATGTGGTCTACGGTTCTGCCTCTGCCACTAACCTGTCTAGGCTTGACACACTCCCGAACTCTTTCTGTTTCTCCACCGCTGCACCACCCCTCACTCACCACTGTCTACTCTACTGCACCCTCTCCTTCTCACCACTATCTGACAGGAGAATGCTTCACTGTCTCATTCATTGCAAAATACTGGTTTGGGAGTCTGCCACTGTACCTTTTATCCCTCTTCTCACCAGTAAATCTGTCCACATACTCTGTCTGTAATAGGGGCAGATGTTCTTTCGCTCTTCCAAGCCACACTTAACTGCAGGTCAGTCATCCTTCTCCTGTTGCATTCCTTTCCTCTGGAATCAGCACTCCTCTGATCTTCAACTATCCCCTTCTGCCTTCTTTTAAAGCTCACCTCAAACAACTTCCCCCCCCTACTCAGTGTTTTCACCTCCCCACCTCTACCTCCAGTCTCTTCCCCCCCCTCACCTCTGCCAGCTATTAATTTCACTAGTCGTGTATTGTGAATCCCTTGCAGCCTGCTTCAGTTTGAGTATGTTTAATTGCTACAGTGTACTGCATAGTGCTGATGTAATGCTGTGGTAACACAGTGTGTAGTTCCCTCTGTTAGCTGATCGTAAATTGTATTTGACTCTGTATTGCTTGTTTTGTTTGTTCAAATAATGCTTGTACTGTATATATTCCTCTCTCTATCCCCTTTTCCTGGGTCACATCTGGAAATGCTCCTTGGCTCTGTGTGCCTTTCCCGGTTAGCAACATTGTAAATAAAATAAATAAGGCCAGGCCAGGGAGCACCGTGCTGCATGTTAGTCAAGAGTCAGGGAGCACTGTGCTGCATGTTAGTCAAGAGTCAGGGAGCACCGTGATGCATGTTAGTCAAGAGTCAGGGAGCACCGTGCTGCATGTTAGTCAAGAGTCAGGGAGCACCGTGCTGCATGTTAGTCAAGAGTCAGGGAGCACCGTGCTGCATGTTAGTCAAGAGTCGGGGAGCACCGTGCTGCAAGTTAGTCAAGAGTCGGGGAGCACCGTGCTGCATGTTAGTCAAGAGTCGGGGAGCACCGTGCTGCATGTTAGTCAAGAGTCGGGAGCACCGTGCTGCATGTTGGTCAAGAGTCAGGGAGCACCGTGCTGCATGTTGGTCAAGAGTCAGGGAGCACCGTGCTGCATGTTGGTCAAGAGTCAGGGAGCACTGTGCTCCATGTTAGTCAAGAGAATTGATGTTAGAGAGACCCTTTCCCAGTAAAATTCCAAACTGTCCTAAACAGGAGACTCCCTGACCTCCATGGGAGTTCCTCCGCAAGCAAAATTAATTTGTTGTTGTTAGAAGTTTCCCCTAAGGAGGGGAAAGGATCGTAATTGGCCCCCAAGGGACTTGCTGCTTGATCCCTTCCACTTCCTGGCCACCCCCCATGCTTCGATGTTTTGTGACATCTGAATAGGGAGAGCCCAGTAGTGTGTTCCACACAAGTCTGTGGAGTGGCTTTTCCGATACATTTTTGTTGTTTAACCTGAGCTTTGGAAAAAACGAAAGCTAGCACTGTAGGAGAATGTAGACTGTTGGTAAAACTAGGACCTGCACCTTATCCGAAAGGTAGGGAAATGGGCAGACTGGGTGGGCCCAAGCGGTCCTTATTTGCTGTCAGTTTATGTCTGTTTCTTAACTAACAAGACCCTCATTAGCTAAGGGCTGGCTTTCATTTTTTCCCGGAGCTTAGGTTAACTAACCTAAAAATGCATCAGAAAAGCTGCTTCATAGAATTGCATGGAATGCACCCCTGGGCTTTCCCTATTTATACATTGCAAAATGCTGGAGCGTGGATACATGGCCAGCAACCGGGAAGAAGAAGGGATCGAGCAGCAAGAAGTAAGTAATAATTCCCTGTGTTCCTGGTAGTCTAGTGCCCCCCAAGTCCCAATCCCATTCATAAAAAATACCCGTAATCCTGGTAGTGCAGCGGTCCACCCCCGCCAACCTGTCCCTGTCGGTCTCTCCAGACCGTCCCTGTAGGTCAGTGGCCCCCACCCATCAACCTGAGCCGGCGACTGGCACAGCCCTCCTCACACCACCCCGGCCAGCCGCTGACTGAACTGTATCGGAGTGCGTACAGTATAAGTACACACTCACTGGTTTACTGTATTTTTGCCATGAGAAAAAGGAAATTAAGTTTTAAACTGAAATTATAAGATGCTTGACTATTTAGAAGTTCCAGTGCAAGAATAAATCTAGGACAGTAACTGTTAGAATTTTGAGGATGTGTAAGACTTGTAGTGCGTAAGGCTGCAAAAAAAAAATGAAGATTGTCATGAAACATTTATTGGATAGGGGATGGATTAATCAAACCAGAGCTGCAGTGTTTATAGTGATATGGAAGCAGTGATAGTATGTTCTGTTTACTGAATAATCAATATACTTTTTATTTCAGACCCCGGCTGCTGTCAACAGAATTAAACAACTTCTTAGTGATAAACCTGAGTATGTAAGTACCCATTATTCAGAAATGCACATGCCCTGGCCCATCAACATTGGGAGAGCAGTGGTGTTAACAAAGGATATTTTCTTGCTTTGATGTTTGTACTGCTGCCGCCACAAAGTAAACTGTTTAGTTTGCTAGTAAAGGTACTGTAGACTCAGTCAAGAGAACAGTCCTGGATAGGCAAAAAGCACTACTTGTAATAAGTCCCATCCTGTGTGACCTTAAGCATTTGAACTCCCCAACCTTTTAGCCTTCCTTTATGAAATTTGTAGTATAAAGTTATCTTGTTTTAACCGTGGCAATAAGGCAAGGTTTTAATAATAGTATGAACATATGAAGAAGCCAGCGGATGAAGGCCATTTGGTCTATCAAGTCTGCTCGTGTTGCAGGGTCCACAGCTTGAGCTGCTGTCCCTGCCCCCTCTCCTCCCATCCTCCCTACCCGTGACCCTTACCCTCCCCCATACCTGTCCCAGCCTCTCTTAAAGCTGCCCACTGTCTTCAATGAGATTACCTCTTCTGGTAGTACATTCCAAGTGTCCACCACCCTCTCTGTGAAGAAATGCTTCCTGACCTTCCTCCTAAACCACCCACCCTCCTGCTTAAGACTGTGCCCCCTTGTGTAATGGTTGCCAGCTTAAAGGGACTCTTCTTATCAACCTTATTTATCCCTTTCAAGTACTTGAAGGTCCCAATCATGTCCCTTCTCTCTTTCCGGTCTTCCAGGGAGTACATGTTCAGTGCCCTCAACCTCTCCTCATATGCCTTACCCTCCTGACCAGCTGTCATCTTTGTAGCCCTCCTCTGGACTTTCTCCAGTAGATTAATGTCCTTTTTGAGGTGTGGGCACCAATACTGAACTCCATACTCTAGATGTGGCCTTACCAGTGACCCATGGTTCATTTCAGATATTTATCTATGTGGGACAGTGACCCACTTGGTATACAAAGTAAGGGTCAAATGGGGGGGGGGGGAGGTTCATAATGTTCAGCCGAGCCCAGATTAGTAAAGCAGCTGTTTAAAAGCTCTAAAACAGTAAGTCGCTTGACCCCAAGGTATAAGACAAGGGGGGACACAATTAAAAACTCTGTGCCAGTTGTCCCAATCCCCCACCCAAAAATGAACCCTGGACCCGTACGAAGGCAGTATAACCTCTCTCCTACTACTGATCTCCGTAGATATGTATCCCAGCATCTTGTTTGCCTTTGCTACTGCTTTCTTGCACTGCATAGAGTGCTTCAGGTCACTAGTGATCATCACTCCCAGGTCCTTCTCCTCCTCTGATGCAGATACTCAGACTCCACCCAGGTAGTACTCTGTCCTGGGATTCTTGGCTCCAATATGCATAACTCTGCATTTCTTGGCATTGAAGCCAAGCTGCCAGATCCTGTACCACCTCCCTAGCTTTTCCAGATCTTCCTGTAATTGTGACCCCCTCCCCACCAAGCGAACCAGGAATAGTGTAATCTGATGGGGCAGGGGCTATGTTTAGAGGCTTCCGGTGCATGGTGCTTACCCAAAACCATGGTCACGCAGACTATACCGCTGCACTCATACAGATAGGTGCAGTGGTGTATCCAGAGGTTTGATGGGACTAAACAGACTCTGAAATAGTGCTGTTTAATATGGTCAAAATCCTACAATTATCCCTGTGCATAGTGGTGCTTTACAGTCTCCCGTCCAGCATCCCTCCACTCAGTCACCATCAGGAGTCCTGATATAAAATGTAAATCATCTTTCCTGGCACCCATTGGTCTTCCCACCCTCCCCAAAAAAGTTGCTGTCATCAGCCTGGGTATATATGTTAAGTTATCTCCCTGGCATCCTCTTCTCCAGCCCGAGTGCCTGCCTTGAAAAATAGGGTAAAAAAAAAGGGGGGGGGCCTGTACATCAGGGAAGGTATAAAAGCAACTGCATTACAGGGTAGATGGGGGAGACCGAGGCACTGTGGGTCGCCCTTGAACCAGGCAATGGCACAGAAATTTGCGCAGGGGTGATCTGCAGGCCTCCAGCTCAGGGAGGAGGTGGATGGGGGCTAGTGTAAGAAATACAAGAGATGGCAACAAAGGGGGAGGTACTGCTGCTGGGTGATTTTTAATATGCCAGACGTGGATTGGACCATCCCGGTGGCTGCCTCAGCTAGGAGTTGTGACATCATGAACTTCCTGCAGGGGCAGGCCTCAGGTAGCTAGTGCTAGAACCCACCAGAGATGGGGCCATTCTGGACCTAGTATTGATCAGTGGAGACAGAATCATGGCTTTCCAGGTGGAAGGTCACCTGGGGTCCAGCGGCCACCATACAGTGTGGTTTAACATGGATACAGGGTCACAGTCAAGCTACACAAAGGCAAATGTCTTGGATTTCAGGAGGGTGAACTTTTCTAGGGTGGGGATATGTATCAAATCAGCCCTGGTGAGGAGGGGGGGTAGAGGAACAGTGGACACACCTAAAAGGAGCCAAAGTGGAGGTGACAAGCCATTGTATTAGTCTGAAAAACAAAAGCAAGAGAAGAAACTACTATGGTTCTCAAAAGATGTAGTGGAGAAAGTAAGGGCCAAAAGGTTGGGTTTCAGAAAATAAAAGGAACCTCTGAAGGAAGAGGATGGGGTGGAGTACCCAAATTGTCTGAAGAAAGCAGGGGAAGCTGTTAAGAGCACAAAGGTGTAAACGGAGGAAAGATTAGCACATACAGTGAAGAAAGGGGCCAAGATAATCAGTGAAAGAAGGAAGTCCAGGGGTGGGATTGCAAGGCTCAGAGGGGATGAAGGGGAGTGTGTGAAAGGAGACCTGGAAAAGGCAGCAATACTGAACAAATACTTCAGGAAGGGAAGGAACAAGGGACCACAGCTTGGCATCCAGTACAATGGGGGGAGGGAGGCGAACACCAGTCCATTTACAGAAGACGGAGTCCTACAGGAACTCGCAAAACTGAAGGTGGACAAGGCAATGGGATGAGATGGCATACATCCCAGGATATTAAAGGAACTATGGATGGAGCTAGCTGTGTCACTGGCAGCCATGTTCAGTGAGTTGCTCAACCCAGGAAGGGTTCCAGAGGACTGGAGGTGGGCACATATAGTCCCGCTTCATAAAAATGGTAGCAGGGAGGAGGCAGGAAACTACAGGCCGGTCAACCTCATCTCAGTAGTGGGGAAGTTTATGCAGGCACTGCTTAAGGAAAGGATTGTGGAACGCTTGGAATCCATCTGAGCCCAGGATCTAAGGCAGCATGGATTCACAGCAGGAAGGTCATGTCAAACAAATCTGATAGATTTTTTGGACTGGGTGATGAAGGAGGTGGGTCGGGGGTAGATATTGCCTATCTCAATTTCAGCGACACCATTCCACGGGAAAGACTAGTTAACAGGTTGGGTAGCTTGGGCGTTGGCCACAAGGTGGTAAACTGGGTTAGAAACTAGTTGGGGGACAGGAAACAGAGGGTGGTGGTAAATGGGATCCAGTTGAGGAGAGGGAGTGACCAGTGGGGTACCTAGATGATCAGTCCTGGGGCCTGTCCTTTTTTAATGTCTTTATCAGTGACATTGCGGAAGGGCTGGAAGGGAAGGTTTGCTTGTGCAGATGGCACCAAGATCTGCAATAGGGTAGATGCTCCAGATGGGGTGGAGAAAATGAAGGACCTAGGAAAGCTGGAAAAATGGTCTGAAGTGTAGGAACTGAGGTTCAGTGTGAAGAAGTGCAAAATCATGCACCTGGGGTGCAAAAACCCTGGAGAGAGCTACAGGATTTTTTTGGGGTTGCTGATGGTCACCAGGGATGAAGGGGATCTGGGGGGTTATAGTCTCAGATTACCTAAAGGTGGCCAAGCAGAGTACAAAGGCTTTAGGGAGGGCCAGTGGCATGTTGGGGTGCATAGGTAGGGGTATTGCTAGCAGAAGGAGGGAGGTGGTGATACCACTATACAAAACACTGGTGAGGCCTCATCTGCAATACTGTGTACAGTTCTGGAGGCCGCATCTTCGTAAGGATGTGGACAGGGTGGAGGTGATTCAGAGAAGAGCGACTAAGATGGTGCAGGGATTGCACCAGAAGACATACGAGGAGAGATTAAAAGACCTCAATATGTATACACTTGCAGAGAGGAGGGAATGGGGAGATACAATAGAAACCTTCAGGTATCTTAAGAGCATAAACAAGATGCAAGTGGGCAACATCTTTCAGTATAGGAGATGTGCAAGAGTGAGGGGGCACAATATGAGATTGTAAGGGGGCAGGATAAGGAGAAATGTGAGGAAGTGTTTTTTTTTTTTTTTTTTTTTTTCCCCCTTCACAGAAACAGTGGTGGCTGCATGGAATAGCCTGCCCCAGGAGGTGGTGGGAGCAAGCACAGTGAGGGGATTTAAAGATGCATGGGACAGGCATAAGGGAACCCGGGGTGGGGGGGGGGAGAGGCTAAAGCTGATAACCAAGTAAGGTCAGCGGCAGCTAATAAAGGTAGGGTATATGGGCAGACTAGATGGGCCTAGAGGTCTCCCAGAGATGGTGACGGGCACAGTCCCACCACTCACTATCTTGGCCGATCACCGTGTGACTCGGAGTCTGAGCATGTGCCTGCTTTGCCCTTGAAAACAGCTCAGGCGGTTGTCCAAGGCTTTGTGTGGGTGTTTGTGTAAAAAAAAAAAAGTCTACCACTACACGTTTCCAGTCATTTCACTACCAGTCTCTCATTGCTTGTAAACACTTTGGGATACATTGTATAAAAAGTGTCATATAAATGTACATTTTTCCAAACATTTTGGATGTTTTTTTCTTTCACTTTTCTCTCCTACTTTCCATTCTTGTACCATCTATTTCTCATCCTACACACTGCTGTTCTCCCAAACTACCTCTCTGGTATGCTATCTCTTCTAAATGCCTGTTTGTTTGTTTTTTTGTTTTTTGTTTTGGGGGGGATCTGCACATGATCTTCTTCCTTGCCCGCCCTCCCCCATTATATTTTTATGCCTTTTAATGCTTGCAGTAAATGTAAATGAATCCTTGTATGATGAAATGTCTCCTGGAGCATTCCAGGTCAGTATTTATTTCTGTAAAGAGAACGGACTCCATTACAGCCTAAAGTGTACCAAAAGTGGGGAGGTCAAAATGTACTGTTTGAGTCTTGCTAATGAAACCCCTCTGGTTTTTATTGGTTTCACATCCGTAGTTTCTGCATTTTACACGATGCCCTGTTGCGTTTCTTTACCACAAATCAAGGTAATGTGCCCCCTACCAGCAGTTGTACCTGAATACTGAGAAAATGTCACCATGACTTCTAATTTCTCAGTGCAGCCAGAACTTACAGCGGGGAGTAAAATGATGAGCACTGGCAGTTTATGCCCATCCTGTGGTCTGGCAATAATGGACAGGGACTTTGCAGAAGTCAGTCTTTAAGAAGATACACAAGTTACTATCTGTGTGTTTTACAGACTTACCTACTGGAATATTTCCAGCACTTCTTAGTGAAAACATTTTTGTTGCTGGTGGGGTGAGGGGATTATAACTTTTTTATGTGGTAATTTAAAGTTGGCAGAGACTCTGGGTCCATCAGGTCTGACTGCCACCCCTCCCCCCGCTTTATAACAGGGATACCTAAGCATGCTGTGGTAACATGCACTGATATGTAGGGATACCCTACCACCCTGGCTGGTACCCTGGGATTCCCTTGGAAAGCACAAATTTGTCCAGGCTTACCTTGAGGCCTGTACTGTCTTCATAGCCACCGTGTCTGCCTCTAGGCTGTTTCATAGGCTCACTGCCCTCTGGGAGGAGAAGAGTCTCATGTTACCCCTATAATTGTGTTGTATTAATGATGTCACACCATCCTGCTGAAGTAGAGAATTTTTTAAAATTTCAGTTTACACTGGAGAGCCCACCTGAAATATTCGGTTTCATTGGCTGAGGGGTGTGTGTGTCATAATTTTACCTGTTTTTACAACTGGGCAGGACTGAATCCCATTGTGGTCTAGTGACTGGCTTATGGTCACGCAGTGAGCCTGTGGCTGCCATGGATTCTAACCGTGCATCTTCCGATTCCCAGCTCAGTGCACTAATTGAGCACGGTACCACAATGCATTTCTTGTCAAACGACCTGTTACAAGCGACTCTGTCTTGCTTATATACTTGGTTCATTATAAAAGTCCGTTTAGCTAACCCATTTTTGCAACGGTAATGGTGCCACTTGTGACATCAACAAATATGGTCTGGTTCTCTGTGAGGGCCGGGGGCCAGCCGGAGTAGGAAGGATCACGTGTCCATCGATGGCTGTCTCGCCCTGGGGTGGGGGGCACTGCATCTTGCTGCTTGACTGCCCCTGGTGGAGGCTGGGTAGTATCACAACTGAGCACTCATTGCAGCGGCATGCCATATGCACGTGCATATCACCACACACCAGTACCTCGGAGAAAACCAGAGGAAAAGTTCCCCAGTCCGATCCAGCACTACTACAGGTCTGTGCATAACCATGGACACATGTGGTCCTTGGGAAATGGTGGATAACCAGTAAGTCCATGAGAAGGTCAACGATTGGGGGTTGGGGGTGCAGGACCAGGGCTGGAGGCCCAGAAATAAAATAAACACATGATGTGCATTTATCTAGTCCCTAAAATGAAATGCTACTAAACTGATGCATTTTGCCAGTGATTTGTGATGGTTCTGTGGTTCGAGATCAGTGGTGCCACCACTGACAGTGGAGCCATGGTGTTACCGTAAAGTCCCCTTATAGGGTACTTATCTGCACATTTGAGCAGCCTAGATGGATCATGAGACCTTTATCTTCTGGCTTATTCATATGTATGTATGTATGTATGTGTGGTGGTGTCTGAACTGGCTCTAAGGAGTTCAGGAACTTTACCAGCTGTCTGAGTGGAGGCCAGAAGATAGCAGAGTTTATATAAAAAAAGAAAAAACAGCAGTCTCTGGCTGCATGGCTCTCACAGCCATCTGTTTTTCCCATTTCGGTCACAGATCGGTTTGAAGATTGGAGTGCGGAGTCGCGGTTGCAGTGGTTTATCCTACACCATAGAGTATGCGAAGGAGAAGAGCAAGTTGGATGAAGTCGTTGTCCAAGATGGTGAGTACGTAAAGGGCTTCCAACAAAGACCAGTCCAAGCATGTCCGCTGTATGCCACATGAATACTGTGTCTCCCGAATGCTGGTAAAGCAAGGGTGCAACAGGGTACAAGACAAGTTTGACCTATTTCTTACTGTCTGTAATATTTAATTTCCAGTGTCATTTACCTGTATGTCTCTCCAACCTTACCAGTGTTTGGGCCCCATATTTAGAAAATGGGGCAAGTGCAATGCAGATGTTTGGGCTGTTTGCCCCTACACTCCCCCTATCCCCAGCTGCTGCGATATTCAGATAGATAGCGAGTGGCACTATCTGACTGAATATCAGTCTGTATTGGCACAGCGCTAAGTGAATATGTGCTGCCCCAACACAGACCAGGGCTGTATGTAGCCCACAAGGAACAATGCTGCCCAAAACAGGATAGCACCAAGACCCCTGGGGGGCTATGTTCGGCCTGAGCATGCAAGTGAGCCCTTTGGCCATGCATGGCACTAAGGGGAGATTTTGATGCCCACTATGGGCTCTTTAGCATGGTGCGCAGCTGCCCCTTAGTGCCACTTACATGGATGAAACTGGCAAGCTCACTGACAGTCATACGGCGACCTGTTGCAGAGAGGAGGGCTGTGCGTCAGGTAGGAGAGGTGGTCACTGGGGCAGGGGAGGGATGGGGATGTCAGCGGGCAGGTCAGGTGGGGGGCTGTTGGGTGGTGCCACTGGAAGTGCTATAATAATAATAATGCCCAGCACCTGAGCGAGCATCTGTGTCTTTTGTGTGTGAGTATAACAAGTATACATGTTTTTACTGACCACGTTTGTTGTGGCTCATACTGCAGCGACATTGTGAGTGCGAGGGTTTTTATTTTGTAGTGGTTTGATTTTACTTTGCGTATCACACATCCATGGGTGACTCCACACTCGTTTCTGGCTCTGTTATAATAATGTATGCTGGGGGAGTGGGGTGGGAGGAACCATTGCACCACCTGGGAATAACAAAATTATTGAACAGGCAGTTGGGGGTGGGGGTGGATGAGGAGAATCACTGAACCACCAGGGAATGATAATATACTGAGCGGGCAGTCGGGGGAGCCACTGTACTGTCAAGGAATCATTTCAGCTGTGTGAAAGGGAGAACGGGTGCAGTGCTGGCCACCAAGTTAAGAGGTGCTTTTGTGTATGCTTGAGGGGACCTCCTCATCTGTGCTAGTATGTAAGTGCATTGATGATGCCAGGGTTGAAGGGCACTTCCTGGGCCTCTGAATATAGCCCCACCAGGGCGGCTCACACAAACCCAGGTTAGTGTCCACGCTAACCATGTTAGCACAAGCGCTAACCTTTGAATATCTGTCCCTTACTATTTTAAATCTGTTGTAGGATTTATTAGGAGAACAAAGACAGCAAAAAATAATTACGGTCCATTTAAGCTACCCCCCATTTAGTGGTAGTATTCTGTAGGTCCAGCCTCATTCATGTGCCTATCCAGTCTGGATTCGAATATATTTGTTTTCACTATTAATGACCTAAGAGGGTAAAGAATTCTTAATAACAAGATATGGTCACTCCCTGCCTTGTCTGCTTTTCTCTGGCATGTTACCGTCTCAGCTGGTAGATGTCCAGTTCCAAACCGTGTCCACAGCAGGGCTGTTCTATTCCAGTGCCCCAGCAACTCTGCCCAGCCTCCGCTGTTTTAGGATATATTGGGATGTGGCAAGGGAACAGACTGTACAAATAAAGAAAAAAATCTGCACCGCATAGGAAGCCCACAGAGAAGAAACTGGAACCAATCTGCAAACGGGTTTACTGATTTTTAGCTGCCAGGTAGGCTTCGTTATACACTTTTTAAATGGACAGGAACATCAGAGTTGTCAGTCAGAAAAGGCAGTGGTATAGGTTCTTTCAGGCAGAAAGGAGAGCCCATCTAGAACAGCTTAACACCCAACTAAGACACCTGGAATCACTACAGAAACAAAAGTGGTCTAAGCAGACTGTTGGGGAGATTAAGGAAACTAAAAACCGAATACAGAAACTCCAGCAGACGGACATGGAAAGGTCCCTTAGCTACTTAAAACAATCATATTATGAGGGGGGCCCGAGGGCCACTAGATTACTTGCATGTAGACTCAGACAACAGGCCAAGGCCACTATCACAAAAATCAATCATCCCAGATCAGGTCTACTATCATATAAAGATGACCAAATCACAGAAGCTTTTGTCAGTTATTATAAGAGCCTATACCAACCCCAAACAGAATCCAATCCCCCCGCCCCCCCGGAGAAAAACAAATTTGTGGATGCACTAAATATCCCCACCCTAATGCAGGAGAAGCAGCAAGCCCTGGCAACCCCTGTTCAGATGATTGAAATCACCAAAGCCATCCAGCACCTAAAATCAGGGAAGCGCCTAGGCCCAGATGGGTTTAGTAGGGAGATCTACAAAACATTAGCTAAGGAACTGGCTCCCCATCTACTTCAGGCCTTTAACAAGGTTTGGGTGGAGTGAGAGTGCGGCCCTTCCCTCCTGGAGCTATGCTATTGTTACAGTCTTACACAAGCAGGGCAAGGACCCGGTGGAGTGCAGCTCTTACCACCCCATTTCATTACTTAATGTTGACTATAAGGTTTTCACCAGGCTAAACAACCTCCTCCCACAAATTATCTCCCAGGACCAAACCGGGTTTATTACTGGTTGACAGGCCCTAGACAGTGTTGGGCGCACAATAAATATTATAAACAAAGTCTCCCAAGATAAAAGCCCTGCCTGTGTTATGAGTCTTGATGCCGAAAAGATGTTCAAAAAGGTATCTTGGCCTTTACTGTTTGCAGTCCTGAAAGGTTCGGCTTCCCACAAGTCATGATTCACACCCTCAAGGCCTTGTATGCAGCCCCACAGGTGTACCTCAGACTTAACGGTAGTATTTCTGACAGATTTCCGTCTCACCTTCTGTTCACCCTTTAATTCAATTCAATACAACTTTATTTTTATAGCGCCTTTCAAAAACCAAGGCGCTTAACATAAAAACAAACAACCAATATAAATAACATTAAAACATAAAAATGGCATTATAAATCACTAGGGGAAGCCAGGTCAAATAAATAAGCTTTAAACTCAGTTTTAAATCTACTGACGGTTGGGCATTCTCTCAACTGACGAGGTAGAGAATTCCACAGGGTCGGCGCTGAAAAAGCAAAAGCACGAGAACCAGACATCTTTACTCGTACCCTGGAATCTCTAGCAATCCCTCATCGGCGGAACGGAGAGGGCAGAGGGGCCTGTAGGATACCAGGAGATCTTTAAGGTAGCAAGGTCCCTGATCGTGTGGGGCTTTGAAGTTTAGCAAGCCAACCGTAAAGGTGATTATGACTGGTCCTAGATGTCCCAGTCAAAAGCCTTGCCGCTGCGTTCTGCACCAGCTGCAAGCAGCGGATATCAACCCCTGGAAGCCCTAGGTAGAGGGAGTTGCAGTAGTCAAGACGGGTCGTAACAAAGGCGTGAACCAATGTTGGAAGATCATCCGAGGGAACCAGATGTTTCACCCGGGCAATATTCCTCAGATGATAAAAAGAGGATTTGATGACAGCTGACACCTAAGATTTTAAGGTGAAGCCATCGTCAAAAATAACGCCCAGGTTACGCACCTGGTCTGAGGTAGTGAGTGGTACACCATCAAGTAATAAACCTGATGGTTGTCCAACCCCCAAACCTGCCCTCTGATGACCCGGGTCCACAACCAACACTTCAGTCTTGTCTGAATTCAGTCTCAGCCAGCTGGAACTCATCCAAGATCTGATCTCGGCAAGGCAACTATTTAGCATGGAGATTGCATCATTCTGTCCAAGCAGCAAGGACATATACAGCTGAGTATCATCTGCATAGCAGTGAAAACTCAAGACTGTATCGCCTGATGTCTCCCAGTAGCAGCATATACACTGCAAACAACATGGGGCATAAAAATAGCCCTGCGGCACCCCACAAGGCAGGGAGTGAGCGCCAGAGGATTAAATTCCAGTGGTCACTCTCTGAGACCTGCCTGTGAGGTATGAGTGGAACCAGTTTAGGACTGTACCAGACTGTCCACGTAAAAACTGCAGGCACTCCAATAGCACACCATGGTCTGCAGTGTCAAATGCAGCAGAGAGATCGAGAAGGACCAGAATGGTACATGCATTTCGATCCCTGGCCATTAGGAGGTTGTTCAGTACCCCGGACAAGAGCAGTCTCTGTGCTATGCATCCTCCTAAAACCGGATTGGAGAGTATCATAGACATTATGAGTTATAAGATGATCATCTAAGTGCAGTGCAACCACCTTTTCAATAACTTTACCAACAAATGGCAAGTTAGAGATAGGTCGATAGTTAGCTAGACAGTCTGGATCCAAGGAGAATTTCTTAAGGAGTGGTCGAACAACCGCCTCCTTGAGGGAGTCAGGAAAGACTCCCCTCTCCAAGGACTTCCAGACAATGTCAGCAAGGATTGGGCAGATAACATCTACACAACCCATCAAAAGGGGTGTAGGGCCCGGATCCAAACTACAACTGGTTGGATGCAGTGTTTGGATGATATTCACAATGTCATTCAAGTACAGCTGGTGAAAATCTGATCAGACAGAGTGCCAGTCACTTCCCGTTGACCACTGCAGTCACTCGTAGAGGAGGATGAACCGATACCAGATCTGATGCTGGCAACCTTATCTGCAAAGAATCTAGCAAACTTTACATAGAACCCCTGGCCTGTGCTATCTGAGAAAATTCCAAAATGATATGGGTCAAAGTGGGTGGTGCCGAACACAACATTTCTCACTATGCGGATGATGTCTTTGTCTAGCTTACTAACCCACACCAGTCCATTCCCGAAATCTGGAACACCCTGGAGGAGTTTGACTCTCATGCAGGCTACTCTTTAAACAAAGAAAAAACAGAAATTCTTAGACTTCTGTACCATCTCCTCCAGACATAATAAACCTTCTCCCCTTGAACTGGAATAAACAAAAAATTAATTACCTAGGAGTACAAATCACAGAGCAACTTGGGGAAACTTTTCTCCTCAAACTATGGCCCCTTGCTGACCCAGCTTCGAGAAGACATTGTTAAATGGGGCCTCCTGAAACTACCACTATACTCCAGAATCCAATCTGTCACCATGAACATCCTCCCTAGATTTTTATATCTTTTTCAATCCCTCCTGATAAGCATCCCCCAGAAGCAAGTCATTGCCTGGCAGAAAGTCATATCTAAATTCATCTGGTCCCTTGGAAAACCGTGACTAAAAATGCAAATTATGCAGTACGATAAATTCAGAGGGGGAAGATCGGTCCCTAACCTCGAAGATTACTACCTAGTGGCCCATTTGAAGAATGCTCTATTATGGAGCTCCACGACATACGAGGCACATTGAATAATGATGAGATGCACCTCTCCGTGGGGACTCCACACTCCTGGCTGTGGCGAACACCCTACAGATGACCCACAGGCTCTAGGTTAAATACAAGTTAGAGAGGGCAGTCTGGCCTCTCCAATGGTTTGTGTGGTCAGAAAAATCCCCCCCAGCTAAGATGGACCATACTTTGACAATGATCTAGACTTGGCTTTTACCTGGTGGGCCAGATAATTTCAGGAGACGCAATTCAAGACTTTCAATCCATCAAACAAACGTTTAATCTTAGAAATCCCGACCACTATCGGTTCCTTCAACTAAGATCATATATCCAAACAGTTAAAAAAGAAGTGGGCAAACACACTCAAATTGACCACTTACTCAGCACAGTTCATTCAATCATGTCAGGAGAGCTCAAAAAGGGTCACATTTCTGCATTGTATAAAGCAGTCAGACAACTCTATGCTGGATACATCCAGCAGATAAGAACTAAATGGGAGGAGGAGGCTAGACTGAACCTATCTGAGGCAGAATGGAGTGTGGTCTTTCAGTCACCTAACAGAACTACTCTCTCGCCCAACTGGAGGGAGTTCGCGTGGAAGGTGAGGGTTAGATACTTCTACACCCCCACCATCCAACATAGATGGGGTAGGGGCCTGTCAGCCCAATGTTGGTGAAGTTGCGGGGCCCAGATGGCGCACCACTCCCACACATTTTGGGAGTGTGACATTATTCAACCATTTTGGAAACTGGTGTTGCAGGCCTTGTCGGATCTGTTCTCCTGCTCCTCTCAGCTCTCATTAGAAAACCTGGTTTTGGGCCTGCCCCCCACCGAGGTGGGAGGGGCTGATCGATTGTACCTGTGGAACATTCTCCTGGTGGTCACTCACAAGGCAATCACTAGGAGATAGTTGTCTTCTGACCCTTCCCCCCCACGTCAACCAGTGGCGCTCCATAATTCAGGAAATTCAAGACATAGAGGATTTAAATTATAAAATAAATAAAACAAAAACCTTTGTCTGCAGATGGACAAAATGGATCACAGCAGTTAATTTGAACCCAGAGGCCACATAAGGGAGAGATCTTGATCCTGAAGATCATCTAGTTTGGAAGCCGGCTTACATGTTACTGACGTCTAGGCCCTCTTGAACTTGGATCAGAGTGAAAATCAAGAATTATTTATTTATTTTTAATTCTTTCCTTCCGGGGTGCTCACTCGGCTAGGACTACTACTACCGGCCTGAAACCCTAGACCTCCTTGAACTCCCCAGTCGACCAGGCAGGCTCTGGCGCCTCGGATTACCCCCCCCCCCGGCCAGGCCCGCTCTCCCTCTAGTGGCCTGTCTGAGATTAGAGAGAGCCTTACGCTGGATCGACGGTTGGCCAGGAGATCAACTGGAGGAAGTGGGCCAGCATTGGGATGTGCATCCTGCCCCTGGAGCCCCCATCATCTCTGCGAACACAGGGAGGGATTTTCTCATTTCGGTAGTCCCCACCCCTGCCCACCAGAGGGCGGCGTGCAGTGACATCTGTGCACGGCTGCCCTGCTGACGTTGGCCGCACTCCCTCACCTCTAGCGTACAGCTGGCTTGCCTGAAGTACCCCTAGCCTCCACCGGGAGTCACTGGGCAACCGAGCTGGCCCTGAAACCCACCCCAGAGAGAGGAGAGCTGTCCTCAGGATGCTCAATCCTCCCTCTCCCCTGCCAACCCCAGACAGCCCAGGCTCGTTTCCGAACCCAGGTCGCCGGCGTGGCATGAGGTGTGGCGTCCAGCACCTCAACCCTCAGCGCCATCGGGCCGGCTGAAAATAAAGAACTAAAACCAAGGAAGATGATGGAGGGGTACATGAGTTGCAGTCTCCCATAACCACTAAGGTGGGATGGGGTGAGAGGGCTTTCTGTATATCAAAATATCTTCAAGGCTGAATTAATTTACTGTGAAATGAACTTAAAACAAATATGTTAAATGCACTGACTATAAGATCTTTGTATGTTTACTTTTATTGCCTGACTTCTTATTCCCAGCAATTGTATGTATACAAACTCGAGACTTTCAATAAACTTGAATTAAAAAAAAAAAAAAAAGGCAGCGGTAAGGACATGGGTTTTCACAAGTGCAAATTGTTTCCAAGAGGGGCACATCTGGATTTCAAAAGCCGTTTATTCAGGGAGTCATGTTAAATGAAAGCCTATCTGCCAAGCATGCAAGTACTGTAATCAACAGCCCTCCTGCTACATTCACATATATTCACTAAAAATACCGCTAGCTGCTTAATCTGGCTCAATTTCAGTTGGTTACCATCTGTATCCCCCACCCCACCCCGGTCGCCCCTGAAAAAGGGATTTCTAGTCTCAGCGGGCCTACCAGGTCAACAAAATTCAGTCGATCAATCGCATACCCCACCGACCTGTGTATCAGATGCAGAATACACACTAGGGTAGGCTTCATAGGCAATTGAAATGAGCCGGGGTGACCCAAGGTAATTTTTTTTTTTTGGAGAGACCCTGACAGATAGTGTAGTAGACCAGAGGCAGTATAGTGCTGTGGTTTAGGGCACTGATGTGCAAACCTGGGGTTGAATCCCAGAGCCCCCGCTTGCATACTGTGTGACCCAGAGCAAGTCACTTGACTTCCTTGTGCTCCCAGGTTGCACCTGGAAACAAGCTTTGGCTTAGTATGCCTTTCCTGGTTAAACAGTTTCCCCTTTCCCTTTTCCTAGACATTAGAAAAAAGATATATATTAGTCTGTCTTCATCATCTGAGCAAAAATTCATCTTGTCTCTGAAGAGCCATTTTTGAGTCTTCAGTTTTCGTTTTTCTGTTGTGGTGGTATCCCAGGGTTGTTTCAGGTTGTGTCCTGTGTCATATTGTCCTGTTTTTCCACTTTGTGCATCACACACTATAAATGGTCAGTGGAATCTGATACTTAATCTAAGAGATGACCATATCCCTTGCATTTATAGACTGCCGTGCTGCTAAGAACCTTCAAATTGGATAATCTGGGTGAAGCCCCTGAAAAGTAATTAGTCTCTAGATTATGTCATCGCTCATGGCCTTGTGTGATCTCTTTCAGATGAATCCTTGCAAATTGGAGCATTTTGTCTGTGGTATCCCCTCCTGCCCCAATGCCCATTGTGAAATTGACATCTAGTCTGGCAATCTAGTGGTGTACCCCTCCTACCCTGATTCCTGTTATAAACAGAAATGCCTCTCGCCTACCATCTCAGTACCCACCACCCTCCACCCCTGCTTCTGGTACTGGACTGTCCTAGAAAAACCCATCCATGACTGCAGGCAGAATGGTAGGCAACAGCTGTCACAGACTCTTCTCTTACCACCTCAGCTTGCCATTGTCTAAAAGACTTAAGACCAAACACGTGTACTGTAGAAACCGCTGTTTCTTCGGTATGCACATTCAGTCTCTGTCGTTGAGGTGGTGGAAGGAGGTCTGTGCTAGTCGCTGTTTACCACTCTTCCCACAGTTGTGGATGGGTTGGAGCGAGAGTGGGGGCAGTGGTCAAAACTCTGCAGTGTCTCCATGCATATAGATGTGTGAACTCTGCACAGTGTCTCCGTGCATACAGATGTGTGAACTCTGCACAGTGTCTCCGTGCATATAGAGATGTGAACTCTGCACAGTGTCTCCGTGCATATAGAGGTGTGAACTCTGCACAGTGTCTCCGTGCATACAGATGTGTGAACTCTGCACAGTGTCTCTGTGCATACAGATGTGTGACCACATTGTGCAGAGCTGCTAATGGCCACACAGTAGCCTGCAAGTGGTCCCCTAGCACCTTGTACGGCATATGTGATCATTAGCATGCTCTGCCTTTAAATGTGGCTCCCAGGTGCAAAGTCGCCAACCCGTTTGGGATGTGCTGTCCCACTGTGCTTCTGGGTGTCTGCCTCCAGTGAGGGGCTGTGGTATGCTGCGCATATGCACTTTGTGCTACGCACATTACTTTTTGGCACTACCACAGTCTGATATTTACCCAGGTAGCGTTAGCCAAACAGGGTGCACTGTTTATATGAAGATGCTGTCCTGACAGCCATGCTATTTCAGGTCTGGGGCTATGATTTGTGTGGTTTATACGGTCCGCTCTGAATATTGGAGCCCTCATGTTTTAAATCCACTGTGTAACAATACAAACATATTAATTATATTGCACATCTACACTTGATGGTTCCCCCAGGAATGCTTTAAAGTGGGCAAGGAATATGTGTCATTTGGCAGCTGTTTGTAATGTTGTTTACAGAAGTGAAATTCATATGCCCAAATGATACATATTTAATTTTAGCTTAACTTTTAATGGATTACAGTTTGTGCAGTTACCTTTATGCCTTGGACGAAAGGTCACCCTGGACCTGAAGCACCGGGGCTTAGTGCCATGTCTTTCTTCTGAATAAACCTTAGGAGTTCGGCTTTCATGCACATTTCATGAGGAGTTGCTTTATTTTTCATTCCAGTGCTGTAGTTTGAGTGGTGTGTTCCTTTATGGAACCAGTAACCTCTGATTTAGTTTGTGTACAGAACACTGTGCATGAGCTGTTGACCTATTGGAACAGTGCCCGGAGATCTCTGCACAAACTGTGACCTAGCGAAATGTCCAAATTACTGGTCCTGTGCAGTTCAGAATGTGCCCACAAAAACAAAACCATACAGAAGGCTGGTTTCCAGGTACTGTTTAATACAGATCATGTGTGGTGGGTCTGAATTTTCATTATTGAAAGCAAGAACATTTCAGGCAGCTACCAATTAGAAATAATTTCCTGTCCTCGTTAAAGGAGAATGACAGTTCAACTGCTAACTTAAGTTTTTTGTTAAAGCTGATTCTACATTAGTTCCAATTCGGGTATTGTTCCATCTTTACTTGCATTTCAGTAATCTCAGGGTGAGGTCAGATTTACGCACTGCTGGTAAGGACCATTTTTGAACTATACAATGCAGTTTATGTCCTTGTTTTAAGCTCTTAAAATTGTTCTCACAGTGCATCCCTGTTCAGCTGTTGAGCTCCATGTTTAAAAAGTACAAAGTACATCCTACAGTTCTAAAATAAATTACTGTAGTTATTTAAAAGGTCAGAAAGGCAGAGCAACATCGTATAAAAGCTAACAGCCAACAAAAGAACACGAGGTCATTAAAATAGTGTATAACTCCTAAAACTGTTGAAGATTATAGAAAACATAAATTTTAACATGTACCGAATTGTTCTCTTGTATATGTTTGTTTTAGAAATGGATAATACCTGACCCCTGCTGTAGTATATATGCTAACTTTAATGCTATTTCCCTATTATTATGCTGAAATACAATAAAAAATTTATGAAGCAAAAAGAGAGAACGAAATTCAGTACAGTAACAGAAGGGGAACTTGAGTTAAAAAATTGGGGGGGGGGGAGGCTTCTACAGGGAGAAAACTGGCTGATTAAGCTGTGTTCTCCTTTAGCAGTTTCAGATGCCAGGTGTTTAGCCTTGTTGAAAAGTGATGTTTTCTTTCTGCTTGGAGCTGTGTACTGTGATAAGTGTACCTGCAGCATTGTCTCACGGAGTGTAAGAACAAGACATTACCAGACTTCTTCCTATCTGCAGGTGTTCGAGTGATTATAGATCAAAAGGCACAGCTGACCTTACTTGGGACAGAGATGGACTTCATTGACTCTAAGCTCTCCAGTGAATTTGTATTCAATAACCCCAACATCAAGGCAACATGTGGCTGTGGAGAGAGTTTCACCGTTTGAGCCTTCAGGAGCGCAATGGCCGTCACCCCGCAGCCTTTGTAGAAAGATACTGGTTTATTTTTGCCTGAGATTGGCTTGTCAGCGTTTTGGGATTTTTTTGTTTAGTTCCACCTGGTACTGCAACTGAACAGTGACTTCAACCAAGCAGCTCTGGGATCCATGGAGGCTGAGCAAATTTTGGGTTTGGTACCCTCAGAATATCCACCCACAGCATCCTTTTCCAAGCTCAGGGATTCGACTTCCTGTCTTTTTACCCATCGCAAAACTGGGATTAGATATGTAGGCTTCTCACTAACTCTGGCATGCTGATACAGTGCTGCCTACCACCTGAGGGCATTGAATGAGAGGCTTAACATTTAGGAAAGCTCGTATCCTTTTCTTTGTGGTGGAGGGTGCATGAATAACAACTATTGAACAAAGAATAGGTGTAGGCTGAGAGGACATTAGCAGTGGGGAGAAGCAACACAGTTTCAGTTAAATTACTTCACTGGGACATCATCACAAACCTTCCTCATTATGCATACCCTCCCCTCATCATGCTGTATTTAATGCACCTTTGAAAACAGTACATATTATGTTTCTGCCAACAGAACCTGACATATCATTTCCTGGAGAACTTCAAATGCTAGCTCGGGTTTGTGGTGCTGTTTCTGCATCCTGGTGCCCCATGTGACAGCAGGAGCTGGAAGACTGCACATAGACTGGTTGCAGGGTTGCTGACTGTCCATCTGCTAAGATTCTTATAATTCTTCACTTCACTTGCCATGTACGTAATTGACTTTGCATTTTTCAGCGACGAGTCTCTGCTTCACATGCCCATTCCAGTCACCGGTTTATAAATAATAAAAGGTTGTTTGCAAAATGTCCATGTATGTTTTCTGCTTCTGTTGGGTTTAAGGAGCAGTTATGCATCACACTAGTTGCAGATAAGTTGGGTAAATAATTTGCACTGTTTCTAGTGTTATTTTATTTTTACCTATATGATATATTCTCACACGCATCCTTCCCCAGGTCTTACCTGGAAATGAGCCTTAGCTCAGTGTGTCTGTGACGATCAGTTTCTAAACCAGTAAGTAGATGGGGACTATTCTGTGAGTTAACTTAAAATATGCTTCTTAGTCTGTGTAGAGTGTTGCTGTCTCATATGGTGCTGTAGGTGTCAGTGTAGCTCAGTTGGTAGCATAACAGCCTCTGGGCCAGAAGGTCATGGGTTCTAGTCCCACACCAGGATTGGGCACATACCTTGAATGGTGGCACCTGAGTGCAGTACTGGGGAAGTGCTGTGCTGGCCTTCGGGTGAGACAGTAAGCCGAGGTTCCTTCTACCTATCTCTAGTGCTGCACTGGTGGGTATCCAGATGGAAGTAAAAGAACCAAGGCACCTTTTGGAAGTGTAAGGGGATTTTCCCCGGTGTCTTGGCCAACATTCCCCTTCCCATAAAACTGGTTCATGCACTTGGCCCCAAGGCTGTATGTGGGCGTTGATGTGCGAAATGGCTGCCACTACACATTGTCACTTCACTACTAGTCTTTTTGTTTGTAAAGCACTTTGGGATACAGTGTTTATGAAAAGTACTATGTAATGCTGATTCTTCTTTGTCTTCTTCCTTGTTCTCTTGTAGTAAATAGCCGAGTAAAGCAAAGGTAGCTGAGACATCAACAGTCTACACTGAATAGCAATAAATTTTAAAGCCATCTCACAGAGTATTAGTAAAATAACACAGCCATTAGTAACATTGAAAGCTGCTGGTAAAATAACATGATTTTCAATGTTATTTGACTACTAGTGATATTAACAGAGATGTTTTATTCTACAAATGTATTTACCTTCCAATTTTATAGAGTAGTTTATTTTGAGATCAATATTTATTTGTACTTAAAACATGTTTTCCATTTACATAGAAATTGACGGCGGATGGGGACCAAAGATCCATCTAGTCTGCCCTGAGCCCTACCCCCCTCTGTAGGATTTCTGTGAGACAAGCCCCTTGTGTCTGTCCCAAGCTGCATTGAATTCCCCTACTGTTTAAGAGTCATTGACACCACCCAGTAGACCATTCCATGGTCAACCACCCTCTGTATGAAGAAAACATTTACATGTTGCCCCTGAATCTTCCTCCCCTCAATTTCATCTCATGTCCTCTTGTCCTATTGACCATAAAGAGCTCCTGGGTGGAGACTCTGTTTATACCCTTAGAATCTGGGTGCAGAACATAGAATGATGGAAAGAAAGGCAGTTTTAAGCTAAAATCGGGAAAAAAAAAAAAACACATCAGTTGTTGCAGCAGCAGAAAAAAAAAAACAGAGGTGCATTCAGTCTGTCCAGTTCCCTACCTAACAGAGAATTGGAGTCAAAGATTCTATAGACCTACTGGCTGACTGTCAACCCCTTTCCCAGAGATCCCTTTCCTTCTTCTGTCTGTGAGTCCCACTATTCCCTTATATCTGTTCCGCCCATCTTTACACCCCTGTCTGGGCAGTTCGCTCCATCGATTTTTAAAAAAGATTTTTTTTTTTACACCTGTATTATCAGGAGGTATCTGGGCACTTTGCCTCTCTTCAGTCATGCCCAACACTCCACAAGTACAAAACAAACAGTATATAAATATACAGCTAACAATGCTCAGGGCTGTAGGTTATCATTCACCACCTGCTCCATGAAGAACTTTCTTGTGGCCCTCCTGAATTCTCTGCCCACCCCATCTCCATCTGTGTCCTCTAGTTACTGTGCCCTCATTCCTGGCAAACAAGTCCTCACAATCCACCCTGATGATTCCTCCCAGGAACGTTTACAAATCATATCCCTCTTTCCTTCCTCCTCTCCTTATTCCCGACAGGGATAAGTGCTACTTCAGCGCAAATATTTGAAATGGTACATCCATAGAAACTAATAAGAGCTGAATAAGACAGAGTATTGTAACTGTGCCAAGTTAATAGGTATTAAACCAATGTCGGCTTTGTCAGGAAATTTCCCTAAAGGGAATCATTTAGCTGGGACTCTGTTACTGATTGTACATATATCTGGAACCTCATTGAGTTGAGACGGCCTTGCGTGACCATGACCACAATAACAGAGAAAATTATTAAAACGGGTACTATATTATATATTGAACGATCTGATGCATACTGGGAGGGGGTCTCTTACAAAGGGGCAGCTCCTCCTGACTGCTTATGGAAACTACCTTTTTCATTCTGTACCTATATGACTTTTACCCTTCCCTTCCTCACCCCACCTGTACTAAACTTACCATTCCTTTTTGTTATCCATTTTGTAATGCAGAATTCAAATTGTGCACATTTTTTTTTTGTTTGTTTCTTCTTAGAACATGTTATACATTTTTGGTCACGTAGGGTGAAGTTAAATCCCTTTCTTATATATCTGCTAAAACTTGATTACCCGCCAGCAAATTCATTACTCTACAGTATATTAATGAGTGAAATGAGATGAAACAACTGTTTATATATATTTTTCATTAGTTTTATGCATTTTAAGTCTTCTATTTAAAGTTCAAGTGAGTCTAGATTATTTGTAAGAATCTGTTTTCAAAATGTCTTTATTTAGTTTGGTCTACTTTTTAAATAACACTGATAGAGCAGTACAGCTAAGATTAATCTATTTTAAAACTATCTGTCTTTCTGTATGTAGTAATTACTCTGATTTTGCACTACCTGATGCCTGGTGGTGACAAATCTGACTGTTATACAGTTACACACACTTTTTAGTTGGATTGTTTTACATACTAATTGCCAGCAGATTAGGCCTTGCGGTCTATCGAGTCTGCTCGAACCTCAGATCCCTAGTTGAGTACCGAGGCCTTCCCCCCCTTGTGTTCTAGAAACCCCTATCATCTATCCCCACCCCCCTGGGCCAGGCCATCATCTGATACATCCGCTTTCTGTGTCTGTCCCACCTTCTCTTGAAGCCCTTCACTGTGGATCTCTGAACCAGCTCGCCAGGCAGCGTGTTCCAAGGATCCACCACCCTCTCAGTGAAAAACCTCCTCCTCTTCTCCCCCCCCACCCTTCCAGCTTTAAACCATGCCCTCTGGTGATACCTCCCTGCTTTAGTCTAAAGATCCCCTCCGTGTTTACTCTATTTATTCCCTTGGGGTACTTGAAGACCTCAATCATGTCCCCCCTGTCTCTCCTCTCCTCCAGTGAAAACAGGCAGAGCTCCTCAAGTCAAGTTTTACATTTATTTCTTCAAATGTTTTGAAGATGGATGAGTTATCCTTTGTTTCTTGGAATGTGAAAGGGCTTGGCTCCCCCCAAAAAAGAAAAAAAGATGATCATAACTCATTTAAATTCCCTTAAGGCTAACATTGCACTTTTGTAAGAAACTCCCCTTCCCCCCCCTCAGAAGCGGATAAATTGGAAGAATTTTGGGTTGGCAAAGTTGCTCATAGCCGTTTCTCTAGCCAAAAAAAAGGGTTCTGCTATACTGATTAGAAAAGGAATCAGATTTTGACTCAGCGGACCTAGAACAGATAGTGAGGAGAGATGGTAAATTCTCCAGTGTCTTACTAATGGGGTAGAATATTTCTTCTTTAACATCTATGCACCAAATATTGACACACCATCATTTTTTATATAGCATTACTTACAGAAATGAATTCTGTGTCACAAGATAAGATAGTAATAGGGGGAGACTTTAACCTTACACTTGATCCCCTACTGGATAAAAGTAATAATTATACAGTAACAAGAAATAATACATCGGGGAGAGCACTTCAAGATCTAATGGCTTATTTAGGGTTGATAGATTCTTGGAGAGTTGTTAATCTGACACAGAGGAACTACACTTTTTACTCGAACCTTCATTTCTCCTATAGCCATATAGATTACATTTTAACACCCAAATTATAGACCAATGACATTATACAGTCTTATATTGGACAGCGGGTTATTTTGGATTATGCTCTTGTTACAACTCTTTTTTTTTTTTTCCTTCTATTAATGGGCACTAAAGAACAAGGCCACCTCGATGAGACTAAATGTCTCTGCCTAAATCAAATACATTTTGCAATGGTTAATGGAAGAAACAGAATCGTTTTTGAAATTAAGGATAATGTAAACACATCACTTGCCTGAATGTAACACTGGAAAATATTAATCTGTTCCTGGACTCCTTGGAACTCCCTAAACTGTCTCAAGATGGAAACTGAACCTATTTCTACAGAGGAAATAGCCTCTGCTATCAACTCTGTGTCAAACTCCAGGACTCCTGAATCTGATGGACTCCCCATTGAATTTTATAAATTGGTAAACAAGTTAGATACACTGCTGAAGGTATGTTGTGAATCTCAAACTAAGAAAACTCTGCCTCCAAGTATGAGAGGCTGTCATTACGGTAATCCCAAAACACGACGCAGACCCCACAGACTGCATTAGCTACAAACCTATTTCTTTGTTAAAGCAGCAATATTTGTTAGTAACCATGTAGTGTTTTTTTTTTTTTTCCCCAGCAGTAAGGTTCATCTGGAAAAAATATCAAGATACACATTTTTCATTTTTTTTTTTTCATTCCTGAAGCAAGATACGGGATACTGAAGTTTTTAAAAATTCCCACTCCTGTGCTATACCCGCCATAATTAAATATCTTAATGCCATGCTGTGTACCATCAGAAACTTGTGGTAACACCATCTGAATGCAACTACATCTAGCATGTACATTCAACAGGTAATTTCAGTGGAAATGATTTTTTTTTTTAAATGGTGAATAGTGGCCATCTTTAATGACTTGAGTCATCAACTACACAATTAGCCGTAAAAGCTGCTTCAACAATATCAGAGAACTGAAAATATACTGAGCATGACTCTTAAGATGTCACAAATACATTTTTCCTAAAACAAACTATACGATATTTAGTTTACTGAGAGATACCTGCTGCTTTAAATATTGATTATAAAATCCTGTGAAAGGTCCTAGCTACCAAATTACAACTAGTTCTCACCAAGATCATCCATAAAGACCAAGTGGGTTTCCCTTAAGAACAGGTATAATCAGGATAACATTAGAAGACTACGGAAAGTTATTTGGTCCACTAATAAATCTACTACCCTGTCTATAATTTTATCCCTTGATGCTGAAAAAGCATTTGATCTGATTGAATGGCCTTATAAACCAGGTCATCTCTCTCATCTTGGAATAGGGGAATCTTTTAATAACTGGATCATAATGCTATATACAGGGGCATCTACAGAGTAATAATGAATGGAATTTTATCACAGCCTTTTGATTTAGAAAGAAGACACAGAAGGGATGCCCTCTCTCTTTCCTTTATTGTTCATCTTGGCACTAGAATATTTGCTTTGTTATATCAGGAGGAGTTTATACTTTATAATATTTATCTTACCTCATATATTGCGACCAGTCCAGCCTTGTCCGTATCCTATTTCCAGCTTATTGCTAGTCTGTTTTGGAACATGTAACCTTACTGCCTGTAATTTGTTTTATTTGTACTTGCTTGTTCCTGCACTTATCTGCTGTGTTGTTGTTGTTCCCCTGCCCCCGGGTCTCAACTCAGTGTGCCTTTCCTGGTTAACACATTTTAAATGAATTAAAAAATATATACCGGGCACCAGGATTTAGAAATATGAAAGTAAAGTTTGTGCTTATGCTGCAACATGTTACTAACATTAATTAACCCCAGAACTCCTATTAAAAAAAACTAATGCATACTCTTGACAACTTTGCCAAGCTCTGGGTATTATGTATTGACAGGAGAAAGTCAGAGTTGGTGTCCCTAAAGAGATGCTTTTCATATAATAACTTTATTGAGTTACATTTAAATATAAAGTGGGCTCCTAAAGCAATTTTATAGTTGGGGATAAAAAGTACGTATAATCTATATCAACTTGATTCTAGAGAAATTATATGTAGACATTCTTAAATGGGGTAAAGGAAAATTAAATGTAGCTCTCTAGGGGAAAATAAATGTATTTAAACTGATGTTGGCACCAACAAGCTTTTATTCATCTTAGATAATCTGTCCATAAAAATTGATAATATATGGTTTTGTAAAATAGAAAAATTGATTAAACTATTCTTATGGGATCAAAAAACTCCCAGATTAAGTGTCACTAAGCTTCAACCCCATAGGAAGGAAGGTGAGTTGGGGTGGGGGCTTCCTAATTTAAAATTATACATATTACTTAACATTTACTGCAGAACATTTGGCCAAGTGGTTTAACCCCAATGAGCAAGCCCCAGTATGGGTAAGTTATGAGCAAAAAGTTTAAAAACCTAAATCTTCACTAGACTGTTGAACCATTTAGCATCCCACCTGACCATCCCTGCTTCTCTTCTGGTATTTAAGCAAGTTTGCTCATATTTAGGAATCAAAGAACCTCCCGAAGAATTCCTTTCATTACTGAATAACACAAAATTTAAATTTGAAAAAAAAAAAATTCCTGATTGATAAATACTGGAAAAATAAAGGTATAAAAACATTAAAAATGTAAAATAACCAATAGGTTTGTGTCTATTACCAGGGAGTAATAGCATCAAGAGGTTCTGGACACATGAACCTCGAGAGCGAAGCTTGAGAGGTTCCAATGTGTCCAGAACCTCGAGATGCCAGTACTCCCTAGTAATGGACACACAAACCTATTGGTTATTTTATTTAATATATGGATGCAGTATTTTCTTCTAATGGGTGGTTGACCATTTCAGTGAACTGACTTTGTACTGGTCGACAGCCGCACTGTCCTATGCTGTGCATTGAGCTGTGTGCTCGCTCGTGACGGTTCCTGCCCCCTGCCCATTTTTTTTCCCCCCATTATTCAGATCCTACCTGCTCTTCAGGACTGGAATGGCAGGATCAACCAGATATTTTCATTTGCTGAGGGGAAAACAAACAAAAACCGAGAAGTGCGACGACCGAGTTCGCTCTCGGTAAGTAAGAGAAGTGCCACCATGTTTTTAAAACTGTTCTGCCCGCCCCTACAGGAAAAACGGTCAATGAGGATGCACGCTTAGGACGTGGGGGCAGAAGGTATCTTTTTGGAAGCTTGCAACGATACTATTATCACCACAAAACTATAGTATTAAACGTGATTGACAGTACTATTACCAGTGATTGACAATACCACTATCACTGAACCTTTGAGGGTATTACCAGATTTTTTTTGTATGCTTTACAGACCTATTAAATTGAAGATCCATATATTAATCCATGCACATGAATATTATATGCATTTATGGAGACAAAATCCAGGTACAACATGTCTCTTACCCAATTCCACAGATATTTCCAGATAAGGGAGGAATTGCAACCTGCTATAGGACTCGAATAGCGCATCAAATCCTCCCTCATCTAGGAATTCTTTCTCAAATTAGCATTAAGCAAAGGAGGTGCTGGAAATATTTATAACCAGGTTATTAAAGAAGACAATAATATGACATTACAAACTAAACCTAAATGGGGAAAAATAATTGGAGTATAAAATCTCTTTGGAAATATGGGTGGAAATCTGGAAAAATGCTTATAATTCCAGTAAAGAAATAGTAGGTAGACTGGTTCAATATAAATAATTCATCTATATTATTACGCTCTGGATAGTTTTGAAAAGATGGGGAAGTATCCAGAAGGCAAATGCTGGAAATGTATGCAAAAACATCTTAAATGTATATGTTATGGAACTGCCCAAAATTAATAAACATATGGGAAATGGTTTGCAAGGGCTCCTTGGTGGTTGTGAATGCTAATTTGCCATTTGACTCCAAAATCTTTATACTGGGAGATGCACCGGACTCGCTCAAATCAAGCAAGGAATGACAATATTGGGTTCTAGCTGCAGCATCAGGCCTCAGAAAGACACTGTTAGCAAAGTGGAAAGACAAGTCAGTACTTACTTGGATGAACGGACTGTATACATGGAGAACCAGGCATGTAATGAAAAGATCAGTTATCTGATTCAGGACAAAATTGACCTATTTGAGCTAATATGGAATCCATTTCTGGACTTACTAGAAAAGAAACAGCTGAAAGAACCAGATACCAGATTAATTTCATAAACAGCTTAAGGAATTCAGTATTGTTAGAGAGAGAGGCAAAGAGAGAGAGAGAGAGACTATAATTTAGTTGTGACAGGATTAAGTGATTTTATTTATTATGTATATAGTTTATTTTTTCTTTCCTGTCTTTAATAACTATTTATAATAACATTCTAATGCATGTTATGTTCTGTTATTAATTCCTTGCTTGTTTTCTTATATAGTTGGTTATATCAATATAAATCTATGATGAAGAAAAGATCATATCTGCCTTTCCCTCCTGGCCTCTAGGGTATACATGTTATGGTTTGCCAAGCTTTCCTTATACAACTTCCCCAGGATCATCTCTGTGGTCCTCCTTTTATAGTCTTTAACCAGTCACTGTCTTTGTTGAGGTGTGGACTGTAGAACTGCGTGCTATACTCCAGGTGCAACCTTAACCAGGGATCACGGGCAGTATTGCCTCCTTCCTCTCAGCTATTTCCTTTCCTATACATGCCAGCATCCTCTATCCCTTCCCCTATGCATTGCTGCACTGTGCAGTGGGCTTGAGGCCATCACTTATGGTGACCCTCTAGGTCTTTCCATTGATGTCTACACCCCCACTATTCAGCAGTCCAATTTGGGGATTCTTTCTGCCAGTATGCATGGTTTTGCATTGAACCATAGTCACCATAATTTGGACTTTTTGCCAGTACTTCCAAATCTCATTGTATTGCTCTTTCTCCCTCCTCAGTGTCCAGTCTGCTGCAGAGACATTTCTTATTCTGGCTTCCCA
Organism: Neoceratodus forsteri; assembly: GCA_016271365.2. Classification (NCBI taxonomy): domain Eukaryota; kingdom Metazoa; phylum Chordata; order Ceratodontiformes; family Ceratodontidae; genus Neoceratodus; species Neoceratodus forsteri. The sequence continues at coordinate 115,713,021 of JADMNL010000031.1, forward strand.
CTGCTGTATCACTGTTGAAGCCCTGTCCAGACTGTTAATCCATTTTTGAAACTGTTTTTAACAGTGGAGGAAAGGGAAGGTACCACTAGTTTGGAACAGATGCTTTAATACTGTTCTGAGAAGATTGTAAAATGCCATGGAGAAGAACAAAAGGGAGATTTGCAGAGGAGAATTCCCTGGACAACATAGTCCACCCAGCTTGGGGGGAGGTTATACCAAGGATAAAAACAAACTAGAATAGTGGCACCTATTAACAAAGTAGGGGAACTGTACATAGTTTAAGGAGTTCTCTGGGGAGGGTTATATGTAAAACCAACCAAATGGTGCACAGCAGCTGCCTATTTGGGGGAAGACACTGAGTAAAAACAGTAGGCAGTGAAGTGACAGTACCACACTGCCATCACAGGATGACTAAGTGCATAAGGGTTAACCAACCTATTTTCACTGTTTGCAAGCCCTGACTGCAATGGTGTAGGCTCTAAGTTGCCAGACTGGCGAGCCAGACACCTGCAACTGGTGAACAGATGCAGTAGGGCATTAGCCGGATGACAGATAAGCAGTAACAAGGCCTACTGTACCTTTTGAACTGTAACCAGCGCCCAGAGCTGTATTGTTCTTCATGCAAGCAAGTAACAAGAGGAATAATTTTGCCAGTATGATGCTGCACAGGCCAGTGGTGCAACTTATGGACTTTATTTGGGCTATAAGGTGCCATGGACAATAACCAGACTGTTACAAAAAAATGTGTCACCTGTGTATGATGTTATGTGTACTGTATTCTTTAACCCTCACCAGCAGGTCAATGTATGTCTTTACGTACTGCTCTGAATTGGATGTGTACTGTTGATGGTTAGCTACTAAAAACTAAGTTAAAAATAAAGAAACTTTGTATAAAAACATTTTAAGCAAACTGAGCTAGTATGTTTGGACTACCTGCAAAGTGGTTTCAACACACGTGTGTTTCATTTACACTACACTTCCATTAGTGGTGCTTGAAAACGTTTTAAACTTATACTGCTATAAGTTGTATTTGGAGTATGCTTTTCCAGACTGTGTAGACTGCAGGGTAAATACATGTTTGGTTTAAAACGTTTTGAAAAATGGACTCAAGACTTCCCCTGGGCCTGGGCTTGAACATGGTTTTTATCAGCGTTTTAAAACCATATTTAATGTAAATGAAAATGTTGTTTACTGATTTTAATCCAAACTAAGCTGATAAAACTGTGCTACGGAGCAAAGTACGGAGTGGGCCTCGAGTACTGGATGTAATACATTGGTTCACTGCTGAAACATGTCTAACAATAGACTTGGTGAAAAAATAAAAATAGCATTTTTATTTATTTGAATTTTGGTAACTGAGTTGGCCCACTGAGACAAGGTCCCTTTTTCAGGGGCGACTCGGGGGAGGGGTAACAAGTGGAGCAAAAGGAAGTGTATGCAGACACTTAACAAGAACAAGTAAAAGGGGAGTGTGCGCAGAGACTTCTTCAGCATTAGCATATAAAGCAATTAACGTGCAAATAAACAGTGGACAATAGACAAAAGTACAGACAAAATATTAAACATCAAGTTTGAATATTTCACTGGGACTTCAGAGCCACACTTTGCTCCCAGGAACTTTTACATTTGAGCTCAAGTTGCCACAATGCTGTTCAGTGTCTATGGATCATTTTTAATGGTATATATAATTAGTCAAGTTTTTCACTCCTTTCATCAGTCTGTTTAGTCTGTCTTCAGGTAGCCAATCTAAATGTATGTAGTTCTTTCAAATGTTAAAGGCACACTGTCAACCCCTTAGACCACACATGTTCCCTAGTTTAAAACACACATTTTATGATTGCTTATATTCTGTATAGATTGTTGATGTAGCTGACTGTATCATTCTGATTATTTTTTTATCTTTTTAAAAGTAAAAACAGACTGCCAACCATACTGGTGTTACCACACAAAAACTTGTTTGCTTACATGCTCACATTCTTATCTTGTTTGATATCTCACACGGGATCCGGAGCAAGATCAGTCTGTTTGCAGAACATACCAAAATAGGAGCTATGGTAGATGACATTAAGGGGAGAAAGGGGCTGCAGGAGGACCTGACTGAGCTGCAGGAGTGGGCGGAAACATGGCAGTTAGGGTTCAATGCCAAGAAGTGCAAGGTTCTGCACTTTGGAGCAAAGAACCAGGGGAGGGACTATTACTTGAATGGAGTACAGTTGCGAAGCACTATAGAGGAAAACGACCTAGGGGTAACCATAACGGGAAGCATGAACAACTCTGCTCAGTGCAGGAAGGCAGCAGCACAAGCCAACAAAATGCTGGGGTGTATAGCTAGGGGAATATCGTCCAGGAGGGAGGTTATACTGCCCCTGTACTGATCATTAGTCAGGCCCCACCTGGAGTACTGCATGCAGTTCTGGCATCTGTTCCTGACGAAGGACATCAAGTTATTGGAGGGGGTGCAATGCAGGGCCATAAAGATGATCCAGGGATTGGGGGACGAGCCCTGTGAGGACAGACTGGGAGAGTTTAAGATGTATTCACTGGAGGAGGGGATATGATGGAGACCTTTAAATACCTGAAGGGGGATGAACAAGACCAACATGGAGGAGATTTTCCAGCTGAGATGGGGAAGGGACACGAGAGGGCGTGGATTGAGATTGGAGGGCGGAAGATTTAAGAGGGAGATAAGGAGACATTTTTCACAGAAAGGGTGGTGGGCAAGTGGAACACCTTACCGGAAGAGCTGGTGTCCTGTAAAATGGTGGGTAGCTTCAAGAGGGGTTGGGACAGGGTAAGGGATACTGTGATGGGAGGGGCAGCTGCACACTCGAGCAGACTTGATAGACCATGTGGCCTGTTTATGCTGGCAATTTCATATGTTTGAATTCTGTCATCAACTTCCACTGCATCTTTTCTGGACTTGGGAACACCCTCACACAGTCTAGCCACTCCAGATGCAGTGGGAGGAGAGGAGACTGTTACAACATAAGCGGCTGCCTTGTTTGAGAGTATTCCTAATGTGCAGGAAGTAAGCAATGAGTAGATCATGAACGCCAGTGCGGAGGGCTGAGACATCAAGCCTCACCTGCTGCCACGCAAGTGATTTGGGAGCGATCGCAGAGCATCAGGGGTCAGCTGGGGAGAGGAGGATTGAGGACAACTCTTCTTCTCTGGGGGTGGGGAACACTGCCCCGGTATTTGCCTGACCACTAACAGTGGCTGGGGGAACAGGCGGCTGAAAATGCGACGTGGGTAACAGAGGAGCGGTGGCAGTTGACGTCCTATGCATGGGAGTGTGCATAGGCATGTCTGGATGGCATTGCATGTCCACTCCTCCAATGGGAGGAAAATGTCAGATGGCTGGCGGCGGGGCAGGGTGACACAAACACCTCGCATGCTCTGCACCCCAGTTACAGGGCCCTCTCCCAGAAGCCAGATCTGTTACATTGGCAAGCAGGAGCCAACAACCCTCACCACGGAGAAGAAGCCGTGAGGGAAGACCAGGATCGAGGTAAGTCCCTGGGATACCGGGAGATGGGGCTGGGGCGGGAGCAGCCCACCCCGGTACAGGGAGAAAAAAGAACAGAAAAGTAAATAATAGTAGATCATGGATTTGAAACAAAACAAGGCTGGGTATAATCACACCATTAGCATGCATATCAGTTCTGCTAAGGAAGCAGACAAGACAATGAGCAAAATTAATTAAATTTACAGCAGGTAAGCAATCATAAAATGAAGGTTCAGCTAGAAATAATAATATGACACAAAAAAAAGGTTGACAGTGTCCCTTTAATACAAATGACTATATAGTAACCTATACTTGCCAACTTGTTCAGACAGTGAGCTGGACAGCATCGTTATATGTCTAATGATGCTGTTCTGCATTAGGATGCTTTATTTGACTATGCTGTACAGGTGACCTGCATTTGGAAGAAAGCCAGGGAAACCTGCATGTGTGTGGTAACAGTCGGGATGTACTGCTTATGGAAAAGGGGTATGTCATCCAGTAAACAAGGCTGTACATCTACTCTTGCACTGGGGCTGTAGAGGGGTCACCCTTACAGGAGAAAATGTGGGACAAAAACACCCAGGCATGTCATCTGATCTGCATTTTTGGACCCTGCTCCAGAAGGATCTTACTGTGACCCATGGAGATGATGCTGGGAGTTTGCTGGTCTGAAAAGGGAACGTGATACAGTAACGTGATTGGGGATGAATGCCTATACATATAAAGAATTCTTTCTGTGCAATGAAAAAAACATGCGACTTCCTAGATATACTGCTCCTGTGAAACTGATGACTGTGCTATAATGGGAACCTAATGTAAATAAGCATTGACAAAGTGGTCTGTTCCAAAACATTAAATGGCAGCCCCATTCTTTCCCCTCCCTCTCCTGCACAGTAAAGCACTTTGGATTACAGTACATATTGTATTAAAGGTGCTTTACAAGGCAAACTAGGACTGCAGTCCGAGGATCGGTGGGGTGCCATGGCGGTGTCTGATTGATTCCAGTCCACCCCACCAGCACCACTGTCTGCAGTTGTAGGAGCTTTCCGAAAGTCTGGGACCTGGACTATGTTGAAAGAAAAAATTACTCACCATGGTAATCTTTCTTCCAAGGGGTCCTTTAGCATCAGTAACTATAGCAGTTTGCTGACTTGGTGCAACTGCCCCGGAGTATGTCTTTAAGAGAATTATAATGAGCTAGGGCATTAGCCAATCAAAAGTCAGGAGGGGAGTGTGCTGAGTGAGAGCTGCTTGAAGGGCTTCAGAATTTTTTGGAAGAAAATGGGCACATGCCCCAAAAAGTGAACCAACAAGATTCAAAACACATGCAAATGTCCGAAAACTGAGAACAGGTAACAATAACCTGAGCATGAAAACTCTTTACTAAAAACCCAAATTTGGTAAGAAAACTGAGAACAGAGCCCTTCTCCTGACAGGTGAACTAGGGAAGAAGGGTGGGAGTTTACTGATGCTGAAGGACCCCTTAGAAAAAAGATTACTGCAGTAATTTTTAATTTTTACCCCAAGAGTCCCTTAGCATCAATAACTATAGCAGACTACGGAGCAGTACCAAGTGGGAGGTGGGCACAGAACCTAACTAGGAAGGAGGGTCTGCAGAACTGCCCTGCCAAATTTGGCGTCAGGTCTGGACTGCACATCTAAACTGTAGTGCTTTACAAAGGTGTGCACAGATTTCCAGGTACTGCTTTGCAGACATCCAGAAGGAGTACGTCCCTTGCTGCTGCCACAGAGGCTGCAATTCCCCTGGTGGAGTGGGCCCTGAGCCCCACAGGAGGTTGATGACTAGTCTTTTCATAGCAGAATCTGATATGAGACCAACCAGCGGGAAATAGTTTTCACATCCCCGTAGGTGAGGAATAATTGAGTGGAAGAGCCTCGACTGCCTAGTATGCTCTAGGTAGTAAAAGAGCTCTTTTGACATCCAAGCTGTGAAGCTTTTGCTCACCTGGAGTGGATTTATCAGTAAAAAAGACAGGTAGAGTAATGGACTTGTTTAGCTGGAACTCTGAAACCACCTTAGGCAGAATCTTCCTATTTGTCCTGAGCTCAATTTTATCATTGTGAGGAATGAAGTAATTTGGCTCAATACACAGGGCCTGTAACTCTGAAATCCTCCTGTTGGAGGTAATGGCCACCAGTAAGACAGATTTCCAGGTCACAGACTTGATATGTGCCTTGGCCATAGGCTCAAAGGGTGGTTACATGAGCCTACCTATGCAGAGGTTCAAGCTCCAAGGAGGAACCGGCTCCCTGACTAGAGGCTGGAAGTGCAAGATACCTTGGAAAAACTGTTTGAATATGGTGTGGGAAAAAAATTTACTTTTTCCTTCCCCCTGAAAGATAGGCCGAAACTGCAGCCAGGTGTTGCTTGAGGGAAGAGGGTTTCAAGCTTGATGTCTGCAGATGTACCAGGTAATCTAGCAGCTGAGGGTTTGAAGCTGTAAGAGGATTGACCTTTTTCTTGCACCAGAGGGAGAACCTTTTCTATTTGGCTGCATACTTTTTTTTGTGTTAAGTTTTTTAGCCATTCTCATGATCTTAAAGACCTGTTATGAGTACTGAGAGGATGGAAAACTCTTAACTCCTCAAGAACCAAGCCTTGAGGTGAAGAGAGTGTATGTCTGGATAATGCAGTCATGTCTGAGGAAGGGTCAGCAGAGAGTGAGTTGGTGGCAGGTGAATGGACCGGGTACCAGGCTTCCCTGGGCCAATCTGGAGCACCAGAATCATTGATGCAGGCTGTTGTCAGTTTCAAACAACATGAAGTCTTGCTATATTATAGACATTAGCAGTTTGATCCAGCTCTAGAACTGCCCCGGAGTGAAATGGTTAAAACCATTCCAAAATAGAATTTTGGCACGAGAGCAGCTCTATCTGTATCATTTCAAACTTGAACTGTCAGATTCTTTACTCCGCCTCAGTGAACAGTCGCTCCGGAGATTTCTCCTTCTGCTCGGTTCATTTCTCGGTTTAAAGTGTTTTCTCGCGTTGGATTTAACCGAGAATAGTTTTATTTTAACATGCAAACCACTCGTTCAAGCTCTATCTGTGGTAACCGAAGTAAATGAAGGTTTTGTCTGTGTGGAACTTGTAAGTTATTGGTTGGTTTTGAACCGATCAGTGGGTTTAAAACTCATTTAAAACTAAAAGTTACTATTTTTGAAGTGCGGTTCCCGGCTCTATCGGTTCTAAAAAACGGATTTATTACATTTTTTCCAATACCCGTGACACGGTTAGGAACCGATAAGGGTGTTGCCTGGCACTGCCGTTAAAAGGGCAAAGTTTTGGTTAGGCTGGCATTATGTCTGAGAAACCCAAAAGAAAAACCGGCCCATGGTTTCAACACTGTGATGTTTGTGGGGAGTCTTTGCTAAGGCTGACCCACACACCATGTGTTTATTGTCTGGGGTTTGACCACCTCCAGTCAGACTGCCAGGTATGTAAGAATTTCCCGCAGCCACCCTGGAAAAGATTGGGCAGGCTCAGGGACGAGAGGCCAAAAGTCCGCTATCCGATGGTTGGCCCGTTCGGTGCCAACCGAACCAGAGGGGAGTGCCGCCTGACCAGGGCCAGACTTCTCGGGCGAAGAAAAGCTGGTTCTGAGGAACCAATTCCAGTAAAGAAAACAAGAAAATCAGCAGGTCTGGAGTCCAAAATTCCTTCTCCAACTGCTGCAGAGATAGCAAAAGCCATACAAATTGTCCAGTCATGTCTCAGGGTCCGTCCAACCACCACTATCTGGTAAAAGGTCGTTCGTCCGGTCCCAGTGGTTCAGGATTATGATATTGAGGAATTTTATGAACCAGAGGAGGGGAGGAGGATTATGAACAGCATGAATTTGGTTGGAAGGTCTGGGTGTGCCTATTGAACTGGACATCTCCCAGACAGACCTTTAGAATCTCCCCTATGCTGTCTGAGTCCTCATCTCATTTTATGTTTTATAAAAAGTTGCTGAAACCCTCCAGCTTCCTTTAGAAGAGGCTGTGGATGAGCAAGAGGAGCCTGATTTTGTAGAAATGATGGATATTCCAGAGTCTAGGAGATTGTCTATTCCTTTACATAAGTCTTTAGGAAACAAACAATTACAATTTTAAAGCTCCTAATTCTGTGCCTCCTGTAGATAAAAAGATGGACAGAAGGTATACATTGTCAGGCCCTGATAAAGAATTCCTTTCAGCAATGCAGTCATGTTGGGTAGTTAAGCTAATATTCCTTTGGCTTCACATCCTCCTGACAAGGATTCCAGGAAGATTGATGCCATGGCAAAAACAGTATATGGCAGCCTCTTGGGACTCAGGCAAGCAAATTATATGGCTTATGTAGCTAGGTATCAGAAATCTAGATGGGATACTGTTATGCAATTGGCTAAGCAGGCCCATGGCCAGCTGGCTAGTGAACTAGAACAGGTGTGCTGCTGATGGCATTGAAGCCTCTAAGGTTCAGTTTCATGCTGCTGTGATGTTAATGATGTTTCCTCTAGGGTCATGGCCACATCTGTAGCTTTTTGTAGGTTGACCTGGCTCAGGTGTACTAGTTTGTCACAGGATACCCAGACTAAGGCTATGGATTTTCCTGGGTGGGAAATTCTCTGTTTGGAGAGCAGACAGAGAATTACATGAAGAAGATGGATGAATATAGAGACTACTTACAAGAGTGCCCAGGCTAAGGAGCGGCAAGCCTCCTCAAAGGCATGCCCCCAGGTGGGAGTAGAGGCCTTTCACAGGCCTTTCTACCAGACTCAGGCCTCCTCTGCCTATGCTCAGAGGGGTTTCTTCAGAGGCAGGGGCAGACGAGGGTGGGCAGACCTGCTCCCACCCCCAGCCTAAAGCTCCTCATGTAAACAGGCACCTGATGGGGTGCCCAGGTCGATTCTCCTGTACCAGTGGGGCAGGCTGGCTTACTTCAGTCAGAATTGGGCTTCTTTAACCTCAGACAAGTGGGTTCTGGAAGTAGTAAGCCAGGGTCTGGTTCTCAGCTTCAAAAGTTTCCCAAGTTGAGAAGCAGACTTTTCTACCTGTAAGTGCTTCAGAGACCCTCGCCTGGAAACAGAGGTCTCATCCCTGTTAGCTCTCAGAGCAGTAGAAAGGGTTCCTCCTGCATCAGGGCAGGGGTCTGTATTCCAGATACTTTCTTACCCCAAAAAGACAGGAGAGTGGCGCCCATTTTAGATCTCAGATATCTGAACAAGCATCTTTTGAAACCAAAGTTCAAAATGGTAATTCTGGCAATGATTTTACCTTCCCTAAGGCCAGGGACTGGCTAGCCTCCTGGACCTCAAGGATGCCTATTTCCATGTCCTAATCAGAAGATCCCATCGAAAGTACCTCAGATTCGAACTGCCCTCAGGTCATTACCAGTTCAGAGCAATGCCCTCGCCTACCTCTGCTCCAAGGGTATTCACAAAGTGTCTAGCAGTGGCAGTGGCCCACTTAAGGAGGCAGAGGATTGCTGTTTTTCCCTATCTAGACGACTGGCTCATTGTAGGCCAGTCCCCAGAACAGGTAAAATCTCACCTGCAGGTCACCCAGCAGCTTCTCACCTCCTGGGTTTCGAAACCTACAAAGTCGGTTCTGGAACCAGTCCAGGTACTCACCTTTATAGGGGCAGAATTGGACACAAAGCTAGCCAGAGCCTTTCTTCCCCAGAAAGGGTAAGGAATTTAGTGGCTGTGGCCTCTTCCTTCACTCTGCAGGTCTCTCGACCAGCAAGACACTTTCTGCAGCTCCTGGGCACATGGCTGCATCCACAGCTGTTGTGCAGGGAGCCAGATTTCAGATGAGAGACATTCAGTTTCACTTGAGAACCTTTTGTCTCAGAGAAGAGACCCCTTCCAAGTTGGTCCCAGTGACTCGAACCTTGATCCTAGCTCTCCAGTGGTGGCAGGATCAGAGCAATTTAAGAGCGGGGGTCCCTTCATTTCCTCTTCTCACGACTTGACTCTCACTACAGATGCTTCCTTCTGGGTTGGGAGCCCACATAGGGCACCTTTCCACTCAGGGAGTTTGGTCCCAGGAATCTCTGCTCCACATCAATTTGCTGGAACTCAGAGCTGTCTTTTAGCTCTTCAGCTTTTTCTGCATCTGTCCACGACAAGGTGATACAAGTCAGAACAGACAACACCACAACAATGTGGTACATCAACAAACGGGCACTCGGTCTTCGGCCTTGTGCACCGAGGCAATGAAGTTGTGGTCTCTGGCCTATTCCCTGAACACTTCCCTCATAGCAGTTCATCTTCCAGGGAAGGACAATGTCCTAGCGATGCCCTCAGCAGGATTTCCCAGGGCCATCACGAATGGTCCCTGGATCCTCAAGTGCTGGGGATAGTTTTGCCAGGTGGGCATCCCTCAGATAGATCTTTTGCAGCCCCAGACAATCACAAACTTCCTCTGTTCTGTTGCAGGCCTCCAGTGCTGGGCCTCAGTCTCCTGGATGCCCTTCTTCTGATTGGGAGGGAAGTTCCTCTATGCTTCCCCTTTCTCTCCTATTCAAAGTACTAGTCAAAATCAGATCTCAGCCTTGCAGGGTGATTCTGATTGCCCCGATTGGCCAGGCAGCCCTGGTACCCACTCCTTCTGTCTCTGACAGTCCATCTTCCCTGTGCCTCCCCAGGAATCACAATCTGTTGACTTGTGCCCAGGGAAGGGTTTGGTATCCGGACCTCAATCCTCAACCTCAAGGCCTGGCTCTTGAGGAGTTAGTTTGCTGATTTACACCTCTCTCAGGGTGTTCTTGAGATCCTAAAGGCTTCCAGAAAGCCTTCCACTAGGGCTACTTATAGTTCTAAATGGAAAAGGTTTTCCATTTGGTGTGCTGGGAAAATATTTCCCCAGAATCTGCTGAATTGCCCATTTTGTTAGATTACATGGTACATCTTAATTCCTTGGGTCTCAGACCAGCTACCCTGAGAGTTCATTTGGCAGCTGTGTCTGCTTTTGTGTCAGCAGGAAAGTCATCCCCTCTTTCCTCTCATCCTGTGTTTTCCAAGTTTTTTAAGGATTACTCCATACTAATCCTCCTCGGGAACCGCCCCTGCTTGGGACCTTAATGTTTGCATTGCCCAGTTAATGCAACCCCTTTGAACCTCTGTCTCTGCAGAGCTTAAGTACCTAACTTGAAAACTGTTTTTCTAGTGGCTATCACTTCTGCCAGACGATAAGTGAATTGGTGTTTGTCAGTGGAGACTGACTTTATTTCTTTCCACAGGGATAAGGTAGTCCTTAGGACTAATAGGAAGTTTTTGCCTAAGGTGGTTTCAGATTTCCATCTTAATCAATCTATCTCCTTCCAGTATTTTTCACTGATCACTCTCTTCGGTGAGAGGAGGTTGCACAGCCTGGATGTTAAGAGAGCTCTTAGTTATTATATAGAGCGTACTAAAGGTCACAGGTTCGAATCCCTCCAACTTTTCCTTACCTATGGTGAAGTTGGGAAAGGCAAACCTGCCACTAAGAGATCAATAGCCAGGTGGATTGTCTCTTGTATCCAATTTTGTTATCAGAAAGTGGGCAGAGCCCCCCCCTGCTTTGAGGGCTCATTCTACCAGGGGTACAGCTGCGTCTCTAGCTGCTGCCAGAGATATCCCTTTATTAGAGATTTGCCAGGCTGCTACTTGGAAAACGGTACACACTTTACCAAGCATTACTCCCCGGATGTCCAGGCCAGAGAGATGCCTGGCTTGATACAGCTGTTCTTCAGAGCCTATTCTAAGTAGGTTCTGCCTCCTCCATGGAGGTACTGCTGTGTATTCTGTTAATGTTCATAATATAGCAAGACTTCATGTTGTTTGAAGAAAAATTACTCACCTTAGTAATGTTGTTTCTTCTAATGGAGTCTTGCTATATTATAGACCTCCCCCCCAACCTGCCCCTCTCAGAACCTCTACTTGGTGGGGTGTGGGCAACTTAGTGTGGGCACTACTTATGTCCTGTTAGCATTTTGTCCCCTTTGGGACTTTGGGGATGTGTATGTGTACGCGTGTGTGTGTTTTATTATACTTATGTTCCATTTTCATATTATTAGAATGGTGTTAGTATTTCTGGTCCCCTGACTTGAGTCTTGGGTGTTGGGACCATCAATGGTTGTTATTATTTAGGTAGCCATTTGGCTAGTGTAGGTTACAGCTTCCACACAGACCTTAGTGAGTTTGGCTCGTAAAGATCTGACAGTTCAAGTTTGAAATGACACAGATAGAGCTGCCCTCGTGCCAAAATTCTATTTTGGAATGGTTTTAACCATTTCACTCCGGGGCAGTTCTAGAGCTGGATCAAACTGCTAATGTCTATAATATAGCAAGACTCCATTAGAAGAAACAACATTACTAAGGTGAGTAATTTTTTCTTCAGCAATACCCTGAGTATCGGGAAAAGGCGGGAATGCCTATAGGCACCTCCCTGACCAGTCCAGGATCAAGGCATCCAGGAAAAGCATTCCCAGGACTGGAGGTCTGCAACAGTACTGAGGAAGCTGGAAGTTGAGGGGCAAGGCAAACAGATCCACTTCTGGAGTGCCCCACCATTTGAACACTGTGGCTAGTGCTTGTACTTGCTTGTTCAGAGTCCATTCACCCTGGCCTTGATTGATGCGACTTAGAGCATCTGCTACGGTATTGTGTTTGCCTGAGAGGTGAATAGTTGAAAGGCTGACTCCCAGGGAGAAGGTGAGAGAGCAGACTTTCAGAGCCTCCGAACAGAGTATTCCTGATCTGGTACCACTCCGCTTGTTTTTGTAAAACATTACAGTGGTGTCTTCGCATCTGTACAGTCTGACTTTTATGACGAGCAAATGCTTTGAGAGCTAAATAGATTGCTCCGAGTTCCAAAAGGTTTATGTGTAACTGTGACTCTTGGAGAGTCCAGGTGCCACTTATTGAGGCACTGTCCAGATGTGCTCCCCACTCCAGGAAGGAGGCATCTGTGGTGATCACCTTTGTGGGAAGCGGAGCCTGGAGGGGTACCCCTGCTGTCAGATTTGCAGGGTTCTTCCACCAAAGCAGAGTCTGGAGGAACTGCTCAGTCACAGGTATCAGCTTTGAAAAATTGTTACTTCTCTGAGACCAGCGAGCTCTGAGGTAGGCTTGTGGGTGTCGCATCCTGTGCCGGACTCCTGAGACCACTGCAGTCATTGAGTCCATGTGTCCCAAGAGCCTGAGGAAATGTCTGGCTGGTCTTGGTTGTCACCGGATGAAAGAATCTGCCACTGAGAGGAAACTCTGAATTCTCTCCTGTGAGAGAAAAGCACATCCTTTCAGGGTGTCCAGCTGAACTCCTATGAAGGTGAGTAGCTGGGTGGGTTTCAGGTGAGACTTCTTTAGATTTACCAGGAATCCCAGAGACTCTGAGGTGTGCTCTGTAAGGAAAAGGGACTCCTAGACCTGGCAAGGAGCCTTTGCCACTATGAGCCAATCATCTAAATAAGGGTAGATAGAGACACCCAGCTTCCTAAGGTGTGCTGCTACCACTGCCAGACACTTGGTAAAGACTCTTGGGGCTGAGAACAGGTCGAAGGGCATTGCAGTGAACCGATAGTGACCCAAGTGAGTTTAAATCTGTGAAACTTCATGTGAGACCTACTTATAGGTATTGGGAAGTAAGCGTCCTGTAGGTTCAGGGAGGCTAGCCAATCTCCCTGCTGTAAGGATTGTATGACTAGTGACAGAGTGACCATCTTGAATTTGGGTTTTTGCAGATGCTTGTTTAAATATCTGAGATCCAGGATAGGTCACCACTCCCCAGTTTTCTTTTGTGTCAGAAAGTACCTGGAGTAGAGGACCTTACCCTTTTTGTGGGCTAGGACCCTCTCCACCACTCGTAGAGGTAGAAGGTTTTTTACCTCCAACTCCAACCGTAACACCTGTTTTGGGGTTAGAGGCTTTGACACCTGGGTACACTTGAGGTCTGGCATCTGCTTGAACTGTAGTGGCAGACCCTTTTCCACTATCTCCAGAACCCATCTGTCTGAAGTAATGAGGGACCAATTCTGAAGACAGTGGGAGAGTCTGCCTCCTACTGGCAGAGGGGAGGCGACCTGGACACTTACATCAGGGCTTAGACTGAGAGGCCACTGGCTGGGTAGAGGTGGCCCTTCTTTGGCCCCTTCTACCCCTCCCTCTGAAAGCCCCTCTGTAATGAGAGAGGTCATACTGGGGATAGGGAGTGTAGGGCCTGGGAAAAAAAACTTCTGCCCCTGGGGTGGGATTTCTTCGGGGCAGTAGACTTAGGTTTAGAGGAGTGACTGCCAAGAGGCTTTGTACTCGTTGACCTTTTTCATGTAGTCATTCTGGAATCAAACAACATGTTTTAATCACAGGGAAGTCCATGGCCTGAGACTGGTAGTTCCAAGCCAGGCAAAGTGCCTCAGAGAGCTGGCATGGGCCATGGCTCTGGAGGCAGCGGCATTGTTGTCATCTGCCATGTAGAACTGGTACTTCGTAGCTTCCAGGGCAGTTTTCACTGTATCCACTAGTTCCCGTACCATTGTATTTGACCCACTGCACACAATGGCTGGGAAAGAGTTCCATGGTGCTTTCTGATATTTGGCAGTGAAAGCCGTGTAGGAAGAAAGTCTGACAAGTAGGGAAGCTGTGGTGTATATTTTCTTTGCTATGAAGTCTGTTTTTTTGGAGTCCTTGTCCAGGGGTAAAGAGGACAAGGGAGCGCCAGCTTTCTCACAAGCTGTCTGCTGTACTATGCTCTCATGACTGGAGTGTACAGACAGAAACTCGGTGTTGTTTTTAGACAGTTGGTATTTTCTTTCAGCTCACTTGTCAACCCCTGCCACATAAGTGGGGCTTTGCAGCAGTTTATTGGATTTTTTTCTTGAAAGCGTTATAAATAGGTGTGACTAGTCTCTTAGGGGGTCGGAGACCTTTCCTCTCTTTATAACTTTATCCTCTTCATCCTAGATGGACTCCTGGGTAGGGAGGTCCACGGTGTCCAACATGTTTTGGATAAAGGTAAGCATAGAGGAGTAGTTCTGCTGGTCAGCTAGGGGAGCTCCAAAAAGAGGGTCAGGGGACACATCAGGTTCTAGGCCCTCCAAACTCGTATCAGGGGCATCGTAAAAACATTCATCATCCTGTGCATCACCCTCACAGTCTCTGGAAGCGAGAACTGTGGAAGAGTGTTTACCAGCCCTGTAAACATAGACCCAATCTTTTGTAGGGTCTGAAAGACGTGCCATGCTTTTGCCATGTCCTGCACAGATGGGAGATCCTACGCAGGCTGCATCTGTAAATGTTTTGTTTTTTCTTTATGTTTTACGCCACCTGTTGTCTCACTAATAGATTTCCCAGGAGCAACAGGAGCATTTTTGTCTTTACAGACTATCTTTTTAGCCACTTCATCAACAGCTTGATCATGCTTCCTTTTCTGTACAGACACGTGTTTAGCACCCTTATTTTTAAATTTGGGAGGAACTTCATCAGCTCCTTTGGAAGCTTTATTTTTTGACTGGGACTTGGAGGCTTCATCAGCACCTCTGCTTGAATTTTTATTAGATTTAGATGGCCTCTCATTGGTAGCCTTTGATTTTTCCTCAGTCATAGTAGTATTTTTTTTTATTTGTTTCTTTGCTTGTCAGCAAATATGCAAAGAGTGACTAAAATCGTGACCTAAACCCTTGAGGCACAGGTTGTTGCCAGTTGCCTGAGCACAGTCTTAAAACCCCTGTAGATCCAGATTTCTTTGTAATTCTGGGATTCTCTTGAGCTGCCAATCCTAAGAGAATCCAGCAGTAACCATCAAAAAGTAGAAAATTCTAGCGATTACCTTGCATGATTCCTGAGGTAAAAATCACCATGAAATGGTAAAACTTGACGGTTCCCCCAAGACACACCAAAAAAGGAACCGTAGAAAATAATGCAGTTGCAGTAAAAAAAAAATAGCAAAATTAACGCAGTTGCAGTAAAATTACAAAGAAAATGACACTAGAAACTGCGCTATTGTGCGGAACAATGAAACTGCTAAAAAATGGTAAAAATATACTCAGCATACTAAAAAAAATTTAATTTGTGAGGAAAATTTACCCGGAAAGCAGAAAAAGTCTGTCAACAAGGAAAGCTGAGAGACACCTCTGGGGCAGTGTTGCTCAGTCAGCTGAGAAAAAATTCTGAAGCCCTTCAGGTTGCTCTCATTCAGCACACTCCCCTCCTGTCTTTTGATTGGCTAATGTCCTAGCCCTTTATAATTCTCTTAAAGGCATACTCTGGGGCAGTTGCACCTAGCCAGCTAACTGCTATAGTTACTGATGCTAAAGGACTCCTGCGGTAAGAAATGTATCTTTTCAAAACTTGTATCCTTTGAGCTGACTTTTGTAATAGGTCATGTGATTTAGTAGGTCATGTGATTTGATGTGATGCAGTGTCAGTGGCTCAGTAGGTAGCACACTCCCCTCTGAGGCCGGGAGATCAGAGGGCTGTGGGTTCATTTCCGACATCTGGCACTTGGGTTAATATCCCAGCACTGACACTGAAGTGCAGCATGAGAGGGGTGCTGCACTTCTGAGGTGCCATCTTTTGGATGAGACGTTAAACCGAGGCCCCATCTGCCTGGATTGGTGGTGGTTCAGGCGGATGTTAAACATCCCATGGCACTTATCGAAAAGAGTAGGGGAATGTCCCCGGTGTCCTGGCCAAATTTCCCTCATTCACTAAAAATACCACCAACAGCTTAATCTGGTTCAAGGTCAGTTGGCATTCATCTGTATCCCCTTTCCCCGGGTTGTGCCTGAAAATAGGCAGGATTTGTCTAGTGCACTTACCCGGTCAACAAAAACTAAATAAAAATCAAATTTGGCAGTGAACTGGGTTGTGCCACGGGTCTGCTAGCCTGCCATTCCCCTTCTAAGGGAAGTTTTATAAGTGGACCTCTGTGCAGCAGGCTGGAGTGCAAGGGTGGAAGCAAAATAGCGTCACACTGGGGGTACAAGGAGCATGGGAGCATCACACTAGGTGCATGAGGGTGTCGGATAAACATAGAAAAGTATGGTTACATAAGAACTTACCATAACAGAAGATCTTCGAGAGGAGCTCTTGCAGCAGGCTATTACCATTAGGACTATGCCGCAGGCACTAGGAGCCACTGGAAAACTCTTAGCTAGCAGTACCCAGCAGGGGCCACCCCTGACGTCGGCTCTGCCCCATCAGCAATGGTACAAAAGGGGGCAGTCCCCAGCTCCACCTTAGTTCACCCACCGAAGACCCATGAACAGGTTCCGACAGGCAGACCAGGTAGAAGCATGCCAAAAAAGATGCTGAAAACTCATCAGGGGGAAGGAGGGTGGGAAAGCCAATGCCTGTTGCAAGAGCTCCTCTCGAAGAGCTACCATTACGGTAAGTTCTTATGCAACTGTACTATCTTACTTCAAGTGGGAACTCTTGCAGCAGGCTATTACAATTAGGACTGAGTCTCAAGCAGTCCTGCGAAAAGGAATGGAAAGCAACCCTGGAAGGTGGCTGAAAGGTACCAGTGCTAAAAACAAGGCACACTAAGAAAGAAGTCCCTGGAAGACCGCTAGGCTGAATCTGTCCCTGCGCCGGTAGAAATATCCAGACTGTAGTGCCTAATGAAAGTGTGCACTGAGCTCCAAGTAGCCGCTGCGCAGATGTCTCCAATTGAGACATTCCTCAAAAAGGCAAAAAGAGGTAGCCACTCCCCTGGTGACCTCTTGACAGTACCCGGAAGGGGTTTTTTGTACTTATTGTAACAGTAAACTATACAATGTACTAGCCACCTAGAAATAGTCTGTTTTGACACCGGTTTACCTAGGTGTCAAGGTGCAAAAGCAACAAAAATCTGCTTCAACCTACGGTGGAGAGCAGTGCGCTTGAGATAATACCTCAGCGCTCTGTGGATGTCCAAAGTGTGCAGGAGCACTTCCCCTCTGTTAGGATGGTCAGGATAATATACCGGAAGGTTGACATCTTGATTCAGAGTCCATTCTGAAACCACTTTTGGAAGAAACTTAGGATTTGTTGTTAGGAAAACCCTGTCTTTATGAAAAAACAAATAAGGCTCCTTACACATCAGGGGCTGAAGCTCGGAAACTCTTTGAGCAGAAGTGACAGCAACTAAAAAAGACACCTTCCAGGAAAGGAAACATAACTCGCAGTCTGCGGCAGGTTCAAAGGGGGAAGGGTAAGCACCTCCAGCTCAAAAAGGAGATCAGGGGGGTATTGGATCTCTGATGGGAGGCTTTATGTGCAGAACGCCCCTCAAAAAAGTTTGGGTCACATCCAGCTGGAGCCATGCATGAAGGAGCAGGGACTTAAGATCCAGATGGACTAACTAGCCCTGATCTTGTGACGACAGGTTCGAACTCCGAGGCAGCTGAATCGGAGGTTCCATTGTTAGCTGCTGAAGTAGTGGGAACCAAATTTGTCAAGGTCACAGCGGGGTGACGAGAATCATGCATGCCCCCTCGGCTTGAAGCTTCAAGGGAACCCTCTGTATTAGCAGGAAGGGAGGGAAGGCATACATAAACCTCCCTGTCCAACAGAGGAACAATGCATCTGGCCAAAAAACACCAGGCGCATGCTCTCGCGAGCAGAAATTTGGCAGTTTGGCATTGCGTGGAGACGCAAAGAGGTCCAGCTCTGGAAGACCCCACCTCTCAAGGAGCTGGTCGCTGATTGTAGTGGCTCCCACTCATGCGCCTTAGATCGAGACCGCCTTAGGCTGTTGGCCAAGACGTTTTGGACACCTGGAACATGCACCACGGCTAGCTGATCTGATGTTCCAGAGCCCAATACCAGACTCTCATCGCCTCCCTACACAGGAAATATGAATGCATTCCCCCTCGCTTGTTGATATAGAACAGGACGGCCGTTTTGTCTGTCTGGATAAGAAGAGAGCCTGGCGCTAGGTCCTCCTGAAAAGCCCGTAGGGCATTGAGGACCGCTCACATCTCTAGGACATTGATATGGAGCCTGTGCTTGTCTGGAGACCAAATGCCCTGAATCTGCCTGTCTCCTAGATGCACCCTCCAACTGAGCTCAGAGGCATCTGTGGTTAGAATCCGGCTTGGGGGCTCCTGCCGGAAAGGAACCCCTTTTTCTAGATTGGAGGGGTTCAGCCACCAAGTAAGGGTCCTCCTGACTGGGTCTGAGATCCAGACGAATTGGTCTAGACCATCAGATCTTTGGTCCCATTGCACCCTGAGCATCCACTGAGGGACCATCGTGTGGAGGTGAGCCAAGGGAACTACAGGGATGGCCACCGCCATAAGCCCCAGAAGCCTAAGGAAAGTCCTTGCCTGGACTTGAGGGGTTATGGAAACCGCTCGGGCCACTTCCCTCAGATGATCCCCCCTGTCCTGCGGGAGGAAGGCCATGCCTTGGACCGTGTCCAGAACCACCCCTATAAAAGAGAGTCACTGGTTGAGCTCTGGGAATGACTTCGGAAGATTCAGGGTGATCCCCAACTCTTGGAAGTGTCTCAGAGAGTGTGAAGAAGAAGTGCTCTTGAAGGAGCTGCCAAAAGTCAGTCATCCAGGTAAGGGAAGACGTAATGGCCTTTGCGTCTGAGAGCCACAGCTACCACCACTAAGCACTTGATAAAGACTCAAGGAGTGAGGAGAGGCCGAACGGTAGGACCTGAAACTGATAATGCCTTCCCTGGTAGTGGAACCTCAGAAACCTCCGGTGGGGAGGGAAGGCCCCTATGTGCATGTAAGCATCTTGCATGTCTAGGGAGCAGAGCTAATCCCCCTGGTGCAACAGAGGAATGAGACCTGGTAGAGTCACCATCCTGAACTTTTTGTATTTTATGAAGTGATTTAAAGAGCTGAGGTCCAGGATGGGCCGAATGTCGTGCGTTTTCTTTGGAACCAGGAAGAAAAGGGAGTAAAACCCTCTTCCCCATTGGCCCTGTGGAACTGGCTCTATCGCCCTTTTCCGCAAGAGGGCCTGGATCTCTCCTTCTAACAACTGGATGTGGGAAGGAGGATAATGAGAGGACCATGGCAGATTCTCCAGAGGGATTTGCGTGAACACCAATATATGTCCCCTCCTTATGATGTCCAAGACCCAGAGGTCTGAGGTGATCTTGCTGCACCCTTCCAAATGGAGGGAGATGCGACCCCCCACTGCCTCCCCTTTTGCCTCCACTGGAGGAGGGGGGTCAGCAGAGAGTCATTGGGAAGATCTGGAAGTGGACAGAGAGGTTTGGGAGGACTTTGGGCCTCTAGAGGGTACACCCCCAGCAGGCTGTGTTGTGGCTTTCCTCTTAAAAACCGCCTCTCTGCGAAAACTGGCCACAGGTGTTCTGCCCTGAGGACTTCCAAAAGGAGCACTTGCGAAAGGGTTTTTGGTCCCCCTTGTAAAGTTTCCAGACGGACCAAACTGACTTCCTGGACTCCTGGAGATGAGAAATCAACTTAGTCTCCTCCCCAAACAGGACGGAACCTTGGAATGGGAGAGCCTTGATTCCGGACTGCAGATCCTGGGAGAATCTGGAGACTCTTAACCAGGCATGATGCCTAAGGCAAATGCCAGAAGCCGCAGCCCTAGACGTCGTATCTGCGTATCATACGAGGCCCGTTAACACGTGTGCCTACGTCCAATCCCGATTTTAGAATTTCCAGTAATTTGGTCTTTTGTGCCAAATCTGGCAAAGCTTTGACTACTTCCTGGCCCTTCTCCCACAGTGCATTTTGGTACTGGACCATATGTGTGAGGAAGTTAAGTGATCTTATGGAGCAGGTAGAGGCAGAATAAATCTTCTTGCCCACCTGGTCCAAGTACCTGGGCTCTGCGTCGGGAGGCTGTGAGCTAAGGTGCTTCAGCTGCTTAGATTTGTCATGAGCCACCGTGATAACCATTGAGTCCACCTGAAGGTGTTCCATCAAGAAGGGTTCCTCCTTCGGGGTTCTATAAATCCTGTCTGACTTTTTGGAAACTGCTGGGGATAGTGGCTAGATGCTTCTAGGTAAGCAGGTCAAGTCCTGGAATGTATCCACTAAAGGAGGGACCACTAGAGGCTTTTGCTCCTTTTGCCTCAGGTATTTGGCCAACCTCCGGTGTTCCGGATCCGAGTCCTCAGTCTCCCATCCATTTGAGGCTTGGATGTGCCTCATGACGTCCATAAAAGTGGGGTTGTCTGGAGGTGAACAGGGGGTCTCCTCATTGTCCAGGGAAACCCTCTCCCCTGAAAGGGACCGGTCTGAACAGGAATAATAAGACCTGCCTCTGTCAGAACGGGATGAAGCCGACCCCGACCTGGAGGGGCTTCTGTCCCTATAGTGTCAGCTACTAACCGACTGGCGCCGGCTCAGGGACTGACGACAGTAAGAGGACTGACGTCAGCTAAGGGCCTCAACGATGGCAGGGTGAGCGCCCATGGCAAATGCCAGATTTACAGCGGCTATGAAACCTGCTCCTATGAGGTGACCAGTGTTGGCTTACTGACCTAGAACACCGGCGCCGTCGATGGTCCTTTGACTCAGAGCGGGAACAGACCACCGAGGGAGAGCGGGACCTGGAAGGCTTAGGCTGCTCATCGGGAGCAGGTTTGTTGGGTGGTGTCGAAGGACTGCCCTTTATGGTCTGATCCTCCATAGTATCGGGTCAGGTTTAGGAGGAATAATGTCCTGCTTGACCTGGCTCCACCAGAACTGAAACAGTTCTGTGAGCTTCTCCTTGTTGAACTGGGATGCCGTTGCCCCAGCCGGGGCATCGCACAGAACAGGCTGGTCCTGAAGAATCGGTGAGGCCGGCAACTCAGAAAGATCCTGAGGTGAAGTGCCCACAGGATGTCTTCCAGTGTAGAGGCTCTCTGCTCTGGCGACTGTACTGTGCCTAGTGTCGCCTGGTCTGATAAAGACTGGCCTCAGTACCTGAGGCCGGTTTCTGGCCACTTGGCTTAACTGGTGCTGGGTCATGCTTTGCTGGAATCTTGGAAGGGCGGGAAGCCGAGGAAGATTTTGTGGAGGGTTCCTGCTCCTTGGAAGTGGCCTTACCCGGAGCGCCGGGTCGGGCCGACACCGAAGCTTTCTTCGGTGGGGCCGAGGCATGTGCCGAAGAGGAAGCTTTAGAAGTGTTGCCCGAGGTAGAAGGGGGGTGCAAAGGCATGACCTTCACCTTAGCAGGTGACACTAGCTGGGCAACCCGGCCTTGCTTACCTTCTACTGGTGCCGGGGTCTTAGCATGGCCAGAAGGCCTACCCCAGTCCTGGGAGTGTCTTGAGTGGTGGGAATGGTTGGATCTGCCAGAGCCCGATGAGGAAGCCTTTTTATTGGGGGAGCGGTAGCGCGGATGGGACTGGCCCCGGTCCTTGTCACGGGACTTATGGTGCAACTTGTCCTTGTGCTTGGATTTCTCCCTGGGAGAGCTCTGCATCACGGCAACCTGCTTTTCTAGAAAGTGGACTTTTAGTGCCTTCAGGCATCGAATTCTTATCCTGCTGGTAAAGCCTCTGCAGATTCTGCAAGCCTGGGTGTCATGGTCTGGTCCAAGGCAGAACACACAGGCCTCATGGGAGTCCTTTGCAGGAATCTGGCAGCCACAGGAACACTTTGTTTTCTTTGGTCCCGATGAGGACACTGACGACAGTGAAGAAGACATAGAATGAAAAACACTCGATCGAGAAGAAGGACTAAGAGAAAAATGGAAAAACTTTGCTGAACTGCTAAACAACGAGACAAGAGCAACTGCCGAGAGTGGGTCTGCAGTGGGAGAAGAACTGAGGTGGAGCTGGGGACTGCCCCCTTTTCGTACCACGGCCGATGGAGTGCAGCCGACGTCAGAGGCAGCCCCTGTTGGGTACTGCTAGCTAAGAGTTTTCCGGTGGGTCCTAGTGCCTGTGGCATAGTCCTAATGGTAATAGCCTGCTGCAAGAGCTCCTACTCTAAGTAAGATCACAGACTTTGAAGGCAGATAAGGATCACTTGGCCCACCCAGTCTGCCCTTTTCCCCCATACCTACATTGTTACTGTAGGCCATACTTGATCTACCGCTCTTTCTCCGTCCTGCCTTCCTTTCCACCATGATTCTCTTGTGTCTAGCCCATGCATTCCTGAACCCCACCCCACCAGTTTTCACCCCCACCACCTCCACTGGAAGATTGTTCCAGGAATCCACCACTCTTTCTGTGAAGTTACTTTCTCACACCTTTCCTGAATCTACCCCCTTCCAGCTTCATAACACACACCCTTGTTCTTGAGCATCTTTTCTTCTGAAAATTACTTCAAACAACATGAAGTCTTGCTATATTATGACATATGCAGTGAGTCCCAACCTTCGAACTGCTCCGGAGGTGAAAGAGTTAACTTTCCATGCCAGGCATGGAACGCTGAGCTCGAGCTCGGTTGAAAACTCTGTCTGTTGTTCTTCAAACTCAAACCGTCAGATTCTTTATCCGCCTCTGAACAGTCGCCCGGAGATTTCTCCTTCTGCTCGGTTCATTTCGTCGGTTAAAGTATTATTTTCTCAGTTTTTTGACCGAATTTAAACCGCAACCGGTCGGTTCAAGCTCTGTCTGTGGTATTTGTGAGTACTAGATAGGTTTACTTTATTTCTCTTCTGTGTGGAACTTGTAAACTGTTATCGGTTCGCTCTTGAACTGATCAGGTTGTTTAAAAATATTTTATTCTATCATTTAGAGTGTGGTTACCGGTTCTTATCGGTTCTAAAAAAAATGGAATTTCTTACGTTTTTTTCCACGACCCGTGACACGGTTGGGAACCGATAAGAGGGTCTTGCTTGGTGGATTGCCATAAATGGACAAGTTTGGTTAGGACTGGCACTATGTCTGAGAAACCCAAAAGAAAAACCGGGCCCACTGGGTTTCAACACTGCAGTGTGTGTGGGGAAGCCTTTGCCAAGGCTGACCCCACACCACCTGTGT
The DNA here is from genome assembly GCA_016271365.2 of Neoceratodus forsteri. Lineage (NCBI taxonomy): Eukaryota > Metazoa > Chordata > Ceratodontiformes > Ceratodontidae > Neoceratodus > Neoceratodus forsteri. Next base: position 115,736,391 of record JADMNL010000031.1, read on the forward strand.
TTATTGTCTGGGGTTTGACCACCTCAATGCAGACTGCCAGATTTGTAAAAATTTCCTGCAGCTACCCTGGAAAAGAGAGTTGGTAGGCTCAGGGAAGGGGAGGCCAAGAAGTCCGCTGACCCGGATGGCCAGCCCGGTTTGGTTCCAACCGAACCAGAGGGAGTGCCCTCTGACCAGGGCGAGACTTCCTCAGGCAAAGGAGAGCCGACTCTGAGGGTCGGTTCCAGCAAAAGGACTAGAAAATCAGCTGGTGTGGAGCCAAAACTTTCCTCTCCAACCACTGAAGAGATAGCCAAAAGCGATTCAGATTGTCAGTCGCTTTCTCCGGTTCCGACCGAACCAATTGATGCCATCAGGTAGGCGCCCGGTTCGGCCGGTTCCACCGGTTCAAGACTATGATTTAGAGGAATATTATGAACCGGAGGAGGGGGAAGAGGAGTATGAGTAGAGTGAATGTGGATTTGAAAGTCTGGATATGCCCATCGACCCGGACATCTCCCCAGACAGACCTTCAGGAGTGTGCCCTCCTAGGCTTTCTGAGTCCCCTTCTCATTTTATTTTCTATAAAAAAGTGGCTGAAACCCTCCAGCTCCCTATGGAGGAAGCTGTGGATGATCAAGAGGAGCCTGACTATGGGGAAATGATGGATATCCCAGAGTCTAGGAGACTGTCTATTCCCTTGCATAAATCTTTTGGGAAACAGACTTTTAAAATTCTAAAAACTCCTCACACTATACCTCCTGTGGATAAGAGAATGGACAAGAGGAACACATTGTCAGGCTCTGATACGGAGTTCCTTACACAACAGTGCAACCATGTTGGGGTAGTGCAGGCTGCAGCCTGTGACAAGGCAAATATCCCCTTGGCCTCACACCCCCCGGACAAGGACTCCAGGAAGGTTGATGCCATGGCAAAGAAACAGTACATGGCAGCATCCTTGGGACTCAGACAGGCAAATTATATGGCTTATGTTGCTAGATACCAGAAATCCAGATGGGATACTGTTATGGCTCTTGCAAAACAGGTCCCTGGCCAGCTTGCCAAGGAGCTGGAGCAGGTGGCTGCTGATGGTATTGAGGCATCCAAGGTGCAATTCCATGCTGCAGTGGACTCAAATGATGTATCATCAAGAGTCATGGCTACATCTGTGGCTCTTCGCAGGATGGCTTGGCTCAGATGTACTAGCCTGTCACAGGATACCCAGACTAAGGCCATGGATTTTCCTGTTGTTGGTAATTCTCTGTTTGGGGAGCAGAGAATTACATGAAGAAAATGGATGAGTATAGGACCACCTATAGGAGTGCACAGGCCAAGGAAAGGCAGGCCACTCCTCAAAGGCGGCTTCCCAGGGGCAGGCCTTTTCATAGGCCTTTTTACCAAGCCCAGGCCTCCTCTTCTGCTTTTGCCCAGAGGGGGTTCTTTAGAGGGAGAGGCAGATGGGGTGCAAGCAGGCCTGCTTCCACCCCTCAGCCCAAAGCCCCTGCCAAGCAGGCACCCTGATGGGGTTGCCAGGGCCAATTCTCAACTACCTGTAGGGGGCAGGCTGGCTTACTTTGTCCAGGACTGGGAGTCTCTGACATCAGACAAGTGGGTCCTGGAAGTAGTAAGCCAGGGACTGGTTCTCAGCTTCAAAAAGTTTCCAAAGATGAGAACCAGATCCTTTCCACCTGCAAATCCTCCAGAGGCACTTGCCCTAGAGGCAGAGGTCTCTTCCCTCCTGGCTCTCAGAGCTGTGGAAAGGGTTCCACCCCTACACCAGGACAAAGGGTTGTACTCCAGGTACTTCCTTACCCCAAAAAAGACAGGAGAATGGCGGCCCATCCTGGATCTCAGATACTTAAACAAGCACCTTTTAAAACCAAAATTGAAAATGGTGACTCTGGGAATTATTCTACCCTCTTTAAGGCCAGGGGACTGGCTAGCATCCCTGGACCTCAAGGATGCCTACTTCCATATTCTCATCAGAAGCTCCCATCGAAAATACCTCAGGTTCGAGCTGCCCTCAGGCCACTACCAGTTTAGAGCAATGCCCTTTGGCCTCACCTCTGCTCCAAGGGTGTTCACAAAATGCCTGGCAGTAGCAGTTGCTTCTCTAAGAAGGCAAAAAATTGCCATCTTCCCTTACCTGGACGACTGGCTCATAGTAGGCCAGTCTCCAGACCAAGTCAAGTTACACCTACAGATAACTCAGCAACTGCTCACCTCTCTAGGTTTCCTTCTGAATCTTTCAAAGTCAGTTCTAGTGCCTGTTCAGCTCCTCACCTTCATAGGCGCAGAGCTGAACACAGAGAAAGCCAGAGCCTTCCTCCCTTTGGACAGGGCAAGGACCCTGGTCTCTCTGGCCTCCTCATTCACCCTGCAGGTGTCTCGACCAGCAAGGCATTTTCTACAGCTCCTGGGGCACATGGCTGCTTCTACAGCAGTGGTGCAGGGAGCAAGATTTCAGATGAGGGACATTCAGTTCCATTTGAGAGCCTTTTGGTCTCAAAGGAAAGACCCTCTAACCAAATTGATCCCAGTGACTGAACCCTGATCCAGGCCCTACAATGGTGGCAGGATCAGAGCAATCTCAGACAAGGGGTTCCTTTTGTCACCCAGTCTCGCTCCTTAATCCTTACTACAGATGCATCCCTCTTGGGATGGGGAGCTCACATAGGCGACCTCACTACCCAGGGTTGTGGTCCCTCAGAATCTCTGCTCCACATCAATCTGTTGGAACTCAGAGCAGTTTTCTAGCACTTCAAGCTTTTCCAAGTCTGTTCAGAACAAAGTGGTACAGGTCAGAACAGACACCACCACCACAATGTGGTACATCAACAAGCAAGGGGGCACTCGGTCTACAGCCTTGTGCACCGAAACAATGAAGTTGTGGTCTCTGGCTTACTCCCTGAACACCTCCCTTATGGCAGTTCACCTCCCAGGCAAGGACAATGTCCTGGCAGATGCTCTCAGCAGGATTTCCCAGGGCCATCACGAATGGTCACTGGACCCCCTGGTCCTGGAGGTGGTATTTGCCAGATGGGGCACCCCACAGATAGATCTTTTTGCAGCCCCAGACAATCACCAACTTCCCCTTTTTTGCTGCAGGCCCCCAGTGTTGGGCTCAGTCCCTCTGGATGCCTTAGTCCTCAATTGGGAAGGGAAGTTTCTCTATGCTTTTCCCCCTTCCCTCTGCTGTCCAAAGTGCTAGTCAAAATCAGGTCTCAACCCTGCAAGATGATCCTGATTGCCCCAGATTGGCCCAGACAACCCTGGTATCCACTCCTGCTGTCCTTAGCAGTCCGTCTTCCCCTCTGTCTTCCCAGGAATCACAACCTGTTAACCTGTGCTCAGGGGAGGGTTTGGTACCCGAACCTCAAATCTCTCGATCTCAAGGCCTGGCTCTTGAAGAGTTAGAGTTTGCTGATTTACACTTTTCCTAGGGTGTAATGGATATCCTGAAGGCTTCTAAAAAGCCTTCTACCAGGGCTACTTATAATTCCAAATGGAAGAGATTTTCCATATGGTGCTCTGGAAAGCATATTTCCCCAGAATCTGCTAATTTACCCACAGTCCTGGATTACATGGTCCATCTAAATACCTTGGGACTGAGACCAGCTACCCTAAAAGTGCATCTGGCAGCTGTGTCTGCCTTTATTTCAGCAGGTAAGCCCTCTCCTCTTTCAGCTCACCCTGTATTCTCCAAGTTTTTCAAGGGATTGCTTCACACCAACCCTCCATTCAGGGACCCTGCCCCTGCTTGGGACCTTAATGTTTGCATTGCTCAGCTTATGCAACCCCTTTGAGCCTTTGTCTTCAGCAGAGCTAAGTACTTGACTTGGAAAACTGTGTTTCTGGTAGCCATCACTTCTGCCAGGCGATAAGTGAATTACAAGCTTTGTCAGTGGAGCCTGATTTTATCTCCTTTCATAGAGATAAGGTGGTCCTCAGGACTAACAGGAAGTTCTTGCCTAAGGTGGTTTCAGATTTCCACCTTAATCAATCTATTTCTCTTCCTGTGTGCTTCACTGACCATTCCTCCTCTGGCAGGAGGAGGCTGCACTGTTAGATGTCAAAAGAGCCCTTAGCTACTATTTAGGCGTACCAAGGGTCACAGGTTTGACTCACTCCAACTATTCCTCACTTATAGTGAGGTTGGTAAAGGGAAACCTGCCACTAAGAGATCCATTGCCAGGTGGATTGTCTGTTGTATCCAATTCTGTTATGAAAAACTGGGTAAGGTTCCTCCCTCAGGCCTGAGGGCTCACTCTACCAGGGTACAGCTGCTTCCCGGGACATCCCTATTCTAGAGATATGTCAAGCAGCTACCTGGAAAACAGTTCATACTTTTACCAAGCATTACTCCCTGGATATCCAGGCTAGGAGTGATGCCGCTTTACACGGACTAGCTTCAGACCCTTTTCCCAAGTAGGTTCTATCCTCTTCCATGGGAGTACTGCTTTGTAGTCTGCATATGTCATAATATAGCAAGACTTCATGTTGTTTGAAGAAAAATTACTCACCTTAGTAATGTTTCTTCTATTGGAGTCTTGCTATATTATGACCTCCCCCCCTGCCTGCCCCTCTCAGAACCTCTGTTTTTGGGATGTGGGTGGGCAGTGCAGTGTTGGCACTTAGTAGGTGCCCACCTTGTTGTTTTTCACCCTTATTTTTGGGGTGACTTGCTGTTGTGTTTTTCATTTTAGGGCTCCTGACTTGAGTCTTTGTTTTGGGACCAAAAAATGTGTATTATGTTTAGTAGCCAGTTGGCTAGTGTAGGTTTACAGCTTCCACACAGGACCTCAGTGAGTTTAGCTCGTAAAGATCTGACGGTTTGAGTTTGAAGAACAACAGACAGAGTTTTCAACCGAGCTCGAGCTCAGTGTTCCATGCCTGGCATGGAAAGTTAACTCTTTCACCTCCGGAGCAGTTCGAAGGTTGGGACTCACTGCATATGTCATAATATAGCAAGACTCCAATAGAAGAAACAACATTACTAAGGTGAGTAATTTTTTCTTCCTTTCTGTACCTTATTTACCTGTGAGGTATTTAAAGGTCTCTATCATATCCCCCCCCTTCTTTTCCAATGTATACATATTGTGGTCTGTTACGTCTTTCCTCATAGGGCTTTTGATGCAGACCCTGCACCATTTCAGTTGCCCTTCTCTGGACAGCTTCCACTCTGTGTTCTGGAGATGTGGTCTCCAGAACTGCACACAGTATTCTAGTTCAGGTCTTACCAGAGATCTGTACAGAGGTAACACCACCTCCCTTTTTCTGCTGGTGATGCATTTCCTTATGCACCCCAGAATCCCACTAGCTCTCCGAACTGCCTTGTCACACTGCCTGTCCACCTTTGGGTCATTTAATATGATTACCCCAGGTCTCTTTCCTGCTTGGTGGTTGCCAATACCACTTCACCCATTTTGTACTCTGCCCCTGGGTTTCTGTGTCCTAAGCGCATTATTTTACACTTTTTCGCATTGAAACCCAACTGCCATACCATTGACCACTCCTTGAGTTCTCTCAGGTCTCTGCTCATCCGTTCCACACCCTGGAGTATCCACCCTCTTGCAGATTTTGGTGTCATCCACAAAGAGGCAGACCTTCCCATCCAGCTCCTCGGCAATGTCACATATTTATTTATTTTATTTATTCAGTTTTGGTGACCAGGTAGGCCCACTGAGCCCCGAAGGTCCCTTTTTCAGGGGTGACCCGGGATAACAATACAAGTTATAAGAATGAGCAAGTACACAAGGAACATTTGATGCATTGTGAGTTACATCATGAGGTGGTTACAGTAAAGAAAAATAGTGGATACAGGCATGGTAAAAGAAAAGCAGTGGATACAGGCACGGTAAAAGAAAAGCAGTGGATGCAGGCATGGGTACAGGCACGGTAAAAGAAAAGCAGTGGATACAGGCATGGTAAAAGAAAAGCAGTGGATACAGGCATGGTTATCATCATGACATGTAAGCAATTGGTAGTACTTTGCATATAGTTTATTCAGAGGTTGCATGTGGCCTCTGGCGAGCTGTCTGTACAAGGCAGGTAGTAGGAAGGTTAAGCTAGGAGACGGGAGTTGGAGAGGAGGGGAGTACCTTAGGAGCTTTAAGTTCCATGACAGTGGCATGTGCTTGAGGTCAGCAGATGGGACTTAAGCCTGGTGCAGAAGTTCATGAGTGAGGAGGAGGCCTGGACCTGAGGAGGGAGCTTGTTCCATTGGCAGGCTGCTTGGGAGGAAAAGGATCTTCTGCCAGAGTTTGTCCTTACCCTAGGGACTTCTAATAGCGTTCTATCTGAGGTCCTTAGGTTCCTTGTGTTGTGTTTGAGGGTTATGGTCCCGGCAATGCTTGGCCGAGTGTGGGGTTTGAGAAGCTTGTAGGCCTGGACAAGCAAGGGGTGCTGGAGGCGGGAGACCAATGTGGGCCAACGAAGATTGGCCAAAGTGTCACAGTGGTGACGTCTCGGGTGGTCTAAGGTTGCGAAACGAGCCATTTTATTATATAGGGTTTGCATCCTGGTAATCTCTTGTTTAGCCATGCCCTGTATAATGGGGCCACAAAGATCAGGTTGGGTAGGACGACGCTGGTAGCTATGGAGAGCCTGGCTTCAGGGATAAGTTGGTCCCTGAGTCGGTACAGGGTGCCAAGTTTCCGATGTAGGGTCCTGGTGATCTGGTCCACGTGTTCCTTGTATGTGATATTCTGATCCAACGTGAGGCCTAAGTATTTAAGGGAGGGGACTATGTTAATTGCTTTACCAGAGAGTGAGGTTAAGGAGAGGGATGAGGACCTGTCAAATCCCAGGGATCTAGGCCCGAATAGCATTGCCTTGGTCTTGTCGGCATTTAGTACCATTCTGTTCTTACATAGCCAAGTCTAGTGAAGTGAGACCCTTTTGGAGTAGAGGGCGTAGGGCAACCACGTCATGCAGGGGTCGGAAGATGACAGTATCATCAGCGTACTGCACAACCGAGCTCTCCCCGCAGTGGATATGCAGGTCGTTGGTAAACAAGGAAAACAGGAGGCAGCCTAGAATTGAGCCCTGAGGTACACCCTGGTTTAGGGGTAGTGGGTCAGACATGATCCCTTTCCATGAGACCCTCTGTGCCCTGCCTGATAAGTAGCTCCCAAACCACTTCAGGGCATGATTGTCTAGGTCTATATTTTGCAGCTTCTGTAGCAGCAAGTTGTGGTCGATGAGGTTGAACGCCTTGGATAAGTCTATAAAAACTGCACCAGTGGGTATCCCTTTGTCCATTGCCCCGAGAACTTCATCCGTGAAGTTAATGAGGGCAGTGTCAGTACCATGGTTTGTTCTAAATCCATGTTGGGAGGGGGCAAGGAGCTGATGGGCTTCCAGGTAGTCCCTGAGTTGATTGTAGATGACTCTTTCTTGCACCTTAGCAAGTGAACAGAGGAGGGAGATGGGCCTGTAGTTGTTGAGTTTCTCCCCGAGCCCCCTTTGTGAATAGGGACAACACTGGCATGCTTCAACAGGTCAGGGACTGCTCCTTCCCTCAGTGATCGATTGAGGAGCATGGTTATAGGCCAGGCTAAGGAGGTAGCTCCTGCCTTGAGTAGCCGAGGGTTGATACCGTCGGGTCCCCCGACCCTTTCGGTTTCAGGTTCCTTAGGAGGTTTAGTACTTCAGTGCGTTTAGCCAGTCTCAGGTGAAATGGGGGTCTTTCCATGTGAGGTGGTTCATCTGAGGTAGGGGGGAAAGAGTCTGGGGAGACAGGCAGGTCTTGTAGACCTCGAGGTCTGAGAAGTGCCTGTTAAGGGCAGCCAATATTTGAGAAGGGTCAGTTGTGAGCTGACCGTTAAATCTCCATGGGACAGGACTCAGGCTTTTTGCTGCCCTCGATCAGGTCATTGATATGATTCCAGAATTGCTTGGGGTTGCCCAGGCTGGTTTTCTGGAGGTGTGTTAAGTAATCTCTCTTAGCGAGTTTTATGGCTGTCTTGGCTTTATTCCTCAGGGCTTTGTATTCAGCGAAATCTGCCGGGAGGGAGGAGAGCCTAAACTTTTCAGGCTCCCAGTAGCCATTGGGACTTTGAGGGAGAGAGATCCACTTGTAGCAGCTGCCTTTAGCCCTCATTCTCTTCACTGGAGCAAAGGGTTGGCGCTGTGGTTAGTTCGTCCTGGAAGTATTGCACAGCCTCAGTAAGAGTAGGGAGAAGATTTATGGGGTTCCAGTCCAGACTACCTAGGTAGCGATTGTATTGTAGTTCAGAGAACTTGGAGAAGTCACGGGCAGAGAGAATTCTAGGTTGGACCTTGGGTGGTTTGTTTTTCCATATACGGAAGATTGGGGAATGGTCACTCAGGGAGTCTGCCATTGTGCCCGCACTCTGTATATTAGTGGGGTTAGACACCAGAGCCCAGTCAAGGGTGGTGTGGTTCCCAGTTTTGTAATTAAGTCTGGTCGGTTCAGAGATGACCTGCATCAGACCTGCTTCATGGGTAAGTGACTTGGAGGCATGACCAGGGTCCTGGGCGCAGTTAATGTTGAAGTCGCCCAGGATTAGTTGCTCCATTGTTACCTTGCTAGCTGTATCATTTGTGATGGCTTCAAGGGATTTGAGGGCTGATTGTGGTGGGTGGTAGACGCAGCCAATTGTTAGTTGTTTGGCGTGCCCTAGGGTTATCTGGATTTTTATGCTCTCTCTCTCTCTCTCAGCAGTAGGATTAGTCTGCTGGGGTAGAGGTGACACGGAGAGGTCATCCTTAGCATAGATTAGGACCCCACCCCTTTTTGGTTTCTCTGTCATTGCGGTAGCTATTGTAGCCCACGACCTGAATCTCGTGGTCATGGATGTGGGCTTTTAGCCAGGTTTCAGAGATGGCTAGTAAGTCTGGTTTGTAGAGGTCCAACCAGGACTGAACTTCGTGTATTTTTGGTCTAAGACTACATATGTTCATATGTGCTATCTTCAGACCCTTGGTGGCCGCCCATTGATGGTCCTGGGGGATGCTACCAAGGTATTGGGTATGGATGAGCCAGGGTTAGGTTGGATATCACCTGATAGGAGAAGTAGCAAGACTAGAACCAGTCCCATCACTGATCCCCGAGGCACCCTGCTGGTCACTTTTCCTTCCTTGGAGTTCACCACCCTCTGTCACCTAGCCCCTAACCAATGTCTTACCCAGTTTATCACCTTTGGTTCCACTCCTGAGCTACCCAGCTTGCTTACTAGTCTATTATGTGGAACAGTGTCGAAAGACTTACTGAAATCTAAGTAAGCCACGTCCACTGCTCCACCCTGATCTAACTCCTTTGTCATGCAGTCAAATAAATCTATCAGATTAGTTTGACATGACCTCCCCCCTGTGAAACCATGCTGCCTCGGGTCTTGCAACCCACTGGATTCAAGATATTCCACAATCCTTTCCTTCAGAAGTGATTCCATTAATTTGTCCACCACTGATCAGGCTGACTGCCTCTATTTGCGAGCCTGCTACTACTTTTGTGTAATGGGACTACATTCGCCTTTCTCCAGTCTTCTGGAACCACTCCTATTTCCAATGAGCTGTTAAACAGGGCTGCAGCTAGTATTTCACTGAGCTTCCACATTACCCTTGGATGCACCCCACCTGGTCCTACTGCTTTGTTCACCTTCAGATTAGTGAACCCCTTCAGGACTCTCTCCTCCAAAAAAGGACTAGTGTCCACCTTCCTCCCTCCAAAGCTTCCATTACCTTTTTGTGGCCCCTCCCCTTCTTCGTCCTTGTGAACACTGAACATATTTGTTCAGGATGTCTGCGTTTCCCTAGTTCCCCTCTGCATAGTCTCTCCCCCCCTTCCCTTTTTAACCTTACAATCCCACCCCTGGCTCTTTCTCTTTTCAATTATATACCTAGAAAATGTCATCCCCTTTTGTTACCTGCTGAGGTATTCTCTCTTCAGTTTGCACCTTTGCGCTCCTTACTGCTTTCCCTGCTTCTGTTTCCTCTAATACACCTCTCTATCCTCCTCCCTCTGAGTCTTACACCTTCTGAATGCTACCCTTTTTGCCTTTACCAAGGGTGTCAGGAACATTACAGCACCACACTGGCAGTGTTAGGAGAACAAGTGCATTGCACTGGGGGGCATTGGTCCACATGAGACACTGCCCCCCATGTGGCTCTACTAGCTAGCAGCGTATGCACCACAGAGGTTGGTACTAACCCCATGTGCCACATGTTGCCTTACACACTGCTGATTAGCTGCATCTGCCATGTCCCCATTTACAAGCTGTCATGAGGCACATCACTAGCTGAGCCCTGGTTGGCTCATTACTAGCAGGGCTGCTTCTCCTGACTGAGGTGTGCTGTAAGGTGTTTGTGCTGGACCACTCATCCCACTCACACTGCTCTTATGGCTCTAACATGTCCCAACTCCTCACACCAGGTCTGAAAATACCAATCATGTATCTCAGTATGTGGTTCTTCTTGAAAACATAATGCGTCTCTCCTCAGTATGCATGTAGCCTCCCAGCCCTTATCTGGCTTCCTCCCACTCTCATCCAAGTCGTTTCTGTCACTGCTGCAACTGGCAGGGGATATGGAGAATAACTTGGCCCCCTTAACTCTTTCCGAAGTCATACCGCGATTCTCTCTGGACAACCAGGCATGGTGTGAAAGTAGTCCATCAGAATGTATGTAGTTTACTCTGAACTGGAGGCCTGGGTAAAACTAATCACTGGAGTTATGGAGACTAGGCTAAAGCCTTCAACCCATGACTTGGCCTGTTAGTTACATGGTTATGGATGATCTACTAAGAAAAGACAGAGGAAGCTCAAAAAAAGTGGTGATGTATTAATCTACTTTTTCCCTTTTTCTCTCCACACACTGGCTGGCCCTCACTCTCTCTCTTCTCCCCCCCTGGAAGCCGACAGGTCAAGCCTCCTGAGCTCAGTAGACAGTGGGGTCTGCAGAGGGCTCGTCCACTTCATCTTGCCAGTTAGTGACACCCCCCCCCCCAGATGCTTCATGAAGTGAGTGTGTGCTGATGTCTTCTGAAGGGAGCATCCTCCCACCCCTAGCCGATTCGAGTGCCCCAGCACCTATGATCACCTAGGTGGTGACACTGCAGCAGAGCTTGCTGCCCACCTACCCTAGAGGAGAGCATCCTCTGGGACACTCTGTCATCCTCCACCCAGCCGGGTGACTCAGGCTTGCTAGGAAATGTGGGTCACCGCTGCTGTAAGCGGTAGCGCTACACTGCGCCAATGGGTCGGCTCCTAATCTATTTTAAGGATGCTCTGTGCTTATCTCAAATTTCCAGCAGTACTCCTGGAATCTCAACTCATAACTGGCTCCTTGTAAACATACCCTGGGCTCAGCCAAAAAAAACTGTCCGTGCCTACAACTCCTGAAAGGTAGGTATGTTTGGGTAAGCACCATCTTTGAATGGTATAGGTAGCTGCTCTCTACAAAGACATTATTAGATGTTAACATTACCTGGAGTCAGGAACACCAAACTACCTGTCACAAGCTTCTTTTCTCCATACAGCTGTCTGCCCTGGACTGTCACCTGTGCCTTTCATCTGGCCCCTTATACCGGCAAACTCCCAGCCCCACCTGCCACTTACTCTCTCTGCTGCTGGAGCCAGTGGGCATCCAGGACCTGGGAGTACCAGCAGATTCCAGACTGCCTGGGAGAGACAGGGTTTTCTGGTTTCGTCTCTGGTTCATGTGAATCCTCCCAGTGCTGTGTGGTGTCCCATCAGGTCCTGCACCCACAAGTAATGCCTCTGCAGGGACCAGCTCCTGGCCCACTGCAACACTAGACCCACAGCCGGCTGAAAGCGCTGCCACGTGACAGTGCCACCCCAATCCAACTCCTGACTTGGCCCTTGAACATGGGTCACCAGCACAGGAGCATAGTACACTACCCACAGGGCTATTGAGAGCCCTCCGTAATGAGCTACTAAAGCAAATAGACATCTCCCAGTTGATTAACCCCCCCCCCACCCATTTGCGCCATACGTTCTGTAGTCTCTCATTACTGGACTAGATGTTTTTACCTGCAGGGTAAACACAAGGGATGGAGTATTAGCGAGTCTAGAACTGACCACTCCACCCACTGTATTTGGTTTAGTAAGCGCCCTCAATCCGTGCACCCCATTAAAGACCTTCCATAATTTTTTTAAATTTGATGCAGTTAATCTACTCAGGGATCTTCATTCAGTTGACTGATTTTACTTGGACACCATTTAGTATGGTGTCACTGTGGCTCAGTTGGTAGCATATCTGCCTCTGGGCCAGAAGGTCATGAGTTTTTCTCCCACACTATCAACGCTGGCACCTGAGTGCAGTAGTAGGGGGTGTACTGTCCTTCGATGAGAAGTTAAACCAAGGTCCCTTCTACCCATTGCTGGTGGTGCACAGGTGGCACTTTTTGCAAGGAGTGGGGAATTTGCCCTGGTATCCTAGCCAACATTTCCCTTTCCATAAAACCAATTCATGTAATTGTACAAGGCTGTGTTGGGGTGCTGATGTGCAAAATTGCTGCCACTACACATTCAGTCACTCCACTACCAGTCTAGCATTGCTTGTAAAGCACTTTGGGACACAATGTGTATGAAAAGTGCTATATAAATCATACTGATTCTTCTTAGCTCAGGCCAGTGTTTCATCTGTGTTGCATTATTCTCCCTTCATGTCAGGCATTTTCCTTTATCAGAGATGCATCTTTGAAGCTTTTTTTTTTTTTTTTTAACTCTATTTGTGCACCGTTCCTCAGGGAACTCTCTCCTACAGCCTTCACCACCTCCAGGCTCTACCTCCCACCTGAGACACCTCCTCTCCTCGCACAAGCCTAATGGACCCCCCCCCCACCCCAGGCAGGGCTGCCCTATCCACCCAGGGCACTCTATCTATAATCTAGTGTGCTGGGCTGGGTGATCAGCCCTGGAGAGGAGAGAGTGCCCAGTATCAGGAGTGTGGCCCAGCGGAGCAGAGGTGCCATAGCCTATCCTGGAGGAAGAGGATTTTTCTCGTGTAGGTCCCCCTGGATGGTGGACATGCAGTGATATCTGCACAAGCTTGGTCGCTGATGTCCTGCCACCACTTTGTACTGCCCAGCGCTAGTGGTACTTCTGGTCTCCACCAGAAGTCCCTGCTCCGCCGAGCAAGCCCCAGATCCCACCCTGGGAGAGATCATCAGTCCATCGGACACTCGATCCTCTCCCTCCCCTGCCAACCGAGGCTCATTCCCAAACCCGGGTTGCCAGCGTGGCGAGAGGTGTGGCTTCCAGCACCTCAACCCTCAGTACGAATGGTGTATGTAGGTACTGTTCCTTTGATGGCTCCTGAATAGGCCTCAAAATGGATGTAACTTAAATGTGTTTTATATTACAATGTACTGTATTGTGAACCAGTAAATAAAGCAGTAATGAGTTTAAAAAAAAAAAAATAATGCATCGGGGTGCCAACACCTGTTGGCTCTCTGGGCAGCTAACTGGGAAATGTGAAAGTGCAAAAAACTGTGGTCTTCCTTTAATTCCTTGTTACCCAGCAAGAATACAGACAGCTAAGAAACCACTGTAAGCAGGAAATACAAAAACTGAAGGCTAGCTATCACAAATGGCAGAAATCCCCCAGTCTGGGAAACGCTTATCACTTTCTGAGCTGCAATGAACTGTAATTAAACCTGGCCCAAACAATTCACTCTGAAAATATCCTCCGATGCAGAGGTCCTAACTGATTTGGACCTCATTGTAATCGAAGTGTGCAAAATTCTCTCGTTGATCTTCCTGTCACCATACTGCCCTCAAAGGATCATGATTGTTCTCAATATTGCCAGAGACCTGTTTAACACTGGATCTAACCACCCACTCTTACTTTGAAGCCACATAGCTGGTGGGATTCTTAATCTGCTCCACACCCTCCCCAACAGTGGTAGTGCAGTCAGCGGCGACCTCAACCCCAGGTACCTCATACTAGTTGCCGGTTCCACAGCTTCCACTCTTTTAAAGGATTTACAACTCATCCCGCCCCTCTTCCACTATGGGAGGTATCGGGAAGCAAGCTAAGGCTGTTCCTATTTTTAAGGGTGGCGAGCTTACCCTATTATCACCCAATCTCCCCTTTTCCTCTGAGAAAACTCCTGGAAGGGTTAACTTCTCAACAAATCTCTATGTGGGAAAGTACTGCCTCCTTTCTCCCCAGCAGTGTGGGTACAGAAAAGTTCACAGCACTACTACTGCTCTAGTCAGCTTCAGTAATCATGCAATCAGAAATCAAACTCACAAGTGTTGTATTAGGGGACTGGACTAAAGCATCTGACTTGGTGGATCAGTGTTTTTCTAATTACGTTGGGTCATATTAGAGTTTCCTCCATGTCTGCATCCTGATTTTTGAGCTACCTCACTGGCAAATCTCAGCAGGTCTCTCTGGACAGGCACACTTCTGAAGCAATGATTTTTATGTGGTGTCCCCCAGGGGTTCATCCTTGGGCCACTCCTATTCTCAATGTTTCTTAATCCCCTCCCACAGTCATCTTCGTGAAGTAGCACAGTGCTGTATGTAGACGACCTGGTTTTGTTCTCAATGCAAAGTCTGCAGCTAACATAGCAAGCATCCTCACCAAGGAATTTGATTCTGCACAGAGGTGGTCTCTAATCAACAGAGTACTGGTAAATGCTAACAAGACCAAAGCAATGCTATTTGGATCCAATCCATCGATAGCCATTCGCAAATACATTGGATGGTTTCTCCACTTGAAGAAGTCTGCTTAAAGTACCCAGATATTATTCTTGACCTTCTCAAGACAAAATTACATTCATTAACAAATCAGAAACGGGGCATCAGCTATAGGCTCAAAGACTTTATGACCACAGAGGTCTGCCTAGCTATCGCTAGGGGAACAATACTTTCTCTGCTTCATTTCTGTTCCATTTTCTCACTAGCCTCTGCCAATAACCTAACAAGACTGAATATAGTTTACAGCAGTTATCTGTAGGTTTGTTCTGCTTGCCCATTTCAGCTCTCATCATTGCTCTCTTTATCAAACCCTTGGCTGGTTTTCACCCCCCTACACACACCGTGACTAACTGTACAGGCTGCCAAGCACTTGGGGGGATGATAATCCACCCTTACCTAACATCTTACTACCCAAACAGTACTCATTTCACCTCAGGTCTTCTTCTCAACTGCTTCCTCAGAAACTGTCCTGACTGTATTGAGCCAAAAATACAGGTTACTCACCTGTAACAGGAGTTCTAGGAATGGTATATGTTGTTCATCCACACTCATTGGCAGGTATCCTTGCCGCTTTAAATCTTGCCGGAAGGTCTTCAAGCTTGCTCCTCCCACCCACCGGGTGGTATAACTCGGCTCCGCCCCATGGCGCCAGATCTGGCCGCTGGAAGCTCAGGTTGTGCGTCGAGCCGGGAGGTCGGGTGAGGAATGTAGGATGAACAACATATACCATTCCTGAACTCCTGTTACAGGTGAGTAACCTGTATTTCTAGGGACATGGATATGTTGTTCATCCACACTCATTGGCAGACTCCTAGCAGTTCTCCGGGAGGAGGGAGGCAAGACGCACACCCCAATACTTACTTGGGAAAGAGAGCTGAGAACGAGGCCCCAAAACCAGCATCCCGGCGTGACTCAAGGTCGATGTGTAATGGGTAATGAAGGTGTTTGCTGACTTCAGGTAGCAGCCTGCAGACTTCCTGGATAGGGCGTCCCTGGAAGCAGCCACCGTTGCAGCAGTATGGCGGGTAGAATGAGCTCTTATCCCTCTGGGAGGCTCCATGCCCGCCAACCTATGTCAGAGATCTATGCAGGAGGTTACCCACCTGCTTATCGTCCGCTTGGCTGCAGGTCTGCCAGATCGGCTTCAGCGTAGGTGACAAACAGCTGGCGAACCTCTCCCCGAATTTCAGCCGTGCGCTCCTTATAATAAGCGAGCGCCCTTCTAGGGTCCGAGTATGGAGCCTATATTCGGCCTCCGAGGTGTGATTGGGGTAGAACACCGGCAGAGTCAACACCTGGTTAAGGTGAAACTCCGACACCACCTTCGGAAGGAATTTCGGGTGGGGGCGCAGGACAACCTTGTCCCTGTGGAAGACCAGGTAAGGAGACTCGATGGAAGCGCCTGGAGCTCTCCCATCCTTCTGGCTGACGTGATAGCCACCAAGAAGGCGGTCTTCCACGACAGGTGAGAAGAGCACACCTGTGCATAGGTTGAAATGGCTTGCCCATGAGCTTTGCCAGTACCAGCAGTAGATCCCACGGAGGTGGGGGTTCCCGCACTGAAGGGGAAATGTGATCAAGGCCTTTGAAAAAGCGCCAGACCACCTTCTCCTGCGCCACCGACTGCTTCCCGGCCCGCGCCCGGTAAGCAGAGATGGCTGCCAGGTGCACCCTTAGGGTCGTCGACCTAAGCCCTTGACTAGAAAGGGACCAAATAGTCCAAGATGCTTGCCAAGGAACAGGAGGAAGGGTCCAAGCCCTTGCCTGACACCAAATGAAAACCTTTTCCATTTGAAGGCATAACATTTTCTGGTCGACTCATACGGGACGCCTCAACTACATTGAGGACCTCGTCGGAAAGACCCAAGGCCTGGAACTCTAGCAGCTCAGGAACCAGGCCGTCAGGTGCAGGGATTGAAGGTCCGGATGGAACACCTTCCCTGATTGACTGAGAGCAGGTCCGGGCGAGGCTGGAAGCTGCGCGAGTCCTGGAGCTGAGACTGAGGAGATCTGGGTACCAGAACTGGCGAGGCCAGTCTGGGGCTATCAGAATCACCTGCGCCTTGTCCTCCTCGCCTTGAGAAGCACCTTGTGGATCAAGGGAAATGGGGGAAAGGCGTAAAAGAGGCCCGGGGTCCACTGCCTCGAGAAGGCATCCCCCTGCAGCGAGCCCTGCTGAGGGGGGCGGGCATGGAACAGACTCAGCTTTGCGTTCTCCCTGGAGGCAAACAGGTCCACCTGAGGTGTGCCCCAATGGGAGAACAGATGCTGTACTACCTCCGGCAGGAGAGACCACTCGTGGGATGCAGCCCCTATCCGGCTCAGGGCATCGGCCAGGGTGTTGGAGGCTCCTGCCACGTGAATGGCTAGGAGATCCGCCTCCAGGCTGCGCCGCAGTGACCAAATGAGGAAGCTTCCTTGCATAGAAGCATGGGCGCGTCCCGCCCTGGCGGTTTAGATAGTACATGGTCGTGGTATTGTCCGTCTGGACTCGGACCACTTGACCCCGGAGGAGCGGACAAAGCGGTGAGGCTAGGCGGACGCTCGGAGCTCCAACAGGTTGATGGGCATCGGGACTCCCGCGGGGACCAGAGGCCATGAGCCAGTGTTCCCCAGATGGGCACCCCAACCCATCAGAGAGGCATCGGTCGATAGAGAGACCGTCGGCTCGCATGACGAACAGGATGCCCTCCTGCAAATGATCTGGAGCGGTCCACCATTGGAGGCGTTCCACATCCCTGTGTCACCGACACAAGCTGGTCAAAAGGATGCTGAGCGTTGTGACCACTGGCTGGCCAGTCCCCACTGAAGGGGCGCATGTTCCAGCGGGCCCAGCGGACCACGCGCTGGTGCAGGCCGCCATGAGACCCAGGAGGCGCAGGAAGTCCCGGGCAGGCGCAAGTGCCCAACCAAAATGATCGGGCAAAGGAGGAAAGAACCTCGGCCCTGTCCGCCGGGAGCACGCTCTGGCTCGAAGAGTCGAGCTCGCCCGATGAATAGAATCACCTGCTTGGCTCGAGTTCCGACTTGGCCTCGTTGATAAGGAGGCCCAGTTGAAAGCAGACCTGGAGGCCAGATCTCTGGACCACTCCGCCTCCTTCCTGGAGGGAGCTGCTATCAGCCAGTCGTCCAGGTAAGGGTACACCGGACCCTCGGCGCGCAGAAATGCTGTCACCACTGCCATGCATTTGGTGAAGACCCTGGGAGCTGGAGACAAGCCGAAGGGCATGGCTTGGAACTCGAAGAGGATCCTTCCGCTCGGGCGAAGGAATCTCTGGTGAGGCGGACGGATAGGGACGTGAAAAAATCGTCCTGCAAGTCAGAGAGCAGAACCACCGCCCGCGTTCCAAGGATGGTATTATCTGAGCCAAGTGACCATCCTGAAGGTTCGAGACCTTAGGAACTTGTTTAGGTCGTGTGGTGTGAGAATGGGCGCCAACCCCGTCGTTCGGAACCAGGAAATACCTGGACACAAACCCTGGGTCTGAAGGAGGGTCCACCACCTCTCTTATCACCTCCTTCTGAGGAGGAGGCGATGTCGGCTCGGCGAGCCGCCAGTGAGCTGGGGATCCCAGCCCCGAGGCTGACGGCTCTGAAGGGTGGTGCCTGCTCGAATTCCAGAGCAGGCCTCTTCCCACCACCTCAAGACCCACCTGTCCGTGGTAGCAGCGGACCAGGCGGAACGGAAGTGCGGAGCCGTCCCCAGGGGACCCAGGAGGAGCGGGGAATGGGGCGACCCCTCAGCCCGTCACTGGGCAGGCTTGGAGGAGGGACCGGCCGAGGGACCTCCTGGGCCTTTTCCTCCCTGCCTCCTGTTAGAGGAAGCTGGCGGCTTGGGTTTGGGATGCCAAGGCCGAGCCTGCTGGCCCTGACGTTGCTGGGCCGGGCGCGCCGGGGGCACAGAAGGACGAAAGGGCTTAGGCTGTGGTTTCATGACCTTTGTCCTTCTGGCGGAAGAGACAGAGTCCAAGGTAGCATTGGACTTCCGATCCTCTGCAGGTGACCTTCCACCCCAGGGCCGAAGAGGTCAGTCCCAAAGGAACATCCGCCAACTTGTGCTGGGTATCCAGTAAAGGTGGATATCCTCAGCCAAGCCACTTGACGCATAGCCACTACGGCCGCCACCGATCTGGCATGAGTCCCCTATATCCAAAGCAGTCTGGAGCTGCTGTTTGGCCACTGCCCTGCCCTGGTCCGCACCTGCTTAACCGTAGTCTGCAGATCGGCGGGAAGATGAGGATGACCTCATCAGGGAGCCAACAGGGCATGAGAAAAATGTGCCATGAGGCGGCGAACTGGCCTGGCGAAGGCGAGAGAGGGCCATAGCGTAGACTTTTACGCCCGACATAGTCAATTTCTTGGACTCCTTGTCAGGAAGGTTTGTCCAATCCCTGGTGTTGCGGTGGCGGAAGCTGTCGGTAACCAACCCCTCAGCAGAGGGTGTTCAACGGACAAGGAACCGGTAGGGACGCATACTTCCTAGCCATCCTGGCCGAAGGTGCAGGGCAGGAAGCAGGCGCTGCAAAGCTCCAGTGCGGACCCACTATGGCCTCGGCGCGAAGGCCTCCGTCGGAGGTCCTCGGTCCAGAATCTCCGTGAGGATACCTGGCCCATTTGGAAGCAGGTTGAGCTCCATCCCGGTGGACTCCGAGATGAGCGAAGCAGTCTAGGAAGAGACGACGGGCTATCGTCCATTGACTGACCTCCTGAAGACTCCAAGTCCAATGGCTTGGAGAAAAGGAGGAATCATCTTCAGACTCGGAAGAGTCCTCGAAAACTGCCTCTGGCCTGAGCCACCCTTCACCTGCCGAGGTCGGTCGGGAGTGAGGGTAACTGACAGCGATGGGGTAGACCCTTAGCCGACCGAGAATCATGGTGGAGCCCCAGTTGGTGGCTGTGGGCGGAGGTTCCACGAATCGGTGGAGCAGCTGGTTTGGCCAAACAACCGGCCTGGGTATAGGCTCCTCGGATAAGTCGAGGGGTTGTGTCGACAGCTCGGTGTTAACCACTTAATGGCGGGGAAGGCGGCGGGGTGAAACACTCCGGCCAGGAGGCTGTTGCAACATAAGGTCCTCGTACCGTCGACGTAACTTACGTGAAGCCTCCCTCATCAGGAGGAGGGACGAGGGTCGAGACGGCGGCGGCGCGCCTACATGATCCGAGACCGCCTATGGCCAGTGGGATCGGCTGGACCGCTGAAGAGGTCGAGACGAGACCGAGAGTCCCGAATTTCCGAGGTCGGTGCGGGGAGGTGTCGGCGGAACCGGCACTCCCGCCGGCTCGGATGGTCCATCCGAGGCTCCGAACGGAGGCACAGGCGAGCCACGGGATCCTCAACTCCTCCCGGGGAACCGGGGGGAATCTCGGCTGCTAAGGCGACAGCCCGTCCAGCAGGGTCGAGAAAATCTCGACTTCATCGGTGAGTCTCGGTCAACTGACCTGGCCGAGGGACACCGTGAGGCCAGTGGCGAGCGTCGATCGACAAGCCGACGGTCGCGACCCAGAGAGAGGACCTTTCCGCTCCCAAGAGCGTCGACGGAGGGACTTACCCTGTCCTCTTTTGGACCGAGAATAAGGTCCGCAGGCGTGAGCCCTTCTCCTTTAGTGGAGGGACAGACAAAGCTCCTTAAAGGAAGGCCGTGTAAGAAGAGCCCAGAGAAGGCGGGATAAATGCCTGGCCGAGAAATCGGCCGCGCCGCCTCCTCTTCCAGGCGACCATCCTGCTCGAACTGATCCCCCGAGCACCGCCCATGACACCGCAACGGGCCTCCTTGGACTTCACGGTGGAAGCGCTTCTCGGACGGCCCAGTTGCAATCAGACGCTACGGTCTTCATGGGCGTAGGCGAGAAAGATGAGCACAGGTCGCAAAGCCTGCGGTGGTGCTCAAGGCCTAAGCAGTAGACACCGTGGGTGTGGATCGATCAGACATCTTCTGCCGCATGGGCATCTCGAAATCGAGTCGATTTGTCCCATCGCCCAGCGCGAGGGATCGAACTAAGTCTTTTTACGTAAAATGTATTTTTAAATCCGCAAACGGAGAAATAGGAACCAGTCTCAAACACAGAGCGTTAAGGAGGGAACCTGAGCTTCCAAGCGGTAAGGAAGATCTGGCGTCATGGGGCGGAGCCGAGAGTTATACCACCCGGTTGGGTGGGAGGAGCAAGCTTGAAGACCTTCCGGCAAGATTTAAAGCGGCAAGGATACCTGCCAATGAGTGTGGATGAACAACATATCCATGTCCCTAGAACAAAGGCTTTCTCTGTTACTCCCTCCCTCTGGAACAGCCTCCTTTGCCAGTTGTCACCAAATTTAATTTTTAATACGGGGGCACCCAAACAGCCAGCTCAGCCTACAGTTGTTTTTCCTGACCTGAGGCATTCCTAGTCTGTTCTGCTGATATATTTATGCCAACAGTCCCTGGGACTATTGAACCCACCCGGTAAACAAAAAATGTCTATTTTAGTTGTTCACCCTACTGCCCACCAATGATTTTTAAACAAAAAGTTTCACTGTCTATCTACCCTTGGAGGTAATAAAATAAAGGCTGTGTGTAATGTCCAATTTGTGCCACCCCTCCACTACATTTATTTTGGAACAGACTCCTTAGAAAGTCAGCTGTGCACAAAGAACAATACGAAACAGAAAAAATTGTTTTTTTTTGCTGTCTGTTCTATCCAGTCCACAGACATTGGATGTTTTTGTTCACAGTACTACTGCTTTAAAATACCCCCAAAAAAAACATGCCCTTCACAACAGGATAAAGGGCAATTTCCATCTGGCACAAACTGATCAAAGAACCTTGGCAAGTTTTTCTAGACAGCAGAGTGGTGTATGCAGGTAGTACTTAAGCATTAGGCAGTGTGCGTGGCAGGGAGGCATGCGGACACTGCAGACTTTAGTAGGTGTTTTTTTCTTTAAATAGTGTTTCTATTTCAAGCTGCTGTACTTCTAATAGCCTCAATCATGCAAACATTTTCTCGCTTTAAAAATGCTTCTAATTTCTCAGTTATGGTTTAGGACTCCTTAATGGAGGAAAAAAAAAAAGAATATTTGCATGTTTGTAAATGGTGGATAATAGACTCTCAACCAGGGTCTTGATTATTCAGTAGGTCCTACAATCACAGGTGACAGAGCCAGAGGGTCAGCAGACCCAATACTTTTTAAATGGGGGCCAGTTAATGCATGCCGACTCCCAACATTTCAGTCACTGAAGCAGCATTACATTAAAAGATATGAGCCTGGTTAAAATTCTACACAGCTGGAAGACTGCTTTAAAAACTTTCTGCACTCGATATGCAGTGAGAATCCAGGCAACAGAAATTATAGTTTAGCCACCCCACCAGCGCAGTGCTAGCATTACTGCTCACAATGCCAACAACCCAGGTTCAGGAATGAGCCTGTATCACTGGAGGGCTGGCCGAGGGAGAACTGAGCATCCTACAGGACGGTGTCCTCCTCCTCTGGGGAAGGAGGAGGGAATCACGGTTGCTGTGTGACCATCACCAGGATGACCACGGATGGAAGTACAAGTGAAGTGTAGCAGCAGGGGCTGGGGACCACTGATTGGCTAGATGTGCAGTCATGAGTTGCATGAGCACACCTAACCAGCATCCCGGGGGAGAAAATGCAATCGGTGGGGGGGGATAATACTAAAAAATGCAGCCATGCTCCATGATGGCTCCAGGGCAGCTTGCAGACCCCACACTCCGTCGACCCAGGTTCACTCCAGGAGCACCAAGAATGGCCTATCTGAAGGACCTGGTCCAGCCTGAGGACCTCCACCATGGGGAGGGGATACTACAGGGCACACTCCTGGAATCAGGTAAGCACTGAGAGATGGTGGTGGTGACAGGGTTGGGGCTGATGGGAAGGAAAAACAGAAAGAAAAAAGAGTAGTTTAAATAAAAAAAAAAAGTCATACAGTATTACATAATCTTTTACTAGTGAGTAAACTGCACAGTATAGTTATTTGTATATCCTTGCATCTTTCAAAACTCTCAAAAAGATAAAATCTAGATCCAATTCTTTGACACTCAAATACATTTCCATGAATAAACAATGGATTATTCTGGAATATTTGTGGATTTTGTCAGGATCCCCCCCCCCGCCAACCTGGGCTGAGAGGCTACTGAGATTTGCTTCCTCAACCTGAACAATGCTGACCCACACTTTCTGGTATACTCTTCTGCTACTGTCTGCAAGTGAAACCAGGGGTGGGGTACTGTATCTGGAGGTCTGTAGTCAGCACCCAAATCAAAAGAAATAAAGTGTTGCTTCCACATCAGTCTGAATGCTACAAACAAAAATAAACAGAAGGCAGTTGGTGTCAATTTGTTTTATTGCACCTGCTGACAGTGCTTGCTGTGTCACAGTTCATTCAACTGCTTAACACACATGCAGCTTCTAAAATCTGCACACAGCTTGCTTCGGTACACTACACACTGCACCTCAAGAGAGAAGCTTTAAAGAATCCTAGAATACAAGAACAAACGCCGGTGCAGTTAACAGCTCATTTGAGCAAATTTACAGGGAACAGCAAAATAACATTTTCAAGTACACAGTCACATATATTTATGTGAGTATATGTACTCAAATAATAGCTGTACCTTTTTTTACAACTTCACAAATAAATCAACTCTTCCAATGAAAAGGCAGATGGACACTCCAAATGCTCACTCACTACCTGCCATTAAATAAGTACATCAAGCAGCAATCTGTTTCTATCAGAACCTGCCATGCTCTGAAACATTTCTCTTGGTTTTTCCTTCATCAGGAGGGAGGGATCTCACCCTACCTCTTAAGAAGTTCACAATACTGGAGACAAAGTAACTGGGGAAGAAGTCATATTACTGCATTAATGACCCCCCACCCCACCCCCATTCCAAGGAGGCAGAAACCCACCCAACATTCAATGTCAGGTCATACAGGTTTTGCTTGGGAGGAAGTTTATTTTAAAATACTGCAGGAAACAGGACTGCAGAAGGCAGCAAGAATTTACTTTTTGACATAAAGTGGTGGATTCAGCCCAGAGGTGTGACCTAGCCAGGAGCCAGAAACATCATGACCCACAATTCATTGCAGTTTCCTTTATTAAAACACTTTATTTTAACCTGGTTCTCCACCTTCTGTTGCTGGATCAGCTAACCATGATGGACGGAAATGGATGGTGCTGTTTTCAGGATTTTAAATCCCATGAATGCACCGGTGAGTGCTACTCTAGTATCCACATTTTTCCAGAATTTTACACCTGAAACTATTTTTAGTTGCACTTGTGGGAACTTCGTCACAAGCAGAAGGTTTATTCATCTTTCCATTCAACTCAATTTTCCAGCTTGTAAAAAATAAATCCATAAAACTGTCCGATTACAAAAACTGTTCCCAGCTACTCAGCCTCCAGTTGTGAAAGGAAAACTTTAAAGCTGGAATCTCAGGACGTTTCTGGAACTCTTACGGCTTTTTCCCTTTTTTCCCCTCAAAAGTAATTATAGCAGGAACAGCTTTCAATTTTAAGGAAACAAGGCAAGCACAACTGCTGAGATACATTCTGTATACTTAAATTACATTTCATGAAATAGCACTGCTACCATAAATCGTCTCTGCTTTTTACTTGGAGTAATTTTTGGCTGGCATTAACTAGACATCTCTGTTCTACATAAGAAGATGGCTCAGCAGCGCATTACCAACAAGGACAGAAGGGCACAAAACGGGGGGGGGGGACGGGACAAAAGACCGAATGAGAGCAGCTTCAATCACTCAAGCCAAGAATTCAAACTGCAGGATGGGATGTCGTATTTAGTGGGGGAGAAAAAAATATTCAGAAAACACTCTAGCAACACATGGAGAGCTCCTCAGCTGTCATTACTTAATTATTTATGCTGTTTTTATTGTTGTAAGGCACCCTGGGCCATCGAAAAAGGAGCCAAACAAAACTGCCTTGCTAATTTATTTACACATTTTGGCAGGGAGTGCGTGCTGAGCTACAATAGTAGCCCATTCCCAGGTGCAACCTACAAAGGGGAAGGGGTTACACAGGGATAAAACAGGAAAGGATTGTACAGCATTAAATATAGTTACACAATGTACAATCATGAGTACAACATTATGTTGTTGTGCGTTGATGGGTGGGGTCACAAACGTTTGGTGTACTGCTTTATCATGCAGGTAACCCAAGTTCAGTGGAATCTCTGGCTTCTCACCATCTGGCAGCAGCAGCACCACTCCCTGGTAGGGAAGTACCACTTTCCTGCTCCTGCTGTGATCTTCAAGGTGGACCAAGGAGGACTTTATGTACTAGCGCCCCTCTGCGAGATGGATGCTGCTGTGGATGCATGGGCAGGCTGCATCGTCTGATAAAGAAGGAAGAAGAAAGGGAGCAGAACCCCAACCACAGCCATCACCATGATGGAGGCCAGTGCTCCGAGACCCCATGCCACAAATCGAGCTTTGCCCTGGTTGTCAGGGAAGAGTGCTCGACAGCTGGGTCCCCTATCAGAGCCAAGTGAGAGGAAGAACATCAGTATTAATAAGTAATAAGTTATGAGACGCTCACTTACAAACTATAAAAATAGAGCCACCTGCTACGTATCTATTCCTACAGTGCTGCATGAGGTTTTGTAGCACCAGCCCCCTGTGATGCAAAGAACAGGACAGCTGAATCCCAGAGCAGGTCCAGTCACCTAGCACATGTGTAGCGTATACTGCTCTAGTGGCTCCCCAGTCTTACAATTAAATGTCAATCCATTCAGAAACTGACAAGATTGGTTAGCTATAAAACCATTCCAAATTTCTGCTTTATCATCTGCCTGCCACTGCAGTTAAACTGGGTGGATCAGTTTAAGAGAACTGTAGCAGATTGCTTAGCTGTGAACATACTGATCAACATACTGATTAATAAAAGATCCAGTGGCTATGAAGACAGTTACTGACCTGTGTGGCAGCATGTGGTACCAACAGGTGGTGATAGTTGCTGATCTGTGTGGCAGCCCATGGTACCAACAGGCAGCGACAGCTACTGATTTGTGTGGCAGCACATGGTACCAACAGGTGCTGACAGCTACTGATCTGTGTAGCAGCCCGTGGTACCAACAGGTGGTGATAGCTATTGATCTGTGTGGCAGCACATGGTACCAACAGGTGGTAACAGCTACGGATCTGTATAGCAGCACGTGGTACCAACAGGTGGTGACAGTTGCTGATCTGTGTGGCAGCATGTGGTACCCACAGGTGGTGAGAGCTACTGATCTGTGTAGCAGCACGGTACCAACAGGTGGCGACAGTTATGGATCTGTGTGGCAGCATGTGGTATCAACAGGTGGTGACAGCTACTAATCTGTGTGGCAGCATGTGGTACTAACAGGTGGCGACTTACTAACCTCAGTGAGCTATTCAACCCTAGCTGTTTTCAGTCTGGATGGGTTTTACGACTGTGACTGTTACTGATGTGTGTGGATTCAACTTTGTTACCTAGCTGGGTCTAGGTGGGTTATTCGACTGCGAAAGTGGACTAACTGCGACAGTCACTAAATATGGGTGGATTTTTTTGACTGCCATCGTTAATGATCTGTATTATTCTTTGACATCATTACTTCTCTGATTCAGTTACTTGACTGTTACCAATCGAGTGGGCTACTTGAATGACTGTTACTGATCCGAGCGGGTCAGTCTACTGATCTACTGTTCCTTGTATATATGTAAATTGTTGTATATAATCATTTCATGCCATTGTATTGCTATTTATGCTATTCTTGTCTATGTAATAATACTTGTATCCTCATTTGTATGACCACTCAGGTCCATCTTGTAAATGAGCTTTGCTCAATGATGTTCACCTGAATAAATAAAGATTTTGATTGATTGATTGACTGAGTGGGTTATTCAACTGATTTATTGATTTGCATGGGTTATTCAACTCTGTTACCAATCTAGGGAAGTTATTCAACTGAGATTGTTACTGATCTGGGAGGGTTATTTGACTATTACTTAATGGGTTCAAATCACATGGCTCAGGGTTACTGATCTGTGTTGATCATAACAACACTGATTGCTCCAGACTGGATTGACTCGTTTGATCTGGACTGATTATACAACACTGATTGCTGCGGACTGAATTTAACCATTTAACTGTGATTCTTGTGAAGTGCTGCAGGACTTTTGGGATCAAATGGCTAAGCTACTGGTCTGTCCTCTTGCTTACTCATTTATTTCATGGTCTCACATGTAGAGTTCACAAGGAACCACTGTAAGTGAAAGGACACATACCTCGCAAATGCACCTGATTATAATGGACAGACCAAATGCTGCCTCTCAGAAACCTTCTTTTTCAGGCTGTTCAGAATTTGAAACAGAAATTATCAATAAAGTACATAATTTATGTACGATTATCAATTAACAGTACATTTTACAAATACTAAATTACTTCATTTTACAGTGTTCTAAGCATGCAACTCCAAGAGTTCAGAATATCCCATATTTTATATTTTTCCCACATTGTGAGAGCCAGTGTCCCACACATAGGGACAAGAAGTTGAGAGGTACTGAGGGGGAGGGGGCTGTTTTGGCTCAGTGGTACTGCCCCCGCCCCCCCGTTTACTGAGCACAAGCTCCACTATGAACAATGCTGTTTCCTGCCCTGACCACTGAATGCTGCTGTGTGCAGTGCTACTAGCTTCTTGCCCCAGCTACTGAATGCTGACTGCCATTTGCCTCCTTCTCTGAAGGCAGGATGAATACAGTCTACTTACTGCAGCATGGCAGAAGCACAGTGCGTTTCCTGAAAAAGAGAACTGACAACAAACTTGTAGGAGTAGGACACCATTAGAAATGAAGCACTCTTGATGGGAAGAGAAACAACTTATAAGCACTGATCCCCTTCTTCCCCTGGGGCCCAGGACTTCCGCTCTCTTCAATCCCCAAGAGTTCACTAAAAAGGTCGTCGTAACTCCATCTACCTATTTTGGAGGGTTTGCAGCAAACCCTTTGACAAAAACTTGAACACTGCACAGGCTGGGAAGCGACAGACATTTTTATGTATACCAGACTTTTGAATTCATTTCTCACAGAAACTTAAGATGGGACATTGCTAGACTCCTTTTGGCACTGAAAAATGCCTACTCATGGACCAGAATAGCACAGCAGTGGTGCACAAATGTACCATTTTCGCTTCTGGGCCAGAAAGATGTGGGTTCAAGTCCCGCAGTGGGGGCCTTGGCATCTAAGCAACAGTGATACTGCAGTGCAGTAATGGAGAGGTGCTATGCTGCTGGGGGTGGGTGAAGTGTTCTCCACGACACAAGACATTTAAACCAAGGTCCCTTCTGCACATTTTTAATGATTTTACAGGGGGAAGTAAAAGATCACATGACACTTTCTGTAAGGGTATGGGGTTATTACCCTTTGATGTCTTGGCTAACCATTTCACAATCCATCAACAACCAGGCCATAATGCAACCCACAGACATAATGCAACTGCTCATCTTTGTGGGTGCATGTCAAGTGTTCACTAACGGCATATTATCTCACGGATTAGTGAAGTGCTCAGAGATGCACTGGGTAAGGCCGGAGCTGTATAAAAAAACTAATTCATTCAAGGACTACAATCTTTAACACAGAAATAGGTTCCAGTCTGCGGTTTTTCCACAATCTTTCATAATTTAAAAAAAAAAAAAAATTAGAAATAAAAAAATACTTTTTACAAAATGAAGGGCTTAGTCCTGCATTAAACAGAGACTGAAGTCCCTGATTACATTACAAGATGTCGTTAATGGTATGAAAGGCAAGGGAGATGTTCTGTCAAAATAGTAAAAAGCTGGGATAATGCTCATAAAAGGGGAGACCTACGGGGGTGTCTGCTTTCTAGTGCTCATGGTACACAAAGACTATGAGTAATGGACGGACTCCCCAGGGACAATGTGGCATGGGGGAGGGCTGAGTGCAGGATACAGCTCCGGGTCATCTCTTCTGCTCCAAGTAGGCCGAAAGCAGGAGCTCCGGAGGTAGAAAATATTTGTGTTTGTTAGTGACTTCTGTCTGACGTTTTCCATTGTGGTTAAAACCTGTATAAAAAATTAAAAACAAAAAAGAATAATCATTAAATGTCTTCATTTTTTTATATTATCTAATCATGTTAATATGCATCTGTTCCTAGGGCTTGGGAAAAACAGCATCATGTATGCCAGGAGAAGAGATGTCGATTCAAGCTGTATGATTTATAATTCCTGCTGGTGGGAGGCTCGGCTCCTTCCCGTTATATAACCTCAGATACCACAGGAGAAAAAAAAACAAAAACATAATGGAGAGACAGAATTCAACTTATGTCACATATTTACCCCCCCCTTTTTTTTGTTATTACTAAGCAGACTTGCATGAGAACAGGAGCTCTTACTTGACCTTTAGCTGCTCTGGCATGCTTGTCTACAAGTGACATCATCATTTTCTGCATGGTTATAATGTCAGTTGTAGACATGAGGCCAAAAAAGAAGAGAAGATCATGTGACGGAGGTCTTGTTTCATTAAAATAATGTGGTAACGTATGAGAGGAAGGCAGGTACTGGACAGCAAATATAAGCAAACTTGTACCATTATGATACCACTGCCATACAGCACTCCACAGATTCCCCCCTCCGTGGTGCGGCCTCGCGGGGACCCCAATTCCAGCAGCAGGCTAGGTAAGGGATGTGGCAGCAGGCAGCCCAGTAGGCAGTGCATAGCCTGCAAGGGAGTGTGGCATCATCACGCATGACCCCAGCTTTTTTCCGCTGGTTTTCTCCCCTCCCCTCGGATGCTCAGTGGGCAAGGACTGAAGGTGACGCACGTAAGCACATGTGTCTCAGTTACAAGGTGCCTACTCTCCCCCACTGGCTCAGTTTGCATTTGCACCTGTGGTTAATCAGGTGGCAGTATTGCAGCACAGCCAGCAGACTCCCCCCCCCCCCACCGAGCAACCCAAGTCTGTTCCTGAACCCGGGTTGCTGGTGTGGCAGCATGTGAGGCACCAGAGCTTCAGCCCTCCACGCCATCAGGCTGGCTGACTCCCGACTGATTCTGTAAGTCAAATGAAATGCACTTCAAAAGAGATTTAAAGGGGCCATGGAATTTTTTTTTTTTTTTTTTTTAATTCTGTTTATTCTCCTACCTCTCTGGGGCATCTCTCAGTCATCCACACTCAGCTGAGGCACCATACCACCCACCTGAACCGATCCCCGACTGCTACATCAGTATCAGGATTCCGGGCTCTCCTGCCTCATTGGAGAGGCCCCAGAATCCCAAGGGGGGGGGGGTGTGTGTCAGGGATGCAGCCAACATTAGGCATGTGGGCCTGAGCTCCTGGTGGCACTGTCGCCTCACCCGGGAGATGGGGGCTTTTTATAGTACTTGTGTCCCTTTCCCCTTCCTCCCTGCAGAGCCCAAATGTGCAATGACACCAGGGACGTCTGTCGTGGCTCTGCGTCCCACTACTTAGCCCTGCTTGTTGAAGTGCCTCCAGTTTCCACCAGGGGGCCGCTGTGGTGCCAGGCTGTTCCTGGATCCCTCCCCGAGAGAGGAGAGCAGTCCTCCGGATGCTCGATACTCTCTCCCCCTGCCGAAACCGGGTGCCGGCGTGGTGTCCAGCACCTCAATGCTCAGCGCCACCGGGCTAGCTCAGGGAATTATTTCTGATGTGTAACTGCATGTTACTAGATTTACATATACCCAAAGAATCCATTTTTAACTGTCTCTGAATACCAGTTACAACTGGGAACTGTTTGGGATTGTTTTCTTTAAATGAACATCTTTCTATACAATTCTCTTCATGGAACCAGGTACATGGACTTTCGGCTATGTCACTGCATGGATTCAGAGCTCTGCACATGAGCTGCTGGCCTGTCAGAGCAGTGCTCAAGAGTCCAGGCAGTGGCACTGGCAGAACTTTTACATTTCTGGTTCCATGAAGAGACCTGCACAGAATGGTGTTCGTATAATGAAAATGATTCAAAACACAGTTATTCACAGTAATGTTTGTTCTGGTACAGTTATGCACGGATCACTTTGGGGTCTGAATATAATTTTTGAAAATGTTATTTATTTAGTTTTTGTTAACCGGGTAGGTGCACTAGCCATAAAATGACTATTTTCAGGCACAACCCGGGAGAGTACAACAAAAAGAGAAGAGTTGAACAACAGCAACATGGGTACAATAATACAAATAGAGGAACAGTACAGCAGTGCTACAAAAATACAATGGGTAGAAGCAACAAAAAATAATGGCAAGCATTATACAGATAATGGCAGTAAGCTACATAATAAGTGCAGAAAGCAGGGACCCGACCTGTGGAGTGAAAGGGTTAATAAGATAGTAAGGTTATATAGAGAGAAATGTGAGGAATGTTCAAATATAACAAGAAAGACTGACAGAAGGAAGGTCAGGGGTGGTAACTGGCAAAACAACAGTGGATGGTCAGCAACAAGGTTCGAGAAGGAAGAGTGCTAGTAGTCAAGAAGTTATTTACAAAGAGAAGGAAAAATATGGGGAGGGGGAAGAGGAGACAGTCTTGGAGCTGGATTAGAGCAGGGGTGACATTACTGGTAAGTCTCAGAAGCTTCAGGTTGGGTCAAAGCATGTACAAGCATTAGCCAAGGACAGAAAATGACGATATTCACTTTTCAATCCAAAGTGAGACAGACAGCCGGAGGTTGAGTGGAAGAGCATTCCATAGCCTGGGAGCAGAGAATTGGAAGGACCTTGTACCTTTAGTCGTCTGACATCTCGGAGCATAGAGCAAGGATTTGTCAGCTGATCGCAGGTCACGGCAGGATGGTTGAGGGACCAGCAACGCCACCAGCTGGGATGTCCCCCCCCCCCCCCCCAGATGATCGAGTCCATTAGTGATCCAAGGTAGTATTGTCTACTGGCAGAGGGTGAGCCAATTCAGATCCTTATAAAGGAGGCAGTGATGTTTGAGTCGGGCGGCGAAGAGGCAAATCGGCATATATTGTTATAAGTTACGTCCCATTTTAGTAGGGAGGTTTTATGGGCAGAGGTAAGAATAGAGGCACCATAAGTAAGGGTTGGGAGCAGAATACCTCGGGCAATTGCTAATTTGGCAGAGGGTGTAAGCATGTAGCTAGTTTTGTAAGCTACTCCCAGTGTCGAGTTTACAGCTTTGCACAAGGACTGAATGTGAAGATTAAAATCCAAGGACTGGTCCAGCAGGATCCCAAGGTACTTGAAGGAAATATCATTTTCAAGTGGAAATCCTCCCGGGTGAAGAACCTCCAGCAAACTAGAACAGGCCTTAATCTTTGGTGCGGAACCTAGGAGCATGGCTTTTGTTTTATTTTCATTTAGTACAAGCTTATAGTCTAGTAGCCAGTCTAAGACCTTATTGAAGTGTGAAGTAAGTGATGTGTTTATGCAGGCAATACTAGAAGAACTAGTATAGATGATCAGGTCATCAGCGTAGAGAATAGCTGAGCAGGATTCCAGGACCTCAGCTGCATTGTTGATAAAAACTGAGAACAGAAGGGGCCCAAGGATAGAGCCCTGAGGTTGATAGTAGTCGTGTTAGGAGTTAAATTTGACAGCTTGCAACCTGTTTCACAGGTAGCTACAGAACCAGTCCACAACAGGGGTAGAGAAATGGAATTTATGGAGAGTGGAGAGAAGCAGAGGATGGTCTACAAGGTTGAAAGCCTTAGGTCAATGAAGATGGCACCTGTGAGTTTTCCAGAATCCATGTTGGACAGAATATCAGTAATTAGTTGAAGAAGAGCCGTGGTGGTGCTATGACCTTTTCTGAAACAATGCTGGGTGTCTGAGAGGAGATTGTAGCGTGCAAGGTAGTCAATGGTCTGTGATGCAACTACTTTCTCTAGGATCTTGCTAAGGACAGAGAAAATTGCTATAGGACTGTAACTGGCCAGTTACTCTTGCAGATTTCCACAGGTCCAGCACAGTGCTATGGATAAGGAATAAAGTGTAGATTCTGGCAATCAGAGAGGCAATGAGTGGAGCAGCCAGCTTAAGACTACGAGATTCTAGTGAGTCAGAACCAGAGCTGGTATTGGCAAATATACATCTCTGTAATTTCAGAACTTCCGCTCTTGATATAGCCTCGAAATAGAATGGTGACGCTGGAGGAGCATCATACGATAGGGCAGTATGGCTGTCTGATGGTAGTGTGGTAGGTAGATTGGAGTGCGATCCACTAGGTTGTAAAGCCAAGGTATAGTGTGACAGATCAGAGAAAAGATTGTTAAAACTGTTTGAAATGGTACTAGGTTCATTACAATGTGCCCCATTTATGATCATTTCATCAGGAGTGACCAACTGCGAGGTACCCAGAAATGTTTTGACATAGGCCCAGAATTTCCCTGAGTCGCAGGCTGAGCTTTGTAGAAGGTTCTTGCAGTATTTGCTTTTAGCAGCTCTAACTTGTCTCTTACATCTGTTCCTTAGTTCACGACAGACAATAAGATCTGACTGTAGGCCAGTTTGTTTGTAGCGAATCCGGAGCTTGTCCCTCTGGCGCAGATCAGCAAGGAAGTCTTTATGCAGCCACCTCGCCTGTTTTCCTCTGACCCTCCTAGTAGTCTTGGGGGCATGTTTATATTGAATGGTAAGAAATTCATTTATGAATATCTGTAAAGCAACCTCCACATCCTTTGTTTGATAGATACCTGCCCAGTCAATATTGGAGACATCATAGAGAAATGCATCCTGGTCAATATAAGCTAGATTTGTAAACGTGATTAGTCTTGATGGAGGAGATGGAGGCACAACCATAGATAGGATACAAAAAGTGGGTGAGTGGTCTGTTAGTGCATCTGCAAGGATTCCTGCTTTCGACACATGTTCCATGCGGTTAACCATCACCCAGTCTAGGAGTGTACCCATTTGATGGGATGACGTGGCTCTAGTTTCTTCAGAGATCAACTGGTGAAAATTATAACTAAGCGTGGTGATTGCAAGGATATTTGAGCTGACCCTAACCAACTGAGGTTAAGATCACCTAGGATGACAGCCTCATTATGATTTACAGTCTGGGAGGTGATGTCAAGGAGTTCTTGAAGACCTACTATTCCCCCAGCAGGGGGATTACAGGTACAGATAATATGAAGCTTCTTTTCCCCCAATACAATAGTTGCCTGTAAGAATTTGCACACTGCGGGAGAGGCAGATGCCGGGACAACAGAGATGTTGAGGTGGTTTTTGAAAAATAGGGCAACTCCACCTCCACGCTTGGATGAGAATCTATCCCGCCGGAACAGGGAATAGTTAGGCAAGGAGCATACGTCATCAGGTATACTGGGTTTTAGCCAAGTTTCTGTGAGGCAGAGTACATCAGGATTGTAGAGTTTCACCAAGGCCTCGAGTTCCACATGGTGACAGGTAAGACTTCTGATACCGATATGGGCAATTAATAATCCTTTCTTGGACATGCCAGATAACTCATTTGGGGAAAAGAAACAGGTAGGTGGACCTGGATTTAGTTTGACGTTCCCAGATAGCAGAATAATGATCATGGCTAGGAACCAAAGCCTTGCATAGTGGCACGTTAGGGTGACAGCACATCTCCATGGCAGCTTCCTCCTGGCATGTAGAGAGTAATAGATGTTGCCTCTAACAAGGAGGATAGGGTTAGGCTGAAGATCAGGCTTTGTCTCTGCAATCAAGTTAGAGAAACTATAGTTGCAGTAAGCCTCCGAGGAGTCTTTTGCCATTTGGTTACATGGGAGAGCCCATGTGGCAGTGTCCAGGCTGAGTAAAAGGACAAATGACAAGAGTGCCCACAGCAAACTATACTTCGCCATAGTGTTACTATTTGACTTGGGTAGGAAGGCTAGTGGTATACTGAGAGAGAGGATTAGCTCTTAGGGGTAAAGAGACACTGTGTGTAAAATTAAGACCGTCAAGGGTGACCGTGTTACACCATTTTAACCCTTGGCCGAAATTAGAGATAGAGCAAAAACAATGAAGTGTTTCCTGCTAGCGTAGCAATTATTTAGAAGAAGTGGATCAGAGAAGCAGAAAGTAAAGCTCCGCAAAGGTTAATTAGGAAAGCAGACCAGCCGGAGGCTCTACTTGTGGTAAAGATTACAGTGAGGAAATGAAGACCTATTCAAGATATGTGAGAAGGCACACCTAGTGGCGGAATTTTATACGGAACCAATGGGAGACTAGACAGATAGCAGTAATGTTCGGCAAAAGTCAATGCAAAGCAGAGGGTGCCGAAGCCGAGAGACTGATAATCCAACAGAGAAAAGGCAGGGCTCAACAGTGGCCAAGCAGAGAACAGCAGCCCAATTACAGGAGGGTGGCAGCAGGTGGCCGCCTATCAAACCCGCATAGTGCTACTCCGGAACAGCCCGGACACTTAACCGGATTTGAAGGTGTCCTGTTCGTCAGGAGGATGGAGGTATGGGCAGCTGGCAGGATTAGCCACGCCGCTCACTGGGAGCACGATCAGGCGCAGTGGATCTATTTGAAGATATAAAATGTAGGTTAAGATAGGATGTTATTAGCTAGGGCAGGCGGTACCAAAGCAACTTGAAAATTACTCGGGATAGCAAGGGAGGAAACCCAGGTATGGAACTGCACAGTAGATAGCAGAGCAGACACTAAGCAAAGCTGATAGGCAAGCAGCTGGTGAAAATAGGAAGATGTTTTTAAAGGGAAGACAGGACAAGTGTTAGGCCTAATAGCTGCACTCTGTATCTTTAAGAGGAGTTGCAATATTAGTGAGAGGGGAGGATGAACATTGCTGGGGTGGTGCCGAGGGGGGAGGGAGAGTATTTAATAAAGGCTGGAGGCGGAGGATGGGAGGGTGGGTGCAAAAATTCAAGCAGCAAGGAGACAGAAGAATAGAAAGTGAAAGAGAAATTGAATTATTTGCAGGGGAAAGCTTACAACTGTGACCCAAATGGAATCTGGTCTAAACAGAAAAAACTGTATCACTTTAAACTTAGTTTCTGATCCAGGGTAGCTTACCACTGGACCTTAAGACAAAGACTGCTGTAATATTTTACAATCTACAAACCTGCAGCCTAAATGAACTTGCACTTCAAACTACCCATGGAGTGCAAAATTGCTGTAAACAGGCTTAATAGTTTCCCCTTTTTGTGTCTCCCTTCCCCTAGGATTCATAACTGGGGGTTACCTTGGTCGCAGTAGTTTTTGTCATTAAAACTGTTAGTACAATTTTAACAACAACAGTAGTGCCGGCATCCCTCTCTTTCAGAGGGCAGCGTCCCCTGGGGCTCTTGATCCTTCTTCCCGGGAGCACCAGAGCCACCACCACTACCTCAGAGGTCGCGAAGAAAGCACAGCAGTTGGACCACAGTGGGTTCAGGGAGGGTGAGGATGGTGGAACAGAGGACACCCAGTCAGTTGTTCCACTCCACAATCCATACACCATTCTGGGGGAGCATAGCTCCCCTATGGATGCACCAGCAGAGGAGACTAAGGAGGCTGAGGACAACTGTCACAAGGGAGGCCCACAGGAAGGAGGCAGAGGACACCACAAGGAAAGGAAGCAGCTCCTGGTGGGGGACTCAATTATTAGGGGGATAGAACTGGGGGGAGTAGGGAAAACTGAAGTAAGGTGCCTGCCTGGTGCCATGGCTTGAAGGGACAGGAAGCGCATCCTCAGGATTACGAGAACAGCTGCACAGGAGTCTGAGCTGGACGTCACTGTCCACCTAGGGACAAATGACTTGGCTCATCATGAGATCAGAGCAGTGCAGGAGGACTTTGTAGAGTTGGGGGCGCCTAAGACAAGTAGCACATGTATCCTTCTCAGAGGTGCTGCCTGTCAATGGCATGGGTGAGGCGGTACTTTGCACCATGCAGTTTAATGAATGGTTGAAAAATGGTGTGGAGCACAGGGGTTTGGCTTCATTGGGGACTGGGGTTCCACCTGGAGGACACCAGCCTATACTGGCAGGATGGTCTGCATCTGTCCAGGAAGGAACAAGTCTTTGAGCAATCGGTTTAAATGCTTCATTGGCAGCTTTTAAACTAGTCAAGGGGAGGCACTGATAAGCAGCAGGAAAATCCCAGCCTCTCCTACAAAACAGGGTACTAAATGAGAAAAGACCGAGGTAGAAAGGTCAGTGGGGATGCTGCAACAGAAGGTAAAGCCATCAAAAATGGAGAGCAATGAGTACCAATGCCCGTAGTCTGAGTAACAAGCTTCCTGAATTAGTGGCCTTGATGGAGGAGGAACATTTGGATATCGTGGCAGTCACAAAACATGGTACACAAAAACCATGACTGGGATGTAAACATACCAGGATACACTATCTACAGGAGGGACAGCTAGGGTAAAGAGGAGGAGGAGTAGCTCTTTACATAAGGGAAGGAATCAAAGCAACAGAACAAAAGGGTAAACAGGAGGAGAAGAAGCACTGTGGGTAAATTTGGAGACAGGCAATGGCACCACAATCCGCACAGGGGTTGTATACAGACCCCCTCAGGGAGGAAATGGACAAGGAAATGATAGAAAGTATACTTAGAATGGCAGAAAAAGGGGAGATGTTGCTGATGGGTGATCTGAATATGCCAGATGTTAACTGGAGTGCAGTTGAAGCAGCCACTTCGAAAAGTGGGGTTATTCTAGATGCCCTACAGGGGGCATGCCTTAGACAACTAGTATTGAAGCCCACTCGAGAGGGAGCAATCTTAGACCTGGTTCTCTCAAATGGAGATGGAGAGAGGATAACAGATGTAGAATTGGGTAGCCATCTGGGAACTAGCGACCATCAAACAGTGTGGTTCACAATAAACACAGCAAGAGTGTCAAGCCATACAAAGGCAAAAGTACTGGACTTTAGGAGGGCTGACTTTGCCAAAATGGGTGAGTGCCTAAGGAATGCACTAGCAAATGGGCAGGAAGGAGGGGTGGAAAAACAATGGGGAATAATAAAAACTGCCATCACAGAGGTAACCAGCCTTTGTGTGAAGCAAATAAAATGAAATGATGTAAGAAACCACTATGGTTCTCCAAGGAAGTGGCAGTGCAGGTTCGAGAGAAAAAGAAAGCATTCAGGAAGTACAAGGCATCACAGAAGGAGCAGGACAGAGAAATGTATCAGTTAAAGCAAAAGGAAGCTGGGAAGGCAGTCAGAACAGCAAAGGCCCAAACCGAAGAAAAGATAGCCAACTCAGTTAAGAAGGGGGATAAAACCTTTTATAGGTACATCAGGAGCGAAGGAAGACCAAGGGAGGGATAGTGAGGCTTAATAAAGGGAGGGAGGGTGGGTAGAGGGTGACTGTGAAAAGGCAGAGATACTAAACAAATATTTTGCTCAGTATTTACAAAGGAAGAGGGAGGTACCTAAAACAAACAGTAGAAACACTCTGGATACAGAAGTTGATACCAGCCCATTTACAGAAGAAAGGGTTCTGAAAGAACTCTTAAAACTGAAGGTGGACAAAGCAATGGGGCCTGATGGGATTCATCCCAGAATTCTAAAGAACTAAGGGTAGAACCAGTGACACCACTGACTACCCTCTTTAACAAATCATGGGGGATGGGTGGTACCCGGGACTGGAGGAGGGCAGATGTGATTCCCCTTCACAAAAGTGGGAGCAAGGCAGAAGCAGGAAACTACAGACCTGTTAGTTTAACCTCAGTGATAGGGAAAATGATGGAATCACTTCTGAAGGAAAGAACTGTCGAGTATCTAGAGGCCAGAGGGGCACAGGACCCAATACAGCATGGATTCACAGTGGGAAGGTCATGCCAGACGAATCTGATAGATTTCTTTGACTGGGTGACCAAAGTAGTAGATCAGGGAGGCTGTGGACATGGCCTACCTAGACTTTGAGGCCATTTGACACAGTCCCACAAAAGATTAATATACAAGTTAGCCAGCCTGGGAGTGGGTCCCAAGATGACAGCCTGGGTAAAGAATTGGCTGGAGAATAGGACACAGAGAGTAATAGTAAATGGAGTCCACGCTGAAGAAAGGAGGGTTACTAGTGGGGTACCGCAAGGTTCAGTATTAGGACCGGGCCTCTTCAATGTCTTTATAAGCGATATTGCAGAGGGACTGGAAGGAAAAGTATGTCTCTTTGCAGATGACACAAAGATCTGCAACAGAGTTGATGCACAAGGTGGGGTGGAAAGGATGAGAAGGGACTTGGCAAGATTAGAGGAATGGTCAAATGTATGGCAACTTAGATTCAATGCTAAGAAGTGCAGGTAATGCACTGGAAACAAAATCCAGGGAAGAGTACACAATGGGGGTGAGATACTAACAACAACAAAAATGGAAAGGGACCTGGGGTAGTCATATCAGATGACCTAAAGGTGGGCAAGCAATGT
This sequence comes from Neoceratodus forsteri, assembly GCA_016271365.2. Taxonomy (NCBI): domain Eukaryota; kingdom Metazoa; phylum Chordata; order Ceratodontiformes; family Ceratodontidae; genus Neoceratodus; species Neoceratodus forsteri. The sequence continues at coordinate 115,775,370 of JADMNL010000031.1, forward strand.
GAGAGGGCAGCAAGGAGGGCTGGGGGATACTGGGATGCATAGGAGGCATCACCAGTAGAAAACAGGAAGTTATTATCCTCTGTACAGACAGCTGGTCAGACCCCATCTGGAGTACTGCATGCAGTTCTGGAGACCCAATCTCTGCAAAGACAGACAGGATGGAAGCTGTCCAGAGGAGGGCAACTAAAATGGTGCAGGGTCTGCACGGAAGACATATGAAGAGAGACTTAAGGAGCTTAATATATATAGCCTCGAGGAAAGGAGGGAGAGGGGACATGATAGAAATGTTCAAGTACCTCAAGGGAATCAACAAAGTCCAAGACGGTAGCATCTTTCAAAAAAAAGAAGTGTGCAAGAACAAGTGGGCACAATTTGAAGATTGGGGTGGCTCAGAGGTAATTTAAGGAAGTATTTTTTCACAGAGAGGGTTGTGGATGCATGGAACGGCCTTCTGGAGGAGGTTGTGGAGTCAAAAACAGTGGTGGAATTCAAGCATGCATGGGACAGTCATAAGGCAATTCTAGGGGGTGGGGAAGGAAGAAGTAGGTTGCTGGTTAACTAGGATCTGCAGCTTATCCATTAGGTAGGGAAATGGGCAGACTGGGTGGGCCAAGCGGTCCTTATCTGCTGTCAAATTCTATGTTTCTATGTAAGTTAGGATTTACAAGACAATTTGGAGAGACTTGAGTACCACAATCAGAATATAACATTAGCTTAAGGTCCAGAGGAAACAGCAGTAGCAAAGAATTAAAGAACTGCAGCAGCCCGTCAGCAGGCAGAGTCGAAGGTTCTGGACAGTCCAGTTTCTGCAGCGTACCTTTGGTCTGGTGATCGTCGGGCACTACAGCGAGGAAGGCAGCCGGCGGACAGAAGAGGTCTGCCCGGCTGCTTGCAGCAGCAGAGGCACCTGTGTCAAGGGTGAAGCTTCGGTCTGGTGATCGGCAGGCAGTACAGCGAGGAAGGCAGCTGCTTGCAGCAGCAGAGGCACCTGTGTCAAGGGTGAAGCTTCGGTCTGGTGATTGGCGGGCATTACAGCGAGGAAGGCAGCCAGCGGACAGAAGGGGTCCGCCCGGCTGCTTGCAGCAGCATAGGCACCCGTGTCAAGGGTGAAGCTTTGGTCTGGTGATCGGTGGGCAGTACAGCGAGGAAGGCAGCCGGCGGACAGAAGGGGTCCGCCCGGCTACTTGCAGCAGCAGAGGCACCCGTGTCAAGGGTGAAGCTTCGGGTCTGGTGATCGGCGGCAGTAGCGAGGAAGGCAGCCGGCGGACAGAAGGGTCCGCCTGCTCACGGTAGCAGCAGATGCACCCAGGTTGGCAAGGGTGAAGCTTCGGTCTGGTGATCGCGCGGCAGTACAGCGAGGGAAGGCAGCCAGCGGACAGAAGGAGTCTGCCCGGCTACTTGCAGCAGCAGAGGCACCCGTGTCAAGGGTGAAGCTAAGGGGAGAAATCAGAAATGAAAATAGGAGCATTACAAAAAGCTACACATTAGAAATAATGTTCTGCCCCTTTAAAAAGCTACACATTAGAAATAATGTTCTGCCCCTTTAAATGATCAGGTAATTGTACTACCTTGCTACTGGGCAACAATGATAAGCTACAGAGTCCAGAAATATAGTGATTGCCTGCCTCCTCATGGTTCAGTGCCGCCTAGCTAAGGGCTTGTTTCCTTGTTTTTTATAACTCGCACTTCATTCTCCTGTCTCCAGGGCTGCCCGCCCTTGGCTATCATGTGACCTCCCGTTACATTTCCACCATCTCTGAACCATACCTAGTAGTCCCCCCCAGTGGCAAGGACATTGGGTCAGTGTTCCTCTCAGAGTTTACAATCTGGTGGTGCGGATAGTTAGTGGAGTGGCTCCTGAGAGTGCCCTGACTACACCCTAATAGCATCTGGGGGTTTTCCCCTTTTTGTGACTCCCTTTCCCTAGGATTCATAACTGGGGGTTACCTTGATCGCAGTAGTTTTTGTCATTAAAACTGTTAGTACAATTTTAACAACAGTAGTGCGGTGGTGCCGGCATCCCTCTCTTTCAGAGGACAGCGTCCCCTGGGGCTCTTGATCCTTCTTCCTGGGCTGCACTCTAATACCTCAGACTTGTTCCAAACCCCAGATTACTGGGTTCTAGGCTGCTGTTAGGCCATACAAAGGGCCTCTGGTTTCTGGCTGCCTCTGGGGTCACCAACTGTCTGCCAGCCTTTTTTAGTGTGTTCTTACTAATAAAGCAAAAAAGAGGAGGCACTCTGGTCCTCATGTAACTGCTGGAACACTCCACTGGCCCATTAACTAGCGCTTGCAGCAATGAACACAAGAGACAGCAGCACTTCACAGCCATGTCCCTCCTAGAGCAACCACGTTTGGGCAGAAAGGCAATTAAACAGTAACGAGGCCTATTTTTTTGAGGACTATGCTTGGAAGAAAAATATGCATACTGAAGAAGTCACAAATGGTTTGAAAACTGAAGTGTGTTAATTAACTTCAAGTGTCACATTGCCAAATTTTAGTTATAATGTTGCCATTTTATCGGTGTAAGAATGCTGTTAGAAATAAATAAATAAGACAACACGATTCCCAGCGTAGAAACATAGAGGATGAGGATTCTTATTTACCGATAAAACTGCATTTCCCCTGAATGATGGGGTACACAGGCTCCAGTCTAGGCTGATCTCCTGGGATCATTACGTTATGGTAAAGGACTCCAGGTCTGTGCAACAAGACACTCAGATCAGGCTTCAACCTCGTTACAGGTTGCGGTTGGGGAGATGGACTGGTAATCTGGGGACTGCGAGATATGTGTGATGCTCCTCCTGCTCTCCCCTCTACTTGGGAGCCCCCATCCTCATCTCTCTTAGTTCTTGGCCTGTGCACAATTTCAGCCAGGTCTGGCCTTGACTTATTGGTCGAAGACTCAATTATCGGGGATCCTTCCCAGGCATACAGCTCCACCTATGGCTGATCACGAAACATTTGTGAATGGGTGTTACTGTATGAGTGGCCAGAAGGACCTGTAAATTTGCATCTACTGTTTTGTATTCCAGTCACTGTTTCTGTTTAAAAAAAGAATTTAAAAAAGCAGATTTACAAAAACAATAAATTAAGACACATTCAGCCCTAAGCACTACCACAGAGAAAACAGAATTTACCTGCAAATATGACCACTTGGCCCACCTAGTCTGCCCATTTTTCCCCCTGCCTATATCATCACCCCCAGATCCTACTTGATCTCCGGCCCATTCACCCACCCCCTTTCCTTACCCTAAGATTCCCTTATGCCTATCCCACATATTCCTGAATCCCACCTCTGTTTTCACCCCCACCACCTCTGCTGGAAGACTGTTTCAGGAATCCACCACTCTTTCTGTGAAGAAGTACTTCCTCACATCTCTCCTGAATGTACCCCCCCTCGAGCACCTTTTTCTGAAAAATACTTTTATATCTTACCCCCCACCCGTGAGATCTTTAAAGGTCTCTACCATAGTCCCCCCTCCTCTCTTCCAGGGCGTACATATTTAGGTTCTTATATCTCTCCTCGTAGGGCTTCTGATGCAGACCCTGCACCATTTTAGCTGCCCTCCTGTGGACTGTCTCCACTCTGTCTATGGTCTATGTCCCTCCAGAGATTTGGTCTCCATAACTGGACACACTACTCTAGGTGGGGTCTTACTAGCGATCTATACAGGGGCAATACCACCTCCCATCTTTCTGCTGATGATATCCCTTCCCTAATGGGAAGGGTTCTGTATCAGTTTACTTTGCTAAACCAGTAAGAGGAGAGAGCGCTTAATTGGGGGTGTGGCTTAGACACTATAAAAGCAGGTGACTCAAATTACAACTTCCTGTTGCTAGCCTTGCTTGTAGAGCAGAAAGCAGCTAACTAAAAGAAGCTATATTTTCTTATTAATTTAACACATATCTTAGCAGGAGTCAGTGTCTGTTGAGTTTAAGCAAACAGATACTTTATTAGAAGTAGAAGGGGCCTTATTTAGGGTTAAAAAAAAGAAAGAAAGTCAGTGTGTGTGTGCTGTGCTGGGAAGGGTTCTGTATCAGTTTACTTTGCTAAACCAGTAGGAGGAGAGAGAGCTTAATTGGGGGTGTGGCTTAGACATTATAAAAGCAGGCGACTCAAATTACAACTTCCTGCTGCTAGCCTTTTTTCTTACTAATTGCCCTCCATCCCACCCACCCAAAGCCAGTTCTTCTTTTATAGCCACTGGATTTGACTGTCAACAGGAACTTCCTGTTTGGCAGTAGGAAGGGAAGGATCATAGAGAAACATTGGTTTTGTCAACCCTAAAGGAAAAAAGTAGCTCACTCTCCCCCCCCCCAGCTGCTGGTGGTCTGACACTGAGCAAGGAAGAAGGAGGCTACTGAAGAATATAGGCAGTTACTGTCCCATAACAGGAAGCGGGAGAGTTGTAAGGAGAGGAGAGAGTAAGCATACAGAGAAACAGGAGAGGGGACACAAAATAAGACATGATAGCAGTGGTGCAGTGCAATGGCTGTGGGGCGGCAGTGTTCCGGGGACATTCTGGAGGCTGCGATGCTGCCCTATTTTCAGGCACCTCTCTGGTCTGAGGGAGGAGGTTGCCCGTCTCCAGGCTGACCTGGCTGGATTAATGAAACCTCCTCCCCACCCAGGGACCACCAGGGCCAATGCCACTACCTCAGAGGTTGCCAAGAAGAGGAGAGGCTGGACCAGGGTGGGCTCAGGGAGGGAGAGGGTGGTGGAACAGAGTTGCATCCCTCCAGCTGTACCTCTCTACAATTCATTCGTTCTTCTGGTGGATAGTGGTTCCTCTCACGGAGGCACCTGCAGTGGAGACCAAGGAGGATGCTGGGAACCTTCACAAAGGAGACCCACAGGAGGGTGGCACGAGACCCCACAGGGGAAGGAAACAACTCCTGGTGGGGGACTCAATCATTAGGGGTAGAAATGGGGGAGGAAGGGGAGAGGGAGGTAAGGTGCCTGCCTGGCGCCACGGCTTGGAGGGACAGGAAACGAATCCTCAGGATCGTGGGAGCAGCTGCACGAGGGAGGGAGCTGGATGTTATTGTCCACCTAGGGACAAATGACCTGGCTAGAAATGGGATCAGAGCAGTGCAAGAGGAGTTTGTAGAGTTGGGGAGGGGCCTTAGACAAGTAGCGCATACAGTAACCTTCTTGGAGGTGCTGCCTGTCTATGGCAAGGGTGATGCTAGGGTTCTCCTCACCAGGGAATTCAATGAATGGTTGAGAAACTGGTGTGGCGCTCAGGGTTTTGGCTTCATTGGAGACTGGGGAGCCACCTGGAGGGACGCAGACCTATACTGGCGCGATGGTCTGCATCTGTCCGGGGAGGAACCAGGATCCTAGATGAGAGGTTTAAATGCTTCATTGGCAAGCATTTAAACTAGCCAAGGGGGGAGGCACTGAAAAGGAGCAGGGAATTCCCAGCCTCCCCCCACAAACAACAGTAATTAGTGAGGTAAACACCAAGGTAGAGAAGTCATTAGGGAGCAGGCCAGAAGTAAATGTAAAAAAAAAGCAAAGGCAGTAAGGACAGAAATGGGGCTAAAAGGGGTAAGGTCATCAAAAAAGTGGAGGGTGATGAGTACCAATACCCGTAGTCTGTGTAACAAGCTCCCTGAACTAGTGGTCTTGATGGAAGAGGGTTGCCTGGATATTGTGGCAGTCACAGAAACATGGTACACAGAGAACCATGACTGGGGTGGCAACATACCAGGATACACAATCTACAGGAGGGACAGGGAGGGTAAAAGAGGAGGAGGAGGAGTAGCTCTTTATGTAAAGGAAGGGATCAAAGCAACAGAACTAAAGAGTAAACAGGGAGCAGATGAGACACTCTGGGTCACCCTGGAGACAGGAAATGGCACCACAATCCGCATGGGGGTTGTATACAGACCCCCATCTCAGGGGGAGGAAATGGACAAGGAAATGACAGAAGGCTTCCTTAGAATGGCAGAAAAAGGGGAGATATTGTTGATGGGGGACCTGAATATGCCAGATGTTAACTGGAGCACCTTTGCTGCAGGCACATCCAAGAGCAGGGTCATTCTTGATGCCCTACAGGGGGCATGCCTCAGACAGCTAGTACTGGAACCCGGTCGGGAGGGAGCAATCTTAGACCTGGTACTCTCAAATAGGGATGGAGAAAGAATCTCAGATTTAGAAGTGGGTAGCCATCTGGGATCAAGCAACCACCAAACAGTGTGGTTCACGATAAACACAGCCATAAAATCAAGCCATACAAAAGCAAGAGTATTGGACTTTAGGAGGGCTGACTTTGGGAAAATGAGAGAGTGCCTCAGAAAAGCACTAGCAAACAGGCAAGAAGGAGGGGTGGAGGAACAATGGAGAGTAATCAAAACAGCCATCACAGAGGCAACAAGCCTTTGTGTAAAGCAACTCAACAAAACACAACGAAGGAAAAAACCACTATGGTTCTCAAGAGAGGTGGCAGGGAAGGTTAAGAAGAAAAGGATAGCATTCAGGAAATATAAGGAAACACAGAAGGAGGAGGACAGAGAATTTTATCAGTTAAAGCAGAAAGAGGCTGGGAAGGCAGTCAGAATAGCAAAGGCCCAAACCAAGGAAAGGATAGCCAACTCTGTTAAGAAGGGGGATAAGACCTTTTATAGGTATATTAGGGAGCGAAGAAAAACCAAAGGAGAGGGAATGTGGGTAGAGGGTGACAATGAAAAAGCAGGGATACTGAACGAATATTTCTGCTCAGTATTCACAAAGGAAGAGGAGGGAGAGGTACCTAAACCAAACAAGAGAAACACTCTGAAGACGAGGGTCGATACCAGTCCATTTACAGAAGAAAGGGTTCTGAAAGAACTAATAAAATTGAAGGTGGACAAAGCAATGGGGCCTGATGGGATTCACCCAAGAATTCTAAAATAACTAAGGGTAGAACTAATGACACCACTGACTACTCTCTTTAACAAATAATGGGAGGGTACCTGAGGACTGGAGGAGGGCGGATGTGATTCCTCTTCACAAAAGTGGGAGCAGGACAGACGCAAAAAACTACAGACCAGTTAGTTTGACCTCAGTGGTAGGTAAAATGATGGAATCACTTCTGAAGGAAAGAACTGCTGAGTACCTAGAGGCCAGTGGGGCACAGGACCCAAGGCAGCATGGATTCACGATGGGAAGGTCATGTCAGATGAATCTAATAGATTTCTTTGACTGGGTGACCAAAGTAGTAGACCAGGGAGGGGCTGTGGACATGGCTTACCTAGATTTTAGCAAGGCATTTGATACAGTCCCACACAAAAGATTAATACACAAGTTAGCCAGCCTTGGAGTGGGTCTCAAGGTGGTAGCCTGGATAAAAAAATTGGCTAGACAACAGGATGCAAAGGGTAGTAATAAATGGAGTCCACAGTGAAGAAAGGAGGGTTACTAGCAGGGTACCGCAGGGTTCAGTACTGGGGCCGGTCCTTTTTAATGTCTTTATAAGTGACACTGCAGAGGAACTGGAAGGAAAAGTATGTCTCTTTGCAGATGACACAAAGATCTGCAACAGGGTTGATACACCAGATGGAGTGGAAAGGATGAGAAGGCACTTGGCAAGGTTGGAGGAATGGTCAAATGTATGGCAGCTCAGATTCAATGCAAAGAAGTGCAAGGTAATGCACCTGGGAAACAAAAACCCAGGGCAAGAGTACACAATGGGGGGTGAGATACTGACAACAGTAAAAAATGGAAAGGGACCAGAGAGTAATTATATCAGATGACCTAAAGGTGGGCAAGCAATGTGAGAAGGCAGTAAGGAAGGCTGGGGGATATTGGGATGCATAGGGAGAGGCATCAATAGTAGAAAACAGGAAGTTGTTATCCCTCTGTACAGACAGTTGGTGAGACCCCATCTGGAGTACTGTGTGCAGTTCTGGAGACCCCATCTCTGCAAAGACATAGACAGAGTGGAGGCTGTCTAGAGGAGAGCAACCAAAATGGTGCAGGGTCTGCATCAGAAGACATATGAAGAAAGACTAAAGGAGCTTAATATGTATACCCTTGAGGAAAGGAGGGAGAGAGGAGACATGATAGAAACTTTCAAGTACCTCAAGGGAATCAACAAAGTCCAAGAGGGCGGCATCTTTCAGAAAAAGAGATGTGCAAGAACAAGGGGGCACAATTTGAAGATAGAGGGGGGCGGCTCAGAGGTAATGTGAGGAAGTATTTTTCTACAGCGAGGGTTGTGGATGCATGGAACAGCCTCCCTGAGGAGGTTGTGGAGTCAAGAACAGTGGGGGAATTCAAGAATGCATGGGACAGACATAAGGCAGTCCTCGTGGGGGGGTAGGAGGAAGTAAGCTGTTGGTTAATTAGGATCTGCAGCTTATCTGTTAGGTAGGAAAATGGGCAGACTAGGTGGGCCAAGCGGTTCTTATCTGCCGTCAAATTCTATGTTTCTATGCACTCCAGTATCCCACTAGCCCTCTCAACTGCTTTGTCACACTGACTGCCCACGTTTAGGTCATCTGATATGATTACTTCCAGGTCTCTTTTTTGCTTGGTGGTTGTCAGCAGCACTTCTCCCATTTTGTACTCTCCCCTGGGGTTCTGTGCCCCAAGTGCATTACTTTGCACTTTGTGTTGAAACACAGCTACCATACCTAGAGTTTTCTCAGGTCTCTGCTCATCCTTTCCACACACCCACCCAACTGCACATTTTATTATCATCCGCAAAAAGGCAGACTTTCCCTTCTAGCTCCTCTGCAATGTCACTTATAAAGACATTAAAGAGGACCAGTCCCAGTACTGATCCCTAAGGCACCCCAATGGTCACCCTCCCCTCCTCTGAGTGAACTCCATTTACCATTACCTTCTGTTGCCTATCCCCTAACCAATTCCTTACCCAGTTTACCACCTTTGGACCCACTCCTAAGCTACCCAGTTTGCTTAGTAGCCTCCTTTATGGAACAGTGTTGAAAGCCTTACTGAAATCTAGGCAGGTCGCATCCACCGCTCCACCCTGATCTAATTCCTTGGCCTCCCAAAGTAATCAATCAGATTCATCTGATGTGATGCCGGGGCCCCACTGAATCCATGCTGCCTCGGGTCTTGCAACCTATTGGATTCAAGATATTCCAAAATCCTTTCCTTTAGCAGTGACTCCATAAACTTTCCCACCACCAGTGTCGGGCTGACTGGCCTATAACTGCCAGCCTCTTCCCTGCTACCACTTCTGTGAAATGGGACCACATCTGCCCTCCTCCAGTTCTCCGGAACCACTCCTGTTTCCAATGAGCTATTAAACAGGATTATCAGAGGTGCAGCCAGTACCTCCTTGAGCTCCATCAATACCCTTGGATGCACCCCATCTGGCCCCACTGCTTTGTCCACTTTCAGATTAGCAAGTCCCTTCAGGACACTCTCCTCTGAAAACAGACTAGTGTCCAACTCCCTCCCTCCAATGCTTCTGTTACCTTCCCTTTCTCCTTCCTCTGTGAACACTAAACAAAAGTATTTGTTCAGGACGTTTGCTCTTTCTTGGTTCCCCTCTGCACAATCCCCCCCTTCCCCTTTTAACCTTATGATCCCACTCCCGGTTGTCATCCTTTCGCTTACATACCTAAACAAATGTCTTGTCTGCTTTCATTACCACCTGAGCTGTTCTCTCTTCAGTTTGTGCCTTTGCATTCCTTACTGCTCTCCTCACTTCCCTCCATCTTCCCTGATACAATTCCCTATCCTCCTCCCTCTGCATTTTCTTATACCTTCTGAATGCTACCCTTTTAGCCTTTATCTTTTCTGCTACCTCTTTTGAGAAACACCGTGGTCTCTTCTTCCTTTTGGTTTTGATCACTTGCTTGACACAGAAGCTATTGCCTTCCCTATGAAGGCAGTATAGTGACGTGGTTAAGGGCACAGAGCTGCAAAGCTGGAGACCTGGGTTTGAATCCCATCAGCTCCCACTTGCATACTGTGCGACCCTGAGCAAGTCACTTAACTTCCTTGTGCTCCCAGGTCTCACCTGGAAACAAGTTCTGGCTTAGTGTGCCTTTCCTGGTTAAACAATTTCCCCTTCCTTTCCCTACGGCCCTTTTAGCTTCACCTGCTGCTCCTCCACCCAACCCTGGTCATCCCTCCACCAGGTCATCCCTGCAGCATTCACCCTTTTTAAAATCTGCCCTCCTGAAGTCTAGGACCCTTGCCCTTGTGTGGTTCAAGTCCGCAGTCATACTTGTACTGAACCACACTGTACAGTGACCACTGTTCCTTGGATGGCCTTCTATCTTGACATCTGCAATACTGTCCTAATTACTGAGTACCAGGTCTAGTACTGCCCCATCACGACTGGGTTCACTGTCTAGTTGCCTGAAGAATGCCTCCTTCAGGGGAGTCCAGGATGTCCTTTTTTCTAGCGAAAGCCACAGATAGGATGTTCCAAACAAATTCCGGCAGTTTTGACGTCCCCCACCAGCAGCACCTCCCCCTTTTCTGCCATCTTGCTAATAGCTTCCACCAGTACCTTATCTAATCCCTAACCCTCCATGTGGGGGTCTGTAAATCACACCAGTGCAAACTGGGGCTCCATTCCCGTGTCTAGGGTGTCCCACAGTACCTCTGCTCCTCGCTGTACTCCCTGCATCCTACTGCCGTGCAATGAAGGTACAAAGGGACTGCTCTGGCATGTATAACATTATGCGCTGGACTCAAATGCACCCCAATTGCATCCATCACGCACAGTTCCACGCATGGTAAGGATTGGGGTGTGGTGGGGGGAGTAATCCCATAACGCAGCATTTATAAAGCCACCTACATGTGGTGAAGGGTGGCAAGAGGGATGCATACAGCACAGCTGGGAGACATCAGTCATAAGGGCCTCCACACTCCTTGCCACCTAATCTCGCAGGGGCCCGACAGACACAACCTGACGGTACTGGCCCCTCTCTGACCATTCCTTGCACCAAGGGATGCAGGGCATGGACCAGACAATATTCCCCCCGATGTGTAGGAGATACAGGAGGTACCGACTTGGACCAACACATCCCAGGACCCCCTGCGGGCGAGCAGCAGAGGATAAGCTGGGCTTCAGATTGGAAGCTCAAAGCTTGGCCAAGCCCTACCCTCTATGTCTACCCCTGGCCATGTTGCCGGGCTCTGTGCCTGCATGTGGGTGCATTCCAGAGTTGACTTGCTGCTGGATCACACATGTATGCATGGTGTCACCCCCATGCAGAGAGCGGACATCCTTAGGCTGGAAACACATGGATCGTGGGTTGGCTAGCACTGTATGTGTACAAGGTCCATTGTGTGTTCCTTTGGAGAACTTTTGTATATAAAAGTTTACAAAACTGGAACATCAGTCATGAAACAAAATAGCTACAGCTAGGCGCTGTTAAAAACCTGCCTACAACTGCATGACGGACATGCTATTAAACAAATGAGGAGGAGCTGCACTCACTTGCTGAGATGAGATCCATATACTGACAGAGAGCATGAAGAAGCAGCCGCTCGTAACTGGAAAACAAAAGTAGAGACATTACGACAAAATCCAAAATTTGCAATCAGCCTTTTTTTTTTTTTAAATTTAAATCTCCATCTTTCCTTCCTAGTCCTGCTCCCCATCTGCCCTGGACAACCACTCAGCACTGTGCCTATCTGCATCTCTCTCCTTTTAAGCCCCTGGCTTGCCCACCCCCCCAAGGGGGGGCAGGTCCAGAGGCCCTGTAGGTGAAGACAGGTGTAGTAGACTGCATGGGGCCCCACTGTAACAGGCATCATGTTTCAAGCCAGGGAATCTCCTCTGGTTTTTCCCCACCCCCAAGGCCATTCACATGCTAGGGCTCCAGTGTCCATGTGGCAGACATCTTGTCCTCCCCAGACATTCCACCTGTGGTCACGCAGGTGTCAGTCAATGCTAGTGTGGAGTCTGGCATCAGTCCTCTCTGAAGGAGAGCATCATTTTAGGCCACTTGATCCTCCTCCTCCTGCCTGGCCAACCCCTGGGCTTACTCCTGAACCTGGGTCACCAGTGTCATAAGGGACAGCCCCACCTTTGCACCAACGAGCTGGCTGTACAATCAGACAGTTCTACACCTGAAATTCATAGGCTACCCATGTATACCTTGATTAAAGTGGCTGAGGAGTCCAAGCCCCACCCACTATAGAAAGCGAGAGAGAGCTGACATCAGGAGCAGACGGCTGGACACAGTCTGGGGAACCAACAGCTGGGCAATACAGTCTTCACACCATGCTCAATGTCACCTAAATACAGGTTACTCACCTGTAACAGGAGTTCTAGGAATGGTATATGTTGTTCATCCACACTTACTGGCAGGTTCCTTGCCGCTTTAAATCTTGCCGGAAGGTCTTCAAGCTAGCTCCTCCCACCCACCCGGGTGGTAAAACTCTCGGCTCCGCCCCATGACGCCAGATCTGGCCCGCTGGAAGCTCAGGTTGTGCGTCGAAGCCGGGGAGGTCAGGTGGGTTCGTGTGGATAAACAACATATACCATTCCTAGAACTCCTGTTACAGGTGAGTAACCTGTATTTCTAGGGACATGGATATGTTGTTCATCCACACTTATTGGCAGACTCCTAGCAGTTCTCCGGGAGGAGGGAGGCAAGGCGCACACCCCTAATACTTGCTTGGGAACAAAGATTGGAGAACCGAGGCCCCAAAACCAGCATCCCGGCGTGACTCAAGGTCGATGTGGTAGTGGGAAATAAAGGTGTGTGCTGACTTCCAGGTAGCAGCCCTGGAGATCTCCTGGATAGGGACATCCCTGGAAGCAGCCACCGATGCAGCAGTATGGCGGTAGAATGAGCTCCTATCCTCTGGGAGGCTCCATGCCCGCTAACTCATAGCAGAGATTTATGCAGGAGGTGACCCATCTGCCTATCGTCCGCTTGGCTGCAGGTCTGCCAGGTGCGGCTTCAGCGTGGGTGACAAACAGCTGGCGAACCTCTCCCAATTTCAACCCGTCGCTCCTTATAATGGCGGCGCCTTCTAGGGTCCAGGTATGGAGCCTATATTCGACCTCGAGGTGTGATTGGGGTAGAACACGCGGAGTCAATACCTGATTAAGGTGAAACTCCGACACCACCTTTGGAAGGAATTTCGGGTGGGGGCGTGGGACAACCTGTCCCTGTGGAAGACCAGGTAGAGGAGACTTCGATGCTCAGCGCCTGGGTTCTCCCATCCTTCTGGCTGACGGATAGCCACCAAGAAGGCGGTTTTCACGACAGGTGGGGAAGACCACACCTGTGCATTGGTTTGAATGGCTTGCCCATGAGCTTTGCCAGTACCAGCAGTAAATCCCGGAGGTGGGGGTTCCGCACTGGAGGGAAATGTGATCAAGGCCTTTGAAAAAGCACCCGACCACTTTTCCTGCGCCACTGACTGCTGACCGCCCGCGCCGTAAGCAGAAATGGCTGCCAGGTGCACCTTAAGGGTCAGCCGACCTAAGCCCTTGACTAGATAGGGACCATAGATAGTCCAAAATGCTCGCCACAGGACACAGAAAGGGTCCAACCCTTTTCCGACACCAAATGGAGAACCTCTTCCATTTGAAGGCATAGCATTTTCTGGTGCGACTCATTGGACGCCTCAACGACGTTGAGGACCTCGTCCGAAAGACCCAAGGCCTGGAACTCTAGCCGCTCAGGAACCAGGCCGTCAGGTGCAGGGATTGAAGGTCGGATGGAACACCTTCCTGATTGACTGAGAGCAGGTCCGGGCGAGCTGGAAGCTGCCACGGAGTCCTGGAGCTGAGACTGAGGAGATCTGGGTACCAGAACTGGCGAGGCCAATCTGGGGCTATCAGAATCACCTGCGCCTTGTCCCTCCTCGCTTTCAGCAGGACCCTGTGAATCAGGGAACGGGGGGAAAGGCGTAAAAGAGGCCCGGGGTCCACGGCCTCGAAAAGGCATCCCCTGCAGCGAGCCCTGCTGTGAGGGGGGGCATGAAACAGCCTCAGCCTGCTCCTCCTGGAGGCAAACAGATCCACCAGAGGTGTGCCCCAGGGAGAACAGGTCTTGTACTATCTCCGCAGGAGAGACCACTCATGCGATGCAGCCCCTATCCGGCTCAGGGCATCGGCCAGGGTGTTGGAGGCTCCTGCCACATGAATGGCCAGGAGATCCGCCTCCAGGCTGCGCACTAGTGACCAGATGCGGAGAGCTTCCTTGCATAGAGGCAAGGAGCGCCTCCCGCCCTGGCGGTTTAGATAGTACATGGTCGTGGTATTGTCCGTCTGGACTCGGACCACTTGACCCCGGAGAAACGGAGCAAAGGCGGTGAGAGCTAGGCAGACCGCACGGAGCTCCAGCAGGTTGATATGGCATCGGGACTCCCGCGGGGACCAGAGGCCGTGCGCTTGGTGTTCCCCCAGATGGGCACCCCAACCCATCAAAGAGGCGTCGGTCGATAGAGAGACCGTCGGCTCGGGGCGGACAAACGGGATACCCTCCTGCAGATGGGATGGAACGGTCCACCACTGGAGAGCGTTCCACATCTCCTGGGTCGTCCACACGCGCTGGTCCAGAGGGTCGCAACGCTGTGACCACTGGCTGGCCAGACCCCACTGGAGGGGGCGCATGTGTCAGCGTGCCCAACGGACTACGCTGGTACAGGCCGCCATAAGACCCAGGAGTCGCAGGAAGTCCCGGGCAGGGCGCGATTGCCCAACCAGAAATGATTGGGCAAAGGAGGTAAGAACCTCGGCCCTGTCCGCCGGGAGCCGTGCTCTGGCTCGAAGAGAGTCGAGCTCTGCCCCGATGAAGGATATCACCTGCTTCGGCTCGAGTTCCGACTTGGCCTCGTTGACCAGGAGGCCCAGTTGAGAGCAAACCCGGAGGGCCAGATTTCTGGACCGCTCCACCTCCAACCTGGAGGGGGCTGCTATCAGCCAATCGTCCAGGTAAGGGTACACCCGAACCCCTCGGCGCCGCAGGAAAGCTGTCACCGCTGCAATGCATTTGGTGAAGACCCTGGGAGCTGAAGAAAGGCCGAAGGGCATGGCCTGGAACTCGAAGAGGGATCCCTCCGCTCTGAAGCGGAGGAATCTCTGATGAGACGGACGGATAGGGACGTGAAAGAACGCGTCCTGGAAGTCCAGAGAACAGAACCACACCGTGTTCCAGAGATGGTATTATCTGAGCCAGAGTGACCATTCTGAAGGTTCGAGACCTTAGGAACTTGTTCAGGTCGTAGGTCTAAGATGGGGCGCCAGCCCCGTCCGTTCGGGACCAGGAAGTACCTGGACACGAACCCTGGTTCTGTGAAGGGTCCTCTATCTCTTTTATCACCCTTTCTGAAGGAGGAGGGCGATGTCGGCTCGACGAGCCTGTAGAGATTCTGGGGACCCCAAAGCCCCCCGCGGGGCGACGGCTCTGAAGGGTGGAGCCTGCTCGAATTCCAGAGGCAGGCCTCTTCCCACCACCTCCAAAACCCACCTGTCCATGGTAACAGCGGACCAGGCGGAAAGGAAGTGTCGGAGCCATCCCCACACGGGGGGAACCAGGGGCGAGGTGACAGGGATGGGGGTGACACCCCTCAGCCCGTCACTTAGCAGGCTTGGAGGAAGGACCGGCCTGGGGACCACCAGGGCCTTTTCCTCCTTGCTTCCTATTAGAGGAAGCCGATGGCTTGGGCTTGGAATACCAAGGTCTAGCCTGCTGGCCCTGACGCTGTTGTTGGGCCGGGCGTGTGGCGGGAGTAGAGGGACGAAAGGGCTTAGGCTGGGGCTTATGACCCTTGTCCCTCTGTGCGGACGAGACCGAATCCAAGGTGGCATTGGATTTTTCGATCCTCTGGAGGTGGCCTTCCACTCCAGGGCCGAACAGGTCTGTTCCCAGGAAAGGAACGTCTGCCAGCTTGTGCTGGGTATCCGCGGTAAAGGTGGATATTCGCAGCCACGCCAGCCGACGCATGGCCACAGCGGCCGCCACTGACCGGGCACGAGTCTCCTATATCCAGAGCAGTCTGGAGCTGTTGTTTGGCTACTGCCCTGCCCTGATCCCGCACCTGCTTGACCGTAGTCTGCAGGAAGATGAGGGACCGCCTCATCCAGGGAACCCAACAGGGCATGGGAGAAATGTGCCATGAGGACGGCCGAACTGGCCTGACGAAGGCCGAGAGAAGAGGCAGCATACACTTTCCGCCCCGAGTAGTCCAATTTCTTGGACTCTTTGTCGGGCGGTTTGTCCACGTCCCTGGCATTACCGGCACGCCGGAAAACACTGTCCGTGACCAGCCCTTCAGCCGAGGGGTGTTCAGAAAACCCGGACAGAAAGCCAGTAGGGACCGCATACTTCCTGGCCATCCTGGCCGAAGGCGCAGGACAGGAAGCCGGACGCTGCCAAAGTTCCAGGGCCGGCCCGACAATGGCTTCGGCCACTGGAAAGGCCTCCGTGGGAGAATCCCCTCGTCCAGAATCTCGGTGAGAGGATATCTGGCCCGCTTGGATACGGTTCAAGCTTCATCCCAGTGGATTCTGAGATGAGCCTAAGAAGTCCTAGGAAGGACGAAGGGCTATCGATCCACTGACTGCCCCAGAGGACTCCAAGTCAAAACGGCTTGGAGAACAGGAAGGAGTCATCCGACTCGAGGAGTTGTCGAATAGCTGCCTGGAGCCTGAGCCACCCTCCACTTGCCGAGGCTTGTCAGGCGTGAGGTTGACCGACAGCTCACGGGAAGGCCTTGGGCCAACCGCGATTCTTTCGTCGGAGCCCCAGCTGTCGGCTGAGGTGGAGGCGGTTCCACCACAATTGGTGGGGCAGCCGGAATAGGTCAGACAACTGGCCTGGAAACAGGCTCCTCGACCACTACCTGGTCCGGTGGCAACCACTTAATGGCCGGAGAAGAGGCCTGAGCCGGCTTATTGGCAAGAAAAAATTGTTGCCACATGAGGTCCTCGTATTTTCGGGGTAGCTTACGCCGAAGCCTTCCCTCCTCAGCCGAGGAGGAAGAAGAGGAAGAGCGGCGACGCTGCTTGCCGCGGTGCCGAGACCGTCTGTGTCGACGGGAACGGCTGGACCGCGAAGATGTCCGAGACCGAGACCGGTGAAGCGGGGAGCCGAGGATCGGCGATCCCCTCGGTTCGGTCGGCAAAACCGATGGCTCCTGATTCACCGGTACGGGAGAGCCAACGATATCCTCAGCCCTCACCGGGGGAACCGGGGAGGAGGGAATCTCGGCTTCTCCAGCCGACAACCCGTCTAACGGGTCGAGAAAAATCTCAACCTCGTCGGCGGGAGTCTCAGTCACCTGGCCTGACGGGGGCACCGTGAAGCCAGTGGCCGAAGCCGAGAATTCGACCGAAGTCGATTGTCGACGAGGGGAGGGGGATCTTTCCCGCTCCCAAGAGCGTCGACGATGAGACTTCCTTTAGACTTCTTCGACCGATGAAACGGACTCGAAGAAGTAGGACCCTCGCCTTTAGTTGAGAGGGTCAAGCAAAGCTCCTTAAAGGAAGCTGAATATGAGGTCCCGAGCGATAGAGGGACAAAGGCCGCAGAAGAGGAAGCCACGGCCTGAGCCGCCTGCTCTTCGAAGGCGACCAACCTCTCTAGTTGTTCGGCAGATCCCGCAGCCGCGGAAACCGCCAGTCGGGCCTCTTTGGATTTGACCGGAGGAAATCTTCTTTCGGGATGCCCCAGAAGTAAGCGGGCAGCGCAACTCGAGGACGACCGAGAAGGAGGTAACACAGGCTTAAGCCTGCGGGTCGTGCCCTGCACAGGCAATAAACGCACGTGGAGTGCGGGTCCGTCCCGAGACATCTTCTGCCCACAGGACATCTCCGAAACCGAGTCGATTTGTCCATCGTGAGCCGCTGAAGGAAGAAGACCAAGAAAGTTATAAAAGTTTTTTTCTTTTTAAACCGAAGGATTTTAGGCCAAAACTTAATCGCAGAGCGTTAAGGAGGGAACCTGAGCTTCCAAGCGGTAAGGAAGATCTGGCGTCATGGGGCGGAGCCGAGAGTTTTACCACCCGGGTGGGTGGGAGGAGCTAGCTTGAAGACCTTCCGGCAAGATTTAAAGCGGCAAGGAACCTGCCAATAAGTGTGGATGAACAACATATCCATGTCCCTAGAACCTTTTTTATGAGCAAGGATAACCTAAGACAATGAAGCAGTAGGGTCAAGCAACCAACTAAAGAATTCATGGAAACGCCACCTCTCCCTAAATTCTTTGAGCATGAGTCAATCAAGCAGCACAGCTGAGGGTAAGAAGAACAGTGCCTCGGTCTAAACAAATTCAGAAGACAGGGAGGTCAGGTACTTAGAGCAAACTATGAACCAGCAGACCAAGGGTTTGAATCCAACTACAGCCAGTCTCATCATGTGACACAGACAAGTCCCTTGACCTTTCAGTGCTTCAGTCACTTAATAGTTAAATGTGGGACCCCAATGAAAATGAGATGTGGCATCTCAGCTCGATTATCCTGGGTAAATAAAAGGCGCAGAAAATGGGTCAGGAATTGATCAGGCAACACAAAGTGAGACGGGGACTTTAGGTGGGTCATACCTGAGCTTTTAGCTCAGTGTGCCTTTCCCAGCCAAACATTCTAAAATAAAGTAAGATATTCCACTTGTAACATAAGTGTGACACGTACTAGAATGAAGTTTGTGGCAGCTGTAATCTGTTCTACAACTGACACAAACTCCATTTCAGGTGCCCTACTGGACTTCAAATGGAATTGTTTTATTACTTCTGGTCAGTTTCCAGTCCAGGGCAGGCTTCGCTTCCCACATTGTCACCACACTTGGTCTGAGGCACATGCCAGACTGGGCAAAGGGAGTGCAGGCAGAGGTACAAGAGGTTGCACAGGTGATGGGATCCCAGGCTGGAGTACAGCTTATTCCAGTACTACAACGTTACCCAAAGGCAATGCTCTTTCTTCCTCCTGGTGCTGGTTTTACCGTCTGCACCACTAGGAAGCAGCCTAAATCCTAGCAAAGTCAAAAGCCATGAACTACATGCCTCAGCTCATCACCCTGCCAACCAAGGGGAGTCTAAAATATAAGGATCATTGAAGATTCCCTTCGGCTGTGGCCCAAGCTCCATTATGGCTCAGTCACCTCCTTCACAGCAGCCATTTGGGTTTTGCTCTGGCCTGCAGTGTGATGGGTGTTGTTTGATGGGGGTGGGCTGGGAACCCACCCCCTTGTCCAAGTACAGCAGGACGACATAATCAGGTTTGTGCCATGGAAATGGAACTGAACTGCAGGCCAAGAGAAGAGAGACCATGGATACAGTTTACCTGTTGTCCAGCATGTCGGTGTAAACGGAGTCTGGTTTAATGGAGAAAACCGATAACAAGTCCTCCTCCAAAATTTCAAGCATTCCCTATAAAACAGACATGAAAAGCTGAAACCCAATTTAAAAAGTGACATTCTTCCCTCCCCATTCTTCTAGGTAAAACTGGAGGATAGAGAAAATGCAGTGGTGAAGGGGCAGCTAAAACAGAAAACTGCCCCTCCCCCACATTGTGTGAAACTCACCAGCGGGATTTGGCGTCGTTTCAGAGTGGTACGCAGCCGGCGGTCGATTCTCTGGAAGCAGTCATTTGAGGTATATGCAGGATGCTCTGGAAACAAGGAATAGAGTTGTGTTTATTGTTGGGAAACAAGACATGGAGATGTGTCTATTACTGTTGTGCAGCAGTGCTGTGTCCACCACACCCTGGAGGAGGACAGCATCCTGTGGGATGCCAAATTCTTGTCTTGCTAGCCTCCATCATTCCAGGTTCAGGCTACAAACCCAGAACAACAAAACAGCATGCTGGTCTGAAGCTACAATACAGCACAATGGTGGAACAGAGGCACACCCAGTCAATTGTTCCACTCCACAATCCATACTCCATTCTGGGGGAGCATAGCTCCCCTATGGATGCACCCGCAGAGAAGACTGAGGACAACTGTCACAAGGGAGGCCCACAGGAAGGAGGCAGAGGACACCACAGGGAAAGGAAGCAGCTCCTGGTGGGGAACTCAATTATTAGGGGAATAGAACTGGGGGGAGCTGGGAAAACTGAAGTAAGGTGCCTGCCTGGTGCCATGGCTTGAGGGACAGGAAGCGCATCCCCAGAATCACGAGAACAGCTGTAAGGAGTCTGAGTTGGACGCCATTGTCCACCTAGGGACAAATGACTTGGCTCATCATGAGATTAGAGCAGTGCAGGAGGACACTGTAGAGTTGGGGAGGGGCCTAAGACAAGTAGCACACACAGTATCCTTCTCAGAGGTGCTGCCTGTCAATGGCATGGGGGAGGCGAGGGTAATTAGCACCATGCAGTTTAATGAATGGTTGAAAAATGGTGCGGAGCACAGGGGTTTGGCTTCATTGGGGACTGGGGTTCCACCTGAGGGACACCAGCCTATACTGGCAGGATGGTCTGCATCTGTCCAGGAAGGAACAAGTCTTTTGAGCAATCGGTTTAAATGCTTCATTGGCAAGCTTTTAAACTAGCTGCAGGGGGGTACTGATAAGCAGCAGGAAAATACCAGCCTCTCCTACAAAACAGGGTACTAAATGAGAAAAAGACTGAGGTAGAAAGGTCAGTGGGGGATGCTGCAACAGAAGGTAAAGCCATCAAAAAATGGAGAGCAATGAGTACCAATGCCCGTAGTCTGGGTAACAAGCTTCCTGAATTAGTGGCCTTGATGGAGGAGGAACATCTGGATATCGTGGCAGTCACAGAAACATGGTACACACAAAACCATAACTGGGACGTAAACATACCAGGATACACTATCTACAGGAGGGACAGGGAGGGTAAAAGAGGAGGAGGAGTAGCTCTTTACATAAGGGAAGGAATAAAAGCAACAGAACAAAAGGGTAAACAGGGAGGAGAAGCAGCACTGTGGGTAAATTTGGAGACAGGCAATGGCACCACAATCCGCACAGGGGTTGTATACAGACCCCCTTCTCAGGGGGAGGAAATGGACAAGGAAATGATAGAAAGTATACTTAGAATGGCAGAAAAAGGGGAGATATTGCTGATGGGTGATCTGAATATGCCAGATGTTAACTGGAGTGCAGTTGCAGCAGCCACTTCGAAGA
Source organism: Neoceratodus forsteri (assembly GCA_016271365.2). Taxonomy (NCBI): domain Eukaryota; kingdom Metazoa; phylum Chordata; order Ceratodontiformes; family Ceratodontidae; genus Neoceratodus; species Neoceratodus forsteri. The sequence goes on from JADMNL010000031.1 coordinate 115,796,394, forward strand.
GTGGGGTTATTCTAGATGCCCTACAGGGGGCATGCCTCAGACAACTAGTATTGGAGCCCACTCGAGAGGGAGCAATCTTAGACCTGGTTCTCTCAAATGGAGATGGAGAGAGGATCACAGATATAGAAGTGGGTAGCCATCTGGGAACTAGCGACCATCGAACAGTATGGTTCACAATAAACACAGCAATAGAGTCAAGCATACAAAAGCAAAAGTACTGGACTTTAGGAGGGCTGACTTTACTAAATGGGCGAAAGTGCCTAAGGAATGCACCAGCAAATGGGCAGGAAGGAGGGTGGAAGAACAATGGGGAATAATAAAACTACCATCACAGAGGTAACAAGCCTTTGTGTGAAGCAAATAAACAAAACAAAACAATGTAAGAAACCACTATGGTTCTCAAAGGAAGTGCCAGTGAAGGTTCAAGAGAAAAGAAAGCATTCAGGAAGTACAAGGAATCGTAGAAGGAGCAGGACAGAGAACTGTATCAGTTAAAGCAAAGGAGGCTGGAAGGCAGTCAGAACAGCAAAGGCCCAAACCGAGGAAAAGATAGCCAACTCAGTTAAGAAGGGGATAAACCTTTTATAGGTACATCAGGAGCGAAGGAAGACCAAGGAGGGATAGTGAGGCTTAATAAAGGGGAGGGAGGGTGGGCAGAGGGAGACTGTGAAAAGGCAGAGATACTAAACAAAATTTTTGCTCAGTATTTACAAATGAAGAGGGGGAGGTACCTAAAACAAACAGTAGAAACACTCTGGATGCAGAAGTTGATACCAGCCCATTTACAGAAGAAAGGGTTCTGAAAGAACTCTTAAAACTGAAGGTGGACAAAGCAATGGGGGCCTGATGGGATTCATCCCAGAATTCTAAAAGAACTAAGGGTTGAACTAGTGACACCACTGACTACCCTTTTTAACAAATCATGAGAGGATGGGGTGGTACCCGAGGACTGGAGCAGGGCAGATGTGATTCCCCTTCACAAAAGTGGGAGCAAAGCAGAAGCAGGAAACTACAGACCTGTTACTTTAACCTCAGTGATAGGGAAAATGATGGAATCACTTCTGAAGGAAAGAACTGTCGAGTATCTAGAGGCCAGAGGGGCACAGAACCCTAGGCAGCATGGATTCACAGCGGGAAGGTCATGCCAGACGAAGCTGATAGATTTCTTTGACTGGGTGACCAAAGTAGTAGATCAGGGAGGGGCTGTGGACATGGCCTACCTAGACTTTAGCAAGGCATTTGACACAGTCCCACACAAAAGATCAATATACAAGTTAGCCAGCCTGGGAGTGGGTCCCAAGATGACAGCCTGGGTAAAGAATTGGCTGGAGAATAGGACACAGAGAGTAATAGTAAATGGAGTCCACCCAGAAGAAAGGAGGGTTACTAGTGGGCACCGCAGGGTTCAGTATTAGATCGTCCTCTTCAATGTCTTTATAGTTTGCTACTGCAGAGGGACTGAAGGAAAAGTATGTCTCTTGCAGATGACACAAAGATCTGCAACAGAGTTGATGCACAGGGTGGGGTGGAAAGGATGAGAAGGGACTTGGCAAGGTTAGAGGAATGGTCAAATGAATGGCAGCTTAGATTCAATGCTAAGAAGTGCAAGGTAATGCACCTGGGAAACAAAAACCCAGGGGAAGAGTACACAATGGGGGTGAGATATTAACAACAAAAATGGAAAGGGACCTGGGGGTAGTCATATCAGATGACCTACCGGTGGGCAAGCAATGTGAGAGGGCAGCAAGGAGGGCTGGGGGATACTGGGATGTATAGGGAGAGGCATCACCAGTAGAAAACAGGAAGTTATTATCCCTCTGTACAGACAGCTGGTGAGACCCCATCTGGAGTACTGTGTGCAGTTCTGGAGACCCAATCTCCGCAAAGACAGACAGGATGGAAGCTGTCCAGAGGAGGGCAGCTAAAATGGTGCAGGGTCTGCACCGGAAGACATATGAAGAGAGATGAAAGGAGCTTAATATGTATAGCCTCGAGGAAAGGAGGGAGAGGGGACACGATAGAAATGTTCAAGTACCTCAAGGGAATCAACAAAGTCCAAGAGGGTAGCATCTTTCAAAAAAAAAAAAAAAAGAGTGTGCAAGAACAAGAGGGCACAATTTGAAGATGGGGGTGGGTGGGGTGGCTCAGAGGTAATTTAAGGAAGTATTTTTCCACAGAGAGGGTTGTGGATGCATGGAACGGCCTTCCGGAGGAGGTTGTGGAGTCAAAATCAGTGGTGGAATTCAAGCATGCATGGGACAGTTATAAGGCCATTCTAGGGGGTGGGGGTAGGAAGAGGTAGGCTGCTGGTTAACTAGGATCTGCAGCTTATCCAGCAGGTAGGGAAATGGGCGGACTGGGTGGGCCAAGCGGTCCTCATCTGCTGTCAAATTCTATGCTTCTATACTTCTACTTAAAAAAAAAAAAATCTGTGCCGGCTCCATGGCGCCATGTGAAGGGGTTTGCTCAGCACGCTGGCAACCCGGGTTCACAGGCCCTTCACACTTGGAAGAGAGGGACCCTCCCGGCAGAGGGATATGCTGGGGTATACAGGTAAGATTGTGATTGGGGCATGGTAGAAGGTGGCAGGGCAGGTACTGACACGCTGAGGGAGGAGCATAAAGAAATAAAAAAACTTTAAAATCGGTGCCTTCAGCACATAAGGGGAATAAAGTGGCAACCTGCGATAGCAGGGCAAGATACAAAGCAAGCAGAGGAAGAGGACTTCTCTTTTATTGTAACAAGGTGTATGTTTATTTATTTAGTTTTGTTTACCGGGTAAGTACACTAGACAAGTTTTATGCCTATTTTCAGGAACGACCCGGGAGAGTACAAAAGGGTACAACAGGTACATTGATACAGTAATTGGTTCAGACGAATACATACCCCCTTCCCTATTTATAAAGGTTTACATAACTGGTTTACACTGCAATCGGCTTACTCACTCCAAAAAACCTAACATATGAAACTATATAACAACCAATAAACAAAATATTTTATTTTGTTTTACACAATTACCAGGCAGGCTCTCAAAAAAATAAAAAAGGAGAGGAAAAAAGAAATAAGGAGTTCTGTAGCTCCCAGCAAAATTGTATTCACTAACCTTCCTGGTTTTACCCTTGTAATCAAGAAAACAACCATGTCCACCACCTCAAATGTTCCATGGATTGCAAACATTGGTAAATAAAACTGTGTGTGCTATACTGGTACATGTGGAAGACCTGGTTTCTCCTTTGTAGGAGTTGGTGTCAGTTTCTTTATACTCCTTACTCTGCCTTCTAATATGGTTCTGCTTCAGGTCTTTCCAAGTATGCCCACCCCACTGCCCCCAAAGCTCACGGCCCGCTTACCAGTGCTGCCTTCAGACCCCCTCCACTCCTCTGCCACAGGCACGGTTCTACCCTGCCTGAGACCCCTGCGGTACCACCAGGGTGAACTAAGTGCACAAGCAGGGTACAGTTTCTGAGGGTGGTGCAGCCAGCACTTCAGGGCACAGTGGCGAGGAGGGAGCAGCCATGAGCCATCATCCGGCACACTAGGGGCCAGTGCTCCCTGTTCTTGTTGGTCCCTCCACATGCATGCACATATATGCGTGTACAAAATATGGCAGCCGGGGGGGGCGCCTCTGGCTACACATGGCCACCCATGAAGAGAAGAATGGCTCCATCAGGTTACCCTTAGGAGGTGCCGTTGTGGCACTGCATGGCAGTCCACCTTACCTTGAAAGACACTGCCCTCTAGTGTTGCTCCAGACACTTTGAATGACTTTTTTTTGTAGACCGTTTACTCTCCTTGTCAAGCAGCAGATGTACCACATGTGGCCCCTTCCTGAGCTGCCCCACAGCCCCCTGACTCCAGCCTCTCCCAAGACTTAATACCTTTCCAGGTCTCTGTGGCTTACCCCCCCCCCCATGGTGGGGACCTCGAGATGGTGGAATCCAGAGGGGAATGAGATGGGAGGTGAAGAGGCTGCCTAGGGTCAGCGGGTGCAGGACCTGGAAGGCCCAGGGGCATCTTGAACTGAGGTCACCAGCATCGTGAGTCGTAGGGCTAATGCTGCACTGATGGGCTGGACTTGCTTTACATAGTTTTTAAGTGACTGTGAAGTACTGCATGTGTATGCCTAGTGAATATTGTAACTGAAGTTTTTTTTTAACCACTGTTATATTAAAATATGTATAAACTTCAACCACATCTTCTCAGTTGTAATAAAGAAATAAAAATGCCTGAAAAACGTTAAGCATGTTGCAAATGTTAGGAAAATTACAAATTGAGGCCACCTGATGGCGCAGTGGAGGCACACCGCATAAAACCATCATACTGGTGACCTAGGCGGAGGAGCAGACTTGAGAAGCTGGAGCTGGGTGGACCAGGGCAGCAAATCCCAGCGTGGGGAGGGTGGCACAAGGCTTGGCCATCGCAGAGAGTGGGTGGTGAGGAGCATGGTCCTCCACATAGGGTCACGCTGCAACATGCCAGGCCACATAGAGGCAGTAAGGCGCCAGTAGGGTGGGGGGAGGGACAAAAATAAAAACCAGAGAAGAAAAGCATGGAGCAAAGACTGTTCAATGAAATGTCAGTATGCAGGCCACGCACCCCTGCCTGACACCCATATATCCGTGGGTGATAAGTGGAGCAACTGGTCTGGCAGTTGACACAAGGGGATAAAAAGACAGGGTGTGTGTGAGAGGGTCACAAATTTCAACTCATGGATAGTGCATTATAACTCCAGCTAACTAAATCTCTCCCAAGACTGATAAAATTGAAATACATACTCTGGGGGTACCCTACCAAGTCTCCTCCTTCTCTCTAACTGAGGAGAAATTGGTATAACATTCTTTTGGAGGAGCTGGAGGAGACCCTTGGAAAGGAGAGGGAGGAGAGAGCCCGAAGCATAAGCAACCGTAGAACTACCTTGCCTCTCCACCTGTAGATTGTAACCCCAAATGGGAGCTACTGTCTGATTACTCACTTATCTTAAACAGATATTCAGAATTAACTACTACTTATTACAAAATACAGTACTGTCTTTTTCCCTCAGAGACTAGCCAACAGGGACTCAAGATCTATGAGAAGAATCTTCCTGCACTACTGGTCTGAGCTCTAGCCTTTGATAGCCCGCCCCAACCCCACAAGTAATATAAGAATCGAATAATCCATCTATACGAGTTATAACTATTTATGTATTCCTGCTGTGAGTTTAAGAATTGTATAAATGAAATAAGCTATGTGAAACCTGATGACATGTATGTATATGTGTTTAAAACCTAATAAAAAAGATATTTACAAAATGAATAGTGCATCACAACAGAATGATACACTTTGAAAAACTTATTTTACTTGTGTGGGCAGATCAATCACTGCATATGGCTAATCACTGCATGAGAGAACAAACGTTACTTAATGTTACGTTACTCAGTATACCCTTGAGTACAGGAAATTACATCCTTTGTCATCATCACTCTCTTGGAGCTTTCCATTACAAAGATGTCAGCTCAATATCTTTAAAAAGTGCTGTATCCAAATGTAAGAACCAAATAAGCATACCACAAACGCAATGCGATGCCCTCGGTACACAAGTTAAAGGAGGGCATCTGAAGGCAGTAAACAAGCCGCTGCCTGAGGAAACGCAGGAACAGAATGCAGAAAAGCTGGAGGCTGGATTTAGGAAGGCCCAGGCACAAGCAATGCAGTACAGACACCCATGTTCTTGAAAGACATTCCATTTCCCCATTTCGCACGTCCTTTAGTAGGAAAACTGCAGCTCACCTGTAAGCCTTCATTTTCTGTAGAAGTATTCTTTAAATACTCGTCCCTATTCTGGTATTGTTTCATATGTCCTGGCCTTTTAGTTCCCTCTCTGAGTATTTCTGATTTACATACTGGCAGTAGGGACCATTTTAAGACAGTATGATATTGTTTATGCTCTTTATTAAGCTCTTAAACTTTGCCACGATGCATCTTTGTTTCATCAAAGAACACTGACTGGCCGGCCCACCGGCGCAGCGGTTGGATTTCTGCTAGCGGCGTCAGCGACCGGGTTGAATGAGCCCGGGAAGCTGGAAGGCGACGGGGGAGAGGGCAGGCGTCCTAAGGACTGCTCGTCCTCTCCGGGTATCAGAGCTCGGCTCTTGTCTGACCCCGGGTGGAGACCCGAGGTGTAACAAGACCGAAGACTGACAAGGGGAGGCGACGTGCCAGACGTCAGCGCTTAAGCGCCTTGACGTCAGGGGACACGGCACGTCGCAAGAGGAACACCGGAAAAAGCACCTAGGCCTCCCGGTAGACGGAGCACTAGGCCCCGACCCTCAATGCCCCTGCCTGCCCAGAGACAGCATCGCGACGAAGCACAGTGTGTCTCGGGTGAAAGGGCCCCCACCCGTACCCGCCTGGGATAACCAAGGCTCCATGGGGATGGACTGCTCTGGTCCACAGGCAGGAGCGCAGGGCTGAAAAGGCCGTTGGGTGTCTCCCGAAGAGAGGGGGGCCGCAGGGGAGGGGGAGTAAAAAAAAAAAAAAAAAAAAGAACACTGACTGCAAAGGACACAAATGATGACATGCGTTGTTGTTTTGGTCAAATGGTAATTACCACTAGTATGCAAATCAGAAATCTCCACTGGGTTTGATAGATCTGTAGAGATGAAACAATATAAAAACTGGAATCAATATTTAAAGGGGGGGGTGCAAAAAACACACCTTCTACAGAGAGATGACTTGAGAGGTTCACTGCAGTTCTCCTTTAAGATTTGGAATAATTAACAGGGAGCAGCCTTAAATATAGCTACTGCAAGGTTTTCATAGATAGTCTCAGCTGGATTTGACCACCAAGAGCTTAATCTCATTGTGCTTGTGGCTTCAAAGATGTAGAATGCAAGAGACACTGCTCTCCGACTTTATGGGACTTTGACATCAGGGCTAACTTTAAGTCACAAAGCTTACGCTCTAATACGGTGACTACAAAATGGAATTTGACTGTGTTACACTTGGACCACTGATGCTGATCCCTGTATAAATTTTGTTGTAAATATAAGAAATTAATGTATGATGACTGTGGCAGAGGAAAAGGCTGTCTTACTGGAACTGACACATCAAGACCCCCCAGGGATAGTTCAAAGGACAGGAGGTGGTTTGAGTCTGCAGCTATTTAAAAGGCAATTCCTTTGTTCAATTTTCTTTGAAGGCAGGAACCAAAGTATCCACTTTATGATGCCCTCAGGGAGATCCTTTGACTTGCATAGTTACCAGGAAGAACTTGTGGGGAGGGGTGTTGGAGAGAGGCCAGAATGGACATTGAAGAGGTTTGATGTCTGAGCCAGGGAGGACCCAGACGACTTTGGAAGGTCAAATACACATTCCCAGGAAGCCTTGGGAGGACATCACAGAACCTGTTTGTATGTGTGTGGCGCAGAACAAAAACCAGTTCTGACTAGTTACCCTGAAGAGAGGAAACTGAGTATGTCACTTATTTTTTTTAAATCTTGTTGGGACATCCTGTGTGGTAACATATAACTTTTAATATACCAAGGCGGAGTTTAATGATCTCAGAGAGGAGGCCGGCTCAGAACTCTTTTACCCAACTGAACAAGCCTTAAGAGACACATAAGACAATATTATCTGATGGAGGGAGAATCATCACAGCACTGAAAGAGAGTAAGATTAGACCAGTCTGAATGTATGTATTGTAGAAACTTGCACTTTAAACCCATTTATTTTAAGGATGTATGTGTTGGGATATATTTTGTTCTGTAATTACTGTTCTGTTTTGATATTTTTAAAGTAAAGAGATATTTTTACAACGGAACTGTCTGGAGTGCCCTGACATTTCTTTTTATTTAAGTGGAACTTTCAAAGGTTATAAGTAACACTGTGTATGGGCTTATTGTATACCAAACTGGGAAATGGACAGAGTTCTCTAAAGTCTTGCATAGAGTTCTAAGGGTTCATTTCAAAGACCTGGTTGGGTGCTCGTAGGCAAAGATAGCTGCCCCAAGACAGAATTATCTGAGCCTGATAACTGGGTATGCTAACAAGAGGTTATCAGTTTGAATCCCTCCAGAGCTTGAGACTAAGGTGACTTGAGTCCACAAAACAGACAAGAGGGCTACCTTGTCTGTTCACTGTACACAAATCGTACACTCAGAGGTTGGCACTTTGGGAGTAGAGGGCTGACCGGCTGAGCAAGTTTGTGACGGACTGCACCATATAGATGTATTTGGAAGTAAAGTTGAGCAGCAGGGATCAACACTGGGGCTTGAAACAGAGCGAAAACTGAGTAAGCAGAAATATTCTGCTTTAATAAAAATGCAGAGGCTTAAAGTAGAAAAAAACTCTTGGGACATAAATCTGACTTAAGACCTAGAAGCTCTGTGTGAGGACCATCTCACTAGTCTGTTCAGGTAAAACAGAAGAGGATCAGATGTGGCCTGTCTCACCGTGTGCTGTCACATACAGGGATTGAAACTGGCACCAGCCCACTAGCTACATGCAGGCAGATTTTGTTTCAGGCTACTAAGATTTTCTTTTAACTAGTCCTGTGGGCTTGTACTGGCGAAGGTAGCATTTTAATAAGTACACTAGCTGGGCCAGTGAAAAAATCTAAAGGGCTGATGGATTATCCTAGTCATTAGCCCTGCTGGCTAGTGGCCGCAAAACTTAATTTTGACCCCTACACATACGCTAAATGAAGCACGAGCCACTGTTAACCAGGATTTGAAATCGGATAAATCTCACTAATCCAAACCAATGCAACTGTCAGATTTTAAGTAAAACCCTCCTCCTCGATACAATCCAAGACTCCAGTCTGGCTAAAATCGGGGTATGGAACGAGAGGGGTTATGGCCTCAGTCTTTCACATTCTCAAGGAGGATGACAAACTCGAACAGTCGGAAATGTCTGATCTGGTGTCCTACAGCAGGACTCGGGGCCACACCCTGAAAGCTCAAGGATGGAATATTCCAGGGTGACATTAGGAGGCTTTTTCTCTTTCTCTCTCTCTCTCAGAGGGTGGAGAACCTCTGGAAAAGCCTATCAGCAGAGACAGTTGAACCTATGGAAGAGCCTACCAGTGGAAACAGTGGCATGAAGACAGTACATATATTTAAGGTAAGCTTGGACAAATTTCTGCTTACCAAGGGAATCACTGGGCACCCTTGGTAGTACAGGGTACCCTGGGTAGTAGGGTGAGTGGGGATTCACAGAGTGCCCTGGGTAGCAGAGTGTACAGAATCACTGGATACCCTGAGGTAGCAGAATGGGCAGGGAATCACTTGGTACCCTCGTTACTAGGGTGGGTGGGTGGGGGAGAATTACAGGGTACCCGAGTAGTAGGGCAGGTCGGGAGTCACAGGGAATCCTGGGTAATAGGGTGGGTGGGGAATTACTGGGTACTGAATCATATGGTACCCTGGGTAGTAGTGTGGGTAGGGAATTATACAGTACCCTGGGCAACAGAGTGGACAGTGAATCACAGAGTACCCTCGGTAGCAGAATGGGTGGGGAATTGGGTACCTTGGGAAGTAGTGTGGGTGGGGAATCATTGGGTATTCTGGGTAGTAGCGTGGGTGAGGAATCACAGTGTACTCTACATAGCAGGGTGGGTGAGGAATGACAGGGTACCCAGGGTAGTAGGGCAGGTGGGGAATCACAGGGTACCTTGGGTCATGGAGTTGGTGAGGAATCACATGGTACCCTGGGTAATACATGAATAGGGAATCACAGGGTACCCTGGGTAACATGATGGATGGGGAATCACTGCATATCTTGGGTAGTAGAATGGGTGGGTAATCACAGGGTACCATGGTAGTACATTGGGTACTCTAGGTAGTACATAGGGTGGGGAATCACAGGGTACCCTGGATAGTACAGTGGGTGGCGAATCACAGGGTACCCTGGGAAGAATCACTGGGCACTCTGGGTAGTGCAGTGGATGGCAAATCACAGGGTATCAGGGTAATAGGATGGGTGGGGAAATCACAGGGTACCTTGCGTAGTACACTGAGTGAGAATCACAGGGTACCCTGGGTTGTAGAGTGGGTGGGGAATCACAGGCTACCCTGGGTAGTACAGTGGGTGGGGAAATCACAGGGTACCCTGGGTAGTACAGTGGGTGAGGAAATCACTGGATACTCTGTGTAGTAGTGGGAAGGGAATAACAGGGCACCTTGGGTACTACGGTGGGTAGAGAATCAAAGGGTACCTTCAGTAGTACAGTGAATGGGGAAACACTGGGTACTCTGGGTAGCAGAGTGAGTAGGGAATCACAGGGTACCATAGGTAGTACAGTGGGTAGGGAATCACAGCGTACCCTGAGTAGTACAGTGGGCAGGGAATCACAAGGCACCCTCGGTAGTACAGAGGGCAGGGAATCACAGGGCACCCTGGCTAGTACAGTGGGTAGGGAATCACTGAGAACCCTGGATAGTGCAGTGGATGGCAAATCACAGGGTACCAAGGTAGTAGGATGGGTGGGGAAATCACAGGGTACCTTGCGTAGTACACTGAGTGAGAATCACAGGGCACCCTGGCTAGTACAGTAAGTAGGGTACCCAGGGTAGTACAGTGGGTGGGGAATCACAGGGCACCCTGGGTAGTACAGTGGTTAGGGAATCACAGAGTTTCCTGGGTAGTACAGTGGATGGGGAAACACTAGGTACCCAGGTAGTAGAATGGGTGGGGATTCCATATAAATTGATTTGTTTGCATAGCATACTGAAGTCATCTCTGCGTATGAAGTAGGGGGGCAGACATGATGGAACTAGAGTCCCTTCTGGCCTTCAATTACTGTTACGATGAATGGATCTGGGGCAGAAAGTAATTAAGTAAGCGATATGAAAATGCCCTTGACGGGCCAGCCTGGTGGCGCTGAGGGTTGAGACGCTGGACACCTCACCTCGTGCCACGCTGGCGACTCAGATTCGGGAACGAGCCTGGGTCACTGGGGTCGGCAGGGAGAGGAAGTATCGAGCGTGCAGAGGACAGCTCTCCTTCCTCGGGGATCCAGGACTATGCCCAGCACCGCAGTGACTTCGATGGAGACCGGAGGTACTACAATGCTACAGGGATTGGTTAGGGCTGCGGAGCCACAAGACGCCCTCCTGCTGCCATAGCACGTCGGCTCCGCCTGGGGGGCGGGGGTGAGGTGGAATGAGGAAAAATACGGAAAAACCCTCCACCTCCTGATAGGTAACGGGGGGGGGGGGGTTGGTCCACCATGCCCAGAGTCGGGCCTTCCTCTCGCCACCTGTGTGCTCCCATCCGCCATGCTCCGCCAGACTAGATTCATAGATAGAGCGCCAGGAGGAGTTCATCTGGGGGTCCTGCCTCGCGGGACTCAGAGCCGGGGGGCCAGGCGGTAGCAGCGATGGATGGAAGGGGTGAGAGGGGCTTCAGATGGCCGGGACCCCGTGTGACCACTCCTGAAAGAGTGAGAAAGAAAGATGTAAAAAAAAAGAAAATGCCCTTGGCTTTGCTAACCACTTCACTCTCCTACATATCTGACTGCTGTTTTAGTGTTAAACAATCGGTTTACCACACCGCCTCAGTGTTGTGATGGGCTGAGGCCTCGACTGCCACATGACCCACCACACCCGTGATATGGGTTTGGGAACCGGGCAGTATCACTGGGGGTTGGCTGGGAGAAGGAGGAGGATTTGTTCACAGACAGTGCTCCTCCTTGGGGGCAGAGCAAGCCGCTGCTTGCCTGCCACCCCCGGAGGTTGACTGGCACAGCATCAGCAGCCACTTCCTAAATGGTTGGGGGCAGGCGCTGGAGTACTCAAGGAGTTTTCATGCCGTACATCCGTACCACTGCACAAATTCCCGCTCTACCACCCACTGAGATAAGCAAGTAGTTGGGAGAAGGCCCGGGACACTGACAGACGATGCTGGGGGTCACCATCAGAAAGAGGGGCCGCTCATGGAGACCGGGGGATAAACAAAGGATGTGGAAGAAAAATCTGTTTACCTTCTCTCTTGTCCTCACATTTGGCAGAAAACTTTCCTTTCTGTTTCTTGCGAGTTTCTTCATCCAAGAAGCGAATTAATTTCTCCTGCTCCTCCCCAGTTTGGTTCAGGAAATCATTCCAGACCTAATATGATAAACAGAAATCAGGCAAACGCAGCAGTGTCCACATACAGCTGACTAGAATCAGACAGCACTCGTGTTACTGGACTGCAACATTGGCATTATTCAGGGGAACCATTTATAATATGCAGTTATTGTCCGTATCTTGTATAAATATATAATTTGATGGCAGATAAGGACTGTTTGGCCCACCCAGTCTGCCCATTTCCCTACCTAATGGATAAGCTGCAGATCCTAGTTAACCAACAGCCTACTTCCTCCTACCCCCACTAGAATTGCGTTATGTCTGTCCCATGCATTCTTGAATTACCCCTGTTTTTGACTCCACAACCTCCTCAGGAAGGCTGTTCCATGCAACCACAACTCTCTCTGTAAAAACATACTTCCTCACATTACCTCTGAGCCGTCCCCCTCTATCTTCAAATTGTGCCCCCTTGTTCTTGCACATCTCTTCTTCTGAAAGATGCGACCCTCTTGGACTTGTTGATTTCCTTGAGGTACTTGAAAGTTTTTATCATGTCCCCCCTCTCCCTCCTTTCCTTGAGGTTTATACATATTAAGCTCCTTTAGTCTTCCCATCGTATGTCTTCTGGTGCAGACCCTGCACCATTTTGGTTGCCCTCCTCTGGACAGCCTCCACCCTATGTCTTTGCAGAGATGGGGTCTCCAGAACTGCATGCAGTACTCCAGATGGGGTCCCACCAACTGTCTGTATAGAGGGATAACAACTTCCTGTTTTCTACTGGTGATGCCTCTCCCTATGCATCCCAGTATCCCCCAGCCCTCCTTCTCACATTGCTTGCTCACCTTTATGTCGTCTGATATAACTACTCCCAGGTCCCTTTCTATTTTTTGTTGTTGTCAGTATCTCACCCCCCATTGTATACTCTTCCCTTGGGTTTTTGTTATCCAGGTGCATTACTTTGCACTTCTTTGCGCTGAATCTAAGCTGCCTTACATTTGACCATTTCTCCAACCTTGCCAAGTCCTTCTCATCCTTTCCTCCCCCCTTGTGTATCAACCCGTTGCAGATCTGTGTGTCATCTGCAGAGACACACTTTTCCTTCCAGTCCTCGGCAATGTCACCAAAGACATTAAAAGGACCGGACTCAGTACTGAACCCTGCAGTACCCCACTAGTAACACCCCTTTCTTCACTGTGGACTCTGTTTACTATTATCCTCTGCATCCTGTTGTCCGGCCAGTGTTTTACCCATGCTACCACCCTGGGACCCACTCCCAGGCTGGCTAATTTGTTTATTAATCTTTTGTGTGGGTCTGTGTCAAATGCCTTGCTAAAGTCTAGGCAGGCCATGTCCACAGCCCCTCCCTGGTCTACTACTTTGGTCACCCAGTCAAAGAAATCGATTAGATCCGTCTGACATGACCTTCCCACTGTGAATCCATGCTGCCGTGTCCTGTGGTCCACTGGCCTCTAGGTACTCGACAATTCTTTCCTTCAGAAGTGATTCCATCATTTCCCCTACCACTGCGGTCAAACTGACAGGTCTGTAGTTTCCTGCCTCTGTCTTGATCCCACTTTTGTGAAGGGGAATCACATCCACCTTCCTCCAGTCCTCAGGTACCACATCATCCTCCCATGATTTGTTAAAAAGGGTAGTCAGTGGTGTTACTAGTTCTCCCCTTAGTTCTTTTAGAACTCTGGGGTGAATCCCATCAGTCCACATTGCTTTGTCCACCTTCAGTTTTAGGAGTTCTTTCAGAACCCTTTTTCCGGTCAAAGGACTGATATTGTCCCCAATCCAGAGTGCTTCTATTGACTGGATTAGGTACCTCCCCCATCTCCTCTTCTGTGAATACTAAGCAGAAGTATTCATTCAGTATCCCTGCTTTTTCACTGTCCCTCTCTGCCCACCCACCCTCCTCTTTATTTAGCCTCAGTATCCCTCCCTTTGTCTTTCTTCACTCCCTAATGTAGCTATAAAAGGTTTTATCCCTTCTTAACCAAGTTAGCTATCTTTTCCTCGGTTTGGGCCTTTGCTATTCTGATTGCCTTCCCCACTTCCTTCCGCTTTAACTGTCACAGTTCTCTGTCCTGCTCCTTCTGCGTTTCCTTATACTTCCTGAGTGCTGTCTTTTTCTCCCTAACCTTCACCGCCAACTCTTTTGAGAGCCATAGTGTTTTTTTTCTTTCATTTTGATTTATTTGCTTCACACAAAGGCTTGCTGCCTCTGTGATGGCAGTTTTGATGTTTTCCCCATTGTTGCTCCACCCCTCCTTCTTGCCCATTTGCTAGTGCTTTTCTGAGGCACTCTTCCATTTTGACAAAATCAGCCCTCCTTAAGTCTAGCACCTTCACTTTTGTGTGACTTGACTCTACGGCTGTGTTCATCATGAACCACACTGTTTGGTGGTCACTTGTTCCCAGATGGCTACCCACTTCTAGATCTGAGATCCTCTCTCCATCCCCATTTAAGAGTACCAGGTCTAAGACTTCTCCCTCCTGAGTGGGTTCCAACACTAGCTGTCTGAGGCATGCCCCCTGTAGGGCATCGAGAATGGCCCTGCTCTTGGATGTGGCTGCAGCAAAGGTGCTCCAGTTAACATCTGGCATATTCAGGTCCCCCATCAGCAACATCTCCCCTTTCTCTGCCATCCTAAGGATGCCTTCTATCATTTCCTTGTCCATTTCCTCCCCATGAGACGGGGGTCTGTATACAAATCCTGTGTGGACTGTGGTGCCACTTCCAGTCTCCAGGGTGACCCACAGTGCCTCCTCTCCTCCCTGTGTACCCTTTAGTTCCATTGCTTTGATCCCTTCCTTTACATAGAAAGCTACTCCTCCTCTTCTACCCTCCCCGTCCCTCCTGTAGATTATGTACCCTGGTATGCTGACATCCTAGTCATGGTTCTCTGTGTACCATGTTTCTGTGACTGCCACGATATCCAGGCATCCCTCTTCCATCAAGGCCACCAGTTCAGGGAGCTTGTTACCTAGACTATGGGCACTGGTACTCATTATCCTCCGTTTTTTGATGGCCTTACCCCTTTTGGCCCCATTCCTGTCCTTACTGCCTTTGTCTCTTTCTCCATTTACTCCTGCCCTTCTCCCTATTGGCTTCTCTATCTTGGTGTTTACCTCACTAACTACCCTGATTTTTGGGGGAGGGCTAGGATTTCCATATGTGTTCATTGCCCTGATGTGCATTTGACCCAAAGTTCTGTGCTGTGTTTTGCCTAGCTGTATCATCGTTATTTATTTGCATGTGAAGTCCCACTGGTACAGGGCCACCTCAAAAATGCTATTTTTGTATGGTCAAGGGGTTACACTGTTTAAATAGTCTTAAAGATTAAAAAAGAGTCTCTCCAGACTAATACCACAATAAACAATCAGTCCAGCTTGAATAAATTACCAGGAACAGACACTGGACTGTCTCAGGTGTGACTTTCATTCTGAGACAAGTTTGCTTGTCAGTGGACGGGATACTTACAAGTATGGAAGGTATTTTACTAAGAAGAATTATAGTAGTTTAAAACCAGCTTTTTTTCCCCCCTCTCTCCCCCTCTCATTTTGTATCCTTTCACACCCTCCACATCTGTATCTAACGGTCTTGCACCAAATGCACAATGATACGTACTGTATGTTTGGGGGGGGGGAGAAGGGGTGTTCATAGCTTCCTTACATCAGTGCCCTGCCAATGCCAGCTAAGGCTTCTATAATTTTATTTATTAAAACATTTACTGGACACCTTTCACAAGTTACGAGCGGACCAAAACAACTATAAAGCTGACAATCACAAGTAAAAACAGAATAACCATGTTTTTAATCACCACATAAGAGCAACAACTGTGCTTATTTGACTAAAGTCTCATCCCACTGAGTGCACTTACATTTGTTTCACTCAACCACCATGGTCTCCTCTTTGACAAAGACAACCTGAGTACCACTAACCTGGTTCGGTCTGCTCCTAAACTTCTTATTTCTCCCTCTCAAGCTCTCCAATCGTTATTCCTTGCCCTTGACACTGCCTCCGAGTTCCTTTTTTTTTTCTGTACATAAATGTTACTCTTTAAGTTGTGGCCTTGTTAAACGGCTTACTGATTGTTTGTAACACTGTCTACTATGTTTTTGTACTTAATGACGTGGAACCTTTGTAAAAGAGCCTTGGCTCAAAGGTATTAATTCCTAGAACAATAAACTTCAAACTTATTTTGAAACAATACTTCACCCCCCCCGGTAGCTTACCTATGCAAGACATAACAGTCCGCTTTGCTGGATTTCTTTTTTTTTTTTTTTTAATTCTTTGGTAACTGGGTAAGGCCCACTAGGCACAAGTGCCTGTTTTTAGGAGTGATCCAGCAGCACTGGGGAGATGACTTTCTCAGAGTCGTACAGTATGCAAATAGACATTGTGGGAATCATACCCAGGACTCCTAGATGTACTAAGCTTGTTACTTCAACCTTTAGGCTACACTGCCACCCAATTTTTGTAGGGAAGGAATTGCAAATGCTGTTTGCCTGCCCGATTCCTTTCCCTTTTTGGTTCCTACTGCTGTGACGTTTTGCGATATATCTGTAGAGCGTGGAAGCATGCTCTATTGATTTCAGTGGAAGTGTGTTTTCAGTAGCAACTACTATAAGGAGTTTAAAACACCTAGGTAGAGGAACGGGTGGGTGGGGGAGGACGCTTGCTATGACTAACTAGGGTCAATGGTGACGGAATAGGCAGGAACAAAAAGCAGATCGGATAAGCCTAAAGGTCCTTTTCTGCCGACAAAGTCTAACTTTCTATGTATCATGCATTCTATGAAGATCACTCAATCACTTTTGCCGATTTCCTGTTCTGTGCAGTGCACAAAGCATGCAGAAAATACATGTTCTCACTGGTGCAGAATTCATTAATGATGTACTTTTAGGGAGTTAAAAAATATGAAAAAGTATCCAAGAAGTGAGATACAGCAAGGAAAAAGCAGATAAACACAACAGAAGATCCGAGAGCTCTTGTGCTGTTTAGAGCCACTCTCGTACCATTTCACATCATCCTGTTTGCTATATAAACTTCTGATATAGCAGCAAAATAGCCAATACAAAACATTGTGTAAAATTTAGTTCTTAATATTGAAAAACAAAAATGCTGCACCTTAGAATATACTGTGCATTTTATATAATTTTTTTGCTTTTTAAGATGGCACAAACAACTGGCCATGTGTGTTTAACAGTATAAATTTCCACCTGAGGATAGTAATCTGCACTTTCGCCCCTGGGTGGTACAAAGCATGGGGTAATTCCCATCCCCAGTACAGACAGGAATGTGCAAACATGCTTATATACTGTATGTCACTGATGAGCCACTGTAGGCAAACTGGCCAGTTGTCTTCTTACTGGCTATGTGCTGGACACCACAGGTAGCCACTGCCAACCCATGACCCAGTCCCAGGGAATTCTTGAAATAAGGAGCACTTATTTGGGAGTACAGCCAGAGTCGTTTTGCTACTCAGGTGTACGGAGTCATTCTGGACAAATGTTCACAACACAAGACTCTGTATGCTGCTGCAGCTTAAGAACTGGTAGTCAGCTTGGCAAGCCTCAGCATCCTCATATCCTCAGTGCAGTAAGGGTGCTTGACAAAGTCACTCGTCTTTCTGATCCCACTGCATGAAGCATTAGAAACACTGCTGAAGCCAGGACTGTGAGAGAAAGTTGGGGAAGGGGAGACATGTGCCCCTATAATTACACACACATGAGCCACAGGTAACAAATACCTCGTTACCTGCAGTAACTGTGCTGCAAAATACTACAAATACTACACTACTGCGCTGTATCCTGGCAGAGGTGTGTATGTATGTATGTGTATATGTGTGTATGTATGTATATGTATATACACACACGCACACACACATATATACACATACATACACACACACACACACACACACACACACACACACACGTATGTTTTCATTGGGAGGTATAGGCACCCTCTCTAAGGTATGAGGCTGCAGGCCAAGTGCTCCTCAGCACACACACTGGACTGCCTACAACTCCCAATTTATTTATTTAGTTAGTTTTTGTTAACCAGGTAGGTACACTAGGCAAAAACTACCTGTTTTCAGGTACAACCCAGGAGAGTTACAACCAGGGTGATGCAACACCAGACAGTTTAAAATCCAATGCAATATACAACATGTTACAAGATAGCCTGACAGTAGAGGGTTTTAAAACATCTTTGAAGACCCATTTATTTAATCAGGCCTTTTCTGGCATGCGACACTAAAGGCTTACACCAGGCAGCTGTTTATAAAGAAGAACTGTATGTGCTGAATGTTATGAATATTTAAATATGTACAAGACTGTGATTTTTATGTATATATGACTTTATGTTTTTGATTGTAAGGGTGCCCAGAGCTCTGGAAGGGCTCTTTTTAAAAATAAACTTGTTGATGATGTTCACAGGTAAAGGTAACAGGCAGGATGCACGCAATATGTATCACAACAGGCAAAGTGCTAAGTACAATATGGAGAGTCGCATGGCAACAAAACATCGCTCTCTAGACACACAGCATAAAAACAGTATCTTCATCCGTGGGCAAAACAGCAAAATACGAATACCATAGTGGCAAGCAGAAGCAAGACTGGGTTAGGAGCCCAATAACCAGTTCACCTCTTGGGAAGCATTTGCATATGGATGTACCTAGGACGTGCCTACAAAGGGATGTTTTGAAACTCCCTGCAGTGGCACAAGCACGACTCTCAGTACTGGAATGCTGCCGAACCAAGTTTAGTTTCAGTGTCAGTGGCTCAGTAGGTAGCACACTCGCCTCTGAGGCCGGGAGATCAGAGGGCTGTGGGTTCAGTTCCCACATCTGGCACTTGGATTAATATCCTAGTACTGACACTGTAGTGCAGCATGAGACGGGTGCTGCACTTCTGAGGTGCCGTCTTTCAGATGAGATGTTAAACCGAGGCCCCATCTGCCTGGACTGGTGGTAGTTCAGGTGGATGTTAAAGATCCCATGACACTTATCAAAAAGAGTAGGGGAACTTCCCTGGTGTCCTCGCCAAATTTCCCTTCACTAAAAATACCACCAACAGCTTAATCTGGTTCAAGGTCAGCTGGCATTCATCTGTATCCCCCTCCCCCGGGTCGTGCCTGAAAATAGGCAGGATTTGTCTACTGCACTTACCCGGTCAACAAAAACTACAATAGTTCTCAACTCTGGGACCACGAGCAGACTGTGATGTGGCTGAAACTACTCAGCAAGCTGTTGTCGTTGCTGTTCTCCTAACACACTGTAGACAGTGCTTCCTAGTGCATGATCTAAGGCTTCGGGGGCAGCCATTTTAATTTTTCATATAATATACAAATGGTGGACAAATCTGCTGTTGGGAAGCACAAAGTGACATATTCTATTATAAGTGACAGCCCACCTCCTTAGCGCAAGCTTAGATGCTGAGGGTGCATACATTGCAACATTATACATGAGCTGAGTAAGCAGTATACTCCATGCAATAAATGCAACGGTGTATGTTACTGTATTTTATTTATTTATTCATAACTAGGATTACAAATACCTTTGAACCAGAGGTTCTTTTACAAAGGTTCCATGTCAAGGAGATAGACAATGTAAACATAGGAGGAACAAAACAGTAGGGTAGTATCATCGAGAATTACAGCATTGGGTCCTACAAGAGCTCGCTAAGCTCAGGGTGGACAAGGCAATGGGACCTGATGGCATACATCCCAGGGTACTAAAGGAGCTAAGGGTGGAACTAGCAGAGCCATTAGCAGAACTGTTTAGTGAGTCTCTGAGCACAGGAGAGGTCCCAGAAGACTGGAGAAGGGCTCACGTGATCCCGCTCCACAAGAGTGGTAGCAGGGAGGAGGCAGGGAACTACAGACCAGTCAGTCTTACCTCAGTAGTGGGCAAGATTATGGAGGTACTCCTTAAGGAAAGGATAGTACAACACCTGGAATCCATATGGGCACAGGATCCAAGACAGCATGGGTTTACAAAAGGAAGGTCCTGTCAAACTAATCTCATAGATTTCTTTGACTGGGTAACCAGAGTGGTGGACCAAGGGGGAGCAGTTGATGTCACCTACCTTGACTTCAGCAAAGGCTTTCGACACTGTTCCACATAGAAGACTGATAAATAAGCTGGGTAGGCTCAGGATGGGTCAGAAGTTGGTCAACTGGGTGGCAAACTGGTTGACAGGCAGAAAACAGAGAGTGGTGGTAAATGGTATACAGTCAGAAGAGATGCAAGTCACAAGTGGGGTACCTCAGGGATCAGTCCTGGGGCTAATCCTCTTCAATATCTTCATTAGTGACATTGCAGATGGACTAGAGGGTAAGGCTTGTCTGTTTGCAGATGACACCAAGATCTGCAACAGAGTAGATGATCCAGATGGGGTGGGCAGAATGAGAAGAGATCTGGATAAACTAGCAAAATGGTCGGAAGAGTGGCAACTGGGGTTTAATGCAAAGAAGTGCAAGATCATGCACGTAGGGAAGAGAAACCCTGAAGCCACCTATAGGATGGGAGGGGAGTTGCTATCAGTCACAAAGGAAGAACGAGACTTGGGCATCATCATCACCAATGACCTGAAATCATCCAAGCAGACCTCTAAAACAGTAGGTAAGGCTAGGGGGATGTTAGGGTGTATTAGTAGGGGTATCACAAATCGTAAGAGGGAGGTAATAATCCCTCTTTACAAGACACTGGTTAGGCCCCATCCAGAGTACTGTGTGCAGTACTGGAGGCCACACCTTCAAAAGGACATTAACCAAATTGAGGCAGTCCAGAGAAGGGCAACCAAAATGGTGCAGGGACTGCATCAGAAGACATATGAGGACAGATTAACGGAGCTCAATATGTATACCCTAGAGCAAAGGAGGGAGAGAGGTGATATGATCAAAACATTCAAACACCTTAAGGGCATTAACAATGTGAAAGAGTCTAACATGTTTCAATATAAGAAAAATAGCAGGACAAGAGGACACAGCATGAGATTAGAGGGAGACCGATTAAGGGGTAATGTGAAGAAGTTCTTTTTCACAGAAAGAGTGGTGGATGCATGGAACGGCCTACCTCAGGAAGTGGTGGCTATGACTACAGTGCAGGGCTTCAAACAGGCATGGGATAGGCATAATGGAGCAATACAGATGAGTATGAATAGATAGGCCATTGACAGAACAAAGGCCGATGGCACATTTATAAGGTAGAAAAAGAAATGAGCAGACTGGATGGGCCTTGTGGTCCTTATCTGCCGTCAACTTCTATGTTTCATTGTAGTGTAAAGAAATGTTGCAATTGTTACAAGGAACAAAATATACAATGGATCAAACAGACAAGAGCGCATTCTGAACAATAGAACTTTGTCAAAACTAAGTACTAACAACGTTGGAAGAAGTACAGAAAAAATGCTGCTGGAAGGGAGTGGAGGAGAAGTGTGTGAAGTGGAGGAGACCAGTGGCGACAGAGCGGGACGCAGAAACAGAGGGTAAAAGCGGGTTTGGGTGGAGGCAACTACATAGGTATGAAGCACAGGGGGAGTGGCAAAGTAAGCTAGAGAGCAGTCACATTTGCCCAGTGTTGTGAGGTGTCTGTGGAGTTTGGATTTAAAAGTGCCTAATTCAGATTCAGTGAGGACTTCAGGGGGCAGGACATTTAACCAAGTTGGTGCCCTGTAGCTGAAAGTTTTCTGGGCTTGTGAGATCCGGCAACGAGGAATGAGGAAAACCTGCTTAGCTGCACTATGCGTGTGATGCTGGTTTGCTGATGGCAGAAGAAGGGATTGGGTAAATGGGGGTGTTGGGGCAAGGCATATTTTTTGGGCCAGCGGACAGGTTTGATAGTCGATGCTACCCTACAGGTGAAGCCATTCAGTTTGCACATAGAACTCGCAGGTATGGGTGCATTTGTCAGCACCAGTTACCAGCCTGCATGCCTTATTTAGCGAAATTCTCAGTCGTTTGAGTACAGTGTCAGTGGCTGCACCATACATGATCAAGCCGTAATCTGTGGACGGACAGGATTGAGCTGGTGTACTGTACTCAAATAAAAACACAGAAACAGAATTTGTCAGCAGAAAAGGACTGCTTGGCTCATCCAGTCTGCTCAGTTGTTCCCTGCCTAATCTGTCTCCACAGACCCTAACTGGTCTCTGGTGACTCTCCCTCCTCTTTGGCTATTTTCTAATATACCCCATGTTAATCCCACACATGCCTGAAGCCCCCCACTGTTTTCACCTCCACATCTGCTGGCAGTCTGTCACAGGTGTTTACCATGCTATCAGTAAGCAGTATTTCCTCACATCTCACAAACTTCCCCCTTTCAGCTTCATCCTATGCCCCCTGGTCCTGGTGCTCTTTCTCATTTAAAAGAGATTCCGCTCCTGCACCCTGTTCACCCCAGTGGGGCACCTGTAGGTCTCGATTATGCTACCCCCCACATCCAGGGTGTACATGATGTGATCCCTCAGTCTCTCCTCATAAGCGCCTCGTGCAATCCCTGCACCATTTTCATTGGCCTCCTCTGAACTGCCTCCACCCTGTCTGAGGTGCGGACACAATTAGGACCTACAATTAAAAGGTTTGGCTTAGAAAAAGCACCACTGTGGATTTTATAAGTATGTAAAGGAACACATGGCACCTGGTTATCCCAGCAGACAGCAGTATTTATCACAGCCATAGAAGCTTACAGGCAAAATTAGTCCATGCAGTCTTCCAGTCTACTGCCCAGTGATTATATCCGCCGATTCCTCTGCTGTTTCATGTATTGGTCTCAGCTAACCTGACATGACATCAAAGCATTACCATCTACAACCTCCGGAGGGTGTGTGTGTGTGGGAGGGGTCTGTTCCACTCAGATTATCCTCTGTCAGAACCAATGCTGTCTCTGCTCAGTTTTGTAATGTTCCACTGGTACTGGAGTCCTGTAATGTCTAGTACTGTTTTTAACCATGGCTTCTATTTGATGAAATATGGTATATATCTGTATCTATACTGCATTTGTACGTTTGTAACTGAAACTTGTTTATGTAACTTCTGTACTTGAAGGGACGCCATTGTGAATTAGTTTGCCTCAGTGGTTACATTCCCTAATAAAACTCCGTGAACTGATCCATCCTCATCACTCTGTGTTGTGCTCCCTGTAATCTTCACAGCATGTGCACGCACACACACCCACAAAACTGTTACATGCTTCTCAACGTCCACTCCCACACACATGCTACATGCTTCACAGCGTCCACATGCATGCACGCACACACCTGTATACCTACACGAATGCTACATGTTTCAGTGTCCACATGCGCACGCTCGCACCCGCTCTTTCACATAAAAACGCTACATGCTTCACAACATACATGTGTACGTACACAGTCACATGTGCAGACAAACACACGTGTAATGACACACACACACACACACGTTCAGATAAGTTTCAGTTTATCATATTTGTTGGGTACTCCGGAGACCAAGCTACCTCCTTTGCAGAGAGGTGCTGAAGGGACTTCGTTGAGCTAAAATACGCACTAACAGTATAATAAAGCAAACCAAGGGAACTAGAAGTGAGAGGGTGTTTGCTGCTGGTGCAGTGTACTACAACTTTCTGAATTACCCAGTCACAATACTGCTTTGTTTTTAAAATCAAACCTACTGTACATACACTATGGGATGGTCACACTGATCTCATGCACAGTGCCGTGACTTTTTTTTTCCACTCTGACCACTGAAGAATGGTAACTGTATTTCTGCTCAGAGAGTCACACTAGCCATTGGCCTTCCACCTTTTACCAATCAAATTTAGGTTTCTTTCAGAGCAGCATGCCAGTGGTTTTCTCCAAACAAACCCATGACACAAACAGGCAGACTATCACGCAACACTGAACCACTGTGTCAGCTGCAACTTAAAGAAATAAAACACGCTGTAAGGTCTGTGGAAATCTTACATACCACTTTGTCTTAAGAGAGAACAAATTACACAGATATTGTGCTGTCAACTTAATGTCTACAAATTATTCAAGAAACAAGTAAGCAAATCTACAATAAATTTTTTAACAAAGCACTAAAAATAATTTATAATCACAATGACTCTTGCACCTGCTTAATTAAATATAACACACGGTCACACACACACATATCCAGGCAGCTGGCATCCCAACGTGCTCATTATAATGGAATGGTCCACCCATAGATTCTTCCAATTTCTCTACCAGCACAGAACATGGACTTCCTGGTTGCCAGCTGATTACTTCGTGCCAAACACAGCCATCTCCTGCTGTGTAACTGCACAGAGACCACAAGCTTCCACGGCCAGCTGTGCATTGCAATCACAGTTTTTCAATTTTGGGAAAGAAGTAATTAAACAATTTAACAAATGAACATAACTGAACTCCAGCTGGGTCTGTTAATATAAAGTAACTGGATAATGCTAAACATGGACACTGTCCTTCGATATAGTGGCAGCAAACAGGACGGACAAAGCTGCCCCAAACCATCACATGCTACACTCTCTGAACCTGGTACAAACATACCACTTGACCAAGCATCCTGCAAACCCCCAAAGTTCTTCTGAGACATACAGACTTGCGTCTTCAGTCCATCAGTGGTAAACAGAATGGCCAGCAAGGTACTCTGCCCACAGTCTATACTACTAGAATGGAGTAACAGGCTTTTCCCATTCATATTAAAATAAGAGGATGCTACAGCCACTGTCTGCCCTCACCCAAACTCACAGACACACGCCACCAATTTTATACTAACTCTACAACTGGTTACTTGTAATATTTGCTCTATATCACATTCAAGAGATGTTGTGTTTAGTGCTCATTTTAACTTACTCTGACACTTTTTGGGAGGGTACCCTGCTCTGGCTTCTACCCCCTTCCATTCGTCACATTTCTGATGCTCCTCACCTTACAGACCACTGTGGCAGCACTGATCCTCCTGCCACACATGGAGTACATAGACAGCACAATGTGGTCACTCAAAGTGCTGGGTGTGCCACAGTGAAAAAAAAAAAAAAAAAAAAAGTACAATAGTATTTACAGGAGCCAGATTCAACACCACACTGGGCCGTCAAGACCTAGACAGAAACAGAGAATATGACAGCAGAAAAGGACTGCTTAGTCAACTTAATCTGCCCATATGTTTCCTACATATTCTGTCTTTGCAGATCCTAAATGGACTTCGTCAACCCTCCCCCCGCCTGCATCCTACATACCTCCTATGTCTATCCCATGCATACCTGAAGCCCCGCACTGTTTTGGTTTCCACCACTTCTGCTGACAGTTTATTCCAGGCTTTGACTACCCTTTCAGCGAAGAAATATTTTCTCACGTCACTCTTTAACTTACCTCCATCAAACTTCATTGCATGTGCCCCGTGGTCCTGGGGATGCCTGCTCTCATTTGAAAGAGACTCGCCACCTGTTCCTGGTTCACTTCTTTTAGGTATTTACAGGTCTCCATCATATCCCCTCTCACTCTGTTCTTCTACAGTGTACATGTTAAGATCCTGCAATCTCTCCTCGTAGGGCTTCTCATGTAAACCATGAACCATTTTAGCTGCCTCCACTATGTCTATGTCCTTTCAGAGGTGCGGTCTCCAAAATGGAACACAATGTTCCAGAAGTGGCCACACCAATGAGCAATATAATGGCAGAACCTCCTCCCTCCTCCTGCAGATTTCCCTCCCTCTGCAACCCAGCAGTCCCCTAGCCTTACCCACTGCTCTGTCACACTGCCCTGCCATCTTCAGGTCTTCAGATATGATTACCCCAGATCCCTTTCTTACTCAGTGTCTATTAGTACTCCACCCCCCCCCCCCCCAAAAATCTTGTACTCACCCCAGGGTTTTTATGTCCTAGATGCATTACCCTACACTTTTTGGTACTAAACCTCAACTATTATGCTTTAGATCATTGCAGATTTTGCTATTATCTGCAAAAATGCACACCTTCGCTTCCAGCTCTTCTGCAATGTCACCTAGGACAATATTAAAGAGGACTGGTCCCAGTACTGAGTTATGTGGTACTCGACTCATCACACTCCTTGCTTTAGAATGAGTGCTGTTAACTACTACCCTCTGCCATCCATCCTTCAGCCAGTTTCTAACCCATGCTTGCATTAGAGTTAAATTCCTTTATTTGTATCCAGAGATAAAAAAAGAAAGTAACAGACACTAGACACCCCATGCCCACGAGTGGGCAAGTGAATTTGTCCTCAGCCAATATCCAAAGGCTGTGTGCTCATGGATGGGGCTGTCAGACCTAGCTCATCACTCCCTAAAACATGTTCAGGCTCCAGTGACCCTGGACCCCATGTCTGCCTTCCAAACTCGGGATCTCCGCGCTGACCCACAGGGCTGCCAAATTAAAACTTGATGAGTCATAACAGGACCCACTACGTGACACAAATGCACACGCGCACACACACTTACTCAAGCAACCGCTGCAACAAGAACGAAGTGTGCACAGCAGAACTGGCTTAGAGTACACTGAATGTAAACTCTAATAATGTAACCAAGCACCTTACTAGCAAAACTAACAATGGTAAAGATTGTGACAATCGGTGTTAAAATGCAAGTCCCAAGTCTACAAAGCAGCTTATTCATACATACGAAGGAGAGGCATCACTGGAAACCAAGACAAACCACCCGACTCAGAACTGGGGTTTGCAAAAAGCAGCTAGCAGGACTGCATTAGCTATTCATGGATAATTACACAGGGATATTAATATTTTACGTTAATGGCTGTACTAGAAGACGAGTCACTCTACCTAATAAATATGTGAAAAGATGGAATACAGCAGCTGGATTATGGATCCCTAATGAGAGTAAATCTCTTTCTCCTGGAGTTAGGGCTGAGTTGAGTGAGAAATTATTTTTGCACAATGCTCCTCAGTCAATGAGTATACCTCCGCGAGGGACAGAGCTCTGTTACTGCTTAAAATATCATGAAATGAATTTAAGCTGAAACAAATTCTCAAAGAGAAATATGGATGTACTAGGGTATACTGATCCCATAAATGTTACCAACACTAAGCCACTCAGGTTGTGCTATAATTTCAGAGATTAGTATTATGGACAAAATTATTTTTACAATGGTTATAAGGTTCACGCAGAAATCGGAGAATCTGAAAAGAAACTAAGCCTGCAAACTTAGGTGCGGTCCCTTCTGTCTTAATGCTGCAGCATGTTAGTGTAGGGTCCCATAGTACAGGGGTTGCATTTTTTTTTGGTATTTATGGTTTTATTATTTTTCAAATAAGACAGTACAGTGAACACAAAGCAATGAACGTCAGTGTCCAAATAACACACATAAAACAAGTCATTTACAAGGTCATTCTATCGATTCTACAGTTCTCTGTACAATCCTAGCAAGGCAAGAGTTGGGACAGATTTAGCATATTCATCACCTTATCAGACAGTAACCCTCATGGTACAAAACTCTCATCCACCTCTAACTGGCGCAGAACACAGCGGTGCCAGGTATCATCAAAGACTGGAGTGCTATTGTTTAGGGTATGACTGAAACGCTCCAGATTCTATATGTCAAGTACCAAAGTTCTCCAGCTAAAAACTTCAGGACAGCAGGGTACACCACAGTCTTGCAGCAACAAGGCAAGCAGCAATTTCAATGAGCGGCCACTGACCTCACATTCTGCAGGTGGAATACTCAAACAGAACCAGGGAAGAGGGTCAGTAAACTGGCAGTATCAAACACATGGTCAGGTTCCTTCTGGACATCATCACAGTCTGTCTGAAGAAGGGGACAAGCCCAAACTATGTGGGTATGAGTGGCTTTCTCGGTGCCACATCCCCTGCAGTACTTTTCTGCCTGTGGCCCATACTCGAGGCCTGGATATCTGGCATACGAAGAAAATGTATGTAACATTTCCATGCAAACTTTTCAGATATGGTGTTAAGGATATTTTGTAAGCCAGTATCATCTATGCTACAGAGATGGTATTAACACAGAAGATATACAGTGACTTGCAAAAGTATTCAACCCCCTTGAAAGTTGTCAGATTTGTCTGGATTACAAATGAGAGACTTACATATATTATTCCAGTCAGTATTTTTATTGCAAACTCATATGCTCTAACAGTATATCCTCAAAGCCAAAATTAATTATCCGTCAGCACATCTTTTAAAGTAAATTAAAAACTGGAAAATGCTGCTTGCAGAAGTATTCAACCCCTACACATTAGTGTTTGGTAGAGCCACCTTTTGCTGCAATAACAGCTTTAAGTCTTTGGGGTAAGTATCTACCAGCCTTGCACACTGTTCGGGAGTGATTCTGCCCATTCTTCTTGGCAGATTTGTTCCAGGTTGTTCAGGTTGGTTGTTACGCTTGTGGACTGTAATTTTCAAACAGTGCCAGATTCTCGATGGGATTGAGATCTTGACTTTGACTTGGTCACTGTAGGACATTCACCTTTTGTTGTTTAACCACCTGTGTTGCTTTGGCCTTGTGCTTGGGATCACTGTCCTGCTGAAAGGTGAAGTTTCTCCCAAGCTTCAATTTTTTAGCAGACTGAAGCAGGTTCTCTTGCAGTATCTCCTTGTATTTTGCTCCATCCATTCTTCCTTCAATTTTAACAAGATGCCCAGTCCCTGCTGATGAAAAGCATTCCCACAGCATGATGCTGCCACCACCATACTTCACTGTAGGGATGGTGTTTCTCGAGGCATGGGCAGTGTTAGGTTTGCACCACACATAGCGCTTTTAATTTTGGCCAAAAATCTCTATCTTGGTCTCATCAGACCACAAAACCTTGTGCCACATCTTAGCTGGGTCACTCTCATGCTTTCTGGCAAACTCCAGATGTGCTTTGATATGGTTCTTTTTGAGTAATGGCTTTTCTAGCCACCCTCCCATACAGGCCAGTATTATGCAGAGCTCTTGATATGGTTGACTGGTGCACCTTCACTCCACTCTCAGCCACTGAACTCTGTAGCTCCTTCAAAGTGATTGTTGGCCTCTCTGTGGCTTCCCTCACTAGTCTCCTTCTTGTTCGGACACTGAGTTTTGAGGGACGACCTTGTCTAGGTAGTGCCTGGGTGGTGTGATGCAGCTTCCACTTCCTCACTATTGATCCAACAGTGCACACTGGGATATCCAAACACTTGGATATTATTTTGTACCCTTTTCCTAATTTATGCATGTCTATTACTTTATCTCTAACTTCCTTAGAATGCTCTTTAGTCTTCATTTTCATACCCTTCCTTCAGATTCACAGTCTGACCAATGGTCATTAAACTGAGGAGGGGGGTTTATCCAGAAAATGTGAGCTACTTTAATGTTTCAGAGGTGAGGCCAATTGTAAGCCAACTGTGTCCTCGTTAGGACAATATTTTTCATCTGTGTAAACTTGGAGCTTCCAGAGCACAGGGGTTGAATACTTACGCAAACAGCATATTTCAGTTATTTATTTTTCTTAAACATATTTTCTAACATAAACCCAATGCCACTTTAAAATAATTATTTTGAGGGTCAGTCTTTTTAAATAAATATTACACAGAACAAAATCTCAATGTATCATTTGTAATCCAGACAAATCTGACAACTTTCAAGGGGGTTGAATACTTTAGCAAGTCTCTGTGTGTGTGTATGTGTGTATATATATATATATATTGCTTTTAGTTATATTAACATCCACTTTCCTCACATATGGAAACAAAATATTACATATGTTCCATAATTTTGATAAGCACAGTATATAAATGTCCATGTATTGCTGTACAGTAGGATAGGGGAGAATCCTGGGGTATAACCCCTTTAAATGTATAATCCAAAAAGTCCATCAACATTTGCCAGCCTCTACAGCGGTATAAGGTGTGTCCTTTAGGGAGAAAGCATACAGGGAGAAAAAGCAGTTCTAAAAAAAACTGCTAGATAAACCTGCTGCAGGACTGGGTAGAAGACAGAAATTAATCAAGACTCCTTAAAAAAGCCTTACTCCAAACCCAGACTACAAATAACCCCGTCACAGTTCTATTAAGATAACACCACAAAATGTAACATTGTAAAAACCCTTTTTCTATGAACAATCTTAAATACCATTATTAATATTTTACTATTGAGCCCCACAGCTGTGAATTACGCAACATACATTCTGTTTTTGCTTTAGTGCAGTAAACCCTTGTAGTGAGCACTAACGGTAGGAGAAACAAAGACATAATTAGCAGATATCCTGCTGTATCCAAATAGCACACATTGCATTTATAGAGTCAAAGTAGAAATCCCCACCAAAAATACCCACAATCAAAATTTGAACAGCTAGTCAGGGAGATGAGATCTCTCTTTGCAGATTTAAACAGATAAACGAAGGAAGGTGTTTACCGCCATTTCAAAGCTGTTAATTACCCTCACAGTCCTGAGTTCAAGAGTCCTCCAAGTCTGAACCCTGAGAATCCGAGGGTGCTCTGCGTGTTGCGAATGCCCTTTCCACCTTCTACAACCACCGCCCTGCATCTTGTGGACTCGTGAAATGCCATGTCTTCCCACCATATATACATTCAAAGCCGGACTGGGAATAAGAACGAATGGATAATCCCAAGGCTGCAAAGACGATGGCGTATAGCATCAAAACACTTTCTTCTGGCACGAGTTTGGTAGGATAGGTCAGGGAAGAATTTGAGATCTGTGCCATTACGTTTGAGCGGGTTTGCCACTCGAGCTGCAGCGAGCACCGTGTCTCGAACATCTGAACCCCTGGATTTGAGTAGTACAGTGCGGGGCTGTGTGGAATCCTCCGGCCGGACCCTGAGGTTAACTCTGTATGCCTTAGTTAAGGTATTCCATTGGAAGTCCTACTCCAGTTGCAGATTATCTTTAAGCCAGCTCAGCAGGAATGGGAGAAGGGATGTCCCCTCAACCCCTTCAGGAAGTCCAACAATCTGAATATTTCCGATCTCACTTCATTTTCTAGGGCCTCCATGTGCCCTCTGAGTTGGCCATTTTCCTTAGTTAGGGTTGCGACTGTGGCAAGCGTGGTAGTCAGTCTTTTGTCTGCCTCTGTGACGGACCCGGTGAATTGCAGGATCACCGTATCATGTTGCTCTAGCTTCTGCAGGGGATTTTCAATTTTGGATTCCATGGCCTGCATGGCCTGCCATGGCGGCTCTGCTGATACCGCACTGTTGGTTGCTCCATTACCACTCTGAGGACCCACAGCCTTGTAAGCTTGCGTAGTCTGGTCTTTCTGCGATCCTTGCTGCCGACCCTTTGTCCGACCCATGTCAAAATTGGTTATCGGTCCGTTCAGGATAATATGCTGCGTCGAGATTTATACTTTATCTTATTATGAATCAACTTTAAAAAACAAGTTATTTGAAGATTTTGCAGCCCTGTGGAGAGAGCTTTCAGGAGTGCTGCCGACCTGGAAAATGGTTCTATGTTGCCCCAGAAATGAAGATGTTTAAAAAAAAAAAAAAAGAACAGAAGGAAAAAATGAGACAAAAGCAATCTGATCACTTTATCAGACAAATACTGCACAGCAACTAAAGACTGGACCCCCTTTTTCATTCTTTCTGCCACTTTGCTTTAGATTGCCCCCTTGTACACACCACTGCTCTCTTTACTCTGCCCTTTCTATCCCCTCGATGCTAGGCACCTTTCCCATGGTCATTTTTATCCAAATTCTGGTTCGGTGCCCTTCCCTCTTATTTCATACTAACATACTAAAATGCCAGCAGAATAGGCCTGACAGTGTTTAAGTGTCTGCTCATTTGTCGAGCCCCCCACCCTGGGGCTGACCTTGCTGCCCTCGCCTTCTCTGGCTTCTCTCCCAGTTCCGGATATTCTCGGCTGCGGATTTTGCTTCCGGAACCCTTCCCTATACCTGTCCCACCCCTCTTGAACCCCTCCACTGTCTCTGCCTCCACCAGCCCCTGGGCAGCGCATTCCATGGCTCCACCACCCTCTCAGTGAAGTAGCACCTCCTCCTTTCTCCCTGAATCTTCCCTCTCCAGCTTCCACCCATGCCTCTAGTTGCCCCTCCTCCTTCCTTTGAAGCACCCTGACTGCTCTTCCCTATTTTCCCCTTTATGTACCTGAAGACTCTATCATGTCCCCGTCCTTTCTCTCTTCCAATGTGTACATATTTAGCTCTTGAGCCTCTTCCCATAGGTCCTGTCCCCCAAGCCCCAAATCATTTTGGCTGCCCTCCTCTGGACCCTCTCCAGGAGTTTAATGTCCCTCTTTAAGTGTGGCCTCCAAAACTGCATGCAGTACTCGAAGTGTGGCCTCACCAAGCAGTTATACAGAGGGAGTATCACTTACATAGACATAGATACATAGTGTCAGCAGATAAGGGCCTATGGCCCACCCAGTCTGCCATTTGAGCTTGTAAGTTAGGTTTATGTTTTCCTAGAAGTCTGCTGTCCCTTACCCCTGACCTCCAGAATTCCTTTATGTCTATCCCATGCATTCTTAAATCCCGTGATTGTTTCAGCCCCCACCACTTCCTCTGGCAGGGTGTTCCACTTGTCCACCACCCGTTCTGTGAAGAAATTCTTCCTCATGTTTCCTCTGAATCGTCCTCCTCCAACTTTATCCCATGCCCCTAGTCCTGGAACATCTTTTTGCTTAAAAATAGTGTATTCCTGCACCCTGTTCTCCCTGTAAGATACTTGTATGTCTCTATCATAACCCTCTCTCCTCCTCTCCTCCAGGGAGTACATGTTCAGTTCCTTCAACCTGTTCTCATAGGACTTGTGATGCAATCCATGCACCATCTTTGTTGCCCTCCTCTGAACCTTCTCTACCCTGTCTATGTCCTTACGTAGGTAAGGTCTCCAGAACTGCACACTGTACTCCAGGTGGGGCCTCACTAGTGTCTCGTATAGTGGAATTATGACCTCCCTTTTCCTGCTGGTGATGCCCCTGCCTATGCATCCCAGCATCCTATTTGCTTTACCTGCTGCCTTGTCACACTGTTTCCCTACCTTGAGGTCATCAGAGATGATAACCCCAAGATCCCTTTCCTGCTTGGTGCATGCTATATCCTCACCCCCCAACTGATATATTGTGCCAGGGTTTTTGTGCCCCATATGCATTATCTTGCACTTCTTTGCAATGAATTTCAACTGCCAAACCCCTGACCATTCTTCAAGTTTCTGCAGGTCCCTTCTCATTCTATCTACACCCTCTGGTGTGTCTACTCTGTTACAGAGCTTTGTGTCATCAGCGAACAGTGAAATTCTGCCTTCTAGGTCCTGCGCAATGTCACTTATGAAGATACTGAATAGGACCGGTCCCAGTACTGATCCCTGTGGTACCCCACTGGTCACTCTTCCCTCTGTGGAGTGACAGCCATTTACCACCACCCTCTTTGTCCTGCCGCCCAGCCAGTTACCTACCCACCACACTACTGTCCTGCCCACACCCATATTCCCCATTTTGTGTAATAGTCTTCTGTGTGGCACAGTGTCAAAGGCCTTGCTGAAGTCCAGATAGGCCATGTCCACTGCCCTCCCCGATCCACCTCCCTAGTCACCCAGTCAAAAAATTCAACTTCCCTCCTTCTGGAGGTGATCCCCCTAGCGATGCATCCCAGCATCCTGCTGGCCTTTGCTGCTGCCCTCCTACAAGTCTCCGAGTTGTTCATCATGACATCATCACCACCCCCAGGTCCCTCTCAGCCATCGAGACTTGTAGCATCCCCCAGGGTGTACACTTGACCCGGGTTTCTAGACCTCAGGTACAGTACCTTGCATTTCCCTGCATTGAACCTCAGCTTCCACTTTCTAGACCATCTTTCCAGAGCCTCCAGGTCCCCCTGTAGGGTCACCTTCCCCTCCTTCCCATCCACTACTGCCACCAGTTTTGAATCATCCTCAAAGAGAGTCATCTCACTCCTGATACCTGTCTTTATGTCAGAGACATAGGCGTTGAACAGGAGGGGCCCAAGGACTGATCCTGTGGGACCCCACTAATGACCCTCCTTGGGGATGAGACTATCCCACCAGCTACGACCCTCTGGGTCTGGTCCTGGAGCCAAATGTCTGTCCATCTGATCATCTAGTTCCCCACCCCCATTTCTCCCAGCTTATCCAACAGGGCATCATGAGGAACAGAGTCAAATGCCTTGCTTAAGTCTAGAAAGAGGACGTCCACTGGTCTACTCCAGGTCCAAGGCACTCATCACCCAGTCATAGAACTCTACAAGGTTTGTCTGACACGATTTCCCCGGGACGAATCCATGCTGTCTACCGTCCAGGCACACTGACTTTTCCAAATCCCTTCTTTCCCCTCCTCCTCCTCCTTCTTCCTCCTACCCTCTCCACAACAATGCTTTCCAATCTCTCGCACTATTCCTTCTAGAAAATGCAGTGCTGGCCATCTGCTTTTTCTTACCACTTTCCTAAAAGTACAGTTACATAAGAACTTACCATAATAGCAGATCTTTGAGAGAGGCTCCTGCAGTAGGTAATTACATATAGGACTGACGCCGGCAGGTGTCAGGACCCCACGGAAAAATTTATAGCTAGCAGTCTCTAGCGGGGGACCGCCCCCACATCAGGTGACCGACGTCATGCAACATCAGTATAAAGGGGCCCGCCTTCCAGTTCTTTCCCACCAAAGGCCCAAAAGGACGAGACGAGACAGAAGTGGATATTTCCCAACCAGGAAAAAGAGCTAAAAAAGCTTAGGGGGATGGAGGGCGGGAAGGTATTACCTACAGCAAGAGCCTCTCTCAAAGATGTACTGTTACGGTAAGTTCTTACGTAACTGTACTATCTTACTTTGAGAGGGCTCTTGCAGTAGGTAATTACATATAGGACTGAGTCCCAAGCAGTCTGGAACAAAAAGAAGCAAAACGGGAGGAGGAAAGCTACTCAAAGTAGGTCCTTTAGCTGTGAAGGCCTTAGGAAAGGAGGCCTTGCAGAACAGCAAGCCCGAAGCCTGCTCTACAGCGAGAGGCAATATCCAAACTGTAATGTTTTGTAAAGGTATGGACGGAAGTCCAAGTGGCGGCAGCACAGATGTCTGCCACTGACACATTCTTAAAACAAGCCGCTGAGGCAGCGACTCCTCAGGTGGAGTGACCTCTCACTTGAGCAGGAAGGGTCTTGTTGTACTGGTCATAACAGAAAGTGACACATTGAGCCAACCATCTGGACAGGCATTGCTTAGAAACAGCATTGCCTTCTCTTTTGTGGCCAAAAGAGACAAACAGTTGATCAGTCTTTCTGAGATCTTTTGTTCTGTTAGTGTAGTATCTCAGAATTCTGTGAATGTCCAGAGTGTGTAAGAGATATTCCCCTTGATTGGAGTGCTGCGTAAAGAAAGTAGGTAGCTCTATGGACTGGTTCAAAGTAGATTCCGCTACCACCTTAGGGAGAAACTTAGGGTTGGTGCGCAGAGCCACACGTTCCTTGTGAAAAATCAAATATGGCATTTTACACATCAGGGCCTGGAGCTCGGAAATCCTCCAAGCAGAAGTACTGGCCACTAGGAAGAGAGTCTTTCATGAGAGGAACTTCATGTCTGCTGAGGCTGCCGGTTCAAAAGGAGGCAGTAAGCTTCTCAAGGATAACATTCAAATCCCAAGGAGGGTCAGGAACCTGGATAGGGGGTCTCAAGTGGAGAACCCCTCTAAGGAAAGTCTTAGAGACCTCCAGCTGAGCAAACATCTTGCCTGCAAAAGGGACATGGTAGGCTGAAATAGCTGCTATGTGTACCTTCAAGGACGAGTGACTGAGACTCAGATCAAAGAGGTGGCACAGGTAATCCAGCAGCCGCCCAACAGTGCACGAGAAAGGCTCAAAATCTTTTGAAGCAGCCCAGATTGTGAACAGTTTCCATTTCATGGCATAGGTAGACCTAGCTAAGGGTTTTCTAGCCTCCACCAAAATCTCAGCCACTCGGGGTGAAACCCCAAATCGGGCTTGAGCTACGTCTACAGGAGCCATGCGTGCAGTTGAAGGGACTTGAGACCTGGATGGACCAGAGTCCCCTGATCCTGGGTCAGTAAAAGTCGCGACAGAGGAAGAGGAGGTTCCTCTGAGTATTGTTGCAGAAGAGAGAAGAAAAAATTACTCACCTTAGTAATGTTGTTTCTTCTAATGGAGTCTTGCTATATTATGACAGATGCAGTTTGTCCCACCATTTG
Source organism: Neoceratodus forsteri (assembly GCA_016271365.2). Classification (NCBI taxonomy): domain Eukaryota; kingdom Metazoa; phylum Chordata; order Ceratodontiformes; family Ceratodontidae; genus Neoceratodus; species Neoceratodus forsteri. Next base: position 115,832,567 of record JADMNL010000031.1, read on the forward strand.
AACTGTTCCGGAGGTGAAAGAGTTAACTTCCATGCAGTGCATGGAACTTAGAGTGCGAGCTCGGTTAGAGAAGCTCTGTTAGGGTGGTTTCAAACCGAAACCGTCAGATCTTTACGAGGAAAACTCACTAAGGCTCTGTGTGGAAGCTGTAACCTACACTAGCCAACTGGCTACTAAAATATTCAACATTTTCCTGGTCCCAACACCAAGACTCAAGTCAGGGGACCAGAAAAATAAGATAAAATAACTAAATAAAACACAACACCCCAAACATAAAAGGGGCATCAATAAGTGCCAACAGTGGACTGCCCACCCCATACCAAGTAGAAGTTCTGAGAGGGCGGGTTGAGGTCATAATATAGCAAGACTCTATTAGAAGAAACAGCATTACTAAGGTGAGTAATTTTTTCTCAAACAACATGAAGTCTTGCTATATTATGACAGATGCAGACTACACAGCAGTACTCCATGGAGGAGGGACAGAACCTACTTAGGAATAGGCTCTGAAGCACAGCTGTGCTAAACCGAGCATCCCTCCTGGCCTGGATATCCAGGGAGTAATGCTTGGTGAAAGTGTGTACTGTTTTCCAAGTAGCTGCTTGACATATCTCCAAGATAGGGATGTCTCTAGCAGCAGCTAGAGATGCAGCTGTACCTTGGTGAGTGAGCCCTCAGGCCTGAGGGGGAACCTTACCCAGTTTTGATAGCAAAATTGGCTACAAGAGACAATCCACCTGGCAATGGATCTCTTAGTGGCAGGTCTCCTTTCCAACCTTACCTAAGTGAGAAATAGTTGGAGAGTCAAACCTGTGACCTTAGTTACGCTCTATGTAGTAACTTAGGGCCCCTCCTAACATCTAGCTGTGCAGCCTCCTCTCACCAGAGGAGGAATTGTCAGTGAAGAACACTGAAGTGAAATAGATTGGTTAAGGTGGAACCAAACCACCTTAGGCAAAACTTCCTGTTAGTCCTGAGGACTACCTTATCCATGTGAAGGAAATAAAGTCAGTCTCCACTGATAAGGCCTGTAACTCACTTATGCGCCTGGCAGAAGTGATGGCTACTAGAAATACAGTTTTCCAAGTCAAATACTTAAGCTCTGTCGAAGACAGAGGCTCAAAGGGGTTGCATCAGCTGAGCAATGCAAACATTAAGATCCCAAGCAGGGCAGGTCCCTGAATGGAGGTTGGTATGAAGCAATCCCTAAAAACTTGGAAATACAGGGTGAGCAGAAAGAGAAGAGGGCTTCCTGCTGAAACGAAGCAGAGACAGCTGCCAAATGCACTTTCAGGGTAGCTGGTCTCAGTCCCAAGGAATTAAGATGGACCATATAATCCAATACAGTGGGTAAATCAGCAGATTCGGGAAATATCTTCCCAGAACACCATATGGAAAATCTTTCCACTTGGAGTTATAGGTAGCCTTGGTGAAGGCTTCCTAGAAGCTTTCAAGATTTCGAGAACACTTTGAGAAAGTTGTAGATCAGCAACTCTAACTCCTCAAGAGCCAGGCCTTGAGGCTGAGGATTTGAGATTCAGATACCAGACTCTCCCCTGAGCACAGGTTAACAGATTGTGGTTCCTGGGAGGCACAGGGAAGATGGACTGCTAAGGACAGAAGGAGTGGGTACCAGGCAGCCTGGCCTAATCTGGAGCAATCAGGATCATCTTGCAGGGCTGAGACCTGATTTTGACTAGCACCTTGAACAGGAGAGGGAAGGGGAGGCATAGAGAAACTTCCTTCCCAATCGAGGAGAAAGGCATCCAGGGGACTGAGCCAACACTGGGGCCTGCAACAAAAAGTGGAAGTTGATGATTGTCTGGGGCTGCAAAAAGATCTATCTGAGGAGTGCCTCATCTGGCAAAAACTATCCCCAGTACTAGGGGATCCAGTGACCATTCGTGATGGCCCTGGGAAATCCTGCTGAGAGCATCTGCCAGGACATTGTCCTTGCCTGGGAGGTGAACTGCTATGAGGGAAGTGTTCAGAGAATAAGCCAGAGACCACAACTTCATTGCCTTGGTGCACAAGGCCGAAGACCGAGTGCCCCCTTGTTTGTTGCTGTACCACATTGTAGTGGTGTTGTCTGTTCTGACCTGTACCACCTTGTTCTGAACAGATGCAAAAACCTGAAGTGCTAGAAAACAGCTCTGAGTTCCAACAGATTGATGTGGAGCAGAGATTCCTGAGGGACCATAACCCTGGGTGGAGAGGTGTCGCCATGTGAGCTCCCCATCCCAAGAGGGACGATCTGTAGTAAGGGTCAAGGAGTGGGACAGAGGGATGAAAGGCACCCCTGTCTCAGATTGCTCTGATCCTGCCACCACTGAAGGGCCTGGATCAGGTTGAGTCACTGGGATTAACTTGGATAGGGGATCTCTTCTTTGAGACCAGAAGGCTCTCAAATGGAACTGAATGTCCCTCATCTGAAATCTTGCTCCTTGCACTACAGCTGTGGAAGCAGCCATGTGCCCTAGGAGCTGCAGGAAATGCCTTGCTGGTCGAGAGACCTGCAGAGTGAAGGACGAGGCCAGGGCCACCAAGGTCCTTACCCTTTCTAGGGGAAGGAAGGCTCTGGCCTGCTTTGTGTCCAGTTCTGCGCCTATAAAGGTGAGTACCTGGACAGGTTCCAGAACTGACTTTGGAAGATTGAGAAGAAAGCCCAGAGAGGTAAGCAGCTGCTGGGTAACTAGCAGGTGTGATTCGATTCTGGTCTGGAGACTGACCCACAATGAGCCAGTCGTCCAGGTAGGGAAAGATGGCAATCTTTTGCCTTCTTAGATGAGCAACTGCTACTGCCAGACATTTTGTGAACACCCTTGGGGCAGAGGTAAGGCCGAAGGGCATTGCTCTGAACTGATAATGGCCTGAGGGCAGTTCGAATCTGAGGTACTTTCGATGGGAGCTTCTGATAAGAACATGGAAGTAAGCGTCCTTGAGGTCCAGGGAAGCTAGCCAGTCCCCTGGCCTTAGGGAGGGTAAAATCATTCCCAGAATCACCATTTTGAATTTTGGTTTTAAAAGGTGCTTGTTCAGATATCTTAGGTCCAGAATAGGCCGCCACTCTCCTATCTTTTTTGGGGTAAGGAAGTATCTGGAGTACAGACCCTTGCCCTGGTGTAGGGGAGAAACCCTTTCTACAGCTCTGAGAGCCAGGAGGGTTGAGACTTCTGTTTCCAAAGCAAAAGTCACTAAAGGGTTTGCAGGTGGAAAAGATCTGGCTCTCATCTTTGGAAATTTTTTGTTTCTTAAAAGATTTATGTAAAGGGATTGATAATCTCCTGGACTCTGGGATATCCATCATCTCTACAAAGTCAGGCTCCTCTTGCTCATCCAAAGCCTCCTCTAAAGGAAGCTGGAGGGTTTCAGCAACTTTTTTATAAAACAAAAAATGAGAAGGGGACCCAGCAAGCCTAGGGGGAGATTCACCTGAAGGTCTGTCTGGGGAGATGTCCGGTTCAATGGGAACATCCAGACTTTCAAAGTCACATTCACACTGATCATAATCATCCTCCCCCTCCTCTGGTTCATAAAACTCCTCTATATCATATTCTTGAACCGGTGGAACCGACCGAACCGACCTTTTGCCAGATAGTGGCGGTTCGGAGGGAACCGAGGACAGTGACTGGACAATCTGTATTGCCCTGCTATCTCTGCAGCAGCTGGAGAGGGATTTTGACTCCACACCTGCTGACTTTCTAGTTCTCTTTGCTGGAACTGGCCCTCGAGGTCAGCTTTACGCTTGCCGAGGAAGTCTGGCCTGGTCAGAGGCATGCTTCCTCGTTCGGTTGGCACCGAACCGGATGGCCATCCGGTCAGCGGACTTTTTTGCTCTCTCTCCCTGAGCCTACCAACTCTCTTATCTAGGTAGCTGCAGGGAAATTCTTGCAAATCTGGCAGTCTGCATTGAGGTGGTCAAACCCCAGACAATAAACACATGTGGTGTGTAGGTCAGCCTTGGCAAAGGCTTCCCCACAGACACTACAGTGTTGAAACCCAGTGGGCCGGGTTTTTCTTTTGGGTTTCTCAGACATAATGCCAGCCTAACCAAAAACTTGCCCTTTTGATGGCAGTGCCAGGCAAGACACCCTTATCGGTTCCCAACCGTGTCACGGGTCGTGGAAAAAACCATAATGAAATCCGTTTTTTTTAGAACCGATAAGAACGGGAATCAAGACTCTAACAAGCTCAAAGGTTTCAAACAAAAATTTAACATAATTCGATCGGTTCAAACCAACCGATAAACATTTACAAGTTCCACATAGAAAACCTATCTATTACTTACAATACCATAGACAGAGCTTGAATCGATCGGTTTGCGGTTAAAATAAATAATATCGTGGTTAAATTTAACTGAGAAAAGACGCTTTAAACCGAGGAAATGAACTGAGCAGCAGGAGGAATCTCCGGAGCGACTGTTCAGTGAGGCGGAGTAAAGAATCTGACGGTTTCGGTTTGAAACCACCCTAACAGAGCTTCTCTAACCGAGCTCGCGCTCTAAAGTTCCATGCACTGCATGGAAGTTAACTCTTTCACCTCCGGAGCAGTTCTAATGGTGGGACAAACTGCATCTGTCATAATATAGCAAGACTTCATGTTGTTTGAACCAAACTTGCCTGGGCCAGAAAGGAGCGATCAGTATAATTCGAGCTCCTTCTGAACAGAGTTTCTGTAAGACTCTTGGAATCAAAGGGATCGGGGGGGGGGGCAGCACAGACGAATCTGTCCTTCCAATCTAGAGACAGAGCATCTCTCTAAAAAAATGCCATGCTCTGGAGCGAGCGAGCAAAAGTCAGGAAGCTTTGCGTTTAGAGGTGAGGCGAACAGGTCCACCTGTGGTGTTCCCCAATGTAGGCAGATATCGTCTAAGACCCCTTGATCCAGTTCCCACTCGTGAGCTTGAGCAGATGAGCGACAGAGTTTGTCTGCTAAAGTGTTCTCGACTCCCGGGAAGTGAATTGGCATAAGGTGGAGGTTGTGCTGTACTGCCCAATCCCAAACTCGCATCACTTCCCTGCAAAGAGGGTAGGAAGTAGTACCTCCCTGTTTGTTGATGTACCATACCACACACATATTGTCCGTCTGTATGGCTAAGTGGCCGAGAAGGAGATGCACATGCAGAGCTTGAAGAGCATAAAGCACTGCCCGAAGAGCTCGAGCACACTGATGTGAAGCATTTTCTCGAGCTTGGATCAGCAGCCCTGGGTCCTGTGAGGTTCGAGATGGGCTCCCCAACCTTCACCCGAGGCGTCTGTGGTCAGAGTCTGGGAGGAGTAAGAAAGACAGAAGGGAACTCGCCGACAAAGATTCTCCTGAACCATCCACCATTGCAAGTCCTGAACCATGGGGGAGTAGACTAGAACAAACTGGTCCAGGTCGTCCACCAACTGATCCCACTGAGACCAGAGAGTCCACTGAGAGATCCTCATGTGGAGCCGAGCGCGAGGGACTGTTGGAATTTCAGCCGCCATAAGCCTGAGGAGGCGAAGGACCAACCTGGCACTGACCCGCCTGCGGCTGGACAACAGGCTGACCCGAGCCTGGAGTGCGGCTGCCCTGTCCGGCGGCAGGAAGGCCCTGCCAGAGGATCGCCTTGATAAACTGCAGCCTCTGGGATGGGATCAAGTGGGACTTGGAGTGGTTGATGGTGATGTCCAGGGAGAAAAACACCCCCTGGGTAAGGGAAAGGAAGCGCAGGAGATCCTCCCTGGATGGGGTCGCCAGGAGCCAATCGTCCAGGTACGGAAAACTTGCACCCCCTGGGTATGCAGGTAGGCCGATACCACCAAAAGGCATTTGGTGAACACCTGGGGTGCTGAGGAAAGACCAGATGGGAGGGCCTTGAACTGGTAGTGGTCCCCCGGAAAGCAAAACTGAGGTATCTGCGGTGAGAAGGGCGGATAGGGATGTGCAGGCAAGCATCCTGCATATCCAGAGAGCACAGCCACTGTCCCGGGCCGAAGGAGGGGCAGGAGGCCCTGCACGGAGAGCATCCTGAACCTCTTGTACTCCACGAATAAGTTCAGGGAACTGAGGTCGAGAATTGGCCTTACATCTCCTGTCTTCTTTGGTACCAGGAAGAAGTGGGAATAGTAACCCGTTCCCTGAAGAGAAAGTGGGACTGGCTCTATTGCGTCCTTCAGCAAAAGTGCTGAAACCTCTTCCTGGACCAGAAGAAGGTATTCCCGAGAGTACGACAACCTTGGGGGGAGGGTGAAGAGGTGGTTTCTGGAGAAACTCTATTGAGTGTCCTTCTGTGATCAGCTGGAGCACCCAGGAATCTGAAATTATCCTCTCCCAACCCGGGAGGTGGAGGGGAAACCTCCCTCCTACCGGTTCCTCTGGAAGGCCCAGAGGCTGTGGGAGGAAAGGAGTGCAGGTGGGGCAGCTGCAGCTGAAGCACCTGCTGCTTTTAGGCGGAGGGGCTTGGCAGGGGAGGCCCGCTTAAGCGGCCCGCTTCCCTGGGTTTCGCCTTTGCCGATTCCATCTGCGAAGGGACGGCACTGCGTTTGATGGGGATGAGACATGCAGTCCACAGATATCAGTGCAGTCCCCTTCTCCTGCAGATTGGTGATAATGTCCTTGACATCACCACCGAACAGCACCGAACCCCGGAAGGGCGCTTCCTGAATAGCGGACTGCACTTCAGGGACCAACCCTGATGCACGGAGCCAGGCATGACGCCGTAAGCCTACGGCAAAAGCGAAGCTCCTACCTGCAGTGTCCACTGCATCGTGAGTAGCATGAAGCATGTGCCAACTGGCCGAACGTGCAGAGCGGATGAGGTCAGCCACTTCCTGTTTGACTTGAGAGTCCGGACGAGAGTCCAATTTGGATTCCACCTCACTAAGAATTGCCTTCTGGTAATCCCCATGTGACCGACATAATTTAGGGCCCTAATACCCAGAGTGGCAGAAGCACAGATCTTCTTCCCATATTGGTCCAGAAGACGGGATTCTTTGTCAGGTAGAGACGAGCTCAGATGTTTCGGGTTAGCTGTCCGTCATGAGCGACGCTAATCACAACCGAATCAGCTCGAGGGTGAGAATCTAAAAAGTCAACACCCTCGGGAGCCTGATATAGCCTGTTCGACTTCCGAGGAAGTGGGGCTAATGCCACAGGCTGTTTCTAAATAGTGGAAACAAGATCGGCATGAGGCTCAATCCAAGGTGGAACCAAGGTGGGAGCTGTCACGGGCAGATCCAGATGCTCAGCGAGTTTCTTACACTGGGGATCTGGCTTCAAGGAATGCCACTTACAAACCTCCTGGATTTTGCGCAGCAACTCCGTAAAAGAAGGATCCTCCAGAGGGGACTTCAGAGAAATCCTTGGCCTAGGCTTAGACGGAGAGAGTGGCTCATCGTCCAGCTCGGAACAACCGTTGGAGTCGTCCGAGGAGGAGGAAGAAGATGATTATGAGGAAGACTCCCTCTCCCAGCATGGAGGAGGAACGGACTCCTTGGGAAGCCCTCGGGGAAGCGTGTCCTGCCCCGCCCTGGAACCAGAGGGTTTGGCCCTTGTGTCCGGAGGTGGGAAGGGAGTCTGTCATCATGACCGACAGGAACCAGAACCGCACCGTCTGCCGGAGATCGACTCTCCACCTCTCTGGTGAGCTGAGCCCTGGCCTCAGCCCACCAGGAGGCCAGAGTCTCCTTCAAGTCCACCGGCGGCTGAGGGGGCAGTGGAGGTGGAGGAGGAGGAGGGGATATGGGTATGGATTCTACCCGTAAGGTGCGTATCCATAACCCGACAGCAGGAAGCCCGGCGTTGGGTATTGAGGCACTGGGTACTGCGGCGGCGGATAGGCCGGCATTGGGTACTACGGCGTCTGATACGATGGGGTCAGATACCTGGGAACTGAGGGGTCTGCCGGAGCAGACGGCCCGGCCGGAGGGCCCATGGGCGGGTCTGGAGCAGAAGGCCCGGTGAGCGGAGGGCCAGGTGTTGGAGTGGCATCCAGGAGTGGGATATCGCCCGGGGTCAACAAGACCGGGCCAGCATCTGGGGAGCCGACGTCAGGTCAGTCGGCCCAGCGGGCGGATGGTCTGACGGGGGCACAGCAGGAACCTCGGCATCGCCCGAGGATGGAGGGGAAATATCCCTGGGGTCCGGCTGAGGAGACCCAGGGTCCCCAGAGGGCAGCGAAGGTTACGGGGAGCCGGGAATGGCAGACATGGGAGAGTCCAGTGTCAGCTCAACCGCCGTGCGGACGTTAGGCAAGCCGACATGTGACTTATCAGCAGGGTCCGGGTGGACGCCAGAGAAGCAAATGTCTGACTTAGCGGACCCGTCGCCCGAGGCAGGTCGCGAAGGAGCGGCAGCCTGGTCGGGCGGAAGAGGGGCCGTGCGCCGCCCTGAGGGGTCGGGCGGCTTATCGACCGTCTCCGTGCGGGCGTCTGAGGAGCCAACGTCCAGCTTACCGGAGCCACTCGAACCAGTAGGTTGCACAGTGGCAGCTTTATCAGGAGCGGAGGCCTCCAATAGCCGGAGGCGCTCGAGGCGACCGACGGAAGTCAGATGGTGGGCCGACGCGACTTGGAAACCTCAAGGTGGCCATCACGATTGGTTTCGGGGACGTTACTCTGAAGCACGGCGACTCCCGAGGAAGACGCGGTGGATGAGAAGCCCTGTCCCGGTGCTTCTCCTTTTTTCATGGACGGCCTTTGGGGAAGTGGACGCCTGCTGGAGCTTTTTAACTCCTTTCCATGGAGGACATTTTCGTCTTTAAAATATGGGCCTCAAGGGACTGCTGCTTCTGTCTGCGGGTGGCTGCATTGAATTTAAGGCACTGCTGGCACTTCACCTGATGATCTCAGCCTAGGCAGAAGAGGCACTGGGAATGGGCGTCCTTGTGCGGGAGTTGGGCGCCGCATGAGTCGCACTTCTTCTTGTGCTCGGAGGGTGTAGGGGATGACATATACCGACGAATACCTGACAAAAATTCGAAAAATCGAAAATAACTTGGTAAAAACTGCCGACGACTGAGGCTGACGAGCGCTGAAATTTACCGCGAGAAGCTGACATGAGCTAACTGCGGGAAAGAACTGGAAGGCGGGCGTGGGGGTGGTCCCCTGCCAGAGATTGCTAGCTAGAAATTTTCCTGTGGGGTCCTGACACCTGCCGGCGTCAGTCCTATATGTAATTACCTACTGCAAGAGCCCTCTCGAAGTAAGATCTTTCATTCTGCCTCTTCTCCTTCCTCCCTGAAGTCTCTTCTTTCTGACTTTTGTCATCCTATCTGCAACTTCCTATGACCCCTCTTTTTCTCCATTCTCTAGTCTTGCCCTCTTTTTGCCCTTCTATTTTTCCTTTCTGTGTATATTAGAGTGTGTTATTTTCTAGTTGCCTCCATTTACTATTCTGTCTAACATATTTATGATTCTGCTTGTAATTATTATATTGCTGTATTTTACTTTATTTTTTTTTCTTGTTAGCCATCTCCTTCTCCCCTCTCCCCAAGGACACATCTGGAAATGAGCTGTTTTCAGTTCAGTATATATTTCCTGGTTAAACATTTAAATAAATTAATAAAAATGGGCCACTGCTTTCAACATTTTGCATCAACAACTTGGAAGCAGAAGCCCCCTCAGACTACTTTTGTTTGCTGATGGCACTAAACTGGCCTCCCCTGAGGATGGCAAAACACTTTTGGAGCTGGGCGTTTGGTTGGACTCCAGGACTCTTAGGTTCAGTGTAGTAAAATGCAAGGAGCTACACGTGGAAACAGAGTTAGACCAACATACTGTGTGGGGCTCCTCTCGCTGCAGTGAGGCGGTAAAGGCCTGGGGGCATAACAGACAAGGGGCTAGAGGATGACAAGCAGTGTGAGGCTATGGTCAAGAAGGCTGAAAGAATACTGGGGTTCATTAAAGGTGGGATGACCAACAGAGTAGCGAAAGTTATTCAGTCTCTTTACAAGCACCTGTTCCGACCCCACCAGGAGTACTGAGTGCAGTTCTGGGTTCCCCAATACACAAGACACCGAGGCAGTGAGAGGGCGCAATCCAGGGCCACCAAAACGATCAGAGCTATGGAGCACAAACCATGAGGAGAGGCTGGTCTCTTCCGCATACTCAGTGGTATAGACAAGGCTTAACAGATGGAAATGTCTGATCAAGAGTGGTCCAGCAGGCTGCATGGACACACCCTGAAGCTCAGCAGGGGTAACGGTTGAAGGCACTTTTCCCAGGATAGTCTACCAGTATAAACTGTGGAAATGAAGACAGTACAGGCCTGCAGGGTAAGCCTGGATATATAATTGCCCATCTATAATAGTAAAGAGAGCTGTTATCTCCCAATGAGCGTGCATCCTAGTTTGTGTTACTGGCCATGCATAACAGTGAGGAGAGCCTTTATTTTCCAATAAACACACACCCTGTTGTGTGTTATGATAAGCATATAACAGCAAGGAGTGCCTTTATCTCCCAATGAACCATACCATATCATGTACTATTACCCACGTATACTAGTAGAGAGTGCCTTTATCTCCCAAACACACACCCTGTCGTGTGTGACTACCCACATACAATAGTAACGAAAGCATTTATCTCCCAATGAACGCACACCCTGTCATGTGTTACTGCCCTTATATAACATTAAGGAGTGCCTTTATCTCCCAACGAACATGTACCATATTGTGTGTTACCAACTACATATACTAGTAATGAGAGCCTTTACCTCCCAACAAACGTGCACCGTTATGTGTTACTACCCATGTATAACAGTGAGGAGTATTTTTATCTCCCAATGAACGCACACTCCATCGCCCGTTATTGGCCATGTATAATCATAAGGAGAGCATTTATTGTCCAACAAACACACACCCTGTTGTGTGTTGTTACCCACATATAATAGCAAGGAGTGCCTTTATCTCCCAACAACACACTATGTCATGTGTTATTACCCACGTTATAATAGTTAGGAGTGCTTTTATCGTCCAACGAACACGCATCCCATCGTTGTTAGTGGCTACGTATAATCGTAAGGAGAGTCTCTCCCCCAATGAACGTGCACCCTGTTGTGTTACTGCCCATGTATGATAGTAGGAAGAGCCTCATCTCCCAATGAGCGCACGTCCCATCATCTGTTATTGCTCACGTATAACAGTACAGACTGCATCTTCCAGCGAATGCGCACCGTCATGTGCTACTGCCCATGTATAACAGTAAGGAGTGCCTTTATCTCCCAATGAACACACATCCCATTGCGTGTTACTGCCCACGTGTAATAGTAAGGAGTGCCCGTATCTCCCAATGAATATACATGTGTTGTGTATTATTGCCCATATATAGTAGTAAGGAGAACCTGTATCTTCCAATGAATGAGCACAGTCATGTGTTATTGCCCACATATAATGAAAGCCTTCATCTCCCAACGAGCGCACAACCTATTGTGTGTTACTGCCTATGCATTATAGTAAAGAGTGCCTTTATCTCCCAACGAATATACTACATATCGTGCATTATTGCCCATGTATAGCAGTATGTACAGCCTTTATCTCCCAACAAACACGCAACCCGTCATGTGTTACTGCCTACATATAATAGTAAGTACTGCTTTTTTTCCCCCCCAACAAACGGGCACCCTGTTGTGTGTTATTGTCCATGTATAATAGTAAGGAATGACTTTATGCCCCAACGAACATACACCTGGTCATGTGTTACTGCTCACATATAATAGGAAGCAAAGCCTTTATCTCCCAACAAACGTGCACCCTGTAATGTGCTATTAAACACATAAAGAACTTTGTCAGCTGTCCTGCAATAAACAAACCACACACACACACACACACACACACACACACACACACACACACACACACACACATCCATACCTGATCTCTCACCAGGGCATGACTCATGCATGCTGACATTTAAATCTTTGTTTGTTTTGTTGCTAGGCAACATGGCCCCATTTCAAGACATTATTCCTCTATTTGTTTAGGGTGTTCAACTCTGAAACAAGAAGCCGCACAGTTTTAGTGCAGAGGTTTACATATATAATTTAGGTGTTTCTAGTTATTTAGTGAACCCAGTGTTATGTAACGATCCACTTGAGCAACCTGATGTCACCTTTTTATTTTCCAGTAACAGACTCATCTTAGGTGGAGTTCAGGAATTGTGATGCCAAGACCAAAATGATCCAGAACGCCGAGACCACTTCTTGGACTCCCGACTTTGAATACAGCAGTCGGAAAGGCAACAACATTTTCAACTCTGGTTGTCAGTAGGACTATCACCCTTTCCACTTGAGATGATTAAGTTCTGTGTCTGGTAGTCAGTATGGCTAGTGATATAGGAAAATACACTAGCCTCCACAGCCATTGCACAAGCCAAATTGGTATTACATACTGAAATGTTATCTCCTCCAATACTAGCCAGAAGGGTTAGTTGAAGGAAACTTTTAACTAGTCCAATACAGAATCTACCAGCATTTGACTGGTGAGCTAGTGCTAATTTCGAACCCTGTAGTCTGTACAGCTATTAACATTTCCGACTGCAGCACAGATAAGAAAACACTTTTTCTTGCGATGGCTTGCTGAGGGTTGCCAGAACACAATCAATCAGTTTACTTTCTGTGTATGTATGTGTTGCGCTCTATACATTATTTTTCATAAATGGATTTATATAAGCAATGACACTGTTCAACACCACCACCACCTATGCTTCCCCAGCTTGAATGATAAAGAGAGCTAAAAACAATCCCAGTTAATTGTGTTTAACTACACTCCAGGTAGCCCACAAAGAAAGAGGAATACTTAAAGCGAACTAATGTCCCTTTTCCAAACGCCAGTTTGGTTTCTTTTAAATTGTTAGCCTTCTATATCTATCAGGTTACAAGAATATCTAGGCTAACTATTCACAGATCTGCGAGGGTAGGTGAACATCGAGACTCGCTAGTCATGTAATTGTGAGGTTACTTGAACACTGACGCTTACCAGTCACATAACTATGGTGCACACAATTATCTAAGCTCACTATTCTCAGATCTGTGAGGGTATGTGAATATCGAGACTCACTAGTCATGCAACTGTGAGGTCATGTGAACATTGAGGATCACCAGTTACATAACTGTCAGGGGTGCATAATTATCTAGGCTCACCATTCTTAGATCTGTAAAGATATGCGAACATTGCGACTTGCTAATCACATAACTGGGAGGATATATGACTATCAAGGCTCGCTAGTCACGTAACTGTGAGGATATGTAGCCATGAAGGATCACTAGTTACATAACAGAGTGTATGTGAACAACGAGGCACAGTAGTCACATAACTGTGAGGGTTTTTGAACATCGAGGCATACTAGTCACGTAACTATGAGGGTTTGTGAGCATCGAGGCATGGTAGTCACGTAGCTGTGAGTGTGAACATTGAGACACGGTAGTCATGTAACTGTGAGGGTATGTGAACATCGAGGCACAGTACTCGTATAACTGAGGGTATGCGAGTACTGAGGCATGGTACTCACCTAAGCTCTGGAATCAACTACCAACCCAAATCCGCCACTCCTCTTCAAACTATTCTCTCCCTACATCCCTAGCAAACTACCTAGTGATGAACTGCAACTGCACCCAGCCCCTCAGGGCCCCAGTCTTGCTGTTGGCCTATACCTCCTACTTCGTCAAATATGTCCCCCCTATCCTAACCCCTCTTGCAAACTAGCACTTTCTGCAACCTAGCACTTTCTGTTGTCTCTCCTGTATCACCCCCTTCCTGAATACCATATTACTATACCTCCTGTCAGTCTCTCTCTCTCTCTACTAGTCTAGAAAGGTTATTAGCTATTGACTGCTGTAATCCTGTATTGTCTGTCTATATGCTGTGAAGCTATTTACTGATGTATATATCCTGTTGTATTACTTAATGTTCCCACTCCCCTTCCCCCAGGACGTACCGTGAGACAAGCTCTTGCTGCTCAGTGCAACTTTCCTGGTGAACCATTTCAGTCAATAAATAAATAATTGTGAGGGTTATGTGAACATCGAGACATGGTACTCACGTAACTGTGAAGATATGCGCATATCGAGGCACGGTACTCACGTAACCGAGTATGTGAACATCGAGGTACTGCTGTCACGTAACTGAGCGTATGTGAACATCGAGGCATGGTACTCACGTAGCTGTGAGGGTATGCGAGCATCGAGGCATGGTAGTCACGTAACTGTGAGGGTATGTGAACATTGAGGCACAGTAGTCACATAACTGTGAGGATATGTTAAAGGAGAACATTCATCACTAATGAATTCCACACCAAAGTGTGGGAGGCTGGTCACAATTTGCACTCCGAAAAAAAAACTTTTGTTGTTCTTATTGTTTCAACTGTAGTTTAATATATTGCATCAGACTAATTTTGTTTATGTCTGGGCTGACATTTTCCATAACTACAAATCCCAAAATTTCCTGTAGCTGACATCACAGCATTACTGCAGCAGTAGGAGATTCAACAGTTTGCAGGTCAGAGCTTTTATAAGCTATGATCCAAGTACTGTCTATGACGCATGGCCAGCTGGTTATGATTATTTTATTATATTGGCAATTTAAATAAATGGTCAGTGTATGAAATAGTCTGAGATTTGGCCCTTTTAAATTACAAGGTGTCAGCAGCTCAAATTACAGGATGTATTACACCGACCAGCAGATCTCTGTAATATAATTAACTTCCTTGAGAAGTTGCATTTTATGGCCTTTTTATGACCTCACGCTTTTGAAGTTGGAAACTAAATATACATTTTATTACATCAGGACAGGATGTCCTTTAGCTGATTCCTGTTGGCTATCTCACACCTAGGTGACGAACTGCAGGGTTGTAAATCTCAAAGGAACTGGTTGATCAAAGATTCAATTTGGGAAATGGGTTTTTGCTGATGTCACATTATTTAATATACCCCGATAGGAAATCATTTTTGTAATGTTATATTCTAAAAGGAGGAGCTAGATGACTCACAGAAGGGGTGTGGAGACAGAGTTTAAACTGATACTTGTGTCTGAAATGTAGGTCATACCATCTTTAGACTCAGAGAGACACAGCTCTCTGATTTAACTTTAAAACGCATTTCTAGAGATAATACCTTAGATAGCAAAGATCTAAATGTATTGTGGTAGGAGTTTTGCTTTGTAATTTTCCCTTGTTCTTTTATGTGACTGTGAGCTCTTTGATATATTGTTCTGTGTTTACATTTTTCATATTTCTATCATCTTTTAGTAAAGTACCTTTTCTTTGAAGAAGGACTGCCTGGGTGACTGCCAGTTCTTTTTGCATGTGAAGTATAGGTGGTTATGTCTGACAACTGCTCAACAGCTTGATAAAAGGTAAGAATATACCCAAGTTCTCTTATAGAGTTTTAAGGGTTCATGTTAGATACCTGGTTAGGTGCCCTTAGGCAAAAGATATATTGCATCCCCCCGAAGAGAATATTATCAGAGCCTGTACATTTGGGTAAGCTAGCATAAGGTTCACAGTTTGAATCCCCTCAGAACTTGAGACTAAAGTCGATTCAGACCCAAAAGCAGACAGGAGGGTTACCCTATCCGTTATCTGTTCACACTGTTGCGTTCTGAGGTTGAAACTGTGGCAGCAGAGGGCCTGACCTGCGGAGTGCATTTGTGACACTGTCCACTGTGACTGTACCTATCCCCTGAAGAACAGTGGGACTGGCAAACTATATATTTTTTTTTTGCAGTTAGTGCTCTTTATTTCACCCAGACTGGCGCCATCATCCGGTATCTATCCCCCAGTTCCATCACCCCAGCCCTGTAAGGACTTACTATCCAACTTGAGTCTTCTCCAAGGCTTACCCATCCCCCAGGCCACAGACATGATCCTCAGACCGGAGGCGTGCCACAGAGCCAGCTGTGGGGCCTGTGAGGGGGGTAGTCTTGTCATGCTGGCCGGCCATACATTTTCCTTCTCCTATACCTCCCCAGGAGGTCATATGTACAATGCCACCTGCATACAGATTATTGGCGGCTGCTGCTCCTCCACCACCGCCCCTGAATTGCTGTCCCTTGGTGCCGATCCCCAGCCGCCGCTGGGTGTCAGTGCTACGCCGGATGCAGCAGCCCTCCCTCCCCAGAATACAGCAGTCCTATGGACGCTCAAGTCTCCTCCTCCTCCTCCCGGCCGATCCTCCACGATAACCAGAGTTTGATCCCGAACTTGGATCTTCGGTGCCTCAAGCAGCAGCATTACCACTGCAACACACTAACACACACAACAAATTTGAGCTTATATATACACATTTTCTAGAATGCACTGCAGGATAGTAAATCTCCCACTGCTGCATTCCTACTCTGTTGTCAGCTGCAGGGGATTCTGGGATTTGAAGTTACAGAAGGTGTCAGCCTGGAAGTAAGCAAAATTAGTCTGATACAATCTACTATACTACAGTAAACAGTAAAACAAATGTCTCCGTACACAAAGTGCACACTGGGACCAGCTCCACACTTGGGCGTGGAGCGATTAGTGCTGACTCTTCCCCTTTAATATCTCAGCTCACTGGTAATGTAACCGTGAAGGTCTGTGAATATCAGGGTTATTAGTCACATACCTGAGCCTATGTGAATATCTATGCTCACTAGTTATGTAACTGAGAGGGCATGTGAATATTAAGGTTCACTAGTAATACAACTCTGAAGCTATGTGAATATCTAGGCTCATTAGTAATGTAACTGTGAGGGCATGCTAATATTTTGGTTCACTAGTAATGTAACTGCATCACTGGTAACGTAACTGAATATCTAGGCTCACTACTCATGTAACTTACCACACGTGTGTAATCACATTCCATCCTCATAGAAGCAGCTAGGACTGAATCCACATGGGATCCATTACAGGTGACAAGGTGTGAAGGCACTCCAGAACTAGCTGGTTCACCAGTCAGAAATAAATCCCAATTCCTCTATATTTATGCATTTTCAAAGACGAATTAATGCCAAAAATGTTTGGTTATTAAATAAGGTCTTCTCTGGCCCCCTTTAGCAGCGTTGGGTCATATCTAAAGCAGTACCTCCATGTAGTTGTCATTTCTAATGGCTTCAGTAAAAATGGTTGGGGAGGCGGTGTCACTCGAGTCCCCATCATCCTTCAGGCACTCTTCCCTCTCCGCCAAAGTCATCAGGTAACGAGCTAGGAGACAAACAATCAGTTAGAGACATAAAGAACAAAGAGGGGAACAAAACAAAAAAGCCTTTGGGCTGAATCGCAGCTGGTGACCACACTTTCAGCTTGTCCCTTAACAGGGCAAGAAAGAAACTGATCTGATCTCGGTGGGAATCTGGGGCACGCTGCTAAGTGACCCCTATAGGTATACATTTTACACAAATAAGTTAAGGAAAAAGATACATCTATTAAAAAGCTCTATACGCCTTCAACATCTGACCTCAATGTCATTCATCCAACCTCTCTCCTCCCTGGGATATGAAATAGTCCTTTCGAGCCTGAGTGACAGCAGAGTTATAGGGGACCAGACTGGTCAGCAGGGGACATCAAACTGAAAGACCGACGGAAAAGGAGACCGAGGGGACATGACCTTAGCCTCTGGAATATTCAAGGGTATCAACCAGGCATCTGATCCAGTGTACTTCAGCGGGACAGGGAGACATGCTGTGAAGTTCAGAGGTGGTATATTAAGGGGTAATATCAGGAGGAATTTCTTCTCCCAAAGGATGGTAAACCCAAACAGCAGTCTACCAGTGAAGACAGTGGATATGAAGACAGTACAGACACATAAAAGGTAAGCCAGGACAACTTTCTGCTTACCAAGGGATCTCAGGTTCCTCTGGGTAGTACAGTGAGAATTTATTGAGATTTTCGGAGAGTACCACATACCCATGTTGCACAGGAGGAATGCCTATAATAAATTATAAAAGAGCCCATGAAAACTATGTGGTCAGCAGCAAATGTGCAGAGAAATGTCTCAGCTCTGCTGCCGTAGGGTTTTAAATTAAAAAAAAAAAAAAAAAAGTTTCATAATAACACTAAGGCACTCCAAGGAGTGAGCTACCTTTTGGTGATCAAGCTACTGTCAGGGAAGAAAACACATCATTCCTTAACAGTAACCAACACCCGGTTATGGCCGCCTTGTTTTTTACTATATCCCCTCCACTCCCAAATGTTTATGCTTTGTCCTGTACTGTGGAATGGCTGCTCTTTGGTTTTGGCCCTGTGCCCCAGACCGCTCCAACGGGGCTTTTCCTTGATTGTACTGTGAAGGAATAACATCTGGAAGGTTGAAATAAGAATGGCACCACAGCTGCCCCCCCAGCACTTATCAAACTGTGTGCGTGTGTGTGTGTGGGTGGGGGGGGGAGGAGGGGGAGACTGCAATTCTCAGTATAAGGTTAATGGAAGTTTCAACAAGTGGAGAAAACCCCAGACAAAAACTACCCCCATCGGGTATTAACTCAGATTACTTATTTCTCTCCTTACTGTTCTCCAGTCGCCGAAGACTCTTGCGGCCCTTTGGTTTTTGAATGCGGTCAGAATTCCGGATAGCCTGGTTGATGTAGTACTGCTTGCGTTTGGCAGGTGAGACTCTCTTTGATGGGGAACCCTGGAGATGTGGAAGGCAGTCTTCAATTAATCTGGTGACAAAGCACACATTTCCGTTGTCAGTAGTGAGGGTGATTCTGGTGTCTGGGGCCTCTAGATTTAGATCAAGGGTGTCCCATTGTCCAGTTTGACAATCGCATAACTGTAACAATTACAATGACACATGATCGAACTCTAAATGAATATACAGTACAGCCTAACCAAACAGAACTGCAAGGAACGGTTAACACAACCTTCCAACAGTTCTTGTAGCAGGTAGGACATGGGCGTAATAACAGAAGAGCCCTACTGTTAGCAGGTCTACTATAAATTCAGAACTCCTCACCACAATGAGAAAAAGCACTCCACACTACTAGATATTGTATACCTCCCACCACCACCACACGCAGTTTCTTTCTCTGTCTTAGAAATAAAGGACCTCAACCAGTTACAACTCCACACAGTCCCCAGAGTGGATGCTGGGGCAGGCGGGAGGTCAAGCGCACCACAGCGGTGAAGCACTTAGCTCCTAGAAGGGTGGGGTATTGGGCATTCAGGCACCTCCTTCAGGCTGATCTTGGGGGTGGTACTAACTGCAGCCATGAAGGTAGACACTTGCCCTGCCAACTGACAAGGTGCAATCAGGTGACCCAGGGGGTGCAACAAGGGTACCAAACAGAAGGGAAATTATTATTTATTTATTTTGTTAAATGAAAGAAGTAGGGAACTTACAAAAGTGGTTAACAGATCGCCCTGCATAACTGTTAGAACACTTTGGGCAAATGATTTAATGTTCATTCTAAGGGACTGAAACAGAGAGAAACGGAACTGTGTCTGCAGTCTAGTACACCTTTTTGTAACCTCACTGACTCCTAACTACTTTGTAGAGCTGCTGGTAATGGCGGGGATGGAAGAAAAAGCATTTGGCAATGCCAAATGTTTGCTTGCTGGCACTGGTAGTGTAGGAGTTAGAGAGCTGCATTATAGGAATGGCAGTGAAGTACTGAACTGAAGCCAACACTACCACCACCCTGTAGAGACCGACAGGCACTGGGGTGTGCCTTTGGGTAGTCAGGCATAACGGCCATGCCATTCCACCACACCCTACCCTGCAGACTCTGACAAGTGTCACGGTGTGTCTTGGATTCTTTGGCCCTTATGCTCACACCATTCCATCAGGAAATATGGTAAGATGGGTCCTGTATAGGAGAATGGGGTGAACTTTGGGGCCGAAGAGTCCAAGGCACACCTCAATGCCTCTCACTGGCTGCAGGGTGTGGGTGGGTGTGGAATGGTATCAGCATTACAGGCGAGAATCCCAAGTCACACCCCTGATGCCTGTCAATCTCTACAGGGTGGGGCGTCATGGTCGGAAACCCTAACGCCTCAGGCGTTCGTTGGCATTTTCACTCCAAATTTTCAACATGGGTTTTTTGTGACCCCACCTTATGAACAGTGGCAATATCAGTTCGTTAGCCGAAAGCTGATTTTGCACAGCGACTATGCCATTTGGCACCACAGGTGCAAAAACACATTTCGAACAGGATGTGAAAAATGACAGCTGTACTGTTCATGGGGAGGTGCAAAACATGGCAATGTTGAAAATCTGCAGTGAAAATATTAAAAAACTGAAGTCCGCGAGCATCGTGAAACTGTGCAATAGCACACCCGTAATGTAATTAGTTTGGGGATTTTTTTACAGCAGATTGTCAACACAGGGATTTTGGAACCTCCACTCATGAACAGTGTCACTGTGATTTTCTTAATCTGTCCCGAACAGTGACTTCCCACAGCGACCACGCATTTCTGCGCTGGAAGTGCGAAAACACATTTTGGCCATGATGTGAAAAATGACAGCTGTACTGTTCATACGGAAGTGCAGAAAAATGCCAGTGATGAAAATCTGGACTGAAAATATTAGAAATCCATGAACTTACGAGGGTGCGTGGAAACTGCGCAATGCTCGCTCATAACACAGTCATTTATAGGACTTTTTCACCAAATTTTAACATAGCCATTTAAGACCTCTGCTCATGAACAGAACACATTTTGGGTGAGATGTCAGAAATGACAGCTGTACTGCTCATAAGGAGGTGTGGTAAAATGGCAATGCTGAAAATCTGGAGTGAAAATATTGAAAATTCTGAACTTCACAGCGTGCGTAGGAACAGCGCATAGCATCGCTCATAAAACAGTCATTTTGGGAATTTTTCACCAAATTTTCAACATAGGTTTTGGGTGCCTACCTCATGAACTGTGACACTGTTGTTTCGTAAATCGGTCCCGAAAGGTGGTTCCGCGCAGTGACCACAAAATCACCTTTCGGGCCCGAGTAACAAAATGACAGTGACATAATTCATGAGGTGGGGTCCCAAGAACCCCATGTTGAAAATTTGGTGAAAAAATTCCCCAAAATGCCTGAGATATGCAGCAAAGTTGAAAAAAAAAAACAAAAACAACTATTTATTCCAATATACAGCTTACCGGCATTTCTTCAGTTCGCGGTCGGCTTTGAAGAGTGCAGACGTGTTCCCGGTTCACCGAAGTTCGTCGCATCGGACTCCGGAGGCAAGTATGGGGTGAGGTGGGGGTGTGGGGAGGCAGGGTGCGAGAGGGTGGGCACAGGCGGGGTCAGGACAGTCAGCGAGGAAAGGTTTTTCTTTCAGGTATTTTTTTCCCTTACACATGAGACTTGTGCCATGCTGGGGTGGGCTCCTAGGCGTGGCAGCCAAAGCTGTTTTTGGGGGGCAGTGGAGCTGACAGAGTTGGGCACCCCGGACATCATGGACTGTTGCCACACTGGGGTGGGGTAGGCTCTCAGCGTGGCACCCGGGTAGTCTCTTGGGGAGGGGGGACAGTGGAGCCGGCGGGGATTGGGGACCCTGTCAGCCATACAGACTATTGCCACACTGGGGTGGGCTCTCAGTGTGGCACCTGGAACTCTGTTAGGCATAACAGAGCGATGAAGGATTGGGCACCTCTGTCGGCCATACAGTGTGTGCGTGGGGGGGGGGAGCATGAGCACGCAATATGCATGTATGTGTTGGAGGAGCGCATGGGCACGCAATATCTTATCACTGCTCACTGAAGCGTAGCTCTCCCTTCGAACTGTACGGCACTGTATTTTCAACTGCTGTCATAGACAGCTGCAGCATTCATTGGCGAACTATGGCCACGCCTGCAAACACACTGACTGAATTGGAAGACAGGGTGCCACACCTCCGAAAACATGGATGATGGCACTATGTTTCTTGCACATGCATGCAAACATAAAAAAGACAGGGAAGTCAGCTGGTGCCAAACTGCCTGAATCTGTTGTCATATGGAACTGCTGCTGGAAGAACCAAGGTAAGCTCTGAAAACTCTTGTTTAGGATAATAGTATTACTGGTGGGTTAGCTAACAATATTACTTCCCTAGTTGCTGAACTGTTGGGCTTCTGTGTATCTCACACACTCTAATGCACTAGTGTGTCTGGCTGTGGTTTAGAAAGGTGTACAGAAACCAAACAAGTCCGTGTAACAAAGCCTATAGTGAGGCTAAGAGGATGCTGAGGTGTACTGGAAACGGTATGGACAGAGGAACTAACTACCTCCATATAGGTCACTAGTGAGGCTGCACCTGAATATTGTGCTCAGTTCTGGAGTCCTCACCCAATGGAGAGGCTGGAGATGGTGCAACGCAGGGCGACCAGGATGATTCAGGGCCAGATCTTATGAAGATCATCTCAAAGCACTGAATATGTACTCACTGAAAACCAGGTGAGGGAGGGAGGGTGGATACAATAGAGAATAAATGGTTTCGGTTTGGATACAGATTTGAAGAGTTGGTGTCAGTGGCTCTGGCTTAGTAGGTAGCACACTCGCCTCTGGGGCCAAAATATCAGAAGATCATGGGTTCTAGTCCTACACCAGGTACGTGGTAATACCCATGAACTGACACTGTAGTGCAGTATGAGGGTTATTGCAATGTTGAGGTGCTGTCCTTCAGATGAGACGTTAAACCGAGGTCACATCTGTCCATCTTCGGTCACTGGCCAGGTGGAAGAAAAAGATCCTATGGCACTTACTGATAAGAACAGGGGAGTTTCCCCAGTTTCACGGTGAACATTCCCCCGTCAAAAAACAGGTCAATGTAACCCACCCCTGGAAACAGACCATCATGGCGCAGTGTGTCCTTCCTGGTCCAAAATTACAAATAAAAATAACATTTCATTATATAATTTCAGTAGCACTTGACTCCAAACAACATGTTTTAAATTTCCAGCTTATACCCTCCTACACACTATGTGGTCACACCATCTGGTTTCCCTGGCTACCCATGTCCGCAGACAATTCTGCCAACAGCTTATCCCCTATGGCAGAGCTAGGGCCCTAAAGAAACCTTCTTACCCCAGCCTCAGGCATGATGGGGAGGCACTCCCTCATGACAAGTGGGTTTTAACCCAATCTAGCCTGTGGAGGTCACGGGCTTAGGAAGGACTTCCTCCTACTGGTCAGTCTGCCTTGACTCCAAGACCCTCTTCTTCCAACGGGGCAGCCCTGTAGAATGAATGTCTGTGAGACCAAGGGTGGTACGGCATGCCCATCCGCCACGCATGCACAGTGACGACCTTTGGCCTAAGGATCAAAGCCACCACATTCTGACATCAGGCAGGCAAGTCTATACTGACAGTAGGATAGGTTACCTGGGACCTGGATTTCTATCTGCATTACTCTCTTCACCCACCAGGGGGGCAGACATGCACTGGTTGAAGTCTCCCTCCCTCCCCGGGGCAGTCATACCCTGTTAGAAGCCTCATTCTCTCTCACCAGAGGACACTCATACACTGGCATGAACCTACCTGTCTCCCTCCTCACCCAGGGGTAGTCATGCATCAGCAGCATCCCACCTCCTCATAAGGGGACAGTTATGCACCTATGGGAGCCTCACTCCCCACCAGGGGGCAGTCAAGCACAGGCTGGCGCCTCCTTCCCCACCAGGATGCAATCATGTGCCGACAGGAGCCTCCCTTTCTACTTTTCTAAGGCAAGAAGTGTCAAAACCAGCTGCTTCCCCTCGCCCCTGGCACCCAACGTAAGCTGTTAAAGGCTCAGGCTGTGAACCCAGGCTGCCTGCATGATAAGTGGATTTGCTCACAACTAAGCCTTTGGGTGGCCCCAGCAGTTCTCAATTTTGGTTGCAAAGGGGAGCCCTACACTGGTGCCATGGCATGGAGAAATGGAGCCTCCGTTCAGCGTATGTTGGCAGGCCAGGATGACAGGAGCAGAGGCAGTCAAGGACAACGGCAGAGTATCTGTGAGGATGCCCTCCTTCCAGGGAAGGACTGAGCTCAGTACAACGCTTTTAGATCAGCTCCTGGTCTGGCTGTGGCTTAGTCAAGGCACAACTGGCAGCATGGCTAGCCAAATGCTGTCATTCCTGCCCACACCCACCAAGCTGTTGCTGTGAGCAAGCTCCTGAAGGTAAGGGATGGGGCACAAGGAGGGCAAAAGTGAAAAAGTCCCATTCCGAATGTGCTCGGTGACACAGCCTGGGATCCTCCCACATCAACCAACCCCTAAGTGGTGCACCAGTTCCACCCCCTACCCATCTCCTCAATGTCATACTTGCCTGCTGTACCCCCTGGCAGCAGCTAGGCCTCTCCCCCAAGCAAGAATAAGTCGAAGCAGTGGCACAGCAGATGACCCTGGGAGGCCAAGGGTGGAGACAGATAGCAAGAGGTGAGCCTTGTGGACGGCTGTTTATTGCAGTTGTGTGTGCGAATATTGGGACTCTGCTGAAGATGAGCTATGGTTCAACCGGGTTATTCCCTTTCTGGAATAAATCTACTTACTGCTGCTACGTTTTTTTCTTCTATATTCAGTTTTCTGTCATTCTGTATGTATTTTTGAATAACCTTCTGGTAAGTTTGATTTATTTTTTGTTTGTTTCTTTTGTCATGAGTCAAGAAGAGCCTGGCAACTCCTAGTTTTCTTTTGTTTGCTATATTCGAAACCCTATTCATCTAATAAAAATTTTACGAAGATGACATAAAAGTTAAACATACAAAACTTCCCATGTTTCTGAAGTTTAATTAAAGAGGATGCCACCAGTTTTGTATTTTACATCTAAGATTTTTACACTGGTGGTGGAGAAAAAGAAAGACATCATAACAAATGTGTCCTTGATTTATTTTTTTCTTTCATGCTCATGCCGACACCGAAGACAATGATGTTACAACTAAAAAAAAAAATACTCTGACCCTTTACTGAGGTTTTTTTCCACCTTGTGACAACAAGCATGGAAACCTATGGTTTAGTTTGTGGATTTAAAATGTTCAGATGATCATCATGCACTCTGCAAAAAATTATAAATTTGACTTGGGGTGCAGAAACATCAGGGAACATCTTTATTAAACAAGTCAAAAGTGACAAGGATTATCCCCAGATGACCTGAACACAGAACATTAAATTACTGTGTGTCCACAGTAAAACAGGAAGTATGTGAAGAAAACCTTTGCACTGCTGATGCAACTCTTCTAGTTCTGTTTGCAATAAGAGTGGTGTGTGACACAGCAGGTTTAACCCTCTGCATGCCTGAATATCATATAGTGTCTCCAGTGATTGCCAACCCTGTCCCGTGGGTCACCAATGGTTACACACAGCCAGCCCTAGCATGATAGCAGAACTGACCCCCCCTTCTCTTGAACACAAACACAGACACTTCACCGGAGGGCTGAGATGGAATACCATGACACTATTCTGAGAAGATCAAATCTGGACAGCTTTTATACATTTTGCAGCATTTAAGTTCGAAGTCTAAAACCCCACAGCATTTTGGTGAACTGTCACCTGAACATTTTAGCCAAATGAACAAGTCTTAATCAAACCTTAAAGAAAATCACTGAGCCGGCCCAGTGGCACTGGAGGTTGAGGTGCAGGACGCTACAACTTGCACCATGCCACTGACCCGGGTTCAGGAACAAGCCCGGGCTGCCGGGGGTCAGTGGGGGGTGGGGGCGAGAGGATTGAGCGTCCAGAGGACTGCTCTCCTGTCTCTTGGGCGGGGGAGGGGTGCCATGTTGTCCCGCCCGCTGATCGCCCTCTGGTAGTGGCTGGAGGATGATACAGGTCAGGAGGCACACTCCGATGTATTCATGTCGGTAGGGAGGAGGGATGGGAGAAGAGGAGAAAAAAAAAAAAAAGATGTCTGACAGAGCTCCATGACGGTCCGCCACACTGGAGAGCCAACCCAGACTTCTGGATTCGGTCTCCAGAGAGGGGGTGCCACCTCCCTGTCTCCACCACTGGGGAAAACCGTGGAGGAATCACTGGGGTCAGTGAGTGCGGGAGCGGAGGAACCTGAGAGACAGTTCTCCTTCGGAGGGTCCGGGGGAGAAAAAACCTGAATGGGGAAAAAAAAAAGGATCACCACTGACTTTCGATCTGTGGAGTACGGAACTGCAGGAGCAATTTGGTACTTGAATAATATTTGGTGCTCAATTCAGAGATGCTTGGCAGGATGATATTAAGTTAGTGGCAGCTGTCACACAGATTTTATAATCTTTTTTTTTTTTTTTTTTCACTTTTTTTATCCCCCCCCCCACAAAAGCTGGAGCCCCGCTCTGTCGGGAGACGCCTATGCACCAATCCCACTTCACTGCCTTACCTGGATCCCCAGTGGACCCCCATGGAGTCATGGCTATACCCCCCAGGTGGATTCGAGGTGGGGCTTGTATCCCGAGACATTCTGGTTTCGTCGGGTCCCCTCCGGTGGTCAGGCAGGCAGGAGTAATTAGGGTCTATGCTGGCACTCCTTCCCCTCAGTGCTCAGGCACCATTTTCCCTGTTCTGAGGGAGTGGTATGTGCCCTGATGTCAAGGCGACTCCGCCGACGTCCACCACTCCTCAACCGTCTCTCTGTATACTCTGCACACTTGTTGTGCCTCTGGCTTCAGCCAGAGGCCAGTCAAGTGCTGAGCCTGTACCCCCCCTCCATCCCAGGAGAGGAGAGCTGTCCTCCAGATGCTCAATCCTCTCCCTCCCCTGCCGACCCGGGCTCGTTCCCGAACCCGGGTTGCCAGTATGGCGCAAGGTGTGGCGTCCAGCACCTCAACCCTCAGTGCTGCCGGGAATGGATTTTATAATCATTTCTCCATTAGCTTTTCCTGATTTGATCATCCGAGTCATACATACAGATCAAACAATTTTTATATATGGCAGGTGTTTATGTTGTTTGGGCTACGCCCCACTGCCATCGGGCCTACCAGTGATCCTCCCAGTCCCAACAGGCAATGTGACTGCCCAGGCACCCTGGAAGGAGGCCTGACAGTAACAGTGGCTGAAATCCTACATAGCCCCCCTGAGTTTTCCACATTTCTCCCAGTCTCCCTTAGCAGGGCCCACCCATGCCACGTTGTCCTTGTAGCGGAGGGCTGACGTCATGGGGAACTCACAATATCAAACTATCGCCTGCCCCTGTGGTGGTAACTGCTGCGGTTGTATGAGTGCTACCCTCCATGGAATCTGAGAACGCAGCTTCTGGAGTACTCCCTAGGGACCACCAGTCTGGGGCTCAGAAGCGTGTCCAATGCTCAAACCCAAAACTCCTCCACCCCCACCCCCAAAGCAAGCCGCAACACCAGACAGAGCACACAAAAGCATTTTGGTCAAATTTCCTAAACTTTCGACCTAACATACTGCAAGAAGAGCAAAAACTTAAATATATGCAAATATTGCACAGGCCAGTCAGTGCAACTGCAGCGTCACCACTTGTGATGCCACTTAACTGGCTTTAGAAATTGGCCTGCATCAATGAAAGGCCATCAGCGGGGGAGGATCGACCAAGTACACTCGACTTCTCCATGCAGGGAGGGAGGGTGCCCAGCTCTGCCATGTGATTGCCCCCTGGGTGACAACAGGTGGTACTGCAGGCAGAACGGCAGAGGAGGGGGGCACTGGCTGATTTTATTGTTCGTTTTTATTTAGTATGCTTTATTAAAGATTTCATGGTATTACACACATCACCACATTACATTAGGACATACACAACCCATGACACTACGATCCCACCAGACGGTAAAGCATTTACACCTTATATTTGCAAAACTGATAAGATATGAATAAGGACTTTGTTATTCTATAGAGGACTGTTACACCTTTTTTTTTTTTTTTTTTAAACCAGGAGACGCACTAAGCTGAAAGTTTGTTTCCAGGTGCGACCTGGGAGCACAAGAAGTTAAACGACTTGCTCAGCATCACACAGTATGCAAGTGGGAGCTGTGGGATTCAAACCCAGGTCCCCAGGTTTGCAGCTCAGAGCCATAAACCACTGCGTTATACTGCCACCCTTTCCCTTGGGTTATCCAAGTATTGTTAAGATGAGTTTCTGATTCTATAACTAATAGGGCCTCCCGAGACTCCCACCTTTTACTGTAACTAGAGTACCTATTATTAGTACTTGCAATGATTTTTCAATCCTTAGGGACTCCCGTATCTCATTATGCCATTTTGTATAAGCAGGTATCTCTTCATTCAGCCAGTGTCTGAGAATGATTTTGTTTTTGCCAGCAGTTCTGGTGATATTTCTGTGAAGACAATAGATGTTTGCCTGTAAATGCATTCTCAAGATGTAGCACTGGATCAAGAAACCATACGAAGAAAGACAGAGAACTCTGTGGTCACAGGTGTCGGCTGTCATTAAATCCTCTTTTTACCATCTGAGGAATATCTCCAGAGTTAAGCATCTTGTTCCATCCGGTGACCTTCCTATGCCAGTCCATGCCTTTGTGTCCTCGCGCCTGGATTATTGCAATGCCCTATACTTAGGGCTATCAGGGGTGGATAGTCGCCACTTGCAGCTGGTGCAGAACGCAGCAGCCCGGTTATTGACAGGAACCTCTCGGTCCTGTCATATTTCTCTGGTGCTGCTCAAACTGCACTGGCTGCCAGTACAGTAGCAAATCACCTACAAAGTCAGACTTCTGACTTATAAAGCCCTACACAGACTGGGTCCAGACTACCTGAAAGAGCTTCTGGTCCCTTACTGCCCTGTGTGATCGCTCCGCTCGACTCGCGAAGGGTTGCTAGAGATTCCAAGGGTTTGTTTAAAACCTTCTGGAGTCCTGGCATTTATGCACGCGGCCCCTACCCTTTGGAATTCTCTACCCCGTCAGTTACGTGAGTGCACAACCGTGGAGGGATTTAAACAGGCTCTTAAAACCTTTTTATGGACTCAAGCATTTAGGGAATAATCTGAATACTGTCTACCGGTTTTATCTGTATTTTATAATACTTATAAGCGATTTTATGCTGTACTTGTTTTAACTGTTTTGTGAGGTGCCTTGGCAATTGAAAGGCGCCATATAAATAAAACTGAATTGAACTCAATATGTATACTCTGGGGGACAGGAGGGAGAGAGAGATTGATAGAGGTATTCAAATACCTCAAGGGGATCAACAGAGTTCACAAGAGCAGAATCTTTCAGAAGAAGAGATGTACAAGAACAAGGAGTCACGATATGAGGATAAAGGGTGGACGACTCAGGGGCAACACTAGAAAGTATTTTTTCACGGAAAGGGTGGTGCATGCATGGAACAGCCTCCCAGAGGAGGCTGTGGGGCCAAAAACAGTTGAATTTAAGAACGTGTGGGACAGGCAGAAGGCAAAACTAGTGGTAGGAAGGAGGAGGTATGCTGCAGATCAGATAGGATCTGGAGTTTACACAGTAGGTAGGGAAATGGGCAGGCTAGGTGGGTCTGGTGGTTCTTATCTGCCATCAGTTTCTACGTTTCTATGATTCCCTTTTATTTGATCCCACTGGGGTTTTGTTTTGGGACAGTCCCACAGACTGTGCAATGAAGTACCCTTTGTTTCCCCTTACCTAGTGCATGTATCACTTTGTAATTTACCCATTATTTTAAGTTTACTGGGTTTCCGGATATCCAACTCATATGATGATGAATAAAATATTTTAGTACTGCTACTGCTACTACTACTACTACTACTACTACATGTAAAATACATGTTATACAGGATTCTGAACTGCATCAGATATAGGTTCTTCACTTTAATGAATTTATAAACATTGTTCCATATCGCCAACCATTTCCATTATGCACTCATTTCATATAGATTTTGGACCCAATAGTGAACCACCTCGGCTCCTTTAGGGTAACACGTGGCAGAAACTGCGGCACATAGCTTCTCTAAGCTTGGGCATTGAGACCATTTGCTAGCCCTCTGAGTGGATCTATTTTGTCACCAAGAGCAGTATACCGGGGGGCTGGCCCCATGTGTTGTCTGACTGAGCAAATGAGTTGAAGGAACTGAAAGCAGACTCACCACTAGAATCTGTCCTGGTTAGGAAAGACCTGTAAAGGATAGGGTTACCCCTGGGAGTGATGTGTTCAACTGAATTAATACTCCATGTGTTCCAAGGACCAGAATGTACAGGCTTATTACCAATTGTAAAGTTAGGGTTCATGAGTACTGGCTGACCCAGATCCCTTTGGGGTGGACAGTCAGAGCTCTAGAGAACTGCTGGTGGACTTTCAGCGATACTCCAAAGGGTGTTTCTTTAAGTTCCCCTAGGAGTTTTTGCTATGCAGTGTAAAACTGCACAGGGATCGATACCTTCAGTTTCTACACATGTCCCTTTCAATGTCAAGCCATTGTGCCTTGTACCCAGAGTCTTGAGTTTAAAACCAAAGTAGGCATTTACATGAGTGTACAGCTAGATTACCAGTGAAAAAACCCTAGGCAATTTCAGCCCACCCACTGATTTAGCTCTGGCGAGTTTAGAATATGCCCACCTGACGCATTTTCCAGCCCAAATGAAGTCAGATATCATTCCATGTACTCTTTTAAATTAGGACATGGGAAAGAACAGGTCAGTCATCAAGATAGGGTGCAATAATCTAGGCGGTACGTTCATTTTGATGACACTGATTATGTCCAACCAGAGACAAGGGCACTACCATCCACCTCTCAAGATCTAGTTTGACCACTTCTAGCAATTTGTCTGAGTTGTTCTTTTTGAACGAGGAGGCTTCTTTGGTTATTTCAACAACCAGATACTTCAATTTGTGGGGGTGACCACTGCAGGCGTAGGTCTGCGACGTCAGATTTAACCACATTAGCATTCAGAGACATGACCATTGTTTTAGATGCATTCAAACTTTTACGCAGAGACAGTACAACATTTAGCTATGACATTGAGTACTGCAGGCAAAGATGTCCTTGGTTCCCTAACGTGAAGCAGTATATCATCTACGTATCGGGAAAATATATCATGAGCCTCACCAAGGGGGATACCAGTCACTTCCTGTGACTCTCCAACATTGCAAGCCAGAGGTTCTAAGAAAGGATATATTTATGAGATCCTGAAACTATTCCCGGGTTTCAGGATCTGTCGCCAGCAGCCTGAAACATGGTTGCCCAATGGACAAAGTTTTCCCATGGCAGAGTTTTTTTCCAGGGGGCTTCGGTCCACGCCCCCCCACACACCCCTTAATTTATATAACTAACTCCACTGCAGCCAAACTTTGCCCGTCGGGCAACTGTGTTTCAGGCACATAGTGTTGGGATCCTGAAACTCGGGAAACAGATTTTCAAGAAAACACAATACTCCCCTAAGAAAGGATTGTATAATAAAGGAGACAGAGGACACCCCTGCCTGGTTCCTTGCTGCAGTTCAAACCCCTATGAAAACACTCCGTTGCAGAATACCTTGGCCATGGGTTTAGTGTACAGCACCTGGATTAATATGATGAATGGCTCAGGAATCTGGACTCTCATAAGTATATTAAATAAATATGGGCAAGAGACCCTAACAAATGGCTTTTTTGCATCTAAGGAGACCAGAGCAGCAGGGCCCCCCCCCCCCGTCTTCCCAGGCACAGAAACTAGGTGTTGCAACTTCCTGAAGTGATCTGCCGAGTTTCTCCCCTTCATACAGCCAATCTGTTCGTTGCCTATTAAACTGTCCTATACTTGGTTGAGCCGATCAGCCATGACCTTAGCAAGAATTTTAACATCTAAATTGATGACAGATATCAGACAATAAGTCTCCACCTGCTGTGGATCTTTGTCAGATTTGGGCAACAGCGTAATCATGGCCTCCATGAAGCAGGTTCCTTTTAAGCCCTTGCTGTGGATGTAGATGAAGACAGATGCAAGATGGGGGCCAAGAATCTGGCTGTACAGCTTGTAAAAGACGTAAAACCATCTGGGCCAGGCACCTTATCTAGAGTTATGTTTTTAATGGTGTAAACAACCTCAGCCGTTGTTATCGGTGCCCCCAGTAGTGCTTGCTGCTCCTGGGAGATTGGAGGCGTGTGACGTTAGTTAAGAATGCCTCTATTTTTGCATCCAAGTCTGGGGGAGGGGTGGTCCTTTGTACAAGGTATGGCAGAATTTTTGAAATTCAAGTGTAATCCCCCTCACGTCAGTTACCAGTGTGTTGGCTGCCTCACTGCATACTCCAATGATGGTTCTAGAAGCTTCCTGTTTGTGGAGCCTGAGGGCCATCAACCCTCCGGACCTATCCCCTTACTCTACATACTTAGTTCTGGGTCTGTAGATGACTCGGTCTGCTTTGTGTCTCAGCTAATTCTCGTATCTGTCCTGCAAGATGTTAAGATTTACCCATTCCTCCTCAGGTGTGGAAGAGCTTCTTCTCTTTACCCCTTAATTTTTAGTAGAGTTTGTTTTAGTTCTCTCTAATTTTTGCATTTTCTACCTGCTGCTAACCTGAATAATTCCCCCCCTTACGTGACATCTGGCCACAGCCCAGACCATGTCAAAGTCTGGTACTGATCCCAAATTGGTTGAGAAGTAGTAGTTTGTTATATATCTGTATTTACACGTTTGGCACTTTTGGGATCTTTAAGCAGCCAATTATTCACCCACCATGATCCGTCTTCTTCAGCTGCGGAAGCAAGCTGGTGGAAGAGTGTTACAACAGATCGGTCAGATACAATCCTACTCTCCGTCTCACACGTCGAGCCCTTGCATTCACTCCCTTGAGGCCAGCAAATAGTCTGGACAAAATTCCGTGTGATGTACAGCAAACACAAAGGTATACTCCCAAGTTTGGAAATGCAAAGCCCGTCATAAGTCAACCAAGCGCAGACTTGTCTTGTAGGTCCCTTAAGCTTCTTTGACCTGGGGAGAGCCCTCTTATGCGATTTGCAGATCTATACACATCTGTTTCTTGGACTTGGTTCCAGTCACCCCCAAAAAAGTAATAGAGCCCCCATGAGTCAGGTTAAGTTATTGAGAAATTCCACTAAAAAAACAAAACGAAAAATAAACTGTGCAGAATCTATATTAGAAGCATAAATATTCCCCAATGTCATTCTGTTATTGTTCAACAGACCCCGTATCAGGATGTACCGGTCTTCTGGATACTTGATCCCTTTTTCTAACTGGAACCCGATTCTTTTGGATACAAGGATAGTTACTTCCTTTTTACTGGAGTCTGAGCCCACCCACTGCCTGTGAAAGAGATTAACATTATCAGCAACAATGCGTGTCTACTGTAGGAAGCAGACGTGAGCCTACAGCTGTTTCATGTGGTGCAGCACTTGATATCTTATATCTGCTGCCTGAGCTCCTTTCACGTTCCAGGATGTATGTCTAACTGCGATGCCCATCATGCCCTTTTTAATTTTTTTAGACCTGCCCCATCTTGCTGCAAGTACCCTACTGAGTGCTTTGCCTTTCTTGCATAACTATTTACACACTGCACTATATCGTCTAGCTAAGCAGCACTCCTGTAAAACAACATTTATCCCCCCTACATTTCTTTAACAGTAAAACACAACATAGAACATACCTGAAAGTCAGAGAATAAAGAAACTCCATTAGCAATAACCATGTAGTGTGTTCCTCCCTTATAGGCCACTAAACCCCCCACAGGATATTAAACTTCAGTGGTGCAAAAAGGCCTCTCACAATGAGATGTCTCGTATGATGCCACCTCTTGCTGTTCCGTTTCCTTTTCGGACCACTGCTACTTCACCATAAGGGAGCAGGAAGGGATCAGCATTTGACAGTCCAGTGAGAGAGCAGAGGGGAATCCGGCATTTAACAGTCCAGTGCCAGTGAGGGCGATCCGGCATTTGACAGTCCAGTGAGGGAGCAGAGGGGGAGCCGGCATTTGATAGTCCAGTGAGGGAGCAGAGGGGGATCCGGCATTTGATAGTCCAGTGAGGGCTCTGAAACAGATGCCTCATCAGGAAAACATGTAACATTTAAGCATGTCACCTAAAGATCAGGGTCCACGAGAATGTTCCATGGGAAAAACATAAACATAACCTTTGCAATATTACTGTGTTGTGTACACTTAAACATGCATAAGAAGACCCATTCCATATCCCCAGCAGTGCTCAAGTGAGTCAACTCCACCCCCCCCCCAAAAAAAAACGGGCACACATATTGGTTATATTCATTTGAGGTGGTCAAGCAAACAAGAGTTTTCAGAGTTCTGATCACCATAGTTCTCAAGTCTGCTAGATGACCGTGATTTGGGGGAGGGGTGTATGCCTTTGTACAGACTAAAGGAGAGGGCATTAGAGATGCAACTGCAGGAGCCTGCATTGTGGTGGAAAAGATAAAGCGAATGGAGGAAAAGAGGGACTGCCCCGTCCCACCAGTGCAATTTTTTCCCACCGTTCCCACCACCGCTCAACTGCCACCTGCAATGTTCTATGCCTGACTCCAACACCAACAGTTACTATTTGTGAAGGACCCCCCCCATCCTGAATAAATTGATAGAGTACCTGTGCTGTTCATCTATAGGATCTGCCATCCCCAAGTTTGTTCAGTTGCCCTTTTTTTTCAAAGGATACTCTTCAGATGTACAATCATCGCTCACTCAATTGTAGAAGCCGCAATACAGTCCCCGAAAAATCCATGCAGTTATAGTTTGGCGATGAATCACTTGTGCGGTGGCTCACAGAGCGGACTCCATGTATGACCAGATTTCCACAAGATGGTTGCTTTATTGACATCTGAGAGATTCAGGACTCTGAGTGTGCACATCATGTTGATCTGTGTGTACCTTCTGGAGCACGTGTAGTGGACTCAAAGTCACTTCCTCGCTGCGGCTTCCCTGAGCACCTGCTCACTTCAGCATCCCTTGCTGGGCAGGATTCCCACCTTCCTGCTCTCTCCGAAGAAGACAACTCTCTCCAGACCAACGATTTGCACTGGCAGGTTCGTTTTCCTGCACTGCTGCCATATTGTAGGCATCTGTTTTAGCATCGAGTGAGGTACACGATGGCAGAAAATGTTAAATAAAAGGCACAAAATGCCCAGTTCTCTGCTGCACAATGGGGGTGAGTGCAGTCCTGGTTTGCATTTATTTGTAAGAGAGGGGTAAAATCCATAGTATTTGGCACATGTTAAGTTCCTTAAACAATATGTTCATGTCTTGCTTACAAGTAGTTTTATAACTGCCATAACCAGGTGTAAACTGGTGATTCCAACTGGACCTACTTTAGGTCTGTTGAGATGGCATCGCTGTTTTTAAACCCCCTTGTATCAGTGACTTGTCAAGTTAGTTGAGGGTTTAGACTTAGGTGCTTTGCTTTGGCACATTAGTGGGCTTGGGGAACAGATTCAGAGGCAGTTGACCCAATTCTTCTCTGGTTTCCCCAGCCAATTGGTATGGTCTTCTCTTTTCAAGCAATGTTAATGTTTAGACAGGCAGAGTAACAGATTATAAACTTGATCCCTGCATTGTAAAAGGTGTTTTTAATGTCCCTGTATTCAGTTTGTTTTAGTCTGGTTGGAGGAATGAGATTGCCAAAAAAAAGCCTTTGGCCCCTTCCCACTCAACCATCTTTAGTTCACTCACCCTAGTTTGATTGTGTATTTTATCAAGAAAATGTAATAGTTTAAAGATAAATGGCCTCGGGCAGTCCCCCTCTTTGGTTGGTGGATGAAGGGCTCTGACTGCACTCAACAGCGTAGCCTGGGCCATTGGGTGAAGGACCAACCACTTTCTACCATAATGTCTAAATAAATTTTACAGCCTCCCAACCTTCTGCTTGTTCGGGAAGACCAATGAGGACAAGACAGTTCCTCCAATTCCTGCCCTCTTGGTCATCTACACATTCCTCCATCCCATGTCGTCTTCTCCGCAGCAGTACCAGCTCCTTGCTTTCTTGTCCCCAACCCTCCTGGGTAACACTTCCAGGGCCGGTTTTAAAGTACCCCATAAGGTTAAAAGTGTGGCTCTAAGGAAACTGAATTTGTCCATGTACAGTCGTGGCCAAAAATATTGGCGCCCTTGCAGTTTTTTTCTAATAATGCACCATTCCTTCCAGAAAATTGTTGAAATTAAAAAATATTTTGGTATCCACATATGTATTTCTTTGGTTTGCAGTGGAATAAAACACAAAAAGCAGAAAAATGTACTAAGTCTTAGCTTATTCCACACGGAAATCCTTAAATGGCCCAGACAAAATTATTGGCACCTTTTAGAAGTAGTTAGAAATAATTAGATTTCAAGCAGGTGATTCTCCTTCACTTTGGAACTGAACTCACCTGTGGTGAGTTGCAGGTGCCTGCAATATAAAAATCACTCATTCAACCAGTTTGAATAGAGAAAAGGACTCATTCTCCTGTTTTGTGTCACTGTGTGTACCGCCATGAGCACGGAGAAAATAAAGACAGCCAGAGAACTGTTTGAGGAGGTCAGACAGAAGATTGTAGCCACGCCATGGACAATCTCAAGGCTACATATCAATCTCCAGAGACCTTGATGTTCCTGTTTCCACCGTACGTAATGTTATCAGGATGTTTAAGGCCCATGGCACTGTAGCCAACCTCCCTGGACGTGGCCGCAAGAGAAAACTTGATTGAAGACTGCAGTGCAGGATTGTTCGAATGGTGGAGAAAGCACCTCGATCAACTGCCAGATTCAAGCCGACCTTCAGACACAAGGTATGACAGTTTCAACTCGCACTATCTGTCGCCAACTCACTGAAAGGGGGTTATATGGTAGGAGGCCCAGGAGGACCCCACTGCTGAGAGAGACATAAGAAAGCCCGACTGGGGTTTGCCAAAACACACCTGAACAAGCCAAAATCCTTCTGGGAGAATGTCCTGTGGACAGATGAGACCAAATTAGAGCTTTTTGGTAAAGCACATCATCTCTATGTTTACAGAAAACAAAATGAAGCCTTCAAAGAAAAGAACACCTTCCCTACAGTCAAACATGGAGAGGTTCAGTGATGTTTTGGGGTTGCTGTGCTGCCTCCGGCACTGGGTGCCTTGAACGTGTGCATGGCATCATGAAATCTGGAGATTACCAGGCCATTTTGGAGCGCAATGTTGAACCTAGTGTCAGAAAGCTGGGTCTCCGTCGAACGTCATGGGTCTTCCAGCAGGACAATGACCCCAAACACACTTCAAAAAGCACCCAGGAATGGTTCAAGACAAGACGCTCGACTGTTCTGAAGTGGCCAGCAATGAGTCCAGGTCTAAATCCCATTGAAAACCTGTGGAGAGATCTGAAAAGAGCAGTTGGGAGAAGGCACCCTCCAAATCTGGGAGAACTGGAGCAGTTTGCACAAGAAGAGTGGGTCAAACTGCCAGTAGAGAGGTGCAGGAAGCTCATCCATTGCTACAGGAAGAAGTTGATTGCAGTTATTTTGACCAAAGGCTGTGCTACCAAATATTAAGTCTAGGGTGTCAATTTTGTCAATGCCATTTCTTTTCATTTTCTGATTTAAAGGATATATTAAATTCTGAATCAAAAACAAAGGTTCTGTAATATTAACAGAGAAATAAAGAACTGTGGAGACCAAATACTGTACTGTTAATTTCAACTTATGTTTAGAGGAAATTGTGAGTTATTTGAAAAAGTGCAAGGGCGCCAATATTTTTGGACACGACTGTATCTGTCTGTGAAGGCACCCTAGGTCGCTTGGGCTGGAATGTGTCCAGAGAGGACGATGGCTTCCCTCACTTTGCCACCAGAGATCTTGCTAACAGCAGTGTGGACTGCAGGCTGTCATCAATATTTTCGTCCATACTTCCCATCGGTGTCATTTTAATCTAGACCCATTTGCTGATATGCCAGTATGTTTTGTTTTTGGTATCTGCAGTTAAAAGTCCAGTTATGGATGCTTACTATATCTGTGGCTGCCAGAGCTCTTACTCCCTGCTGTCTGTCACTCTCTCTAGGCTGGCATTACGAGACACTGGCCGATTCTGCACAAGCACATCCCAGTACATGCACCTCCAGAATCCTCACCACCAACACATGAGGAGAGAGAAAAACTGGAAATGCCTGAATGCTAGGCTTGCCAATGAAGTAAGCAGTACTCATAGGCACCACTCTGTCTTCCCCAAGGAGCTCTGGAGTTGTTCAGATGGAATTGGGAAACTCCAATGACCCCATCAAGATTTTTTTTTTTGGAGGGGCTGAAACTAGTGGGGTAAACTCTGGAAAGGGGAGGCACAGATGGGGTTTAGAGGTAGAGAAGGGTTGATGGAGAGGGCTCGGGTGAGGGGAAAAATAAATAAAACATTTTGGTATTTATCCCGATTCCCACCCCAATACCAAACGCGCCTGCATGATGGTACTTACAATGACAGCCACTAATAACAAAGAAACAAAGAAACTGAGGCACTCCTACAAGCCCCACTGCAACAGGAATCTACCCGAACTGGCTACGGCTGCAGTACCACAAAGCTTCTGTCCCCTCGGGAACACAAGGGCTAGGTGAGCAGTAATCCTCCTGTCTGATGGGCTGCAGTCTAGAAACACAATCCGCTAACTTCTTGTGTTAAATAAAAACATAAATCATGCTGGACTGTAATAGAAACATTCTGCCTTCAGGTTTGCCTGCTATGGAAAACTATGACTGCAAGGAGAGCAAGGACAACTCTACAGCATTCCATTCTGTCACAAGTGTTATGTACAGATCTTCACTGGGAATGAATCCCACTAGTGACAGACCAGGCCAGTGCCAACACAAGTTGTTTACAAGAGCAGGCCATTTAAGTTGTGCTAGTGTTACTCGGAATCAGTGCTGTATGAGTGAGCTATACTTAGTTTCTGTGAGGCAATCAGGCCAGTGACAGGCAAAATAGAGCTATGAATAGCTCCAATAAGGGGAGCTAACTGAATCTCCCACTACTGAGGCTGTGTCATCAGCCACAGGGGTTTCTGGGATGGCGTCTGCACATAATGTCGGGTTGGGAGAGGGAATGGCAGGATCAACCAGATAATTATGACTAAACAATGACATAAGCTACAATTCCTGTTTTGCCCTCAAAGTGCTAATCAGGTCTGTGGTCAAGGCACAGGTCAGGAAGCACAGGAAAAACAAGGAGCAGTTGTAGAATTTGCAAAAAGGGTTTATTAGTACTAGCAGTAACATAAAAAAAATGTTCAGAATAACTACAAAGGCAGAATAAACAGAAGATCAATCTGAGTTTTTCTTCAATCTCTGTGTCTCTCAAAACATTGTAGCTCTGTTTTTATAAGTCTTTGTAACACCCCTACAAGCATCCTGTTTTCTTCTAAAATGTTCTTGTAAATTTCAGGCAGGTGCAAAAAGAACACAATGTCCCAGAACTGAGGCCCCTTCTCCACAGCTTCTGCAAAAGGGCTTAAAAACTGCTCTCAGGTTAACCCATTGGGTACCCAATAGCTTTCTGCAATCATCTCAAACTATAATTATATACATTTCAATAGTAACACTATTTAACTTCTAAACAAAAGTTAAATTTCCAAATATTGATTTGCATATATTTT
This sequence comes from Neoceratodus forsteri, assembly GCA_016271365.2. Classification (NCBI taxonomy): domain Eukaryota; kingdom Metazoa; phylum Chordata; order Ceratodontiformes; family Ceratodontidae; genus Neoceratodus; species Neoceratodus forsteri. The sequence goes on from JADMNL010000031.1 coordinate 115,871,857, forward strand.
TATACCAGCAGATATGCAAGGGAGGAAAAGACAGAACAGCAAGTGAGGGTAGAGAGACAGTGAGAGGCAAAGAACAGCGAGGCCATCAGGGTGATCAAGTCCTAGGTCTCACAAGAAAATCTGATAGCGCAACCAGACAGACAAGAGACAAGAAAGGAAAGAACAGAACAGATCCCTGCATTCAAACTCTCCATAACAACTGGGCCAGGGTCCTATTCAACCCTGTCACAGGGCCCAACTAGGTGGGAGACCTTGGTTTGTGTCCTAAGCCAGACTCCTAGCCCCAGGCCAGTACGATCTACAGCGCAATGTGGAGGAACTGTGCGCTGACCCCAGAGGGTGAGGCTGTGGCTTCTTACTCTACAGGCACCACATGCAGGTGGGAAACAGGAGCCGCCTTTACACTGTGAGTGATCAGGCAGTATTGGGTGTCCTCCACCTCCAGGTCAGTGCTGCAAGTGTAAATATAATGCATGCCAGGGAGAGGGGAGGGTCCACAAAAGACAGGAAACACCTTAGTGTGAGGGGCATAAAGACATGTACACTCAGACTCATCTCTCTCTGTGTGACTGGCCTCTACGACCACCACAAGGCTTCTTCCACCACAGCAGCTCGAGCAGTGGGTGATACTTATTATGGGGAGGAGAGGCGTTGGGACAGGGGATGGAGGTTAAGTACCAGAAATGCAGAGATGCGACAGGGCCTAACCTGCTGGATGGGAAGCCGCAATAGAAACCAAGGAGGGGGAGATACTGTGAGGGAAGTGCTCACTGGGGACGGCCCCTCCTACAAAGGGGTGGGTCTTTTAAGGTGGACACTCCTTTTTAAGAAGTATACAGATCTGCCCTGCAAGTGGAAGGTTTTATCCCAGCCTCCACATGGCCACTCTCTTTCTCTCTCCTTTCCTAATCTCCTAGCTCTGTACTTTCCAATGGAATACCACCACAGGCTGATTGCCAGAGAAGGTCCCCTGTAATGTATATCCACAGGCTTACAGTTGCCCTTACAGACAGGTGCAGAATCCCCAACTGTTCTTCCTGAACAGAAATGGAGGCAACAGAGCTTCATACCCTGGCACTAGTTCTTGTGGGCTCACAAAAGGGCAGTGTACCGTCAGAGAAGAGCTTCTCAAAAATTAATACTTTTGTGCCAGATTCTGTACATATTTAAATATCACAACTTTTGTATGTTCTGAGCCTGCTGGGACTGTCTCTCCCCAACGAAATCCACCCATGGTACATCAGAGACTAACAGGCAGCCTAGAAACAAACAAAGCAGGTCTGGTCTAAACTAATCAGCTAAAAATCAAGCTGTAACTTCAAAGTCTATGATGCAAGAAGCCCAGTGCTAAATTTGACTGTTCTGATCTTGTCTATTCCTTCTCCTCCGACTGATTAGTGCAGTTGCCAGCCACTCTGCTGGCTTTCGGGCTGTCAGTCATTGCATATCTCAGTTAACAAGCACAGGGAGGCACCCTGCTCAACCGGGAGCAGACAGTGAGAGCGAAGCACGAACCTCAAGCACGAAACTAACCTTTACACAACAATTTCATCAGTAAGCCTCTTGAAAAACACAATGCAGCCAAGGAGCAGATTCACAAATTTGCCATATAAAAAATAAAAAATCCGCCAACAGCCTTCTTTTATAATTCTTACTAAAGAAGCTAGTCAGCTCCTTCAATCAAGTTACAGGAGACATTTGGAGAAGTCAGTATCTCTCCCTTACATTCAATAACACACCTGTTGCCAACTGCAAGGTTTGCATTCTCGGGCATCGGAGTCGATTCCCGAGGTAAAAAAAGGAGTAAAGGAGGGCACAGAGGGCTTCAGGCTACAGCTGTTCACACAGGGGCGAGTCTGGTGTGGCTGATCCTAGTTTGTGGAATTCCCTTCCAAACTAAATTAAAATGGTTCCCCCACTGGTACAGTCCGGGCGCTACTGCTTGGGACACAGGCAACCGGAGACTGAAAGCAATCTTGGGTCATCAGGGGCCATCCAGAAGGAGAAGGATCAAATATTCAAGAGGACACTCTTCTCCTCCAGGAAGGGGGGGGGAGAGATATCCTCCGCCACAGCACTGCCACCTGGGTCACAACAGGTGGTAGTGCAACTGGAGAACAGACAGGGGACAGGAGTCGGCAATGGGCTCTGGCGGACACATTGGGCATGTACACTTCATGATGCTGCACCCACACCTCCTCGGGACCTATGAACATACAAAAGGGGCTAGCAGAACAAGGTCTTGCAATCTATCGAGTCTGCTCACATTACAGAGTCTCAACCGGCAGCTAAGGACTCTCCCCCCCGTCTAATATCCCCTCATTTCTGGCCATTCCCCTTTTGGCCCCAGACTATCGCCTTTACCCTGCCCCATCCCCTTTGATGCCTTCCACTGCTTCAAGTGACACTACTCTCAGGAGCACGCTCCACCTTACCACCACCCTCAGTAAAAGAAGTGCCTCCTGGTCTCCTCTGACCCCCAGCTTAAGGTACTGCCCCATGTTTATTTTTTCCCCACTGAGCCTGAAGAGGCACTTCTTATTCACCTTGTTTATGCCCTTCAAATATTTAAAGGAAATGTCTGCCTAAAATCAGGCCCCACCTCAGTGAGAGGCAGGGCCCGATTAACATTTTCACAAAGTTTTTTTTTTTTTTAAACTCAGTGTCTTGTGTTATTTAGAATTTATCTGGTTGATTCTACTTCCTTCCCCGTCAGCATTTTAAAACCAAGAGCCCCTAGCGGCGCACCCACAACCTCCCACAGTTGTCCCGAGAATGATGCATCATGTGGGGGAGCGTCTACAGGACTGCTGTATAGCCAGAGCTTTTAATAGTTCTGGTTTGGAACGTACATGTTCCAAACACATACATACTACCAGTTATACCTGGTCTCGGTATAGCACCGAGATATGTGAGTGGGTGAATTTTTATAATTAAATTATTGCTCTATGCATGTCTGTTGTGACATCAGTTGATGATGTCATTAATAGGTGACCTATAAAAGTACCCATTTTCAATTGTTCTGTAAGCCTTTGAAAAAGGAGATTTACTAATCCAAAAATGTGTCGGGCGTCTTTTTTTTTTTTTAACATCCATAGGACACTTAAGCTAATAAATACTTTGTATGTTTAAATAACTGGAGTGACTTTTTCAAGAAGCAGCGGCGAGTGCCTGATTTTTGTGACTTTTGAACAGCTAAAAAATACTTGTTAATACATTTCTTAGCTGCTATGAAAATTATTACTGAAATATGGCTTTGAAAATACCCACCCACACTGGAGTGGCTGGTCTCGGGTCACGAACAAAATACGTTACAGAGCAACTAGCATTCTCCCTATGCCAGTAGACATAAAAAGGAGTAAATAGATGGGCGAAGTGGGTCACGTATATGATGGCCAAAGATCCCCTATTTGTCCCATGCAGGATGTACTGAATACTTATTTTGCATTTGCCCAACCGGCTAGGTGGGGTACACTAAGGGGACTACTGTCAAACATCAAATCTGTAGACAGCTGTAACCTGTTTATTCATTACCAGTCCATTACTGATCACACTGACACTGGTTGGTTGACTTCTGTCGCTGTTTTGTCCTGTGTATAAACACTGAAAACATCAAAACAACAGAAAAAAAAAAAAAAAAGGCAGTGAGTGGACCAAGCACCCGAGCCCTGTGGGACCCTGCTGGTGACATCAGTGGCCCAAGCACAGAGCCCTGTGGGACCCTGCTGGTGACATCTCTAGTGCCTGAGAGTTATCCCCTACCACCACCATCACCACCCGAGTCCTGCCTTTCAGCCAACTAGCTACCTATCCAGTCAGTTTCTCTCCTGCTCCCAGATGCTCCAGCTTTTTGATCGTTTTATGGGGCACAGAATCAAGTGCTTCCCTGAAGTTCAAGTACAACTGCTTGGTCCTTGTCCACTGTTTTAGTGACTCAATTGAAGAAATTGATCAGGTTTGTCTGGCATGATCTCCCGGCCATAAACTACTGTTGCCACTTGTCATGGAGACTTTTCTTCCCAATATCCAACCAGTCTTGCCTTTTTTTTTTCTCTATTATTTACTTATGCTGCCTGGAGCCTGGCAGGCTGCTACAGCCCTCCCTCGGAGGAACTCATCCTCCTGCCCGAGCGTCCCTGCTCATGCCGACCCCCGTGGCTTATCCCCTGTGGTGGGACCAGGGAGGAGAGCATCGGCTTTCTCCCCCCCCCCCCAGCATAATCTAGAAGCCGGGGGTGGCACATAGATGTGACGGGCCATCATGGAGCCTGCCAGCTCCCTTTTTTCATGTTTTCTCCCGTCTCCCCCTCCCCACAAATGTAAGAACGCCAGTACGTGCCACCCGACCCATACTGTCCTCCAGCCACTGCCAGAGGGCAGTCAACGAGCGGGACGACAGAACCTCCCTCCCCTGAGAGAGGAGAGCAGTCCTCCGGACGCGCAACCCTCTCTCACCCCTGCTGACCACGGCGGTCTGGGCTCATTCCTGAACCCAGGTCATCGGCATGGCGTGAGGTCTAGTGACCAGCGCCTCAACCTCCAGCGCCACCAGACTGGCTCCAACCTGTCTCTCTTTAAGTATGGCCTCCATGAGCTTGCCCACAACCGAGGTCAAGTTGACCCATCTGTAGATGCCCGGGTCATCCCTGGGTCCATTCTTGTGGAGCGGCACCACATGCGCCATTCTCCAGTCCAGAGGTACCACGTCCGACTCAAGCAAACTACTGTACAGGTCAGCTGGGGGCCTGAAAGTTCCTCTGCCAAGTCCTTCAGCATTCTTGGATGGATGCCATCTGGCTCCAGGGATCTGTCTACCTTTAGGGCTAATAACCCTTTCTTCACCCTGTCCTCCTCTATTATTCCATCTGTGCTGCCCCACCACCTCCTCCCCCCTTACAGCACCAGACCACTCCTCTCTTTTTTTAATCAATATATTTTTATTAATTTTAAATTATACGTAGTTATAAATACATATGATATAATAAACGTACATAACAGATATGTGAGGAAAAGAAAAAAAAGCAACAAAATACCATCTGTATAATGATTTATATTTCCAATGTATTACTTACAGGCAATGTAGAGCTCCGGAGTATTACAACTTTTATATAAAAATGAATTAATATTATTATTATTCCTATATTGCTAATTACCACTGAATGGTGCTACAAGAAAAAAATTACTCACCGCAGTAATCTTCTTTCTTCCAAGGGGTCCTTTAGCATCAGTAACTTTTTTTGCACTTAGCTGGCTAGGTGCAACTGCCCCGGAGGTGTGCCTTTAAGAGATATTTAAATGAGCGTAGGGCCAAGCCAATCAAAAGACATGATGGGGTGTGAGCCGAGTGAAAGCTGTTGAATGCTTCAGAATTTTTTTTTTTTAAGAAAAAACGAGGCCAAACGCCCCGAAAAAGAATCAACAGGATTCAAAAAACATGCAAATGTCCACAAAAGTGAAAATAGAAACAACAGCAACGCCAGCTAAAAACTCATCTATAAGAAACTCCAAATTTGGTAAAAGGTGACGTAAGAGCCCTTCTCTGACAGATGAACCGGGCAGGAAGGATGGGAGCTTACTGATGCTAAAGGACCCCTTGGAAGAAAGATGATTACTGCAGTGAATAATTTTTTCTTCTTACCCCAGAAGTTCTTTAGCATAACAACTTTTATGCAGACTACCCAGCAGTACCAAATGGGAGTCGGGCAGAGAACCTACTTAGGAAAGAGGCTCTGTAGAACCACCCTGCCAAATTTGGCATCAGATCTGGTCTGCACATCCAAACTAATGTTTCACAAAGGTGTACACAGATTTTTCAGGTAGCTGCTTTGCAGACATCCAGTCTTGCTGCTGCAAGCGAGGCTGTAGTGCCCCGATGGAATGGGCCCTGAACCCCACTGGAGGTTACTGACTAGCTTTCTCATAGCAGAATCTAATACAAGAGACCTACCAACGAGAAATAGTTCTCTTGGTAGCTGGCCTTCCTCTGCCTACATCCCCGTAGATGAGGAACAACTGAGTACAAGAGCCTGTGGACTGTCTAGTATGCTCTAGGTAGTGAAAGATGGTTCTTTTGACATCCAAGCTGTGGAGATTTTGCTTGCCAGAAGTGGACGGCTCAGTAAAGAAGACAGGCAGAGTAATGGACTGGTTCAAGTGAAACTCTGAAACCACCTTTGGCAGAAATTTCCTATTTGTCCTGAGCTCAACTTCATCGTTGTGAGAGATGATGTAATTCAGTTCAGTGCACAGGGCCTATAGCTCTGAAATCCTCCTGGCAGACGTAATGGCTACCAGGAAGGTGGTCTTCCAAGTTACAAACTTGATGTGGGCCTCGGACATAGGCTCGAAAGGTGGATTCATGAGCCCATCTATGCAAAGGTTCAGGCTCCAAGGAGGAACAGGCTCCCTAGTTGGAGGCTGGAGGTGCAAGAGGCCTTTGAAAAACTGTTTAAAAATGTCATGGGAAAAAAATTATTTCTTCTTTACCACCGAAAGGTAGGCTGAAATTGCCACCAGGTGTAGCTTGAGTGAAGATGGCTTCAAGCCTGACGCCTGTAGGTGTAGCAGATAGTCTAGCAGCTGAGGGTCAGAAGCAGACAGGGGTTCGACCTTTTCGCTCCTGCACCAGAGGGAAAACCTTTTCCATTTGGCTGCAAAAGACTTCTTAGTGTTTGGCTTTTAGCCATCCTCAGTATCTTAACGACCTGTTCAGAGCACTGTGAGGATGGAAACTAACTCCTTGAGGTGAAGAAAGTGTATGTCTGGGTATTGCACTCCCGTCTGAGGAAGGGTCAGCAGGGAGTGAGTCGGAGGTAGGGCAAATGGGCCTGTTGCAGGACACAGAGAAGAAGAGGGTATAAGGCTTGCCTGGGCCAGTCTGGAGCCACTAAGATCATCGATACAGGCTGCTGTCTGAGTTTCAGCAAAACCTTGAATATCAGGGGAAAGGGAGGAAATGCGTATAGGAACCTCCCAGGCCAGTCCAGGATCAGGGCATCCAGGGGAAGTGTTCCCGGAACTGGGGGCCTGCAACAGTACTGAGGAAGCTGAAAATTGAGAGGAGAGGCAAACAGATCCACGTCTGGTGTGCCCCACCGCCTGAACACTGTGGCTAGTACTTGCTTGTTCAGTGTCCATTCACTCTGACCTTGACTGATGTGGCTTAGAGCATCCGCCAGAGTACTGAGTTTGCCTACGAGGTGACTAGCTGAGAGGCTGACTCCCAGGGAGAATGCTAGAGACCAGAGCTTCAGAGTTTCCAAACAGAGTATTCCTGATCTGGTACCACCCTGCTCATTTATGTAGAACATAGCAGTGGTGTTGTCTGTTCCAATTTGAACCGCCTGCCCTTCTAGGCTGGGAGCGAAAGCTTTGAGAGCTAGTAAGACTGCTCCGAGTTCCAAAAGATTTATGTGCAACTGTAACTCTTTGGGAGTCCAGTTACTGCTTCTTTTCTTGGCAGTCTCTGTAGATGGCGGCCACGCTGGGCTAGCCTCTACAAGATCCTTTGCCTTCTCTGTTTAAAATTTGTTTTTAGCTCGGTTTAGCTCCTTGCTATTGTTGGTGCCGCCCCACACATCTTATTGTTTTATTTTATTTATCTTTTGTCGTTTTATTTGCCGTTTGTATGTTAGAGACTCGCCGCTTTTTCGATCCACTGGTGAAGTGTTTGCTGCAAGCAATTCGCACACTGTACGCTGTTTGTGTGTGCCGCAGAATTGATGTGGAGCTGGGAATCGCTGAATATCCAGAGTTGCTGGCGGTGATCTGGCTCTGTGGAATGGATGACCCTAGGACTTCCAGTTGGAATTGCTTCTTCCTTTGTGTTGCGAGCTGTCGTCTGTCTCGGCGTTTAGAATTGCTGGTGGTGGTTTGGACGCTGTGGTGGAGTGGAGTGGCTGGTTCGAGCTGAGATTGCTGCTGCTCCTGCGTCTTTGGACATCCATGTGTATTGCCTGATGAACTTTTTAAAGTGTGGATATACTGATACTGATTTTGCAGTTTGCAGTCTACTCTTCATGGTGTGCGCACCACACTTCAATTTGTGTGTTTTGGAACTGCTGATTCGAAGCCAGATTGTGGGGAGAAATGGACTTGCTGGTCTGTGGTTTGGGAGTGTAAACACAGTTTATGCTGCAGCATGATGCTTTTTATTTGGAAAGTACCCATGGGGATTTAAAGTTTTTATCTTAAGCCATGGTGTGGTGAGCTGCTGAACTGTGGGGAGCCTATACTTATTGGACTTATATGCCTGCATTTTTATGTTGATTGCGTGCAGCGGAAGAAACATATTGGGACAGCTTTCTCAGAAGCAGGTTGTGGAGGCACGGCACTGTTGTAGCCAATACACCCACAACCTGCAAAGGCTTGTCCCGCTTCCCCCAATGCCGTGGCACGCTGCTGCTGACACTAGTTTGGAACCTTGCCACCAACTTGTGACAATTTAGCCGCTGCAATCAGGGGCCGCCTCATCACTGCAGCGTAAGCCATCCGCTGCAATGAGGGAGCGACCAGTCATTGCAGGGCAGGATCTTTACAGAGTGATATTGTTTGTGAACATGGCGGCGGTTTGCTGCCGTGTTCTAAAATCTTTACCATGTTTACTTGCCGGCGGGGCCCCAATCCCAGTCTGCTTCACTGCCCGTACGTTTCTGTTGCCGGCGGGGAAGCCCACTCCCCGTTGGCATTATGTAAACCCCTCCCCCGCATATATTCTCTGCCGACAGGGTGCCCAATCCCCGTTGGCATAATGTAGTAAGCCCCCCCTTTCTTGCGTGCCAATGGGGTTCTGCCCAATCCTCCGTCGGCTACAGCGGCCCCCTCCCCAAAAAAGCGAAGACTCTGTTGGCACGCTGGGAGCCACCCCAGCGTGCCACATCACCTATGAAATAAAAAGCGGTCCCGCCATTTTTTTTAACCCTGTAAAAAGGAAGCTGTCCCTCAGCGTCTCCCTGGCCCCCTCCCGCAACCCCGCGCCCACCCACTGCGCACCCTGCCTCCCCACCCCCCACTATTTACCTCTGAGCTCGGTGCAGCGATCTTGGTGGACGGGAACACGTCTGCACTCTTCAAAGCCGACTGTGAACTGAGAAAATGCTGTAAGCTGTATAATGGAATAAATGGGTTTTTTCCCCAACTTTAATCGCCTCAGTCATTTTTTGGAATTTTGGCACCAAATTTTCAACATGGGGTTTTGTGACCCCTCCTCATGAATTCTTGAACTGTCATGGCGTTAATCAGCCCCGAGGTGATTTTGTGGTCACTGCGCAGAATCACCTTTTGGGGCCGATGCTAAAATGACAGTGCCAGTGTTCATGGTGGGTTCTCAAAAAGCCTATGTTGCAAATTTAGTGGAAAAATCAAAAATTACTGGTTTTATGAGCGCTAGCCATGCAGTTGCTACGCACGCCAGAATTTCGTGAATTTGCAATTTTCAGATTTTCAACATTGCCATTTTTCACACCTCCTTGTGAAAAGTACAGCTATCATTGTTCACATCCTGACGAAAATGTGGTTTCGCACTTCTGGCGCAAAATAGCACGGTCGCTGTGGGAAATCAGTGTCCGGGACAGATTAAGAAAATAACAGTGACACTGTTCATGAGTAGAGGTCCTAAAATGCCTATGTTGAAAATTTGGTAACGATACTCCATAAAATGACACAATATTACAAAAGCGTGCGTGCGCGGTTGCATGCGCTCATAACTTCAGGATTAATATTTCCATTCCAGATTTTCAACATTGCCATTTCCCTACACCTACTTATGAACAGTGCAGCTGTCATTTTTCCCATGCTGGCCGAAATGCGTTTTCGCACTTCCAGCGCAGAATAGAGCAGTCGCTGTAGGAAATAACTTTCCGGGACAGATTAATAAAATGACAGTGACACTGTTCATGAGCAGAGATCTTAAAATGCCTATGTTGAAAATTTGGTGATAACAGCCCATCAAATGACTGTGTTACAAGTGTGCATTGCACACCTTCCACACACCCTTGTAACCTCGCAAATTTGTAGTATTGTCATGCCAGATTTTCAACAGTGGCATTTTTTCCACACCTCCTTATGAGCAGTACAGCTGTCACTTTTCACATCCTGACTGAAATGTAGTTTCACAGTTGCGGCACAGAATAACGTGGTCACTGTGGGAAATCAGTGTTCGGGACAGATTAAGAAAATGACAGTGGCACTGTTCATGAGCAGAGGTCCTAAAATCCCTATGTTGAAAATGTGGTGACAAAACTCCATAACATAACTGTGTTACAAGCGTGCGTTCAACTGTTTCCATGCACCCTTGTAACTTCGCAAATTTGTAATATTTTCAAGCCACATTTTCAACAGTGGCATTTTTTCACACCTCCTTATGAACAGTACAGCTGTCATTTTTCACATCCTGGCTAAAATATGTTTTTGCACTCCTGCCGGATAATAGCACGGTCGCTGTGGGAAATCAGTGTTTGGGACAGATTCAGATCGAACGAGTGAGAAGGGGGAGTGAACGACCTCAACTGAGCTCTGTCGGGACTGCTCCGGATTTGTTTGTGGGCAGAAAAAGGCCCCAACGCAAGAGGCCAGTACAAAAGGGCAGCCTGCAGCACTGGGAGAAACAGAACGAGAGAGCGAGGGAGGGGGAGTGAGCGAACTCACCGGTGCGCTGTCAGGACTGCTGCAGATTTCTTTGTGGGAAGAAAAAGGCGCCAATGCAGGCAGGAGCCCTGTACAAAACGGCCGCTTGCAGCGCCAGGACAAACAGAATGAGAGCATGACAGAGGGAGACTGAGTGACCTTAACGGAGCTCTATCGGGACAGCTGCGGATTTCTTTGTGGACAAATGTGCCAATGCTGCCAGGAGCCCCGTACACAAGTGCAGCCTGCAGCGCCAAGAGAAACAGAACAAGTGAGTGACAGAGTGGTAGTGAGCGAGCTCAACGGAGCTCTATTGTGACTGCTGTGGATTTCTTTGTGGGCAGAAAATGCGGCAACACAGGCAGGAGCTAAGTACAAAAGGCCAGCTTGCAGCGCTGGCAGAAACGGAATGAGTGAGAGAGAGAGGGGGAGTGAGCGAGCTTCAGATTTCTTTCTGGCCAGAACAAGCCACCAATGCAGGCAGGAGCCCAGTAACAAAAGGGCAGCCTGCAGTGGCGGGAAAACCAAAATGAGCGAGTGAGCGAGCTCAACGGAGCTCTATTGTAATTGCTGCAAATTTCTTTGTGGGCAGAAGAAGGCGGCAACGCAGGCAGAAGCCCAATAGAAAAGGGTAGTCTGCAGTGCCGGCAGAAACGGAATGAGCAAGTGAGAGAAGGGGAGTGAGCGAGCTCAACGGAGCTTTGTCGGGACTGCTGCAGATTTCTTTGTGAGCAGAAAAAAGCGCCAACAGAGGCAGGAGCCCAGTACAAAAGGGCAGGCAGCAGCGCCAGGAGAAACAGAATGAGTGACACAGGGGGAGTGAGTGACCTCAACGGAGCTCTGTCGGGACAGCTGTGGATTTCTTTGTGGGCAGAAAAAGGTGCCAGTGCAGGCAGGAGCCCAGTACAAAAGGGCAGCCTGCAGCGCCAGAAGAAACACAACGAGCGAGTGAGAGAGGGGAAGTGAGCAAGTTCAATGGAGCTCTATCGTGACTGCTGCGGATTTCTTTGTTGGCAGAAAAAGCCGGCAACACAGGCAAGAGCCCAGTACAAAAGGCCAGTCTGCAGCGCCGGCAGAAATGGAATGAGTGAGAGTCAGCAAGTTCAACAGACCTGTGTCGGGACTGCTGCAGATTTCTTTGTAGGCTGAAAAAGCCACCAACAGAGGCAGGAGCTCAGTACAGAAGGGCAGCCTGCATCGGCAGGAGAAACAGAATGACTGAGTGTGGGGGGGGGGAGTGAGCCACCTCAACGCAGCTCTGTCGGGACAGCTGCGGAATTCTTAGTGGGCAGAACAAGGTGCCAACGCAGACAGGAGCCCAGTACAACAGAGCAGCCTGCAGCACTGGGAGAAACAGACTTAGCGAGTGACAGAGGGGCAGTAAGCGAGCTCAACAGACCAACACAATCAACATTCGGCATTGACAAATGCTTGTTGTATTAGCTGGACTTATTATTGTGTTTTATTTTATGATTATCCGGATTTTGAGAAACTGTAAATATTTGCTGTAGGGCTGAGCTGCCAGGGTACTTGCTGCTCCGGCTGGGCTTGGAACGGGTGACACTAGTTTTGGGCTTGCCGAAGGGCAGGTCTGAAGCATTCAGTGTCTCCTAGGCCTGCTGGGGGTCTACTGGAGGTGGCCTCACCTCTAGGAGCTGTAGTTCTGATCTCGGCTGGGGTTGATGTTACTCTTTATGGTAGCTATTTCCCCTGGTGAATGTTATACCGGATTTTTATTTCGTATGTTAAAAAGATTATTATATGGAATTTGGACAAAAGGAACTGATTTCTTTATAGGATCCACGGAATTCAAATGGATTATTAGTATTAGTATTTATCACTGTTTATTTTTGAAATAACTGTTTGTTAAGTTGATTTATTTTGTAATGAGTCTGATAGACTAAATTTATTTAGTTATTGATGTGTGTATTGGATATTGTCGTAGTGAGATATTTAATTTGAGTATTTTTGACTATCTGGCTATTTATTGTATACAAAGATGTGTTGGGAGGGCTCCAAGACGGTCAGGCGCTATTCTCCCACTCTGCTCCGGGACCTCCGCCCTTTTCATTGTCCCCCTTTGTTAGCCAATGTCTATAATAGATGTCGTGCATTGGGGATAGTGAGAAGGCGCTTGAAGGTTGGATGCACTGGGCAGAGTGGAAGAATGGAAAGGGATGGACAGATAGAGGTAGTGGGGACTAGGAGACACCCTGGGTCGAAATGGAATCATGAGAGGGGTTTTCCCTGTCTGATTTCCATACCCAAAGGATCTACATATTGTGGGCAGATACTGCGATCCTCCTTGAAAACTCATCCAACCCAGGCGGTGTTGTGTATTGCCAGGTCAATTAGAAACAAGACCGCTACTATAGCGGATCTTGTTGGAACATCTGACCTGGCATGCATCACCAAGACCTGACTAGATGAGAATGCAGGTCCTATATTGGCATCTGCTGCTCTGGCTGGGTTCTCGGTGATACACCACCCGAGGTTGGATCGTAGGGGCGGGGGAGTAGCCAACTTTTTTAGAACAGAGCTGGGTCTTGTGGATACTCCAGTGGGTCACACTCAATCCTCTGAGTGTATCCTGGGAGCAGGTGTAGGGTTCAGGATTCTCCTCATCTACCGTCCACCCGGTGATGGTGGAGAATTTCTGAAGGAGTTTACGGACTTCATCATCGATGTGGCATTGGAGTCGCCCAGGTGGTTAATACCGGGCGACTTCAAACATCTGGGTTGACTATGAACTCTAGCACTTTGGGAATAATCTCCTCCAACTTATGACTACGTTGGGCCTTACACAGGTGGTTACCTCTGCTACCCATATTAGGGGACAGTCATTGGACCTAGTGTTTCTACTGGAGTTTGAGGTCACGCATTTGGTGGTAGAACCAAATGTGCAGACGGACTACCATACCATAAGATTCAGTTTTGGGGCACCCCCAAATAGGCCTGCCTCTACAGAGATGGTCCAGTATCGCCCTTTAAGGGGAGTTACCCCAGAAAGCCTATTGGCGGTACTGGACCTATCGAATATTTCAAGTGAGTGCATGGATCCAGGGGATCTCATTCTTGCCTATAATAAGGCAGTGGGTGAGGCCCTGGATCTAACTGCTCCTGTTCGTGTTCGCCCACTCACTCAGCGCCTAAGGACTCCATGGTTTGATGAGTCCTTGAAGGAGCTGAGGAGAGTGGGGTGAAGGCTAGAGAGGGCTTGGCGGAAATCCGGCCTGGATGCTGACAAACTTATATTGATGGATCATTATAGTATCCATCACTCAGCAATCACCCGTAAGAAGGCAGAATTCCTGTCCAGGGAGATTGCTGCTGCACGGAACCGACCAGCTCAACTCTTTCAGACTGTCAACAGTCTGGAAGAGATTTTTCACAAATGAAGTGTGATGAAGAGATTTTTCACAAATGAAGTGTGATGAACTTGCTCGGTTTTTGGCAGATAAGATTGCCAGGATTAGGTCGGGCATCGGCCCAGCCCCCTCTTTAAGGGATTGTGGTGATTGGCGGAAGGAAACGAACACCCGTGCTGCCTGGTCTGACTTCAGTAGGCCGGAATTCGTGGATGTTGTGAGGACTGTTCAGACTGTACGACCAACCAGCTGTAGTTTGGATCCGGGCTCTATGCCACTATTAGTAGGTTGCGTAGAGCTTACCTGCCTGATCCTTGCTGAAATCATCTGGAAATCTCTGGAGCAGGGTTTTTTTCCTGATCCCCTAAAGGAGGCAGTCGTTAGGCCACTCCTTAAAATACCTTCATTGAACCCTGATTGTTTAGCTAACTACAGACCTCTCTCTAACCTGCCCTCTGTGGGTAAGGTTATTGAAAAGGTGGTTGCGTCACAGCTAGATGACCATCTCACAAATCACAATATCTATGATACTCTCCAGTCGGGGTTTAAGAAAAGACATAGCACTGAGACTGCTCTCATCCGGGTTTTAAATGACTTCCTAATTGCGAGAGATTGAAAGGCTCGTACTATCTTAGTCCTTCTTGATCTCTCTGCAGCATTTGATACGGTGGACCATGGTGTGCTGTTGGAGCGTCTGCGGCTTTTTTGTGGACTGTCTGGAACAGTTCTACATTGATTTCGATCTTTCCTCACAGGCCGGACACAGAGGGTTGTCATTGGAATTTATTCCTCTGACACCATCTCTCTGTCCTGTGGGGTGCCGCAGGGCTCCATCTTGGCGCCCATGTTGTTCACAGTATATATGCTGCCATTAGGAGACATCATTAGGTGATACAGTCTGGGTTTTTCACAGCTATGCAGATGATACCCAGCTGTATTTTTCCTTTATTCCCAGACAGGATGATGCAGTCTCTTTGTTTAACAGCTGTCTATCCAAAATCAGAGACTAGATGAGTGCTAGCTGGCTGAGGTTAAACCCGGATAAGACCGAGGTGTTGGTTGTGGACCCAGGTCGCCTTGAGGAGGGTCGTAGGGCTGGGGTTCCATTGGGCCTTTGGCTTGATGGTGTCCAGCTCTCGACCCTCAGACCAGGTACATAATCTGGGCGTTATTGACGATGGTCTGACCCTGAAATCTCAGATGTCGGCCATCATCAAGTCCTCTTTCTACCATCTCAGGAATATCGCCCCGGGTGAAACACCTGGTTCCTCTGGCTGACCTTCCTACCTTGGTCCACGCCTTCGTGACCACCTGCTTTGATTCCTGCAATGCCCTGTACCTAGGGCTACTGGGAGTTGATATCCGCCGCCTGCAGCTAGTGCAGAACGCAGCGGCCAGTCTTTTAACTGAGACATCTAGAAACAGTCATATTACACCTGTGCTGCGCGTGCTGCACTGGCTGCCGGTTCAGTGGCGGATCTCCTTCAAGGTCGGTTTACTGACCTATAAAGCCCTACACGAACAGGGACCGCAGTATCTGCAAGATCTCCTTACTCCCTACTGCCCCTCTCATTCACTCCGATCCGCCGGCGAGGGATTGCTAGAGGTTCCCAGGGTTCGTCTGAAGACATCCAGAGGCACGTGCATTCTCCTACGCGGCCCCTGCCCTGTGGAATTCTCTACTTTGTCAGATACGAGGCTGCCTGACCGTTGACAGCTTTAAATCGGAGCTTAAGACCTATTTGTTTTTTTAAAGCCTATGGAGAATAATTTTATCAATATTGTTTTAAATGTTGTTCTATTTATACAGCGTTTTGGTCCTTTGAAAAGCGCTTAAAAAATAAAATTTACTTTACTTACTGAGGCACTGTCTAAATGAGCTCCCCAGTGCAAAATGGAGGCATCTGTGGTGATGACCTTTGTGGGAAGAGGAGCTTGAAAGGGAACCCCTGCTTGCAAATTTGCAGGGTTCTTCCACCACAGCAAGTTTCGGAGGAACTGCTCAGACACAGGTATCAACTTTGAAAATTTGTTGCTTCTATAAGACCAGCGAGCTCTGAGGTAGGCTTGTAGGAGTCTTATCCTGTACATGATCCCTGGGACTACTGCAGTCATAGAGGCCATATGTCCCAGAAGTTTGAGGAAATGTCTGGCTGGTCTTGGTTGTCCCTGGGCAAAAGACTGCCACTGAAAGGAAACTCTGAATTATTTCCTGTGGGAGGAAAGCATATCCCTTCTGAGTGCAAAACAAAATGGTTATATTAAATGCATGCTGAAAATAGAAAATAGAGTTAAAAATCTACGTTTTGAGCTTAGGTCTTCTTCAGGAAATATCTAAAAGATTAAAAAAACAAGTTAGTGTAGAGGAGAGGTAAAATGAGAGCAATATATATGTGGAGAAAGAAGAAGGGGGAGGCTAAGGGAGAAGAAGTGATAAATGGTAAGATTAAGAGAGAATCTGTGAAACAACAAGGTGATGATGGGAAAGATAAAACATAATGGGAGAGAAAGAGCTGGGGAAGTTCCCAGGTACAGACTGATTAACAGGGCCTTGTAAGAAGGCTGAAAGGTGACAAATGTGTGAGAAGGAGACAGAAATGGAGACATATGGTGAAAATGAAAAATAAATCAGTACAAAAACAAATTGACTTTAAGGGAAAAAAGGGGAGGCTGAAAGATGTTAGTGGAAAATAAGTCTATCATTTAAACCAGAGGGCTGCTGGGAGCCAAGGCGGATGATCAGCTTGGCTTCCATGTTTTTTCTATGGTTAGGATCCCGGAAGCCCTGCTGAAGGACGCAAACAGAAAGGTCATTGACACTGTGGTCCCTGGAGATAAAGTGGGATACAATGGGTTTAGCAGTTTCACCATTCCTGACCGCTCTGTAATGTTCCCTGAAACGTCCCTTCTGAGTGTCCAGCTGGGCCCCTATGAAGGTGAGCAGCTGGATGTGTTCCGGGTGAGATTTCTTTAGATTTACCTGGAAACCCAGAGACTCCAGAGTGCATTCTGTGAGGGGAAAGCGATTCCTTGACCTGGCAAGGAGACTTTGCTACTATGAGCCAGTCGTCCAGATAGGGGTAGAGCGCGACACCCAGTCTCCCGAGATGTGCTGCTACAACTGCGAGACACTTGGTAAAGACTCTTGGGGCTGAGGACAGACCGAAGAGCACTGTGGTGAACTGATAGTGATCCAAAGGAAGTTTGAACCTACATAGATACATAGATACATAGACAGTGTCGGCAGATAAGGGCCTATGGCCCACCCAGTCTGCCCATTTAAGTCTGTAAGTTCAGTTTATGTTTTCCAGGAAGTCTGTTGCCCCTTACCCCTGACCTCCAGAATTCCTTTATGTCTATCCCATGCATTCTTAAATCCCGTGATTGTTTCAGCCCCCACCACTTCCTCTGGCAGGGTGCTCCACTTGTCCACCACCCGTTCTGTGAAGAAATTCTTCCTCACGTTTCCTCTGAATCATCCTCCCTCCAACTTCATCCCATGCCCTCTAGTCCTGGAACATCTTTTTCGCTTAAAAATAGTGCATTCCTGCACCCTGTTCCTCCCTGTAAGATACTTGTATGTCTCTATCATATCCCCTCTCTCCCTCCAACCTGAGAAACTTCCTGTGAGATCTCCTTATGAGTATGTGGAAATAGGCGTCCTTTAAGTCGAGGGAGGCTAGCCAGTCTCCCTGCTGTAAGGACTGTATGACCAGTGACAGAATGGCCATTCTGAATTATTTTTTTTTTCAGATGTTTGTTTAAATATCTGAGATCTAAGATAGGTCGCCACTCCCCAGTTTTCTTTTGTGTCAGAAAATACCTGGGGTAGAGGCCCTTGCCCTTCTCGTGGGTGTGGACCCTCTCCACTGCTTATAAAGCCAGAAGGTTTTGTACCACCATTTTGAACAGCAGTATCTGTGTTGGGGAAAGAGGTCTTGACACCTGGATAAGCCTGAGGTCTGGCAGCTGCTTGAACTGTAATGACAGACCCTTCTCCACTATCTCTAGCACCAACTTGTCCGACGTGATGAGGGACCAGTATTGAAGATAGTGAGAAAGTCTGCCTCCAACCGGAAACGGGGAGGCGAGCTGGACACTCACATCAGGACTTAGACTGAGAGGCAGATGGCTGGGTAGAGGTGGCTCTTCTTTGGCTCCTTCTGCCCCTGCCTCTGAAAGACCCCCCTGTACTGGCTAAAGTCAGATTGGGGACAGGGACTATAAGGCCTAGGAACAAAACTTCTGCCCCTACCACCCCGGGACAGGATCTCTGAGGGGTGGCGGGTTTACACTTGGATGAGTGGCTCTGCTAGGAGGCCTTCTACATCGACTTTTTTCATGTAGTCAGTGGTACTGTAATCAAACAGCATAGTTTTGATCATGGGGAAAATCCATGGCCTTGTTCCGAGTGTCTGTGATGAGACTGGTTGTTCTAAGCCAGGCAAAGCATCTCAGAGAGATGGCATGGGCCATCCCCCTACAGGCTGCATCATTGTTGTCATCTGCCATGTGGAACTGGTACATAGTAGCTTCCAGAGCAGTTTTTGATGTATCCACCCGCTCCTGCACCATAGAATCTGATCCGCTGCGGGCGATAGCCTGGACAGATTTCCAAAGGGCTTTCTGATATTTGGCTGTGAATGCCCTGCAAGAAGAAAGCCTGAGAAGCAGGGAAACTGTGGCATACATTTTCTTTGCTATAAAGTCAATTTTCTTGGAATCCTTGTCGGGGGAGAGGGCGACAAGGAGACTCCAGCTTTATCGCAAGCTGCCTGCTGCACTATACTTTCGTGGCTAGGGTGTGCAGACAGGAAATCTGTACCATTTTTAGACAATTTATATTTCCTCTCAAGCCACTTATCAACCCCTGATACTGAAGTGGGGTGTTGAAGCACTTTCATGGTATTTTTTTCTAAATGCATTATAAATAGGGACGACCAGGGTCTTTGAGGATGAAAGACTCTTCATCTCCCTATAATCTTCGTCTTCATCAACATCCTGGTTGGGCTCCTGCGTTGGGAGGTCCAGGATATTTTGTATAAATGTACACACAGAGGAAGGATCCTCGTGGTCACCCGGGGATCCCCATGGTGAGGGTCCAGGGACTCCTGGGGCTCAAGGCCCTCAAAATCCATGTCAGGGGCATCATAAAATTGATCATATACGTCACCATCACATTCTACAGAAGACAGAACTGTGGAAGAGTGCTTGCCAGCCCCAGTAAATCGAGGACCCATCTTTTGAAGGGTCTGAAACAGTTGCCATGCTTTTTCCATATCTTGCACTGATGGAAGAACCTGCGCAGTTTGTAAGTGTTTTGTTTTTTTCTGTATGCTTTAAGCTGCCTGTTGTCTCGCCATTGGCTTTCCCAGTAGCAACGGGAGCATATCTGTCTTGACAGAGTTTCTTTTTAGCCACTTCATCAGAGGCTTGATCAAGCTTCCTTTTTTCGTCACTCTTATTTTTCAGTTTGTGATGAACTTCATCTTTGGAAGCTTCATTTTTTGGCTGGGATCCGGAGGGTTCCTCAGCACCTCTGCTTTTGCTATTAGCACTTTTGAACGGCCCCTCGTCGGAAGCCTTTGATTTATCCTCAGCCATAATAATCAAAGGTTTATCTGCTATGTTCGCCAATTTAAGCAAAGCAAACCAGTTATGGACCTACAAACCGAGTGTAGGTTTCTGTGAAAATGCCACCAGCCAGTCCTGCCCCAGTTAATAAACTCTGTCTATTACTAGTGCCTGGGGTTTTTTTTTGGTTGTAAAACTGGGATCTATACCCGTGCCAATCTTAATAGAAACCCAGTACTACTCAACTGTGCACAGTTGGCTGCTGGACCCTTACGGACAGTCCTGCACAGATGATACCAAGGTCCAGTACTAGAAACATAGAATTTGACGGCAGATAAGGACTGCTTGGCCCACCTAGTCTGCCCATTTACCTACCTAATGCATAGGCTGCAGATCCTAGTTAGCAAACAGCCTACTTCCTCCTACCTCCCACTAGAATTACCTTATGTCTGTCCCATACATTCTTGAATTCCCCCACCGTTTTTGACTCCACTACCTCCTCAGGAAGGCTGTTCCATGCATCCACAACCCTCTGTGTGAAAAAAAATACTTCCTCACATTACCTCTGAGCACCCCCCCCCCCCGCATATCTTCAAATTGTGTCCCCTTGTTCTTGCACATCTCTTTTTCTGAAAGATGCTACCGTCCTGGACTCTGTTGATTCCCTTGATGTACTTGAAAGTTTCTATCATGTCACCCCCCCCCGAGTGTATACATATTAAGCTTCTTTAATCTCGCTTTGTATATCTTCTTGTGCAGACCCTGCACCATTTTAGTTGCCCTCCTCTGGACAGCCTCCATCCTGACTATGTCCTTACGGAGATGGGGTCTCCAGAACTGGACACAGACCTCCAGATGGGGTCTCACCAACTGTCTGTACAGAGGGATAACAAAAAAGGTTTCCTCATAATTGTCAATCTAGAGAGAAAACCCCCAGGCACTGTTTAAATTTGAAATCTACTGCAGGTGCCTCGCGGTAAACCCCACGAGGTCTGAGATAAAAAACAAGGTAACTGTCCCTAATTTGTCGGTTCCCACAAGAATTTGTCCAAAAATGAAGGAAACCATTGAAAATAAGCACCCACAATAAAATTAGGCTTTAAACTAAATAGTCACGGTAAAAATAATAATCAAAATAGCGCCATTGTGCTAAAAATAAAAAAATTGGCACAGCACTAATGAAAAAGTAAAACTTTCACTCAGCACACTAAAGGAAATAATTTATGAGGAAAACTTTACCCAGATAAGCACTAGGAGGCTGTCAACAAGGAAAGTTGGGAGACACCTCAGAGGCAATATTGCTCAGTCCAGCGGAGAAAAAATTCTGAAGCATTCAACAGCGCTCACACAGCTCACACCCCCTCCTGTCTTTTGACTGGCTTGGCCCTACGCTCATTTAAATATCTCTTAAAGGCACACCTCCGGGGCAGTTGTACCTAGTCAGCTAAGTGCAAAAACGTTTCTAATGCTAAAGGACTCCTGGAGTAAGAAACTTAACTTATATTATCCACAAAAACATTAAAAAAATAGATCAGTACTATTGTACATCATATATCAATACTAATTAATTACAAGATTTAGTATATTTTAATGCATCAATTAACCACTCCTCTTTTGTGAGAACTGAACATAAGTACTTGTTCAGTACCTCTGCCTTGTCCCCATTACCTTTCACCTTCCCCCTTTTTCTTTCAGAAATGAGGAAAATGACCCTGGCACTGGGGGCTTGCAGCTCCGGTATATCCAGCCCCCACCCTTGACCCAGATGTCCCACATGGGAGATAACTAAAAATGCATATTTAGTCAGGGAACATCTCTCACCCCAACCCTGCCTGGGGGCTAAACCATGGCTGCGTAGTGGTCCCGTTAGATCCTAGGCAAGAGGGGGCTCAGGTGTCAGTGAAAAAAATATATATATATATATATATATATATATACACACACACACACACACACACACACACACATACATACATACACACACATATATATATATGAGAGAGAGATTGATTGATTTCCTTCTTTTCTCTTCAAACAAAATTCTGTGTAACTTTGGCCAACTAGGATGTTTACTGAGTTCATCATGGTTGCTTAATGTGCCATTATCTATGATACCACGAAACAAGAAGGAAAAATATACCATTACTCAAACTAGAGAAGAAAGGTTTGCTCTAACAGAACCACCAGTATCTTCCAACCTCAATTTTTTTTATTTTTCCTTTTGCTACGGGTGATATATTGCTATAAACTCTGACGGCAGATAAGGACAGTTTGGCCCACCCAGTCTGCCCGTTTCCCTACCTGTTGGATAAGCTGCAGATCCTTCCTCCTAACCCCCCCCATACTGCTTTATGTCTGTCCCATGCATGCTTGTATCCTGTTATAATGTTGATAGAAGCAACAAGATTTTAAAACTGTTTAAAAGTATTTTAGATATGGAAATAGTAATAACATTCTACATCACCTTAGCTGAAGTTCCTAGCCTTAACGGTTCCGAAGTTAGCCCAATTTATATACTTCAAAAGTTTTAACTTGGAACCGTTAGGCCTAGAAAATAATTGTTTTTAAAATGAAAGCTTAGAGATAGATAACATGTATAGATCATTAAGATACAGTCTGTGTGTGTTGCCATCTCTGTTCCTGCCGATATAAAACGCTGGTAAAAACAACAGGATTTAAACATTTTATTACATCATTTTACGTTATAAAATAAGATAGTTGTAGCAACATTATATATTGATTTAGCCAACCCTCAGGCTAGCTTTCATTCCTAGTCCTAATGGTTCTAAAATTACCACAATTTAAAGACGTTATCTTTTAAAAGGTCTAACTTTTGAACCTTTAGGTCTAGAAACTTAGGATTTTTACATTTGAGTAAGGTTGATATGACTGTATCCTATCCATAAAGATGTTCCATGTCAATACTATTTTTATATAAATACTGTTCTGAAGCAACGTTTTGAATGCATCTTCAGCTCTCTGGTACTGGGAACCACCATGACAGCTGGAAAAAGTAAAGTTCCCCCTCCCTCCAGGGCTAGGAACTACTGTAGCAGGCGAAGCAAAGTTAGCCCTCCATGTGCGAGCAGCAGCACCAGGTTCTAAAAGTAAATATAGCTTTGCGGGCTGTGAGCAGGGCTGGAGTGGGGATCCTTTCTCTCTACCCACAAGTCGCCCTCAGTGCCTTCCTTACCTGGGGCTGATGCTGGCAAACAATGGAAATGACGCCGGAAATATCCCTAATGTATGAGTGCAAACCAGATACACTATTTCACGAAGAAGAATCTATACAGCATGACAGTGCTTCAGTTAGTCCCTCGATCTCTGCTATTATGGGTCTCTCCGGAGGGTCCAAAAACAGCCATAGGGGTTGCTGGGTTCCATTCGCTCTCCCCGCAGGCCACCTATGGCACCCTGCCCCCTCTATTAGGCTTGATGCTGGCCATGCCACGATTGTGGGCCCAGGCTATGATCTGCGGTTGGGGGACCAACTGGTCAGTGAACCTTGAAGTCAAAAGTTCCAAGTCCATGATACAGGAGAGAAAAAGTCTACCTTTCCTTAATCTAGTTGGTGGCAGGCCGGCAGCACTCACACTGTCTTAGAAATGTACTGCATTGGCGGATCCAGGATGTTAACAATGGCAGGTGCTGGGTGGTGTGCATACTTGATATGCAATTTTTTTTAATTTGTGTTAATCCTTTTATGTTGTATTCTGTACATTTTAACAAAAAATACAAATTAATCTATAGTTTTGAAAATAAATTTTTATACAAACAATATCTCAAACTTCAACAAAATAAAATACAGTAGCAGCAAGCAAGTATATTACAATGGAGGTGTGGCCACACCCTTCGCCACCCCCTACATCCTCCACTAGTGCTGGGAAGACTGCAGCAAGCTGTTTCATTAACTATAGTTCTTATTCAATATTATTACACTATACATTAGTGTATAAACATGGTGGGTGGGTGTGTGTGTGTGTGTGTGAAAAGAGCTGGAGATCAAGTAGGGTCTGCTGCGGTGATAAAGTAGGTAGGGAGAGTGGGTGGGCCAAGCAGTCCTCATCTCTGTGCATGTGCGTATAAGGTCTGTGTGTGCTTGCATTATTTTGTGTGTCCGTATAAAAATGTGGCCACCCCAACATAGGCATGGTGACAAATCATGTTACACATCTATACTTAGCCCCCTGGACCAGCTTCTGACTGTTGATGCCAGCCAACTCTTGTAAACTGCTGTACCTTGGGACTCCTGAAAAACGAGGATATCGCTTCTAGAGGTGCAACCAACGTACTCTCCTCTACGCAGATGGCGCGGTCATCTTTACTAGCCACCTGGATCCCAATGCTCTTGAAAACAATCTTCAACAAGGCTTCACAGAATCAGAGAGATGGTTTAATAATCACAAACTAGTGCTAAACTACAAAAAAACTAAAGTCCAGTTGTTTTTGTCATCTCGGAATAAGTTTAAGGCCCATCAACTCACTATCACCAACAACCACGGAGACGCACTTGAGCAAACTCAGCTTTTCAAATACCTAAGTCTAATGCTGGATAGTCACCTTACCTTTGTGCCTCACACTGAAAATGTTGCCAGAGATGTTAATACCAGAATTGGGCTCCTCTTCAGACACAGACGAAGTCTTACCCAAGAAGCCCTGAAGGTTGCAGTTCACAGCTCGGTCCTCTCGATCACTGATTATGGTCTAATCATATACTGTGCTGCAACCTCCACATCTCTTAAACGACTCACGGTGGCCCTGAACAAAGCCTGTAGATTAGTTACGGGTGCTGCACGCAGGGCTTCAGCTATGAATTTTGGGGCCCAGGAGAAGTCAATCGAAATGGGCCCGTTTCTCAAACCAGGTAATGCCAGCTCCTCAGGTGGGCCCCCTGAGCTTCGGCCCCTGGACAACTTCCCACTCCCCCATTACTGCGGCCTGGCTGCATGCCTCACCCATACCTGTGAGTTATATGCTCAATCTGGCTGGCTCCAACGAAGTAATAGGATCAAATACCAAACCTGCCTCCCGTCCAAAAAAGCTCTACTTGGATTACTACCCTGAGCACTGGTTGCCTGCTAAACAAATCACCTAAGACCCAACACACACATACCTCAGTTTCTGACCTCCTGCTAGTACCCCACTGTCGAACTGCTCAATACCAGCGATCCTTTCAATACAGAGCCCGCTGTGGTTTAATAAGCAACCAGCTGAGCAGTCTTTCTAGTCTGTCCCAATTTAAACTTATGCTTCGTCAGCATCTCCTAACAGAAAGCACTTGAGATTGTTACACCTAGTTTCCCACTTCTGCAGACACCCTTATACCACTTTTTTAACTCTCTGATGCTCTTACTTGGCTTCCTGTTTTGTTTCACCTCTCCTGACAGAACAATTTCCCCTTTCCCCCTGCCACCTCCTGCCTTACCTCATCCCGTCCGTGCTCTTATCCCACTGACACCCCCTTTCCTGGACCTGTCCAGGCCTCAGATCCCCACTCTCCTTATCTTCTTCCCTTCATCGCCCTCCTTTTCCCCTTCTCCCACCTCAGCCTCCCTTCCCTCTCACCTTACAACAAGGCCTCTGGCTGCCATATTTTCTTTTCCTTTTCTATCTGGACTCTGCCCTCTCAGCTCCCTTACCTCTTCCTTACTCTCCCCCACCACCAGCAATGTTGCTTCAAATGTACGTAATGGTTTTCTATGCTTGCTTGTAATCTTGAGTGTGTAGCACTGTTCCCACAGTTACCAGTTGACTTGCTGTGCTCCGATGATACCATGAATGTTGTCTATACCTCCCAACCTTATTGTAACCCTTTCCTTTGACGTGGAACCTTTGTAAATGAGCTGACCCTAGCTCAAAGGTATGTGTAATCAGAGATTTAAATAAATAAAAAAATATTCCCTAATACTTCTGGATCCAAATTTTAAAGTTATGCGGTGAATTCCGGACTCCTTCAAGAGGTACAGCCCCACTACAGTATCAGATTTTCCGTCACCTCACCCAACAGACATAAGGACCTGACGAGCTCTCGGTGACTCAGACTGCGAAGTTTATTTATTTATTTAGGTTTTGTTAACCAGGTAAGTACACTAGACAAGACAATTTGCCTATTTTCAGGTACGACCCGGGACTACCTGAACTAAGTACTAAAATGGAAACGGGCAAACAAGAATGCAAATGTGTCTCACTCCTACAACCAAGAGTCCCAAGGCATCAACGTAACCATTAAAAACAAACGGTCACTCCCCTGTTCTCCCTCACGATAGTGCTACGAGACACTGACAGATCGGTGGCGGTTGTTGTTGACGGCGATTAGGGGTGGGACAGCTGGCTCCCAGCTGACGGGCGACGCCAGGCCTCCCTCCCGCGCCCGGTCACCCGCTCCGGTGCGGGGCTGGGACCCCGTTGTCAAGTGACTCCAAGTCTTCCTCCCTCCCGCGACCAGTCACCCTCTGGTGCGGGGGCGGAAAAAATAACAAAAAAACCACAGGCTTACCAACAACAACAAATGCTGAAGTGAGCCCCGGCCCGTAACGAGTTACAGCAGCCTCCATTCACGTTCACTTCCCCCCGCCCCCGCCCCCGCTTACCGGTAATCCCGGTCCAGGTCCGGGCCGTCAGGCGCGTTCAGAACCACCATCGTCGGGCTGAGGCGTGCAGCGGCCTGTGCGAAAACCTGGAATAAAAATAACAAATAATTGCTGTCTCGGCAGCAGTATCGATTAAATGTAATGAATGTAAAAATACTCTGTGCTCCTCTGCCGCCGCCGTAGCAGCAGCACCCCGGACCCGACGCGGAAGTGACGGCAGAGCCAGCTGGGCGGGTTCGGTCGGCCGGGAATTCCCCACAGCCAGCACAATCTCACCTCCCAGACTGACTCAAGGTAGTCAGCCGCCAGTGTACGTCTTAGCTGCACCGGGTTACGGGGAATGTGACATCGTGTCCCCTCATTTCATCTCTCAATCTTGCTCTGCCCCTTATGAAAGAAGTACTGCCACGCAGAAACGGTGTTGTAAATTCAAAGCATATATTCTAAGATGTTAAATCAAAACTAAAATGTACCATTATAGACCAAGGGTGTAGACAGGCATACTCACTGTACACATTTGTGTACAGTTTTGTTGAGTGCCTGTCACAAACCATAAGCCACTCTGTTAATATTATCATTCTAATCTGTAGTATTTGGGTTAGTGTAGGCCACTGAGGAGTGTCCAATACGTGTATAACCTCTTTAGGGAGTAGAGGAGTCATCTGATGACAATCTGACTTGTTTGGAAGGGGGTGCCATTTGGAAAGGATGTGTACATTTTTTAATTAGGGGGGTGTAACTGCTGGAGATTGTGTACAAAATGGAAATTTCTGGCTACACTCCTGTTATAGACAATTGTTTTTGTTTATACGGTGTTCTGACCCTTGTGTCCCTCATTTCAGTGGCAAAAAGTTGAACCTAATAGGCCTGCCAGACTGGAGCAATAGCTGAATTTATACAGCCGCAGTGTTAGCAATGCATACCTTTGGACCCCCCTGCCCCACAAGGACACATCTTCATCAAAGTACCAACAGCACTCAAAGAGGCGTCAAACTGTCCTATGTCGAAGCAGAACCCCACTGGAAATGAGATGGGGCAAAGTACTTTGGGAGGCAGACAGTGAATAAACAGTACTACATAAATACGGATAGGTGCGGATCAGAAATATATTCATGAGTTGTTCTGAAGGCTGTCCCCAGGCATACTCAGGTACA
Source organism: Neoceratodus forsteri (assembly GCA_016271365.2). NCBI lineage: Eukaryota > Metazoa > Chordata > Ceratodontiformes > Ceratodontidae > Neoceratodus > Neoceratodus forsteri. The sequence continues at coordinate 115,899,166 of JADMNL010000031.1, forward strand.
CACCCTGTGAACCCTAAATCTGTCAAGCATGTGTTAAACTTACTTGTAACATGGCATAAATGAGGCAGGTGAAATGGGCCACACCGATAGGCGCAATGGCATCACGGGACCCAAATCGGAGCAGGCATTAATCCAGGATATATGCCGCGCCCGCCGAGGTAGTACTGAAAGCAGCCAGACCCCCAGGTTAGCAGCACTGGGTACCCGTGGCGAGCAAGCGCAACAGCGGCAAGACAGGCACAGTGACAGCTGGACTAGCCACCCGAGGATGGAAACGTGGAGGGTGGACCAGAACCAGCGGCAGACAGTGGCGAGAGGTAGCAGATCGCCAGGTAGAGATAGTATGCAGGGTAGGTGGGACACGGCAGCGTCGGACCAGTCAGCGGGAGGCAGAAGGAAGTGAGCACCTCCGATATGCAAATCCCGACCCCTCCTCGCGGCCATTGAGTACTGTACCAGAGACCTCCAGCGGCGGGTATGACGACAGTACCCGCACAGAAGTGTAAATGATCGGGGCACTTATGTCAGCCGCAGTGAGGTCTGTAGTTGCAGGTAGTACAGCAAGTGACCGCATAAGTATGTAAATAATGTTGTGAACCGTTGTTTCAAAGTGTAGTAAAAGTTCCTTACCATGGCAACGCCTCCGAGTTTTCTTTTCCTTATCGACAGTAGGCAGCCTCCTGCCGCCACCACCGACCCGCAGCCCATGTTACAAACTCCATCGTACCTCCGCGGTGGCATCTATCGCGATTGATGGCCGGTGGGTGAAGCATGGACCGGCCTTCGCCTCGGCCACAACCCCCAACCATGCATCAGTCCAGCATTAGATGCTACCTTCGTCGTGGCTTAATGCTTACTTATAAGTCTAATTAAATATTCATGAGCCTAGCAAGGCTCCTCATGGGCTACTGGCTGGGTTATTAATATCTTAAAAATTACTGATACAGCTGCCAACTGAGGCTGTGCAGGCACGCATGGCTTGCGCCACTCTGCTCGAAACCTGTAAGTAAAAAAAAGGTTAAAACAAAAGTTGTTAGGGCTGGCCCAGTGGCACAAAGGGCTGAGGTGCTGTGGAACGCCTTACTTCGTGCCATGCAGGAATGAGCTCGGGTTGCCTGGTGTATTGGGGGGAGGGCTGAGAGATGGAGTGAGCTGTTGGCAGGCCACTCTCCTCTCCTAGTCAGGGGCAGTTTGCTTTCCGGGCTCTGGGTTGCCACCAGGTGGAGGCCTGGTGGTAGCACCGACACTACGAGGGGCCAGAAGGATGTCTGGGTGGGTGGAAGGAGGTCACGATTCCAGAGTGCATGTGCATCTCTACACGCATGCACTTTTGTGCTGTGGCTTTGGACTGTGGAAGAAACCGGGAGAAAAAAATGGGAGGGGGCTCCTGCCTGAGGTGCTGCGGCCTCCCCTTCCGCTCCACTGGGTAAGTGAAGAGGCTTCTGAATGAGAGTCATGGGGGGGACAGCCCTCCACCCCAGCCCCACCACAGGGGAATACCCCCCAGACAGAGAGAGGTAGTAGTCTAGCTGATGGTACCTGGGAACAGGGCTGAACAGCTGCCCAGATAAAAACCTTTATTTAAAAAATTTTGTTATTGCAGTTAGACTTACAATCACAATAACAACTTCAAAATCAATCATTTCCTTGGATTAACAACCAGCAGTAGGGCGGTGACCCTTGGCTGTGCCTTGGATCACTCATCCCACCAACTAGTTGTTAATCCTTCAGAAATGGCCGGCTTCTCGGTCATCATTGCTTAAGGGCTCGCTTACCAAGCAGCAGACAGCTGGGCAGCAAACTGTGAAAAAATTATTTTGTGTATCATTTTTGAAGGTCTGGGGCAGCTGTGGTTGTACCTGACACCTGACCTTACCATGGTGAAGTACAACAAATGAAGATAGTTTTGATATCGTCTATTGAGCCAGTATGTAGTGTTGCTCAGTTAGTACCCGGGATAGGATACTGGTGGATACCATCATTTTGACCAGATGTCAGATGCCATCAGCTATCTATGGCATCAAACCATGGATCTGTTTTCCTGAGTCCCAAGTAGATCCATTCATGGGGCAAATGATCCGCTGGATCTGACAGTTGGCTCAGGGATCCAATGGGTGGATTACAGCAATCTCAGGGTCAGATCCAAGGATCACACCCCAGATTAAGACATCCATCCCGAGATCCAGCATACAATCACGGTCAGATAGCACGGCTATCCTTCAGAGGGTGCTCAGATCCATCAGACCTTTATCTGAGCACCACTACCAGCACATACTGGATGTATACAACTCTGTGTTTTATAAAACGGATAGATAAAACTCAAGAATATGATTTGTCAAAAGGAATCACCTGAACATGCATTATTTCTCTATTAATACACAGTTGGCTGGCCAAACAACACATTTTGATTGATAGCAAGCAGAAATATTGAAATCAGTCCACAGAGGGAAATTTAAAAACATTTGGCAGCCATTTGTTTTCCCCTGCTCAGCGAGCTGAGTCGGTTTTCCCTCGCTAATTGCTGTGCCAGATTTGTGAAACCTTCCCTTTACCGACAGCGTGCTTAGGTGTAATTACCGTCAGTCTCGATAGCTGTAAACCCTTTTTTGTTAGCATCAGTCCTGTGGTTGACAAGCAGCACATTGCTCAATCGCAAGACGCTCCCCAGAGCACAAGACTCTCACCAATGTCTGATCTCACCACAAGAGTCCCACAAACCATGTCTGTAAAATAAAAAAGTAAATACGTACCTTGCATCCAGCAACAACAGCGTGAAACTGCTGCCGTTGTGCTCCCTAGCTGCTGAATTCTGTAATCATTAGCCTTGCTGCAAGTTCTGCTGGAAAACTGCTGCTGCTCTGCTCTCTGCCCGCTCAGCTTTCTAATGAGGCATTGTGCTCCATACAGGCTCGAGTCTGCAATTAAGAACCCCCAAAAAGTGGTTGCTGTACAGTTAAAAAAACACAAATGCAGGACATAAAAAAGTGACAAGTAAAACCGGAAGAGATGCAGAGAACCACAAGTACGGAGCCCTCATTAGCACATTTCCAGAGAACCACAACTACAGTGTTCTCACTGGGACATTTTTATTTGTGTAGCAACATAGGTCCAGAATGTGGAGGAACTATTTTAGGACAAACTGAAATAAAATGTTTTATTTTTTAATTTTAGGAACATGAAAAATAAAGAATAAAGGTACCCATTTTACAAGCGGAATAACCCACTCCAGGGCATATGTTTATTGAAAATTAATGTACTTCGTGGGTGGTTGAAGGCAGGCTACAACGCACTCGGGGTATGCATTAGGTAAGGAATAACACATGAAAAGATGTGCAGTAATGCAAAATTACTGCATGCCCCAGGTGGGTTGTGAGGCATGAGGTGCAGCTGAGTGCATTCAACTACCTAGGAAGTGCGGTAATTTATGGCATTACTGCACACCCTGCAGTGTGTTATTGTGCTTATAAAATGATTTTAATAGTTAAAAAAGCAGGAAAAGGGAAAGTAAAATTTGACTGTGTGACAATTGAAATGAATGCACGGTCATGTGATCAGTTTTGACCAGTCAGATTGCTTGTTTGATTCAAGCCATTTTATATAATTCTCAATAAACCCATGCCCTGTTGTGGGTTATTCCTTACATAATTCATGCACGATCAAAACTCAAGCAACATTTCAATATTTTTGGCATTTCTGCATTTTTGGCAACAGGAAATGCCATTGAATATGTCCAGTGCAATTGGTTAATGAGTAAGTGTGGGTAAGGGGTCTTTAAAGGGAATGTTTAAGTCAATGTATTGGGCTTTATAGCCTGTTACCTTGTAGGGGTAGTAGTCCAGTGATACCTAATTGCAAATTTTTCTGACACCACAGTTTGGGAGGGAAGGGTCGGAATTCGGACTGAACTGACGGCCAGTCAATCCCTTCCACGTCTTGGTCTTCCAACCTCAGATGTTTTATGACGTCTAATCAGGGAGAGCGAAGGGGCGTACCCCATTGTAGTCTATGGGGTAATTCTCCAAGCAATTTTATAAGTGTTAACAGCATTCTTTAATTTCAATGAAAGCCACCGCTCAACTAATTTATTTATTTAGGTTTTGTTTACCGGGTAAGTACACTAGACAGTAGTATGCCTATTTTCAGGAACGACCCGGGAGAGTACAACATGAGGAACAACAGTCAAGGAGACATGGCAAAGAGAGTACAGTTTTTTGTCACAGTAAACAAACATGTGGGAAATACATCATTTGACGCTGGGGAAACATATAGTGGTAAGCACATTTCAGATTATACACTCTAGACTAGCTAGTTCAACTGACATATATATACAGGTCATCATACATAGGAGTGGAGCATAGCTCAAGGACTGAATTGGTCATAATATAACTTATAACATTGTCTTATACACCTCCTAGGCTAGTTGGATCTCGGACAGGTATATACAGCTCATCACATTTTTCTAAATATGCACATGTTAGACAGAAACAGAAACACTTGGTAGTACAAGTTTCTACCAAGTGACCAAGGTGCAATATGTCATGGTTAGCCTATGACCATGGAGCAATAATGGGTGTAAAAATGCCCAAGGCTTTTTAGGCAGGAGTAGTCAGAAGTCATTGATACAGTGGGGAAAATATCTCCAGGAATTCAATGGAGACATGGTGTAACACCCGGACCTGTAGATCTAAAAATTGAGCTACCAATAGCTCTGTCCATGGAGCAGTACTATACATGCTTCTGTAGCTTCTCCCTGACTCATATGTCACACTCAGAACAGCCATGGGAGGTTGCGGGATGCGTCTCTAGTGGTGCTTGATTCAATATGCCGGCAGGAGGGATGGTCGGATCACTCAGATAAGGACAAAATAATAAGCATTTGTCAATCCCGGATTTTGCTTGCTTATATGTGCTGTCTAGGTATTTGGAAGTGATAGTACCATGCCTTAGAACTGTCATGTGCCCCCCAAGACATCCACTGTGTCTTTCTGTTCAATATTCACAGAAGAGGGGGAGGGGCAAGGGCACAGCAGTTGCCAAGGGGGTGAAGAGGTGGACAATAGTCCATTCACAGGCAAAAGAGTCCTGCAGGAGCTGACTAAATTGAAGGTGGACATAGCGATGGGACCAAATGGCATACACCCAGGGATATTAAGAGAACTGTGAAGGGAGATAGCAGTACCTCTGGCAGCCATGTTCACTGAGTCATTCAACACAGGGGTGGTACCAGAGAATTGGAGGAGGGCACATGTGGTCCATCTACACAAATCCGGCAGCAGGGAGGAGGGGGGAACCTATAGGCCGGTCAGCCTCACCTCAGTAGTGGGGAAGATCATGGAAACATTGCTTAAAGAAAGAATAGTGGGCATTTAGAAGCCATCAGAGCTCTGGACCATAGGCAACATGGATTCACAGTGGGGAGGTCATGTCAGACAAATCTGGTTGATTTCTTTGACTGGGTGACAATGGAAGTAAATCTGGGTGGGGCAGTGGACAATGCCTACCTTGATTTAGGCAAAGCCTTTGACACCGTCCCACACAGGAGGCTGATAAACTAGCTGGGAAGGCTGGGCATGGGGGAAAGGGTGGTAAACTGGGTTAGAAACTGGCTAACAGACAGGAGGCAGAGAGTGGTGGTAAATTGGGCGCAGTCTGAGGAGAAGGGGTGACCAGTGGGGTGCCGCAGGGGTCGGTCCTGGGGCCAGTCCTGTTCAATGTCTTGATTAGTGACATTGCAAAAGGGCTGAAGGGAAAGGTCTGCCTGTTTGCAGAGGACACCAAGATCTGTAAGACAGTGGATACCCCAGAGGGGGTGGAGAAAATGAGGAGGGACCTGGGGAAGCTTGAAAAATGGTCTGAGAACTGGCAACTGAAGTTTAATTCAAAAAAGTGCAAAAGTATGTACCTCGGACACAGAAACCCTGGGGAAAGCTACAGGATTGGGGGGAGGGGAGGGGAGTTGCTGACAGTCACAAAGAAGGAAAGGGACCTGGGGGTTCTAATTTCAGATGACTTGAAAATGTCAAACTGCTAAGGCAGCTGGGAGGGCCAGTGACATGCTGGGGTGCATAGGCAGGGGTATCACCAGCATGAGGAGTAAAGTAGTGATGCCATTATATAAAACCATGATCAGGCCTCACATGGAGTACTGTGTGCAGTTCTGAAGGTCGCACCTTCGTAAGGATGTTAAAGGAAAACTGTCCAAAACAGTGCTGGCAATTACCAGGGCGGCAAAAACGCCTGATTAGCATAACCTATATATTTTAACTATACTGCAGCTAACCTTTGCCGAGTTATTTATTGTGTTTCTTGCCTGCAGGGTGGAGTGTTGAACTTTCCTGGCTGCGCCATTTTGAAAGTGCCGCCGCACTGGAAGACAGAGCATGACCTTGGAACCCCCCCCCCGGATCATCCTCTTGTGTGTGTCAGAATGCTCATTCATGACGAGCGATGCACATTTCCACGGACTAAATCTAAATAGGGTGTCATATAGAGGTCCTTGAGTTGTACATCTAGAAACAATCCCCATTAAAAACGGAGCAGTGTAAGTTAGTTAAATTAAGTAAAGTTCCAGCTCCGACTTCAGGCATGCGCAGTAGCACCTAGCACTACTGTGCATGCCCGAACTCGGAGCTTAGGTGCTACTGTGCATTCCCGAAGTCAGAGCTGGAACTTTACTTAATTTAACCAACTTACACTGCTCCGTTTTTAACGGGGATTGTTTCTAGAGGTACAACTCAAGGACCTCTGCATGATAGCCTGTTTAGTTTTAGTCTGTGGAAATGTGCCTTGCTGGTCATGAACGAACGTTCTGGCACACAACAGGAACATCAGGGAGTAATTTGCATATCTGTTGTGGCTTTGGCCACTACCCTCTGTGAGATGGCGCCACCCACCCGGGAACATAAAATAAGGATTACTAATGAATGCCATGCCCTACAACAGAAATGCCAATGTCTCACTACAAGTTGGTAGGTGAGTACACACTGGGAGGAAAATGGGGATTATGACAGTTTTCCTTTAACAGGCTGGAGATGGTCCAGAGAAGGGCGAATAAGATGGTACAGAGCTTGCAACACAAGACTTATGAGAAGAAATTAAGGGACATCAATATGTACTCACTGGAAGAGAAGAGGGAAAGGGGGGATATGATGGAAACATTCAAGTACCTCAAGGGTATAAACAAGGTGCGGGGGGGGAGACATTTTCCAATACACGAGGAGCACAAGAAAGAGGGGGCATGACATGAAATTGGAAGGTGGGAGGTTAAGAGGGAATGTGAGGAAGTTCTTCACAGAGAGGGTGGTGGATGTGTGGAATGGTCTGCTTCAGGAGGTGGTGGGAGTGAGCACTATGAATGGATTCAAGCATTCTTGGGACAGGCATAGGGGAACCATAGAGGTACAGCAGCGAGTGGGTCAGAAGCAGTAATCCAGTACAAGGGCTTACAGACAGATTAGATGGGCCAGGCATTTCTTATCTGCTGAAAATTTTTATGTTTCTATGTCTGTGCCTCTTTCTCTTATGAATTACAGACAGAGGGAGACACACAAGCATATGCTGCTTGCATGTGCTGCTCCCCACTATGTCCTCCCTAACACATTACTATCCACAGACACACAAAGAGAGGACACAGCACACATTGTCTCTTCAATGCTGCTTCCCCAGTGTCTCTGTCTCTGTCTCTCTCTTTCACTGTTACTCTCCCTGTCTCACTTTCTCTATGTCACTCTCCCTCTCTAAGCACCAAGCTCTGTTCTTGAACGTTGGGGAAAAACTCAGTTGCACTCTCTCTCACTGGAATGGGGAAGGGGGGGTGGCAGAGTGAGCCATAGAGAACTTGTTGTGTGGGAGGTGAGAAAGCAGCACAGAGGTTCCCAAAGGAAAAGACACCGAGAGAGAGAGAGAGAGAGAGAGACAGACAGACAGACAGACCCAGCAAATACACAGGTCTCTCCTGCACACAAACTGTAGCATTGTTCTGTACCAAGGAGCAAGGGGAGGCCACAGACAACAACATCCCAATGTTTTCTCTCTTGCTGTCTCACAGGACATTTCAGCCATGGTGCAGGTGCGGAAGAGTGATGATGCTGTCTCTCACTCTCTCTATCGTCTGTGCACTGAGGGTGGGGAAAGGGCAATGGGGCAGCCACAGGTGGGGGGGTGGCAGGAAAGGAAACTCTGGGTGGCCACTGTCACGCTAACTCTTCTTATACATCCCAGCATCCCATTATCCCTACCCACTTTGTCTCACGGTACTAGCACTTAGCAGTTGTGTGTGTAACCCCCCTGCAAATGCGGGTTCCCAAAAGACTTCCAGGAGCTTGCTTGAATGCTCCAAGCCTGAATGGTGTTTGGCGTTTAAGCCATTTATCTGTGAGTGTTTTTAGAGCCTCTGGTACTGTCTCTTTAAGAGCTGTCTGCTTGCAGACATAATTAGTTTGTATGGGGGGACTGTGTGTTTCTTTGCTTGAGTACCACTCGAGCTGCTGCCAATTCACTCCATTTTTGCAGTCACTAGGAGTGCAAAGGGAACCTATCTGAAAGATGTAACTGTTTGCCAGAGATCATTTAGAGTAATAATGAAAATACAGTTTGTCTAACCTGCTTTCTTTGCAGTCAGAACTGTGTTTGCCTAGTTCCCCATTCTAGTTTTGAACTGCTGAACTGGACCAATCAGTGTGGGTTAAGGTAGCTCTAAAATGGTGCCTTGGACGAATCAGAACTTGACTCGTAATCTGAGCCAGCCACAAGACGATTGTATGGGCAGTGACTCTGGGAGATGTAGTTTGGACTTCGGCGCCTTTTTTGTACCAACAGGAGCAGTCTATTGTGAGTGACAGCCAATCCAGCCAAGAACTGGGAGGAACTCAAAGGAAGTGCCCGGTTTTGTCTGCTGGAGTTTCAGTTGAGCTCTGGCAGTGAAGAGGAAGGAGCCCTGTGTTTTTTCGGTGTGCAGTTTAGTTGGGAAACGCGTGTAAGGCCCAGAGTTCGGGTCTGCAGCTTGTAACTGCTTGTTAGGACTGAATCCGTCCCTATGAAGAGAATCAAAGGATATCTGAAGAGTAGAAACCAGGCTCACCCTGAGAAGACTGAGAAATTGCTGAATTGCACTCGGTCTGTCAGGAACTGAATCTGCTGTGTGTTCTCCCGGTATTGTGCAGTAATTACGATCGGATAGAGAAGCAGCCTGCCTAGTATAGTACTTTCTTTTACCATATAAATGTGTGAGGAGGCTTGTGTAGCTCAAGTGAATCCTGCTGCCATTAAAGGACTTTGCCTGTTACTGTTTACCATATAAATGTGTGAGGAGGCTTGTGCAGCTCAAGTGAATCCTGCTGCCATTAAAGGACTTTTGCCTGTTACTGTTTACCATATAAATGTGTGAGGAGGCTTGTGTAGCTCAAGTGAATCCTGCTGCCATTAAAGGACTTTTGCCTGTTACTGTTCACGATATAAATGTGTGAGAGGCTTGTGTAGCTCAAGTGAATCCTGCTGCCATTAAAGGACTTTTGCCTGTTGCAGTTTGCCATATAAATGTGTGAGGAGTCTCGTGGAGCTCAAGAGTAGCCCTGCTGACATTGAAGGACCCTATCTTGTTTGGAGGTCGTGAGTACTAATTAAGGGTTGCTCCTGTTGAATTGCCACATTGAATCCAAATGGAATTACTGTACTGCTGACTGTTTAACTAATTTTTCTTTTCTCTGTGTGAAAGGGCTCCTACCAGCTGCCACGGTTTGGACTAGCCACTAGGGCTTGGGTACCCAGGGACAGTAACTGGTAGGGATAGGCCTGTGCACAGAGCCATAGGTAGATGAGTAAAGTGATAAGCTAATTAACCTGATTCCCCCCTGTCCTTGTTATATCCCCCTAGATAAATCAGAGCTGCTTGTTTCAGCAAAGTTATACTGCCTGAGGTATTTATCTATGTTAATGTATTGTACTGTGATTGCTGCACTGTATCTTATTTTACAAGGGGTCCCAGTGCCTGAACCAGTCCTGGGGGTAAGTGTATACTGTGAAGGTAATTCTGATATATTGTGTGGGCCACTAGTGGGAAGAAAGGGGGGTTGCAGTGTCCCAGAGGGCTGTGACCAAGTTAGTTTAACTATTGCAAACCCTGACCTCTGGGTGGAGGCACTGCCATCGGATCCAGGCCCCTCAACCTGTTAGTGGCAAATCAGGCAGGGTAGTAGCCCCTGGGATAGCGCCATCTAGGGGTTACATCTTGAGACTCACCGCTGGGATTGTGTGTCCTCTAGTGGCCATATTTACGAACCACTGTTAAGAAAAAAATGGGTACCCCGACAGAAGTGGCTGTGCACCGCTGGTGGAGTGGTGTACTGGGAGGAGATTGACCCCCAAATGCTATGCTTATCCTAGACATCCCCTGGGTATCAATAATGACACTGTACAGGAGTACTTTCCAAGGTGGAAGGTTTACAAAACCCTGTGGTGGTGGGTCGGCATGCTAATCTGCTCACCCACACTTTCCTGGCCCTAGTAGAGTTTAAGGATCCATAGATAGCTCCAAGTGCCACAGACCATTACCCCAGAGGGAGCCCTCACTGGCTGGAGAGTGATAACTAAGGACAGTAAAGACCCAGGGGAAATGAGCCCCACCACTGTCTGAAACTTTGAGGAGAAATTTGCTAAATGGTTGCTGGGGAAGGGAAAACTGTGGAGGACTTGAAGAAACTATTCTTACCACCTGGGGTGTTTCTCCCCAACACCCTCCCGCTCCAGTACCCATAATGGTGGCTGAACCAATGCAGACTCCTATTTCTGCACCTGCCATTAGTCACGACTCCACTGAAGGTTGAGGGATCTTCTCTGGCACTCTCCCCACTCCCAAGGGAGGATGACTGGGAGACCTGGATAAGACTATGTTGCACCCAAGTGCTAGAATGGCAATGCTCGGAAGGAAAAGTGAAAGAGGGTTAGTGAGAGCCTCCGAGGTCCTGCCCTGGCTACCATCCGTGCTAACGGCCAGTAACCCTGAAGTGACTGCACAAGCCTATCTTGAGGCCTTGGAGAATGTGTGGAGCCCAGATTCTGATGAGGATCTATGGTGGAGAGTAAGAAATGCACAACAGTACCAAGGGAGTTGTTGTCTGTGTATGTATCTTGGCTGGAAAAATTGTTGCAAGAATGCCTCAGAAAGGGTAGTTTGCCAGCGATTGAACTGAACCGAACCAGGCTGGACAGGATCCTTAAGTCTGCCCCCTTCTCAGAACTGCTGTTGCTTCAGTTATGCCTGGCAAATCGACTGGAATCCCCACCCTCCTATGATGAGTTAATGAGAGAAATTCGAGGAGTTGAGAAAAGGCGACCTCGGGAGGGACCTGCACCAATAGCTGCAGCTACGACCCGAGTGACTGAGGGTGGCCCATCAAGTGAAGTTCAGGGCAGAGGTTGGCAGTCAATGAGTGCTCTGACAAGGAAAAGATATGCCACAATGGGGCGAACTGTTGAGAGGAGATCCGGAATTCAAAAACAGTCCCTTTATGAAGGCCACGCCTGCAAGTACGGGCCCGACCTATATCCGACTCAGTATCTGCTATGGGGTGGGGGTACCCACCCATGTATCTCCTGCTGATAACAGCTCCAAACTCAATTCCTTGACCATTGAAGTGGAGAAACTGCGAGGTGTCTCCAAATGCTTATCACGCCAGACAGAGATGGCACCAAGGTTTCCAGTTAGTAGTACCCCGCCTGGCTCCCAGTGTAGCTGCGGCCAGCTCAAACTCCAGAAGTATGTTTTGCTATAATTGTGGGAAGGATGGGCACATGAAGAGGGAATGCCGGTCCCCAAAAGACACTGACAAAGTTGCATATAGGCTACAAGGAGAGCTTCGAGAACAAATCAGTGGTTAAGAGGTGCACAAATGATCCCAGTGAGGGCACCAAAATGCTAACTCACGCCTTTTGTGGCAAGGTCAGTTGCCCAGGCCCCACTCACCTCTCCAGACTGGTCCAGAATAGTAGGTCCCTCCATGGAGACCACTGTAAAGGTGAATGGAGTGTCTACAAGAGCTATATTAGACAGTGGCTCCCAAGTGACAATTATGTTCCAGGATTGGTATCAGAAGCATTTGTCAGACGTACCCTTACAACCATTAGAAGGACTGCATGTATGGGGGTTAAGTGAGAAGGCCTACCCTATTCCCGGTATATCCAATTTGGCTGTCTTTCCCACCTGCGGGCTGGAGTGGCCGAACAAGTAGAGACCCTAGCCTTAGTGTGTCCCCCACTGACTGTAGTGATGGTGTCCATTTGTTGATTGGAACAAATGCTCATATGTTCAGAAGGCTGGCACAGTTGTGTTATGAAAAACAGGGTCAAAGACTAGTAGAGCTTTAAGAGTTCGGCTTTAATTAAGAGGCCTATGAGGCAGAGAGATGCTGAAAAATAGAACCAGAGGAACCGGTCAGAATTGTATGGAAGAAGGATCCTGAGTCTCTGATCCTGGCGCCAAATGCCCAGTGTACCTTACAGGAGAGGTCCATCAGAAAGGATGTTAAGAATAAAATATTAATGTTGGATGCACCAGGCGATGGAAAATTGCCAGAGAGACTGCTGGTCAAGCCTAGTATTTTGCCCTGCTAGAGCCCATGCTTATGCCAGAAGGGTAATGGTCCAAGTTCATAATCGCCTGAAAGAGACATTCGAGTAAATAGAGGTTGCATCCTGGCTAATGTGCATTGTGCAGACACTGCAGTGCTACCCAGCAGCAAGAGTTCGAGGAAGAATGACAGAGTCACGCCTGACTTGTTTGATTTCGCGACTCCGCTGCCAGCTGAATGGAAAGTGAGGATCGGTGAGAAGCTTGCCCAGAGAGACCAGGTGTTTTCTTTAAAGGAATGGGACGTAGGATGCGTGCAAGGAGCTGAGCACAATATCCGCTGCATGACTAAAGACCATTTCGTGTGAGAGGTCTCGACACCTGGCACCTGCTGATATAGATGATGTGAGACGGCATCTGCAAGAGATGTTAGCTGCTGGTGTATTACAAGAATCCAGCTTCCTTATGCTTCCCCATTGTGGTAGTGAGGAAAAGAATGGGACAGTAAGGATGTGCGTGGATTATCGCACCTAAACCGGGCGGACTATCCCTGATCAGTACACAATGCCCCGCATTCAGGATGCTTTGGACTGCCTAAACGGGAGCAAGTGGTTCTCGTGCTGGATCTCCGCAGTGGGTACCACCAGATCCCGATGGCCCCAGAGGACTGTGAGAAGACAGCCTTTATCTTCTGGCTGGCTTCTATGAATTCATGAGGATGCCTCAAGGGATTTCAGGTGCCCCAGCCACTTTCAACGATTGATGGAGCGTGCAGTGGGGGACATGAACTTACTAGAGTGCCTGGTATACCTAGATGATGTTATTGTGTTTGGCAGCTCACTGAGGAACATGAGAGCAGATTATTTAAGGCATTGGACCGACTGGAGGACTTTGGCCTTAAACTGTCCATTGATAAGTGTCAATTCTTTCAAACATCAGTAAACTATGTGGGACACATAGTATCCACCGAGGAATAGAGACCGACCCAAGTAAAGTTGAGACCTTGACACCTGGCCACAGCCAAAAATCTAAAAGAACTGCAAAGATTCCTGGATTCTGTGGTTATTATTGGCGCTTCATCAATGACTATTCAAGAGTGATCTGCCCTTTACTTAACTCTTACTCAAGGGTATCCCCCAACCCACAAAAATACCAAAAGTCAGCGTCCTCAAGACTGAAAGAGTGTATTTGTCCATGGAAGTATTTGGGGCCCGCTGGACTCCTGATTGTGAGACTGCTTTTCATGAGATCATATATCAACTTACCCATGCTCCAGTGCTGGCTCTATGCCAATCCAAGAAAACCTTATGTCCTGCACACTGATGCTAGCTTGCAAGGGTTGGGGCTGTGTTGTACCAAGAGCACAGAATGGCTGAGACCAGTGGCCTTTGCCGTAGAAGTCTGACCCCATCCGAAAAGAACTATCCTGTACATAAGTTAGAGTTCCTAGCTTTGAAGTGGGCTATTGTTGACCAATTCCATAAGTACTTGTATAGGGGCTAAAATACTAGTAAAACTGACAATAATCCTTTGACCTATGTGCAGACCTCAGCTGTTGGATACCACTGGCCATAGGTGGCTTTCATCTATTCATATATGACTATGCTCTCGAATACCGAGCAGGTCTGAACCACATAGATGTTGATGCTTCTCTCCCGGAGGCCTGTTCCCCAGAATGATTGGGTCATATTGGCAGAACCTGACATTCGGCACTCTGCCTGAAGTTTGACAGGAAGGAACAAATGTCCACGGACGCAGTGGACTGCATGGTGGATTGCTTGGGACCCTCTGAGAATTGTATACCTGCTGCTTATTGCCACTTTTCTGCAATAGACATTGGTGTACTGCCCCAGCTGGACAATGACAGTATTCAGCTGGCTCAACTCACGATCCCATGATCAAAGCAGCTTTAGGAAGCTCTCTATGCAGGAAAGATGTGTCCAAATTACGCCCACTGATTTGAGAACTGCACTGTTATACAAAGAAGGTCCTAAGTTGAAACTGATCAATAAACTGTTATACAGAGAAACAGTAGACAGAGGGGGACAAGTAGACAAACAACAACTAGTGCTGCCCACTGCTTCGAGACTCAGTACTGATGTCCTTGCACAACCACATGGGGCACCTTGGTATAGACAGAACACTTGACTTGGTGAGATCCAGATTCATTGGCCTAAGATGGGGCTGATGTGGAGCAACACATTCAACTTGTAGTCGCTGCTTACAGAGTGAAAGCTTTTGCCAGAGGGCTGCCCCTTGTTAACATCACCACCAGTGCACCCATGGAGCTGGTCTGTATTGATTTTCTGAGTTTGGAGTCAGATCAAAGAAATATCAGTAGTGCTGGTGGTCACTGACCATTTCACGAGATATGCCCAAGCTTTCCCACCAAAGACCAGAAAGCATCCACTGGCCAAAGTACTTTAGAAAACTTTTTGTTCACTATGAGGGTCCCACAAAGAATCCATTCTGATCAAGGGAGAGACTTTGAGAGTCGTCTGATCAAAGAGATGCTTTCTCTGTGGGAGTGCGAAGTCCAGAACCACTCCTTACCACCCAGGGGGACCCACAGCCTGAATGTTTCAACTCAGACTTTGCTCTATATGCTAGGCACTCTGCACCCAAAGGACAAGCCTAGATGGAGCCAACAAATTAGCACCCTGGTACATGCTTATAACTGCACAAAAGTGATGCCACTGGCTCTCCCCTACTGCCTGATGTTTGGAAGAGAAGCTCGACTACCGGTAGATGTGTGTTTGGGGTCTCTCCTGATGGGGTTCAAGCTGACAACTATTTACAGTATGTGCAAAAGTTAAAGGCCCAGCTAACTCATGCATACCAACTGGCTCAAACCATGGCTGCCAAAAGAAATCTGGCCAACAAAGAAAGGTATGATAAAAAGGTGAAAGCACAGGAACCCAGGAGGGAGATCGGTATTGCTAAGAAATCTGGGACTGCATAGAAACACAAGATTGCTGACAGATGGCACCATCTCCCCACATTGTAGTGGGCAAACTAGATGATCTGCCAGTGTACAAAGTAAGGCCTGAGAATAATTCAAAAGATGTAAAACAATGCATAGAAATCATTTACTGCCCATTGGACAAATCGTGATTGAGTCTGAGCCCCAGAAGATGCCCTCTGGACCAGTGACTAGAGCTGCTGCTAAGAAAAGATCAAGAAAGTCTGCACCTACAGAAGCAGAGTTAAAGTGTTCCCTCCACAAGTCCCGGTTGAGCATGACTGTCAGTCCATATCAGAAGAAAGGAGAGTGACTTTGAATACTATCCTTCTTACGAACTGAGTCAATTGTTGCCTGGGCAACCTCTTAGTCAATACTGAGATGAAGCTGGGCCTTCTGGACTGTCTAAGCCCCAGCTTTGTCCCTGGAGCCAATGCTCCCAGAAATGAAGTGCAAAGCATCAGATCAGATGAAATGGAATCATTGTGCATGGTTGAACTGTTTGAGGTTTCAGGGAGGAAATGATGGATTGGGGCATACTTGGATACACCAGAACAAGAAGAGTATTTTGAGTGCCTGACAGTCCACTGCCAGTGTCCGAAAGCTCTCCATGCGAGCCAAATGTTGTGGACTCAGAAACTGTAACTTCTGGAGCTGAGTGCCCCAAGTACTAGCCTCTACCCCATGGAGACTCCCTGACAAGTAGAGGACAATGCTGAAAATGAGGCTCAGAGTGCAGAGGCTGTAACAGTTCCCTAGAAAGACTGGTTGAGCTGTAAAGCCTGTGGTGCACCTCAGTTATGATTCCCTTGGGAGGCCTGTGGACTTGCCTCTCAATGTTGTCCATAAAGGAGTGTATGTGTCCCAGGCTCATTGCCCAAACTGAGCGTCAGTGCTAACTCCAAGTTACTTGTGTTGCCCTTCTAGTATGGTGCCTTGCCCGTCCAGCCCCATGGTAACTGATAAGGAAGGGCCTCTCTTCAGGTTTCATGGTACAAGAGGTAATAACTTGAGTTATGGTACAATGTGTGTAATACTGTGTAAAGAGTGATGCATGCAATATTTCAGAAATGTGTTCTTGGTAAAATGATATATTGACTGATGATTACATGTGAGCCTAATGCAAATGTATATGGTTGCAGTTGAAACTTATGGGTACTTGCTGGACGCGGACGCCAAGCTTTCCCAGCAGGCAGGAAGGTGTGTAACCCCCGCAAATGGGGGTTCCTAAAAGGCTTCCAGGAGCTTGCTTGAATGCTCCAAGCCTGAATGGTGTTTCATGCCGGGGTTTATTTATCTGTGAGTGTTTTTGAGCCTCTGGTACTGTCTCTTTAAGAGCTGTCTGCTTGCAGACATAATTAGTTTGTATGGGGGGGGGACTGTGTGTGTTTTGCTTGAGTACCACTCGAGCTGCTGCCAATTCACTCCATTTTGCAGTCACTAGGAGTGCAAGGAACCTATCTGAAAGATGTAACTGTTTGCCAGAAATCATTTAGAATAATGAAAAATACAGTTTGTCTAACCTGCTTTCTCGTAGTCAGAACTGTGCTTGCCTAGTTCCCCATTCTAGTTTTGAACTGCTGAACTGACCAATCAGTGTGGGTTAAGGTAGCTCTAAAATGGTGCCTTGGACAGAATCAGAACTTGGACTCGTAATCTGAGCCAGCCACAAGAGGATTGTATGGGCAGTGACTCTGGGAGATGTAGTTTGGACTTGCCGCCTTTTTGTACCAACAGGAGTAGTCTATTGTGAGTGACAGCCAATCCAGCCAAGAACTGGGAGGAACCTCAAAGGAAGTGCCCGGTTTTGTCTGGGCTGGAGTTTCAGTTGAGCTCGGCAGTGAAGAGGAAGGAGCCCGTGTTTTTTTTTCGTTGTGCAGTTTTAGTTGGGAAACACGTAAGGGGCCCAGAGTTCCGGTCTGCAGCTTGTGTAACTGCTTGTTAGGACTGAATCTGTCCTGTGAAGAGAATCAAAGGATATCTGAAGAGTAGAAACCAGGCTCACCCCTGTAGAAGACTGGAGAAATTGCTGAATTGCACTCGGTCTGTCAGGAACTGAATCTGCTGTGTGTTCTCCCGGTATTGTGCAGTAATTATGTATCGGATAGAGAAGCAACCTGCCTGGTATAGTACTTTCTTTTACTATAAATGTGTGAGGAGGCATATAGCTCAAGTGAATCCTGCTGCCATTAAAGGACTTTTCTTGTTACTGTTTACCATATAATGTGTGAGAGGCTTTGTAGCTCAAGTGAATCCTGCTGCCATTAAAGGACTTTTGCCTGTTACTGTTCACCATATAAATGTGTGAGGAGGCTTGTGAGCTCAAGTGAATCCTGCTGCCATTAAAGGATCTTTGCCTGTTGCAGTTTGCCATATAAATGTGTGAGGAGTCTCGTGGAGCTCAAGAGTAGCCCTACTGACATTGAAGGACCCTATCTTGTTTGGAGGTCGTGAGTACTAATTCAGGTCGCTCCCTGTTGAATTGCCACATTGAATCCAAATGGAATTACTGTACTGCTGACTGTTTAACTAATTTTTCTTTTCTCTGTGTGAAAGGCCCCTACCAGCTGCCACGGTTTGGACTAGCCACTAGGGCTTGGGTACCCAGGGACAGTAACTGGTAGGATAGGCCTAATGCACAGAGATAAATAGATGAGTAAAGTGATAAGCTAATTAACTTGATTCCCCTGTCCTTGTTATATCCCTAGATAAATCAGGAGCTGCTTGTTTCCAGCAAAGTTATACTGCCTGAGGTATTTATCTATGTTAATGTATTGTACTGTGATTGCTGCACTGTATCTTATTTTACAATGAGTCCCAGTGCCTGAACCAGTCCTGGGGGTAAGTGTATACTGTGAAGGTAATTCTGATATATTGTGTGGGTCACTAGTGGGAAGAAAGGGGGGTTGCAGTGTCCCAGAGGGCTGTGACCAAGTTAGTTTAACTATTGCAAACCCTGACCTCTGGGTGGAGGCACCCGCCATCGGATCCAGGCCCCTCAACCTGTTAGTGGCAAATCAGGAAGGGGTAGTAGCCCCTGGGATAGTGCCATCTAGGGGTTACATGTGTGTGGGGGGGGCAGATGATAGTGATCTGGCAGAGGAGACAGAAAGCAAAGAGATTGGCAGGCAATCAGTCATACTGAGGTTGGGATAAAAAAAAAACACTTACCTGCAGATAACTTTGACCGCCAGAGAATAACAACAATTATACAATGGGGTCCGAGAATCAGAGTCCCCGATTGGCTGTCTGACATCTTTCTGCAGTGGCTACCCCTTCAGTAGCTGCCCACATGTAGTGGCATAATGGATAAGATACACCTTCTCAGACACCTGTGTTTGGATTGTCTTGGTGTGCCCAAACTGCACTATCACCTGGACACCTCCAGGTAAGCACTACACCCTCCCCCAAAGGAGGACAGCCATCCATCAGGGGGCTCGATCCTCCTTCCCTCCCCCGGCCAACCCCTGAATGACCAAACTCAGGTCACCAGTGTGTCAGGAGGTAAGGTGCTAGACACCTCAACCCTTCATGACACTGGGCTCTGCAGCGAACTCATTGAGGACAAAGTTGGATCCCTTCTCTTTCCTTCTTTGGGGGCTGTTTAAAAAATTGCACTGGTGTCACAGTGGAACTCCTATTCAGGTAATGAGCATCCTCATTGTCATTGTACAGTTTACAGACCTTCTGGAGTATTTGGTGCTGCCCCATCTGCATGCAACTCACTGGACTGAGGGAGGAGGTTGACGGCTTGGATTAAGAGGATATACTCCCAAACACAGGCACCACCTAGTACACCTCCGCTGTCTCAGAGGGTGCCAGGAAGGAGGATCAGTTTGACAAGGTGGGCCCTGGGAGTTACAGAGTTGTGGAGTGAAAACCTGTTCCACATCCCATCCCACTATGTAACTCGTATGGTGCAGTGGCCGGGCAGAATTATCCCACAGGGGCACCCAATGCAGTGACTGAGACGGATGTGGAGGTCCTCTATGAAGGAAACCCAAAGGGGAGGAGTAGTAGAGGTCCCCAGAGGAGGAGGAAGCAAATCCTGGTGTGGCACTCAATAGTGAGTTGGATTCAGTTGGGGACAGATAGGGATAAGGTGAGTAAGATATGGTGCCTTCCGGTGCCACAGCTTGAAGGGATGGGAGGAGGACCCTAGGGATTGCTCGAGAATGGCTTGATTATTCCCATGGCCTGCATAAGGTGAGGAGTCAAAGGCTAGGCCAGCAGTGACAAAATGGGAGCTAAGTTCTTCAAGGATTTGAGAATTACTTTCAACAACCCTACCATTGGTGAGTATCTTAGTTGGAATGGAGGGTGCAGAAAGCCGTCCTTCAATAGATTTGACCGTCTTCCCCCCTCCTCCTTTTCCACTACACCTCCTTACAGCACTTCTTAGCTGCTTCCCTCCCTACTCCTTCAGTTGTACTTGCTTACTGATTTTGAGCCTAGCACTCAGAACATTATTGCACTATGACTGTACTGTCGCATTATTGTACCGTCTGTAATATGGTATCTTAGATCTGTGAACTCCTATTTGTTGTATTAATTTTATAAGTTGTAAATGTCTGTACTGTGCCCTAATTGTTGTATTATATTGTCTACCTGCTTCCTACATAATTTGTAACTGTTCTTACCATCTATTATCTGTATAATCTGTTTTCTTATCCTCATTGTACCCCTTCCCCCCAGTCACACCATGAGACGAGTAACTTGTTCAGTGTGCCTTCCTGGTGAAACGTTTCAATAAATGAATAAATAAATAAAATAAATTGAACAACACCAACCCCAGCACCGAGCCCTGCGGGACCCCACTGGTTACCTCTCTGGTGCCAGATAAGATAACTCTCCCCCCACAACCACCCTCTGGGTTCTGTCCCTCAGTCAGTTTCCCACCCATCTGGCCATCTTTTCCCTAACCCCGAGATCCTCCAACTTCCTGATCTACCTTTTGTGGGGCACAGAGTCAAAGGCCTTGCTGAAATCAAGACAGGGGATGTCTACCACTTGGCCCCTGTCCACTGTCTTGGTGACACAGTCAAAGAAGTCAATCCGATTCATTTGACAAAATCTGCTCCCCATGAATCCATGCTACCTCGCATCCTGGAGACTGTGCTTCTCTAGATATTCCACCAACCTTTCCTTTAGTATGGTCTCCATGAGCTTGCCCACAATGGAGGTCAGACTGACTGATCTGTAATTTCCTGGGTCATCCTTGGGACTGCTTTTGTGGAGGGGCACTACATGTGCTGTTATCCAGTTCTGCAGTACCACGCTTGACTAGTGAACTCTTAAATAGGTCTGCCAGTGGCCCTGCCAGTTCCTCAGCCAGTTCCATTAGTACCCTTGGATGTACTCTGTCTGGGCCTGGTGATTTGTCCACCTTCAATGCCAGCAGCCCCTCCCTCCCTCACTCACTCTATTCTCCTCTATCACTACATCTGTGTTCCCTTCCCCCCCAGCTCCTCTTCTCCCACCTGAAAGCACTGGTCCGTCCTTCTCCCTGGGGAAGACAGAAGTTTTCATTTAGTATCTCTGTTTTTCCCCCATTATCTTCCACCCACTGCATATTTTTTTTTTTACCAATTATTTTACCAGGTGAGACACACTAAACTGAAAGCTTGTTTGCAGGTGCAACCTGGGAGCACGAGGAAGTTAAGTGACTTGCTCAGGGTCACACAGTATGCAAGTGGGGGCTGTGGGATTCAAACCCAGGTCTCCAGATTTGCAGCTCAGAGCCTTAAACCACTGCGCCATACTACGGAGGGGGTGGGGGGATCAGTCCCCTGTAACTGGGGTGGAAACTAGTACATAGTATGTGGAGGGGGGGTCCAGTAGCCTGAGAGTGGGGTTGGGACCAGCACACACTACATGAGGGATGATGTTCTGGTCTCTGAACTGGGGTGGGGGACCAATCACTGCCCCTGGTTGGGGGCCAGTACCCTGCATCTTGGGGGACCATTTCCCCATGCACCTGGGAGGGGTGACCAGATCCCTACACCTGAGGGGGCTGAGTACCCATCACATTCAGGGGACTGGTACCAGTACTGGGGACAATATGCTGATCGTGGGGTTGGACAACTACGATCCACATGTGAGGGACATAGAGGGAAGGGGGGCTAACCAATACACTATTAGTGGGGGGAGGTACCAGTAACATCACACTGAGTAGGGAATACACTAATTGGAGGATGATGGGAAACGGGGGGACCAAACACTGCCCCTAATGGGAGGCCAGTACCATGCATCTTGGCTGACCATTTCCCAGTGCACCTGGGGGTTGACTAGACACTTATACCCAGTGGGTGGGGGCGAGTACCTATCACCTGGGGGGGGGCAGTACCACTACATGGGGGA
The DNA here is from genome assembly GCA_016271365.2 of Neoceratodus forsteri. Lineage (NCBI taxonomy): Eukaryota > Metazoa > Chordata > Ceratodontiformes > Ceratodontidae > Neoceratodus > Neoceratodus forsteri. Next base: position 115,921,050 of record JADMNL010000031.1, read on the forward strand.
GGAGGGAAGCAATACACTGCTAGTTGGATTGAACCAGAATCCTGCATATGAGGGAGGGAATCAATAGCAAAACCTGTGGGGAGGTGGGGTGGGACAGTACCATTAACATGTGGGGGTGGGGAATGGCCAAGTACCATGCACCTGGGGGACCAGAACCATGCACATGGGGAAAGTGAGGAGGGTAACCAGTACACTGCAAGTGGGGGTGTAGGGGTGCGGTAACCTGACACTGGGATGGGGACCAGTACACACTACTTGGGGATGATGGGAAACTGGGGGTGGGGGACCAATCACTTTCCTAATAGGGGGCCAGTACCCTGCATCATGAGGGACCATTTCCCAGTGCACCTGGGTGTTGAGTCACCAGACACCCCACACATCTGGGGGGTACCTGTATGCACTTAGGGGTGGGGGACTGTTTGCAGTACATGGGGGAAGGGGAAGCAGTACCCTGCTCGTTGGGCTGATCCAGAACCCTGCCTTGGGGGGGGGTGGCAGATACTAGCACCTTTAGGGAGGTGAGGTGGGACAGTACCCTGAACATGAGGGGGTGGGGACCAGTCACTGCTCCTGATTGGGGGCCAGTGGCCTTCATCTTATGGGACCATTTCCCCATGCACCTGGGGGGGTGACCAGACCCCTACACCTGGGGGGACCCTAGTACCCATCACATTTGGGGGACCGGTACCAGTACTGGGGGTGGGGAGACCAATACGCTGATTGTGGGGGTGGACAACTACCACGCACATGTGAAGAAACCAGTTCCCAGCACCTGGGAGGTGACCAGAACCATTCATTGGGGGTGTGAGGGGGACCAATAACAGCTCCATATCGGGAGGTGGGGTGGGTGGGACAGTACCCCGAACATGGGGGGATTGGGGAAGGGCCAGGTACTGTGCACCTGGTGGACCAGAACCGTGCACATGGAGAGGGGTAACCAGTACACTGTTAGTGGGGGTGCCAGTAATTTGACTTCCTCCAGCTAATGAGATCGCTGGGCCTTACACAGGTTGTTACCTCCTCGACCCATATTGGTGGTCACTCATTGGACTTGGTGTTCCTCCTGGGGATGGAGATATTCAGTTTGGTGGTGGAGCCAGTTGGGTGATCTGACCATCACACCATCGGGTTCAGTTGTGTGGCTCTCCCCAGTAGGCCTGCCCGTATTGAAATGGTCCAGTACTGCCTTTGAGGGGTGTTACCCCAGATGGCTTAATAGCGGTGCTGTATCTATTGGGTATACAGGGTGGATGCATGTATCCAGGGGATCTAGTACTTGCCTATAATGAGGCGGTGGTGGCAGCCCTGGATTCCATAGCTCCTGCTCGTGTTCATTCCCTCACTCTTCATTCAGGGTCTCCTTGGTTTGATGAGACCTTGAAGGAGTTGATGAGAGTGGGATGAAGGCTAGAGAAGAGCTGGTGGAAGTTGGGTCTGGAGTGTGACAGGCTTAAATTGATGGACCATTATGTGGCCTATCAATCAGCAATCACCCATAAGAAGGCAGAATTCCTGTCCAGGGAGATTGCTGTTGTGCAGAATCGACCAGCTCAGCTCTTCCAGACTGTGGACAGATTGTGCAATCCAATCTGTCTTCAGCCTGTGGGAGCTTTTTCACAAGAACAGTGTGATGAGTTTGCTCAATTCTTCGAAGATATGGTTACCACAATCAGATCTGGCATCTGTCTAGCCCCCTCTGATGGGAGCTGCGGTGCTCGGCAGGAGACGTCAGGCCCTCAGTTTTCTTGATCTGACTTTCACCAACTTGCAATCACTGACATTGTGATGGTCATCCAGACGTTGTGACCAACCTGCTGTAGTTTGGATCCTGGCCCCACACTCCTCCTAGTAGGATGTATAGAGAAATCTAAGCCGGTCCTTGCCGAAATAGTCTGGAGGTCATTGGAGAGGGGGATCTTTCCAGATCCCCTGAAGGTGGCGGTTGTTCGGCCCCTCCTTAAAAAACCCTCCCTGGACCTGTTTGGCGAACTACAGAACTGTCTCTAACCTGCCCTTTGTGGATATGGTTGTTGAGAAGGTGGTTGCGTCGCAGTTGGATGACCATTTGACCAGCCACAATGTCTATGATTCTCTCCAGTCAGGATTTAGGAAGAGACATAGTACTGAGATGGTCCTTGCTTGGGTACTAAATGACCTCCTGATAGCAAGAGATTGTGAGACCTATTCCAACTTGGCCCTTTTCGATCTCTCTGCAGCATTTAACACTGTTGACCATGGGATACTGTTGTAACGCCTGCGGTTCATCTGTGTACTATCTGGTACAGTCCTCAGATGGTTTCGATCTTTCCTCAAGGGTAGGACTCAGAGAGTGGCGTCTAGAGTTTATTCCTCAGCCCCCTCTCCCCCTGTACTTTGGGGTACCGCAGGGTTCCATTCTGTCTCCCATGTTGTTTGCAGTGTATATGATGCCATTGGGAGAGATCATTAGGCGGTACGGTTTGAGTTTTCACTGCTATGCAGATGATACTCGGCTGTACATGTCCTTTGTACCCGATCAGGATGTGTTCTCAGTGTTTAACAACTGTCTAGCTGAGATTCAAGACTGGATTAGTGTGAGTTGGCTTAGGTTGAACCCAGCTAAAACTGAGGTGCTAGTTGTAGACCCAGATCGTCGAGAGGTGGGTATGTCGGCAGGATTACCCTCTGGGTTGTGGCTTGGGGGTGTACAGCTGATTGCCTCAGACTAGGTGCGGAACCTGGGCATTATTTTTGACAATGGCCTAACCCTGAAATATCAGATTGCTGCAGTAGTCAAAACCTCTTTTTACCATCTGAGGAATATCGCCTGGGTGAAACATTTGGTTCTTCCCGACGATCTTCCAGCTTTGGTCACGCCTTTGTTACCTCCCGCCTTGATTGCTGCAACTCCCTTTACCTAGGGCTATCAGGGATTGATATCCACCGCCTGCAGCTAGTGCAGAATGCGGCAGCAAGGCTATTGACGGGTTCTTCTAGGACCAGTCATCTAATGCCTGTGCTCCGCGGACTGCACTGGCTGCCAGTACAGTGGCGGATCACCTTCAAGGTTGGTTTGCTGACGTATAAAGCCCTACACAATCAGGGAACTAGTTACTTGCAAGATCTCCTTCGCCCTTACTGCCACCTCCACCCTCTCCGATCCACTGACGAGGGATTGCTAGAGATTCCCAGGGTCTGTTTAAAGACATCTGGGGCCTGGTCTTTTAGTTTTGTGGCCCCAACCCTGTGGAATTTTCTACCTTGCTGGGTGTGAGACTGCCTGACCGTCCAGAGTTTTAAAATCGCATTGAAAGCACACTTATTTAGCCTAACTTATAATAGCTTTTAGGCCGCCTCTGTAATTTATATAGTTTAAACTGTTGAGTTTTATCGATTAATGATGTTGTTATTTTTATAAAGTTTTAGGATGCCCATTTCACGTATATGCGCCTTGGTTGCAGAAAGGCTCTTTTTACAAATAAAATTTTGATTGAGTGATTGATGACACTGAAGTAGGAACCAGTAGACACTCATTGGAGGATGATGGGAAACTGGGGGGGGGTAAACACTGCCTCTAACGGGGTCCATTTCCCCGTGCAACTGGGGGTTGACCAGGTACTTACAGCCAATGGGTGGGGGCAAGCACCCGTCACCTTGGGGGGGGCTGGTACCAAAACATGGGGAAGGGGGGAAGCAATGCACCGCCAGTTGGGTTGAAACAGAATCCTGCATCTGAGGGAGGGGACCGATAGCAACACCAGTGGGGAGGTGGGCTGGGACAGTACCCTTAATATGGGGGTTGGGAAAAGGACAAGTACTATGCACCTGGGGGACCAGTACACTGCAAGTGGGGGGTGCCAGTAACCTGACACTAGGGTAGGGACCAGTACACACTAATTGGAGGATGATGGAAAACTGGGGGGGGGGTGGGGATCCAATCACTTTTCCTAATGGGGTGCCAGTACCCTGCATCATGAGGGACCATTTCACAGTGCACCTGGGGGTTGTCACCAGACACCTACACACCCAGGGAGGGGGTAACTGTCACCTTGGGGGGACTGTTACCAGTACGTGGGGAAGGGGAAAGCAATACCCTGTTTGTTGGGCTGATCCAGAACCCTGCACCTGGGAGGGTGAAAGATACCAACACATGTGGGGAGGTGGGGTGGGACAGTACCCTGAACTGGGTTTTATTGATTAATGATGTTATTTTTAGAATGTTTTATGATGCCCATTTTGTGTACAAGTGCCCTGTTTGCAGAAAGGCGCTTTTTACAAATAACATTTTAATTGATTAATTGATGACTGAGGTGGGAACCAGTAGATACTCATTGGAGGATGATGGGAAGCTGGGGGGGACCAAACACTGTCCCTAATGGGGGGCCAGTTCCATGCATCTTGGCTAACCATTTCCCTGTGTCAGTGGGGGTTGACCAGATACTTGCACCCAATGGTTGGGGGCGAGTACCCATCACCTGGGGGGGGCTAGTACCAAAACATGGGGGAGGGGGAAGCAGTACACTGCTAGTTGGGTTGAACCAGAATCTTGCATCTGAGGGAGGGGACCGATAGCAACACCTGTGAGGAGGTGGGGTGGGACTGTACCCCTAACATGGGGGTTGTGGAAGGGCTAAGTACCATGCACCTGAGGGACCAGAACTGTGCACATGGGGAAAATGAGGGTGGTAACCAGTACACTACAAGTGGGGGTGGAGGGGGTGCCAGTAACCTGACACTGGGGTGGGGACCTGAACACACTACTTGGGGGATGATGGGAAGCTGGGGGGGGGGTCCAATCACTTCCCCTAATGGGGTGCCAGTACCCTGCATCACGAAGGATCATTTCCCAGTGCACCTGCGGGTTGAGTCACTAGACACCTACACACCCAAGGAGGGGGGTATCTGTCACCTTGGGGGTGGCATTACCAGTACATGGGGAAGGGGACTGCAATACCCTGCTTGTTGGGCTGATCCAGAATGCTGCACCTGAGGGGGTGGCAGATATCACCACCTGTGGGGAGGTGGAGTGGGATGGTACCCTGAACATGGGGAGGGCCCAGTATCATGCACTTGGGGGGGAGACCAGAACCGTGCACATGGGGAGAGGAAGGGGGGAACCAGTGTGCTGAACATGAGGGTGGGAGGACCAGTTCACTGACACTTATCTGGGAACCAGTACACAGTACATGTGGTGGTGGGGGGCCAGTAGCCAGACAATGAGGTTGGGACCAGTACACACTACTTGAGGGATGATTGGCTGGTCTCTGAACCTGGGGGGGGGACCAATCCCTGCCCCATGATGGGGGGCCAGTACTCTGCATCTTAGGGGACCATTTCCCCATGCACCTGGGGGGGTGCCCAGACCCGTACACCTGAGGGGGCTGAGTACCTATCACAATGGGGGACTGGTACCAGTACTGGAGGGAGAGGAGAGTAATACGCTGCTTGTGTGGTTGGACCACTACCATACACATGTGGGGGAACAGTGCCCTGTCCCTGGGAGGTGACCAGAACCCTGCATTTGGGGGGGGACAGCAATAGCACATGGGGACGGACAGTACCCTGAACATGGGGAGGGGTTCTATACCATGCGCCTGGTGGACCAGAAGCATGCACATGGGGGGATAAAACCAGTACACTGTATATGGGGGTGGGGATCCAGTACAATGACATGGGGCTAGATTAGTACCCTGACACTGGCGTGGAAACCAGAACACACTACTTGGAGGATGATGGGCCAGTCCATGTACCAGGGGGGGCAATCACTGCACCTGATAGGGGGGCCTTTACCTACATCTTGTAGGTCCATTAGACCATGCATCTTGGGGTGACCAGACTCCAATGCCATTGGGGGGTAATAACAGTCACCAAAGGGATAAATTCAGTAAGATAATTCAATAATAGAACTGAAATAAAAAAGCCACTAGGGATCATTGTTCCTTCAACACATTCTGTCTCTCTCTCAGAACAGCCAGAGAATAGGTGACAGAGGACAAATTTAACATAAACACAAGCATCTGTCAATGCCAAATGGTTGCTTGCTGGTATTAGCAGTGGAAGTGCAGGAGTTAGATGCAGTATAGGAATGGCAGTGAAGTATTGAACTGATGCCAACTCCACCCCCACCCTGCAGAGATGGACAGGCATTGGGGTGTGCCTTTGGGTCATTGCCCATAACGGTCACGACATTTCACCTCACCCTACCCTGCAGACACTGACAAGTGTCGAGGTGTGCCTTGGGTGTTCGGGCTTCACACTCACCTCATTCCATAGGGAAATATGCTGAAATGGGTGCAGTATAGAACACAGAAACATGGAAGTTGACAGCAGATAAGGACCGCAAGGCCCATCCAGTCTGCCCATAGTATAGGAGAATGGGGCGAACTCTGGGGCCAAAGAATGAAGGTGCACCTCGATGCCTGTCACTGGCTACAGGTTGGGGTTGGGGGTGGAATGGCGTGAGCATTATTGTCAACAATCCCAAGTCACACCCCTGACGCCTGTCAGTCCTCACAGGGTAGGACGTTATGTTCGGAAACCCTAACGCCCTAGGCATTCTTGGTATTTTTACTCCCAAGTTTTCAACGTGAGCTTTTTGTGACCCCACCGCATGAACAGTGACACTATCAGTTCGTTAGCCAAAAGGTGATTTTGCACAGCGACAGGTGCGAAAACACATTTTGAACAGGATGTGAAAAATGGCAGCTGTACTGTTCATGAGGCGTTGTAAAAAAATGGTAATGTTGAAAATCTGGAGTAAAAATATTAAAAAACTGGTGAAGTCATGAGCGTGCGTAGGAACTGCACAATGCACACCTGTAATGTAATTATTGTGGGGATTTGTTACACCAGACTTTCAATATAGGCATTATGGGACCTCCATTCATGAACAGTGTCACTATGATTGTCTTAATCTGTCCCAAACATTGATTTCCCACAGTGACTGCGCTATTCTGCGCTGGAAGTGTGAAAACACATTTTGGCCAGGATGTGAAAAATGACAGCTGCACTGTTCATAAGGAGGTCTGAAAAAATGGCAGTGTTGAAAATCTGGAGTGAAAATATTACAAATTTGTGAAGTTACAAGTAAGCATTAAGCTATGACGAAGGTGGCATCTAATGGGGAATTAATTCATGGTTGGGACCGTCATCCGAATGCCTACAACGGGCCAACCATGCATTAATTCTCCATTAGATGCTACCTTCGGAGTGGCTTAATGCACTTGTAACATGGCCTGGTAATTGTCATAAATGTGACAAATATAGATCCATTTTTGATGTGTCAGCGTGGCTCAGTTGGTAGCACATCTGCCTCTGGACCAGAAGGTCGTGGATTCTCATCCCACACTGGGATTGGACTTGCACCTAAAAATCGCTGGCATCCGAGTGCAGTATTGGGGGGTGCTGTACTGCTGGGGTGTGCCGTCCTTCGGATGAGACGTTAAACCGAGGTCCCTTCTGCCCATCTTGGTGTTGTCCTGGTGGGTGTCCAGGTGGAAGTAGAAGAACCCAGGGCACTCTTTGCAAAGAGCAGGGAACATTCCTGGTGTCCTGGCCAACATTCCCCTTCCCATAAACTGGTTCATGCAATTATCCAGGCTGTGTGTATGTGATGAAGTGCGATATGGCTGCCACCACACATTCAGTCACTTCACTACCAATCTAGCATTGCTTGTAAAGTGCTTTGGGATACTGTGTATGAAAAGCGCTATATAAATGCTGATTCTTCTTCTTCTTGAAACACATTGGATGGAGACGAGATTTTGTTTATGCATAAATCTTTACTGTACTTTTCAACATTTAAGCACATGCTTTTTTACATACAGATGTAGCAAAAGTAATATTTCCTATCCTGAAAGACAAACGTGTCTTTAAAGTACAGTTCTGTGTTTGGGATTAATCCACATGGCTGTTTTAGTCATACTCTGCTTAGGAGGACTCGAGAACAGTGGTATTTCTCTTTTCCTATCGGCGGCTGTATCTGATTTGCATATTGTGCAACACTGCCATTGTTTCTGTCACTCGCGCTCGAGTTCTCCTTTTCAAACATGCATTGCTTCATTACTGCTCTCTCTACATGTGCATGCCCTTATTTCTTGGGTTGCGCAGGATTTGCCACTACGCAATAATTAACATTTACGGTTCCATGAACCGTGAATGACTGGAACTCATATGGATTGCTGATTTCCTGCTCCGGCATGCTTCTGGATCTAGGTGTTCTGGGTAACAGGTACTCTCTTGGCACACACATCATGAGTGCCGAACTTGTCATCTAGCCACGTTTGCACATCGATGCCGCGTGACACACTACAGGTAATTGCATTGAGTCGCATTTCGATTCTGTCTCTACTTCCGCTGTTCAGCCACTGTATTGCTGTATCAGACTATGGTTTGCTTATGCTAGGACTGTTCCTAACTATTGGGTGGGTGGGTGGAAACAATGTCTTTCCACAATATTACCTTTTTCGATACACTGCTGTTTTGCCTCCGTGGCTGTCTTACGAACTGCATGTTCAACACGACATTATTGGCTCAATAATGCTGTGTTGAGCTTGTGCCATGTGACTGAGTTCAACCAATCTCTGTTCCCGTTTGGACTTCTCTTACTTTAGTCATGTTACAAGGGTGCATGGAAACTGCGCAATGCACGCTTATAACACAGTCATTTTATGGACTTTTGTCACCAAATTTTCAACACATGCATTTTAAGACCTCTGCTCATGAATGATGTCACTGTGGTTTTCTTAATCTGTCTCAAACATTGATATCACACACCGACCGCGCCATTGTGCTCTACATGTGCGAAAACACATTTTGGGTGAAATGTGAAATGATGGCTGTACTGTTCATGGGGGTGTGAGGTCAGAATAGTAGGTCAAAAATCTGGGTGAAAATATAAAAAATTCTTGAAGTTATGAGCGTGTAGGAGGCACCGCAGCATGAACGCACGCAGAAACAGTCATTTTTTGGAATTTTTCACCAAATTTCAACATAGGGTTTTGGGGCCTACTCATGAACTGTGATGCTGTCATTTTGTTACTCGGTCCCAAAAGGTGATTCTGTGCAGTGACCGTGAAATCACCTTTCAGGACTGAATAACAAAATGACAGTGACTGAGTTAATGAGATGGGGTCCCAAGAACCCCCGAGATATCCACCTAAGTTGAAAAAAAAACTATTTATGCCATTATACAGCTTACCGTCATTTCTTTAGTTCGCGGTTAACTTTGAAGAGTGCAGATGTGTTCCCGGTCCAATCAAGATCGTCATGCCAGGCCCGAGGTAAGTATGGGGTGAGGGGTGTGTGTGGGAGGTGGGTGCACAGTGATGGATGCGGGTGGGGTGGGGGCACGAAAGACCGTGAGGGACCGTTTTCTGTTTTTACAGGTTTTAAAAATATATAGACGACGTGGCATGCTTTTTTGCATGCTAGCGTGGGCTCCCAGCATGCCGGCTTACCTGGGTGCTTTTTTCTGGGGGGGGGGCTGGAGCCGATGGGGATTGGGCACCCTGTTGCCATACACAGTGCTTGTGTTTGGCGGGGGTGTGCATTAGCCAAGGGGGATTGGGCACCCCCTCAGCACACAACAAATGGAGGGAACGGGGCGCTTCATGCCGACGGGGATTGGGCTACCTGCGCGGCAAATGAACCAGGTAGGGTGCATGCCGACAGGGGATTGGGCACGCCTCTGTCGGCTTTTCTTTTATTTATTGAAATGTTTCACCAGGAAGGCACACTGAACAGCTGGCAGTGCTTTCTGTCAGCTTCGGTGGGACTGTGAGAGTCGACAAGTCGCCACCATGGGGAACATCACACACAGTTAGATCAGTTGCTGCAGTCAGGACACCCCGCAGAAAAACAGCTGATTGCATAGTGACAGGGTGCTCCCTGATTGCAGCGGCCAGTTTCATTGATCATATCGGCATGCTCATTAATTGCCATCATCGACAGCAAGCTTCTCTATTCAGCGTGGCAGAGACCAGCCCCAGAACGGACTACTGCCATTCGGCACAACACTGCCACGCCTCCACAACCCGCTTGTGAAGGAAGCTGATGCAATGTGTTTCTTGCACATGCATGTAAGCAACAAAAAAGCCAGAAAGGTACAAATTATACTTATTATGCAAATTGTCTAATCTGGGGCTTTGGCACATAGATGTTTCCCTTTAAAAATGAAGTACCACAGTACTTACAGTTTTAATGTCTGGTGTTTCTTTGCTGACTGTGAAAAATCCCCCTTCTATCCTTCCTATCCTTACCTGCCTACCAGGGAAATCTCTGCTGTTTAACCTGCTACAGATACAATAGAAGCTTGGATTCCATCTGAGGCCTTCTGTTGTGAGGGGTGAATGTTCTTCCAGGAGACTTGAGCAGAGATTTGAATTGTTACATTCCATCAATAGTAAACATTTCATCTACTGAGTGTAGGAAAGATGGAACAGAAACACGGTGGGGGGAAGGAGGAAATAATATAAAGAGGAAGGAGGAAAGGCGAGAAAACAAGTAAATGGGGGTGAGTTTGGGAAAATAGAGGGTTTGAGGGCTGATTTGAAAAAAAAAAATTATATAACTGTGCATTATTTTTGAACCTGAGATTGTATGCCTCATGCTGGGATATGCTGGGACTTTTTTGTTGGGGTGGAAATCATTAAAATGCTTAACATTATTTTATTTTTGTGTATTATTTCACACACACACACACACACACACACACCCCAATAAAAAATCTTGGACCCATTTTAAACATTCTGGGGTGTGCTTTGTGGTGGGATACTATCACCTCTTGAGTGAAGGCATTCAGCAATGCCTCATGCCTCATAATGACACCTGCAGTGTGCTATTATCCCACCACAGCACATGCCCTGTCATGTCTTGTTGCTTAATTAACAGCTTAATCTTGTTCAGTTTCAGTTGTTTTGCATTTGTATCCCCCCCCCACAACGAAAATAGGCAGTATTGTTTAATGTCTCCCCTTCTTTCCTGGTAAAAAAAAATCTAAAATAAAGTACCAGTGGTACTCATGTGTGTCAAGGACAAGGTTATTATGCAGACTGCACCATAACCAGGCCATTCACAGGCATTAGTCAGCCTGAAATCCACACCTTCAGCTTTAAGAAGGTATGAAATCTGGCAACAGTAAGAGCAGTCCCCAACTACAGCCAACATCTGCAAAGCTAGAGTCTGCAGTATTTCTGTATGGAAAGGGAAATGGGAAATTGTTTAACCAGGAAAGGCACACTAAGCTGGAGCTTGTTTCCAGGTGCAACCTGGTAGCACAAGGAAGTGAAGTGACTTGCTCAGGGTCACACAGTATGCAAGTGAGGGCTGTGGGATTCAAACCAACGTCTTCAGGTTTACAGCTCAGTGCCCTAAACCACAGTGCTATGCATAAACGATACAAGAAAACAGAAATTTTCCAGTTTGTGTGGTTTAGACACAGAATTTATAGGCAAAAAAAGGACTACTTGGCCCATCTTGTCTGCCCAGATGTTCCCTGCCTAATCTGTCTCTGCAGACCCTACTTGTTCTAACATAATAACATACTAGACGCCAGCAGAGTAGGTCTATTGGTCTATCAAGTCTGCTCATGCTTCAGCACCCTGATTGGGTACCGTAGCCCTCTATCTGTCTCCTCCCACTGTTACTCCATCCCCCAGTCCTGCCCTCCTGGGCAAACCAGCCTCTGCTTCACCCTTGCCTATACTGTCCCACCCTCTCTTGAATCCCTCCTCTGGCAATCCCCCCTCCCTCCTCCCTGCCTGTTTTCTAATACACTTCTGTGTCTGTCCTACACATACTTGAAGCCCCTACAGTTTTTGCCTCCACAGCATCTGCTGGCAGTCTGTTCTAAGCATCTACCACCCTTTCAGTGAAGAAATACTTCCTCTCATCTCCTTAAACTTCCCTCCTCAGCCAGCCCGGTGGCGCTGAGGGTTGTGGCACTGGATGCCACACCTTGCACCATGCTGGCGACCCGTGTTCAGGAATGAGCACAGGCCACGGGGTTCGACAGGGGGGAGAGAGAGGATCGAGCATCTGGAGGACAGCTCTCCTCTCCCAGGAAGGGAGGGAGGACTGGCACTCTCGCTGACTGACTGACCCCAGGTGGAGGTTGGAGGGTAGTGCAGGTCTGAAGGGCCAGAAGAAGGGAGGGTGCTGCAGGACTTCTGTGGATGCACACACGCCTCCACATATACATGCCACTTATTTACACTAGCATTTGGATAGATTATTTTATGGTTTTTTATCATTTTATGTTATTATTCACTATTGTTGATGTTGTATTCTTGTTATGTATCAGCGCTTTGATTTATTGAAAAGCGCTTTACAAATAAATTTTGATTTGATTTGATGTGCGCCCCAACAATGGGAAGAGAGAAAAATGGAGGAAAAACACCTCTGGCTGCGGATGAAGACTGACCCCTTGCAGGCTCCGCACCCGGTGACTGGGCAGGGGTAAGTCCCAGTGATACCGGGGTGACATGGCTGGGGGGGGGGTCGATTAGAAGGGGGCCGCTGGGTGCAGATGAGCATAAAACTGTATATATATATATATATATATATATATATATATATAAAATTCCCTTCTCCATCTTCATCACATTCCCCCTGGCCCTGGTGCTTTTTCTCATTTGAAAGAGACTCCCGTCCTACACCCTGTTCCCACTGTGAGGTACTTGTAGGTCTCTATCATGTCCCCTCTTGCTCTCCTCTCTTCCAGGGTGTACATGTTGATCCCTCAGTCTCTCCTCGTAGGGCTTCTAGTGCAACCCCTGCACCATTTTGGTTGTCCTCTTCTGGACTGCCTCCACCCTGTCTGTGTCCTTTCTGAGGTGCAGTCTCCAAAACTGGACACAGTTCTCCAGGTGGGGTCTCACCAGTGAGTGATACAGTGGCAACACCACCTCTCTCCTGCTGGAGATGCCCCTTCCTACACCCTAGCATCCCACTAGCCCTACCTGCTGCTTTGTCACACTGCCCTGCCACTTTGAGGTGGTCAGATATGATAACCCCAAAGTCCTTTTCCTGTTTAGCGACTGTCAGTACCTCCTTCATCCTATACTCAGTGCCTGGGCTCCAGTGCCCTAAGTGCTTGATTCTGAACTTTTTGGCATTGAACCTCAACTGCCTTGCTCTTGACCACTCCTCAAGTGTGCCAAGATCCCTGCACATTCTTTCCACCCCCTTCCAAGTGTCCACCCTATTACAGATTTTGGGATCATCTGCATAAAGGCATACCTTCCCTTCCAGTTCCTCAGCAATGTCACTTATGAAGACATTGAAGAGGACCCATCCCAGTACTGAGCCCTGTGGCACCCAGCTGATCACTCTCCCATCATTAGCGTGCAGGCTGTTTACCACCACCCTCTGTCTCGTAAATGCGAACCAGTTTCTAACCCAGTTCTGCACTTTGGATCCCACCCCTAGGTTGCTTATGTAACCCCCCTGCAAATGGGGGTTCCCAAAAGACTTCCAGGAGCTTGCTTGAATGCTCCAAGCCTGAATGGTGTTTGGCGTTTAAGCCATTTATCAGTGAGTGTTTTTAGAGCCTCTGGTACTGTCTCTTTAAGAGCTGTCTGCTTGCAGACATAATTAGTTTGTATGGGGGACTGTGTGCTTCTCTGTTTGATTACCACTGAACTGCTGCCAATTCACTCCATTTTTGCAGTCACTAGGAGTGCAAAGGGAACCTATCTGAAAGATGTAACTGTTTGCCAGAAATCATTTAGAATAATAATGAAATGACAGTTTGTCTAACCTGCTTTCTTTGCAGTCAGAACTGTGTCTGCCTAGTTCCCCATTCTGGTTTTGAACTGCTGAACTGGACCAATCAGTGTGGGTAAGCTAGCTCAAAATGGTGCCTTGAAGAATCAGAACTTGGACTCATAATCTGAGCCAGCCACAAGAGGATTGTGGGGGCAGTGACTCTGGGAGATGTAGTTTAGACTTCGCGCTCTTTTGGACCAACAGCAGCAGTCTATTGTGAGTGACAGCCAATCCAGTCAAGAACTGAGAGGAACTCAAAGGAAGTGCCCGGTTTTGTCTGTTGGAGTTTCAGTTGAGCTCTGCAGTGAAGAGGGAAGGAGCCCTGTGCTTTTTTCGGTGTGCAGTTTTAGTCAGGAACGTGTGTAAGGCCCTGAGTTCTGCCCGCAGCTTGTGTACTGCTTGTTAGGACTGAATCATCCTGTGAAGAGAATCAAAGGATATCTGAAGAGTAGAAACCAGGCTCACCCTGTAGAAGACTGGAGGAATTGCTGAATTGCACTCGGTCTGTCAGAACTGAATCTGCTGTGTGTTCTCCCGGTATTGTGAAGTAATTACATCGATACAGATGCAGCCTGCCTGGTATAGTGCTTTTTTTACCATATAAATGTCTGAAGAGGTTTGTGTACCTCAAGTGAATCCTGCTGCCATTAAAGGACTTTGCCTGTGACTGTTTACCATATAAATGTGTGAGGAGTCTCTTAGCTCAAGAGTAGCCCTGCTGACGTTGAAGGACCCTATCTTGTTTGGAGGTCGTGAGTACTAATTCAGGGTCGCTCCCTGTTGAATTGCCACATTAAATCCAAATGGAATCACTGTACTGCTGACTGTTTAAACTAATTTTTCTTTTCTCTGGTGAAAGGGCCCCTACCAGCTGCCACGGTTTGACTCAGCCACTAGGGCTTGGGACCCAGGGACAGTAACTGGTAGGATAGGTCATGCACAGAGCCATAGGTAGATAGTAAAGTGATAAGCTAATTCAACCTGATTTCCCTGTCCTTGTTATATTCCCCTAAATAAATCAGAGCTGCTTGTTTCAGCAAAGTTATACTGCCTGAGGTATTTGTCTCTGTTAAAGTACTGTACTGTGATTGTTGCACTGTATCTTATTTCACAGGAGGTCCCAGTGCCGAACCAGTCCTGGGGGTAAGTGTATACTGTGGAGGTAATTCTGATATATTGTGTGGGCCACTAGTGGGAAGAAAGGGGTTGCAGTGTCCCAGAGGGCTGTGACCAAGTTAATTTAACTATTGCAAACCCTGACCTCTGGGTGGAGGTACCGCCATTGGATCCAGGCCCTCAACCTGTTAGTGGCAAATCAGGCAGGGGTAGTAGCCCCTGGGATAGCGCCATCTAGGGGTTACATCTTGGAGGCTCATCGCTGGGATTGTGTGTCCTCTAGTGGCCATATTTACGAACCACTGTTAAGAAAAAAAAATGGGTACCCCGACAGAAGTGGCTGTGCACCGGCTGGTGGAGTGGTGTACTGGGAGGAGATTGACCCCAAAATGCTATGCTTATCCTGGACATTCCCTCTGTATCAATATGGACACTGTACAGGAGTACTTTCCAAGGTGGAAGGTTTACAAAACCCTGTGGTGGTGGGTCGGCATGCTAATCTGCTCACCCACACTTTCCTGGCCCTAGTAGAGTTTAAGGATCCCATAGATGGCTCCAAAGTGCCACAGACCATTACCCCAGAGGGAGCCCTCACTGCCTGGAGAGTGATAACTAGGACAGTAAGACCCGGGGAATGAGCCCCACCACTGTCTGAAACTTTGAGGAGAAATTTGCTAAATGGTTGCTGGGGAAGGGAAACTGTGGAGGACTTCAAGAAATTATTCTTGCCACCTGGGGTGTTCCTCCCCAACACCCTCTCCCGCCTCCAGTACCCGTAATGGTGGCTGAACCAATGCAGACTCCTATTTCTGCACCTGCCATTAGTCACGACTCACCAAGGTTGAGGATCTTCTGGCACCTCCCCACCCCAAGGGAGGATGACTGGGAGACCTGGATAGACTATGTTGCCTCCCAAGTGCTTGAATGGCAAATGCTCGCAGTCGGTGCTGGAAGAGGGTTAGGAGAGCCTCCATGTCCTGCCCTGGCTACCATCCGTGGCAACGGGCCAGTAACCCTGAAGTGACTGCACAGGCCTATCTTGAGGCCCTGAGAATGTGTGAGGGAGCCCAGATTCTGATCAGGACCTATGGTGGAGAGTAAGAGATGCACAACAGTACCAAGGGAGTTGTTGTCTGTGTATGTATCTCGGCTGGAAAAATTGTTGCAAGAATGCCTCAGAAAGGGTAGTTTGCCAGTGATTGAACTGGACCGAACCAGGCTGGACAGGATCCTTAAGTCTGCCCCCTTCTCAGAACTGCTGTTGCTTCAGTTACGCCTGGCAAATCGACTGGAATCCCCACCCTCCTATGATGAGTTAATGAGAGAAATTCGAGGAGTTCAGAAAAGGCAACCTCGGGAGGGACCTGCACCAATAGCTGCAGCTACGACCCGAGTGACTGAGGGTACCCACCCATGTATCGCCTGCTGATAACAGCTCTGAACTCGATTCCTTGACCATGGAAGTGGAGAAACTGACGAGATGTCTCCAAATGCTTATCACGCCGCAGACAGAGATGGCACCAAGGTTTCCAGTTAGTAATACCCCCGCCCTGGCTCCCAGTGTGGCGCCTCGGTCAACTCAAACTCCAGAAAGTATGTTTTCCTATAATTGTGGAAGGATGGGCACATGAAAAGGGAATGCCGGTCCCCAAAAGACACTGACAAAGTTGCATATAGGCTACAAGGAGAGCTTCGGAGAACAAATCAGTGGTTAAGAGGTGCACAAATGATCCCAGTGAGGGCACCAAAATGCTAACTCACGCCCTTTGTGGCAAGGTCAGTTGCCCAGGCCCCCACTACCCCTCCAGACTGGTCCAGAATAGTAGGTCCCTCCATGGAGACCACTGTAAAGGTGAATGGAGTGTCTACCAGAGCTGTATTAGACAGTGGCTCCCAAGTGACAATTATGTTCCAGGATTGGTATCAGAAGCATTTGTCAGATGTACCCTTACAACCATTAGAAGGACTGTATGTATGAAGTTATGAGAAGGCCTCACCCTTGGTCTGTGAATCAATTTGGCTGTCTTTCCCCACCTGTGGCTGGAGTGGCCGAACAAGTAGAGACCCTAGCCTTAGTGTGTCCCCCACTGGACTGTATGATGGTGTCCTTGTTGACTGGAACAAATGCTCATATGTTCGGAAGGCTGGCACAGTTGTGTTATGAAAACAGGGTCAAAGACTAGTAGAGCTTTAAGAGTTCGCTTTAATTAAGAAGGCCTATGAGGCACAGAGAGATGCTGAAAAATAGAACCAGAGGAACCGGTCGGAATTGTATGGAAGAAGGATCCTGAGTCTCTGATCCTGGCGCCAAATGCCCAGTGTACCTTACAGGAGAGGTCCATATCAGAAAGGATGTTAAGAATAAAATATTAATGTTGGATGCACCAGGCGATGGAAAATTGCCAGAGGGACTGCTGGTCAAGCTTAGTATTTTGCCCGCTAGAGCCCATGCTTATGCCAGAAGGGTAATGGTCCAAGTTCATAATGTGTAGAGAGACATTCGAGTAAATAGAGGTTGCATCCTGGCTAATGTGCATTGTGCAGACACTGCAGTGCTACCCAGCAGCAAGAGTTCAAGGAAGAATGACAGAGTAACGCCTGACTTGTTTGATTTCGGCGACTCCCGCTGCCAGCTGAATGGAAAGTGAGGATCAGTGAGAAGCTTGCCCAGAGAGACCAGGTGTTTCTTTAAGGAATGGGATGTAGGATGCGTGCAAGGAGCTGAGCACAATATCCGCCACATGACGAAAGACCATTTCGTGAGAGGTCTCGGCGCCTGGCACCTGCTGACATAGATGATGTGAGACGGCATCTGCAAGAGATGTTAGCTGCTGGTGTAATACAAGAATCCAGAAGCCCTTATGCTTCCCCCATTGTGGTAGTGAGGAAAAAGAATGGGACAGTAAGGATGTGCGTGGATTATCGCACCTTAAACCGGCGGACTATCCCTGATCAGTACACAATGCCCCGCATTCAGGATGCTTTGGACTGCCTAAACAGGAGCAAGTGGTTCTCTGTGTTGGATCTCCGCAGTGGGTACTACCAGATCCCGATGGCCCCAGAGGACCATGAGAAGACAGCCTTTATCTGTCCGCTTGGCTTCTATGAATTCATGAGGATGCCTCAAGGGATTTCAGGTGCCCCAGCCACTTTTCAACGATTGATGGAGCGTGCAGTGGGGGACGTGAACTTACTAGAGTGCCTGGTATACCTAGATGATGTTATTGTGTTTGGCAGCTCACTGGAGGAACATGAGAGCAGATTATTTAAGGTATTGGACCCGACTGGAGGACTTTGGCCTTAAACTGTCCATTGATAAGTGTCAATTCTTTCAAACATCAGTAAAGTATGTGGGACACATAGTATCCACCGAGGAATAGAGACCGACCCAAGTAAAGTTGAGGCCTTGACCACCTGGCCACAGCCAAAAATCTAAAAAGAACTGCAAAGATTCCTGGATTCTGTGGTTATTATCGGCTTCATCAAGGACTATTCAAGAGTGATCTGCCTTTACTAAACCTTACTCAAGGGTATCCCCAACCCACAAAAATACCAAAAGTCAGCGTCCTCAAGACTGAAAGAGTGTATTTTCATCCGAGTGAAGTACTTGGGGCCCGCTGGACTCCTGATTGTGAGACTGCTTTTCATGAGATCATATATCAACTTACCCATGCTCCAGTGCTGGCCTATGCCGATCCAAGAAAACCTTACGTCCTGCACACTGATGCTAGCTTGCAAGGGTTGGGGGCTGTGTTGTACCAAGAGCACGAGAATGGCCTGAGACCAGTGGCCTTTGCCAGTAGAAGCCTGACCCCATCCGAAAAGAACTATCCTGTACATAAGTTAGAGTTCCTAGCTTTGATGTGGGCTATTGTTGACCAATTCCATGAGTACTTGTATGGGGCTAAAATACTAGTAAAAACTGACAATAATCCTTTGACCTATGTGCAGACCTCAGCTAAGTTGGATGCCACTGGCCATAGGTGGCTTTCTGCATTATCTACATATGACTATGCTCTCGAATACCGAGCAGGTCTGAACCACATAGATGCTGATGCTCTCTCCCGGAGGCCTGTTCCCCAGAATGATTGGGTCCGATTGGCAGAACCTGACATTCGGCACTCTGCCAGAAGTTTGACAGGGAGGAACAAATGTCCACGGACGCAGTGGACTGCATGGTGGATTGCTTGGGACCCTCTGAGAATTGCATACCTGCTGCTTATTGCCACTTTTCTGCAATAGACATTGGTGCACTGCCTCAGCTGGACAATGACAGTATTCAGGGCTCAACTCGCGATCCCATGATCAAAGCAGCTTTAGAAGCCCTCTATGCAGGAAAGGATGTGTCCAAATTACGCCCACTGATTTGAGAACTGCACTGTTATACAAAGAAGGTCCTAAGTTGAAACTGATCAATAAACTGTTATACAGAGAAACAGTAGACAGAGGGGACAAGTAGACAAACAACAACTAGTGCTGCCCACTGCCTTCGAGACTCAGTACTGAGGTCCTTGCACAACCACATGGGGCACCTTGGTATAGACAGAACACTTGACTTGGTGAGATCCAGATTCTGTTGGCCTAAGATGGGGGCTGATGTAGACAACACATTCGAACTTATAGTCGCTGCTTACAGAGGAAAGCTTTTGCCCCAGAGGGCTGCCCTTGTTAACATCACCACCAGTGCACCCATGGAGCTGGTCTGTATTTTCTGAGTTTGGAGTCAGATCAAAGAACTATCAGTAATGTGCTGGTGGTCACTGACCATTTCACGAGATATGCCCAAGCTTTCCCACCAAAGACCAGAAAGCATCCACTGTGGCCAAAGTACTTGTAGAAAACTTTTGTTCACTATGGGGCTCACAAAGAATCCATTCTGATCAAGGGAGAGACTTTGAGAGTCATCTCATCAAAGAGATGCTTTCTCTGTGGAGCAAAGTCCAGAACCACTCCTTACCCCCCAGGGGACCCACAGCCTGAACGCTTCAACCGCACTTTGCTAGATATGCTAGGCACCCTGCACCCAAAGGACAAGCCTAGATGGAACCAACAAATTAGCACCCTGGTACATGCTTATAACTGCACCAAAAGTGATGCCACTGGGTTCTCCCCCTACCGCCTGATGTTTGGAAGAGAAGCTCGACTACCGGTAGATGTGTGTTTTGGGGTCTCTCCTGATGGGGTTCAAGCTGACAACTATTTACAGTATGTGCAGAAGTTAAAGGCCCAGCTAACTCATGCGTATTAACTGGCTCAAACCATGGCTGCCAAAAGAAATCTGGCCAACAAAGAAAGGTATGATAAAAGGTGAAAGCACAGGAACTCCAGGAGGGAGATCGGTATTGCTAAGAAATCTGGGACTGCATGGCAAACACAAGATTGCTGACAGATGGCACCATCTCCCTCACATTGTAGTGGGCAAACTAGATGATCTGCCAGTGTACAAAGTAAGGCCTGAGAATAATTCAAAAGATGTAAAACAATGCATAGAAATCATTTACTGCCCATTGGACAAATCTTGATTGAGTCTGAGCCCCCAGAAGATGCCCCTCTGGACCAGTGACTAGAGCTGCTGCTAAGAAAAGATCAAGAAAGTCTGCACCTACAGAAGCAAAGTTAAGTGTTCCCTCCACAAGTCCCAGTTGAGCATGACTGTCAGTCCATATCAGAAGAAAGTGTGAGTGACTTTGAATACTATCCTTCTTACGAACTGAGTCAAATGTTTCGGGGCAATCCCCTAGTCAATACTGGAGACGAAGCTGGGCCTTCTGGACTGTCTAAGCCCCCAGCTTCGTCCCTGGAGCCAATGCTCCCAGAAAGTGAGGTGCAAAACATCAGATCAGATGAAATGGAATCATTGTGCATGGTTGAACTGTTTGAGCTTTCAGGGGAGGAAAATGATGGATTGGGGCAGACTGGTGATACACCAGAACCAGAAGAGTATTTTGAGTGCCCTGACAGTCCACTGCCAGTGTCCGAAAGCTCTCCATGCGAGCCAAATGTGGACTCAGAACCTGTAACTCCTGGAGCTGAAAGTGCCCCAAGTTCTAGCCTCTCTACCCCCATGGAGACTCCCCTGACAAGTGAGGACAATGCTGAAAATGAGGCTCAGAGTGCAGAGACTGTAACAGTTCCCCCTAGAAAGACTGGTCGAGCTGTAAAGCCTGTGGTGCACCTCAGTTATGATTTTCTTGGGAGGCCTGTGGACTTGCCTCTCAATGTTGTCCATAAAGGAGTGTATGTGTCCACGAGCTCATTGCCCAAACTGAGCGTCAGTGCAAACTCCAAGTTACTTGTGTTGCCCTCTAACTATGGTGCCCTTGCCTGTCCGGCCCCAAGGTAACTGATAGGGAAGGGCCCCCTCTCTTCAGGTTTCATGTACAAGAGGTAATAACTTGAGTTATGGTACAATGTGTGTGTAATACTGTGTAAAGAGTGACGTACTGCAATGTTTCAGAAATGTGTTCTTGGTAAAATGATATATTGACTGATGATTACATGTGTGAGCCTAATGCAAATGTATATGGTTGCAGTTAAAACTTATGGGGGTACTTACTTGACGCTGGACGCTAAGCTTTCCCAGGCTAGGGGTGTAACCCCCTGCAAATGGGGGGTTCCAAAAGACTTCCAGGAGCTTGCTTGAATGCTCCAAGCCTGAATGGTGTTTCGTGCTAAGCCATTTATCAGTGAGTGTTTTAGAGCCTCTGGTACTGTCTCTTAAGAGCTGTCTGCTTGCAGACATAATTAGTTTGTATGGGGACTGTGTGCTTCTCTGTTTGAGTACCACTGAGCTGCTGCCAATTCACTCCATTTTGCAGTCACTAGAGTGCAAAGGAACCTATCTGAAAGATGTAACTGTTTGCCAGAAATCATTTAGAGTAATAATGAAATGACAGTTTGTCTAACCTGCTTTTTTGCAGTCAGAACTGTGTCTGCCTAGTTCCCCATTCTGGTTTTGAACTGCTGAACTGGACCAATCAGTGTGGGTAAGCTAGCTCTAAAATGGTGCCTTGACGAATCAGAACTTGGACTCATAATCTGAGCCAGCCACAAGAGGATTGTATGGGCAGTGACCTGGGAGATGTAGTTTAGACTTCGCCTTTTGGACCAACAGCAGCAGTCTATTGTGAGTGACAGCCAATCCAGTCAAGAACTGGGAGGAACTCAAAGGAAGTGCCCGGTTTTGTCTGTTGGAGTTTCAGTTGAGCTCTGCAGTGAAGAGGAAGGAGCCCTGTGCTTTTTCGTGTGCAGTTTTAGTCAGGAAACGGTGTAAGGCCCTGAGTTCTGGTCTGCAGCTGTGTAACTGCTTGTTAGGACTGAATCGTCCTGTGAAGAGAATCAAAGGATATCTGAAGAGTAGAAACCAGGCTCACCCTGTAGAAGACTGGAGGAATTGCTGAATTGCACTCGGTCTGTCAGGAACTGAATCTGCTGTGTGTTCTCCCGGGTATTGTGCAGTAATTACGATCGGGATACAGATGCAGCCTGCCTGGTATAGTGCTTTCTTTTTACCATATAAATGTGTGAAGAGGTTTGTGTACCTCAAGTGAATCCTGCTGCCATTAAAGGACTTTTGTCTGTGACTGTTTACCATATAAATGTGTGAGGAGTCTCGTGGAGCTCAAGAGTAGCCCTGCTGATGTTGAAGGACCCTATCTTGTTTGGAGGTCGTGAGTACTAATTCAGGGTCGCCCCTGTTGAATTGCCACATTAAATCCAAATGGAATCACTGTACTGCTGACTGTTTAAACTAATTTTTCTTTTCTCTGTGTGAAAGGGCCCTACCAGCTGCCACGGTTTGGACTAGCCACTAGGGCTTGGGTACCCAGGGACAGTAACTGATAGGGATAGGCCTGTGCACAGAGCCATAGGTAGATGAGTAGAGTGATAAGCTAATTAACCTGATTTCCCCCTGTCCTTGTTATATCCCCTAATAAATCAGAGCTGCTTGTTTCAGCAAAGTTATACTGCCTGAGGTATTTGTCTATGTTAAAGTACTGTACTGTGATTGTTGCACTGTATCTTATTTCACAGGAGGTCCCAGTGCCGGAACCAGTCCTGGGGGTAAGTGTATACTGTGGAGGTAATTCTGATATATTGTGTGGGCCACTAGTGGGAAGAAAGGGGGGTTGCAGAGTCCCAGAGGGCTGTGACCAAGTTAATTTAACTATTGCAAACCCTGACCTCTGGGTGGAGGCACCCGCCATTGGATCCAGGCCCCTCAACCTGTTAGTGGCAAATCAGGCAGGGGTAGTAGCCCCTGGGATAGCGCCATCTAGGGGTTACACTTAGTTTCTTTATCGGCCTCCTATGCAGTAGTGCCAAAGACCTTGCTGAAGTCCAGATAGGCCACAACCACTGCCATAAACTGATCTACTGATCCGTTTCCCTGGTCACCCAGTCAAAGAGATCTATCAAATTCATTTGGCGTGACCACCCCTTCCCACTCCGTGAATTCATGCTGCCTGTGGTCTTGCAGCCCACTGGATTCAAGATGCTCTACCAGTCTTTCCTTTAGCTGGGTTTCCATTAATTTCCCCACCACTGAAGTAAGATTGACAGGCCTCTAGCTGCTGACCTCCTCCTCCTCCTTGCTTCTGCTCTTATGTAGAGCTCTCCTCCAGTCCTTCATAACCTGACCTGTTTCCAGTGAACTGTAGAATAAGGCTGTCAGTGGGGCAGCTAGCACCTCCCCAAATTTATTTAGAACCCTTGGGTGTATTCCGTCAGGGCCCATAGCTTTGTCCACCTTTAAAACTGCGAGTTCCTTCTTGATTCTGTCCTCTGAAAATGAACTTTTATCAACCCCCCCCCAAGTCCTGCAGCTCCTTCTGGTCCACCCTCCCTCAACTGTGAAGACTAAGCAGAGGTACCTGTTTAGGGTTTCTGCTTTTTCTTGGTCCTCTTCTGCACAGTCTCTCCCTCTGCTCTTCTAAATCCTCACTATCCCTCCCCATGCTTTCCTCTTCTTACATATGTATCTTCAGAACTCTTATTCCACTTAGTGATCCCTTTGGCGATTCTGTCCTCTGTCTGCACCTTTGCTCCCCTCACTGCCTTGCTTGCTTTCCTCTGCTTTACTGGGTATACCTCCCTGTTGTCATTCCTCTGTCTTTCCTTATACCTCCTGAATGCCACCTTTTTTTCCTTCACCACTATTGTCACTTCTTTGGAGAACCATAACAGTCTCTTTTTCCTTCTGCTTTTACTTACTTCGTTCATGCAAAGGTTAGTTGCTTTAATCATACCCTCCCTTATTTTTCCCCACTGTGACTCCACCCCTCCCTGGTAGTTGCTCTCCCTATTTCAATGTAGTTTCTGAGGTAGTCCCCCTTTTCTTTAAAATCCACCCTCCTTAAGTCCAGGACCCCTCGTTCACGTGTGGGTAGCCTCTGTTCCCATTTTAACGTTAAATCACCCTTTATGTAGTTTCTATAAACACACATACAATCAAAAGCCTCAGACCCAGCACAATGCATTATGGGTATGCAAATACAGCTGTGTTGGTAAACTGCAGGGCGGGGAGAGGGGGGTAGACTGGAGACCTGAGCCAACATGTACACAAATCGGACCCCATCTTAATGGCACTATGCCAACATTTGAAGTGCTCCAGGGTAGGCAAGATTGATTACCCCCTCAGTGGAACTGAGGCATGAGGGGAATAGCCTTACAGTAGGGGACTCGAAACAAGAAAACACAGGGGAAGAGGATTTCTAGAGGCAAAGATTGAAGGCAACCTCAGATACGCCTGCCAAAGACAGTCTGAGGAAGGGAACCAGGCGGGAAGACTACTAGCATGGCAACTTAGAAAGGAAGCTCCCAGCAGAACACTGCTATGTATTAGAAAGGGAGAAAGGCGGGCTTGCAGCAAAGCGCTATGGACCAGGTCAAGATTCTGCAGCACTTCGCAGATTGTTATAAAAATCTCTACAGACAGGAGGAAGTACCGGGCTACAGGGCAAAACCTGAAACCTATTTCCGTAAGGTCAAGGTCAATGAGTTGATAGAGGAGGCCAGCAGAGTGCTGAACTCATCTATTACCCTGGAGGAGATCTCTAATGCAATGTCCCATCTGAAAGCAGGCAAAGCACCAAGCCCCGACAGTGTCAGTGCAGAGTTCTACAAAACATTCCTAGAACTACTTGGGCCACAACTATTAGACACATGTAGGGGGATTTAAGAAGGGAAGGGGGTTCCAACATCCTGGTAATACACCCAGATAACAGTATTGCCACAACCAGGCAAGGATGTTGTTCTGTGCAGTTCCTACTGACCCACCTTGCTGTTCAATGTAGAAATGAATGTAACCCCCCTTTGGGAGCTTACATGAATTGCCCCTGTTTTCTCCCGTTTCTCCCGGTATGTCTCCTGGCGTTCCTCTAACCCCCAGGTATCACTGCCACAGCCCGAGTCTTTTCTGATGCCCCAGGTTCTCCCAAATAGCCCCCACATTTGTTTTCAGCCCATTTTGTGCTTAAAAATGTTAAAATGCGACCACCGGCATTCCTTTATGCTGGCCAGTGATCACACATGCGCACTTTAATGTGGTTCCATGTCAATTCAGCGATGCAATAATAGAGATGCCAATTTGAGCTACACTATTATAGCGACTACAATTACAGCGCCCTGAAATATAGGCGACAACCATTAGAGCAAACTTTGTTAAATGTATTTATCCTGGGGGCTTTGCCCCCCACAACCCTTACTAAAATATCCAACCCCAAGATCGTAGCACCTGGGAAAGGGGCATACATTAGTTGCCCTAACAGTAGTTACCCATATTCCCAGGTGCTGTAATTGTACTCGCTGTAATAGCGTCGCTCAAATTGGCGTTGCTGAGTTTGACTCGCTGTATTGATGTGATACCCTTTAATGTTACCGACTGCCATTGCAGTCAAATTCGGGGAGTGTGTAATTGGTCCCGGTGCCCATCCTAAGCTATATGGGGACCGGTGACCTTAAGGAGGCTGATAAGAAGCCTCAGGGGGGATGTTTTAAAATAAAGTTTAAATCATGAATAAACATGAGCCCTCATGTATATTAATGAGCAGCCACCTGCCGCCTAGGGGAATAGTGTTTCGGGTGGCAGTGACAGCCAAAGTACAGTGAATTAATGTATAATCAATCAATCAAGCTTTATTTTACCAGGTGAAACATCATTGAGAAGAACTCATTTGCAAGATGGACCTGGACATATAATAAACAATGAAAACAGTGCAAAACTAACATAACAGTACAATATAAACAGTGCAAAACTAACATAACAGTATAATATAAACAGTGCAAAACCAGCATAAGAAGACAATTTATAATTTCACACGGGTGAAGCATAAGCATCGTATATACTTATATGCATGGGCTAAAAAATATACATATGTACATATAAAGTGCAAGTTATGACATATACAGGAGAATCAGTAGGGAAAAGGAGGAACGTGGCAGAGAAGGCATGAGGACAGATACATGTCGCACAGTTGGCAGGAGATGGTATAACAATGCTAGTTTTAGAAGGAAGTCATTTCCTAAAGTTACAGGATTCAGTGAAGGCTTGGGAGAACAAGGTTTTGAACGTGGACAGTTTCACAGGCGAGGCTAATTTGAGGATTTTTTGCAATTTGTTCAATAAAGCAGGGAGGGAATGGCTTATGGACGCTACACCAAAATGAGTTTTGACTCTGGGAATAACCAGGGGTGTATAAGAAAGGCTTTTCAGTGTGTAGCTACCAGGGGAACAAATAGGTAGGCAGTCAGAGATCTACTGAGGGAGCTTCTTTATATAAAGGTGGGCTTGTTTAATAGGGCACAAAAGGGGCTATGCAACTGTGGGGAGATTAAAAATAAAAAGTATTTACATTGTCTGCACCAGAACTTTGAAACTGGGTGACTGCATAAACTGCAAGGGACTGTATACTTTGGCAGCCATGTTTACAGCCAGCCAGCCAATCCGGAGCCTGAATTTAATGCAGAGTCTCTTGGAAATAAGCAGAGACTTTTGGGAGAAAAAGCAGGGATTATTTCTAGCGCCTAAATGTGAACCAATTAAAAGACTGGGACTGGGGCACCAGAGAGCCATCTTCCTGGTCGGCAGCACTCCAGAGAGCTCTCTCCAGTGCAGTGGCAATTTCCTAGAAAATTCTAATTAAAAATAACTTTTCACGATAATACAGCATTTCATTCGACACAGCAAGTTATCATGCATTGAATGATACCATACTTGACATGGGGTGGACAAAAGGACAACAAAAAGATCAGCTTTTACAACCTACCATAACTGTGAGGCCTTCCAGCAGTAATGGTGCGACAGGTCCAGCAGCATCAATGGAACCGCCGTGGCAAACTATGCTTGAGTCCATGCGGGCCATGGACTCAAAGACTGAGAAAACACTACAGAAGTTGGAAAGTCATGATGTGGCTTTGCAAAAACTCTCCAGCACAGTAGCTGATGTGGAGAAAAGATTTACCTCTACTCTCGCCTTGAATGCCTCAACAAAAGAAAATGGACAGCTCAGGGGTCATATGGAGGCCCTGGAAAATGAAATCAGGGCCAGGAACATCTGCATAGTAGGCCTACCAGAGGGAGTGGAGGGAACATCCCTTCTATCATTTCTCTGGGTATGGCTGAAACAGAATCTCCAGTTGGACGATGACTTTCAATGGGATGCCCTTATAAAAGCTTACAGGGTTAATCTGAGGGTTCGACCAATGGATTCTGCACAGCCATGTACTGTTCTCATGAAATCAAGAGGCTCTGATGTTCGAGATGCGGTATGAGCGCCAATCAGAGCAGCATACCCGTTAGAGCTTAACGGTTCTGATATAAAGATCTACCCGGACCTATCCTTCCAGACTCGTGCCAAAAGAAAAGGTTTTGATGCGGTGCTGCAATGTTATCCTATGGAGAAATTTCCAAACTTCACAATGCTATAAGTATGGCCATGTTCAATGGTTCCATACCAAACCACAAACAGGCAAACCTGTAGGGGTAGGGCATTGCACCCTAAAAATTTCTGGTCAATACAACAATGCACATAGCCACAATGAAGTGACAAAGAAAATGACTCCCACAATGTTGTCCTATGGGAAAATTCATAAGTTTGGAATGCTATAACTAGGGACGTGGTGACTGTTTTTGAAGTAATCCACTGAAAAACACATCTGTAGCACTAGGGCTTGCCACCCTGAAAATTTCAGGCCAATATCGCAATCTAGCTTGCCATAATCAAGTGACAAAGAAAACGGCATTTCAGAAAATGTTGTTGTGTAGTGTTACCGTGGTCATTTAAAATATGATCACGACACTCGTGTCTTTATAATGGGAATACAACCGTGAACGTAGAAAATAGTATTGCGGTTGTATTTTTTTATGGCTGTGCTTATTGCCACGGCAGTTTGTAATAGTGTCACGATCAAAAAACGGCAAAATTGAGGAAAAAATCTGAAAACCACATTTCCAGACCAGCTGGTGAAAAACTAATGCCAGATTCCTGTTTCTCAGGCCCTGAAATGGTAAACCCAATGGTTGGTGTGTCAAAAAGTGTAGTATTTTTTGCGTTATATTGTTTTTTCTCTCTCGCTATATTGTTTTTTCTCTCTCACTAACTGAAAACAAGACGGCGGCAGGACGACACTATTTTTTGCAAGCTCGACACTAAAAAATACTATCACGACAATTTTTGAGCTGCACATATAAATTTTCCCATAGGATATGGTGGGGCATTAAAACCCTATAACTTTTGAACAGAACAAGATTTTTACACACAATCTTCAAAAGGCACATCTACGACCCAGGACCCATGTAGCTCACCCAATTTGAACCCACTCAGATGCAGTCTTCAGTACAAAGTAGGCATCTAAAGAAAACAGAATGTTGGGATTTTTCTCGTTTTTCAGTGCTATGATTCCTCAACTGTACATTCGCTCGACATGAGAATTTCCAGATCCGGAGATCTCCCAAACATCTTCCTCCATTCCAAATTTCCGACAAATTGGACAAACAGTTGCAAAGTTACTGAAGTGCAAAATTTGAGGTTTAACATAGAAATGGCTACGCAACCCTAACTATAGTGGTACTACCGTGCCACAATAATATATATATGTATGTATATATATATATATATATATATATATATGTATGTATATATATATATATATACACATATACATATATATATGTACATATACATATACATACAGTATCTCTCGTTTACTATAAATAAATATATATACACACATACACACATTTGTATGTATGTAACAGATAGCATATAAATAAATAAGAAATACACAGTGGGGATCTCATGAGTGATACAGACAGCATGAGTATAATAATACCATATTTATCACATAAGGTCCCTTCTGTGTATTTCATTTATGCAATAGGCTAGGACCTTAAAGGATAGATTTTTTTTTTTTGCTTTTTTAGACATAAAATTATTTGTATAAGTTTGTTATTTTTTTGAACTAGTGTTACTGTGCTTTCCCCCATCCTGATTACTATAATCATTGCCACGGACGTGAAGTCAGGATGACAGGTTGACACTGTGATGTAGTTCATTAGTGCCACAGAACGTCCACAGAAATTACT
Source organism: Neoceratodus forsteri (assembly GCA_016271365.2). Classification (NCBI taxonomy): domain Eukaryota; kingdom Metazoa; phylum Chordata; order Ceratodontiformes; family Ceratodontidae; genus Neoceratodus; species Neoceratodus forsteri. The sequence goes on from JADMNL010000031.1 coordinate 115,950,496, forward strand.
AACCACCGCCACAGAAGTTCTGCAGCAAATGGTAATGTTGCAGCACAACTTAGTCCCAATGTGTTGCAGTAAAGTAGGGGCCTTGGCTATGAATATCCCAAACAGCACTGGTCCCAGTACCGATCCCTGTGGCACCCCACTTGTTACCACCCTTGGTAATGAGAGTTTCCCCTCCACCACCACTCTTTGCTGCCTGCCCTTCAACCAGTTAGTGATCCATTTGACCATTTTAGTACCCACCCCTACATATTCCAGCTTCTCCCCTAGCCTCCCATGCGGCATGGAATCGAAGGCCTTGCTGAAATCCAGGTACAGGACATCCACTGCTTGGCCCCTGTCCAGTTCCCTGGTCACCCAATCATAGTACTCAATCAGGTTTGTCTGGCAGGACCTGCCTGAGACAAACCCATGGTGTTTCCTGTCCTGGAGACCACTGTCTTCCAAAAATGTCACCAGCCTCTCTTTAAGAATGGTCTCCATGAGCTTACCCACAACTGATGTGAGACTCACTGGTCTGTAGTTACCTGAATCATCCTTTGGGCCACCTTTGTGAATGGGTACCACATGGGCCAGCCTCCAGTCCTGTGGCACACATCCTGTGTTTAGAGAGGTGTTGAACAGGTCAGCCAGTGGTCCTGCCAAGCACCCTGCCAGTTCCTTGAGTACTATAGGGTGTATACTGTCAAGTTCCGGTGCCTTGTCCATCTGAAATGCCCTCAGCCCTTCCAGTACTCTGCCCTCTGTAATTTCTACATCTGTCACCCACTCCACTTCGCTCCGTGCCCATTTTCCCGCCCCCAATGTGGTATCTGCCTCCCCACCAGGAATACAGAGCAGAAGTACTCATTTAGTGCCTCTGCCTGCTCCTCCCCTTCTCTACCCACCCCCCGTCCTTCTTAATTCTCACTATCTGGCCCCTGTTCTTCTTTCTCTCTCCAGTGTATCTAAAGAAGTCCTTCTCTCCATCTTTAATGCCCTGTGCCAGCCTCAGCTCCCTGGATGCCTTGGCGGCTCTGACTAGTCTTGTAACCTCCCTGGACTTCTTTGTATACTCCTCCCTGTCTCCCCCGCCCGTCCCTGATGTCTTGAATCTCTGGAAAGCTCTTCTTTTGGCTCTCACCCTCTCCATTACCTCATTGGCCAGCCAACTGGGCTTCTTTGCCCTTCCCTTCTTACTCTGTGTCTTAATACATGTCCCAGTAGCATCTGCCGGCCCTGCCTTAATAATACCCCATTTTGGACTGGCATCCATGGTTGGTTGGATACCCTCCAGATGGCCTATCAGGATTTTCCCCATCTTGTTGAAGTGCCCCCCCCCCAAAAGTCAATCACCCTGGTACCGGAACCTCCAGTTTGCTTCCCCATTCTGAGTGTCAATCACACTGAGTGGTGATCACTCTCAGCTAAAGGGCCCTCAACCTCCAGGTCCCTTACGGCTTCCCCATTGGATAGTACATGGTCCAGAGTTCTTCCCAACCTAGTTGGCTCATGCACCAACTGCACCAGGAAGCTATCCTGGAATGCCCCCAGTATAACCTGCTCCCTAGCACTTGTGGTGGTCGGTGTGCTCCAGTCCACCCCAGGTAGGTTGAAGTCCCCCACCACCACAGTGTTTCCCTTCCTGCAAACCCTCCTAATTTGTTCTGCAAACTCCCTGTCCAGCTTTTCCCCTTGAGTTGGTGCCCTACACACCACCCCCATCCTCAGTACCCTGCTCTTTGGATCCTGAAACTGCATGCACCCTGTCCCACCTTCCTCCCCATCTTCCCTTATGTACCTTATTCCTTCCCTTACATAGATCACCCCCCCCACCGTTCCTGTTTGCCCTGTCCTTTCTTAATAGCCTGTACCCAGGGATCATCATATCCCAGTCCTGATACTGGGTGGCCCAGGTTTCTGTTACTGCTGCAATGTCCACCTGCTCCACTGCCAAGAGAGCCTGTAACTTGGCTGATTTGTTTCTCAGGCTCTTCGCTTTTAATGACACTACCCTCCACCCTGCTCCTTTCCCTTCCCCTCCCCAATTTACCCCCCCCTTTTGCTCCTACCCTGATGCCATCTCCTATAGCTTGGCTCATCTGGCTTAAACCAAAGCAAGGGCCTCAACGCTAGCCAACCCATGGCACCAAGCAGGCCTGCGATTAGAAACCTGGGTATACAGTTAGGACAGTGGGACAGACACTGGTACCAGTGGGGGTGGTCTGGCCTACGGCCTCTCATGTTGTTTCTTGTTCTTAATGCTTTGCTAACCACATTTTTCTCCACAGCTATCCTTGGTACCCCATTCCTAACCCCTTACCCCCAATAAAGCTGTACTTTGTTGTTGGAAATTGCTGTGTGAAGGGTGTTTTATGGACCTCAATTACAAAGTGGACGTAGTATATGGTATCGGGGTACTGTATACAACATAAAGTGTTTTATTGCAGGTTTAGGCGTGGGGTCACTAGATGGGGCTGTGGGTAGGTACAACTTCCCAGAGAGTTGTGCTAACGTAACATTTAACCCACTTAAGGAATTCTCTGGGTGGAGGCACCGTGCTAATAGTGTTATAGTTAGAATAGAGCACCTGGTCACAGCCAGATTCTAACCCACGCCCCTCAACCTGCATACGTGTAGGCAGGCAGGGGTAGTAGCCCACTGGCCCATGGCACCAGGGCTATATGAAGATATTCACTAGCACTTTAGCTGCATGCCTACAGAAATGTGGGAGGTCTCTAGTTCACCTGGGCTCTACGATGCAGGTTCGACAACCCTTTTGTCGACCGGGCATCTCGCCGACAGGAAGCATGTCAACTGCAAGTTGCAGACATCATGATTCCTGTTTGTCTCCCGGTCCTTTTTTTATATTGGGGCGCTTTGCCCTCAGACTCTCCATGTTGGCTCTGCCCCCAACTTTAGATTCTGCTCAGTTGGAGTTGCCGGGGGTGAGGTGCAGGACTGGAGACAGTGCCCTGTCTCGGGCACACCAACACAGCGACCTGTTGACAAAATGCCGATTTTGCCAACAGGATTGTAGTTCGCTGTGTTGGTGCTGCCCTAAGGGGCGCATACCATTCACCCGGACCAAATGGATTTTTTTAATGGCAGATTAATACATGTCAGCATCAGATGCCTTGCCTTGCCTTATCAGTGTGCTATTCTGAGCACAACAGGGAGGGAGGTGGCTCTAGCAGTATTTATGGACATGGAGAAGGTGTATGACTAGGTGAACTGGGTATTTCTCTACAGGACGCTGAAGGACAGGGGGGTGGGAGACTTCTTTCAAACCAGCATTAAAACACTGAATGCCTCACTGCAGGCCATGGTGCAGGTAAATAGTGCCTCCTCCTCAGATAGATTATTTCTCACCAGAGGTACCTGGCAGGGGTGCCCCCTCCTGTTTGCACTGTGTGTCATTGACTCAGGTGGTTCGTAAGAACCCAGGGATCCCAGGGAGGGATAAAGACCACAAAATGTCACCCTACGCAGGTGATTTGTTGTTTTTTCTTACTAAACCAGAGACAGCAGTCCCTGCCTTACTAACAGAACTGGGGAAGTATGGAACCATCTCAGGTTATAAGATGAACTATGAGAAATCTGAAGCCTTCAGGATCAGTGGAATTTACCCTCCTCCACTGCACGAGAACCTCCCTTTTCAGTGGGCTGCTCACAGTGTCGTCAGGTATTTGGGGATCTGTGTTTCACTGGGTCTCAGCTCCCTATTCAAACCTGAACTACAAACAACTTGAAGGGGAGGTCAAGGCAGATGTGGCATGATGGAACCTCCTGCCTCTCAGCCTGTGGGGTAGGATTGCTACCCTCAAAATTAGCATCTTACCAAGATTTCTTTTCTTGTTTCCAGCTGTACCAGTCAGGGTCCTAGAGGAATTCTGGAAACTCGCTCAGAAAACCTTCCTGTGTCTTGTAGGGATTGCCCACAGGCACAGAATCCATAAAAGAGCTCTGACGTGAGAGAGAGAGAGAGAGAGAGAGACAGACAGAGAGAGAGAGAGAGAGAGAGACTGGCAATGCCTGACATACAATTATATTACCGGTTGACAGCACGTATCCCGATTATGACATGAACCAAACAGATGGAAGTGGACTTGGAGGCAGGTCCTCCCCTCCCAGGTCCCCTGTTCACATTGCCTCTCATACACTTCACACCAGCAGTAACTGCAGTCATTAACCCCCCCCCCCCAGTGCACACTCTCAGGATGCTCCTGAGATAAGACTGTAACAAAGACCCCAATGATGTGGGCCTATTAACAGTGTCTATTGATCACTCAGACTTCCTCCCTGCCAGAGAGAATAGAGGATACTAGTGATGGAACCACATCTCTCTTACTTGATTCAAACATTTTATACAAAATGGTCAGTGCACCTTCTATGCAAAGATCCAGCAGAAACACAGCCTGCCCAGGCAGGACTTTTTCCAGTTTCTTCAAGTCCAGCACTGCCTCATGACAGAGGGAGAGCTGCCAAATTCAGCAGACAACTCACTGGGTCAGGCAGGCGATGGGGGGGACATCTCCCAGGCCTATAAGACATTACAAGGCACAGACCACTCTGAGTTTCAGTTTCAACAAATAAATGAAGCCTGAGAAAGGGATGCCCAAGTGATGATCAGGGAAGACGACTGGAATAAGATCTGGGAACAAGGCTGGCACGCCACATCCTCCCCAACGTGGAGGAAATTTCGTTGGAAATGCTTGACCCAGTTCTTTCATATCCCTACCACCACGAAGCATTACATCAGGGGAAATGGCTCAGAGTTGTGCTGGAGAGGGTGTAGCCAGGTGGGAACACATTTTCATAACTTTTGAGACTGCCCAGGGATGCAGCCATTCTGGGCTGAGATCCACAGGGCCCCAGACGACATCTGGGGTACCAGCGTTTCCCTTTAAATTTGAGCATCTCATGCTGGGCAAAAGGGTCACACATTTGGGCCATAGACACCAACAGATGCTCTTCTGGGCTTTGTGTACAGTGGCCATGAAGGAGAGCACCCTAAACTGGCTGACAAATACCTCACCCTCTTTGGAGACATGGATAGTGAAAAAACGGGAACTCCAAGGAGTGGAATGTATCACAGCCACCCTGAGGCTAACACTGGAGAAACACATAGAACTCTTGGCAGAGGTGGGACCACTATGAAAATCTAGAGGTTGACCTGGACCAGTCTGGGACTCATACTGCAGAAGGCCTAGTAAAGGCCTGCACTCTCCTAGATGTTGTTATATCTAACCGCCCCTACAAAATCCAGGATGTCACTGTCCTCCCTAACTCTCTTAGCGATCACTCCCCAGTCCTCTGTCTGTGGTCATCCTCCACTCTGAGGCCAGTGTCCCAGGCCACCCTACGCCACTGTTTATGTCCTGGCGACCTCAGAAAATTAAAACAGTACCTAGACCAGCTAGACTGGTCCCCTATCCAGCGCACCCTTGACATTGACTCAGCTCTTGACCACTTCACAAATGCTTTCTGCAAGGCTTGTGATCTTTTCGCCCCCCTCACCAGGATCCGCTCCAAAAAATGCAATGCCCTATGGATCACCCCAACCCTCCTCCAGAGACTCAAAAACAGAGATAATCTCTGGCACATTCCTGTAGAATCTGGAAAGGCGTTTGATAAACAGGCCTACAATGCAGAACGCAATAAGTGCACTTGGGCCATTAGGCGGGCCAAGGCAGAGCACTACTAGACCATCCTCGCTTCCACTTGGGGTTCAGCCCGGACCTTCTGGGATAATATGAAAGAGCTAAATGGGAAGTCCTGCTCCCTCCCACCATCCCAGCTCTTCATCAATGGCACCCCCACCACAGATCCGCTACTTATAGCGGATTGCCTTAACACCGCCTTCTCTAACCTAAGCTCAGTCCTCCCCAGCAGCTTCTTTGACCCAATCCCTTCCTCTCTCTCTCTCCGGTCCTGCATCAACCACCATTCTACCTGTGCACCCTATCCCCCCAAGAAGCCAGGACACACCTGCTAAAAGCCTTAGGCAGCAATAACCCCAGCAGTGACCCCCTTGACTCCAGGATCCTCCGTATGGTCTTGGACGAAGTCCTAGTCCCCCTGACTGACCTTCTAAACCAGTCTCTATGCCTGGGTCAGTTCCCAAGTGCTTGGAAAACTGCTGAAATCACACCCATACATAAGAGTGGGGACCGGTCCACCCCCAACAATTACCGGCTGATCTCCATCTTCCCCCACTCTCTAAAGCCCTTGAAAAAGTGGTGTTGATCCAGCTCTCTGAATACCTAACCAAGTACAACATTATGTGTCCAGAGCATCACGGTTTCCACCCAGGGCACAGTACAACCACGGCTCTCCTGGAATTCTCCCAACACCTGCATGCTGCTCTCAACTCTGGCAGCCTTGCAGGAGCAGTGTTCATTGACCTCTCCAAGGCCTTTGACACTGTCTGTCATCCCCTTCTACTCAACTCTCTCCACCAACATAGCTTCTCTGGTGGTCCCATTTCCTGGTTCTCTAGCTACCTCTCTGCTAGATCCCAGCGTGTCAAGATCAGTGGCTCCCTCTCCAGCACACTTCCCGTTCGCTCCAGGGTTCCTCAGGGCTCCATCCTGGGTCCAATACTTCTTAGTCTCTACCTCAACACCCTCCCCAGCTCATGTACTGGTAAAATGCTCCTCTACGCTGATGATGCAGTCCTTGTTGCCTCACATTCCAATCCCACCTCCCTCCAATTATCCCTCCAGCAAGCTTACAACCAAGCCGAAAGGTGGTTCGGTGACCGCAGACTGGTCATTAACCTAAACAAAACCAAATCGATGCTCTTCTCCCACCACCAAAATAAAGCTAAAAATACCCTCCTCTTGATTATCCCCAGCACTCTGCACCCGCTAGAACAAGTGACCACATACAAGTGCCTAGGCGTCACGTTCGATACTGCCCTCTCCTTCCACGCCCACATTAATGCCCTGTCAGCCACCATAAACTCTCAGATTGGCCTGCTATACCAGCACAGGGACTGCCTGCCTCAGGTTGCCCTCAGGCTGGCCATCGCCTCCTCCATCTTGTCCCTCGTGGACTATGGCTTGCCCATCTATGCTGCAGCTGACAACACTGCCCTCTCCAAAATCCAACTCTCCATCAGTAAGGCCTGTAGGCTCCTGACCGGTGCCCCCAGCCGCACTCACACCTGCCCTCTCTATACTACCACCAATCTGCTCCACTTTGAGGAGTGACTGCTCTACCAGACCTGCCTTCTCGCTAAGAAGTCACCGCTAGGACTCTCCATCCTTGGGGTCTCCAACTCCCTACAGAAGTCATCATCATCCGCCACCACCCATAGCTCTGTTAAGGCCACCTTCCAGGTGCCCAGAACCAAGACCTCTCTTGCCCAGAGATCCTTCCTCTGCCGAGCCCCCACCTGGTTCAACTCCCTCCCTAGCTGCATCTCCAACTTGCCAAAAATTGGCTCCTTCAAAACAGCCCTTCAGAACCATATATTTAATACCCGCTGTTGTAGGTGCAACTAACCCCCTGTTGTAACCTGTGGTATCCGCCCGCCCTGCCCCCTGGCTCGACAATGTCCACTGGACAGCCTCTCCTTCCCCCAGATCCACTCCTTCCCTACTAGGTCCAAATAGGGATGTAACCCGCTGTCTTTTCTGAGGACCTACTATATCCATTATTGTAACTCACAATTTTGTAACATTATGTAACCTAAGTAACATGCAAACTACTATATTATGTCACCTAAGTGTATCTATGTTAAATGTTCCTTTTACTGCACCTGTAATGTTATCCTCTGCTTTAATCTGCACTGTAATAACTGTCTTGATGTCTGCTCTCCCTGTGATGAGGTGCCTTTGTAAATGAGTCTCTGACTCAAAGGTTGTAAACCCAATTTGTAATGAATAAATGAATAGCTATACCTGTAGGGCATTGATACTTGCCCATAACACATGAACAGGGTAAAGGGGGGTACCTTCTCCCTCAGTCCCACACATAGTTGTAACGATAAAACAACATAAGAAAACAGGCAGCTACGCACAAGTTATAAAAAGTTGTGTTTATTAAGTTCTTTTTTTTTTAATTTGCTGCACTTTTATATCCCCAAGGGACTGGCCTCCATTGGCCCTACCCTGTGCCCAGCCCCATCATCCACCGCCCCGGGACTTACCCACCCCGGAGTTATGCCCTGGATTGTTCTCCAGGGTCTTTGGAAGTTGGCCCTTCCTCCTGTTGGATGATGGGATATGGCTCCAGGGTTGCTACGGGTCAGTGGTGCAAAACCTGTGGGTGAGGTGGGCGGCATCCTACGCGGCCCTATTTTTTGCTTTTATCCCCGGGAGGTAGGACATGCAATGATGTCAAGGGCACATACACTGATGTCTGCTCTGCTCCCCGCAACTGCTTGCACTGTCTGTTGGAGTCCCTGCCTCTACCAGGGGCCAGGCGAGTACTGGGAACCCCCCAACCCCCGGAGGAGGCGAGCAGTCTGCAGGATGCCCAACCCTCCTTCCCCCAGCTGGCCCCCTGGCACCCTGGCTCACCTCCGAACCTGGGTCATTGGCATCACAAGTGGCAGCACCACCGCTGCTCTGGGACGCTGTCCCGTGTTTATTAAGTTCAGTTGCAGATTTATCAGTTGTCTCTGGTGACTGGCACACAGTGGCTGCGAAATAGGTCCAACGACATCCCGAAGGCGACATGGATCTGTAAATAGAAAAATACTGATTAATGGACTTTCAGACTATTATGAGGACATTATGAATTATGATTGACTGAATGAGGATCTATCTCTATCCGTATTGTCATACTGTTATGTGCACCAATAAAACTGAGTTAAAAAAAAAGAAAATTATTCAACTGGTGCTACATTCTGCTTGGCATGTCACTACACATCTACCATGTTTACACGCACCCAGACTGATTACCCTGTCTTCGATTTCTGTCAATCAAGTCGCAGTCCTATTCAATCTACATGCCCTTCGTCTCTCGGTAATTAGTGAAACAAATGCTTTTGCATTACGATTGCTTAGGAGTGATATGATTACCTCACACATGCACAGATCAGAAGGGTGATCACAGCACATCAAACTGGCAAGTGCATAGGATGGAAGCAGGCTCCAGTGCTGTTCATATGCAGAGCTGCCTTCAATGCACAGGTAATCAGTGGACTTGGGTCAATCCCAACATACATCCCCACATTCTGTCAGCGTTTACATGCAGGGTAATATTTGATTACACAGTAACTGATTACTCTATAGTCAGTTTTTACCCTGCATGTAATTGAGGGGACTGTGACCTCACCACAGCCAACACACACACACACACACTAAATGTAACAACAATGTTTGCAGTCTGCCCAAGAGTGTGCATGACAGCAATGGGCAGAAGTTGTCACTTGCCACGTCATAAACACTGTAATATCAGCCCGAGAATCTGTTACAATATGTGCCTTATGTTTTTTTTAATTATATTTATTCGCTATGCTCACAGACAGGGATATACCTCATATCCGACCCCCATACCCCACACCCAGCATCCCCTCACCAGCTGCCCAGAGCGGAAGCCCCGTAGCTTATCCCCTATGGCAGAGCTACCAAAGGAGAATCCAAGATCCACCTGTTATCCATCCAAGACTTAGGTTGCAGCATCTTTGGGCTGAGGAGAGGGAGCTTTATGCTGTGGCTACTGCATAGGGTTTTCCATGTTAGTTTCCCCCAGAGACATGGACGTGCAATGGCATCAGCACATGGGTGTGCGTGCATGCTCCCACACATGCCCTGCAGATGTCCACCGCTGTCTCCACCCTTGCAACATGGTCCCAGCCTGGTGTACACCCAGCCACCGCTGGGAATCACTCAAGCATCGGGCACCAATGACCTCCCTCCCAGAAGTGGAGAGCTGTCCATGGGTTGCTCATCCAGCCTCCCCCTGGCTGGCACTCTGACACTCTGGGCTCATTCCCAAACCCGGGTTGTCAGTGCCACAAGCAGTAGCTCTACCAATGCGCTGGTGGGTCAGCATAATATATGGCTTATTGACAAAAATGCCTGACATAGAAACACAGACTTTGATGGCAGATAAGGACCGCTTGGCCCACCTAGTCTTCCTATTTCCCTACCTACAGGATAAGCTGCAGATCCTAGTTAACCAACAGCCTATTTCTTCCTATCCCCCTTAAGAACTGCCTTATGTCTGTCCCATGCATTCTTGAATTCTCCCACAGTTTTAGACCCCACAACCTCCTCAGGAAGGCTGTTCCATGCGTCCACCACCCTCTCTGTGAAAAAATACTTCATCACATTGCCCCTGAGCCATCCCCCCTCTATCTTCAAATTGTGTTCCCTTGTTCTTGCACATCTCTTTTTCTGAAAGATGCTACCCTCTTGGACTTTGTTGACTCCACTGAGGTACTTAAAAGTTTCTATTATGTCCCCCCTCTCCGTCCTTTCCTCAAGGGTATACATATTAAGCTCCTTTAGTCTCTCCTTGTATGGCTTCTCTTGCAGATCCTGCACCATTTTAGTTGTCTTCCTCTGGACTGCCTCCATCCTGTCTATGTCCTTGCGGAGATGGGGTCTCCAGAACTGGATACAGTACTCCAGATGGGGTCTCACCAACTGTCTGTACAGGGGGATAACAACTTCCTGTTTTCTGCTAGTGATGCCTCTCCCTATACATCCCAGTATCCCCCCAGCCCTCCCTACTGCCTTCTGATGTTGCTTGTGTAACCCCTAGATGGCGCTATCCCAGGGGCTACTACCCCTGCCTGATTTGCCACTAACAGGTTGAGGGGCCTGGAGCCAATGGCAGGTGCCTCCACCCAGAGGTCAGGGTTTGCAATAGTTAAACTAACTTGGTCACAGCCCTCTGGGACACTGCAACCCCCCTTTCTTCCCACTAGTGGCCCACACAATATATCAAGAATTACCTTCACAGTATACACTTACCCCAGGTCTGGTTCGCGCACTGGGACCTCCTGTGAAATGAGATACAGTGCAACAATCACAGTACAGTACTTTAACATAGACAATACCTCAGGCAGTATAACTTTGCTGAAACAAGCAGCTCTGATTTATTTAGGGGATATAACAAGGACAGAGGAAATCAGGTTAATTAGCTTATCACTCTAATAATCTACTTATGGCTCTGTGCACAGGCCTATCCCTATCAGTTACTGTCCTGGCACCCAAGCCCTAGTGGCTAGTCCAAACCGTGGCAGCTGGTAGGGGCCCTTTCACACAGAGAAAAGGAGAATTAAACAGTCAGCAGTACAGTAATTCCATTTGATTTAATGTGGCAATTCAACAGGGAGTGACCCTGAATTAGTACTCACGACCTCCAAATAAGATAGGGTCCTTCAATGTCAGCAGGGCTCACTTGAGGTACACAAACCTCTTCACACATCCATATAAAAGAAAGCACTATACCAGGCAGGCTGCATCTGTATTCCGATCGCAATTACTGCACAATACCGGGAGAACACACAGCAGATTCAGTTCCTGACAGACCGAGTGCAATTTTCAGCAATTCTTCCAGTCTTCTACAGGTGAGCCTGGTTTCTACCTTCAGAGATCCTTTGATTCTTTTCACAGGACGGATTCAGTCTAACAAGCTGCAGACCGAACTCTGGGTCTTACACCGTTTTTGACTAAAACTGCACACTGAAAAAGCACAGGGCTCCTTCCTTCTTCACTGCCAAAGCTCAACTGAAACTCCAACCGACAAAACCGGGCACTTCCTTTGAGTTCCTCCCAGTTCTTGACTGGATTGGCTGTCACTCACAATAGACTGCTGCTGTTGGTCCAAAAGGCACTGAAGTCTAAACTACATCTCCCAGAGTCACTGCCCATACAATCCTCTTGTGGCTGGCTCAGATTATGAGTCAAGTTCTGATTCGTCCAAGGCACCATTTTAGAGCTAGCTTACCCCACACTGATTGGTCCAGTTCAGCAGTTCAAAACTAGAATGGGGAACTAGCAGACACAGTTCTGACTGCAAAGAAAGCAGGTTAGACAAACTGTAATTTCATTATTACTCTAAATAATTTCTGGCAAACAGTTACATCTTTCAGATAGGTTCCTTTGCACTCTAGTGACTGCAAAATGAAGTGAATTGGCAGCAGCTCAGTGGTACTCAAGAAGTACACAGTCCCCCATACAAACTAATTATGTCTGCAAGCAGACAGCTCTTAAAGAGACAGTACCAGAGGTTCTAAAAACACTCACTGATAAATGGCTTAAATGCCAAACACCATTCAGGCTTGGAGCACTCAAGCAAGCTCCTGGAAGTCTTTTGGGAACCCCCATTTGCAGGGGGGTTACACCCTTCCTGGCCTGGGAAAGCTTGACGTCCGCGTCAAGCAAGTACCCCCATAAGTTTCAACTGCAACCATATACATTTGCATTAGGCTCGCACATGTAATCATCAGTCAATATATCATTTTACCAGAACACATTTCTGAAACATTGCAGTCGTCACTCTTTACACAGTATTACATACACATTGTACCATAACTCAAGTTATTACCTCTTGTACATGAAACCTGAAGAGAGGGGCCCTTCCTATCAGTTACCTTGGGGCTGGACAGGGCAGGGCACCATATTAGAGGGCAACACAAGTAACTTGAGTTAGCACTGATGCTCAGTTTGGGCAATGAGCCGAGGGACACATACACTCCTTTATGGACAACATTGAGAGGCAAATCCACAGGCCTCCCAAGGGAATCATAACTGAGGTGCACCACAGGCTTTACAGCTCGACCAGTCTTTCTAGGGGAACTGTTACAGTCTCTGCACTCTGAGCCTCATTTTCAGCATTGTCCTCACTTGTCAGGAGTCTCCATGGGGTAGAGAGGCTAGAACTTGGGGCACTTTCAGCTCCAGGAGTTACAGTTTCTGAGTCCACAACATTTGGCTGCATGGAGATTTCGGACACTGGCAGTGGACTGTCAGGGCCTCAAAATACTCTTCTTGTTCGGGTGTATCACCAGTCTGCCCCAATCTATCATTTTCCTCCCTGAAAACTCAAACAGTTCAACCATGCACAATGATTCCATTTCATCTGATCTGATGCTTTGCACTTCACTTTCTGGGAGCAATGGCTCCAGGGATGGCTGGGGCTTAGACAGTCCAGAAGGCCCAGCTTTGTCTCCAGAATTGACTAGGGGATTGCCCCGAAACAATTGACTCAGTTCGTAAGAAGGATAGTATTCAAAGTCACTCTCACTTTCTTCCGATATGGACTGACAGTCATGCTCAACTGGGACTTGTGGAGGGGAACACTTTACTTTGCTTCTGTAGGTGCAGACTTTCTTGATCTTTTCTTAGCAGCAGCTCTAGTCACTGGTCCAGAGGGGCATCTTCTAGGGCTCAGACTCAATTAAGATTTGTCCAATGGGCAGTAAATGATTTATGCATTGTTTTTACATCTTTTGAATTATTCTCAGGCCTTACTTTGTACACTGGCAGATCATCTAGTTTGCCCACTACAATATGAGGAGATGGTGCCATCTGTCAGCAATCTTGTGCTTGCCATGCAGTCCCAGATTTCTTAGCAATACCCGATCTCCTCCTGGAGTTCCTGTGCTTTCACCTTTTATCATACACTTTCTTTGTTGGCCAGATTTCTTTTGGCAGCCATGGTTTGAAACCAGTTGGTATGCATGAGTTAGCTGGGCCTTTAACTTTTGCACATACTGTAAATAGTTGTCAGCTTGAACCCCATCAGGAGAGACCCCAAAACACACATCTACTGGTAGTCGAGCTTCTCTTCCAAACATCAGGCGGTGGGGAGAATCCAGTGGCATCACTTTTGGTGCAGTTATAAGCATGTACCAGGGTGCTAATTTGTTGGCTCCATCTAGGCTTGTCCTTTGGGTGCAGGGTGCCTAGCATATCTAGCAAAGTGCGGTTGAAACGTTCAGGCTGTGGGTCCCCTTGGGGGTGGTAAGGAGTGGTTCTGGACTTTCGCACTCCCCACAGAGAAAGCATCTCTTTGATCAGACGACTCTCAAAGTCTCTCCCTTGATCAGAATGGATTCTTTGTGGAGCCCCTTAGTGAACAAAAAAGTTTTCTACAAGTACTTTGGCCACAGTGGATGCTTTCTGGTCTTTGGTGGGGAAAGCTTGGGCATATCTCGTGAAATGGTCAGTGACCACCAGCACATTACTGATATTTCTTTGATCTGACTCCAAACTCAGAAAATCAATACAGACCAGCTCCATGGGTGCACTGGTGGTGATGTTAACAAGGGGCAACCCTCTGGGGCAAAGCTTTCCTCTGTAAGCTTAGCGACTACAAGTTCTGAATGTGTTGCTCCACATCAGCCCCATCTTAGGCCAATAGAATCTGGATCTCACCAAGTCAAGTGTTCTGTCTATACCAAGGTGCCCCATGTGGTTGTGCAAGGACCTCAGTACTGAGTCTCGAAGGCAGTGGGCAGCACTAGTTGTTGTTTGTCTACTTGTCCCCTCTGTCTACTGTTTCTCTGTATAACAGTTTATTGATCAGTTTCAACTTAGGACCTTCTTTGTATAACAGTGCAGTTCTCAAATCAGTGGGCGTAATTTGGACACATCTTTTCCTGCATAGAGGGCTTCTAAAGCTGCTTTGATCATGGGATCTGGATTGAGCCCGTCGAATACTGTCATTGTCCAGCTGAGGCAGTGCACCAATGTCTATTGCAGAAAAGTGGCAATAAGCAGCAGGTATGCAATTCTCAGAGGCTCCCAAGCAATCCACCATGCAGTCCACTGCGTCTGTGACATTTGTTCCTCCCTGTCAAACTTCCGCAGAGTGCCCGAATGTCAGGTTCTGCCAATCGGACCCAATCATTCTGGGAACAGGCCTCCGGGAGAGACATCAGCATCTATGTGGTTCAGACCTGCTCGGTATTCGAGAGCATAGTCATATGTAGATAATGCAGAAAGCCACCTATGGCCAGTGGCATCCAACTTAGCTGAGGTCTGCACATAGGTCAAAGGATTATTGTCAGTTTTACTAGTATTTTAGCCCCATACAGTACTCATGGAATTGGTCAACAATAGCCCACTTCAAAGCTAGGAGCTCTAACTTATGTGGGATAGTTCTTTTCGGATGGGTCAGGCTTCTACTGGCAAAAGGCCACTGGTCTCAGGCCATTCTCGTGCTCTTGGTACAACACAGCCCCAACCCTTGCAAGCTAGCATCAGTGTGCAGGGCGTAAGGTTTTCTTGGATCGGCATAGGCCAGCACTGGAGCATGGGTAAGTTGATATATGATCTCATGAAAAACGGTCTCACAATCAGAGTCAGCGGGCCCAAATACTTCACTCGGATGAAAAATACACTCTTTCAGTCTTGAGGGACGCTGACTTTGGTATTTTTTGTGGGTTGGGGATACCCTTAGTAAGGTTAAGTAAAGGCGGATCACTCTTGAATAGTCCTTGATGAGCGCCGATAATAACCACAGATCCCAGGAATCTTTGCAGTTCTTTTTAGATTTTTGGGCTGTGGCCAGGTGGTCAAGGCCTCAACTTTACTTGGGTCAGTCTCTATTCCCTCGGTGGATACTATGTGTCCCACATACTTTACTGATGTTTGAAAGAATTGACACTTATCAATGGACAGTTTAGGCCAAAGTCCTCCAGTCGGTCCAATACCTTAAATAATCTGCTCTCATGTTCCTCCAGTGAGCTGCCAAACACAATAACATCATCTAGGTATACCAGGCACTCTAGTAAGTTCATGTCCCCACTGCCGCTCCATCAATCGTTGAAAAGTGGCTGGGCTACCTGAAATCCCTTGAGGCATCCTCATGAATTCATAGAAGCCAAGTGGACAGATAAAGGCCGTCTTCTCACACACGGTCTTCTGGGGCCATCGGGATCTGGTAGTACCCACTGCGGAGATCCAGCACAGAGAACCACTTGCTCCCGTTTAGGCAGTCCAAAGCATCCTGAATGCGAGGCATTGTGTGCTGATCAGGGATAGTCGCCCGGGTTTAAGGTGCGATAATCCACACACATCCTTACTGTTCCATTCTTTTCCTCACTACCACAATGGGGGCACGCATAAGGGCTTCTGGATTCTTGTATTACACCAGCAGCTAACATCTCTTGCAGATGCCGTCTCACATCATCTATGTCAGCAGGTGCCAGGCGTCGAGACCTCTCACGAAATGGTCTTCGTCATGCAGCGGATATTGTGCTCAGCTCCTTGCACGCATCCTACATCCCATTCCTTTAAAGAAAACACCTGGTCTCTGGGCAAGCTTCTCACTGATCCTCACTTTCCATTCAGCTGGCAGCGGAGTCGCGAAATCAAACAAGTCAGGCGTTACTCTATCATTCTTCCTCGAACTCTTGCTGCTGGGTAGCACTGCAGTGTCTGCACAATGCACATTAGCCAGGATGCAACCTCTGTTTACTCGAATGTCTCTTTCAGACACATTATGAACTTGACCATTACCCTTCTGGCATAAGCATGGGCTCTAGCGGGCAAAATACTAGGCTTGACCAGCAGTCCCTCTGGCAATTTTCCATCGCCTGGTGCATCCAACATTAATATTTTATTCTTAACATCCTTTCTGATACGGACCTCTCCCTGTAAGGTACACTGGGCATTTGGCGCCAGGATCAGAGACTCAGGATCCTTCTTCCATACAATTCCGACCGGTTCCTCTGGTTCTGTTTTTCAGCATCTCTCTGTGCCTCATAGGCCTTCTTAATTAAAGCCGGAACTCTTAAAGCTCTACTAGTTTTGACCCCTGTTTTCATAATACAACTGTGCTAGCCTTTCCGAACATATGAGCATTTGTTCCAATCAACAAAGGACACCATCATACAGTCCAGTGGGGGGACACACTAAGGCTAGGGTCTCTACTTGTTCTGCCACTCCAGCCACGGAGGTGGGGAAAGACAGCCAAATTCGGATATACCCGGAATAGGGGTAGGCCTTCTCACTTAACCCCCATACATGCAGTCCTTCTAATGGTTGTAAGGGTACGTCTGACAAATGCTTCTGATACCAATCCTGGAACATAATTGTCACTTGGGAGCCACTGTCTAATACAGCTCTTGTAGACACTCCATTCACCTTTACAGTGGTCTCCATGGAGGACCCACTATTCTGGACCAGTCTGGAGAGGCGGTAGTGGGGCCTGGGCAACTGACCTTGCCACAAGGACGTGAATTAGCATTTTGGTGCCCTCACTGGGACTTGTGTCGCACCTCTTAACCACTGATTTCTTCTCCGAAGCTCTCTTGTAGCCTATATGCAACTTTGTCAGTGTCTTTTGGGGACTGGCATTCCCTTTCATGTGCCCATCTTTCCCACAATTATAGCAAAACATACTTTCTGGAGTTTGAGCTGGCGAGCGCCACACTGGGAGCCAGGGCGGGGTATTACTAACTGGAAACCTTGGTGCCATCTCTGTCTGCGGCGTGATAAGCATTTGGAGACATCTGTCAGTTTCTCCACTTCCATGGTCAAGGAATCGAGTTCGGAGCTGTTATCAGCAGGAGATACATGGGTGGGTACCCCACCCCCATAGCAGATGCAGTCGGATATAGGTCAGGGCCCGTACTTGCAGGCGTGGCCTTCATAAAGGGACTGTTTTTGAATTCCCGGATCTCTCTCAACAGTTCGCCCCATTGTGACATATCTTTTTCCTTGTCAGAGCACTCATTGACTGCCAACCTCTGCCCTGAACTTCACTTGATGGGTCACCCTCAGTCACTTTCGGGTGGTGCAGCAGCTATTGGTGCAGGTCCCTCACGAGGTCGTCTTTTCTCAACTCCTTGAATTTCTCTCATTAACTCTTCATGGGAGGGTAGGGATTCTAGTCGATCTGCCAGGCGTAACTTCAGACAACAGCAGTTCTGAGAAGGGGCAGACAAGGATCCTGTCCAGCCTGGTTCGGTCCAGTTCAATCGC
This sequence comes from Neoceratodus forsteri, assembly GCA_016271365.2. Lineage (NCBI taxonomy): Eukaryota > Metazoa > Chordata > Ceratodontiformes > Ceratodontidae > Neoceratodus > Neoceratodus forsteri. The sequence goes on from JADMNL010000031.1 coordinate 115,968,375, forward strand.
TGGCAAACTACCTTTTCTGAGGCATTCTTGCAACAATTTTTCCAGCCGAGATACATACACAGACAACAACTCCCTTGGTACTGTTGTGCATCTCTTACTCTCCACCATAGGTCCTCATCAGAATCTGGGCTCCCTACACATTCTCCAAGGCCTCAAGATAGGCCTGTGCAGTCGCTTCAGGGTTACTGGCCCGTTTAGCGCGGATGGTAGCCAGGCCGGGACCTCGGAGGCTCTCACTAACCCTCTTTGGCTCTGGGCCTCCGAGCATTGCCATTCTAGCACTTGGGGCAACATAGTCTATCCAGGTCTCCCAGTCATCCTCCCTTGGGGTGGGGAGGGTGCCAGAGAAGATCCTCAACCTCGTAAGAGTCGTGACTAATGGCAGGTGCAGAAATAGGAGTCTGCATTGGTTCAGCCACCATTACGGCACTGGAGCAGGAGGGTGTTGGGGAGGAACACCCCAGGTGGCAAGAATAGTTTCTTCAAGTCCTCCACAGTTTTCCCCTCTCCCAGCAACCATTCAGCAAATTTCTCCTCAAAAGTTTCAGATAGTGGTGGGGGCTGATTCCCCCCCGGGTCTTTACTGTCCTTAGTTATCACTCTCCAAGCAGTGAGGGCTCCCTCTGGGGTAATGGTCTGTGGCACTTTGGAGCTATCTATGGGATCCTTAAGCTCTACTAGGGCCAGGAAAGTGTGGGTGAGCAGATTAGCATGCCGACCCACCACCACAGGGTTTTGTAAACCTTCCACCTTGGAAAGTACTCCTGCACAGTGTCCGTATTGATACCCAGGGGATGTCCAGGATAAGCATAGCATTTTGGGGTCGATCTCCTCCCCAGTACACCACTCCACCAGCCGGTGCACAGCCACTTCTGTCGGGTACCCATTTTTTCTTAACAGTGGTTCGTGAATATGGCCACTAGAGGACACACAATCCCAGCGGTGAGCCTCAAGATGTAACCCCTAGATGGCGCTATCCCAGGGGCTACTACCCCTGCCTGATTTGCCACTAACAGGTTGAGGGCCTGGAGCCAATGGCAGTGCCTCCACCCAGAGGTCAGGGTTTGCAATAGTTAAACTAACTTGGTCACAGCCCTCTGGGACACTGCAACCCCTTTCTTCCCACTAGTGGCCCACACAATATATCAAATTACCTTCACAGTATACACTTACCCCAGGTCTGGTTCCGGCACTGGGACCTCCTGTGAAATGAGATACAGTGCAACAATCACAGTACAGTACTTTAACATAGACAAATACCTCCAGGCAGTATAACTTTGCTGAAACAAGCAGCTCTGATTTATTTAGGGGATATAACAAGGACAGAGGAAATCAGGTTAATTAGCTTATCACTCTAATAATCTACCTATGGCTCTGTGCACAGGCCTATCCCTATCAGTTACTGTCCCTGGGTACCCAAGCCCTAGTGGCTAGTCCAAACCGTGGCAGCTGGTAGGGGCCCTTTCACACAGAGAAAGGAGAATTAAACAGTCAGCAGTACAGTAATTCCATTTGGATTTAATGTGGCAATTCAACAGGAGTGACCCTGAATTAGTACTCACGACCTCCAAATAAGATAGGGTCCTTCAATGTCAGCAGGGCTCACTTGAGGTACACAAACCTCTTCACACATCCATATAAAAGAAAGCACTATACCAGGCAGGCTGCATCTGTATTCCGATCGCAATTACTGCACAATACCCGGAGAACACACAGCAGATTCAGTTCCTGACAGACCGAGTGCAATTTTCAGCAATTCTTCCAGTCTTCTACAGGGTGAGCCTGGTTTCTACTCTTCAGAGATCCTTTGATTCTTTTCACAGGACGGATTCAGTCTAACAAGCTGCAGACCGAACTCTGGGCCTTACACACGTTTTTGACTAAAACTGCACACTGAAAAAGCACAGGGCTCCTTCCTTCTTCACTGCCAAAGCTCAACTGAAACTCCAACCGACAAAACCGGCACTTCCTTTGAGTTCCTCCCAGTTCTTGACTGGATTGGCTGTCACTCACAATAGACTGCTGCTGTTGGTCCAAAAGGCACTGAAGTCTAAACTACATCTCCCAGAGTCACTGCCCATACAATCCTCTTGTGGCTGGCTCAGATTATGAGTCCAAGTTCTGATTCGTCCAAGGCACCATTTTAGAGCTAGCTTACCCCACACTGATTGGTCCAGTTCAGCAGTTCAAAACTAGAATGGGGAACTAGCAGACACAGTTCTGACTGCAAAGAAAGCAGGTTAGACAAACTGTAATTTCATTATTACTCTAAATAATTTCTGGCAAACAGTTACATCTTTCAGATAGGTTCCTTTGCACTCTAGTGACTGCAAAATGAAGTGAATTGGCAGCAGCTCGAGTGGTACTCAGAGAAGTACACAGTCCCCCCATACAAACTAATTATGTCTGCAAGCAGACAGCTCTTAAAGAGACAGTACCAGAGGTTCTAAAAACACTCACTGATAAATGGCTTAAATGCCAAACACCATTCAGGCTTGGAGCACTCAAGCAAGCTCCTGGAAGTCTTTTGGGAACCCCCATTTGCAGGGGGGTTACACTTGCTAACCTGAAGGTCATCTGATAGGATTACCCACAGGTCCCTTTCCATTTTTGTTGTTGTTACTACCTCACCCCGCATTGTGTAATCTTCCCCTGGGTTTTTGTTTCCCAGGTGCATTATTTTGCACTTTTTTGCACTGAATCCAAGCTGCCATACTTCTGACCATTCCTCCAACCTTGCCAAGTCCCTTCTTATCCTTTCCACACTTGCTTGTGTATCAGCCCTGTTGTAGATCTTTGTGTCATCTGCAAAGAGGCATACTTTTCCTTTCAGTCCCTCTGCAGTCACTTATAAAGACGTTAAAAAGGACTTCATTTTATCTCTGACTCTTCTGTGAGAGAAATGCCAAATTTAGGAGGGACCTAAAACATTTTTAATTGAAAAAAAAAAAATAAATAATCAGGGATGTCCCTGAAAAACAGGGACAGTTCAGAGGCACGAATGTAGGACATGAAAGTTCATGGAGAGAACCTGCCAACTTTGATGTAGGATTGAACATATCTGACAGCTGTCTGGGGACACATTTCTTCACTAAATGTATTTCTGCCGAGAATCAATTTTAGGGAGTCAGTTTTATGCTGGGGGGTGTGGGCACTTTACACAGGAGCAGTTCTTCTTAATTTTGCTACTGGAACGGAGTCAGAAATTTAATTTCACTCCCGCATATTACTCAAAACATTCGTCACTGGGGAGCTCTGTGATTGGTTAGGTGCATTCCCACAATCTTTAGTTCCAGAAATATCTTCAGCTCCATGAGGAGCACCATCAGTATATTTTCGTGGAACAAGGATAAGTTAAGGTGCAACATGCATAGCGGTGGGCCTGATACGTGGCGCTTGTGAGATATGACCCTGAGGGATACACAGCCTGGAGTGGTGTTGCTTCCTGCCTTGATCTGACCAGGACAGCCCTGTTTTGGTTACTGCAACAAAATAAAAGGAGAATGGAAGAAGGCATCCTGATCTGAGACTCATTTTTTTTTTTTTTAGTTTCATTAGAAAGATGCAGGGGGAGAAAAAGTAGTGGGAACATAAATAACTGAAATTAAATATGACAAGTAATTTATCGAATGAAAATGAACGTAAATAAACAAAACATGAAAAAGGGAGCATTGGTTTTGATTGTCTTAAGAGATTATGTGGGCCTGATTTTTAAAATGTAAGTGGCACATTAACAGGCTTAGCGCCAAACTAAGTGTTCACAGCGCAGCCAACAGGCAGTTAGCGAAGCCGCTACTACTCTAAAAATGACTGAGTGCGTCACTAAGCCATTACTGTGGTAATGCTATGGACCCCAATGCACCCATGCAAGTGAGGGGTTCTGCCATGCATCTTGGGTACACTGGTATCTTTAACGATTCCTGAAAATGCTAACAGTCTGCAAGCACAGCGCTAGTCATGGCTTCCAGGAATCATGTTTTAATAACAGGCTAATGATAGCATGCTGTTAAAATATTGGAACCGAGCGTCACCCTTCTCAACCTGGTGCCCATTGTGAGTGTACTGTTATTCCCTGGTGCCCATTGTGACTCCACTCTTATTCCTGGTACCCATTGTGAGTGCACTCTTATTCCCTGGTGCCCAATGTGAGTGCACTCTTATGCCCTGGTGCCCATTGTGAGTCCACTCTTATTCCCTGGTACCCATTGTGAGCATACTCTTACTCCCTGGTGCCCATTGTGAGCATACTCTTACTCCCTGGTGCCCATTGTGAGTGTACTCGTACTCCCTGGTGCCCATTGTGAGCATACTCTTACTCCCTGGTGCCCATTGTGAGTGTACTCTTACTCCCTGGTGCCCATTGTGAGCATACTCTTACTCCCTGGTGCCCATTGTGAGCATACTCTTATTCCCTGGTGCCCATTGTGAGCATACTCTTATTCCCTGGTGCCCATTGTGAGTGCATTCTGATTCCCTGGTGCCCATTGTGAGTGCACTCTTATTCCCTGGTGCCCATTGTGAGCATACTCTTATTCCCTGGTGCCCATTGTGAGTGCACTCATATTCCCTGGTGCCCATTGTGAGTGCAATCTTATTCCCTGGTGCCCACTGTGAGTGCACTCTTATTCCCTGGTGCCCATTGTGAGTGCACTCTTATTCCCTGGTGCCCATTGTGAGTGTACTCTTACTCCCTGGTGCCCATTGTGAGCATACTCTTATTCCCTGGTGCCCATTGTGAGTGCACTCTTATGCCCTGGTGCCCATTGTGAGTGCACTCTTATTCCCTGGTGCCCATTGTGAGTGCACTCTTATTCCCTGGTGCCCATTGTGAGTGCACTCATATTCCCTGGTGCCCATTGTGAGTGCAATCTTATTCCCTGGTGCCCACTGTGAGTGCACTCTTATTCCCTGGTGCCCATTGTGAGTGCACTCTTATTCCCAGGTGCCCACTGTGAGTGTACTCTTATTCCCAGGTGCCCATTGTAAGTGCACTCTTATTCCCTGGTGTCCAGTGATCACTCCTCATTCCTTGACCAATCCCCACTGGCACTGTAACAATAATATGCTTACCTGGTGTCCAGTGGTCTGTACTGCCTCCTGAGTGCCTCAAACCCCCTTACCAAACACCTCCCACTACAACAGTCAACACTTACCCTCCACTCATCTCCCTGGCCACTGTCTGCCCCACACAAGTCCCGTATAGCTATACGCCACTGTATAGAGATACAAGACTTGCTGTCTAGAAATAAAGTCAGTGCACAGCACTACTGTGTATGTGTGCACACTTTGTTTATTTTCATCTTCATATAAGTTTTAACTTAAACTTGGCCAAATTGCCAGATTTATGCACCAAACTTGGGTGGTGGCCTTTGGACCACCACACCCTCATCATCACTTTACTGATGACTCATAAAACTCGCACCCAACATGGGTGTTTGGTGGGCAATTGCCAAACACCCATATTGGGTGACAGTTACAAGTCATCGCAGTTTCTAAGCATAGGAGCTATAATTGAGAGACAGAGTAGGAGTACATACTAAGAGCATTTCAAATAAAAGATCAGAACATTATTTTTATTTATTTATTTAACCAGGAGTAGCACACTAAGCTGAAAGCTTTTTTACAGGAGCAACCTGGGAGCACAGGGAAGTTAAGTGAACTTGCTCAGGGTCACACAGTATGCAAGTGGAAGCTGTGGGATTCAAACCCAGGTCTGGTCTGCTGGATGTCACCAGATTTGCAGCTCAGAGCCTTAAACCACTGCGCTATACTGCCTCGCCAGTGGAAGATACATTAGGATACTGTAACTATGCACACAGAGCAACATGGTCCCCATTCCTAATGCAGCTTTAATCATGGAAACCTATTTCTGAAGCGTGCAGGCCCACTTTAAAATCAGTGACACAATAGCAGCCTGAATACTTGCCATATACAGCTGCTTTACTTAGTGGGGAAAATACACCCACATGATATGCCGAGTGCTATGTTTTTGATGAAAAGCCTCTTTATTTATTATGAGGCTTATAAATGTAAAAGGCTGACTGAGGGACCATTACGCTGCAATGATAGCTAGGATTGATACTTTTATAACCCTTTTTCATTTATTTCCATATGGAAGGATATTTTTCTCTGTTTTTTCATGAAACCTTGGGTTGTTTATGTTGTAAATTTTTCTGCCTCCTCGGGCTTTTTAAAATCTGAGGTAGTGCTGTATGGTGTGTGCATCATCCGATCCACCAGGATATCCCAAGGTATGGAGTGTGCACCATCCAATTTGCAAGGATATCCCAAGCTACAGAGTGTGCACCATCCAATCTGCCAGGATATCCACAGGTACGGAGTTGGCACCATCCGATCTGCCAGTATATCCACAGGTATGGAGTGTGCACCATCCGATCCGACAGGATATCCACAGTTACAGAGTGTGCACCATCCGATGCCAGCCTATCCACTGGTATAGAGTGTGTGCCATCTGATCCTACAGGATATCCACAGTTAGAGTGTGCACCATCCGATGCCAGGCTATCCACAGGTATAGAGTGTGTGCCATCTGATCCGACAGGATATCCACAGGTACAGAGTGTATGCCATCCGATGCCAGGCTATCCACATGTATAGAGTGTGCACCATCTGATCCAACAGGATATCCAGAGGTACAGAGTGTGCACCATCCAATGCTAGGATATCCACAGGTACAAAGTGTGCACCATCCGATGCTAGGATATCCACAAGTACAGAGTGTGCACCATCTGATGCTAGGATATCCACAGGTATAGAGTGTGTGCCATCCGATCCAACAGGATATCCAGAGGTACAGAGTGTGCGCCATCCGATGCTAGGATATCCACAGGTACAGAGTGTGCACCATCTGATGCTAGGATATCCACAGGTACAGAGTGTGTGCTATCTGATCCAGCAGGATATCCAGAGGTACAGAGTGTGCACCATCCAATGCCAGGATATCCACAGGTACAGAGTGTGCGCCATCCGATGCTAGGATATCCACAGGTACAGAGTGTGCACCATCTGATGCTAGGATATCCACAGGTACAGAGTGTATGCCATCCGATGCTAGGATATCCACAGGTACAGAGTGTGCATCATCTGATGCCAGGATATCCACAGGTACAGAGTGTGCACCATCCAATGCCAGGACATCCACAGGTACAAAGTGCGCACCATTCAATGCCAGGATATCCAGAGGTACAGAGTGTGCACCATCTGATGCTAGGATATCCACAGGTACAAAGTGTGCACCATCTGATGCTAGGATATCCACAGGTACAAAGTGTGCACCATCCAATGCCAGGATATCCACAGGTACAAAGTGTGCACCATCTGATGCTAGGATATCCACAGGTACAAAGTGTGCACCATCCAATGCCAGGATATCCACAGGTAAAGAATGTGCGCCATCTGATACCAGGATATCCACAGGTACAAAATGTGCACCCTCCAATGCCAGGATATCCACAGGTAAAGAGTGTGCGCATTCTGATACCAGGATATCCACAGGTACAAAGTGTGCACCATCCAATGCTAGGATATCCACAGGTACAAAGTGTGCACCATCTGATGCTAGGATATCCACAGGTACAAAGTGTGCACCATCTGATACTAGGATATCCACAGGTACAAAGTGTGCACCATCTGATGCTAGGATATCCACAGGTACAGAGTGTGCGCCATCCAATGCCAGGATATCCACAGGTACAAAGTGTGCACCTCCAATGCCAGGATATCCACAGGTACAAAGTGTGCGCCATCCAATGCCAGGATATCCACAGGTACAGAGTGTGCGCCATCCGATGCTAGGATATCAACAGTTACAAAGTGTGCACCATCTGATGCTAGGATATCCACAGGTACAGAGTGCACCATCCGATGCCAGGATATCCACAGGTACAAAGTGTGCACCATCCAATGCCAGGATGTCCACAGGTACAGAGTGTGCGCCATCCAATGCCAGGATATACACAGGTACAAAGTGTGCACCATCCAATGCCAGGATATCCACAGGTACAAAGTGTGCACCATCCAATGCCAGGATATCCACAGGTACATAGTGTGCACCATCCAATGCCAGGATATCTACAGGTATGGAGTGTGCACCATCCAATCTGACATGATATCCACAGGCATAGAGTGAGCGCCATCTGATGCCAGGATATCCACAGGTATACAGTGTGCACTATCCGATCCACCAGGACATCCACAGGTACGAAGTGTGCACCATGCAATCTGCCAGGATATCCACAGATACAGAATGTGCATCATATGATCCACCAGGATGTCCACAGGTATGGAGTATGCACCTCCTAATCCACCAGGATATTCACACGTATGGAGTATGCACCACCTAATCCACTAGGATATCCACAGGGACAGAGTGTGTGCCATCTGTTCCGCCAATATATCCACAGGTATGGAGTATGAACCACTTAATCCACCAGGATATTCACAGGTATGGAGTATGTACCACCTAATCCACCAGGATATCCACAGGGACAGAGTGTGTGCCATCTGTTCCGCCAATATATCCATAGGTATGGAGTATGAACCACTTAATCCACCAGGATATTCACAGGTATGGAGTATGCACCACCTAATCCACCAGGATATTCGCAGGTATGGAGTATGCACCACCTAATCCACCAAGATATTCACAAGTATAGAGTATGCACCACCTAATCCACCAGGATACCCACAGGGACAGAGTGTGTGCCATCTGTTCCGCCAATATATCCACAGGTATGGAGTATGAACCACTTAATCCACCAGGATATTCACAGGTATGGAGTATGCACCACCTAATCCACCAGGATAATCACAGGTATGGAGTATGCATCAGCCAATTTGCCAGGATATCCACAGAGACAGAGTGTTTGCCATCTGTTCTGCCAATATAGCCACAGGGATGGAGTGTGCACCATGCAGTCCGCTAGTATATCCACAGGTACAGAGTGTGCGCCATCCAATCTGCCAGAATAGCCACAGGTATGCAGTATGTACCAGCTAATCTGCTAGGATATCCACAGGTACAGAGTGTGTGCCATCTCTTCCACCAAGGTATCCACCGGTATGGAGTGTGCACCATGCGATCCACTAGGATATCCACAGGTACAGAGTGTGCTCCATCCAATCTGCCAGGATATCCACAGGTATGGAGTGTGCACCATCTGATTTGCCAGGATATCCACAGGTATAGAGTGTTCACCATCCAATCTGCCAGGATATCCACAGGTATGGAATATACACCATCTGATCTGCCAGGATATCCACAGGCTTAAGACAGTGCACTATCCAAACATAACCAATCCAGTTAGCCCAATCATTGGCCACCAGTTCATGGCGCATCCTGGAGCAAGTCACTTAACTTCCATATGTTTTAGTCCCACCCAGTTGTAAAATGAAGTGGTAAAGGATGACAGGGGGAAGGGACTGCTGTGAGGTATTCCTACTCCCTCCACACACCTCACATGAGCTGAAGGCAAGTGTAGTTTATATGGAGGTGAGTACTGATAATTATTTCAAACAGTTTCTGCCATGGGTGCAGCCACTGGAGAGGATAAGTGGAACCAGTCACCCTCAACATTTTAGGCTCTGCAGAATGGCCAATGACATTGGGATTGTGTGAAACAATCAGTAAATCTCTGTCCCCCCTACCAACATTTTAGCCCTGGTTAGTTGCACCCATGGCTTCTGCACCTCAAAATGGCAGCGGGTGCACAACTCATATAAATATGTACCCTGTGATAATCACATGGGTGCCAGACCACATCCAGTACCGTGTGGTAGACACATGGGTTCCAGATCATACCTAATACCGCGTAGTAGTCACATGCGTCCCACACCACACTCAGTACTGTGTGGTTAGTCACATGAGTCCCATACCACACTCAGTATCATGTGGTAGTTACATGGGCCCTGGACCACACCCGGAACTGAGTGGTCGTCACATCTGTCCTAGACCACACCCAGAACCATGTAGTAGTCACATGGGTCCCAGACCACAGTGGTAGTTACATGGGTCCCAGACCACACCCAGTACTGTCTGGTAGTCACATGGGTCCCAGACCATACCCAGAACCATGTAGTAGTCACATGGGTCCCAGACCACACTCAGTATCATGTGATAGTCACATGGGCCCCGGACCACATCCAGTACCATGTGGTAGTTACATGGGTCCCAGACCACAGTGGTAGTTACATGGGTCCCAGACCACACCCAGTACTGTTTGGTAGTCATGTGGGTCCCAGACCATACCCAGAACCATGTAGTAGTCACATGGGTCCCAGACCACACCCAGTACAGTGTGGTAGTCACATGGGTCCCATACCACACTCAGTATCATGTGGTAGTCACATGGGCCCCGGACCACACCCGGAACTGAGTGGTCGTCACATCTGTCCCAGACCACACCCAGAACCATGTAGTAGTCACATGGGTCCCAGACCACAGTGGTAGTCACATGGGTCCCAGACCACACCCAGTACTGTCTGGTAGTCACATGGGTCCCAGACCATACCCAGAACCATGTAGTAGTCACATGGGTCCCAGACCACAGTGGTAGTTACATGGGTCCCAGACCACATCCAGTACTGTCTGGTAGTCACATGGGTCCCAGACCATACCCAGAACCATGTAGTAGTCACATGGGTCCCAGACCACACCCAGTACAGTGTGGTAGTCACATGGGTCCCAGACCACAGTGGTAGTTACATGGGTTCCAGCCCACATCCAGTACTGTCTGGTAGTCACATGAGTCCCAGACCACACCCAGAACCATGTGGTAGTTACATGGGTCCCAGACCACAGTGGTAGTTACATGGTTCCCAGACCATGCCCAGTACTGTATGGTAGTCACATGAGTCCCAGACCACACCCAGAACCATGTAGTAGTCACATGGGTCCCAGACCACACCCAGTACAGTGTGGTAGTCACATGGGTCCCAGATCACACCCAGTACCATCTGGTAGTCACATGGGTCCCAGACCACACCCAATATCGTGTTGTAGTGACATGGATCTCAGACCACACCTAGTACTGTGTGTTAGTCACATGGGTCCCAGACCACATCCAGTACTGTGTGGTAGTCACATGAGTCCCAGACCACACCCAGTACCATGTGGTAGTCACCTGGGTGCCAGTTGTTTAAGTGATCATGGCCAGTAGTGTCTGCTATTCATGTAGGTCCCAGTCAATCAGAAAGCTTAAATTTCTCTGTAAAGTTTTATAGTTGGGTAAAAGCAGACCCCCCCCAAAACACACACACACTTGTTACATCTTTGTCTGTTGGGATACCCTGGGTAAATAATTTGAAAAATATCTAAAAAAATCTGTACCTTCATCTCAACCCATACATTTGACTATGTGGACATTATATAGGCTTCAAGTTTCACGGAAGAATTCCTGAAATGTGAGACTGCTGAAGCCTAAAAGCTCCTGTAAATTCCTGATGTTGTAATTTAGGAATACTATCACAAGAAAACCCCACGTGTCATTTACCTGAACTTCATAAAAGTTACTGTTGTTATACCCGTGTCATGGGGGTGTGTGGTTAATTAAGCAATAATACACAACAAGGTGTGTGAGATTGTGGGATATTGTCCTGCATCAGGTGCGTTGTGAGGCATGCGGCCATAGGCTGAGTAACTTCAACCACCTGAGAAGGGATCATATCCCACGATATTGCACACCTTGGTGTGTATTATTATGAATAGGAAATGGACTGTTTTAATTTTGTTGACTGTCAGCATGACCTACTTTCAGACCAAGATTAATGTGCAAAGATATCATCCCACTGAATGTGGTCACATCCAATCAGATTTGAGGATTTGACCATCCATTTCATAGTACATTATAGTTCATGACACTTGAAAATGAATTATTGCTAGAAGTAACTTAATGTCATTGCTCATTTTGCACAAATCAGAACCGAAGCACTAAAAAAAAAAGCGCCAAACATCACGTAAGGTCAACTAACAAAAAAGAAAAAAGGAAAATATAACTGAGACCTACTTGTGGTAAAGGTCAGTCTGAAAGGAGACAACATCATTTGATGTTTAAATGTGACTTTATAGATAGGGCTGAAAAACAGGCGCTGATCAAAGGAAAGTGTTTCAGGCTAGAACACCGAGTTCACTGCTGGCTTTAGTCCTGTGTGCTACACTAGTTGTAAGTTTTCTTTCATGCTTATGATGACCCCGTGCTAATAAAATCCATTTGCTGTTAACTAGAAAGATATTGCCAAGTATTTTTTGCATTTCTTTTTTTGTTCTGTTTCTTGAAATCTCCTAAATTATCCTGGACTGCATTTGTGTCAAAACCTAGTGGTGTGCATACTGTGGTATACCAGGAGTACATATGACTCAGTTCTGCGCTTGACAAACCATTGGTAGATGCAGTTACCAAGGTTTAATGGTAACATTCATGGGTGGTCAAATGGTGCACAATGTTTGTGTCACGATATTCCATGTGACATAGATGTCAAGACACCATGGTAAATGTTACATCTGTCCCATCCCGGGAAGGGGGGGACACCCTTGATTAACCATTACACAACTGGGTAGGCTCAATTTTCAGACATAGTGTTATGCCCCAGATCATTTTATTTATTCTAATGCATGTATTTTTTTTTCGTATTGCTTTTTCCTCCCTGTGGAAGGTAGGCAGGCTCTCAGCCTTATCTCCGTTTCCTGTGGCTGATGGTCACCTCACTTGACTCACCAAATCTGAGTCTTCCATGGATTTTACCCCATTGTGGGACCAGGAGGAGAAAGGCCACCCCCCCACTACACAAATCCAGATTTGCCCAGGCAGTCAGATGGCAGCTTGGGCTATGGGGGAGTGAACAGGACTTTGTGACGCCCACCTTCCCCAATGTCTTTGTTTCCCTTCCTCTACCTCAGCGACACATCAGGACATGCGCATGGAGGTGTGCACGCCCTGCAGAACTGCAGACCTTCCCTTCGAGATGGTCGTGGACCTGCACTACACCAGGCCTCCACCCAGTGACAGTCAGAGACACAGACGGTTGGCCACCCCTCTCCAGAGAAAGGAGAGCAGTCCCTGGGACATTCAGTCCTCTCCCAGCCAGCTGACCCCCAGCAACCCTTACTCATTCCTGAACGTGGGTCGCCGGCAGGGCAGGAGGTAAGGCATTCAACGCCACCAGGCCAGCCCTTATTTATTTAATTATTTCAAACGCTTTACCAAGAAAGACATACTGAGCTGCTAGCAGCTCATTTCCAGATGGGTCATGGGGGGGGGGTGTTGGTGGAGGGAGGAAGCAGTACAGTAGATGTAAGAATAAAACTACATTAAACATTTGAGCGATCTCAATAGCCAGCAACAAGAAAACCAGTGCAGCAGTTAATGAGCGAGTGCAGTGCTTAACAAATATACAAAACCAATACACAGCCGTTCAGCAGGGTCCTGAGGAAGAAGCTTGCACTCGATCAATAACGGAGTCCAACCACATAAAATGGTGGGGGGGGGCATAACTGGGATGGGGGAACTATGGTCCATACTGTGCTATGGTTCATACTCCAGTTACAAGGGCCAGAAGAAGGCTTAGGAGCCCATTTAAACCACTCCCCTACTAGTCAGTGGTAATAGGAATGTTTACCCATGGTCAAAATAAAACGGTCCAATTTTATTTCACATTTATTTTTACTTACTACTTCCTTCTCAGGTAAACTGTTCCAAGGTCCCACCACATGCTGCGTACAGCAACAAATAAAGAGACCTGCATGTTTCTGTTTTAATATAATGGGGTTCAAGGTGCGCCTTGTTGCACTGGCATACAAATATGGTAGTCTGAGAAACTGTGATCTTCACCGGGGGGGGGGGCACAGAGGCCCACTGGCGCTGATCAAAAGATGCAAATTAAGGCACCCAACTGTTACTGTGGGCAAACATGGTACATGCACAGAAGGGTGCATCATATCAGCACGTTTTCATAAACACGGCGTACTGCCATGTAAATACATGTATGGGGTGGTACCATCCCCAACCATACCCTCAGGCTGCTTCTCTCCCTTGAATGAATATGTACATGATGCCACTCCCAGTCTCCCATTCCTCACTGGTGTATGTGGCAGACCAGTGGGCCCCTAACCAGTCACCACAGTCGTTAAGTTCCTAATAGTCTGGTAGCTCCCCCTGTCTGGCCAAGTCAAGGGGGACAAAACACATGTGGGCTGCGCAAAACGTTGGGTGTTCCTCCCTAGGGAGGCTATGCAAGTTATTTTCACTGTCATGAAAAACTTCAAGAAAAAATGTTTACAGGTATTTGTTTTACTACGCCAAAATAAGGGCTGTATTTCATGCAGTGAGGCGCTGTGCCCAGTGTTTTTGTTTTGTGGGAACTGGTAGAATCCCTTTGAAACTTCCATTGAACTGTACTGCCTTTGTAGTCAGCTGAAGGTGTTAAAAACAGGTGTATTTCAGAACACAGCTTGCCTTCTGTCGAACTGCTGATCTGCTATTGCCTCCCCTTTCCAGTCACAGTATGTCTGCTAAAGCCAACAGCTAGTGCTAGGTAAAGTCTAGATTTCCAGTTCACGCAGATTATAGACATGTGGGCTGCGCTACAGTCTCTTACCAGCCTGTCCTAGTAGAATGTATTTACAACAGAGCTAAAAAGCACCCACGCACAATAGACCATGCACTGTACTGCAGAGTGTTTGAAAATTGTAGGGGAAAGGAACAATCAAGGCATCAATTTGTTGCCCTTTGAAAGGAAAAAGGCTTTCTGGCTGTTGTTTATATATACTATTTTGACAAAAGGACCCATACACAATGCTTCCCCATCAAATGTCGATTATCTGTGCATATGTATGTATTTTGTTGAACATTAAACAGCTGCTTTACGTGTCTGCATTCACGTTCCTACGCTGCCAGTATCTAACACATCGATCTGTATCAGCTTTGGTACATTTTGTGTGTAACAGGTGCCGTTTATAACAAAAGGCTCATGCTCCCCCTCGCACCTGCAGAGGGGTGTTTATGCAAAGGTCACCTCTACACACCCATGATTAGGGCAGCTGGTCCTTGATCCCAGACTGTGCACATGGCCACACAAGCGGGTGGGACGGGGTGGACTAGGGGTTGGTGCAGAACTGCGCCACATCCTTTGATGAAGTCTCAGTGGTATAGAAGCCTGATGGAGACGGTGATGGCTACACAGCTCCTAGGGTTGCAGTAGCTGCTATGCATCTCCACCCAATTGCCCACAACTTTGTCTTCTGGGCCGAATAAGCCCCCTCCTCTAACCCCCAGCCCTCAGAGCCTCCACGATCGGCTCTGCACAGTACTGGCACTTGACAGAGATATTTCTGATTTCATTTTTTCCCCATATTATGTTTATGTTGCCTGGCAAAGGTAGACTTGGGCTCCATTCTACCCCACCTCACTGACCCCCACCATCCATCATCTCCCCAGGCCTTCCTGATCAGGCAGGTACCTCCACAGATTGCCTTCATGGTGGGGTCAGGATGGGGAGGGCTGTCCTTCCCCCCCCCCAATGTCATAATCCAGTAGGCCTGCAGGTTCATCTTGGTGGTGAGGCGGAGGGAGCTTGGTGCACAGAGCATCACTGATGCATGACTCACCGTGTTTTCCTCCATTTTCTCCTTTGCCCTAGCTGCAGCAAACTCAGGTTGCACATGTACATGGAGGCACGTATGCGTCCTAGAACCGCAGCTTCTCCCTCCCCTGTTGCATGTCTGCTGCTTGTGCATCAGTGCTACCACTAGGCCTCCACCTGGAGGCAGCCAAGAGCCAAGACAGCACACCACTCCAATCCAAGAGAGGAGAGCTGCCAGGTGACTATGCAATCCTCTCTCAACTGTCCCCCCAGCTGACCTGAGCTTATTCTTGCACTCGGGTCACTGGCGTGGCGAGAGGTAAAGCACACAGCATCTCAGCCCTCTACACCACCGGGCTGGATCCAACATTTTAAAATTATTATACATTCCTGTGGGAACAAAGGCAGTCCTTTGAGGGCTGCCGTAACCTGTCATCCCCCTGCTCTCTGTGGAGGCACAGACCAACTGGCAGCCTGGCACAGACATCCGATTGAATGCCTGTAATCCAGAAAGCACCACCGCTCCTTCTGCTCCTACTCCCATGTGTGGATCCACACTAGTGGAGCACAGTGGGCAGGGGTTATGGATGCTGTTCAGTGCGGATGGGCATCTGGCTGCCTACCGCTATTTATTTTATTTTTATTTTATTTATTTGTTCTAGGATTACAAATACCTTTGAGCCAGGGCTCTTTTAGAAAGGTTCCACGTCACTGGTACAATTGAGACAAACATAAGTAAAGATAACAGTTTATAAAATAAACAAAAACAAAAAAACATAGTCTTGTAGAGGAAAAAAGAACAATAAGGTGAAACTTTGGGAAGGGGAAGGGAAATGAGGAGGGTGAAATCTGGGAGAGGGAGGTAGGTGGGGGGCAGAGAGAGGAGAGGAGAGGTAGAAGGCAGGTAAGAATAGAATAGAGGTAGTGCAGCCGGATGGCATTTGTCATGGGCCAGCAGGGTAGGTGAAGATGAGGGGGGGGGGGGTGCTGGCAAAGTGCAGAAGCAGATGTGGATCCAAAAGGGAATCTTCAGCTATAGAACCAAAAGACATGTTTAGCCACAACAGTCACAGAGGCTGGAGGCAGTGAGTGTTAGGCGGAGCCAAGTCTTTAAAGTGCTGAGCGATAGTGAGGATGAGATGTCGCTGGGAAGACCATTTTACCAACTAGTGGCCCGGTAAGCAAAGGATCTTTGGCCTTGTGTTGTGCGGCAATGCGGGATTTGCAGAAGCTGAGGTTTCGATCCCCTGGTATGGCGGGTGTGGATTCTCAGTTGTATGAGGGCACAGACTCCAGGGGGGGCAAGGCCCAGCAAGATTTTCTTAGTAGTAATACAAGTTTGGTGTTTTATTCGATTGGCAAGATTCAACCATCCAGTTTGAGAATAGAGGTCACAGGTGTGAGTTAGGCATTGGGAGCCAGTGACAAGTCGACAGGCCCTGGATATGCTCGATCCATGTGTATCTTAGGGCTCTTTGCAGATTGGTTCCCTAAGTTTTCTTCTGTTATTTGTATTTATAAAATTTACATTTATTTATTTATTTAATAGTTGGAAACCGGGAAAGGCACTCTGAGCCAAGACTCGTTTCCAGATGCGGATAGGCAAAGGGTAGCGTATAACAAAATAGCATTTGTACACAGTAATGCAGAGGATTATATAGCTTTAAATAGATACAGAGTATAATAAGTAGATAGCCGTGATACACGGCATAACAGAGTAGTCACACATCAAGATACAAACAATGGAAAGAGCAGCGGTACAGGGTTACAGGGGCAATGCCTTGGTGCAAGACAGAGTGATAACAATAGTATATACAACAACGAGGTAGTCATAACAGCAGTTCATATACCCAACGGATATTAACGGTTGGCGCTGGAGGGACAGGGGTGGAGGAGGATTTGGGTGAGGGGAGGGGCATGAGAATTGTTAAACTAAGGAGTGAGTGGCAGAGACATGGAGGGAGGGGGAGACGCCTGAAGTGATTTTTTGACACTGACAGTAAGAAAAATGTGACTGGCTGAACCACATTGTGTAACCTTGACGTACAGTGTGTCTTACCACATGGTTGTCTCGCAGCCAAATTTAAGATATCTCTCTCAGACATGTTTTCAGCTGAAACATTTTATAAGCATAATAACCCACTCCAGGGTATTCAGTAAGACAGACTTCACTGCACTTTCTTGGAAGTTAAAGGCACTTGGCTGTGCCTCGTGGTTCTCAACCAACCTGGGGTGTGTGGTAAGATCTGTGTCACTGCACACCCTGCTGTGGATTATTGCTTTCAAGATAGTGTACATGGATGGGCCCTCTTCCCCATAGAAATAGCCATCATAGTGTAACCAGCCTCTCTCTGCTCCCAAGCTTGAGGCAGGTTACGAGGAAGCACTCGAATGGTTAACCTGGTCCCTGAGGGCTGTTTCCAGCTGGGCCTCAGCCAGGAGAGAGGGTGCCTGACTGCTTGCGTCTTCACACCTTTTGAATTGCCCAGAGGCCCAGAGCCTGAATATTCATGGCCCTACCCTTTCCCCTAAAAAGAAGATGAGACTATCTAAGCCTTGCATCTGGCCCAAGGTGGGGGAACGAGATTGTTCCAGAGTTTTGCTGCAGAAGGGTTTGGAGTACCAACAGAGAGAGAGACAGCCTGCAGGAGCCATGCTTCTTCTTCTTTCCTCTCCAGGGGTGGGAAGGGACCCCCTGGATGACAGCAGCCCTGGGAGAGTGGATCCTTGTAATATTGCCTCGATGGAGGGGTGGCATGTGATTATATCAGCCTGAGAAGCACCAGGGAGTAGGAGTGGGCCTTCTCTCAATGAAGGCTGCTGGGGCCATGCAGATCCTTTCCTCAGTATGCAAGATGAAGGAACACGTCCCTGAGAAGCTCAAGGAATAATTGGTACCAGAGTAAGCAGATGCTGTCACAAACGCACTCAGCAGGTCAGGCTCCCACAGTGCCATCCTCAGAGCGCAATAGTGTGAACAGGTAACAGACAGGGTAACCGTCCTGTTTGCTTTTGGGTCTGAATCACCTTTAACCACAAGTTTTGGGGGGATTCAAACTGAACCTTATGCTAGCATACCCAAACGTACAGGCTCAGATAATATTCTCTTCGGGGGATGCAATATATTTTTCACCTAAGGGCACCTAACCAGGTATCCAAAATGAACCCTTAAAACTCTATAAGAGACTTTTGGTATATTCTTGCCTTTTACCAAGCTTAGTAATACCATCAAGCCCTTGAACAGTTGTCAGATTTAAAAATACAGGCACTCCACATGCAAAAATGAAGGAGGAGACCCAGGCAGAATCTTAAAGAATATGTTTACTAATAATGGATAAAAACAGTAAGATAAAATACAGAACAAATATCAAAGAGCCTCACAATCACATAAAAGAAAAACAAGGAAAAGTATAGAACAAACTCCTACCACAATACATTTAGATCTTTTCTATCTAATGTATTACCTCTGGAAGTGCATTTTAAAGGTAGATCAGGGAGCTGTGTCTCTCTCTAGAGTCCCAAGATGATATGACCTACATTTCAGACACAACTAGTTTAAAGTCTGTGTCTCCACACCCCTTCTGTGAGTCATCTAGCTCCTCCTTTTAGAATATAAAATTTCAGACCTGATTTCCTATCAGGAGGTATATTAAACAATGTGACATCAGCAAAAACCCATTTCCCAAATTATGAGTCTTTGATCAACCAGTTCCTTTGAGGTTTACAACCCTGCAGTCCATCACCCAGGTGTGAGATAGCCAACAGGAATCAGCTAAATGACATTCTGGTCCCAATGTAATAAAATGAATATTTAGTTTCTAACTTCAAAAGCATGAGGTCAGAAAAGGGCCATAAAATGCAATTTCTCAAGGAAGTTAATTACATTACAGAGATCTCCTGGTCAGTGTAATACATCCTGTGATTTCAGCTGCTGACACCTTGCAATTTAAAAGCGCCAAATCTCACAGACTGACATTTCATACACTGACCATTTATTTATGCTACCAGTATCATACAATAATCATAACCAGCTGGCCAAGCATCACAAATGCATCTCTTTTTTGTTCATAGAAACATCGACTTTGACGGCAGATAAGGACCACTTGGCTCACCCAGTCTGCCCATTTCCCTACCTACTGGATAAGCTGCAGATTCTAGTTAACCAACAGCCTACTTCCTGCCACCCCCCACTACAATTGCCTTGTGTCTGTCCCATGCATGTTTGAATTCCCCCACTGTTTTAGCCCCAACAACCTCCCCAGGAAGGCAGTTCACGCATCCACCACTTTCTCCGTGAAAAGATTTCCTCACATTATCCCTGAGCGTCCTCTATCTTTAAATTGTGTCCCCTTGTTCTTACACATCTCTTTTTCTGAAAGATGCTACCCTCCTGGACTTTGTTGATTCCCTTGAGGTACTTGAACATTTCTATCATGTCCTCCCATCCCTCCTTTCATCAAGGGTATACATATTAATGTCTCTCTGTCTCTCTTCATATGATTTCTGATGCCGACCCTGCACCATTTTAGTTGCCCTCCTCTGGACTGCTTCCATTCTGTCTATGTCCTTGCGTAGATGAGGTCTCCAAAACTGCACACAGTACTCCAGATGGGGTCTCACCAATTGTCTGTACAGAGGATAACCACTTCCCTTTTTCTACTTGTGATGCCCCTTCCTATGCATCCCAGTATCCCCCAGGCTCTCCTCACTGTCTTCTCACATTGCTTACCCACCTTTAGATCACACAATATGACTACCCCCAAGTCACGTTCCATTTTTGTTGTTGTTAGTACCTCCCCTGCTATTGTGTACTCTTCTCCTGGGTTTTTGTTTCCCAGGTGCATTACTTTGCACTTCTTTGCATTGAATCTAAGTTGCCATATGTCTGACCATTCCTCCAACCTTGCCAAGTCCCTTCTCATCCTTTCTACCCCCTTGTGTATCAACTCTGTTACAGATTTTTGTATCATCTGCAAAGAGGCATACCTTTCCCTCCAGACCCTCTGCAATGTCACCTATAAAGATGTTAAAGAGGACTGAACCCAGTACTGAGCCCTGAGGTACTGCACTAGTGACCCCCCTTTCTTCGGAATGTGTTCCACTCACTATTACCTTCTGTGTCCTGTTGTGCAGCCAGTTTGCAACCCAGACTACCACCCTGGGACCCACTCCCAAGCTGGCTAACTTGATTATTAATCTTTTGTGGGACTGTGTCAAATGCCTTGCTAAAATCTAGGTAGGCCATATCCACAGCCCTCCCTGGTCTATTACTTTGGTCACCAGTCAAAGAAATCTATTAGATTCATCTGACATGACCTTCCTGCTGTAAATCCATGCTGCTTTGGGTCCTGTGCCCCTCTGGCCTCTAGGTACTCAACAGTTCTTTCTTTCAGAAGTGATTCCATCATTTTCCCCTACCACTGAGGTCGAACTTACAGTTTTTTGCCCACCACCTATGGGTCTGCCCTACGGCACCCTCTCAGCCCTGTCACCGGATTTCTCATGGACTTGCCAGTTATCCACCACTTGCACAGGACCATAGTGTGGTGGATGGCCAGCTGCTTAGTCATGCAAAAGCCTGCAGAGGGGGAATGCGGGCAAGGAGCAGCCCATCCATTTCATTCCTGTTCTTCTCCCCCTCCAGGGCTGCCACATGTGGCGATGCAAGCACACATGCATTGAATGACACACCTCAGCACCAGAATATCTTGCGGCAACCCATCCCCTGACTGTGTTGCCCCTTGGTCTCCACCTGGTGGCAGTCCCATAGCAAGAGTCTTGTCCCCCCTCCCCAAGGAAGTAAAACATTCCATGGGATGCTGAATCCTTCCTCGGCTAGCCCCCCCCCCAAATCTGCATTCTTTCCCAAACACGCATTGCCAACGCTGTGTGTGGTAGTGCCACCACTGCACTAATGGGCAAGTAGGAAGTGCCTCTGCAAGTATTATTGTAATGTTTTGGGTGCATCAGGGCAGAGGTGCCCGGCAAGAGTTAAGGCAGCTTAAAGTCCCAATGAGGTTGGGCCCGGCAATGGAGCCAGTTGCAACAAAAGGTCACTAAGTCCTAGTAAGAGTGATGCAGGAAGGTGTACGTGGCAGAAGCTCTGATGTGGTTTGAGTCTTACTTAACAGAATGTAAACAATGTGTTTTGTGTGGGGCATAGTGTATGACATTCTCTGTAGGTTTCAGAGAAAATAAGAAAACTTCTGATTTGCAGATAAGATTCTCTGTCGGGTCAACGGTTCAGAATGTGACAACCTACAGATATTTAGGAGTCCTTGTTGATACTCAATTGACCTTTTCAGAGTATATTCTGTCACAAATCAAGAAAGTTAACCAAAGGATGGGAGCCCTTTGAAGGGTATCTGGGTGTTTGTCTAGAGACATTACAGCTAGACTGGTGAAGCAATTACAGTTACCCATACTAGAATATGGATCTTCTCCATATATGCATTCAAACCAGAAATCTTTGGTCAAAATGGATCAACTGTATTATAGGATGGGGAATTTTATTTTAAGAAAAGGATATGGGGTACACCATTGTATAGTCTTTCAGGAACTTGACTGGCTGCAACTTGCGGCACAGAGAGAATACTTATGGTCTATAGTATGCCATGGTCTGATCCATCAGGAAAATAAATTACATCCACTGACATACTTAGTTCAGCTGCAAATAAACCATATGTATATATCCAGATTAAGGAAATCTTCTGTGAAGGTACCCATGAATAGAACTCTGAATAGGATGAGGGATATGACACTCCAGAATAGTCTGGCTAGAAACTGAAATAACTTACCTCATGTATTAACTGCAATTACTGATTTGCACAAGTTTAAACTTATGTTGCACAATTACTCGATGGTTCAATGCCAATGTTTTAGATAATTGTTTAATGTATTTAGTAATGTTGTTATATGTTGGTTTATGTTAGTAAATTTCTAATTGTAATATATGTATTTTTTTTTACAAGTCAATGTTTATGTTCACGTTGTAATATTTTTAATGTTATGAAATTTGTAACCTTAAACAAACCACAGGAATTTGTTGTAAATGGGGATTCTTTTCTCCAACAAAAGATCCTGTATAAAAGTAAAAACTGTTATCAATCAAGAACCGATTGGTGCAAAAGATCAGGAAACCATTAGGGAATTCCAGAATTTACTGCAGTGTTAGCAGCTGGCTTATTAGCTATGCCAGGTATACGTAGCCCTCTAGGGTAGTGTCTTGCCCTGCCTGGGGAGAGTGCCTCCATGCACCTGTCTTGTGGGAAGTAACATTCATGGGACTCCATAATGTGAGACAGGCCTGGTAATAAACTAACTATCTGAGATGCAGCAGTGATGATCCTGAGTGGAGGGTCTAGAAATGCCGGGAGAGCCTTCCCTAATGAACTAAAGGGAGATCGGGCTAGTCAAGGGAAGGTGCCATTGGAAGACTGTGTGTAGCAGCACGTGGTTAAATAGACGCTGTCCTGTTTGATGCCAACTCCTAACTTGTACATTCCAGTGTGTGTGTGTGTGTGTGTGTGTGTGGTCTCTTGTTATTTGTACCCCTGCGGTTGCTGATGCCCCTTCTTCCCATTTCCCAGGTAGTAAATCGTGGTGTAAATTCTGGTGTAAGTAGGCCTTCCATATATGAGAAGTACCATCCTATGCCCCTAGAGAAAGGGTGTGTGCTGCCTTTACAGTATATTTCCCCATATACAATTTTATTGTAAGTGCTATATACCCAGCCAATTCACCAGTATCACCTTATTAATGATCTACTACTAACCTAATAATACAGTAATGTCTGAAAATCACAGTACAGAGCTTATTTGTTTGTGAGATCTCAGGTTGTTAAAATTGATTCCATAGAGTCCCCCAGTGGCTCCTATATTGTGTGGGGTTCCCCAAGGGACCATTTTGGTCCCTTTGTTATTTTCTCCTTTTATTAATCGGTTATCTTTTGTTAGTTCTGAATGTGAAATTTGACTTCATGCAGATGATTTGATTCTGTTTTGTCAAGGTGGTTCTGTTGATTCTATTTCTACTAAGATTCAATCTGATTTTCATAAAGTCTGTACTTGGCTTAATCAAAACTTATTAGTTTTAAATTCTAGAAAGACTAAATCGATGGTTTTTGGAACCAATACTATGCTAAAGTCTACTCCTTGTTTAAGTGTTTTTGATTTGGATGGATTAGTTATTGACCAGGTTCAACAGTTTAAATATCTTGGGGGTATTGCTGGACTCGACTTCAAATTTTTCCTCGCAAGTTGTAGCTGTTAGTAAAAAAATTAACCAAAAATTGGGTATTTTGTTTAAATTTAAGTCTTTTTTTAGTTTTGAAACTAGGAAAGCCATTGCAGTTGGAACTCTGCTTCATCTGGATTATGTTGCTGGTATTTATTTTAGGTTGGGATCAAGGGAATTAAATATTATTTCCGTTGCTTATAATAATATCTGTCATCTTATTTTGTTAGCACCATAACGTACTCATTCATGCGACCTCGAGGTGGAGGTTTGCTTTGTCCTGCCCTCAAGGGTGCGGCTTCCTGTATTACGAGGGTGAGGGAGGAACTGCCTTCTCAACAATTTGGAAAATAGAAAAAAAAAACGGGCAACGTGGACAATGGTTTCTTTTAGAAGGGCTCTGCAAACGTCTGGATGGGGCTGCAGATCTTTTGAGCAAGAGGTTGGTATATTCAGTAAGTGGTATGGACCTACTTTTGCATCTTTTTAAGAATTACCATTTTTTTATTATATTGGTCTTTTACAAGTTCTAATGGTATTCACGGCTTGACTCAAGTGGGAGGTTATCTTTTCAGAATATGTCTGGGGAAACTTGTTGGAAGTGATCCTCACCAGAGTTCACCGTAGTTTGGGGCTTTGTGTGCAGCCGTGCCACCAGATTTTTTCAGTTTTCTCCATTTTGTTTGAAGACCCTTGGAAGGCTTCAGCTGGAGCTCCAGCAGAATGTGGGTTTTTAATTTTCCAGAGCATGCATGGCGCATGTTCCCTGTTGTTGCACATGTTCAAACCAGCTCTGCTTGCCTTGAAGCATGCGAATAGGGGAGACATTCCACCCAACAGCATCTGACTCAATTGTTAGGAGCAGCTCTTTTATTTTGGTTCTGTTTCTGATGGTATTAAATACATAATACTGCATAATTTTAATGTAATTGTATTTTTGATCTAGTCGAGTCACCTGATCTCTGATTATCTCTGCATAATGACTTGCTTTTGTTGCTGATTTAAGATGTGCTTCTTCTAATCTGATGTTAATGTTTTAGTCCCAGTCCACGGTAACTTCACTGTCAAGTCTGCGCAAGAAGTGACTACCAGTGGAAACAACGTTCTACCCTTCACCAGACAGATGCCTTCTGAGTTGTCTACATGGAAAAGTAAGGTGTGCGGATTTTTTTGGGGAAAAATATCCAGTGGTAGGTATTTTTCTCCAAAGCAGTTGTACCACAGTAATAATATTGTTGGCATCACTGATTACACTAGATCTACACTAACTACCTAAGTGGTGCTAGGTCCTACGTAGTCTCATTATACCGCTGTTGATCCTGCCTATTACTGTTATGCTGAGAACTATTTTACTGTTTAATTCAGTTATAGCCTTTCTTAAGGTTTATGTATAGGATAGTGTATGGCTTATGATGCACAACAAGGCTATTCTCCAACTGAGTGGTTACTATGCCGACTGTTGACCTCAAGAGCGCAGCTCAAGAGGTCACACAGTCGGCATAGTAACCACAAAGTTGGAGAATAGCCTTATAGTGTATGGTGGAACGTCATTCTCCACCGAAATCCATCGCTGTCAAAATGTTGTTCTCCTACACTAATGACGTTCTCGGTGCAACAGAACGATTTTTTTCCTACTGCACTGCGCACGTCACACACTGTGTCCTCCAGCAGCATTTGACAGTTAGGGCTTACTTCATAGACAGGACACACAGCGAAAGCAGCAATGTCGGCGGCAGTACTAATGTTTAGCGTTAAAACGTTCAAAATGTAAAGTTCTTAAACAGTTAAAATGTCAAGCGTGAAAACGTTCAAAATGTAAAGTTCTTTTTTTCTTTCTAGTAACCCAGTAAAAATGTTTTGAAGTAGAAACATGCTGTAGTGATTTTTCCCCCCCAAAAAACGACGTTCCACCATACACCATAAAGAAAAGTGGCACTATTGGCTGCGCTCTCGAGGTAATCCGTCATCATAGTGCCAACTCGGTGAAAGAATAGCCCTGTTGTCAACTGTTCCCCATGCACTATCTTATATATAGTGTATAGTAGACCCTTATTGTGCATGGAAACTGGAGGTTCTAAAAATGTTGTTCTACTGCAGTTCAAAAGGTCATGGAATGTGATTGTACCCTACTTCAGCAGAACAACATTTTGAAAACCTCTAGAGGTTCCATGCGCTCAGTCTCCTACCTTTACTCAGCAGAAACAGCAGGCTCCGCACTCCTGGCGGCAGCTGTAGAAGCAGTCGCATCACAGCCTCAAAAGGTGCAGGATCAACCAGATATTGTGAAAATGCAGGATCAACCAGATATTTTTAGTTTTAACAAAAACAACGAGCGAGCGATCCCCAATCCAACTCCCTCTCGCTTAGCGAGAACTACGACCGCCATGTTACTTTTTTGAAAATCCCTCCCACACCGGAATGACAGCCAATAGAAGGCTGCTCATTAAACAACGTCACGTCTGTTCCCTAGCAACCACGCACACCATCTAGCAAGCAAGCCCTAACTTGAACTGTAGGATGGAGCAACAAACTTTTTTTTGTATTTTAAAAATTAAAACCGTAATTGAAAATGGGGACAATACACTATAAAAAATAGCACATGGGCAACTTCAAGTGCAACCAGCCTATTGCACCACCTCAGGGTTCTGATTACCACGGACCTCTCGAGCTTCGCTCTCGAGGTCTCAGGTAATCAGAACCCCTCTGTAGTACAATAGGCTGGTTGCACATGGTTCCTCATGCACTATTTTCTATGTTGTGCATCGGGAGCCTTACACGTTTCTATATAGTGCATGGTGAAAAACCTGCACTTTGAGGACAAGAAAACAGTGGTAATAAATGATAATTTCAACATCACTACAGTGATTACATTTGTTTTTGTAAGGGCCACAAACTTTTCAATTCGCTGTCAGGGTGGGGATTTGAGGTTGCTATGGAGCAGGCATCAGTCATTTTGATAGGGCAACCTTTGATTGGTTGCTGAACAGATGTGGACGGGCTTTAAGAAAAAAACATGGCAGCCGAATTCCTCGCTTAGCGAGAAGCGGTGTCCGTGAGGAGACTCTCCTGTTTGTAAGTACTATTTATATATCTGGTTGATCCTGCCTTTTAATTAAATATGGACCCATCTGGTTGATCCTGCAGTTTGTGAGTGTTGGGCGATCGTGTTGCCACCGCCTCCACAATTATCTGGTTGAGCCTGTTGTTTCTGCTGCAGTCGGTGTTGTGTGACGTCTGTAGTGCAGCAGAACAAAAAGTCGTTCTGCTGCACTGCAGATGTCACTACTGCAGCAGAACAACATTTTACAGTTAACTGATTTAGGTGGAGAACAACGTTCCACCATACACTATAAGTGTGTTCTTTCACTGTATGTCTTAAAATAACTATTGCAGATGTCAAATAATCTTTAAGGTTTTCATTCAACAGTTCTGCACTGTGTTTGTTATAAGTTATCAACATCAAAATGCAATATGGCTGGCCCGGTGGCGCTGAGGGTTGAGGCACTGGACGCCACACATTGCAGCACGCTGGCGACCGGGTTCGAACGGACCGGGTCGCCTGTCGTGGGGGAAGGAGGATCGAGCATCCCAGCGGATGTTCTCCTCCTTCAGGGAGGGCTACAGGGTGTTTAATACACCCGGCAGCCGGGAAACGGTGGAAGCACCCGGCTCACCAGGGAACAGCGGCCGAGGCTCCATCGAGGAGGGCACGCATTCGGCACTTGGCAGGCATGCGTAGTTACGTTCCGCCTCGAGCCGAAGCGCCTCAGTGGGAGGGAGGAGGGACGAGAAAAACAGAAAACAACCCGCAGCACTCTGGATGGCGGCCGCTCCAGCCACCCAGTCTGCAACCACGGGCAGACCCCGCTGTGCAAGGTGAAGGAGGCAGGTAGGAGTCACCAGAGAAGGCACTCTAGGGGCAGACTCAGTGGGGACTGGAGGGCATTGAGCTAGCCCGAAGGAGTAGAGTGACGAGGGCGACCAGGAGGATAAAAAGAGATTTCAAAAAAAAAAAAAAAGAAATGCAATATGGATTATAATTGTTACATAGTGTGATCCATTTCCAGTTTATATAAGGAGTTAATTTCTAGAGGAATTGATAAGGATTAAAACACTGTAGGTCACTTAGTGCCTAAGCTTTGTTATGTGTGTGTATGTATGGTATGGGGGGGGCAGCGGGTTCAGTCAGGCTTTATTTAGTCATTCAAGTAACGCGTTGTAGTGGAGTTGGTGGGATCATTCAAATCTTAAACTCTAGTATTCCTTGTAATCTTAGAATGTTCATAACCCAGTCGGTGAGAATCCTTGATTCCATCTCCCCTCCACTCCCCATCAAAACTGGTGTCCCTCAGGGCTCAGTGCTTGGTCCTCTACTCTTCTCCATTTTCCTTAATGATCTTCCCACACCCTGCTCATCCTCTTCTATCCACATGTACGCTGAAGATACTGTTTTGTACAGTTCTGGCAAAAAACCCTGCTGCTGTGCAAACCAGCTTAAAGCATGACTTCAACCAAGTTCAGCTCTGGTTTGCTTCTCACCAGCTTTTTCTAAATGCCAAGAAGACAGTCTCAATGACCTTTGGCACCAGGCAGAGACTCTCTAGGCTCCTGGCCCTACCCACCTTCCACACCCTTGATGGGACCATCTTGGAGGACACCTCCTCATTTTGATATCTAGGAGTTTGGCTGGACCAGCACCTCAACTTCTCTGTGCATATCGATGCTATCCTGAAGAAACTGTGCCTCAAGCTTGGTACTCTGTACAGGAATCATAGTTGCATCCCACTGACTGCGAGGCACGAAATTGTCCAGAAGATGATACGCCTCATCTTTGACTACTGTGATGTAGTCTATGGTGCCGTTCCCAAATCTTCCCTGACCAAGTTTGATGCTATCTTTAACTCCTTCTGCCGCTTTGCTATTGACTCCCCTTCCCGCTCCCATCACTGTGAACTCTATTGCTCACTAATCTTCCTTCCACTATCTCACAGACACACTTCTCACTGTGCCAAACTAACCTCCAAATTCTGGTTTGGGGGGCTCCCCTTATATCTCTCATCCTCTCTCTACACTCCACCTCCCCCCACCCACTGTCTCAGATCAAATGACGCCCACACCTTGATGGTCCCTTGCCACTCCACCCTCATCAGTTAGACTGGTTTTGCCCATCGTTTCCCTAAAACCTGAACTTCAAATACATCACTCCTCCTCCAACTACTCCTTACCTCTGCCCTACACAATTACCCTTCCCTCAGCTGTTCTGCTTTAATCCACCTAATACCTATCCCCAGTTTCTGCCTTCCTACCAGATCTCCGGCAGTGGTTCTCAACATCCTGAAGGGGGAAATCAGGAAATGGCTACTCCTTTTCCTCATATTCAGTTCCTGCCTCTCCCCCCTCTCTTCTCCTCCTGCCCTTCTGGGTCACCAGTGTACACAGCCTAGCCCCATCCTTTTTACTCCAACAGCACTTGCATACTACCTCGAGCCTGCTCCTGGTACACTCATGCACTATAAATGGTTCTATCGCATTATTATTGTTTTGTACGTTCATATGTTCTTTTGTATGATTTTGAACATTAATGTACACAATGTTCCACTACTGTTTATTGTACAATACCTTGTGTTCCAACTGTTGCACAGTCTTACAATGTTGTATTGTTTGTACTACCCACTTACTATTGTAACTGATCATCCTTCACAACTCTATGTAACCCCTCCCCCCCAGGTCGCACCATAAGATGAGCAACTTGTTATTCGGTGTGCCTTCCTGGTGAAACATTTCAATAAATAAATAAATAAATAACTCTGTGTATGCAACACTATGTGGGTGGGATTTTTTTGTATTGTTTTTTGAGAATTCTTGTGAATGTCATTTTCTTTTTTTTTTTTCTTTTTGCCCCAGCTCCTCTCACCAGCGCTTGTACCCAATTCGCCTAACCCTTGTACTCACCCGTCTCCGGACCTCCCCACGGAGCTGCGGCTTCCCTCCCGGGTGAGGTCTGCAGCATTTCAAGTCTTCAGCAGGGTCCTGGAGGCTGCTTTTGGTAGCTATCAGGGGGCGGGCCCACGATCGGATCCCTGCACCGGTGTCTCGCCTGGAGAGGCGCAGTTGTTCTGTGTACATCCCCCCCAGCATGGTGTGCCACATGACGCCATGGCTCACGCCAGTGTCCACCATGTCTCCCTATTGGTAGAGGCACCAGGGCTACGATACCTCTGGCTGATGCCAGAGGTCAGGCCACCCCCGAGCCAAGGCCCCCCCCAGAGGAGCTGAGCTGTCCAATGGATGCTCAGGCATCCTCCTCCCGGCTGGCCCTCCGACTCCAAGACTTGCTCCCGAACCCAGGTCATTGTTGTCGCAAGTGGAAATCCAACCACTGAGCTGGTGGGCCAGCATCTTTCTCTTTTCTTAATCTTTTATTTTAACATGTTTTACTCTTTTCTTTCTTCCACGTTTTCATTCAGCTGTTTCTCTCACTAAAACCTAACTCTAGTGACACCGTTCAGAGGATGGGTACATATTTTGCTGACCTTCCACATTTACGTAATTCTCTCTTGAATGTTAATGTCTAATACAGAAGGTCTAGTGCTTATTACCTGGAATGTTAGAGGGCTCAATCATAAAATAAAAAGATACTCTGTGCTTAGACACCTCAAAAAAATGAACCCAGCCATAGTATTTTTGCAGAAACTTATCTCAAAAAAGAACATTATGACCTGATGCAGAGGGAATGGGTGGGACAAAGACTATGGGACAGGAAACAGCTCTAAAAAAGCAGGGGTCCTAATTTTACTTAGAAGAGGCTTGTCCTTCCAATTCTGTAGTTCAGTAGAAGATCCAGCTGGTCATTTTTTTGATAATTAATGGCACGTTGAGAGAGGAATATATCACCCTGGTTAACATTTATGGCCCAAATTCTCCCTCCCATGATACATTTAACACTGTTTTCAACCTCTTAACCCCTTACTTAGATAGTACCATAATCATAGCTGGTGACACAAATGCCATTTTAGATCCCATATTTGATATGTCTAAATTTCGTCCAGCTTTATCAAAAACCGACAAGGATTTAGCTAATTTATCTGAAAACCTTGGCTTGATGGATGCTTGGTGATCCATGAACCCTAGCACAAAAGACTACACTTTTTGGTCTAGTTATCACCACTCTGGATCCCGGATTGACCAAATATTCATTCCTAAAGTGTCAGTTACTAGGATTATTTTGGTTGAAATAATGCAGCAAGTCGTCTCAGATCATACTCGGGTCTGTCTTGCTATTAAAGAATCTCTCAACCACAGCAGGGGTAGGAGATGGGAATTCAGCAACTTTCTTCTACAAAAATCACAATTTCTCTCTTAAAATACAGGGACTTGTGAAATAATTTTTAACCATTAACAAAACATAAGATACATCTTGGAGCACAAACTGGGAGTATATGAAGTTGTGGCTTCGAGGGTACATCATTAGTGCAGCCTCTGCTTATAACAAGGAAAGGGAAAATAAGAACATATTACTAAATAGAATTAAGGAAAAGGAAAAAGATCTAGTTGGGGACACATCTGGTAACAAGTGGATCCAGCTTGAAATCAGAGTATAATGAACTAATAAGATGTGAGGCTGAGTTTTTCATCTGGAAAGCTAAAATCAACTACATAGACTTGGGGCCCAGATCATCAAAAATCCTCGCACTTCGTATGAAAGAAAGGAGCTGAGCAATGTCTATTCCAGTGCCCGGGGACATCATGGATGACTCAATAATATCTGGTCATGAAAAATCAATGAACAGTTCTTTGCTTTCTACAAGGCACTTTACTGAGGTGTCCTGTAATAATACTACGCTTAAGGATTTCTGTGAAGGTGTGCTGTTGCCTGAGATACCCGCAGACTTAATCGATTATCTGGATGCAGCAATATCTGAACAATAAATACTTACTGCAATTGAAAATCTAAAGAAGAATAAAACTCCTGGGCCAGATGGGTTTTCTGTTAACTTTTTTCTAGCCTTTTCTGAAGAACTAATACTTGCCATTAAAGGAGTTTTTAATGAGGCCTTTCACAAGGGTTTTGTTCCCCCTCCCCCCGAGTATGACACAAGGGTTAATCACTCTAATTCACAAGCAAGGGAAAGATCCCTTATTATGCACCAACTATAGACTGATATCTCTAATAAATTCTGATATTAAAATATTGGCCAAAGCCCTAGCCAGTAGATTTGAGAAAGTAATACATCATATTGTAGGGCCCCCAAAAACGGGTTTCATAAAGGGTAGATTGGCAGCTGACAACACTAGGAAGCTTTTCCATATCATGTCACACAATAACGCAGCCAAGCAACCCATGGGGCTGCTATCATTGGATGCCGAAAAGGTGTTCGACAGAGTTCTGTGGCCACATATTATTAGTACTTTGCAGTTATATAAATTTCCTCAAAATTTCATTAATTCAGTCCAAATTATGTATAGAAATACCATGTTGGCTGTGATTACAAATGGGCTCACATCTCCTTTCTTCCCTGTAGAGAGAGGTATCAGGCAAGGTTGTTCTCCGTCCCCCCTTCTATTCAATCTGACCATTGACCCACTAGTTAGAAAACTAGTATCATCTTAGGGTATTGAGGGGATCAAGGCAGCGGGTAGTGAACACTCAATCTCCCTATATGCAGATGACATCCTTCTCTATCTAACTAACCCCAAAATGTTAATTCCGGAGATTCTGCAGATCAGAGATAGTTTTGGAAAAGTTTCTGGATTTAAACTCAGTATATCCAAAACACAGTTTGTACCGCTAAATCATGTGTGTGTAAGAAGGAGGATTTGGATGGCACTGGGATTTCACGGTCCAAAGACTATATCGATTATCTAGGTCTTAGAGTGTACAGAACAATCACCGAATCGACGCAACAAAATCTCAAAATCTTTAAAAATAAAGCCCATGATAACATTCTCAGGTGGAACAAGTTGCCTCTAGGTCTCTGGGGCAGGGTAGAGGCTCTAAAAATAAACCTTTTACCTAGGGTTACTTATTTATTCCTAATTCTCCCTTGTTGCATAACTAAAGAATGGCTCTCTGGCTTAAAGGAACGGTATCTAAAACATGGGCTTCCACCCCCAAAAAGCTTACCCACTGGTTTAGCTTTTTACAGTAAGAGTGGCATTTTTCTTGTGCTGCAACTTACTGTATTTAAATTCAGAAAAGTCCAAGACCCAGAAGTATGGCAGATGCAGGGAGGCTCCATTTGCTGAAAGGGGCAGCGCCTCACCACTGATTCAATACTTTACAATAGTCCAGAGAAGAGCAACAAAAATGATACGTGGACTACACCACAAGCCTTACGAGGAAAGACTCAAGGAACTAAACTGCTAATCGCTGGAAGAGAGAAGGGAGAGAGGGAACATGATAGAGACTTTCAAATACCTTAGAGGAATAAACAGGGTACAGGAGGGGAGCATATTTCAGAAACAAAAGTGTACAAGAACAAGGGGACATAACATGAGTCTGGAGGGAGGGAGACTTAAGGGGAAAGCTAGGAAGTATTTTTTCACAGAGAAGGTGGTGGATCCGTGAAACAGCCTACCAACTGAGATGGTGTAAACAAAAACAATACAGGGATTCAAAAATGCATGGGATAAACATGAAGGTACCCTGCTGTACAGTACAGTGGGGAAAGGTAGTCTAGATAAGAGTAGGGATCACCAAACCAAGTAGGAAAATGGGCAGACAAGGTGGGCTGTATGGTCCTTATCTGCCAACAGATTCTATGTTTCTGTGTTTCAACCTGGAATGTCATCTTACACTCTTGGCTGTCTGACACTGCCTCTTCCCTGCTGGGATGGAAACACTGCATCTTAGAAATTCTGAGCACAGAAAAGATGACTCTCTTGCATGCGGGATCAAAGTCACCAGTTCATCAACAGGTGGGGTGCACTACACAACTTAGTTTGCGGTAATGAGAGCGCAACTCTAATCTGACCAGAAAGTCAAAGGGTCCACCTCCTCTGAGCACTAGTGTCTCTAACGTACCATTTTTCTATGAGTAGTCCTTCCTTATTGTGCCAGCCGCTCTTTTGTTTATCCTATAATCATCCTGTATTCTTCCTTCTTCCACTATCTATCTGTCATTTTTCCTCTCTTCACTTTCTCTCTGACCTAACTGTACTCTTTTACATGTTATACAGTCTTTAGGGGAAATACAGGCAGTTCTTTATCATTACCAAAGAAGCCTGATACACTCAGATTATTCTGTGCCCCAGACTTGGTGGTACCCAGATGTCATTCGGAAATAGGGCTTCAGTCAGTTTTGTATAGGGGAATATATCTGTGTCACAAAATCCCAGCACAACTGAGAATGGGCTCTATGAAAAGTATTTAGTCCAATGTAAAGTCTTGTACAAGAAAAGAGTGCAAAAACATAAGAACATGCTGTGTACAGTGTGATTAAATAAAGTGGGGTATATAGATATGAAAACAATGTTAAACTTACAAGAGCCCCAAATCTTGGGTTATTAACATGCACTGATTTGCATAACTCCTACTGTACTGCACAGTTGTTGCCTATCCCAAGTAAGCTAGGGTTTGTTTTTGTTTTATAAGTAATGTACATTTTTTTGATACACTGTTTTATCAAACTTGACTGTAATATGTTTTTTGTTAAGTTTGTGTACTTTGAAATATTTATATGTGTAACCCCCTACAAATGGGGGGTTCCTAAATTGTCTTCCTGGACTTGCCTAATACCCTCTGTCAGGCTGGTGTCCTGTGTCTAAATCATTTTCTAAGGTTTGCTCGCGAGTGCCCTACTAGCCTCCGTGCCTGCCACTTTAAGAAGTGCTATTCTCGTAGGTTATAATCAATCTGGGTAGGGGCCGAGTGTTTCTAGGCTCGAGTCCTGCCCTGGCTGGCATGCTTTTGCTTCCTTCTGCCACTGCTATTTGTGCAGAGGACGCTCTATCAAGAAATGTGATTGTTTGCTGTTTATCTGCTTGAATGATAAGGATATAGTAGTTTGTCTAACCTGCCTTCCTGTGCTGCGTGGACATTTTCTGTTTGCACCACCATCTTGGTTCTGGACTGTCAGTTTGGACCAATTAGTACCTTTGGGGGCCCTAAAATGGAGACTATCCCCAGAGGCTTTATGGGAGTGAATTTTTGTAGGAATTGTAATTTTCACCTTTTGGTGCCTAAATGGACCTGGAGGGGGAGCTCTAGCTGTGACAGACAGACGGATCAACCAACCGAACCTTTTGGATCACTGAAAAAGTCCCGAGCTGCCTGCAGCAGTGAGTCAGTGTGTTGCTGGAGTTGAGAGAGTGAACAGCTTGAGTAATTCTGGGTTTTATTTAACTCTAAAAATTGATTAGCATTTTGCTCATAAAAGTTCTGAAACATTGTGAAAATGCATACCACTTGCTTCACTGTGTTTAGCAAACATAACACTTCTACAAAACCTATATAAATGCTTTCTGTACAGTTAGTATTGTCCCAAGAAAAATAGTGCTAATCAATTATTTAAAACCCTGTAGTTTGAGCAGCTGCTCCTGCGTAGTAGCGCAGGGGGGACTTGGCAGGAAGGCTGTGTCTGGCCTTCCTGCTACCATCTTCTCAAGTGACAAAGGCTGCATTAATATCTTGGACTTTATCTGAATTTGCTGTGACTGTGACTGGAATCCTGAATTGTGACAATGTGAAACTCGCCTGGTGTGGACCAAATATTTGCCTCGGTGTGATCAGCTTGTCAGGACTTGAGACAACTGCAGAGTGTACGGTTTGCAGAGACACTGTCAATTGCAACTGGACTGTCATCCGAACTGTGGTATTTGCCTATCCTTTACTATAACTGTGTTGAATGTGCAGTGTGGGTTGCAGTTTGGTTCCCCACATTGCTTGAATATGTCACGCTTGCCGGAAACTGTATCCAGCACTTTATCGGACTGTATCTAAAATGTTCACTTGGTTTGGGCCTCACCATCTCAGTCTAGATTGCCACTCGCCGCAGAGTTAGACCCGACGAGAGACCTGCCTGGGGATTTGACTCCCTGCTCAACACCAATGAACAGGAATGACATCATGGTGCATTGTGTGGGCCTTGCTTCTCCTGACAAACCAGCACTTCATCCTGAGGTCTCCAGTTCATCCATCCTGCATCCTGGTTTGGGTATTATGAGTAAACATCAGGGTAGCTCCCTGAAACAAAGCTCAAATCAAGGTGTGTCACCAGATTTAATTGTTTTGATTGATCCTTACGAACTGAGCCCTCTGGCTCCGGAATACAATTTGTGAGTTTAGGAGCATGTTGTGTTTTTTTCTTCCTAAGGGCCCCAACAACAGCTGCAACACTGGCCTACCCCAGGCAACGCTTCAGGCTAGCCTGCAGACCAACTGGGTACTCAGAGTGTGTGTGACTGTGCTAGAGGGACTCTTAGAGGCATGTGTGCTTAGCCTAATTAAATCAGAACCAGAATCAAACACCAGGTTACTGCCCCTTCCTTGTTCAAGCCCCTTCAATAAATCAGATCTGAATCTTTTTGCACTTAAACTGGTTGTGGTGTACCTCTGTGTAGAAAGTACTGTGATATTACTGTTTACTGTTACAGGCCTTGTTTTACAGGGGTTCTCGAGGCCATTCCAGCTGTCCAGCCCTGGTGGTAAGTGCGACAAGTGTGGGGTTAACATTGCCTTCTGGTGTTAATTGCGACTGTGTATTTGCTGACCTGCATTGGCCACTATAGGGATTAGAGGGGGATTATCAGTGTCCCGGAGGGCTGTACCCAGAGCAGCTATGCTACCATTAACCCTGTCCTCTGGGTGGAGGCACCCGTTCACAGAACTCAGGCTCCTCAACCTGCGCCTAGTCATGCAGGCAGGGGTAGTATCCCTTGGGATAGTGCCACTTAGGGGTTAAATATGTCTTGTGGATCTCACTGAAAAATGAGTTTTACTCACTCAAGCTAATCCCTATTCATATGAAATATGAATAAAAATATTTTACTACTGCTACTGCCTTATATACCCCATTTTTGTGTGAAATTGCCTCTATAAATTTACAGTCTCTTTAGATATGTAGGTTTTGTGTGTAACTTTTTTCTCAAATGCTTAGTATTGTGTGCACACAATACAGTACCTACCAGCATTTTAATAGTTATTTTATCTACTTTCTTTGTTCAGTACTTTTAGATGGTTTGCTTAAGAATTACTTGTTTGAACATTCGTTAACTGATGTTTCTTTCTGTTTCAAAAGATGTATGTAATTGATGTTTTGTATTGTTATAACATTATTTCAATAAAATTTAATTGACAAAAAAAAACTGCTATGCACTTCCACCCACCTGCCCACATCTCTGTGTTCTGGGCCCAATCAGCCCCCTCCTCCAACCCCCAAGTCTCAGAGCCTCCATGGTGGTCTGTGTGCCATGCCAGCATGGGACAGAGACATTTTAAAATCATTTTTCCCCCATATTCTGTTTATGCTGCTGGTTGAGGCAGGCTTAGGCTCCCTTCTGCCACTTCCCACTGATTCCCACCATCCTTCACCTCCCCAGGCTTACCTTCCAGGCTGGTACCCCCACAGATTGCCCCTGTGGCAGGGTCAGGAGGGGGAGGACTGTTCTTTCCCCTAAAGTCATAATCCAGTAGGCCTGCAGGTTCATACTAGTGGTGAGACGGGTGGGGGCTCGGTGTGCAGAGCATCACTGATTCCTGTGTCACCGTGTTTTCGTTCATTTCCTCCCTTCCCCAAGCCACAGCAAGCTCGGGTTGCACATGTGCATGGAGGCAGACATATGTCCCAGAACAGCCGCTTTCCCCTCTCCTGCCGCTTGTCTGCTGCTCTTGCATTGGTGCTACCAGCAGGCCTCCTCCATCTGGTGGTAGCCAAGAGCCAAGATGGCACACCACCCTGATGC
This sequence comes from Neoceratodus forsteri, assembly GCA_016271365.2. NCBI lineage: Eukaryota > Metazoa > Chordata > Ceratodontiformes > Ceratodontidae > Neoceratodus > Neoceratodus forsteri. The sequence goes on from JADMNL010000031.1 coordinate 116,006,106, forward strand.
AGGAGAGAAGAGCTGCCAAGTGACTGTACAGTCCTCCCCCAGCCCTCCCCCCAACTGACCCCCTGCTATCCGAGCTTATACCTGAACTCAGGTCGCTGGCGTGATGAGAGATAAGGCTCACAGCACCTCAGCCCTCTACACCACCGAGCTGGACCCAACATTTTAAAATCATTATACATTTTGGTAGGGACACAGGTAGTCCTTGGAGGGCTGCCATAACCCATCATCCCCTGGTCCCAGCAGAGGCAGAGACTGACTGGCAGCCTGCCACAGACATCTGGTTCAATGCCCATAATCCAGAAAGCACCACCCCCCTCATGCCCCACCTTCATGTGCGGGAAGGCGTACATGGCTGAACCAACTGGTGCAAAAGATCAGGAAGCCATTAGGGGATTCCAGAATTTACTGTAGTCTTAACAGCTGGTACATTAGCTATGCCAGGTATACGTAGCCCCCTATGGTAGTGTCTTATCCTGCCTGGGGAGAGTGCCACCACGCACCTGTCTTGTGGGAAGTAACACTCATGGGACTCCATAATGGGAGACAGGCCTGGTAATAAACTGTAGCTATCTGAGATGCAGCAGTGACCGTCCTGAGTGGAGGGTCTAGAAATGCCGGGAGAGCCCTCCCTAATGAACTGAAGGGAGATCGGGCTAGTCAGGGAAAGGTGCCATTGGAAGGCTGTGTGTAACAGCACATGGTTAAACAGATGCTGTCTTGTGTGATGCCAACTCCCAGCTTGTACATTCCTCTGTGTGTGTGTGTGTGTGTGTGTGTGTGTGTGTGTGTGTGTGGTCTCTTGTTCTTGGTACCCTTGCGTCTGCTGATGCCCCTTCTTCCCATTTCCCAGGTGGTAAATCATGGTATAAATTCTGGTGTAAGCAAACCTTCCCTGGATGAGAAGTACCATCCTATGCCCCTTGATACAGAAGGTGTGCTGCCCTTACAATATATTTCCCCATATACGATGGTACTTACTGTAAGTGCTATATACCCAATCAATTTACCACTATCACCTTATTAACAGCCTACTACCACCTTAATAATTCAGTAATGCCTGACAAACTCAATACAACACACCGGAGCCGGGGGAGCCCATAAGGGCGTTATTCCCTTTCCCATTATTAGTCAGTCAGTGGCAGTGATGTGTGTATTACCAGGGCTCACTTAAGAGCTAGTGGGGCCAAGCTCTGGCAAGCCCCTCTGTAATTAGAAACATAGAAACAGAAGATGACGGCAAAAGGAGACCGAGGATCCATCTCGTCTGGCCATGGATTTCTAAAACCTTCTACAGGTCCTGGGACCTAGCTCCCTTTGTGGGTTTTGTTCCTCCCAGTTCTGTTCTTTCCCTTGCTCTGTTCCACCCATGCTTGAATGCTGCCACTGTCCTAGCTCCCACCACCTCTGCAGATGGGCTATTCCATGGTTCCACCACGCTTTCTGTAAAGTGGTATTTCCTTAGATCCTTCTGGAAGCTCCTTCCCTGCAACTCCCATTCATGACCTCTAGTAGTGGAGCTGTCAACCCTGTTGAATGGTTCAGAGTAGGGCACTCTATTTCTACCTCTCATGAATTTAAATATCTCTATCATATCCTCTCTCTCTCTCCCTCTCCTCATCTTGAGCCAGGACATCTTTAATGTTTTAAGGTGCCCCTCATATGAGAGCCCCTGTAATCCCTGGATCATCTTTGTTGCCCTTCGCTGTACCGCCTCCAGTCTATCCCTGTCCTTCCTAAGGTGAGGGTTCCAAAACTGGACACAATATTCCAGTTGAGGCCTCACCAGGGACCTATAGAGGGGGAGGATCACCTCTTTTCTCCTGCTCGTGAATCCCCTTCCTATACACCTCAACATTCTATTTGCCTGACTTTACGCTTTGTTGCACTGGCTAGTTTGCTTGAGTGTGTCACAAATGATGACCCCCAGATCTCTCTCTTCTTGTGAGGTACTGCGATTTACCTTAATGAGCCAGTATTCTGTCTTCAAGTTTCCGTTCCCTAGATGCATCACCTTGCATTTTTTCACGTTAAACTTCAATTGCCAGACTTAAGACCATCTTCCCAATTTGAGGAGGTCTTCCTGAAGGTCCCTAACTGCTTCTGCACTGTCCACCCTCCCGTTGAGTTTCATATCATCCATGAATAGGGCCAGCTTACCCTGGATATCTTCGCCTATCTCACTAATGAACATGTTAAATAGTACTGGGCCCAAGACCGATCCCTGTGGAATACCACTTGTGACCTCTCCTTCATATGGTTTCACCCCACTGACCACCACTCTGTTTTGTATTCTTGAGCCAATTTTCCACCCATCTAACAATACTCTTAGCACTGCCTAAGTCCCTCAACTTCTGTAGCAGTTGATTATGCAGCACCGAGTCAAAGGCTTTGCAAAAATTGGAGTAGAGGAAGTCCAGTGGATGGCCTTTATCCAGTTCCCTAGTTACCCAGTCAAAGAATGTAATGGGGTTCATCTGGCATGATCCTCCTGCCACGGACCCATATTGTCTGCCATCCGGAAGATCATTCCCTTTCAGGTACTCCTCAAGGTCCTGCTTGATTAGGGTTTCCACACATTTCCCTGTGATAGATATGAGGCTAACTGGTCTGTAGTTGCCAACTTCCTCCCTGCTCCCTCCCTTGTGGAGTGGAACCACATCTGCTCTTTTCCAGTCACCTGGTACAACACTCCAACACTGATTACAACCATATTAAAACATGTAATAGTCGCTTTATTAACACGTTATTAACACATGACCCAAATACCTTATTAACACATGATTAATATTTCTAATTAAACTACTAAAAAAACACATAATTAATCATCTAAACACCTACAAAATCAACAAAACCAAAAAAACTAAAACCAACCCTTTAAACTGCTGCACATCTACAGCCTACAATTAATGTACCCACTCCTGTTTCTCCCAGATACACAGCTCCACACGAAAATGCTACCTAAACAGCTTACAGCCAACGTACCCCAAACGGCAAACCCACAAACTGCACACCCATTCCACAGCAGCAACCAGCATTAAAATCAAAAATGTTAAAAGCAAAAAGGCAATCAACCTTGTGCAAATGCTGTCAGACCTGAACTTCCCCACACTCTTCCCTCCTCTTTCCTGCTACCCTCATTCTAACCTGCACCCTTGCCTTCTCCTCTCTTCTTGCTAACTAACACTCCCCTAGTAGGCTCCAGGTCCCAGCCTCAGCACTCCCCCCCCCCCAGTGAGTCTAGCCCTCCTTTATGACTACACTCTTTAGCACTTAAGACAAAAGAACTGCTGCCCATCAAGTTCTCGCCTCCTTGCGTTTAGTATTAATTAATTATTTTACAGACTATATCATTCTCTGTTCCCTATCTGATTCACTCTATATCTTGTAGATTCTTAAGTTGTTCACTTAACAACCTGTCAACCTAGCCTGCTTTAAATTATTTGTCTGTATATTTTTGCTTATGTAATCCCTGTTATTGTAATTATGTAACCTCTGTAATATGATGTACTCTTGTCTTTCTAGGCATAGAACCTCCTTGTATCTGCTTATGTACTTGTAACCATTGTAAATGATGTTATGCCCATCTATTACTATGACGAGGAACCTCTGTAAAAGAGCCTTTGGCTCAAAGGTACTTCCTAGAAATAAATAAATAAATAAATAAATAAATAAACAAACTCAGAAACCCAAACTCTTACCCCACTGTTCACACCTCAGTGTTTGATCTAAATGACAGTTCCTGACATCGCTTCCTCCTCATATACTGCAGTTCCCGATGTCCTTCACTGCACTCATGCAGACATTCACACTCGACCATGTGCTTACCCATATGCATGTGAACATGCTTGTGTGCACACACGCAGACACAGGGACGCATACACAACCACTTTTGCACATGCATGTAACACAAACGATTGCACTTGTGACCTAGATCAAGCAATCTACAAAATAAAAGCAAGCATCCCAATGTATTCATAATAAATAATAGTAAAGTCCGCTGTACTCATAAAATAATACCAGCTCAGGGCTTAAGAAACGTATAAAGGTCATTTGCTCATTGGGTTTGTGGCTTTATGAACTCATTAGCCTCCCAATGGGATTATTTCCTTGCAAACCACATTTTGCCATCATTTATTCTCTATAAAAATATACATTTAAATGCAAAAACAGTGGCAAGAAATAGGCAGTACTGAAACAAAGGAACATTTTTTTTGCACTCGCTGTAGTCTGCTGTGTGTAATTGTGGCAAGTTTTGAATTGCTGATTTACTCAAAGCAATTATCAAAAACACACATCCCCTGCCCTGAAAACAAGCAGTCTGAATACAGTGTTTATAGAAGATTACACTCAGTCATGTAACAACTCCTGTGTTGTTAATGAGGTATATTATAAAACAACAAGAGGACAAAGAAACCTGATTAACGGGAAGCATAATTATTGCATTTGACAGCAGTAAAGGCACTACAGGAACCTTGCCTCCCCACAGAGATTTTTCCGAGCCGCTAAATGTCAGTCTTCGGCTGAGTTATTTCAGGAACCAGGGCCAGGCTGAGACCAGATGAACTCACCTCACCTCACCCTGTCTTTCTATACTGATTAGGTAGGCACAGACCTTACAGTCACATGATTGTGGGCCAGGTTTGAACTCCACTGTCTGTATTCTGTTTTGATTTCCCAATTGTATAGACCCATGAGGTGAGCTGCCTAACTTCTTACAGTGATCTAAAGGCCCCTCCAAAGTAAAGAACACTAGAAAGGCAAATATCTATTTTACCAGGTAAGCACGTCAAGCCCAGGGCTTGTTTCCAGTTGCCACTTGGGGGGGAAGACTGGGAGAGTTCGGTATTATTACAGAGTTCATACATTGCACATTGCAAGATACAGATGAGTCAAGAACATGATAAACAACACGCAGAAAGCCACTACAGTGTCGCAGAGGGCACAGCAATCGGAAGGTGCATATAGTTTTGGAGTAATATGACAAAGAGTTACTAGATGACTTAGGTAGATAGAGTCAACATTCCTGTGCTAACATAGTACTAGTACATAGTACTCTCCCTGGAGCCCAGGATCGGTCCCTTCAAGACCAGTCGCAAAGCTCATCTGCTAGAATCTTCAGCCTGTGACTGTCCCTAACCATCTCTTCCTCCTGTTCCCACCCTCTTGTTGGGGCTCTGTAGTATAAATCTACCTCATAAATGTTATGATATATATGGAAAACAAAATGCGTATTCATGTATTACCTAAATATTATGGATAACACTGGGTCCTCCTCTCCCAAAGACTATTGTTTCAGTATCCCCTGTCTGTGTGTTTTTGTGTATTGTCTTTCTTCCCCGATCACTGTACTTATAATATTGTAAAATGTTTTGTATGCACAACTTCCATGACTTGTTTTCTGTCTTGTTTCTATTACCTGAACACTGTACTGCTTAATACTATATGTATGTCCTTATTGTTGTTTGACGTGGAGCCTTAGTAAAGGAGTCTATGACTCAAAGGGTTGTAATTCCGAATGTTACCCGGTTAGCAAAAGCAAATAAATAAAATAGTTTGCTGTACAGTTGTCCTTCCAGGCTCCTAGGGGATACCTGAAAAAAGCCTCAGGGTAGAGGGGCCCTAGGCTCGGGGAAGGGGGAGGCAAGCTTAGGATTTAGGGCAGGTCATCAATATCAGTATCACATATCAATTTCCCATCTCTCACCCAGTCACTCCTTGCCCCGTCAACCTTTCCACTTTTTCTTCCACTTCCTCTATACCATGATCCCCCCCGACTCATGCCCCTCACCCCACTCTTGCCTGATAAAGAGCCTCCTATGACTGACATCTATGCCGGTCATAGCTTGTACTGTCTTCCTCTCCTCTTCCATTCACCCTTACTCACTTCGTCCCTCTTTCCTGTGCTCAATCCACCCTACCCACCCTTCCTCACCCACCACCCCTCCCTATTGACCTCAGTTCTTTGCTCCACCTGCCCCTTGCCCACCTTTTCCTCCTCCTCCTCCTCCTCTCCTCTGCCTACACCACTTCTATTCCTTTCACACTCCCTCCCTCTCCCTCCCTCCCTCCTGTTTCTGTCCCACTTCTTACCTTTTTTCTACCCCTTCCTACATTTCACATCTTGTCTCCAACTTCCTCTGCTACCTACATCCAACTTTAGCCAGCCTACTCATAGCACTTTACTACCAGAGGTGACGTATGTATTGCCTTACTCACCTTGCACTTTGACAATAGAACTGTTATTTTTCTTAAACATGTTCTGGCTGCTTAAAATTTTAAGAACCTAGTCTTGTACATGATAGCTTGTCTGTTCCATTATGATGTTTACTGTGTTGTTTATTTTGTCCTACTTGCTGTATTTGCAAGAATCCTGTTTTCTCTTGTACTGCCATCTAACCATGCTGTAGTCTGTTATGACGTGGAACCTCTGTAAATGAGTCCCTGACACAAAGGTATAATCCTAGATTCAAATAAATTAAAAAATCAAGGATTTATAGTGGTGGGGCTTGATCATGGCCTTATTTCATTTGTGGGAGGGGCAGTGACTGTGGAGAACAGATTGTCTCAGATGTTAGGGAGCTTGTAGCTAACAGAGGCTTGGCCTAGGCTGCACTTGTATCGTGGAATGTGGAGGTGGCAGCCTGCCTTAGATCCAAACAAATAAATAGGGTTCACTGAAGGGGAGAAGAGGTCAGATGGGCATATGGGCAGTTTGTCTAACCAATACTTGGCTCCCAGAAAGGCATTGTGCATTATTTGACTCACTGGGGAGGGACCCATCCTAGCTCATTGTACATGATGCAGTGGTGGGTACTGGGAGGGGGAACCCAGTCAGCTCAATGAATTGAACATTGTGTTAATTTTGTCTAGGGAAGAGGAGTTGGCACCTGAGTAGACTATGTCTCTGTAGTCCAGAAGGGGAAGGATTGATTGTTCTACAACCTTCTTATAGGTGATACCAGTACCAAGGACCAGCACAGCCAGGAAAAGAAGAACAGAGGATTTTAATGACTGGTTGAGGAAATGGTGCAGGGAGGGGATGTTTATCTGTATTGGGGACTAGGAGGAGACCTGGTCAAACAAATCACTCTTTTCACCAGACAGGCTACAACTCAGTAGGGAGGGTTTGAGGGCACTCAGGGGACAAATGAGGAATATATAACCACTACACTTAATTTAAATTACTGGAGGGGGGCAGTGGGCATGCAGGCCCACAGACTCTGAGAGGATGAGGTCAGTGAACCTCCCCCCACAGTGATGGAAGAGGTCTGGAGGGAGGAGGTGGAAAGGTCAAGAACACAGTTAGCAAAGGGTGGAGGGGGTGAGGAACACATAACAAGGGTACATGGAGGGTGCACACAGAAGGAATAAATATGAATAGAAGAATAGAGGGAAGAGAACGAAGGTCAGATTCTAGGTGGAGGGTGGTATCTCTAAATGCACGGAGTCTTGGAAACAAGATAGATGACCTGCAGGCACTATTAGCAGACAGGAGGGTGGACATAGCTGCAGTAACCAAGACTTGGGCAACATCACACCATGACTGGGACATTGCGATCCCTGTATATAAACTATATAGGAGGGACAAGGTAGTCGGGAAGGGGGGGGTGGCAGTTTATATCATGGAGGGAATAACTTGTATGAGGGAGGAGTCAGAAGAAGTAGAGGTGGAGGCATTATGGGTTCAATTAAGGTCCAATAGAGGGAGAAAGGTGAGGTTGGGGGTGGTTTACAGTCCACCCAATCAGGATGAGGAGAGGGACAGGGAACTGAGCTCACAAATATTGGAAGCTGTGGGGAAAGGAGAGGTGGTAATTGTGGGGGACTTCAACCTGCCCAAGGTGGACTGGAGCATACCCTCCACAACGTGTGCTAGGAGTCAGGTGACCCTGGAAGGACTGCAGAGTGGGTTCCTAGCTCAGGGCATCACTGAACCAACAAGAGCTGAGGCAATTCTTGATCTGGTGCTCACAAATGGGGAGCATGTACAGGAAATTATGGTCAGGGAACCACAGGGTGGAAGTGACCACTGCACAGTGTGGTTCCAGTTGGATATGGGCAGGGAAAGCATCCCAACTAAGACCAAAATCTTGGATTTCAGGAGGGCAGACTTCAGGAAAATGGGCGAAGTGCTAAGGAGCAATCTGGTGGGCATCAACGCAGATATGGAGGTGGACCAAAGGTGGTCCATCATTAAGGAAGGAATACTGGTTACCACAGATGTGTTTTAGGCTCAGGGGTAAGAACATAAGGGCCAAAGCGCCCAGCTGGTTCAGTTCTGGGGTTGCCCAGGCAGTAAGAGAAAAGAGGTTGGCCTTTAGAAAATTCAGGAAGACCAAAAGAGAGGTGGATAAGGAAAATTACCTAAGGTTGGCTAGTAAGGAAGTCCGTAGAGCAAATGCACAGAAGGAGCTGCAGATTGCTGAAGGAATTAAGAATGGGGAGAAGGCTTTCTTTCACTATATAAGTGAGAAAAGGGACAAGAAGGAAAAGATTGTTAAGCTTAAGAAAGGGGTGGAGTGGGTGGAGGATAATGGGGAAAAGCAGAGATACCAAATACTTCTGTTCTATCTTCACCAGGGAGAAGGACGGACCAGTGCTTTCAGGAGGGAAAAGAGGAGCAGGGAGGGAGGGAGGGGAACACAGATATAGTGATAGAGAAGGACAGGGTGAAGGAGGGGCTGCTGGCATTGAAGGTGAACAAATCACCAGGCCGGACAGAGTATATCCAAGGGTACTAAAGGAACTGGCTGAGGAGCTGGCAGGGCCAGTGGCAGACCTATTTAATAGTTCATTAGAGTCAGGCATGGTACTGCAGGACTGGAGAACAGCACATGTAGTGCCCCTCCACAAACGCGGTCCTAAGGATGACCCAGGGAATTACAGACCAGTCAGGCTGACCTCCTATGTGAGCAGGCTCATGGAGACCATCCCAAAGGAAAGGTTGGTAGAATATCTAGAGGAGCATGGTCTCCAGGATGTAAGGCAGCATGGGTTCATGGGGGGGAGATCGTGTCAAATGAATCTGATTGACTTCTTTGACTGTGTCAATAAGACAGTAGACGGGGCCTAGCGATAGACATCCTCTATCTTGATTTCAGCAAGGCCTTTGACTCTGTGCCTCACAAAAGGTTGATCAGGAAGTTGGTAGATCTCAGGGTTGGGGAAAAGATGGCCAGATAGGTGGAAAACTGGCTGAAGGACAGAACGCATGGGGTGGTTGTGGGGGGAAGAGTTATCTGGTACCAGAGAAGTAACCAGTGGGGTCCCACAGGGCTCTGTACTAGGGCTGGTGTTGTTCAATGTCTTCATCAATGACTTTGGAGATGGCATTAAGGGCAAAATGTGCCTATTCATGGATGACACCAAGCTCTGTGGGAGAGTGGACACAGCTGAAGGGATACAGGCCCTACAGGAAGATCTGGAAAAGCTGGGGAAGTGGTCCAGGATCTGGAAGCTTGGCTTCAATGCCAAGAAATGCAAAGTTATGCATACTGGAGCCAAGAATCCCAGGACAGAGTACTACCTGAGAGGAGTCTGAGTATCTGCATCAGAGGAGGAAAAGAACCTGGGAGTGATGATTACTAGTGACCTGAAACACTCCACGCAGTGCAAGAAAGCAGCAGCAAAGGCAAACAAGATGCTGGGATGCATATCTAGGGGGATCAGTAGTAGGAGAGAGGAGGTTATACTGCTCTTGTACAGGTCACTGGTAAAGCTGCATCTAGAGTATGGAGTTCAGTACTGGTGCCCACACCTCAAAAAGGACATTAACCTGCTGGAGAAGGTCCAGAGGAGGGCTACAAAGATGATAGTGGGTCAGCAGGGTAAGGTATACGAGGAGAGGCTGAGGGCACTGAACATGTACTGCCTGGAAGACAGGAGTGAGACAGGGGACATGATTGGGACCTTCAAGTACTTGAAAGGGATAAATAAGGTTGATAGGGAGAGTCTCTTTAAGCTGAGTGGCAACCATAACACTAGGGGGCACAGCCTTAAGCTGGAGGGTGGGAGGTTTAGGAGGGAGGTCAGGAAGCCCTTCTTCACAGAGAGGGTGGTGGACACTTGGAATGCACTTCCAGAAGTGGTCATCTCGTTGAAGACAGTGGATAGCTTTTAGAGAGGCTGGGATAGGCATAGGGGAAAGCAATGATCATGGGTAGGGAGGATGGAAGAAGTGGGGAGGGAGGGCAGGGACATTAGCTCAAGCTGTGGACCCTGCAATATGAGCAGACTTGATAGACCAAATGGTCTTCTTCTGCTGGCTTCTTCGTATGTTTGTATGTATGTATGTAACCTGTTTCCTGATGTTTAGTTGGTGGCAGCTCTTTAACCTGTATAGGACACCAAGCTTAGCAAAAGGCTCGGTTGCTACATGGGAGATGTGCCCGGAGTAATCAAGGTGTTGGTCCAGGTAAAGGCTGAGGTATTTGTAGGTGGAGGCAGAGTCTACACAGGCTCCATCTAGGGAGCGTAGGATCAGAGTGTGGAGAGGGAGGAGAGCTGAGCCATTGGCTAGTACTGAACAGCATGGAGACTATTTTCTTTTGGTTCATGATGAGCCAGTTATCCAGGAACCATTTTTGTACTGTGGTGAAATCTTGTTAGAGGGACCCATCAATGGAGGAAGCAGAAGAACCTGATAAGTAAATTACGTCATCATTTGTATACATATGTATGTGGCTGGCTGATAGGGGTGAAGGGAGATTGTTGATAAAGGTCACGAAGAGCAGGGGCCCAGGACCGAGCCTTGAGGGATGCTGAGGGAGACTGGTGAAGGGGGAGGAGTTCAGGCCAAGCTTGACAGACTGGGTACGCCTAGTCAGATAGGACTGGAACCATGCAAAGGCGGTTGGGGAGACACCAGAGTCTACAAGTTTGTGTAGGAGCCGGTGGTGGTATATGCTGTTGAAGGCCTTTTCTAGGTCTATAAATATGGCCCCCATGCCCAGACATTTGTTCATACTGGTGTGTATGTAATTGTGACTCTGAGTAGGGAGGTTGAGGTTGAGTGGTTGGAGCTAAAGTCAGATTGGTAAGGACTTAGAAAGCCAGTTTGTGCATAGAAGTTAGATAGCTGCCTACTGACAAACCTCCTGAGAGTTTTGGAGGGGATGGGTAGCAGTGATATTGGGTGGTAGTTGGAAGGTGAGTCAGCTGGGCCACCTTTCTGGATTGGAACTACCAGTACATGCTTCCAGTTACATGGGAAGGAACTGGAGCATAGGGATCATTTGAAAATGTGTACAATAGGGACAGCTATTGCTGGAGCACTGATTTTAAGAAATTTGTCAAGATGCCATCAGATCCACAGCTGCATGATGTGTTTAGCGCCAATAGCTCCTTGGCGACATCAGCTGAGATTACCTACAGGCAGAAGTTGTCATTTGTGGTAGGACTGGGTTGGGGGTGGGGGTGGTTGGGGATAAGGGCTCCTTGGCCTTCAGTGAAGTATTGGTTAAAAGTATCAGTAGTTAAGGAACAGTGGGGGTTGCTCTGTGCCCCATGGGGAAGGGAGAGGGTTTAATTAGGCTATGAACTGTTTTCCAGAGTTTAGAGAGGTCTAGGGCATTGCAAGATAACTTGACTTGGATATATTTGGTCTTGGCTAGTTGTATGCTCCTGGTGCAATGATTCCGGAGGGCAGTATAGACTTGTCTGTCCTGGGTTAGCCCACTTGATTTGTGTCTGTGCCAGGCAGAGTCTCTACATTGGAAGAGTTCAAGTTAAATCTGGGGTAGTCCAGCGGAGGTGGGGGCCCTGGACTCTTGACCAATTGGCTGGTGCGTGCTTGTTACAAATGCCTAGGAAGGTAGAGAAGACATGCGCCAATGTGCCTTTTCTGGATTGAGGACTGATGGGACAGGGAACCAGTTGGCTGTGAGGAGATTCTGAAAGAATCTATCAGGGCAGAATGATTAGAGGATCTAGCAAAGGTTATTCTGGGGGGGTGGATTTAATTTTTGGCACACAGTAAGTCATGAAGTGATGACTGAAAATGTCTGGCAAAATGCCAAAGGTCTGGCTTCTTTGGGGTTGGGATACCAACACCTAGTCTATCATGCTGTGCTTGTCTGATTTGGAGTTGAAGTGGGTGGGTGAGGACATCAGTTGGTACAGTAAGGCTTTGATTTTGGAGTGAGGTTGGTGGGTGAGGGAAGCCTGGTGCAAGCTGACCAGTTAATATAAAATTCACCGTCCAGTACTTTATGGAGTATGTCCATAAATACATCGGAGGTTTTGCCTGTAGTAGTAGACATCCACTGTCTGCACTGGGATGGAGTGTGGGTGGGGAAGGATCCCTGAGATGACTTCATATGATTTTGGGGTGGCTTCTCGATTAATAATGGAAAAGCTGTGGGAACATGCTGAGTACATGAGTACACCAACCCCTCACTTAGAGCGGGCTTGCCCGTGGGATATGTATCCAGGGATGTCAATGGATGAGAAGGAAGTACAGGATGGGAGTCGTGTTTCAGTTACTATCAATAAGTCTGGCTGGTTCAGGCACTAACGCAATCTTGGAGAGGAGGCTCCTGAATTGTTGATGTAGTAGATTTTGAGGCTCTTAGGTAAGAGGAGAGGTCCTCCATTTGTATTTTGGAGGTGGACTGGGATTGGACTGTATTTCTCCACCCAGAAGAAGGAGCAGTATTGGGAGGAATGCAGAGTTTTCTTATGAGGTTGCTGGGAAGTAGAAATGAAATTGGGGTGGAGGTAGTTTAGACTCATTAGTGTCGTTGGGGGGAGACAGTTGAGGTGTAACAGGTTTGGGTAGATATCTGAGAAGTCTGACTCGGGGTTGAAGTTTGGAGGGGCTGGGGTGGGGTGCTAGAAGTAATGATGCAAAATATAAGAACCTGCATGTTTGCTGCAGAAAGCCCTTTTGGTAGTGGCAGAAATTGCCATGCTGGGCAGAGAATCTGGGGCCCACTTGATTAAGATGGTTTGTAGACCCTCAAATCAAAAAGAGGGGGTTGATAAAGAACTACAAGCTAAACTAAGGTCACAGGTGATTAAGTCTACCTGATGTAGACTGGAATATCCCAAATGCTTGCAGCAGCAGATGTCTGGCACTCTTTGATGCATTTCAAGATGACTTCCTGGCCCAAGGGGTCTGGGAGCAAATGATAGAAAAAGGGACAAAAATCTAGGGGCAGAGTACAGGTTGTCAGTAACAGTTACTGTGACAGAGGTGGTGGCAGTTACCATGACAGATGATAAATGGGATCTCTAGGTGTTGATCTCAAACTGCTTTAAATCATCAGTACAATGTGATGGCATAGTGTGTAATGAAATTGGAGTTTGGTTGTGGTGCAGTGTGTGATGGAGTTGTAGTACTGCTGATGCACAGTGTGTAATGAAATTGTAGTTTGGTCATGGAACAGTGTACAATGGAGCTGTAGTACTGCAGTCATACAATGTGTAATGAAACTGTAGTTTGGTTGTGGTACAGTGTGCAGCGGAGTTGTAGTACTGTTGATGCAGTGTGTAAAGAAATTGTAGTTTGGCTGTGGTAGAGTGTGTGATGGAGTTGAAGTACTGCCATGGCTTAGTGTGTAATAAAATTGTGGTATGCCTGCTGCCCCGCCACCCACTGACTGACACCTCGGTAGGGCTGCACGCCCATTGGTTCACAGCATGAACGTCACGTCAACCACGTCACGTCACACGAGAGCTGCACCCTGATTGGCTCTACATCTTCTCCTGGGTGGGCTAAACAATTTAAAAAATATGGTGGCTTATCCCGCGGAGTGAGGATCTGCCAGACCAGGAGATCATATCCTTTTTTTTTTAAAAATGTTACTGGCAACTGTAACATACAGTTTAAATAAAACAAAAAAATAATGAAACCTATCCAGTTGATCCTGCCTACTGAAGTTACACTGGACAACTAGAAATGGGAACGGCTGCAACCTCACTCACTCAGGTAAGCTCAATGACAACCGCAATGTAAATCAAGAACTAAAAACAAAAGAACTATAAATAAAATAAAACAGAAAAGCAGATGTACATAAAAAAGGAACCAATAAACTGTGTCTGTGTGTGTGTCTGTGAGTGTGTGTGTGTGTGTGTGTGTGTGTGTGTGTGTGTGTCTGTGTCTGTGTCTGTGAGTGTGTGTGTGTATTCCCCAGTAAAGCCAGTGTGGCAAAAAATTGCTGACCAGCAACTATAACAAATAAAAGATGGGGAAGTGTGATTACATTTGAAATTGATTGTTGCCCTTGGTGTGGATGTTTTAATAAACCCCTCACCGCCTGCCTATGTAGCATCCCACACCCCGGGCAACCATTAATTTCTCATTAAGCACACTTCCCCATCATTATTGTATATATTATCATTTATAAAGTCCTCTTACTACACTAGAGGCTTTTGAAGTTTATGGGGCATAATGTCTAGCTAGAGAGTGTAACTGGGTAATGGGTCCAGCTAAGTTTCACACATCATACATTGTGTACTAATCTTTTTAAGACTGCTTTACTGGTAATTTCTTGTCTGTAATACATACACTGAAACTTCTTGGAGTCCTAAGACAATCTTATTATGTCTTTAATCCGGTTGGGAGTTGTTTTTCAGTAATTGCATTCTCATACACATTTTGACACTCATAGCTTGATTTAAGAGCCATCTGCTCAAGTAGTGTTATCTCATGTCAGTTGAATTTATATGCAGTAGAATTCTTTGCATGTGTTTTTCACCAAGCACCTTTGACCCTGGGACCCTCCCAGCTTAAGGTAACATGGTACCGTTACACCTCTCTGACATCATCTTCTGGTTTTTTTTTTAAATGAGTATTTTAAACCAATGGGGATTTTTTTCTGGTTTTTTTTTGCATGCTCTAGTTGTTAAAAGTATTGTTTTTCCTGAATAACTGTCATTACGCTTCTGACGAAGGACTTATTGGTCCAAAAGCTAGAGCACTCTGTTCTTGTTGTTACATCTATGTTGGTCCATTAAAATGTATCAAATCATTTGCTTCTGGATCTCTTCTTACAAGGACCAATACGGCAAACACTAAATCTGGATTTCAACAGTAATGCTACACATTTTCCAGACAAAGGTGATGCCAATATCAGTTACATTTCCATACAATGATTTGCACATATTTTTATATCAGCAGATCTAGATATGCAAGGGAGAAAAACAGACAGCAAGAGGGGACTGAGAGACGATGAGAGGCACAAAACTACAAGCCTGTCGGGTTGATCAAGTCCGAAGTCTCACAGGAAACTTTAGTTGTGCAACTAGACAGAGAAGAGACAGGAAAGGAAAGAACCTTGCATTTTAAACACTTTCTCTAACAAATGGGACAGGGTCCTATTCCACCCTGTCACAATGGTACAGTGTGCAATGGAGTTATAGTACTCCAATCGCATACTGTGTAATTAAATTTTCATTTGTTTGTGCTATTGTGTGCAATAGAGTTGCAGTACCGCTGTTGAACAGTATGTAATGAAATTGAAGTTCAGTTGTGGTACACTGTGCAATGGAGTTGTGCTGCTGATGCACAGTGTGTAATGAAATTGTAATTTGTTTGTGGTACAGTGTGCGATGGAGTTGTATTGCCAACGTACAGTGCGTAATGAAATTGTAGTTTGGCTGTGTCACAGCAGACTTAAAAGATGGAGTTTCAGTTCTGCCTTGGCACAGTGTGCAATGAAATTGTAGTTTGGCTGTGGTACAGCGTATGATGGAGTTATAGTACTCCCATTGTGCAGTGTGTAGTTTAGTTGTGGTACAGTGTGTGATGGAGTTGTAGTACTGCTGTTGGACAGTGTGTAAAAGTTCGGTTGAGGTACAGTGTGCAGTGGAGTTGTACTGCTGATGAGCAGTGTGTAATGACATTGTAATTTGGTTGTGTCACAGCAGATGTAAGTGATGTAGTTTCAGTACTGCAATGGCTCAGTGTGTAATGAAATTGTAGTTTGGTTGTGGTACAGTGTGTGTTGGAGTTGTAGTACTGCTGTTGCACAGTGTATAATGAAATTGCAGTTTGGTTGTGTCAAAGCAGGTATGAGCGATGGAGTTTCAGTACTGCCATGGCACAGTATGTAATGAAATTATAGTTTTGTTGTGGTACAGTGTGCAATGGAGTTGTAGTACTGCCAACACACAATGTGTAATGAAATTGTAGTTTGGTTATGGTACAGTGTGCAATGGAGTTGTAGTACTGCTGACACACAGTGTGTAATGAAACTGTAGTTTGATTGTGGTACAGTGTGCGATGGAATTGTAGTCCCGACATGGCGCAGTGTGTTATGAAATTGTAGTTTGGTTGTGTCACAGCACACACAAGCAATGGAGTTTCAGTACTGGCATGACTCAATGTGTAATGAAACAGCAATGTTGGTTGTGGTACAATGTGTGATGGAGTTGTAGTACTACCAAGGCACAGCGTGTAATGAAATTGTAGTTTGGTTGTGTAACAGCAGATGTAAGTAATGGAGTTTCAGTACTGCCATGGCACAGTGTGTAATGATGTTGTTTGGTTGTATCATAGCAGATGTAAGTAATGGAGTTTCAGTACTGCCAAGGCACAGTGTGTAATGATATTGTTGTTTGGTTGTATCATAGCAGATGTAAGTAATGGAGTTTCAGTACTGCCATGGCTCAATGTGTAATGAAACAGTAGTTTGGTTGTGGTACAGTGTGCGATGGAGTTGAAATACAGTATGAGAGGGGTGCTGCACTTCTGAGGTGCCGTCTTTCGGATGAGATGTTAAACCGAGGTCCCATCTGCCTGGATTGGTGGTAGTTCAGGTGGATGTTAAAGATCCCATGGCACTTATCGAAAAGAGTAGGGGAATTTTTTATTAAGACTGAAAAGCAAACTAAATACACAAGGTGTTACAGCACACCAAATCATAATACAAAATTAAACAAGTAATATAAAGGTAATACAGCATCCAAATGAACAAAAACAAATATCAAAATTTTGAAGTCCAAAAAAAAGGAAGAAGAAATAACCAAAGCTAAACAAAACTCCCCTAAAACAAAATATGAGAACATTATATATACAAAGTATTACCACATACTAAATTATAATACAAATAATAAACAGAAATATGTATTTCATCATACATGCAATGGAAAAACGAAAACTCTGTCATTAGAGTCCTAAAACCAAGTAGTAAATGCTGAAAGTCCTCCCCCTTACTTAAAGAAGCCAGGGATTCTATGAGAGAACCAAAATACCAAAATTGTATGACAACATACAAAATAAAAAACAAAGAAAATAACTATACAGCATACTTTTGTCCCTTGTAAACCTAAAGGAGAAAAAAATTGTGAAAATAAGATGAAAAACATAAACACATTATCCCATACATAGTAAGCTGAAATAACCCCATACATGCATACCACTATATGGCAGTATGTTTTCCCAACTCAAAGCACCTCATATAAAATTAACTAGTATCCACAACATACACTTCCATAATATATGGATTCTTCTTTTTCCTCCATATATATATATATATATATATATATATATATATATATATATATATATATATATATATATATATATATATATATATATATATATACATATATACACGACACATATATATACATACACATACACATACATATACACATATTTTAAATTAAACCATACTCAAAATCAAGAATACTCCTCACCAGAAAATAATTCATTTCTACCAGAAACTGCCACTTCTCATTAATTAAGACCAGAAGAAAATAACAGTGAAATTACAAAGAAAACACTCAGTACAATATATTACTAGTCATAAGCAAAAGTGGAATTATGCAATGACTGAAATGTATCTCAAAATATACCCTACCAACTCATAGCCAATCTATACTGTACCACCAAGACTGGAAGATTTCATATGGCACTTACTTCCTTTCAGTATTTCTATGACTAAGAATTGTAGTAGTAATCATATGAAATAATTGCTCCTCTGTATATTCTAATTGTTGCAGTGTCAGCCTACACCGCACATGCCATATATAGAATTTAAAACACACCAAAAATAACCAAAGTGTAACCCTATCATGTTTCATCCATTTGAATGGAAGAATACCCAAGTATAACATCTCAGGGGTTAAATCACAAAAGGGTGATGTAGGCCATTTACCCCGTAAAAAATTCCAAAACCGTTTTACAAAAGGACACAGAAAGAACAAATGGTCCATGGATTCCACCACCTCAACACAAGTCTCCCTAGGGCAGTAACAATGTTCTACACTTTATGTTTTAGGTTTCCTTTGACATTGAGTTTCCCATGAGGGAAAGCCACATAACATCCACATATAAACCGTATACGGGTAGATGTCAACATTTTCCCAATCAATATTTTATCTGAAATAGGTTTAAAGTCAAAACAAGCTGTATCGTGAAAAAAAGTAGATAGAAGATGCATATAGTGTTTTCCGGTCATGTTGTGAAAAGTGTTCTGGTACTAAACACCAAAGTTTTATTTTCCCAAAACATACCCTTAAAGTTTCTGGAATATTATACAAAGAACGCTGTTTTGGGATGCATGAATGAGGAAGCCAGAAGGGGAGTATCCCTGCCAAGGAATCCAAAACCCATGGGATCCAAATACCCTCAGATTTCAATAATAATGGTCTCAAGTTTACATTAGCAAAAATTGTAAAAAAGAAAACAATGGGATTAATCATTTTAATACCCCCAATTTTTTTCTCTCTAAACAGTAAACACCGTTTAATGGGATTCAGTCTACTACCCCAAATGCCTGAAAAAAAACAACCATACATCCGGGTCTCCAGCTTAGGGGGTAGACTAAAAACTGCAGCTAAATACAAAAACATTGGGAGTAAGAAGGTCTTAATCATATATACCCTTTTTAATTTGGACAATCTCCACTTATTCCACAGTAAAATTTTCCCATATGCAATGTCCAATTTGGAGGACCAATTTAAGAAGGCCAAATCCCCGGTACCAAAAAGGTCCAAGAATTGTACAGGTCCCTGTCACAACAGGGATCTCAATTCATCAGAGATTCTAAAAATGTTCTAATCCAAAGGGAAGGCATTTACTTTTCCTATAGTTAACTCTGGCTCCCGTGAATTCGGAAAATTCCCAAAGTATTTGTCCCACTAAACAGGTCGAAGGTAAATCCCCCACAAGAAAGCAGATGTCATCTGCATATGCAATACTTTTAATTTCTTCTGAGGTACTAGAAAAAGAAACCCCCTGAATAGCAATATTATCATTAACGTGACGAATTAAAGGGTCCAGTGTAAAAAGATAGTGAAGGGGACTCAGGGGACATCCCTGGCTAACTCCCCGGGTAACCATGTATGCCTTCCCCATCCATCCATTACAGTATGCTAAAGCTTTAGCATTAGAATAACAAGATTTTATCCAAAAAATAAAAGTACCCGGAATCCCATAACTAGCCAAACAGTCCCAAAGATATTCATGGTTTACCCTGTCAAAGGCCTTTTCCTGATCTAAACTAAGAATGAAACCAGATAATTCTCCAGTCTCCCCCCGGGACAAAATTTCTCTTAATAAAATTAACCCATCCGTTATACTCCTGTCAGGAATAGTACAAGTCTGAGAAGAATGTATCAGAGTAGATGCACAAGCAACAACCTGTTATTCAACAATTTGGTATACAATTTTAAATCAGTATTTAATAATGTGATGGGGCGCCAGTTTGAAAGATCAGTCCTGTCCCAGATTTATACATTAAAACCACCAACCCATTACCCATTGAATCAGGCAAATTCCCTGAAACCATCATATCCTGAAATAACTCTAGGATTTCAGGTAACGAAACTTGCAGAATCACACTGTACAATTCATATGGAATTCCATCTGTTCCAGGTGCAGAATTCTTTTTAACCATTGCAAAAGTGGTCATTATTTCAGATTGAGTAAGTGGTGACACCAGTACCCGTTGATCGGATGACAAAACTTGTGGTAAAATACATTTTTCCAACCAAACCTTATGACCATCCTGAGAGGATTCCTGATGACTAAATAAAGACTGCACATGCTCCTCTATGGCTGTCATAATTTCATACCTTTTGGAACAAAGACACCCCTTAGCATCCTGAATTAAAGACATCCGCTTTTGATATTGTAGTTGAGCACAGAATTGAAATGGATTCATAAAATCCTGTGAACCCTGGGTTCCAAATTTCCGTTCCTGTTCTAAAGATCTAAGTCTATTATATTGTAGATCATTCATTTTTCGCCTGGTTTCTGCTAATTCTGCAAGAATCGTTTTATCTCCTTGTGAAGCTTGAAACACTAAATTCTGAAACTGTGTTTTGTAAATACAATATTGGTCCCTGTTAAATTTCCCATTTAATCTTCCTATATGTTGAAAGTATCTTTTAATATCTAGCTTTGTATCCTCCCACCATTCCTGTGAAGTATCATATAAAATTTTAACCGATTTACGTGCTTCTAATAAGGAAATAAAACCATCCTTAACAGTTGGAAGAGACAACAGTTCCAAGTTCAACCTCCAATACCCAGGCCCTTGTTGCATACCATCATAATTAGAGACCGTCAGTTCTATGATGGCGTGGTCAGATGGAGCAACAGGACGGGTCCTGGTATTTTTAATCTCCAAGGCAGGAGATATAAACCAGAAATCGATCCTAGTAGCTAGGTTACCTCTGAAATAGGTCTTATCTGGCCGGCCAAAAAAACCACAAGCATCAACCAAACCAGTTTGTGAAATCAAAGCAGCCAGACAATTGGTATCACAATATAATTTTTGGGTTTGAGGACCCCTATCCTTTAAATACAACCCATAATTGAAATCTCCTCCCAAGAAAACATAACGAGATGTAAACAAATAAGGCTGTATAGTGTTAAAAAGCTCAATTCTAGCTGTCTTTGTTTGTGGGGCATATACATTAATAAACCGACAGTGCAATTTATTTAACGTGACATCTAATAACAAAGCACGGCCCAGGGCTATGTCCACTACCTGTATGGATTGTGCCAAAGGGGAATTTAAACAAATTCCAACCCCACAACAAAGATCCTCTCCAATAGACCAATAAGTCACTCCCCATTTCCATCCCACAGAGGCTCTATCCATCTCTTGTCTGCTATGTAATCGAGTGTCTTGAAAGAATACCACATCATAAAAAAAGGAATCAAATAAAGCATATACCAAAAGTTGTTTTCTATCTGACTGAATACTGTTAGTATTTAAAGAGGCCACAGTAATACTAAATAACATATCCATTGCGTATAAAACAAAAACAAAACCCATTAAGTGTTTAACTAAAGGAGAACTAATTAATCCTGAAAAAATTGAAAACATTAGGATTTCTTCCTGACCCATTTACGGAACCCATCCTAGATTTATTTTTGGAGGGATAGTCAAATCTTCTGTAGAACGCCAGTGTCTGATCCTCCATCCGCTTGAGAAGAGTGCACCGAAACTGAGTCTGATTCTGTACCTACATCAGGTTCTTCAACCTGCAAGGTGGAAAAGGTGTTTTGCACTGGGAGATGGAAGACTTCTGAAACAGATGCTGCAGTTTTCTGTAAACTCCTTCTTCGATTATTAACAACAGTGAAGGCACCTTCTGGTGGAAGGGGGGAGGCATAGAACCTGCATCACCAGATACCTCTAGTACTAACAGTTCTGCCTCAGATGGAGGCATGTGAGAAACCAAAACAGAAGTGGATAAGGCCTCCAAGGGGGATTAATAGGCCTTTCAGGAGGTGCCCTCTTGGGTGGGGGCCCATATTGTTTCAAAGCCGATTTTAATGCAATATTCAAATAAAAATCCTGAGTGGTATAATCCTTGTCTGCAGTATTATGGGCTGCCCAAGGACAATCCATAAAAGAATGCTGTTCCTCACAAAGACTACACTTGGGAGGAGGATGATGACAGTCAGTCATAATATGCCCCACTTCCCCACATTGAGCACATTTCATTGTATCACAGGTTCGACTCAAATGTCTACTGGAACCACATTTATAACAATGGCGTGGCTGTCCAGGATAAAAAATGAAACCCTTGTCATGACCCAGGTAAAAACAACTTGGTAGATGTTGAAGTCCATCCTCCGTTTGTGGTCAAGTCACCTTATACCTCCACCCTCCATTCCAAAAACCTTCAGAATCTAAAATTGGTTCCGGATTCCCTTGTATTTGACAACGTTCTCCAGCCAGTATGAAATGTCCATAATATTCACCCCTTCATTTCTGAATAAGACAGTGATCACTTTAAAAGTTTGTTTTGTTAAAGGTATAGCTTGAAAGTGGGTCCAAGCTGGGTCTGCTTTAAACAGGGCATACTTCATCCAGAAATGATTCAGGATGTCAGGGGAACGAAACTTATGTCATATGTAGATTCTCCCGTGTATGAATCAAAGCATACACTTCCGAGGAGAAACCCCAGCATCTGCTTCAATAGAACTTTCCCCACATAAAAGCGGTCTGGCATCGTATCCGCTGGTCCTAAAACAGCAGCCGAACTGCATTCCTCGTTTAGCTAAAGAAACAGGTTTTGAAATAAACTAGCAAAAGTGGAGCTGTCAGGGCTGGGGTTACTGACTCATTGTCAGGAGGTACTATAGGAATAGATCCCAGCGCTTCTTCCGACTGGGGGGAATCACTAGCCACAGTAATGTTTTCCATAGGCCCCTGCTGTGCTGGAGACTGTATAGGGGAGAAGGAAATGGAATCTGCTTGTGAAATGGGCAAGTCCATCATAACCATCTCTGCATCTGTATTAGCAGATAAAGTGTGCCCTGAAACAGGGTCTAAGGCTAGCACATATGGTTTAGTAAACAGGACTGTATCAGGCCTGTGCATATTGTGTAGGAGGCCATCCACAGTTCCCCCCAGTACCCCTGTGACACTCCCCGAACCCGGAAGCGGAATATTGGGATCCGCAACCCACTGACCTGTTTCTGTTTGGATCCAACCTACTCGTTCCAGTGCCCATTCCGGAGACCATGCCAAATCATGCTGTGAGTGATTTTCTAATCCTGTGTCTTTGCCTGATGTAGTATCCTCTATTAGAGGGCCCGCTGCAAAAACTTTTGCTGTAGATGCCGTAGAAGGCGATGGTGAACCTTGAATCGAACGTTTCCTTTTTTTTCCTTCAGCATGCAGTTTAGCTGCTCTGTAATCAGCCTCAGCCTGTAATAAGAGGTCCTGTTTCACATGGACCACTGCATCTATATCTTCATTGCCCTCCACAGGTATGGGGCCTGCTCCGGGACTTCCTGTAACACCTAGTGTCACCATCGTAGAGGAATGTAGCAAAACTCCATTTCCGGTGGATCCTCCACCCATTGCTATCACAGCAAGCAGCTGGGGCTGAGGTACGATATGCTGGCCACCCTGAGAGTGCATTCCAGCAGTACCATATTCCCCGCTGAGCCTTGCTAACTCACCAGCCACAGCATGTCCTCCTCCACTGTCCTCCTCCTCCGCCATCTTGGTCCCACCAGAAAATGGGTCCCCCCTGCTCACAGGAAGCAGGAAGTAGGGGAATTTCCCCGGTGTCCTGGCCAAATTTCCCTCGCTCACTAAAAATACCACCAACAGCTTAATCTGGCTTAAGGTCAATTGGCATTCATCTGTATCCCCCTCCCCCGGGTCGTGCCTGAAAATAGGCAGGATTTGTCTAGTGCACTTACCCGGTCAACAAAAAATAAATAAATAAATTAACGGCTTGAGTATAATTGTGCTGCAGTGTATAACAGTACTGTCAAAGCGTACCATGGGGGGAGTTGCAGTACATTTATAGTACTCTGTGCTTAGGGACATGGGCTCAGCATCTGTAGTATTACACCTTGTCACGTGTATGAACTTGAACAGAAAAGGCACAATCAGTCTAACATCTTTTAAATCATCATCTCTTTTAATGGAACAGTTGTATTTCAGATCATGACAAACAAAATAAGCTGAGTTCATTTTTTGCCTTACAGCAGCATATGTTAATTTGTTCCAGATTCCTCGAATTATCCAGCAGCTTCAGTTGGGCTAAACCTCCTTCCATGGGATCAGTGTAGTCAGTGTGTGGTCTAGTGGTTAGAACACCAGCCTTAGAACCAAAAGATCACCAGTTCAAAACCCCCCACTAGAGTAAAAATAGTCACTTTGTGACCTTGAGCAAGTCACTTAACTTCTCAGTGCACCAGTCCACCCAGCATGGAAATGGGTAGAAGCAGGATCTAACTGGAAAAGAGATGTTGCACCTCAGGGATAAACACATTGTAAATTGTAATGTCTCTACCCATCCTGGGTAGCTAGTCTACCTCCAGATGACTTCCCCCCCCGACCCCACTTTACTGCAACTCATCAGTACATTACTCACCCTGATTACCCCCCCCCTGCTGTTCAGGGAAAGGGGAAATGTTTTAACCAGGAAAGGCACACTAAGCCAGAGCTTGTTTCCAGGTGCAACCTGGGAGCACAAGGAAGCTAAGTGACTTGCTCAGGCTCACACAGTATGCAAGTGGGGGCTGATGGGATTCAAGCCCAGGTCTCCAGGTTTGCAGGTCAGTACCCTTAACCAATACACTATACTACCTCCTAAACTCCCAGTCAGGTGGATTCCACCAACCAGTCACCAGTGGAGAGGGGCGGAGACTCCTGGAACCATCACTGACTGGTGGAGATGACAGCCCTGGTTTAATGTGGAGGTCGGGTATGCTTGCTTCGTCTCTCAGTCCCGCAGCCTCCTAGTTTCTCATATTCCAGGCCCTCCCACGAGGATGCGGAGGCATCCTTGGTACTGGAACGTTTGAGGCACTGATGCTTGTAATGCACAAATGTGCTTCCAGTTTCATCGAAACCTGCGATCACCCAGGTGGCAGTACTGCAGTGGGAAACATAACTCGCTCGTCATGCAGGAGGAAAGTGTCTTCTGGGAAGTTCGGTCCTACTCCTCCCACTCTACCACGGCATCCTTGACTCTGAATACAAACTCACATACCTGGCATGGCATGTGGCACTACAGTCGCTATGCCAACTCATCATTCTTTAAATTAGAGATCACACAGCTGTCTCTCTCCATATAGAAATAGACTACGCCTGTTTCATTAAGTAAGCTCACAGAAAAAAGGAATCTGGTTGGAATGTTAAATGCAGAATTCAACTGAGCTTCAGGAAACTTTTAAGCTTCCAGTCTTGCCTGAGCTGTGGCAAGTGAGAGGTATGGCTACAAGAACCTTCTTGTTTGAGCCATGGCACTGGAGAAGTATCGATATAGGAACTTTCTTTCTTGAGCCATGGCACATAAGAGGCATGGATACAGGAACCATTTTGCCTGAGTTGTGGCACTTGAGAGCTAGGGCTACAGGAACTGTTTTACTTGGCCGTGGCACTTGTGAGGTATGGATACAGGAACCACTTGAGAGGTATGGATACAGGAAACTTCTCATCTGAGCTGTGGCACTTGAGGATATGGATACAGGAACCATCTTGTTTGAGCCATTGCATTTGAGGGTATGGATACAGGAACCTTCTTGGCTGAACCATGGCACATGAGAGGTATGGATACAGGAACCTTCTTGTTTGGCCATGGCACTTGAGAGGTATGGCTACAAGAACCTTCTTGCATGAGCTGTGACATGTTTGAGGTGCAGATACAGGACTCTTCCCTTAGTTACATTAGATCTGGTTAAATCACTTTTGCTTTTCTTTTTTTTTGGGGGGGGGGGCTGGGAATGGCTCCCTCCATTCAGCCCAGCCCCTGCCCATACACCATCAGTCTTCCAGAGCTGACCCTTCTGGTGTTCCTCCCTGACTTAGGAGCCACCCCACTAACCCCCCCCCCCGGATACCACATTTGGTGTCTGGGGAGGCGCTGCAGTTGGCTGATGTGGATTTGGGGCAAGCACAGGTGGGCAGCATTGTGTGTGTCTGGCACTGTGGGTTGCTGGTTATGGGAGAGGAGTGATATGCAGTGGCACTGGAGCATGATGAATGCCATGCGTCTGTCCTGCCTGTCAACACAGTGAGCTCTGGCTTGCTAGATCTCCAGCCTCTGATAGGAGTCATTCAGGCACTGGCAGCCCCCCCCCCAGAGGAGGAGAGCAGTCCATGGAATGCTCGGTCCTCCTCCCCCCAGCTGGCCCTCCATAGCCCGGGCTCACTGGCTCCCTTCCGAACCCTTTCGTCAGCATGGCAAGCGGTACCGCTACCACTGCTCCGGTGGGTCAGCTATTTGCCTTTCTTTCTTCCTTTTTGGAAATCATGTAACAGGTCCAGTAAGTAGAGCTGATTAGAGTGTACCACTGAAGTTTTGGAGTCAGAGAAAGGGTTAGCAGAATATGGTGCTACATGCCTCTGTGAAGGGGATAACCTCTTTAAACTCAAGCAATATTCTCAGCCTTATACCAGCCCTCCTTCACCCTAATAAGCAAGCAAACATAGTTTTATAAATAACACTCCATGCAGACATGTGCCATGGCTTCTCAGAAACCTAAGTCTAGACAGATTACATTACTGCTGGAAGAGATCCAACAATGGGCGAACATATGGCTTTTGGGGTATCAATGTGTGCTACAAGGTTTCATCATTGTGCTCTGATGAATGTGGTCCTTGACATGTGGACCACTGCTGTCAGCAAGGATATAGCCTGCATGGTATACAAAGTTCAGGGAGTCCTACAGTACTTACACATGACAACTGGCCCTGGAGAAGGAAAGAGTTGATACCATCACTGTGCCTGGGAAACACACCAGCCATATAGCCCACAGCTGACTAGGTGCTGTTTCCAGGGTGAAACTGATCTGTGTTCAGCAGAAATCCCCTGACCCCAGGTGTGTAGGAGATCATGGGAAGGGGGTAATTGGACCCTTGATTGACTGAATTTTCAAGTAAACTGAGATCCTGTAAAGTGCCTTGTTACCTACGAGTTGGGATGTCATGGTATCAAATTTTGACAGTACGATAACCGTGACATGCAAAACTGCTGTTATCATGAACACCATAGTATTACAGAAATAGTCATTTTTTTACAGAAAATGTCTCCAAACTTGAGTCAGGGAGACTTGGTGCAGAAGGAACAGTTAACACCCCCAACCCCCAAAAATTAGTTGAAAGACCTGAAAACCTGGTTATCATGGTCCTGGATATCAACCGTGGTCAGGGCCAGTGTTCGAATTGGTGGCACCCCAAATGAACAAAGCTGTGGCGCGCCCTTCAACCTCACACTCTCCTGCCCCCCCAAGTGAACAAATCTGTGATGTCCCCTTTACCATCACACTCTCTGGCCCCTCCATATTCACCCGTGCCCCCTCACTTCTACTCATGCCACAAAAGAATACAGTAAAAGCAGTTATCCCTTTTTATGTTTGCTTGTGCACATGCGCAAGAAACATTATGTGGCAGCTTAGGAGAGAAGCGGGTTGTGGAGATGTGGCACTGTGGCAACCAATGCTGGCACTGCATTGTTGGGATTGGTAGTGCTTGGCCAATGCAGGGCCAGTGTCCGGATGGCACTGGTTCTGCAGAGTACCATCAAGTTGTAATGAATTTCACTGATGCTGCAATGAGGGAGCGACCCGTCATTGTAGGGCAGTACCTTGCCTAGTGTAACATTACCAGGAACGTGGCAGCTCTATGCCGTCGCCTCAGAGGTGCATAGAAAGCAGACAGGGGTGCCAATCCCCCTCTCGGCATTCCCTCGACCCAATTCATTTGCCAACGGGGGAGCCCACTCCCCGTCGGCATAATGCCCCCATTTCAGTTGTGTGCTGAGGGGTGCCCAATCCCTCGGCATCATGCGCCTACTTTGTGTGCTGAACGGGGCCCGATCCCTGTTGGCTCCGTCCCCCTCCCCACGAATGCAGGTGGTACACTGGGAGCCCACCCAGTTTACTAACACACTTGCAAAAAGAAAACCAACCCGCTGCCTGTTTTTTTTTTTTTTTTTACCTGTAAAATGAGAAAATGGTCCTCAATGTGTTTGGTGCCCCTCCTCCCAACCTGCTCCCACCCTCTGTACTCTACCTCCCACCCTCACCCCATACTTACCTCTAGAGCACGGCGTGATGATCTTTGGTGGACCGGGAACACATCTGCACTCTTCAAAGCCGACCGCGAACTGAAGAAATGCCAGCAAACTGTATAATGGTATAGATAGGGTTTTTTTCAACTTTGGTGCATATCTCGGGCATTTTGGGGAATATTGGCACCAGATTTTCAACATGGGGTTATTGGTACCCCTCTTCATGAATTCAGTCACTGGCATGGCATTATTCCGTCCTGAAAGGTGATTTTGTGGTCACTGCGTGGAATCATCTTTTGGGACCGATTAACAAAATGACAGTGCCACTGTTCATGAGGTAGGCTCTCAAAATGCCTGTGTAGCACATTTAGGGAAAAAAATTTAAAAAATGACTGTCTCACGAGCGTACGTTATGCAGTTTCCATGCACGCTCATAACTTCACGAATCTGTAATATTTTCACTACAGATTTTCAACATTGGCATTTTCCCACACCTCCTTATGAACAGTACAGCTGTAATTTTACACATCCTTGTCGAAATGTGTTATCACACTTCCAGTGCAGAATAGCGCGGTTGTTGTGGGAAATCAGTGTTCGAGACAGATTAAGAAAATGACAGTGACACTGTTCATGAGTAGAGGTCCTAAAATGCCTATGTTGAAAATGTGGTGATGAAAGTCCATAAAATGACTGTGTTACAAGCGTGCATTGCGCAGTTTCTACGCACCCTTGTAACTTCGTAAATTTGTAATATTTTCATGCCAGATTTTCAGCACTGGCAATTTTTTTCACACCTCCTTATGAACAGTACAGCTGTCATTTTTCACATCCTGGCCGAAATGTGTTTACGCACTTCTGGCGCAGATTAGCACGGTCGCTGTGGGAAATCAGTGTTTGAGTAAGATTAAGAACGAGCGAGTGGGGGGGGAGTGGGCAAGCTCAATGGATCTCTATTGGGACTGCTGTGGATTTCTTTGTGGGAAGAAGAAGGCGCCAACGCAGGCAGGAGCCCAGTACAAAAGGGCAGCCTGCAGCACTGGGAGAAACAGAACAAGTGAGTGAGAGAGGAGGAGTGAGCGAGCTCAATGGAGCTCTGTCGGGACAGCTGCGGATTTCTTTGTGGGCAGAAAAAGGTGCCAACACAGGCAGGAGTCCAGTACAAAAGGGCAACCTGCAGCACTGGGAGAAACAGAATGAGTGAGTGAGAGGGGGGAGTGAGCGAGCTCAATGGAGCTCTGTCGGGACTGCTGAGGATTTCTTTGTGGGCAGAAAAAAGCACCAATGCAGGCAGGAGCCCAGTACAAAAGGGCAGCCTGCAACGCCGGGAGAAACAGAACTAGCGAGTGAGAGAGGGGGAGTGAGCGAGCTCAACGGAACTCTGTCGGGACTTTAGAGTTGCCCACCCTTCCGCCCAGTGTCCTGTGTGGTCTTATATTACAGCAGGGTCTCTGGGGGTGGAGACAAAGCAATGACTAGATACTTTTCGGATTGCTGTAATAATACAGATTTAGTTGTTCTGTTTATTTCTCTAACTGAGCTGAGTAATACTTGGAGTGCAATAGGACTTCTAACTGGGCTAAGTGAAACTATATGAGGGCTGAGAACAAAAAGTACAGTAGCTGAGGGGTGAAAAATGGAAAAGGAGGCTGTAGGATTGCTACAGTAATACAGTATCTAACGGTTGAGATTTGAGACTGAATTAACCCGTCCGGCAAGGGGGCAATAGGGGGACTAGTGTGGGGGGGGACAGGTATTTGAGTAAATAAGGGCCTAACAGTTGTAGTAGGGTACACAAACTGGGAGTAAGAGCCCGTAGCATAAGATGGGGGCCAAAATGGGGCAGGTGTCGCATGTCAATGGGGCGGGCATCTTTGGAAGGGTGGTGGGGTGTACAGGGTGTGGGTCCGCCATGATCCTGGACTGGGCTAGGAGGATGGGGGTATATGCTCAGTTTACAACTGGCTAGTTTGAGGGAGGAACTGTGGAGGCTAGGGAGGCTAGGGAGGAGTCTAAGTGGCAGGGCAGATGAGTAAGGTAGGCATCCTGGCTGGGGGAATAGGGATGGCAAGGGGAGGGGACAGGGAAGAACAACTAGGGACTGAAACTGACTCCTGTATCAGAGGCACTAGCAGAAAAGAGAGGAGAAGGGAGGGGTGCCTGAGATGAGGGGGGCCTCCTGATGGGGAGGAAGAGACCACGAGGAGTACCAGGGAGAGTGCAGATGGCTACGGGTAGGAGGGACCAGGGGTGGGACCAGGGGCATGGAGGTGAACAAGTAGGAGGGGGAACTGATAGGGAGAAGAGATGTAGGAGGGTATCTGACTAGGAATAGATTCGAGCCTCTGCTATGGGAGGGGAGAGGGGAGCAGGAACATACTAAGGGGGAGGACAAGCGGGCATGAGAGGGATGGCAACAGGTAGGGGAAGAGATAGCGAGGACTTAAAGGGTAGAAGGGGGCTAGTAAGGAAGGAAGGAGGGGGTGACTGTAGGACAGACGGCTACAGGAAGGGGGAAGGATGGGAGGGGCATCACTATCGGGGTCGAAGGGAACAGGGACTCTAAATCAACAGCAGCGGGGATAGGAGAGGGGTTGGAAATCAACAGGGGAGGAGGGGAGGTGAAGCCCAGTAGGAAGTAGTCAGGCTGGAGAGGGGTTCAAGGGGGATGGGAGGAATAAGGCAGAGAATAGGGGTGAGGCGGAAGTATGGGGTGCAGATACAGAAGTCACAGAGGGTGCAGCTGGCAGGGGTAAGGGGCAGGGAAGAATGAATACTGGGGAGGTGGAAGGGGCATTAGAAGGGGAAAGGGATTAAGGGACAGGGGGTACTCATCCTGGGGGATTCTATACTGAAAGGGGTGAGATGGGTTGGAAGGAGGGAAGGCACAGCCATACTTGGGTTGAAGCTATCCCCAGGTTGACTGCAGGAGGGGCTGGGCAGGCACTGCTCAAGTGTGTAGCGAGGGGGAGGAAGAGACCTCATTTAGTGTGCATGTGGGTAGAAACGACTTGGCGGGGGGACTGTGGAAATAGTGAGGGGGAGTTTTGAGGAGTTGGACAGACAGTGTGAGGGGGTGGGAGTCGGTGGCATTCTCGGAGGTACTCCCGGTACCATGTGTAAGCACGGGGAGGAAGGGTGGGATTGAAGAGTTCAATGAGTGGCTGAGGGATTGGTGCCACACCAACAATTATGGCTTAGTGACTAACGGGTAGGGTCTGGAGGAATAGTGACTTGTACGTGGGGGACAGGCTACACTTGAGGAGGGAGGGGAGGGAAGTATTAAAGGTGGGATTAAAGGGGTATATCTTTACTAAGGTGGATTTAAACTAGTTGGGGGGGGCCCAAAAGACTGAGGTTGTTAGAAAGGTCCGGACAGGGGAGCCTAATGAGCTCACCCCTCTAGATATAGGTAAAGGCGGAGGCATAGTAACCCCGGGAGGGGGCGGGCAGAGTGGTCTGAATGTAATAAAGAAGGCACCACCACCCGGTAAGAATAAGGAGGAGAAAGGGTGCGGACTACCTAGAGGAGGGACACAGGCCAAGGCGAAGAGTGAGGAGAAGGAGGGGTATGGATAGAAGGTGGTCTCTGTCAATGCAAGAAGCCTGGGGAACAAAACTGCAGAGCTTCAGGTGCTCCTTTCAGAGGGGAAGGTGGACATTGCTGCAGTGACAGAGACTTGGGCCCCCGAGTACCATGATTGCGACTTGGCAATCCCGGGATACAGGATATACAGGAGGGACTGGGGGATTGGAAGGGGGGGGTTGCACTCTATGTGAGAGAAGGGATCAAATGCATAAGGGACGAGGGAAAAGAGAAGAGGACAGAGGCGTATTGGGTGCAGCTCCTGGACTCCAAGGGCAGAAAGCTGAGGCTAGGAGTGGTGTGCAGACCACCAGCCCAATCCGGGGAACTGGATGGGGAGTTCGCAGAGCAGATAAGGAGGGTCTGTAGAAGGGGGAGTGTGGTGATAGTGGGGGATTTTAACCTACCAGGGGTTGACTGGAGCACCCTGGCCACTAGCAGTACCAGGAAGCAGGTGCACCTTGATGCCTTCCAGGATGGCCTTCTTACACAACTGATAAGTGGGCCTACAAGGCTTGGTAGCACTCTGGACCTAGTACTGGCAAATGGGGAGGCAGTGCGGGAGGTAAGGGTGGAGAACCCATTAGCAGGTAGCGACCACCAAACAGTGTGACTCATTCTCATGCTGGTCAATGAGACAGGAGGGACAGGCACTAAGGTGGTGAACTTTAGTAGGGTGGACTTTGGGAGGATGGGAGCAATACTGCAAGGGAGACTCCAGGATATAAGTCCGGGGATGGATGCAGAACAGAAGTGGGGAGTCATAAAGACTGGGCTAACAGAGGCCACAGTAGCCTGCACCAGGGCCAGGAGTAAGAAGAGCAGAGCCAAGAAACCATGCTGGCTGAACAAGGAAGTGCTGCAAGAGGTGAGGGCAAAAAGGGCTATATACCGGCAGTACAGGAGAACAGAGAAGGGAGAGGATAAGGAGACTTACGGGAGTTGGTCAAGGGAGGTGGCCAGGAGGGTGAAAAAAGCTAAGGCCTCCAGGGAATTAAGGTTAGCACAGGGCATAAAGGGAGGGGAAAAGGACTTTTTTAGGTATGTCAGGGAAAAGAGGAAGTGCAAGGAACATATTGTGAGGCTAAAGCGGGGAGGGGATTGGGTGAGAAAGGGAGAGGAGCAAGCAGAAATTCTAAATGAGTACTTCTGCTCTGTTTTCACTAAGGAGAGGGATGGTCCGCTACCAGCATGGGCTGGGGGGTGGGAAAAGGGGGGGAGGTGACGGACAAAGTGATTACAGGGAGTAGGGTGCTAGAGAGGCTGAGGGCAGTAAGGGTGGACAAGGCACTAGGTCCCGATGGCATCCACCCCAGGGTGCTGAGGGAGATGGCGGAGCTGTTGGCTGAGCCATTGGCAGATCTGTTCAACACCTCCCTGGAAATGAGGTGTGTGCCCCAGGATTGGAGAGTGGCCCATGTGGTGCCCATACACAAGAGTGGGCCTAGGGAGGAGCCAAAAAATTGTTGGCTGGTCAGTCTCACATCCATAGTGGGTAAGCTTATGAAGGTGATACTGAAGGAGAGTCTGGTGGCATTCCTAGAGAGTAATGGCCTCCAAGATGGGCGGCAACACGGGTTCGTCTCAGGGAGGTCTTGTCAAATCAACCTAATAGAGTATTATGACTGGGTGACAAGGAAGTTGGACAGAGGCCATGCGGTACTTGTCCTGTACTTGGACTTCAGTAAGGCCTTTGATACAGTGTCTCATGGGAGACTGGGGGGAAGCTGATGGCAATGGGGGTGGGAAAAAAGCTACCTAAATGGATAGAGAACTGGTTACAGGGGAGGGTGCAGAGGCTAGTGGTGGTGGGGAGCTCTCGGCATCCAGAGCAGTGACAAGGGGGGTGTTGCACGGGTCATTGCTGGGCCCAGTGCTGTTTGGGCTCTTTATCGCCGATATAGCACATGGAGTGGGGAGCAGGGTTAGTCTGTTTGCAGATGATATCAAATTGGGGCGGTGTTGGATGAAGAGGATGGATGGGAAAAACTGCAGGGGGACATAACCAAACTAGAGACATGGTTGGTGGAGTGGCAGCCAGGATTCAGCGCAAAGAAGTGTGAGGTGATGCACTTCGGGGCTAAGAATCAGAAGAGGGACTATTGGTTGGGAGGTGAGTTTGGGGATCACAGAGGAGGAGGAAAAGAACCTAGGGATGTTAGTAACTGGGAGCATGAACAACTTGGCCCAGTGCAGGAGAGCAGCAGCGAAGGCAAACAGGATGCTGGGGTGCATTGCAAGGGGGGATCTCATCCAGACATAGGGATGTGAACCTACCTCTCTACAGATCATTGGTCAGCCCGCGCTTGGAGTACTGTGTGCAATACTGGAGGCCATACCTGAGGAGAGAGATAAAGTTACTGGAGGGGGTGCAAAAATGTTAAAGGGGATGGAACGAAAGGCATATGAAGTTAGGCTGAAGGAGCTGAACATATACACACTGGCGGAGAGGAGGGATGGGGGGACATGATTGAATCATTTAAATACCTGAGGGGGTAAATAAACCTAGCACTGAGGGGGTGTTTAAACTGAGTGGAAGAAAGAGGAGGGGGCACGGACTAAGGCTGGAAGGGGGACATTTCAAGAGGGAAATGAGGAGGCACTACTTCACTGAGAGGGTGGTGTCTAGTTGGAATGCAGTGCCAGAGGGGGTGGTAACATGCAGGACAGTCAATAGCTTTAAGAAGGAGTAGAATAAAGCAAGAGGAAGAGTTGGGGGGGCCGGGGCTGGGACAAGCGGGGGAGGAACTGAGGGAGAGAGGAGGCTGGGGCAGCTGTAATCTAGGGCGCTAACTGCACACTCAGGCAGACTTAGATAGACCGATTGGTCTGTTCTGCTGGCAGATTCGTATGTTTGTATGTATGTTCGTATGTAGAATCACAGTGACTCTGTTCAAGAGCAGAGGTCCTAAAATGCCTATGTTGAAAATTTGGTGACAAATGTCCACAAAATGACTGTGTTACAAGCATGCATTGTGCAGTTTCCACGCACCCTCGTAACTTCGCAAATTTGAAGTATTTTCACTTCAGATTTTCAACATTGGCATTTTTTTCAGACCTCCTTATGAACAGTACAGCTGTCATTTTTCACATCCTGCCCGAAATATGCGTTTACACATCTGCTGCAGAATAGCGCGGTTGCTGTGGGAAATCAATGTTCGGGATAGATTAAGAAAATCATAGTGACAGTGTTCATGAGCAGAGGTCACAAAATGCCTATGCTGAACATCTGGTGAAATAATTCCACTAAATGACTATGTTACGTTCATGCATTGCGCAGTTTCCTCGTATGCTCGGAAGTTCAAACATTTTTAATATTTTCACTACAGATTTTCAACATTGCCATCTCTTCACACCTCCCTATGAATGGTACAGCTGTCATTCTTCACATCTGGCGCACAATGGCACGGTCTCTGTGGGAACTCAAATTTCAGGACACATTCACAAAATCACAGTGCTACTGTTCATGAGAAGAGGTCCCAAATGCTTTCTTGAGGTGGGGATTACAAAAAGGCCATGTTGAAAATTTGTAGTGCAAATACCAACAAACGCCCGGGGCATTAGGGTTTCTAACCATAACGTCCCACCCTATACAGACTGACAGGCATCGGGGTGTGCCTTTGAATTGCCAACTGTAATGCTCATGTCATTCCACCCCAACCCCCCACCCTGCAGCCAGTGACAGGCATCGAGGTGTGCCTTGGACTCCTTGGCCCCAGAGTTCACCCCATTCTCCTATATTACACCCATTTTAGCGTATGTTCTTATGGAGTGGGGTGACTGTAAAGCTGAACACCCCAAGGCACACCTCAACACTTGTCTGTGTCTGCAGGATAGGGTGAGGTGAAATGGCATGAACGTTATGGGTGACAACCCAAAAGCATACCCCAATGCCTGTCCGTCTCTGCAGGGTGGAGGTGGGGTTGGTGTGAAGTTGACCACTTCATAGCCATTCCTTCTCTGCATCTGTCTAACTCCTGCATTTCCAATGCTAATACCAGCAAGCAAACATTCGGCATTGACGAATGCTTGTTTATATTGCCACTTAATATTTTTAGAAACTGCTAACATAAAATAAGCCAGTACAACTAAAACACTTTAACAAAAAACAAATGCCTGCTGTCCAGCGAGCACATATTCAGCGCCTTGAGGTGCTCCTCATAGGACCTGCTCTATTGGTCCCAAATAAATTTTGTTACCCTGCGCTGCACCTTCTCCAGCCTATCTCTGTCCTTCCTGATGTGAGGACTCCAGAACTGGGCGCAGTACTCCGGGTGTGGCCTCACTAAGGATCTATTGTAGGGGAAGTATTACCTCTTCCCTTCTGCTATCAACACCCCTCCTGAAACATCCCACCATCCTACTTACGTTGCTATATGCCTTGTTGCACTGACTCGATTATTTGAGGGAGTCACTGATGATAACTTCAAGGTTCCATTCCTAAGGTCCCATTCCTCAGCCATAGTGCAAAGTCTCACCCCAACCATCCAGTTCTCTGGCCTGGGGACTTGTTCCCTAGGTGCATTACCTTACACTTTTTGGCACTGAATTTCAACTTCCAAACCTTAGACCACCCCTCTAGCTTTTGTACATCACTCCACAATTTCCCGATTCCCTCATTGCTATCCACCCTCCCACAGACCTTAGTGTCATCTATGAAGAGGCACAGCCTGCCCTGGATGCCCTTACCAATGTCGCTAATGAACATATTGAAAAGGACTGGTCCAAGAACAGATCCCTGTGGTATCCTGGTTGTAACCTCCCTCCCCGCTGACTTGACCCCACTGACTACAACTCTCTGCTGCCTCCCCTTTAGCCGGTTACCTAACCAGTTTACTATGACCTTACACATACCCAGATACTCCATCTTCTTCAGCAACTGCCTGTGAGGCATTGAGTCAAAAGCCTTGCTGAAGTTGAAGTACAGCAAATCCACAGCATGGCCCCTATCCAATTCCCTTGTCATCCAGTCAAAGAAAAGTATCAGGTTAGTCTGACAAGCTCTCCCTGCCATGAATCTGTGCTGTTTATTGCCCTGGAATACATTGCTCTTCAAGTAGTCCATGGGGTCTTCTTAGACCAGTGATTCCATCACCTTCCCTACAATAGAGTTAAGACTGACAGGTCTGTAGTTCCCAGCATGTTCCTTGTCCCCCCCCTTATGGAATGGAACTATCTCCGCTATCTTCCAATCCTTTGGAACTACCCTCATCCTAAGGGAGTTGTTGAATGGGCCTACCAGTGGTTCAGCCAGTTCTGCTACTGGCTCCCTGAGTAATCTTTGATGCAAACCATCTGCTCCTAGGGCCTTATCTATTCTTAGTGCTGCCAGACCTTTCTGGATCCCTTCATTTGTAAATATTGGCTACCTCATCTCTGGGACCCCCTTAGTGGCCACTTTGATGCCACTTTTCACCTCAGTAAAAATGGAGCTAAAGAAATTTTTAAGGATGGTGTCCTTCTGCCCGTCCTCCTCTATCACCCTACCCCCCACCCCGGCTAACATAACTATTAAACCATCATTTTAGCATGAGTCTTTGGATGGTTCCACTTTCACTTCTGCCTCTTTCTTGGGGGCTAACTCTAAAAAAGATAAATAAATAAATAGATGTAACCCAGGTGCCATGTGCCAGTGGGTTACTACCCCTGCCTGTTGGCCCTCTAGCAGGTTAAGGGTCTTGGGTCCTGTTACAATAGTGTTTGGGGTGCTATCCCAAAGATAATAAAAATAGCATGGTACGTCCACCCAGAGAAAAGTAGAAGTGGGTCAGGTGACTGGCTGGCACAGCCCCCTGGAATGCTACATCTGCCCACCTCCCCTACCAACCACCCCACACTCTGAATACCCAGCTGGTTAATAACACCATAAACCATGAACAGTAATGATCTGCCAGACTCAGAGAATTCCTGCACACACAATTCCAAATGATAAATCACAGCTTTACTGGGGGTAAGGACTAGGGAAGGGATACCGGGACAAAGGATGGCTGTGAATAAAAAGGAATGGTTAGAAAGAGCAATTAATAATAACAACAGTTGGGCCCACAGGCCAAGCCCACCCCCACTGGTACCAATGTTTCCCAGAATGTTCTTAGGGGTACACGCTAGGTGCAGGCCTGGTACAGTGCCGTGGGTTGACCAGCTGTTGGGGCCCCAAAACTTTGCAGAAATGCTTTGATTATAAAAATAAATTTCCCTTTACCCTTTCCAGGAGCCAGGTCCTGGAAACTCACTGTTCGTGGATCTCAGATGGCTGGAGTTTGGAGCTACTTGGAGCTCCTTGGTCAGTGCAACACAGGTCAGGAGAAGGCTAGCCTTGGTTGCTCTGGCAGGATGGAACTTGCTCGAGGATCTTGCAGCTGGTCACCTTGATTGTAGTTCTGGCTGCTTGTCACCTTCAGCCACTTCTGGCCCAGTGCAGAGCTCTGTGGCAGGACAACACCAGCCCCAGAAGCCCAGACCCGGGAGTGACTCCACAGCCTGGCTCCCCACAATGAATCCCAGGTGCCCTAGCACTCCAGCAAGCACCAGTGACCTCCTGAGATCGTAAGTCCCACCTGGTAGGGGTTAGCTGATTCCCTCCCTGCCTCTGAGTGAGAACTCCCGAATGGTGGAGGTCCTCCTGCAGTCCCTGCATGGAATTCGAAACCAGTAGAAATTACAGACAGTTACTCAAGCAAAGTCCATTGCCAGTTGGAGTGGGTGCTAGCCCCAGATCAGTGAAGCACAGGTGCAATCAGCAGAGGAATCCAAGTACAACAGGCCCTCTGCACACCAGTCCGCACTCTCCAGTTAGAAAATGTCCACAACTTCTTCAGCTACAGCTGGGACACAGCTCTCAGCCACTTCAACCAGTGCACTCCGAAAATGTACAGCACTTGGCTAGCGCCCCGACATCCAGAGATGCTTTGCCTCTTCAGAATCCCAATCCCAGTCCCACACATCTAATCTAAAAACGCTGCTGAGACACTTGCCTACCTATGGAGAGAGGTTCTAGCTGATATATATAATACCATTCACCTGAATTGCTGATAACTATTGTTTTATTTTTATCAACTGTAACATAGGGATACTCTCTCTTGCAGCAGTGTGTCAGTGACTGCTTGCAGAGGATTGTGGGCTGCTGGAGGACTGTCTTGCACACCTTCTGCCCCCCCCAGTTTGTTTAAAATAAACAAGTGTGCTCTTTAATTTGGGCAATTTTGCAGTTTATTTGCCATTAAAACATCTTGGATAGCCTTTTTAAAGGCTTTATTTACTGTTTAAACACTGCTGGGGATTTTGTGAAACCGGAAGCAGGGTGCGATAGCACTTCCAGTTTCGGCCCTTATAAACGGCCGCTCTAGTGAGCGGGGCATCTAAAAACACTGCTGAGACACTTGCCTACCTCTGGAGAGAGGTTCTAGCTGATATATATATATACCATTCACCTGAATTGCTGATAACTATTGTTTTATTTTTATCAACTGTAACATAGGGGTACTCTCTCTTGCAGCAGTGTGTCAGTGACTGCTTGCAGAGGACTGTGGGCTGCTGGAGGACTGTCTTGCACACCTTCTGCCCCCCAGTTTGTTTAAAATAAACAAGTGTGCTCTTTAATTTGGGCAATTTTACAGTTTATTTGCCATTAAAACATCTTGGATAGCCTTTTTAAAGGTTTTATTTACTGTTTAAACACTGCTGGGGCTTTCGTGAAACCGGAAGCAGGGCGCGATAGCACTTCCGGTTTCGGCCCTTATAAACGGCTGCTCTAGCGAGCGGGGCGAGCATGCGCGGGGCCGCACGCAGAGACATGCACGTCCAGCGCGTGTCTACCATGTCCATCGTGGTCCATCGTGGACTAGGGGCAATAAGGTAATACTCACAATTTGTTACAAGCTTTCGTGTCGATCACATTGAGCGAATAGTGTTATCATGAAAAAGGCTAACAAATATTGTATTACCTGCAAAATGTATGCATTGGGCAAACATATAGTTGACTTTAAATGCGACAAGTGTATTCTAATCAATGAGTTAAAAAATGAAATTGAGAGACTTCAACCTAATTTGTGTGTCAACCCTGAGCTTAAAGCCCTGGAAGACTATATTGACCAAATGTCAATATTGGTTGAGGCCAATACTTCACTTGCAGTAAATATGGTGGAAGCTGTTCTAGAACCTATTGCATCATTAGGTGGGGTTATAGACACTAAGCCAGGACTAAATGCTATCCATGACTCAACTCGAGGACTACCCTCGTCCACCTCAACTCCTATGACTTCAACATGCCACCAGTCCACAACTAGTAAAACCAATTTCCGGCCAAAAAAACCCAGAACTAAACTTAAGGTAGCTACAAATAATTTAACTCCTCCTGATTTACACGACATTCCCACACATAACTCTTTTGAGCTACTGTCTAATCTTACAGATGTCCCCGTTGAAATTAGTTCTAAACCTAGTAAGTCCTCTGAGAACAGTTCATTAAGTCTTAAATCTTCCCTCCCTTCATCTGATGCTGTCTCATTATATCCCCCTCAACACTCTTTTCCCCCTTCAGGCACATTAAAAAAACGCAAGGAAATTTTTATACTTGCCGACTCCATTACTAAATACATAGACCGGACTGTTTGTAATCCTGACAAGGAACATCGTACTAGTCTAAGTTACCGGGGAGCAAGAATCTCTGATATTACTTCAATGCTTAAACCTATTCTAAAAATAGCTGGAGAAAACCCTTTGATTGTTGTCCATGTAGGAACAAACAACATCACCAAGCAATCCTTGCAAGATATAAAACAGGATTTTGTCTCCCTATGCAACCTATTGGTTGATAGGGGTTGTGACATTTGTCTTTCCGAAATATTACCCATTCCAAGAGCAAGTGAATATGTTAACTCTAAAATCAAAGCCATAAATGAATGGCTGAGAAAGTGGTGTCTAAGACAAGGTATTTCGTGTTTAACCCATTGGGAGGATTACCATTCCAACCCTTCCTTCTTTGCTGGGATGGTCTCCATCTCAGTAGAAGAGGTAGTATTATACTTGGGGAAAAAATAGTCCATACATCAATTCTCATTTAAACTGTTAGGCAAGGGGGAGTTTGGAACACTGTCTCCAACTCTTGACAAGGGGTCAAAACCATTAAAACCTCACTTAAACATCTTATCCCTCAATGCGCGATCTTTGAATACAGCCAAAAAAGCTGAATTGGAACTCAAAGCCCACCTCCTGGATCTATCGATAATTGTAGTCACTGAAACCTGGGGTAATTCATACAAAAATTGGTCTGCTGAGATTCCGGGGTTCAAACATTATTTCAAAAATAGGCCAGACACTAAGTCAGGAGGTGGAGTAAGTCTCTATATTAAGGACACTATTCCATCATTTCAATCTCCTATTGAACATAATACAGAGAGTGTATGGGTATACATCCAACCCATTGGTATCCCCAAACCTGGTAGGTGCTTTTACGTTCCTCTTGATAGTTACAGAATACTAAACTACTAGAAGATATAATTCAGTTTACTAGTAAGGGGTCAGTTCTCCTTTTAGGAGACTTTAATTTCCCAAATATTAACTGGGATACACTAATGGGCTCCAACAACAACGAAAATAACTTCCTTACTACTATTATTGATTTGGGCTTGTTTCAACTTGTCAAAAAACCTACACGGGGTAATAACATTTAAGATCTAGTTATAACTAGTCAAGATATTCCAGTAACTAATTTACATTTATCCGATCCCCTAGGCAATAGTGACCATAAATCAATATTCCTTTCTATATCTGTTTCTAGTCGTATGGCACCCACCAAAAAACAATCAAACATTATGATAGGGCCAATTTTGATAAAATAAATAATTACTTAAAAAATATTGACTGGGAAAACATCATGTCACCCCTCAATACCTTTGAAGCTTGGGACTTTTAAAATTCCAGATACTCACAGTTGAACAGAATTATGTCCCTAATAGTACTCACAACCAAAGGAAAAATACCTCCGTGGTTCAACACATCTATTAAAACTAATACGACGTAGCATATATTATTTGCACGCCTAAAAAATAGCAACTTACTCACGAGTAATAACAATGAGTTACTTTTACAGTATAGAGAATCAGTAAGAGTACTCAAAAAAACAATAGTAGCAGCAAAAAGAAATTTAGAATTCCATATAGCTCACACAAAAGACACACACAAATCCTTATATGCCTATTTAAACAGTAAGAAAGGAAATAATAAAAAAACTGGCCCCCTCATGCTCGAAAATAAAATAATAAACTCTGACTCTGCTATAGCCTCTACATTAAACAATTATTTTACTTCAATATTTACTCAAGATCCCTTAAAATCCATGACAATCATCCCCCCACATCTAGAAATGAGAAACATGTCCAACAAAAAGACATCTACAATTTATTACTAGATCTTAAGAAAACTACTAGTCCCGGACCGGATGGTATACATCCAAAATTTCTTCTAGGTACTAAAGACATAATTATTCTCCCCTTAATAATCATTTTCAACAAATCCCTAAGTGTGTCTGAAGTTCCTGCTGATTGGGAAATGGCAATAGTTACCCCTATACACAAACAAGGTTCCTACTCTTTAGTTAATAACTATCGTCCCATTAGTTTAACCTCCATTCCCTGTAAATTAGTCGAAAGAATTATCAAATCATTATTGGACAAGGAAGTAATATCCCTTAATCTCACAGATGTTACGCAACATGGATTCAGAACAGGTTTTTCATGCACCACAAATTTATTAACATTCTATAATCTTATCAGCCTTAATCTTGATTTAAATATTCCTTCTGACGTTATATTATTGGATTATAGTAAGGCTTTCGATAAAGTGTCTCACAATACACTTATTTCTAAACTCTTTAAATTAGGTTTCTCAACATACATTGTGTTATGGATAAAAAACTGGTTGACTAATAGATCCCAGAGGGTCGGGTAAATGGCCTCTGTCAGACCTAGGCCATGGATGTTGGAGTACCACAGGTCTCGGCTTTGGGCCCAACTCTGTTTAACATCTTTATTAGCGATATGAAAATCCAGTCTTCCAATCTTCTCATAAAATTTGCTGATGACACCAAACTCGGTGGTGCAGTGAATAATGCTACAAACAGACAAACTTTACGCAGGATCTTTCAATAATTGAGCAATGGCACTTACAAATAAAATGGAGTTTAACACATCCAAATGTGCCGCTTGCACTTTGAAAAACAACCCAACAAGAATATTCATTGAATAATTCCATTATTAAACCTCTTGTTTAGAAAAAGACTTGGGATTTTAGTTATAACAAGCTGACACAAGTCTCCCACTGTAAAAAATTGCAAATCAAGCAAATTCACTCCTTCGTAGAATTAATAATATTTTTGTTTCTAGAACTGAGCAGTGTATTATCCCACTTTATAGATCACACATTAGACCTTATATGGATTATAGCTCTCCGTTTTGGAGTCCATATCTTTGTGGTGATGTGGATAGGCTGGAGAAGATTCAAAGAAAAGTCACAAAATCTATCTCATACTTGGCTCTGGAAGATTATGATACCAGATTACAAAAACCGGGTCTGCATTCACTTAAATTAAGAAGAACACGTGGGGACCTACTTCAACTTTTCAAGATTATTCAAAATCCCATCCTAATGAAGCAATGTGGTATTTCCTTTGCAAATAGGAAAATTGGACCCAGATTAAACAATAAACAGCTTAATATTGCCAAATGTAAAACTAATATTAGACAGAATTATTTTTCAATAAGAACCCCGAGACTTTGGAATACAC
This sequence comes from Neoceratodus forsteri, assembly GCA_016271365.2. Taxonomy (NCBI): domain Eukaryota; kingdom Metazoa; phylum Chordata; order Ceratodontiformes; family Ceratodontidae; genus Neoceratodus; species Neoceratodus forsteri. The sequence continues at coordinate 116,049,419 of JADMNL010000031.1, forward strand.
TTCCCCAAGACATTGTAGACTCTCCCTCATTCTCAATTTTTAAAACTAAATTAGACAGATGGTTGACCGGATAAGGTCATCAATAATGATCCACTTATGTGGAGGACAATATTTATAGGCACTTGTCTTCTTTTGTCCTATAAACCAAGTAACCAAGTAACACAGGTAACACTAACCCTCAGCAGCAACTGTGGCACTCAAATAGAACAGCTCAGTTCTCTCATCTCAATTCAGTCCCTCCAGTGCAGGGTTTCTGCAGCACTTAGCTTCTCCAAAATAATCAAATGGCTCCCAGTACCTGGGGAATCAAGTTATCAGTTCAGTCTCTCACTCTCTTTCCCTTGTTGAACCTTTCCTGAACACAACAGTCTCCCGTGGAAGCCTAGGAAAGGCCTCTCTAGTCCAAATCCACTCACTCAGGAGTCTTCTGACTCATGCAGAGCCTGGGAACAGACCGAAGAAATCCCAGAAAGTCCACTCCATTTCACTCCAGAATTCAAGGTTCTGATTGGCTGATTGAGCCCATCAATTGTCTATAACTATAGCAATCAGTATCTTCTGATGGTTTATTGGGGCATGATTTAGGCACCTTTGTCCCTTCCTTTTCCCAGGAGTCCCTCTGGTTCAGTTTTAGGCACTTGACTATGTCATTGGCTGCTGGGTGGGGTCATAGTGTCATCAATATGTCTGCTCCCATTCAGTCTGATGTAGTCCAACACATTTCCCAACTTGTTCGGCCCTGGTGCAGCCAAGCAAAATACTTTATTTATTTTCCCCACAGTATTGTAGCCCCATCTGCCCCCCATAAAATGAGCCCACCCTCCATCACTATTTCCCTCTAGTTTCCCAGTCACTGCTGCAGAAACTCAGACCCCCCAGGCAGCAAAAACATCCTCATTAATATTCATGAACCCTCGCCACATGCCCAGTTTTAAATGTTTTATTTTGGTGTGACCATGGTTCCTCTGCTGCCTCCCTGAGGTCACCGGTTCCCATTTAATAGAACGGGGAACCATGACCACTAAAACACTCCCCAAAAAGATCACAGGTTTAGCGATCGGCACGTCAGTGCACCCCTTTGCGCATGCACAGTCGTCAGTTGCACAGAAGAATGGCAGCAACCCGCGATGGTGCTCTGTGGGCCTAAGCAGGCCAATGTAACTACGGAGCTGCAGAAATGGCACCCTAGGGACGGGGAAGGAATCGTGATGCAGGGAACTCCAGGGGACCCCAGGGGAAAGCAGGAAAATGGGGGAACACATAAGCAGTTCAGGTAAGCCCCCAGAGGGGGGGAATTACGTAAATAAATAAATAAATATATATATAATGCATTATATACATTCCCAGATGGATAACCTCATGCTCAACCAGCCTGGGCTGCAACCTTGAGGCTCTGACTATCTCGGACTTTTCGAGCTTCGCTCTCGAGGTCTGATGTAATCAGAATCTCTCTGTAGCAGCACAGGCTAGCCGTGTATGGTTGCACACATAGTGTTCTCTATATAGTGAATGAGTAATCTGTAACTCTTCAATGGCAGTATGTACCAGTGTGTTATAATTAAAGTACTGAAAATTATAGAAAGACAGAAAAATGGCAACTTTCAATATTCATTTTATTTTATTTTTCATTTCACCATTTCTTCAGGCTAACCCAGTTAAAATGCAACAGTTGGTTTATGGGGGGGGGTGTTACAGAATGCCGGCGAGTGGGCTCCCCGTCGGCAACAACAGAAACACGGGGGCACCACAGCCGATGGTGATTAGGGCCCCCGTCGGCAAGTAAACACGGTGGGGGAAGGGGGTTATATTGTTTGTGAACACGGTGACAAGCCGCCGCCATGTTCACAGACAGTATCAGGGGTTTCACACCTGCCCTGCAAAGACGGGTCGCTCCCTCATTGCAGCGGATGGCTGACGCTGCAATGACGAGGCAGCCCCTGATTGCAGCGGCTACTTTTCTAGAAGGTTGTGGCACCCTGGCTGAACTAGTGTCAGCAGCAGCGTGCCATGACATTGGTGGATGGGGGACAAGCCTTTGCAGGCTGTGAGGGCATTGGGCACAACATTGCCACGCCTCCACAACCTGCTTGTGGAGAAAGCTGATGCAACATGTTTCTTGCACATGCATGCAATCAACATAAAAAGGTTCCTTTGTCTTAAGTGGGCTAAGCTTAGTTCTTAGTGGACTGGTCCCCATGTCAGAAAAATCGCCAGCATGGTTTGGGGGAAGGCAGTTGCATAGGCAGGAATATGTGGTTCAAAACGGGGTGCAATCCTTCCGCTGGCACGGTGCAGGACGCTGACGCAGGATGCAGTGGCATCATACATCCAGGCTTGTATTGCTGAGTGTTACTCAGAGTGAGATGGGGGCTTCATTTAAGCCTACTTCTAACTTGCTAGAAAGGTCTTCCATCTAAGGCCATGCCCTAACAGGGAGGGAGGGAGTGGCCATGGAGGTGGAAGGAGGGATGAAAACAGGCAGAAAACAATAGTGCTGAGTAGACAGATGTGGTGCCTGCGGACCACTTGGTATCTTGCCCCCACTTCAGTAAGCAAAATTCGAACTGGTGTAGCTCCTGGTTGGCAGGGCCCCTACCCAAAGGGTTAGGTCTGGGATGGTAGTTACAGGACAGGTAGTGGGTATATTGGGAGCATTGGTAAACCTTCTGGCAGACATGGGACCAAGATTTGGGGAGGAGCTGAAGGACAGACTGGCCCACGGTGTAAAAAGGGAAAAACAGAAAATCAAAAACGAAATAAAGGGACATTATAGCACATATTTCCAATAAAGAAAAAAATATATATAGTTTGCATTCTACTGTTTTTAAACACCCCTGCTTCAACACAGATGTAAATATTTAATTTTTTTGTAAATACCAAATTCTAAAAAAAATAGTAATAAAAATGTCCTGCATCTTTATATCCCTGGTAATAAGACAGTTGAGCGGACTGCAAATGTCTGTCATTGGCATGAAGGAAGTGAATGGGTAGGTATGACTAAATATCTAGGCCTGGATATTCAAAGCAGTTGCGCATGTGCAACTGCGGAGATGCGCCATAGAGTGATATTCAGTGGCAGCCACTGTGCAGCACAAGTAGCAGTGTGCCAATGCGCAACAGTGATGAATGCATGCACAAGGGCAGGGGGCGTACCCATGAATATACGGGCACAGTGCGCTATTCAACCCCCGACCAATGGTGCAAGTGAAGAGCAACTGCCAGATGCACGGAGCAGACCTGAGCCTATAAAAACAGGGAACAAGCAGGGGAAGGGCACTTGCGCCAGAGGGAAGCAGGACAGGGGGAGACAGACAGACTGTCAGAGAGCGAGCGAGAGATAGAGGGAGAGAGACTGAGAGAGAGAATGAGAGTGCCCTTGTAACCCAGTCATAAAAATCAACCAAGTTCATCTGGCAGGATCTGCCTGAGGCAAACCCATGCTGCCTGCTGGAGATTGTGATCCTCAAGAAACTGCACCAGTCTTTCCTTGAGGATTGTCTCCATCAGTTTTCCCACAATTGCAGTAAGGCTTACCAGTCTGTAATTCCCCGGTTCGTCCTTGGGCCCCGCTTATGGAAAAGTACCACACGTGCTTCCCTCCAGTCCCTGGGCACGCACCCTGAGTTCAGAGAGGTATTGAACAGGTCCGCCAATGGCCCTGCCAGGACTTCTGCCAACTCTCTCAGCACCCTGGGGTGGAATCTGTCCGGGCCAGGTGCCTTGTTCACCTTCAGGGACTTTAGCCCCTCCCTCACCCTTTCCACAATGATTTCCCCATCCATTGGTGCTACTCCCCCACCCACTCCCACCTCGCCCTTCTTCTCAGGTACAGGCCCATCCCTCTCCTTGGTGAAGACTGAACAGAAGTATTCATTAAGCACTTCTGCCTGCTCAGCCCCCTTTCCTACCCACTCACTTCCCCTCCTGATCCTAACAATTTGATCCTTCCACTTCCTCTTCTCTTTGATATATCTGAAGAAATCCTTTTCTCCTTCTTTGATCCCCTACGCTACCCTCCATTCCCTAGCCACCTTTTCTGCCCTTATTACTTCTCTCACTTCTCTGGATTTTTTCACATATTCTTCTCTGTCTTCCACCCTGTTGGATCTCTTGTAGACCCTAAATGCATTCCTCTTCTCCCTCACCTTCTCCACAACCTCTCTACTCATCCAACTTGGTTTCTTGGTCCTGGCTTTCTTGCTGTGGCTCTTGACACAAGTTTTTGTGGCTTCAGCCAGTCCTGCCTTGATGACAGCCCATTTTTGTTCCATGTCCATTTCTAGGTGGATGCTTGCCATATGACTTTCCAGTATGTGTCCCATCCTGCAAAAATCCACCCTTTGAAGTCCAGGACCCTAGTTTTTGTAGTGGCTACTTCCCAACCCAGATTGATTGAGAACCACACTGTGCAATGGTCACTGCTTGCTAGAGGGTCCTCCACCCTTCCATCCCTGACCTATTCACCATCTTCCAGTACCAGGTCTAGTATAGTCCCCTCCCTCGTTGGCTCCATTACCTTCTGGGTAAGGAAGCCATCCCAGAATGCTTCCAGGAGAATCTGCTTCCTGGTGCAAGTGGTTGCAGGGAATGTGCCAATGCACCCCTGGTAGATTAAAGTCCCCCACCACCACTGTGTGCCCTTTGCCACTATGCATCCTTATCTGCTCCTCCAGTTCTCTGTCAATGTCCTGCTTCTGGGCCAGAGGTCTATAAACAAACTCCAGACAGATCTTGGTCCCTTTCTGGCTATGGAGTTGCAGTTAGATTCCTTTAGACCTGCCATCCTTCCCTTCCTCCCTATTACATCTGATCTCTCCCCTTACGTAAATGGCAACACCCCCCCAGCCTTCCCTTTATCTCTATCCCTCCAGAATAGTTTGTACCCTGGGATGGTTAGGTCCCTGGCTGCCCATGTCTCAGTAATGGCAGCTATGTCCACCTCCTCCCCCTCTGCTATCAATGCCTGCAACTCTGCCAACAGGTTCACCGGTAGTGTGTGTCAGGTCTAGCCAGAAGGAGTAAATGTTTTGCTTTTAAAACTTTTGTTTCATCAAACTATACACAGCCATAAAAAGCACACAAATCACCCCAGATCATCAATGCTATACTTAGTAAAGACTCTGGCTGTTGTCTTACAGAACAACTCACTCAATTTGCCCTCAAGTATTTGCTAAACTGTAAATATAGCCTTTATTGCTCACTGGATAAGGACAATTACTTTACTATCACAGCTCTGCTGTTGTAAATTGTAAATTGAGTCTAAATCAGTCTTTGCTGAATCCATGGTCCTGGTTACATCACAGGCGTGTGGGACAGGAGGCACTGAAGGACCAAGAAAAGCAATAAACCATGCAGTTCTGACTGTAGTATTCCTTTACATGACCTGCCCAAGACCAGACAGCGAGTATTTGGCACTAATGGGGTTTGAAAGTCTGCTCTATCCTGCAACTTGGAAAGGACATAAACAAACTCTATTTCTATACTTCCTGGTGTAAACAGACCTTGATGATAATGATTATCACAGAAATGTTATATTCCCGTACTTCAAAAGCATCCTTCAAATGTAATGAGATTGGGGGGTTGGCAGTGTTCCAGAAGGAGATGGACACTCATACAGGCATTCAGTTTAAGGGCACAGGTATGCATTTACCAAGTAATGCTGGATTGCATCTCCAAAACACAAACAGCAATGTGTACAGTCTAATGCAATGACGATAATTACAAACCGACGAACAGCTATTCTTAAGGTTTTGGTTGAAGCCTGCTACTGCAGTATTTGCGATACTGATAAGGGCTAGGTTGTGTCAGTGTGTGTGCCAGAATAAATATTGATAAAGTGGCACATGCGGCAACGTTCTGTGGAGAAGGCAAGCTCCTCGGCACATCATAGGGATCGCTGCGGTGGCAGAACTTGGCACCAAACCCACCAAGCATTACTGCCTTCATTACACAATACATATCCTACATGAAACTAAGGTGGTCAAAGTGCGATGACCCTCCCTAGGGGTTTAAAACTCTTGCATTTCTGTTTAATTTGATTTTTTCACAGTTTATTTACCCCAGGATCACTCAGCTGAGATGCAGAGTCTTGTTTCCAGTGGGGTCTTGGCTCTACCCATTTCCACTGCTGGGTGAACTGGAGCACTGCTGGAGATCAAGTCTCACCTGAATGTCACTATGCTGCCTACACCCAGCCTGAACAACAGTGAGGTACTGCACTCTGTCCTGCTCCTTGGGGGTGCCAAGAAGTTGCACATATTTGGGGTGTATTCACCCCCCCAGAAACAGCAAACTTGGTCTAGAGGAGAATACTGGCTTGCTTCCTGCCCTAGCTAAGAACAATGAGGTGATCTGTCTGGGAGACTTTAACCTAGACTGGCTGAGCCCTAACTCCTCCTCACTTGCTTCCATTATCAGCAAGGCCAACCTCGACCAACTCATCTCTTCCCACACTCGGATAACTCAAAAACAACCTCAGTCGTTCAATGATAGATTGGATCCTTACCAATCACAAGGACTGCTCTCCCCATTCTGGGGTTCTGCCTGACACTATTAGTGACCACTGCCCTGTCTAATGTGTTAGGGGTGCTTCTGCTGCTGCTACTCCACTCAAAGCTCTGTCCTTTGCTAACGTTTCTGATCTGGACATCACTTCGTTCCTACATGATTTAAAACAAGCTGACTGGTCCCCCTTATTTCATACAAATGACATCAACCTGGCCACCAACCATTTCAATGCCACTCTGCTAGCCTTACAGTCAAAACATATCCCAGTTTCAACACGGAGGGCAGATGGAAAGTGACTAAGTGGCTGAAGCAGCCTCTGCTGCAACTACTCAAAGAGCGTGACAAGCTTTGGTCTAAATGGAAATCCTCCTCTGTTCAAACTGACTTTGTTGCCTATCACAAGCTATGCAACACCTGCAAGAAAGTGGTTCGAGCTGCCAAGAGCAACTACTATTGGAACCTCCTCTGGTCCTCGGCCTCTGACCCCAAGAAGTATTGGAGTCAGATAAATGAGATCCTGGGGAACACCAAGCCACTTGCTCCCAAGGATATGCTAATTAATGATACTCTGTATAACAACCCCTGAACTATAGCTAATGCTTTCAACTCCCTTTTTACGGAGGCTCCTAAAATCTTCCCTTCGGCATCCAGTAGCCCAATCCCCCACTTTGCCTGCTCCTCCGCCGCTTGTCCTCTTTAATACTACTCGGTTGGATGTTCTCAGGTTACTGCAGTCCATCCCCCCTCACGATAGCCATGGGCCTGATGGTATTGAACCACAGATACTTAAACTTGGTGCCCATCTACTTGTCACCCCAATCACTAGGCTGTTTAATCTGTCTATCTGCACCTCTACTGTGCCTTCAGCATGGAAATCTGCCAGGATTATCCCTGTATTCAAGAAAGGTGACCCCAAAGTCCTATCTAATTATTGGCCCATAGCCTTGCTACCAACCCTCAGTAAGATATTAGAGAAACTTATTCACCGCCAGATCTCTGCTCACCTACTGAATTTTAATCTTCAGTCTCCTTCTCAACATGGTTTCAGGGCTGGACATAGCACCACCACCACCCTCACACTACTCACCAGTGACATTAAGTTCAGCATGGACAATGGTCTTCTCACAGGTGTTGTGTTCATAGACCTCACCAAGGCATTCGACCTGGTTAATCATCCTCTACTCCTGAACAAACTTCATCTATTAGGCACCACCGGATCCACCCTGTCATGGGTCAGCAGCTACCTTACCAACAGATCCCAATCCATCTCCTTTGGCAAAGTTTTTTCATCCCCTGTTCCCATCTCCTGTGGCATCATGCAAGGATCCACTCTGGGACCTTTACTCTTTTCCATTTTTTATTAACGACACTCCCTCCTCCCTTCCGCACTGTCGCTCCATCATGTATGCTGAGACCTGGTTTTCTATGTCGCCTCTCATTCCGTCCTGGACATTAATGCCCACCTGTCCTCTGCATTCAATCAGATTCATCACTGGCTCACCTCCAACTCACTAATTCTCAACCTACCTAAGACTAAGGCCATGCTTTTTGGGGTCTGCTAGGAAAGTCTTTGCCGAGTCTACTAAGCTTCATGTGCTCAGATGTGACGGGTCAGTAGTCACGTCTACTGACTCCTTCAAATACGTTGGAGTAACCCTTGATCCCATTCTTGATTTCTCTGTACATATCAACGAGGTATGTAAATCTGTTAATGCCAAGTTAGGAGCAGCCTACCACGTACGTCACTCCCTAACCCCCACTGCCAGAATCTCTGTGGCGTGTGGGTACTGCTTCCTAGGCTTCTGTACGCTCTCCCATGCAAACGTGGGTATCCTTAACAAATGGGATACCTTCTATAATAACATCTGTAGATTCACCCTCTCTGACCCTTGACTTATCCACCATTGTGACCTATACTCCGCTGTGCACTGGATATCCCCCCAATTACAGTGCTCCTTCTCTCTGGGTTGTTTTATTAACTCCATGAAGAGGACCCCCCCACCCAGACTGCATTGGGGCCATGCTCACCCCCGTGACCCATTCCCGTAGACTAGGGTCATCTAATCAACCTCTGTTCTCCATCATGCACTGCTCAACTAAAATGGAGGAGCAAGCTTTCTTCCACTTCACCTCTAAATTCTGGAACTCCTTACCTGCCAACTTAAAGGGCTCCTAGTCTCACTCTACCTTTAAATCTGCACTTTTCTCACACCTTCATGCACTTGATTCCTGTCACTGTGCCTAATCTTCCCTGTACTCCTTCCTGGTTATCCTTATTCTGCTCTACCTGGTCTCAGTGAACTGAACTGTACAGTATTGCCTGCCTGTGTCAAAGGTCCTATCCATTCCTGTGGGGATGACTACTGCTTGATGTTATACCTTGACTCTCTCTGTGGGGGTCAACATTGCTTGTAGCAGTTATGTGTGATTGCTTGTTCTGATTTACTCAACGTAATGACTGTTTCTTTTGATGCCTGTAATGCTAACTATTTGTACCTGTTTTGTGTTAACTTTCCTGTTTATGTACTGTATTCTCCTGGGTCATGCTTGAGAATAGGCAGACCCATTGCCTAATGCACTTACTTGGTTACCAAAAACAAATAAATAAATAAATAAAATGACTTTCCCAGAGTCACACAATGAAAAGTTGGCTCTAGCGAGGTTTGAACCTGTGATCCACATAAGTCATAAGTTGGTTATGGATCAGTTTTTCTTGCATTATAGCCAGGACTGCCAGAATCTATATCCCAGAAGTCAGCCGTTTTCAATTTGGGCCACAGATCCACCTTTTTGGATAGTCAGCACATGATTTTACCTCCAAACAGTGGGGATTTGACCCATAACAAAGGACAGAGCAAATACTTCTGCCAGTGGACCAGCAGTAAGAGGGACAGAAAGCTTTAACAATTGATGTGGTACTCCATTACTGCTCTCAAATTTAACATTTTAGTGTGCTAGTTACAATATACTTACTGTGCTTTAATTACACTGTAATTCACGTGTTAATGTGCTGTAGTGCACGGGAAAGCAACTCACTCCCACTCACCATGCAGTGGGCCTTTCTTACCCTGATTCCTAAAAAAGATAAGAACAGTCTGAACTGCTCTAGCTATAGACCAATCTCTTTAATGAACACTGATTATAAAATACCGGCAAAAGTCTTGGCTAGAAGGGTGCAGACTGTTATAACTAAACTGGTAGATCAAGAACAGGTGGGGATATTTTGGACCAGGTCAGGCGATGATGGTATCCGTAGGTTACTTAATCTGATTTGGACAGCCAACAAAGACAAAATACCCTATATTATCCTTTCACTTTTTTTTTAATACTCTATTTATGCTCCTACCATCCAGGGCATCTCTCAGGCTTCCACTCTCAGCTCCATGGCTCTGTACCGCCCACCTGAACCGTTCCTCCTGAATGCTGCATCTGGGTCAGCACTCCAGGCTCTCCTGCCTCCCCAGAGAGGTCCCAGAGTCCCAAGGGGGAGAGTTCGGAGTTGCGCCCAACATTGGGCATGTGGGGCCGGAGCTCCTGGTGGTTACCATTGTCTCACCGCGGCAATAGGGTTTTTTCCTTGTTTCCCCCTGCCCCCTCCCTCCCTACCTCCATTGGAACTCGGATGTGCAATGATGTCCAGTATCTGCCGAGCTCCACCCCTGCCATACGGCAGTGCCGCAAGTTCCGTGGCTACCCCAACTGCACCCGAGGTTGCTCAGGAGCGACGCTTGTCTGTACACCCTCCCCAGGAAGGGAGAGCTGTCCTAAGGATGGTCAGTCCCTTCCCGCCCCTGCCAACCTTGGACGGCTCAGGCTCGCTCCTGAACCCAGGTCACTGATGTGGCATGAGGTAAGGCATCTAGTGCCTTAATCCTCAGCACCACCAGACCGGCCTGTTATCCTATCACTTGACATACTAAAAGAATTCGATTCAGTTAAATGGACCTTTATGTTGAGGGCTTTATTGGAACTTGGATGTGGGTCAGAATTTTTGGATTGGGTAGCTATGCTGTATGACAAGTCTGGGACTCAGGTGTTGACAAATGGTATGATGTCCCCTAACATTGCGCTATCTTGCAGTACAAGAAAAGGTTGTTCTCTTTCATCCTACCTCTTTATTCTGGCATTCGAACCCCTGATACAGACAACTGGCGACCATGCCGGGATCAAAGGCATACAGTTTGGGAAAAGTGAACATAAGTCATTTGCCTTTGCAGATGACCTACTGTTAACACTTGATAACCCAATGCATTCATGTCAATGCTTGAAAGCAATTTTAGCAGCTTTTGAAGATATTTCAGGGCTTAAAATAAATTGGGAAAAAACGCAACAGTTATATAATGGTATGATGCCCAAAACAATGAGTCATATGGAAAGTATCCTTCACAAAAATGGTTTAAATTGAATATTATGTATCTAGGGCTACAGATCTCTACCAAACTAAAAGAGCTTGTAAGTCATAATTATGATTCTTTAATAAAATACATAGATTCCTTCTGATCTGCCCTCCTTCCCTTCCTCCCTATTACATCTGATTCCTTCCCTTACATAAATGGCAACGCCCCCAGCCTTCCCTTTGTCTCTGTCCCTCTGGAATAGTTTGTACCCTGGGATGGTTAGGTCCCAGTCATGGTGCCTGGTTGCCCACGTCTCAGTAATGGCAGCTATGTCCACCTCCCCCTCTATCATCAATGCCTGCAACTCTGTCAGCTTGTTCCCCAGTAGTATGTGTCAGGTCTAGCCAGAAGGAGTAAATGTTTTGCTTTTAAAACTTTAGTTTCATCAAACTATACACAGCCATAAAAAGCACACAAATCACCCCAGATCATCAATGCTATACTTAGTAAAGACTCTGGCTGTTGTCTTACAGAACAACTCACTGAATTTGCCCTCAGGTATTTGCTGAACTGTAAACGTAGCCTTTATTGCTTACTGGATAAGGAAAATTACTTTACTATCACAGCTCTGCTGTTGTAAATTGAGTCTAAACCAGTCTTTGCTGAATCCATGTTCCTGGATACATCACAGTCGTGTGGGACAGGAGGCACTGAAGGACCAAGAAAAGCAATAAACCATGCAGTTCTGACAGTAGTATTCCTTTACATGACTTGCCCAAGGCCAGACAGCGAGTATTTGGCACTAATGGGGTTTGAAAGTCTGCGCTATCCTGCAGCTTGGAAAGGACATAAACAAGCTCTATTTCTATACTTCCTGGTGTAAACAGACCTTGATGATAATGATTATCACAGAAATGTTATATTCCCGTACTTCAAAAGCATCCTTCAAATGTAATGAGATTGGGGGGTTGGCAGTGTTCCAGAAGGAGATGGACACTCATACAGGCATTCAGTTTAAGGGCACAGGTATGCATTTACCAAGTAATGCTGGATTGCATCTCCAAAACACAAACAGCAATGTGTACAGTCTGATGCAATGCCGATAATTACAAACTGACGAGCAGCTATTCTTAAGGTTTTGGTTGAAGCCTGCTACTGCAGTGTTTGCGGTAGTGATAAGGGCTGGGTTGTGTCAGTGTGTGTGCCAGAATAATCATTGATAAAGTGGCACATGCGGCGACGTCCTATGGAGAAGGCAAGCTACTCGGCACATCATAGGGGTCGCTGCGGTGACAGAACTTGGTAACAGACCCACCCCAGCAGGAATCTTGTTAGTTGAAGTGTGACTTTGATCTGACCCCAGTGGCCCTCCAAAATAAAAATGAATAGTAAACTCCACTTCCATTCTAATCAATACACTGAACCCCTGTGCTCTACAAATTCCTACATCACAAAATGTGGGAACACAGGTGGTGGCACAGGTACAGAGCTTACTACAATCGGCACCAGGAAGGGGAAGGACCAGGCAGCAGAGGGGAATTTACAATCCCTTTTCCTAAAGTATTTAGGCATCTAAAACATCTTCAAAGTGGACTGTATCAGTCTAGTGTAGGTAAGCTTTCATATAGGGACTTAAGTAAAGCGTTGACATCAGTGCTGTTATGGTGGTGCATCTAGAAGCAGTTTCAGCAGGAGGTCATGGTCATCTAAGCTGACTTCCTTTGTCAGAGCCACAAAGACAGCACCAGGAAACGTTGCTGCCTTCATTACACAATACGTATCCTACATGAAACTAAGGTGGTCAAAGTGCAATGACCCTTTCTAAGGGTTTAAATCTCTTGCATTTCTGTTTAATTTTATTTTTTTACAGTTTGTTTACCCCAGGATCACTCAGCTGAGATGCAGCGTCTCTTTCCCAGTGGGGTCTTGGCTCTACCCATTTCCACTGCTGGGTGGACTGGAGCACTGCTGGAGGTTAAGTGACTTGCTCAGGGTCACACAGTGAATAGTTGACTCTAGCGAGGTTTGAACCTGTGATCTACATAAGTCATAAGTTGGTTATGGATCAGTTTTTCTTGCATTATAGCCAGGACTGCCAGAATCTATATCCCAGAAATCAGCCGTTTTCAAATTGGGCCACAGATCCACCTTTTTGGATAGTCAGCATGTGATTTAACTTCCAAATAGTGGGGATTTGACCCGTAACAAAGGACAGAGCAAATACTTCTGCCAGTGGACCAGCAATAAAAACTTTAATATTTGTTGTGGTACTCCATTACTGCTCTCAAATTTAACATTTTAGTGTGCTAGTTACAATATACTTACTGTGCTTTAATTACACTGTAATTCACGTGTTAATATGCTGTAGTTGTGCATGGGAAAGCAAGTCACTCCCACCCACTGTGAAGCGGGCCTTTCTTACCCTGATTCCTAAAAGAGATAAGAACAGTCTGAATTGCTCTAGCTATAGACCAATCTCTTAAATGAACACTAATTATAAAGAAGAAGAATCAGCATTTGTATAGCGCCTTTCATACACAGTATCCCAAAGCGCTTTGCAAGCAATGCTAGACTGGTAGTGAAGTGACTGAATGTGTGGTGGCGGCCATATCGCACATCATCACCCACACATAGCCTGTATAATTGCATGAACCAGTTTATGGACAAGGGAATGTTGGCCAGGACACCGGGAATATTCTCTGCTGTTTGCGAAGAGTGACCTGGGTTCTTTTACTTCCACCTGGACAACACCAGGATGGACAGAAGGGACCTTGGTTTAACGTATCATCCGAAGGACGGCACCCCCAGCAGTACAGCACCCCCCAATACTGCACTCGGATGCCAGCGATTTTTAGGTGCAAATCCAATCCCGGTGTGGGACAAGAACCCACGACCTTCTGGTCCAGAGGCGGATGTGCTACCAACTGAGCCACACTGACACCTATAAAATACTGGCAAACATGTTGGCTAGAAGGGTGCAGACTGTTATAACTAAATTGGTAGGTTAGGAACAGGTGGGGTTAATTAGGACTAGGTCAGGCGCTGATGGTATCCGTAGGTTACTTAATCTGATTTGGACAGCCAACAAAGACAAAATACCCAATGTCATCCTATCACTTTTTTTTTTTTATACTGTATTTATGCTCCTACCGTCCGGGGCATCTCTCAGGCTTCCACTCTCAGCTCCACGGCTCAGTACCACCCACCTGAACCACTTCTCCTGAACGCTGCATCGGGGTCAGGACTCCAGGCTCTCCTGCCTCCCCAGAGAGGCCCCAGAGTCCCCAGGGGGAGAGTTCAGAGTTGAGGCCAACAATGGGCATGTGGGGCCAGGGCTCCTGGTTGTTGCCATCATCTCACCCAGGCGATAGGGGTTTTTCCTTGTTTCTTCCTGCCCCCTGCCTCCCTCCTTTGGAACTCGGATGTGCAATGACGTCCAGCATCCACCAAGCTCCACCCCTGCCATATGGCAGCGACGCAAGTTTCGTGGCTACCCCCGACTGCACCAGAGGTCGTTCAGGAGCAACGCTTGTCCCTACACCCTCCCCAGGAAGGGAGAGCTGTCCTGTGGATGCTCAGTCCCTTCCTGCCCCTGCTGACCCTCGACAGCCCAGGTTCGTTCCTGAACCCAGGTCGCTGGTGTGGCGCGAGGTAAGGCATCTAGTGCCTTAACCCTCAGCACCACCGGGCCAGCCTATTATCCTATCACTTGATAAACTAAAAGTGTCTGATTCAGTTAATTGGACCTCTGTGTTGAGGGCTTTATTAGAATTTGGATGTGGGTCAGAATTTTTGGATTGGGTAGCTATGCTGTATGACAAGTCTGGGACTCAGGTGTTGACAAATGGTATGATGTCCCCTAACATTGAGCTATCTTGCAGTACAAGACAAGGTTGTCTGCTTTCACCCTACCTCTTTATTCTGGCATTCGAGCCCCTGATACAGACAACTGGCGACCATGCCGGGATCAAAGGCATACAGTTTGGGAAAAGTGAACATAAGTCATTTACCTTTGCAGATGACCTACTGTTAACACTTGATAACCCAATGCATTCATGTTAATGTTTGAAAGCAACTTTAGCAGCTTTTGAAGATGTAACCCCCAGGTGGTGCTATCCCAAGAGCTACTACCCCTGCCTGCCTAACTGCTAACAGGTTGAGGGGCCTAGGTTCTATGGCAGGTGCCTCCACTCAGAGGTCAGGCTTTACAGTAGTTCGAATAACTTGGTCACAGCTCTCTGGGACACTGAGACCCCCTTTTATCCCTACTAGTGGCCCACACAATACACCATGAGTATCTTCACTATTTGTACTTGCCCCCAGGACTGGTTCGGTCAGCTTGACTCTGAGGACCCCCTGTAAAACAAGATGATGCAATACGATAGCCACAGTACAATACTTTTAACATAAACGAATACCTCAGTCAGTGTAACTTTGCTGAAACAAACAGATCTGATTTATTTAAGCTGCTGAAACAAGGACAGGGGAAAATCAGGTTAATTATGTTAGACACATTAATAATCACAGTACTGTGCACATATTCAGAGTCCCAAATGTCACATTTACTCAGTACCCAGGATGGTGGGGGGCTAGCCAGGATCGGTGCAGCTGGTTGGGGCCCTGTGATGGAAAAACACTTGCACAATACCCAATTGTAATCTGGAGCCGGTTGGATCAGTTCATGAAGAAAGGAAGAAAAGAAATCAGATGAGACACGTGTAATTAGATAGACAGATGGCAGGGAGCCACCCTGATTTGCACTCATAAACTTGATGCTGAACACTGGATGGGATGCAGATTGTCCTGGATTGCCTGGAGAAACAGAATAGCTGGCCCAGCCCTTGTGGCAGGGCTCACTTGCACTCAATGCAGGCAGATGCAGTCCAAGTGATGCTGGCTATGACTTTCAGCTCACTGCACATTTTATATGTACACAGAACACTACCTGGCGAGCAGCTGGTCACTTCAGGAATTTGAGCCTGGCTACAGAGGCATTCTTCTCTGACTCAAACTCAGATTCAGTCCAACCCTTTCTAGGGAATCACACTCTCAGCACAACACACAGTTCACAACATGGGGAATTACTCAGAGCTCAATCCCCACAAGCACTACGCACATTTATATGTAAAGGTCACTTACTGTACCAGACCATAGAGTCCTGACAGGCCGATCACAATTCTGCACACTTTCGGTCTTCTTCAGGTTAAGTCTGGTCCCAAAATGACTTCTGCTTCTTCTTTCACTCTGAAAGCTCAGAGTCAGTCTGAATTACACTTGCTAACGGCTGCAGGACTACTTTGGGGCCTCGCACGCACTTCCCGCGCGAACTACTATGCAACAACGGCCGCACGAACACAGAGGGCAGTTTTCCCCTCAGCTTCCAACTTCAAAACGGTTCTCTTCTGCCCCAAACCTCAGGGCACTTCAGCATTTGTTTCCTCTTCAGAATCTCAGTCCGAAAATCAAGGTTCCTCTTCGGAATCTCAGTCCAAAAATCAAGGTTCCCCTTCTTTACTCCTTCTCCACACTTGGTTGCCCATGATCTAGGCCACAACAACGGCTTTCCTTTTTCACCCATATTCGAATACTTGGTCCAAGAAAACACAGTCCTTTTCTCTCCCTTCAGGACAGCTGATGACAACCAGGCCTTTTTCAGGCCTCCCACGTGGTTCCCACGCTGCCCCGTGGGCAGCAGCCCCACAAGCTGCTCACTCTTCCAGCTCCATGCTCAAACTGACTCTTCCAGCAGGCAGTCCGGGCATTTCCCCCAAATCCAAAAAGTTTCCATTGGCTGAGTCCCTTGTCAGTCACAACAGGCTCCCTCTATTGGCGAAAAAAGGCATCAGGGTCTAAACTACATTTCCCAGAGGCTCTCTTCATACAAGCCCCTTGTGGCTGGCTCCACTTGAGAGTCCAAGTTCTGATTTGCCAGCAGGCTCCATTTTAAGGAACCCCTCCCCATTGGTTGGATCTATTCAGTAGTTCAAATCCGAAATGGAGGGGCAGAACACACAGAGTCCCAGCTGCAAGAAAGGCAGGTTAGACAAACTGTACTGTCATTATCACTCTAACACAGGGGTTCTCAAATGGTGAGGCCAGCCTCCCTGGGGAGGCCCCAATCTGTTCCAAGGGGGGAGGCTCAACCAAGTCTGAAAAAGTACTGTATTTAAATTGTGAGTTTTATATATTTTGTGTGAAAAGATGAAGCAAACTGAAAGAGGATAATAGTAGGTAAATGTTATGTATTTATTTACTAATAGGTGACAAGGAAAGGTGAATAGGCAAAGGCTCATTTCAAATTATACCAAGGGAAGGAGTAGGGGTAGAATACATTTCAAAAGGTAACTCAGAACAATCAAGAAATACACAGTGAACAGTAGTGCAAACAAATATGAACAATAAACTAATAATGAGTGATGGTAATTGATCAATTTGTAGACTGGTGGCAGAACAGATCAAATACAAGGTTGAGCATAGAAGTGGTAAGAACAATAGCAGAGAGAGCAAAGTAATCCCAGAGCAGTTGCTTAGGAGCAGGAAAGGAGGGGGAGAGACAAAGTATGTAGGAAGGTTATTTCATATAGAGAGGAAACAGAGAAAGTAGTCTGACCCATGAAGATACTGCAACAAGGGGTAACAATGGTTCAAGAATGAAAATAGCAGAGTACGTAGGTTGGCCTGTGGGGGGAGAGGTTACAATAAGCTGAATAATAATATTTGTTTATTTTATTTATTTGTTATTCAGATAACACCTTTGAGCACAGGAGCTCTTTTTCAAAGTTTTCGCGTTAGTATAAGACAAATAACTGAATGTGAGCAAAGTACTCAAAGGGGTTTCAATTTATTCATGGTGTACTGCTCAAAGTACAGTATGTTATTTTTCTTTGGGGAGGCCCAAGATTATTTAACTTTTTGGGGGAGGCTCAAAATCTTTTCCATGGATTTGGGGAGGCTCACTGCGACCAAGTCTAAGAACTATTGCTCTAACAAATTACCAGCAGATAGTTACATCTTTTGAAAGGGCTCCCCCTGCGTATATAGTGACTGCAGAAACGGAGCGATTTGCTCAGCGGCCCAGGCAGACTCGAGCAGGGAAACACACAGTTCCCCCAGTTCAAATTAATTCCACTGCAGTTTGGCAGCTCTTAAAGCGACAGTACATGGAGGCATCAGGCACTCTCACTAAATTATTTTTAAAATCGGCTGAAATACAGGACACCAGCCGGGCGGAGATCATTTAGGCTCACCCAAGGAAGGCTTTTTAGTGACCCCCATTTGTAAGGGGGGTCCTCAGAGTCAAGCTGACCGAACCAGTCCTGGGGGCAAGTACAAATAGTGAAGATACTCATGGTGTATTGTGTGGGCCACTAGTAGGGATAAAAGGGGGTCTCAGTGTCCCAGAGAGCTGTGACCAAGTTATTCGAACTACTGTAAAGCCTGACCTCTGAGTGGAGGCACCTGCCATAGAACCTAGGCCCCTCAACCTGTTAGCAATTAGGCAGGCAGGGGTAGTAGCCCTTGGGATAGCACCACCTGGGGGTTACATCTTCAAAAGCTGCTAAAGTTGCTTTCAAACATTAACATGAATGCATTGGGTTATCAAGTGTTAACAGTAGGTCATCTAGACATCAAGATATTTCAGGGCTTAAAATAAATTGGAAAAAAATGCAACATTACATAATGGTATGATGCCCAAAACAATGAGTCACATGGAAAGTATCCTTCACAAAAAATGGTTTAAATTGAATATTATGTATCTAGGGCTACAGAGCTCTACCAAACTAAAAGAGTTTGTAAGTCTTAATTATTATTCTTTAATAAAAGACATTGAACTGGACCTGTCTAGATGGGGGAAGCTTAACCTATCTCTCTGGGGGAAAATAAATACAATTAAAATGAATGTTGCTCCCAGACTTATTTATTTATTGAATTTTGTTAACCGGATACTTTTTTATCTTTTCCAAAATCTGCCAGTTTTAGTGGGAGGGGTTTACAAATGGCTAGACTGGATAATAAGAAACTTTCTCTGGCAAGGGAAACCACCTAGATTGGGGATTTCTAAGTTAAGAACACCACGTGCCTCTGGAGGCCGAAGTTTGCTGCCAAGACATCTAGATGGGACTTTGATCTAACAAACTGAAACACTCCTTGTATTGGCAAGAGTTCTATTTGGCAAAAAACACGCAATCAGCATTCGACATATTCAGCAAAATTATTCTAGATGCCCTAAATAAATATGCCCCTATAGTTAAGGTGCGAATGGCAAAAAATGCATGTAGATGGTTCACACCATTATTAAAATCTGCATTGACTGAAAGAGATAACCTATGGAAAAAAGCTTGCAAAATCCAGTCTGCTGTGGACTGGTGCAAGTTCAAAAGGGCACGAAACTGAGGTACTAGAATGGTTAGAGATACAAAAGTTGCATACTATCATTCTGAATTTCTCTCTGCCTCCAAAAATCCTACAAAATTTTGGAAAACCATCAAGGACTTTTCTGGTCACACGACCGTTGGTCACTATCTGATGAAATCTCCTTAAACAATAACACCATTAGTGACAGACTGGAAGTTCTGGATGCCTTCAATAATCACTTTGCGACTGCAGCCTTAGCCTTTGACAATTCCCCTGCAAATCTGATACGCTGTCAGGTGGATAATCAAGGTGCAGATCCTAACGTCACCGATTCAGTCTTCTCCTTGTGTTCTACTACTCTGAAAGAAGTTGAAGACCTATTGCTAAAACTGGATGTAAAAAAAAAGTGCTGGTGCGGATACCCTCGACCCATATTTCTTGAAGGTGGCCATCCATGTGTTAGCCGTGCCCATAACCCATTTATTTAACCTATCATTAACTCAAGGATCCATTCTTTCAATACTGAAAACAGCGCACATCATACCCCTGTTCAAGTCCGGAAATCCCTGTGATCTAAATAATTACAGACCAATTTCGATTCTCCCAGTCTTGTCAAAATTACTGGAAAAAGTTGTAAGTAACCAGCTGAGGCAGTATCTAGAAGCTAATAACCTGCTTAATCCAGTCCAATCAGGATTTAGAGCTAAACATAGCACCATCACAGCACTTGCCAAAGTGACTAATGACTGGCAAAGAGAGCTCGACAACAGGAATTACACCTGCGCCATATTCTTGGACCTGAGCAAGGCCTTCGACACTGTCGACCATTCTCTGCTACTCTGTTCCCTGACTTCACTAGGTACTGACCCATTATCTTTACAGTGGTTCAAAAACTACATCTCTGATCGTTTCCAGCAGGTGAAAGCGGAAGGAGATCTCTCAACTCTCAAACCTCTCCTAAGAAGTGTTCCCCAGGGTTCTGTCTTAGGACCGATCTTATTTGCAATATACATCAACAATATTGATGAAAGCATAACTAAGGCCAACATTCATCTGTTTGCAGATGACACAGTTCTTCATTTAAGCCGCCCGTCATTACAATCTGCACGTAATGACCTTCAATCTGACTTCAACCTGCTGCAACACCAACTCCTAAACAAAAAACTATTACTTAACGCCAAGAAAACAAAAACAATGCTCTTTTCTCCCTCTGCCCAAATTGTAAATTGAGCCGTATCAGATCCTGTGCTGCAGATTACTACAATTCTTGGCGAGAAGTTGGAATTTGTCCCTAAATTCAAATACCTGGGAGTATGGCTGGACCATAGGCTCTCCTTTATAGAGCACATTGAAGAATTACTCAAAAAATTACGACAGATAGTTGGCCTGTTCTTTAGGATAGCCCGCTTCTTAACTAGAGATGCCAAACTACAGCTGGTACAATCAATCTTTCTATCCTTGATAGATTATGCTGACATCCTCTACAGTCACTGTCCCATTTCCTACCTCACCAAACTTGACACATTATATCATAGAGCTTTGAGGTTCATCACAGGCCTGCTTTATTCCACTCACCACTGCTCCCTATATCAATCAGTGGGGTGGAGTTCTCTTCAATTCAGGCGTGATAAAAATGTAGCCTTATGGACCCTGAGAGCCATTTCCAAAAAACTGCCCCAATACATTACAGACTGTCTTCCTATAAAACCAATAGGTAATTACGCCCTGAGAAGTTGCAAATCTCTCCTACTGATGGTCCCCAAAGTTAACTCTCACTTTGGCAAGGCTGCTATAAGCTTTATACTGTCCTCCTTGTGGAATAAATTGTAAAAAAAAACTGAAACTGAGGTCACCCATTGGCATCTCATCTTTCAAGCTCTTATATTCACGTCTCAGAAATGATCAGTGCAATTGTTTCCCATGACCATGAATTGTCATCATGCTAACCTGTACCATTTAGCCATGAACGAATTACTTCTAGTGCATGTCTCCTCCTTGGTCCTGGTCTGTCATCATGCTTTCATGTAACATCTTGATGCTTCTGTCCTCCCTTTGATACTGGTCTATCTTCCCACTTTCTCCAGCCTTCTTTTCACAACTCTATACTGCACTCATCCACAATCTACACGTAATCATACTATAAAAGTCCTAACTCCCCTTTCCCTCTCCCCGTAGGCCCCCACTGCCGCATCAGTTCTACTGACCTATTCTTGGGACTTCACTTCTCACAATGTTTATCCTTCGCTTACATATTACATACCCCTCCTGGTACCCCATCTGCCATTAGTTGGTGGTTCTCCAAGCCATTTTCATGGCTAGTACTAGTGACTGCCCCTGGTAAATTAACTAACTGGTACTTCTATACAGAGAACATGGTTTATATACAGTTGCATGGTTTAATGGTGGACCTGCCACCTTGTATTTGAATCCTCATCTGTTATGGCTTGCCTTGTCTTCCTTTTATCATTTGACTCCCCCATTACTGCACCATTGTGTTTGTGTTTATATACTTATTTACATGTATTTATATGTTTTTTTGATGGATGTTACCCGACCCTGTTCTAACCAGGTTCATCTTGTAAAAGAGTTCTGCTCAATGATGTTCGCCTGGATAAATAAAGATTTTGATTGATTGATTGATTGGTGCCCTGGTGGGAGCTATATCAACTGGCTTTTATACTTAAACATGCTTTGAAACATCTAGAAAACCCACGTATAAGCCCAAGTGGAGAACCTCAACCTTTGTGGTGAACCATGGAAAGGGACATTCTTACACCTATGTCTCTTATTGATTTTTTATATATTCCACAGCAGACTAGTCGATCTGATAATCCTTGCATTCTAAGCTCTGTGCTGATGCTTAGAAAAGTTAGTGGTATTATTAACCCCAAAGGGACTCCCTTAGACTTAATGCCAGTCTGGGGTAATTAGAGGCTAGTTGGAGGGAAGCGAGGATACTTATTTATTTAGTTTTTGTTGACTGGGTAAGTGCACTAGACAAATCCTGCCTATTTTCAGGCATGACCCGAGGAAGGGGGCTACAGATGAATGCCAATTGACCTTGAACCAGACTAAGTGGTTGGTGGTATTTTTAGTGAATGAGGGAAATTTGGCCAGGACACTGGGGAAATTCCCCTACTCTGTAGGCAAGTGATGCTGTCCGTCTGTCTGCAGGGATGGAGGATCCCAGTTTGCTGTTGGACACGAAGGGAGAAGGACATGAGGGAGACTGTGGATCTCTCCCCTATGCCTATGGAAAATACGGATTTGGGCTTTGGTATACCAATTTTGGTACATACTACAGAGGAGGAAATCACTGAGGATGAAGTGCTGCTACGAGCAGAATTATTTAAGAAAAAGCAACAGTTGTTGCTGATGTTGTCAGCGGTGGAGCAGGAATTCCTAAAAGAGAAGTCCCAACTAGATGAAGAAGGGAAAAAATGAAAACGATCGATGGCTAGCCCCCAACAGGACGTAAATAAACGCTTGCCGGGGGGGGGACTGGAACCAACACCTCCCTTAGTCTTTGTTACTACTCCTGATCCTTTGAATGAGGGGACTGCATCCCAGGATATGGTTTTCAAGGGTACTCCTTCAGATTGGACACCAGGAAAAGCGTTGACCAGGCAGGTTGGGTGTTTGTTAATGGTCGCTGGCTGCCTGACCCTGCTATCCCTATCCCCGGTTCCCCGACTTCTAGTAATAATACATTTGCAATACCCGTGATGGAATCTGCTGCTGAAGAGGCTGATAGTGCTGGTGAAATTCTTCCTTTGAAGCAAGATTTACAGCCGGAAGGGATTTTGGTTGCTGCGCCAGACGCTGAGCCTTGCGTGCATCCGGGTATCAATGTAGCGCGTGAGGAGTCTCTGGGCAGCGTTTCTGCTTTAGGATCTGTTTCAGGTGGGGACGGCATTACGCTGGGAGAACAGAGTGATGGTGGGATAGGGCAGGAGTCCGCAGGTAACGCCTTGGAAGGGGCATCTCATGCTGAACCACCTTTGGGGAATAGACGTCCTACAACTTATGCAGGACTATTTCAGAAACCTATTGCAGCTGCTAAAAGGAGATTTTTGCTACGCCTTCGGTACAAGGGTTTGGCCTCAATTACGCCTGACAGATTATGGGTTGGTAAATCGTTATTAATGGATTCTATGGGTTTTACTCCTGCTGAGGTGTATGCGTTTATCCATGCTCCGGGCGATCATATGTATGATGTCAGTTTCTGTACTATGGCTTCCCTTGACAGGTTCTGGAAGTTATATTATGAGATAAAAGATACAGAGGGCTGGAAGGATTTTCTAGCTATACCCATTACCAAACTAACCATTAAAACAGTCACATTATTATTCAGAAATGAGGGAGTGGATATTAAGGATATTATATTCTGGCTGGAAAAACGATGTACTATATTTGATCATCCTTGCCCCATAATGGATGATAATGATTTTTGGACTGGGGGGTGGATTTTTCGGGTTCAGCTGAACCAATCTGAACATGGTATCCAACATCTCCCAAGCTCTTTTTTTCTGGGCCGGGATAGAGGAATTATTTTCTATGCTGGGCAGCCAAAGAGTTGCTATCGGTGTGGGTCATTATCACACCTAAATACAGATTGTGATACTATATGGTGTTTTCAATGTGGTGCATTGGGGCATACAGCAACGCAATGTTCAGCCTCCCCCGTGTGCAATCTTTGCGGGGCTGACGAACATGCTTTCCAGGAATGCCCCTGGGCTGCTCGCAGCTCAGAGGAGGCCTCTGATCATGATGTTTTGCTTTCTCGAGCTAGGCATTCTTTTGCTAGGAATGAAGAAGCTGGTGCTGATTTTTTGATGCCTGCTAGGAAACGAGGTCAAGGACGGGGTGGTGGTGGAAGCCTGAGAGGTATACCGAGGACTGTTCCTCCATTCTCTCTACCTACTGGTATTGCTGCATTCCCCACCTCAGCAGTGGTGGCAGGTCAGTGGGTTTCTGAGGTTTCTCAACCCCTGCCAGAATCCTTTACTCCCCCCCCCCTTCCCTGGTGGTACGGTATTGACTACTGAACATCAGAATCAGCCTTGTGGAATTGAACCTAATAATGTTTTGGTTCCGTGTTCTGTTAAAGATACTGCTAAGTCCACTAAGTTATGCCCATCTTTAGATTTGGAGGAATCCAATTTGATTGCGGATGCAATTATAGATGTAGATTTGGGTACTTGTTTGAATCAGGGGCCGGTGTCCCCATTACCCCTTTCAAATAGTTTTTCTGTGTTCTCCTCCTGGGCTGACAGAGTTGAGGAAGAACAACCAATGGATTTGGCTTCGGAACCTCTTCCCTCACAAGGAGTGCAGGAGAATACTCAAGTTAATGAGACACCATCAGACATACCTATATTACCTTCTAGACGGACAAGGTCTAGTGTTCGCCTGAAAAAGAACCCACCTGAGTCTGTGAATCTTAAATTGGCTAGTTTAAACGCCAACAGTTTAAAATCTCCTGTCAGACGGGCTACTACCTTTTCTATTCTACAACATTTACAGTATGATATAATCTTTTTACAGGACACTCGGTTTCATACCCTGTCGGATTTACATCTGGCTACAAAAGACTGGGTTTGGGGACCTGCATATTGGTCTATTGGTCCTGATTTATGTTGTGGTGTGGTTATTGTTTTTAGAAATTGTGATCTTCGGGTATTTTGGCTAGTAGATATAGAGCCGGGTAGGACACTGTTGTTAGATGTAGAAATTGGGTCCTTTTCCTGTCATTTAATTAATATTTATGGCCCTCAATCCAAAGCTCAACGGATGGAGCTAATGCTTAAAGTTCAGCCTTTTTTGTATACTAGTAGGCAACTTTTTTTGGGGGGGTGATTTCAATGTAAATTCTCAACAGACACGTTCTGGTAGTAAACAATACTGTGATAAAACCTTTATGATTAAAATGGTTTTGCAGGCTGGTTTACAAGATGCACATCTACAGGGAGGTCATAAGGTCAAGGCTACTTATTATAGAGGAACTTTATCCTCTAGAATAGATTATATCTTTGTAAAGTCAACAGCTGGAATTTGTTTTACGTGTACGTTACCTATTGAAACTTCTGATCACATGCTGATAGGAATTCACATTGCAATCCCCCTCCCAAGAGTGTCCGGGCCGGGTTTTTGGAGATTGAATGCATCCCTATTGATGGAAAACGATGTTAAAAATGTCTTACGATTGATTCTTACTGACAAATGTTCCACTATATTCTTATATGAAGGTGAGCTTAGTCAGTGGTGGGATGATGTACAATACTGTTTGACGCAATATTTTCAGTTTAAAACCACAACACAGGCTGTATCATTGAATGTTAAATATTTGGAGCTTCGGAGACAATTGTATCACTTATTATCAGCCCAAACTGTTAGTAGTTTGGATTACAGTCATGAAATAAGTACAATTCGCACGGAAATGACTTTATACCAGTATAATAGATTAGTGTCCCTACAGAAGAAACAGTCTTTCGGGACGCAGGGGAAAGTGGATCAAACAAATCCGTTTATAGATTGTCAGAATAGGAGGGAGAAAAGAGGTTTTGTGAATTTGGTAAATGAACAATGACAGTTACTTGTGGATATTGCGGCTGTGATAGAATATTTGGAATCCTTTATTACTAAAATGTATGGGGAGGTATCGCTGGATCCTAATGCTTTGTCTCTGGTATTACAGACAGCCGATTTACCACAGCGAACAGTTAAACAATCTGATAAGTTAATAGCCCCTTTTTCATCAGAAGAACTGCAAAAAGTGATTATATCTCTAAAATCTAATACCTCCCCAGGTTCTGATGGTTTGCCTGGAGAATTATATAAATTATTGTGGGATTATGTGCCGGTAGAACTTTTGGCTGTTTATAATTTTATGTTAAGGGATGTATGTCTACCAATGCAGATGTATGAGGGGCTTTTGATTTTTTTGTTTAAGTCAGGACAGGTGTCAGATATTGCAAATTGGCGTCCAATTACTTTATTGAATGTTGATTTTAAAATATT
Organism: Neoceratodus forsteri; assembly: GCA_016271365.2. NCBI lineage: Eukaryota > Metazoa > Chordata > Ceratodontiformes > Ceratodontidae > Neoceratodus > Neoceratodus forsteri. The sequence goes on from JADMNL010000031.1 coordinate 116,075,638, forward strand.
TGCCAAATTATTGGGTAATAGATTAATGGCTGTGATGGATTTCTTGATACATCCGTCACAGTTTTGTGGGATACCAGGTAGAAGCCTTACAGATGCAGTATGCTTATTACGGGAAATTATGGAGTGTGGGAGGAGTATGACAATCTCTGACTTAAAAGGGGTTTTTGTGTTTAGTTTAGATCAGGCCAAAGCCTTTGATAATGTCTCACATCACTTTTTATGGCAATGTTTACAGTCTTATGGGATTCCAGAGACCTTCATTCAATGGATTCGTTTATGTTATGCTTTGGCTTTTGTAAGACCATACGAGAATGGGTATATTGGTAACTCTTGTAGAATTTTGAAAGGGGTACACCAAGGGTGTCCATTAAGCCCTTTACTGTATGTTTTTTATATTGATCCACTACTTCGGATCTTACAAAGATCACCTTTAATTAAAGGTTTAGGCTTTGAATTAGAACAGAATATTAGTTATTGCTTCTGTAGATGATATTTGTCTGTTAGCACAAGATGATATGTCTCTTCTTAAGGCATATGATATCATTCAAAATATAGGGTCTGTAATTGGAGCACATTTGACCCCTCATTAATCTATTTGTTTGGCCATTCAAGGTTTTGACGATCCAATCTTAGAGATCAGAGGTACACCTATTGCTAAACAGCCCAGTAAGATTTGGGGGGTTTATTTTGGTCAGGAGAATTTGGCTGAAGATAATTGGAAGAGGGCTTTAAATAAAGGAATGGATAAGGTAGCACGATGGAATGTTTGGAAAATGTCAAAAAAAAGAGAATTTGTCTAATTAAATCTTTTCTAGTACCAATATTTTTGTTTATTGGTACAATTTTTCCTTTACCTAGGTCTTTGGAAACAAAGTTACTGGCGTGTTTCTTTTCTTGTATTTGGGGTAGTCGTTTAAATCTTATTAAGCGTAATGTGCTTTATAAATCTATTAAGGAAGGAGGTCTTAATATGCTTAACGTTGGTATTTTTTTTACGATTTTTGTTTATAATAACTTGCTTTATTTAATGAAACCCTCTTCGAAATTATGGGTACTTTGGAGGTTACCGAAATTACAGGGTGTAATGATGGAGTGGAACATGAATTTTTTTTGCATAAAAATAAAAGTTCACCTCAATTGGATAGTCAGTGGGCTGGAATCTTTGATAAAGTAAAACAATGGAAGGTAACATTTGATTCAGTTCTAAAATTTCTTAGGTGAATTCTGTATACAGGTATTATCCAGGGCTGTTTTTTGGATTACCCTCTTGAGGATTTTTCAGTGGGGGATCAACTTTCAATTTCTAATTTAATTCTAGATGTTAGGATCCCGGAGAAAATGTGGGATACGGTATGGTTGGCAGTTCATGGCAAGGTTAATGTAAGAGGGAATCATAAGCATAAACAGATTCAGGATCGATATTGTCCAAGAGACTCTTGTATACAATGTATTGAGACTATGACTCATCTATATTTTGACTGTCCCTATATTAAGCATTTTTGGGATTTGATTGTTAATTTAGGGACTTGGAAAACTGATTTTCCTCCAGATGAAAGATTATTGTTTTATGGTATTATTCCGGTTTCACAAAAATGTATTCCACATAGTACATTACGTATGATTATGGTACATTTTTTGTATTGGATATGGATAGGACGATGCAAACTGGCACTTCAACAAATGGAGATCTCGGGAGGGAAACGTTATCTTATCATATTTACAGCATTACAAGCATTTAAACGTAGGGAGTTTTTAAAGCTCTCTTTAGATGATTGGGAGACTTGGAAATATTTTGATTGGCTTTAAGGAAGGAGAGGGAGGGGGTCTTATTTATTTGTTCATTACATTTTCTGAGGAGAGAGGGATTGGTTATAATGGTTTTCAATCTAGGGTTTGTATAACATAATAATTTTTTATGTTTTTGCTTGTTTTTTTTTTCTTTTTTTCTTTTTGTATGAATTTGTATTGCATATCATTTGCTATGGTTTAAATAAATAATTCCTTTTTGGGGTGGGGGGTTGGTTACAAGGTTTTTTATGTTCAGGGATATTGTATGAATTAATACTTATATTGGTTTTGATTTTTTTTTCTTTTCACGATTTTGTATGACGTACTGCTGAAATTGTATTTAGTTTGTTGTGATTTCAATAAAAAATTCCCCTACTCTTATCGATGAGTGCCATGGGATCTTTAACATCCACCTGAACTACCATCAATCCAGGCAGATGGGACCTCAGTATAACATCTCATCCAAAAGACAGCACCCCTCTCATGCTGCACTACAATGTCAGTACTAGGATATTAACCCAAGTTCCAGATGTGGGAACTGAACCCACAGCCCTCTGATCTCCCAGCCTCAGAGGCGAGTGTGCTACCTACTGAGCCACTGACACTGTTATAAACACTTAAACACAGAATGGTCCAAACTAGGAATTACCAGACTGACCCATTTAGTAGATACCAAGAGCAGAGTTCTGTACTCATTTCAGGATCTTGGGGAGAAATACAACATTCAGAGATATCAGTTCAACTATTGTTTACAGCTGAGGGACATTCTTAACTCATTACCTTCGATAGCTCCATATGAAGTCCGAACTATCCATTGTTTACCTGACACAAAATGGCCGCCCAGGAGGTACTGAGAGATCCAGTATTCTAAATAATGATTTTTACTTACCAATATGTGAAGAATAGGATTAAGTGATACACATATCATTGCTTAAAAAGGGGACAGGGATCATTTACAAAATACTGACCAGCAGCTTAACCTCTACCTGTTTGACCATTAAGGCCAAAAGGAAGTGGGAAGAAGACCTGGGCCTCAGCATAACTGATGAAGAGTGGGACATGGCATGGGAATTAGCCAGCAAGAACTACAAAGAAGTTCAAGGCAGGCTAATCCAATTTAAAATTCTGCATGGATATTACTACAGCCCTGATAAACTGCATGCTATGGGGTACTTAAACAATGCTGACAGTTGGAGATGTAAGCATCCTAATGCAGGGTTCGCACACATGCTGTAGGACTGTTCCTTTCTAGAAGAAATCTGTAAGAATGTTCAAACTATATGTAAATGATATGCTTAAAATTGAACCAGCATAATATTCTGTGGTGATTTGCATATGCAGCCCATGATGCTTTGCACTGTGGGGGCATGTATGATTTTGTATTTATATGTAACACTGTTACACGGCATACCATTCCATTATCACCACTAATTTTCATTTTTGGGATATTTCCGGAATCTCTGAGCTTAGACAGATACTAGGTAACTTGGGTTTTATATGCATCCCTTAGTATTAAGCGTCTCATTCTGCAAAAAATGGAAAAGTACCTTGTCTCTCACTATTAGAGTATAGTATAGTCAGATGGGTTATCTGGTTAACAATGAAATAATCTGTTACTCCTTGTCTGATAAATTAGATACCTTACATAAGATTTGGTCGCCATTCTGGGACATGAACTAGGTAAGAACACATTCGATGGTCACATTGTTCTGTATAATGCTTTACATTTTTATCTTTATCCTTTTTGCGTTTGCTTGCGTGCATATGCAAGGAACGTTTTGGGGCAGTACAACTTTTTGGAGGTGTGTGACCCTCCTCTCCAATGCACTGCTCGGTGTAGCGGGCACCACTGTACCACACCAATGGATGCGGGAGCTGTCTATGACAGCAGTTTGACTGCAGTGATCTTCACTTGAAAGAAAATCACCGCTGCAATCAGCGGTGGTAACAAGTGTGTATTTAGCATATTGACATCATCCTTTTCCCTCCGGCTGTGAAATTCCTCTCATTTCCTTCCTCTGCTACTGTTCTCCCCCGCTCCCTCGTTATCCTCCCCCAACACATTCTATGTGCCGATGGGGTGCCCAATCCCCGTCGGCTCCAGACCCCCAAACAAACAACACATTTGTCATGTGCCAAGGGAGGTGCCTAATCCATCTCGACTCATGCGCCCCCCCAAACACACTGTATGTGCCGAAGGGGTGCCCAATCCACGTCGGCTCCAGGCCCCCCAACAAACACCCAAGTGGCATGCTGGGAGCCCACCCCAGCATGCAAAACTGTCCCATGAGGTTTTAATTTTTTTTAAAACCTGTAAAAACAGAAAACGGTCCCTTGCTGTTTGTGGCGCCCCCTCCCTCAACCCGCACCAACCCTCGACGCACCCCACTTCCCCACATACCCCCTCACCCCATACTTACTTCTGGAGCCTGGCACGATGATCTTCGGTGGAGTGGGAACGTGTCTGCACTCTTCAAAGCCGACCGAGAACTGAAGAAATGCCGGTAAGCTGTATAGTGCCATAAATGTATTTTTTTTCCAATTACTTGGTTTATAGGACAAAAGGAGGCGATTTGCCCATTGAGATTGTCCTCCATATAAATGGAACATTAACCCATATCCCGTTCATCCATCCATTTATCTAGTTTATTCTTAAAAATTGTAATGGTAGGTGAATCAACAATATTCTGGGGTAATTTATTCCATATCCTGGGAGATCTGATAGTAAAGAAATTTAGTCTCTTATAATTATTTGCATTTTTAACTTCCAGTTGTTTATTGTGAAGTCTTGGCACAATTTTCCTTAATGAATAAACAATGCCACATTGGGCCATTTGAACAGGTGATTTAAGAATGTTAAACAGTTGCAAAAAGATCACCTCTAGTTCGCCTACGCTCAAGAGAATGTCATCCCGTTTTTTGCAATCTAGTGTCGTATTCTAAGTGAGCAAGGCAGGGTACTAGCTTAATGACTCTGTGTTGAACCTGTTCAATTTTATTAATATCGGACTTTAAGTAAGGGCTCCAAAATGGAGTTCCATAATCTAAATAAGGCCTTATATGTGATCTGTACAAAGTTAAAAGGCATTCTTCCAATTTGGAAATAAATGTTTTATTTATTCTACGTAATAGTGCATTGGTTAGATTTGCAAGTTTAGAACAATGAGAAGAGGAGAATAGTTTATCGTTAACTAAAATTCCCAGGTCTTTTTTCTATACAAGATGTCCTAATGATAATGTTGTTTAAATGATATTTTTGTTTGGGGTTATCTTTTCCCAAATGAAGTACTGCACATTTAGATATATTAAAGTGCATTTTGTTAATAAATGCCCATTGTTCAATTAAGGAGAGATCAGATGTTAAATTATGACAATTTGTAAGGGTATTAATCTTACCCTCAAGTTTGGCGTCATCTGCAAATTTAACCATAGTATTATTTGGTGAGATGTACATATCACTGATAAACAAATTAAGCAACACTGGGCCCAGATAAGTACCCTGGGGCACACCACTACTCACTACACCCACTTCTGACAATAAACCATTCACCCTTACTCTCTGCGTTCTCTTAGCTGGATATCTCGGTCATTTTTGCAAATTTTGCCACCAAATTTTCAACATGGGGTTCTTGGGACCCCACCTCATGAATTCAGTCACTGTCATATGGTTTTTCGGTCCCAAAAGGTGATTCTGCGGTCACTGCGCGGAATCACCTTTCGGGACTGATAAACAAAATGACAGTGTCACTGTTCATGAAATGGGCTTCAAAAAGCCTATGTTAGAAATTTGGTGAAAAATTCCAAAAAATGACTGTATTATTTAGTACATGCTATGCAGTTTCCACGTACACTCACAACTTCAAAATTTGTACATTTTCACTCCAGATTTTCAGCATTGCCATTTTGCACACCTCTCATGAACAGCACAGCTGTCATTTTTCACGTACTGCCTGAAATGTGTTTTCACACATATGCTGCACAATGGCACGGTTGCTGTGGGAAATCAATGTTTGGGACAGATCAAGAAAATCATAGTGACACTGTTCATAAGCAGAGGTCACAAAATGCCTATCTTGAAAATTTGGTGAAAGAAGTCCACGAAATGAGTGTGTTACGAGCATGCGTTGCACAGTTTCCATTTCCACGTACGCTGGTAAGTTCAAGAATTTGTAATATTTTCCTTCCAGATTTTCAACATTGCCATCTCTTCACACCTTCCTATGAATGGTACAGCTGTCATTTTTTGCATCCTGCCCGAACAGTGTTTTCACACTTGTGGCTCAGAATGACATGGTCACTGTGGGGAATCGATGTTCAGGACAGATTAACAAAATCACAGTGCCACTGTTCATGAGCAGAGGTCCCAAATGCTTTTATTGGGGTTGGGGGTCACAAAAAAACCATGTTGAAAATTTGTAGTGCAAATACCAGCAAATGCCAGGGGCGTTAGGGTTTCTAACCATAACATCCCACCCTGTACAGACTGACAGGCATCAGAGGTGTGCCTTTGGATTGCTGACTGTAATGCTCACGCCATTCCACCCCCCAGCCCCACCCTGCAGCAAGTGACAGGCATAGAGGTGTGCCTTGGACTCTTCGGCCCCAGAGTTCACCCCATTCTCCTACACTGCACCCATTTCAGCATATCTCCTTATGGAATGGGGTGACTGCAATGCCGAACACCCAAAGGCACACCTCAACACTTGTTGGTGTCTGCAGGATAGGGTGAGGTGAAATGGCATGAGCATTATGGTCGACGATCCAAAGGCACACCTCAATGCCTATCCATCTCTGCAGGGTGGGTGTAGGGTTGACGTCACTTCAGTAGTTCACTGCCATTCCTATTCTGCATCTAACTCCTGCACTTCCAGTGCTAATACCAGCAAGCAAATATTTGGCATTGACAAATGCTTGTTAGAAGTGCCAGTGTTACAGCAATTGACGAGTACAATTGAAGTGGATGCTGCAAGTAACTGACTGCTATATCAGGAGCGTTGACTCCCGATACAAAAACACACAGGGGCAAGCCAATGGTGATTAACATAACAAGCATAAAAATAAATGTGAACTCTAAACATTGAAGCATGCAAAAAAACACACACAAATGCCACTGTTTCTTATTTATCACTTATTTAACAGTTAATTTCAGCAGACAAGTATTTCCTATCAATGAAAATTAAACTTTGCAGTAATAAAGGCATGTGTTTTCCCCAGTGTTCTCAGGTTGTGCCTCACTGTTTCATGATGTGTCTCATATTGTCCCCCATTCTGACCGTCAATATCCCATATGTCAGTGTCAGTGGCTCAGTCGGTAGCACTCTCGCCTCTGAGGCCGGGAGATCAGAGGGCTGTGGGTTCAGTTCCCACATCTGGCACTTGGGTTAATATCCCAGTACTGACACTGTAGTGCAGCATGAGAGGGGTGCTGCACTTCTGAGGTGCTGTCTTTCGGATGAGATGTTAAACCGAGGTCCCATCCGCCTGGATTGGTGGTAGTTCAGGTGGATGTTAAAGATCCCACGGCACTTATCGAAAAGAGTAGGGGAATTTCCCCGGTGTCCTGGCCAAATTTCCTTCATTCACTAAAAAAATACCACCAACAGCTTAATCTGGTTCAAGGTCAGTTGGCATTCATCTGTATCCCCCTTCCCCCGGGTCGTGCCTGAAAATAGGCAGGATTTGTCTAGTGCACTTACCCGGTCAACAAAAGCTAAATAAATAATATTTTGAAGACACGAAGTTAAGATTGAGAAGTATGAGGCTGAAATATAAATGAGATGCAAGAGGAGTTGCAGAGAGATACTCTGTTGGGACATGGGTGCTGAAGGGACATGGATACAACTAAGGAAGGGGGGGCCTGCATAAATGTCAAACGGCACTGCAAATACCTGCAAGCGAACATTCGACATTGTCGAATGCTTTTTTTGTGTGTGTGTGTGTGTGTGTGTCAGATGATTATATTAGAAGTCTTCAGCACAGTCAGACAGAAGCTATGCAGCTTGGTGCAGTACTGCTGCTGCTACCTTACACGAGAGTCTCTGTCATCACACTGACTTATCTTCTAAATTAATGTCACGGATTTATAAATGTAAGCAAACAATTGAAACATATGTGTAACAGATGATTATCCCATTATACTGGTGGTTTCAGAAATCTGCTCTTCACATAGCACCATGCAGAAGGATTTTTCAGAATTCAGAACTGTGCAGAGTGACTTGGAATGTGAAGAATGGGTCTGTATAGAGACCAGGAGGACACCTTATAAGCTATCTCCTTTCTTTCCCTCTTCAATTTGGGAACCTAAACAACTGCCCTCCGGGGTACTTCTTGGCACTAACAGCAGCACCCCCACTACCCCCACTACCACCACCACCACCACAAACACCACCAGACATTGTTCAGGACCTTGGAAGGTTTGGTGTTCAAATAAATTGTATTTGCAGAATGGAAAAATCATGTATTAGTAAAAAAAAAAACTCTGACCATGAAGACCAAAATTGCCAGGACACCTTGCGGTTCTAGTGACCTCATAGTATCACTCGCTCTTCGTTCTCCTTGTCCTGGTTCTGTGATGTCTCCAAAAATCCTCAGTGCCCTTACAACCATGTTCTTCACAGTCAGGGGTAATTATTATATAGTACTGAAATAGGATTCTGTTGTCATAGTGACATCCCATGATCGTATTTGGATAAGTTATTGTAACGTCTGTGATCTGCCTTCTCTTTCACTGGGACTCAACCGTAAATAAGAATCTGTCTCTGTGGGTTATATCCCAGACCTGTACTGGATAAAGTAAAAGCAGTGTTCCCATGGTCTGCTTCTAATCTCAGCAGCACTGGAACTATGGTCAATCTAACCCACAAGGCAGGCAGTATAGCCTAGAGGTTAGAGTAATGAGCTCTAAATTAGCTTGGTGCATCTAGCAGACATAGGTTTGAGTCTCACAACTTCCACTGGAATACTGTGTGACCCTGAGCAAGTCACTTAACCTCCCCAGTGCTCCCAAGTCACCCCTTAAAACAGGCATTATGCCTAGTGGCCCTTACTTGGTTACCAAAGAATTAAAAAAAACAGCGTCTGTTCCCCAGTTACATTTCAAACTCTTGCACAAACATTTGGCTACTGCGTAACTATGCACTGCCAAGAAGTGTTCGCAGTGGGCACCAATGTTTTTTGAATTTTCAGTCAAATACAAACCACTGAAAAAATTGAAAGCCTGTTTGCCCTCCTGTTGGTTGTTTCAGGAGTCAACAGTGGGATATACCCTCTCAACCAGTAAACCTCCATGAAATGAGACAGTGTTCCTCAAAATGAGTGACAAAACATGAAATGTGTGACACCTCATTAGACTTGCTTGGAGGCACTACAATGCAGTGGTTTAAGGCTCTGAGCTGCAAACCTAGAGACCTGGGTTTGAATCCCACAGCCCCCACTTGCATACTGTGTGACTCTGAGCAAGTCACTTAACTTCCTTGTGCTCCCAGGTTGCACCTGTAAACAAGCTTTCAGCTTAGTGTGTCTGTCTTGGTAAAAAAAAACAAAAAAAAACTAGTGAAACGAAGCTCTCAGTGCTCAATGTTCTGGTTAACAATGCTTTGGAATCCACAAAGTTTGCTACTGATGGTGAATCACAAATTAATTTGAATCTCTACTTTGAAGTTAGTGCAGTGTAGGATGACCCCTTCTCTATGTGGAACAGTGCACTTCTGAGGGATAAAATGACCTGATACACCAGTACACTAATGTGTACCAGCTGAGAGACTTGCTGGGGGAGAACATTTTTTTGGGGGGCTATTAACTGTAAAATAGCTGTAGGCACTGGAACATCTGTGCACAGTTTGAGAAGAGAAAAACATCAGCATTTCACTACTGAATTGGTTATGTAGAGCAGTAAAATGCTAATGACGTTTAAAACATTACAACAAAGGAGACATGAAGTCCGCTGAAGAAAATGAAATAGCTTTTTTCTGTTGACTAGGTAATTTGCTTTTCGATAACTGCAATATTATCTAGCTTTCACTGAGCGGAAATAATATTTCTCATCAAATCAATCAATCAATCAATCAAAACTTTATTTTTAAAAGGCGCTTTTCTCCAACCAAAGCACCTGTACAATTTCATAAAACAATAAATAAACAAGATTTAAAATTATTATAAATCATTAAAAGCTATATTAAAAAGGTGAGTCTTCAAAGCTCCTTTAAAACTTAGGACAGTCGGGCAATTTCGCACCTGACGAAGTAGAGAATTCCACAGGGTCGGGCCATAAAACTAAATGACCTAGCCCCTGAAGTTTTCAAATGAACCCTGGGAATCTCCAGCAATCCCTCGTCAGTGGATCGGAGGGGGCGGGAGGGACAGTAGGGGCAAAGGAGCTCTTTCAGGTAAGTAGGTCCCTGGTCGTGTAGGGCTTTATAGGTCAGCAAACCGACCTTGAAGGTGATCCAAAATACTGGCAGCCAGGCAGTCCGCTGGAGCACAGGCATTATATGGCTGGACTCCAGAAGATCCAGTCAATAACCTGCCGCCGCATTCTGCACTAGCTGCAGATGGCAACTCAACCCCGATAGCCCTAGGTACAGGGGTTGCAATAGTCAAGGCGGGAGGAGTAGCAGGCGTGGATCAACGTTGGAAGATCCTCTGGAGGAACCAGGTGCTTCACCCTGGCGATATTCCTTTTGAGCGTCAAGTGGTCATCAATTATTACGCCAAGATTCCGCACCTGATCTGAGGTTGTCAGCTGAACGCCCCCAAGCCATAAGCCTGAGGGCGATCCATCCGGCAGACCCGCCTCACAGCGACCTTTATCCACGACTAACACCTCAGTTTTCTCCGGGTTTAACCTCAGCCAGCTCCCATTCATCCAGTCATGGATTTCGGCAAGGCAGTTATTAAATACCGATAAGGCAGCATCCTGGTCGGGCACAAAAGACATATACAGCTGGGTATCATCTGCATAGCAATGAAAACCCAAACCGTATCGTCTAATAATCCTCCCTGTCTAACCTAGACAATACTTACCTTTGGCTGAATAATTGGTCCCTTATTAGAACATGTATCAGGGCATGTTTCTGCCCAAACTAGATAGTACAGTTTGCGTCAGAGAAAGTGGCTAACCCATTGTTACATTCAGAGAAAATGGCTAACCCAGAGTTACATTCAGAGAAAATGGCTAACCCAGAGCTACACAAGTGATGGTATTGGCACCCATATTGTTCGCAGTGTATATGCTGCCATTGGGAGATATCATCAGGCGATACAGCTGAGTTTTCACTGTTTGCAGATGATACTCAGCTATGTATGTTTTTTGTATCCAGACAGGTTGATGCGATCTCTGTGCTAAATAGTAGCCTCTCTGAGGTTAAAAACTGGATGAGCTCAAGTTGGTCGAGACTGAATCCGGATACAACTGAGGTGTTGGTTGTGGATCTGGGCTGCCTCGTGGTGGGTTTTGGTGCTGGGCACGGGTTGGGCATACGGCTTGGTGGTGTCCAGCTCATTACCTCAGATCGGGTGCGTATCCTGGGCATTATATTTGATGACGGTTTGACTCTGAAGTCTCAGGTGTCAGCCTTGGTCAAATACTCATTTTACCATCTGAGGAATATTGCCCGGGTGAAACACCTGATTCCCGCAGGCAACCTTCCAACATTGGTCCATGCCTTCATTCCCACCCGTCTTGACTACTGCAATGCCCTCTACCTAGGGCTGTTTGGGGTTGATATCGTCCACCTGCAGCTAGTGCAGAATGCTGCGGCCAGGCCGTTGACTGGTACATCTAGGACCTGTCACATTATGCCTGTGGTGCGTGGACTGCACTGGCTGCCAGTTCAGTGGCGGATCACCTACAAGGTAAGTTTGCTTACCTTTAAAGCCCTACACGAACAGGGACCTGACTACCTTAAATATCTCCTGATTCCTGCTCCCCTAATCGCCCTCTCTGATCTGCCGACAAGGGATTGCTAGAGATTCCCAGGGTTCATCTTAAAACATCAGAAGTTCGTGCTTTTTCGTTTGCAGCACCGACCCTGTGGAATTCTCTACCTGGTAGGTAAAGAGAATGCTTGACCATCAGTAGTTTTAAATCTATGCTGAAAACATATTTATTCTCTTTGGCCTTCCCTGACTAAGTAATGGATTGATTTTAAATAATTGTTATATTGCATTTTACATTATGTGCAGTGCCTTGATTTTGAAAGACGCTATAAAAATAAAAATTTGCTTGCTTGATTTGCTATTAATATTCATGGTACTGCTATTCCAAGTTTTTGCCATTGAACTGATGCTGCTTTAAAACAGAAATGGGACAATTTTGAGCCCCAAGGATTATTTGTTTATCAAAGATGCAGCCACTGGGAAATGAGAACATCACCCAGCTTTTTCCATATTGGTGTTATTCCCTCCCATTCTATTATCCCCTTCCCCCATCAGGTGTGCACTAGGGGCCACCCAGACCCGTCAGCCTCTATTGTGGCGTGGGGACCCAGAGTAACAGTGGTCGTGATTTTTTCACATTTCAGTCCTCAACCCACCACCCTTACAAAGCCACAATAAACCACACCACATCTGTAGTGGCCCCTAGTGGGGATGGTAGAAAATAAGAGAACCACCTCCTGGACCCACCAGCATGGGGTCACTACAGGAGAGAATCAAGGCACCCCCCTCCCCAGGCACAAAGCTCTGTCACTGGTAGTGCCCCTCAGCTGATGACTGAATGACCATATAGACACAGGCTGCCTCCCAATGCCCCCCTAGATTTTTTGTAAGTGGTTGTGCCTCTGTGTTTAATTACAGTTTTACCATATGCTCTGAGAGAAGCTTATGTGATGGATGCACTTTCTCTAAGGGTGGTTAGTGGTTTACAGTAACCATACTAGAGTGCTAGGGAGCTCTACAGCTTGGGGCAGCCAGGGCTTTAAAAGAAGGTTTTTGGTGTGGGATCATGGTTGGAGGACCAGAGGGGCACCATAAAATAACAGTCTGATAGAAAATAAGTTAACTGTCCACTGCAGGGCATAGAGACACGCAGTATCCAAACGTAGTACTTCACCAGTCCCATCACTGAGCAACTAATTTATCGATACTGCACATGTTGGAATCTGTTCATTCACTGAGCAGTATAATCGGTCCTAAAGCAAGTATATCCCCAGCTATGGACAGTGGTTGCAAATCTTCATCCTCTCTCATCCCTTCCTTTTACTCTATATCTTAGAGAACTCGGGGGCATCACTGGGGTGAGCATTAGGGTCTGGAGCCATGAACTTGTATTCATTAGCCCCAAATAATTGATCCCCAATTTCTAAACCTAACTTTTGGACTATTTGCTTGTTCTTTCATTGGGCCAGAGGGGTGGGGGCTTAAGCCATTGATCTTTTCAGACCCTAGAACTGTCCCTGGGAGAGCTCTATTTGGAGGAACTCAGTCAAACTTAAACCTTGGGGGGGGGGCAGCATTCAGGGCATTCTGCAACCTTGGCTGGATGTGGGTACCTTTTTGCACCTTGGTATCCTTCAAAGACATTTTTGAGAATTTTCAGTTTCTTTTCCAGTTAAGGAAAATACCAGATCCCATATTTCAGGGGCTTCAAATGGCATTAACTGGTCACTGCTCGGCACACCTTCACATCTTGGCACACTACTCTTTCTGTGCCACTACACATCTGGTGCTAAACTGACTCCTTACTGTAGAACTGCTGACCCTGTATTGCTTTTGTAATACTTTGCACTAGGGGTTGAATATTCAGAAATGCACCAGAAGCAGGCGCAAGGATGGCGCAGTGCAGGTACACTGCGCAGGTGTGCATCCACTGCGATATTCAAAGGCTGAGTACCAAGGCAAGTGACAGCGCAAGATGGATGAATATCACAGGGATGTGCCATAGCACAAGGGCTGCTCCAGGGAGCAAGTCAGCAGGTGCCATCGCGCAACCATGGTTGCTCAATGGAGCAAGGCAGGAAGCACAGGAGCACAGCATGGGCAGGGCAAGGGACAGAGGTGCATGGGCCATAGCACAGGGCACCTGGCACAGTGTGGAGCAGGCCACAAGAACAGGACACACTGCCACCACAGAGCAGGGGATGACCAGAGGTGAGCAAGGCAGGCACCCGGCCACATGCCCTGACCACGCAATCCACTGCAGTGCATGTAGAAGGTGTGACACCCATGGCCTCTGGCAGGCAGCCATGGGCAACACCCACAGGACGGCATGGGACATGGCACCAGGACCAAAGCAGATATCACACAAGCCAACAGCACACAACACACTGGACACATAGCCCAGCAGGGAACAAATGCATGCCACAGGGCACACGCACACAAGCCACTTTGCGCAGACCATCTGACACAAACCCCAGGCAACTGCAAACGTACCACACAGCCACCATGCACACCACTGCAGCATGGCACCAAAGCCAGCTGCAAAGCAGACACGGACACAGATGGCTACCAAAATAGAAATGTATTAAAAGCAACAACCAACAATAACAAACTATTTACAGGTGAACATGGATAGGGGGCAGGGAATGGGGAGGCCACAGTCTGGAATGTAGGCTGGGGAAGTGGGGGTGGGGAGACAGTGGACATGGTAGGCTGTGTACAATGGAGGAATGGTACGGGTGTCAGTGGAAGGGAGGGTGATGCAGGCCAATGGGCCCCTCGGGAGGTCCACAACTACTGGCACCTCTGCCATCTTCTCCTCGGTGGCTGGATCAGGGCCCGCCGTATGATGCGGGTCACCACAAGTGTGTCCATGGTGACCCTCAAGATCCTTTCCAGCAGCCTGGTATGCACATCCACCAGATGGGCACCTAGGATGAAGGAGGGGACATGGATGAGTGCACGCCCACATGACCGTACCTCACCCATTGTGCACAGCGGATAGCGGTGGCATGTGCCCTGTAGGGGGCACACAGCTGACCACAGCATGTGTGCCCACACAAGCCGCCATGCCAACCATCCACAACCATGCACAGCACTGCACACTACCACCAGCCATGCACAGCATGCCACAGCCATGGCAGCTAAGTGAATGGCCATTGTGTGGGGCTGTCAGTGGCCTGGCTGGGACCCGGATGCACCCACAGTCTATCTGCAGTGGCTACACACACATGCCCAGGGTGCAGCATGGTGCAATGGACCACGCTGGTGAAGCACGGCATGTACTGGCCATGTGCACGGGGGGCTGTGGCCCACCTCTACCCCACACAACAGCATACACCACCAAAGTGCCTACCTGCAAGTTGCGGCCCAACTGGTGCCTGGCCACCTGCACCTCCTGGCTGGGCAGCATTCCTCCACTGTGCGACACCACTGTCCTGCTGCTGTCTGGCAGTGGCACCCGCCATCTGGGCTCATGCCGATCTTCAGGGCCTAGTAGGGAGACAGTGAGAGACAGACATCAGCACCAGGCAGCAACATACGGGCCCCCCAGCACAGTATACCCCATGACCCAGCGCAGCGGCAATGCCTTGGCACAGCACACCTATGGTACGCTGCCATGGCCGGCGGCGTTCCCAGCCACTGCCCCCCACCCACAGCTGCACAGTGTGACACCCACTGGCAACCCACACAACACTGACATGGCATGGACAGGGATATGTGCACTCACCTGGCCGTGGCACAGTGCCCCTCCAGATGGGTGGCTGCAGTGTCCTGAGACAGTCCGGATCCCTGTACCTGTGGTGGCACTGCTCCCCACTATGGCATGAACCTGTGTGAGTGCCTCTGCCATACCTCAGTGCGTGGCTGGTCCAGGGGTACCTGCCCATAGAGGGCACCAATATGTGGCTCCACCAATGCCACCAGGTTGACCAATTCCACCTGGGTCCAATTGGGCACTCTAGGCATGCTCCTATGAGGCATGGCTGTATCCAGAACTGCAGAAGCATAATGGCACTGATGAGTGCATTAGATGCACGTGTGATGGATGTGTGACATGCTTGGTGATGTGCTGCCATCCCTGATTGTGCATCAGCAGGGTATGCGCGATACGGCTGGGGCAATGCTGGCACATGCCGCAGGCACCTGAGGTAAGGGGCACACATAGGGGTCAAAGGGCGGCACGCGCACCGTGCACATCAGCACGATAGGGCTTGGATAGCATGGTGCACGATAAGGTCCAGTGTGCCCCATGGGCCATGTGCCAATAGCGCATGGGCGCCAATGGGTGTACAGCGCATGTGCACCACATGCCCAATAGTGGCAGAGCGCTGTGCCGCCTGTAGTGCACTGTGTGTAGGAAGCACCACCGCCATACGCAACGTCAGTGTGCACATGCGCTGTACCATGCGGACTGTGCATGTCACACAGATGCGCCATGACATTCGCATGAGCAACTCCACTGCACAATGCGCAATTCAGCAGACATATGCAGATTAGCTGATCAGCATATCCACGGCGCATAGGAGACATGTGCACCTTATTACAGTTGCGCATTCCCTCATTTGCATGTGATGCGCTATAAAGGCGCCATGTGGCAGCACAGACACCAGACCAGTACTGCATCCTTCACAGGTAGGATGCCAGGCACTGGGCATGTCGGGACTGTGGTGTGGGGGGGCTCTTGTGTGGCAACCTGCACTAACCACATGTCCTCACCCACAGGAACAGCATGTCGGAGCAAGAGGAAGTTGAGGAGCAGGGACCTGCATGGAAGCACAGGCCCAATTTCACAAGGGCAGAGTGCAATGCCCTATATGATGCCTATCTGTACCAGGAGCCCATCCTGAGTGGCTCCACATGCACCCAGTAAGCCAGGGCGGAAGCATGGATGGGTGTAGCCGGGGCCATGAACCTGCAGGGCATCCATCAGAGATCGGTGCAGGAATGCAAGAAGAAGAAGGTGGGCATGGACTGCAGGCAGATCAAGGAGAAGGTGGCATCCATCCGGGCCGCACGTGCCGCTACGGGCAGTGGACAGCCTGAAGAGCCACAGCTGACACCGCAAGAGGAGCTTGTGGTGGCCACTATGCAGTGCAGCACCATTGAGGGTGTTCCTGGTGGTGGATTCCAGATGTGGGTATCCCATCACTGCATGGTAGGTATAGCAGCACATGGGGATGTGGGTAAGGGGTGCATTGGGGCAGGGGTGCATGGTGGCGGCACTAACATATATATCTTCCCTTACAGATCCCAAGTGCCTGCATGTGGATGCAGGGGCAGCGGTGCCCACCCTGGGTGATGTTGGGGACCTGAAGGGGCACCCATCCACCTCCACCGGGGTCCAGAGCCCGAACCCCTGCCAGACCCACCACACTGTCTGCATGGATGCCTGTGGCATGGGCATGGATGAGGCCCAGGCAGTGTTTCAGCGTGATGCCAGCCATGGCATCCAGTATGCTGAGACAGTGATCGGGACGGGTCCGCATCCGATGACAACATGACCGCTACCAAGGACAGTGGTGATGCCGTACAAGGGGAGGCACCCCTACCATGCACCAGACACGGCAGTGCTGATGGTGCATGGGTGGCACTGGCCGACCCACCAGCCACACCGCCCGGTGTTGTGGTGGCCACCGTACCTGCGGTGCAGTCCAGCTTGTCTGGCGGTGGGGGTGCAGTCTCTCTGGCGACATTATGCGCACAGTGGCTGGAGGGGCAGCGGCGGCAGCAGGATGGTGCAGAGGGTGGACTAGGTGCAGTGTCTGCTGCCAGTGCACTGCAGACAGTACAGGCCCATGAGGGCCCCACTGTGCAGCTCCCACTTGCACAGGGGGACTGTGCCGTGGGGCCGCACAACCCCCGTGGGTTAGCACAATGCCCAAGCCCCCCAGGGTGGCGACCCGCTGGTCGAGCACACCCGTCTGCTCAGGGCATCCATGGAGCAACAGATGCAGGTTGTGGCAGGGGTGTGTGCACTCTGCACTGAGCTGCTCCAGTCCGCAGGGAGGCATGACCAGGACTTTGAGCAGCTCATGGCCGAGGCCACACGCAAGCGGGAGGACACGACTGCAGGCCTGGATCAGCTCACCGCTGCAGTCACAGCTGGTCTGGCACAGCTGGCCACATTGGTGCAGGGCCATCTGCGGCAGTCACCGCAGAGTGCATTCTCCACCCCTCGGTCCCGGCGTCGTGTGACCCCAGCATTGTCGTCGCCAGGATCAGCTGTGGGCATCCTGGGCATGCCTGGAGAGGGCTTGAAGACGCTTGCGAGGGACCAGTTGCATTCTCGCAGCAACACACCTGGAGGTACGTCTGTGACACCCCCTGTGGCCACTGCACAGACTGCGTCTACTGGGCATTCTAGGCAGTGCCGTCCATGTGTCCGTGGCAGCCATGCACCTGCGTGGCAGTCATGATCAGCCGCCCTCCCGGTCTGCTGCCTGCCGCAGCCATGTATGCATGGAGTTGTGGTGTGTGTGTGTATGTACCTGGGCCATGACATTCGAGGCGCGTCATGTACCACGCCGTACACCTCCCGGCTGCCACAGTGCACAGGTGTTCAGTGTTGACACACGCCCTTTGGCGGCCTCAGGGTGTGCGTGTGTGTGTGACTGTGCCTGTGTGTGTGTGGGGGTGTGTGGGGCTGTATGGGTGGGGTCCACTGTTCTGTCAGGGGTGCTTCCACAGTGTCCTGTCCCATGTCCATCGATGCCCCCCTCCGGCCGTGTCTGTTGTGGGGCCCTGCCAGTCATGCCTGTACACTGTGCCCCGGTCCCTGGGACATGTGTGTGGACCTGTTCACCTACCTACATGCACCATAGTGCTCCTCTGCAATGGTGTCCCTGTGCCGCTGGGCCATCCTGTGCAGCCAGGATTTCCGTCATCTAGGGGGTGGCTGCCCACCACCATTGGGCCCGGCGTCCGTGTTGTCCCCACTGCTGTTCCCCTCTTTGACCTCGACAGCTATCCCACGGTCAGTGGCCATGTTGTGTAGCACACAGCAGGCCAGGAATAGGCCACGGGCCTTCAAGGGACTGTACTGTAGGGCACCGCCAGACCTGTGCAGGCAATGGAAACGTGCCTTCAGCAGTCCAAACACACACTTGATGATGTTCCGTGTGCTGGTGTGTGCCTCGTTGTATCTCTCCTGCGCTGGGGTCGACGGGCACCGGTACAGGGTGAGCAGCTGGGGCCTGAGTGGGTATCTGCTGTCACCTGTGGGGGCACATGTTGGGTTAGCATGTTGGTCAATGTGGCTGCCCCCCCCTACACAGCCGAACCCTCTATGCCCATGCATAGCATCTCCCCCCCATGCCCTGCCCTGTTGCGCAGGGCTGCCCTTTTCTGCTGCATACTCACCTACTAGGTGGCCAGTGGGGATGTCCCCACTCTCAAACCTGCGGCACAGTGCAGACTGGTGCCAGATGAAGGCATTGTATGCCCCCCCCACAGTGTGTGGCACAGATATTGATTATGTGCCCCTTGGCATCACGCACCGCCTGGTAGTTGACACTGGGATAGCCCTTCCTGTTGATGTAGGCCACCCTCTCTGGCCCTGGTGGTATACAGATGCCTACTGTTTGCTGTATGCTCCACCTGTGTGCTGGGGAAGTGGATGAATTCCGCAGCATGTGGCAGCAGTGCGTTGAGGAATTGTGTGAGGAGCCATGATGCGGCCGACTGGGTTATGCCTGTGGTGTCCCCTGTCGGTCTCTGGAAGGTGCCCGTGGTGAGCAGGCACATCATGGCCGTGACCTTGGTCTCCACTGACAGGGTGTGGCTCCATCTTGTGGGTGTCTGCATCTCGTCACTGCACAACTCACAGAGCTGCCTCAGAATCGCCCAGTTCAGGCAGTACTGGCCCATGATCTCAGTGTCACTGTACTGTTCAAAGGTGGTGCAGGCATGGTACCACCTGTTCCGGGCATACCGCCGCCGGGCCCTTCCATGGCCGCACTGCTCGGCTGCCTGCCTCCTCACACCCCTCATTACCACCTCCATCTGGAAGGTTGCACTGGCCATGGCCCAGCCTGTCTGCCCCCCCCCTGCGGCTGTCTCCCTGGACTACCCCGGCTTTATGCTGCTGCTTGGGCCCCCGCACTGGGTGCACTTCTGTGTTGGGGACCCACACGCACAGTCTGGCATGCCCACAGGCTTGGTCTGGGTCACACACCCTGTCCCACTGCCCATTGCACCTCCTGCCTCTGTGACTGTCCTGCACCCCTGCTGCTGTCCTGCCTAGTCAATGGCCCTCACCCTGTCACTGTCTCACACTGTCTCTGTCCCTCACTCTGTCTCTCTCTCTCTCTCTCACTCTCTCTCCTTCTCTCACCCCTGCTCCCCTGGGTACAAGCCACCGTCTCCTGCTTGCTCCATCCTTTTATAGGCTAAACTTTGCTCTGCACATGTCCCTGTTGTTCCACCTTGCGCCATCCAGCCTGCCGAAATATTGCACTGTGCTGTTTATTCATGGCTACGCCTGCAATTTGCGCTTGCATTCATTAGGTGCGAATAGCGCACTGCAGTTTCATAGCTGTGCATTGTCACCCGCTGAATGTTGCTCTTGAGCACATCCACTGTTGTGCTGGCGCATCTCACTTGCACCTTGCACAACCGCTTTGAATATCTCACCCTAAGTGTTTATGCACGGCTTGTTTTACATGAAATACCTTAATGTTTGCACCCATAGAAACAAAGAAGTTGACAGCAGATAAGGACTGCAAGGCCCATCTAGTCTGCCCATTTCTTTTTCTACCTTATGAATGTGCCTTTGCTCTGTCAATGGCCTATCTATTCATACTCATCTGTATTGCTCCCTTATGCCTATCCCATGCCTGTTTGAAGCTCTGCACTGTATTCATATCCACCACTTCCTGAGGTAGGCTGTTCCATGCATCCACCACCCTTTCTGTGAAAAAGAACTTCCTCACATTATCTCTTAATCGGCCTCCCTCTAATCTCATGCTGTGTCCTCTTGGCCTGCTATTTTTCTTATATTGAAACATGTTCGACTCTTTCACCTTGTTAATGCCCTTGAGGAGTCTGAATGTTTTGATCATATCACCTCTCTCCATCCTTCGCTCTAAGGTATACATATTGAACTCCGTTAATCTGTCCTCATATGTTTCCTGATGCAGTCCCTGCACCATTTTGATTGCCCTTTTCTGGACTGCCTCAATTTGGTTAATGTCCTTGTGAAGGTGCAGCCTCCAGTACTGCAGTAGTCCAGATGGGGCCTATCCAGTGTCTTGTAAAGAGGGATTATTACCTCTCTCTTATGACTTGTGATACCCCTACTAATACACCCCAACATGCCCCTAGCCTTATCTACTGCTTTAGTGGTCTGCTTGGATGATTTGAGGTCATCTGTGATGATGATGATGATGCCCAAGTCTCTTTCTTCCCCTGTGACTGCCAGCAACACCCCTCCCAGCCTATAAGTGGCTTCAGGGTTTCTCTTCCCTAGGTGCATGATCTTGCACTTCTTTGCGTTAAACCCCAGTTGCCACTCTTCCGACTATTTTGCCAGTTTATCCAGATCTCTTCTCATTCTGCCCACCCCATCTGGATCATCTACTCTATTGCAGGTCTTGGTGTCATCTGCAAACAGACAAGCCTTACCCTCCAGTCCATCTGCAGTGTCACCGATGAAGATATCGAAGAGGACTTGCCCCAGGACTGATCCCTGAGGTACCCCGCTTGTGACTTACATCTCTTCTGACTGTATACTGTTTACCACCACTCTGTTTTTTGCCCGTCAACCAGTTTGCCACCCAGTTGACCAACGTCTGACCCACCCAGCTTATTAATCAATCATCTATGTGGAACAGTATCGAAAGCTTTGCTGAAGTCAAGGTAGGCGACATCAACTGCTCCCCCTTGGTCCACCACTCTGGTTACCCAGTCAAAGAAATCTATGAGATTAGTTCAACAGGACCTTCCTGTTGTAAACCCATGCTGTCTTGGATCCTGTGCTCCTATGGATTCCAGGTGTTGCACTATCCTTTCCTTAAGGAGTGCCTCCATAATCTTGCCCACTACTGAGGTAAGACTGACTGGTCTGTAGTTCCCTGCCTCCTCCCTGCTACCACTCTTGTGGAGAAGGATCACATGAGCCCTTCGCCAGTCTTCTGGGACCTCTCTTGTGCTCAGAGACTCACTAAACAGTTCTGATAATGGCTGTGCTAGATCCACCCTTGGCTCCTTTAGTACCCTGGGATGTATGCCATCAAGTCCCATTGCCTTGTCCACCCTGAGCTTATCGAGCTCTTGTAGGACCCTTTCTTTTGTGAAAAGACTAGTGCACACCTCCCTCCCTCCCTCCCTGTGTCCACGGTGCTGAGCTGTGCACCCTGCCCTACCTTCTCTTCAGTAAATACTGAGCAGAAGTATCTATTTAGGATAGATGCTTTTACATGGTTATCCTCCTCACGTGCCCGCTTATCTCCTTTGATCTTAGCAATACTCCCTTCTGGACTTTCTCCTTTCACTAACATATCTATAGAAAGTGTTGTCACGTTCACTGTTCATGCTAGTCTTTCCTCGGTTTGGGCCTTTGCCTACCTTACTGCCTTCCCTGATTCCCTTAGGGAAGTTTGGTATGCCTCCCTATCTTCATCCCGCTGCATTCCCTTATATTCCCTGAAGGCCAGCCTTTTGGCTCTGACCTTGTCTGCTACTGTTTTTGAGAACCAAAGTGGTTTCCTTCTTCTTTTGTACTTCCTTTTCTCTCTCTACCCAGTTAAGTACCCACCTATGCAGCTAGTTCTTGTACAATGTTCCTTGTTTTTTTTAACTCAGCTTTATAGTGAGAAGATAATGATTATGTGTTGTTACATCACACTGTCTTCAGAATATATAGGACAGCGGATGGGCAACTATGCACAACCAATGTGTTGTGCCACCGAGGTGTTCCGATTCCCTGTGACCTCAGAAGCGAAGCTCGAGATGTCCATGGGAATTGGATCCCCAAGGTGGCACAATACACTGGTTGTGCATAGAGTTGCCCATCTGCTATTCCATATAGTCTATGGGCATCCATGCCTATTTCAGACATTGCACTTTGTTTCAGTGAACTGATGGTTGGGGGGGCACTTGAGGGTTGGTGGTAGGCTCAACTTACTTACACGGTGTGTTGCAGAAGTTTCTGCAAGTTCAAGTTTTAAAAATAATAACTTCCAGATTAATTGGATAGGGGAAATCAACTATGTGGCAGCATTCCAAGTTGTTCGGGCTGCAGTAGTGACATCACTACTACAGCAGAACAACATAATGACGTCACTACTGCAGCAGAACAAGCATATTCCAGGCATGGAAAACCATGCATAACAGCATTCCACCATACACTATAGCATCATTCTACACTGATATTTATGTTATTATTATTATGCTGTAAGTGTATGTCCTAGGTCTCGCTGCAAACTTAGATGCATTCACCAGTTTGTTTATGAACTTGTTTCCTTTTTATGTTTTAACCCATACTTATGTTTTGATGTTATGTCTCACTGTTCCTGCTACCACTGTACTCACTGTATCATATATGCCCACTGTATTATAACTTGTGCTTATTGCTTATGCCACTGTCTGACCCGGGTCGCAATTGAAAGTGGTCCTTTGGATCAGTCTGCTTACCTAGTTACCAAAACATAAATAAATAAATAAAATGAGATGCAATTTAACTATTTTTCATTGTAGTATGTCCTTTATACAATAATAAAGTCCATTAATTTGTAATTTTGCATCATATGTTGTGTCTTCTTTTCAAGTGACTTCCTGCCAACGCTTTAAAACATTTCAACCAGGAAAAAAAACATAATTGTGCCAACCATGGTGTAACTGATTTGACACTGTTAGCTGTGCTAGAGGTGTGTTTTCCTAGGTAGGAGTGGTATGGCTAAGAAGGCTGTCCCCCAAGGTGGCCTGTTTCTAGGGGTATCCAAATCTTAAAAGCAGCCTCCTTATGCCAGCCTGATGGTGCTGAGTTGCTGGATGCCTTACCTCATGCTATGCCGGTGACCCGGGTTCCAGAACAGACTCAGGTTGTCGGGGTGCTGGCATGGGGGGGTAGGGTTGGAGCAGGACTGACAAGCTGGAAGGCAGCTCTCCCTTCCTGGAGGTGGTCACTGCACCCCCCCATAGTCCCTTTGCCACCGGGTGGAGGTCCGGTGGTCAGCGTAGGTGGCAGGCGACACAAAGGGAGAGCACCTTGAGATGAGGCATGCACACGCCTCCACATGCACACGCCTCCAAGGTAGGGGGCCGGGACTGGGGAGAAAAGGAAAAAAATACCATAAAATCTGTATGGGAAAAAAAAGCAGCCTCCTTTCCCCTAATCTGTGGTGTCTACATACCAGGTTGGTCTCTGTCTAGTCTTGAGTCCCTCCTGGCCCACACCTCAGTGTGTTTCTCTAGTGTCAGCCTTAGTTTGGCTGTTAATGTCCCCTACATTCTCCCTACATCTGCCACCCTACTTGATCCAGGATTTGATAGAATGAGCTGTCTCCTCTAGCCAGTTAGTCTTTACTTCCTTTTGCACTGCTGTGCAGAGAATTCTTAGAAGACCTTGGGCCAGATTTTCAGAATCAAGTGAGACTAAGTCCCACTCTACAGCTGCAGTTACAGTCCAAAATCTTTGCAGTGGCAGAGATTTATGTTTACTCCACCACAGCTGTGGAAGATTTTTTTTGTAGATTCTATTTTTACGCCAGATGCCAGGGCATCTCTCAGAGGTGCACTCTTGACTCCACTGCCGCTACTCCCCACCTGAGACCCTCCCTCCTCTGGCTCTCCCCACCCGGACTTCTAAGCTCCCCTCCGATCATCCCCTGGGGGAGGGCTCACCTCACCTACCTGGCAGCCTAATGCAATTAGAGGATCCATCTGGTGGGGAGTCTGGAGAAGCCATCAGGGGAGAGGTCTGGCATTGGGGATGAGGACATGTGTCCCTGGTGCCCCATTGCCTCCCTAACATCTGGAGGCTTTTCCACTTTGTTTTCCCTTCAGAACTTGGACATGCAATGATATCCATGACACAAGTGTGGTGACGTCCGCCACAGCTCCACCCCACATCATGGCTACCACTATCCCTGCGCTGCCTCTGACTTCCATCAGGGGCCACTAAGGAGCAGAGAAAACCCCGGTACCCACCCTGGGAAGGGACAGCAGTCCTCCAGATGCTCGATCCCTTCCCTCCCCTGCCAACCTCCGATGACCTGAGTCCGTTCCCGAACTAGGTCGCTGGTGTGCCATGAGGTGTGATGTCCAGCGCCTGAACTCTCAGCACCACCGGGCCGGCTGCTGTGGAAGATATTGAGCCTAGTCTCACTGAACGTAACATTTTCCTGCAACTGCTGGAAAAAATACAGCCACAAACTGCCAGAAATCGTAGAGCTGGGACTTCTGGTTCTACCATGGCTCAGAGCAGATGGTAGAGAGACCACTCCATCCCGACCCGCATGGTCATTACCCCATAAAATACAGAAACAAACAGCAAAACATACCAAAATGTCTGAGGAGGGTCGCAAAAGGACAAAGGCTCGTGATTGAGGTCGCAGCAATCTAAAGATGACATGAATGGAGTGGGATATAGAAGTAGCTCACCAGCCGGAGTGGCAGGCCCAGTTTGAGTAGCCTATCCAGCAACTAGTTACAGTACCGATGAAGAGGCAGACAGATTACCTCAGCGCAGGTTTGACATTATCCTCAAAGAACTAAAATAAATGAGAGCCGAAAACAAATCTGAATACATCATAAACTGAGCCTGGTGGAGAGGTGTGTGCAGGAAACTGAAGACCGTATTTCCCACACGGAGGATGGATTGCTTCACTTGGGCCGAACTGTCCAGGCCTTATGCCATTGCACTATAGAGCTGGAACAAAAATGTGTCGATTTGGAAAGCCATTCCTGCTGCGATAACTTGCGGATCCGTGGCCTGAAAGAGGGCGCAGAGACAGGGTCTATGGCTGACTTCCTCATGAACATGCTCAGGGATGTCCTTGAACTCCCCCTAACATACAATCTGTGCATAGAGAGGGCACATTGAGCCTTAATCCCTAAACCTAAGGAGGCCTCAGCACATCCTCGATCTGTGATTGTGAAATTCAGCAGCTATCAAACGAAAGAGGACATTTTACGTCATGCCTGGCAGAAAAAAGAAATACCTGGACTCTCGTTCATATTTTGGCCAGGATTACCCAACTGCTATTCAGCACCAGAGTTTGGCTTACAGCCCTCTGATAAAAAAAAGTCCTCAAGGAGAAACAGATTCGGATCCAGACCCCGTACCCAGCCCGTCTTAGGATCCACTAGTCAGGGGGTCCTGTGCTGTAAGATGTGAGAGAGGCCATGCTGAAACATGGCCTAGTACTGCCTGATTGCACCGCAAAATGCAACAGAAGAGAAAGGAGACAACAAGCGAGTGGCAACTGGCTGCCACGAGACGAGCTAAAATACCAGCAAATCAATGGGCATTGCAATCGGCTATTCTGCTACAAGATCTAATTAAAAAGCTCCCAGGAATTTCGGAAACAGACCTAACAGCCATAGAAGAAGAATGAGGACTGGTAAAAGAGAACTGGCTATAATTTTGTAGACCATCCTAGCTGACATGTGAGTACCTCCATTAAAGAAATAATTTGGCTTTTGTGGAAATCTTCATTTGCGGCGGGCCCTGCTAGCTTCCCCAGATACTCTCGCAATGGAATGGAGGGAGGCCTTCTTATTCCCCACCCCGACTACCAATGGGGGTCTTATTTTCTCTGCGCCTGCCTCCCCTCTCAGGGTGCCAGCTTGGACTGGGACTCAAATCTCTCGACACCGCAGTAGTGGAACATGGGGAGTTAAAAGGCTGATCGAAGGGCTTACGGGAAACCCCAACTCAACGTGCAATGCATAGTAGCCGACACTGATGGCAAAAAATGATTAAGCAGAAACGTTAAGGTTTTTACACCTGGGTCACTATATTATTGTAAATGCCACTCAATCCAATTAAGTGGAGCACCGAGTCAAATGCATCTGTGTAAAGCGGGTGGACCTGGGAAGTTGGAGGGAATGGGTTGGATTGATGTTTTGTCGGGGAGGGGGTCTGGGGAAAGGTGTTTAAATTAACAAAATGAGCTATACTGGTACACATCCTGAGACACTAAAGTTTTTGGGGGTGTGGGCTTTGTGGTGAATATTGAAAGTTTATAATGTGTGCAATATACCAGGGGCAGGGGTTTTGACGATTCCTGCGGGGATGCTCACAGGGGTAGGTTGGATCTGTTGACTCGATGCTCCCGCTCCAGTCCCAACCCACTAAAGTGGGGTAGAGACAGGTCATGACATGTCTGAACTGGCCTTGTGAGCAGACTCGCAATTAGAGTGGGTCGGAGGAGGAGAAGAGTGTCATAGTCTTTTTCATAAAAACCTAGTTGAAATGTTAGCACAGATTGTTGCTGCTAGTCCTATTGTGCACCCCTCACAACATGCAGTGCCACTTTCCTCAGAGCTAAGGAGTGTATAGGTGAGAAAAATAATAGGGAGAAATTTAACATAAGTAATAATGGATAAAATAGACACCACCTTGCTCTCTGTGAATGTCAACGGGCTTACAAGTCCGATTAAGTGGAGTAAGGCCGTTTCCTATATCAAAAAAGACCAGAGCAGACTTCTGTGTGCTTCAAGAGACCCAACTCTCTAAAGCAGAGCACGAGACGTTAAGTAAATCTGGCTTTGCCGAGGTGGTGGCATCCTCATACGGGGAGGGTGCCACAGAGGAACGGTGGTGCTAGTGCCAATTAGGGTAGCCCTCAAACCCCAGGATAAATTAATGGATGCAGGGGGTTCTTTGGTGGCTCTAAAGGGCATTTAGAATGGTCAAATGATTATGGTGGCCTCGCTATATATGCTCCCCCGGGGTCAGACTATAGCTTCTACAGGAGGCTGCATATCAGATTGGAGGAGTGGTCGGAGAGGGTACTAATTAATGGAGGAGACTTAAACCTTGCACTGAATGACCATGTGGACTCCTCCTCAGCGGCACTAAGGTCAGATAGGAGAGTGGCACTGAAGATCCGTATATTGTTAGCCAAAATAGGCTTAGTAGATACTTGGAGAGAAGTAAATGGTCACAAAAGGGACTACACATTTTTTCACCAGTGCATAAAGTACATTCAAGAATAGATTATTTTATTGTCCCAAGGGAAAATGTATCACAGATAAGGAAAGTGGAGATTGGGGAGACCTATCTCTCTGACCATGCCCCTTTGTTGATGCAGCTACATTTGGGACGGGCCAGAAAAAGAACCTTATGGCATCTCAATGTGTCACTTTTACAAGGGAAAGACGCACAGAAACTAGTACAAGAGATGATAAAAGAAGCACTAGAAACAAAGGATACTCCTGAGGTCCCCCCCCATACTGTGGGACACAGTAAAGGCAGTGGTCGGGGAAACTTATTGCATTCACCGCCCATCACAAAAGGGAAAGAGAGGCCAAGAGGGTGGCTCTGCAGGCCCAGATAAAGGACTTGGAGAATTCCTTCAAGGTGAAATATACAGCATCCATACAAAAAGAGGTACGGATATGTAGGAAAGCATTGAATGCTATATTGGATTACAGAGTAGAACAAAATATTCTTTACCTAAAACAGAAATACTATGAGGGAGGTCCAAGGGCACTAAACCTGTTAGCTAGCAGACTGAGACAAAGAAAAGCTCAGGCCACAATAAACAGGATAATCCACCCACATTCTAAACAACAGTTAGTGAGTACAACAGACACAGCGGAAGCCTTTATGGCTTATTACCAGGATTTGTATAGGGCAGGGCCAGTCCCAGAAGCCAAGAAAATGTCCCAATTTTTGGAGGCCTTGAGATTGCCCCAGATTAGGAGGGAGGATGCTGACTGACTGGCTTCCCCAATAAGGGAATCAGAACTAAAACCAGAAATAATCCGTATTAAAACAAGGAAATGCCCTGGAATGGATGGGTTCCCGGTGGAGTTTTATAAGCTCTTCTGGGTACAGGTCATCCCAATTTTAGGCAGAATGTATAACTCCCTGCTGTCTGGGGATGGGGTGATTCCACCCTCTTGGAGACATGCGGTTATGGTGGTCTTGCCAAAGCCCACCAGGGATACCTTATTTTGTGCATCATACAGGCCGATCTCCATCTTAAATACAGACTATAAGATTTTGGCCAAAATTATGACCAAGTGCATTGAAAGCATTATCCCCCAACTGATACATATAGATCAGACAAGCTTTATCCTGGGCCAACAGGCACGGGATGGTATCCGGCGGGTGGTGAACATTATAGAACACCTGGGAAGGACAGGGCAGTCAGTCCTGATCATGAGGTTAGATGCTGAAAAGGCATTTGACAAGGTGCTCTGGCCATTTCTACAGGCGTCTGGCCCGGCTTTGGCTTCCCGGAGGTTTTTCGGGGGCTGGTGAACAGGCTTTATGGCAGAATGGGTGTGTTAGGGTGAACGGACATGTATGGACATTTTTTCAGCTGGAGCAGGGTGCCCTCTCTCTTCCATGTTCTTTGCCATTTTGTTGATCCTTTGGCCCAAACAATTCATCTAAACCCAAAGATAAGGGGCGTAGGCCGGGGAGGGGCCGAGCACAAGCTAGGCTTGTATGCAGACGACATTATACTATTTTTAGGTGATCTGGAAACATCCCTATCTGAGGTATTTAAACAGATACAGTGGTTTACTGAGCTTTCAGGTTACTCACTAAACATAACTAAAACAGAAGTGTTAACATGTTCATATCAGGTCCCCCCAGGTACTCAGGAAAAATACTCAGTGAGACAGGGTTTGGACAGATTACAATACTTGAGGGTAAATTTAGGAGTTAACCCAACAACACTTTTTAAGGACAACTACCCATCCTCATTAAAAGAGATATCCCTGGACTTTAACAGATGGGCGCTCCTGCCCTTCCTCCTCAATCAGTCAATCAATCAATCAATCAAAATCTTTATTTAACGAGTCGAACACCATTGAACAATGCTCATTTTCAACATGGACCTGGACAACACAAAATCACAATGTACAAAATGATTACCCAACCAACAATATAAGATGTAATTGCGCAGAAACAGATGGCATGAATCTGATAACAATAGCATGGCATATACAATAGTAATTACAAACATATAAGAAGTCACATCGCTTAAATAATATGAACACAATGGCCTGAAGAAACCAGAGGAAGGAGGAAGGGGTCAAGGATGTTGCATAAGGTTATTAAGAAGATTTTGACTGGTGGGTGGAAGGAGGAGGAGGAGGAGGTAGCATGGGGAAGTAAGTAGAGGAGATGAAGCCGGGGGCCACAAGGGTAATCCGTGGGATACCAGGGACTGTTGTAATAGCCAAGTGGATTTCGTACAGACTCCATGTTGGGGTTGGTGGGAGGGTCATTTTCAGCTGGTTATCGAACTGTTGAATATGGTTACAAACATATAACAGTGGCGACTGAAGGGAAGGAATGAGAGGGAATGTGAAAAGTAGGAGGAGATGGGAAGGAGAAGGATATGGGAGGGGGAAGAGGATGTTTATAGGACAGCATATAGCTGCCGCTAGATCCGCTCCTAAGGATGAGACAGTGATCATGGGGATCCATTACAAGATTCTTTAAAGGAATGAGCATATAGTGTTTTGAAAGCTGTTAAAGTAATGGGGTGGACCAATTTCAATGTTTTTTGCAGCTTGTTCCATAATAGGGGTATCACGTAACTTATAGAAACTCTGCCAAATTGCGATTTGACCTTGGGCACCATCAAAGAAATGTGGGAGGCACTTCTCAACACGTACTTGCCTATCGTACTTAGTGGAAGGCAGTCTGAAATATAGTGGGGCAATTTCTTGGGAATTGCTCTGAAGGTCCAGAAGGCAGTGTTTCTTTGTCGCCCGTACGTAAGGGAAGACCATCCCACAGCCAAGTATAAGGTACAGTGTTGCGTTGAATGTAGAAGGCCAGTACTACACCTTAGAGCTCTGTGGTAGTGTGTCAAGCTTTGCAACACTGTGGCAGGACCCTGACTGTAGAGGAAATCTGCATAGTCCAGAAGGGAAAGGAAGGTGGTTTTGGACCAGTCTCATCTTGGCATCCCTCGAAAGGAGATAGTTAATTCTATAAAAGAGACCAAGTCTCTGCCTGAGCTTTTTTACCAGTTCTTCTATGTGGTCCATGAAGGAAAGTCTGTAGTCGATCCAAACCCCCAGATATTTGAACTTTGTTACAAATTCCAAGGGTTCGCCTAGGAGTGTAAGGACTGTTGGTGTAGTTACAGGGGAGGCTGAACGGAAACGGGGTGAAAAGATAATTGCCTTAGTTTTTGTGGCATTTAGGAGTAGTTTCTGGTTTAGAAGCTGTAGTTGTAGCTGGTTGAAGTCTTGTTGTAGGTCACTACATGCTGCTCCGGGGGTTGGTCTGCTGATATACAACACTCCTCTGCGAAGAGGTGTATGTTGGCCACTTTGATACAGACATCAATTCTGTTAATGTAAATTGCAAAAAGCAGTGGACCCAAAATAGAGCCCTGTGAAACACCTCTCAATATGGGTTTTAAAGAAGAGAGTTCCCCTTCTGCTTTTACCTGCTGAAACCAACCTACGAGATAGTTAGAAAACCATCTCAGTGATGGTTGATCTAGGCCAATGTTGTGGAGGGATGAAAGGTGCAGGTTGTCATCAACAGTATTAAATGCCTTGCTCAGATCTAAAAATACTGCGCAAATGAAATTCTTGGCATCCAACTCACACTGCCAGTCATTAGTCACTTTAGCAAGTGCCGAAATCATACTGTGTCGTGGTCTAAAACCTGATTGTAGTGGATTAAGTAGTTTTGCGGAATCTAAGTAATTTCTGAGCTGGCCACTCACAATCTTTTCCAGTAGTTTGGACAGAATAGGGAGTAAGGAGATTGGCCTGTAGTTATTAAGATTAGTGGGGTCTCCGGATTTGAAAAAGGGAATCAGATGGACGGTTTTCCATATAGGAGGGAGGTCACCCTGTGAGAGACAGAGATTAAAGAGATGTGTAAGTGGCACAGCCAGGACCTGATAACTAATGTTCAGGAAAAAAGAGTTAATGAGGTCAGCTCCAGCACTTTTCCTAGTATCCAGCTCCCCCTGCACTGGATACTGGGTGGCTGCCCAGATGAAAACAGTATTAATGTGGCACCATCCCAGATATGCCTCCCATTGGAAATCTATGGAACTAAGTTTGGTGTCCGGCCCCCCCCTTGTGGGCTATATCTTTCAACCGCCACCTGTATGGGACAGTAGGAGATCCTCTCCCTATGGGAGTTAAGGCTGCCCTGGAGGGTTGGTGGCGTGGAACTAACAGGGGAGGGACGGCACACCATATGTGAAGATACGGATGGTGGGCCTGGGATGAACAATTCGGCCCCTCATCATTGGATCCATGATTCAGGCATAGGGCAGACAAGGGCCTCCACTCCCCATGGCAGGTTATGAGTGGGGACTCGCCTATTTCATTCAAGGCAGCCCACATAAAACAGAGACTTTGACGGCAGATAAGGACCGCTTGGCCCACCTCATCGGCCCAGGCACTCTTTGGCCTGTCTCCTGGAGACAGATTAAGATACTATCAAATTAGGACTTGGATATGTACCTCCCTTAATAAACATATAGCCACAAGGGGATTGGATTTTCCCCTTCCGCCATTTGAAAATATCTGGTCCTCACCAATGGGAAGAGGAGCAATCACGTATTTGTGTACAAATTTCTTGGCAGACCAGGGTTATAGTACATAACAGATCAAGACAAGGTGGGAGACTGATATGGGAACAGAGCTTGAGAAAGAGGCTTGGGACAAAATGTGGAAAGCAGTGTGGAGCACTACCTCGTCCTCGACTTGGTGAAAATTCATGTGAGAATTAGGATTAGATATTTTTGGTCCCTAAAACCCAAGCCAAATTCAGTTTAGATGGGGTGCCAGCATGCTGGAGGGGGTTCGGGGAAAGTTCAGTGGGCCACTTCCATATTTTCTGGCAATGTCTGGAAATCTGGTCCTATTGGGAAGAAATTTCATCCCATTTGAAAGCGATCTTTGAGGGGGTGGAGGTCCTTGGTCCTGAACATTTGGTGTTGGAAGTTGAAACAAGGTTCTTAAAGGGAAGGGAGGCCATATGCTTAATGGTGAGTATTGGTTGCCGCAGCATTGAAGGCCTTAACGCGGCATTGGCTATAAGTAGATAGCCCTAAGTTGTGTGACTGGGTCAGTCTTGTCAGTTCCACACAGGAAATGGAAAGGATTACCTTTACAATTCAGCATAGACAAGCCCAGTATAATAATGGGTGGACCAGATGGGAAATGTATCTTACCAACCTACCGGTGGGACAGAACACACGAGCCCCATGACTCAAGGAGAGGCTCTGTGTAGGTATAGTTGAGCTCTCAGGTTAAAAGACCTAATGATCAAAGGTAGAAGTGAAAGAAAGAAATAGAGTATTATCAATAGGAATTTGGTTTGAGTGGGAATTAATTGAGTCATATACTTAATTTCCTAAAGGAAAGTTGTGGGGAGGGGTGGTATAGAGGACAGCAGCTTTTATTTTTACCTGCTTGTAATTAATCTCAGTGTTAAATGCAATGTGCTTTTAGTTTTTTATAAAAAAAAAATAACCTTCAAGAAAAATATGGGACACGTGCCCGGCGTCTTTTATTTTTGAATGTACAACACATCTATGTATTTTTTCAATGATGATGATGATGTATTATATCAAATGTAAGTCGATTCATGTCACTGCAGTGTAAATGCCTGTCTCTGCTCTAATAAAATGAAGTTTTTTAAAAAAAGAAATCTTGGAGCCAGTCATAAATCAGCTCCACCTTTGAAATATTGCAGCTCCAGGAAATACTGCTGCTCAGAAATACTGCAGCTTCGCAAGTGGCAATCTGCATATGTCAGGTTTTTCCCGCAGTTGCAAGATTTTCAAGGCCTCTGAAAATCCAGCCCCTTGTTGTTTATGGTTCCCTGTTTCCTTGATCCTCATCCCTCAGATAAGATTTTAAACTCTAGGGGGATGGGGACATTCCACAGCCTATTTAATTTTGTTTGGAATTTGGACCAGTATGATGCAGTCATTGGGCAGGCCCAGAATATGTGATGATGCGAACCAATGTTCCCACAACCTCGCCAACATAAATTAGTGTTTGCTGCCTCGAAGTGGTGTGTTATTGTTGGTGGGTGAAAAAAATATGGTCATACATTTTCACCTGTACTCTCTCCAGCCTGGGGAGGCGGTCACCTTCCATCCCGAGTCCTCTACCACTCCTCATCAGATATCTGAATCCCAGCATTGGTCTTCCATTGTATTTTAAAATTGGTGAATTCTAGGTGATCTTCCCCATCAAGGTTTTGTACACTCTTCATACAGTCCCTCCCCTCCCACAAGCATTGCTGCCCTATACAGAAAGTTTTCTAGAGATGCATGCGAGCTGTCTATCCATTTTGAGTATTAGGTTTTGGGACTGCACATAGTGCCTACATAGCTATAAAAAACACTTTGCTGGAGACCATATTTCTCCTGTAATTCCCTAAATGATAATGGAGTCTTATTGCTAATCACTGCTTGATACCTAGGTAGATGTCACATGGCGTCGGAACCATCCATTACAGAACCTGACCCAAAATGGCCACCAGGACTCAATGAGTTAATGCTAATCTTTTCCATCTTGAAAATCTCAGATCTGTGCAGGCTGGTAGGAAGTCTGGCTCTCTGATCATTATTGAGAGAGGTACTACCTAATTTGTTGTTTGAGTAATGGTTGTGGCTTTGGCTTTGGCCAAGACTCTACGTGTAAGTTTCATCCAGGGATTAGTCATTTCCTTACAGACCTGGGGTGGAAGGATGGCATGGGGCAGAGCAAACAATGGGCTAGTATGAAGCAACTGATTCTCTAGTTCACGTCATCCTGTGTCATAACGTTGCTTAATCTTTGAGCCTATGGGTGCCAGTTGTGCAGCAGTGTAGTAAAACGTAGGTCTAGCATAACCAAGCCTCCTCACTCCTGAGGGAGAGACAGCATTTTTTGCATACCTTGTATCTGCCCTTGGCCCACATGAATGAAACATAGAAACATAGAAGTTGATGGCAGATAAGGACCACAAGGCCCATCCAGTCTGCCCATTTCTTTTTCTACCTCATAAATGTGCCATCGGCCTTTGCTCTGTCAATGGCCTATCTATTCATACTCATCTGTATTGCTCCCTTATGCTTATCCCATGCCTGTTTGAAGCCCTGCACTGTATTCATATCCACAACTCTTCCTGAGGTAGGCCGTTCCATGCATCCACCACTCTTTCTGTGAAAAAGAACTTCCTCACATTACCCCTTAATCGGCCTCCCTCTAATTTCATGCTGTGTCTTCTTGTCCTGCTATTTTTCTCATATTGAAACATGTTAGACTCTTTCACCTTGTTAATGCCCTTAAGGTGTTTGAATATTTTGATCATCTCTCTCTCCCTCCTTTGCTCTAAGGTATACTTATTGAGCTCTGTTAATCTGTCATCATATGTTTTCTGATGCAGTCCCTGCACCATTTTGGTTGCCTTTCTGTGGACTGCCTCAATTTGGTTAATGTCCTTGTGAAGGTGTGGCCTCCAGTACTGCACGCAGTACTCCAGATGGGGCCTGACCAGTGTCTTGTAAAGAGGGATTATTACCTCCCTCTTCCAACTTGTGATACCCCTACTAATACACCCTAACATCCCCCTAGTCTTACCTACTGCTTTAGTGGTCTGCTTGGATGATTTCAGGTCATCGGTGATGATGATGCCCAAGTCTCTTTCTTCCCTTGTGATTGCCAGCAACTCCCCTCCCAGCCTATAGGTGGCTTCAGGGTTTCTCTTCCCTATGTGCATGATTTTGCACTTCTTTGCATTAAACCCCAGTTGCCATTCTTCCGACCGTTTTGCTAGTTTATTCAGATATCTTCTCATTCTGCCCACTCCATTTGGATCATCTACTGTGTTGCATATCTTGGTGTCATCTGCAAACAGACAAACCTTACCCTCCAGTCTGTCTCCAATGTCACTGATGAAGATATTGAAGAGGACTGGCCCCAGGACTGATCCCTGAGGTACCCCACTTGTGACTTACATCTCTTCTGACTGTACACCATTTACCACCACTCTCTGTTTTCTGCCCGTCAACCAGTTTGCCACCCAGTTGACCAACTTCTGACCCACCCCGAGCCTACCCAGCTTATTAATCAATCTTCTATGTGGAACAGTATCGAAAGCTTTGCTGAAGTCAAGGTAGGCGACATCAACTGCTCCCCCCTTGGTCCACCACTCTGGTTACCCAGTCAAAGAAATCTATGGAATTAGTTTGACAGGATCTTCCTTTTGTAAACCCATGCTGTCTTGGATCCTGTGCCCCTATGGATTCCATGTGTTGCACTATCCTTTCCTTAAGGAGCGCCTCTATAATCTTGCCCACTATTGAGCATATGAAAGTAAGAGTTTTTGAAAAAAAAAAAAAGCGATCGGACTTCCGGTGACGTCACTAGGTAGATGGGAGCCTAGAAAGAGAGCTCTAAGACATACCCAGCAAATCTAACTAAATCCTCCCATCAGGAATAATTTCTAACTCTTCTGGGCATAAATTCAAAGTTATAAGATATCCACCATAGGTAATAAACTGAAAGGACTGAGGAATACCAACTCACAAGCTAAATTTAAACAACTGACGCTAGATGAGGAAATGGAAGGCTTCACGGCCCGGTCCCAGTGAGATCGCACAAACCCTGAATTGTCTTTTGAATTGGAAGAGGATGATTCTCTATGACCTAGAAAAACTGAGCGGACCCTGCAACAAATTCTTACCTCAGTACAGAAAATCGAATCTTCTATGGCAGATCTCTGACAAATGTTAAACATGGATTCACATATTGCAGATTACACGGCTAAGATCATGGAGGTAGTGGAATCTCAAGACACAGACCAAAGAATACTACTGTCCTTACTGCAGAAAGAAAGAGATACCCATGCCCGTTTAGAAGATATTGAAAACCGCTCTTGCCGGAATAATTTTTGGATTCACAGAGTTCCGGAGGGTGCAGAAGAGGGTTTTGCAACCTCTATAGACTTTGTCCGACAATTACTCCGCTCAACACTTGAAATCCCTTCAGATTTGGACCTTACAATGGACCGAGCTCATCACTCCTTGGTTCCCAAACCTGCAAACCCCTCGGCTAGGCCTCGGTCATGGGTGGTGAGAATGGTGCTCTTTCACAGCAAAGAATGGGTACTGTGAGAAGCATGGAGAGTCAGGGATCTGAAATACCAAGGTGCGGCAATCTATTTTGAACAAGACTGTTCCCCAGCCCTTCAAAATGAAAGGCTAAAAGTGCGCTCAGTAATAAATGAGTTAAAGGAAAAAAAAAAATATCAGAACGCAACTATTATTTCTGGCTAAATTACGTCTCCATCTAGATTCAGGACTGAAAACCTTCTCAAGCTTGCTGGAGGTGGCGACACAACTTAAAGAATGGGAGATTTCCTTACCAGACCTAGAACTTAAATTGTTGGAGCAAAAGCTGTTTAAAAGTGCGTGGCAACCAGCAGGCAAACCTCAGAAGCGAGCATTTCCAGGATCCCTGCCGAAGCAACTAATGAAAGATGTGAACAAAATCCTACATCGAGCAGTGAGAACTACGAGTCAGGTTGACAAGGGACTGAACCCAAAGGCAGCGCAACATCATTGGAATTTCAGGGTCTGATGGAAGAAAAAGAATGGACATTGGCTTGGCTAGATCAGAGGCAAAATTCACCCAGATAAGTTACAGTCTAACAATAAAATGGGAGATATTTATGTTGTGTGGGCATATCTAAAAAACAGGAGCCATCTAGATATTACATTTTCTCTCCTTGCTCCAAATATGCAGGATCTTTGATTAATTTGATGGGGGATTCCTCCTTACCTCTGTGCAATCCCCTAAACAACACTTATTCACAAATATGCTATTTGTAATACCCCAATGATTCTTAGGGAGTAATTCTCTCAAAAAGAAAAGACAAAGAAGAGAGATTGAGGGGCGCTATCTCTGCTTGTAAAAAGTGATACTGTCGGTCAATGGACAAACTGGAGCGCCATCTTAATTCAGTGGGGGAGGGAGGAAACTCAAACGGGAGTAATAGCGGGATAAATAAAGATATGCTTACCTCTTTAAAAACAGATATTACTACCAAGGATGTCTAGTCGAGGGGAGGGGCGGAGAAAATATCTTAAATTTTAAAATAAAAACAGCTGGGTGTGATCTTGGACAGATATCGACTCCCTACCAGCCAGTGACATACAGCGTTAACGGGAACAATAAGATCTACACTTCAAGTCTCTAATAGTGAGACAGCTAGTGTTGTACACACTACACACCAAGAGTGAACCTGGTGCCTCCCTATTCCACGGAGGGGGGGAATCCCCAGGGTTTCACCTAGGAAGTACAAGGCAGAGGGGAGTGGAGAGAATCTGATCTCTATGCCTCTCAGCAATAAACTTTCAAAACAAAGTTATTGTTGTAGTTAACCCTAGTTTTAAGGGGAGTTTTCTTTTATTTTTTGGTGCCTTGTTTGTTTATATCCTGTATCCTCCCACTCCAAGTGTTTTACAGGGGGAGGAGGCAAAGGAAGTTATGTATGTATTATTAGAGTTTAAAGACAGTCACCTAGAGGTAAATCCTAAACAAAGAAAAATATTTCCCTTACAACCTAAAATATCAGAACCACATAAGAGATATAAATACACCATGCAGACTCAGAAGGGGATATTTCCCTGTGGTTCCTTATAAAGCAAATGGAGGAATGACTTCCCTAAACATATGCTCCTATAATGTAAAAGGGACTACCTCCCCTATTAAAAGAACAAGATTATTACAAGAATTGAGAAGGCTCCAGGGAGATGTCATCTTTCTTCAAGAAATACATCTCTCAATGACAGAACATTTAAAACTGAGAAGAGCTTGGGTAGGTCATGTGATCGCAGCCTCCCACCCCAAATCCAAAAAAGCTGGAGTGGCTATATTGCTACGGAGAGGTTTGAACCTAGCAATAGATACTATGGAGAGTGCGTTACAGGGAAGATTTGTGAGGGTCTCAGCTCATATTCAAGGGCAGGTCATACACCTTGTAAACATATATGCCCCTAACTCACAGCAGGGAGAATTTTTTGAAAAAGTATTCAAAAAATGGCCCACCTCACACAGGGCCAGCTAATTTTGGGAGGCGACTTTAACACAGCCCCCCCCCCAAAGAGATAGATCCTCCAGACGAACAGTAGGAAATCAGACAGCCTCCAAATCCCTAATGTCACTTGTGAGGGAGATGGGTCTAGTGGACATCTGGAGCTCATCACCAGACAGAGAAATTATACTTTTTATTCCAATGCACAAAGCTCCTGTTCAAGAATTGATCTATTCTTCACCTCAGTCATGGACCTACACAAAGTGTTGAGCTCCCAGATACTACAATGACTCTATTCGACCACTCTCTGGTGTTCATTTGTCTATCCGTCCCACCCCAGGGCAAACGAACGCTTTGGAGATTGAATGTTTCCTTATTACATAACAAACCTTTTGTAAACAAACTAAAACAAAAAGTGGAAGAATTGATAGAGATTCACCAAGGTTTTAATTCACATGCTTCTTTAGAATGGGATACACTTAAAGCAGTCACCAGTGCGGGAGATAATTAGCTTTGCCTCTGCCCAGAAAAAGCTTGCAACTTTAACACAAAACAGACTCCTTACAGAAATTAACTCGTTAGAACGGAAACATAAAGCTATCCCAACAAACTTAAGAATTTTGAAACAATTAAGACAAGCTAGAGAGAAATTGCAAGACTTTGAAAACAAAAACGTGGAAGGGTATTTAAGATTTACAGATCATAAGTATTATGAGGTAGGGGGCAAAGCATCAAAACTGCTAGCTTTTCGACTTCGGAAAGCCCAAACAGACAGATACATACTGTACATTGAGGACAAGGGAAATACTGGCCAAAAATGTGAATCACCCAAAGAGATTGCTAATCAATTCCAAAAATATTATCAAACTCTGTACTCAGAAGACCAAAATACGCCTATTACTCGACAAAAATCTCAAACCTTCCTAGAATCTATAAACTTACCCACTCTTCCAGAAACAGCTAAAGAGGATCTAAGTCGACCTATAACTGTAGGAGAAACATTAACAGTTACTAAAGGGCTACCCTCAGAAAAAAACCCAGGTCCAGACAGGCTTAGTGGAGAATATTACAAAATGTTAGGCTCAGCATTGGTCCCGATTCTCACAGAGGTTTTTAACCAATCTCTGGAGGAAGGTAAATTCCCAGAGAGCTGGACACAATCGCTTATAACTGTAATACCCAAGCCAGGGAAGGAGAAGACCAAATGTGAATTCTTCAGACCTATAAAATCAGGACCAGAAAATATTTACGAAAATACTGTCAATTCGGCTCCAAAAATACATAGAAATAATAATACACCCTGACCAAATGGGTTTTATTCCCTATCACCATCTATCTGACAACATCAGAAGGCTTCTAAACATTTTTCAGGCAAAAAAGGCCATACAACACCCTGCACTAGCTGTGTTTCTTGATGCCAAAAAGGCCTTTGATAGGCTTAATTGGGAATATCTTTTTCTAGTAATGGAGAAAATGGGCTTAGGGGGCAACTTCTTAAAATGGATACAGCTGGGATACCAGCAAACCACAGGCTATGGTACAAGTTAATGGGACCCTCTCCTCCTCTTTTAAAATTGTCAGAGGCACACGACAGGGGTGCCCCTTATCCTCCCCTTACTTTTTGCAATCAGCGTGGAGCCTTTTGCTCAAGTAATCAGACAAAGAGAAGACATTAAAGGTAGCACCATACAACATATAACTCATAAGATCTCGCTGTATGCGGATGATACCCTAATCTAGCTAAGTAACCCCTCCACCTCCTTTCCCAAATTATTAGAGCTTAATAAACAATTTGGAGACGCCTCAAGGTTTAAAATAAACATGACAAAATCAGAAGTCTTACTGCTGGGAGGGGGGAAGTGATCAGGGACTAGCAAACCTGGTGCCCTTCAAATGGGTGGACACCAAAGTGAGATATTTAAGAATTCAGATTCCCACTGAGCTCACTACATTATATAAATACAATTATGGAGCCCTTAAACAACAGGTAACTGCAGATTTACACCAATGGAATCTCCTCCCTCTTACAATTACGAACAGATTAGAGGCAATTAAAATGAATATCCTCCCTAGATTTCTGTTCCTATTTACAACCCTTCCTCTTTCGATCCCCCCAAAGGACTGGAAAGATTTAAAAGAAAAAATATCGGACTTTATGTGGGCTGGAAAGAAGCCAAGGCTCAGATTGGAAGTACTCACAGAAGAGAGGGGCAGGGGAGGTATGGGGCTTCCAGACTTCCCAAATTATTATATGGCAGCCCAACTCTTGCCAGTGTTGAAGATGCTGACACGGGGAAAGAGTCATGGCTGGTTGGAGATAGAAGAGAGAGAATGTCACCCAATCCCCCTTAATCTTTTACCTTGGAGAATTCTCCCTAAAGATCTAAAAGGGATCACAAACACACTAACCAAACACTCTATGACGCTCTGGCTCCAAGCGAGGCAGACATGGGAAATTGCTAGACCAGTTTGGAAGTATATCCCCCTTACATATCTACCAGATTTCCCAGTCCCAGAAACAGATCCAATCCTTTTTAGATGGGCTATGAGAGGCCTTATATATCCACAGCAACTGGTTATGGGGGAGACACTCAAGCCCTTCGCCCAGCTCCAGTCAGAATTTGGACTTCTAAACTCAGATGCTTTTAGATTGTGCCAATGTACACATTATATTACACATAAAATTGGGCTGAGAGAATTAATACAGAACCCAGCTGACCCAATTATGTACACACATCAAAAACGTGCTCTCAGGGAATCTAGGGCACACATTTCAAGGATATATAAAATCTTAATGGAAAATAAGGGAATCCTAGCAGTACAAAAGTGATAGATCGTTGGGGAACAGAGGTAGAACTGCCTCTATCAAACCAAATGTGGCAGACGATCTGGATGGGAGTTCAAAAGACAACTAACTCTCCATCTTGGCAGGAGTTTAGATGGAAAATTAACATCCCATTTTTTTAAACTCCTTCTATATTGTATCATTATGCTTTAACCTCCAAATCAAACAAATGCTGGAGAGACTGTGGGGCTCAGGGCTCACACTATCATATCTTTTGGGAATGTCCCAGAAGATCCCTCTTCTGGGCGGAGATAAAGACCCTGACAGCAAAAAATCTTGAGCTTAAACACTCCTTTGAAATTTGAAAATATGGTTTTAGGAGGCTCCCCCCCCAAAAGAAATAAAATCTCAAGCAGGTAGATTCCTTTT
Organism: Neoceratodus forsteri; assembly: GCA_016271365.2. Lineage (NCBI taxonomy): Eukaryota > Metazoa > Chordata > Ceratodontiformes > Ceratodontidae > Neoceratodus > Neoceratodus forsteri. The sequence continues at coordinate 116,117,721 of JADMNL010000031.1, forward strand.
TAATATACTTATAGCAGCAACCTTGAAAGCACTCACTCTGAAATGGCTTAGAAAAGAATCCCCACAGACCTCTGACTGGTATCAGAATATAAAGCGGATCAAAGAAACAGAAGCTCTCACAGCAAGATTAAGGTTATCCATTGAGAAATGTAACGCCCCGATGGCTCCCTGGTTCAGAAACTGGGAGGAAAAAGATGGCACCTTAATTTTGGAGCAACCACTACATGAATAAAAAGCTAATGTTAATCAAATCACATATCTTTTCTGGAGATAAACCAGAGGTTCAAGCTTAGGTAAGGGAAAACAAGAAGGAGGAAGGGAGGAAACAGAAATGAAATAAAATCCCAAAACTAATTTTAATGGGAATAGAGGGGACAATATCAGAATTAATTATAAAAAGGTGCTCAGCGTACTGTCTTATTAATTTATTAAGTTATTAAGTTAAAACAAGGTTATAAGATTATTGAAGTCATGTAACCTTTTATAAAAACAAGACAATAAGGAAAGGAAACAGGAGAGCAAAAGTTATAATAAGTTTATTGTATGATGATTGGATGAATCCATAATTAGTACTTTATTGAGATAAAATCCTACTTTTTTTTTGTTTTGTTGTTAAAGCATACAAGCATGTTAAAGCATGTTAAGTGACTTGTATTGAACCATAACAAAGTACATTGATGTAAAGAGATTCAAAAGTAGATATCTGGAGTACTTGAAGAATCCTAGGATCAAAAATACTGGACGAACATGGGAGAAGATCAATACTCTCTTGGACTCCTCCAGATGGAGAACATTTACTGGTTATCACAAGACACAATTCTGTAGAAAACCTCTGGATCTATAATGGACAGAAAAGACATGATTACATTACAATACGGTTAAATGCATGTGACATGTTAAGTTTATGCCCCTTTTTTCTTTTTCATTTGTTCTTTACCTGCAAGAAAAATGTAATGTGAAGGGTGGTAAACCCTGTATAATGTACCTGTTCCTTTTCAATAAAAATTTAAAGTTCAAAAAAAAAAAAGCAACTACAGAGCCGCACTAAGAAAAAGCGGGCATGCTCAGTGACCTCAAGTAGGTACAAATAAGCTTCAGTTATGGCACTTACCCTTTAGGCAGTGAAAATATTTCAAGCGGACGCACAGTATACTGTTTGAAGAAATTCCATTTTATTTTCCACTTGCTATGCAGACGGACAAACAACAGACCAAACTGACCCACAGAGGAACAGAAAAGGCTCTTACATTTCACCTACAATGAGGCTTTCTCTGTGGGCCAGTTTGCTCCATAGTTTTCTGTCTGGATAGCAAGTGGAAAATAAAATGGAATTTCTTCAAACAGTATACTGTGTGTCCGTTTGAAATATTTTCACTGCTTAAGGGGTAAGTGCCGTGACTGAAGCTTATTTGTACCTAACAGTTTTTAAACTTGTCCCCACAGGGGTTCAGGGATGTTGATGGGCAGGGCTTGAAAGAGAAACAAGAAATGGGGTAGGATGTTCATTTTCATTGTTGCAGTTCTACCCCCCCCCCAGTGAGAGGGGAAGAATTGCCCATCTCATTATGTCTGCCTTGATATCCCCAAAGAGCTTTTTATAATTGAGCCTGAATTGTGAAGATAAATTGGATGATATCCTCACCCCTAAGTACCTCACTATGTTGTTTGTCGCCCATTTGAAGGGGAAGGTGGCCAGAAATTCCCTTGTGCATGCACCACCTATCTTGATGGCCTCTGATTTCTCTGTTTATTTTATACCCGAGACTTCTCTGTATAGTTGCAATTCCCTTAATAGGACTGGGATGGATGCCTCAGGGGAAGTGATAAAGAAAAGGGAGTCATCTGCATATAATGATACCTTATGGTTTGTATTTCCCAAATTGATTCCCTTTTTATTATTATTTTTCCTAACTGCCATCCTCAAAAGTTCAATGCACAGTGCAAAGAGTAGAGGGGAGAGGGGGCAGCTCTGTCTTGTGCCGCTAGTCCAGTGGAATCGATTTCCCAGAATTCCATTTACTTTAATCATGGCTTGTGGGGAGTCATAGAGGGTCTAATGCTGTCACAGAATTTCTATTCCAGCCCCATCTCCTTCAGCGTTCTGTGCCGGAACCCTCAATCCATCCAATCAAATGCTTTCCTGCATTCATGAAAATGACCAGTGCTGGGTCAGTGAATCTACATTGCCTCTATATTAAATTCAGCATGCATCTGATGTTATCATGTATCAACCTACCGTTTATAAAGCCTATCTGATCTGGATGGACTAGGGTCCCCACACAGTCCTGGAGTCTGCTGGCCAGAATTGTGGTGTAGACCTTCTGGTTCACGTAAGGGAAATAGGTCTGTAGGAGCTGCAGATTGTGGGGTCTGTCCCTGGCTTGGGGATTATGGAGAGCTGGATGTATTGCCATATTGGGGTCCCCTCCCACTTGCACTGCTCTAAAAACCCTAAACAGATGTGGAAGGAATTCTTCTCTTAAAGTTTTGTAGAATTCAGGAGCTAGCCCATCTGGGCCTGGAATGTTCACTGCTATTAGTCCACTGAGAATGACCAGCACTTCCTCCAAGCTAATCGGTGCCTCCAGGATCTCTGGCTTCTTGTTCAAGTTTTTTAACTTTTACCTTACCAAAGAAAGTGTCCTGTTTCGTTTGGAAATTAGTCACCTTCTCTTGCAGATATAATATTTTATAAAACTCTGTGAATTCCTGCGCTATTTTATGTGGGGTTCATTTCAAACTGTGAGAATGTGGCCTTGCTCCTAATAAGCAGTACCATCTGGCTGGCCACTTCTTTGTGTAGCTGCCATGCAAGGATTTTTCCCATTTGATTACCTACCTCATTGTCGTGAATATCTTAGGACCCCTTTGAGCTTATTATCAAGCAGCTTATTGAGTTTCAGTCTGCACTCCTGTAGCCTCTTCTTAACCTTTTCATCTAGATTCTAGAACTATTATGAGTTCTGCTTTGAGGCCAAACAGCTTAGCCTCAAGCTGCAGTTGTTCTTTTTGCATTTTGTTCTTTAAGTGTGAGGCAAAGCTGATGGTTTTTCTGGTGACAGTCCCTTTAAACCCATCGCACCACATTGCAGCTGGTGTGTCTCCCAGGGGACTCATGGCTGTGTACTCGGTTAAGCAATGATCTACCATTTCTTTATGGTCAGGATTATTAAGAAGGGAGACATTAAACCTCCAGGATGAGTTTTTGATCTTAGGGGTTAATGACAGGTCCGTCACCACTGCTGTGTGGTCAGATAAAATTATTGGCTTGATTGATCTGGTTTCAACTGCCTGTAGCCATTCAGTGGAAACCAGGAAGAAATCCAACTTGGAGTAGGCCTGATGGGGTGCTGACCAGCATGTATATCCCTCACCTTCAGGTATAAGTGCTGCCATACCTCCACCAGGCCCAGTCCTTGACCATTCTTTTTAGGTAGATTGTAGCTTGGTTGCACTGTTCTGACCTGTACCCTGACTTACATATGTGGGGATCCACAACTGTGTTAAAGTCCTCCCCTCCTATGAAAGTTTCCCCTGGATTTGGGGCCTCTTTCATGGTTAACTTTTTCAGGAACTCTGCATTCTCTTTGTCCTTGTTAGGGGTGTATAAATGTGGGAGGGTGCAAGGTGCCCCTCTACATTTACCCTTAAGGAGACTTTACATCCCTTCTTTTTTTTTTTTTTAATTGTTTAACCAGGTGAGACACACTAAGCTGAAAGCTTTTTTACAAGTGCAACCTGGGAGCACAGGGAAGTTAAGTGACTTGCTCAGGGTCACACAGTATATGCAAGTGGGGGCTGTGGGATTCAAACCCAGGTCTCCAGATTTGCAGCTCAGAGCCTTAAACCACTGCGCTATACTGCCCCCCTTCTGGGTCCTGTGTACATTCCTCTACCTTGAATGAGCAACCTCTGTGAATTAGGATTCTAACATCCTTTCTATGGGGATGCTGATGAAATGTAGTGTGGTAAGATACACCCACCTGTGAATACTTTAGTTTAACCCCCTCCCTCTGTGTCAGATGCATCTCTTGGAGGAAGGCCATTTCCGTTCAGAGTTTTTTGAGATTGTTCAGAATGCTCGTGTGCTTAATGGGGCTATTTAGACTTCAGTCATTATATGTCACTACCCTCCCCAGTTCCATTTTGTTCTTATTCTTTCTGTGACTTATTTCATTTTGAGACCCTTAGTTGTCCACCCCGTTGCACCTCTCATAATACAGAGAGTTAGACACTCCATGAAACCTGCCTAAGAGTGCGATAAACTTTAATAACAACAATGTAAATGAACAGTGAACTTCTCCAAGTGGAGATAAATGCTTCAAGTGGTTACCAATCCACCCTGTCATCTTGCACTGCTCCTGTGCTTTATGAGTCACCCCCCCAAGACTTTTTTCCTCCTGGCAGCTCTGCTTGTTTTTCTTTTCCCCGTGGCACATAAATTTTACTTGAGATTTTTGGCCCAATTTTTGACTCCCCCCCCCCCAGGTATCCTGAGCTGGAGGTTGGTCTGTGTCCACTGGGTCCAGTCCCTTTAGAGGTTCTTGTGGCACTGTAGGAGTATCCCTTTTCCCTCAGATGTTCCTTGGTGTCTGAATCCAGTATGCACTGTTATCTGTAACTTATCTTGGGTCATCCCTGAAAATGGGTCATTTTTTCCAGTAGGCCTAGTCGGTCAGAAAACAACAATAAATAACGAACTATAACTAACTCCTTTGACAGAACAGGGACAGGTAAGGCATCTCCTGCTGTTTACAGTCTCTGAGAGTACTCCCAGATTCTTTAACTGCCTCCACCCTGAATATACTCCCCGGGGGGGTGGTGAATGTACAGAACTGCAGCTTCGCATGACCTTCCAACTGAAAGTTGTGCTCCCAGTGTAGAAAGGTCTGACAGACACAGGAAGGTTGTTACAACTGTCAAACTGTTTTTTAACAGTCTCTGTTTCGCTTTGCGAGACTGGCATGGGGCAGAAGTCTGGTGGTAGCGCATGCGAGTGCACCAGAAGGGGAAGGGCAGACAGATGTCGGAATGCCAGTGCATCAGTTCATGCATGTCATTGCACACCAATGCCCTGGGGAGAAAAAAAACGGTAAAATACACTAGCTCTATCCAACACCCCCGACTGATATGGCGGGCTGCCCAGCACCATGTGTGGTTGTGCGCAAGTGACGGATAGTCAGAGAGTCCATGAGAAGGTCAATGATGGGGATGGGGTGCCACAGGAACCAGAGGATGGAGGAGCAGAAACACAATAATAATAAAATAGTCATCATTTCAAAATTCTCTGCCAGTGCTTTTGTAATTTAATTGTATAGTATTTGGCACAGTTACACAGAAACATAGAAACATAGACTTTGATGGCAGATAAGGACCACTTGGCCCACCCAGTCTGCCCATTTCCCTACCTATTGGATAAGCTTCAGATTCTAGTTAACCAACAGACTACTTCCTGCAACGCCCCACTATAATTGCCTTATGTCTGTCCCATGCATGTTTGAATTCCCCCACTGTTTTAGACCACACAACCTCTCCAGGAAGACGGTTCCATGCGTCCACCACTCTCTCCATAAAATGAATTTCCTCACATTACCCCTGAGCCATCCCCCCTCTGACTTTAAATTGTGCCCCCTTGTTCTTACACATCTCTTTTTCTGAAAGATGCTACCCTCCTGGACTTTGTTGATTCCCTTGAGGTACTTAAAAGTTTCTATCATGTCCCCCCTGTCCCTTCTTTCATCAAGGGTATACATATTAAGCTCTCTCAGTCTCTCTTATTATGGTTTCTGATGTAGACCTTGCACCATTTTAGTTGCCCTCCTCTGGACTACTTCCATCCTGTCTATGTCCTTGCGTAGATGAGGTCTCCAAAACTGCACGCAGTACTCCAGATGGGGTCTCATGCATATATTTGTCATTGTATTGTATAGTATTATAAGTTTATAGGGGCAGTAGGAGGGCCTCTTATGGCTATAAGAGTGTAGCCTCGTACCTTCTTAGGGCAAGACAACGCGAACTGAAGGTGAGCAGTTGTGGCACCCTAAGAACACAAGAGGCAACCCTCTTATATCCATAAGAAGCTTTTCTAGTGCCCCTCTATAATTATTACAGATCATGACACAATTAAAAAATACAAAAACTTTATTTGGGGTCCCTTTCTGTGGTGGTTTTTAAAGGTCCATTAGTGTAAGCATGTGAGGTACTCTTATGGTAATAAGAGTACCTTATGTGCAACTGAAAGAAGCAATGTGGTTGACCGAGGATTGTCTCATGATGCTCCCATGATCTATGATGTATTTTGAATGTACACTGGGCATGACTGAAAATGGAGGCTTGTAACCCAGATCATCTTCCTGGTTTAAAAATTAAAAAAATGAATTGTGGCTATCATTGAATGGAAAATACAGAAGCGGGGCTGAAGATATTAAAAACAGTTGAACTTTTAGGTAGGACTCTTGGAAGATGTACTCGCTCTTTGAAAGGCAACACTACCCCAGAGAGTACCAGTTTTATTCACCAATTTATCATGCATGTTCCTGAAGTTCTTATTGAGAGCTTTTTGTCTGCTGGGTCTCTGATGTGCATGAATACCTCAGCTGTGTGGCAAAGTAAAGCAGGAAGAGAAATCCTTATTCAGTACGTTGATGACAAAAAATGTGTTATTTTTATTATTATGGCAATTCCAGTGAGTGAAAAGAATAAGAACTCTGCTAAATGAGGCCCCGCTGGAGTAATTCTGCCTTGGAGCTAACAAAACTAATTTTTCAGATGGCATCTAACAACCACTCTGTAATATCATGCAACAACTTCAATGTGACTCTGACACTCACACTAGCTCCCTTCTGTGTTTTTCATCAGCTTTATTAGAGCCATTTCCCAGAACATGAATACTAATGGCACAGACATTGTTTTCAGACTCTTTCAAGCTTGCTTGGAAACAGTTTGCAAAATAGCCTCCTGGGCACAAAGGAAGGTAAACGAGGGGCTCATACCTTGGAAGGTCATATCAGACGAATCTATTCGATTTCTTTGACTGGGTAACCAAAGTAGTAGACCAGGGAGAGGTGGTGGATATGGCCTACCTAGACTTTAGCAAGGCATTTTACACAGTCCTACACAAAAGGTTAATAAACAAGTTAATCAGCCTGGGAGTGGGTCCCAGGGTGGTAGCCTGGGTAACAAGTTGGCTGAACAACAGGACCCCGAGGGTAATAGTAAATGGAGTGCACTCTGAAGAAAGGGGGGTTACTAGTGGGGTACTGCAGCTTTCAGTACTGGGACCAGTCCTCTTTAATGTCTTTATAGGTAACATTGCAGAGGAGCTGGAAGGAAAAGTATGCCTCTTTGCAGATGACACAAAGATCTGCAACAGGGTTGATACGCAAGAAGGGGTGCAAAGGATGAGAAGGGACTTGGCAAGACTGGAGGGATGGTCAAAAATATGGCAGCTTGGATTCAGTGCAATAAAGTGTAAAGTAGTGCACCTGGGATTCTGGGAAACAAAAACCCAGAGGAAGAGTACACAATGGGGGGGAGGTACTAACAACAACAAAAATGGAAAGGGACTTGGGGGTAGTCATATCAGATGACCTTAAGGTAGGTACGCAATGTGAGAAGGCAGTAAGGAGGGCTGGGGGATACTGGGATGTATAGGGAGAGGCATCACTAGTAGAAAACAAAAAGTTGCTATCCCTCTGTACAGACAGTTGGTGAGACCCCATCCAGAGTACTGTGTGCAGTTCTGGAGACCCCATCTCCGCAGGGACATAGACAGGATGGAGGCAGTCCAGAGGACGGCAACTAAAATGGTGCAGAATCTGCAACAGAAAACATACGAGGAGAGACTAAAAATGCTTAATATGTATACCCTTGAGGAAAGGAAGGAGAGGGAGGACATGATAGAAACTTTTAAGTACCTCAAAGAAATCAACAAAGTCCAAGACAGAAGCATCTTTATGAAAAAGAGATGTGTAAGAACAAGGGGGGCACAATTTGAAGGGGGGGGGACTGCTCAAGGGCAATGTGAGGAAGTACTTTTTCACAGAAAGGGTGGTGGATGCATGGAACTGCCTTCCTGAGGAGATTGTGGGATCAAAAATAGTGGGGGAATTCAAGAATGCATGGGACAGACATAAGGCAATTTTAGTGAGGGGTAGGAGGAAGTAGGATGTTGGGTAACTGGAATCTACAGCTTATCCAATAGGTAGGAAATGGGCAGACTAGGTGGGCCAAGTGGTCCTTATCTGCCATCAAAGTCTATGTTTCTATGTTTGTGGTAGGTTCAGTCTGGTGTGTACAGGCAGAGAAAACAGATGACAGTAAACAGTTGGGAGCACAGTTCCCAGGTTTCCTGTTAGACAGATCTGTAAAAAATAAACACAGGTAATTTTGAAGAAAACACCTCTTACCTTGCTGGTAAAAAATGCTTTATTCAAAATGTGCAAATGGTGCTGGTCAAAATACGGTGCCAAAGTGTAGAGTGCTGAGGTGAAAGAAAACTGTTAATCTTGAAAATAAAAAAATAAATAAAAAAATAAGTTGGTTCGTGGTGGTGAGAGTTGAGGCGCTGGACGTCTTTCCTTGCGCTGTGCCGTTGACCCAGGTTTGGGAACAACTATGGGTCGTTGGGGTGCCAGCATGCGGGAGGAGGAGCGGGACTGAGCGAGCTGTCAGGCTGCTGTCATCTCCTCTCCAGGGGGTGGTGGGTGTGGGTTGTTGCCCATCCCGTAGTTCTGTCTCCACTTGGTGGAGGTCCGGTGGGGTAAAATGGGCAGATAAGGATGGCAGTATGGGTGGGCGGAAGGGGCTGAGCTGGCTGCCGGTGTGCGTGTGCCTCCAGGTGCATGTATGGCTATGTGCCAGGGCCCCAGGGGGAATACAGGGAAAAAAAACAGAGAGCCTATAAAAATCTATATGAAAAAAAAGAAAAGAACTAACGCACTGGCACTCACAAGGAGTGCTTCCAGAATTGGCGACTGACCCAGGCAGCCAGAAGATAGCGTGCATGCACATGACTTGCATGCACCAATCAGCTAACATTTCTGCAAAACCTTCCTCAGAGCCAATTGGATGGAGTCCCAAAGCCTCATAAATAAGCAAAGCAATTTACATATTCATGATATGGGAGTTTCCATAGGTGTAATGCTAGATCAGCTCCATTGCCACATACAAACTGTGTCATAAAGTGCAAATCTGGTGCACATAAGTGCAAAAGAATGGAGAATTAAACATTGATAAAAAAATATTAAAAACAGCACAGCTGACCACATAGACTCAGGGAAAGAGAAGACCCACATAAGGGAAAACGGGGGGAAGAGGAGCGGAACGAGGGCAAAACAATGGGTAACCACACATGGAAAGAAGTAAGTTGAGGATACTGAAAATGAAGACAAAACAAAAACATATGCCCAGAGTCAAACATACAAAGTTATAAAATGGCAGGGTAAAATCATGTAATCTGATTGGCTCTTATTTATGTATAAAATATGGTTTACACATGGTTAAAAAAAGGATTGCAAAGAGTCTGGAACCCAGATCAATGGGCATTTGGAACACAAGCATTTCAGTTAGCCCCCTGCAGCCAGAACTGCTCTTCCACCACAAACATGGCTGCTACCTTTACACTGTGAAAAAACTTTAACTGGGCCCTAAAATAAAACTACCTTAAATAAAAAAATAAACAAATTAATTATATGTTGTTTCCCTGATTATCACACTCTCCTTAGTCCTTACATACATAAACAAATTAGAAACAATAAGTATTGTTTATAGTTTTCACTACAACTGTTTCTTTGCTGACAGTGAAAATCCCCATCTATCTTTACCTGCTCATCAGGGAACTCTTTTCTTCTTGCCTTGACAGTGAGATAACTGAGTCTATGGCTGTAACAAAGGTCTTTGTTGTCTGTGTGTACAGTGTTTGGAGAGAAGCATTCTGCCAGTGGAACAAAGCAGAATTTTGAATCCATGTATTCCATGGTAAACATCTATGACAAACATTCCATATATTGAATGTGGGGGAAAAAAAACAGAAAAAAACAGGAAAAAGAAAGTAGGAAACAATACAATGACATCTTCAGTGACATCATTTGTAGTGGGCAGAAGGACTATTTGATCATAAATGCACACAAGTACATCTATTGTTTCTACACATAAGCATGCTTTTCCCAACTGTAGAAAGTTTTTAAAAAGGAGCCCATTTTATAAGTGCAATAAGGGACACTGGGATGTGCGTAGAACACATTTTATTGCATGGCCAGCTGCTAAAGTCACTCAGCCTTTGGCCTCATGCCTTATTACACCTCTAGCCATGCGGTAAAATGTGTTCCATGCACACCACATCATACCTTATTGCTTACATGTGACACAGTAGCCAAAGACTAGCAGCGAAAAAAAAAAACTTTTAAAAGCTTTTAAAGGCATCACTGTAATGGAAGTTCTTCACTGAATGCTAAATGGCTCATAGTCTGAAACGTGTAAATCCAGATGCACTCACGGTGTTCCAGTCTCTTCAATAGATCTCCACCTCTGGAGCCCATCTCCTAGCCTGTCATCCCTGCTCAGGACCTAGCACACTGTGATTGTCACCTTAACCTCTGTAACACATAGACTGGCATGTCAGTCACACTGATTATCACCTGAATCACTGCAACACACAGATTGGCATGTCAGTCACACTGTGATTATCACCTGAACCACTGTAACACATGGATTGAAGTGTCAGTCACACTGTGATTGTCATTTGAACCACTATAACACATGGAGTAGCGTGTCAGTCACAATGTGATTGTCCCTTGAACCAATGTAACACAAAAAGCAGAATGTTAGCCACACTGTGATTGTCACCTGAAACACAGAAACACATGGATTGACCTAAACAACTACTGACCAATTTCTCTGCTCCCAGTCTTGTCCAAATTGTTGGATAAGGCAGTCAATACACAATGTAGGCAGTACTTGGAGAACTTCAACCTGCTAAGCCAGTCCAGTCTGGTTTCAGACCAATTCATAGTATAATTTCTACTCTTGCTAAAGTCACTAACGATTGGCAGAATGCACTGGATGCCAACAAGTACATGTGTGCTTTGTTTCATGACTTGTGCAAAGCTTTCGACACGGTGGACCATGACCTACTCCTTGTCATACTAAGGAACATTGGAATAGACAATCTGGCCCTAAAGTGGTTTTCAAATTATCTTTCAGGTCATTACCAACAGGTTAAGATGGATGGCGTACTTTCCCCAATGAAAACGCTGTTAAGAGATATGCCCCAAGTGTCCATTCTTGGCCCTTTAATATTTGCCATTTATATAGATAATTTAAATGATGGGATCAAGTCCACTAACATCCACTTGTTTGCTGATGATATGGTGCTTTATATAAACAGGCCCTCTCCTGAGCTTGAGTGCAAAGATCTCCAATCCAAATGTAATCATCTTCAGAGAAATCTCTTGCATGTAAAGCTCCTGTTAAATGCCAAAAAGATGAAGTCAGTGCTTTTTGCCCCCTCCGTCAATGCACTCAAACCTAGCACTGCAGCGACGACCCCTCAGGTACTAACTCTGTTGGGCGAGCCTTTAGGATATGTGACAAATTTTAAATACTTGGATGTGTGGATAGACTCCAAGCTGTCCTTTGTAAACCGCATCGAGGAACTCTTTAAAAAATTAAAACAGAGGTTTGGTCTCTTTTATTGAATCAAGTATTTACTGATGCAGGAAGCAAAATTAAGGTTAGTGCAATCTACCTTTATGCCCCTCTTGGACTATGCCGATGTCCTCTATGGGCAGAGCCCATCCACTGCACTCTCCAAGCTTGACACCCTATTCCACTGTGCAATTAGGCTCATCACTGGAGCACTGTACTCCACCTACCACTGTTTGCTGTATGTAAATTAGGCTAGAGTTCACTTGGTTTCCGACGACATAAAATGCAATCCTCTGGGCTTACAGAGCTACAGTATCATCAACAAACGACCTCAGTATGTCACAGACTGCCTTCCCATCCGTACTGCTGGAACTTGCCACTGAAGAAGCCTCGCATACATCTCACTTGAAATACCCAAGGTTAGAACATGATTTGGAAGGGCAGCTATAAGTCATGCCCTCCCTATTCTCTGGAATAATACACAAAAAACCCTGAGGCTCGCAACTCCTGTGGGGCTGACCTTCTTTAAGAAGCTGTTCATGAGCTCCTTCAAGGAGGCATGCAACTGCTTTCACTGATGGCCTTGAATCCTGGCCTTGTACTATTTCACCCTACATCTCCTTTCCTTCTTCACCGTAGTCCCATAGCCTTAGAAACATAGAATCTGTCGGCAGATAAGAACCACAGACCCCACCTAGTCTGCCCATTTTCCTACTTGGTTTGGCATTCCCAACTCTTATCTGGACTGCCTTTCCCCCGCTGTGCTGTACAGCAGGGTGCCTTTATGCTTATCCCTTGCACTTTTGAATCCCTGTACTGTTTTTGTTTCCACCACCTCTGCTGGTAGGCTGTTCCATGGATCCACCACCCTCTCTGTGAAAAAAATACTTCCTAGCATTCCCTCTAAGCCTCCCTTCCTCCAGCCTCATGATATGTCCCCTTGTTCTTGTGCACTTTCATCTCTGCAATATGCCCCCCTCCTGTACCCTTTATTCCTCTAAGGTACAGTTTATGAAAGTCCCTATCATAGCACCTCTCTCCTGTCTCTCTTCCAGTGAATAGCTGTTTAGTTCCTTGAGTCTTTCCTCGTAAGGTTTGTGGTGCAGCCCGGACTGCTTCCATGCTGTCTATGTCTTTCCTGAGATGCGGTCTCCAGAACTGGACACAGTATTCCAGATGAGGCCTTGCCAGTGATCTGTACAGTGGCATCACCACTTCACTTCCCCTACTGGTTATGCCCCTTTTTATGCACCCCAGCATTCTGTTTGCCTTCCCCACTGCTTTTTCACATTGTTTGACTGACTTCAGGTCATCGGATATGATAACCCCCAGGTCTCTCTCTCCTGGCTTGTGGTGGCTAGAACCTGCCCCCCCATCCTGTATTCCTCTCTTGGGTTTCTGTGTCCCAGGTACATTATCTTGCACTTCTTAGCATTGAAGCCCAATTACCAAACCCTTGACCATTCTTCAAGTAGTCTTAGGTCATTTCTCATTTTATCTAGCCCCCTCCTGTGTGTCGACTCTGTTACAGATCTTGGTGTCATCTGCGAACAAGCATACTTTCCCCTCCAGTCCCTCTGAAATGTTGCTTATGAAGACACTGAATAGAACTGGACACAGCACTTATCACGGTGGAACCCCGCTGGTCACCGCCCCCTCTTCCAATTTTATGCTTTCTTCAGCAAGCCTTTTCCTTGCCACCACACTCCCTGCTTTGCTGTCCCACCTCCTTGATCCCTAACCCTCTATATCATGTGGGCAGCCCCCCCTCACTGTTTTATTTTTTCTCATATTGTGTTTTGTGTGTGTGTGTGTGTGTGTGTGTGTGTGTGTGTGTGTGTGTGTGTATATATATATATGTATATATATATATACACATACATACATAGGTTTGACTGTATATGTCATAAGTTTGGATTGTTTTCATAGCATGCTGCCTCAAATGGTTATTTAGTTCTTAACTCTGCATTGTACATGCCGTTTATATAGTCATATTACCCAGTACCTAGACTTGCTCTGCCTGAAATGTTCTTGTCAAATAATGTGTGAAACTACCCAGGTCCATCTTGTAAATGAGTTCTTCTCAACAATGTTACGCCTGGCTAAATAAAGAATTGATTGATCGATTATTGTCAGTTACACTGTGACTGTCACCTGAACCACTGTAACACAGGGATTGGAGTGTGTGTGATTGTCACCTGAACCACTGTAACATACAGCCTAGAGTGTCAGTCACACTGTGATTTTCATCTGAACTACTGTAACACATGGATTGGAGTGTCAGCCACACTGAGATTGTCCCCTGAACCACTGTAACATATGGACTGGAGTATGCCAAGTCACACTGTAATTGTCACCTAAACCACTTTCAGTCATTCCATGACTGTCACCTGAACCACTGTAACACACAGATTGGGGTGTCAGTCAGACTGTGATCATCTTCTGAACTAAGGACTTAAGGTCCCCTGAACTGGGATTAAAGAGCAGCTTCATAGTAATTGAGTAGCCGCCCCCACAAGCATATATGGTCGGTTACCTGGCCCAGAGATGCTGTATATACGTGATTCCTTGTAATTCTTCCATTTTAGAAAGTTATAACACTCGTAATTTTGTCCCCTGAGAACTCAGAAAAAAAAACCAGGAGAGAGAGAGGAGACAACACTGACCCTAAGTCTCTGCCATCACACTACTTTGTTACTGTGTTGCTTTCCATACCATAATAAATCCTGTTTAATGCAGTACTGTGCTACAGGTTCATATGGCACTACTGCCAGTGTTTGGCTATGGTGACCTCATTTATTAAAGGGACGGTAGGGGGCACACTGAGTACCCAGGTCACCCTACCATTCAGGCATTCAGTGGCACCCTACCGCACTCATCATTGTGAATGATACCAATTGGTAAACTGGCCGTCACTGAGCAACTGCCATCTCTAGCATTGCCATTTATTTATGTAAAAAAAAAACAACACTAATTAGCAAGGTACCTTTGTATCTTCAAGGCTTTTCTCAATGCCTTTTTTCATTGTATCATCTTTGATCTGATGCCTTCATTAAGCTGACAGTGCCTATGATTTCTATAGTGTTTGGCTGGCATTCCTTTTAATTCTCGGTAGAAGAGAACAGGAACTCCATGCAAAAAGCTCAGTATCTGGCTTCTTCCAGTTCTGAGGGCTTAGCTTGTCAGCAACTGGATTCTACTTTGAACACTAATTGCTCCCATGAAGTGACGGTGCGTTTTCCATGGGAGCAACGGTTCCAGTGTTCAGTGCCCATGCTAGAATGTGGGATATTGCATGTTATCAGGCCTGCACCTTATGCACAGTCTTTATTTTAAAGCCACTCCTTGCCTGTATGATTTAGAGACACTAATATCATATAACTGTTTTCTGTTCTTTATATGGTATATTTTTATCCACAAATGTACCTGCAGTTCAATGTCTTATTTATCTTGGCAGTAGCTGTACCTTGTAACTTGTCTATTCTTACTTTGTACCCCTTGTTCCCCTCCCCAGAGTTGCAACTGGAAACAACCTTCGGCTCAGTGTGCCTTTTCCAATTACTGGTTTGGAAATAAATAAATAAATGTTTCATATGCACATTTTAGCAGTCATTGTTTTGTATTTGAACCAGGTTACATGTGTTAATGCTGCAGCTCATGTCTGCCATGTTTAGTTGCATCTTTGTGAGGCTATTGGCCAGTTCATCGCTGCAGGTGAGAACTTGTACTCAAAGGATTTATCTGGTTAAATAAAGGAACTGAATGACTGATTATTGTTTAAATGCAGTGTATCAGGCAGACAGTTACTGTGAAAGACTTCACTGCAGTAGGCAGATTTAAGGAATACTCCACGATACGGTGTGGGTTGGGCTGGGATTTACCCGTGCCTGGCGTGGTTTGGTCATGAGGCTGCAGCCTGAGTGCTCAACCATGCCAGGTGTAGGTAGATTCTAGCCCAACCCACACCCTGTTGTGGATTATTCTTATTCGGATTATACAATTAAGAAACACGAGAATTACACAAAAAAAGTGAAGGAAAAGCTTTTTAAATTATTTATATGCTGATTTTAATAAAATATCCTTCCCCTACTCAGAATAGGTTATTGTTGTTTAGCAGAAGCCCTCTCATGCCCCTGCAGACAGCTGGCAGTCAGATGAATGAGCTGAGCTCCATGAGACAGCGATTAAAACTGAAAATGTGCTGGTTAGCTCTCAGTTGTCTTCCACTTCAAAAACTGCAGCTTAGAGCTAACATTTTTAATGTTTTCATTTTTCCTGAATGGCTTTTAATTTTGTGGAACGGCGCACTTCACAAAAGGAAAAAATGGTGGCTTTGTGAGAGCGTATTAGAACACTAAAGGTCCTGTTGGTAGTGGTTTTTACTTTTCTTTTTTTAAAATGTGCAGTCAGATGGTACTTTATGTGGTGGTTATGCAAAAATTACCCCACAGCATAAAGTAGCAGCTGACCAATCAAAATATTGAATTTTTAGACCCCATTCTATAATGGAGTATATATGCGCAACCTGCTCACACAGCAGTGGCGGCTCTAGGAATTAAACATGATTGGGTGCAGACCGGGCACAGTCACAGGTTGTATTTAATCCAGACAAGATGGAGGTGCTGGAGATTGAGCCGGGTCGTGGGCGTGATGGGGATGCTTCCGGGGTGACAACAGGTTTGGTCCTGAGACCAACCCCGTTGATGGCATCCTCTAGGGTGAGAAATCTGGGTGTTGTCCTCGATGAAAAGCTAACATTTGAAGTTCAGGTGTCAGCTGTGATCAAAAGTGGTTTTAACCATCTGAGGAACATTGCCGGGATTAAACCCCTAATTCCGCCCAAAGACCTACCATCACTGGTGCATGCCTTTATAATGTCCAGACTCGACTACTGTAATACTCTCTAACTTGGGGTCACTGGAACCTCTGCCGGCTGCAGCTAGCATAGAATGCAGTGGCCAGGCTGCTGGCAGGATGGTCAGGGTCCTGTTATGTGACCTTGGTCCTGCAGGGTCTGCACTGGCTGCTGGTCAGGTGGAGCATTCTCTTCAAGTGGGGCTTGCTCACTTACAAGGCCCTATACGGATTGGCCCTGGCTACCTGTCAGACCTCCTCACTTCTGCCATCATGGTCTGTCCCTTCGTTCCTCCACCACGAGCCTCCTGGCAGTTCCAAGGACCAGGCTGAAAATCTTGGGTGATCGTTCATTCAGAATGGCCGGCCCAGTCCTCTGGAACTCGCTGCCAAGATCTTTGAGGGAGGCTTCTATGGTGGAGGTGTTTCAGAGGGGCCTGAAGACTCACCTTTTTAGCTTGGCCTTTCCTGCAGATGTTTTTTAACCTATGCTGAATTTTTAATTATTCTATTGTATTTAAATGCTTGTTTATACATTTAAATGTTTCATCATTCTGTAAATTTTGATTGAGCCCAGAGCTTCCTGGATTGGGCGCCAAACAAATAAAAATCTATCTATCTACAGAATGTATTATTCTGTAAATAGTTACAGCTTCAGCAAAGTGTATTATACTGTAAACAATAACAGCTTCAGTAAAGTACATTATACTGTAAACATTTACAGCTTCAGCAATGTGTCGGATACTGTAAACAGTTACAGCTTCAATAAAGTGTATTCTACTCAGGGCCTGTACTGTTCTGAGTTCTGTGGCAGGGCTTCTAGGTTGCTACGGCAGCATTTTCTGATTTCTGCAGCACAATTTATTCGTCTCAGTGGCAGAATGCAGGCCTGTCATTAGATCAGATTGGACATTTGGTACAAATCAATGCCAGTATTCAAGTAACAGGGCTCTTCTTACTTGAATACTAGCTTCAATTTATACCAAAAGTCTGATTAAAATCATGAAAATAGCTTTTAAAATGATGCCCCATAGACTTGCATGGAGCAAGTCCCTGCGGTGATCCTACTGTGACATCACAAAATGTCGGAACGCGGGGATGGATCGGCAAGTCAGGAAGTGCAAGAGATCGAGTGGTTAGATCATGCGTGGGATTTCGGCCGTAGCTTAAAAATGAAAATTTTACATTTCCAGCGCTCGGTTTGTGGTGCCAGATAAATGTAAAACTTGAGAAATACACAAGGAATAAGCGCGACATGATTGTTCTTCATCCATGTGAAAATAATCGTACATCGGGACCGCGCTTGTGGCAGACCCGCGGTCCTGACCTAGAAATACTTCCGGAATGTACAGGATTATGGGCGGGCCGGTTGAATACCTATTTATAGAAAAATTAAGAAGCCAGGTAAACATTCCTTTATTTTATATCCCTATGGGCATTCCAAGCATCTTCCTAAGTGGTATGTGGCCAAGAGGCATACTGCTTGTTTTTACCAAAACAACGAAGGGAAAAAGCTGACAGTGCAGCTTTAAGTAAGCTTTAAACAAAGGGAGTCGGGGCTCAGAGGAGCAGTTACTGCAGTGGGAAAGCTCTAAATAATTTAAACCTTAGCCTGCTTGAAGCGTTGCTCAGAGGTGTCTGAAGGCAGCTGGTAATTCAGAAGTTTCAAACTTCCCTTAGATGGGGAGCTCAGAGGTGCTTTAAGCAGATAAATTAAGCACTTTATACCTTTCTTTGTGTCTACGTTAAGCTCCTTGTATAGCACAGCAGGGCAGAGATTGAATTAAGCTGGCTGCAGCTAAATCAATTTTAAATAAATTAAGGTAGCTCAACAGGACAGTGAAAAAGCACAGTATTTTAGGGAGTTATTGGCAGACAAAAAACTATCTCCACACGTCTGCCGACTTAAAAATTCAAGAGATGGCACCTTTTCTCTTGTAGCTTGTTCAAACTGCGTAGTAGCAGCAACACCACGTGCCATACCTTAGCGCCGCCTGTGAATTGCCGTGGGTGGGGGAGGTCGGTCTACACTCTGGATCCTGGGAGGGCTTCCACGCTGCCCTCACTACCTGAGGATTGCCTTGAAAGCTTAGCACTGCTTGTGAATTGCTGTTGGGTGGGGGTTGGTCTGCACTCCAGATCCTGGGAGGGCTTCCACGCTGCCCTCATGATCTGAGGATTGCCTCAAAAGCTTAGCACTGCCTGTGAATTGCCGTTGGAGGGGGGTCGGTTTGCACTCCGGATCCTGGGAGGGCTTCCATGCTGCCCTCACGACCTGAGGATTGCCTCGAAAGCTTAGCGCTGCCTGTGAATTGCCATTGGGGGGATCAGTCTGCACTCCGGATCCTGGGAGGGCTTCCACGCTGCCCTCATGACCTGAGGATTGCCTCGAAAGCTTAGCGCTGCCTCTGAATTACCGTTGGGGGGTCGGTCTGCACTCCGGATCCTGGGAGGGCTTCCACGCTGCCCTCACGACCTGAGGATTGCCTCGAAAGCTTAGCGCTGCCTGTGAATTGCTGTTGGGGGGGGTCAGTCTGCACTCCAGATCCTGGGAGGGCTTTCACGCTGCCCTCACGACCTGAGGATTGCCTCGAAAGCTTAGCCTGCCTGAAGCGCTGCTCAGGAGTGTCTTATTGCGGTTATGAAATGACACACGTTGTATCAGACAAAAAATACTCATACAAACATTTGTAAATTGCTTAAAACCATTTATTTTACTACATAAACTTATGCATGATGCAAAATAGTCACTTTACAGGGAGAGGGGAAGGGGTGTAAAACAATTAACTTTGTAACGGGGCACGTTTATAACAGGATCAGGGGCTGGAGCACAGGTATGTCTTATTGCGACTAATTGTAAATACAATGCAAAGAATGAGTACTGATTTTATGTTGGGACTGGTTTCTCACAGTGCGATGAACATATTTTACACCAAGCTATCAGCAAATTAAATTGCTTAATTTTATCTTGCCATTGCGTAATGAGCGGTGTTCCAGTGGGCTCGATGCTGGGACCGGTGTTATTTTGAATATTGATTGCAGACATTTCCATTGCTTTTAAGAGTAGGATCAGACTGTTTGACAATAACACACAGATATGGTTGGTGGTGGCTGAAATGGGGGGGGGGGTCTGCCTGAGAATCTAAATAACCTGGCTACTTGGTTGTACATTCGGCAGCTGAGGGTCCAATGCCCAGAAATTTAAGGTTATGCATTTTGGAGCAAAAAATCCAAGGAGATGCCACAAACTTTGTGGTGGTGGTGGTGGAGACAGCTGGTGGAGAATGAGGAGGAGAAGGATCTGGGGGTGATCATCGTGTGATCAATGAACAACTCCACACAGTGTAGGCAGGAAGCAGTAATGGTAACAAAATGTTGGGTTGCATAGCAAGGGGAATAACATCGGGGGGAAGTGATTCTGCTGCTGTATAGATCACTGGTTATACCTCATCTCGAGTACTGCATGCAGTTCAGGCATCCGTACCTGAAAATGGAGATTACATTACTGGTAGGGGTGCAGCACAGAGCAAATAAGATAATCCAGGCCCGGTAGACTTACCCTTTGAGAGTATGGTAAAGGAGTTAAACGTACTCGCTGGAGGAGAGGAGGGACAGGAGAGATATACAGGATACATTTCAGTACCAGGGTGGAACAAATCAGTTTGTGAGATGGTGGACAGTGTGTCCACTACCCTTCAAAATCTGGTAGCCATCCTTTTTAAGGGCTCAGAAATTACGCTGTAGACAGGTTGCCAAGTTGGCGAATAACTTTTAAAATGTGGTAGCCAAACCAGTTTTTTAAGTAGCCATTGTACACCTGGCTACCTGATTTGTCCCACCCTGTTCAGTACAGAAGAGGCATAAACAACAGTAGTACAGAGGGGGTATTCAGGGCAAGAATGTGGAGGGACTTTGGAGGACATGACACGAGATTGGAGGGGGGAAAATTCAGTAGGGAAATGAGGAGACACTTTTTTATGGATAGGGTGGTGGCATGGTGGAACACGTTAACAGATGAGATGGTAACCTGTAAAATGGTGGGCAACCTCAAAAGGGCCAGACAGGGAAAGAGGAAGGATAAAGGGATGGAGGGATGAAGGGGGATGGGCAGCTGCAGAATATGGCTGCTAGCTACATTATCCAACAGACGCAGTACACCAAATGGCCTTTTTTCTTCTGTATAGTTATATATATTCGTATGTTCAAAAGATACAAATGGGGTGGTACCAATCCAGTAGGTGGCTACCACTGTGGATCATGGCCTGAAGCACCTATCCTATCATGATTAATCTGCGCACATACTCCCTGTAGTACAGGATGGATGGGGTGGTCAGCTGGAAAGACACATTTCAGGTGAGGATGGATGGAATGACAAGGATGCATAGCCTGAGCTTGTTGGTGGGTGGGGGTAATGGGGTCAGATGGGGCATAAGTACTTCAGTGACATGGTGGTGGAGCCCTGGCACATGTTGCCTGCATAATTGTGGGGGATACAGACAGTGGAAGGTTTCAAGGCGGGGTGGTATAGAAATAGGGGTGTTGTCTGGGTGGCTGGGACGGTTAGGTAGGCAACATAACTGGAAAGTCAGAGGGAGGGGGACAGCAGGAGCAAGTGACCGGTAGGCTGTAAATTGAGCAGACTCAGTACAGCGCTGGGGCAGAGCTACTCTCAAGTTACTATGTGATCACATTACTGTCGCATAACAGTCAAGGGATTGCTGTGTAGGTAAATAAGATGACCATAAAGTGAACCTGCAATGTGGCATGTCTGTGTGTTAAGCCACCATGTAGGCTGCAGAACGGGTAAAGCTGAGATAACACTGCATTGCCATCTATGGTGACACATGACTTGCAGTACTGTGTACAGTTTGGTATGCCACAGGTCCGTAGTGACATATGGATATGGTGTGTTTACTTCAATAAGGCTAGAGAATATAGTGCTCTGCCTTCAGCAAAGGTGGAATGAGGCTAAAATGGAGGCCATGTATGTGTATGCCCTTCCTGTTCTTCCTGCTCAGGTCTACATCAGCTTTGCAACCAGTGATCGTGCGATTACCTGTCTGTACTTCCATGGCTCATCCTCTGAACCTGTGTTGTGGAGTGATAAGATGTGCGCCATCCTACAATCCTGAGTAACAGCCCCACACTCAAGGGTGTCATTGAGCAGGTCTGACAACCACTCTGCAATGACTTTATCAACCTTTGATGCATGTCATGTTTGACAGTTGCCTTTACCACACTGACTGCATTGAATAAGTACAGTAGTCTTGCAAAATGTGATTTCCACATCTCTGACATACTCAACACCATGGCCTACCCTGTAACCCACCTGTTCCCCGCCCACCTTCTCAGCCTGACAGGGTGGTCTGTACACCGCTTGCATCATGAGACTCCACTTTCCAGAGTCCTAGAGCAGCATCCATGAGACGGTGCTCCCCTTCACCATTCCTCCCTGTCAAAGTACATTCCTTCAATCACATACAGCGCCACAACACAATCCCTCATGTCTTACCCTGTCCCTTCGATAGATCCCATCCCCTGGTATTGCACGATCACAATCAGGAAATTCCAGTGACAAAAGTTTGGAAGTGTGGTGTTAGGGTTCCAACCCTAACACCCCACCCCCATCCTGCATGCACCAACAGGCATCGGTGGTGTGTGTGTGGGGGGGTGCCTTGTGGTTGTCAGCCCTAATGCTCACCCCATTCTCCTGTACTGTACCCATCTCAGCTTATTTACTCATGGAATGGGGTGAGCGTTAGGGCTGACAACCATAAAGACATCCCGATGCCTGTTGTTGCACGCAGATTGGGAGTGGGATGTTAAGGTTGAAAACCCTAACACCACATTTCCAAACTTTTGTCGCTGGAACTCTAACTGATGCATTAAAGAAGTTTTTTGCAAGTAATATATAGATATAGATAAGAGATATAGATCTATAAAACACTCGACAGACTCCAAAATGACAGTCACAATACATCCTTTGTTATTCAGTCAAATATCTTTCATTATGTCACCTCAAGTACAAAAAAGCACATTACGCATTGTGTAATATACATCTTATCCATGCTATAAATATGGAACACTAGCTGAACTGCAACTTCTAAAGTAACCACCCTTCTGCCCTGGTGCACCACTCGCTAGAGCTTTGTCAGGGGCTCTTCTCACAAGTCACCCAACAAGCATATGCAGCACTTCCCTCTGGCATCCTCGCCTTGCCTACACCAACTCTGGGGCCCCCAGGTAGTGCCAGCATGGGGAAGGGTCAGATAACCACCCACCCCAAGAAGATGAGCATCCACTGGGATGCTCAAAACTCAATACTTCTCTGGAATTCCAGCATCCCAGGCTCAGTTCTGAACCCGGGTCGCATTACTGCAGCTACGCCGATGGGCTGGCCTGAAAGAAGTCTGTCTCAGTCACCATCAGATCTGGGCCTAATGGAAACAAATTGACACAGAAGAGCTTATCCTCGGCAAGGAATGCTTTAGCAGAAAATTACGTGCACTCAAATAATTGTGCTCAAAGGGTGCCGTTAATGGCCCCTGCATGAAAGGGAAAAAACGCGCAGAAACAGCCATGTCTTTCAGGTTTGCATTAGTCTGCTTTAAGTTTCCTTGACATTTGTCCCATGCTGAGTATCTTTACAGGAGAAAAAGGGTACGAAATGACCTGCCTCAACCCTCCTCCCTTTGAGAGCAAAAGGCCACTTCTGAGAAAAAGATGCACCGCAAATCACAAAATACAAAAGATAATGACGCACCTGTCTCTCTTTGAACCAAAGAAGCACCAGCTCCAGTACAACCTTTTCTGAAAGGAACAGGCTGGTATTTCTTTATAAATGTACACTGTCCAGCTTTGCTGTGAGCTCCATCATGGTAATTTGTACATATTACCCATGATGCATTGCACCATAATGCTGTCGATAGTTTTGGTTTGGTTTGTGGAATTTCTGCCTGTTGGTTGCCTGTGAAGTGCTCCAGTACCACTGCTGTTTGGTGGCAAGTGCACAGAATAAAAGGTTCCATTTTAGTGTTCTGTACAGGGGCTTGGTGACAACTGGAATCAAACCGGAGACAGAATGCTCGGAATCATAATAGTTCTGATTTTCTTATAGGCATCTGCTGGAATGCCCCTGACTGTCTAGAATAGCTGCCCTAAACCCATGGAATGGCCACTGTGACCCGCTGAAATGCCTACAGGACCTGTAGGAACGGCCAACCGACATGTTAGAATGTCTTCTTCAGTGGATTGTCCACCCTGACCTGCCAGAATGCCTATCCTGGCAGAATGGCAAACATGATCAGATGAAATGGTCACCGACTTGCTGGAATTCCCACCTCATCAGAATACTCACATTCATACAAACATACGATGATCTATCTAGTCTGCTCATATTTCAGGTCTTCAGCTTAAGCTATGGACTCTGACCCACAATTTGCCCTTCCCCTCAGTCTGACCCTCTCTTGACCCTTATTTCCCTTTAACTCTATCCTAACCTCTCTTGAAGCTGCCCACTATCTTCAATGAAACCACCTTTTCCGGAAATGCTTTCCAACCTGCCACCACCCTCTCCATAAAGAAGTACCTCCTAGCCTCTCTCCTAAACCTTTCCCCAACATGAGACTATGTCCTCTCATGTTTCAGTTTCCACTACGCTTGAAGAGACCTTCCTTATGCCCCATATTATTCCTATCAAATACCTGCTGGTCTCAGTCATGGCCCCTCTGTATCTATCTCTCTCCTCTCTCTCTCTCTCTCTCCTCCCTCCCCTCTCCTCCAGGGAGTAAATGTTCAGGGCCTTCAACCTTTCCTCATACATTATACCCTTCTGGCCCCTGATCATCTTCATTGCCCTCCTCTGGACCATCTCCAGCAGATTTATGTCCTTTTTAAGGTAAGGGCACCAGTACTGTTCACTGTATTCTAGATGCGGGCCTCACTAATGACCTGTACATGGGCAGTATTACCTGCTGATCTCCCTGGTAATGCAGCCCAACATCTTGTTTGCATTTGCTGCTACTTTCTTACACTGTGTGGAGTGCTTCAGGTAACTAGTGATCATCACTCCCAGATCCTTGTCCTCCTCTGATGCAGATACCTGCCCCCCCCCGGCTGTACTCAGTCCTGGGGTTCTTGGCTTCAGTGTGCATAACTTTGCATTTCTTTGCATTGAAGCCAAGCTGCCAAATCCCAGGCCACCTCTCAAATTTTTCTAGATCCTCCTTTAGGTCCTGTATCCCTTCAGCAGTGTCCACTCTCCCACAGAGCTTGGTGTCATCTGCAAATAGGCAAATGTTGCCCTTAATGCCATCCCCAATATCACTGATGAAGACATTGAACAGCACCGGTCTGAGCACTGAGCCCTGTGGGACCCCACTGGTGACCTCTTTAGTGCTAGATAGCTCACTCCCAGCCACCACTCTCTGGGTCCTGCCTCTCAACCAGTTTTCCACCCATCTGGTCAACTTCACTCCAACCCCAAGATCTGCCAACTTCCTGATCATCCACTTATGAGGTACAGAGTCAAAGGCCTTGCTGAAGTCCAGGTAAAGGATGTCCACCACTTCTGGCAGCCTGGTTAGCCCTTCCAGTGGGTTGAATGGTTATTCTGACAGGTTGTGGGCATATGGGCATTCCAGTAGGTAGGTATGTTCCAATGGGTGGGCATTCTAGTGAGTTAGTGGGTATTCTGGTGGGTCAGGTGGCTGTTTCGAAGGGTCAGAAGTGCATTTCAGGAGGTTTGGCAGTCATTCTGGTGGGTTGGGTTGGCATTCTGGCAGTTCGGGTTGGCCATTCTAGCTGCCTACTGAGTACCTAACACATGTGTGACTCCTACCCCGGGCTGTGCTAATCTACCCATAAAGAAAGCAGTTCATTTGTAACATGTAGTGCAAGTGGAAAGACAGTCATGGCAATCAATTGATGGATCTAACATTTTCTTGAATTAACAGGGCTAACAAAGTGGTTGCCCTGATGGGCATGTTAGCAAACATTGCAAGGGCCACACAGGTAAAAGCCAAGAGGTTTAGAAAGACGGTTCCATCTGTAAGCCAAATGCTAATGGACACTTGAATCAATCTCTCTGGAGTTACTACGCTATCTGCCACCATCCATTGCAGCAGGTGACTCTTATTTTATGATTTTGCTAACAGTCATATAATACTCATTACCAGCTGCATTTCAATACCAGAATTATGCAGGTTTGAGGTACTGTATTTAAGTGCATTTACTTAGCAAAAGAACTTGGTGCCCTTCAAAAAAAATAACTGTAGCAGCTTACACTGAAATGTCATTGGCGCCACCTACTGACAGCGCTTTTCACAGATAGTAGCAATGAACATATTGACAAAAAGAAACTTAAATGGATAACACGTGCTGTTAATGGATGTTGCTATCTATAAAAACAGAATTAACTGAGCTAAAAGAGCTAAAGTACTCCTTTGAAAATTTTTAAATTGATCTGTCTGCAGTTCATGGAAGGATAAATGGGACAGAATCTAGGATATCTCGGACTGAAGATTGTATATATAAACAAGAGAGCATACTGTTGAACTACAATCAAAACAAACTACTTACTCCAAAAAGTAGATGATCTCGAAAATCAAGGTACAAAAGAAATAATATTCACTTGGTGGGGTGCCAGAAGGCATGGGGGAAAAAATGACATGAGGGGATTTCTATGTTACTTTTTGCCAAGACTCCTGAACTTAAAGTCAGACTGTAACTTACTGATAGAGACAGAGATTGCACAGATCACTGGTCCCATCCCTAGGAAGAATGAAAAGCCCAGGCCAATCATAATTTATTTTTTAAATAGTCTCACAAAGAAACGGTTTTAAAATCAGCAAAAGATGCACACATAGCTGGAACGCCCATGTGAGCATGTACCTCCACACATACTACCATCGTGTGTGTGTGCGTGTGTGCGTGCATGGTGTGTGTGTGTAGGAATGCTCACATGGGCATTCCAGCTATGTGTGCACATCTTTTTTTCCATTTTCTACAGATGTCTCTATGTGTCTACTTCCCCACATTTGCCACCTTTCAGCCTTCATACTATGCCCTGTTAATTGGTCCCAACGTGGGCCCCCTCAGCTCATTCACTCCTACTATGCATTTTCATACCTATCATAACCGTTTTGTTTTCCAGCTTCTTATTTTAGGCTTGACTGTTATCACTGTGTCTCCTAGATCCTCCCCCCATTTGCGCTCCTCGCATATATATGGGCTTACTAGACTATAAGGCTATAAGTCTATCCTAGACTTAATAAATAAAGATAAATAAATAAATATCCCTTATGTCCCCTTTTCTCTCCACTAACTTTGCTTTTTTCTCTTTTAGATAATTCCTGAAGAAGACCTATGGTTGAAATATTGATTCTAACATTATTTTCTGTTTTCAGCATGCATTTAATATTACAAATTATACAATGGCAAGAAAGAATCCTAGTCTCTGATTGGTCAGTCTGGGACTGGACCCATGATGTTATCTCAGCACAACATCACAGGTCTAGTCTCAGCACTGTGAACCCATTAGGAGATCCATGATGACCATTATTTACTCCTTTTGCATCTTTTCTTAAGAAACAAAAATATTCTTTAAAATTATTTATTTTATTCTGTATTACAACAAGCCATTGTATAATAGCAATAATGTCCTCCAGGATGTGTGTTGTGCTGGGATAACGTCACGCCTCAGGTGTTGGATGCACTCAGCCTGCGGCCTCGTGCCCAACCACCTGAGGCGTGACGTTATCCCAGCACAACACACACCCTATCGGGCATTATTGCTTAGTTAAATAGGTCTTAATTTCCATTTCTGTGAATATGAACTAAACTAAAAAGAGATTACCCTCCAAATTGAAACATCCTGTTTGTGCATTCCTCCCTAGTGACTTCTTCAGCATCAAATTTACTTGTTTGCATGTCGGTTGCAAACTGAAGATGAACTTACGTGTACCCTGTGCAAACTTACAATTCGCTGCAAAGAACTATGGATTCCCTCACCCCCAATTCAGAGCAACTAAACTGAATTGTTGCATTTTAAAAGAAACGCTGAAAACTTCCAATTAATTTTAAGGATTATCTTCTTGCTCTTTAAATTATTGTATTTTTACTGATACTAGCACTTGTATAGTCTTTCAGTAGTGTATTAGGATGTTCAGTTAAATGGAATTTATATCTAGACTATCGAGTATACATAGATTTTCTTTTTTTTCTAATTCAGTTATATGAGGATTCCCTTTCTGTGAAAATTACAAATACCACTTTGAAACCAACAGAGTGTGGAAAAAAGGCAGGTCTTTGACTCCCTCAGGGGTCCTCGTGGTAAAACCTGTGACTTCTGATTACACTTCATTACTCTACAGCTACCAAAATATATCCATTTTAGGAAATTTAGTAGGCATATGAGATATATGAAAAGCAATATGATGTCAGAACTAGCAAGCTTTTACACTGTTATTGTTCTGAAAAAGGGAAACGTGCTGAAACATTCTGGTGTTAAAACTAACGTTAAAGCGTTGGGAGCGATTTTCCAAGCCATTTTCTGCTAGACAGATTTCTTTGACAGGGTGACTAAAGTAGTAGATCAGGGAGGGGCTGTGGACATGGCCTACCTAGACTTTAGCAAGGCATTTGACACAGTCCCACACAAAAGATTAATATTCAAGTTATCCAGTCTTGGAGTGGGTCCCAAGATGGTATCCTGGGTAGAAAATTGGCCAGAGAACAGGACACAGAGAGTAATAGTAAACAGAGTCCACTCTGCAGAAAGGGGGGTTATTAGTGGGGTACCACAGGGTTCAGTACTAGGACCGGTCCTCTTCAATATCTTTATAAGTGACATTGCAGAGGGACTGGAAGGAAAAGTATGTCTCTTTGCAGATGACACACAGATCTGCAACAGGGTTGATACACAAGGTGGGGTGGAAAGGATGAAAAGGGACTTGGCAAGGTTGGAGGAATGGTCAAATGGATGGCAGCTTAGATTCAATGCTAAGAAGTGCAAAGTAATGCACCTGGGAAACCTAAACCCAGTAGAAGAGTACACAATGGCGGGGGTGAGATGTAACAACAACAAAAATGGAAAGGGACCTGGGGGTAGTCATATCAGATAACCTAAAAGTGGGCAAGCAATGTGACAGGGCAGTAAGGAGGGCCGGGGATACTGGGATGCATAGGGGGAGGTATCACCAATAGATAACAGGAAGTTGCTGTCCCTCTGTACAGACAATTGGTGAAACCTCATCTGGAGTATTGCATGCAGTTCTGGAGACCCAGTCTCCACAAGGACATAGGCAGGATGGAGGCAGTCCAGAGGATGGCAACTAAAATGGTGCAGGGTCTGCACCAGAAGACATATGAAGAGAAACTTAAGGCACTTAATATGTATACCCTCAAGGAAAGGAGGGAGAGGGGGGACATGATAGAAACTTTCAAGTACCTCAAGGTAGTCAACAAAGACCAAGAGGGTAGCATCTTTCAGAAAAAGAGGCGTGCAAGAATAAGGTGGCACCATTTGAAGATAGAGGGGGGTTGGCTCAGAGGTAATGTGAGGAAGTATTTTTTCACGGAGAGGGTTGTGGATGCATGGAATGGCCTTCCTGAGGAGGTTGTGGAGTTGAAAACAGTGGGGGAATTCAAGAATGCATGGGACAGACATAAGGCAATTCTAAGGGGTGGGTGTAGGAGAAAATAGGCTGTTGGGTAACTAGGATCTGCAGCTTATCTATTAGGTAGGGGGATGGGCAGACTGGGTGGGCCAAGTGGTCCTTATCTGCCATCAAATTCTATGTTTCTAAGTTTTTATTAAACATGTAATTTAATGCTACAGCAGATACATTTTTGTTTTCAGACCAACCATGGCTAGCAGCAAGATGTGTAGGTGGTTTTAGAGGGACTAGAAATGTAGTTAGAAGAAGCAGAGTCTCACAAAAACTAAACAATAACAAATTAGGCATAGCTTTAATACAAGGGACACATTTTTCTGAACTTGAAACACAAAAATTAACAAGGTAGTAGGTGGGGCAAGAATACCATAACCACTACAGCACTAGTAAGAGAGGTGTTTAAGTATTGTTTAGAAAAAAAATATGGCATTTGTATTAAAGAAAGAATGAAAAGATAAAGCTGGTAGATGGTAAATAATATATATTTACTGATTAGTGGTTATAAACCACTGCCAGTGAGTGTCCAACGGCTCAGAGCTCCGTAAACAATGGGCAGAACAGTACTGCAGCATCACCAGAAAAAGTGCCAAACAAGCTGTCCTCGCACTGGATGTTCACAAGTGCTACACAATCGGTCACTCAGCGAGAGACAAGCTTGTTGGCAGTAACAGTTACCCTCGCAAAGTGACAAAAAAAAGACAATTTAAACCAAAAAACACCCAAAACCAGTAAACATAAAAAATAAAACCTGGAGAAGTGTGGTTCTCTGGAGATTTATGCACCCACTCAGTGTATGATGCCCATATAAACCCCTCGGGCTTCACCCTCAGTGTTTATGGGACATCACACACCTTGAGGTGCATAAATTCCCCATAAATCACACTTCTCCATGCATTATTCTACATGTGGTACCCTAAATGGCAAAGAAACTGTGTTATGTAACATATGTGGGCCATCTGACCCACTTCCAGATTTCTATCATGAAGTTTCCAATGAGCTTAAGGATTTCAAAAACGCCACTCTAATACTAGGGGGAGACTTGATCCTGACACATAATCCATATCTAGATGGGGCAAAATTGCTAAGAAACCTGAAAGACAAAAGAAGAGAGAAGCATTATTACAATTGATTAAGGACTATGGATTAAACAATTTCCAGAGAACCCTAAACCCAACCAACAGAGATGACACATTCTGTTCAATCCTACGTAATACCTACAGTAGAACTGACTACACATTTATATCCAGAGATATGTGTGTCACGGGTTAGATAATGCAAGTATTCTATGGAATACAATATCTGATTATTCTCTAGTTATATGCTATCTAGACACCAGAACAAATAGGACAGGCTCACCCAGATGGATCTTAAATACCATTCTCCTTAATGACCCCAATTACTGTAAACTGGTCACACAAAAGAAACTAAACATATCTTTAAAACCAGTACTATCCAGGATACTTCGGAAACAACCATTTGGGAAGCATATAAATGCTTTGTGAGGGGATCAAGTATAGGATTCTCAGCAAAGAAAATTGAATATAGAAAAATTAGAGAAACTGGAAGAAGAGCTTGAACCATTACTTAAAGTGATTTATTGAGATTCCGCAAATTTCTTTTCACGTACAGTAGTATACCATTGCCACCCATGCTTCAGATGTTGAAGCTGCAATTTGTTTTCCAAAAAAAATCAGTCATAGTCAGGTTTTTTATGTTTTATCAGCACTTTGTTTCTGCCTGCCCTCCAGTTTTCTGTGTGTAGCTACGCCACCAAAATGATTCCATGCAAATGATCTGTCAATGTTTTACAGACAGCAACAAGGAATTCTGGGTAAATTATACAGTTGACTTAAATGTTCATTGCTCAGAAGTGCAGTCCCTTAGTTTGGTGGCGGTGACTGTAGTATAGCACCTAATATGTAGATGTACATAGCAAGGCATTGTGGGTACAATAAGAAGTTGTTTTCCAATTTTCTAACTGTGAGGTGCAGTCTCATATTTCTGTATATTTCTGTAGTGGTTTCAACAATAACAGCTTTCATATGTTTATTTAAAAAAAAAATATTGTGCATATAGGATGTAGCTGACAAGAATTCTTTACTGAGAGATGCAGTCTCCTAGCCTCCTATTTCTGTAGTGACCACAGAAATATAATAGCCTGTATACTAATTTACATAGTGAGGCATTGTGGGTACAGTAAATAGTTGATTTTTCGGCTTTCAACCAATCAAATCACCAGAATTTTTCTACACGTGTTATAATGCTCAATACAGCTAACTGCAAACAAGGTAAAGAGTCGGCTAAAACCAGACAGTGTCCCTTTAAAAACTTGGTTTCCCTTGCATGATATCATGGTTGGAGGTTGCAGCACTAAGAAAAAAAGGGGCAGGGTTATGCAAATGAAGCAGATTACAGAAATAAAAGCTTTTTTTTTTTTTCATGGAAAACAGCACTTTTCGGCTGTTTGAATGGTAGGAGGCTGATTCACAACTCCTACAGGTTACTACTGAATCTTCAACCACCACTGTGCAAGGTAGAAACAGAGTTTGTCTCCTGGAGCAAACTTAATTTGTCTTTGTGGGGATGGATGCATTTAATAACAAGCATTTGTCAATGCTGAATGTTTGCTTGCTGGTATTAGCATTGGCAGTGCAAGAGTTAGACAGATGTAGAATAGGAATGACAGTGAAGTATTGAACTTTATGTGAACCCCACCTCCACCCTGCAGAGATGGACAGGCACTGGGGTATGCCTTTGGGTCATTGCACATAATGCTCACGCCATTTCACCTCACTCTATCCTGCAGACACCAACAAGTGTTGAGGTGTGCCTTGGGGTGTTCGGTTTCACAGTCACCCCATTCCATATGGACATATGCTGAAATGGGTGCAGTATAGGAGAATGGGTGAAGTCTTTGGCCGAAGAGTCCAAGGCACACCTCGATGCCTGTCACTGGCTGCAGGATGGGGTTGGAATGGTATGAGCATTACAGTCAGCAATCCAAAGACACACCGTGGGATGCTATGGCTAGGAACTGTAACACCCCTTAGAAAATTTGCAAGAAAATCCCCAGTGTCTGATTGGCTGATAGCCCTGACAAGGTGGGCGTCTATCAAGCAACAGAGCCCAGGCGTTAAAAGTACCAGCTAGCCACAAGCCTAACAAGAGATCAGCATGCAAATGATCGTTCATTTCAAAATGCAAACATTTTTTTTCTCATTGCTTAGCGGTCTAGTTTGTGGCCTCCCCACCTCCCCCATCCTCGAATCCAGTACTACGACATGAGCCAGTGTAAACGAATACTGAAAAAAAAAAGTAAAGGCAGACACCTACAATAATAGCGATCGCCTGCACTTGCTGTCAAAAGCTGTACAGGCATCATTAGCATACAGCCGGACATTTGTCCCCCCAAAAGCTGGCAGCTCTATTTCAACTCCTAAGCCGGCAGAACACACCGCCAAATGAATTAGAGTAGCAGTCGGGTACCCAGAGGGTTGTAGCCCCACACACCACATTCACCAGCTTCTATATTTAGCATATGATGCCAATCAGTTTTTCTTTCTCAGGGAGTGGCCCCCGGCCCTGCCACCAGCTCAGTTTTCTCAACCAAAAACTTCAATCTCAAAAAAAAAAACACTACAAATACAGACCCTTACCAAATGAAGATCTCTGTGTCCCTCTGCACTAGTCAAATACTACTTTCAGGACTGAAACCCCAGAACATACACTGCAGAAATAATTTATCTCGGAACAAAATAAAACTAAACAGAGAAGGTGGGAAGCAAAGGTGCTTCATGGGGGTGGGGTTGGAGTTGAATTAACAAACAAAATACACAGAGCTGTAACTGCATAATCAGCTTAAACTACAGAATGCCCAACAAGACAAAAGTCCATAGGTTAAAAAAAGTAAAAATCACTCAAATCCAGGCGGAGGAACTATTTTACTCACTAACTCCAAAACTTATAATTCTTTATTAATTTTTTTGTTTTGTTTTGTTTTGTTACAGTACCATTTTCTAAGTGCAATAATACCTTCCAGGGTGGGTGATATTGGGGAATACCGGACCTTCCAGGGGTGGTAAGGCCCTCCCCGCCTGTGGTGTCAGGCCTCATTACGCCCCTGGGCAGTCCAATATTCCCCAATACCACCCACCCTGTCGGGTATTATTGCTTACGTAGAACATAGAAACAAAAACATAGACTTTGATGGATAAGAACCGCTTGGCCCACCCAGTCTGCCCATTTCCCTACCTATTGGATAAGCTGCAGATTCTAGTTAACCAACAGCCTATTTCCTCCTACCCACCACTATAATTGCCTTATGTCTGTCCCATGCATGTTTGAATTCCCCCACTGTTTAAGATCCCACAACCTCCCCAGGAAGGCGGTTCCATGCATCCACCACTCTCTGTGTGAAAAAATATTTCCTCATGTTGCCCCTGAGCCATCCCCACCTCTATGTTTAAATTGTGCCCACTTGTTCTTGCACATCTCTTTTTCTGAAAGATGCTACCCTCTTGGACTTTGTTGATTCCCTTGAGGTACTTGATAGTTTCTATCATGTTCCTCCTGTCCCTCCTTTCATCAAGGGTATACATATTTAGCTCTCTCAGTCTCTCTTCATATTTTTTCTGATGCAGGCCCTGCACCATTTTAGTTGCCCTCCTCTGGACTGTCTCCATCCTGTCTATGTCCTTGCAGAGATGGGGTATCCAAAACTGGATGCAGAACTCCAGATGGGGTCTCACCAACTGTCTGTACAGAGGGATAACCACTTCCCTTTTTATGTTGATTGCACGCATGCACAAGAAACATATTGCGGCAGCTTTCTGAGAAGCAGGTTGTGGAGGCGTGGCACTGTTGTGGCCAATGCCCCCACAGCCTGCAAAGGCTTGTCCCGCTTCCCCCAATGCCGTGGCACGCTGCTGCTGACACTAGTTCAGCCAGCGTGCCACTAACTTGTGACAGTTTAGCCACTGCAATCAGGGGCCACCTTGTCATTGCAGCGTCAGCCATCCGCTGCAATGAAGGAGTGACCCATCATTGCAAGGTGGGATCTAGAAACATTGATATTGATTGTGAACATGGCTGCAGCTTGCTGCCGTGTTCACAAACAATATAACCCCCCCACCATGTTTATTTGCCCCAATGTTGGTTTTGGTGATGGGGGAGCCCACTTCCCATCGGCATTCTGTAACCCCCCCCACTTTCATTGTCTGCCGCGGGGTGCCCAATCCCGTCGGCATAATCAAACCCCGCCTTTTGTTGTGTGGCAGACGGGGTGCCCAATCCTCGTCAAGCATGCTGCCTCATGAAAGAAATGTAGACGCTGGGAGCCCACCCCAGTGTGCGCCACATGCCCCGTAAAATAAAAACAGTCCCAGAATATCTTTTTTTTTTTTTCACCTGTAAAAGAAACTGTCCTCAGCGGTCTCCCCTGCCCCCCTTCCACAACCGCACCCACCCACTCGCACCCTGCCTCCCCACATCCCCTCACCCAATACTTACTTCCGAAGCCTGGAACGACGATCTTCGATGGACCGGGAACACGCCTTCACTCTTCAAAGCCGACCGTGAACTGAGGAAATGCCGGTAAGCTGTATAATGGAATAAATATTTTTTTCCAACTTTAATACATATCTCAGCTACTTTTTGGAATTTTAGCACCATATTTTCAACATGGGGTTTTTGGGACCCTACTCATGAATTCTTGAACTGTCATGGCGTTAATCGGCCCCGAAAGGTGATTTCGCTGTCACTGCGCGGAATCACCTTTCAGGGCCGATTAATGAAACGACAGTGCTAGGTGGGCTCTCAAAAAAGCATGTGTTGCAAATTTGGTGGAAAAAATCCACATAATGACTGTTTTACGAGCGTGCAATGCGCAATTGCTATGCAGGCTTGTAACTTCGCGAATTTGCAATATTTTCTCTGCAGATTTTCAACATTGCCATTTTTTCACACCTCCTTGTGAACAGTACAGCTGTCATTGTTCACATCCTGGCAGAAATGTGTTTTCGTACTTCCGGCGCAGAATAGTGCAGTCGCTGTGGTAAATCAGTGTTCGGAACAGATTAAGAAAATGACAGTGATACTGTTTATGAGTAGAGGTCCTAAAAAGCATATGTTGAAAATTTGGTAACGATACTCCGTAAAATGACTGTGTTACGAGCGTGCGTTGCGCAGTTTGCACGCATGCTCATAACTTCGCGAATTTATAATATTTTCACTCCAGATTTTCAACATTGACATTTTCCCACACCTACTTATGAACAGTGCAGCTGTCATTTTTCCCATCCTGGCTGAAATGTGTTTTCGCACATCCGGCGCAGAATAGAGCGGTCATTGTGGGAAATCACTGGAACAGATTAAGAAAATGACAGTGATACTGTTCCTGAGCAGAAGTCATGAGATGCTGATGTTGAAAATTTGGTGATGATAACTCATCAAATGACTGTGTGACAAAAGTGTGTTGCACACTTTCTACGCACCCTTGTAACTTCACAGATTTGTAATATTGTCACACCAGATTTTCAACTATGACATTTTTTCACACCTCCTTATGAGCAGTACATCTGTCATTTTTCACATTCTGACCGAAATGTGTTTTCACAGTTGCGGCACAGAATAACGTGGTCGCTGTGAGAAATCAGTGTTTGGGACAGATTAAGAAAATGACAGTGGCACTGTTCATGAGCAGTGGTCCTAAAATCCCTATGTTGAAAATTTGGTGATGAAACTCCATAACATGACTGTGTTACAAGCGTCTAAGTGTTGAACTCTTCCTCCTTGTACCGCCAAATTTGTAATATTTTCATGCCACATTTTCAACAGTGGCATTTTTTCACACCTCCCTATGGACAGTACTGCTGCCATTTTTTACATCCTGGCTAAAATATGTTTTTGCACTTCTGCCGGAGAAAGCACGGTTGCTCTGGGAAATCATTGTTTGGGACAGATTAAGATCGAACGAGTGAGAAGGGGGAGTGACCGAGCTAAACTGAGCTCTGTCAGGACTGCTGTGGATTTATTTGTGGACAGAAAAAGGCCCCAACGGAAGAGCCCAGTACAAAAGGGCAGCCTGCAGCACTGGGAGAAACAGAATGAGAGAGCGAGTGGGGGGGGGGGTGAGCAAACTCACCAGAGCGCTGTCAGGACTGCTGCAGATTTCTTTGTGGGCAGAAAAAGGCGTCGGTGCAGGCGGGGCCCAGTACAAAAGGCCAGCCTGCAGCGGTGGGAGAAACAGTACGAGCGAGTGAGACAGGGGGACTGAGTGAGCTCAACAGAGCTCTATCAGGACTGCTGCGGATTTCTTTGTGGGCATAAAAAGGTGCCAATGCAGGCAGGAGCTCCGTACAAAAGGGCCGCTTGCAGCGCCAGGACAAACAGAATGAGTGTGTGAGAGAGGGAGACTGAGCGACCTCAATGGAGCTCTGTCGGGACAGCTGCAGATTTCTTTGTGGGCAGAAAATGCGGCAACGCAGGCAGGAGCCCAGAACAAAAGGCCAGCTTGCAGCGCTGGCAGAAGTGGAATGAGTGAGTGAGAGAGGGGGAGTGAGCGAGCTCAATGGAGCTGTGTCGGGGCTGCTTCAGATTTCTTTCTGGCCAGAACATGCATGTGCAGGCAGAGCCTAGTACAAAGGGCAGCCTGCAGCGGTGGGAGACACAGAACGGCCGAGTGAGGGAGGGGGAGTGAGTGACCTCAACGGAGCTCTGTTGGGACTGCTGCAGATTTGTTTGTGGGCAGAAAAGGAGCAATGCACGCAGGGGCCCAGTACAAAAGGACAGCCTGCAGTGGGGGGAAAACCAGAATGAGCGAGTGAGAGAGGGGGAGTGAGCGAGCTCAATGGAGCTCTATTGCAACTGCTGCAAATTTCTTTGTGGGCAGAGGAAGGCAGCAATGCAGGCAGGGCCAGTAGAAAAGGCAGCCTGCAGTGCCAGCAGAAATGGAATAGCGAGTGAGAGAAGGGAGTGGCCGAGCTCAATGGAGCTTCAGTCGAACTGCTGCAGATATCTTTGTGGGCAGAAAAAAGGCAATAGGGCAGAGCCCAGTACAAAAGGGCAGCCTGCAGCGCCAGGAGAAACACAATGAGTGAGTGAGACAGGGGGAGTGAGCGAGCTCAGTGGAGCTCTATCATGATTGTTGTGGATTTCTTTGTTGGCAGAAAAAGGCGGCAACGCAGGCAGGAGCCCAGTACAAAAGGCCAGCCTGCAGCATGGCAGAAACGGAATGAGTGAGTGAGAGAGGGGGAGTCAGCAGGCTCAACAGACCTGTGTCGGGACTGCTGCAGGTTTCTTTGTGGGCAGAAAAAAACACCAAAAGAGGCAGGAGCCCAGTACAAAAGGGCAGCCTGCAGTGTCAGGAGAAACAGAATGAGCGAGTGAGAGAGGGGGAGTGAGCTACCTTAACGGAGCTCTGTCGGGACAGCTGCGGATTTGTTAGTGGGCAGAACAAGGTGCCAACTCAGGCAGCAGCCCAGTACATAAGAGCAGCCTGCAGCACCGGGAGAAACAGACTGAGTGAGTGACAGAGGGGCAGTGAGGGAGCTCAACAGGCCAACGCAATCAACATTCAGGCATTGACAAATGCTTGTTCTACTTGTGATGCCTCTCGTTATACATCCAAGTATCCCCCCAGCTCTTCTTACTGCCTTCTCACATTGTTTGCCCACCATTAAGTCATGTGACGTGACTACCCCCAAGTCCCTTTTCACTTTTGTTGTTGTTAGTACCTCCACCCGCCATTGTGTACTCTTCTCCTGGGTTTTGTTTCCCAGGTGAATTACTTTGCAGTTTTTTGCATTGAATCTAAGTTGCCATACATCTGACCATTCCTCCAACCTTGCCAAGTCCCTTCTCATCCTTTCCATCCCCTCTTGTGTATCAACTCAGTTACAGATCTTTGTGTCATCTACAGAGAGGCATACTTTTCCTTCCAGACCCTCTGCAATGTCACCTATAAAGACATTAAAGATGACTGGACCCAGTACTGAACCCTGAGGTACTGCACTAGTAACCACCCTTTCTTCACAGTGAGTTCCATTCACTATTACCTTCTGTGTCCTGTTGTCCAGTCAGTTTGCTACCCAGGCTGCCACCCTAGGACTCACTCTCAGGCTGGTTAACTTGATTATTAATCTTTTGTGTGGGACTGTGTCAAATGCCTTGATAAAGTCTAGGTAGGCCATATCCACAGCCCCTCCCTGGTCTATTACTTTGGTCATCCAGTCAAAGAAATTGATTAGATTCATCTGATGTGACCTTCCTGCAGTGAATTCATGCTACCTTGCATCCTGTGCCCCTCTGGCCTCTAGGTACTCAACAATTCTTTCTTTCAGAAGTGATTCCATCATTTTTCCCTACCACTGAGGTCAAACTAGCAGGTCTGTAGTTTTCTGCTTCTGCCTTGCTCCCACTTTTGTGAAGGGGAGTCACATCTGCCCTCCTCCAGTCCTCAGGTACCACCCCATCCTCCCATGATTTGTTAAAAAGGGTGGTCAGTGGTGTCACTAGGTCCCCCCTTAGTTCTGTTACGAGTCTGGGGTGAATCCCATCAGGCCCCATTGCTTTGTCCACCTTGAGCTTTAGGAGTTCTTTCAGGACCCTTTCTTCTGTGAATGGACTGGTGTCAACCCCCCTGCACAGAGTGTTTCTATTTGTTGGGTGTTTGTTGGTATTTGCACTACAAATTTTCAACATGGCTTTTTTTGTGACACACACCTCATGAAAGCATTTGGTAACTCTGCTCATGAACAGTGGCACTGTGATTTTGTTAATCTGTCTCAAATGTTGATTTGCTACAGGGACCGTGCCATTCTACGCCACATGTGCAAAAACACAGTTCGGGCAGGATATGAAAAATGACAGCTATCCTATTCATAAGAAGGCATAGAAAAATGCCAATGTTGAAAATCTGGAGTGAAAATATTAAAAATTCTCGAAGTTACAAGCGTGCGGGGAAACTGTGCAATGCACGCTCGTAATACAGTCATTTTGTGAAATGTTCTCACCAAATTTTCAACATGGCCATTTTGGGACCTCCGCTCATGAACAGTATTACTGTGATTTTGTAAATCTTTTTTTTTTTTATATTTTAATTCCTGGCAGGGCCACTGTCAATCCTCAGCCCTGGTCACGACCCCCGGGACTCCCACTGTCATCTATTGCTGCTGACTTCCCCAGTTACCCCCGGCTTGCCCCCCAGAGGGTGGGGTTGCAACAATGGTCCCCAATCCATGCCGCGGAACTAGAGACTGGTCAGGGGAGCGGCGATGACAGCTAATCGAAGCCCTGAGGAGGGCTTCACTGAGACAGTGGCCTCCGCCCGCCTGTTCCTTTTTCCTGTGTTCTTTGGAGGCGGGGACATGCAATGATGCCAGCGTCCACCCCGCCTCCCATGAAACGAGCGCTGGAGCGTGAGTATCTCCCGATCTCTGCCAGGAGTCCTCAGTGTGCTGGGCACTTCCCCACCCTCCCCCTGGAGAAGGAGAGCCATCCGTAGGACACTCCATCCTTCTCCCCCGGCAAGCCCTCCGACGACTCGGGCCTGTTCCCAAACCGGGTCACTGGCGTCACAAGCGGAAATCCAACCGCTGCTCCGGTGGGCCGAATGATTTTGTTAATCTGTCCTGAATGCTGATTTCCCACAGTGACCGCACCATTATGCACTGGATGTGTGAAACCACATTTTGGGCAGGATGTGAAAACTGACAGCTATACTGTTCATAAAGAGGTGTGCAAAAATGGGAATGCTGAAAATTTGGAGTGAAAATATTAAAAATTCTCGGAGTTATGAGCGTGCATAGAAACTGCGAAATGCACACTCATAACACACTCATTTTTTGGAATTTTGCAACCAAATTTGCAACATAGGCCTTTTGGGAGCCCACCTCATGAACAGTAACACTGTTGTTTCGTTACTCAGTCCCGAAAGGTGATTCCATGCAGTGACCGTGAAAGCACCTTTTGGGACTGAATAATATCAAGACAGTGACTGAATTCATGAGGTAGGGTCCCAAGAGCCCCATGTTGAAAATTTGGTGCCAAAATTTGCAGAAATGGCCGAGATATCCACCTAAGTTGAAAAAAAAAAGTTTATGCTATTATACAGCTTATCGGCATTTCTTCAGTTCGCAGTCGGTTTTGAAGAATGCAGATGTGTTCCCGGTCCACTGAAGATCATTGCACTGGGCTCTGGAGGTAAGTATGGGGTGAGGGGGGTGTTGGGATGTGGGTGCGGATTGAGGAAGGGGGCACGGGACACAATGAGGGACTTTCTGCTTTTTGGGTAAAAAAAAAAAAACATTGTGGGAAGGTTTTCTTTTTTTGCAGGTAGATTTGTATGCTGGGGTGGGCTCCCAGCGTGCCACCCTCACGTATTTCTTTTGGGTGGGACTGGAGCTGATGTGGATGGGCCCCAGGTCAAAAAAAAAGGATCTATGTTGGGGGGGCATGATGCCGAGTGGAACTGGACCCCTCCCGGCAAACAAGATCTATGGGGACATTATGCCGACAGGAAGTGGGCTCCCCCGTCGGCAAATGAACTGGGAAGGGGGCATGCCAACAGGGAGATTGGGCACTCTGTTGGCTTTCACAGGGACTCTGAGGTGGACGGCGACAGCCGCCGCCATGTTACTGGAAATGTTACACCAGGCAAGATACCGCCCTGCAATGACGGGTCGCTTCCTTATTACAGCAGAGATTTTGTTTCAATTTGGTGGCACACTTGCTGAACTAGTGTCAGCAGCAGCATGCCACCACATTGGGAAAAGGGGGCCAAGCCTCTAAATGCAGTGGGGGCATTGGCCTCCACAGTGCCACACCTCCAAAACCCCACTTCTCTCCTAAGCTGTCATAAAGTTTCTTGCACAAGCAAACATAAAAATGATGCCTGTGTTCGAAACAGCTTTTGACTGTGTGCACTGCCAGTACTTACTGCTCTTGTAGCAGTCCATCTTGTGCTCCAGCATGGAACTTGTCGTAAACTTGTCACCAACCCTCACAACATAGTAGTTGATTGGTTAGCAGGGTAGAGTGAATTTAGTAGACTGGAAAAGGTGCAGGGGAGGGCCGTCCCGGTGGCGCAGAGGGTTGAGGCGCTGGACACCACACCTTGCACCACGCTGGCATCCCAGGTTCGAGAACGAGCCTGGGTCATCGGGGGTCGGGCAGGTGGGGGGAGGGAGAGGACTAGAGCAGGCTGCTGGCCCTCTACCTTGAGATATAGGTAGCAGGCTTCCTTGGAGCTTGGCTGCCCTCTGGTAGAGG
The DNA here is from genome assembly GCA_016271365.2 of Neoceratodus forsteri. Taxonomy (NCBI): domain Eukaryota; kingdom Metazoa; phylum Chordata; order Ceratodontiformes; family Ceratodontidae; genus Neoceratodus; species Neoceratodus forsteri. The sequence goes on from JADMNL010000031.1 coordinate 116,159,162, forward strand.
CCGGAGAAGTGGCACCTTTCCGAGGACCTTCGGCGTAAGCCGTTCGGGGGAAGGTGGAGGAGAACCCATCTGGAGCTGTGCTGCACATGTGCACCTCCATGCGCATGCACTACCACTTCCAGGGGTCTCGGGTGTAGGTCCACGGGAGAAAATGGAGGAAAAAGTGGGGGTCCGCTGAGGATGATACCTCTGGACCAGCTCTGGGGATTTGCTGGGGCGCACATGGCGCTACAAGCCCCCAAAAGACCCCAAGTCCGGTAGACTGGTGGATGATGAGGTAGGACGTGCCACAGGAGGATAAAATAAGTTGGCAAAAAAAAAGGAAAAGGTGCAGGGGGAGTTTGGAGGATTAATTTGAGAAATAATATGACTTCTGGTGGTGTGTACTGGGCACAGACATCCATCTTTATTTTCTTATATTTTTTTCCTGTTAGCAAAAACTGAAAGAACTAGGCTGCTGCAGTGAGACACTAAGTCTCTCGATGTGATTGAGAAGGAGGACTCGGGGGGTGTATCAGAGTGGGCAACGGGCACATGTGTCAGCGTCTGCTGTTGTGCTGGTGTATAAAATCCATGGGGAGAAGAACTGGAGGAGAAATGGAAGCAGGGAATGAAAGGAGGCAGGGAAAAGTGCCACCATGCTAGTTCTGCCAAATATCAGCTTTGCAAGCTCTGGTGAATGAAGTGAGAAAGGCAAAGGCCACCTGTCAACACAGCTGACCACATACACATTTACAAGTTAACACTTGGCACTACCTACAAACATACAAATTAGCCAGCAGAACAAGGCTGTTTGGTCTACTGAGTCTGCTGAGTTGCAGAGCCCCTGATCCAGAAATTACCATTGGCCTTTCAGCCAGTGAACCCTGACCTTTCCCTTTATTCTGTCCCACCCCCTCTTGAACCCCTCCTCACCGTTTTCTGATTGATGATCTTAGATGGGAGTTAATTCCACCCTGACACCATACGCTCTGTAAAGAAGTGTCTCCTGACCGCCTTCTTGAACTTCCCCCTAAAACAGTGTCCCATTGTGGTTTTGTTTTCACTAAGATGAAACAGGTCCCCAATATCTATCTTGTTTATACCTTTCACATACTTGTAGGTTCCCTCTCTCTCTCCCCTCCTCGAGTAAGCATATATTGAGTTCTCTCAAGTCTGTCCTCATACACCCTATCCTGCTGTCCATGAACCACCTTTGTCACCATCATCTGTACTGCCTGAAGCTGTTTGGTATCCTCCCATAGGTAGGGACTTCAGTATTGCACACTGTACTCCAGGTGCTGGCTCCATTGAGGATCTGTACAGCGGCAGGATAACCGTCTCCTTCTGCCCATCAACCCTCTAGCAATATAGGCCAGCATTCTTTTAGCCTTGGCTACTGCTTGTCTACACTGCAAAGCCAGCTGTTGCTGGTAATGGTTATCCCAAGTCCTTTTCCTCCTCTACTATAGGGACCCTGACCCCCCCAGCCCTATGCTCAGCCCTTGGGTTCTTCCCCTTATGTGCATGACCCTGTACTTCTTAGCATTGAACACCAGATGCTAGATCACCTCTCCAGCTTCACTAGGTCTTCCTGTAGGTCTTGTACCCCTTCATCTGTGTCCACACTCCCACACAGCTTGGTGTCATCTGCAAAGAGGCAGATCTTGCCTTTAATTCCATCCCCATTGTCATTAATTAACACATTGAACAACACTGGGCTGAGCACCAACCTCTGCTAGACTCCACTGCTAACTTCCCTCATACCTCAGAGCCCCAACCACAACCCCTTTGCGTTTTACCACTGAGCCAATTTGCCACCCACCTGGTTAATTTGCTACCTGCCCCTAGGCCCTCCAGCTTCCTAATCAACCTCTTGTGGAGCACCTAGTCAGAGTTCTTGCTGAAGTCCAAGTACAGAATATCATCTGCCTGGTCCTTGTCTATGCCTTCATTACCCAATCAAAGAAGCTGATCAGGTTGGTTTGACAGGACCTCCCTGACGCGAATCCTTGCTGTTTCTTGTTCTGGAGCCAGTTTGCTTAAAGGAACCCAAATAGCTTTTCTTTCAGAATAGTCTCCATCAGTTTTCCCCCAGTGGAGGTCAGACTGACCAGCCTGTAGATCCCACGGTCATCTTTAGACCCACTCTTGTGCAGACTACCACACGTGCAGTTCTCCACTTCTGTTGTACCACCCCCATATCTAATGAGCTGTTGAACAAATCTGCCAGTGGACTCACCAGTTCTGCCCTCAGTCCCCTCAGCACTATGAGTACATGCCATCTGAATCCAGGGACTTGTTCAACTTTAGGGACATAAGCCCCTTCCTAACCCTGTCTTCTGTTATCTTGTCGTCAGCCATGTCCCCCTTCTTCCTCTTCCTTCCCCCCATCCTCCCATGTGGCATTGATCCATCTTTTTCCTTTATTAAGACAGAGCAGAAATGTTCATTCAACACCTCCACCTTCTCTTTACTGCCTTCCACCCACTCCTCCTCCTTTTTAACTTCACTGTGCCTGCCTTTGTAGCCCTCTTATTGCTAATGTATCTGAAGGTCTTCTCCCCCTCAATCTCTTCAGCAATTGACAGCCCCTTCCTAGCCTTGAACTGCCTGACAACCCTACTAGCCTCCTTAGCTTTCTCCAAGTAGGCCCTTTCATTCTTTTGGGACTTCCTACACTTCCTGTATTCCCTCTTGTCCCTCACTGCCTGACACACCTCCCTATTGAACTATCTTGGTCTCCTGGCTTTGGAATTTTTCCCTTTCTGCTTAAGGCACGTGTTAGTGGTTGCTGCAATCTCTTCCCTGATCCCTGTCAACCTTTGATCTGCTGCCATATCTTCCTTAAGGCTAGCTAGGTGTCCCCTCAGTATCCTACACATCTTGCCATCATCGGCCTTCTTGAAATGCAGCAATTGTGTTTTTGTGCTTGATGTTTCCTTCCCCATATTGACTCAGAACCACATTGTTCTGTGGTCACTACTCCCCAGGGTTTCCTCCACTTTGATGTCCCTGACATGATCCTTGGTTTGTCTCCAGATCTCACTTATAATACTAACATTGTATTGTTAATATATGTATGTACATTACATATAGAATAAAGTATGGGTTGGTGTGTGTAATGAGAAGTTTACACACACTCAAGGGGTTTATTAAAAGCATCTAACCCTGAGGGTGTGTGTAAACTTTGAGTTTACACACCCCGACCCATATATTATTTTATATTATAACAAGCATTTGTCAATGCCGAATCTTGGCTTGCTGGCATTGGCATTGGTAGTGCAGGAGTTAGACAGATGCATCATAGGAATGGCAGTGAAGTATTGAACTGATGCCAACCCACCCTCACCCTGCGGAGAGTGACAAGCATTAGGGTGTCCCTTTGGGTGTTTGGTAGTGCAGTGCGGGAAAACATGTCGGGCAGGATGTGAGAAATGACAGCTGCACAGTTCATAAGGAGGTGTAAAAAATGCCAGTGTTGAAAATGTGGCATGTAAATATACCAAATTTGCGAAGCTACTAGGTTATTGTGAGAAATATGCAATGCATGCTTTCAACACTGCCATTTTATGGGCGTTCGGCGCAAATTTTCAACATAGGCATTTTAGCACCTCTGCTCATGTACAGTGTCACTGTTATTTCCTCAAGTGTCCAAGAAGTGATTTCGCAGCAGCGACCACGCTTATTTGCGCCTGGAAGTGCGAAACACATTTTGGGCATGATATGTCAAATGACGGCTGTATTGTTCATCAAGAGGTGTGGAAAAATGGCAATGGTGAAAATCGAGACTGAAAAATATCACAACTGCAGGGCGGTTGTCGTGCAATCTGCCAACGCGTGACTTTCATAACACAGTTATTTTATGGGTATTATCACCAAATTTTCAACAAAGGCATTTTAGGTCCTCTGCTCATGAACTGTGTCACTGTCATTTTCATAATCTGGCCCAAACACTGATTTCCACAGCGATCTGCGCTTATTGTGCGCCGGAAGTGCGGAAACACATTTCGGCAGGATATGGAAAATGACAGCTGTACTGTTCACAAGGAGGTGTACAAAATGACAATGCCAAAATCCGCAGTAAAATATTGTGAATGCGTGAAGTTAGAGCCTGCGTAGCAACTGCGCAACGCACGCTTCTAAAACAGGCATTTGTTGGATTTTTTCCACCAAATTTGGAACTTAGGCTTTTTAAGAGGGCACCTCATGAACACCACCACTGTCATTTCATTAATGGGCCCCGAAAGTTGATTTCACGCAGTGACTGTGAAATCACCTTTTGAGGCTGATAAAAGCCATGACAGTGACAGAATTCATGAGGAAGGGCCCCAAAAACCCCATGTTGAAAATTTGGTGCAAAAATTCCAAAAAATGCCTGAGATATGCAACAAAGTTGAAAAAACCCTATCTAGTCCATCATACAGTTTACCGGCATTTCCTCAGTTCGCGGTCGGCTTTGAAGAGTGCAGACGTGTTCCCGGTCCACTGAAGATCGTCGTGCCGGACTCGGAGGTAAGTATGGGGTGAAGGGGGGTGGGGAGGCAGGTGCACAGTGGGTGGGTGCGGGTTGTGGGAGTGGGGCAATGAGAAGCGCCGTGGACCATTTTTAATTTACAGGTTTAAAAAAAGACGATGCGGGACGTTTGCCACACTGGGTGGACTCCCAGTGTGGCAGAAGGATGGCTGGGGGGGGCATGGAGCCGACGGGGGATTGGGCACCGCCGTCGGCCATGGCATCAGTTGCCACGCTGGGGTGGGCTCCCAGCGTGGCACCCTGTACTGGGGAGGGAGGACAGTGGAGCTGACGGGGGATTGGGCACCCCGGTCGGCCATGGGATCAGTTGCCACGCTGGGCTGGGCTCCCAGCATGGCACCCTGTACTGGGGGGGGGATGGCACGTACAGGAGGTGTGTCATTTGTGCCGCTGCATGACGAGCTTGTTTCTGATTGCAGCGGCACTTTGTTTAGAAGTTTTGTCCACTTTACATAATGTTGGTGTCAGCCCTAGCATGCTGGCTTATTGGGGAATGAGGGATGCACCTACTGATGCGTGCCCTGCATTCGCCCAACAGCAGCCGCACCCCCAAAGCTGCACTCTCCCAATATGTTGACTGCTGTGCAAGCGCGGCAAGCCAACATAAAAAGGCTCTGAGAAATGGAGCTTTCTGATTGGCTGCAAATATTCTAACAGCCATCTTTTATTAACATACATGTAGAGCTTAACCATATGCTGAACAAGATTTAACACTGTTTTGAAACATCTTTTATTATAATAGCAATAAGGCACTCCCAGGGGTTATGTTAATGGTCAGTTAATAACCCTCTAGGGGCATGTGGCACTCGGCTACACCATGTGATACAGTACACCCCTAGAAGGTGATTAACAGACCATTAACATAACCCTTGGTCATGCCTTATTGCGTAATAATTGCTGGGTTTGCCTTTTTCGCCTCAACAATTATATAAAATGAATGGAGGTTGCTGCGCGGCCCACCTGGTTCATTTTCAGCATCCAGTCTGTGACTCGTGCCTTGCGGTGCCGTTTTCTATTGCTTTAAATCTTTTTTTTGTTTCAGTGAGCAGCACAAACAGTTTTTTTCCCCTTGCAGGTTTTGTTTAAAAATGAAGCTTACCGCTGAGTCCGATTCTGAGTGGTGGTTTAGTCTTCTGGGGGAAAACATGTAGCTAGATTTCTAAAGAGAAAAGGTGCAGTGGGGCATGCGCAGAGCAAGGAAATCAGATGGTTTGCTATTATAAACACTCCTTTATAACGGCAAATTACACCACAGTTTCCCTATGGGAAAAAGGCAAAGCTATTCATTATATCACTATACTGTTTTGTGTACACGTGTGTATATCTCTCTCTCTCTCTATCCATCTATATCTATAATCTATATATACAGTATATATACCTATAAATGTCTCCAGCCTGTCTTCATGATTGTGAATATTTTTTTTTAGTTTACTGTTGACTGGGGAAGTGCACTAGACAAATTCTGCCTATTTTCAGGCACAACCCAGGGAAGGGGGATACAGACGAATGCCAACAGACCTTGAACCAGATTATGCTGTTGGTGGTTTTTTTTTTAGTGAATTGGGGGAAATTTGGCCAGAGCTCCAGGGAAATTCCCCTACTCTCCTGTAGGGGAACCTTTTGGCCATTGAGATGGCCACTTGGAGCGAGTCGCCGGACCGAATGGATGCCGGGGAGGTAGGAGAGCGAGCCTCCTCTCCTATTCTTGTCATGCAAGGGGCTGAAGATTTTTTGCAAAATGTCACTGATTTGGAAGGTGAAACGAGCGATGTCTTTATTTCAATGGAGGATTTAACTTCTATTGGCAGAGATATGGAATTGAATGAAGGAAAAGAAAATCCTTTCTGCTTGGCAAATGGGGAAATAAATAATAAGTTGTACTCAGTGAAACCTGATGCACTCCCGGAGTGACAAGAGAATACCGCAAATTCAGGATTGAACGCTCAGGGAGCAGAATTGCCTGTCAAACTTCCCATGCAGCACTGTCACTGATGTGTTTCTAACGGAGCTGGGTGAGTCAGTTACAAATTATCTCTACTAAAAATCTTGATTTAGGGGCTGGCATAATTGACACGGATGGTGTGTGCCGACAGCCTCTGTTAAATCTAGCAACTGCTGAACTGTGTACAGAATTGAGGGCTGGCAATCTAAACACCGAGGCGGGTGTGTGCCGAGAGCCCATTGTGAAGGACTCACTTCCCTATACTGTCAAAATCCAGACTGAAGGTGATAGCCATGCAGCTGGATTTGGCCACTCACAGGTTACAGGAGACTCACAGTCAAATACTGCAATTCAAGACTCCTTGTGTCTAATGAGTGATTCCGGATTTGTTTTCCGCTTCCCCGCTAAGCTATCTTTTATCGACTGTCCTAATCCTAAGGGTGATAAAATGGTGTACCAGACTAGTCCAACAGTTCAAACTGGGGCTACTATGTTTTCTTTTTCATCCAAAGTGGGTACAGAACCTCCTTTAAAGGGAACTAGCAATAATACTCCTGAACATTTTAAGGCTCGTTCTGTAAAACACCAGACAGCTAAATTAAAAGAAATGCCTTTACAGCCTATGGCCCAGTTATCTTTGCCACTTGCTTCAGATAATATTTGGACCCCCACCCCAGAAGGCCCTACAAAATGCAGGGTGGCTTAAAACTTCCAAAGGGAATTGGCTTCCTGACCCTGACTGGGATCCTGCATTGAATTTTTCTCAGGCATCCCCTGAGTGGAACCCAAATGACTCTAAGATAATTGACATAGGTTTGCGACCACAAGCAATGGATATAAAAGGAAAAAACAGAGATAGGAGTAATTCTGATACTTCCAATCTCCTGATAGGCCCTGACCTGTTGACCTCGTCAAAAACTGAAGCACCTATAGAGGTAGAAACCTCTAGTATGGACAAAAATGAGACACATGATAATTTATCTGCCCAGAAGCCTATATTATTGGAACTTTTTACTAAAATAAAAAAAGAAGCTGCACCACGATGGAGTGCTGTGCGTATTAGCTGTAAGGGAGGCCTGGAAGAAAGGCCTGATAGGTCCTATGTTGGACGAACATTATTGAAGGATTCCTTGCATTTTTCCCCCAGAGAAGTATTTGATTTGATTAATATCTCTGGGGAGGACAATTATGATATTAGCTTTAGGACTGCATATGCTCTGGAACTGTTTTGGGAACGCTATACACAAGTCAAATATTCACCCACATGGACCCCCTTCTTGATAATACCTTTGACTAAACCATTAGTAAAATTTGTGACTATAATGTTTTGGAATGAGGGGGTCCATGTGGATGACATTACATTTTGGTTGTCCCAGAAATGTGACATTTTGAGTAAACCTGAAGCACTTTTAGATTCTGAGTCTTTTTGGATGGGAGGATGGAAATATAAGGTTAAGCTTAGGCTTACTGATACAGGGATAGAACACATCCCAAATTCATTCATGTTAGGAAGAGATAGAGGGGTATGTTTCTATGCAGGACAACCCAGAGCATGTTATAAGTGTGGATCTAAAACTCATTTATCCAACACTTGTGACCAGGCACATTGTGATAATTGTGGAGAAGTGGGGCACATAGCTATGCAATGTGCCAGTCATACTAGGTGTGATTTGTGTGAGGATTATGGCCATGTTTTTAGTGAGTGCCCTTGGACCGCTAGAAACAAAGCCTCATGTGTTAGCCCAGAGCTACTAATACAGCAAGCACAAGACTCTGCTTCTACTTTATCTGAAATTGAACTACCCCATCCTACCAACCCCTCTCCATCTTCCTTTCCTCTAGCTCCCCCTCATCTTTCTGTTTCCTCGCAGAAGCCTCTAGCTCCCCCTCCTCTTTCTGTTTCCTCACAGAAGGAGGAGGAGCATGAATCTGAAATATAAAATGCCCCATCATCTTTAGTTCTTCCTGATCCTGAACCTCAAAACGAAAAGAGGAGACTCCTATTAGTGAGAAACCATTGGGTGGTCCACTTCTAACTCCTGTATGCTATGAAGAGCTAAACACCCCAGGATACATTTTAGCCAACAGCAGCGACCTGCAGCCTCTGCCTAGGTGACGTTCTTCCAGAACTAACAAACAAAAGCCTCCAGTAACAGTTAAATGTCCTGCTGTAATTGAAACAGGCAATACCTATGCAGCACTGTTTTTGCCAGATGGTGATTCTGACATGGAGCAATGGGAATTAGATTCCCAATCAGTGGGGAGTGGCCAGCTTTCTACAGGAATAGACCAGGGAGATTAGAAGAATAAAAAGCAAAAAAAAATAGATACAATGTCATTTTCTTGCTAGCTTATGGGTTTTCTTTCTATAGGTTCACTAAACATTCATAGTATATTGAATAATATAAAATGGCAGGCTATTTTTTTGTTTGTTCATGATAGCCACTATGATATTTTTTTTCTACAGGAAACATGGATGTGTTCCAGAGAACAGTTAGTATTATTTAAAAGGGAATGGATTTGGGGGCCCTCCTACTGGTTCTTTGGCCAGGATTGTGCAGATGGGGTGGGCATTCTTTTTGGATCTTATAATTTTTCTTAGATACAATTAGTAGATTTAATTCCGGGTCGATTATTTCTGTTAGATGGCAAATGGAAATCAATGGCTTACCGTTTTATCACTGTATATGGACCTCAGACTAAAGCAGATAGGGTATCCCTCTTAAGAACAGTTCAATCATACCTAGTAACCTCTTATATGATTTTTATGGGAGGAGACTTTAATTGTGACATAGCTAGGGAATAAATTAGTGGAAAAAAAATAAAAAATTTATTGTGACGCTAATATGTTAAATACGGTAATTAAAACAGAAGATCTTATAGATTGTAGTGCTTACAACACAGGTTCTCACTTTTAGAAATTAGACCTTACTGTTATGCCTCTACTATGTTTAATATCTGCACCTTGCCTTTCGCCCTCACACTGTCTGCCTGTTAACTGCTGTTTCAACTTGTACTTATACATTGAGCTGACTTTTTTTGTGTATTGGGTACTGGTACAACTAATGGTCTCAGCCTCCCTACCCTTTGGACCACCGATACCCCCCCCCTTACCCTGACCGAACCCCGAGCCCACACCCGGGAACAGAACCGTGAGCCCGGGCACTTTCTGCACTCTCGGCCGCTAAAGCCGCTCAATTGCTGTACTTCACCCCCTGACCCCCGCCTCTTGCACACACTCAAGCCGGTGAGCGGTTCCATGAGCCCGGTTTCAGATCCCAGCTTTCTGCTGCAAAAGCCGCAAAGTCCCATCGCACCCCAACTGAATGTTTAGCTCCTATGCCCGGTAATAGAACCAGTGGCCTGGACACTTTCCTTACTTTCGGCTCAGCCCCCCTACCCTTGTAGGTTTCCTCCCCTGGTTTGCCCGGCATAGCCAGCCTGGCTCAGCTTTCCCCTCTTGTCTCCCCTCCTACAACTTCCCTCCTATACCTGACTATGCGCCGCTCCTACGCCCCTCTACGGACCCATTACAGGGATGACTCGTCCAGCTTCCATAGCCACTGGACCACCGTAACCCCCCCTTACTCCGACTGAGCACTGATCCCACGCCTGGGAACAGAACCGTGAGCCCGTGCACTTTCCACATGGTTCGGCCGCTGAAGCCGCGAAATTGCCATATTTCACCCCGACCCCCCGCTTGAACACTCTCAAGCCGGTGAGTGGTTCCACGAGCCCAGTTTCAGACCCCAGCCTTCTACCGCAAAAGCCGTAAAGTCCCTTCGCACCCCGGCTGAATCTCAGCTCCTATGCCCAGTTATAGAACCAGTGGCCCAGACACTTTTCTTACCTTCGGCCGCCGATGCCGCAAGGTTTACCGTATTTCGCCTCTGACCCCCTGCCTTCCTTGATACTTCTAGCCGGAGAACGAACTCATGAGTCCGGTTACAAGTCCCTGCTATCTGCCGCAGAAGCCATTAGAGTGCAGTCCTAACCTGCTATCATGTATCCTTAGCCCCCTCCTTCACCATGTCCATGTCCCCCCCTTTCTTCCTGCCACCATGTCTGCCAGTATCATCTCTGAGGTCTGTCCCGGCACCAGTACCCGTTTTCTCCTGTTTATCTGTAAAACAATTTGTGATATTTTAGTGTACCTTGGACCTGTAACCCTGCCTCATTGTCTTTGCAATTGTACTATGTATTGGTCCTGTGCCTCCCGGGTCGTGCCTGAAAATAGTCACCTGCTGGCTAGTGCACTTACCCGGTAAACAAAACTAAATAAAATAAATAAATATACTAGGGGTACTTATAAAGCTACTATTGATCATTTATTCCTTTCTCGGAACCTGCCTAAGGGTAATTTTCACAATACTCCTATTGAATTTTCAGACCACCTATTATTAAAATTCTGTATACCAGTTGCAGCTTTTAAGAACAAAGTTAAAAATAGATGGAAATTGAATGTTTCCTTGCTTACACATCCTGACGTTAAAAAGGGGTTCACAACTCTATTATCTGCCAGATTGTCAGTTTTATGTCTATATGATGACCCTGGTGAATGGTGGGCTGATACTAAATTGGATTTGAAAACATGGTTTAGTAATCACAGTAAACAACTAGGGAATAACAGATTTTTAAAATATCTCTCACTCCGGAAACAACTTCAACATCTTTACACTATTTCATACCTTACTAAATATAACTACTCATCACAAATAAATAAATTAAAGAAGGACATGTTAGTCTATCAGTGTGATAGAACCTCCACAATTCATGCAATGCTTTCTGGTGGTACACAGAAATCACCCGTAGGAGACCCGTATGAGGCTTGTAAAAAAATTCATGATGATATGACGATTGAGTAGTTACAGGATTCAGATGGAAATAGAATAGAAGGAATTTCAGATATAGAAGACTTAATTAAAAATCACTACTCCTCATTGTTACCCACTGATGATCCTTCTGAGCAAAGGATTGCAGATTATTTGCATAATATTGAAGTTCCAACATATCCTGATGAAGCTCTTTTACTGCTTAAAAACATAACTTTAGATGAAATTGTAGAGGCAGTTAAAGCTCTTAAATCTAATACTTCACCAGGTTTAGATGGTCTGTCAAACCAATTTTATAAAGTTTTCATCACAGAAATATGTCTTTTTGCAGACCATTTATCTGTTCTTTTTTGAAAATAATAAAATTCTTAATTTTTTCCGGAAGGTTTATTAGTTTATTTATATAAAACTGGGGATAGAACTGATATTAAAAACTGGAGGCCGATTATGTTGCTAAACTCAGATTATAAAATTCTTACTCATATTCTTAAATTTAGACTCAAAAATTATGCTTCATTTGTGGTCTCTGCACAACAATTTTGTGGTATCCCTAATAAAAGAATACAAGGTGCCCTTGTTATTATTATTAGAGATTTCATTGAAACTCTTCTTATGCAAGACTCTAGAGGGTGCATACTTTCAGTAGACCAAGAAAAAGCACTCGATCGTGTTGATAGGCTTTTTCTTTTTTCTGTACTGGCTAAATATGGGGTACCTGTATCAGTAATTAGGCATATACAGCTATTTTATTCCCATGTTTTTGTAAAAGTTCTAATAAGAGGTCAAATAACAAAAGGTTTTATAATCTCTACAGGCATTAGGCAGGGTTGTCCTTTAAGCCCTTTGTTTTACATTTTTTCTATTGACCCCTTACTTCGATGCCTGGCTGATAAGACTAGATGGAATGAATTGACGGAGTCATATGAATTGGCTAATTTTTCTGTACAGGCCTATGCAGATGATATTTGTATTGTTTTTTTTTTTCCACATTATAACCAAATTCCCCCATTTTTGGATGAACTACAGAGATATGCTACAGTATGTAATTCAAAACTTAATATTATTTATTTATTTATTTATTAAATTTTGGTGACCGGGTAGGTCCACTGAGCCCCTAAGGTCCCTTTTTCAGGGTCGACCTGGGATAACAGTACAATACAGGATATATGACAGTACAACACAGGGTATAATAGAGGAGATAACATTTGATTACATAAGTTGTGGAAGCATACGGTAGTTACATTTGATTACATAAGTTGTGAAAGCATAAGGTAGTTACAGACAGTGGTTATGGAAGTATGAGGTAGTTATAGACAGTGGTTTTCTAACATGGTTTTCGTCATGACACAGTTCATCCTTGATAGTATTTGGCATAGCTATTTGCATGAGGTAGCTTTGGTCCCTAGGTACCCTAAGACTACTAGGAGGTCCAGGGTAGTCGCACCTTTAGAGGGGTTTGATATAGAAATGAGAGGGGTGCCTTGAGAGCCGTGGCAGTGGCATGCATTTGTGTCCAGCATGTGGGCCTTGAGCCTAGTATGGAAATTCCTAAGTGTGGGGCCATCCTGGACCAGGGGAGGGAGCTTGTTCCATAGGCTAGGGGCTTGCCAAGAGAAGGATCTGCCGCCAGCGTTGGTCCGAACTCTGGGGACTTCTAGCAGTGTTCGTTCTGAGGTCCTTAGGTTCCTATGGTTGTGTTTAATAGCTAGGATTCCTGCTATGCTTGGAGGGAGCTGGGGGTTTGAGTAACTTGTAGGTCTGGGCGAGCAATGGTTGTTGTAACCGGGCGGCCAGCGTGGGCCACCGAAGCTGGGCCAGGGTGTCGCAGTAATGACGTCTCGGGTGGTCTTGTGTAGCTAACTGAGCTATTTTGTTGTATAGGATTTTCATCCTGGATACTTACTGCTTTGCCAAGCCCTGTATAATCGGGGTTGCATAGGTCAGGGTAGGGAGCAGGACACTTGTCGCAATGGAGAGCCTGGCCTCAGGGATGAGCTGGTCTCTGAGATGGTACAAGGTTCCGAACTTGTGGTGAAGTGTCCTGGTGACCTGGTCAATGTGGTCTTTGTAGGTGATTGACTGATCTAGAGTTAGGCCTAAGTATTTTAGGGAGGGGACTACTTTTATGCATTTGCTAGATAGTGTGGAAAGTTGTAGGGATGAGGACCTGTCAGTTCCCAAGGATCTTGGTCCAAATAGTATTGCCTTAGTTTTGTCCGCATTAAGTACCATTCTATTCTCACACGGCCATGTCTCTAGGGATGTGAGGTCCTTTTGGAGTAGGGGACCGAGAGCAGCTACATCACCCAAGGATCGGTAGATGACAGTATCATCAGCATACTATACAACCAAGCTCTCCCCACAGTAGGTACTTAGTTCATTTGTAAATAGGGAGAATAGGAGGGGGCCTAGTATTGAGTCTTGAGGAACTAACTCCCTGTTGTAGTGGTAGTGGTCCAGACATGGCCCCCTTCCAGGTAACCCTCTGTGTCCAGCCAGATAAGTAGCTCACAAACCACTTGAGGGCATGGGGGTCTAGTCCAATGTTGTGCAGCTTCAGTAGTAGAAGGTTATGGTCTACAAGGTCAAATGCCTTGGACAAATCTATGAAGACTGCACCTGTGGGTATCCCTTTGTCCATAGCCCTGAGCACTTCATCAGAGAAGTTGATGAGGGCAGTATCAGTACCGTGGTTTGGTTTGAATCCATGTTGGAAGGGGGCAAGGAGCTGGTGGGCTTCCAAGTAGTCCCGGAGTTGGTTGTAGATTAACCTTTCTTGAATTTTTGCTAATGTGCAGAGAAGAGAGATAGGCCTGTAATTGGTTAGTTTGTCCCTGTGTCCACCTTTGTGGATAAGGACTACAATGGCCTGTTTCCACTGATCAGGGACTGCTCCTTCCCTTAGAGATCTGTTAAGGAGCATGGTTAACGGCCTGGATAAGGAGGTGGCTCCAGCCTTGAGTAGCCAAGTGTTGATCCCATCAGGTCCCCCCTGACCCTTTAGGTTTCAGCGCCTTTAGGAGGGTTAGGACCTCAGTGCGCTTTACCAGTCGCAGGTGGAAGGGGGGTCATTCGAAGTGTGTCGGTTTGATTGTGTTTGGGGCCGAGGCCAGGGGAGATTGGCTGGTCATGTAGGCCCCAAGATCAGTGAAGTGGTTGTTGAGGACAGCCGATATTCGAGCAGAGTCACTAGTAAGCTGACCATTGACCTCTATGGGGCTGGGCTCAGACTTTTTGGTGCCCTTGATCAGGTCATTGACATGATTCCAGAATTGCTTAGGGTTGCCTAAGCTGGCTTTCTGGATGTGTGTGATGTACTCTCTTTTAGCAAGTTTAATGGCTCTCTTTGCTTTGTTTCTTAGTACTTTGTATTCCAGTAGGTCTGCAGGGAGAGAGAGGAGAGGAGAGCTTGAATTTCTTCCAGGCTTTGTCCCGAATTGTCATTGCTAAATGCAAAAGGTGGTTGATAGGCCCTTGGGATATTACCTCATGTCAAATATCTGGAATTACTCTTACAAACGAGCCAATAGTAATTTTAGGCATTACCTATGGGACAACCAATTTGCCTCTCAATAACTGGGAATTGGCTTTGTCTAAAGTTCATAATAAGGTTAGAAGATGGCAGTTTTGGAAATTATCAAAACTAAAGAGAATCCAGGTATTGAAATGCTTTGTTATTCCCCAGTTGCAATATGTGGCTTATATCTTTCCACTCCCTACATCTTTAGAAACAACAGTTTATGGAATCTTTTTTCAAATGTTCTGGGGAAATAAACTGAATCCAGTTAAGCGTTGTTATACTTATTTAGGTAAAGAAAAAAGTGGATTGGGTACGGTTGAACTAGTGCTTTTTTTTCATTCTCTGTTTATTTACCATACTGTTTGGTATAGTATCTCCATTATAACATAGAGGATAATGTATGGTCCTCTATCGGTAACCGGTCAGTTAACTGTCGAGAGGTTGCCAGGGCGACCGTGTAAACCTCGAGAGTGAAGCTCGAGAGGTTTACGTCGCCATGGCAACCTCGAGACGGTTAACATTGACCTGTTGCCGAAAGAGGGACCATACATTATTTTTTATAGTGTATGGTCCCACATAAAAAGGCTGCTTACTTTTGCTAACTAGTCACCGCCACGCCGCTCAGTACTTCCTAACCGCTGCTGTTCATCCGTCGGTTCCCGCTGAAATAAAAAAAGCGCGCACATGCTCAGACCAATCGCTGTTGTTAACCTATCGATGTGACGTAGCATCGATAGGTTAACAACATGTCTACGTCACATCGATAGGTTAACAACCTTAGGAAATGATGATTTCCTAAGGTTAACAGCGTTCTACCATACATTATAACTGGAGTTATGTGTTTAGTGAAGCATGTACTAAAACATTATTTAGCTGTATGGCATGAGGTAGCACCGAAGCTACATACACAACTACAGTTACCTGAATATTTTCGACCAGCTGCCCAGAAACTATTTAAATGGAAAATTTCACAATCATGTATTTTGCAAAATAATAGGAAACATTTCTATAATATACTATTATCTCAGTTATATCGTACTGAGTCTAGTTTTAAAGATTGCCCTCCTGCTTTTAACGCACAAGTTATACAACAATTGATTAACAAACGAGTACCTGCTACAGTGTGGGAAATTTTATGGCTTACTGTATATGGTAGGCTAAATATTAGAGGAAATGCAAAATATAAAAATTCAGCAGACAGGAATTGCTCATATACAGCATGCATCAATTTAGAAGAGACTATGAGTCATTTTTTTTATTGCTCTTTTTCTAAACCTCTTTGGTCTTTTTTAAGTACTAAATGGCATATGGCTTGGTTATTGTTATTAAATTATGAGACTTTGGTATTTGGCTTCCTTCCTAAAGAGAAGGTTGACCTGAACCTTGAAACTTATATGGTTTTTATGTTGTTTACGATATTATTTATGGCAAGCTTGATGTCAGTGGGTGCTTTCCCAGAGAATGATGTCATATCCAGTGTATAGTTTTTCTGGTAGCGCAGGCAATGAATTCTGTGTATCAATCTGATTTATTACATTATCCAGGTGATAAAGTCTACCGATGGTGGAAAGGGTTTCAAATATTTATGAAATATAAATAAGATAAATCTTATATACTATGTTTACACAAAAGATTGAAAAAAAAGAAAGAAAAGGAGGATAAGTTTTGTTTACTTATGTAAATTTCTATGATTGTACCTTTGTATGCAATATGTGAATTTTAATTAAAAAAAACCCTACTCTTTTCAAGAAGTGCCAAGAGATCTTTAACATCCACCTGAACTACCACCAGAACAGGCAGACGGGACCTCAGTTTAACGTCTCGTCTGAAAGATAGCACCTCAGGAAGCACCCCCCTCATGCTGAACTGCAGTGTCAGTATTGGGATTTGACCCAAGTGCCTGGTGTGGGGATAGAACCCACAGCCTTCTGATCTTCCAGCCTCAGAGGCGAGTGTGCTACCTGCTGAGCCACTGACACTAATAAATATGTGCAAGGTATATGAGTAATTGAATAGTTACATGTGTTAATTGTATAATGATTTTGTAGTATGCATTTTTGATCCAGGTTGAGCCTGTAAAAGGGTCATGTGGCTCAATGCTGTTTAGCTGGTTAACAAAATATTAAATAAAAAATAAATAAGTAATACCAGGTCCAGGATGTCACCTCTCATGTCAGTGCAGTGACCCCCTGAACTGGGAACCCATCCAGGACTGTATCCAGGATCAATTGTCTTCTGCATAGGTGGTGGACAGTACTCTCCAATCCACCTGTGGCAAATTGAAGTAAGTCCCCCATTACCACCACTTCACCCCTTTCTGCTGCCATCCTGATTATGTTACTCAACTCTCTATCATTGTCCTTGACCTGATTAGGTGGCCTGTAAACTACATTCAGTCTCAATTTCCTTCCTGATGACTTTTGGATCTGTACCCATAGCACTCTACTGTTCCTACCCCCATCTCCTCTCTAGTGGCACTAATGCCCTCCCTGATGTATAGTGCCACCGTCCCCCATACAGGGCATTACTTGATATTTCCATTGCTCCCCCAAATGCACTGAGCTTCTCCACATTAGCAGCAGAACACAAGCACATATGAAATTTAGATGGTAGGAGGCTAGAGGCTCATAGTAACCATCCTCTGTTTCTCCATGGTTATAGCCATTGCAATGCATATGTAATCATTCAATGTGTGTTTGAAAAAAAATATATTTTTACTAACTAACACATTTACAGGTAGACCATTCAAGGCATCAGAGGAAACAAAAGGGCACCTACACTCTGAGTCCTGCAGTCAGTGCACTTCAAAAGACGATAATGTAGATAAAAGTGTAGGTAGGAGCCCTGGCGCTTTGGGTCTAGCATGAATTTGACCCTTTGCCAGATGCCCCCTGAAGAAGGGTCACACTAGACCTGAAGCGCTGGCACTCCTTGCTACACTTAAATGGGAGATATGCACTGAACCTTCCTTTGGATTCTTTGTAGCTACTCAGAGTGCCTTCTTGTTGTACTTTTATTCCAGGTGTCAATCACTCACACTGTAAAAATTAATCTCCATTATTCAGTTCTGAAATGGCTTCCTGACAGCTTTAAGTTGTTTCCCCTAATAGCTGTTGTTTTATGTTTCATTGTCAAGTTAATGGATGTAAGTAATGTTCTCTCAGAGACAGCCCTATATATCTGTATCATGTCCCTCCTCTCCATTGTCTCTTGCCCAGTGTGAAGAGATTTAATTATTTAAGTCTGCCCTTGCGTGATAGATCCATTTAATTAATTTACCACTCTTGTGGCTCTCTGTTGCACTCTCTCTCTCTCTCTCTCTCTCTCTCTCTCTCCAGTTGCTCCTCATCACTGCTAAAATGCAGAGCACAGAACTGATCACAGAACTTCAACTGAGAACTAACCAGAGCCTGATACAGTGGCAACAGCACAGACCTAGCTACTGATAAATGTCATCCTAATACCCAGATTTTTTGCATTTCTTTACTGCTTCCTTGCATTGTATTTTATGATTTTACTTTTCATTAGTTGTTATTCCCAAGTCTCTTTCTGATTTAGAAACAATTATTTTAATGTTATTCATACGGTGATACTGCTTACAGTTGTTTTAACAGAATTAATATTTTCACATACATTACCTGCATTAAAATACATTTTATTTTTATCAACCATATTGAAAGTTAGTCCAAATCATTTTCATTGATTTTCTTTGTTCCTCATTGATAAAGTGTACCCTATGTTTGTGCCAGCTGCAAATTTCATTAGCCACCCTACACAATCTTTCACAGGTCCAGTATATACAAGCAGTCGTCAATGCCGAATGTTAGCTTGCTGATATTAGCATTGGATGTGTAGGAGTTAGACAGATGCAGAATAGGAGCAGCAGTGAAGTACTGAAGTCACACCAACCCCACCTCCACCCTACAGAGATGGACAGGCATTGGGGTGTGCCTGTGGGTCGTTGCCCATAATGCTCACTGCATTTCACCTCATCCTATCCTGTAGACACTGACAAGTGTTGAGGTGTGCCTTGGGGTGTTTGGCTTCACAGTCACCCCATTTCATAAGGACGTATGCTGAAATGGGTGCAGTACAGGAGAATGGGGTGAAGTCTGGAGCTGAAGAGTGCAAGGCACACCTCGATGCCTGTCGCCGGCTTCAGGGTGGTGGGGTGGGGGTGGAATGGTGTGAGCATTACAGCTGGAGACCCAAAGTCACACCTCTGATGCCTGTCAGTCTGTACAGGGTGTGACATTATGGTTAGAAACCCTAATGCCCCGGGCATGTGTTGGTATTTGCAGTACAAATTTTCAACATGGCCTTTTTGTGACCCCCCACCTCATGAAAGTATTTGTGACCTCGTCTCATGAACAGTGGCACTGTGATTTTGTTACTGTGTCCCGAACTTCGAGTCCCCACAGCAACCGTACCATTCTGTGCCAGATGTGTGAAAACACAGATCAGGCAGGATGTGAAGAATGACAGCTGCAGCATTCATAGGGAGGTGTGAAGAAATGGCAATGCTGAAAATCTGTAGTGAAAATATTAAAAACGTTCGGAGTTCTGAGCATACGTGAGGTCATTTAGTGGAATTATTTCACCAAATTTTCAACATAGGCATTTTATGACCTCTGCTCACGAACACTGTCACTATGATTTTCTTAATCTATCCAAACATTAATTTCCCACAGTGACCACGCCATTGTGCGCCAGACGTGCAAATGCATATTTCAGGCAGGATATGAAAAATGACAGCTGTACTGTTCATAAGGAGGTGTGGCAAAATGCCAAAGTTGAAAATCTGGAGTAAAAACATTACAAATTTGTGAAGTTACGAGGGTGCATGGAAATTGTGCAACACACAATTGTAACAGTGTCATTTTATAGACTTTTGTCACCAAATTTTCAACATAGGCATTTTAGGACCTCTGCTCATGAACAGGGTCACTGTGATTTTCTTAATCTGTCCGAACATTTTAATTTCCCACAGTGACCGCGCCATTGTGTGCCAGATGTGCAAACGCATATTTCAAGCAGGATATGAAAAATGACAGCTGTACTGTTGATAAAGAGGTGTGGCAAAATGCCAATGTTGAAAATCTGGAGTAAAAATATAAAAAATTTGCGAATTTACAAGGGTGCGTGGAAACTGTGCGACACACGATTGTAACACAGTCATTTTATGGACTTTTGTCACCAAATTTTCAACATTTAGGACCTCTGCTCATGAAGAGTGTCACTTTGATTTTCTTGATCTGTCCCGAACACTGATTTCCCACAAGTGATCGTGCTATTCTGCGCCAGAAGTGCGAAAACACATTTCAGTCAGAATGTGAAAAATGACAGCTGTACTGTTCATAAGGAGGTGTGGAAAAATGCCAATGTTGAAAACCTGGAGAGAAAATATTACAAATTTCGCAAAGTTATGAGCATGTGTAGAAACTGCTCAATGCACGCAAATAACTCAGTCATTTTTTGGAATTGTTTCACCAAATTTGGAACATAGGCTTTTTGAAAGTCCACCTCATGAACAGTGACACTGTCATTTCATTAATCGGTCCAGAAAGGTGATTCCACGCAGTGACTGCACAATCACCTTCCGTGACTGAATAACGAGATGACAGTGACTGAATTCGTGAGGTGGGGCCCCAAGAACCCCATGTTGAAAATTTGCCATTATACAGCTTACCAGCATTTCTTCAGTTCGCAGTCAGCTTTGAAGAGTGCAGACGTATTCCCGGTCCACCGAAGATCGTTGTGGCAGGCTCTGGAGGTAAGTATGGGGTGAGGGGGGGTGTGGGGAGGTAGAGTATGCAGCGGGTAGACATGGGTTGGGGGAGGGGGCATGGGGCTCAACAAGGGACCATTTTTTCTTTTTTTAGAGGATTTAAAATTAAACAAAGACATCACAGGACACTTCTGGCATGCTGGGGTGGGTTCCTAGTGTGCCACTTGGCTGGGTGTTTGTTGGGGGGTGGGTACTGGAGCCGATGTGGATTGGGCACCCCCATCGGCCATACAGTGTGGTGGGGCAGGAGAGGGGAGCGCATGAGCCAAGGGGGATTGGGCACCCTCTCTCGGCACATAACAAATGGGGAGCGACGTCGATGGGGGACACCTGCTGGCAACAAACTGGGATGGGGATATACAGACAGGGGAATTGGGAACCCCCAAGTCAGCTTTCATTGGGACTCTGAGGTGGGCAGCAAGAGTTGCCACCTGCCGCCATGTTATAAGAAATTTTACACCAGGCAAGGGACCGCCCTACAATGATGGGTCACTCCCTCTTTGCAGTGGCGGATTCCTTGCAAGGTGGTGGCACACTGGCTGAACTAGTGTCAGCAACACCGTGCCACTACATTGGGGAAAGTGGGCCAAGCCTCAGAAGGCACTGGGGGCTCTGGCCACCACAGTGCCGCACCTCCAAAACCTCGCTTCTTTCCTAAGCTGTGGTGAAATGTTTCTTGCGCATGCACGCAAGCAAACATATAAAAATGATTAGCTCACCTAAGGTATTTTATAAACGAAATGCTTTTCCAATTAAGATTGACAAACTCTGGTTTATGAAAATTAATAAGATCTTTTCAAAATGTATACCGGAAACCCAACAACCTCACCATTGTCTCAAAAACGTTGGTTGACAAAAGAAAAAGGTGGTTTTGCATTAGCAAATCTTGAATTATATTACTATTCATATTCTGAAGCAAAGTCCAGGAAAAATGCAGTGAATGGTGATCAAGGAATGTAAACAACCATGTTTTTGTGTAATAATGCTAGTATGGTGGACAGTTTGTTTTTCACTTCTAGAAAGAAAAGTTGGGAATCATCCAACTATTCCCATGGCACCAAAAGCTTGTAAAATTGTAACAAAATCTTAAAAGTTGGGAAACCATGTCCTACAGCTTAATTCCTTAATGGAATAACCCCATGATTAAATATGATGGTAAGAAACACAGTGGAAACGTAATGGAATCACTAACATAGAATACATATGGGATAAGGAAACTAACACAATTAAACCTTTCAAAAAAGTCATGTAAACATTTGGTCTTCACAGACAAGATTTGTATTTATATCTGCAAATTAGGCTAACTACTGAACATTTCTTTAGCTTCTCAAGATACTGTAGGTACAGGGAGAAAGGCAACAGGAAGAATATACTGTATATTCCTGCCTAATATTGATGCACCAGATCTTACTAATAAATCTAGGCTTAAATGAGAAGGAGAAATGCTAAGTATTTCTATTGATGCTAAAGTACGGGAGAGATTAGGGACCAACACCCTGAAGAGTTCCAGAGAATTACAGGGAAGAGGAATTCAGCATAAAATCTCACATAATGTGTATTTTACCCCCTTAAAGCAGCAGTGCAATGTAAAAAAAAAATTACGACATTTTGTAAGTTTATTCCCTGTGCTCTGCTGAGCATGTCCCTGGTACTCTTTCCCACCGGCACTGTACTATCACCTCCTAATCTGCTTAGTTGTCCTTTGTTTTTATTTACATTTCTATCTCCCACCATGCTGACAGCAGCAGTAAAAGTTGGGCAGACAGGCAGGTGCCACATTTTCTGTGGATCTACTGAAAACTGAAATTGATCACTTCCTGGATAGGTAGTACTACTGCTTTAATTATGTCTAAAATGATGCCAAATGAAAAAGATATTTGTTGGAAATGTGGAAAAGATCAAGTGAACCTCTCCCTTATTTTGTGGTCCTGCCAAAATGTTTCTAGTGTATGGAAACAGATAATACAGTTGTGCTCATGCATGTTTAGTTATAGTTTGGTTTTTATTTCACATAAAACCCTTTATACAGAGCCTATTTTCAAAGGGTTTAGTGTCAGGTACAAAGACAACAAGTACAGAGTAAATTACAAATATACAATACAGGAAAACTACAATTATATGCCTTTAGATGCAGGTCAGGCAATGCTGTACAATTGATGCCAGTACAATAGTGGACAGTACAGGGGTATCATGTTGACATTATATAGTGAGTAAAGTGCAGTGCACATAGAAACGTCGGGGATGGATTAAATGGTCAACAGTAGCAACTGCATGATCCAGGTGGAGTAGGCAAGGAGAAAAGTCGGGATTAAAACAAACAGTCCGTTTTTAAAGAGTCACGTAGGTCATTCCATTACTTAGTAGAACGGTATGAAAAACAAGACTGGCCAGGGGAGATTTGTCTTTGAGGAAGCAGCAGGGTGTTCTATTCCATTTAATCCCATTCTGTGTATTCTGGGAGACTGTCAACCTGTTTATATGTTACACAGACAATCACAATATTGGTTGGTGTCAGCATTACTAGGACTAAGGAGACTCCTATTATCATACTGGAAATCTCACTATGTCTCTACAGTAGAAAGACTGGACTCAGTAAATGTTTACGCTGCCTTTACTAAGAGACTTGTAACCCCCCGTGCAATTGGGGGTTCCCAAAAGACTCCTAGGAGCTTGCCTAAGTGCTACCTGCCAGAATGGTGTTCGGCATTTAAGCCGTTTATTTGTGAGTGTTTTTAGAGCCTCTGGTACTGTCTCTTTAAGAGCTGTCTGCTTGCAGGCATGATTGGTTACATGGGGAGACTGTGTGTTTCCCTGCTCGAGTCCCGCTCGAGCCGCTGACAAATCGCTCCGTTAATGCTGTCGCTAAATGGGCAGTAGGGGGCACTTATTAGAGATGTAACTGTTTGCCCCATATCATTTAGAGTATCAGTGGAAATGTAATTTGTCTAACCTGCCTTTCTTGCAGCTGGGACTCTGTGTGTCTTGCCCCTCCATTTTGGATCTGAACTGCTGAATAGATCCAATCAGGCAGGAGGGGCTTCTAAAATGGAGCTTAAGCAGACCAACCAGGATCTGAACTCTCTCGGGAGCCGGCTGGCCATAAGGAATATAGCTAGTAATTCTAGGAAGTGAAGTTCTGGACCGTGGCGCCTTTTCACACCAGTAGGGGGGCTTTTGAGTGATTGACAACTGTAGTCCACCAATTGGACTGGGTGGCGCCCGAATGGAATTTCCTGCCTTGTGTCTGGGAAGGCAGATCTGTTGTGACCGTGATTGGGGAAGGAGCTCCAAGCTCCTGCGCTGCAGAGTTTTCGTACGGGAAGCGCATGTGGAGGCCTAAACTCGGGAGGCGCTTTTGCCATGGCGAGTTGGACTGAATCCCAGCTACCGAGGAGAGAAGAGGCTGAACACTTGAGAACCAGGCTCACCCTGTAGAGGACTGGAGAAACTGCTTCATCGCACTCGGTCTGTCAGGAAAGTGAAGCTGCATTGTGAACTCCTGGGTTGGCTGTAAGTGCGATCGGGACCTGAGCAGCAGCTGCCTGGTATAGTAATTTCCTTTACATATAAATGTGTGGGGTGTTTGGGGAGGACAGCTCAATGAGTCCTCTTGTCCCGTGTGGGTGGATGGGAAGGCAATCGCGTGCAGGTGGACTGAATCCGTTGCTGCTTGAAGCTGTGTGCCTGCTTGCAGAACCTCATCCCCTGCTGTGCTAAGGGCGCCCGAACCATGACACCTCAGTGACAGCTTAGCATTGAGTTATCAGTGCAAATCAGGGTAGCTCCCTGCCATCTGTGTCTTTAATTGCAAGTGTTTCATCTGATTTCCTTTCTTTCTTTCTTTCTTCATGAACTGAGCCATCCAGCTCCGGATTACAAATTGGGTATTGTGCAAGTGTTTGTTCCATCACAGGGCCCCAACCAGCTGCACCGATCCTGGCTAGTCCCCACCATCCTGGGTACCCAGCAGGTGACATTTTAAGATTCTGAGTATGCTCACAGTACTGTGATTATTAATGTGTCTAATCCAATTAACCTGATTTCCCCCTGTCCTTGTTATAGCCCCTTAAATAAATCAGATCTGTTTGTTTCAGCAGAGTTACACTGACTGAGGTATGTGTTTGTGTTAAAGTATTGCACTGTGGATATCGTATTGCATCATCTTGTTTTACAGGGGATCCCCAGAGTCAAGCTGACCAAACTAGTCCTGGGGGTAAGTGTAAATAGTGAAGATACTCATAGTGCATTGTTTGGGCCACTAAAAGGATTAAAAGGGGGTCTCAGTGTCCCAGAGGGCTGTGACCAAGTTTGTCGAACTACTGTAAACCCTGACCTCTGGGTCGAGGCACCCACCATAGAACCTAGGCTCCTCAGCCTGTTAGCAGTTAGGCAGGCAGGGGTAGTAGCCCTTGGGATAGCGCCACCTGGGGGTTACAGAATTTACTACATCGCCTTGAAAATTTAAGGTATTCAAAACTATTTGGATTCCATTCATGAGATTTATAGATGGGTCAAATACCAGATACATATTCTCACTCTGCATTTCTTGTCAGCTAGGACTATTTTTCAACACCGTATACATTGCTATCATTTAATACTTTAATATGATAAAATGATTGTCCTTATTCCCCTAATGCAAATAACATAATTTTGAGAGTGCTTTTGAAAGTTTTGTGCTGATTGGATGTATTGTGTTTTATTCTTTGCAGATGACACAAAGCTATGTGGGAGGGTGGATAAGGATGAATGAATAAGGAAAATGCAGAGAGAGATCTACAAAAACTAGAGGGATGGTCAAAGGTGTGGCAGTTAAACTTCAATGCTAGAAAGTGCAATGTAATGCACCTAGGGAAAAAGAACCCCAAGACAGCGTACTGGATGGGAGGAGACAGACCTAGCACTACAGCTGAGGAATGAGATTTAGGAGTTATCATTAGCAACTCACTTAAGCAATCAAGTCAGTGCAGCAAAGCTGATAGCAAGGCTAACAGGATGCTGGGATGTATCAGGAGGGCATTGACAGCAGATGAAAGGAGGTAATACTTCTCCTCTACAGATCCCTGCTGAGGCCTCACCTAGAGTAGGTTGCCCAGTTTTGGAGTCCTCACCTCAGAAAGGATAAGGATAAGGATAGGTTGGAGGCAGTGCAGTGCAGTGCAGAATAACAAAAATGATTCAGGGCCAGTAGGGAAAATCCTATGAGGAGCAACTCAAGGCACTAAATATGTACTCAGTGGAGACCAGAAGGGAGAGGGGGAGATATGATAGAGACCTTCAAGTTTCTTAAAGGAATTAACAAAGTGAACCATGGGGAACTATTTAGCATGAATACCAAGTCACGGTCACGTTGTCACGAATGGAAATTAACAGGAGGTAGGTTCAGGAGAGATGTGAGAAAGTACTACTTTACGGAAAGGGTGATGGAACCTTGGAACAGTCTGTCGGCTGATGTGGTGGGTGCAAAAACAGTCAGGGGATTCAAGCAGGGCTGGGACATAATGAAGGGAATAGTGGTTACCGGGGGTGACAGGACCAGGGAGGAGAATAGAGGATGGGGAGGGTCAGTACCCTGGAGGAACAGTAGGTTCCAGGGATTATAGGGAACTTGGGCAAACTGGATGGACCTCTGGTCTTTTTCTACCATCATTGTCTGTGTTTCTATGTTTCTTACTTTTAATAAAAAATTAAAAAAAGGTTTAGGAAGAAAATGACTAGTTGGAATATCTCTCATGGGAGTCTCAAAATGACTACATAACTATCTTTAATGCTTTTTCCTTTAATTCTTATACACAACTGTGGGGGTTAGAACGAGATATAAAGTTAACAGACAAGTTTAGATTAAAATGGGAAGGAGAAGTGAATGTATTTCAGTGGAAGTCTGGCAAAAACTTTGGGCAAACGCTCATAGAAGTGTTAGAGATACTCCGGGGATATACTTGGTGAAAGATTCTTCACCAGTGCTATTTAACCCCTGCTCACCTGGAGAATATTGACATATCTGATAATGGTGGTTGCTAGAGATGACCAGATAAAAAAAGGGAAATCTGATACTTACTGTATTTTGTGGGCATGATCCTGTGTAGAAGATATTTGCCTACAACCTGTGGCAATAATGTCCAATACTCTTCAGAACAACATTCTGCTCTCTACGCACATTATAACCTTAGGAGATTGCTCTGAATTATCCCACTTGACAAAACACCAACAATACTGGTGGCTATTGGCAGCAAGTTTAGGCACTCATTTTGTCTAGATGGAATTCCCTCTGATTCTCCAGCTATTATTGACTGGTATGAATACATAGGGAGACTGGCATTTAACGAAAGAATGAGTCATTGATTAAGGAGTCATTCCTTAGTCAATAAACTTGGGTGGTACTATTCTATTTGGGGTCCGTTCATCAGAGACCATCTCCCTGTAGACATTGGTGTTATTTATTTTTTTTTTATTTTACTATTTATGCCCCCTTCACCACCACAGCGGCTGCCTTCCCTCGGGGATTCCTAAGGCACCTTGCCCGCCAGGTCTCCGGGAACTGTCAGCCCTCATGAGTCCTTTCCTGCCATCGGCCCCTTGGATTAACCCCCCCCCCCGAGTGGGGTGAGAGGCATACCCCCAAGCCTCCCATCCATCATCCAAGTTGGATGGATTCATGCAACTCCTCCCCTGGCCTGGTCTCGTGATGCTGGGGCCCCATCTCCAGGCATCACTGTGGGTCTTTTTCCTGCTTTCTGGTCCCACCCCCTGCAATTGTCTGCACACTAGGAGGAACCAAGGAGATGAAGGCATGCAAAGATGTGCCTTTGCTCCAGACCCTCGGCCGATGACTGCCCCTCCCGATTGCTCCTGCCTCCTCATCTGCACCTCCACCTGTGGTTACTCAGGTGGTGGTATCGCAGCAAGGAGTGCAACCCACCCTCCCTGGAGAGAGAGGGCAACGCTCCAGGCACTCGATCCCGCTCCCCCAGCCAGCCCTCCAGTGACCCAATCTCGCTACCGAACCCGGGTCACTGGCATTGCAAGCAGAAATCCTACCACTGCACCGGCGGGCCGGCTGTTAATTTTTTTTGTATTGTAAGGTCTTATTGAAATGTTTCACCAGGAAGGCACACTGAGTGACAAGTCACTTGTCTTCCGGTGCAACCTGGGGGGGGAAGGGGTACAACAGGAGTGAAACATTAAACATTCAAGTTACAATATCACCATTAACATACAGTTCTAAGGCAGGTGTTACAAGCAGTTACATTTATTTATTTATTTAGCTTTTGTTTACCGGGTAAGTACACTAGACAAGTATTATGCCTATTTTCAGGAACGACCCGGGAGAGTACAACATGAGGAACAACAGTCAAGGAGACATGGCAAAGAGAGTACAGTTTTTTGTCACAGTAAACAAACATGTGGGAAATACATCATTTGACGCTGGGGAAACATTTCAGATTATACACTCTAGACTAGCTAGTTCCACTGACAGATATATACAGGTCATCATACATAGGAGTGGAGCATAGCTCAAGGACTGGATTGGTCATAATATAACTTATAACATTGTCGTATACACCCCCTAGGCTAGTTGGACCGTGGACAGGTATATACAGCTCATCACATTTTTCTAAATATGCACATGTTAGACAGAAACAGAAACACTTGGTAGTACAAGTTTCTACCAAGTGACCAAGGTGCAATATGCCATGGTTAGCCTATGACCATGGAGCAATAATGGGTGTAAAAATGCCCAAGGCTTTTTAGGCAGGAGTAGTCAGAAGTCATTGCTACAGTGGGGAAAATTTCTCCAGGAATTCAATGGAGACACCCTGGGGAGGTTCAGACAAAACAATTTGACACTTTACTCTAGGG
The DNA here is from genome assembly GCA_016271365.2 of Neoceratodus forsteri. NCBI lineage: Eukaryota > Metazoa > Chordata > Ceratodontiformes > Ceratodontidae > Neoceratodus > Neoceratodus forsteri. Next base: position 116,187,617 of record JADMNL010000031.1, read on the forward strand.
AGGTTTGGGGCAGTCACACTCTGATGCTAGTTTTAGAAACCCCACAGGGAATTTGAAAACTCAGATAGGAGGGGCAGCTCGGATATCCACAGGCAGCAATTCCAGAGTCTGGGCGACTTATGGCAAAGTCCCGATCCCCATGAGGGTCCGGGTAGGAGGACTTTGAGCATCCCTGATGTGAGAGACCTGTTGGTAAGGGTGGGATTCAGTTTTAGGCAGAAGCCGGGCCAGCCCCTGGTGGTGCTAGTTCTGATCACTTTCCCAGAGAGGAATCCCAAACGAAAATCAAGGTATCTAGCTGGTGAGAGCCAGCAGAGTTTCTCGTATAGCTCACAATGGTGGGTGAGTTGGGGGGCAGCCAAGGCAAAATGACAAATGTTATTGCAAGCAGTGTACTACCGGGTGAGATGTGTCTTTGGAGAGCGAGCAAATAGGTGCAGCCCATAGCTGAGGGAGGGAAGGAGCACACCCTTCGCTAGGGCAAGCCTGGCTGCCGGTGTAAGGTTATACTTGGCCCTATAGGCCAGACCCAGTTTGCAGTTTGCCGCCCTGCAGATGTTAAGGATATGATTACCCATGTCAAGTTGGGGGTCAAGTGTTACCCCCAGATATTTGATGGAGCTCACTATGGGTAGTGAGGATCCATCTGCGCTGGTGACGTGTAAGCAGGCCGATGAGGCTTTGATTTTAGCCACTGAGCCAAAGAGCATAGCCTGTGTCTTTTTCAGGTTCAGGACCAGCTTGTGACTAGTAACCCATGACAATACCCTGTTAAAGTCATCGGTCAGGTTCTGGTTTAGGGTAGTGGCATTCTGGGAGTGAGCCAGGATTACCAGATCATCTGCATACATGGTGGCGCTACAGCTGGTAGTAACCATGGGTAGTTGACTGATGAAGAGGGAGAAGAGGAGGGGACCCAGTACCGAGCCTTGAGGCACTCGAGGTCACCGGTAGGGGTTCGGAGAGGACTTTATTGAAGCAGGTACACTGCTTTCTGCCGTAGATAACCCATTAGCCATTTCATGGCATGGGGGGAGAGGCCAAGTGACCACAACTGTGCACCAAGCAGTTTGTGGTCAACGAGGTCAAAGGCTTTGGACAGGTTGATAAATATTGCACCAGAGAGTTTGCCCTGGTCCATGGCTGTCCGGATACTTGATGTAACCGAGATTAAGGCTGTGGTGGTGCTGTGTTCCTTACGAAAGCCATGCTGGGCTGGGGACAGAAGTTCATGAGAGTGGATATATTCCGAAAGCTGCTCAGCCACTACCTTTTCAAGGAGCTTGCTAAGGGTTGGGAGAATGGCACTCGGTCAATAATTGTCAGGTAGTTTGGGATTTCCTTGTCTAATAAGTGCCAGGTTAATAAGTAAACAAGTGTTTACATAAAAGAAAAGGAGGGCAGTGAGAGGGGGAAAGGAGAGGGATGGGTAAGGTGGGAGAGGGGGAAGAGTCATATTCAAGTTACAAGATCAACATTAACACACAGTTGCAAGGCAGGTGTTACAAACAGTATTAGAACAGAGTTGTGCATAATATGTTGGAAAAGTGAACACTAATAAGTGCTGGATTTGTAAGTAAACAAGTGCTTATATGAAAGGAAAGGGTGAAAGTATATGGAGGGGGTGAGGTGGAGGGATGTAGGGGGAGGGGAGGGGAGTAGATGAGGGATACAAGCCCCTGAGGGGGTAGAAGAGGGACCCATGGAGAGCGTTTGGCATCCCTTACGTTCTGTGAGAGAGCGAGGGTGGCCAGTAAGGGGAGCAATTTGGGGGAAGGGGAGGAGAGCTAGAAATTTGTGGGGGTGAGGGTGCATAGGGTAAGATGAATGTGACGGTAGAGGGGTAGGGTTTATCCAGGGCTTATAGGAAGGAATTAGGGAGGGACATGGCAGGAACAGCTAGGCGCAAGGTAATTTTTGAGGGCAGAGCTGATGGAGTAGGTGGAGGATAAGTGCCGGATTTGAAGGGGGGAGGGAATTCCAGATTTTTGGGAGGCAATGAGAGTAAGCAAATTGGCCAATTAGGGTGGATCTACGGGGGACTACCAGGGTGCGGGAGTCAGTTGATCTAAGAGAATGGGAGGATGGGGGGGTTGTTATAAAGGAGGAGGTGAGGTAGGAAGGGAGCTCACCCAACCAGTGCTTGGAGGTGAATTTAGCATAGTGGGAGAGTCACCTATTTGTGAGAGAGGGGAAGGATAGGGCACGATAAAGATCGCAGTGGTGGGTGCGAGTGGGGGCATCCAGGGCAAAGCGGCAGAAGGAATTGAAGAGGGTGTCCAGTCTGGCCAGGGGGGACTTAGGGGCAGCACCACAGACTACGTCACAGTAGTCAAAAATGGGCAGTATCATCTTCTGAACAAGTTCATGCCTAGCCGTAGGGGGGGATGCAACTACGGTTCCTGAACAGGGCACCAAGTTTGAGGCGCAGTTTTTTCTGGATGGTATCGATATGTCTAGAGAAGTTTAGGTGTTGGTCCAACCAAACACCTAAGTACCTGAAGGAGGATGTGTCCTCAAGTAAAGTCCCATCAAGGGTGTGGAAAGTTGGTAGGGAGGGAAACCTAGAGCGTCTCTGCCTTGTGTCAAAGATCATGGAGACAGTCTTCTTGGCATTGAGGAAAAGTTGATGCTTAGCAAACCAGAGCTGAACCTTGTCAAAGTCTTGCTGTAAGCTGGTTGTAACCTCAGCAGGACAGGAGCCAGATGCATACAGGACTGTATCATCAGCATACATATGTATAGCAGTACAGGGTGATCAAACAGAGGGAAGGCTGTTTAAGAAGATGGAGAATGCAGCCGGCCCACTGGTGCTGAGGGTTGAGGTGCTGGATGCCACACCTCGCGCCATGCCGGTGACCCAAGTTCGGGAGCAAGCTCAGGTGCCAGGGGTTGGCAGGGATGGGATGAGGACTGAGCACCCACAGGGCTTCTTTCCTCTCTGGGGTAGGGGCATGGCGGCATACCAGCGGCTCCCAGTAGAGATCGGGGGCTGCAGCATGGCAGCAGCACATCTACAGCATGGCTGACTTAAGGTAGGCTGCTGCAGCACAGATCAGGAGTGTGCCACACAAGGGGAAGGGCACACAAGAAAAAATGGAAAGTCCGGCCCGCAGGGTGGTGCATGGCACCTGACCCCCATGCCCACCACTGATCCACCTTGCCTGGCCTTCCAGTTCCTCTGCCTGGGCCCTCACCCACAGCCGGAGTCTACATACGTAAGAGCACCCAAAGAGGAGAGGCGGCTCCCACCCCTGAGGGGTTAAGCTAGGGGTGTTGGCTGTGGGGAGGGGAGAGAGAGAAGGCTCAGGGTCGAAGGGGACCTCAGGTGAGCAGGAATAGGCAGGATGCTTGAGAGAGGCTCCATGGGTCATGACCGGAGGGAAAGAGTTAAAAAAAAAAAAAGAAGATGGAGACTATAAGGGGCCCTAATACAGAGCCCTGGGGGTGCTACTGCTGACTGGGAGGGGAGGTGAAATGGCATCCAATATCTTAACTGATTAAGTTCTACCAATTAGGTAGGCCTTGAACCAGTTTTTGGCAGAGGGAGATAGGCCAGCTGCTGGGAGTGAGTCGAGGAGAAGGGAGTGAGAGACAGTGTCAAAAGCCTTGGCAAGGTCGACAAAAATGGCAGAGGTAGTTTGGCCATTGTCCATCCCAGTTAGGATGGAGTCTGTGAGCCACAGGAGAGAGGTGGTGGTCGAGTGTTTTTTCCTGAAACCAGACTGGAAAGGGGTGAAAAAGGAGGAGTCAGATAGAAAAGAGGTGAGTTAGGAGAGGACAATGTGTTCTTGAAGCTTGGCAAGGGTAGGGAGGAGAGAAATGGGGCGATAGTTGCCAGGGGATGAGGGGTCACCCCCTTTGGGTAGAGGGAGGACCACTGCATGTTTCCATGAAGAGGGGGCCGAGGCAGTAGAGAATGAGAGATTTAGGATTAATGAGAGGGGGTAGGCAATGGCTGGCGCGCAGAGGGAGAGGAGTTTTGGTTCGAGGCCATCAGGGGAGGAGGCACCTTTAGAGGGGTTGATGGTGAGGAGGGCACATAAGGCATTGTTTGGGGTTACAGTAGTGAAAGAGAAGGAGAGGTGGGAGGGTGGTGGAGGGGGTACACCAGCAGAGGGTAGGAAGCGTGATGGGTAGGAAGGAAGGGATTTCAGTAGCTCAGTGGTGCAGGAGGTATAGTAAGAGTTAAATACCAATGCAATGACTGGTGGGTCAGACACTAGCGAACTATTTACTTTAAGTACCGGGGAGGCGGGCAACATGACAGGGTAAATAGGGCGTTGACCACCTTCCAGAACTTAGATGGGGAATTTATGTTGGTGATGAAGGCAGATTTGAAATATTCAGACTGGGCTAACCTTGTAGCCCTGGTGCAAGGGTTTCAGAGCATGTGGTAGTTTGCAAGGTCACTAGGGTGCTAGGCAGCTTTATGATGCTTCCAGGCTCGATCTCTAGCCCTGAGGCAGGCCAGAAGTTCAGGGGTTAGCCAAGGTAAGTGGTTACCTCTGACTCTGGTTTGTTTTAGTGTGGCAGAGGCATTACAGTTTATAAGAAAGATTTCTTTGAAGAAGGCAAGGGCCTTATCAACCAAGGGGAAAGAGGGTAGGGGGGACCAGACAGAATTGGCAAGGTTACTCAGGAGAGGTGCAAGGTCAAGAGACTTTAAAGAGCGTAGTTGTGGTTTTGTGTAGTGATTTAGTTCTGTGGACTTTCCTAAGTATGAATATCGGGTCATGGTCACTGTGAGCTTCAGGGAAGACACCTGAGGTGATGACACGGTGGGGTTGGGAGGTAAGGGCCCAGTTTGAGTAGGGAGTATTGTTGTGTCTTGTGGTTTGGGTGGGTGGATACGGAGATCAGTTGGGAAAGGTTTAGGGCTCCAATTTCATTTTTAGTTCTTGTAGTTTTAGGTGACAACCAATTTATATTGAAGTCGCCTAGGATGAATAATTCCCCAGAGTGAGCAAGGGAAGTGATGGAGGTTAGGAGGTCTAGCACAACCGAAGCATGGACATTTGGGCAGCAGTATATGCCGGCTACGAAGATTGGGAGAGTGAAGGGGAGGGCCACATGGTTAGCTAGGGCATCATGGGTCTCAGGACTGGAGGATGAGTAGATGATGGAATATTGGATGGAGGCTAGGACATAAATGACCATACCACCACCACTGCCAGCATGGTCTTGCCTTAGCAGTGAGTAGCCAGGAATGGAGACCGAGTGGTCATGGATAGTGCTCTTTAGCCAAGTGTCTGAAATGACTAAAATGTCTTGTTTTAGCGTGCACACTATGGTCTGAATCTGGTCAGTTTTTTGCGACAAGCTGCCGGTGTTTAGATGTAGGAGCTTTAAGCCCTTTGGGAGGGCTGAGAGAAGAGAGCAGGGGGGAGGTAGTAGAGGATGAAGCACCAGAGGAGTTAGGGGCAATAGGGCCTGAGTTAGGGTGGATATCCATGGCGGAGATCAAGAGAAGAGTGAATATAAGAAAGTGGAGCTTAGGGTAATAAGGCGAGTTTGAAGGGGCTGGCGAGGAGGTTGGTAGATTTGAGGAGAAGGGAGTGGATGAGTGAAAAAGATGAAGGTGGAGAACCGCAGTGAAAGTGGACATCGTTATCAAAGCTGCAGGATGAATAGTGATAGAGTGAGACCATATTTCAAATGGGGGAGGACAGGAGGGAGTGATAGCATGGATGTGGGTAGGGGATTGAAGATGGTAACTGATGGGATTGAGAGAGCTATTAGGAATAGATGAGTAGTGAGCAAGTGGCAGTGGTAAGGAGAGGTATAGAGAGGAGAGTAGGGGATGCGTTGTTCATAAAGGCAGTGAAAAATTGGAGAACAATTGATTTATGAACAGGAGGAATATGTACACAGGGAGCACGGAGGGGGATGGTCAAATGGAGGGGGTAGCCGTAGTTTAGGAAAGTATCCCACCCTCTGCCTCCACTCTCGTCCCCTCCCCCCCTTCCTTACTGTTGAACTAATCTGACTGCTCTCTATATGCACACTGCACAAGGGGCCTTACCCCCTCCTTTTTTCAGTGCTTAGCAACTCCTGTTTCTTTTGACAACTGACATGTCTCACCGCTGGCTCCGTATCTTGTCTGTTTGTCGAAGTCCTATTCTTCCTTGTTCGCAATCTGTATTGTGTATTCTATTCATCCAGCTGATTACCCTGTATTTTGCAATCCTTTGTATAATTTCACTACCCTGTTGTGTTGTAATACCCTGACGTGGAACCTATGTAAAGAGTTTTTAGCTCAAAGATTTAATCCGAGAATTCAGTAAATAAATAAAATAAATAAATAAATTATAAGAACAGGCAGAGATCCCTTTAGATAAAAAATGTGTCCCTCTAGTGGCAGCACAATATAACTTGCTAATGGAAAAAAAGAGCTTGCCTCAGAAAAGGCATAGCTGACTGAGTGAGAGGAAGAGATGAACTCCCAAGTCTTGTAGGACCCGGGTTGACTGAGTGGAAGAGGATGCTAGTGCTCCAACCTTGAGAAAGAACCCAGGAAGGAAAGAAAGGTGGAGCCTTACTGGAACAGAGTCACTTGCTATGTCCTAAAGAAGAGAAGATTACCTGGTTTGTACAAATAGGAGAGAGTAATTTCTTCAGCTTGTTGTTCTCTGTCAAGAAAAGTTGATCTAAGAAATACACAGACGGTGTAGCACCTACAGTGACATCAGGCTGAAATCCCAGGTGTTGCAGTCAGCCAGCACTGCTAATTTTTAAGGCTGAGGAAGAGAGATGTTGGGGGTCTCACCAAGCCTTGGCATCAATGAGTCTCTCCTGTTTCCCAATGATTCCTACCTGGACACGGAGCGGTGCCCCAACAGCACGAACTCCAGAAGCCCTCCTTTCCTAGTCGATGCCTGGCTGGTTCCCCTTTTCTTTGCCATACTGATGGTGGTGGGCTTGGCTGGCAACTCTTTGGTCATCTATGTGATTTCCAAGCACACCCAGATGAGGACGGTGACCAACTTCTATATTGGTAAGTCCTGGATGGCTACTTATGGCCAGTGGCTACCGGAGGGGGGGTGGGATTGCATGCATTTCTTTGGGGTATTACATGCAGAATCTTATTAAATTACTGAAAATATTGCTTTAGATAGCCTAGCCAAGGGACCCAGCAGCCAACACATTTGACTAGTACAGGGCAGGGGGTTCCTGTCCATACATGATCAATGTCACTTTAAAATTTTAAAATGGGTAAGAGAAGCTAGGACCTGTGATTGTTTAGTATAACATCGTGCGTTATTGCAGCACAATAGTACAGGTCAGACATTTAATGTTCTGAACCTCATTACTCAGTTTTTTAAAGATAAAAATCAGTGAAACCATTTTATAATCGCAATAAGGCCCTCTAGGGTATGCATAATTGTAGGATAATGGCACTTCTCAGGTGTGTAAGGCACTTGGCACTACCTTGTGCCTTCCTTCCTGAGGTGTGAGACATGTAGGAAGACTGTACCTTGCTATGATGGCAGCTGTGATAGTTGGACAGGATGAGGCTAGCAGCAGTAAGCTGGTAAAATTGCTGCAGCACATATAGCAAGCATGTGTACAATTATTGTGAATATTTTTAGAATGATTTTGGTACTATTCAATTGCCATGATATTTGTTGTATACTTTTAAAAACTCTATCCTATCAGTACTGATATGTTATGTTATTTATAAAAAAATTAAAACTAATTATAAACATCATGTTTTGAGTCAGGTCATTGTTTATTCAATTTATACCACCTCAGTGTACTAGGTACCAATAAATCTGCTGTCTGAAGCTCGAATTGTTTCTCTTTTGCCTGAAATGCTGACTGTGAAAAGCCGCACCAGGCAGTTGTGATGTCATCAGCATTGTCAAAGCTGCTCTAGGATTGGTTGAGTACTGCATTGTATGAAACTAACCTTCAAGGTATCAATTATGGCAACTAGAGATATGTTGAGATCAGCTACAACCATACCACACATCAGCTGGTATCTTGTCATTTTTATCTCCCATTATAATCCCCCCTATGTATTAACTGAACATTTAAATGTTTACACTCCTGACAAGAGCACATGGGATCCCTTACATTGTCATACTCACCACATATATGCTATTAGAGCTTTCAAACTCTTACCTTCCAAATCGGGAACAAGGCTTAAAAATCAGGAGCAAGTGACCAAAATCCAGGGACACAGTTTGGGAAAAAAATATTAGCATTAGCTCCAGCTGTCTGCTATTGTGCTACACGGTGTAGCTCAGTCTGAAAATGGTTTTCTGAAGAACTAATGGACTGCAACACTAATGTCTGACTGGCAGGTTTTATGCTTCAGATCCATGCTTCAGTTACAAAAATAACAGTCTTAGGAGAGACGGGGAAAATGTTGAGGCAAAAGCAGGGACATCCCTGAAAATCAGGGACAAATTATCAGGGATGAAAATGTCATGCAGTATTCCTGTACAGGACGTGCCCCCACATAATTCATTTCTTGGTTATTAATCTAGACGGGCAACGGAATAGCTGGACAGATGGACCAACACCAACATGATCTACTCTGCCCCTCTATCCTAGTAAACATCACCGGGAAGGGGGTATCATCTGTCCGCTCCAGCCATAACAAGGTGCAGCAGCAGCAGCACAGCACATAGGCACTGGGGGTACAGGGGACTTGACATTCGGTGCTGAGAGTAGTGCGACGGCTCAATGGGGAGCCTAGTACATGCGAGACAGTGTCCAGGGAGAGGGGCAAAGGGCTGCTGAATGGGAACTTACCAGTGTTTGTGAACCCCACCATAAATGGGGGAGGGGAGCACCACGGACACGTGAGTCGCATCATCAGAATGACAAATGCACAGCATCATCCGTCTCTCAGGGTGCCATGATAGATAAATCCCTGCTTGTGCTGCAAAGTCCAGAAGGAGGTGGGGAGGGGGGCTGGATCTGGATGTGAGTGCAGCAGCCTGTTGTTTCAGTGCCTGGATCACTCGGGGATCAAGGGGAAGGGTTTGGGGAAATGCTTCTGCTGCATCGACCAGTCAGAGTTCACCCCTCCCATTCCATCAACGACACTTGCAAACAAAGTTATCCGGCAGCTGGTGGGAGGGAGACTTTTGTGTTTGCAGGCAGTCAGGTCCTTCTGCAGCCAGAGGGGCTCTGGGTGACTGCTGGAACGTGGCTCTAAATGCTTCAAACCGAGAAGGGGGCTGCCGCAAGGACCACACATTACTCAAAACTTTCTGCAGAGTTCTACATGGATGACAGGATCACCCTACCTGCAGACGATCCTGCAGATGCTTAGCCAGATTTGTAGTAAGCAGATTCAAGCTTGCACGGTCCGCTGCAGTGCTGCTGTTTCAAGACTATAAAGGAGCAAGCTTTTCAGAACTAGAGAGAACTGAGCAGTGGTCTTGACTCATACTAGAGCCTGGTGGTCGTGGACGCTGTCCTTTTAAGGAGGTGAGCTGCAGGGTATAGAGCAAATGGCATTTTCTGAGCTCCATCCTTGCCCACTCAAAGTTGCCTTGCACCTGCACGGACAGAGCTTGCCTCAGAAAAAGCAAAGCTGGCTGAGTGAGGGAGAGAGAGATGAACTCCCAAGTCTTGTAGGACCCTGGTTGACTGAGTGGAAGGGGATCCTAGTGCTCGAAACTTGAGAAAGAACCCAGGAAGGAAAGAAAGGTGGAGCCTTGCTGGAACAGAGTCACCTGCTAGGTCCTAAAGAAGAGAAAATTACCTGGTTTGTACAAATAGGAGAGAGTCATTTCTTCAGCTTGTTTTTCTATGTCAAAAAAAGTTGATGTGAGAAGTACGCAGATGGTGTAGCACCTACAGTGACATCAGGCTGAAATCCCAGGTGTTGCAGTCAGCCAGCATTGCTAAATTTTGAGGCTGAGGAGGAGAGATGTTGGGGGTCTCCCCAAGCCTTGGCATGAATGGGTCTCTCCTGTTTCTCAATGATTCCTACCTGGACACGGAGCAGTGCCCCAACAGCACGAACTCCAGAAGCCCCCCTTTCCTTGTCGATGCCTGGCTGGTTCCCCTTTTCTTTGCCATACTGATGGTAGTGGGCTTGGCTGGCAACTCTTTGGTCATCTATGTGATTTCCAAGCACACCCAGATGAGGACGGTGACCAACTTCTATATTGGTAAGTCCTGGATGGCTACTTATGGCCAGTGGCTACAGGAGGGGATGGGATTGCATGGAGTTCTTTGGGGTATTACTTGCAGCATCTTATTAAATTTCTGAAAATATTGCTTTAGATAGCCTAGCCAAGGGACCCAGCAGCCAACACATTTGACTAGTCCAGGGCAGGGGGTTCCTGTCCATACATGATTAATGTTACTTTAAAATTTTAAAATGGGTAAGAGAAGCTAGGACCTATGATTGGTTAGTATAACACCATGCGTTATTGCAGCACAATAGTACAGGTCAGACATTTAATGTTCTGAACCTCATTACTCAGTTTTTTAAAGATAAAAATCAGTGAAACCATTTTATAATCGCAATAAGGCCCTCCGGGGTGTGCATAATTGTAGGATAATGGCACTTCTCAGATGCGTAAGGCACTGCCTTGTGCCTTACTTCCTGAGGCGTGAGGCTTGTAGGAAGACTGTACCTTGCTATGCTGGCAGCTGTGATAGTTGGACAGGGTGAGGCTAGCAGCAGTAAGCTGGTAAAATTGCTGCAGCACATATAGCAAGCATGTGCACAATTATTGTGAATATTTTTAGAATGATTTAGGTATTATTCAATTGCAATGATATTTGTTGTGATACTTTTAAAATTCTATCCTATCTGCATTGATATGTTATGTTATTTATAAAAAATTCAAAACTAATTATAAACATCGGACGGGATATTCAAAGGGGTTGTGCATGGCACAACAGTGTTGCGCCATGCGCAACCCAATAATATCTAGCGCGATATTCAAAGGGGATGTTAAGCTGCGCCAAATCCCAATGCGTCGGTGCACCAGTAATGTATGCGCTCATAAGTGCGGAGGTGTGCCCATGCATATGCAGCACATCCGGATATTCAGCCCGGGATGTGCAGCGCATATGCTGGCACATACCCGCCTTGCACCGCTCAGGGGGGCACATGGTTGTGCCTGGCGAAACCAGGAGCAAGTCCTGGCCACCCACAGGCGAGCTGTTGTATTGCAAGGCGCAATGGTTCAGTCACATTTCAGGACTGTGTAGTACAGTACGGTCTGCACGCCCATGGGCCCACGAAGTGGACCAATGGGTGTACTTCCATACTGTACACTGTCAGTCAGCGGGCAGCCGGGCAGCTTGAGGGTGGGGAGCTGCTGCCCGCCACTGACTGGGGGAGAGCAGGGCGGCAGGTCTGGAGGGACGTCCACCTGGGCATTTCTTACAACAGAAGTCATGGCTGGCTGGGGATTGGGTCCACTGTACCACTAGGGAGATTTATTTATTTATTTGCCTGTGATCGGGCAGGGGATCGGGTCCACTGGACCACCAGGGAGATTTATTTATTCATTTGTCCATGATCGGGCATTGGGGTGCGTTGCCCGCCGAGGGGCAGGGGGCATTGGTCCCCGACAGCTGCAGCTTGGCAGGGCACTAGGTGCAAGTCGCCGGGGATCTACGCACCTGCATGCAAATGGGTCCATAATGAAATGTAAATGGCCCAATTTGTGCCTTTCATGCATAATGGCCTCATTTGCATGCCCAGTGCTGGATATCGCGGTTGCTGCGCCTAGCACACTCACACTTCCGCTAGCGCCTCCCCCTGCTCCTCACTTGCCACTTGTGCTAGCACAGTGCCACTGCGCCGTGCGCAGTGGGGGTGGCCCCTGTGCCATATTCAAAGGTGCTGAGCCATGGCGCAGCACTGTTGAATATCACCTGGGCCATTCCCTGGCGCATCCCAGTTGTGCTGCACCCAGGCCTGTGCCCCTGCCTGGCGCAGTCTGAATATCCCGCCCATCATGTTTTGAGTCAGGTCATTGTGTATTCAATTTTTATTTATTTATTTATTTTGAAAGTAGGATTTACAACCTTTGAGTCAGGGACTCATTTACAAAGGCACCTCGTCGCAGGGAGTGTAGACATGGTTACAGTGTGACATACGACAGTGGTAACATACAGGTGCAATATAGATAACAAAAAGAACGCAATATAACAGTGGTTTACAGGATAAAGTTACATGCAGTAAATAGCAATCGTGTAAAAAAAAAAAGAAATGGGTTGGGGGAGCAGTCCAACGGACATTGTCAAGGCTATGGGCAAGAAACAGGGAGGGACCCCAAACATTAGGTTGATTAAGGGCAACTATAGCTTTGGGCGCCAAAGAGGTGGTTATAGAGAGCAACTTTAAAGGGACCAGTTTTAGTAGACTTAGTGACAAAAAGCCAGAGGAAGTTGAACTATGTGGGGGCGCGGTAGTGGAAGGACCTTTGGGCTAGGAGGTTCTTGGTACGGGGCACCAGAAAGGTGGCCTTAACTGAGCTACGGGTGGCAACAGATGGGAATGCAAGCCGCAGGGACGTGGTGACTCCTGGGGGTGGGGGGAGAGTCCTGGCAGAGATTTTTTGGCAAGTAAGCAGGTTTGGTAGCGCACGTACTCCTCCAAGGTGAGCAGGTTGGCGGTGGAATAGAGCAGGCAAGTATGGATGCGGAGGGATGCACTGATCAGAAGCCTGCAGGCCTTGTTTATCAAGGTCTGGATTCTGGTGAGGGCGGTATTGTCGGCCGCAGCATAGATAGGTAGGTAGGCCGTAGTCCACTAGGGACAGGCGGACGAGTTGATGGCCAGTCAGAGAGCGGTTTGGGGGAGGCAATCTCTGTGGCGATAGAGAAGGCCAATCTGAGAGTTTATGGCTGAGGACAGGGTATTGATATGTGTGTGTGGAATGTAAGAGCCGAGTCGAAGGTGATGCCCAGGTACTTGCACGATGACACCTGCTCGAGAGGGTGAGCATTACTGGGGAGAATGCAGAGGGGGGGAATTTTGGGCCTTATTCTGGTGATGCAAAAAAAGCATAGATTTGTTTTTTTTTGAGGTTAATGACCAGCTTTTGCTCAAGGAACCACTTTTCGGCTTGGTTGAATGTGTGCTGCAGGGATTCCTGTAGAGATGCGGGGTCAGGGTGGGAGGCAAGGAGAACCGCATCATCAGCATAGAGTAGCATATTGCCCGAGCAGGAGCTGGGGAGGGTATTGAGAAATAGACTGAACAGAATGGGGCCCAGGATCGAACCCTGGGGGCCCCCTGAGCGAACAGGCAGGGTACTGGATAGGGTGCCGTTTACCTTCACGCTCTGTGATCTGGCAGAGAGGTAACTGGTGAACCAAGCCAGTGGGCCAGGGGAGAAGCCAAGTTGGTGGAGGGAGTCAAGTAGGAGGGGGTGACAGACAGTGTCAAAGTCCTGTGAGAGGTCAATGAACAATGCACCCGCAACATGACCAGAGCCGAGAGCAGAGTGGAGGTGCTGGGAGAACTTCAGGAGGGCTGTACTGGTGCTGTGTTCAGGGTGGAAGCCATGCTGTTCTGGACACAGCAGATCGTATTTGGCCAGATACTCGGAGAGCTGAATGGCCACGATTTTTTCTAGTGCTTCGGAGAAAGGGGGGAGAATGGAGATGGGCCTGAAATTGTTAGGGGAGGTTCTATCTCCACTCTTATGGATAGGGGTGATTTCTGCAATTTTCCAGGCACTGGGAAATTGACCAAGATATAGTGACCAGTTTAAAAGGTTGGTGAGAGGGGTTAGTACAGTATCTAGGACTAATCGGAAAATCCTGGAGTCCAGGGGATCACAGCTGGGGTTGCTAGCTAAGGCTTTTTGCAGATGAGGCCTGGCTTCAAGGGGTGATATGGCACGCAGGTAGAAAGGGAAGGGGGCGACCCGAGGTGGGGGGGTGGAGGCAGGGATAGGGTCGAAGAAGTAGTTGGGGAGGACAGAACTTAGATCTGAAAAGCCATATTGAGGCACTCAGCTATGCGGGGAGGATCAGTAGTGACGGTACTGTCTGTGGAGAGTAGTGATGGTGGGGGGGAATGGGTCTTTCCATTGAGCTCCTTCATGTTGTCCCAGAAGGCACGGGATGAGCCCCAAGTGGATTCAAAGGTGGCTTGATAATATCTGGCCTTAGCCTGCCTTATAGCCCAGGTGCACTTGTTACGTGCTGCATTATAGGCTTGTCTGTCTGCCAGTTTGCCTGTCTCGACAGCAATACGCCAGAGATTATCTCTTTGTTTCAGTGTTTGGATGAGGGATGGGGAGATCCATGGGGCATTGTGTCTCTTGGTATGGATTCTGGTCAGGGGGCGAAAAGGTCACAGGCCTTGTTGAGGGCACTGGAGAAATAGGCTAGGGCAGAGTCAATATCTGTTGCGAGTAGGATTGGGGACCAGTCAAGCTGGGCTAGGTGCGTTTTTAGCTTTCTGAGACCCCTGGGGTGAAAGCACCAGCGCGAGGTGACCTGGGACACTGGTTTTTGTGTGGGGGATGACCAGTAGCAGAGGACAGGAGAGTGGTCACTAAGAGAGTCTGGTAGTACAGCAATATCCCTGATTTTATGGGGCAGTTCGACAGAATTACATTTAGGAGGGTGCTGGAGCCACCTGACTGGTTAAATCTAGTGGGTGAGGTAACTAGTTGGGTCATATCTAGGCAGCGAAGGAGTCCCTGATATGGGGGGTAGTGGTACTCAGCCAATTGACATTAAGGTCACCTAGGATGAGCTGCTCTGCCTTGTGTGGGAGTGTGGTAAGGTAATCAATGAGGGAGTGGACAGCTGGTCCCTGGTCCCTCGGGGGTATGTAAGAGACTGTGAGAAAAAGAGGGCCCCTGGCTGGGTCAGGGGTAACCTTGAGGGTGAGGGCTTGGGCACTAAAACTGAGGTTTGTGGGCAGAAGGCATGGCCTAAAAGTGTGTCATGCATAAAGACTGCACACCCGCCGCCACGTTTGCCTATACGGTCTTTCCCGAACAGAGTGTAGTCAGGGAGGGAGATAACCGAGTCGGGAGTTTTTCTCAAGAGCCAGGTCTCAACTAGTGCTATAACATCAGGACGGTGTTGTACAGCCCAGCACTGGATAGCGGTGGACTTTTTTAGGAGGCTGCAAATATTCATGGATGCAATGCTGAGGCCAGTACTAGAGTGGGATGTGGGGTGGCTAGTTGACAACGGCCCGGGTTTGGGGTGTATGTTCCCGGAGAGCAGAAGGAGTAGAGCAATTAATCTGATGAGCGGTCTGTGGCGACCAGGACCCATAGTCAGGTACCGATACGAGGTTTATACCACCTCAGTGTACTAGGTACCGATAAATCTGTTGTCTGAAGCTCGAATTGTTTCTCTTTTGCCTGAAATGCTGACTGTGAAAAGCTGCACTAGGCAGTTGTGATGTCATCAGCATTGTCAAAGCTGCTCTGGGATTGGTTGAGTACTGCATTGTATGAAACTAACCTTCAAGGTATCAATTATGGCAACTACAGATATGTTGAGGTCAGCTACAACCATATCACACATCAGCTGGTATCTTGTCATTTTTATCTCCCATTATAATCCCGCTATGTATTAACTGAACATTCAAATGTTTACACACCTGACAAGAGCACATGGGATCCCTTACATTGTCATACTCACCACATATATGCTATTAGAGCTTTCAAACTCTTACCTTCCAAATTGGGAACAAGGCTTAAAAATCAGGAGCAAGTGACCAAAATCCAGGGACACAGTTTGGGAAAAAAATATTAGTATTAGCTCCAGCTGTCTGCTATTGTGCTACACGGTGTAGCTCAGTCTGAAAACGATTTTCTGAAGAACTAATAGACTGCAACACTAACGTCTGACTGGCAGGTTTTATGCTTCAGATCCACGCTTCACTTACAAAAATAACAGTCTTAGGAGAGACAGAGAAAATGTTGAGGCAAAAGCAGGACATCCCTGAAAATCAGGGACAGTTATCAGGGATGAAAATGTCAAGCAATATTCCTGTACAGGACATGCCCCCACATAATTCACATAGCACATACATCTCCAAGAAATCTCTCTACTCACAAAACACCAATCCTAGCACAGTTTACACTACCTCCACACACTTACAACAAACTGTCCCCCCAGTCACCCACTCCGCTACCACTGACGTGTACATTTGACAGTGTACCTAGGCTGCTTCCCTCCCCCAGACTCACCCCTGCTACCTCTGGTGAGCATAATCAACAACATCAGCAAATGGCCATTCCCTCACCCCCCCCACACTACCCAGTGGAGACACAATCCCTGGCCTTTCTTCCTTGCTCCTGTCTCTAACACTACAATGCCTCGCACTAAGTGCTGTTAATTTACTATGTTAGACTCCTATGTATCAGTGAAACTTATTTAGTTTTTGTTGACCGGGTACGTGTACTAGACAAATCCTGCCTATTTTCAGGCACGACTCGGGGAATACAGATGAATGCCAACTGACCTTGAACCAGATTAAGCTGTTGGTGGTATTTTTTTTTCATTAATGGAGGAAATTTGGCCAGAGTACCGGGGAAATTCCCCTGCTCTTTTCAAGAAGTGCCATGGGATCTTTAACATCCACCTGAACTACCACCAGAACAGGCAGATGGGACCTCGGTTTAACATCTCATCTGAAAGACGGCACCTCAGGAGTGCAGCACCCCCTCATGCTGCACTACAGTGTCAGTATTGGGATATTAACCCAAGTGCCTGGTGTGGGGACAGAACCAACAGCCTACTGATCTCCCGGCCTCAGAGGCGAGTGTGCTGAGCCACTGAGCCACTGACACTGATTATAAGTATGTGCGACCCTTTGTAACCTTATTTTGTAGCCTAACTGTTGTGTTAATGTTGTCTGTATCTGTTTGTTTAATGGACTTGGAACCTTTGAAAACGAGTCCTTGACTCAAAGGTATAATCCTAAACTGAAATAAATAAATAAATAAATAAAATAATTCATTTCTTGGTTATTAATCTTGACAGGCAACAGAATAGCCGGACTCACACGGGTTTTGGCTTCAACTCCCAATCTACAGTCTACGAACCCAAGTAACCCTGGACAGCACACACGGAGATGTCCAGTTAGATCTACTGATGTGCAGAGCGATCCTATCTGGCTGAGGGAAGAAATGAAACTGGTACTTCTCATGGGGGGGGGTGGACCAACAACAACATGATCTACTCTGCCCCTCTATCTTAGTAAACATCACTGGGAAGGGGGTATCATCTGTCCGCTCCAGCCATAACAAGGTACAGCAGCAGCAGCACAGCCCATCGTCACTGGGGGTACAGGGGACTTGACATTCGGTGCTGAGAGTAGTGCGATGGCTCTATGGGGAGCCGAGTATATGAGGGACAGGGTCCAGGGAGAGGGGCAAAGGGCTGCTGAATGGGAACTTACCAGTGTTTGTGGACCCCTTCATAAACGGGGGGGGGGCACCACAGAGACGTGAGTCGCATTATCAAAATGACAAATGCACAGCAGCATCCGTCTCTCAGAGTGCCATGACAGATAAATCGCTGCCTGCGCTGCAAAGTCCAGAAGGAGGCTGGTGAGGGGGGCTGGATCTGGATGCGAGTGCAGCAGCCAGCCGCTTCAGTGCCTGGACTGCTCGGGGATCGAGAGGAAGGGTTGGGAGGAATACTTCTGCTGCATCGACCAATCATAGTTCGCCCCTCCCATTCCACCAACGACACCTGCGAACAAAGTTATCCGGCGGCTGGTGGGAGAGAGACTTTTGTGTTTGCAGGCAGTTAGGTCCTTCTGCAGCCAGAGAGGCTCTGGGTGACTGCTGGAATGTGGCTCTAAGTGCTTCAAACCGAGAAAGGGGCTGCCGCAAAGACTACAGACTACTCAAAACTTTCTGCAGAGTTCTACAGGGATGACAAGATCCCCCTACCCGCGGATGGTCTTGCAGGTGCTTAGCCAGATTTGTAGCAAGCAGATTCAAGCTTGCACGGTCCGCTGCAGTGCTGCTGTTTCAAGACTCTAAAGGAGCAAGCTTTTCAGAACTAGAGAGTACTGAGCTGTGGTCTTAACTTGTACTGGAGGCTGCTGGTCATGGATGCTGTCCTTTTAAGGAGGTGAGCTGCAGGGTATAGAGCAAAGGGCATGTTCTGAGCTCCATTCTTGCCCATCCAAAGCTGCCTTGCCCCTGCACGGACAGAGCTTGCCTCAGAAAAAGCAAAGCTGGCTGGGGGGGGAGAGGGGAGATGAACTCCCAAGTCTTGTAGGACCCTGGTTCACTGAGTGGAAGGGGATGTTAGTGCTCCAACCTTGAGAAAGAACCGAGGAAGGAAAGAAAGCGGGGGTCTTACTGGAACAGAGTCACCTGCAATGTCCTTAAAAAGAGAAGATTACCTGATTTATACCAATAGCAGAGGGTAATTTCTTCAGCTTGTTTTTCTCTATCAAGAAAAGTTGATCTAAGAAATATGCAGATGGTGTAGCACCTACAGTGACATCAGGCTGAAATAATTCTAGGTGTTGCAGTCAGTCAGCATTGCTACATTTTGAGGCTGAGGAAAAGCGATGTTGGGGGTCTCGCTAAGCCTTGGCATCAATGAGTCTCTCCTGTTTCCCAATGATTCCTAGATGGACACATACAGTAAGCGGTGCCCCAACAGCACGAACTCCAGAAGCCCCCCTTTCCTTGTCAACGCCTGGCTGGTTCCCCTTTTCTTTGCCATACTGATGGTGGTGGGCTTGGCTGGCAACTCTTTGGTCATCTATGCAATTTCCAAGCACACCCAGATGAGGACGGTGACCAACTTCTATATTGGTAAGTCCTGGATGGCTACTTATGGCCAATGGCTACAGGAGGGGGGTGGGACTGCATGCAGTTCTTTGGGGTATTACATGCAGCATCTTATTACATTACTGAAAATATTGCTTTAGATAGCCTAGCCAAAGGACCCAGCAGCCAACACATTTGACTAATCTGGGGGAGTGGGGTCCTGTCCATACGTGATCAATGTTACTTTACAATTTTAAAATGGGTAAGAGAAGCTAGGACCTGTGATTGGTTAGTATAACACTGTGTGTTGTTGCAGCACAACAGCACAGGTCAGACATTTAATGTTCTGGACCTCATTACTCAGTTTTTTAAGATAAAAATCAGTGCAGCCATTTTATAATCCCAATAAGGCCCTCCAGGGTGTGCATAATTGTAGTATAATGGCACTTCTCAAGTGCATAAGGCACTTGGCACTGATTTGTGTCTTACTTCCTGAGGCGTGGCATTATCCCACAGTAATGCACATTCTCTCATGCCTTGTTGCTTAAATGAGCACTGTCCCTGGGCTTCAAAGCTTTGGAATCATTGTACAGGGCCTGTCCTATGAAAAGGAAAGAACCATTGGTCTGCAAAATTCTGTCTCCCCCACCAGATTGGTGGGAATACCCTGTCTCCCTTTTTTCTTTAAAGTAACTAGCAAGCCCAGATGTTAAAGGCAGTTATAATATAGACTTTGACAGCCGATAAGGACCGCTTGGCCCACCCAGTCTGCCCATTTCCCTACCTATTGGATAAGCTGCAGATCCTAGTTAACCAACAGCTTACTTCTTCCTAACCCCCACAAGAATTGTGAGAATAGTATTATCTAATACCATCGGCTCTGGGAGTTTGTTCCACATGCAGGTATTCACCGCTCATTCCATGAAGTAGTCCTTCCTGGTATTTCCTTTGCATGTTTCTGTGTTCAGTGACATATGCAGGAAAACTGTGTGATACCTGGTGGAGCATGTTAGTATTGCCACGCTGCCAGGATGGAGGGATGCATTATGGAGTCGTCACTGCCTCCCATGTGGCAGTGTGCAGAATGGTGCATTGGGACCAGTGGTAGTTCCAGGTCACTTGCATGCCTCTGGGCTCTTGCTGGTGATGTCGGCAACATGTGGCCCTGACCCCAGTGGGCCAGTGGTGCACCCACATGTGGCTGCCAAGACAGGTGTGGAATGAATGGCAAGGGTTTAGGAAACCGGACATTGCCATCAGGTACTATAAGCTTCCCCCATTCCTCCATACTCTCTTAGCCCAAAGCTCCTGCTACCTGGCTGCAGCCCTAGAGCTTGTCCTTGGGCCTGATATTTAATCAGTGAGGCCACTTCCTCCATCTCTGAATGGCAGTAGTAGCCAACCCTGGCCTCCTGGCAGTATCCATTCCTGGATGTCAAGCTGGAAATAGAAGTGGGTGTGGCTTGCATGAGATTGTAACCTATCCCGTGGCATCTTCACTTGGTGGGCTAGCACTAGCAACATGCCAGCACCTTGGATTGGGTACAACAGACCACTGCTGGTAACAGTGTATACAGCCACGCTAATCTATGCAGTAGGCTTGATGTGTAGAGTCTGTTATGTGTCCTTTGTTATACAAAGAGCTATGTTTGATCCAGTCCATCGGCAAGTCCCCCACCCCAAAAAAATGCAGCAGCTCAAAATAACTGGCCAAGGCCAGCTGAGGTATGAGGTTTCCTGAGATCTGTTAGTCACTCTTTCATTTACTATGGTGCAGCTACAAACCAGGCTTTTGAGAATGGAGAGCAGGAGACATCTAACCTTTAACCTGCAAAATCTTTTGCATTTGCTGCTGCATGACATTTCTGATGTTCAGAGCATAAAGGCTTCAGTGCAGTCAGTATTGGGCTGTCCTCTGAACTGCCCAGCATTTTATTCATCTGAACAGATTTCTTTGGGGGTTGGGAGGGGGTGTCAAAAGTAAGGGACTATCTCTTACCATTTCATCACCCAGACATCAGATCTGCTAACTCAAAGTGGGGAACACAGTAACCCCTTTAGGTAGATCTCAGAGTGGTGTCTGGAATTTACACCTTGACCCTCATTGGCTGCCCTGTGAGGTACCGCAGGGGTTGGTGCTGTCCCCTATGTTATTCGCGGTGTATATGCTTCCATTGGGGGACATTATAAGACAGTATGGGCTGAGTTTTCATTGTTATGCTGATGATTCTCAGCTCTACCTGTCTTTTATGCCTGATCAGGAGTCGGATTCCATCACGATGTTTAACAACTGCCTCCTGGAGATTCAGGATTGGATGAGTGCTAGTTGGCTTCAGTTGAATTTCAGGGAAAACTGAGGTGTTGGTTGTGGACCCTGGAGGGAGGACAACAGGGCCTTGGACTGGGATCCCTCGGGTTTATATCTTGGGGGGGCCCTGTTTCTTGCCTTTGGTCAAGTACGTAACCTTGGCGTGATTTTTGACGAAAGCCTGACTATGAAGATGCAGGTGTCGGCTGTAGTCAAATCTGCCTCCTTTCATCTGAGGAACATTGCCCGGGTGAAACACTTGGTTCCACGGGAAGATCTTCCCATCTTGGTCCACGCCTTTGTCACCAGCCGTTTTGATTACTGCAATGCCCTCTATCTAGGGCTGCCGGGGGTGGATATCCGCCGCTTGCAGCTTGTACAGAAAGCGACGGCCAGGTTGTTGATGGGAGTTTCACGATCTAGCCATATGACACATGTGCTGCATGATCTGCACTGGCTGCCAATACAGTGGCGGCTCACCTTCAAGGTCGCGTTATGGACCTTTAAGGCCCTACGTGATTTGGGACCCCACTACCTGAAAGAGCTCTTGGTGCCTTATTGTCCTGCCCGTTCTCTTCGCTCCTCTGACGAGGGATTGCTAGGGTACATCTAAGGATGTCTGGAGGTAGATCTTTTTCCTATATGGCACCAACTCTGTGGAATTCTCTACCTCATCAGACGCGAGAATGCCTAACTGTTGAAAGTTTTAAAAAACAACTAAAAACTTTCCTTTTTGCTCTAGCATTTGCCGGTACATAATAAGTAAGAGTATTGTATGACTGTTTGATTTATTGTTTTGAAATGTGATTATATTGATTTGACTTATTGTAAAAGCGCCCTGAGCTTGGGACGGGTGCTTAATATAAATAAAATGTACTTACTTACTTATAGGATTATGGGGATATAAACTGTGAAGGGGGTGCGGGCAGGTTAAAACTAGTGATCTCTGATGAAATCGGTGTACAATGTGGAAGGACAGGTTTGCCCCGTGGGGACAATGGAATTGGAGCATACTGTATTTATCATTATAAAGATGGGTAAAAAAAAAGTACTGAAAGCTGATTGGTCTAGAGGCTTTTCCAACCGTGGGGTTCTCCCAGTATAACTTCACAGTCGGAAACTAATCTAAAGAAAAACCTATGTAAAAATCTTTAAATCATACACAATCCATTTTATAATTACAATAAGGCACTCCAGCGTTCACATTATGTTGAATAATGTTACTTCTAGGGGGTGGGGTTGAAGTCACTCGGCTGCACGTCCTGATTCACAACGTATCCAGGCTGTGACATCCTAGCATAACACACACCCTAGCATGCCTTATTGATTAAACAGTGCAGTGAAGCTGGGCCTAATTACACAGAATATTAATGTATGGTGGTTCCCCCCCAACTGTCTAGGGGTATCCGGATGTTACGGTCACCTGAGAGGGGGCCCTACACCAAGAAAACACAAAGTCCACTTACTTGACCTCTGGTGATCCACTGGCACACTGCATACGTCCTACACACTAATACTTTAGGACTACTACTGTTTTAGATTAAGCTGTAACTATCACTAGACACCTTCTGCCTGCATACCTAAAGTGGCATCTACCTCTCTAGTGGGCATCACTGTTAATACACATTTACCACTTTTCCCTTTTGTAACCATTTACTTGTAGCTCCCTCTGGAGCTTTGATCTGGTCCCTGGCACCCTGTGGAAGAAAATGAAATACCCCCACACATAAACAATTCACTGTTATCTTTACTAAGATCATCCCACCCACTGGTCATTTTTCACATTTTCACAAGAACATCAAATCATAAAATGATCCATTTCCCCACATTTCTTCACTTTGAAATCCCCACCCCCCAAAGCGTAGTGTCTCTAGTCCCACAGAGGTACAGCCCCACTTGGCAAAAGTCAAGCAGTAAGAGTTCCCTCTTAATGTCACTGGGTGTTAGATCACATCCACATGGGGCAGTGGTGGGAGGCAGTATAGCACAGTGGTTTAAGGCTCTGAGCTGCAAATCTGGTGACATCCAGCAGACCAGACCAGACCAGACCTGGGTTTGAATCCCACTGCTTCCACTTGCATACTGTGTGACCCTGGTCGCACCTGTAAAAAAGCTTTCAGCTTAGTGGGCTACTCCTGGTTAAACAAAACATTCCACAAGGTAAATGTGTCTCATGCTGTCCCAAACCGTGCCTCACCTGTGCAATAAACGAAAAATTGTACATCACCATTTCTGCAGAGAGGAGTCTAGTAGTAGTGGGGAGGTCATCTTGCCCCTGTACAGGACCCTGGTGAGACCGCACATAGAGTACTGCATGCAGTTCTGGCACCCCTACTTGAAAAGTGACATCAAACTACTGGAGGGGGTACAGTGCAGGGCAACAAAAATTATCCTGGGGTTGGGGAACAGACTATTTGAGGAGAGACTAAGAGAGCTCAATATGTATACCCTGGAGGAAAGAAGGGGAGAGAGGAGATATGATTGAGACCTTCAGGTACCTGAAGGGTTTCACCAGAGTAGACACCAGGTGTATGTTCAGTCTAAAGGATGGAAGGGAAACCAGAGGACACTCTATGAAGTTGGAAGGGGGCAGGTTCAAGAGGGAACGGAGGAGGCACTATTTCACAGAAAGGGTGATGGCAGGGTGGAACGCACTGCCACAGGAAGTCATATCACTGCAGAGTTTTGGGGGCTTCAAGAGGGGGTGGGACAGATTCAAGGAGACAGTACAAACCGGGAGGGGGCACAAGATGGATGGGAGGGCTTATGAGGGAGGGGGGGCAGCTGCAGTCTAATGGACTGATGTGCTTCACACTCGAGCAGACTAGATAGACTGAATGGCCTGTATCTGCTGGCAATTTCATATATTCACATGCCTCAAGCCTTCAGTCCCATTGGGATGCTGGGTGTCTCTGCCACTGGGTGATCTGGGTGGTGGGTCTTCTTCCAGGAAGGGCTTGGTCTTATGAGACTTCACAAAGTCTTCAGGGCCAGGGATCCCCCTTGCCTTGCAAGGCTTGGTTGCGTTGAACAGTTGCAAACATTTGAAACTGTAACTGGTAAGCAACAGGCCAGATCAGAAGGAGAGTGGGCGTTCTTCACTCCTAATGGGAGCAGTCTGGCCACACTAGGCTACACTTCATCCGAGGAGCTATAAAAGTAAAATCTGGGGTCAGGCTTTGTACAGGGTCACCTTGGCTATCCACTGCATCCCCCAGTGGCAGGCAACTGTGCCATTTATGTTTTTTATCACAGCATGGGTCTTGAAGAGGGTCAGACTCTGATAGTCCCCACTTATCATGGTCTCCACTATCCGGTTAGCTTTCCCTCGGCTGGCAACATCACTGGAGTATGAGTACATTATACCAGGCTTCTTCCAAGTTTTGTCCAAGATGACTCTTCTGACCCACTCTTACCTTTTGGTTTTTCTATCTGATCCCAGATTGCCTCAGAAATGTAGGGATGGTTAAGTTCTGGGTAATCAGCCTTCATCTTATGTCTTTATGATCTTTTCTGCCTGACTCCACTCAGGCAGTGATCTTCCACATGTGGGGGCCTGTCCAGGGGGTAGCCAGATATCATTATGCTATTTCCTCAAATACTTGTGCATTTTGCTGGACCTATGCCCACCAGGGTAAGTCCTTACTGATTTCATCTGCTTTCTGTGGGCTTGGAAGTCACCCCACTGAGAATTTCCTGCCATTTAGCTGAAGTGAGCCCCCTTCCCTTATTGGGGATCTTTGGAGAGGCCTGTACGTTAGAGGTGGCAGATGGTAACCCTACCGGGATTCCTCTTCCCACTGGTGGGTTTCTGACTGGAGCAGAGACCTTAGCCTGATCCCCCACTGAGGGTGCAGGAGGGAATTTTGGGGTGACGGTGTTTTCCTCCTTCAGTGGGTGGCAAAGTCCAAGATGAGGATACTGGATTCACTTGACTGGGGACTGTCAGCCTCACCCGAGGGGAACATTCTTCGGGCTCCTCTATGTCCTTGCTCCCACTCTTCTGATTAATCTTCCTTCTCAGCCTTTAATGTCTGTGCAAGTCACTTGGCTCCAATAACAGTGGATATGCCCCCATCTTTACAGGCGCCTACATATGCTACATCCTCCCCCTGGGCATTACATCTGAAGCATGCCAACATTTGTTCCCCTTTCCATTTTACCTCTAATACTTTGTGCTTAAAAGGTCCAATAGGGACCTAGGACTGTCACCTCTGACTCTGTGCTTGTTTCCTTCCTCAGCCATTCTTGGTTGTAGTTAACTGCCCCAACTGAGGTTTATTCAGCAGTCCTTTTTTCTGCAACAACAAGGGAATACCCCTGTCATTTCTCTGTCCTGCACAGCCTCAACATACTTAAATAAACAAGCATTTGTCAATGCCGAATGTTTGCTTGCTGGCATTGGCAGTGGTAGTGTAGAAGTTACAGAGCTGCGTAATAGGAATGGCAGTGAAGTATTGAACTGAAGCCAACCCCACCACCACCCTGCAGAGAGTGACAGGCATTGGGGTGTGCCTTTGGGTCGTCAGGCATAACGGCCACGCCATTTCACACACCCCACCCTGCAGACACTGACAAGTGTCACGGTGTTCCTTGGGGTCTTTGGCCCTTATGCGCACCCCATTCCATTAGGAAATACGGTTAGATGAGTGCGATATAGGAGAATGGGGTGAACTTTGGGGCCGAAGAGTCCAAGGCATACCTCGATGCCTCTCACTGGCTGCAGGGTGTGGAATGGTATGAGCATTACAGGCAAGAATCCCAAGTCACACCCCTGATGCCTGTCATTCTCTACAGGGTTGGGCGTTATGGTTGGAAACCCTAATACCTCAGGCATTGGTTGGTATTTTCACTCCAAATTTTCAACATGGTTTTTTTGTGACCCCACCTCATGAACAGTGGCAATATCAGTTTGTTAGCCGAAAGCTGCTTATGCACAGTGACTACGGCATTTAGCACCACAGGTGCAAAAACATTCTGAACAGGATGTAAAAAATGACAGCTGTACTGTTCATGGGGAGGTGTAAAAAATGGCAATGTTGCAAATCTGCATTAAAAATATAAAAAAAACTGGTGAAGTCACGAGCGTACATAGAAACTGTGCAATGCACACCCGTAATATAATTAGGTTGGGGATTTTTTACAGCAGATTGTCAACTCAGGCATTTTGGTGCCTCCGATCATGAACAGTGTCACTGTGATTTTCTTTATCTATCCCGAACAATGATTTCCCACAGCGACCACGCATCTCTGCGCTGAAAGTGTGAAAACACATTTCGGCCATGTTGTAGAAAATGACAGCTGTACTGTTCATAAGGAAGTGTGGAAAAATGCCACTGGTGAAAATCTGGACTGAAAATATTACAAAGTCATGAACTTACAAGGGTGCGTGGAAACTGCGCAATGCTCACTTGTAACACAGTCATTTTATGGACTTTTGTCGCCAAATTTTCAACATAGCCATTTTAAGACCTCTGTTCATGAACAGTGTAACTGTGATTTTAAGTAATCTGTCCCAAACATTGCTTTTGCACACCAACAGCACCATTGTGCGCTACATGTGCGAAAACACATTTTGGGCGACATATGAAAATTGGCAGATGTACTGTTCAGAAGGAAGTGTAATAAAATGGCAATGTTGAAAATCTGCAGTGAAAATATTAAATTTGCAAACTTACGAGCATGCATAGGAACTGCACAACGCACGCTCGTAAAACAGTCATTTTTAGGAATTTTTTCACCAAATTTTCAACATAGCCATTTTAAGACCTCTGCTCATGAACAGTGTCACTGTGATTTTCTTAATGTGTCCCATACATTGATTTCGTACATCGACTGCGCCATTGTGCGCTACATGGGCGGAAACACGTTTTGGGTGAGATGTGAAAAATGACAGCCATACTACTCATAAGAAGGTGTGGTAAAATGGCAATGTTGAAAATCTGGAGTGAAAATATTGTAATCACGTGAACTTACGAATGCGTATGAGGAACTGCGCCAACGCACGCCAGAAACAGTCATTTATAGGAATTTTTTCACCAAATTTTCAAGATAGCCATTTTAAGACTCTGCTCATGAACAGTGTCACTGTGATTTTCTTAATTTGTCCTGTACATTGATTTGTCAGACATTCGACGCGCCATTATGCGCTACATGGGCGGAAACATGTTTTGGGGAGATGTGAAAAATGACAGCTATACTGCTCATAAGAAAGTGTGGTAAAATGGCAATGTTGAAAATCTGGAGTGAAAATGTTGAAAATTTGCGAACTACGAGCGTGAGTAGGAATCGTGCAACGCCTACTCATAAAACAGTAATTTTAGGAATTTTTCACCAAATTTTCAAGATAGCCATTTTAAGACCTCTGCTCATGAACAGTGTCACTGTGATTTTCTTAATTTGTCCCGTACATTGATTTTGCACACCGACTGCGCCATTGTGTGCTATGTGGGTGAAAACATGTTTTGGGTGATATGTGAAAAATGACAGCTGTACTACTCATAAGAAGGTGTGGTAAAATGGCAATGTTGAAAATCTGGAGTGAAAATATTGAAAATTCTTGAACTTACGAGCGTGCGTAGGAACTGCGCAAGCACACTGCTAAAACAGTCATTTTAGGAATTTTTTCACCAAATTTTCAACGATAACCATTTTAAGACCTCTGCTCATGAACAGTATCACTGTGATTTTCTTAATTTGTCCCGTACATTGATTTCGCGACACCGACTGTGCCATTGTGCGCTTCATGGGAGGAAACACGTTTTGGTGAGATGTGAAAATGACAGCTGTACTACTGCATAGAAGGTGGTAAAATGGTAATGTTGAAAATCTGGAGTGAAATATTGAAAATTCTTGAACTTCTGACGTGCGTAGAGGAACTGCATAGCGACGTCAGAAAGTCATTTTTGAATTTTTCCACCAAATTTTCAAATAGGCTTCCTCGGAGAGCCCATCTTATGAACACTGGCAGTGTCGTTTGGTTAATCGAGCCTCTGAAAGGTGATTGTCGCAATGACTCGCAAATCACCCTTCGGCCCGAAACCGCCATGACAGTGACAGCATTAATGAGAAGGTCCCAAAACCCCATGTTGAAAATTTGGTGCAAAATTCTACAAAATGCCTGAGATATGCAACAAAGTTGAAAAAACCCTTTCAAACAACATGAAGTCTTGCTATAGTATGACATATGCAGTTTGTCCCAACCTTAGAACTGCTCCGGAGGTGAAAGAGTTGAAGTCCATGCCAGGCATGGAACTTAGAGCTCGAGCTCGGTTGAAAATTCTATCTGCTGTTCTTCAAACTTAAACTGTCAGATTCTTTACTCTGCCTCACTGAACAGTCGCTCCGAAGATTCCTCCTTCTGCTCGGTTCATTTTGTCGGTTAAAGTATAAAAGTTTTCGGTTTTTTAACCGAAATTAAACTGCAACCGGTCGGTTCAAGCTCTATCTGTGGTATTGTGAGTACTAGATAGGTTTTACATTTTATTTTTGTGTGGAACTTGTAAACATTTTCATCGGTTCGGTTTGAACCGATCAAGTTACTTCTATTACATTACAGTCTTTTAGAAGTGCGGTTCCTGGTTCTTATCGGTTCTAAAAAAAACAGATTTAATTACGTTTTTTTCCACGACCCGTGACACGGTTGGGAACCGATAAGGGAGTCTTGCTTGGCAGGTTGCCGTAAACGGGCAAGTTTTTGGTTAGGCTGGCACTATGTCTGAGAAACCCAAAAGAAAAACCGGGCCCACTGGGTTTCAGCACTGTGTTGTATGTGGGGAAGCCTTTGCCAAGGCTGACCCCCACACCACATGTGTTTATTGTCTGGGGTTTGACGACCTCAATTCAGACTGCCAGATTTGCAAGGGTTTTCCTGCAGATACCCTGGATAAGAGAGTTGGTAGACTCAGGGAACGGGAGGCCAAAAAGTCCGCTGACCCGGATGGCCAGCCCGGTTCGGTTTCAACCGAATCGAAGGGAGTGCCCTCTGACCAGGGCGATACTTCCTCGGGCAAAAGGAGAGCCGACTCTGAGGAGTTGGTTCCAACAAAGAAATCTAGAAAATCAGCTGGTGTGAAGTCAAAACTTCCCTCTCCAACTGCTGAAGAAATAGCTAAAGCAATAAAAATTGTTCAGTCACTCTCCTGGTTCCGACCGAACCGGCATCATCAGGTAAGCGCTCGGTTTGGTCGGTTCCTCCGGTTCAAGAGTATTATTTAGAGGAATTTTATGAACCAGAGGAGGGGGAAGAGGAGTATGAGGAGAGTGAATGTGGTTTTGAAAGTTTGAATGTGCCCATTGAACTGGACATCTCTCCAGACAGACCTTCAGGAGTGTCTCCCCCTAGGCTTTCTGAGTCCCCTTCTCATTTCATATTTTATAAAAAAGTGACTGAAACCCTCCAGCTCCCTATGAAGGAAGCTATGGATGATCAGGAAGAGCCTGATTTTGTAGAAATGATGGATATCCCAGAGTCTAGGAGACTGTCTATTCCTCTGCATAAATCTTTTTTGGAAACAGACAGTAAAGATTTTAAAAGCTCCTCACACCATACCTCCTGTTGATAAAAGAATGGACAAAAGGTATGCATTATCAGGCTCTGATATGGAGTTCCTTACACAACAATGCAGCCAAGTGGGGGTGGTGCAGGCTGCAGCCTGTGACAAGGCAAATGTTCCCTTAGCCTCTCACCCCCCTGACAAGGACTCCAGAAAAAGATAGATGCCATGGCAAAGAAACAGTACATGGCAGCTTCCTTAGGACTCAGACAGGCTAATTATATGGCTTATGTTGCTAGATATCAAAAATCCAGATGGGATACGGTTTTAGCTCTAGCAAAGCAGGTTCCTGGTCAGCTGGCAAAAGAGCTGGAGCAGGTGGCCGCTGATGGTATTGAGGCATCCAAGGTGCAATTCCATGCTGCAGTGGATTCTAATGATGTATCATCCAGAGTCATGGCTACATCTGTGGCTCTCCGTAGAATGGCTTGGCTCAGATGTACTAGCCTGTCACAGGATACCCAGACTAAGGCCATGGATTTCCCTGTTGTTGGCAACTCTCTGTTTGGGGAGCAAACAGAGAATTACATGAAGAAAATGGATGAATATAGGACTACCTATAGGAGTGCACAGGCCAAGGAAAGGCAAGTCACTCCCCAAAGGCAGCCTCCCAGGGGCAGGGGTAGGCCTTTTCATAGGCCTTTTTACCAAGCCCAGGCTTCCTCTTCAGCTTTTGCACAGAAGGGGTTCTTTAGAGGGAGAGGCAGAAGGGGTGCAGGCAGGCCTGCTTCCACCACTCAGCCTAAAGCCCCTGCCAAACAGGCACCCTGATGGGGCACCCAGGGCCGATTCTCCACTACCTGTAGGGGGCAGGCTGGCTTACTTTGTCCAGGACTGGGAGTCTCTAACGTCAGACAAATGGGTCCTGGAAGTAGTAAGCCAGGGACTGGTTCTCAGCTTCAAAAAATTTCCAAAGATGAGAATCAGATCCTTTCCACCTGCAAATCCTTCAGAGGCTTTTGCCCTGGAGGCAGAAGTCTCTACCCTCCTGGCTCTCAGAGCTGTGGAAAGGGCTGCACCCCTACACCAAGGCAAAGGGTTGTACTCCATTCCTTACCCCAAAAAAGACAGGAGAATGGCGGCCCATCCTGGATCTCAGGTATCTAAACAAGCACCTTTTAAAACCAAAATTCAAAATGGTGACTGGGAATTATTTTACCCTCTTTAAGGCCAGGGGACTGGCTAGTGTCCCTGGACCTCAAGGATGCCTATTTTCATGTTCACATCAGAAGCTCCCATCGAAAGTACCTCAGATTTGAACTGCCCTCAGGTCATTACCAGTTCAGAGCAATGCCCTTCGGCCTTAC
This sequence comes from Neoceratodus forsteri, assembly GCA_016271365.2. Lineage (NCBI taxonomy): Eukaryota > Metazoa > Chordata > Ceratodontiformes > Ceratodontidae > Neoceratodus > Neoceratodus forsteri. The sequence goes on from JADMNL010000031.1 coordinate 116,218,497, forward strand.
ATCTGCCCCAAGGGTATTCACAAAATGCCTGGCAGTAGCAGTTGCCCACTTAAGAAGGCAAAAAATTACCATCTTTCCTTATTTGGACGACTGGCTCATAGTAGGCCAGTCCCCAGACCAAGTCAGGTTACACCTTGAAGTAACTCAGCAACTGCTAACTTCTCTAGGTTTCCTTCTCAATCTTCCAAAGTCAGTCCTAGAGCCTGTCCAGCTTCTCACCTTCATAGGTGCAGAACTGAACACAAAAGAAGCCAGAGCCTTCCTTCCTCTGGAAAGGGCAAATACCCTTATTTCTCTGGCTTCCTCCTTCACCCTGCAGGTCTCTCGACCAGCAAGGCACTTTCTACAGCTCCTGGGACACATGGCTGCTTCGACAGCAGTAGTGCAGGGAGCCAGATTTCAGATGAGGGACATCCAGTTCCATTTGAGAGCCTTTTGGTCTCAAAGAAAGGACCCTCTAACCAAATTAATTCCAGTGACTAACCCTGATCCAGGCCCTTCAGTGGTGGCAGGACCAGGGCATTTGAGACAGGGGTCCCCTTTACCCCTCAGTCTCACTCCTTAATCCTTACTACAGATGCATCCCTATTGGGGTGGGGAGCTCACATGGGCGACCTCACCACCCAGGGATTGTGGTCCCCTCAGGAATCTCTGCTCCACATCAATCTGTTGGAACTCAGAGCAGTTTTTCTAGCACTTCAAGCTTTTTCCATATCTGTTCAGAACAAGGTTATTCAAGTCAGAACAGACAATGCCACCACAATGTGGTATATCAACAAGCAAGGGGGCACTCGGTCTATGGCCTTGTGCACCGAAGCAATGAAGTTGTGGTCTCTGGCTTACTCCTTGAACACCTCCTATGTAGCAGTTCACCTCCCAGGCAAGGACAATGTCCTGGCAGATGCTCTCAGCAGGATTTACCAAGGCCATCACGAATGGGCTCTGGATCCCCTAGTTCTGGCGGTGGTATTTGCCAGATGGGGCACACCCCAGATAGATCTTTTTGCAGCCCCAGACAATCACCAACTTCCCATTTTTTGTTGCAGGCCCCCAGTGTTGGGCTCAGTCCCCCTGGATGCCTTCCTTCTCAGTTGGGAAGGGAAGTTTCTCTATGCCTTTCCACCCTTCCCTCTCCTGTTCAAAGTGCTAGTAAAAATTAGGTCTCAATCCTGCAAGATGATTCTGATTGCTCCAGACTGGCCCAGACAGCCCTGGTACCCACTCCTTATGTCCTTAGCAGTCCACCTTCCCCTGTGTCTTCCCAGGAATCACAATCTGTTATCCTGTGCTCAGGGGAGGGTTTGGTACCCGAACCTCAAATCTCTCAATCTCAAGGCCTGGCTCTTGAAGAGTTAGAGTTTGCTGACCTACACCTTTCCCAAGGTGTATTGGATATTCTGAAGGCTTCTAGAAAGCCTTCCACCAGGGCTACTTATAATTCCAAATGGAAGAGATTTTTCCATATGGTGCTCTGGGAAACATATTTCCCCCAGAATCTGCTGACTTACCCACAGTCCTGGATTATATGGTTCATTTAAATACTTTAGGGCTGAGACCAGCTACCCTAAAAGTGCACTTGGCAGCCGTGTCTGCTTTCCTGTCAGCAGGTAAGCCCTCTTCTCTTTCAGCTCATCCTGTATTCTCCAAGTTTTTCAAAGGGTTGCTTCACACCAACCCCCCATTCAGGGATCCTTCCCCTGCCTAGGATCTTAATATTTGCATTGCCCAGCTTATGCAACCCCCTTTTGAGCCCTTGTCTTCAGCAGAGCTCAAGTACTCCACTTGGAAAACTGTGTTTTTGGTAGCCATCACTTCTGCCAGGCGCGCATAAGTGAGTTACAAGCATTATCAGTGGAGCCTGATTTTATCTCCTTTCACAGAGATAAGGTAGTTCTCAGGACTAACCGAAAGTTCTTGCCTAAGGTGGTTTCAGATTTCCACCTTAATCAATCTATATCTCTCCCTGTGTACTTCACTGACCATTCCTCTTCTGGTGAGAGGAGGTTGCACAGTTTAGATGTCAAAAGATCGCTTAGCTACTACATAGATCATACCAAAGGTCACAGGTTTAACTCCCTCCAACTGTTCCTCACTTATGGTGAGGTTGGCAAAGGGAAACCTGCCACTAAAAGATCCATAGCCAGGTGGATCGTCTCTTGTATCCAATTCTGCTATGAAAAACTGGGTAAAGTTCCTCCCTCAGGCCTGAGGCTCCCTCTACCAGAGGTACAGCTGCGTCTCTGGCTGCTGCCAGGGACATCCCTATCCTAGAGATATGTCAAGCAGCTACCTGGAAAACGGTGCACACTTTTACTAAGCATTACTCCCTGGACACCCAGGCTAGGAGTGATGCTCGTTTTGGCACAGCTGTGCTTTAGAGCCTATTTCCTAAGTAGGTTCTGTCCCTCCTCCATGGAGGTACTGCTGTGTAGTCTGCATATGTCATAATATAGCAAGACTTCATGTTGTTTGAAGAAAAAATTACTCACCTTAGTAATGTTGTTTCTTCTAATGGAGTCTTGCTATATTATGACCCCCGCCTGCCCCTCTCAGAACTTTACTCTTGGGGATGTGGGTGGGCAGGCAGGCTGGCACTTTTAGATGCCCACCTTGTTTTCACCCTCTTTGGGGTGATCTTTGTTTGTTTGTCATTTTTGGGTCTCCTGACTTGAGTCTTCATCGTGGCACCCAAAATGTGTTTATTTAATTAAGTAGTCAGTTGGCTAGTGTAGGTTTACAGCTTCCACACAGAGTCTTAGTGAGTTTTGCTCGTAAAAGATCTGACAGTTTAAGTTTGAAGAACAACAGATAGAATTTTCAACCGAGCTCGAGTTTCTAAGTTCCATGCCTGGCATGGACTTTAACTCTTTCACCTCCGGAGCAGTTCTAAGGTTGGGACAAACTGCATATGTCATAATATAGCAAGACTCCATTAGAAGAAACAACATTACTAAGGTGAGTAATTTTTTCATCTGTCCCATTATACAGCTTACTGGCATTTCCTCAGTTCGCGGTCGGCTTTGAAGAGTGCAGATGTGTTCCCGGCCCACGGAAGATCATCGCGCCGAGCTCCGGAGATAAGTATGGGGTGAGGGGAGGCAGGGTGCGCAGTGGGTGGGTGCGGGTTGTAGGGGGCTGGGAGACTGCGTGGGGACCGTTTTTCTTTACAGGTTGTTTTTTTATTAATTACTGGAACGCTTGCCACGCTGGGGTGGGCTCCTAGTGTGGCACAAGGACGGCTGGGGGGCATGGAGCCAATGGGGGATTGGGCATCTCTGTCGGCCATAGTATCTATCGCCACGCTGGGGTGGGCTCCCAGCATGACACCCTGTACTCTGGGGGGGGATGAGGACAGTGGAATCCCCCGTCAGCTATATCATGAGTTGCCACGCTAGGGTGGGCACCCAGTGTCACATGTGGAAGGCTTTGGGGGAGGGGAGCGCGCCACAGCTATACAGTGTGTGTAGAGGGCAGCACGGCATGCACGGCGGTGTGTGTGTGTGTGTGTGTGTGTGTGTAGGGGAGCGCGCATGAGCAGGCGATATCTGATCGCTGCTCACTGAAGCGTAGCTCCCCCTTTCAACTGTATGCCACTGCATTTTGGAGCTTGTCATAGACAGCTCCAGCATGCATTGGCAGACTGGGGCCGTGCCTGCCAACACACTGACTGAATAGGAAGAGGGGGTGACACACCTCCGAAAACTCGGATGATGGCACTATGTTTCTTAAACATGCGTGCAAGCAAACATAAAAAGACTCTCTGTGCTCATAAGATTTTTGTTTCTTTCAATGACAGTCCCACTCTCATATAGTTACTGCTCTGGTCTTTTCTTGTTGATAACCGCGCATCTCAGTTTAATCTCCACAATCCCTCACTGAACAATGTACATGTTTTGTTTTTCTAAATTCCATTCATCCTCAGTTTCACATACAATCTCCCTGTTTCCTGCTATCAGTTCATAAATTCCATGTACTAACAGAGTGGAGTATGTTTCTGTCTCCTTTCTCGGCTCCCACATGGGAAAATCAGTCTCCCTACTGATGAAAGGCTGTCCACACAAGAACATTGTGCAAAGAGGGTATTTTTCATGGCAACAGTTTTTTTTTGTAACTTTTAAAGCTGCTACTACTCAGCTATCACTCTGACACTGCTCACACTCTCACTTCGCTCAGCACACTGATAGCATGTTGTCCAACCTGCTGCCTCAAGTCATGACCCCAGTGATGACGTTTGACCAATTACTAGATGCCTTTTGCTTTCTGCATTTACATATTCATCAGGAACTCACATGCTGCTGCACAAGACTTTGAGCCGACATGTCGGCCAGCCCAAACACACAGCCTGCACTTCCCGCTTTCACTAACATTAGAATTTAATTAAAATCTTCAGCGCCATTTTTCTGCTCAGCTGGCACACTTAACATTGTTGTAACAGTCCAAAACCGCACTTGCCACCCTCCGAAATGTCAGAGAATCCAAACGGTACCTCAAAATCCCGGATGAGCCCCCAGTGTAGGGCGCCCCCACACCGTTGTCAAGGGATATCATAGATGTTATGGTCACCTGGGAGGGGCCCTACACCAAGAAAACACTAAGTCTACCTACTTAATCTCCTGAGCACTGAGGTGACCTCCGGGCATCCACTGGCACACGGCAGGGCTAACAAGGCTGTGTGCAAAAGGGGTTAGCAGAATTTGAAGGCATAACACAAATGTCCAAACAGGGATTATTTTAAAACAAAACAGGATCCTTTATTTTCCCAACTTGAGCTTGGATAAAGATGATATTTTTTATCCAGTTGGCAAAGTCTATTTCTGTCTCATTTGCACAGATAGACATTCTCCGGTCACATTTCCGTGGGCTGGCTTCAGCCCTAGTGGGATACTTCAGTTTCAGTACTGCACATATCCAAGGGGGCTATAGACTCAATGAATCCCACACCTCTGCAGCTTGGGTGGGAACTCCAAGGGCTTCTTCTAGCCAATTTTTGACACTTGCTAGCCATGCGACTACTTCACAGTTTCACTAGCTGGCACAGAACTGGCACCAACCTTATTCTGTGACATATTTCAGGAATCCACTCTGTCCCCCCTCAGAGCATATCCTTTCTTCACTTTTCAGCATATTTTCTTCATCTTGGGAGACCACAACACCTGTGCTCACCTGGGCATAGCTGAAGGTGCCAATAGACTCCACATATCTTTTGAATGTGGACAATTCGGCCCAAACTGACAACTTTCTGAGGTAAATACCTGTTGTCTGACAGGAATTTTGCATCATGTCAAATGCTATCCCTCTCTTGGGGGGGGGCACTGTAGAGTAGCACATAGTCACTTCACTTTTAATAAAGCTTAAACATCACCTCAGATCCTTGCAGACAGAACTCCCTGGCTCCAGCTTCCTCAAAAACAGACCTCTAACAACTTCTTCAGACAGATTTTTCTCCTGCTGGAGAGGGGCACCCCTTCCCCCTTTCAGAGGCTGTAGAAAATGGCCACCACCACGATCGGGCACTTTTTCTCGATGCCAGGTTCCACAGAGGAACTTACAGGGCAAGGCATAAATTTGTGCCGGAGAGTTGATTAACAGCATTGCTAAGCAAAATAAAAAATGATTAGCAATAATCAGCTGATTTATTTTTAATCGTATTTCTCTTTCTCCTCCTGCAGCCTGACCTGCGATCCTACAGCCACCGCTGCACTTCCCTTGAGCGACCCCGAAGGCAAGCCAACGCACCTGCTGGCATGTGCTGCCGTAGCTCCAAAAGGGACCTCCCCTAATCCCCGTGCCAGGCTAGGAACCAATACTGGCATGCAACCATGCACTGTGAGCCCTGCCGGGCAAGGAAATTGTGGCCATCAAGCTGCCACGGTCAATGCTCCTCCTTTTAGACCCCCCTGGAGTTCAGACGTGCAATTATGTTTGAGGTACGGCATGCCGACGTCTGCTGCACTCCACCCCTGATTGCACCAACTCTGACAATGCCCCCAATTGTCACCAGGGGCCACTACAGAGCAGTGAAAGCCCTCAACCCTCCCCGGGATAGGACAGCAGTCCTCCGGACGCTCAATTCTATCCCTCCCCTGACAACTCCTGACAACCTGGGCTCGCATCCGAACCCTGGTCGCCAGTGTGGCACGAGGTGTGGCATCCAGTGCCTCAACCCTCAGTGCCACCGGGGCGGCAATAATCAGCTGATTTTGAGAAGCAATTTCCTAAAATGGGTATTTTTACTTTAAATCATATAATTACTAATTATCAGTGTATATATTGATAAAGTAGCCATTGTACACATAGTTTTGAAACTCTTTTTATTTTATGCCATTTCTATTTTTTCTGAGATATGACATAATGATTTTGTAGTTAGGATCGTTTTACACAAAATGCCACCTATTAGGTGCTCAGATACAGTCATGTTGGGGGGGGCAGCAATTGGCACAATTTACAAGCTCATTTTTATGTTTGCTTGCACGCATGTGCAAGAAACATAGTGCCATCATCTGAGTTTTTCAGAGGTGTGTCAGCATCTTCCAATTCAGTCAGTGTGTTTGCAGGCGTGGTCACAGTTCTCCAATCACTGCTGAAGCTGTCTATGACAGCAGTTGAAAATGCAGTGGCATACAGTTGAAAGAGGGAGCTATGCTTCAGTGAGCAGCTCCTCCCCCCACACACACACAGATCAACTGTGTCGGTTGCCTGATAGGATGGTGTAGTCTTGTCTAGCTTAGAGAGACAAGCCACACATCATTACTTTAATAAACTGTTCCCTGCCAAAGCAGGACCACCAAAATGTGTGGGTGCCTAACAGTCCTTACACACGCCAGCTCTCCAAAGCACACCTTCATGGACTCCATGGTTTCTAATCCTCCAGAAAAAAAATAGCTCAGCATTTGATGTGAAAACTCAGACTTCGTTGTATGTGTAATTCCAAGCGTTTTCTCTTACTAGACTCTGTCAATGTGAACTCCCCGCTGCTAAAACCTATGCAAATGAACTTGAGCGTACTGTACTACCTGCAGCTGAAGCAAAGAACAGCCAGAATGCACAAAGGAGAACATACTGCTATGCATTTCAGCAGCAGCCAATGGGGGAGGTTTTCATGACTGAAGCACTTTAATGCGCCTTTTAGTGCTGTCATATACACACCCCTGTGTGGTAATTCACTAAACTGCACACTTAGTCTGGTAATGCAGCTTCAAAATATTTTTTTTTTCTCTGTATTGCCGTGAGCTGGCATTTAGATAGAATCACACAGCTTTTTCTCAGATCAGATGCTCAATGAAGTCACATCACCTTGTGACCCTAAACATCTTAGGATTGGACATGTGCCCTAACAAAATAGTGAAAACTAGGTATAGAAAAGAAAACACAAATTCAACCGTAGCTCACAATCAAATCCACCCTTTCTCCAGTGAATCTGAAGCCGCTTAACAGCCCACCCTGGGTGCTCATGCACCCTCCACCCGCACAACATATGGCCGACAGGGTGGTGTTGCATTTATTTCTATAATTTGATCCTGTTGCTGCCACCATACTGATACAGTAATACTTTTATGGCTCGAAAACTGCTTGACATTAGTCGAATTATAAATGGCATCCCTGTTTGACGCTGTGTGCGGAATATGGTGGTGCTCAAATTTTAAGCCAAGTATTACATGCAGATATGTTGTTAATGACTCATGTCACTTACCATTTTATACATCTATTGATTTTTTCAATTCACTTTTGCTGACAAATGTTGATCACAGGGATTCTGGTGTCACAATTCAGTTCAGCGACGTGTAACATCTTAGTGCAGATGCTAAGTAACTGTTTTGAAATGCTGAAAAAGTTAACAGTCATGAAAATGCATGAACTTCTTTCTTCAGTGTCTGGAGCTGTAGTGGTGTTATTGGCAAGTGCATGTCCCTTTGCTCCAGATCTATCAGTGAGATGTATATTCTGTGCAATGGACAGTGGCTGAATGTTATCAGCTGACAGTTTTAATTTCATTATCAACAGATAAATATTCAGGGCTTTGCAAATGCAACTTTTGCTGGTAGCACAGTTTCATGCCCCAAGTGTCTCATCAGTTAGTGGTTATATCTTAACCGGTGATCACAAAAGTATGAAAAGATTTGCCGCTGAGTAATGTAAATGCTAATCCACCTAAGCACCTTTAGGCTGCAAACATAATTTGAATGTATAGGGATTCTGGACGTGTGTATCACCGTGGCACAGCAATGGTTAATAAGTTTAAGCACATTCTCAGGACATTGTTTCACTTGCCCCCTCTCCCCACTACGATCCTGGTCACCTGAAATAAACCTGACATTTTAGTATCTGTTTTACATCTTGGCTCAGTTAGGCAATCAACGCTGTAAGAACATAAACGGACATATAAATGGGGACTATAAGAACATGGTCACCTGAAATGAAACTGACATTTTAGTATCTGTTTTACATCTTGGCTCAGTTAGGCAATCAGCGCTGTAAGAACATAAATGGACATATAAATGGGGACTATAAGAACATGCCATGGGTGCTTGTGCCTTAGTCCAGCTGTGCAACATCAGCCTGAAGCTCAGATAGGGCTTACTGTCTACCACTTTGTTCACCCCCATGTACCTGTACCATTTCACATCCTCCCTTGCCTTAGTCCAGCTGTGCTACATCAGCCTGAAGCTCTGGAAGGGCTTACTTCCTACCACTTTGTTCACCCCCCCCCAATGTATCGCTATGCTACATCAGCCTGAAGCTCTGGTAGGGCTTACTGTCTACCACTTTGTTCACCCCCATGTACCTGCACCATTTCACATCCTTTCTTGATCTACAGTGAGTGGATCCTTCATTCATACGTCACATATGCACGCACAAAAAACAAAAAACTGGTCTTCAAAAATTAAGTTACATTTATTATGTTTGTTATGTTTGCTTGCACGCATGTGCAAGAAACATAGTGCCATCATCCGAGATTTCGGAGGTGTGTCACCCGCTCTTCCAATTCAATCAGTGTGTTGGCATGCGCGGCCCCTGTAAGCCAATGCATGGTGGAGCTGTCTGTGACAAGCTCCAAAATGCAGTGGCATATAGTTCAAAGGGGGAGCTATGCTTCAGTGAGCAGTGATAAGATATCGCTTGCTCACACAGCTCCCCACACACACACACACACACGCACGCGGGCGTCGCACCCCCCATGCCTTGCGCACACTGTAGCGGCGGGGGTGCCCAATCCCCGTCGGCTGTGTAACTCCCCACGCCCCCAAAGCCTTCCAAATGCCGCTGGGTGCCCACCCCAGCGTGGCAACTCATGATATAGCCGGGGGTGCCCAATCCCGTCGGCTCCACTGTCCTAACCCCCGAGTACTGGGTGCCACGCTGGGAGCCCACCCCAGCGTGGCAATCGATGCTTTGGGCGACGGGGGTGCCCAATCCCCCATCGGCTGAATGACCCCAAACCATCCTTGTGCCATGCTGGGAGCCCATCCCAGTGTGGCCAACGTCCCGCCGTCATTGGAAACAAAAGAACACCTGTAAAGAAAAAGCGGTCCCACGTAGTCTCCTGGCCCCCTACCACAACCCGCACTCCACCCACTGCGCACCTCTGCCTCCCCACACCCCCACCCCATACTTCCTCTGGACCTTGGCGACGATCTTGTGGACCGGAACACGTCTGCACTCTTCAAAGCCAACCGCGAACTGAGGAAATGCCGGAAGCTGTATAATGGGCTAGATAGGGGTTTTCAACTTTGTTGCATATCTCAGGAATTTTTGAATTTTTGACCAAATTTTCAACATGGGTTTTTGGGACCCCTTCTCATGAATGATGTCACTGTCATGGCGTTATTCGGGCCCAAAGGGTGATTTCTCAGTCACTGCATGAAATCACCTTTCGGGACTGATTAACGAAATGACACTGCCAGTGTTCATAAGGTGGGCTCTCAGAAAGCCTATTTTGAAAATTTGGTGGACAAATTTCAAAAAACGACTGTTTTACGAGTGTGCGTTGCGCAGTTACTACGCATGCTCGTAAGTTCGCAAATTTTCAATATTTTCACTCCAGATTTTCAACATTGCCATTTTACCACACTTTCTTATAAGTAGTACAGCTGTCATTTTTCACATCTCACCCAAAACGTGTTTCCGCCCATGTAGCGCACAATGGGCTGTCGGTGATGCTAAATCAATGTGAGGACAAATTAAGAAAATCACAGTGACACTGTTCATGAGCAGAGCTCTTAAAATGGCTATGTTGAAAATTTGGTGAACAAATTCAAAAATGACTGTTTTATGAGCGTGTGTTGTGCAGTTCCTACGCTCGCTCGTAAGTTCGCAAATTTTCAATATTTTCACTCCAGATTTTCAACATTGCCATTTTACCACACCTCCTTATGAGCAGTACAGCTGTCATTTTTCACATCTTGCCCAAAATGTGTTTCCGCCCATGTAGCGACAATGGCGCGTCGGTGTGCAAAATCAATGTATGGGACACATTAAGAAAATCACAGTGACACTGTTCATGAGCAGAGGTCTTAAAATGGCTATGTTGAAAATTTGGTGAAACATTCCTAAAATGACTGTTTTACGAGCGCTACTACGCAGTTCCTATGCATGCTCATAAGTTTGCAAATTTAATATTTTCACTCCAGATTTTCAACATTGCCATTTTATTACACTTCCTTATGAACAGTACAGCTGCCATTTTTCATATGTCACCAAAATGTGTTTTCTATATGTAGTGCACTAATGGTGCTGTTGGTGTGCAAGCAATGTTTGGGACAGATTATGAAAATCACAGTTACACTGTTCATGAGCAGAGGCCTTAAAATGGCTTTGTTGAAAATTTGGTGACAAAAGTCCATAAAATGACTGTTACGAGTGAGCATTGTGCAGTTTCCACGCACCCTCGTAAGTTCATGACTTTGCAATATTTTAAGTCCAGATTTTCACCAGTGGCATTTTTCCACACTGCCTTATTTACAGTACAGCTGTCATTTTTCACAACATGGCCGAAGTGTGTTTTCACACTTTCAGCGCAGAGATGCGTGGTCGCTGTGGGAAATTATTGTTCGGGACAGATAAAGAAAATCACAGTGACACTGTTCATGATCGGAGGCACCAAAATGCCTGAGTTGACAATCTGCTGTACAAAAATTCCCAACCTAATTATATTACGGGTGTGCGTTGCACAGTTTCTATGTACGCTCTGACTTCACCATTTTTTTAAATTTATTTACTGCAGATTTGCAACATTGCCATTTGTTACACCTCCCCATGAACAGTACAGCTGTCATTTTTTACATCCTGTTTGGAATGTTTTTGCACCTGTGGTGCTAAATGCCGTAGTCGCTATGCATAAGCAGCTTTCGGCTAAGAAACTGATATTCCTCCTGTTCATGAGGTGGGGTCACAAAAACATGTTGAACATTTGGAGGAAATACCAACGAATGCCTGAGGTATTAGGGTTTCCAACCATACCCAACCCTGTAGAGAATGGCAGGCATCAGGGTGTGACTTGGGATTCTTGCCTGTAATGCTCATACCATTCCACACCCTGCAGCCAGTGAGAAGCATTGAGGTATGCCTTGGACTCTTCGTCCCAAAGTTCACCCCATTCTCCTATATCGCACCCATCCCACTGTATTTCCTAATGGAGTGGAATGCGCATAGGACCAGACCCCAAGGAACACCGTGACACTTGCCAGTGTCTGCAGGGTTGGGTGTTACTGAAATGGCGTGGACGTTATGCCTAACGACCCAAAGGCACACCCCAATGCCTGTCACTCTCTGCAGGGTGGTGGTGGGGTTGGCTTCAGTTCAGTACTTCACTGCCATTCCTATTACGCAGCTCTGTAACTTCTACACTACCACTGACAATGCCAGCAAGCAAACATTCGGCATTGACAAATGCTTGTTTTGTCTACTTTTCCATTTGCAAATTATACTGCAAAGCCACAAGAGGGCAACAACTCAATTAACTTGCTGCTGCTGGCAACCGTCACTGTCCACCTCATCTCACAGCCAGTTTACTTCTGCCACTGCCACTTATCGACTCATTACTACTGATTCGCATACCTTGACCTATTCTTGCTCCCGCAATCCGTACAATATGCCCACTTTTCCTTCACCACTTCCTCTCCTTCTAATTCTTCTATCAATTGTATCTACCTCAGCTCCACACTCTCTTCAGTCCAATAAACCTTTCTCACCTTTCCCCTCTGCTCTCCTGTCCCCTACCTTTATCCTTGCCATGACTCCTACACCCCCTCAAATACTCTGGTCTCACTTCCCTCACCTCTCCCTTGCTACTCTATTCTCAGCCTCTAGCCACCTAGCTTTCCTGCACTACCTTATTTTCACCTCACCTCACCTAGCCCCCACCCCCCCCAAATACTTCCAAAATCCTCACAAATGCCCTAAACTCCACTCACTCATAACACCACTCCTCTTACTCACATCAGGAAGTGTTCATCCCAATCCTGGTCCCACTACATGCATCTCTGCCAGCTGCAGTCCTTCCATTAACGTACCAACATCCCCCACCCCCTCTGCCCTTCTCAAGGGCCTGAAAATCCTCCACGTAAACATCTGCAGTCTCGTGTCAAAAACTGACCTTTTACATTCCATGGTAATCCCTCTCACACCTGATATACTAATTTTAACGGAAGCGTGGTCAAACGTTAAAATACCGGATCTTGCCATTAATATCCCAGGTTATTCCATATTCAGGCAGGATAGGACTGGCAGGGGTGGCAGAATAGCCATGTATATCCTGTCCTCACTTCAGTTCTCAACCATTCTATCATCCTCATTACCCCCCACCTATGAAGCACTTGTAATAAACATTACCTTGCCTTTTTCCTCCCCTATCTTCATAGCTGGCATCTACTGTCGACCTGGCTCCAAGGCATCCGATACCTTGGATCTCATTACCTCCATAACCTCCCTCTCACATAAAGGCGAGCCATACATCCTGGGTGATGTTAACCAAAATTGGCTATCACCAACAACTGTCAAGACACGAAATTACATCCTGGTCCTCAATCTCTCCCAACTCATCCTGGAACCCACCCACCTAAATCATAAAACCCTTAACCACTCCCTGATAGACTGAGCTCTCACTTCTCACCCCCACTGAGTCATTAAATCAAGCATCCTCCCGGATGCCCTCAGTGATCACCACCCAGTCTTTGTAGTCAGGAAAGCCCATAGACCTAAACCGCCTCACAAAATTCTGCAGCTCTGCTCAGTTAGCTCCTTAGACCTTAATCCCCTTCTTAATGAACTGGCCAGCTCCGACTGGTCCCCTATTGCCTTTGCCCCTTCCATTGACCAAGCCCTCGCTTATTTTAAAGATAAATTTCTAACTACATGGAACTCCTACGCTCCATTCAGACGCACTAGAGTTCATGACAACCATCATCCCTGGGTCTCCCCTGAGTTACTGACCTGTCTCAGGGAGCGAGACAAAGCTTGGAGGAAACATAAGGCCTCCCAGCTTCCCCCAGACCATGCCAGGTATCGTGTGTTAAGGAATGCTTGCATAAAAGCTACCAGACTTGCCAAGTCTGAATATTTTAAATCATCTTTTTCTCAAAAACATCAATTCTCCCTCCAAATTCTGGAAAGTGGTCCATGCCCTATTTCCCCCCTTCACATCTGCATCTCTCTGTGCTTAAAATTAACAACTCATTGGTCCCAAACCATGCGCAATGGCTCTAGAGTTTAACTCCTATTATACCTCCTGCGTCACAGCACTTATAAAGTCACTCCCTCTAACCTCCCCCCCTCCTCATCTTCCCACACCCAGCACTCAACCCCTCCATGCCCATCCTTCCTTCTCCTTTTCTGTGGTTTCCCAAGAAGAAACACTAATGACCCTTCTATCTCTTAATCCTTCCAAAGGCTCATCGCTGGATGACCTTGACCCTAAACTCCTCTACCTTTCAGCTTCTGCAATAGCTTACCCTCTCTCCTTAATCCTAAATCTTTCCTTCTCGTCCTCATCTGTACCTTCATCCTGGAAACATGCGGCGGTCCTCCCCTTCCCAAAGGGTGGTGACCCCTCCTCCCCTGCAAATTTTCGCCCAATCTCCCTCCTCCCTGCCCTTGTTAAACTCCAAGAACACCTGGTCCTCTCTCAACTAACCTCCTTCCTCAATGACTCTTCCTTTTTTACCCCATTCCAGTCTGCTGTTCAGTAGAACCACTCCACTACCACCTCCCTACTCAGGCTCACTGACTCCATCTTCACTGGGATGGATAATGGCCTCATTACCACTGCCATCTTTGTTGACCTCACCAAGGCATTCCACACAGTCTCACATGCTCTACTTCTTGACTCTCTTATGACTGCTGGGTTGTCTACTTCTGCCCAAAACTGGTTTAGAGCTTACCTCTCAGGTAGAACACAATCAGTTAAGATCCAGGATACTATCTCTCCCCCTCTCTATTTCCACAGGGGTCCCACAGGGCTCGGTGCTTGGATCCATTCTCTTCTCCATCTTCCTAAATGACTTGCCCTCAGTATGCTCCCTCTCCTCCTCTATCCATATGTATGCCGACGACACTATCCTGTTCTCCTCTGGCAAATGCTCTGACAATGTAGCAACCACCCTTCATCGTGACTTCCACCAGGTTCAGTTATGGTTTGCCTCACATCAACTATTCCTAAATGCCAAAAAGACTGTCTCCATGACCTTTGGCTCTAGGCAGAGACTCTCCAGGCTCCACCCTTTACCATCTTTCCATTCCCTTGATGGGACAATCCTAGAGGACACCTCCTCATTCAGATACCTTGGGGTTTGGTTGGTCCAACACCTCAACTTTTCTGGCCACATTGACATCATCCTGAAAAAATTGTGCCCCAAGCTTGGTGCCTTACTCAGGAACCGTAGTTGCATCCCTCCTACAGCGCAGCGTGAACTAGTCCAGAAGATGATCCTCCCCATTTTCGACTACTGTGATGTAGTCTAGGGTGCCACTCCCAAATCCTCCCTAACCAGACTGGACACTGTATTTAACTCCTTCTGTCAATTTGCCCTTGATGCTCCATCACACACTCATCACTGTGGTCTACCATGTCCCTTCCCCCGCTTGCCAACAGGCGCCTCACTCATTGTGCCAAACTCACTTCTAAATTTTGGTTAGGAGAACTTCCCCTCTACCTCTCATGCTCACTCTCCCCCCCCCACTCCCTTAGATCTTCTAACACTCGCAGTTTGTTGGTCCCCTGTCAAACCACTCTCATCGATCTGTCAGGCTTTACCCATCGTTTCCCACAAATCTGGAACTTCTTCCCCCCCAAATACGGCACTCCTACTCCCTTGCCTAACATAACTTTCTCTCATCTAACTGCTCCTGCTTTAACCTTCCTTAACTGTCCTCCTATGCCTCTGCTCCTCTCCATGACTCACGTCACCTTTTAAAGGAGTAGGCCACCCAGAATTTGCAAAAACATATGTTATGCAGATCATTTTGATTTGTATGTAAAGTCCTAGTGTGTCCTTCCCTCTGTCTGCTATTGGGAGTTTTTACTAAATTAGCCTGCTAGCTTTATGGTAGTTTTATGACCCCTGGAGATCTTCATGTCAAATAGATTTATTGTCTTTCTTGCTCCTTCAATGCACCCTGTCTCATGTGACAGTGATGTAGCCAAGCCCATAGATTTAGCATATGTACAGTTCACAACAGCAAAGCTGTGTAACTGTTCTTATCCAGTGAGCTGAAATGGCTACTGTTACAGTTTAGCAGATACTTGAGAGCTAGGTGAGTGGGGTTTCTGTAAGAAAACTGCTAATCTATTTTAATTATAGCATTGATGGTTTGGGGCAATTTCTGTGCTTTTTATTGTTGTGTGCAGTTTGATTGAATTAAATTTTAAAATGAAAACCCTTACTACTGCTAGCTAGACCTGACACACACAGAAAACACAAATAGCGAATTAGAGTTATTTAGTAGCTGTTTTCTTACAGAAACCCCACTCAGCTAGCTCTCAGGTATCTGCTAAACTGTAAATTGCCATTTGTGCTCACTGGATAAGAACACCGGGAGATGAGCAACTTGTCGTTCAGTGTGCATTCCTGATGAAACATTTCAATAAATAAAAAAAAAATTTTTAAGATGACTAATAAAGGCCATGACAATGGAAGAAGACTACAGTGACAAATGTGACTGTGACTGAAAAAAAAAACTGCAGGCAGTTTTTTGGCAATTAAATTAAACATAAATAGGGTCAGCCCAGTGGCGCTGAGGCTTGAGGCGCTCGCCACACCTCGCACCAAGCTGGTGACTCAAGTTCAGGAATGAGCCCCGGCCATCTGGGGTCAGCAGGGGAGGGAGAGGACTGAGCATCCGGAGGACTGCTCTCCTTCTCTGGGGAGAGTTCCAGGGCTGCTCGGCATCCTAGCAACCCTTGATGGAGATCGGGGGGCAGCACAGGTATACCAGCCAGAATGAGAGGGGGTGGGAGTGCTGCAGATGTCAGCAGGTGAGCCGTGCGCAGTTGTCATTGCATGCCACACTCCAGAGGGGGCAACTACAACCACAAAAAACCCTGCCTAGGACAGTGAAGATGATGGGGGCACCAGAGGCAGGATGCACATCTCACCATCGTCCCAATCCCCAATGGACTCCTGGCTGACCCAGCAACTGCAGCAAGCCTTCTGTAATTTCAGATAGGCCACTGAGGGTGAGCGGACCTGGCCCCGGGGGTGATCCTGTGTGCTACAGCTGTCTGGTTGTCGAGGGAGTTCCAGTCGGACTGCAGGGTTCAGGCAGGGAGTAGCAGTCCTCGCTGCATGTGCACCCCGGAAAGATGCCCAGCCTGGGGGGAGCATAAACATAATCTACAAAAAAAAAAAATTAAACATAAATAAAACTTTTAATCCAATACAGCAACTGGGTTGCTTCTTGCAGAAAACAGGTTTTGTATAGTGAAAAAGTTAAGTGATTATCACACATATCCTCTACCAAGCATGTAGCCTGTAATTCTAGCCTGTTGTGGTGGGGGAGGGGTGACCAGGTTCAACATCCTGAGCTGCCATATCAGCAGGATGTCTTGGCTTTAGACTAACAAATATTTACAGCCCTTTCTGGTTTGAATTCAGCTGGAGGGGGTCCTGTTTTTTAACGCAGATCAAGGTGTCTACAGTTTCTTCTGCCAGAGATGCTCTCCAGTCAGTCTTAACCTTGTTCATAGTTGAAAAACACCTTTCCACTGTTGTACTAGTCTTATCACATTCACAGGCTTCAAAAGATTAGGATAAGAATTTTGAATGTCACATACCAGCTTTGTCCAGACAGCAGAATACGACATATTTGTAAAGTTAGTTTGAGCAAAAATCTTAAACTCTTGCCATTCTGCAAGCACCAGAGTGCTACCAGTCAGGCTGCAAAAAAATTAGAGATGATCAACTACTAAAGTAATGTCATTGTTACCATGCAGCTCCAATTCCTTTGGGTCTGATGGCCAAAGTGAGGCATCTAACAGTTTTGCACGGTTATAGATATTACTTTCATCAGTCAAAGAGAACCTTTCTTTGTATAACTTCTCAATGTATGTAATAAATTTCTTACACTGCTGTTTAAATTTTTAACAGCTTGGCCACTGAAATGTGTTCATTTCATACCCTTGTAAGTTACTTTAGGACATGCTCCTGAAAGAACAACAGACCCATTTTCAAGAGAAGGTTCACTGCAACCCAATGGACCACTCTCCTTTGCAGATTCAAAAGTGTTTCTCAAAGTTTCAACAGACTTAACTAGCTCTGGCATTTCAATGATTTATTTTTGAAGTGCTAGTGAGAATTGGGCAAGTAGCTGAAGTAACTGTTCAAAATACAAAAGGTGGGGGAAGGGGGCATGGCTAGCTAGGCACACAGGTGGACATGTTTTAGCACAGCTTCCACGGGCACATCCTTTAAAAGACATGGGATCAATATGTCAGAGACAAAAACAGAGTGACAAGCAAAACAGCGAGCACTGAAATAAGGTTGGTAAAAACACTGACCACAACACAAACAGCGCACCCAGTTAAAAATAATGTGACTTTCTTTTTTTTTCCAGGGGCTTCACCCCCCGCCGGACTTTAAATAACAAACTGCGAGGGGTGTGAACTTCGGGGATGGGGCGAAACTCAGGAAGGGGAAAAATTCAATTAAAAAAAAAAGTTGCAACACCAGAAGACCTGAGGGGAACCAAACCATGGTCCCAGGTCTCCAACTCTGTCATGTGCTGGTGCCTTAGCCACTGCACCACAGGAGTGGCTCACCCAGGCACCACACAGATGGCAACTTCAGCACTTCCAGATATCAGCACAGAGTGACAAGGGTAGCGGTAATTCCCTACCACTATTAGACCCCTGTTGCTCTAAATGTTTCCGCGCTGTACACAGTGGTTATTGCCGTGCTGTTTTTGTAGCACTATATTGACCCGATACCCTTTAAAACAGTCCAATAATATCTTTCAAGGAGAGGACCTCAATGTTTATCTATTCACCACCTCAAAAAGTCAATGGCAGCTGGTCGGCATCGAAAAAAGCAGCTATAACTTTCATTTGACCTCATAGAATAACCAAGAGAACAGCACATGACCCATGAGGCAAGAACGAGGTTGCAGGCACAGGCCACATCTGTACAAGAACAAGAGATGACTAAGAACATGAGAAAGTACTGGCAGAAGTGGACCATATGATCCATCTAGTCTGCCTGTTTGGGCTACCCCCCACTGTTTTTTCCTTCCTAAGTTTCTGCAGTGCCTATCCCATGCTAGCTTGAACTCTCACACTGTCTTTGCTGCCATGATTTCTAGGGGCAGACTGTTCCAAGGCTCCACCACCCTTTCAGTGAAGACAAACTTCCTAATGTTGGCTTTGAATCTATCTCCCTGTAGATGTATGCTGTGCCCCTTGTTCGTGTAGATGAGCTTTCTCTGAAAAGGTACTGAGTTTGTACTGAGTTAATTCCTTTGAGGTATTTGAATGTCTCAGTCATATCCCCCTGTCCCTCCTCCTTTCCAGTGAATACATCTTGAGATGGTTGAGTCTTGACTTGTAGGGTTCTTGATGAGGTCCATGAATCATCTTCATAGCTCTCCTCTGAATGCTCTCCAGATGATTGATCTCTGTCTTTCTTGAGGTGTGGTCTCCAGAACTGGACGCAATACTCTAGGTGCGGCCTCTCTGAGGACCTATACAGTGGGATTATCACCTTGCTTTTTCTACTCGTGATACCCCTACCTATGCATACAAGGATGCCGTTAGCTTTCTGTGCCACCTTTTCACATTGCCTGGTTGACTTTAAATTTCAGATGAGTACTCCTAGATTCCTCTCAACCTCAGTTTCTGTCAGTTGTTCCACTCCTAGGGTATATTTCCTGCCCATGTTCTTTCTCCCCAGGTACATAACTTTGCACTTCTTGCCGTTGAATTTCAACTGCCATTGTTTCGACCATTCTTTCAGCTTTTTTAGATCAGAGTCCATTCCTGTGGGCCTCTCTTGCATGTCTACTCTGTTGCAGAGTTTTGTGCCATCTGCAAACAGGTATATCTTTCCCTCCAATCCATCAATGATGTTGCTGATGAATATGTTAAATAGAACTGGCCCCAGTACTGATCCCTGGGGGACTCCACTGATTACCCCACCTTGCTATGACAGAGTGCATTTTACCATGACCCTCTTGGTCCTCCCCTGGAGCCAGTTCCTAACTCGGCTGACTATTTTATGCCTCATTCTGGTGTGTTCCAACTTGTTTATTAGTCTCCTATATAGAGCGGAGTTGAACGCCTTACTGAAGTCCAGATACACTATGGCTAAGATATTCAAAGGGGTTGTGCCTGGTGCAACTGAGTTGTGCCAGCGCAACCCCAGAAATGCACCCCGGGGCAATATTCAACAGAGGGACTTGCGCAGCGCAAGTCCTGATGCACTGGAGTGCAAAAATAATGTATGCAGCGCATCCCCAGGGGACATGCGCATGCATATATGACACATCCCAATATGCAGCCCGGGATGTGCGGTGTATATGCCTGCACAGCCCTGGGATGCGCCGCACTCCAATGCCCAAAGTTGAGCCTGAAAACAGTGGCGCAAATGGTGGCCACCCACAGGTGAGCTGCTGTATTGCAAGGTGCAACACAACAGCCGCCAGCCATGGGTGGCCACCCACCCACCCAGTACTCTGTGCAGAAGCACCTATATCATCCCTGATGGTCTAGTGGCACCCCCCATAGCCCGATCGCCATATAATAATTTGTCAAATCTCTCCTGGTAGTTTAGTGGCACCCCTCCCTCCCCGTAGCCCCGATCACTGTATAATAATATTTCAAATCTTCCCTGGTTGTCTAGTGGCACCCCTCCTCCCCATAGCCCGATCACCTAACATACAATAAAATGTATCTCTGGTAGTCCAGTGGTAACCCCCAACCCCTCCCGATGCTCTGATTCCCATAAATGCACAACTCTGTAATTAACCCGATCAACGATCGTACGTTAACTTCCCCTCCCTGGTGGTCCAGTGGCACCCCCCACCCACTCAGGGCCCCCGGCCCACCCAGCTCTCCTCCCCCCATCGGTGGGCAGCAGCATACCCACCCGCATACCTCCGCGGCTGCCCACCGACTGACAGCTACAGTGTGGGCTGCAATCCCACTGGTCCACAGTGTGGACCAATGGGCTTGCAGTGCATGCTGTAATAGTCATTCACATTTATGGGAATCAGAGCATCGGGAGGGGTGGTGGGTACCATTGGACTACCAGGAATATATTTTTATTGTATGTTAGGCGACTGGGCTACGGGGAGGAAGCAGGGTGCCACTAGACTACCAGGGGAGATTTGACAATTTATTATACAGTGATTGGGCTACGGGGAGGGGGTGCCATTAGAATACCAGAGAAGGTTTAATGAGTTGTTATACAGCGATTGGGGCTGCAGAGAGGGAGGGGGTGCCACTAGACCCCCTCTGGCAGCACCACATGCTGTGCAGGGCACCATGCGCATTTCGCTGGCCTGCCCTGCACAACTCCTGTAAATGGGTCCACAATGACATGCAAATGGCCCCATTTGTGCCTTGCATACATTATGGACCCATTTGCATACTGCCGGCTGAATATCAGGAATTTGCGCACAGCGTAACTCTGTTGCGCTGGCACAGTTCCCATTCCTGGTATTCAGCCCTGTCTGGGGGGACTATGCCAGCGCATCGTATTTGTGCTGTGCGCATTACCTGATATATTCACAGGAGATGCACCATTGCCCAAGTCTTTTGAATATATCCCTGGATTTCACCAGCACAACACAGTTGCGCTACGCCACCACATGTGCCATTGTCGGGCGCAACTCTGAATATCGGGGCCTAGGTCTACTGCTCCATCCTGGTCCACCATTCTGGTCACCCAATCAAAGAAATCAGTCATGTTTGTCTGGCATGACCTCCTTGCTGAACAGTCATGCTGCTTTGGGTCCAATTTTCTATTTGCTTCCATAAATTGCACTATACTTTCCTTCAGTAATGTTTCCTTGATTTTCCCCACCACTGAGGTGAGGCTGACTGGACGTAGTTACCAGCATCTTCCCTGCTCCCACTTTAGTGCAGGGGTAACACTGTGCCTTTTTTCCAGTTGTCCGGGACTCTGCCACTCGCCAGGGACTTATTGAAGAGGACTGCTAATGGGGAGGCAGGTTCCTCTGCGAGTTCCTTCAGTGTTCGTGTGTGGATACTGTTGGCTAGGTCCCATTGCTTTGTTGGTTTTTAATTTTCTCAGTTCTTTTAGGACCCTTTCTTTTGTGAAGGGATTTGTGTCAGCTTCACTGGTGTGGTGCCCTTCATTTCCTAGTACCGGCCCACTACTCTGTTCCTCTTGTGGGAAATGTCTGAATTACAAAGTCTCTGGCTGGATTCTGGCCACTCTGGCCTCCATGCAGGCCGAAATGAAAGCAGTATTTACAAACTTAATCACACAGGTTATTCATATTTAGAATGTGGTCACCAGCCTTTCTGAAACCGCGGCAGCACACATAGTCTGTATCGATGAACTTGAGAAGCGGGTAAGCGACCTGGAAGACACAGTGGTGCGTGTCTCCTGAGAACAGAATTTACTTAAAAGAGGGCCTGGAGAAGCTGCAATGCAGAGTAGATGACCAGGAAAATCGGTTGCACAAATCAAACTTCTGCATCGTAGGTCTCCCTGAAGGTGTGGAGGGGGAAAAAAAACAGAAAAAGACCTGCAATAGTGGGTGGTTAAACATTTAAAATGGGAGCCAGCAGCCCTTAACTTTGAAATCGAAAGGGCACATCGAACGGGCCCCCACCTAAACCAGGAGATCGCCCTCACCATTGCCTTATTAAATATTTATGTTACACAGATAAGGAAGCCATGCTATCAGCAACCAAGACCCAAGGCGCTATTTCAATAGAAAAGGGCCGTGTGATGATCTTCCAGGATTATAGCAGGGAACTACAAATGAAGTGACAGTAATTCAACCATGTAAATTCTCAATTGCATACTATGGGCAAGACCTTGCGTTCATTTACCCTGCTAAATTTAGATTGACCAGCCTGGTAGACCCCCCCCCGCTACTTTACCAATTACCTAGAAGCCAAGTTTCTAAATGGGCACAAATTGCAGGGTATGATTTGGTAACAGCCCAGGTGGCAAGAAGTTTATGCTGTACCCAACGTATTCCATGAGCCTTCTTGGGCTTTTCAACTGACATCTCAATTGCCTGGGTAAGGTACCACAATTATTTGAGTCGTTTAGGACTTTCTGATAGAGATAAAACAGATGGATTAGAAAGTTTGAAACATCGTTAAAATAGGTGTTATCCAAAGCATCATTTATTGCCAGTTCAAATCTATGTGAGAAACAGTGAACAGCAACTAATCACTCAACCTCTTCCCTTAGAAGCACAGCAAGTCCTCATCTTATACTTACGTTGACAGATGCCCCATCAGCCCCATGCCCCACCACTTTTTATACTAAGACCACAGTCTACAAAAATATTTAAGAGGAGATTTTTCGATTTCTCACTTGTGCCATCTGATACAGCTTTCATTCACAGAAAACTTGTTTCAACTTGGCCATTTTGGGGATTTACATAAATAATGTAAACCAGTTCCTTTTCAATTACACCACTGTCAGTACTACCACCCGTAAGCACTGAAAAATAATTTGCACTTTTGACAGTTGCCAGTAGGTTTTCTTCTGGGTTCTTGCCAATACACATTGTGAGTTTTTTCCCACTAGCAGCATTCATGTATTTATTGCCCAAATGCACTCCATGGTGCTTCTCTTGTTCTGCTTTCGCTTCAAACTTTTTAATAGGGATGTCCTCTTTGGCCGTCATATACAGGATCTCCATCAGCCTGCCTACAGTCATTCTATGCTTGTGCTCTGCATTACTGAAAGTTCTCCCTGCAGATAAATTAAAATTCTTTGAATATCTAAGCTCATCTGGGCCCAAACCCATTCACCCCCTCCCTTGACTCGACTTACCAATTGTGGTGTGTTGATATATATCAAGTGATCACCTTGATTTACCAAATTTCTTAACATTAATAGCTTTCTTATGCTGCTCTGTCTGCAGATGTTTCTGGATGGTGTGGGGCTTTTATCCCTGCAAGTAATGCCTCACTGAAGTTCCTCAAGCCACGTAGCCAATCTTTGTTTTCACAGCACAATTTGTAATGTGCACGCGCTGCAAAATCTTCCTCACTGATTATTTCTAGCCAGTTTTTTATCTGGGTCATATTTTTGTGTGCGTACTTTAGCAGTAGATCATTTTGCTCCACTTGCCATGTCAGACTGAAAAAATTATTAAAAAGTTTGAAACAAGGAAGGTGTCATGAGTGTGCACTTAAAACATTTCAGTGAGCTGTAAGCACTGCATGTTGTAGGAGCAGAGTGACCACGCTGAATGGTATGGGCTGCGCTGGCAAATGCCCCCTGCTGCAAAGCAGATGTGAGTGCTGGCATTAGCAACTGCATCCAAGCAAAGATGCAGCAATGTATGTTGGTCAGAATTCAGTAACCGAGACTGTCCTCGCTCCAGCCTCTCCACAGCCTTTGGGCAACACAGACTTCCCTGCATGAAGTAAAGGCCACCTCCAAGCACAATAACTTCATAGGAAGAGCAAGTGTAGACCCTTAGACAGCAGAAAAGAGGGGCAAACTGCCAAGAGCTTTGGTGGTCACCCTCCAAAAAAAAAAAAAACAGACTCATCAGGCATTTACTTTGTTAATAAAATGTAATTGGTTAAATCTTCATCATCCCCCGCCCCGCAGCATTCAGAGCAGATCCCAGCACAAAACCCTACCCTCCCCTCCTGGGCTACAGATCCCCCCCATAAAAAATACATGTGCAAGACAGAGGTCATTTTCTTTTTAATCTCACTGCATAATGCAGGGCACACAATTTAATTTTTCACACTACTGTGGCACATATAACACAGTTACATTTTTTCATTGCAAAAGGAGGGCACAACACTTGAGCAACTTGGACAGTTAGTAATATTCAGTTCCTTTCCCCTCCACTGCTGCAAAGAGCCAGGCACACACATATCTGTACTGTCTTCAAATTCTGTGCATTTAAGCAGGGCACTATACTTTTGTTTCACACGGTTGCACCGACTGACTCAGCACGGAGGCTGATATCCAGAAAGAGGGAAGGACGTTTTCAAAAATTAAAAAAAATTCCTTTAAACAAAGTTTTTTTTTTTTTTAAGAAATAGTGCCGACTTGTTATTATTAGCAATCACTGCTAACCATGCTGGCAATCGACTAACATTTGCTGGGTGTTGGGTTGCAAATTGTGATTTGAATCCACTTACCTCATGCCTTGCAGGGTAGTGGGAGCTGGCATTATGTGCCAGTTACTGGCCATCGGCAGCTTTGGTACTAGATTATGGTGTCTGTTTTTTCAGCTACTTTGGGGGAGTCATTTATTTACTGTGAAACAAAGTGGGCCTAAATACGGTGGTTCCAGATTTCTTTCTCATTCAGTTTTTCTCCACTATAGTGTTAGATTTGGATTAACAATGGTTTTCCATTCAGGGCAGGTCTGATTTCAGAGTTCTGCAGGACCCTATATATCAGAATGGTAGCAGCCCCCCCCCAACCAAATTGCTAAGATTCTCACAGGTTCCAATTAATGTGGAGTCTAGCTAGCATATAATTAACATTTGGAAAGTTTCCAAGTTATCAATTGTAACTTTTTCTAAACAGGGATTATACCAGGATATTATGAGTCTGATTCAATAACTACCCTGGTGGGAGATATACAAAAGTTAGATATGTCAAAATGGGCACCAATCATTTTGTAATTATCCGCACTCTTTTAAATTTCAAACATTTCCATGATTTCCACCAATTTTTATTTCCACAAATATCTACCTTGTTTGTCCAGTTTAAAGCTGGTAACTCGTCCAGCCCAAGAAGAATGCCCCAAAGTTTCACTGGGTATCAGAAATGGCTGTATCAGCTACCCTGGTCAAAGGAGTTGGTGAGTTCCCAACTCCGAGTCCCACACTTTTCTCTGTATTAACTCTTCTCCCGGATACTTTGGAAAAGGCTCTTACAATGTTCATAGCAACTCCTGATGGTTCATCTCTTACAAATAAATATAATTTGTGTATGCAGATATTTTAAATTTTTTGACTCTTCCCTTGGGGGGGATAGCCTACCATATTTTTTGAATTTGCCAAATTAGTGGATCCAACACAAATGTGTATAAGGGGGAACTAATGGGGCATAGCAAGTGGGGATGGTAAAACAAGTGTCCATTGAAATACGGAACTATTTCAGCACCTTTACACAGTCTCTTACTTACTCCACTGCATGAACTCTGGAAGAATCTCACAGCGATACAAAACCTCAAATAAGTATGGAACACCCTGTCAAAAACGTTTTCTTGGTCTAACGGTAGGGTGTACCTAGTCACTACTTTCCTGCTACCCAGTTCTAAAACATCTCTTAAAATATACAGATTTTCTTAAATAGTTCTTTCTGGGATGGAGAGAATGTGTGCAGGCTAAACCAAAACCTTCACAACCTCCTGTAACCACCTACATAAAAGTTTTGGCAAAATCTTAAACTCAGAATTTAAAAGGCTGACAAGCCTCCAATTTCTTAATTTGATTTTATCTCCCTTATTATATAGAAATATCAGAATAGCCTGTCCAAAAGATGGCATTTCCCCAAATGAAGTTAATAAATATTTGAATACTGGGAGTAAACATTCTCCTGAGGTCTCTGAAAAAGTTTTATATAATCCATTTGGTAGGCCATCCACACCAGGGGAGGAGCCAGTATTCAAGTGAGATATAATTAGACAGATTTCCAGTCTCGTCAGAGAAGCAGTCACAGTATCTTTCTGTGTTTCCGTTAAACTAGGGAGTGTAGCTAATGAAAAAGAATTCAAGGTTCCTTCTGCTTCAACCTCAATCCCAAAAGTCTGTTCAACAAAGTTGTGTACAGCCTTCAAGATTTCCTTAGACCTTGTTGCTGCCTCCCCTCACTAGCATCTTGTACATAATGTAGAACTGTGTACTCTGGTGTTTACAGGCCACACAAGTGTCACTGAAAGGTGTTTTATTCACCCTATTTTTGAATTTTGCTTTCAGACTGGCAGTGCCGTCATACTGTAACCTAAATATTTCTTTCTTCAGAACATCATGTTGTTCTTTCTAATTCCCTTATCCCTCCTCAGTTCTGGATAGGACTTTATGTAGCTGGTCTCTGTACCCAGGCATTGTAAATTTTCAGTCCATTGCTTCTTCTTCCCGTATTGGGAGAATAGCTCTTTAATACTTGATTTTGTGTTCATCCATCATGTCTAAGGGTCATCATATATACAAAAACTTACTTCCAAACAGATATTGAATGCTGAACTGCTACATGAAAATCTGGTGACTCTAATAAGGATGTATTCATCCTCCACCCATCAGGCCAGGAGGGGGGAATGGTATCCATACTGAAAGTACAGTCCAGTAAGAAATGATTAGAAAGCACAGACGGGGCTAAACTAAACAACATAGAAACATAGAATTTGACGGCAGATAAGGACCGCTTGGCCCACCCAGTCTGCCCATTTCCCTACCTACTGGATAAGCTGCAGATCCTAGTTAACCAGCAGCCTACTTCTTCCTACCCCCACTCCCTAGAATGGCCTTATGACTGTCCCATGCATGCTTGAATTCCACCACTGATTTTGACTCCACAACCTCCTCCGGAAGGCCGTTCCATGCATCCACAACCCTCTCTGTGAAAAGATACTTCCTTAAATTACCTCTGAGCTGCCTCCCTCTATCTTCAAATTGTGTCTCTTGTTCTTGCACACCTCTTTTTTTGAAAGATGCTACCCTCTTGGACTTTGTTGATTCCCTTGAGGTACTTGAACATTTCTATCATGTCCCCCTCCCTCCTTCCTCGAGGCTATACATATTAAGCTCCTTTTGTCTCTCTTCAGTATGTCTTCTGGTGCAGACCCTGCACCATTTTAGTTGCCCTCCTCTGGACAGCTTCCATCCTGTCTATGTCTTTGCATGGAGATTGGGTCTCCAGAACTGCACACAGTACTCCAGATGGGGTCTCACCAGCTGTCTGTACAGAGGATAATAACTTCCTGTTTTCTACTGGTGATGCCTCCCTATGCATCCCAGTATCCCCCAGCCCTCCTTGCTGCCCTCTCACATTGCTTGCCCACCTTTAGGTCATCTGATATGACTACCCCCAGGTCCCTTTCCATTTTTGTTGTTGTTAGTATCTCACCCCCCCATTGTGTACTCTTCCCCTGGGTTTTTGTGTCCCAGGTGCATTACCTTGCACTTCTTAGCATTGAATCTAAGCTGCCATACATTTGACCATTCCTCTAACCTTGCCAAGTCCCTTCTCATCCTTTCCACCCACCCTGTGCATCAACTCTGTCGCAAATCTTTGTGTCATCTGCAAAGAGACATACTTTTCCTTCCAGTCCCTCTGCAATGTCGCTTATAAAGACATCGAAGAGGACCGTTCCTAATACTGAACCCTGCTGAACAAGTCAGACAAATCCACAAGCTCCCTCTGGGTCTAAACGTGCAGCTGAGGGGTACTCTGTCTTGCAGTCTACACAACAAATGAAAGATATTCTAATGTGTTTTTTTCCCCAGCCATGGTCACTGTCTCCTTGGTAAACCTGCCACCATATTATCTTGATTACCTCCCCCCCAAAACAAACAAACAAACTAAAAACCCAGCATTTCAGGATTGGGGGATTTTACTTCAGTCTTTGAGTAACTCAATGTTTATCATTTCAACTGCCAAATGGCCATTTGAATGACAGCGTTCTTGATCAATGACATCATGACCACTGGGTCTCAGAGCTAATTGGCTGGTATACCTACTGATGACTCATGGGATTGATAATATGGATAGTCAGTAGTTTAGTAGATTGCACCCTTGCCTCTGGGGCTGGAAGATCAGAACTTTGTTATTCTGTAGTGGCAAAGGTGGTGGTTTCCGATGTTTAGCTGTAGATCTAGTCAATCTTTTATGAACCACAAAGGTCCCCACAGGTGGTAGGGTCATGGCTGTTGGCAGATCTAATACTTGTATTGGATCCTCAGGGGCTTCAAGACTGTCCTCAGTAATCTTGGGCAGAACTTCAGTAGTATGAATGTGTCCATTTTCTGAGTGGGCCACTTCCTTATGTCCAGATTCAGATGGAGTTGTTGGGGAAGGGGGAGTGGTTAGGGCAGGGGCCACAAACTCCTCATTGCCCTTAGAAGTGAAAGGACCCATGTTAGATATCTCTTTCTCTTGATGTGTAGATTTTGGGACAGCGGACCCCTCAGCTGTACATTTAGACCCAGAGGGAGCTTTTGGAGTTGTTTGACTTGTTGTTTGAGCCTTCCATACCAGATGTTCCTGATCAAACCCATCGCCCCTATTTCGAGCTGCCCACGGGCACTAATGGTAGGTGTGCCCTTTCTCCTCACATAGGTTACACTGTTGCAAGTTCCTGCACATCATATTCACATACCCACACTCCCCACACAGGCCACACCCCAGCTGGTCACATGTGCTACTCAGATGTGTGCGGGCTCCACATTTGTAGTCTGCCTTCAGATGGCCTGGGTAGAAGCAGACGCTCCTATCCCTGCCTGAAAAGGAACTATTGGGCAGAGATACCACTCCAGAATCTGTTTGTGAGAGTTTCACCTTAAATCTCCAGTCGCCTGTCCAAATAGTCTCCATGTCGAGAATAGCTTCTGGCAGCCCCAAAAGTCTGCATCTCTTGTCCAACCAGTAGTGAATGTCACTAATATTAAACCCTTCATTGCAGAACAGAATGGTGATGTCTTAATAAGAGGTTTCTTTAGGGGAGGGCTGTAAAGAGAATCCAAAGGGTGTGGACTTTAACCGATAGTATTTCTTCCAAAACCTATCAAATCCCTGAGTGGTTTTAAAACTTATATCAAATTGTCAGCCCAGTGGGACTGAGGGTTGAGGCACTAGACACCACACCTCACGCTATGCTGGTGACCCAGGGTTGGGAACAGGCCTGGGTCGTCGGGTTGACCAGGATGGGGGAGGGTGGGAGCAGGATTGAGCAGCCGCAAAGCGGCTCTCCTTCCCAGGGAGGGATGCTGCTGCCCCTGCCATATGATGGCTACCAGGTGGCGGTCCAGTGGCGGTGCGGACGGGGTGGGGGAGGTATGAAAGGAGGGTGTTTCGGGAGTGCAGCATGCATGCGCCTCCAGATGCACATGTGTGTCTGCAATGGGGTGGGAAGAAACAGATTTGGCAGGCTCCATGATGGTCCCGGCAGCATTCCCAGTGATTGTGGTGAGGCTGGGCCACATGGTGGGGGAAGGGGAGCCCTACCTGCCTGCCAGCTCCCAAAAATTGGTATAAAATGCTATATGGAAAAAAAAAAAACATATATCGAAAGTGTCCTCCCCGATATATAGTTCAAGGTATAAGTTTCTAATGCAAAGAATTGTATTAAGTCTTTAGTCAGTTGCCTAGCCAAATAAAGTATGTCAGGATGTTCCAAAGTAACCCCTCTATATTTCAACCTCACAGCATTCTTCCTTCGCACTGGGTCAGCTCTGTTCTTTAAAAAATCTGAGTATGGGGACCTAGGGCTAAACTTCCTAGAGTCACTGGTGGAGGGGCCCAGTTCTTCCTCAGCTTGTTGTGAAGCAGCTCCTATGGAATGTGGCAAGGTCCCACCCCTCCCAGTGGTGGAGCTAGAGGGGGGGCTGGTCACCCCTCCTGGCTGCCCCAGTGTGAGTAGTGGTGCCCCACCACCGTCTTTATTCACTGTGCAGTGCCCATTGTGGAGCACATGATTGACTGACTGGCCCCCCCTGGCTCCCAGATGCTCCCAAACCTGGCTCCGCCACTGGCCCCTCCCCCATTAGATGATTGCGTTTGCCCAGTATGCTCAGTCTGAGGTAAAACAGGCTGTGGCTGGGCAGCAACATAAGCAGTCTCTCTGTGTTGAATGGGAGGATTACTATTTTCAGTATGTTGAATCTCAGTATTTACAGGTGCTGTCTTCGGATTAACAATATTATCAGTCTCAAAGTTTACAGTACAAGCTCAGTTTTCAGGATTGCAGTCTGTGGCTGTAAATAACTAGTCACATTCTGTTTAAAAAGAGGAGTTATTTGTTTTATTTACATCCACCAGCTTAACTGAAGTGCCTTCTTGTGTATTCTCCTGCCTGCTTTTGGACATAGTTCAAGTTTATCCAGCAGCAGAAATAGCTAGAAGCAGGACACCATTGAAAACGAGATACTGCATCTCATTTGGGCTGCCTAGGGTAAAGAAATTGTAAATTAAAATGTAAAGCCTGTTCGCAGTACTTTCCCCCTTATGTCCATTCACCCCTTCCCATGTAGCTGTAGAATCACTGTTAGTAACTCTCTCCTCCCTGGGTAACAGAGAGTCACTGTGCTAGTTAGGAGCATCTAACATCATTCTGCCAATAAGTAGGGAAATGGGCAGACTGGGTGGGCCAAGTGGTTCTTATCTGCCATCAAAGTCTATGTTTCTATGTCTCTTGGTTGCGTACTGACCAGCCCGACATGTGATGTCATCTGGGTCTTCTCTGCACATTGCTCTGATCTTGCTCCCAGCCCCAAGGGCTATACCGGCCATATTTCTCCTGATGGATGCAGTGAGCGCTGGCATGGAGCAGGTATCGGTGCTTTGGTGGTAATGTCACCAGTAGCCCACCATTAACATTTGCTTTGTTTGCTGAATTACCGTACCCTTCTGTAACTGTCAGAATGACTGGTGATACTGGCATCGTTTCTTGTGATCCTTTGGAGTATGCAGTATCCAACACTGCACTTGAGTGGGTTATTATTGCCCTCAACAAGGCATGTAGGCTCACCCTTGCTGCCAATCACTTTATGCACACCTGTTCTCTGTATGCTCAAACTGGCTTCCTTTTGGCAACAGAATCAAGTTCCAAACTTGTCTCCTCAGCAAGATGTCTTTACTTGGCAAGACTCTTCCATGCATGCAAAATGATTTGGGGCTTGGGGGGCAGGACCTATGGGGAGAGGCTCAAAGAGTTAAATATGTACACATTGGAAGAGAGAAGGGACCCGGGGGGACATGATAGAGGTCTTCAGGTACATGAAGGGGGGTAAATAGGGGAGGAGCAGTCAGGGTGCTTCGAAGGAAGGAGGAGGGGGCAACTAGAGGGCATGGGTGAAAGCTGGAGGGGAAGATTCAGGGGAGAAAGGAGGCAGTGCTACTTCACTGAGAGGGTGGTGGAGCCATGGAATGCGCTGCCCAGGGGACTGGTGGAGGCAGAGATGGTGGAGGGGTTCAAGAGGGGATGGGACAGGTACAGGGGAAGGGTTCTGGAAGCAAAATCCAGTGCAGCAAGAATATCTGGAACTGGGAAGGGAGAAGCCAGAGAAGGCGAGGAGGGCAGCAAGGTCAGCTCCCAGGGTGGGGGCTGACCAAACGAGCAGACACGAAAGACCGTTAGGCCTATTCTGCTGGCATTTTAGTATGTTAGTATCTCTGAAATTTTCTCCTTGGCTGGTACTAAGTACAAAACTAGAAGAAGAATGCAGAACATGCTCTCTGTGCCCTTCTGAAGAACAACAGTTGGCCAACGACCTTTCTCCTACAGAGACCCCCTCTGGCTCAATGAGATCCCGGAGGTCCTGCACAATACCTCAAGTCTCCACGCCTTCAAGTCTGAACTCAAACTTCATCTGACATCCAGAAGTGCGTGTGACTGTTGGGCACTTTACATTTCTCCCTCTGATGCTCCTTGACCCCTCTAAACCTAATGGTTCTCCTTGCAGAGTCCCTCCCCGTCATGATGTTCCCCCCGACCCCCTCTGACCGTTTCCTACCTCAATTTTCCACTTTGCCTCCTCCCCAACCCCCGACCTCCCTTGCCCTAAAACCTTTTCCATGTTTCAATTGTTGCTGCTCCCTTTCCCTAACTCACCCTGTTTCCCTACCTGCTCGCCCGCTCACCCACTTGTCCTAATCCTACCTCGAGCTGCCTTCTCCCCACTACTCTCTCCCCACCATACATCTCTTATTGACAAGGCCCTCGGTATGTGGCTGGTCCCTAATATCTATCCTATCCTATTTCCCCCTTACCAGGATGGCTCTCCTGGACCGCTGCTGTAATTGTTCCTTTGCAACTTCTCTGGTGTATATTAGTCCAAACTGGAATATTGTGTCATTTTGTGTTGGTAGCCCAATCTCCACCCCCCCGCCACCCTTGTATGGAAGGCTCTCTAGAAGCTCAGCAGTTAATATGCCTGTTAGACAACTGCCTGCTGTGATTAACGTTGATGTTTAATGTTTTCATTATATGGCTGTATCTCTATAACTGTTTCTTGATATGGAACCTTTGTAAAAGAGCTCCTGCTCAAAGGTTGTTTCCGAATAATGAAATAAATAAATAAATAAAATATGCCAGACAGGGTCAGGAACCCATTTTCAGTTGAATCCTGCAGCCAACCAGTGTTCCTTAAGGCATTTTCTCGCATCCACAGAACATCTTGTGGAGATGAACTTGGGAGTTGAAATGCTTTCAGTAACCAGCATCTGGCTGTCAATTTGCTGCTTTGATCTTGCAACCGACTGTCAGCACTGGGCCCTGTGGTGCACAGCTGAGGGTCAGCGTTTGATGTAGCAGGTTTCCCTTCTGAAGCACCAGTATCTGTCAGCAATCTACCAGGTATGTTAAAGACATTTTCAGATATCCTAT
The DNA here is from genome assembly GCA_016271365.2 of Neoceratodus forsteri. Lineage (NCBI taxonomy): Eukaryota > Metazoa > Chordata > Ceratodontiformes > Ceratodontidae > Neoceratodus > Neoceratodus forsteri. Next base: position 116,251,716 of record JADMNL010000031.1, read on the forward strand.
ACTCGAGGAAGGCTCTTCTTTTACAATACCTCTCCTCATCCTCAGCAATCATTCTCAGCAAATGTCTTTTACGCTCTTGCAACTCAGTCTCAAGTTTTAACTCGACTGCAGTAATAGCAACTGTCTCTGCGTCATGGAAATTCATGTCTACATCCACCATTTCCTCACTATTTTCCAGGCACTGCATATTCTCTTTGTCTTCTAGAGATACACAGACAGGGGATGAGGACTGATACCCTTCTGCATCAGCACGCCCACACATTTAGTCACTTCACTACCAGTCTAGCATTGCTTGTAAAGCGCTTTGGGATACTGTGTATGAAAAGCACTATATAAATGCCGATTCTTCTTCTTCTTCTTCTTCTTCTTCTTCCTCTGCCTCCTCTAACTCACCAGGATCTGCCATCTTAGTCAGTGAGCCAGGCCCAACAGCATCCCCTGCTAAGAGTAGAGTAGTTTTCCCAGTGTCCTGGCCAACATTTCCCATCAGTAAAACAGGTCCATGTAAGTTACGCCAAGGATGCACCAGTACAAATGAGCTGTCACAGCTCAGTGTGCTTTTTCTGGTTAAAAAAAAATAGAGATCACTAATAATTGTCTAAAAAAAATCAGTTTTAAAGAAAAGCAAATTTGTGCATTATTATGAATTAAAAATCTGGATTTGGTCACTTATGAAGCAAAAATATGAAATCCAGAAAACTCACTGGGCCTTTTGATGGCCCTCACTCTGCAATGTCAGCGATCTGGGTTTAGGAGCAGATATGGGGGCTGGCTGGGTGACCCTGGGTAGGCTGGGAGGTGCTACTGCATGGCAATGCTACCAACCAGGGAGGGCTGGTGCTTTTTTTTTTTCATTTAATTTTTCATTTTTTTTATTTATTAGGAAAGGTAGTAAGCAGCAAGTGCCCATTTACACAGCTAATCTAGGTCACAAAAAATTATAGTACATTAAAACTGTACCGAGTTCTTTGTCATTTCAAGCCTTAAAAGGTACAGTAAAAACTCAAAAACGTATAAAATTACAGATTAGCGGACATCAAGACATAACTATGATTAAACCACTAAATCATTTATACACATTTATTTCTTTTTTTATTTAGTTTTTGTTGACCGGGTAAATGCACAAGACAAAGGAGGGATTAACCAATGATGAGGTATGGGTTTACTGAGCATTAATCCACACCTGGGGGGGGGGTTAGAATCATGAGGAGAAGTCGAATGATTTCAACCATCCAAGCGTGGATTAATGCTCAGTAAACCCATACTATGGAGTGGGTTAATCCTTTTATACCATGGGCAATGTTTTGTTAGAGTTTTACCTAAAGAAACAGTGAAATAAAGCTATGTGAACATGCAACTGTGGGTATATCAGACATTAATCCATGGTCAGGTGACCTGTTTGGACAAATCAGAAGACAGTATTTTAGGAACCCATGTTACAGTGTAAGTCTGCCTATTTTCAGACACAACCTGGGGGAGAGATACAGATGAATGCCAACTGACAATGAACCAGATTAAGCTGTTTAAGACAACAACAGCAATAAAATAATGTTGCTGCCCTAACAGGACCACAACCACCTGACAGTCACACTGTGGCAAGCCATTCGGATGTTGCTTCAATCGCAGTTTATACAAGAAAAACATTCCACATTCGATCATTGTTTGAGGCAGGCCATTCCACCGTGTTGATGTTCAACTTGAAGAAAAACATTTTTGACCCAACAAGGAAATTTCTTTTGGGAGGTACTAACTTTTGATTCTCTACCTCTTTTGTTTTGTAAATGTTATTGTTCCAAGAGAGCATGCCAAGGGTGTTTGACAGAACTTGATGTAATAAAATTCCCTTTGTTAATAGACCCATATGATAATTATGATGTAAGTACAAAGGCAGCCCTCCCAAATAAAAATATTATATAAATCGCAGGGGTGCACATTTTCCACCAACAGGTAGGACAAATCTACAATCCCTCTTCAACGCTGACCTAATCCTCGAAAGTGCACTCCTAAGCACATTCATGTATCCCTCAGTCTACTAGTGAAACATATCATGATTTACAGCCCAAGTCCTTGTCTCCTGAATAAAGTTATTCTTGTTTCTATTCCTTCTTCTGGCACCACAGCGATGCCTATGGAGTGCCAGGGATATAATGTTGCTCCAGAATAAGATGCCATCTCTGCTTGTGTGAGATCCACTGTGGCAACTACCAGGTGCAGTGGGGAGGTGGGAGGATGACAAATGGGTTAAATACCATTCTGCTTTGGGATGATGTGGGGCAACGTTCTTGAGCCCCGCACCGTGGACTCCCACCAGAGAGACAGTAGGACTGGATGGGGCTGAGGGTATCGCAAAGGGGGTTCGCCCCCAGACATGAAGGCAAATGCGACAGAGGAGAAACAGCTGGGTGGGGGAAAAAAAAGAGACAGCCAAATACATTTTTTCCTTTTAAAATGTAATTTTATGTGATTCGAGAACCCCTCGTTAAATGACAAGTGTGTCAGTTATCAAATATCAGAAGGTTTAATGCTCCCCAACTGATGATTAAGATATCATATTTTATAACATGGGTTCTGAAAATGTTGTCTTCTGATTCATCCAAACAGATCACCTGACCATTGATTAATCCCTGATATACCCACAGTTGCATGTTCACAGGGCTCTATTTTACTATTTCTTTAGGTAAAACTCTAACATAACATTGCCCATGTTATAAGAGGATTAACCCACTCTAGTGTATGGGTTTACTGAGCAGTAATCCACGCATGGGTGATTGAAGTCACTCGGCTTCGCCTCGTGATTCCAACCCTCCCAGGCATGGATTAATGCTCAGTAAACCTATAGCCTGGAGTGGGTTAATCCCTCATTAAAGTTGATCCATTAAATGAATTGGTTCAATACTCTTAATGATGAGTTAGGTAGAACAGAAATACCGTTAATGAAGCAGGAATAGAATTTTGGCTTTAAAGTTTATAACTGGTTCTTGATTATTATTATTGGTTTGTATTTTTTTTTCTAAAAGAATAGATTATCTGATAAAACTGGAATTGAACAGCAAAATAAATGCACTGAATTATACAACACCAAAAAATGTGTTTATCACACTATTTAACCTCCAGATAAACATTTATCTAGAGGTTAGATATGTCACAATCACTTTCTTTGACCTTTGCACAAAACAGAACCAATCTGAGAGCAGCTATCAAAATGCTGATGACATCATAATAGGTCTATGCAGCACTGAAGCCAGCAGTACAAATCACACAAAAAACAGAAAAATCTTCACACAAAAAGATGATTTAAAACAATATAACTGTTAGGCTGGTGTTGTATAAATCAAAGGCACAAGGGCCTGACTCAAACTACATGATTTATTTCCTCTTCTGAGGGGAGAAGACTTTGATAACTCACTCGTGGCTCTGCCACTCATGAGTTATGGTCATGCCCCCCCCACACGTGGAGATAAATTGCATATCTTGAGTCAGGCAGTTGGGTATCCCCTATTTATGTGTTGAAAAGTATAATGCTTGGAAGTCTAATTTTTACAGTATAGATTGAGGGAGCACTCCCGACCAATCGGAGCGCTCCTTTCCCCTGCACGTGAGACAGTCTTATTCTGTGAAGAGCGTCTCAAGTACAGATGCACATTCCAGGAGCAGTTTTTAAAATGTATATGTAACCTCCCACAGGCCCCTAATTTAACTAGCAGGCACACCTCCCATAGTATAGGGGAAAAGAGAGGGTGGGGGTTACAGTGTTTTGCCACCATAAACAAGGTGGGATATGCAGATGGAGTAGACATTATAAAACACAAACCAAGTGTGGCTACTACCTGGCACACACCTGGTGGGACCAATACCATGGCCACAACCCAGGTCCCAGGGAGAAAACGTTTGCTCAGGGCTATGCTAGGTTTGCACTTCTGGACAGAGGTACCCAAGTAACTCCATACACAGGAAGCAATAACATAAATGTCCATACTAGGTTGGGATTCTAGAGTGTGGCTTTATTCCCTTTACACAGTAGGAACAACACAAAGCGAAGATAGATACCCAAGGGTTACACACACGGTAAATGCAGACATCTGAGGTACAGAATTCCAAATTCCCATATAGCATAGGATGACTGTAGAAACTGTGGACTAGCCACCTGTAGGACACACACAAGCAATTTCCCTTGATCAATGATATATTATGTCCCCCGTCGTCACTCATTCTTATATTAGAGCAGTATCACTTGCCTTCAGCTTTACTTTGCTGTTCTCGTTCCAGCTGAAGGTGTGTGAAACCAGTCTTATACAGTAACATGTGGTTCTGGGGGATGTATTACTATAACACTGTAAACTCCTTTTTTCTGCACCAGGTGAAAACAGAGAAAGGCAAAATAGCACAGTCAGAACCGCGCTGTCAAAATAGTGGAACTCAGTACAGTGGCAGGGATATTATAATGTGGTTAAAGGAAGTGCTATCCCTCTAGCTATATTGCTGTTGGGGGAGGAGGGGAGAAAGGGATGAAGGCTGTGGTGGGAGGTGTGCCACTGAGCAGCTGCTGAGGCAGAGAGGGTAAGGCCACAGGCAGGGAGGGTGGCTAGTGCATTGGTAGACTGGGGTTTGATTCCCAGTTCCAGGACATTTGTGGGTTTTTTTGGTCTCCCCTTCCTACTAAAGTTTTGCCTTCCCCACTCAATAGTCCCCCCCGCCGAGGTTTCTGAGTCCCCAAGTTGCCTCCCCTTGGAGGTACTTATATTTAGATGGACGGATCGGGGGCAAAGCCATCCATAATGGGGTGCAGGGGTGGTACCCCCCAAATGCAGTAAATAAGGTTGTTTGTGTTGGCGGTCGCTGGTGTAGTGGTCCCTGTTTCTCCCCATCCCAAGTTGCCTCCCCCCTAGAGGTAGTTATATTTAGATGAGGGGTTTGGGGGGGGGTGAAGCCCCTGTAATGGGGGGTGCAAGGAGCAGAGCCCCTGCATTTTGTAAATGTGGCTGTTTGTGCTGGTGGTTGCTGCTGTAGCAGTCTGTGTTTTTACCAACCACTTTTTGTCTGTCGCTGTTTTTGCGGTGTTGTTTTTGACAGCGCTAATTAGGTTTTCTCTATTTTGACCTAGTGCCCCTTTTTTCTAATAAAACAAAAACATCAGAACAGCTGCATGAGCCAGCCTGTTGGTGCCACAGTAGGGCTACTGCTTATGACACTGGCAACCTAGGTTTGGAAATGAGCCCGGGTCACTGGGGGCTTTCCTCTAGGGAGGAGGATAGCTGACTCCACTATGATTCTGCTACCTGGGTGACCACAGGTAGCAGTGCAGCCAGGAGCAGCTAGCATGAGGGACTACACCGGCTGGTGCCACACTTTGCGCATTTTTGTGCACGTCTGTGCGTGCCCTTGCCACCCGCATACTAAGGGCTGGGACCAGAACAAGGAAAACCCTTTGCAGACAGGCTGACACTGGCCTCCCGTTGTCCCTGAGATGGTGATCCAGACCCCTTCTCCTGTCAGATCTGGGCTGCTATGAGAGTTGGGAGGGCCCCGCCATCCCCACCATGGGAGTAAACCTTGGAGAATCTGGATCAGAGGGACAGTCTGGGAGAAGCCAGGGGATGGAGCTGAGGAGGTTAGCAGAATGGGGCATGGCCAGAGCTAAGTGGGGACCAAAATACTAATGACAAGGGTAGCAATACATTGTGTTCCAGTGCAGGCAGCACAGACCACGTCACTGACTGTCACATGCTGTCCCTTGCAGTAATGACAGCAGTTTTTAATCCTCACCCATGTGTGAGACACTTGTCCCTGAAAGTGTGGGGAAAGCAGCAAAATACGGAAAAGAATCTGACTGACAGAAGCTCAGCGTACTGTGGAAATTACAAATTCAAATCAAGATAGGGTTGTGCCGTGTTAGTCCACACAAAAGCAGGAGAGAAACAAAATGGAATCTTATTGCTGGGTAAAGATAATTCCTAGATCAGGCTAACAAAAAGTTAAAGATTTTTATTTTTATTTTAGCTTTTGTTGACCGGGTAAGTGCACTAGACAAATCCTGCCTATTTTCAGGCACGACCTGGGGAAGGGGGATACAGATGAATGCCAACTGACCTTGAACCAGATTAAGCTGTTGGTGGTATTTTTAGTGAATGAGGGAAATTTGGCCAGGACACCGGGGAAATTCCCCTACTCTTTCGAAAAGTGCCATGGAATCTTTAACATCCACCTGAACTACCACCAATCCAGGCAGATGGGACCTCGATTTAACATCTCACCCGAAAGACGGCACCTCAGAAGTGCAGCACCCCTCTCATGCTGCACTACAGTGTCAGTACTGGGATATTAACCCAAGTGCCAGATGTGGGAACTGAACCCACAGCCCTCTGATCTCCTGGCCTCAGAGGTGAGTGTGCTACCTACTGAGCCACTGACACTGACAAAGATGCAAACTTTTGAGGCCTAAAGTTTGGCCTCTTATATATCGTACACAATGTAGGCTGAAGCACATTACATAGGGGTGTGATTCTTTGAAAAATGCAAGTAAAGAACTGCAGAAACTTTGAAGAGCTGATAATATCAAGGCAGCTGGTATAAAGCCACTATTTGCATTGTAGCTGTTGTTATGGTAAAAACAGGAAGGTGTCTGTTATCAGTGCAAGCAGAAGTTAATGTAAGAATATTCAAAAACGTCTGCTCACATCGAGAGGTGTGAATGGTAATAGAATGGCGGAGGTAATGATAGGGTGGTACAGAGCAGAACGAGGAAACAAAACGTCACCTTTTAAAGATACTAAAAAAATGGGATTATGTAAGCAATAATACCTGACAGGGTGGGCGGTATTGTGCTATACCGGACCGCCCAGGGGCGTAATGAGGCCTGACGCCACAGGCGGAGGGCCTTATAGCCCCTGGAAGGTCTGGTATAGCACAATACCGCCCACCCTGGAGGGTATTATTGCACTTAGAAAATGGGCACTGTCAAAAAAAATAAGTTTAATAAGACAAATGTTAATGAAAAATGTATTTAAAGTAAGATGTTTAATAAAATAGTTCCTCCGCCTGCATTTTTGGAGTTGATTGCCATGGTTACGGGTACAGGTGGCAATAGTTTGTCTGCTAGTCGTCACTAGGGGGGAGCTCTTAAGTATGACTACAGTGATGACTCAGTGTGTGACCTGCTTCATATCTTTTATTTTCCTTTTCTCAACTTTGTTTTATGGGTTCCCGATTCTCGCTGCCTGCTCTGAGGACCGGGACTAACTTATTATTATTATTTTTTATGGGTTCCCAGTCCTCGTTGACTGTACTAAGGACCGGGAACAAGACGAACCTTGGGTTGGGAAGTGCTTCTCAGCCAGAAGGTGGTGCGCAGGTGCCATATCCAGAGAAGCAGCAAAACAGAAAAGAACATCCAGGAAACATTAGATAGTTTTAAATAAGTTTAACTTAATTCAGTTTACTGTTGAGGAGCAGGGATGTTCAGTAGGTTTCACTCCGCCAGACTATCTGTATCACGCCTGAACCCTTGCCAGCAGTCTGTTTTGTGACCACCGCTTCTATCCCTATTCTCTCTTCTATCTTGGCGTGATTTTTTCCTTTTTTTTAATTAAGTTCCATTGGATTTTAGTAAACAGCCTGGATTTTGATGCAGGGTTACATTTTTTGAAATAAATAAATGGATGTGGAGTTGTGGGAGGGTTCTGTGTAACAGTGGCAGGGGCCATGGTCCGTTTTTCGTCTCGCTTAGCGAAGGTAAAAAAATGGCGTCAGGTGGAGTTGCAAAATACTGGCAGTGTGATTTACATAATAAGGTCCATTGGCATAGGTACTTGTTTTAGGTGTGCATTTGTTGTCTGATAGATGCCCACCCAGACAAGTCTCTCAGCCAGTCAGAAGCCTCAAATATTTTTACCCATTTTCTAATAACTACTAACATTTTATTTACAAAAATTGGTACCAAAAAAGGACAAACAGCCAGCCCGGTGGTGCTGAGGGTTGAGGCATTGGATGCCACACCTCACACTACGCCAGCGACCCGGATTCAGGAACGGACCCAGGTCACCAGGGGTCGGCTGGGAGGAAGGATTGAAGCGTACTCAATGGGTCTCTCCTCCTCTGGGGCTACTGGCAGCAATGCCCATAGCGCTGCTGCCTGTGGAAGCACAGGTGGCAAGGCGCAACGGCTCCTCAAGGGAGTCAAGGTGGAGAGGGTGCTGTGGACACTTGATGGTGGCGTACGCAAGAACGGCATACATCTGGATGTAAGCCCTTCGCGTCGGCACCCTTAGGCATAGGGATAAACTGGGAGAAAAACAAAAAAAGTCAAAAAATCTCCTGGTAGCGAGCATCATGAGACTGGATTCCCGGGACGTCAGGGCCCAGCCGACATGACCGGAAGAAAGGTTCCTCCAGGATAAGACCAGGAGAAAGTAAAAATTAAAAAAGGATAAACAACACATATTAGACTGATTACCATCGAGACAGGCTTTGGTTACTTAGCTGCAGGTCTGTGGTAATTAATTGTGCTGCGCATCATTCAGACTCTGAACCAAGCCAGGAGTTCACATAAAACTGAATAACACCAAATTCCATTTTACTTTCACAAATACCATTAAAAGTGTTAAAACAGATTGCTTAGTGTGTGCCTTCCTCTCCCAGCCACCTGCATTCACCGAAGTGTGAAATAATGGTATACCGTCATCAGTCCCCTTCAGCTTTTCTGCTACATGTCGGCTTAGTGTTCACACAGGAATGCAACATATCCGATGGCAATGAAGAGAAAACAAAGTGTGCAGAATGTTGGAAACAAACAGGTAAAATTACCTGTTACCTTGCCAATGACCCCCACACACACACACATGCACTTTATTCCCCTTTGTTATTCCCCTTTGTCAGGATAAGACCCATAACTCACAAGTGGTGAAGCTATGCCATTTAATAAATTGAATATGGCATGGGCCTAGTAAAATACACTTGATGTTTTACACGGGATCCATTACCCCGGTGACATGACTCATTACTGCCCCACTCATGAGGTCATGATGTCACAGAACACTCATAAAATATCAGTCACGTTTTTGTAGGTTTGTAGCATTAGCTTCAGTAAACAGTTTCCATCCAGTTGCAAACAGTACCTCTTCACAACTGTCACAGCCTGCCTGTCTTCAACACTGCCAGTGCCTCTAATGCACCAGCTTGGCATATACCTCCACCCTAGTTTGCCCCACACTGTGTCCTGTACTCACACTCACCCCTCTGTGTAGCTGACATGCTCCAGACACCTAGACTCATGATTCAAGTCACCAGTACCCTTAGGTCAAGATAAGATTGATTGCTCGAACCTCATGAGGAGTGCGGTCTTATTTGCCAGTGTTTTCCTTATCATGTTCCAGCATCAGGAAGGATTACAGTGCTCTGATTAGTTATATAGAGAATAATGGATAGGTAAGTGTGTATTATGGATTTTATTTACAGACCTGAGGTGTGTGATGACCCATAAGTTTATATGGTCATCAGCCACAGAGGGTGTGTAAAACAAATCCATAAATACACACTTCCCTATCCTTAATTTTTTATAATTGCTGGTGTTTGGGAGTTATAGTGGTAATTTAGGCAACATGGAAAAATACGTTTTTGTACAAACACTGGTTTATTTTGCAACAAGTAAAACAATAAGCAGAAAAGCTAAGCAACATCTAAAATTAAGCAGCATCTGTCAACACAAGTTCATCATGAAGAGAAGTGAGCGATTTTTAAAACACAACTGTTTAGGCTGTGATATCAGTCATAAATACCGCATGTCATGTTGAGAGTCCTGCTGTTGTTGTGTTTCTGTGGATCGCGATCCTGAAATGTTTCCATGGAGACAGGGGTCTTTGCTTTCTCGTGGAGATCTGTGGGAGTCTTCTGAAGGTGCTGTAAAACAGTTTGTTTTGCCTTTTTTTAGTAAAGAGAGACAAAACCGGAGCTTTTACTGATCGCCGAAGAGAGTGCTGAGTCGAAGACGATGTGCAAGTAGCTCAGGGGCCTGAATAGACACCGTGAGTACCTGCCTGAAGTGTCTCTCACTGGCACTGCCACACGATCAGTGTACCTGGCATTTTCTGCTTTGGCAAATGCCGTAATAACTGAATTTTGGGTTATTACAGATTCTTGTAGAGTAATAACCCGAAATCTGGGTATTGTGGCATTTGAAGACAACAGTAATCAGGTTGATAAATGGCTTCACCAGTAATTATAATAACATGTCTTTTCAACAGGATGGAAACCTCAGAGATCTGCAAGAATACTATTTTCACAGTGCACCACCAGTCAGTTAAATGTAAATAAACAGTGCTGTTTATTTACAAGATACATTTCAAAGTAAACGAGGTTAAACAGTGTAGTGACAAAAAACATGAAAATTAAGGGTTTAAACAGTTCAGTTGTGCTTACGCAACTGGATGAGATGATGCTTGACTGACTTTGATTACATTGTGGCTATTCGCCTCTCTATCCATGGGATATACCACCCTGTAGGGGTACGACGCAAGGAATCCTAGAGGAGGGATCCCTCCATAGGTGCCGTGGGAATAATTCCATTGACTAAAGGTAGCTTAGGAAAAAGCCCAAAAAGAATACCCAATCGGGTGTTGAGCATCGAAGAGAGGAGAAGTAGAAGATATATAGACTGGAAATAGATGTGACAGATGTAGGTAGGAATGACATGAGAAGATGAGAAAGGGCGAGGATGAGGAATGAAAGGAAATCTGACAAGATGTTGAAGGGCAGACTTCCTAAGGAGAGAGGGAATGCCGGGGCCACCATCCGACTCCATCCACCAGCGGAACCTAACTACAGAACCTATGAAACCATTAACCCTGTCTAATATTATGACCATCGGCATGGAGGAGAGGAATAAAACCTTTGAGGAGCAAACCTCTGGGGATCCAAGGCCTAGGTCACCTCCCTCCAGGCTGAAGATGGTTTAATTGGTGACTGTTAAATTACAGTAGTTTAAAGTCAAGCTCGAGGAGGAAGGAAAAGTCCAATTTAGAGGACGCTCTTGCTCTGTCCTTTTAATGGACAGCAGTTGAGGGATGTGAGCAATGTCTCTGCAATTATATGCTCGAAGCAAGAGAGGAATAAGAAGAGTACGGTTAAGGTGGAATATTAAGAGGAAGAGGAATGGTGATTGGGTGAAGTCGTGGAAGCTGGTACTGTTAAGGTGAAGGATGAAATGAATGATGTACGATGATGGAGAGAATTGGATGTACGATGATGGAGAGAATCGGTCCTTCTAAATGAACATCTGTCGAGGGATGTGGGTGATGTTTGCAACTAGGCGCTCAAGTGAGAGAGGAAGTACAATGATGGAAAGAAGCCTTGAAGGCTTGGATGGTTGAAGGTGAGACATGAATTTGAATGCTTGAAAGGTTGAAGATGAGACATGAAATGAACGTTGAACGATGATGGAGAGCAGCCTGCCTGCCCCTATCAAAGGGGCAATGGACATGAAGGCATGTCTTTGAGTGGAGAACAGGTCGATGTCAACATAGCATGGGCCCTAGAGGTTTATCCTAGAACAGTAGATGTAACGGAATAAACAAACATGAAGGTTGGATGTGTGAGGGGGGCCCAGATGGGCATGAGAAGACTGATGGTGATAATGACTGCAGGAAAGCAGTGGTTCAATGAGGTAGCATAGGAATCAATGATAGGTATGCTCGATTAAGCGATGTAAATAGATAAACCATGAGGTCAGAATGAGTGAATGATAACCGGACTCATGAACCTGGACACATACTGGCTAAAGTAAGAGGAGGATACGAGTAGGGAAGGTGATGGTAGGATACGGAAAACCCCCAAAAGAAAGCTCAGATCAGAGAAGGAACAGAATGAAGTCAGAAAAGGAATGGAACGGAGGGAATGGAATGGAGATAAGGAGTAGACCGGGAAGGCAGACTGCGCAAAGGAGAACTGGAATCAAGCACCTTAGCGCCATAAGGACTGAAGGAAGATTAATCGATGTGAATGTGTGGATCATGAGGGCAGACCAATTGATGGAGAACAAGACTCAGGTTAAATAAGGAAGGTGAGGGCAGGATAGGAGAACCAGACCTAAGCACTGGGGCAGGAAGAGAGAGAAAGCTGAGCGAGGTGGACTCCGACCAAGTGGGGATGACGAACAGGGGAAGCAGTGTGGAGAAAAGACAGCAGAGGAGCCAGACCAGAGGAGGACCAACACAGGAGCAGCAAGCTCAGCAGACAGCTACTGCTGGAGGGCAGAATCCGCTGCTCCAATCTCAGTTCCCCGGGTAGTATGTCCAGCATGAGCTCGAGAAGCATGATCGGGAGATGCCGGTAGCACTGAAACCATGGCTGGAGGTGAGGGAAGACAACAAGGAAGTACAGTACAGACAACAGAACACATACAAAATGAAGGCAAGGAAACAGGTTGAAATTTGAAGTACCATGAAAGGTAACGAAAATCGGCAGGTACCATGGCAGGGGCTCCACAAAATGGTGGCAAGACCAGTAGGTAGCGAGAGACTCCAGCAGCAGCATCCTGGCCGAAACAGCACACACAGAAATGCAAATACCTGACACCAGAGGAACAATGGAAGAGCAGGACACTCGGGTGTCTGTGGAGGGACAACGGGAGGAAAAAGCTGCGAGGGAGGCTAGACCGAGCAGTGGTGGGAAGAGGAGCTGGGGGAAAAGTAGCACTGGGGAATGACGCCACAGCCAGAGGCACCCACGCAGCAACTGAGCAGAGGATGCAAAATGGAATGAAAGCAATGGTTACCCAGAGACGGTCAGCACGGTAGCGCCACAAAGAAGAGGAAGGGTGGAGCAATAGAGGTCCAGTGAGCAGTCCCCGAAAGAACAGGCAGGAGACCGAGGGACAAGGCAGCCAGTCGGCACAAGGGGATGCCACATCCCAGAAAGGGTAAGCAGCAGAGGAAGACAGGGGCTGAATGCGGGAACGAAAAGTAAGGGAAGACAGGAAGAGAAGCAGATGGAGGAGGTACGAGGAGGGAGAAAGACTGAAAGGGGGAGCTGGGACAACCAAGGAAGGGGCAAAATGACCAGGGCAAGCAAAAGAGAAATACTGCAGCAGCCAGAAAAAATTGAGGGGAGACAGAGCAGTGAGAGCACAAAGAGAATGGGGGGGAGAGAGTGGCATGAATGGAGGGGACACAGACAACAAGAGGAGGGAGAGAAGTGGGTAGAAGAAACACGACGACGGACGAGGGAAATGAGGAGCAGAGAGAAAGCGAAGGGGGAACAATGCAAGGGAGAGAAACAATGACAAGTCCAGATACAAACTTACAGAAGAGCGAGGTAGCGAGAGAGCAGCAGGAGAAATACCGACGAGGCCTCTGGCTGCAACGAGAAACAAATCCTGGGAAGGCCCAAGATGATTAACCTTTAAAAGCCCATTGGGGGAGTGACATAGTTGCTCCACCCATTGAACCTCTGGCTTAAAGCCTTCCCATTAAATGCAGGAACATAAATCTAGACTGATTTAGGCTCAAATTTAGAGGTAGAAATGTTACATTAACTAAATATGAAATAGGTGACTAATACTGGTATTGCTGTGTAAAGCAAAGTAAATGACACAGCTGTGCTTGCATAGAGAGTGCCAATATTAGGGGAATGCCAGCACTGTGTCACATGATCATTCAAACCCCAAGGAACCCCACACCACAGATTTGCTAAGGTTCCATGGAGTTTTACCCTAGTTTTTATTTTCCTATTTTGTACGCTTTGTGCTTCAGACCCAATCGATAAATTAAGGAGAGTCTTACTTTGTCTTCTTCGCATTTCAGCACTAATAGATGACGTAACAAAACTTTTGAAATTAATTCCCTTACTTTTTGAAACAGATTTTCAATTTCTCTACTTTGTACGCTTTATGCTTCAACCCTTATAGATGTATTTCAGTGTTTTTTGTAAGTCTATATAGTATAAACATATACAGTCTATGTGGTCTAGTGGTTAGTGCACAAGCTTAGGAACTGGGAAATCCCAGGTTCAACGTGCCCTAAATCGAAAATACTTTACTGCAGGGTTCAACCTTAACTTTTTTTTGCACTAGCCAGCCAGGCAAGGTTGATTAAAAATTGCACTAGCCCACAGATGGTTGCATTAACCCACAATAATAACGGTCAGTTTTGATAGGTTATACAGGAAAAATGCAAGCCAAGAAATACTCTGATTATTGCATATTTATCCTGCTCCCACATTGCTTCCTGCCCCAGCAAAAAAAGACTGCAATACAATCACATGCAGTGTGTACTCCCACTGTTTTTTACCACGCACCCCTTGCTTCCTCTTTCTTTACCTCCTCCTCGCCAGACTAAAGAATACCATAACAACATATGTTTAATTAAGCAGTGCTAGCTCTGCACACACAAGAGCCAACATCATCCTCCAGGGGTGTAGCCAGAAATTTCTGTTTTGTATACAGAATCTCCAAAAGTTACACCCCACCATTAAAAAAAATGTATGCATCCTTTCCAAATGGCACCCCCTTCCAAACAAGTCAGATTGTTGTCAGATGATTCTTCTAATCTCTAAAGAGGTTATACATGTATCTGTCTCCTAAACAGAAGTTTGAACACAGACACTCCTCAGTGGCCTACACTAACCCAAATACTACAGATTAGAATGAAAATGTTAACAGAAAGGCATATGGTTTGTGACAGGCACTCATCAAAACTGTACTCAAATGTGTACAGTGAGTATGCCTGCCTACACCCTTGCCTGTACCTCACCACAGTCCCACCCTGACCTGCAGGGCAATGTACAGAGTCAGGCTGAGAAAGACACTCTCAACCCCATCCTGTGATTAACCAGACCCGCACTTCTGTAAATTTTCTTACTTTCTGAAATGAGCCAGGGGAAGTTTTAGGATTTCTTCTGAGAGAGTTAAACAAACACAGGGGGCTTGGGATGTAAGAAACTTTGACATATCTGTTTACATATACCAGGCACCATTAGTGACGGAACAGTTTGAAAAGTGATAGGGCCAAGGATGTAAGGGGTAAATGCTCCCCTATTTATATACATTAACATGATTGCAAAAACTGATAGGGCCACTTATGAAAGTGGTAGGGCCATGGCCCTAGTGGCCCACCCTGTTCCGGCACCTATGCCAGGCACTAAAGTATTGATTTAACATGCTCTGCCTTAACAAAAACAGATTTTTCATAACGGTGTCCTTTCATCAGTCAAAGGGGAGCAGTATACAGGCATGATGCTATACTACCCCTCTTTCTATATAGGATGATCTGTGCACACCAGGAATACATATTTTAACCTTTCAAATTATATATTTTACTAAGGTTTTGCTTTGTACCATACATACTCCAAAGCATTGTTTTTTAGGATGAAATGACATGCTGGGTGGTACTGCATTGATGGCATTGACTGGTGTGATCCATTAAGAGGAGCTGTGAACCATACACCAGTCAGTAATGGCAGCTATGGGTCTATGGATGGCCACTTCAGAGTTTAGTCTGCAGTGGTGTCCAGAGAACGTATAGAGTGGACAGACCACCTGGCTGGGCAGACCGTGTATACATGATAGCATTCTGCCACTGCTGCGTTGGATACAGACACTCAAAAGGTTGGGAAATGAGACACACTGGTCTTAATATTGTGGGACAAATCAAAGACAAGTTCAGTAAACTGGAACCTAGTGACTTAACCACTCTGCCCTTGATCACAGCATTCACACTAGCTGAATGTCCTAACATTTGAGTGATAATGACTCACACTGAGTCTTTTGTTGGATCCCCCTCTTGAACTGCCAGATAATTGCAACTCTTAATGAGCTGTTAATCACACCAGGCCACCTGGAACACTGAGGGAGCCTAGCAAAAGGACTACAGCCTGCTAAAGCAGGGACTTTTTCAACTTCATTAACAGCCATGAAAAACCTGCACTAGTCAAGACGGACAAGTAGAGGGTTAGCTGCACTAGCCCTGGCCAATTTGCACCAGGTTCAGGGCTAGTAAAACAATGTTAAGGTCGAACCCTGCTTCACTGTGACTTTGGGCAAGCCACTTAACCTCACAGTGCTTAAGTTCACCCAGCAGCGAAAATAGCTAGAAGCAGGACCCCGCTGAAAATGAGATGCTGCATGTCAGTTGGGCTATCTAGCGTAAATAAATTACAAACTAAAATAAAGAAAAATATATTTAGATTCTATATACGTATCTGTCAAATGCCTGGCCACCTCACTAGACTGCATTTCCTATGTTTTTCAGCCAATCTAGCCACCACTGACATCATCTTCCTGGTGTGCTGCATCCCGTTCACAGCCATGTTGTATCCACTGCCCAGCTGGATCTTTGGGGAGTTTATGTGCAAGTTCGTCAATTACATCCAGCAGGTAGGTGACTGTTTTGGCCAACTCTTGGGCTGGGAATGGGGAGAGAACCGTCACATTTACAGGTTTGGCTAATTTTTTGGGTGGAAATCAAACACTTCCTTGGGTGCAAGCCTGTGAGTCATTCCAGTTTCTGGGCAGTCAAAATACTTCTCGGAACCAAATGGTTGAAATCTGTATTTTTTTTAACTTTCATGTTTCACTGCTCTCTAAACTGACCTCATCTACGGTCGATCCTCGAAGCCTCATCACCTGCTGTCTCAGGGGTTTACTCCCTTACCTCCCTCCCTTCACAGCTTACTCCCTTCAGAAGGATTCTCACTACCCATCGCGGCTCCTGCACGCACTGCCACCTGCAATCAGCGAGGTGGCGGCATCACAGTGGAGTGAGCTGCCCTGTCTCAGGGAGGAGAGTATCCGACAGAACACCAATCATCTTCCCCCTCCCGACCTGTCCCCAATAATGACGCAGGCTTGTTCCCAAACCCGGATCACCAGCATTGCGAGTGGTACTGCTACCACAGCAATGATGGGGTGGCTGGGAAACCAGTACTCTAAGCAAGACCAATTTTTACACGTTCATATATGTAACCCTGGCGCAGGGTATCTGAGGGCTACACTACCCCTGCCTGGCTGGCCAAACCAGGTTGAGGAGCCTGGGTTACTATTTAACTTCAAAACTGGTCCTTTCCCAAGTTAACACAAATGCACAGTGCCTCCACCTAGAGTATACTTTTACGTGGGCTAGAATAAAACCTGGTACAACCTTCTGGGATTCTGTACCCACCCACAATACCATAATGCCACCCCAAACATGACCCATTACTCAAAACACCACATTTCAGACATTTTTAATTATTGACTCTCTCTAATAATATGCTCACAATACACATTTATGCAAAAACATCAAACAACAATTTATTGACATGGAGTGATGGTTAGGACAGGGAAATTGGCTGCAGGAGTCAAGGCATACCTCTCAACCTTTTGTCCCCCAAATGTGGAACATTGCCTCTCAAAATGTGGAACAAATGAACAAAATGTGGAACACTTAATCTAATCTTTACCTAAGAAGCTCAGAACACTGTTAACATGTTTGCATTTATTTTCAGAAAGTCTGTTATTAATTGAATAGTATATTTTTGCATCATTTACTATAGATTTTTGCTTTAAAATGTTAACACTGAATGTGGGACAAGTCCTTACAATGTGAACAGGGAGATTTTATGAAGTAAAATGAGGAACGTTCCTCGTAATGTGGTACAGTTGAGAGGTATGAGTCAAGGTATTTACAATTTATTGGCATTTGGATTGATTTGGCTTAGATAATCATTTCGCATTTAGATTCAAACAGTAATCACAGTGGTACCCGCCAACCTCTGAGGTATTCAGCTTGTTTGCTATCAAGCTAGCTAGCTGCAATAATGACAGAAACATATTTACAAAATGCCCACACAATACCAGCCCCCAAATTGTATTAAGACCCCCCAATCCCAAAACCATATTCTGGGTACCCAGTACTTAAAGTTCTTTAAGGTGCAGGCCTGTTACGCGGTGCAGCTGTTGTTGGCCGGCAGTTGGAGCCCTTGAAAGAAATAATCAGATTAATCTTAATTTTTGTGAATACACATCCTGACTGTAGATTTGCATAACTTAGACCCTTTTTAGATTTAGCAGACTTAACTCTAGATGCGGAACTTGGCAACACTTCAGACTATTTGCAAGTCTCTCCAGATAGCAGGACTGGACCCTGCATTACTCAGTGTTTAGAAGTCGTGATAGGTAAGCCACAATCAGGCTGTACAAGAAAGTCTGGGGTGATTACAGCAGGCAGGCTCTAACTCCGGAGGCTAGGATGCTGGGCAAAGGCTTACAGCCAGGTAAAGGAGGCAGTATAGTGCAGTGGTCTAAGGCTCTGAGCTGCAAATCTGGTGACATTCAGCAGACCAGACCTGGGTTTGAATCCCACAGCTTCCACTTACATACTGTGTGACCCTGAGCAAGTCACTTAACTTCCTTGTGCTCCCAGGTCGCACCTGGAATCAAGCTCTGGCTTAGTCTGCCTTTTCTGGTTAAACAATTTCCCCTTTCCCTAACCCCATCTCTGACTGCATGATCTTGTAGCTTTTGCAGATGGAGAAACACCTTTAGCTTCTTTCTCTAGTGCTCCTCTCTTGGCTGAAATCACACTCTGGACAGACCAGGCCGACACAGTACAGTTACTTTGGCTGGTTGCAGTCACTTCAACCATGAGCCAGCGTGGCCACCATGGTCCTTTGAGTTCTAGATACAGACTTTCACTACATGGGTGCTTGCTCTCTAAGGTTAGGGTGACTCGACGACCTACAGTCCATGCAAGATCAATTTGTTTCCCTAATGCATTTTAACACAGAATGGCTCCCCACCAATGAGGTTACTTTGACTTGGTAGTTCAGACAATCACTGTAGCTTCTTTCAAGCACAAATCACACAGTCATAGTCCCTCATGGCTTTGCTGGCATTAGCAGCTCCAACTGGATGATTAAACATATCGAAAATGTCCATCTCAGCTACGCTGGCGTTAGCAGCTCCAAATGGACAGATACTGTCCTCACAGGTAATGTCAGGAAGAGCCACATGCTCTAGGTATCTCCTTCCAGTCCTGTAGGCACTTTTCAAAACAGTCACATCACAATTCTCAGATGCTGAACCCTTCTCTGGTCACTTGTGACAGATGTCCACCCTTTCTCAGCGTTAGATGCAGAGTGCAGACAGATAGTCACTCTCTCAACTTTCTGGACTTCGCTGCCACTTACAAATCTATAACAACTTGCAGTGTTGTAAGCAGAGATTTACTCACTCAGAAAGATTGTCAGTACTTTACTTTTCTGGAAGTTGCAGAAAATTTCTTCAGCACTCTCACTGCTGAGGTAGAAGCATTTCTTGTAGCTCTCTCACAAGCAGATGGATGCTGTCTTCTTTTCTGCATTTTACCATTGTGGAAGGGACAAGGCTAGCCCTGGAGGACAATTTCTGGCAACCCCCAGGCTAACGGCTTCTGTTGCTTGCAGCCACTTGTTTCTCTGGCAGAAGGAGAGCCCCCTCTATGTGGAAGGGCTCACGCTGAATCACTAGGCTCATTTTGTCTAGCTGGGGGTCTGAACCACCCTCCCGGTGGAGGGACTCCTGCATGAACTCCAGCTCAGCCTGGAAAACACTGGGTTTTATGGAGACTTTCTGAGGCTCCTGATTGGCAGAGTCTACTTGTGTGTCCAAACGTTACAGGCTGAAAGTACTTGTCAGTCCACAAAATGAATATTCATTAACTTCACTCAATGCACAATAGGCTCCCTGTTTTGATGCCCTGAATTAGATCCCTGCATTTTCCTCACAAGCACTTGGCAATGTCCCGTAAGTCTCTGGCACGGTCCCAACAATCCTTACACAGAAATACTGGCTCTCCGATTGGCTGCTGCTGCACAAACATGGCTGCTGCAACACACAGTCCCCTTACAGATTATTACAGTCCCAAATATAAAGTTCTGGTGCAGCCAGGCAAAACACTTTTTATTCTGTGCCCCCGCTGTTTAGTGCCCATAACGGTGCCCTCTGAAACACTGCCACTGTCACTTAGTTTACTGCAGTTCTTAACCTGTCACTGCTGCCAAAATATAATGCCCCATGGCAGATGACAGGCAGCTGATAAGCATTCCATCATTAGTGATCTGGGGCAACCAGTTTAAACATTATTGTACATATGCCTCATTATTTAATAGCCCCCTTTGTGCCTAATGAGCGCTCATATATATTCACATTTTCTTGAGTCCATGGGCCTATAGCTACTGCCGAAATATACAGGTCCCATGGCAGCAGACAGACGGCTCATCGATATTAATAGGCTCTCATTAATATTCATGAGCCCTGATCTTTAGCACTTCATAACGCTCTTTATTTACAATGAAAAGAGGGCTCGCTTAGCGCTTGCATAGGTCACCAGTCCCCAATTAGTAGAGCAGGGGCACTGGGACTGTCAGGACACCTTCTTCTTAACCACAACACTGGCGGTCAGGAGATCAAAAGTGTGGTAGTGCATGTGCGATCACCACATGCACAGAAGTGCACAAGGAAGCATCGGTGAATCGCGGTCCAGTCTTTGAGCCCCAAAATGGGCTAAAATAAAGTAGTGAGGCTGTTCTGGGGATCCTTGGGGCACCAGAGGACATGGGCTATGGTGGTGAGCTACTGGAACAATATCGGGACAGAAAGGAATGCAGCAAGCATCAGAAGGCAGACGTGAGGCTCTCCAGAATGGAAGCAACAAGCACTAAAGTAAGCCCCCATTTTGGGGGCATTACAAACAGGAGCTCCAACAGGCTCCAACTATGTTAAATGTTGATGGGTCTATCACCCATGACCCCGTGTTAATTGCCAACACATTTAATTCATCCTTCACAGACCTTAGCCAAACTCTGCCCCAAAATTTCTTTGAACCACCCAGCACAGCTCCTACATCCACCAAATCAGAAGGCCTTTACCCACCCATGTTTCTACTTCAAAGCTATCTCAGAAAGCGAGACCAAGACATATCTACGTAAAGTTCTAGGAGGAACTAGGGCAAGCAGTGATTCCCTAGACCTAAAACTTCTGACCCTAACTCTAGATGAAGTCCTACCCCCCCCCCCACCAAGCTTCTCAATCGCTTCCTCATACTTTCATAATTCCCCCAGATCTGGAAATCCACTCTGGTTACACCAGTTTTTAAGAGAGGGGACAGACTACTACCTGGGAATTAGAGGCCAATATCTATTCTTCCCCCATTGTCCAAAGCACTTGAAAGGATTGTTGCTGACCAGTTTGTGGAGTACCTGGAAAAATACAACCTACAATGTGTCCAACAACATGGTTTTCGGAAAGGGCACAGCACATCTACGGCCCTACTGGAATTCATAGGTTTCATTCACCATACTCTTGATCAGGGTCAACTTGTTGGTGCAACCTTTATTGACCTGTCTAAAGTATTTTGACACTGTCAATCACCATTTGCTGACACATCAACTTGCTGAGCTTGGTATATCTTCAGAAGCCCTAAAGTGGTTCACCAGCTATCTAGCAAACTGCATACAACAGGTGAGAATAGGGTCTGCCCTTTCTGCTAAACTGCCTGTCTGCTCTGGGGTTCCTCAAGGATCGATATTGGGACCCCTTCTTTTTAGCACCTTCCTAAATAATCTTCCGGCATCCTGTTCCGAACAAGTACTCTTCTATGCGGATGATGCGGTCATTTTCTCAAAGATTGCTGATCCTACCCTTCTTCAGGCCCAACTTCAGAAAAGTTTTACTGAAGTTGAGTCCTGGTTCATCTCTCATAAATTGGTACTTAATTGTAAAAAAAACAAAGGTCATGCTCTTTCATGGTACCCACTGGTCTGCAAGCACAAAGCCAAACAATTGGTGATTAAAAACAGTGCAGGTGTTATCCTTGATCAGACTTAATCTTTTAAATACCTAGGAGTTACTCTGGATAGTATGCTCTCCTATTCCAACCATGTTGAAAATGTTGCCAAGGCAGTTAACATTCACCTAGGCCTTCTACACAGGCATAAACACTGCCTTACTACCGAAGCCCTCAGATTGGCTATCCAAAGTTCAGTTGTGTCTATTATTGACTATGGTTTGGTCATTTATAGTTCTGCCACAGACACAACCCTACATCGGCTCAGTACAGCTCTGAATAAGGCATGCGGTTTACTAACTGGTGCAGCATATCGTACTCACACTTGTGACTTTTACGAACAAGCAAACAGGCTTCAACTCCAGGCTCACATTGAATATCAAGCCTGCCTTCTGGCTAAGAAGGCAGATCTTGGTCTCCTACCACCAGGTTCCCTTCAGCTTTTCAGTCCCTTCCGGGGCACCCGGAGCACACAAAGTTCTGTGAGCCAAACTTTTACTGTCCCTCGCTGTCGAACCTTGCTCTGACAGTGATCCATTGCAGTTAGACTGCTAATGTATTTAATTCCCTTCTTCCTGAGAATGCGATGACTGCAACTTGTGCGGAGTCTGAGTAAAATGGAAAACTGCAGCTGGCAGCTGTCAAATCCAGTACCCAGCAATGCTGGTCTTGGCTCCGGTTGCTGCTGGTACAGTATGGTACTTTTACGCTTCCATTGAACTCCTTCCACCTATTTTCTTATGTCACATAAGTTACTATATAGTCACAAATGGATTTACACTTTGTACAGTACTTTAAAAGTGATGATGATGATGATGGCTATGCCAGTGAGTACATATGCTAGGCTCCGGATCCCTGGATCCGGCAGCGGATACCAGCGCCGGATCTAGGGATCCAGAGGTGGATCCCTGGATCCAGCGTAGGATAACCCGAGATCTGACCTGGATCTGAGTGGGTCGGATAGTGTTGCTATTCAACGGACCCACTATCATGCCAAAATGGCAGATATTTGGTGGATCTGGATTGTTCGTGATACCATCTAAGCA
Organism: Neoceratodus forsteri; assembly: GCA_016271365.2. Classification (NCBI taxonomy): domain Eukaryota; kingdom Metazoa; phylum Chordata; order Ceratodontiformes; family Ceratodontidae; genus Neoceratodus; species Neoceratodus forsteri. Next base: position 116,274,550 of record JADMNL010000031.1, read on the forward strand.
TCACTAGTATCAAGCAACAGGACACAAATTAGAAAGCATCCAGTCCAGATACAAGAAGAGGGCAAACCAAATTAAAGAGCTAACAAGTGTTTTTCGACATGGGAGGTTGCCCTGGCAATGTCTGTTTGAATCTGAGGGTTCTACTGTTCTACTGGTATGTCAGGGTGCACGCTGCTAAGCAAAGGCACATCACAGAGGCTGTACTGTTGTGTGTCAGGGAACACACTGCTAAGCAATGGGCATAGCACAGCAGCACTTCTATTGTGTGTCACGATAAACAATGGTAACACAATAGTCATATCATAGTAGCTCTCCTGATGTGTGTCAGGGTAACCTATGGTAACACAATATAATCTCACAGCAGTGCTACTGTTACGTGTCAACATACGCAACAATAACACAATGGTCATATCACGCAGGCTGTATGTTGTGTGTCAGGGCAAACAACGGTAAAGAATGGACATATCACAGTGGACCTTCTGTTGTGTGTCAGGGTATACAATTATAACACAATGGTTATGCTGCGGTGGTCCTACTGTTGTGTCTCACTCAGTGTACAGCACCATAATGCAATGATTCTACCGCAAGGCAGCTCTTCAGATTTAATCCCAGCATGCTTCTTGCCGTGTTGTATTCTATCAAAGTTTGAGATCGGCTTTTGGTGTTGAAGACAGGGGGGGTAAGAAAATGGCTCCCTGTGTGTGTGGGGGGGCATGATGCAAGTTACGGCCCTGCAAAGCACTTGGAAGTGAAGCAAAATTCCCCAGGAGAGCATAAATGCCCCCATAGAAATGTATGTGGGACAGGAGAGACCGTTGTAGGCATTCTTTCCTGACGGGATGGAAGTTGGCAGGTTTTGACTCCAGGTCACTGTGTCAGAGACAAAGCTGGCAAGCTGTATAGCCTGGTTACAGTGTTGGAACTTTGAACTGGGGGACTCGGATTCAAATTTTAAATCTTATCAGAGTCTGTCACCCGGAGAAAATCACTTCACTTCCCTGTTCTACATTTCCCGCAGCTGTGAAATGGGGAGCCTTTATGGATGCTGCAGTATTCTCTCTCTTTGTTTTCCCCCAGTTTTTTTCTTTCTTTTTGTTTCCATGCAGCTTTTTGACCCCTTAGGCGGCTTGTCAGCTTCTGTCTCCACTGCCCTCTAGCCAACACACACCTCCCCTGGGCCTACCTGGAGCGAGTCCCTCACAGCTTACTCCCAGTGGCAGGGTCATTCCCCCCTCCCCCAGAGTATAATCCAGATGCTCCAAGGTGTCCAGGCGGTGGTGCAGGTTACGGGAGATGCACAAGGCATCATACAGCCCTTGGGTCCCTTTTTCCATTTTTCTTCTAAAGACCCTGTCATGGTGGCACATCTGCAGTCCCACCTGTCGAGCCACATGCTACCTGTACTACCATTGGACCACCACCTAGTGGCAGTCAGAGGCCAAGATAACTGGCAACCCCTTCCTGGGGGAGGAGAGCAGTCCCTGGGGCACTCAATCCTCTCTCACCCCATCGACCCCAGCAACCTGTACTTGCTCCTGAACATGGGTTGATGGCATGGCAGGAGGTAAGGCATTCAATGCCTTTGGCCTCCACACCACCAGTCTGGCCCGGCTTTCTCAAATTTTACATAGAAAATACTGCACAGGGTTGAGTGTATTGTGAGAATGTAATACATGCCTGAGGTGTGTGATGCTACATAAACCCTGAGAGTGAAGCTTGAGGGGGTTTCTCCAGCATCACACACCAGGGGTGTGTATTAAATTCAAGTGATACACTTCAGCTCGTGCATTAGTTTTTATCATTTCTGATGTCACAGTTTTTCCCAACCAGAAACTATAAAAACAAAAGCTTCTCACACACAATGCAGGGTATAATGGGAAGTATTAGACAGTCAGACCTATGCAATTCAGTGCCGGCCTAGTGTCGCAGAGGGCTGAGGCGCTAGCGCCTTACCTCGAACCACACTGGCAACCCATGTTCGGGAATGAGCACGGGCCACCAGGGGGTCGGCTGTGGAGGAGAAGGATTGAGCATCTGATGGCTGCTCTCCTTCTCTGGGTTGGGGATTTCACAAGCCTCACTGCTTTACCGACACCTGGTGGAACTCGGGTGGTAGATGCAGTACACAGGTAGTACAGCGGGAGGGAGGAACATCAGCCGAGGACTCAAGCGGGGGGCATGTCTCAGCATGACTTCAATTCCTTGCCCTCCCTGCATGCTGATGCCCAGGGGATAGGGAGAAAAAACTGCTTGCAGTGGCGCCGGTAGACGGGCTTCAGGAGCCGGCGGTCGGGTAAATCCAGGGGCCAGGTCGCAAGGTGCACACTCAGCACAGGCCTGGAGGAACAGGGGTCTCCTACACCCCGACCAGGGGGTTGTCTAGATACCTAGGTTCATGGAGTGGGGCACCCATATGGGTCTTCGGCCCTGGGAAAAGCTCCGACGCAGGGTACCACAGAGGCCCCGAAAAGAGGGGCGAACGAAAGCTTAGGTAGGAGGAAAAAACACATAGTAAAAAAAAACAAAAAAAAAAAAACTATGCAGTTCAAGTGTGTTTTTAGTGTAAATACATTATGCAGTACAAGGATTTGCAGTTTTCTATGTAATCGCAAAGTCAGGAACTGAGCTCTAGTAAAAACTGGAAAATGGCAACACATTGTCCAGTCCATAGTAACAGATGAAAAGTCCAGTTTGAAAACTTTTGAGAAACAAACAACAATGTATACTATTTTACCAATATTTTGACTTTTACATTGCTAAAGTCTAACAAGCAAGAAATTTTCTTAAACCTGGTACTGAGCGCCACGATTCTCACAGCTGCAGCAGGAATGGAAAATGACAGCAGCCGTGCAGCTGTGAGAATGGGGCATGTGCTCAGAGTGTCTGAGGCAACATGTGTTTCCTGCAATAACCCACCAGTTATTATGGGGAATAATAACTGGTTGAACCCATAGAAAACATTGCACACCAGTTATTATATTGCCAATAGCAAACAGACAGGGCACCCTCTCTTGTCTGAGGAGCTGTTTCTCTGACAGGTCTGATGATGGGATGTTATTTGTTTCTGTGGGGGGCTTCTTCCAGGAAGCTTTGATTATGACTGAAATAAGTGAGTGTATGCTACGTCAACCCCCCTTTCTTGTTATGGTTTTATTTCACAGACCCCATTCCCCAGGAGATTCTGGCATGCTGTTTATACATAGGTGCTATTAAACAGCCCCCCTCTCAGTTACAGTACAGTGTAGTCTATCCACGTATGTTAATTAAGCAATAATGCCCGACAGGGTGTGTGTCGTGCTGGGATAACGTCACGCCTCAGGTGGATGGGCATGAGGCCTCAGGTCGACTGCATCCAATGACTGAGGCGTGACGTTATCCCAAACAACACACACGCTGGAGGGCATTATTGCTATTATACAATGGCTCGTTGTTATACAGAAAAAAAAAATAATTATAAAGATGTTTTTGTGTGGAAAAATATTTTTGTTTATAAGAGAAGATGAAACAATCAATCAAAGGCTCCATCAAATGCTCATCTGCAGGTTCACAGTGAGGCTGAGACTAGAGCCGTGATGTTGTACTGGGATAACAGCATGGGGCCAGCCCAAGACTGACCAATCAGAGTCCAGGATTTTTTCTTGCCATTGTATAATATTTCTCAAGAGACTACTCTTAGGCGTTGTAAGCGTGGTCTCATGTGCAGTCTTAGGGTAAAGGTTCTGATACCCTAAGAATCTGAGACCATGCTTACAGCCACCAGCTTGGTCTCGAAGTAGATATCACTATTTTATTGGTTGAAGGTGAGCAATAAATCCGGTAAAAACGTTAAAAATTCTTCCTTGGACAAGGCCACTTCCTGGGCACCTGTGGGTGAGGCACTCTTTCATATGAACATACGAAAAAGCCAGCAGAAGAAGGACATTTCGTCTATCGAGTTTGCTCATATTGCCGGGTCCACAGGTTGAGCTAATGTCCCTGCCCTCCCTCCTCCCCCACCCTCCCATCCTCATGCGCAGGGGAAAGGAGAACCCTGACTGGTCAAAAGCCCTACCTTAATCTCTAGTAAGAACTCTTTGCTACAGGGGGGACGATATACCAAGTTCTCCTCCCACCCCCACTGACCCCAGGCCATGACTAACTCTCCTGTCTCTCTACTGAATGTCCCCCACCCATCTTCCTTGGTCATCAAGCAGGGGGAGCTATAAGCAGGAAACTGGCGCTCCCATTACAGAAGGGCTCATTGTGGTAATAAAGTGACATTTTGGCTGGGCCATTGGCATATTGGTAGAGTTACTGCTCTGGCAACCCGGGCGGGGGAACGGGTCTGAATCATGGAGGAACAGCCAGGAGGAGAAGCAGGATTTTTACATCCCATGGAATGCTTTCCTCTTCTGGGCGGGTTGCAGTCTGATCCCCGCCACTTGAGTGTCACCTGGGGGTGCTTAGAGGTCACAAGGTCAGTGGAGATGGCAGTGGGAGGGGAAAAGCAGGGGGCCTTGCAGAGCGCACACCCACATGCCTAGCCTCGTGTTTACTGCCCAGCATCTCAGGGAGGAAGAACATGGGGGAGAAAATGCCCTCCCTGTGTGTCTGGATGATGCTGGCATATTCAGTCCCTGCACCACCTGCCAAGTCAGCCTGATAGAACCCCACTGCCAACAGATTCATGGACTACAAATGGGGGTGGGGGGCCCCTGCTGGCCTTTCTCTATGGGAGTTACCCTATGGGTCAGGTAAGCAGGATCTCTGGGGTCTGGGTAAGGTGATGGGCTGGATAGCAGCCAGGGCTGAAAGAAGATAAGATTGGGAATGAAAACAGACTAATTAAAAAAACATAGAAATATAGAATTTGATGGCAGATAAGGATCACTTGACCCTCCAAGTCTGCCCATTCCTCTCTACCTACACTATTACTGCAGACCATACCCGATCTACAGCTCTTTCTCCCTCCCTCCCCTTCCTTTCCACTATGATTCCCTTGTGCCTGTCCCATGCATTCTTGAACCCGACAACTGTTTTTGCCTCCACCACCTCTGCTGGAAGGCTGTTCCAGAAATCCATTTCTCTTTCCATGAGGAAGTACTTCCTCCCATCTCTCTCTCCTGAATCTACCCCCCCTCAGCTTCATAGCATGTCCCCTTGTTCTTGAGCATCTTTTCTTCTGAAAAATACCCCCTCCTGTACCTTATTTCCACCTACGAGGTATTTTAAAGGTCTCTTTCATATCCTCGCTCTCCCTCCTCTGTTCAGGGCTGTACATACCGAGGTCCTTTATTCTCTCCTTATAGGACATTTGATGCAGACCCTGCACCATTTTAGTTGCCCTGCTCTGGACTGCCTCCACTCTGTGTATCTCCCTTCTGAGATGTGGTCTCCAGAACTGGACACAGTACTCAAGGTGGGGTCTTACCAGTGATCCATACAGAGGCAACACCACATCCCCCTTTCTGCTGGTGACGCTCCTCCCTATGCACCTCAACAGCCCACTAGGCCTCCTGACTGCCTTGTTGCACTGCCTGGCCACCTTTAGGTCATCCGATATGATTACCCCAGGGTCTCTTTCCTGCTTGGTAAATGATAATAATAATAATAATATATCATAGTAATAATAATAGCAGTAAGGGGAAATTTCATAAAAAAAGAAGACTGCATTTTCCATACAAAAAAGGACTTGTTGAGGACCTGGCGATAGCAGAAGATGTTAAGACCTCAAAAATGTTTTCTTTTTATTAAAATAAAGTATTTTGGACCATCTGGAACCTGACCAATTCATTTATTGATCTAATTTCAGGTGTCTGTGCAAGCAACGTGCATCACACTGACGGCAATGAGCGTAGATCGGTGGTACGTGACAGTGTATCCACTCCGCTCCCTCCGACAGCGCACTCCCCGTGTGGCTGTAGCAGTTAGCCTTGGCATCTGGATTGGTAAGAAAGAGAAAAGCAGCCATTCATATATAAGGTTATAATCCAAGGACTCAATAAGTAAATAAATTATATATATATATATATATATATACCATGGTGTGAGATCAATTCCAGTGAAATAAACCATGTTATTTTCACTGGAGTGAAATAAATCCTGATGGCATCAGCAGAGTTAAAATAAATACCATTTATACCTACTCATAGGTGCTGGAACGGGGGGGGCCACTAAGGCCATGGTCCTACCACTTTCATAAGTGGCCCTAGCAGTTTTTGCAATCATGTTAATGTATTTAATAGGGGAGAATTTACCCCTTACATCCTTGGCCCTACCACTTTTCAAACTGTTCCGGCACCAGTGTACCTACTCTGCTGACATCACTCACCTGCATCTGAAAACACTAAGAAACACCCCTGTAATTTGCTGAGCTCTAAAACAGGCCCTACACTGAAATTAACACAATTAAGATAGATAATGACAGTCAGCTGCAGCACTCCTTCAAAATGTAGCAATCTCCAAATCTCTTGTGCTGCATTTCAAAACCAGAGTTTAGTACATTACTGAATCCTGCATAGTCACATATTGACCTACAAAACGAATAACAAATAACCAGTATATTGCAAACATCCAGCTTGTCACAGAACAGAACCTCCTTCAGGCAACCAATTACCAAAACACGGCACACCCAGTCAGAACCCCTCCCAACACACCAATTCCAACAACAGCTCACTACAACAACCCATTCATAAAACTACACACACACACACACACACACACACACACACACACACACACACAGACACACAAACACACTCACACACTACCACAGCACCAGCATCATTTAAAGTGACACGAACCTCATAACAATAAACATACCTCTCTCACTGAAATTGGTCTCACCTCCTTGGTATAAATAGCACACATGATGGGCAGATCATGGAATATGGAAAATATTCTCACTCCTGCATCATGAGCACTGTATATTTCACACTGCAGGAGTGAGAATATATTCCATAGTCCACTCCTGCCCATTATGTATCCCTATTTATATATAAATATATATATATATATATATATAGATAGATAGATAGATATAGATAGATAGATAGATAGATAGATAGATAGATAGATAGATATACATATACCTTAGTGGTTAGAGCACCGGAGCCTGGGTTCAGATCCCACTAGGTCACATGATTTCTTTCTCACTACAGTTTGTGTATTACAGTAGTAATGGATAGCTGTTGGAGGTCAGGGTTCAAATCCTGGCCAGGGTAATGGCCATAAGTGAAATGAGCTTGGTGGGTCTCAGTTCAACTGCAGTTGACCAGGTGGCTATAGAAACTGCAATATGCAATACAGTACAGTGGGTGCTCCAACAAGTTTCCAGCATTACTGATCATAGACACCTCTCCTGGTGAGTACTGAGGTAAACTGGCAGAGATGTATGGATGTGCTGGGGCAATTACTGGTGAAGAGTGCAGTTGACAGCATGAGTGGGGAAGTTACTGGTGGAGTGATGGTGATAACACAGGTAGGGTAGTTACTAATGGGGAGGTACAGTCTGGATGGGGTTGTTGCTGATGGGGGTGCTGGGTGACTATCTGGGTAGGGCAATTGCTGGTGGTGTGTGTGTGTGTGCTGGTGAAGCCTTGGCGGGAGTTGTTGCAGAGGGTGCTGGTGACAACATGGGTGACCATTTGCTGTTCGGGGTGCTGCCGACAGCTTGGTAGGGTAGTTGCTGATGTGGGTGATAGGGACAGCCTAGGTATGGCAGTTGCTGGAGGGGACTGAAGGTGGCAGCAAGGGTGGGGCAGTTGCTATGGCATTAGTGGTTAAAATACAATGGAGCAGTTGATTGCAAGTAGCAGTCTGGGTGGGACAAATTCTGCTGGGGATGATACTGACAGCCTGGTGAGGCAGTTGGTGGTGGGGGTGATGATGACAGCCTGTGTAGAGCATATTGTGATGGGGGCTGGTGATAGCCTCGAGGGGGGAAGTTGCTTGTGGGGGTTGATAGTGACAGCCTGGTGAGGCAGTTGCTGGTGGAGGTGTGTGATGGTGACAGCCTGTGTAGGGCAGCTTGTGATGGGGGGCTGGTGACAGCCTTGGTGGGTCAGTTGCTGGTGGGAAGTTATGTTGACAGTCTGGCGAGGTAGTTGCTGGTGGGGTGGGGAGTGTGATGGTCATTGCCTACCTAGGGCATATTCTGATAGGGGCTAGTGACAGCTTTGGTGGGGCAGTCGCTGGTGGGGGTTCTAGTGAGAGCCTGGTGAGATAGTTGCTGCTGGTGGGGGAGTGGGTGTTGGTGACAGCATGGGTAGGACAGTTGCTGGTGGCATCCTGAGTGGGGCAGTTGTCTGGCAGCCTCAGTAGGCTAGTTGCTGGTGGCATCCTGAGTGTTGCAGTTGCTAGTGGCAGCCTAGGTAGGTTAGATGCTGGTGGCATCCAGAGTGAGGCAATTGCTGGTGGCAGCCTCAGTAGGCTAGTTACTGGTGGCATCTAAGTTGGGCAGTTGCTGGTGGCAGCCTCAGTATGTTAGTTGCTGGTGGCATCCTGAGTGGGGCAGTTGCAGGTGGCAGCCTCAGTAGGTTAGTTGCTAGTGGCATCCTGAGTGGGGCAGTTGCTGGTGGCAGCCTCAGTAGGTTAATTGCTGGTGGCATCCTGAGTGGGGCAGTTGCTGGTGGCAGCCTCAGTAGGCTAGTTGCTGGTGGGGCTGCTCTGCTCGCACGCTGTTGGAAATGATCCAGACCAGGGAGGTAAACCTTAACAGAGGGGGATGCCCTACAGCACACGCAGCAGCAACACTGCCAGCTGAGAAACCCTACAATGCCAGTACAGTCTGCAAACTGTCAAGTCCCTGGTTTGCAAGAAGTGGGACTGTCTGGTGGTGAGGAGTCTGACAGTTCCTTTTTTCTTTAAAACAAGTATGCTTTATTTAAAATTTTTCTTTTCCAAACATCAAACATGACATTACAAGGGAAAAATAAAGAACAGCAACAAAATATAATTGAAGTAAGAAAAGTTATACTACATAAGACAACGTCTCCCCCTATCCGCCCCCCCCCCATGGCAATCGGGGTTTGTATTTGGTTTGGCTAGTTAATCTGAATGTGTGTACTCTACTTTGCATTACGTTTTCAGTTATTACAACAAGGCACAAGGAACTGGTTGATTAATGACATTGACTTGATATACCAGGCAGTTTATAATGTCCTTCAAAGAGTAATTATTTCAACAATATGACCTAGGTTCGTTGACCAATCTGTTAGTTTCCTGATTAGGTATTGGGTCCAGAGTTAATAACGTGTGCAGTGACTCCTATTTTTGGCAGTAACTATGAAATCTGTTGTTTGTGGTAACTATATTTTTTTTTTCAGTACACAAGGTTGCGAGAATTTTGTTATGCCACTCAGTATATGAAGGCATAACTTGATCTAGCCAATGTCTCAGTATTATTTACTTATTTATATATTTTTTTGCAACCACAGCTATTTAAAGCAGGGTGGTAGTTCTTTGTGATAAGACGCTGACCATCACAGTGACCCACCAGACAGATCTTCGAAGTAAATATATTTTCCAGACTCAAACACGGAGCTGATTTCTCCCAATTAACATTCCATAGGGGTTTCACTTTTAAGTATTCCCATATATATGAACTAAGGTACCTTCTGCTGCAGGACATCTACTGCGCATGTTATCAGCCACTCTCCCCATTTTATGTAGTCTGTATGGGGTAGAGTATAGATGGTACATAAAATCTTGAACTGCATTAGGTGTAAGGATTCCACTTTAATGCACTATATAGATTTCCCCATATGGTCTCCCAAGACCAGTGCTGGGTGGCTCAGGAAAGGCCTGGTTCCAATAATGACAATTAAAAATGTGGTTCCACAGCGCTCTCAGAAATAATGGGGTGCAAGGAGAAGGTACGGCACACATTCACCACAAACCACAAACATTCACAGTCCAGCACCCCAGAGGTGTAATGAATCCTTAAATTATACTTCAGACCACAGCACTGAATTAAAAAAAACATTGATTTATTTGCTTGCAGGTATCCAGGTACAAGTACATATACTGGGAGCCAATACCCAGCAGCCTCGGTGCTTCGCTCAAATCAGCTTCATTAATACTTATTATGAACTGAGGAGCATAAATAGAGGAATCTGATTGGCAGAGAGCTCTTTGAAGCCATGATGATATTGGACTACATCATCATGGCTTCAAAAAAGTTCCAGCGCCACCATCCTCCTTGCTCTGTTCTGTCTGAGAACTATTTTTTCAAAATGTACTCCAACATCACCCAAAAACTTGTTCATAAAATGTTTAAAAACCTGTTTGTTTTATTTTTTTATTTATTAAAATTCAAACTCGGTTCATAATAGCAATAAGTCACTCCTGGGTGTGGTATATCATAGGATATCATCACTTCTCGGGTTGTTGAAGCACTTGGCCTGCGGCCTCGTGCCCAACCACCTGAGGCATGACGATATCCCATGATATACCACATCCTGTCATGCCTTATTGCTTAATTATAAAATGGCAAGAAAAAATCTAGAAATCTCATTGGCCAAGACAGATCAGCTGACCATACATTAATTCTCTGTATACGCACAGTCATCCTGGTCCCAAACCACATTACACAATGAGCAGATCAGTCCTCCTACAACCAGAACTATCTTCCATCAGTCTCCCTACATACAGAACTGATCTTCCACCACAAACATGACCACTACATTTATACTGTAGAAACCTTCAACTGGGCCCTAAAATTAAAATGATCTTAAATATAAAATAAAACAAATTAATTAAATGTTGTTTACCAGATTGTCACACTTTCCTTACACACATAACCAAATTAGAAACATTAAGTATTGTTTATAGTTTTCATTACAACTGTTTGTTTGCTAACAGTGAAAAATCCACTTCTATCTTTACCTGCTCATCAGGGAAATCTCTTCTGCTTTCCCTGACAAGTGAGATAACCGAGTCTCTGGCTCTAAAACAGGCCTTTGTTGTCTGTGTGTACAGTATGTTAGTAGAAGAACATTCTGCTGGTAGAACTGAGCAGAATTTTGAATCCCTGTATTCCATGGTAAACATTCAATGATAAACATTCCATTTCTTGAATGTGGGAAAACACAGAGGGAAAAAAAACAGAATGAAGAAAGTAAGCAATAATACTATATAAACAAAGAGAAAAGGTGGTAAATGACTCACCCTGCTGTTTATCTTTTAGGACAGAGCGAGCAGTTCATGATGCTGTCAGTGAGTGTGGCAGTTTTGAACCACACTCATGCTTGCAGCACTGGGGAACTGAGAAGCCTCTGTTATGGCTTCCTTTTAGTTTTATCTACAGAGTGAGGAGAATGAAATAAAGTAAGGGGGCTATATGTCATACTTAGAATAAGAAAAACAGCATTTTTGAATTGTTGTGGCTGGCAAGGGAATATGAAGCTTAAATGGGCAGGGAGGCACACACTGTATAACACTACTTTAGCACCAATAGGCGGAAGGACTATTTTATGTTAAAAGCACAGGTTCACTTACATTTTTACTTATTTAAAAATGTGTTTAAAAATAAAAAAAACTGCTTCTAAAAATAAAGGGACATTTTATAAGTGCAATAAGACACTCTTGGGTTGTGCATTACGGTGTGGTAAGCGCACTCCTAGGGACGATGGCACTCGGCCTTCGGCCTCATGCTTAACTACGCCCCTAGGAGTGCGGTTATTACACCGTAATGCACACCCCATTGTATCTTATTGCTTACGTGTTAACTGCCAGTAGTATAAATTGTTGGTTGTAATCCCAGCACACAGCCTCCTGATGAAGCTGATTTGAGTGAAGTGCCGAGGCTGCTGGACTGTGAATGTTTCTGGTTCCAATAATGCTCTGTTTCAGCACCAGCTGGAAAGCATTTAGCTGAGATTGGGGAGTATAATGTTGATATAAAATGGAGTCTGTTGGCCAGATATTTTAGGGGACCTATCTTTTTACTGGTACATTATTCCAAGGGACGGGGCCCATATGTTGAGCTGTTGCATGGGTTAATTGTAATAAAAGGCAATACCTATGCTGTTACTGGCATCTCTTAAGAAGGATCTGCATGGGAGATTCTGCCCTCAGTTATGATATGTTTGACAGATGGTATGCTCCATTGCCTCCATGGATTTGAAAATGTCATTTTGTTACCTATTAGGAAGTTGGGGTTCTTAAGATCTGGTTGTCCCACATCTCTGTGAGGATCTAAATTTAATACTCGACAGAGGTATTGGTAAACTCCTGTCGACACCCCAATTGGCGTGTCTCTCAGGCCTTCAGGAATTTTTCTTCAGGGACAATATATAGTGTTCTACTGTCTACTCCTGTCAAGCACAGCTCTTGTTCTATACCCAGCCAGAAAGGCCTATATTTTCCTATTTGCTGCTCTCATGGAACTTTATACCACCGTAGGTATTTACTTCCATGTGATGCAAAATAATAATGAAGGAAACTTGGGAGTTTATACCCCCTTTTAGCACCTGAGAGTTTCATATAAGCCCTTGTAATGGGTTCCCCACCCAAATGAACGGAGTTATCCTAGCGTCACCTCTTGTAAACCATGAAATAGGGACTACCAAGTTTATCATTGCCAGGGGGTATAAAATCCTGGGCAAAATATTCATTTTTACCACACTGATTCTACCTGTTAAGGATAGAGGTAGTTTAGTCCACCTTTCCAAGTCCAGCTTTATCACTCTAATTAATTTACCTAGATTGTTGTGTTTAGAAGAAGAGGGCTCTAGAGTGACCTCAATTCCCAGATACCTTGGCTTGTTGGGGAACCACTGCAACCCTAAATCAGTAACATCATTCTTATGCACCCCTGCATTAAGTAGATTCACAACAGTTTTAGACATGTTGGGCAGGATTCATGAACCAGTCAGGAGCTAGGTCCCACTCCGCAACCCCAGTGGCGGACTGAAATCGCCTGCAGCGGCGGTGCGTGCGATTCACAGCCACAGCAGTTGCGGAGGGTGTTACAACTGCTCCCACTGGCAGTAGAAGCTCTCCGCAGCTGCAGCAATCCCCCTAGCAACACCACCTGCAAGCAGCCATATGTCATGGAGCTGGTCATAGTCCGGCTCCACCTATGTGAATACCAGCCGCTGCGGGACCCCTGTGGCTCTGCAAGTGGCCACCCTTTGGTGCCGATGTTTTGCCGCAGATGCAGGACTTTCACGGGGTTCATGAATCCTGCCTGTTAAGTTTACACATAGATTTATATCCATAGTCTTGAATCAGCCTCAGTACTGCAGGCAGGGATATCCTTGGTTCTGTGACCTGCTACTGAGAGTTCTAATTAGTGTTTGTTTGTTTGTTTGTTTATTGAAATCTGTTGACTGGGTAGACTGCTGAGATAAAATATCCCTCTTCAGAGATGATCCAGAATTAATTACAAACAGTAACAGAAAATAATACATATGGAATCAAAATGCACAGATATGAAATCACAATATCACACATGTGTGGACAGCGCTATTGCCTGATATACAAGAACAAGTCCTGGGTTAATTACACATTAAGTTACATTGCACAACATGAGAACAGGTACAAGGCTCAGGGTTACAGCATGTGTGTTGATGTGGTTGGCCATTGTTAAAGGCTTAGCACACTCCTCTTAATTGCTTATATCTCATTAGATTCAATTGTTATCAGAAATGCCAACACTGGGCGATTTTACTACCGGCACCCCTCCAAAGGATAAAGCGTAACTTGTAGAGCTGTCCCGTCAGCCACAGCACAGAAGCAGGGCTGTTGTTGATGCCTGTGACCTGAGATTGGCAGTGAGCATGGGACTTCGAAGTCTGCCTGGGTGGTGGAGGAGAACAGAGCACCCCAATGACCGCTGTCCTCCAGGTGGACGTATCTGCTGCTCTTCCTCCACCTGTGTGACCACAGATGGCGGTGTATCTGAAGCTGTAGAGAGGGGACACTGACAGGCTCCGGCATGCTCTACATGTGTGCACCTCTGAGTCCCCGAGTCATGTCCTGAGGGCAGGGAAGAAAATGGAAAACCAGTAGAGCACAACAGCATGATGCAGTATTCCCAGGCCCCACAAAGCCAGCCCCCCCTAACCTGGAACTTGTCTGGCCTGCAAGGGTAGGTGGGGCCCCAACAGCCCCACCACAGAGGGGTTTAGTCTATGGTTAGAGGTTTGGGGTTAAGCGACAGAGACGGCTGGATGGGGCCGGGAGGTTACCTGGTTGAGAAGGGCTGCCCTCCAGAAAAAGGAGCAGAATGAGGAAATAAAAAAGGAGGTAACTTCTGTGAAGGGAGGCATGATTTTACAACCGGATGTACACAGAGCAGGAAATCTGAATCCTGACCCGATCCAACACTGCTTTGATTCCAGTCCCCTGCCCTTTGAGCAGTGGGATCTACACTGTTGCTGATCCTAAGTATTATCCGAGTCCCACCTACAGCTCTGCCCTCTGTGACCCATCTGACCCCTTCGTTATTTTATCCTTACAATACTGCAAGCACTATTTGTAATTCAGTGATAACTCAATTTCCCCCACTAATTATGGGAGTTACATGAGACTGGCCCTAGCAGGTGATACTGTACTTTGTAGAAAAGTTGATTATTGGATGAGCACAGTCTAGGAAAATCCACACTCAGGAGAACCCAACAGTTGGTCAGGCCCAGTTCTGGAACTCTTGGTCCAATACAAGTGCCCATCAGGTAACTGGGTCCTTCTCCACTGTCTGTGTTTATGAATGGAAACATGTGTCTCCTGAAAATCCCTTTCTAGGAAGAGGAAGAGTATTGTCGCTACAGCTCTGATTGACAAAGGAAAGGTGCCATCAAGAGAAAAGGGAGGGACAGAATGAAAATAAATATTAAAGGCATCTTCATAATGAAGGAATCTGTCCTTAATATCAATTTGTCTGCAATATGTAGGTTGCACATAACTTAACAAATTGCTGTCAGAACTACAGTAAATGTTGTTAATATCACAATGTCCTTAATAGGCCAGTTTCACTGAGACAGGTGTTTGATTTTCTATAAAATATGGTATTTTATCCCCTTGTCCCTTCAGGTTCCTTCATGGTGTCCATCCCAGTCCCGATGTATCATGAGATCAGGACTGGTTGCTGGTTTGGTCCTCAGACCTACTGCACCGAAGCCTTCCCCTCCATCTCCCATGAGAAAGCCTTCATTCTCTACAATTTCCTAGCAGTCTTCCTGCTGCCGTTGGTTACCATCTGCGTCTGCTACACTGCCATGCTCTACCAGATGGGACGTCCCACCGTGGAGCCGACGGACAACAACCATCAGGCATGTATTGCACTTAGCTGTTATGCTTATCTGCTTGATCCATTCGGTGTGCAGGGGGAGCCTGCTGGGAGCAGCAAAGATGAAGCTCTGTGCCTTCCCCTTCACAGCCTCTGCTCCATTAGCACTGCCTACAGCACAGTTAGAAATCCTGTCCATCATGGCGCCATGACTCCTTAATATGTACATAAGTGATATGGGGCGGTGGGGGTGAGGGATACATGGGAAAGTCAGTCTGTTTGCAGATGACACAAAACTATGCAGGAGAGGATACTGGGAAGGGAATTAGACCATGAAAAAAGATATGATAAAAGATATGCAGTACTAGTAGAAATTTGTGTTTTTAGTCAGGAAAGACTGATAATACACCATTAGGGTAGCAATACCCTGTTTACAAGGTGTTTCTAGTTACATAAAGTAAGAGTAAACATGAATTAGTAGGACACAGTTAACCCTTTGCAGGAAGTATACTGTAGTGGATTAAGGCTGTGAGCTGCAAACCTGGCTGCCGGGGTTTGAATCCCACAGCCCCCACTTGCATACTGTGTGAGTCTGAGCAAGTCACTTAATTTTCTGTGCTCCCAGGTCACACCTAGAAACAAGATTTCGCTTAGTGTGTCTCTCCTGGTTAAATGATTTTCTCTTTTTACATCATATTATTTATAGTTAAAACTCACGCTACGATTGCTTATGTTCTCTAAAATTCACTGATGTTACTGGTTGTTTTTATCTGCCTCCTTGCTTACTGGAACTGAAACACATGCTAATCCAGTTACACATAACCTTGTTTTGCTTCAAATCCTTGGTCTATTCCTACTGCATCCTTCTTGAACATTAGGTACACCCCCAAACATTGCAGCCACTTACGATGCAATAGTCTCCTCTACTCTGAATGCATAATTAGTGGCTAGATTGTGTTGGGGGTGTCCCCAAGTCCAGGAAAGATGCAGTGGGAGTTGATTAAGGAATGTAAAAAAATACATGTTTTTGTATGATAACACAATACAGTGGGCAGTCTGTTTTTCACTTTTTGAAAGAAAAAAAGAAATAATCAGACTCAAACTACCAGCCACATCAGCAGTCTCTACAGAATGTGAACCATCATAGCATGTGTTTTAAACTAGGGACATTTTGAGGCTCTATGGCTGTTGACAGTGTCCCTCTAAAATACAAATTAAATCCTAAATATGTAATAAACACAAAACAACAATAGACAACTATAAAAAAAGAATAATTAATTGTGCAGCTGAAGCTGACAATCATCTAAAGCAGTTGGCACACTGACACTTCTTGTGTCATAGCTGGATTAAAGGCTCTGGGTTTTTGGCTTGGGTTTCGATGCTTTCATCAATTCTATTCCAAAGATATGCAACCGAAAATAAGAATGTGATTACCCTAAATGTATTATTAATTGTTAATTCAGTATATTGGCTCTGTTAAATCTCAGACTATACTTGTGGTCATTTTTACAAAGTATTTCTATCAGACGTACCAAATTATTTTGTAATGAAATCTTATTCACTTGGTTGGCCTAGATTAATTTTCTTTCAGACTGAGAGAGGCTTAAAAAGAGGTCAAGTGTTTGGCAATTTAAATTCAGTGCCAAGAAATAAACAGTAATGCACATTACGAGCTGAAAACCACAAATGGATTATTGCATAAATAATGGAGTAACTGGGTAGCACAGAAAGGAAAAAAGGCACCTGGGGCTGGGGCGATAGTTATCCATAGTCTAAAAAGCCCTCTCCAGTGTGGTAAAGTGGATAGCATGGCAAACAGGATGCTGGGGTGCATGGGGGGAGGGGTCACTAGTCATAGAGGGAAGTAAGGAAGCAGGAGAGCTGCACACACCTTTCAGGGGGTAACACTTGAAGAAAACACACCAACAATCCAAGATGGAGGGTGAAGAGTAGTGTAATAACATATGTGCTGCAAGAGTACGAAAAATCAGACAATTTAGAGATATGCACCAGGCTGGGTGCCCAAGAAGGAAGTGTTACTGCCATTGTACAGGTCACTGGTTCAGCCACACCTGAAATATTGTATGCAGTTCTGGAGCCCACATCTTAGGAAGGACAGGGATGGGTTGGAAACCATACAGCGAAGGGCAACCAAACTTGTCCACAGATAGGGAAGTAGGCCCTGTAATGATAGACTGGCAAGTTTCAATATGTATTTTCTGGAGGACAGGAGGAAGGGGGTATAGAAAACAAACAAAAACATTTACAGGCCTCCTATGTTTGTAACTGTACCTTGTGAACTAACCGCCTCTTATGTTGTAATGATGTTCTCATTCAAGGCTGGCTGTTACTTACTACCCATTATTGACTGTCTAGTGCTGTAGTTAGTCTCGTTCTAGGCTGGAAAATTGCTATTTGTGACTGCTGTTGTCTTATACATGTTGTTATACTTACTGATCTTCTTCAAGGCTATCTCCTCCATTAGGCCACACCTTTGGAACTATTAAGCCGTGAGCATCAGGACTACATAGAAACTTTTGCTAGCCAGGGGCCGCCCACAGTGATGTGCCACATCTATATGTATATGTAACCCCCCCCTACAAATGGGGGTTCCCAAAAGTCTTCCTTGGGTGTGCCTAAATGCCCACTGCCAGGCTGGTATCCTGTGTTTTAGCCTGTTAAAAGTGTTTGTGTGAGAGTGCCTTAATGCCTCTGTGCTCTGTCTCTTTAAGAGCTGCCTATAATGTGATGCTTATTTAATTTGGGAGGGGGCTGAGTGTTTCTATGCTGGTGTCCCGCCCGGGCTGCCAGATAATCGGTCCGTTCTGCCATCGCTAGTTGCACAGAGGGAGCTCTGTTAGAAGCTGTACTTATTTGCTGATTAGCTATTAGAATAGTAATGATATTGTAGTTTGTCTAACCTGCCTTCTTTGCAGCCTGGACAGTTCTGTTTATCACCACCATCTTGGTCCTGGGCTGCAGAATGGGCCAATCAGTACCTTTGGGGACCCTAAAATGGAGTCTGTCCCCAGGGGTCTTGTGGGAGTGAATTTCTCTAGGAATTATAGTTTTGAGACTTTGGCACCTAAATGCACCTGGAGGGGGAGCTCTTGCTTTGACAGACTGATGGATCAACCAACCAGAACCTTTTGGACTGAAGGGAAATTCCCAAGCTGCCTGCTGCAGTCAGTCAGTCTGGAGATAGAGTTTGGAGGGTGAACAGCTCGAGTGATTCAAGCAGCAGCTCCTGCATACTTCGCGTGGGAGATTGGTGGAAAGGCTGAGTGTGGCCTGTCTGCCTGCTGTCCCTCGAAAGGGAATCCTTTGAAAGGCTTAGCAATCGGACTGTATCCGAATTGGATGTGACAAAGCCACTGAAGAGTGACCGGATTTAAACCTGAAGAAGACCGAAGATTTGCTGTACGCAATTGGCCTGTCAGGACATCTATATATCACAGAATTCCCATTTTTGCTTAGAGACACTCATATTGCAGCCAGACTGCCATCCGCATTGTGGTATGGTGATTACTTTACTATAAATGTGCTGTGTGCTGTTAGTGGGTCGCGATTTGGTTCCCCACTGTGTAAATGTGCCACGCTTGCTGGAAGCTGCATCCAGCACTATCGGACTCGAAATCTGAACTGTTCCACCCAGCCTGGGCCTTGCCACCTGGCCCAGCCAGCTACTTCAGACACAGAAACCACCATCGAGGAGAGACTCCCCGGGGATCAGCCCCCTGCTCAACCATCTCAAACAAGAATGACACCTCGGTGATTCGTGTGGGCCCTGCTTCTCCTGGCAAACCAGTCGTCAACCTGAAGTCTCCATTTTGTCTAGCCTGAGTCTTGTATTGGGTAGCGTGAGTAAGAATAAGGGGTAGCTCCCTGCAACAACAGCTAAATCTCAAGTGTTGTCATCTGATTGCATTGTTGTTTTTCCTTTCATGAACTGAGCCTTCAGGCTCTGGATTGCAAACTGTATGTGGTTGTGCATGCCTTTTCTTTTCATCACAGGGCCCCAACCAGCTGTGACGCCGGCTTACCCCGGGCAATGTTCCAGGCTCTCCCACCTTACTTCCAGCTGGGTACCCAGAGCATGTGACTGTGTAGGGACTAAAAGTGCATGCATAATCGCCTGACTAGATCAGTTTTCAAATCAATCAACCTGATTACGTCCCTCCCTTGTTCAATTCCCCTGAATAAATCAGATCTAACTTTTTTTGCATTTAATCTGACTCTGGTTCCAGTTTGTACCAAAAGCACTGTACTGTTGTTATTTGCTGTGCCTAACCTTGTTTTACAGGGGGTCTCCAGGGTCGAACTGTTGGAACCAGCCCTGGTGGTAAGTGCAAACAGTGTGGGGATTTGTATGCCTGAATAGGGGCTACTGTGAAAGTGTTTGTTGCATATTGTCTCCGTCACTAGAGGGGAAAGAGGGGAGTTACAGTGTCCCAGAGGGCTGTGCCCAGGTTAGCCTTGTTACTAACAACCCTGTCCTCCAGGTGGAGTCACCCATTTCAGTACCCAGGTCCCTTAACCTGCAACTAACCATGCAGGCAGGGGTAGTAGCCCTTGGGATAGTGCCACCTAGGGGTTACATATATAAACGTGGGTGGCCCCATCAATCCTCAATTATTTTCCCGCCATCAATCATCCTCTTCAGACCTTCTGAAGGAAATGCCATCAACCTAGCTGTTGGCGTTTATTATTTTACTTTACTTAGTGTTTTAATTCATAGTTTCTGCAGGCCTCCGATGTTGAAAGAACCTTTATTTTGGTATTGTGAGTGCAGAGATAAAATTTACAAAGAAGACACACATGCGGTCTGTGTGTGCTTTCTGGGTCTGTTTCACAATGTGAGGACTTGTGAGATTTACCAGAGCTGCAACCAGGCTACAAGGTAACGCTGTAAGAAATCTCCAGAAAATGTCCTTCTTCTCCAGACATTGAAAGCCATAGAGAAGGAACAGGACTCAAAATCTGTGTCTCCTTCCCTGCCAGCCGAAAAGAAGCCACTGATGTTGTGGGCCTCCTCATCACCCAGCCATAAGCACAGACACAGAGATAAGGACAAGTCTGCTTTGCCAGCGAGGTCCTGGTTGCCACTGAGAAAAGGCATATCCTTGTCAATGTCCATTCCTGTGGCACTGACAACAGGCCCCTCTGACCATTACTAAGACACCAAGGTCAGAGTTTGGCTTAGGCGCTGCCATACCTATTATGAATGTTGGGACGCCGTTGTTGCCAGGTCAAGGCCCGTTGATGCAGGTAGTGCTGGTCCCTTTACAAGGAGCCTTCGACTTTCCAGCTGTGCTGGCATAATTTTCAGAAATGTACGATGCATTCTGCCAGGGTTAAACAAGCAGGCAGTTATTCCTCTGATGGGGCCTACTGGTACCCAGCCCTTATCAACGGGTTCAACTAGCATGCCACAGATTCCTTCCTCTCAGACACCAGTGGTGTTGCTGGTTCATTCTGCAGCTCCCATCACCGATTGTGCTGACCACAACAAAGTGGAATATACTTCTGATCCAATGGACTTAGAGGAGGATTTAGAGGAGAAATGTGAGGGAGAACAATTTTTGGTGGGTCCCCCTTGCTCTAGTTCTGCCCTCTCATCTTGTAGTGAGAATTCAGTGGTTTACACCACGAGATCTCCTCCAGAGGATCCATCTTTCCAAGCCATGATGCAGCAAATGCCATCCCAAAATGGACAGGAGATCTGCATCCTGTGTTGGATCTCAACCTACTTTATGCATCCTGTATCCAGACCCATACCTCTCCTGGTATGCCTGATGCAGATGTCATCTCCTAGTTCCCCACAGTTGGAGGTTCTCCAAGGCTAATCTTTGGTAGGGAACCAAGGAGTTGTGGTGCCACCCATGTTTATATGTACACAGATATGGCACATCACTGTGGGCGTTCCCCATCTAGCCAAAAATGCTGTGTGGTCCTAATGCTGATGGCTTATAGTTCCAAAGGTGTGGCGTAATGGAGGGGATTGTCTCAAAGATCTACTGCTTAGATTGTTGGATCACTATAAGATCTACCAATCAGCAATTTCCCATAAGAAGGCAGAGTTCCTGTCCAGGGAAATTGCTACAGCAAAGAATAGGTCAGCCCAGCTCTTCCGGACTGGGGACAGACTGTGCAATCCAGTCTGTCTCCATGCTGGTCGGACACTGTCACAAGTACAGTGTGAGGAGTTTGTGCAGTTTTTCACTGATAAGGTGTCCACCATCAGGGATGAGATCAGCCAGTGACTTCCCATTGGACCTTGCACTAATCAATTGGGTGGTTCTAATGCCCAGTTGACTTGGTTCACCTTTAGCCAACTGGCAGTCATGGATATAGTGAGGATTGTCCAGACTTTGCGGCCAACCTTCTGTAGTTTGGATCCGGGCCCTACACGCCTACTAGTGGGGTGTGTAGAGGTCATCAGCCTGGTCCTTGCTGGGATGGTGGCGGTTTCATTGGAGGGAGGGATCTTTCCAGATCCCTTAAAGGAGGCAGTAGTACACCCCTTTTTGAAAAAGCACTCCCTTGATCCTGACTGCCCAGCTAACTACAGACCAGTCTCACTGGAGGATCATTTAACCAACCACAATATATATGACCCTCTCCAGTCTGGCTTCAGGAAATGGCATAGCACTGAGACGGCCCTGGTGTGGGTACTAAATGATTTCCTGATGGCGAGAGATCAGTGAGCCTGTTTCATCTTGGTTCTCCTTGATCTCTCAGCAGCGTTTGACACCGTGGATCATGGGATGATGCTCGAGTGCCTGTGGTTTTTCTGTGGACTGAGGGGAGCAGTCCTCAGTTGGTTTCAATCTTTCTTTGAGGGCAGATCAGAGAGAGTGGTGTCAGGGATTCATTTGTCAGCCCCTCACTGGCTGTCCCTCAGGGTTCAGTGCTGTCCCCCATGTTATTCACGGTGTATATGCTTCCATTAGGGGACATTATAAGACAGTATGGGCTGAGTTTTCATTGCTATGCTGATGACTCTCAGCTCTACATGTCTTTTGTGCCTGAACAGGAGCCTGATTCAATCACGGTGTTTAATAACTGCCTGCTGGAGATGCAGAACTGGATGAGTACCAGCTGGCTTTAGTTGAATTCGAGTAAAACAGAGGTATTGGTGGTGGACCCTGGTTTTAGGACGACAGGGGCATGGATGGGGAAAGCCTCAGGTTTATACCTTGGAGGGACCCTGCTTATGGCCTCGGGCCAGGTGCGTAACCTGGGTGTGGTATTTGATGAGGGCCTGACCCTGAGGGCGCAAGTGTTGGCTGTAGTCAAATCCTCCTTTTTCCATCTAAGGAATATAGCCCGGGTGAAACACCTGGTCCCGCCCAAAGATCTTCCTACTTTGGTCCATGCCTTTGTCACCAGTCGTTTTGATTACTGCAATGCCCTCTATCTAGGGCTACCGGGGGTGGATATCTGCCACTTGCAGCTGGTGCAGAATGCGACGGCCAGATTGTTGACTGGAACCTCTAGATCCAGTCATATAACTCCTGTGCTGCGTGAACTGCACTGGCTGCCTATACAGTGGCGGATCACCTTCAAGGTCGAATTGCTGACCTATAAGGCCTACACGAGTTGGGACCTCACTATCTGAAAGAACTCATTTTCCTACTACCCCTCCCGCTCACTCCAATCCTCTGGCGAGGGATCACTAGAGATTCCCAGGGTATCCCTGAAAACATCTGGAGGAAGATCTTTTGCCTTTATGGCACCTACCCTATGGAATTCTCTACCTCGCCAGATACGAGATAGCATGATCGTGGAAGGATTTAAAAAATTCTTTAAAATGTATTTATTTAACCAGGCATTTTCAGGGTTTTATTGAGTGATTGTTGTTGATTGTTATCAGTTTTACTGATTTTAATATGTTATTGTATTGAAAAGGTGCCCTGAGCTCAGGAAGGGTGCCTTATATAAATAAATGTTACCTTACCTTTACCTTATCTGTTATGGTACGTTATTACATAACTGTTCTTTATTGTGTTCTAGTTTGTTTGTGGTAGTCTTATCCTGCTCTCCTGTATCTGTAATTGTATCTTGCCTTGCTCTCTTGTATCCGTAATTGTATCGTGCCTTGCTCTGCTGTATCTGTAATTTTATCGTGCCTTGCTCTCCTGTATCTGTAATTGCATTGTGCCTTGCTCTCCTGTATCTGTAATTTTATCGTGCTTTGCACTACCTGTATCTGTAATTGTATCGTGCCTTGCTCTGCTGTATCTGTAATTGTATCGTGCCTTGCTCTGCTGTATCTGTAATTTTATCGTGCCTTGCTCTACCTGTAGTTCCTGATTAATTGTAATATTGTTCCTTTTGTACTTTCCGGGGTCATGCTTGAAAACAGGCCTTTATTTGCCTAGTGCACCCACCTGGTTAACAAAAACTCAGTAAATCAATCAATAAATAAAATACATAAGGAAGTACAATGGGGAGAACTCTACAGAGTTGCTCAAGTTTAACATCGGTTCATCCACCAGGGGGCACAATCTCAAGCTATACGGGGTGGGAATTCAGGAAGAGCATTAGGAAGTACAGTATTTTTTTTTTTATGCTCTTATTTTTGGCCCTCAGACACTGCCAGAGGGAGGAGATCCACCCCTCCCCCCCCATCGGCTAGATCCCAGCACGTGCTAGGATCCGGGCACCATGGTACTCACGCAGAGTTTTTTCTTTTCCATGTGCATCCCCCCTCCCCACCTGTCCGAGGCAGGGCCAGTTGTGAAATGACCTCAGTGCATGATCAGGCACGCTTCCACACCCAACATGCAGAGGTTCGCCGGTAGGCTTCTAGCATGGTCCCGGACTGCTGCACCCTCTCCCTGCTAATGCTAGGTGTTAGCAGGCACTGGGTACCAAGTTCCCTCCCTTCCTGGAGAGGGTGAGCAGTCCCTGGGATGCTCAGCCTCCTCCCCCCAGCTGACCCTGCAATGTCCAAGGTCTGCTCCCACACCTCAGTCGTTGACACTGCACGGCTGCAGACGGAAGCACTTCCATTGTGCCAGCCCCCAGTATTTGTTTTTGTATTTTTCAAATATTGTTTATTCTCCTGCAGGGGCCATAGGCTGGGACTTCCTTCTGCTACCTCCATGCAAGCTTCCCCCTCTACCTGAAATCCTGCTGCAACCACTCCTGGTCCCCACACCCACCTGTGACACACCCCTGCTGCTCTCCCAGCTTTCCTCCTGGGGCCAGGGATGCCATCAGCTCCTTTGGCATTTCTCCCCTGCAGTCATCTGGTCCACTCAGGGCAGAGGCAAAGATGTGGGTCGGTCCGAGGAGTGTTTCAGCCAGGGTCCAGTGTGAGAGTGGGCTGCCAGAGGAGCATCATCTGCCCAACCTGTGCACTGTTTACCTGTTTCTTCCCCAACCCACCCCACCCCACCCCCCAACAGAAGCATGCATCAGGATTGGCTACAGGCAAGGCCTGGTGCTGCCAACCCGTGGGTGCACTCCACTGGTCCCTCCTATCCTCTGCGTATTACCTACACCGCCACCTGTGGCCACGCAGGTGGCAGTAAAGCAGCGGGATGCAAAACCCTCCCTTCCTCCTTGGAGGAGAGCACCTTGTGGGTTGCTCAATCCTCTTCCTTCCAGCCGGTCCTCCAACTGCTGAGGCTCATTCCCGAACCCGGCTTGTTGGCATAGCATGCGGTAGCGCTACCATTGCAGTGACAGTCCAAGGTCGAATTTGCTAAGAGAGTGGGTGGTGGACGGGTGGAACAGGCTGTGCAGCAAGGTGGTCAATGCAGGGACTATAGCTGGGCTTAAAACAGAGTGGGGTACCTTTAAGGGGATTATTGAGGGGAAGGGGATGGGGAAAACTCGGAGGGGAAGACTAATTCAGAGTAATACGTTGTAGGGCATCAGGGCAGACTTGATTGACTTATAGATGTTTTCAGCCCTTATTCTTACAGTATGTTTCTATCTTTAATGCTTCTTCACCAATCAGAGTTAGTGTACGCTCTGCATGAGAGACACCTCTTATACAGTGAAGAGGTTCTTGTGTAGAGTACATTGTTGTCATTGGTGATATCTTGTGGTGAGCCATCAGCTGTTTTAAATGACCAGAAAGAGACATCTCATCAAGCAGTTTAAAGAAAAAGTACATCCTCATATCTTGTAAATGTTACTTGTTTCCATGTCAACAGACAACTGTTTTCCCATAGCCATTATGGATATATGTGTTTGCTTTAGTTTGTTTTCACTGTTCGTGCTAATCCCCTGTAACTATCCTCAGGGTATCTCCATTTCATGGTTGTTGAAATGTCATTGTCCAGGAGAGCTGCATTAGCATATGAGAAGATGATATCACAGCACCCATTTATACCATGTATCTCTATGCTGAAAGTACAAATATCATGAAAAACTCTCTGGAAATACACAAACCGAATGCAATTAAAAGGGAAACCCCTGCATTACAACTCAAACAGTTTGCAAAGCTAACTGAAGGTAAATGTGGTATTTCACAGCTTGCTGAAACTTGTTTTTTTTTGTTGTTGAATTCTAATTAGGCAGACAGGCATACTGTGTAGTCTAAATGATGCTGACACATCAAATTCTCATATGCTAATGCAGCTCTCGGGGATAATGAGATTTCAACAACCAGAAAATGGAGACACCAGGATAGTTACAGGAACTGGTATGAACTAACGACTACAGGAAAAGAGTTATCTGTTGTCATGGAAGCAAATAAAATTTACAAGGTACGAGGGTGTAGTTTTCCTTTAATACAGGAACAACACAGAAATACTTTGGGTGCATTTCACATTTTTTTCACAACATTCAACTCAGGATTCTTAATGTGGTACTCTTTCCACTGTAAAACTGGTTTCAGTTCTGGCCTTCGAGTATCGGATAACCTCAGCTTCACTGTTTGTGCATGAAACCACTCTTATAGTGGAAAGAGTGGTACCAGCGGTTTTCATAACTCCCCTCACTGCCAGTGCTCCTATACCATTGTCTACAATGTCTCCTGCTGGGAGAAGGTTGGTGCTGCAGTAGGTGTGAGTGCCCCGGCCCACTGTCAGTGCTCCTATATCATTGTCTTCAGTGACTCCTGCTGGGAGAAGGTTGGTACTGCAGTAGCTGTGAGCTCTCCCCACTGTCAGTGCACCTATGCCATTGCCTGCAGTGCTCCTACACCATAGCCTATAGTGACTCCTGGTGGGAGAAGGTTGGTACTGTAGTAGCTGTCAGCTCCCCCACAGGCTACGCTCCTAAATCATTTTCTACAGTGACTCCTGCTGGAAGAGGCTGGGTCTGGAGTAGCTGTGTTGCTCAGTTGTGTATTCTGTTACCACGAACTGCAATAATGAAACTAGTCTTTGTCATTTCTCCAGGTGCAGCTGCTGGCAGAGCGTTCTGAGGCTATACGGGCCAAGATCTCGCGGATGGTCGCAGTGATGGTACTCCTCTTCACTATCTGCTGGGGCCCCATTCAGCTCTACATCCTGTTCCAGGCCTTTGGCCCCAGCTTTCAGAAGAATTACTACACCTACAAGGTGAAGATCTGGGCCCACTGTATGTCCTATACCAACTCCTCCATCAACCCCATTGTCTACGCCTTCATGGGTGCCAACTTTCGCAAGGCCTTCAAGAAAGTATTTCCCTTCATCTTCAAGCAACGGATCGGGAACATCACCGAAGGCCATGCCCCGGCCCATACCGAGATGCATTTTGTCTCATCGTCAGCATTGCTGAAAAAAAGCAATCGCCAGGATAGGGTGACACTGGTCTCTGATAAAAACTGGTCTTCATTCCCAGTTGCCAGGGGCAGAAACTAACCTGCTTGCCTGGAAACCAAGTAGCAAAAACCACAGATCCCATCAGCACCATCGAAATTAAGTTTATGTAAAGCTTTAGTAGACCCAACGGTAGCAGGCAAAACATGTTATTCATTTTTAAAGTTGATTCTTGTTACTTTTTCATACTTGTAGTTTATTGAGAAGTTCTGAGTATAACAGAAAGCTGACAGAAAAGACCTCCACAGTAAAATGAAGACCATCAGTACAACAGTATTTGCATTATTATTGTGTATGGCTGACAGAACAGACTGTTATTGTGCCATTGGAACATTTGGTCTTCACTGAATTGTAGAAAGCTTAGCGGGAAAATGATTACATTATGACAGTAAATACAGGGAACAAAAGAAGACTCATTGTTCATATAACAGAGGACCCAGTGATGCCAGATCTTGTCAAAGAACATTAACTGATCATTTTGTATTTAAGAAAAACTTTCTGTTCTATAGACATCATTCAGCAACTGATACCATAACTCCACTGAGGAATGAGTCATTGTTAACCATAATCCTGTGATGACTTTTTTTGCTTATGTAAGTAAAATCATCAAAAGTTTCAGTGTTTTGCCTCTTAATTTCTGTTCTGAGGAGGGAATAGGTAGTAGGAGTAAATAAATGTGGTATTCTGAGGACCTCTTCAACTGCCACTCATACAGCTTGCCAGTTAGGAGCTTAAGGAAGGGCAGCCCCGGAATCTATGCATTTGGTCTGTCGTAATCTCACCACAGCCCCTACAACAATGGCCCCTATCAGGGCCTAAGAATTGGGCCAGAATAGCCAGAGTCCTAAAAAAGCGCATCCTGGACTTCCAGGAAAATTCCTGGAGGAAAGGAGCAGAGGTCACCTTGTATGCTGGCAAAGTAAATTTGTGCCAAGTTTCTGAGAAGCGCTCATTGTTTAACTCAGTATTCCATTTGTACAAGGCATGTCCTGTAGATTCCAAATGTAATTCTATTAGGTCTATGGAGAGGTTGTCTATTAGATGATGTCACATTTCATTCTCTTGAGCTACCATTATGATTTGAGAGGAAAAAGCCCAACTTAGGGAAAGGGGAAATTGTTTCACCAGGAAAGGCACACTAAGCCGAAGCTTGTTTCCAGGTGTGACCTGGGAGCACAAGGATATTAAATGACTTGCTCAGGGTCACACAGTATGCAAGTGAGGGCTTGTGGGATTCAAACCCAGGTCTCCAGGTTTGCAGCTCAGTGCTCTTAACTACTACACTATACTGCCTCCTACTTATTAAGTAGTCTGGATATTGAAAGTCCCATCAAGAATGTAGCAATCTCTATGGGAAGGTGAAATTGTACCTGTAATTCGTCAAAGGTGTGTACCCCTTTAGTATGCCTGTTGTTACTTTTTATTTCTTAAAAGGGAACAGTCAGCACTAAAGCTGTGTTTAGAAAGTGGCATTTGCACCACAGCAACACGAGCGCTCGGGTTGCTGCAGTGCAAATGCCGCCATGTAGGCAACTACCGAATCGTGGTAGGCCACTCCTTGCACCACTTGGCAGTCCCAGAAAGTCTGGGGACATGTTCGGGAGTGAGCGGTTTAAGTGACCGAGTGGACAGGCTGCACCACTCGCTCCCACTTGCAGGCGCTTCAATCCGCTGACTGCCCCGACTCCCAGCCCCTCTCCAGCGAGTCTTACATCTGTGCTCAGGGGGACTGTGTAGATGCATTTGCCAAGCATCTTTAGGTTGGGGCAGCTCTGCAACACTCCAAAGAAGGAACGAGGTCAGCCGTGTAAACACGGCATAGGAATCCCACACCTAAGTGTTGGTCTGGTCCCAAGTTGCAGTTTGTGTGCCAAATTTTTTTTTTTTACTGACTGTTGTGATCCCAAGGTTGCTGTGTCTGGGTTCACACTCCTGCCTGGTGACGGTATAGAGCCCACTTGGTTGAGTGGGTTGTGTTCATTCTTCCTCATGTGGTAAGTAGGTTCATTACAGAAAAAAAGAATAAACAGCACAGTGCCTACATCCAGAGAGTGAACAGATAGGCCAGATATGTGCAGTACCACCCCCTGGGATGCAGTACCTACCTACCACCCTATACTGGACTGGACCACCCACTGGGATGCAATACCTACCTACCACCTTACACTGGACTGGACCACCCCCTGGGATGCAGTACCTACCTACCACCCTACACTGGACTGGACCACCACCTGGGATACAGTACCTACCTACCTTCCTACACTGGACTGGACCACCCCCGGGGATCAATAAGACAGATGTTACCTTTACTAATAAACACTTCTATCAACTTACACAAAGTGGATGCACGCACAAGTGAAATTCAACAAATTAATAGTGCTTTTATTTGAAAACAGAGGCCTGGAAGCTGAAGGAAAAAAGAGAAGTTCCATGTTTAGCTACATAGGTGTGTGTGATTTGGTGGTACCACATGACTGTGTAGTTAGATTTTGTAACCTCTCAGCCGTGCACACCATCAATTATCCATACCATCACATTTCTGGGTTTTACTACATTCCATCGAAAACTTGCATTTCTGGACACTCTTGGAAACGTGAAGGTTGCATCCCACAGAGAGGTTCTCCTTGTGAAGGATTTTCCAATAAATAATACAGTGATGTTACTCAGCTAGCTACATACAGCCTGAATAAATGTCATATGTTGAAGTCTGCAGTTGTAATACCCTTCCTGTTCCAGAACAGATTGTAGGAAAAACAGCACATGGGATGGGTTCAGCGGTGACAGCCCCTGCTTTGTTTTTTTTCCCTTTTTGACCGTTTGGGTCTTGTGGCACCTATTGTGGTATGCAGTTGCCATCTGCTGGTTATCTGTGGTATTGCAGTCCAGATCCATCAGACGGGGATGATGCTGTTACTATGTTTACATGAGTTGGTGATCAATTACCTATTATATAATGTGGTAAATTGAATCAGGCAAATTCCACATCCTCATTGGTTGACTGGTACCTTTCCCAGCATTGTAAATCCTCCAGTGTACCCACTGGAAAAGGTACCAGTCAGTCTCTTGACCAAAATCAATATGACCCCCCAAAACTGCTCCAAAACGTTGCCATCTTACTTTGCCGCTAAATGAGCAACTCGGGACCCCCTGCTACACTGAAAATAAACTAACTCGATCACAATACCAGCTCCGGCCAAAACATGATATTTTCCAACTCTTCCCCATAACTGCATGTACCCGACTCAACTCTCTGAAGTTTTTTTTTCCCTCAGTAGCACATGCCTCCGTCCACACATTTGCAATAATGGCTTAGACAAGAGCCGTGAGAAACAGGGGTCGGGACTGCTTGAAAGAAATCTTTTTTCACAGTTTTGTGGCGTTTTTTATATGGTCCACCACTAAAAGACCCCTTACATTCTCTGTGGTCTGCCAGCCCCTTCGGTTGCTGCAGGTGCTACTGGTGAGGACCACATCTGGACCATGCGAATAACTAATCGGACGCATAAATAAAGAATAATGCAGGTTTATTTGCTGTACTGCAGATGTTCTCTTCATGAGCACAAGCCCCAGATTGACTATTCTCTGACTGACAGGCAACATGGCACTGCCAGGCAGTGCAACAATTAGATACATGCAGGTTCTAAGTGCTCTTAAAGGGGCGGCAGCTTAACATTAAGCCCCATGCTTAACGTGTATGTCACATCACCGCCAGAACAGTGAATGTGAGCACCACTCGAACAAGCAATAAATCTATAAACAGTTTCTAAGAAATATTCTTAAGTAAATTTTTAAAGGCAAAAAAAAAACATTTTCATGCATTACAAGGCATCAGATTTTACAAAGCAGAACAGTACTCTGCTGCGGGAAGGGGGGGGAGAACCTGGACTACACTGGGGACCAGTCAGAGTAGCACCAGAGAGGAGGGAAACACAATAGTACTTGAGACTTGGTCATGCCACAAGCGTTAAAGTGTGGGGGAAGGAAAAGGGAAGAGAGGGAAGGGTAGCAACAGGAGGATACCCAGAATGCAGGCTCACACTTTAATAACAGTTGCATAAACAACAGGTGGACTGTCCATGTAAAGAGACATTCCTAATGGGGAAAAAGCGTTAATGCGGGTAAGACATTCCTAAGGGGAAAAAGCATTTGTGCAGGTAAATAGTACCATGGCAACAGGTGCATAAGAGACAGGTACAACAAGATATTTACTGCAAACAGTTAAATCAGAAAATGAATTAGTCCCAAAACAGTTCACTGAGTCTGGTAACAAAAGTTCAAGACTTCCATCGACTTTTCCAGTCAGCGGGAATGGAGGCATGCATGGATTGCACTAGTTCCTGACAGGAGGGGGTCAGGTCATTAAAAGTGACCCAGGAGTTCTGCCCACTATCAAATCCATACCACTTTACTCTGTAAGTCCAGGATCTATTGACAAACTTCTTTCTTAAGATCTTCTCGATCTAGTACACTGTGGTGTGTAGAAGAGAGTCCTGAGAAGAAGAAGGTTGAGAAGAAGAGGAAGTCCCAGGCAAATCATCGGGTAAAACGGAATCCAGTTGGAGAGTGTCAGGAGTGGGAAGAGCTGTAGGAACTAGATGCAGGTTGTCTGAAGGGATCTCAGCTTCAGAGAGGATGGCAGGCTCAAGGGCAGCTTCATTTCTGGGAGGACTGGGGTCATCTGGAAGGTTGTTATTCAGGTACCCATGCTTTAGTCGGTTTATATGGACTTTGTTGTGTACCAGCTTGCCATCTTACTTGCGTCGCAGACGAACGTGGACCAGAGGAAGCTTTTCTACAATGTAGAAGGGACCAGTCCAGGGGCAAAGCAGTTTCTTGGTGGTGCCCGGAACAAGAACAGGTCGGTACAAATAAACAATGTCCCCAACAGAGAATGAAGGTTCATGCGCCTTGACTGCAGATATTTTTTTCATTGCCGATTTTCTCTGGCCCAACGTGGTGATTGCAACTCGTCGGGCAAATTCCAGCTGTTCCTGAAGAGGGATAATGAAAGAAGAAGCTGACTTGGGCACCTCTAGCAGTGAGAGATCCCTGTCCAGTGGAGTTCTTGGATGACGTCCATGGACTAAGAAGAAGGGGGTGTATTCTGTGCTGTCGACACAAGGGTTGGTATTGTATGCAAACTGCACAAAGGGAACAAACCGGTCGCAGGTGTCATGAGTCTCATCCAGATACTTGGAGAGTGTGCTGAGAATGGTGGACATCATTATTTCACTCTGTCCATTGCACTGTGGATGGTAACTTGTGGTGTGTGTCTTCTTTATGTCAAGAAGTTTGCAAGTTTCTCAGACAATGGTGGACAGGTAGTTAGTGCCTCTATCTGAATGTAGGTATGATGGGGTACCATGATGACTAATGACTGTGTTGAGAAAGGCAGTGGCCACAGTGGAGGCTTTAATGTCTCTTAAGGGGATGAGTTCCAAATACTTCATCAGCTAGTCCACAAAGACAAGGATATATTTGTTACCAGAGTCAAAGCATGTTGGTAAGGGCCCAAGAATGTCAGTGCTGACTCTTTGGAACAGTTCAGAGGCTACAGGCATGGGGATGATGTGTGCCTTTATTGGTTTGGCAGGAGGCTTTCTCTGGGAACAGGGCTGGCAGGATTTTACGAATTGGACAATGTCCCTGTTCATGCATGGCCAGAAGAAGTGAAGCCTTATCTTATCCAGAGTTCTGTGTATTCTCATATGACCTCCCAAAAGTGGAGAGGCATTAGTAGAGAGAAGAACTTGAGGGATGAGAGAGGCTGGCACAACTAGCTGTACATGAGTTCTATCCGTGCGATGACCCTTGCCTCCCTTGGTCCAAATGTGAAAGAGCACACCGTCATTGAGGAAGTACTGCGAAGCAAAGAAAAGTACATCTTGGCAATGTTTCTTTTGTTGCGGTAAGGTTCCAGACTCTAAGTAGGGGATTATGTCTGTTAATTGAGTGTCCGTTCTTTGTTGTGTTTTAACAGTTGCCAGGGACAAATCAGATGTAGAAGAGATGAGAAGCTCTTCGGCTGCTTGCAGTAACTGAGGATTTGTGTGTCTCTCTGTAGAAGCAGTAGGAAGCAGCAAGGCAACCTGAGGTGCTGTAGGAGTGTCCACAGGAAGCACATCCGTGGCATGGAAGGGAAGAGCTTGTAAGCAGGATTCTTCATCTTTGAGGAGGATGCAGAAGGATATCATCTCTGGCTTACACCATCAGCATTTGAGTGAACTCGAGCTGGTCTGTATTGAATTTCAGAGTTGTACGATTGCAGCATGGCGATCCATTGAGCGAATTTGCCTACTGGCTCCTTCATTTCAAATAACCATCAGAGGGCAGAGTGATCAATGATAGCTGTAAAGGAGGAGTAGCGAAGGTAGCAGTCAAATTTCTTCACGGCAAATACCATAGCTAGACATTCTTTCTCTGTGATGCCATAGTTCTGCTCAGCTGAGGAAAGAGAGCACCCAGCATAGGAGACAACTTGCTCTGTTCCATCTTGAATTTGACAGAGCACAGTGCCCACTGCAAAGGAACTAGCATCTGAGTAGAGCTTGAATGGTTGGTCGAACCTTGGGTATGCCAATACTGGAGAAGAGATTAGGTTTTATTTTAAGTGTCAAAGGCCGCTTTACTTTCAGAAGTCCAAATATAGTCACATCCCTTTTTTGTGAGGGCATACAGTGGAGCTGCAATCTTGGCGTAGTTGCAAATGAACTTTTGGTAGTAGCCAGACAAGCCCAGGAAAGCTCGAAGGTCTTTGAGATTATTAGGCTCTGGATAGTCTTTGACTGTTGAGAGCTTGTCTAGATCTGGAGAGATGCCTTGAGAACTAACCACATGTCCCAGGTAATGAATTTGATGCTATGCAAAACAACACTTTTCTGGGCGAAGCTTGAGATTGGCTTGTCTGAGACATTTGAACGCTTCTTAAAGATGTTGGAGGTGCTCTGGCAAAGTTCTGCTGAAGACTATCACATCATCTAGGCAGACTAGACAAGATTTCCAAGACAACCTGCATAGTATGGCTTCCATAATGCGTTGAAATGTGGCTGAACTGTTCCGAAGACCCATTGGCAGACGTTTGAACTGGAAAAGTCCCAAGTGGCAGCGCCATGCTGTGTATGGACGAGAAGCTGGATCAATAGAAACTTGATAGAACCCACTCTGAAGGTCTAGCGTTGTGAAGTAAGCAGGACTGACTGCACCAAGACTCTCTAAAGCATCTTCAGTTGTAGGTAAGGGATGAGCATCCTTCACCACGTAGGCATTGAGTTTTCTGTAGTCTACCACAAAACGATACCCTTTGTCCTTTTTTACCACCAGTGAACAAGGTGCACCCCAGGGACTTGTAGATTCTTCGACTATGTCTTGGTCAAGCATGTCTTTGATTATGTCCTTGAGGACTTGTTTCTGGTTATGTCCCACTTTGTAGGCTCGCTGACGTATTGGTTTCTGATTGGGCTGTACTTCGATGGTGTGTTGCAGGATATCACAGCATCCGAGCTTGTTATCTGAACCAACAAAGACGTCAGGGTAATTTTCCAGGAATTTCAAAAGTTGTTGCTTTTCTGTTGGAGATGCTGGAAGTTTAGAAGAGGATAGACGCTGACTGAGGGGTAACTCTGTTGAAGTTGGAGTGGTCATGATAATATTGACAGGAGTAGAGTTGGTGGAACCAGGCTGAGGTTCTTGCATGAGATGGAGCTGGTCCCCTGAAGACAAGCGGACAAACTTTCCGATGTTGGCACCCTTTGAAATGACCACTGGCTCATCTGTGAAGTTGCAGCATTTTTGGAAGACTGCGCCATCTTGCACTGCCGATAAGGTACTTCCCAAAAGGAGACCTGATGAATGCAGCGTGGAGGATCCTGTGACGATGCCAACAACACCTCGTGGAAGTGGTTCACCTCAAATCTTGACAATCAAAATCATTTCCAACTGAGGCGGCAGAGTGACTGAGTCTATAGCTGCGAGTTGCCTCCAAGGATCTAGCGACAGTTTGCTTGAGGCAAAGTCTAGGGTGGCTTTGTGAGCTTTGAGAAAGTCCAGACCTAGAATTATTGCAGGTTGAAGATCAGGCACTATATAAAACTTGACAGTAGCTTGCTGTGAGGCAAAGTGGAGCTTGAGATGAACCATGCCTGTGATAGGTACTGTATCTGTACTGGCTGTGATAATGTACTTTATGTCGGCTGGAGAGACATTAGGTGTGTGACAAATAGCTTGATTGTTTAAAATACTGCTGTTGATAACTGATATTTCTGCTCCAGTGTTGACCAGGACATGCGTAGACCAATCTCCGATGGTTACAGGTACATAATTTTCTAGGAGAGGTGATCGGATGGCAGGTACCTATGCTCCAGGAAGTGAAAGTGTGCCAGAGTTTACAGTTGGAGGAAGAGTTCTGTTTGAATTGCGAGAGTGAGAGGGGCGGTCAGTTGCTGTGTTCCCCTGCCCAACAAAAGCCCCTAGTCTGTTGGGTGGCACTCGTTTCCCTGATCTTGGGAGTAGTTGCAGTTATCATGTTGATTGCGCTGTGGTGAGTGTCTGTGGTCCTCTTGAGTCCTGTTGTAATATTTTAACTTTCGGCAGACAGTGGCAGTGTGTCCCCTGAATCCACACCACTGGCAAGTCACGGGCTCTCGGGAAGGCGGGGGTGGATCCGGTCGCTGTTGAGGTGGATGCCTAGCATTAGTATTTGCTGAGGAGGCAGTTGAGCTGATGTGTAAGGTATTGACAGTAGAAATAAGCTTGTCAATCATTGCTTGTTGCTGTTGGACATATGTGGCGAGTGCAGCCAGTTGTGAGGTTTGGGGTGCCTGAGCACTGGCAGACTGGTACATTGAAATGGACTCTTGAGCTAGCCGTGCAGCTTGGATGGTGTCTGTCCAGGTGGTTGGCTTTTGCTGTATGACGTAGGTACGAAATTGAGGAGGCAGTGCCCGGACAAAGGCTGTTACTTGATCTTTCTCTGTTTTCTGTAGGCATTTGCATTGAGTCTCAATGTCCACAATGAAGGCTTCGAGAGATTCAGTGGGTTGCATTGTATGTTCCCACAGCTATTGCTCTAATAACCAGGGTGGATGTGCTTGGAGAAAATGGCTTTTGAAGGTGGTGTACAATGTGGAAGTATCTCCTTTGACTTGGTCTGGAAGTGTGTTGAACCAGGAAATGGCAGTCCCTCTCAGAAACAAGTACAAGGCATTGGAGATGAGCAAGAAATCAGTCCAACCATTGAAGGAAATCCATGTTTGGAAGTGTTCCAGCCAGTCGACAGCATCTTTGTGAGGCAAGGCTGAGAAGGGTACTGGTTGTAGGCTGGTATGGACCATGGACTGTGGTGAAATGGCTTTAATGTAGGCCAAGTCATCTTGAATAGCTTACATAGCTGGTGCTACTTGAGCAGAAATAGAGGACTGGATGTCATGGAGGATTGTTTCAATTTTGTAGCCCAATGCCCTTGAGGTGGGTGAAGGTAGGACTCTGGATGCTCCGGCGCCCATATCTGTGTCGTCCTACGACATTGTGGTTGGAGATGAGCTTCATTTCACTGAGCGAAGGTCGTACGGATGAGAAGGAGTTGCCGTCATGCAGGAGACAGGATGTCGTGTCGTAGATGAAGTGCCGAGCAAAAATTATTTTTGTAGACAAAAGTACAAATTTTTGTAGCAAAGTTCATCAATGACGTCTTAATAAAGAACTTCTCACTCAGTTCTGTGTTGTTTGTTATTTAAATAAAGGTGTCGTTGCAAAAATCAGCTTTTTGTTACTGTGTCTATTCATTTCAATAGGACTCCCATTGATTTCAATGGAGTGAGGTCAATTTGTGCCCTTCACAAGATGGCTGCCAAACTGTGACATGCAGTTCCTGTGGGATTTGACTGGGCTGACTGTAGCAAGATGGCCACCAGCAAGGGGGGGTCAAGGTTCACTTCCTTCCTTGTTGTTTTGCTCTGCTCAAGATGGAGGATCCTTGCCATGAGGCTGCCTGGCTGCTCAGCAGTGTTCAAAATGGCGATTGCCGCCCTGATCTCCTTCTTTCCCAGCAGAAAATGGTGGGAGTTTTGTGGTGAGTGACACTGTTGGGGGGGGGGATTTTAATTTTGCTGCTCCTTTGGTGTATTGTGGCGCTTTGTTTTATTTCTTTTGTTTGGCTCCCAGGCTATCCTCCGTGCAGTTTATGTTCTGCTCCCAGGTTTATAATTTTATTTTAGTTCTGTTCCCAGCTGCTGTTTTTTTTTGTTGCTCCTCCCAGAAGTGTAGCCAGAAATTTCCATTTTGTACACAATCTCCAACAGTTACACCCCTCCCATTAAAAAATGCACACATCCGTTCCAAATGGCACCCCCTTCTAAACAAGTCAGATTGTTGTCAGATGACTCCTCTACTCTCTAAAGAGGTTATACATGTATTGGACACTCCTCAGTGGCCTACACTAACCCAAATACTATGGATTAGAATGATAATATTAACAGAGTGGCTTATGGTTTGTGACAGGCACTCAACAAAACTGTACACAAATGTGTACAGTGAGTATGCCTGTCTACACCCTTGCCGCCTCCTCCTTGTACTGCCCTCTGAATTGAGCTGCATTTTATTTATTTATTTAAATTGATGCAGGGTTGCTTTGGAGCATGACCGGAGAGGAGTGGAGAGTCTGGGAGCAGCTTGGTCCTTTTGCAGTCCTTTATTTTATTTTTGTTTTGACTGGGCGGCTTGTTTGAGCATGGCCGAGGGGTGAGTAGGGCGTGGAGGCTCCGGTGCAGCCCTGATTTTTTTTTTTCATGCCCCCATTTGTTTATAGTCGATTCTGAAGCGTGGCCGAGCGGGAGAGGGGTGCTGAGTTGCAGGCAGGAGGCTTGTGGAGCAGGAGAGCGGATTGCTCCTTTGCGTCTGCTGGGATTAGTGGAGCCGGGCTCCAGTAAGGAGCTTTGCTGATGACCCACTGTGGAGGATCTGAGCCGTGGTCTGATGCGGCTGTTAGGGAGGGCCGCTCGAAGTGTGGAGCTGCGTTTAGGAGACAGCGACTGCTGGGAGGCAGTAAGGGACAGTGTAAAGGAGCTGCAGGGGAGAAAAGTAATGTCCAGTTGAA
The DNA here is from genome assembly GCA_016271365.2 of Neoceratodus forsteri. Lineage (NCBI taxonomy): Eukaryota > Metazoa > Chordata > Ceratodontiformes > Ceratodontidae > Neoceratodus > Neoceratodus forsteri. The sequence continues at coordinate 116,312,615 of JADMNL010000031.1, forward strand.
CAGTGTGTAGCTACAGGGTTGATTAGAAGCTGTAGGAAGGGTTTGAATGATGAGGGGAGTGGGGAGCAGCGGGTGAGAGGAGCGCTGCGGCTGTAGGTCAGGAGCTGTGGAGAACAGGGCTGAGGCAGAAGTGCACGCTTGGTGCAGTTTTTTTTTTTTTTTTTTTACGTTCCTGCATTTTCTTTTTCATTTAATTTTGGGAGCAGTCCTTTTGTGCAGTACATTTATTTTCTGTAGAGCTGCGATCATAGGAGGGCTGAGAGGCTGTTTTAGTGGCTCCGTGAGTGGTTTCAGGAGCGTGCTGCAGCCGTTAGGGATGGTAGCAGGCCAGTCTGGCTCCGTGGTACGGCTTGAGTGAGGAGAAGGCCCCAGGATATGCGCTGGTATAGGAACGGCAATTACATTGAGATTGAGGTGTTTTTTGTTTCCTACCCAGCGCAGCTTGCTTTGAGTCAAAGAGCTGTGGATTTCGAATGGAGCAGACTGTAGTAGCTGAGGGAGCTTTTCTGTCAAAACAAACAGTTCCAGAGACCCTGCCACGAGGTGGGGGGGGGGGTTACAGTTTGCAGCTCCGAGTGGCATAGGCTTAAAACTCTGACTATTCATATATTCAGCTGGCTAGCAATGGTGACCAGTGGTACTCTTGACAGTCCTGTTACAGTAGGTGAGCTGAAGGTTGCTGTATAAAACGGGACACAGATCATCATTTTCTTTTATGCAGCAGAGGCTGTGTTGTACGTAGCATTCAAGCAGTTCAGGCATACTGGGGTAGATGACTTTGGGGTACCTAGTGATGCAGGCAACGTGAGATAGGGTCTGGACAGAAGAAGGCCCGCATCCTCCACCATGTGTGGCATTTTTCATATGGTCCACCACTAAAAGACCCCTTACCTTCTCTGTGGTCTGCCAGCCCCTTCGGTTGCTGCAGGTGCTGCTGGTGAGGACCCCATCTGGACCGTGCGAATAACTAGTCAGACGAATAAAATAAAGAATAAGGCAGGTTTATTTGCTGTACAGCAGATGTTCTCTTCATGAGGACAACCCCCAGACTGACTAATCTCTGACTGACAGACAACATGGCACTGCCAGGCAGTGCAACAATTAGATACATGCAGGTTCTAAGTGCTCTTAAAGGGTCGGCAGCTTAAGATTAAGCCCCATGCTTAATGTGTGCTTCACAGTTTTAACTCATATGATGTTGAAAAGAAATAACTGTTAGTAGTGTGAAAAACATTTTATGATGTTAAAAAAAACTCTCAACCAATAAAACAATGATTTCATAAAGTTTACTCATTATATCTTAAGAAGCATTAATAAACTTCTTTGAGAACTCCAATTTCACCATCTCCATCTACCATTTATTTCAATACTAATAAAGAACTATTTTTTCAATTGAAGAATATTGCAGTAAATATTGCTATATTTCTCTAAAATAAAAAACAAACAAACATTAAAATAACAACATTTGACATTGTATAATAGCAATTTATCCCTCCAGGATAACTGTTGCTAGCCTTGCTTGTACAGCAGAAAGCAGGTAACTAAAAAAAGCTACATTTTCTTATTAATTTAACACTTATATCTCAGCAGGAGTCAGTGTCTGTTGAGATTAAGCAGACGGATACTTTATTAGAAGTAGAAGGGGTCTTATTTAGGGTTTAAAAAGAAAGAAAGTCAGTGTGTGTGTTCTGTGCTGGGAAAGGTACTGTATTAACTTACTTTGCTAAACCAGTAGAAGGAGAGAGAGAGCTTAATTGGGGGTGTGGCTTAGACACTATAAAAGCAGGTGACTCAAATTACAACTTCCTGTTGCTAGCCTTGCTTGTAGAGCAGAAAGCAGCTAACTAAAAGAAGCTACATTTTCTTATTAATTTAACGCTTATATCTCAGCAGGAGTCAGTGTCTGTTGAGATTGAGCAGACAGATATTTTATTAGAAGCAGAAGGGGTCTTATTTAGGGTTTAAAAAAAGAAGGAAAGAAAAGAAAGAAAGTCAGTGTGTGTGTTCTGTGCTGGGAAGGGTACTGTATTAACTTACTTTGCTAAATCAGTAGGAGGAGAGACAGAGCTTAATTGGGGGTGTGGCTTAGACACTATAAAAGCAGGTGACTCAAATTACAACTTTCTGTTGCTATCCTTTTTTCTTACTAATTGACCTCCATCCCACCCTAAGCCAATTCTATTTTTATAGCCACTGGATTTGACTGTCAACAGGAACTTCCTGTTTGGCAGTAGGAAGGGAAGGATCATAGAAAAACATTGGCTTTGTCAACCCTAAAGGAAAAAAGTAGCTCACTCTCCCCTCTAGCTGCTGGTGGTCTGACACTGAGCAAGGAAGAAGGAGGCTACTGAAGAATATAGGAAGTTGCTGTCCCAGAACAGGAAGGGTGAGAGCTGTAACTAGAGGAGAGAGTAAGCATACAGAGAAACAGGAGAGGGGGACACAAAATAAGACATGATAGGAGTGGTGCAGTGCAATGGCTGTGGGGTGGCAGTGTTCTGGGAGACATTCTGGAGGCTGCAATGCTGCCCTATTTGCAGGCACCTTTCTGGTCTGAGGGAGGAGGTTGCCCATCTCCAAGCTCACCTGGCTAGGATTTGTGAAACCTCCTCCCCCACCCAGGGATCACCAGGGCCAATGCCACTACCTCAGAGGTTGCCAAGAAAGAGGACAGGCTGGACCAGGGTGGGCTCAGGGAAGAAGAATGTGGTGGAACAGAGTTGCATCCCTCCAGCTGTACTTCTCCACAATTCATTTGCTCTTCTGGTGGATAGTGGTTTCTCTATGGAGGCACCTGCAGTGGAGACCAAGGAGGATGCTGGGAACCTTCACAAAGGAGACCCACAGGAGGGTGGCATGGGACCCCACAGGGGAAGGAAACAACTCCTGGTGGGAGACTCCATCATCAGGGGGGTAGAAATGGGGGAGGAAGGGGAGAAGGAGGTAAGGTGCCTGCCTGACACTTCAGCTTGGAGGGACAGGAAGCAAATCCTCAGCATCGTGGGAGCAGCTACACGAGGGAGGGAGGGAGCTGGATGCCATTGTCCACCTAGGGACAAATGACCTGGCTAGGAATGGGATCAGAGCAGTGCAGGAGAAGTTTGTGGAGTTGGGGAGGGGCCTAAGACAAGTAGCGCATACGGTGGCCTTCTCGGAGGTGCTGCCTGTCTATGGCAGGAGTGATGCTAGGGTACTCCTCACCAGGGAACTCAATGAATGGTTGAAAAACTGGTGTGGAGCTCAGGGTTTTGGCTTCACTGGGGACTGGGGAGCCACCTGGAGGGATGCAGACCTATACTGGTACGATGGTCTGCATCTGTCCGGGAACCAGGATCCTAGGTGAGAGGTTTAAATGCTTCATTGGCAAGCATTTAAACTAGCCAAGGGGAGAGGCACTGAAAAGGAGCAGGGAAATCCCAGCCTCCACCAACAAAACACGGTAATTAGTGAGGTAAACACCAAGGTAGAGAAGTCATTAGGGAGCAGAACAGAGGTAAATGTAAAAAAAAAGCAAAGGCAGAAAGGACAGGAATGGGGCTAAAAGGGGTAAGGCCATCAAAAAGTGGAGGGTGATGAGTACCAATGCCTATAGTCTGTGTAACAAGCTCCCTGATCTAGTGGCCTTGATGGAAGAGAGTTGCCTGGATATTGTGGCAGTCACAGAAACATGATACACAGAGAACCATGACTGGGATGTCAACATACCAGGATACACAATCTACAGGAGGGACAGGAAGGGTAAAAGAGGAGGAAGAGGAGTAGCTCTCTATGTATAGGAAGGGATCAAAGCAACAGAACTAAAGAGTAAAGAGTAAACAGGGAGCAGATGAAGCACTCTGGGTCACCCTGGAGACAGGAAATGGCACCACAATCCGCATGGGGGTTGTATACAGACTCCCATCTCAGGGGGAGGGAATGGACAAGGAAATGATGGAAGGCTTCCTTAGAATGGCAGAAAAAGGAGAGATATTATTGATGGGGGACCTGAATATGCCATATGTTAACTGGAGCACCTTTGCTGCAGGCACATCCAAGAGCAGGGTCATCCTTAATGCCCTACAGGTGGCATGCCTCAGATGGCTAGTATTGGAACCCACTCGGGTGGGAGCAATCTTAGACCTGGTACTCTCAAATGGGGACAGAGAAAGAATCTCAGATTTAGAAGTGGGTAGCCATCTGGGAACAAGCGACCACCAAACAGTGTGGTTAATGATAAACACAGCCATACAATCAAGCCATACAAAAGCAAGAGTATTGGACTTTAGGAGGGCTGACTTTGGGAAGATGAGAGAGTGCCTCAGAAAAGCACTAGCAAACAGGCAAGAAGGAGGGGGTGGAGGAACAATGGGGAGTAATCAAAACAGCCATCACAGAGGCAACAAGCCTTTGTGTAAAGCAAATCAACAAAACACAATGAAGGAAAAAATGCTATGGTTCTCAAAAGAGGTGGCAGGGAAGGTTAAGGAGAAAAGGACAGCATTCAGGAAATATAAGGAAACACAGAAGGAGCAGGACAGAGAACTTTATCAGTTAAAGCAGAAAGAGGCTGGGAAGGCAGTCAGACTAGCAAAGGCCCAAACCAAGGAAAGGATAGCCAACTCTGTTAAAAAGGGGGATAAGACCTTTTATAGGTACATTAGGGAGTGAAGAAAGACCAAAGGAGGGATACTGAAGCTTAATAAAGGGGAGGGAATGTGGGTAGAGGGTGACAGTGAAAAAGCAGGGATACTGAACGAATATTTCTGCTCAGTATTCACAAAGGAAGAGGAGGGGGAGGTACCTAAACCAAACAAGAGAAACACTCTGAAGATGAGGGTCGATACCAGTCCATTTACAGAAGAAAGTGTTCTGAAAGAACTAATAAAATTGAAGGTGGACAAAGCAATGGGGCCTGATGGGATTCACCCAAGAATTCTAAAAGAACTATGGGTAGAACTATTGACACCGCTGACTACTCTCTTTAACAAATCATGGGAGGATGGGGTGGTGCCTGAGGACTGGAGGAAGGTGGATGTGATTCCTCTTCACAAAAGCGGGAGCAGGACAGAGGCAGGAAACTATAGACCAGTTAGTTTGACCTCAGTGGTAGGGAAAATGATGGAATCACTTCTGAAGGAAAGAATTGTTGAGTACCTAGAGGCCAGTGGGGCACAGGACCCAAGGCAGCATGGATTCACGATGGGAAGGTCATGTCAGATGAATCTAATAGACTTCTTTGACGGGGTGACCAAAATAGTAGACCAGGGAGGGGTTGTGGAGATGGTCTACCTAGATTTTAGCAAGGCATTTGATACAGTCGCACACAAAAGATTAATACACAAGTTAGCCAGCCTTGGAGTGGGTGCCAAGGTGGTAGCCTGGATAAAAAATTGGCTAGACAACAGGATGCAAAGAGTAGTAGTAAATGTAGTCCACAGTGAAGAAAGGAGGGTTACTAGCGGGGTACCGCAGGGTTCAGTACTGGAACCGGTCCTTTTTAATGTCTTTATTAGTGACATTGCTGAGGAATTGGAAGGAAAAGTATGTCTCTTTGCAGACGACACAAAGATCTGAAACAGGGTTGATACACAAGATGGAGTGGAAAGGATGAGAAGGGACTTGGCAAGGCTGGAGGAATGGTCAAATGTATGGCAGCTCAGATTCAATGCAAAGAAGTGCAAGGTACTGCACCTGGGAAACAAAAACCCAGGGAAAGAGTACACAATGGGGGGTGAGATACTGACAACAGTAAAAATGGAAAGGGACCTGGGGTAATTATATCAGATGACCTAAAGGTGGGCAAACAATGTGAGAAGGCAGTAAGGAATAGGGAGAGGCATCAATAGTAGAAAACAAAACAAAACAAAAAGTTGTTATCCCTCTATACAGACAGTTGGTGAGACCCCATCTGGAGTACTGTGTGCAGTTCTGGAGACCCCGTCTCTGCAAAGACATAGACAGAGTGAAGGCTGTCCAGAGGAGGGCAACCAAAATGGTGCAGGGTCTGCACCAGAAGACATCTGAAGAAAGACTAAAGGAGCTTAATATGTATACCCTTGGGAAAGAAGGGAGAGAGGACATGATAGAAGCTTTCAAGTACCTCAAGGGAATCAACAAAGTCCAAGAGGGTGGCATCTTTCAGAAAAGAGATGTGCAAGAACAAGGGCACAATTTGAAGATAAGGGGGGGGACGGCTCAGAGGTAATGTGAGGAAGTATTTTTTCACAGAGAGGGTTGTGTATGCATGGAACAGCTTCCCTGAGGAGGTTGTGGAGTCAAGAACAGTGGGGAAATTCAAGAATGCATGGGACAGACATAAGGCAGTCCTAGTGGGGGGTAGGAAGAAGTAAGCTGTTGGTTAACTAGGATCTGCAGCTTATCTGTTAGGTAGGAAAATGGGCAGACTAGGTGGGCCAAGCAGTCCTTATCTGCCGTCAAATTCTGTGTTTCTATGTTTCTATGTTAGTCCGAACTAGGCTTAAATAACAAAATGGGCCACATGGGGCTTGAGGGGATTTACAGGGCACCAGGAGGAGTTCAGGGAGTTTCGGGGATGCTAGAGCAGCAGCAGGAGGAAAACGGGAACAGCGAGAACATGGAGGCAATAAAATAGGCCCCCCAAGGGGGGGAGGGTTCATCTCTCCCCTGCCTTAAATGCTTGGCATCCATGCCAAGACCCTAAAAAAACAGGATGTTGAATAACTCTTTATAGACTATATACGCTATAACATACTATCACTTCAAACGTTACCTTGGTATAGTTTGGCTACTAGCAATCAGTTATAACATTTCAGATATTAACATCACATTTTTTTCCCATTTGGTTCACCATAAGACAACGACATTTAAAACTTTGCATTATAACCCTTAGACATTACTATTGTTATACCAGAAACCAGCATGTACATTCAGATAATTCCTTTTTCTTTGTACCTATGGCCCTTTTTATACTGAGCAGAGGGCTTAGCTATCACTTGGGAGGATGCAGTGAAACCTGTTTTAGGAAGGGAATTAGCTGTAACATATACTCCCTTGTGAACTACATTCAGGGGCAGATCTATAGGCATTTCTGGGGTGTCATACATGAGGCATACCGCCGGTTTGACATCTCTTTCAGACCTTCGAGGTGGAAGGGGTACAGGCATAGTCCTTTCAACACTGGCATTTGGGTTGATCAACCCCGGCTCCTTGTTCAGCAGTAAGTTAGCTTCTTATGAAAGGGGTGCCTCTGCACTGACTGACTGTTCGGAAACAGAAGAAACACTTCCATTTACTTGTTCAGTGGGTTCTGATTCAGCAGAAAGACTTACATTAACTGGTTCTGAAATTCCAGGTTCATCATCCGGAGGAACTTCCATGAAATTTAAATCACGTAACACATTACTGACCCTGTCAGAATCATCATTTTCATCAGCATCATTGTCAGAGTTATCAGTTTCAGATATTTCAACGTCATTTGGCACTTCAGTCTGGCTCTCATGGTCAGGATTTGCTTCTTGAGGGTCAGTCAGTTCCACAAGACATAAAGAGTCTGCTATGTCAGACCTTATACTTTGCACTTCACTCTCAGGGGTGCAGGAGTAGTAGAAAGGGCTGGATGATTAGACAGACTCGAGGGTCCAGCCTCATTCCCATGTTACATGTAGGATTTCCTTGGAATAACTGGCTCAGTTTGTAAGAAGAATAGTAAGCAACCCCACATCCGCTATCATCAGATTCAGTTAGGTTGTCATTATCCATGAGGATGTTATGGGTTGCAGGTTTGGGTTGCGAGATAGCAGAAGGGAACTCAGGTGTCTCTTTTTAGTTGCAGACCAGGTCACAGGTCCGGTGGGGGCATTATCTGGAAGTACAGAATCTATGATGATTTGCCCAATGAGTAACAGGTGATTTCAGTGTATTGTTTTCACAGCTTTTGGATAAATTTTGGGATGCACTTTGCAGACTGGCAGGTCATCCAGCTTGCTGATAACAATGTAGGGGGTGTGACTCCACCAATCAGCTATTTTGTGTTTTCCTTGCACACCCAAATTCCGCAGTAACACATGGTCTCTAGGCTGTAACTCTTGGGCTTTAACATGTTTGTCGTGTCTCTGTTTGTTGACTAGGTTTCTCTTAGCAGCCATTGTGTGCACAAGCTAATATGTGTGATTGAGTTGGGCTGAGTTTTTGCATATACTGTAAATAATTGTCTGTTTGAGTTCCATCAGGTGATACTCCAAAACAAACATCTACCGGAAGGTGAGCTTTTCTGCCAAACATGAGGTGGTACGGTGAAAAACCAGTAACATCATTTTTTGTGCAATTATAGGCATGTACAAGTGTGCTTATCTGTTGACTCCACTGGGGCTTGTCTTTGGGATGCAGGGTGCCAAGCATATCAAGTAAACTGCGATTAAATCTCTCTGGTTGCTGATCTCCTTGTGGATGATAGGAGGTTGTTCTGGATTTTCTTATACCACATAAAGACAACAGTTCTTTAATTAGTCTGCTTTCGAAATTCCGGCCTTGATCTGACTGGATACGCTGGGGGCACTGTAATGCATGAAAAACATTTCAACGAGAACTTTGGCTACAGTTGAGGCCTTTTGGTCTTTGGTTGGATAGGCCTGTGCATACCTCGTGAAGTGATCCATAACTACCAGCACATTAGCAATGCCTTTAGAATCTGGCTCCAAACTAAGGAAATTGATGCAGACGAGCTCCATCGGGGCACTTGTTTTGCTTTTTGTGGCTGAGCTTTACGCTGAAGACACCTACTGCAGGTTTTAACATGTTGTTCAATGTCTAGGCCCACCTTAGGCCAATAAAAGTGTGAACGGGCTAGATCCAGAGTCTTTTCACTATCCAGATGTCCCATTTGGTCATGCAAAGCTCATAATACAACATTTTTGAACTTAGATGGCAATACTAGCTGTCTCCTCACAACTTCACCTTGGCTGTCAGTAAGTTCTTTGTACAATAGCTGCCCTTGAAGCTTGAGTTTAGTTCCTTCTCGAAGAAGTAAAGCAATTTTGAGGTCACGGGACTGCATTTCAGAGACATCTTCCCCCTTTCTTAAAGCGTCGACTACTGGTCTGATTATTGGATCATAGTACTGTTCTTTTTGGATGTCAGCTAGAGTAAGCTGTGGTAAAGAACTTAAGTCTAAAGCTGCAAAATTACAGTAGACAACTGGTGTACAAGTCTCTGGAGGTCCCAAGCAATCTGCCAGACAGTTTATAGCTTCAGAGGATAGGATTTCTTCCTGGTCAAACTTGAGGCATAGTGCTTTTACAGATTGTTCAGGAATATGCACCCACTGTTGGTTTGAAGCAGGTCTTCGTGAGAGAGCATCGGCAACGGTGTGATTCAACCCTGGTTGGTACTCCACCACATAATCATATGTGAATAGGGCGGAAAGCCATGTGTGTCCAGTGGCATCTAACTTGGTTGTTTGAACACACGGTAATGGATTGTTCTCTGTTTTGACTAGGATTTTATCACCATACAAGTACTCGTTAAATTTATCTACTGTTGCCCACTTTAATTGCGAGAAATTCAAGTCTGTGTACAGGGTAATTTTTTTCGGAGGGCACCAGGCTCCTACTAGCAAAAGCCACAGGACATAGTCCTTCCATATACTCCTGATAGATCACAGCACCAAGTCCTTTCAGGCTGGCATCTGTGTGTAGTATGTACAGTTTGGTTGGATCGCCATAGGCGAGTATGTGAGTTGATGAATGATGACATAAAATGTGGTGTCAAAATCAGGGGTCCATCTAGTTCTGAAAGGTTCATTAGTCTTGAAATAAACCTTATCCTCTTCTTTCACAGCACTCTTTTTATATTTCTGGGTGGCACATGGGTACCCTTGAGCCAGATTTAACAGAAGGCACATGACTTTGGTGTAATCTTTTACGAAATGGCGATAGTACCCACAGAAGCCCAAAGCAGTGTCAGTGGCTCAGTAGGTAGCACACTCGCCTCTGAGGCTGGGAGATCAGAGGGCTGTGGGTTCAGTTCCCACATTTGGCACTTGAGTTAATATCCCAGTACTGACACTGTAGTGCAGCATGAGAGGGGTGCTGCATTTCTGAGGTGCTGTCTTTCAGATGAGACGTTAAACCGAGGTCCCATCTGCCTAGATTGGTGGTAGTTCAGGTGGATGTTAAAGATCCCATGACACTTACCGAAAAAAGAATAGGGGAATTTCCCCAGTGTCCTGGCCAAATTTCCCTCATTCACTAAAAATACCACCAACAGCTTAATCTGGTTCAAGGTCTGTTGGCATTCATCTGTATCCCCTCCCTCTGGGTTGTGCCTGAAAATAGGCAGGATTTGTTGAGTGCACTTACCCGGTCAACAAAAAACTAAAGAAATAAATAACCTCTGTAATTCCTTTAAGATTGCTAGGCTGTGGACAGGTAGTTAAAGCTTTCACTTTATTTGGCTCAGTTTGTTTACCTTCAGAGGATATAATGTGGCTCACATACTTTACAGACGTCTGGAAAAACTGACACTTATCAATGGATAATTTTAATTCATATTCTTCTAGCCCGGTCCAGGACCTTGAACAAGCGAGCCTGGTGCTCTTCAAATGTTTTGTCAAACACAGTGACATCGTTCAGATAAACTAAACATTCAAGCAGGTTCATGTCTCCCACAGATCGCTCCGTTAATCTCTGGAAGGTGGCTGGGGCCTCAGAAATGCCTTGGGGCATTCGTAAGAATTTGTACAAACCCAAGGGGCAGATGAATGCAGTTCTCGCCCTGTCTCCCAGTGCTGTCGAGATTTGGTAATACCTACTTCTGAGGTCTAAGACAGAGAACCACTGGCTCACATTAAGGCAGTCAAGAGCATCCTGGATACGAGGCATTGTATATTGGTCTGGTATGGTTCTTCGGTTAAGGGTTCTGTAGTCCACACACATCCTCACTGAGCCATTCTTCTTTCAGACTACTACAATAGGGGATGCATAAGGACTACGTGATTCCTGTATTATTCCAGCTGCTAACATCTCTTGGAGGTGGTGTTGAACATTGTCGGTGTCAGCTGGTGACAGTCTGTGGGGCCTCTCTCGGAATGGCCTCTCATCATGGAGTCTGATATGGTGTTCAGCACCAGTGATGCATCCGACATCCCATTCCTTTAATGAAAATACCTTGCTCCACTGTGCTAGCTTGTGGCTGATCCTGCCTTTCCATTCACCAGGGATGGGAGACTCTCCAAAGTTGAACATATCTGGACATACTTCATCATCCTCTTCACTGTGGTACTTGGTTGGCAGCACCACAGTATCTGCACAATATACCTGGGCTAAGGTACAACCCCGGGGGACTTCACGGTTTCTGTTGGTCACACTGCTGAGTTGCACCACTACTCTCCTGGTGTAGGCATAGGCTCTAACAGGTAGCACACTGGGTTTAATCAAAAGTCCATTGGGAAGCGTCCCCTCTTCTGGGGCATCCAGCATGAGAATCTAGTTTGTGACATCTTTTTTGATACGTACCTTTCCACTGACATGGCACTGCGAATTAGGTAGCACAACAAGGGGTGAGGGAGTCCTTTTTCTAGACATACCACACTGAACCATCCTTGCTTCCTCTTTGCTCTGCAGCTCATAGGCTTTTTTCACTATGGTGTGAACTGGTAAGGGTCATCCGGGTTTTTGAGCTTGCTTCTCTTGACACATCTCGGCTAGTCTGCCAAACATATGTGCATTTGTGCCAATCAAAATGGGAACTCCATCATATAGCTGAGTGGAAGGGAAGACTAAGGCTAGCATCTCCATGGGCTCATCCATGCCAGCAACAGAAAAAGGAAAAGATAGCCATATTCGTAAGTAACCAAGATAAGGGTACGATTTGTCACTCAGACCCCATGCATGCAGTCTTTCTAATGGTTATAGAGCATAGTCAGACAGGTGCTGGTCATATCAATCTTTGAATATTATAGTGACTTGAGATCCGCTGTCCAACATGGCCCTGGCCGAAATACCGTCAAGATGTACTGTGGTCTCCATGGAAGGACCTACCATTTTTTCCCAATCCGGAAGAGTATCTCCAGGAACTTGGACAGAGAACTTAGCCATAAAGTAAGTGGATTTGGAATTGCCTGATCCTCCACTGTGGCAATTTTCTGCACCCCTCTAGGATGCAGGTCTCTTTGGTGCTCCTCCAGCAATTTAACGACCACTTTCTCCAAGTCCCTTTGAGACCAGCAATCTTTTTTCATATGCCCATCCTTCCAGAAGTTGTGGCAAAACATACTTCCTTTGGTCTGCTTTGACTGTAACATTATATCGGAGGCTGGTCTCCAGTCGCAGCTAGGGGGTGGGGAGGAGTACACATTCAGTGATGGGGCTGGAACACTGACAGGAGAGGGTCATGACTTGGACTTTCTCTCTTCTTGCCATGCTGAGGGCAGTGCACTATGTCTTAAGACTTCTCTTAGCATAGCAGTCAATTCACTTATTTCAGCCTTTGAGCAGCTATCCGCGGGGGTGCCTGAGTGTGCGCTCCCACTTCCATAGCAAACGCACTTGGAGGGAGGTCGTAGTCTTTATCAGTGGTGAGCCTAGTAAGGGCACCAGGTTTCACCTCTCTGATTTTTCGCAGCAGCAGTTGTGCCCGTGGTGGAATATCCCTAGGAGTCTCTCTCTCACTGGGCTCTTTAGTGCTGGCACCAGGGTTTAGTTCTCTGATCCCGTTATGGAATTCTTGAAATTCAGGGTCATCAGTGACTGACCCCTTACCATGAGCAGGGGCCACCGTAGCTATGGCCATACAGGGATCATGGGAGCCTTCCTCCTCCTTCTCTACTTCACATACCTGTTGTATCAAAAGAACATAAGAGGGAGGATCTTCTTTGCAATCTCTCAGTCTTAACTTGAGCAACAGAGTACTGGAATATGGGGCAGACCTCAGAATCTGATCCAACCTGGCTCAATTCAGTTTACTTGAAGCCACACCTCCCCTCTTAAATGCTTTTTGCAGGGCTTTCTCTAATCGGACCAGATAAGCAGACAAGGTTCCCCCCTCTCTTTTGCTGAGTGTTCCTGAACTTTAACATAAGGTCTTCACCATCCTCTGAGGCACCAAAAAAGTTTCTCAAGGCATCTAAATACTCTTGGGCAGAGGCATCGGGGTTGGTGGACATCAATGTTTGGATGACATCCAGCACAGGCCCTTGGAGGCTATCACTCAACCGTTGCTGCTTCTCCACCTCGGGAAACTGCCATACTTGCATCAGTGGAGCAACAGAGTTTATCCGTACCTCCCAATCATCTTCTCCATTAGGTGTGGGCACAGTACCAGAGAACACTTTCAGTGTTTGGCAATAATCGTGACTGACTGAAATTACCATCATGGGTGCAGTTACTGGGGCAGGTGCCGAAGGCAGGGTACCCTCAAGTGATTTGAATAGCTTTCCTAGGTCCTTGAGGGTATGTCCCTCATTCAGCAGCAATTGAGCAAGCTTCTCCTTGGAACCCTCAGATAAGGGTGGTACTTTGGGGTCTGAGGGATCCTCACTATCCTTAATTACTGCCCTTCAGATGGCACCTTAGTACTGTCCACTAAGTTGCTACATTCCATTAAAGCCATTAAATTTGAGCACTAAGGTCACATGTCATGTTTAAGGAGGCAGTATAGCGCAGTGGTCTAAGGTTCTGAGCTGCAAATCTGGTGATATCCAGCAGACCAGACCTGGGTTTGAATCCCACAGCTTCCACTTGCATACTGTGTGACCCTGAGCAAGTCACTTGTGCTCCCAGGTCGCTCCTGTAAAAAAGCTTTCAGCTTAGTGTGCTATACCTGGTTAAACAAAAAAAAAAAATGTCAGCTTACCACTACATCCTTCCTCAGACTTTCAATTTTTGAAAGTGCCCCCTCTATAGTATCTTTACTAGTGCCCAGGGGTATATCCAGTATTAACAATGTGTTTTGGGAGTCAATTTCATGCCCCATACACCAGCTAACTAACTGATGCACAGCCATTTCTTCAGTGTTACCCATAGAAAATCTGGTTGCGATTTTTGGTTTTGGCCACTAGGGGACGCTAATCCCAGCTGTGCCTACAAGATGTAACCCCTAGGCGGCACTATTCTGAAAGCTAATACCCCTGCCTGTATTTCCACACACAGGTTGAGGGGCCTGGATTCAGTGCTAATGTGCCTCCACCCAGAGAAATGGTATTGGGGCTATCTGCCTATCCTGCTATAGCCCTCTGGGAAGCTATAATCCCCACCAACCCTCCCAGTGGCTCTGTACCTGTCACAACAGTTAATACACAGTCAATAAGTAATAGTACTAATATGCACACACCCTTCACACTTACCACCAGGGTTGGACCTTCAACAGTTTCCCTGGAGATCCCCTGTAAAATAAGGTTAACAAGACAACTGCACACTTTTGACACTGTAACCCAACTAATAATATGCACACTAGCCAGATTAAATGTAAAACAAGACAATCCGGTTTATTTAGGGGTTTTATTTAGTAGTTGTCTCTGTGCAGGGGCTGGATCCCCAAAGCCAGTCTCTCGCCGAAGTCAGTCTCTGGTGCAGGGCAGTCGGCCTGAGCCAGATTGGCAAAGGCCCAGGCAGGATAAGCAATTTGGCAGCACTGGGTCCAAAGAGAGCCAACAACAATAGCATTGGCAAGGAGCACGCGGGAATAGTGATGCAGATTTTCCTTTTGCAGGGGGCCATGCACTACCCGGACTAAAGGATTCTAACTCCGGGGGGGGAGCAGATCATGGGGGAAGTTAAAAATCATGGAGCCGTGGAATACTGTTTCTACGGCCCCATGTAAAATAGTTTGAGTCCTGATTGCAGTAAAAGTGTTGAAGACCAGGATTAGAACCCTGGTCTCCAATGGCGCTGGCTAAGCTGATCAATGCCCCAGCCCTCCTGCCATTGGAGCAGCTCAGTCAGCCTCCTGGATACTGGTGCTCTTGTCTGTCCTCAGCACCACACACAGTGACCAGGGGAGTGTTTATAGTAAGCACTGTAATTCCCCCCTCGCTATCCATGGTAGCGCTTTCCAGACTAGCGCTGTGAATTGCTCTTCTAACTGGGTCCCCAAATTGGCAAAGTTCATTTGTCTTCTAGCTGGTGAAGCCTCCAGCTGGTAAAACAGGTTGGGTAGTAGGCAAGCAGGTCTCGACCCACAGAACACATTCAGCACATTCAAGATAAGCAGTACTAACTTTGCACAGTTCGGATACAGTCCAGTTGCTATTGCAGTTGATTCACTGAGCAAACCTTTCAATTTCAAACTGGCATGCAATTTTCAGTTGCTTAACTGAGCAAAACTTCCAAACCGCAGGCAGGTCCTGGCAATTAATCCTCACTTTTCGATCACCAGTAACATACACGGAAGCAGCTAGGTTTCTTACTGGCCTGAGTAGCCCGATCGGTAGTTCGAGCTGGAGTCTCAGCACAGGCCTGCACCCGAACTGCAGGCTGCTCTCTGCAGTCCTGTTCATAGGTGCCGGAACCGGGGGGGTGGAAGGGGCGGTAGCCCCTCCACTTTTTATTTCTGCATGGTAAAAACTAATATAAAAAAGTGCCCTTTGTATCCTCATTAGTGCCCTTTTGATTCTCAGCCCCCACAGCTTTCACCATCTTCCGGCACCCTTGGTCCTGTTCCATCTGGTCTCTCTGCAGAACTGACTGGAATTCAAACTATCCTCCTTAAATGAAGGCAGAAATTCTTGGAATCCGATTGGCTGTTCAGGCTGCCTAACACAGTTCAGTCTTTTTATTGGCTGCAATTTAGGCACCCAAACTTTGTCCCTCAAAATCTCCCATAAAGCTATATTACACTCTCATAAATCTCCGGTGGAAATCCCAGTTCGTGATTTGCAGATGCACTCTCAAAACGCTGGCTGCTGTAAAATATATCGTCTAGTTTATGCAGTCCCGCACATTGAAAAGTCTGCTGCAGCCAGGAAATAAAGTATATTTATTTATTTTATTTATTAAATTTTGATAACCGGGTAAGACCGAAGGTCCCTTTTTCAGGGGCGACCCGGGGAATTACATGGAATAATACATGGGGTAGCATACAGCACAGGTACATTACACTAGACAGCGAGGAACATAATACATAGTAGTTTTTCAGCAGTTACATTTAAGAGGTAAGACATAGTAGCTTTTTAGCAGTTAACATTTCCTGGGTAAGCTCTACTGATGGGGTGCAGTGCTATATAGATGGGGTGCAGTGATAGTCGCTATTTCCATATGAGGAGAGGGTGGGCTTCCACTTAGGAGCCTCTCACTTTAGCAGTTGCATATGGAGGTGACCATCATATGAGCCTTCAGCCTTGTGCAGAAGGTGTGGGTAGAGGTAGCATCCTGAACACCAGGGGCAGGGAGTTCCATAGGGTGGGCACTGTGATGGCGAACGACTTACCCAACCCCGCCTTGGTTCTAACCCTTGGCACTGCGAGGAGAGTTCTGTCCATTGTTCTGAGGAGCCTAGGGTTTCTCTTTTGGGCAATGAGTCCAGTGAGGCTGGGAGGAGGGGATGGACTGAGTAGTTTGAGTGTGGCAGAGTAGGGGGTATTGGAGCCAGGCCTCCTAGGAGGGCCAGTTTAGTTGGGACAGAGTGTCACAGTGGTGAGCCCGGGAGCCGGATAGGGTGGTGAAGCGAGCCACCTTGTGATAGAGAACTTGTTATCTGTTCATCTCTTGTTTGGCAGCTCCCTGTATCACCGGGGCTGCATAGGAAAGGGTAGGGAGGAGGACGCTTGTGGCGATGGAGGCCCTAGCCGCGGGTATCAACTGGTCTTTCAGCCTATACAAGGTCCCGAGTTTGGCGTGAATATTTTTGGTTACCTGGTCAACATGATCCTTGAGGGAGAAGCACTGATCCAGGGTGATTCCAAGGTATTTTATCGATTCAACCACCTCAAGTCTTTTTCCTGATTTGGTCATCAGCCTGAGATGTGGGCTTCTGTCCCGGCCGAGGATTCTTGGGCCAAATAGCATGGCCTTGGTCTTGTTAGGGTTAATGATCATTCTGTTGGTGATAAGCCATTGCTCAAGGAAACCCAGGTCTTCCTGTAGCCTGGAGCAGAGATCTCCCATATTAGAGGAGGGGCGGTATATGACCGCGTCATCCGCATACTGTACCACTGAGCTACCCTCACAGTGTTTACTGAGATTGTTTGTGAAAAGAGAGAAGAGAAGGGGGCCAAGGATAGATCCTTTGGGGCACCCCATCCGTTAGGGGAGAGGCTCCAACAGGAGTCTTTCCATTTACCTCTGTGTCCTCCCTGTGAGGTAACTGTTGAACCACGATGAGGGTGGCTGGTCTAACCCACCTGGCTCAGTTGTGGAGCAGGTTGTAGTTTACAGGTCAATCAGTGGAGAACTTGATAAGCGCGGTGTCGGTCCCATGATTGGTTCTGAAACCATGCTGGGAGGGGGGTAAGTAAATGATGGAGCTCTAGGTGGTCCCGGAGTTGTCCATAAATTAGTCTCTCTTGAATCTTACCAAGGCTGGATAGCAGGGAGATGGGCCTGCAATTGTTGGTAGTCTCCCTTGAACCACCCTTGTGGATGGGGACTACATGGGCCAGTTTCCATTGTTGCGGGATGGCACCTGTGATAAGGGATTGATTGAGGAGCCAGGTGAGGGGCCTGGCAAGTGCAGGGGCCCCTTCCCTTAGTATGCGGGGGGGGGGATGCCATCGGGTCCCATAGCTCCCGACATTTTGAGGGAGTTTAGTAATGGGAGGACTTTGTTTGGTCTTACAAGCCGGATGTGGAAGGTTGGGCGGTCCAGGCTTTGGGGGATGGGATCATTCAAGACTGGGAGGAGGGTGGCAAGTCTGCTTTGAGCAGGTCCAGGTTTGTGAACTGGCGGTTGAGAGCTATGGCAATGCTAGGGTCGTCGTTAATTGGCCATTGACCTCTATGGGGCAGTGAGCGGTCTTCCTGCTCCCCTTTATAAGACCGTTTATGTGAGCCCAAAAGAGTCTAGGGTTGCCTAGGTTCTTTTTCTGTAGATCTGTGAGGTAGTCTCGTTTGACCACTTTGATGGCCAGTTTGCACTTATTTCTCAGCGTCTTGTAACGGTTTAGGTCAGCCAATAGGGAGGAGAGCTTGTATTTTTTCCAAGCAGTGTCCCTAGTTTTCATCTGTGTTTTCACTTGAGGGGTGATCCACTTGTAGCTGCTCCCCTTGGTGCGGAATTTCTTCAAAGGGGCCAAGCAGTCAGCAACCATAATGATGGCTCCCTGGAAGAAGGCCGTAGCCTCTTCCAGTGTGGGGAGTAGTTTGATTGGGCTCCAATCAATCCCGTTTAAGCAGCCAGTCAAGTGTTCAGGTTGATAGTTTGAGTAGTCCCGTGTCGCGAGTATTCGCGGGGGGACTCTGGGGGCCCTGTTTTTCCAGGAGCAGAAGATTGGGGAGTGATCACTCAGGGCATCTGCTAGGGTGCCAGCCACCTTTATATTGGCGGGTTTGCTAGTAAGCACCCAATCAAGTGTGGAATGGTTACCCATTTTGTAGTTAATTCGGGTGGGCCCTGTGATAACCTGCATAAGGTTAGCTTCCTGAGCCAGCCCTAGTAGGGAGGGATTGTCTTTCGGGGCCCAATTCAGATTGAAGTCCCCCAGGATGATTAGCTCAGAGGTGACCTCATCGGAGATGTCCCTTAGGACCGCCTCCAGAGATAAGCGCGCATTGGTTGGGGGATTTTATACGCATCCAATGTTGAGATGCTTACATGGGCCAAGGGTGATGCAATGAAGATCGATTCACCTTCCATACTAGTGGCCTGTAGCAGGTTGACCTGCACTGAGTTAAGGGTGTCTTTTGTGTAGATTAGAACCCCTCCACCCGTTTTGCTCAGTCTATCTTGTCTATGGGAGAGGTATCCTAGGGCTGCAACCTCGTGGGAGGGTATGTGAGGCTTGAGCCAGGTTTCCGATACAGCCAGGATGTCTGGGTTGTACCGGTCCAGCCAGGCTTGAAGTTCCTGCATCTTGGGTCTCAGGCCACATATATTCATGTGCGCAATCCTCAGGCCCTTATTGGCTGCCCAGTGTGGGTCCACCGGGGGAGGAGACCAGAAGATCATAAGGAGCGGGACCAGGATTTGGTTGGATGTCCCCTGCCATGAGCAGGAGGGTAGCAATGAGGCAAAGAGAAGGAAGCCGACTGAGGGGTAAGGACTTAGTCCAGAGTCTCCGTTTAGCAGTGAGTAGAGCTGAGTACAGAATGCCTCTCCTGCAGAATACATGGGCAGTCAGAAGCACCTCTATGTTATTAAGAGGGAGGGTGTAGTGGTCCCAAGAATGTCGTGGGGGAATGTCCAGTTTGGGGGGACTTCTCAGGTCCTGGTCTCCTGTGCTTGTAGTCCTATCTGCCCGGTGTAGGAAGAGGAGGTACAGGATGGCCAGTAGGAGCCCTCTATTTGGGCAGCCAAGAGAGGGGGGTCCAAGCATGGAGGGCATCATGCTGGTGAGGAGACCGGGTGGGGAGGAGGGATGGATGGGCGGTAGGGATGGTTGGGCCCCCTGGGAATAAGTTCCCCTGAGCCCACCGTGCTCGACTTAAGAGTAATAACCAGCCACGTCAGGCACCGAGTCCCTGACAGATCAGGTCAGTGGTGTGGCCAGGAATTACTACAGTGAGCCGCTGGTCAGCAGTACCCAAACTTATAGGGTATCAGATGTCTTACCCCAGGGATAGATGCGACAGCGTATTGGAGGGAGGTGGTCTTGGTAGCACTTGTTACTATAGGATCCTCCTGGGGATGAGTTTGAGTGCCGCTGCCCTTTAGGTCAGCAGGTGGGTTGGACGCAGGAGCTGTCTATGGCCTGAGGCCAGGCACACTCATGTTAAGCAATAGGGGGAGGCAATCTAGCTGGAGATACAGTGTTAATTAGGTAATCAGGCAGTTAAGGGTGCACCTATATATGTACTGAAAACCATACCCCTGAGGTAGAGTTGAAATCACATTTATACGACTCATGGGGAAAAACAGAATAACATGCAATTTACAAGACATAACTGGATTACTATAGCGCTTAATAATCAGTTAGATACTGCAGGTACAGCAGCAGCTGTAATTTATGACTACCTAGTTTATGATACAACTGGCAGTTTTGTGGGTAGCAGGCAATTTGGTAGGGAGAGACAGAGATACTTCCCTGAGTTGTACAAATCTAGATTTAGTAGTTGCCGTATTGGTCCTTGCAAGAATAGATCCAGAAGCAAATGATTTGATACCTTTTAATGGACCAACATAGATGTAACAACAAGAACAAAGTGCTCTAGCTTTCAGACCAACCAGTCCTTCTCAAGAGTTGAGCTTCTGAAGAAGGACTGGTTGATCAAGCTAGAGCACTTTGTTCTTGTTGTTACATCTATGTTGGTCCATTAAAAGGTATCAAATCATTTGCTTCTGGATCTATCCCAAGTTGCACAGTAATTTGCAGGTGGTGCAAAAAGGTTGGGATTAGAGAAAGCAGGTGCAGTGATGGCTAAATGCCACTAGAGGGAGAATTGGAGTTTTGTATCGGGCACGGTAGCCAGAAGGTCCTTTTGTTATAGCGGCCACTAGTGGACAGCTGTGATAACCTGCAAATGGAAAAGTCACCTGATGGGTTAATTTCAGTCAGGTGCTTTATCCTATAAAAAGGAGTGACGACCAAGGGTGGTGGTGGGGGCAGCTCTGCTGTTTGCACTCCTCGCTCGTCCTGGTCTCCTTTACCTGTGCAGATTTTTTGGTGTGAATTCCATGCCTTTTGCAGGGGTCAATCAGTGTGGGGCTTGGGAAGAGTCCGTCGGCTGTGGGGAAGGGCTGCTCGGTTGCCCTCTCAACCCAGAAGGCTCCCGGGGAGCAGGGGCGTCATTTCAGAAAAAACATAGGGGTTGCAAGGGAAACTGTAGGCTGGTGGGCTCCTAGGCCCCTGTAAAAAATGTTTTAAATTCAGTGCATTTTGGAGGTCATTTGAAACAAATTTTGCTACCTTGTTACCTCCTCCCCATGCCCAGTAATTTGCACCCTTGTCCCTCCCCAGAGTCACAACAGTCCAGAATATTGCCTGTGCCACCTTCTCCATAGCATTTCAACAAAACCATAAGAGTTCCAAGACTAGTCAATGGCGATGCCCATTCTTACATAAAGTACTTAAGTCCCTGGATATTTCTTTTTTTCAACATTAATGCTCAGCTCACTGGACACCCCCCATTAAGTTGGGTTTACCTTTATTACTCTTAGAAATATTTACTAGTGACATGTCTTACCTTGCTTGGGTCTTGCAAACTAGCCTGGAAGCTGAGTAGAGATACTGCCTGCAAACTGGACTGGCGGCTGACTAAAGACACTGCCTGCAAACTGGACTTGCAGCTGACTGAAGACACTACTTGCAAACAGGACTGGTAGCTGACTGAAGACACTGCCTGCAAACTGGACTGAAAGCTGACTAGAGACACTGCCTGCAAACTGGACTGAAAGCTGACTGGAGACACTGCCTGCAAACTGGACTGGAAGCTGCAAGCTGACTGGTGACACTGCTGGAAAACTGGACAAGTAGCTGACTGGAAACACTGCTGGAAAACTGGACTGATAGCTAGCAAGCTGACTGGAAACACTGCTGGAAAACTGGACAAGTAGCTGACTGGAGACACTGCTGGAAAACTTGACTGGTAACTAGCCACCGGGTTGTAGACTGCTGGCAAACTGGACTGGTAGCTGATTGGAGACACTACTGGCAAGCTGACTGGAGACACTCCTGGCAAACTGGACTGGTAGCTGACCTGACTGGACACACTGCTAGCAAGCTTGACTGGTAGCTGACTGGAGACACTGCAGGCAAGCTGGACTGGTAGCTGGCTGGAAACATTGCTGGCAAGCTGGACTGGAGGCTGGCTCGAGACACTGCAGGCAAGCTGGACTGTAACTGACTGGAGACACTGCTGGCAAACTAGACTGGTAGCTGACTGAAGAGACTGGTGGCAAATTGGACTGGTAGCTAGCAACCTGGCTGTAGTCACTGCTGGAAAACTGAACTGATAGCTGACTGCAAACACTGCTGGCAAGTTGGACTGGTTGCTGACTGCAGACACTGCTGGAAAGCCACACTGGTAGCTGCCTGTTGACACTGCTGACAAGCTGGACTAGTGGCTGACTGGAGACACTGCTGGCAAACTAGACTTGGTAGCTAGCAACCTGACTGGAGACACTGCTGGCAAGCTGGACTGGTATCTGAGTGGAGACACTGCTGGCAAGCTGGACTGGTAGCTGACTGGAGAGATTGGACTGGTAGCTAGCAAACCTGGCTGTAGATATTGCAGGCAAACTGGACTGGTAGCTGACTGCAGACACTACTAGCAAACTAGATTGGTAGCTGACCTGACTGGAGGCACTGCTGGCAAGCTGGACTGGTATCTGACTGGCGAATGTTAGCAGTGCATTTCGGGTGTCACCCGTGGCTGTGAAGAATTTCCTTTCTTGGCGTAAACACTTGATTAAATACAACATGCTCAAAGCAAACCCATCACCATACTAAACTGCAAATCTAATGTGAAATAAATGGCTAAAATGTTGGAAGCATAGATTTGAATTTCCTCTGTGCCCCTGACCACTGAATCATTGGCAGGCTATTTTAAATACAGACAATATATCTCTACAGTTGCAAACTTCAGGGTATGTTAGTATTCACTGATACACCACTTGAGGAAACTCATTAAAGGAACATGTTCTGCTCCATGGAAGTACACAGAACAGGCAAGGTTTGTGGCTGAAAAGTGAAAGGTTCTGAGCATAACCATGTTACAGGCCTCCAGCCTTTCCTCATAACTGTTCTCTTCAATACATTCATGGTGGACATAAGGGTGAAGCATGAAGGAATAGAACCCAGAGGGTTGTACTAAATAGAGAAGTCTTGGGGGAGATGGGGGTCAAGAGTCAGTATTTTGCCCTGTTCTCTTCAATACATTCATAAGGGACACAAGGGTGAAGCATGAAGGAATAGTCTATCTATTTGCAGATGACACCAAGATCTGCAATAGTGTGGACATAATGAAGGGAATGGAGACCATGAGGAGGGACCTGGAAAGACTAGAAGAGCGGTCCAGAATTTTACAGCTGGGATTCAATGCCAAAAAAGTGCAAAGTCATGCCATCAGACACAAAAAAACCTGAGCCGAGTACAAAATGGGAGGAAAGGTCATGGCATATACCTCATAGGAAAGGGACCTCAGGGTTATCAATCAGGATGATCTGAAAGTAGTGGCCCAATTTTCAACGGTGGTGGGGAAAGCAAAAGGATGATGGACTGCATAGGGAAGGAAATAGCAAGCAGAAGGAGGCAGGTTATACTCAGTAGCATTATTTCAGTAGAATCATAGGGGTTGCAAAGTCCCATTTCAGCAAAATCATAGGGGTTGTAAAACTCCCCCAACCACCACCACATCTGTATAAATAAATGCTAAGGAAACCTTGTTTTAGGGTTCTTAGGGGTTGCAGTGGGCATCATAGGGGTTGCAAAAAAATCATAGGGGTCTCAACTGCAACCCCTGGCTACCCCTAAATGACGCCCCTGCCGGGGAGCAGGTGTCTCTGCAGAGAAGGAGGAAAAGGGTGAGGCTTTTATACAGATCCTACACAAAGCAGCAGACTAAAGGAGCATTGGGGGGTGGGGATCACATATTCAATGCACTTAAGGTTATTTTAGCCCAGCCCTTGTTAAGCTCATTATAGGACTTTCTAAACAAAGAGGGCTCAGGTGGAGACAAAGCAGTTTTTGCAGGCACTGGGGTTTGTAAGGTTAAAAGGTGCAAAGGCAGTAGAAGTTTAGCAACTTGGGTAATCAGGAATAATATTTTCTCTGGCTCTACAAGTTTCACTGATTCAGTTTAAAATAAAGGTCACGGTCACAGAACGAGCTTACTGTGGCATTTGATGTTTCACTATTAAGGTGCTCTGCTACTTCCTTACAATTCACAAGTATACAGGGAGAAAACTTGAGGGGAAAAAAACAATCAGCACTCGTGTGGTGACTGAAAATAAAGTTTAAGTCTTTCAGTAAAAATGGCGCTCTGCCGTTTGCACTCCTCGCTCGTCCTGGTCTCCTTTACCTGTGCAGATTTTTGGGCTTGAATTCCACGCCTTTTGCAGGGGGCGATCAGCGTGGGGCTTGGGAAGAGTCCGTCGGCTGTGGGGGAGGGCTGCTCGGTTGCCCTCTCGATGCAGAAGGCTCCCGGGGAGCAGGTTTGTCTCTAATTATATTTACCCACCACACTTGTAGCCCAAACACTTCTCCTTCAAATAAGCTCACATTCAATTTAACATCCCCTGTGCTTTCGCTGTCGCTGTTATATAGTACCCCCAAGCGGCAGGCGGCACTTAAGAATATTTACGTGGGGCTCATGCATATTAATGAGCCCTGCTAGTAACCCTGGTTTTGAACCTTTTAAATTAGCACTCAAACGGCTTCTGAGCCGCAGCGTTCTGGTCACTGGCCCTCATATAGCTGAGGAGAGGTGGCAGAACCACAAGAGCACTTCCCTGTTTACCCACAAATTAAGTGGACGACACATCAATGTGCAGCCTGCGCATGCACAGTCACAGGTGGCACCAAAAACATGCCGGTGACTCGCGGTGAAGAACTTTAGCCTGAACTGGGCTTAAATAACAAAATGGGTGACATGGAGCTTGAGGGGATTTATAGGGTACCAGGAGAAGTTCGGGGAGTTTAGGGGATGCCAGAGCAGTAGTGGGAGGAAAATTGGAACAGTGAGGACATGGAGGCAATAAGGTAAGCCCCCGGGTGGGGGGGGGGAGCGTTACACCAATTATGTTATATGTTTTTGATGCCGCAGTCATAAACAATGGTGATGCCAAATCTCGTACTGTGAAACTGAGAATTTAACCCTTAGTGTGACGGGATGGTATTCTGTCCCGGGTTGTACATCTATAGAGAACACTAACGCCTTATATGTGATTCTATTAAACAGCACCAGCTTAACTTCTTTAAGCCTATCCACCCAATGGTAGCTTACCTATGCAGGACTTAAACTGTGTACTTTGCTGAAATTTTAATTTCTTAATTTTTGCAGGGGAAGGGATCATAAATTTTGCTCATCCGCCCAATCCCTTCCCATTCCTGTTGCTACTGTCAAATGTTCCTCTTATCCCACATACTGCCTCTGTGCTCCAATGTTTTGTGAGGTATTAGTTTGTAGAGTGGGAAGGGGTGCTCTATTGATTTCAATGGAAGTGGGGTTTCAGTTATGTATTTTTACATTTCAGAAGGTCACTGGGGTCAAACCAAAGGCACAGCTCAACTAACAGTACTGCCAAGGGAGACAGTTGAATATCCAGTACCATTTCTTCTTCCAAAGTTTGCAGCTGCCCTGAGGTAGTGAAAACTGGCCTCCACACCGTTCTGGTAGCTGCTGTTATGTCTTTGGCTGAAGGTGTGGTGCAGACCTGGCACTCTTAACCCTCCACTGACCCTTTCCACCTGGCAGCTTCCAGGGCAGTGTATGTGGACCAAGCCTCAAAAGGTCTTGCAGGTGGAGCTAGTGCAGAGCAGTCCCACCTCAGGCTCAGGCTCCAAGCAGCACCTGGAAGCTGATGAGGTAGCTCATTTGTTCCCTCACTTCCAACATCTTTTACACATTCTGGCTGCCCTGTAACCTCTTTGGGTGGCTGTTTTTTTTTTTTTTACTGCTGCCAGGCCTACCTTCCTTCAGCCTATCTTTCACCACTGTTTCCTCCTCCTCCTCCTCCACCAGTAGTTAGAGAAGGGGTCTCTTCTGATTGCTCATCACAGCTTTCAGCTAATGCTCTGTAAAGTCCTATTCTGTCTCCATTTGCTCTGGTTCTCCCACACCAGCTCTTCGTCAGTACTATTAGCAAATTCTGTTTCAGATGCTCCAATATTGAAATCAAGTTCCAGATCCACCGCCATTTCCACATTTCTTACTAAGTTAGGTGCGATATTTAAGGTTTGGCTACTGTATGTTTCACAAATTTCAGAGAATACATCCAAAACAGGATGCTGTCCTCCTCCCTCGTCCTGACTGGCACCCACCATTGTGGTGTGGTGAAAAAGAGCTCCCCCTACTGGAAAAAGTAGGGCAATTTCTCCTGATGACCTGCCACATTTTCCCCCATTCACTAAAGAACCACCAACAGCACATCCTGGTTCAACATCCGTCAATTTGCATCTGTATCCCGGCCCCGCCCCCGACAAGGCTAAGACCAGAAAGCATTTCCTAGACTGCCTTTCCTATCAACAAAAAATAAATAAAATAAATAAATGCTGCAATGATTGTGGGATTAAAAAATAAAGCATGAGACAGTTGTTGAATTGCATTGATAATTTTAATTTTTTTTTTATATTCTGTTTATTCCTCATCACTGGTGCTGTCCACATCTGCCTGGACGCCTCTCAGCCCCATCCTTCTTTTCACTGGCACCTACCTCCATCTTCCAGGTCTTCCACAGATCAGCTCCTGCAGCAGCGGAGGATTCCATTAGGGAGTGGAAAGTGGCCCCCCTCAGTGCCAACGAATACATGCTGCAGCCAGTCGGGGGGGGGCCCAAAGAGAGCACAAGTGTCACTGACCTCCTGCCTTCCAGGGGTCCACAGGGAGGCTCCTGCAGCTGCGGAGGATTCCTTTGGGGAGTAGAAAGTGCCCCTCCATCCGGCTTGGGGGTGTGGTGTGGTGTGGTGGTCAGTCAGACTGGCGAGGCCCGAGAGTGTATGGGCATCATGCTGTGCACTCTGGGGTTTTCCTCCTTGATTTCTCCCTTCCCTCGGAATACTGGTGGCAATGAAATCATGGAGCGTCCACATACTCTGGCATCAGCCAGAAGCTGCCCTCATTCGAACAGCTCTATCTGCACCACCTGTTGCGCAGCCTGCCACCCTTTGTCCCTGCAGGAGGACAGCATCCTGTGAAATGCTCAGTCTTCCTCCCGTGACCTGGTTGCTGGTGTCACGGGGGCAGCCCTGTCCGTAATCTTCATTTTAGGCATGAGAATTTACAGCACCATCAACAAGTGTGGGCAGCTCATAAACTGATTCGTTATATTTCAGTGGAGTTTAAATGTAAGGCCGCCTGATGGCCCAGTGGATAGATCGTAAAATTCTGGCACCAGCACCCAGGTTTGGAATCAAACCCGGGAGCTGTGTCTGATGTCCAAGTGGCTGAGGTACTGCTGCTGCGTGGCATCAAACTCGGAAGCTGTGTCTGGTGGCCACGTGGCTGGGGTAGTGCTGCTATGCACCAGTGACCCAGGTTTGGAATCGAACTCGGGAGCTGTCTGGTGACCACGTGGCTGGGGTAGTGCTGCTGTGCACCAGTGACCCAGGTTTGGAATCGAACTCAGGAGCTGTGTGTGATGTCCAAGTGGCTGGGGTAGTGCTGCTGCGCACCAGTGACCCAGGTTTGGAATCGAACTCGGGAGCTGTCTGGTGACCACGTGGCTGGGGTAGTGCTGCTGCGCACCAGTGACCCAGGTTTGGAATCGAACTCGGGAGCTGTGTCTGATGTCCAAGTGGCTGGGGTAGTGCTGCTGTGCACCAGTGACCCAGGTTTGGAATCGAACTCGGGAGCTGTCTGGCGACCACATGGCTGGGGTAGTGCTGCTGTGCACCAGTGACCACGGTTTGGAATCGAACCCGGGAGCTGTCTGGTGACCACGTGGCTGGGGTAGTGCTGCTGCATGTCAGCGCTTCCAGCTGGGGAAGCATGGTGTTGTGGTTCTACTGCCGCAGTGACTCCTGTGAGGAGTCACAGAGCTTGCCTTTACTGCAGCGGCATCACTGCGTACATGTGAGGCCTGATGGGGCATGGCCCACTGTCAGGGAGGTGGAAGAGTCCAGGGAAACCAGAGGAAAAAACAGAAAAACACCTATGTTTCCTGGCCACCTGTTTAACGGCCGTTGTTCTTCAGGTCCAGACAGTGAGGGGAGTGGCAAACAGGGCTCGGAGGTCAGGGAAAGGGAACATTGTTTAACCAGGAGTAGCACACTAAGCCGAAGCTTATTTCCAGATGTGACCTGGGAGCACAAGGAAGTTAAGTGACTTGCTCAAGGATCACACAGTATGCAGCTAGGCAGTTGTGGGATTCAAATCCAGGTCTCCAGATCTGCAGCTCAGAGCCTTAACCCACTGTGCTATACTGTCACCAGCACAAGGGCCAGAAGAAAGGCAGAGAAAGGACAAAAGCAAAATGCTTTGTAGCAAAACAATAGGATTCTAATGCATCATTTGCTGTACCCCTAAAGGGGAGGGGAAGCATTGCAGTGTGACCCGATCCTGGTCTTTTTCCGTATGCGTCTTTAGTTTTTTCTATCTCCCTGGAAGCTGGGTTCCCTAGCAGGCTACTAAAGGTCATGGACGACACTACACTGGCCAGAGTAGAAGACTTCCTTGAGAATGGTGACATACGTCTGGCGAATTTCCACAAACTGGGCAACTGGTCAGATTCCTGGAGTCTTACAGCCAGTTTACACGGCTACATTTGCACCATAGCACCCCAACACTCAGGTTCCTGTGGTGCAAATGTGGCCATGTGGACACTTCCCCAATCATGGTAAGTCATTCACTGACCCTCTCTTGGAGCCACTGGATTCCTATGAACGTGTTCCAGAGCAAGCAATGTAAGCAGCCACATGGACAGGCTGCGCCGCTCACTCCGACACACCATGGATGCTCCTGTGTGCAGTCTGCACATCCTCCAGCCTAGCCTCTGGTCTCACCGCCCCTCTCCAGCTCGGCTTGCACTGGCGCAGAGAGACCATCTAAACAAGCAACGGGATTGACTTGGGAGGGTGGGGCAGCATGGGACCAGTCTCAGAATTTAAACTGAACTGCCATGTAAACGCAGCATTAGATTCAATGTAGACAAATGCAGAATGCTGCACTTGGGAGGGAAAATGAAGGTAGGACCAACACACAGCTGCTGCTGAGGAGGAAAAGGATCTGGGGTCATATGAACATAAGGATTCTGACAGCAGAAGAAAGCCTTATAGTCTATTCAGTCTTCTCAATGTGAGGCAGATATAGCCAGTCCTATGTTACATGTTTCTCAGCCGCCTCCCCCCCCCCCACTGTTGACCCACCCTGAGTGGTGCACACTGCCTCTCGGCAGCTGCTCGACCCTGATGCAGCTTTCCAAGTTTGCTCCCAAACCTGGGTGGCTAGCACAGGCAGCATGTCGCTGGCCCCTGGGGGTGGGTCGGGCATCTGAATCCCATTCTGACCTTGATGCTTTAATACTGTACCTGCAATGACTGTGCTGTTGACCACTGGGAACCCCCCCCCCCATCTACAGTGGTGGATCTACTCTAGGGCAGGTATTTGGTAAAAGCTGCACCCTGGTTGTGTCCCATAATTTTAAATCTTCTATATCCATGGCATTTGTCATCTTGCTTCAGTGCCTCGTTACTGCTATGCACTGCCGTCTATGCTGGCATGCAAGGCATTCAAGCAACACAAAACAAGGTGACTGAGGTAGAATTGGTGCTGCTGTGCTCTGGGTAACTCCAGAGTTTTACATAGGTAGCCCATGAGCAACCCCCATAACAGCAATATGTGCACTTCAGGTGCCCTGGCTGACAGATGCTGTGCCCCCCAGTGTCCTGGTAATCAACAGAGAGAGAGACTGAGCAACAATAGTCCTGCCCCTCCCTCCTCCACCACCATTAACAAGATGCATCATTGCAAGTCAGGAGACTTACGCTGAGACAGTAGTAGGAAAGACCAGATGGACTTTTTCTATCTCTGGAAACCTCTATGACACAAGAGTCAGCAAGATTTTGGAAACTGAGGACCTAAGCATGGTGGGTAGGTAGAGGTGCGAGAGGTTCATGTGTGGCTAAGTTAAGGTTCAAATAGGTTCTTCAAACTTTTAAAATCCAAATGAAGGCCGAAGGCCTGGCAACTTTTTTTTCTGTGAATTTGCTTTGATTTCATTTTCATATATAATAGACATTACATACAATAAAACATGTGTGCAACAATACAGTGCATGTGACTACTTATTTCCCTAGAGAGAGTACCATTGTCTGGTGGCTTCTCCAGTGAGCATGATGAACAATAAGTATATAATCGAAGTCTGGTAAACGTTTACTTGCAGAGCAGCCTTGTCACCACTAGAGTGCACCTGGCTAAAGAGAATGGAATTCTGCAACACCATCAGACAACAGCTAAAGAACACCATCTAGTGGCCAAATATCAGTGCAACCACCAATGACTATTTCAGAGCCATGGGGTACCTCAGTCAGTGTGTGAAACAGACTGTCATCCTATGGGTACAGGAAACATGGTGTGAGTTGGAACCTTTGAGTCACTGGAAACCTACAGAATAGGCAGCATGAAAAAAAAATGCAGTTCTGAAGGGGGTGCTTAATTGGAACTGTAGTGTTTGATACTGCTCTGCAATACAATGTGAAGTGAGAAACAGCTGTAAGCCCTTCTCCCTGGTCTAGGGGTATCTACGATGGCAACTGCGTTTACAGAGAGGGGAGGACCCACACAAGCCACCAACAAGCACTTACTTGACCTCCGAGGTACAGCTTGACCTCTGGGGCTCCTCGGACACTTGGAAGGGCAATTGGAGCTGCAAGGTAAAGGGTTAGTAGAACATGGGCACAGAACAAACTGGAATGTACAAATGGGGTTAAAACAAAACAAAGATCCTTTTATTCTTACAGGTCTTGAGCTTACAGGTAACTTTCTGATGTTCCCGTTCCTTTCAGTGCACACACTTCTCACTCCAACTTCAACTCCAATAGACATTTACCGTCTTTGGTGATCACCACGGGGTGATGGTTCAGGCATTTCTGGGTGTTGCATGCAGTGTTGGAATTACAAAGCAGCCTGCCAGGGATCACCCCCCCCCCAGCTCTGAAGTGAGCCCTGGTAGCTCGTGCATCACTGCCACAGACCTATAATGAGAAGGGGGGCTCAATTTAAAGATATGACCCTTTTGGGCCCTCCAGCTCCCAAAGCTCATACTGTTTAATTCCAATACTAGTTGCACGTAACGCAGGTGGGGTACAAGCAGACTCGTTACTGGCCCTGATGGAGACATAAAAGTCACTTTCTTTGGGGTTTCCATCCCAGGCAGCAAGGATGTGGACTTCCTGGGCTAATCAGCCCATCTTCCAAATTCCCACACACTGGCAGCTGAATTAAATTCCAAAGTGCTTCTGAGGTGCAGCACTATATTTAATGTGGACTCTTTCAAAATGGCTGCTTAATCTCTGACCTTTCAGAGTTCCATTTACAGAGGCCTCCCCAAATCTATGGGCTCTACTCACCCATCTCGCACTTTGAGGATGCTCTCTCATATGCTTAGCGGGGGCTTCCCAGAGTCTCTGGGCACAGCACGCCTGTCTAGCACACTCTGGGGAAAATGCCTAGGCACCAGGACAGACCTCCTCTTCACAAGCAGCTTTCACATATCCTCTGGCCTCACACTGGGAGGGTGGGCATGTGTGGTGTCGAACACAGTCACTTTTTATTTATTTCATTTATTTCAAAAGTTTTAGCAGGAAAGGCATACTGAGCTGAGTATCAGCTCATTTCCAGATGCATCCTGGTGGGTGAGGGGGGAGAGGGTACAAGGAAAATAACAATAGTACAATAAACAACAGGTTAGAAGAGATAGCAAAATTCAGGCAACAGACATCACAATCGAAATTCAAAGTTACAATATGTTAGGAGCTATTGATGTAGAACAATGGAGTGCAACAACAATTGAAAAGAAAAGTGCATAGGGTTAAATTTGGAGGGGGAGGGGGGCTGAACATAGATAAAGTACAAAGGGGGAAGGGTGGGGAGATGAAGAGGGGGATCTGAGGAGACACAACAGAGCGGCAGCCCAAATACATACAGCATATGAGGGTGTAGCCTAGTAGGGTTGTTTAGGACTGGAGAGGTGGTAAAGGGGAAACAGCGGGGAGCTAGGGAGGAGATAGAGGGTAGAAATCAAGAGTAAGGGAAGGGGGAGGCAGGGTTAGGAGAGGAGAATGCATAGATTTGAACCCAGTGCCTTTGGTCACAGATCTCTCCCTTTTCTTTCTTTCAGCTCTGCTCTTTACTCTATTCCTCACATTTCTCCAGCTGGGGGGGGGGCACCTCCTTTATGAGCTTTTAATGGCAGCCACCATGACTCGGTACTTAAATGTTACCAAACTGTAACAGAGAGAACTTCAGCACGTGGTAGCCAGGTATTGCATGGCTGTCATATCATACTCCTCCCACCAATTGACAATCATCTGCCTGTGCTTCACAGCTAAGGCTGCTGACTCTTTCCCCACAGATTGCCAAGTCAGACCAGTTGACCTAATCTTCCAGGGGCATAGACAATGGCAAGCCCAGAGGTCGCTAGACACTCTTAAATGTACATTGCTCCTGAAGGGAGCTACACAGTGAAAGGATCAGAGTTGGGGGATTGTTTAAAACAAAATCAGAAGAGCCAGTGAGACTACATGGCAACTGGAAGAGAGGGTAAATGAACCCTCCACAGTGTCAATGGAAGGGTAAATGTAACCCCCCTGCAAATGGGGTTCCCAAAAGTCTTCCAGGAGCTTGCTTGAATGCTCCAAGCCTGGATGGTGTTCGGCGTCTAAGCCGTTTATCTGTGAGTGCTTTTAGAGCCTCTGGTACTGTCTCTTTAAGAGCTGTCTGCCTGCAGACATAATTAATTTGGATGGGGGACTGTGTGTTTCCCTGCTTGAGTCCCACTCAAGCTGCTGCCAAATCGCTCCATTTCTGCCATCACTAAGTGGGCAGAGTGAGCACTTTTCAAAGATATAACTGTTTGTCAGACATCATTTAGAGTAATAACGAAAATACATGTAACCCCCAGGGGGCGCTATCCCAAGGGCTACTACCCCTGCCTGATTTGCCACTAACAGGCTGAGGGGCCTGGATCTGATGGTGGGTGCCTCCACCCAGAGGTCGGGGTTAAGACAGTCTGATATGACTTGGTCACAGCCCTCTGGATCACTGCAACCCTCCTTTCTTCCCACTAGTGGCCCACACAAATCAATCACAGTACCCTTGCAATATACACTTACCCCCAGGATTGGTTCAATCAGCTTGACTCTGGGGACCCCCTGTAAAGTAAGATGCAGTTATACAATAACCACTGTACAGTAATTCAACATAGACACACAGTTCAAACAGTGTAACTTTGCTAAACAACCAAATCTGATTTATTTAGGGGATAGTAACAAGGACAGGGGGAAATCAGGTTAATTGATTCAGTTACATTAATAATCACAGTACTGTGCATATATTTCAGAGTCCCAAATGTCCCAAATGTCACTCTTACTGGGTACGCAGGCAGTAAGAGGCTAGCCTATTTGGTGCAGCTGGTTGGGGCCCGGAGGATGGTAAATGCATGCACAATACCCACTTTGTAATCCGGAGCCGGTAGGCTCAGTTCGTGAAGAAAGAAAGGAAAAGTAATCAGATGGAACACTTGCAATTACATGATGACAGGGAGCTACCCTGCTTTGTACTCACAAACTCAATGCTGGGAACCAGATGGAAGGCCTGGATTGCCAGGAGGAACAGACCATGTGGACAAGGTCCTTGTGACTGGACCCCACTGCAGTTTAGCGCAAATGGATGTAGTCGGGATTAAACTGGGGTTTACTTCCAGCTTCATGCACTCTATTCACTGTACAGGGGATTTGAAATGCGATTCCCCACAAGCACTACACACATTTATATGTAAAAGGAAAGTACTATACCAGGCAGGCTGCTTCTCTATCCCGATCGCAATTACTGCACAATACCCGGGAAGAACACACAGCAGATTCAGTTCCTGACAGACCGAGCGTGATTGAGCAATTTCTCCAGTCTTCTACAGGGTGAGCCTGGTTTCTACTCTTCAGATCTCCTTGATTCTCTTCACAGGTCGGTTTCAGTCCGAACAGGCGCTTGCACAAACTGCAGACCGAAACTTAGGGCCTTACACGAGATCCCCGCGCTAAAACTACACACCGAAGAAGCACACAGCTCCCTGTCTCGTCACAGCCCAAACTCATCTGATCTTTTCAGTAGACAGAGCCGGGCATTTCCTTTGAGTTCCTTCCAGTTCAGTTGCTGGTTTGGCTGTCACTCACAGTAAACTCCCCCTGTTGGTGGAAAAAAGGCGCGCCAAAGTCAAAACTACATTTCCCAGAAGCATTGGCCATACAGTACATAGGTAGCTGGCTCCACAATGAGAGTCCAAGTTCTGAATTGCCAGCAGCAGGCTCCATTTCAAAGGTCCCCCCACACTGATTGGTCCAGTTCAGCAGTTCAAAACTAGAATGGGGGACTAGGCAAACACCGTTCTGATTGCAAAGAAAAGTAGGTTTAGACAAACTGTATTTTCGTTACTACTCTAAATGATGTTTGGCAAACAATTATATCTTTGAAAAGTGCTCACTCTGCCTACTTAGTGACGGCAGAAACAGAGTGATTTGGCAGCAGCTCGAGTGGGACTCAAGCAGGGAAACACACAGACCCCCATCCAAATTAATTATGTCTGCAGGCAGACAGCTCTTAAAGAGACAGTACCAGAGGCTCTAAAAGCACTCACAGATAAACGGCTTAGACGCCGAACACCATTCAGGCTTGGAGCATTCAAGCAAACTCCTGGAAGACTTTTTGGGAACCCCCATTTGCAGGAGGGTTACACCCTTCCCGGCCTGGGAAAGCTTGGCATCCGCGTCAAGCAAGTACTCCCATAAGTTTCAATACAACCATATACATTTTCATCAGTATCCATTAGGCTTACATGTACATGTACATGTAATCATCAGTCAGTATATCACTTTACCAGGAACACATTTCTGAATCTTTGCAATACATCACTCTTTACACAGTATTACACACACACATTGTACCATAACTCAGGTTATTACCTCTTGCACATGAAACCTGAAGAGAGGGAGCCCTTCCCTATCAGCTACCTTGGGGCTGGATGGGGCAGGGGCACCATACCTAGAGGGCAACACAAGTAACTTGGAGTTAGCACTGATGTTCAGTTTGGGCAATGAGCTCAGGGACACATGCACTCCTTTATGGACAACACTGAGAGGCAAGTCCACCGGCCTCCCAGGGAATCATAACTGAGGTGCACCACAGGCTTTACAGCTCAACCAGTCTTTCTAGGGGGAACAGTTACAGTCTCTGCACTCTGAGCCTCATTTTCAGCATTGTCCTCACTTGTCAGGGGAGTCTCCATTGGGGTAGAGAGGCTAGAACTTGGGGCACTTTCAGTTCCAGAAGTTACAGTCTCGGAGTCCACAACACTTGGCTCACATGGAGAGCTTTCTGACACTGACAGTGAATTATTAGGGCACTCAACACACTCTTCTTGTTCTGGTATGTCACCAGTCTGTTCCAGTCCATCATTTTCCTCCCCTGAAAGCTCAAACAGTTCAACCATACACAATGATTCCATATCATCTGACTTGATGCTTTGCACTTCACTTTCTGGGAGCATTGGCTCCAGGGACAAAGCTGGGGGCTTAGACAGTCCAGAAGGCCCAGTTTCATCTCCAGAATTGACTAGGGGATTGCCCCGAAACAATTGACTCAGTTCGTAAGAAGGGTAGTATTCAAAACCACACTCACTTTCCTCTGACATGGACCGACAGTCATGTTCAACTGGGACTTGTGGAGGGGAACACTTTAACTCAGCTTCTGTAGGTACAGACTTTCTTGATTTTTTTCTTAGCAGCAGCTCTAGTCACTGGTCCAGAGGGGGCATTTTCTGGGGGCTCAGACTCAATCAAGATGTGTCCAATGGTCAGTAAATGATTTCTATGCATTGTTTTAACATCCTTTGAATTATTCTCAGGCCTTACTTTGTACACCGGCAGATCATCTAGTTTGCCCACTAGAATGTGAGGGAGATGGTGCCATCTGTCAGCAATCTTGTGTTTGCCGTGCAGTCCCAGATTTCTTAGCAATACCTGATCTCCCTCCTGGAGTTCCTGTGCTTTCACCTTTTTATCATACCTTTCTTTGTTGGCCAGATTTCTTTTGGCTGCCATGGTTTGAGCCAGTTGGTATGCACGATTTAGCTGGGCCTTTAACTTTTGCACATACTGTAAATAGTTGTCAGCTCGAACCTCATCAGGAGAGACCCCAAAGTACACATCTACCGGTAGTCGAGCTTCTCTTCCAAACATCAGGCAGTAGGGGGAGAACCCAGTGGCATCACTTTTGGTGCAGTTGTAGGCATGTATCAGGGTGCTAATTTGTTGACTCCATCTAGGCTTGTCCTTTGGGTGGAGGGTGCCTAGCATATCTAGCAAGGTGCGGTTGAGACGTTCAGGTTGTGGGTCCCCTTGGGGGTGGTAAGGGGTGGTTCTGGACTTTCGCACTCCCCACAGAGAAAGCATCTCTTTATCAGACGACTCTCAAAGTCTCTTCCTTGATCAGAATGGATTCTGTGTGGAGCCCTATAGTAAACAAAAAAGTTTTCTACAAGTACTTTTGCCACAGTGGATGCCTTCTGGTCCTTGGTGGCGAAAGCTTGGTCATATCTCATAAAATGGTCAGTGACCACCAGCACATTACTAATATCTCTTTGATCTGACTCCAAACTCAGAAAATCAATACAGACCAGCTCCATGGGTGCACTGGTGGTGATGTTAACAAGGAGGGCTGCTCTCTGGGGCAAAGCTTTTCTCTGTAAGCAGCGACTACAAGTTCAAAGTGTTGCTCCACATCAGCCACCATCTTAGGCCAACAGAATCTGGATCTCACCAAGTCAAGTGTTCTGTCTATACCAAGGTGCCCCATGTGGTTGTGTAAGGACCTCAGCACTGAGTCTCGAAAAGCAGTGGGCAGCACTAGTTGTTGTTTGTCTACTTGTCGCCCTCTGTCTACTGTTTCTCGGTATAACAGTCTATTTAAAAGACAAAGAACCTCTGTGCGCAAACACTGAGGCAAGGGTTACCCCAAATGGCATTTGGCTGGGAAGCCAAATTTCAAGAAAATACAAAATCACATATGCCCCCACAATGCAAAGCATCATGGGCTACATATGCAAATCACCACAGAATGTTATGCTGGTCCAACTTTAAGCAGAATTGCATGGTGCCGAAAGGCCTCTCACAGATCAGTTTCAACTTAGGACCTTCTTTGTATAACAGTGCAGTTCTCAAATCAGTGGAATGTAATTTGGACACATCTTTCCCTGCATAGAGGGCTTCTAAAGCTGATTTGATCATGGGATCTCGGGATTGAGCCTGCCGAGTACTGTCATTGTCCAGCTGAGGCAGTGCACCAATGTCTATTGCAGAAAAGTGGCAATAAGCAGCAGGTATGCAATTCTCAGAAGGTCCCAAACAATCCACCATACAGTCCACTGCGTCTGTGGACATTTGTTCCTCCCTGTCAAACTTCTGTCAGAGTGCTCGAATATCAGGTTCTGACAGTCTGACCCAGTCATTCTGGGGAACAGGCCTCCGGGAGAGAGCATCAGCATCTATGTGGTTCAGGCCTGCTCTGTATTCAACAGCATAGTCGTATGCAGATAATGCAGAAAGTCACCTATGGCCAGTGGCATCCAATTTAGCAGAAGTCTGCACATAGGTCAAAGGATTATTGTCAGTTTTTACCAGTATCTTAGCCCCATACAAGTACTTGTGGAATTGGTCAACAATGGCCCACTTTAAAGCTAGGAACTCTAACTTATGTACAGGATAGTTCTTTTCGGATGGGGTCAGGCTTCTGCTGGCAAAGGCCACTGGTCTCAGGCCATTCTCATGCTCTTGGTACAACACAGCCCCTAACCCTTGCAAGCTAGCATCAGTGTGCAGGACATAAGGTTTTGTTGGATTGGCATAGGCCAACACTGGAGCATGGGTAAGTTGATATATGATCTCATGAAAAGCAGTCTCACAATCAGGAGTCCAGCGGGCCCCAAATACTTCACTTGGATGAAAATACACTGTTTCAGTCTTGAGGATGCTGACTTTTGTATTTTTGTGGGTTGGGGATACCCTTGAGTAAGAGTTAAGTAAAGGCGGATCACTCTTGAATAGTCCTTGATGAAGCACCAATAATAACCACAGAATCCAGGAATCTTTGCAGTTCTTTTTAGATTTTGGGCTGTGGCCAGGTGGTCAAGGCCTCAACTTTACTTGGGTGCGGTCTCTATTCCTCGGTGGATACTATGTGTCCCACATACTTTACTGATGTTTGAAAAAAATGACACTTATCAATGGACAGTTTAGGGCCAAAGTCTTCCAGTTGGTCCAATACCTTGAATAATCTGCTCTCATGTTCCTCCAGTGAGCTGCCAAACACAATAACCACATCTAGGTATACCAGGCACTCTGATAAGTTCATGTCCCCCACTGCACGCTCCATCAATCTTTGAAAAGTGGCAGGGGCGTCTGAAATCCCTTGAGGCATCCTTATGAATTCATAGAAGCCAAGCAGACAGATAAAGGCTGTCTTCTCATGGTCCTCGGGGGCCATCGGGATCTGGTAGTACCCACTGCGGAGATCCAGCACAGAGAACCACTTGCTCCCGTTTAGACAGTCCAAAGCGTCCTGAATGCGGGGCATAGTGTACTGATCAGGGATAGTCCGCCAGTTTAAAGTGCGATAATCCATGCACATCCTTGCTGTCCCATTCTTTTTTCTCACTACCACAATGGGGGAAGCATAGGGGCTTCTGGATTCTTGTATTACACCAGCAGCTAGCATCTCTTGCAGATGCCGTCTCACATCATCTATGTCAGCAGGTGCCAGGCGTCGAGACCTCTCATGAAATGGCCTTTCATCATGCAGCTGGATATGGTGCTCAGCTCCTTGTATGCATTCTACGTCCCATTCCTTTAAAGAAAACACCTGGTCTCTCCGGGCAAGCTTCTCACTGATCCTCACTTTCCATTCAGCTGGCAACGGGGAGTCACCGAAATCAAACAAGTCAGGCGTTACTCTGTCATTCTTCCCCGAACTCTTGCTACTGGGTAGCACTGCAGTGTCTGCACAATGCACATTAGCCAGGGTGCAACCTCTATTTACTCGAATCTCTCTGTCAGACACGTTATGAACTTGAACCATTACCCTTCTGGCATAAGCATGGGCTCTAGCAGGCAAAATACTAGGCTTGACCAGCAGTCCCTCCAGCAATTTTCTGTCGCCTGCTGCATCCAACATTAATATTTTATTCTTGACATCCTTTCTGATATGGACCTTTACCTGTAAGGTACACTGGGCATTTGGCGCCAGGATCAGAGACTCAGGATCCTTCTTCCAGACAATTCCAACCGGTTCCTCTGGTTCTACTGTTTCAACATCTCTCTGTGCCTCATAGGCCTTCTTAATCAAGGCCGGAATTCTTAAAGCTCTACCAGCCCTTGACCCCTGTTTTTCATAACACAACTGTGCCAGCCATCCAAACATATGTGCATTAGTCCCAATTAGTAGAGGAACCCCATCATACAGTCCGGTAGGGGGACACACTAAGGCCAGGGTCTCTACTTGCTCGGCCACTCCAGCCACAGAGGTGGGAAAAGACAGCCAAATTTGGATATATCCAGAGTAGGGGTAGGCCTTCTCACTTAACCCCCAGACATGCAGCCCCTCCAACGGTTGTAAGGGTACATCAGACAAATGCTTCTGATACCAGTCTTGGAACATAATTGTCACTTGGGAGCCACTGTCTAATACAGCTCTTGTAGACACGCCATTCACCTTTACAGTGGTCTCCATGGAGGGACCCACTATTCTGGACCAGTCTGGAGAGGTGGTAGTGGGGGCCTGGGCAACTGACCTTGCCACAAAGGGACGTGAGTTAGCATTTTTGGCGCCCTCACTGGGATTATTGCGTGCACCTCTTAACCACCGATTTCTTCTCCGAAGCTCTCCTTGTAGCCTATATGCAACTTTGTCTGTGTCTTTTGGGGACCAGCATTCTCTCTTCATGTGCCCATCCTTCCCACAATTATAGCAAAACATACTTTCTGGAGTTTGAGCTGGCCGAGGCGTCACACTGGGAGCTAGGATGGGGGTACCACTAACTGGACACCTTGGTGCCATCTCTGTCTGCGGCGTGATAAGCATTTGGAGGCATCTAAATCAATTTCCCCACTTCCATGGTCAAGACATAAGGTTTGAGCTGTTGTCAGGAGGAGATGCCTGGGTGGGTACCCCCACCCCCATAGCAGATGCAGTCGGATATAGGTCGGGGCATGTACTTGCAGGCGCGGCCTTCATACAGAGACTGTTTTTGAATTCCCTGATCTCTCTCAGCAGTTCACCCCATGGTGGCACACCCTCATTGGTCCCCACTTCATGAGGACCTTACGATGCTGTGATCTCTTGGGCTGCGCTCATCCCAGAATTAGAATCCCCCTCCTCATTTTCAACCTCCCGAAGTTCTTTGCCCTCCTGTGGTTCTATAGGGCCTTAACCGGTAACCTACCAGATTATATCTTTGCTGTCTTTGTACGCATAACAGGAGCGGATGACCTAAGAAGCACATCCCTTGTATCCTCCAAGGTGCCAAGAATAAGGTCCCAGTATGGTAAGACTTCTATCAATTTCTCCTTGCCTTCCCTTTGGAACAACATGCAAAAGACACTAAGGTTCTCATCCCTGCTGGGTCCCCATACCTTTAAGCTGTCTATCACACGCATCCTGAAGGACTTATGTACCTGCCACAGGTGATTCTCTACTGGCCTCCCTGCCCTGCTCTCCATTTACTTTAGCACTTACCTACAACTCCAGCACTTCTCTGCACATCTCCCTCTGTTTATTCTTCTGACCCCCTGATCTTACTATGTTTGTGTCATCACTCCCCCTAGTGTTGTCATCCCCCTCCTGAATCCCTCCTCCCCCCATCCTTCTCCACTAAGGGTCGACCCTCCTGGTGCCTTGTTAAGTATTCCTCAGACTTTGGTGTTCCTTTAATTTTAAATTGTTAACAATCTGCACACTCTGTATTATCCAATGTTGTTGTTGCCATTTTTTCACTGTATGTATCAGCCTGCTCTAATTGTCCAACTGTATTATTTGTATTATTGTGTAATTAATTCTGCCAGGACCATCTTGAAAATGAGCTTGCTCAATGATGACTCTGCCTGGTTAGATAAAGTTTTGATTGACTGATTGATTTAACATTTAGTACTGTCTAGTTTTAACCATACACATATTCCAAGCATTAATCTCATGCCTGTCTAGAATATATTGATCGAAAGACCAATAAATGCACTAAAGTCAGATTGTGAGGGTAGTGGTAACAGTACTTACAACTCTCCATTTAACCAAGAATTGTCCCAACAAGTCACAACTCCACTGCAGCTGAATCATCTCAATCTCCTTCTTCAGTCTGTTGCATGATTGCAATGTTTATCCACCAAGACCCCAGCCACCGTGGATCAGTGAATGAATAGTGTTTATTTAAAAGTGAGAATCTCAAACAAGCTGGGAATCCAATGTGATGTCTGATCCCAGCCTCTTTCAGTGTGCGAGCCACCCCCTCGAAGGCTCGTTGGTGCTGCTTTGTGGCAAAAGAATAGTCTGGAAAGAATAGTATGTGATGGGCCACCCAGTGGCGTGGAGGGCTGAGGCGCTGGGTGCCTTGCCTCCTGCCACACTGGCGAACCGAGTTGATGTGCGAACTCGGGTTGTCGAGGTTTAGCCACAGAGGGAGAGGATCAAGCATCCAGAGGACTGCTCTCCTCTCCTGGGGGTGGTGACTTTTCATTCCCACCGAAAAACTGCCACCAGGTGGAGGCCTGGTGGTAGTGCGGGTCTGGGATGGTAATGACTGGAGGGTGCTGTGGGACTCTGCAGAGTGCTCGCCTCCATGTATGCACGCGGATGTGCCTGCCCCAGGAACGGGGAGGGGGTGGTGGCAGAAACAGAAAATGGGGCACTAGCAGGCTCCATGATGTCTTGTTGGGCTGAATCAAGCCCCTCTCAAGTAGGAGAGCCAAAGCCTTGCCTGCTAGCCCCGGGAAAAAAAGCTCTGTGGAAACAACAAAGAATCGTATGCAATCATCATCCACGGAAACTGGAGAGTGTTCTTTTGCTGCCTGTAATATTTGGTCTCTTGCTCGCATCGAGGCTGTCACCATCAGGACAGTCCCTCAGCCTTCTCCTCCTGCCACAGCATGACGGGGATTAACCCAATAAGTCTTCTGAATGGGCACTGCATGCCCAAGTCTGCTTGCTTCAGGTAGTCACCTCTCCAGGTGTGTCATTAGGTCTTCTCCCTCCACTCCTTCGGGGAGACCAAGGAGCCTCACACTGGCCCAGCAGACAGCATTTTCTAATTGTTCGATCTGGTTTTTAAGCAGAGATTGCTCTTTAACTGTTGTTGCCGCCACTCCCAGTGCTTTGGTGGTGACTTTCTTTGACTTGTCTGCTTTTCCCACCACTCGGTCGATTTTCCCTTCCACCGAGGCCAAACATCCAACATACTGATCCATTTTCTAATGCGCTGTTTTGGTGGATCTTGTTAAGTGCATCACTGCTTGTTGCAGGGACTCTAGCGTGGCGAGAGACTCCTCTGCCCTGGCATCGCTTTTGAATGGCCTGCAGAGTGAGACAGCCCTGCGGATTATTTTTAGCAGCGGTACGGAGATCACCTATATTTGAATTTGGTATTGATCTGTTCCATAAATTAAGTTCTGCTCAGTCATGGCCACTGTTTGCAAATTAGTCCAGAAAAACTCTTTTAATTCAAGGAAGTTTACTCCAGATGAACAGGAACCCTCAGAGAAGCATGCTCCCTGCTAGGCTGCTGTCTCCACCTCCAAATATTCTTTTATTAAAAAAAGAAAAACAACTGAACAGAATGCAAGAACATGATTCCAGTCCATGAGTCATGAAGAGATTTACCAATCCAGCCTAATCCTTATTAGTCAATCAGACTGTAGTATGTAAATGTAACCCCCCCTACAAATGAGGGTTCCTAGATGTCTTCTTGGGCTTGCCTAAATGCCCACTGCCAGGTTGGTGTTCTGTGTCCTAACAGATTTAAAAGTGCTTGCAGGGGGGCGCTAATGAGCAGCTAGCTGGATAGACGTGCCTACATGCTGCTCCATCCTAACGGCCGATTTAGAACTAAATTAAGAATATTAAAACCAACTTCTAGCGACAACAAATACAATAAGTCCCTGTGGAATGGCATTATGGAGGAGTATCTCATGCCAAACTCCAGAAAAAGCCAATGGTTGGCTGGTAAAGCGGGAAAGAAGTTGGTGGCCTCCATGGAGGGCGAAAGCGCGTGCATAATTTCACTCTCAGCAGCCGAAATTGGTGCATTATGCCGTGAAGTGACCAGGCAAGTGACTGTGGCACTGGAGCCCAGATTATTAAAATTAGAAGGCAAAATTGATCTCAAGCTGCAAGAGGTCTTGGAGCAGCAAACTCTGCACACAAATAGAATTGCAGAAGCTGAGGAACGCATATCCCGGCTGGTCCCAGGACAAGTTGCGAGATTACAAAAGGAGCTGGAAGACCTAAAAGAGGCATTTGACTATCAGGAGAACTATTATAGGTGTCACAATCTGTGCCTCAGAGGCCTACCAGATGGTGCTGAAAAGGGTGACATAATCGACTTCTGTGCTAAGGTTCTTCCAGAACTCCTGGGGCTAGAACCGAAAAATGGGCGCTTTAAGCTGGAAAGAGCCCATCGAGTAGTAATGCCCCGTCCTCCAGGAGATCAGCCCCCAAGGCAGATAGTTATAAGATTCCATGCCTTTCAAGATCGGGAGACGATTATCAGAACTTATAGAGAAAAAGAGGCTCTGGAATACAACGGGGTATGTTTGTTTATCTCACAGGGCTATTCTATATGGCTCCTTCAAAAGCAGAAGATATTTAATCCACTTATGGCCCAACTAAGGAATCTCAAGGTGGAAAATTTCATAATTTACCTGGCAGTACTCAA
Organism: Neoceratodus forsteri; assembly: GCA_016271365.2. Taxonomy (NCBI): domain Eukaryota; kingdom Metazoa; phylum Chordata; order Ceratodontiformes; family Ceratodontidae; genus Neoceratodus; species Neoceratodus forsteri. The sequence continues at coordinate 116,356,499 of JADMNL010000031.1, forward strand.
GATCCGCCATGAGGGGGCAACTTACTCCTTCTGGGAGCTCAACAAAGTAGAGCAATTCGTATCTGACCTACAAAAGAAGTTGACCAAGTAAAGGGTTTGGACTCTGTGTGTTAGCTTTGATCTGCTGACGTGGGCTGTGTTTGATTGCCGCATTGTAGTTTTTTCAACTTCCTCCCTGTTTATTGTGAATTATCCTGGCTTGCTGGGGATCACAGAGGAATGAGTGCAGTTGCTTAGATTTTGTGTTCGGCCACCGGAGGAACCTTCCTGAAGTTTGGACTGGTAATTGCTGCCATGGTGGGAAATGTGCTGCAACTGATTTGGAGCTACTAAGCAATTTAGATGAGGGTCTATTCAACCCCCCTCTTCTCCTCCTTTTATTTTTAATAAGGACTGGTGCAGCAGCAATAAGAGTGTGCCTTTGGAAATCTACGAATAGTCTGCAGTACTGGACTTAATATCAAGTGAACTCTGCATGGACTGAAATGAGGTAGAGGTACACCATGTAGGAGAGACTAGGGGGAGGGGCCTAGCGTGTATGTTCATGGCACGGCCTGCTTCCCTCCTCGTGCTGTTTCAATGACTGCTGCAAGTAGAAGCATGGTCTGAGGAAGTCCACTGCAGGCTGTTGATGCTGGGGATGGGGGGGGGAGGATTGATATGCCTGGAGAGAAGCTCCCAGGGTGAGTACCTACCAGACAAATTTACCCCATGCTATGTTTTTATGTTTGCTTGCACGCATGTGCAAGAAACATAGTGCCATCATCCGAGTTTTCGGAGGTGTGGCAGCCCTCTTCCAATTCAGTCAGTGTGTTTGCAGGTGCGGCCGCAGTTCTCCATTGGCTGCTGGAGCTGTCTATGACAGCTCCAAAATGCAGTGGAGTACAGTTGAAAGGGGGAGCTACGCTTCAGTGAGCAGCGCTAAGATATCGCCTGCTCATGTAGCTGACGGGGTGCCCAATCCCCTGTCGGCTGTGCTGCACCCCCCCCAAAGAAACAGAGTTCCATATGCCACACTGGGTGCCCACCCCAGCGTGGCTGCACATCTTATAGCTGACAGGGGTGCCCAGTCCCCCGTCGGCTCCACTGGTCACCCCCCCAGAGTACAGGGTGCCACGCTGGGAGCCCACCCCACCGTGGCAACAGATGCTTTGCCGACGGGGTGCCCAATCCCTATTGGCTGCAGGTCTCCCCTCGCCGCTTTGTGCCACGCTGTGAGCCCACCCTAGCGTGGCAAACGCCCCGTCGTCATTTTAAACAAAAACATCCTGAAATTGGAAAACGGTCCTCGTAGTCTCACCTGCCCCACCGCACCCACCCACTCGCACCCGCCTCCCCACCCCCCACCCATACTTACTCCGGACTCTGGCGCGACGATCTTCGTGGACCGGGAACACGTCTGCACTCTTCAAAGCAGACCGCGAACTGAGGAAATGCCGGTAAGCTGTATAATGGGATAGATAGGGTTTTTTCCTACTTTGCTGCATATCTCAGTAATTTTTTGGAATTTTTGCACCAAATTTTCAACATGGGGTTTTGGGACCCTTCTCATGAATGCTCTCACTGTCATGGCAGTGACTCGGGCTCCGAAGGGAGATTACTGCAGTCATCAGAAATCACCTTTCGGGACCAAGTAACAAACCACACTGCCACTGTTCATAAGGTGGGCTCTCAAAAAGCCTATGTTGAAAATTTGGTGGAACAATTCCTAAAAATGACTGTTTTATGAGCGTGCATTGCGCAGTTCCTACGCACGCTCGTAAGTTAGCGAATTTTCAATATTTTACTCCAGATTTTCAATATTACCATTTTACCACACCTCCTTATGAGCAGTATGGCTGTCATTTTCACATCTTGCCCAAATGTGCTTCCGCCCATGTGGCGCTATAATGGCACAGTTGGTGTGTGAAATCAATGTATGGGACACATTAAGAAAATCACAGTGACACTGTTAATGAGCAGAGGTCTTAAAATAGGCTATGTTGAAATGTGGTGAAAAATTCCTAAAATGACTGTTTTATAGCGCTGTTAGCAGCTTCAACGCATGCTTGTACGTTTGCGAATTTTCAATATTTTCACTCCAGATTTTCAACATTGCCATTTTATTCACTTTCTTATGAGCAATACAGTTGCCATTTTTCACATGCCGCCCCAAATGTGTTTCCGCACAGGTAGCACACAGTAGTGCAGTCGGTGTGTGAAAGCAATGTTTGGGACAGATTAAGAAAATCACAGTTACATTGCTTATGAGCAGAGGTCTTAAAATGGCTATGTTGAAAATTTGGTGACACAAGTCCATAAAATGACTGTGTTACGACTGAGCATTGCGCAGTTTCCATGCACCCTCGTAAGTTCATGACCTTGTAATATTTTCAGTCCAGATTTTCACCAGTGGCATTTTTCCACACTTCCTTATGAACAGTACAGCTGTCATTTTTCACAACATGGCCGAAATGTGTTTTCACACTTTCAGCGCAGAGATGCGTAGTCGCTGTGGGAAATCATTGTTCGGGACAGATGAAGAAAATCACAGTGACACTGTTCATGATCGGAGGTCCCAAAATGCCTATGTTGACAATCTGCTGTAAAAAATCCCCAACCTAATTGCATTACAGGTGTGCGTTGCACAGCTTCTATGCACGCTCGTGACTTCACCAGTTTTTTTAATATTTTTACTGCAGATTTGCAACATTGCCACTTTTTACACCTCCCCATGAACAGTACAGCTGTCATTTTTCACATCCTGTTCGGAATGTGTTTTTGCACCTGTGGTGCTAAATGCCCAAAGTTGCTGTGCATGAGCAACTTCGGCTGGCACAAACTGATATTGCCACTGTTCATGAGGTGGGGGTCACAAAACCATGTTGAAAATTTGGAGTGAAAATACTAATGTATCGCCTGAGGTGTTAGGGTTTCCAACCATAACGCCTCACCTGTAGAGAACACAGACAGGGTGGGGTGTGACTTGGGATTCTTGCCTGTAATGCTCATACCATTCCACACCCTGCAGCCAGTGAGAGGCATCGAGGTATGCCTTGGACTCTTACGCCCAAAGTTCACCCCATTCTCCTATACCGCACCCATCTCACCGTATTTCCTGATAGAATGGGCTGCGCATAAGGGCCAAAGACCCCTAGGCACACCGTGACACTTTTCAGTGTCTGCAGGGTAGGGTGTGGTGAAATGGCGTGGCCATTATGCCTGACGACCCAAAGGCACACCCCAATGTCTGCCAGTCTCTGCAGGGTGGTGGTGGGGTTGGCTTCAGTTCAGTCCTTCACTGCCATTTCTATTATGCAGCTCTGTAACTTCTACACTACCAATGCCAATGCCAGCAAGCAAACATTCAGCATTGACAAATGCTTTGTTTATTTTCTTTTGGTGAAGGATCAAATGGGGGTCAGCCTGCACTTAATAAGGTATGCAACCCTTCAAAGGTTGTTCAAAGTTGAACATAAAGGTTGTTTATATTATAATAATAATGTTTGCTATAGTTTCTCACTAGATCCTAGCAGCTGGATAATGTTGTATAGGGAGATGATAAAGTTAAAGTTGAAGTTGGTGTTTGAACTTTCTATCTTTAATTCTTGGGTAATAGAAGAGGTTGGCACTATCTGTGGCCGGAGTAGCGGGGCAACTATATCAACAGTGGGATACTAGACACTCATGCTGAGATTGCATTTAGTGTCGGTGTGGGGGGAGGGCGGGGGGTCTGTTTTGTGAAAATTTATAAAAGATTTGCTGAAGATAGGCTTCAGTGGAGGAGGGGAGAGCATGAAAGGGCGAGGCCCGGATTGAGGGATGATGTTTATTATGTATTATTTTGGGGGCGGATATGTTGTTCTTATCTTCTTGTTGAATATGTGTTGTTCCTATTATGTGTTTTCTAATGCATTCCATATTCTTAAAATATTGCTAATAATTCCAGATTATTGCATTTGTGGGTGGAGTTGCAATGTATGGATGGGCTTGGTGGTAAATTTTTATGCTCAAGAACAGAAGGAACTTGAACATGGCTAACGGGCAAGAGCTGACAGTGGTCTCCTGGAATGTACGAGGGGTTACTAATCCGGTTAAGTGTGCAATGCTTCTGACAGCACTCAAAAGGTGAGGGACTCAAGTAGCACTACTCCAGGAGACCCATTTGCCTGATATTGAACATGCTAAGCTCGCCCGTGGGTGGGTGGGTAAATGCTTTGCTGCCTCATACTCCTCCCGTAAATGGGGAGTGGCTATCCTTCTGAATAAAAATTTGCCACTAGAGGTTAAGAGGCTTGTGAAAGATCATCGGGAGGACCTATATATTGTTTTGGTGGGACAGCTATATGGAGAATCTATTACACTTGGCAGTGTCTTTGCCTCGGCCAAGTACGATTCTCAGTTTTTCCCTGAGCTCCTAGACCTGCTTACTAAGGAACAGTTCCCAGGACTGGTTTTGGGTGGGGATTTGAATAGTACTTTGTACCCAATACTAGACCATTTGGAGAGTAAAGGGAGGATGTCAGAATCATTAAGTCAGTGGCGGGTGGGCATGACAGATTTGGATTTGGCCGACAGCTGAAGGATGGTGAACCCCGAGGCTAGAGAGTACACATTTTTTTTTAAAATCCACATAGGACGTGGACAAGAATCGATTACATCCCGGTTCCACGGGAGTGGAATAGTAGGGTGATAGATGAGTCGCATAGCCCCATCCAAATATCAGATCATGCTATGGTGATAGGGAAGATCCGGATGCACACAGTAAGGGACATACCTCCCCAGTGGAAATTCCCCTCATGTATGCTTTCAAATAAGGAGTTTAGGGAATATCTGTCAAACCAGTGGCAATTTTATAAAGAAACTAATATAGGGTCGGAGGTGCCTACAGCCATATTCTGGGATGCTGGGAAAGCCTTCCTGAGAGGCTCTATAATAGCATATATGGCTAGGTTAAGAGAGAGAAGCGGGAGAAAAGACAGGGGCTGGAGAAACAACTCAAAGAACCAGAGAGGCGGGCGGCCCAAGGGGAGCAAGGGGAGGTGGGATGGCTCCTAATGGTCACGAGAGAGGCCCTGAATGCCCTGGTTCGAGGAGAAGCCAGAACCTCCTGGTTTTATTGTAAACACCAGATGTTTGAATGGTCAAACAAACCGGGCCCGCTTTTGGTTAGACTTATGAAGGGTGGTAAATGTCCTACTAAAATAATAGGGATTAAAGACAAAGGGGGCACGGTGCATAGCGAGACCGGGAAATTGAGAGCACGTTTCTGGGAGTTTTACACTCAAGTGTATAGGGTGGAGTGTAAAGGCAAGGGGCATCAGATACAGGAATTCCTCGATAAGGTAGAACTCCCTAGTCCCACTACAACCCAAAGAGAGCAGTTAAACCAACCCATTACGAAGGAAGAAGTTTTAAAGACCATAGAAAAGCTGCAGCAGGGTAAGGCGAGTGGCCCTGATGGATTCCCTGTGGAATTTTATAAAGTCCTGGCAGGTCAGATGTCGGAAGTGTTGAGTGAGGTGTTTCAGGTAGAGAGGGGGGAGGAGCGCCCACATCTGCCTGATACCTGCTAGATACCTGCTATGATGCTATGGTCTGTCTAATCCCGAAACCGGGTAAAGATGTGCTGGAATGTGCATCCTACAGACCGATTTCTCTGTTGGACTGTGATCTTAAAATTCTGGCCAAAGTTTTGACCCTGAGGCTTGAGGATCACCTGCCTATGTTGGTTCACCCAGACCAAACCGGGTTCATAAAGGGGAGATTTTCCTATCATAACATGCGTCAACTGCTCAATGTGTCGTGGAGAACAGGACAAGTAGCAGAGAAAACTTATGTTATCTCTATGGACACAGAAAAAGCGTTTGATAGGGTGGAATGGGAATACCTCTTTGAGGTGATGGCCCGGTTTGGTCTGGGTGACTCATATGTTCAGTGGATCAGAACTATGTATCAGGCCCCCAGGGCTCGGATCCTGGTTAACGGGACACCTACAGAGCCCTTTGCCCTGGAGAGAGGTACTAGGCAGGGGTGTTCCCTATCCCTATTACTGTTTGCCTTGGCGTTAGAACCCCTGGCTGTGGCAATTAGGCAGTGCCCTGGGATTCGGGGTATTAAGGGAACGGGGAACACCATGCATAATATCACCCTATATGTGGATGATATGCTCCTGTTTATCATAGACACCCAGAATTCTATGCCGCTTGTATTAGAATTGATAGAGACTTTTGCCACTTTCTCAGGGTACAAAATCAATTTAAATAAGTCTGAAATGCTGTGTTTTCCTAGATTGGAGAAGGTGGATGAGCATTGGAGAATCCGGAATGGAGCTGTAAGCATCACTTACTTGGGTATTAAGGTGGGTACGACAATTGGGTCATTGTATGGGTCAAATTATGTACCACTAATTAAAATGTTGCAGGCAGACTTAAGAAGACTGATGCAATTACCTATATCTTGGGTGGGGCGAATTAATATGAAAATGAACATCCTTCCTAGGATCTCATATCCTATGCAAATGCTCCCTATGAGTCCTGTAAAAGGAGACATAGCTAGGATACAGAAGTTATTTACCCAGTTTATTTGGAGGGGAAAGCAGACAAGAGCATGCCTTCAGAGACTAAAAGCTGAAATGGCTAGCGGGGGCCTTAATTTCCTGGACATCGCCAACTATTACTTGTCCATCCAGCAATGATATATTGCAGACTGGGTGCACCGTCCTGAGGTGGCAAGTTGGGTTGAACTTGAGCAGTGGGGGTACAAGGAACATCTCTGTGCTTATTTGCATAGCAGGTGCCTCAGAGCACACACAGCCCATGGTGGTTGTAATCCCTTAATGAAAGCAGTGCTGAAGGCATGGGGCCATATCAGGAAGTATAAGGGGATTGTTAAAGGGGAAACATTATTGTTACCGGTGGCGGGGAACCCTTTCTTCCTTCCAGGATTGGAAGACAGAGGGTTTCGGGAATGGGAAATCAGGGGAAGGGGGGTGTGCAGTGTATGGGAGCCTTGGTTTGAAATGGTACATTAAACCCACTGGGGGATACTGTTTAAGGGTTGGGGCTTAGGGGACACCAAGTATTCCGATATTTACAACTTAGGGCATTCTTGATGAAAATGGAAAGAGGAGGGGTGGAGCCTCATGGATGGCGCTCAACTAAGACATTGATATATGGGGCACAGAGGGATCCCAAAGGATTTATTAGAAAGGCTGCGAAATTAGGGAAGCAGGATTACCCGGACCATACACAGAAGGTGAAGCAATTGTGGGAGAGAGACCTGAGAAGAAAAATCTCGGAGGAGAACTGGCAACATCTGCTGGAGGGACATATGGGCCTTCTGATATGTAATAGGTTTAAGAAGGCCTTTTATACATTTTTACATAGGCTTTACTATCCCCCAGTTGCAGTTCATAAAGCACATTCCTCCATGTCCCTCTCTGCGGTCAGTGTGGAAAGGATAAAGGGACATATATACACTGTTTCTGGGAATGCAGTGTCCTACAGGTTTTCTGGGACAAAGTGTTTGGGAGATAATAAAGTTGGCAGGGTACCCCTTTCAGGTAGACTCCATAATAGGCCTGTTCGGAATGAACCTGGGAGAGGAGGAGGAATGGGAACCACTGCCACGGTGGATTAGGGTATTAATGGTATTAGCAAGACACTGTATTTAGAATACCTGGGTTAGTCATGTTGCTCCCACCACTCAACAATGGCGTAAACTGGTAATCCAAACTTTGGCACTGGAAAGGTTGAACTGGTGATCCGAGATAGAGTGGACGCCTTTTATAGGGAGTGGGCTCCTTTTCTAGCCTTGCTCAGCAGTGAGGAAGAGACCACCCTGTGTAGTGGTCTTGATTGAGATGGGCTAAAGAGAGAGCTATAAATTCTCCACACTCATCAACATCATTCGTTATGCTGATAGATATCTGGAATGTGTATACAATTACAGCTTCAGGAATAAAATGAAAGGGGGAAACTATTGTCAATTGATACTTGAATGTAACAGTAATCAACTATGGAATGCATTTGTCTGTTTGTCTGTCTTTTTGTGCTGTCTATGTTGTATCTGTTGTTGTAATTTTAAAATCAATAAAAAGGTTATACAAAATAAAGACTGCTTGCATGCGAGTGCCCTGTTAGCCTCAATGCCTGTCTCTTTAAGAGCGGCCTATCTCATAGTGTATAATTAACCTGGGTGGGGGCCGAGTGTTCCTAAGCTCGAATCCCGCCTGGGCTGCCATATAATCGCTCCATTCTCCCATCGCTAATTGTGCAGAGGGAGCTCTTTTAAGAACTGTGACTGTTTGCTGATTATCTGCCTTAGTAATAATGATATTGTAGTTTGTCTAACCTGCCTTCTTTGCAGCATGGACTTTTTCTGTTAATCACCACTATCTTGGTTCTGAACTGCCAGTTGGGACCAGTCAGTACCTTTGGGGACTCTTAAATGGAGCCTGTCCCCAGGGGTCTTGTGGGAGTGAATTTCTGTAGGAATTGTTAGTTTTAACCCGTTGGCACCTAAATGGACCTGGAGGGGGAGCCCTAGCTGTGACAGACAGATGGATCAATGAATCAAGCCTTTTGGATCGCTGGGAAAGTCCCGAGCTGCCTGCAGCGGTGAGTCAGTGTGAGTTTGGAGTTGAAAGAGTGAACAGCTCGAGTAACTCGAGCAGCTGCTGTGGGTAGTGGCGTGGGAAATTGGTGGGAAGGCTGTATCTGGCCTGCCTGCCACCATTTTCCCTAGTACAGAAGTCTGCCTTAAATATCTCAGACTTTATCTGAAAGTACCTTAATTGTGACTTTAATCCTGAATTGTGACAAAGTGAATTTTGCCTGGTGTGGACCGAAGATTTGCCTCGGTGCGATTGGCCTGTCAGGACTTGAGACTACTGCAGAGCGTACGGTTTTGTAGCAGAGACACTGTTAATAGCAACCAGATTGTCATCCGACCTGTGGTATTTACTTACCTTTACTGTAAGTGTGCTGAATGTGGAATGTGGGTCGCGATTTGGTTCTCCACCTCACTGAGAGTGTCATGCCAGCTGGAGGCTGCATCCAGCATGTTTACTGGACTGTACCTGACTTGTTCTCCTGGTCTGGGCCTTGCCATCATGGCCTAGATTGCTGCTCCACGCCACAGAGAAATACCTGACGAGAGACCAGCCTGGGGATTTGGTTCCCTGCTCAACATCAAAGTACAGGAACGACACCACAGTGCATCGTGTGGGCTCTGCTTCTCCTGGCATTCCAGTTCTTCATCCTGAGGTCTCCATTTTGTCCATCCTGTATCCTGTACTGGGTAGCGTGAGTAAACACCAGGGTAGATCCCTGCAACAAAGCTCAAATCATAGTGTATCAACTGATTTAATTGTTGTTGCTAATCATTTCGGACTGAGCCATCCGGCTCTGGATTATAAATTAAGGGTTAAAGTGCATGTTGTGTTTTCTTCTATCCAAAGGGCCCCTACAACAGCTGCAACACCGGCCTACCCTGGGCAACACTTCAGGATAGCCTGTACTTCCAGCTGGGTACCTAGAGTATGTGAGACTGTGTTCCAGGGACCTTTGAGTGCATGCCTTATAGCCTGAATCAATCAGATCTAAAATCAACCACCAGATTACTGCCCCTCCCTTATTCACATCCCCCTAATAAATCAGATCTAAATCTTTTTGCATCTAAACTGGTTGTGGTGTACCTCTGTATAGAAAGTACTGTGATATTGCTGTTTACTGTTACGGCTCTTGTTTTACAGGGGGTCTCCAGGGACATTCCTGTCAATCCAGCCCTGGTGGTAAGTGTGGTACGAGAGGGTTGACTGTGTATTACAGTGTGGGTTGAGACTGTGTTGTCTCAGACTTGCTTTGGCCACTAGAGGGGAAAGAGGGGGGGTATCAGTGTCCCGGTGGGCTGTACTCAGAGCAGTCATGCTGCCACCAGCCCTGTCCAGCGGGTGAAGGCACCTTTTTCACAAGCTCAGACCCCTCAACCCGCAGTTAGTCACGCAGATAGGAGTAGTATCCTTTGGGGTAGCGCCACCTAGGGGTAACATAAATGAGCTGGTAATATCAGTTTGGCCTGAGTTTGGGATTGCGGACTGTCATGTGACTGCAAGTTACATGGCCTGGACTCCTTGGGTACCAGCAGTGGTCTGCAGTACTATGGGTCTGGGTTTAAAGTGGGGTCAGCAGACCACCCCATACCAATCACATTCCGCCTCCCCCCAACCCCTAACTACTGTGACACGCTCAAAACCTGAACAGCTTGAAACGTGGTGTGTCAGTGGTGCAGAATCATGTATTTAGTTTGTGTTCAGTGTTTTTTAATTTTTTTTGATGACTCTGTCTGTACCTGAGGTGGTGACCTCCATCAGACCTGTCACTCTATCCTGAGAACAACCCACCCATCCAGAGTCGCCACGGTGGAGCTCACTACACAGTTTGACGAGAGACCACATCCAGTTAAGGGGGCACTTGGCAGCCTTAATCATGCCCCAAGCGTCTTCATTTTTCCCTGAACTGTGGCATTTGAAGCCAACAACACTGTGCAGTCAACTCACAGTGCTGGCAAGCGCTCTCCCGTCTCCCTACATGCCCTGCTCACTCACTTGGTGTGTCAATCCGTTCAGGTTTCACGGGACGGTGACTCATATGAGGAAGTGTGAACATACAGCCCAGCCTGCCCTGGCCTGCAGATGAGGCAACGCTGGAAATGGTACAATGACACCCCCCTCCCAAGAGAGCAATGTACAGCTGGGCATCGAACTGCCCAAGTTGGCTCCCAAATCGAGGTCACCTGTGTAGTAGCATGACACACTACTGCTATGATGTCGGGGCAGCAGTTCACAGTCCCTTTTCAGAATTCCAGAAAATGTCAAATTCCCTGCAGAATGGGAGCTGCTGCTGCTGGTCCTGCCAAGTTCAATAAGGTAGGGTTACAGGAACGATCCACTTAGTGCTAGTCAAAGGAGAGGTAAATATTGGAGAGGGAATGTCCATGGACGCCGTGAGGCTACAACAGAGCTTGTACCTCGCCCCATCCCCCACCCAACCACTACCAATGTGTTTGTTTTGGAAACAGATACTGTTGCAGTCAGTTTTCACACCTCTAGGCTCAGAAACCACAAAGCCTACACAGCGATGGTTCTATTTTCAAGAAATTAAAGAACTTAAAATGGAAAATCTGTTGTTGCATTTCTCCTTGCATGATAAAAATCAGTGTTCATTTTTTTTTAACTTGTGACTTTTTATAATTACATACACTTTTGTTCATATAACTGTTTGGTCCACCACCTACACCTCTTATTTGGGTCTGTGCTGCTAACAACCTCTCAGCCTTGTCTGCCCTTCCCCTGCACCATCATGGCCGGTGGGTATACACACAGAGTAGAGCCAGAGGGCCGTTTAGATGACTCAGTGCATGCGTTTTCTCCCTTAGCCCGTAGTCCCTCCCTCCAGCCCTTGGCGTGGGCATAGCCATTATTGTGCTTGTGCATGTGTAACCTCTAGGTGGCGCTAGCCCAAGGGCTACTACCCCTGCCTGCTTGGCTACTGACAGGTTGAGGGGCCTAGGTTCTATGATGGGTGCCTCCACCCAGAGGTCAGGATAGGTAGTGGCTAAACTAGCTCATGCACAGCCCTCTGGGACACTGTGACCCCGGTTCCCACTAGTGGCCCACACAGTTCACGGGAGTTACCTTCCCAATACCCCACATATGAACACAGTCTACACATATAGATACCACTTACCCTCGAGATGGATTCTGCAGCACAGGACCCCCTGTAAAACAAAGGCTAAGCAACATATACAAACACAGGTTGCGATGCTGGTTCTATATGTACTGACACCTCAACGTATAAAGTTCAACAATAACAAATCTGATTTATTCAGGGGACTAGAACACGGGAGGGGAAAATCAGGTTGATTGGCAATATTCAAATCACAGTACTGTACAGGCATAAAAGGGTCCAAAAAGTCACACTCTGGGTACCCAGGATGGTAGGGAGCTAGCCAGGTCCATTGCCCGGGGTTGGCCGGCTGGTGCAGCTGGATGGGGCACTGTAGGAAGAAAATATATGCACAAACAAACTGTAATCCGGAGCCGGATGGCTCAGTCCACAGACAGAAGAACACAAAACAATCAGTTGACACACTTGGATTAAATGAAGGTGAGGGGAGATACCCCTATTTGTACTCACAAACCCCAAACTGAGAGCTGAGTTGAGAAGGTGGCTCTGGATGGCCAGGATGAGCAGGGGATGGAGATGAGACCTTTGTGGCAGGGCCTAACTGATTTGGTTAGCAGGCGGACTCAGTGTGATTAGCTTTGAGCCCAGCTTCCAGCTTCAGCTCACAACTCACAGATCAAGGGGAAAAGGAATCGCGATCCCCTACAAGCACTGGACACATTTATATGTAAAAGAAATTACTATACTAGGCAGCTGTTTCTCAATCCCGATTGCAAATACTGCAAACCCCGAGAACACACGCAGCAACAGTCCCCGACAGGCTGATCGCACTTCTGCAAATCTTCGGTCTTCTATGGGCAAGCCTGGTTCTGCACACTTCCTCCTTCTCTTTCCACAACTCGGATTCAGTCCGAATGAGCACTCGCTAATGGCTATAGGCCAACTTCAGGACCTTACATGCGCTTCCCGCGCAAACTGCATGCCGCAGCAGAACAGAGCTCCTACTCCCTTCCCAGTCAACTCGCATCTGGTCCTCCAGGAACAGTTCAGGGCATTTCCCATAGGCTCCACACAGGTTCGGTTGGTGGATTCAACTGTCAATCACTGCAGGGCTCCCTCTGTTGGTGCAAAAAGGCGCCAAGGTCCAAACTACAGCTCCCAGAAGCACCTGCCATACATTCTCCCTTTAAGGAGGCTCCAGGTGAGAGTCCAAGTTCTGGTTGGCTCAGGCAGTCTCCATTTTAGGGCTCCCCTATCCCAACTGGCCCAGATTAGCAGTTCAGGTCCAAAATGGAGGGGCAACACACACAGAGTCCCAGCTGCAATAAAGGCAGGTTAGACAAACTGCAATTTTACAAGTGCTCTAAATGATTTCGGGAAAACAGTTACATCTTTCAGATGGGCTCCCTCTGTGCTCTTAGTGACTGCAGGAACGGAGCGATCAGATGGCAGCTCAGGGCAGGATTCGAGCATTAACTACACAGTCCCCCCATTCATGCTAATTTAGCCTATGAGCAGACAGCTCTTAAAGAGACAGTACCAGAGGCTCTAAAAGCACTCACAGATAAACGGCTTAAACGCTGAACACCATTCAGGCTGGGAGCACTTAGCCAGCTCCTAGGAGACTTTTGGTAACCCCCATGTGCAAGGGGGTTACACATGAACAGTATCCCTGCATCGAGACCAAGCTCCCTGCCCCAATAACAGGGGATGCAGTGGTGCTGAAATCTGCCATAAGTGCTCTGCAGCCAAGATGCACATTCGCGGCATCGCAGCTGACTCAGCCAGGCCTGCCTTCCAACATGGTGACGCCTTCCAACATGGTGACCCAAGTTCACTCAGAACTTTGGCCACCTGCACAGCAGTGTGATGTGCTGCCCCTCAGCCATCGAGGCAGCATAATTATATACATTTTCACTATATTCATATATGTTTGTACACACATCAGTCAATCACCTGTACCCCTCAGATGGTGGGCAGCACACCCAGCATCATGAACTGCCGTTGGGGGCAGGCAGTCTGCCCTATGCAATGACCAGTTGGGCACTTTTGCCAAAAGCTGACCATGACATCATCCATCTGATGTCCAGCATTTAGAGGGTTTTACATTTTCATCTCTTCCCAGTCTGCATCCAGACGTACACACACTAGCGTTTATTTATTTTTACTTTTAATCTTTGGTAACTGGTTAAGGCCCACTAGGCACAAGTGCCTGATTTCAGGGGTGACCTGGGAGCACTGGGGAGATTAAGTGACTTGCTCAGAGTCACACAGTATGCAAATGCAGATTGTGGGAATCAAACCCAGGTCTGCTGGATGTACCAAGCTCACTGACAGCTCATTACTCTAACCTCCTGGCTATATTGCCAGCCCCTAGTGTGAAACCTCCAAATCTTCAGCTTGTCAAATAGCACCTGCTAAACGGAAACAGATGTTTGTTCTGAATTTTAAATGAATTTTGTGTTATTTTTTTACTTACCTACATACATACATATGAACATCTGAAGAAGCCAGCAGAAGAAGGCCATTCCGTCTATCTAGTCTGCTGGTATTGCAGGGCCCACAGCTTGAGGTACTGTCCCTGCCCCCCTTCCCACTCCTCCCATCCTCCCTAACCATGATCCTTACCTTCTCGCATGCCTGTCCTAGCCTCTCTTGAAGCTGCCCACTGTCTTCAACAAGACCACCTCTTCTGGCAGTGAATTCCAAGTGTCCACCACCCTCTCTGTGAAGAAGTGCTTCCTGACATCCCTCCTAAACCCCCCCCCAACTTGTTGGTTTGGCAGGGGTTATATTAGTTATTTTAGGTATGATATCAAGCAGGTGAGGAATTTTCAGAAACTGTTGCCCAAAGAGTGATGCTGCACCCACAAGGCAAGCTCCCAGTGCCTCCAGAAATGACATTCATATGAGACTGGAAGTGATAAATCGGTTGTTTGGACCAGTGGCCTTTATTTACTAGTTATGGTGGCTATCAGAGAGTGGGGCAATTAAAATGGTGCAGGGGTTGCTCCAAAAGCCCTGCGAAGAGAGACACTGAGGGATCTCAATGTGTACACCCTGGAAGACAGGACAGTGAGAGGGGACATGATAGAGAACTACAAGTTCCTCATGGGGTGAACAGGATGCAGAAGAGGAGTCTCTTTCAAGTGAGAACCAGAGACATGCAATGAAGCTAGAAGTAGGAAAGTTTAGGAGGGATGTGAGAAGTACTACTTCACTGAAAGAGTGGTGCACACCTGGAATAGACTGCCAGCAGAAGTGGTGGTAGTGAAAACAGTAGGGTGCTTCAGGCATGCGTGGGATAGACACAGGTAAATGTTTGGAAATAGGCAGTGAGGAGGGAGGGTCACCAGAGACCAGGTAGGATCTGCAGAGACAGACCAGGCAAGGGCCATCTGGGTAGACTGAGTGGGCCAGGGGGTCCTTTTCTGACAACAAATTCAGTGTTTCTGTGTAGCAGTGCTTCCTGCAGTTGCCCACAGTGGGCTGGCTACCAAAAACTCCAGACCATGGTTGACCAGAATAGGCTGAGCTTGTTGTTCAGACTAAGGATCTTTTCTCTCTCCAGCTTCACTCTGTGTCTCCCACTGACTTTCAACTTGAACACTCTGCAGCAATATGTGAAGTCACTTTTTATGTTTGCTTGCGCACATGTGCAAGAAACATGTTGTGACAGCTTGCTGGAGTAGCAGGCTGTGGAGCTGCGGTCATGTTGTGGCCAATGCCCCCACTGCTTTTTGGGGCTTGTCTCTGCGGCACCAATGAATGAGCGCACTGTCTATGACAGCAGCTCAGAAGCGTGCCACCAACTTGAAATGATTTTGCCGCTGCAATGAGGGAGTGCCCCCTCATTGCAGGGCGTGCTTTGCCTGGTGTAATATTTCAATAAACATGATGGCGGCTGTCACCGTCCGCCTCTCACAGTCCCCAACACGTCAACTTTGGGGTTGCACCCAATCTCTACATGTTCCTCACCAGTTCGTTTGCCAATGAGGGAGCCCAATTCCCATCGGCATTTGTGCCCCTTTGCTGTTTTTCTCTGCTGAGGAGGGTGCCCAATCCCCCTCAGCATCATCCCCCCAAACACAGATACGCTTGCCGACGGAGGGGCCCAATTCCCGTCAGCTTCAGTGCCCTGTCCCCAATCTGCTGATGGGGGTGCCCAATCCCCCTCAGCATCGCCCTCCCAGACACATTTGCCAACGGGGTGTCCAGTCCCCCTGTCCGCATGTTTAACCCCCCTCCAGCACGTTGGCATTTCCTGCCCCCACCCCACCCTCACTGTGTGCCACACTGGGAGCCCACCCCAGTGTGGCTAACATGATCTCCCCCAAATCATGGGACACACTGGGAGCCCACCCCAGTGTGCCCAACATCGTCCATACACTTGTAAAAAAGAAAACGGTCCATGGTGTTTTTTCTGTTTTTTTTTTACAACCCGAAACAAAGAAAACGGTCCCTCGCCGTCGGGTCCCTTCCCCCAACCACCCTCTGTGCACCCCACCTCCCCACCCCATACTTACCTCTGGAGCCCAGTGTGACGATCTTCAGTGGAGCGGGAGGGAACACGTCTCGACTCTTCAAAGCGACCGTGAACCGAAGAAATGCCGGTACGCTGTACAATGGCATAAATGGGGGGGGGGGCAACTTAGATGGATATCTCGGCCATTTTTGTGACTTTTGACCCCAAATTTTCACTATGGAGTTCTTGGGACCCCACCTCATGAATTCAGTCACTGTCATGTCATTATTTGGTCCCGAAAGGTGATTTCGTGGTCACTGTGCGGAATCACCTTCCAGGACCGATTAATGAAACGGCAGTGTCACTGTACATGAGGTGGGCTCCTCAAAAGCCTATGTTGCAAATCTGGTGAAAAAAATCCAAAAAATGACTGTGTTTCGAGCATGCATTGCGCAGTTCCCACACATGCTCATAACTTTGAGAATTTTTATTATTTTCACTCCGTATTTTCAACATTGCCATTTTTCCACACCTCCTTATGAACAGTACAGCTGTCATTTTTCACATCCTGCCTGAAATGTGTTTTCGTACATCTGGCGCACAATGGGGCTGTCGCTGTGCGAAATCAACATTCAGGACCAATTACAAAAATCACAGTGGCAGTGTTCATAAGGAGAGGTCCCAAAAAGCCCATGTTGCAAATTTGGTGAAGAAATTCCAAAAAATGACTACGTTACTAGCATGCGTTGCACAGTTTCTACGACGCTTGTAACTTCACCAATTTTTTATATTTTTACTCCAGATTTTCAACATTGTCATTTTTGCACACCGCCTTATGAACAGTACAGATGTCATTTTTCACATCCTGCCCGAAACATGTTTTCGCACCTGTGGCACACAATGGGCACGGTCACTGTACCAAATCAATGTTCGGGACAGATTAAGAAAATCACAATGCCACTGTTCAAGAGTGGAGGTCCCAAAATGCCTATGTTGAAAATCTAGTGTAAAAAATCCCCAAATAATTACATTACAGGTGTGCATTGCACAGTTTCTACTCACACTCATGGCTTCACCAATTTTTTTATATTTTCACTCCAGATTTTCAACATTATCATTTTTTTACACCTCCTCATGAACAGTACAGCTGTCATTTTTCACATAATGCCTGAAATGTGTTTTCGCACCTGTGGCACCACATGGCACAGTGGCTGTGCAAAACCACCTTTTGGCTAACAAACTGATAGTGTCACTGTTCATGTGGTGGGGTCACAAAAAGCCCAACTTGGAGTGAAAATACCAAGAAACGCCCAGGGCATTAGGGTTTTCAACCATAACGCCCTACCCTGTAGGGACTGACAGGCATCAGGGGTGTGACTTGGGATTGTCGACAGTAATGCTCACGCCATTCCACCCCCACCCTGCAGCCAGTGACAAGCATCAAGGAGTGCTTTGGACTCTCTGGCCCCAAAGTTCACGCTATTCTCCTATGCTGCACCCATTTCAGTGTATTTCCTTATGGAATGGGGTGACTGTAAAGCCCAAACACCCCAAGGCACACCTCGATACTTATCGGTGTCTGCAGGGTAGGGTGAGGCGAAATGGCATGAGCGTTATGGGCGATGACCCAAAGGCACACCCCAATTTATTTATTTATGTGTTTGCTTTTGGTAACCGGGTAAGTGTGCTAGGCAACATATCCTGCCTATTTTCAGGCACGACCCGGGAGAGTACAATATAACAATACAGCGAGAGTACAAAATCACAATGCAGCAGTGACAAACAATCAGGTGCATAATGCTGTAGAACTGTCAATAAATACATGGCAGAAGATGGCCATAGAAGATAATACACCACCTGGATAACAGCAACAGTACTGAAATTATTGCAGCAAACAGTTATAACAAAAAAGCAATATAGAATCATTCTGGAGGCCTAGCTGAGGGCGAACAGGCCGGTAGGCACATCTAACAGTAGATACATAATAGTGAGGTAGACAAGGCATCAGGATGAGGGCTGGGAGATGCAGACAGTTAGAGACACTATGACAAAAGGCAAACACTGAAGGGTGGGCAGGTCATAAGCTGATAGTCAAAGTCGAGAGACAGTGACAAAGAAGAGAGACAGAACAGATGCTAAGTGCAAACACAATTACCAAGAGCAGAGAGGTGGGAAAATAGGGTATGCTTAAATGTAAGGTGAGATGAGGAGTTCTTGACATGGATGGGGAGTGAGTTCCAAAACCTAGGAGCAAAGTATTTTGCCTGTCCATCTCTGCAGGGTGGGGTGGGGCGGGCTGACATCAGTTCAATACTTCACTGCCATTCCTATTTTGCATCTGTCTAACTTTGCAATTCCAATGCTAATGCCAGCAAGCAAACATTTGGCATTGACAAATACTTGTTGGAGTAGGAACCATAATGTAAGCCTCCTGCATGCAGCAACCCCGGGCCATAAAAGGGAAAGCAACAGGAATGCTGTGTCAATATTCCCGTTAGAGAAAACGCTACACCACAGTTAGCAGCAGCAGAAAGATGCAAAGTGCCTGGAAAGAAAGGATGAAACAAAGGTGAAGAAAGTTCAGTTTTTCAGGGGGTGGGATATGGCCGTGTAAAAATATAGGTTGCTCCTTGACCTAGTGTGGTTAAAAATAAGGTCTTCCCAATGGAAGCTGGATCTCCGACCTGCAGTTATCCCCCTACACATCCAGCCTTTCATGACTGTGCTGGGGGGGGGGGCAGATGAGGATGAAAATGCCAGCCCAGTGGCGTGGTGGGCTGAGGTGCTGGTCACCTTACTACCTGCCTCACTGAAGACCTGGGTTTAGGAACGGATCAGAGTCGCTTGAGGTGGTCAGCTAGGTGAGGGAGGATTGAGCGTCCTATAGACTGCTGTCCTCCCTCAGGTAGGGCAGATCCTGTATCCTGCCACATGACTACTGGCTGATGGAGACAGATAGCGATGGTGGGAGCAGTCAGATGTTGGGGGGGGGGATGTTGGCTGACACACACACACACACATCATTGCATGCTGATGAGAAGAAAAATTAGGAGAAAAAAGCCACAGACCACTCAGCTTCCCCCCGCAGGCCCTGCACAACCCTGAGTGACAGGCCACCCTTAGTGGTCGATAGCCAGTAAGACCACTGGATGAGTTAGTGACAGGGCTGGGGGAGAGCTGCCGGGATTGAGGGAAAGGTGCACAAAGTACAGACTAAAAAAAAAAGGAAAATACAGTGTGGATGACTCATGTTAGGGAACGTTCCATGCTACCAGCCCTACAGAATGGCCCCCTTCAGTAAACAGGGTGTGGTGTAAAAAGGACACTTAATTCTTGCTGTACCATGGACTGATATGTCAGTCCAGAATTCCAATATGTTCTAATTCTGTTGACAATCTAAGAGTTAATAGAGCTGCTGTCACCATCGCTAGCTCACCCAGGGCTTAGCCATGCTCTTCCATCAACTTGTCAGGATGTTCAAAGGTTAATCAGTAAAGGAAGACAAAGAAGCAGGGAAAGAAGTCCAGCTGGCCAAAGCCACAAAGGAGCTGCAGCTAGCAGAAGAGATTAAAAGAGGGGAAAAATCCTGTTTTAAGTATAATAGTGAAAAAAGGGACAAGAAAGATGGCAGAGTAAGGCTAACGGGAGGGCTGGGTAGGGGTGGGTGGAAGACTATGGGGACAAGGCAGAGGTATTGAATGAATACTTCTGTTCAGTCTTCACTAAAGAGAGAGATGGCCCAGTACCATGGGGGGAGAAGGGGGGGAGGGATGGGCACAGATGAAAAGATTAGTGGGGACAGGAAAAAGAAGGGTTTGCTGTCCCTCAGGGTAGATAAATCCCCAAGCTCAGGTGGCAGCCACCTGAGAGTGCTGCAGGAACTACCAGAAGAACTAGCTGAAGAACTAGCAGGCCCCCTGGTGGACCTGTTCAGTAGTTCACTTGAGTCAGGGGTTATACCATTGACCTGGAGAATGGCACATGTGGTGCTGTTCCATAAAAGTGGACCCAGAGATGACTCGGGCAACTACAGACCAATCAGCCTGACCTCAATTGTGCATAAGCTCATGGAGACCATCCTGAAGGAAAGGCTGGAGGCTCACCTGAAGGAGAATGGTCTCCAGGATAAACAGCAGCACAGGGTCATGGCTGGGAGATCCTGCCAAACAAACCTCATTGATTTCTTTGACTGGGTCACTAAAACAGTAGACGAAGGCCCAGTTGTTGATATCCTGAACTTGGACCTCAGGAAGTCCTCCAATTCTGTGCTCATAGGAGAGTGATTAATAAGCTGGAGGATCTAGGGGTTGGAAAGAGACCCACGGGATGGGTAGCCAGCTGGCTGAAAGACAAGACCCGTTGGGGGAGGAGATCGCAGGTTCTGGGGAAGTCACCAGCGTAGGGCTTGGTGCTTGGGCCACTGTTGTTTAATATCTTCACTAACAACATTGGGAAAGGCATAAAGGACACGATTTACCTATTCACAGATAACACTAAACTCGGAGGGAAGGTGGATACAACTGAAGGGGTGTAGGACTTGAGGATCTGACCAAGCTTGAGGGGTGGTCTGGAATATGGCAGCTCAAGTTTAGTGTGAAGAAGTGCAAAGTCAGACACACTGGAGCCAAAACCTGAAGATGGAGTACGGTTTGGGAGGGGTCCTGGTAACCAAATCCTAGGAAGAAAAAGATCTGGGGGTGAGGATCACTAGTAACCTAAAGCACTTCTCACACTGCAGGAAGGCAGCAGTAAAAGCCAACAGAATGCTGGGCTGCACTGCCAAGGGAATCAGCACGTGGGAGGAAGTCATATTGGTCGCCCTTGAAAACGGGTCCTTGGCCCATGGACTTACCAGATTTTTAAATAAATAAAACAAATAAAATTGTCATTGTACATGTAACCCCTAGGTGGCGCGATCCCAAGGGCTACTACTCCTGCCTGCTTGGCTAGTAGCAGGTTAAGGGGCCTGGTTAATGACCCGGACGTCAGGGTTGTCAGTGGTCAAGCTAACCTGGGCACAGCCCTCCGGGACACTGTAAACCCCCTCTTTCCCTTCTAGTGGCCTGAACAATATACAATAATTACTTTCACAATGACCCTTATTCACCAGGCAATTACCCACACTGTTTGCACTTACCACCAGGACTGGTTCCTCTAACTTGACCCTGGGGACCCCCTGTAAAACAAGGTTAAGCACAGCAAATAGCAACAGTACAATACTTTTGGCACAAACTGGAACCACAGTCAGATTAAATGCAAGCAAAGTTAAATCTGATTTATTCAGGGAACTTGAACAAGGAAGGGGCATAATCAGGTTGATTTACTTAAAAGCCATATTAATCAGATAGTTATGCATGCAGTTCAGAGTCCCTACACAGTCACACACTCTGGGTACCCAGGCAGGGAAAACGGTGGGCTAGCCAGGAATGTTGCAGCTGGTTGGGGCACTGTGATGGAAGAAAGCAACATGCACAACACACACTATTTGTAATCCGGAGCCAGAGGGCTCAGTTTGTGAAAGAAAAGGCAACAAGACAATCGGATGACAACACTTTTAGATTTAGCTGTTGTTGCAGGGAGCTACCCTGATGTTTACTCACTATACCCAATACTGGACACAGGCAGGACAAAATCAAGACTGCAGGCTGTTGAGCTGGAGTGCCCGGAGAAGCAGTTCCCACACAAATCACCGAGGCATCGTTCCTGTTCAAGGAGTTGAGCAGGGTGCTGATCCCCAGGCCGGTCTCTCGTCGATGACTTTCTCTGTGTAGCAGGTATTCTGGCTGGGCCAGTGTAGCAGGGCCCAGGCAAACGGAAATGGATATGGATTCAGTCTGTGGAGCTGGATACAGCCTCCAGCAAGCAAAACACAGTTCAGACACACAGTGGGGAACCAAATCACGACCCACTATAAGCACACAGCACATTCACATGTAAGGAAATTCTACTGTACCAGGCAAATGGCTCTCCGGTCGCAATTAGAGAGTCTCTGCACAATCTGGGAGTTCAGAGGTAGCTGGAAGTCCTGACAGGTCGACTGCATTCAGCAAATCTTTGGTCTTCTTCAAGTTAAAGCCTGGTCATAATTCAGTGGCTTAATTTGCTCTCCAAATTTGGATTCAGTCCAAAAAAAACACAAGTTCCCTCTCGGGAACAGCAGGCAGGCATGCAGGACAAACACAGGCCTTTCCACAGTTCTCCCACGCAAATCCACTATGGATTGCTGCTTGAACTATCTCGAGCTGTTACTTCTTCACTTCCCAACTCAGATCTAACTGAAACTGCAAGCAGTGTGGGACTTTCCCCAAGATCCAAAAGGTTCGGTTGGCTGATCTTTGTCAGTCACAACAAGGGCGCCCCGTCCAGGTTATTTTAGGCACCAAAAGCCCAAAACCACAATTCCTACAAGTTTTAGCCCCCACCAAGCCCCTGTAGGCAGGCTCCATTTTAGAGTCCAAAATGTACTGATGGGCCCATTTCAGCAGTCCAGCACCAAGATGATGGAAACAAACAGAACTGTCCATGCTGCAAAGAAGGCAGGTTAGAACAAACTGCAATATTATTACTACTCTAACAAATGATCAGCAAACAAGTACATCTTCTAACAGAGCTCCCTCTCAGATTAATTATGACTGCAATCCAGGCAGCTCTTAAAGAGACAGTACACAGAGGCTATACAGGCACTCTCTGGCAATACATTTAAACTGCTAATACGCAGAACACCAGCCTGGCAGTGAGCATTTAGGCAAGCTCAAGGAAGACTTTTTGGGAACCGCCATTTGTAGGGGGGTTACATACAGATCACTGATGTGGCCACACCTGAGGTGTAGTGTGCAGTACTGGTGTCCACTGGAAGAAAGACATTAACCTGCGGGAGGTGGTCCAGAGGAGGGTGATTAAGATGGTTAAAGGTCAATAGGGCAGGACATGCGAGGGAGAGGCTAGAGGACCCAGACATGTACTCCCTGGGGAGGGCAAGGCTGAGACCTTTAAATATTTGAAGGGTATTAACAAGGTGAGCAATGGCAGCCTCTTTAGTCTCAGTGACATCAAAACTACGAGGGGACATTGCCTTAAGCTAGAGGGGGGGAGGTTCTGGAGAGAGTTCAGGAGGCATTTCTTCATGGAGAGGGTCGGTGCATGGTGGAACAAGTTCCCTGAGGAGGTGGTATCACTAGAAACAGTGGAGGGCTTCAAAAGGATGTGGGACAGGGTGATGGTCAGGGTCAGGGTGAAATGGGGGAGTGGGCAGAAAGGTGGGGGTAGCAGTTGGGGAGGGGGGCAGAGTCCTTTGTTGCCGCTTGGGACCCTACAGCATGAGCAGATTCAATAGACCACTAGGCCTTATTCTGCTGGCTCTTTTTGTATGTTCATAAGGACTGGCTGAGTCAGGAGTCCTGCAGAGGCTGAACACTCCGACTCCAGGGGGACGGGGCAGGTATTGTCCTTCTGATAGCACCTCCTATGGCAGTAACTGGGAAGTCACTGATGATTTACAGTAGGTGACCACCTGTCATCAGCTGTTCCTCAAAACACAGGAGTCATTTTTAGGGCAGCCTTCAATCACCATTCGTGGGAAGACCTGAGAAGAATACAATTGCACAGCCTCCCACACACGTGGACTATGGCCACATCCTGCAGTTCCCATCCACCTAACAGCCTGTGGCTGCCCCAATATCCCCCCCCATTATCCTCATTAGTTGGTTTCAAATCCTAGCTGGCTGAAAAGCACTCAGGCTGAAACTGTTCCACCACGGGGGATTGTGGGGATCTGGATTAGTGTCCCAGGGGGCTACAGCAGAGGCAGAGGGGAGATGGAACAGTTGAAAAAGATCCATGAGAGGGTAAGGTAAGAAGCTATACAATGAACAGTGGGGAGAGGGGGGCAGTGATAAAAAAAATTGGTAACTGCAGATTTATTAAACTACGGTGGTAGCAAAGCAGAAAGGCTGCAGTTCTGAGGCTCTCTCTGGGACCTTAGATGTATGGTGAATCGGTCGCTGTAGCCCGCCTACACACCGGCCCGTGAACAGAATCTGCGGGCTGATTATCTGGCAATCGGATATTGCTCGCATAAAAATAGCAGCCAGCCTGCAGCTCTGTGAAGAAGGCCGTGACCTCCTTTCAGACGCCCACTCACCGGTTATTAATACCTTTTACTCAGAATTGTTATAAATGGATGCAGGTCTGATGCCACAAGTGCAGGTTCACAGCAGCAAGCTAAATCAGTGTGTGTGTGTGTGTGTATACGTGTGTACAGTATATGTGATGCTCAGGGTTTGTCATTTTATATATTGAGGTACGTGTTACAGAGAGACAGATTACTATAGCCCAAAAAGCAGTTGAGAGCTGCAGTACTGTAGACTTATATCCGGAGAAGCATGTGGTGAGGCACTTTATACAGAGACTACAACTCTAACTATATTAAACACATACACATGCCCACGCATATACGTGTAAGGCCCCTGCAAAAGCAGGGCTTATATTCCCACTGTTTAGGCATCCTTTTCCCCCTCCTACCCCCCCCAAGCTAGGAAATGGACTTAGTGCTCTGGATGCTTCAAGGTGGCAGCAGAGGGCAAAAATAGGGTACATAATGGAGCTGACAGGAAGTTTCATGGCCTTTCCAACCCGGGCAGTAGGCCCGGGGAGGCTGGAGAGTAGAACTAGGACCAGGACAGGTGGGCAAAATGAGGGAGCTCAGCAGTCCAGGTGGCCAGTGGGGAATCCCCCCCAAAATAAGGTGCAGTCAGGACAGTTTAATGTGCCATGGCCAACGAGGAGTAGGGGTGTGAGCTCCAGGGGATACAGGTAGCCAGGTTCTGCGTCACTGGGGGCTAGGGCATTAGGGAGGCTTTAGCAACCCCAGCCAATAGATGTAGGAGCCTTTAGGAAGCCCAAAAGGTATGTTTTCCCAGGTTACCAGGGCTGGGATGGCTGTGGCAGGGTCCTCTCAGGAGGGGAACCAGTGGCAGAGGTTCCCCTCGTACCCAGTGTGGCAGGATGGCCTGGAGCATCGAGGGAGCTGGGGAGCATTTCACCCATTGAGGGGCCTTATTGGTGGGACAGGTCTCGGGGCACTGGTCCAGTAAGATTGGGTGGGCTGTGGACCCAAAGGATTGGTAGGCCTTGGAGGGTGGTCCCCATGCTGGTGCTTAACTCATGCCCAGGAACCATTGTGAGGGATATGGGCCAGGCAGGGACTCCACATAGGAAGGAGGCGGTGAACAACCCTGAAGTGGAGTGGGGGCCACGAAGGTCTGAGGCGGAGGCAAGAGACCAGAGAAGTGGCCTCAGCCTATATTTCAGAACCAGCCTTTGGAAGGAGAGTTGAGGGGTGGGTCGTCAGGAAAAATCCTGGATGCCCTGTGGTTTAGGCCATTTGCACAGGGGTCCAGGTTGGGGAGGCAGATCACCTTCCCGCACTGGAGAAAGGGGGGATGACCAGTGCCATAGGAAACAGGGACCCATAGGAAAAACAAGTAAAAGGAAGGTTTGGCTTACTGGATCCTTATATGCCAGGAGATTGCAGGGATTCCGGTTCTTGGGTAGAACACCCAGGAGTGAGAGGGTAAAAAAACGAGTGTCCTTCTGGTGTCTACTGTGGTTCTCAATCAATCAATCATTCAATCAATCAATCAATCCTTTATTTAGCCAGATGAAACACCATTGAGATGTACTCATTTACAAGGTGGACCAGCATACGGTCACAGTAATACATTTGCTGTTTAACAGGTCCAGCCATTGTGTACAAAGTTTGTAGCCTCATGGAGCTGATTAATTACTTTCTGTGAAGAAATGGTGACCCTGTATAGCTGAAATCATTTGCCATGCAGGTGAAACTAGTCAGTTGGGGAGAAACTGTGGTTTGTGCTTTATTGTGAATGTAGAGAGGGAATTAATGAAATGAAGTATTTTGTTTCCCTCTCTTACTTGTCATATTAATTTTGTCACGAGTTATGCTCCAGGGGCAGGGTCCCACCTCTGGGGGCTGCAGGGGCCCCATCAGGACCTCCATGAACAAGCGGGAGGTCTAGGTCCATTTGGTCGGCTTGGGGAGTGAATCCATTTCTGAGAAAGAGGAGGTAATACAAAAACCGTGAAGACATCAGCAGGTAAGGACCATCAGAATGCTCTTCTCTTCCTGCCTGGAATATCTGCAATGTTTTAAAGTATGCCCTTAGACGGAGCAGGAAGGGGGGAGGATTACATACAGTTATGCACACATGCACGCACATACATGCATACACTTATGCTTCAGTACACATATATGCATTCAAACATATGTGTGTGCGTGCACATACATGTTCACAAATTCTTTTTGGTGAATTCTTTTTACTTCCAGAGCACTCAGATTAGGTCCTCTTTCAGTTTACTGCAGGGACACCCCTCCCATCCACTGGAACTCCGCTGACCAGATCTTATGTGTAACCCCCCTACAAATGGGGGTCACTAAAAAGCCTTCCAATTTAAAATAATTTAGTGAGAGTGCCTAATGCCTCCATATACTGTCGCTTTAAGAGCTGCCAATCTGCAGTATAATTAATTTGAATTGGGGGGACTGTGTGTTTCCTGGCTCGAGTCCTGCCTGGGCCACTGAGCAGATCGCTCCATTCTGCAGTCGCTATATGCGAAGGGGGAGCACTTTCAAAAGATGTAATTATCTGCTGGGAATCTGTTAGAGTGATAATGACAGTACAGTTTGCCTAACCTGCCTTTCCTGCAGCTGGGACTCTGTGTGTTCTGCCCACTCCATTTCAGATCTGA
The DNA here is from genome assembly GCA_016271365.2 of Neoceratodus forsteri. Taxonomy (NCBI): domain Eukaryota; kingdom Metazoa; phylum Chordata; order Ceratodontiformes; family Ceratodontidae; genus Neoceratodus; species Neoceratodus forsteri. Next base: position 116,383,400 of record JADMNL010000031.1, read on the forward strand.
ACTGCCTAATAGGTCCAATTAATGTGGAGGGCTCCTTAAAATGGAGCCTGCTGGTAAATCAGCACTTGGACTCTCAAATGGAGCCAGCCACATGGGGGTTGTATGGAGAGAGCCTCTGGAAAATGTAGTTTGGACCGTGGTGCCTTTTTTTGCCAATAGAGGGAGCCTGTTGTGACTGACAAGGAGAATCAGCCAACTGCAGCCTTTTGGATTTGGAGGAAAGGCCTGGACTGTCTGCTGGGAAAGTCAGTCTGAGCATGGAGCTGGAAGAGCGAGCAGCTTGTTGAGCTGCTGCCCATGGGGCAGCATGGGAACCGTGCGGGAGGCCTGAAAGGGGCCTGTCTTTCGTCAGCTCTCCTGAGGGGAGAGAAAAGGACTGTGTTTTCTTGGATCAAGTATCTGAACATGGGTGAAAAAGGAAAGCAGTCGTTGTGGCCTAGATATTGGCAACCAAGTGTTCAGACAGAGATTCTGAAGTGGAAACCTTGATTTTCAGACAGAGATTCTGAAGAGGAACCTTGATGCTGAAGTGCCCTGAGGTTTGGGGCAGAAGAAAACTGTGTTTGAAGTTGGAAGCTGAGGGGAACTGCCCTGAGTAAGTTCGTGCAGCCGTTGTGCACAGTAGATTCACGCGGGAAGCACGTGTGAGACCATAAAGTTGGCCTGCATTCATTAGTGAGTAATTATTCAGACAGCGATTCCAAGCTTTCAGAGTGAGAGAAGAAGCAGAAGTCATTTTGGGACCAGACTTAACCTGAAGAAGACTGAAAGTGTGCAGAATTGCGATCGGCCTGTCAGGACTCTGTGGTCTGGTACAGTAAGTGACCTTTACGTATAAATGTGTGAGTGTAACCCCCCTGCAAATGGGGGTTCCCAAAAGACTTCCAGGAGCTTGCTTGAATGCTCCAAGCCTGAATGGTGTTTGGCATTTAAGCCATTTATCAGTGAGTGTTTTTAGAACCTCTGGTACTGTCTCTTTAAGAGCTGTCTGCTTGCAGACATAATTAGTTTGTATGGGGGACTGTGTGTTTCTTTGATTGAGTACCACTCAAGCTGCTGCCAATTCACTTCATTTTGCAGTCACTAGGAGTGCAAAGGAACCTATCTGACAGATGTAACTGTTTGCCATAAATTATTTAGAGTAATAATGAAATTACAGTTTGTCTAACCTGCTTTCTTTGCAGTCAGAACTGTGTCTGCTAGTTCCCCATTCTAGTTTTGAACTGCTGAACTGGACCAATCAGTGTGGGGTAAGCTAGCTCTAAAATGGTGCCTTGGACGAATCAGAACTTGGACTCAGAATCTGAGCCAGCCACAAGAGGATTGTATGGGCAGGACTTGGGAGATGTAGTTTAGACTTCAGCACCTTTTGGACCAACAGCAGCAGTCTATTGTGAGTGACAGCCAATCCAGTCAAGAACTGGGAGGAACTCAAAGGAAGTGCCCGGTTTTGTCGGTTGGAGTTTCAGTTGAGCTTTGGCAGTGAAGAAGGAAGGAGCCCTGTGCTTTTCAGTGTGCAGTTTTAGTCAAAAACGTGTGTAAGGCCCAGAGTTCCGTCTGCAGCTTGTTAGGACTGAACTGCTCCTGTGAAAAGAATCAAAGGATCTCTGAAGAGTAGAAACCAGGCTCACCCTGTAGAAGACTGGAGGAATTGCTGAAAATTACACTCGATCAGTCAGGAACTGAATCTGCTGTGTGTTCTCCGGTATTGTGCAGTAATTGCGATCGGATACAGATGCAGCCTGCCTGGTATAGTGCTTTCTTTTATATGGATGTGTGAAGAGGTTTGTGCACCTCAAGTGAGCCCTGCTGACATTGAAGGACCCTATCTTATTTGGAGGTCGTGAGTACTAATTCAGGGTCGCTCCCTGTTGAATTGCCACATTAAATCCAAATGGAATTACTGTACTGCTGACTGTTTAATTCTCTTTTTCTCTGTGTGAAAGGGCCCCTACCAGCTGCCACGGTTTGGACTAGCCACTAGGGCTTGGGTACCCAGGGACAGTAACTGATAGGGATAGGCCTGTGCACAGAGCCATAGGTAATTATTAGTGTGATAAGCTAATTAACCTGATTTCCCTGTCCTTGTTATATCCCCTAAATAAATCAGAGCTGCTTGTTTCAGCAAAGTTATACTGCCTGAGGTATTTGTCTATGTTAAAGTACTGTACTGTGATTGTTGCACTGTATCTCATTTCACAGGAGGTCCCAGTGCCGGAACCAGACCTTGGGGTAAGTATACTGTGAAGGTAATTCTGATATATTGTGTGACTACTAGTGGGAAGAAAGGGGTTGCAGTGTCCCAGAGGGCTGTACTGCTAGTTTAACTATTGCAAACCCTGACCCTGGGTGGGAGGCACCCGCCGATCCAGGCCCTCAACCTGTTATTGGGTGGTAAATAGTCAGGTAGCCCTGGATAGCGTTATCTAGGTTACATCTGGAGGCTCACTGGGATTGTGTCCCAGTGCATATTTACAACCACTGTCAGAAAACAGGGCTGTGCACGGCTGCGGAGTGGTGTACTGGGAGATCGACACCCCAAAATGCTATGCTTATCCTGGACATCCCCTGGGTATCAATACGGACACTGTGCAGGAGTACTTTCCAAGGTGGAAGGTTTAAAACTCCTGTGGTGGTGGGTCGCATGCTAATCTGCTCACCCACACTTTCCGGCCCTAGTAGGTTTAAGGATCCATAGATAGCTCCAAAGTGCCACAGACCATTACCCCAGAGGAGCCCTCACTGCTTGGAGTGATAACTAAGGACAGTAAAGACCGGGGGAATCAGCCCCCACCACTATCTGAAACTTTTGAGGAGAAATTTGCTGAATAGTTTGGAGAGGGAAAACTGTGGGAGGACTTGAAGGAAACTATTCTTGCCACCTGGGGTGTTCCTCCCCAACACCTCTCCTGCTCCAGTGCCCGTAATGGTGGCTGAACCAATGCAGACTCCTATTTCTGCACCTGCTATTAGTCACGACTCTTACCAAGGTTGAGGATCTTCTCTGGCACCTCCCACCCCAAGGGAGGATGACTGGGAGACCTGGATAGACTATGTTGCCCTCAAGTGCTAGAATGGCAATGCTCTGAAGGCTAAAAGCTAAAGAGGGTTAGTGAGAGCCCGAGGTCCTGCCCCGGCTACCATCCGTGCTAAATGGGCCAGTAACCTGTAGCGACTGCACAGGCCTATCTTGAGGCCTTGGAGAATGTGTATGGGGCCCAGATTCTGATGAGGACCTATGGTGGAGAGTAAGAAATGCACAACAGTACCAAGGGAGTTGTTGTCTGTGTATGTCTCGGCTGGAAAAATTGTTGCAAGAATGCCTCAGAAAGGTAGTTTGCCAGCGATTGAACTGGACCAACCAGACTGGACAGAACCTTAAGTCTGCCCTTCTCAGAACTGCTGTTGCTTCAGTTACGCCTGGCAAATCGACTTGAATCCCCACCTCCCATGATGAGTTAATGAGAGAAATTGAGGAGTTGAGAAAGGCGACCTCGGGAGGTACCTGCACCAACAGCTGTGGCTACGACCCAGTGACTGAGGTGACCCATCAAGTGAAGTTCAGGGGCAGAGGTTGACAGTCAATGAGTGCTCTGACAAGGAAAAGATATGCCACAATGGGGCGAACTGTTGAGAGAGAATCCGGGAATTCAAAAACAGTCCTTTATGAAGGCCACGCCTGCAAGTGCAGGCCTGACCTATATCCGACTGCATCTGCTATGGGGTGAGTACCACCATGTATCTCCTGCTGATAACAGCTCCAAACTCAATTCCTTGACCATGGAAGTGGAGAAACTGACAGAGATGTCTCCAAATGTGCTTATCACCGCAGACAGAGATGGCACCCAGGTTTCCAGTTAGTAATACCCGCCCTGGCTCCCAGTGTGGCCCTCGGCCAGCTCAAACTCCAGAAAGTATGTTTTGCTATAATTGTGGGAAAGATGGGCACATGAAAAGGGAATGCCAGTCCCAAAAGACACTGACAAAGTTGCATATAGGCTACAAGGGAGCTTGGAGAAGAAATCAGTGGTTAAGAGGTGCACGACATGATCCCAGTGAGGGCACCAAAAATGCTAATTCCACGTCCCTTGTGGCAAGGTAGTTGCCCAGGCCCCCACTACCGCCTCTCAGACTGGTCCAGAATAGTGGGTCCCTCCATGGAGACCACTGTAAAGGTGAATGGAGTGTCTACAAGAGCTGTATTAGACAGTGGCTCCCAAGTGACAATTATGTTCCAGGATTGGTATCAGAAGCATTTGTCAGACGTACCCTTACAACCATTAGAAGGACTGCATGTATGAGGGGTTAAGGCAAGAAGGCCCTACCCCTATTCGAGATATATCCGAATTTGGCTGTCTTTCCCACCCTCCTTGGCTGGAGTGGCCAATAAGTAGAGACCCTAGCCTTGGTGTGTCCCCCACTGGACTGTATGATGGTGTCCCTTTGTTGATTGGAACAAATGCTCCATATGTTCGGAAGGCTGGCACAGTTGTGTTATGAAAAACAGGGTCAAAGACTAGTAGAGCTTTAAGAGTTCCGGCTTTAATTAAGAAGGCCTATGAGGCACAGAGAGATGCTGAAAAAACAGAACCAGAGGAACCGTCGGAATTGTATGGAAGAAGGATCCTGAGTCTCTGATCCTGGCGCCAAATGCCCAGTGTACCTTACAGGGAGGTCCGTGATCAGAAAGGATGTTAAGAATAAAATATTAATGTTGGATGCACCAGGCGATGGAAAATTGCCAGAGGGACTGCTGGTCAAGCCTAGTATTTTGCCCGCTAGAGCCCATGCTTATGCCAGAAGGGTAATGGTCCAAGTTCATAATGTGTCTGAAAGAGACATTCGAGTAAACAGAGGTTGCATCCTGGCTAATGTGCATTGTGCAGACACTGCAGTGCTACCCAGCAGCAAGAGTTCAAGGAAGAATGACAGAGTAACGCCTGACTTGTTTGATTTGGCGACTCCCGCTGCCAGCTGAATGGAAAGTGAGGATCAGTGAGAAGCTTGCCCAGAGAGACCAGGTGTTTTCTTTAAAGAAATGGGATGTAGGATGTGCAGGAGCTGAGCACAATATCCGCTGCATGACGAAAGACCATTTCGTGAGAGGTCTCGACGCCTGGCACCTGCTGACATAGATGATGTGAGACGGCATCTGCAAGAGATGTTAGCTGCTGGTGTAATACAAGAATCCAGAAGCCCTTATGCTTCCCCCATTGTGGTAGTGAGGAAAAGAATGGAACAGTAAGGATGTGTGTGGATTATCGCACCTTAAACCGTGGGACTATCCTGATCAGTACACAATGCCCCGCATTCAGGATGCTTTGGACTGCCTAAACGGGAGCAAGTGGTTCTCTGTGCTGGATCTCCGAGGGTACTACCAGATCCCGATGGCCCCAGAGGACCATGAGAAGATGGCCTTTATCTGTCTTGGCTTCTATGAATTCATGAGGATGCCTCAAGGATTTCAGTGCCCCAGACACTTTTCAACGATTGATGGAGGTGCAGTGGGGACATGAACTTACTAGAGTGCCTGGTATACCTAGATGATGTTATTGTGTTTGGCAGCTCACTGGAGGAACATGAGAGCAGATTATTTAAGGTATTGGACCGACTGGAGGACTTTGGCCTTAAACTGTCCATTGATAAGTGTCAATTCTTTCAAACATCAGTAAAGTATGTGGGACACATAGTATCCACCGAGGAATAGAGACCCAGCCAAGTAAAGTTGAGGCCTTGACCACCTGGCCACAGCCCAAAAATCTAAAAAGAACTGCAAAGATTCCTGGATTCTGTGGTTATTATCGGCGCTCATCAAGGACTATTCAAGAGTGATCCGCCTTTACTTAACCTTACTCAGGGTATCCCCAACCCACAAAAATACCAAAAGTCAGCGTCCTCAAGACTGAAAGAGTGTATTTTCATCCGAGTGAAGTATTTGGGGCCGCTGGACTCCTGATAGTGAGACTGCTTTTCATGAGATCATATATCAACTTACCCATGCTCCAGTGCTGGCCTATGCCGATCCAAGAAAACCTTCGTCCTGCACACTGATGCTAGCTTGCAAGGGTTGGGGGCTGTGTTGTACCAAGAGCACGAGAATGGCCTGAGACCAGTGGCTTTGCCAGTAGAAGCCTGACCCCATCCGAAAAGAACTATCCTGTACATAAGTTAGAGTTCCTAGCTTTGAAGTGGGCTATTGTTGACCAATTCCATGAGTACTTGTATGGGGCTAAAATACTAGTAAAAACTGACAATAATCCTTTGACCTATGTGCAGACCTCAGCTAAGTTGGATGCCACTGGCCATAGGTGGCTTTCTGCATTATCTACATATGACTATGCTCTCGAATACCGAGCAGGTCTGAACCACATAGATGCTGATGCTCTCTCCCGGAGGCCTGTTCCCCAGAATGATTGGGTCCGATTGGCAGAACCTGACATTCGGGCACTCTGCCGGAAGTTTGACAGGGAGGAACAAATGTCCACGGACGCAGTGGACTGCATGGTGGATTGCTTGGGAGCCTCTGAGAATTGCATACCTGCTGCTTATTGCCACTTTTCTGCAATAGACATTGGTGCACTGCCTCAGCTGGACAATGACAGTATTCGGCGAGCTCAATCCTGCGATCCCATGATCAAAGCAGCTTTAGAAGCCCTCTATGCAGGAAAAGATGTGTCCAAATTACGCTCCACTGATTTGAGAACTGCACTGTTATACAAAGAAGGTCCTAAGTTGAAACTGATCAATAAACTGTTATACAGAGAAACAGTAGACAGAGGGGACAAGTAGACAAACAACAACTAGTGCTGCCACTGCCTTCGAGACTCAGTACACTGCGGTCCTTGCACAACCACATGGGGCACCTTGGTATAGACAGAACACTTGACTTGGTGAGATCCAGATTCTATTGGCCTAAGATGGGGGCTGATGTGGAGCAACACATTCGAACTTGTAGTCGCTGCTTACAGAGGAAAGCTTTGCCCAGAGGGCTGCCCCTTGTTAACATCACCACCAGTGCACCCATGGAGCTGGTCTGTATTGATTTTCTGAGTTTGGAGTCAGATCAAAGAAATATCAGTAATGTGCTGGTGGTCACTGACCATTTCACGAGATATGCCCAAGCTTTCCCACCAAAGACCAGAAAGCATCCACTGTGGCCAAAGTACTTGTAGAAACTTTTTGTTCACTATGGGGCTCCACAAAGAATCATTCTGATCAGGAGAGACTTTGAGAGTCGTCTGATCAAGAGATGCTTTCTCTGTGGGAGTCCGAAGTCCAGAACCACTCCTTACCACCCCAGGGGACCCACAGCCTGAACGCTTTCAACCGCACTTTGCTAGATATAGGCACCCTGCACCCAAAGGACAAGCCTAGATGGAGCCAACAAATTAGCACCCTGGTACATGCTTATAACTGCACCAAAAGTGATGCCACTGGATTCTCCCCACGCCTGATGTTTGGAAGAGAAGCTCGACTACCAGTAGATGTGTGTTTTGGGGTCTCTCCTGATGGGGTTCAAGCTGACAACTATTTACAGTATGTGCAAAAGTTAAAGGCCCAGCTAACTCATGCGTACCAACTGGCTCAAACCATGGCTGCCAAAAGAAATCTGGCCAACAAAGAAAGGTATGATAAAAAGGTGAAAGCACAGGAACTCCAGGAGGGAGATCGGGTATTGCTAAGAAATCTGGGACTGCATGGCAAGCACAAGATTGCTGACAGATGGCACCATCTCCCTCACATTGTAGTGGGCAAACTAGATGATCTGCCAGTGTACAAAGTAAGGCCTGAGAATAATTCAAAAGATGTAAAAACAATGCATAGAAATCATTTACTGCCCATTGGACAAATCTTAATTGAGTCTGAGCCCCCTAGAAGATGCCCCCCTCTGGACCAGTGACTAGAGCTGCTGCTAAGAAAAGATCAAGAAAGTCTGCACCTCCAGAAGCAAAGTTAAAGTGTTCCCCTCCACAAGTCCCAGTTGAGCATGACTGTCAGTCCATATCGGAAGAAAGTGAGAGTGACTTTGAATACTATCCTTCTTATGAACTGAGTCAATTGTTTCGGGGCAATCCCCTAGTCAATACTGGAGATGAAGCTGGGCCTTCTGGACTGTCTAAGCCCCCAGCTTCATCCCTGGAGCCAATGCTCCCAGAAAGTGAAGTGCAAAGCATCAGATCAGATGAAATGGAATCATTGTGCATGGTTGAACTGTTTGAGCTTTCAGGGAGGAAATGATAGATTGGGGCAGACTGGTGATACACCTGAACAAGAAGAGTATTTTGAGTGCCCTGACAGTCCACTGCCAGTGTCCGAAAGCTCTCCATGCGAGCCAAATGTTGTGGACTCAGAAACTGTAACTCCTGGAGCTGAAAGTGCCCCAAGTTCTAGCCTCTCTACCCCATGGAGACTCCCTGACAAGTGAGGACAATGCTGAAAATGAGGCTCAGAGTGCAGAGACTATAACAGTTCCCCTAGAAAGACTGGTCGAGCTGTAAAGCCTGTGGTGCACCTCAGTTATGATTCACTTGGGAGGCCTGTGGACTTGCCTCTCAATGTTGTCCATAAAGAGTGTATGTGTCCCGAGCTCATTGCCCAAACTGAGCATCAGTGCTAACTCAAGTTACTTGTGTTGCCCTCTAAGTATGGTGCTGCCCCATCCAGCCCCAAGGTAACTGATAGGAAGGGCCCCTCTCTTCAGGTTTCATGTACAAGAGGTAATAACTTGAGTTATGGTACAATGTGTATGTAATACTGTGTAAAGAGTGACGTGACTGCAATGTTTCAGAAATGTGTTCTTGGTAAAATGATATATTGACTGATGATTACATGTGCGAAGCCTAATGCAAATGTATATGGTTGCAGTTGAAACTTATGGGTACTTGCTTGACGCGACGTCAAGCTTTCCCAAACCAGGAAGGTGTAACCCCTGCAAATGGGGGTTCCAAAAGACTTCCAGGAGCTTGCTTGAATGCTCCAAGCCTGAATGGTGTTTGGCATTTAAGCCATTTATCAGTGAGTGTTTTTAGAACCTCTGGTACTGTCTCTTTAAGAGCTGTCTGCTTGCAGACATAATTAGTTTGTATGGGGGACTGTTTGTTTCTTTGATTGAGTACCACTCAAGCTGCTGCCAATTCACTTCATTTTTGCAGTCACTAGGAGTGCAAAGGAACCTATCTGACAGATGTAACTGTTTGCCATAAATTATTTAGGTAATAATGAAATTACAGTTTGTCTAACCTGCTTTCTTTGCAGTCAGAACTGTGTCTGCTAGTTCCCCATTCTAGTTTTGAACTGCTGAACTGGACCAATCAGTGTGGGTAAGCTAGCTCTAAAATGGTGCCTTGGACGAATCAGAACTTGGACTCATAATCTGAGCCAGCCACAAGAGGATTGTATGGGCAGTGACTCTGGGAGATGTAGTTTAGACTTCAGCACCTTTTGGACCAACAGCAGCAGTCTATTGTGAGTGACAGCCAATCCAGTCAAGAACTGGGAGGAACTCAAAGGAAGTGCCAGTTTTGTCGGTTGGAGTTTCAGTTGAGCTTTGGCAGTGAAGAAGAAGGAGCCCTGTGCTTTTCAGTGTGCAGTTTTAGTCAAAAACGTGTGTAAGGCCCAGAGTTCGGTCTGCAGCTTGTTAGGACTGAATCCGTCCTGAAAAGAATCAAAGGATCTCTGAAGAGTAGAAACCAGGCTCACCCTGTGAGAGACTGGAGGAATTGCTGAAAATTACACTCGGTCTGTCAGGAACTGAATCTGCTGTGTGTTCTCCGGGTATTGTGCAGTAATTGCGATCGGGATACAGATGCAGCCTGCCTGGTATAGTGCTTTCTTTTATATGGATGTGGAAGAGGTTTGTGCACCTCAAGTGAGCCCTGCTGACATTGAAGGACCCTATCTTATTTGGAGGTCGTGAGTACTAATTCAGGTCGCCCCTGTTGAATTGCCACATTAAATCCAAATGGAATTACTGTACTGCTGACTGTTTAATTCTCTTTTCTCTGTGTGAAAGGGCCTACCAGCTGCCACGGTTTGGACTAGCCACTAGGCTTGGGTACCCAGGGACAGTAACTGATAGGGATAGGCCTGTGCACAGAGCCATAGGTAGATTATTAAAGTGATAAGCTAATTAACCTGATTTCCCCTGTCCTTGTTATATCCCCTAAATAAATCAGAGCTGCTTGTTTCAGCAAAGTTATACTGCCTGAGTGTATTTGTCTATGTTAAGTACTGTACTGTGATTGTTGCACTGTATCTCATTTTAGCAGAGGTCCCAGTGCGGAACCAGACCTGGGGGTAAGTGTATACTGTGAAGGTAATTCTGATATATTGTGTGGGCCACTAGTGGGAAGAAAGGGGTTGCAGTGTCCCAGAGGGCTGTGACCAAGTTAGTTTAACTATTGCAAACCCTGACCTCTGGGTGGAGGCACCCGCCATTGGATCCAGGCCCCTCAACCTGTTAGTGGCAAATCAGGCAGGGGTAGTAGCCCCTGGGATAGCGCCATCTAGGGGTTACATGAGTGCTTGTGGGGACTGAGCGCTGAGTAATTCCCCATGTTGTGAACTGTGTGCTGTGCTGGGAGTGTGATTCCCTAGCAGGGTTCGATCTGAATCCGCATTTAAGTCAGAGAAGAATGGCTTGGTAGCCAGGCTCAATCTCCTGAGGTGACCAGCTGCTTGCCTGGTAGTGTTTTGTGTACATATAAATTATGCAGTGAGCTGGAAGTCGCAGCCAGTATCTCTTGGACTACATCTGCCTGTGACTGAAGTATATGGGATGCTTGGTGAAAGTGTTGTTGCCAGTTTACTCTGGATGGATGACTTTTGGTATATAAAGTACTGGATGTGACCGTATTTGAATTGCATACAGGATGCTTGACAAAAGTATCACCAGTATTGCTTTGGATGAGACTTTCAAATATTGTGCTGAATGTTCTGGATGTAAGATCCATATAGTTTGTTCTGGAATGTTCAGAAGTCTGTGAGTGCAGGCAATCCCTGCTTTGTCTGCTAAAGTGCAGGGCAATCCCTGCTGTGGTTGTAAATAGTAATTTGCTGCTTTACACAAATCTGTTTCCAAGTTGCCCCCACCCTCAAATTAATAGTCAGCTACCTCGACCAGCTGCAACTCCATCAGGCCTGCAGCATCTTGGACTGTGGTATCTGTTTAACCAGTATGGTATGAGATTGTGGGGTTTCTGCTGTGTCTGGGACTGGTACCAGTGTGGGTATTAATAATAATTGTGTTTAACATTTGATTTGTCAGCAGCTAGATAGCCAGGGCGCTGGATGTCTTAAGTCGAATGGTTAAATGTGATTTATGTCTGCCTGTTAATATGTAGCAACCCAGCTGGAGGGTTCATCAGCAAAATCCAAAATGATCTCTGTACATATGTAAATACGGTAAGATAACCTCTACTCCTCCTGTTTCCCTTTCCTAGCTCCTTTATTCCCCCGAAATAAATATCTTGTTATTGTTTGAAATCCTGTGTGAGCATATTATTAGAGAGAGTCTTTTATTCAAAATGTTGAAATGTGGGGAACTGTGTATTGGGGCATGTCTGGGGAAGGTAACCGGTCACTGTGGGTGGTGTAGCAGCTCAGGGGGCTACACCCAGTACCATCTCACCCACGTAAAGCACCCTGAGTGGGGGCACTGCGCAAAGGTTTTAAAAATGTTATAAGTTAGCGAACCCAACCCCCTTAGCCTATGTTCAGGGTAGTAGGCAGGGGTGTGACACTGGGGGGTGGTGCCACCTAGGGGTTACATATGGAACGCGAATAGCCCACAACGCACAGCCGCGCTGACCTCCTCAACTTGCCTGCTGAGGCAGGGTCTGCCAACAGCTCCTCTGCAGTCTGTCTCTCTAATCTGAACCCCCACAGCAGAAGTGACTCTGTACTCTTGTTCCCAGAGCTGGAAACGGGAGCCCAAGAGTGACATAGGGAGGGTGGAGGCAGAGCTTTACTTACCCAATCACTGCCATTTCCACCTAACTTGTCCCACCCTCTGGGAGCACACTCTCTGGGTGCTGGCAGGCCAGTTGCACTGACAGACACACACCGCCATGCCATGTGCACGCCACAGGCTCCCAACTGTACCGTCAGCTGTAGTCCCCAGGTGGCGGTACGACAGCAGGTTGCACAACCCTCCCTTCCCCAGAGGAAGAGAGTGTCCCTTCAGATGCTCACTCCTCCTTCTCCCTTCCCGGCTGACCCTCCATTGACCCAGACTCATTCCAAAACCCGGGTCACTGGCATCATGGGCGGTAGTCATTCCGCTGCACTGACAGGCCCGTGCACGTTAATGGTAGTATAAACTGAAAGCACTTCACTGCACAGCAAATCCGATGAGAAATGGAGAAAACCCAAACTGCAAATACAGAGACTCTGACAGACGAGAGCAGTCAGACAACAGTACAAAAAAAGCAAAAATAAATCATAAATATTCTAGAGTTTTAACGATGTTCTTGTAAAACCCTATAAAGAATCTAGAAACGCCTAGCACAACAGGAATATTCAGAGTCCTACTTTAAAATGTCCAGTGAGGGCGGACAAGTGGGTGTCTGTTGGAAAGGCCTTATAGTCAACCCAGGTCATTCTATCAATGAAGGGAAAGAACGACTGTCTGTGGAGCTCAGCTTCTTGCCATAAACTGGAAGATATGCAGTGCTTGATGGCAGGGACATTCAAACTCAGTTAAATGCTCACTATTTATGTAAACTGTCCAGCCGCACTTCCAATTTGTTCGTGGCTCAGTTGCCTGAGGGTGGAGATGGAGGTCTCCGAAACATCAGTACGTTGAACGTAATTTGACCACATGAATGTGGTGAGGACAACTGGGATGCTGGAAGCAGTAGAAGGAGCCAGCGACCCGAATGGGGAGCATAGTGATACAGTGTATAAATGGCTAAAGAAGCCTTCAATTGCTTCGAACACTGCACACAGACAGAAAAAGTTAGTCCAGAATCAAAATCAAAGCAGTGGCCATCTACGATGATGGAGTATAAATAGACTGGGCAATTGAGCCATGAACAAATTCAGAATCTGACCCAGAGATGGACATGTGGAGTCGGGGGAAGTGACTTTAACCCTAGCGGGTACATGACTGAAATTTATAGCTGATACAGCTTACAAGTTAGAAGACTTTTTCATTGAATCTCTTGCATTTTACAGATAAATTACTGGAGCCTATATTTATGCTTTCAGAGTGTGCTTTACAAAGCTATACCTGGGAAAACAAAAGCATAATAAGGGAAGTGCAGACGGACAGTTCACATAGTGAGCATTTAACTGAGCCAGGTCATTATATGTTGCCCCAGGAAACGTGGCAATATTTGATTCCTTAGGTCCCGTTTCATACTAGAATACATACTGTATGTCTCCCAACTATAGTCATGGAAGGCCTTAGGAGATGTGGTGCAGCACTGGGGGGATGGAGTGTGGCTGGAGGGGCAGTACTGGGTGAGCGAGGCTGGACAGTGGAAGACCCAAGGAGTGGAGGGGTGGTAGTGGGGAGGATAGAGCGTGGCTGGACAATGGGAGACCCAAGGAGCTGGAGGGGCAGCACTGGGGATGGAGTGTGGCTGGAGGGGCAGTACTGGGTGATGAGCAAGGCTGGACAGTAGGAGACCCAAGGAGTGGAAGAATGGTACTGGGGGGATAGAGCATGGCTGGACAATGGGAGACCCAAGGAGCTGGAGGGGCAGCACTGGGGATGGAGTGTGGCTGGAGGGGCAGTACTGAGTGATGAGCAAGGCTGGACAGTGGGAGACCCAAGGAGTGGAAGGGTGGTACTGGGGGAGGAAGAGCATGGCTGGACAATGGGAGACCCAAGGAGCTGGAGGGGCAGTACTGGGGGATGGTGTGGCTGGAAGGGCAGTACTGAGTGATGAGCAAGGCTGGACAGTGGGAGACCCAAGGAGTGGAGGGGTGGTACTGGGGGATAGAGCATGGCTGGACAATGGGAGACCCAAGGAGCTGGAGGGGCAGCACTGGGGGGGATGGAGTGTGGCTGGAAGGGCAGTACTGGGTGATGAGCGAGGCTGGACAGTAGGAGACCCAAGGAGTGGAAGGGTGGTACTGGGGGGGATAGAGCATGGCTGGACAATGGGAGACCCAAGGAGCTGGAGGGGTGGTAGTGGGGAGGATAGAGCGTGGCTGGACAATGGGAGACCCAAGGAGCTGGAGGGGTGGTACTGGGGAGGATAGAGCATGGCTGGACAATGGGAGACCCAAGGAGCTGGAGGGGCAGCACTGGGGGGGATGGAGTGTGGCTGGAAGGGCAGTACTGGGTGATGAGCAAGGCTGGACAGTGGGACACCCAAGGGTGGAAGGGTGGTACTGGGGGATGGCATGGCTGGACAATGGGAGACCCAAGGGCTGGAGGGGCAGCACTGGGGGATGGAGTGTGGCTGGAAGGGCAGTACTGGGTGATGAGTGAGGCTGGACAGTAGGAGACCCAAGGTGGAGGGGTGGTACTGGGGGATGAGAGAGCATGGCTGGACAATGGGAGACCCAAGGAGCTGGAGGGGCAGTACTGGGGGATGGGTGTGGCTGGAAGGGCAGTACTGGGTGATGAGCGAGGCTGGACAGTAGGGAGACCCAAGGGTGGAGGGGTGGTACTGGGGGGGATAGAGCATGGCTGGACAATGGGAGACCCAAGGAGCTGGAGGGGCAGCACTGGGGAGATGGAGCATGGCTAGAGGGGCAGTACTGGGTGATGAGCAAGGCTGGACAGTGGGACACCCAAGGAGTGGAGGGGTGGTACTGGGGAGGATAGAGCATAGCTGGACAATGGGAGACCCAAGGAGCTGGAGGGGCAGTACTGGGGGGGTGCTGGAGCATGACTGAAGAATGGTCTTCTAACAGGAAGGAAGGACCCTGTTCAAGCCACACAGGATCCCTGGCACACACAAATGAGGTGAAACACATTTCTGCATCAAGAATATGGGGAGGGGCTTTTAACACATTTTCTTAATTACTTTGAAATACTAAACAAAAAGGAGTAAATTATGCTTAAAGAAATGACTAAAGGCCGGCTCAACGGCACCACTACTGCTTGCGATGCTGATGATCCGGTTCAGAATGAACACCTGGACCATCAGAGGGCTATTCGGGAGGTAGAATGACGTCCCATGGACTGCTCTCCTCCTCGGGGGGGTCGGTAGGCACAGGCATCAACGACACCCAGTGGAGGCTGGGAGTACACTGGCCTGGATCACATAACAGGGGAGGTTACAATGGCAGATGTCTGCAGGGCATGTATTAGAGCATGCATGTGGTTGAAGCAGGATGACGTCAGGAGCCTAGCAAGTGCCACCCCAGTGCACTGCATGGTGTCAGACTCCAGATTAACATCTCGGTCTTCCCTACTTAGCCCCAGAGGAAGGAGGGAGCCCCACCGTGAGGAGCAAGCCACAGTCTCCCAGAGTTCCAGCAGTCCTGAGGATGTGGCACGGGGTGAACCCGAAAGGGGTTCAGAGCTCAGAGAGGGGTGAATCCCCGCCACTACTGCAGATGCATAAATAGATTTGATTGAAAAAAATTTAAGAGTCTGAGATTTAACAGTATTTCAAACGGGCCTTACTATCCCATCTACATGGCCCATACACCTGCCAGTAACTTTTATTATTGCTCCGATGCCAGTTCTATTATGTTCTCTCCATGCTCTATCATTTACATTCCCTTACTGTTTATAACCTTCTAGCTCTTTTTTTATTCTTTGGTAACTGGGTAAGGCCCACTGGGCACAAGGCCAGTTTACAGGAGTAACCCAGGAGCACAGGGAGGTTAAGTAGTTTGCTCAGGGCCACAATGTATTTAAGTGTAGGTTGCAGGAATCTAACCCAGGTCTGCTGGATGTACCAAGCTTGTTACCAGCCTGTGTTGATAATAACTATATTAAGTACACCGTGTTTGACCTCACTTCTCACTTGTAAAGACAGAATTTATGTAAAATTGAAGATCATAAACACTGTAATTATGTTGCCCAAGTAAACAATAATAAATGAGAGGGTGTGCAATAAGACATAGAATAATACATGAGTGGGTGTAACCAGAATTTTACACACACCTAAGATGTGGGATGTTACATAAAAGCATCCCACACTGAGGATGTGTGTAAAATTCTGGTTTTACACACACCCACCTATGTATTATTTTATTTAATTACTGGTGATAATCTTTTTCTCTTTTCAACACAATTCAGTTAGTGCAGCACTTCTGTCAGAGACACAGAGAGAGACACACACACTGCCTGTCTCTCCCTTTTGTTTTGTTTTTTGTGTTTTTTTTTTTTTACATTACAAGTGGCAACTGCATTCTGCAAAGTCGCGGTTCGTTGGCATAGCTGCTGTGTGAAAGCCGCACTCGAACAGTATGAGTGGCAGGATCAACCAGCTAGGTTTCTGTCATTTTGAAGGCAACATCAACTGGATAGATATTTAAAACATTTAAAAAGTTACTTGCCTTCACAGTGTGAGGCACAGCCTGAGTGCTGGTATGGTGTTTGGTAACAAAGCCGCCATGTTGGGTAAAATGTTCAGCCCACCCACAGAGAGACTACGTGCCAATTAACTTTCTGTGGTGGCACTTGATTGACAGCTACTGATTACAACCACCGGGCTGTAACCAAAAATATCACCGGGGCAGTTGTAACAGGAGATAAAACGGCCATTATCTGTACCTAAAAAATGATCACCAGTGATTAAAAGTAATAACACACAACAGGGCGTGCAACAACAGGGTACACATTGAGCTATAATTGCCACACTTCCAGAGTATTTGAAATAGCTTATTTCACACCTTATTGTGTGTTATTGATGTATGCCACGCCTCCTGCCTGTGTCTAGGGGCCTGATGTTAATGAGGAGCAAGGAGGGGGGACCCAACCACAGTAGACCATCCAGACAAGCAAAGGAAAGATGGCACATACCTCTGAGCACTGGCCAAGGGTTCTGCTGGTAGCATCTCTTTTTTATACTTTGTATTTTATTCATTTTACAGGTTGCACAAAATACAAGCTCAGCAAGCAAGGAACATCAAAAGTTCACAATCATTCTTCTTGTACAGTTTAGCAGTGTCCCATACTTTTTCCATAATAGGGGAGGCCCCTTTAATTTACATCATCCACCATATAAATTCGAGTGGTGCCACGGAACTGTAGCCCAAGAGCACATGGCAAAAGTTCAAAAATTAAATAGTCCACAAATGATATCCAGTCAAGCCCAAACCCCCAAGGGCAAATGGTGCCATGTATACAGCTTCATGTAATTTCTACAAACAATTTTAGTAAAACAGTCAGAACTGCTATTTCAACTCCGTAACTCAAGAGGACATCTAAATAATTTAGATACGGGCACAGTTACACCTTGAATCATCCCCATAACTGTGAAAACAAATAAATAATATTGCCCCCTTTAATTAAAAAAAAAAAACGGAGTAAGAACAAGTAGGGAATGAGAAATCCTCAGAGGGAATATTCAACACTTCCCCAACCACATTACACTTTATTAAACCTTCCCACTACAATAACAACTCAGTAGTTTGAAAGTATTCTTAGCTTAACTCTATTTAAATCAGACACACGGGTCAGAACCTAAATAGTATAATTATACAGCAGAGTGGGAAATAGTTAAGTAGGAGCAGACTGTCCTGGAAGGTCTTCTGCCTCCTCAGCTGTAGGACCATTGGCCTTCTTAGTTATAGTTGCCATCTTTGAGGCACACTTCCGTGTCCCACGGATCAGTAAAGATGTAAACCTTACAGTCATAAACAATCTGTAACTTTGCCGGAAATTGGATGGTGTGGGGAAGGTTGGACTCTCTGAGAACTGCACGAACCCCATCGAACCTCTTCCGGCGAATACGGGTTGCATAGGAGAAGTCAGGGAACATATGTACAGTCTTCCCATCCAAGGTTAGAGGGCCAAATCACTTTGCCAGGTTTAACAAGGTGTCCCGAGTCCCGGTATTATCCAGAATGACCATTAGAACCCTTGGGAGTTCCGTCGTTGGTTTACCTCTATGTGGGATCCGGTATACCCTGATAATATTAAGCTCCAAGGCAGAGATATGTGATCTAAACTGTTTAGCAAACCAGTCCTTGAGAAATAACTTAGCAGAATCCCCATCAGCACCTTCTGGTATGCCGATCAATTGTATGTTTTGGCTCCGCACTTGATTTTCTAATATTTCAAGTCGGTTATTCGTGTGTTGTCGCTCCTTAGCCCGCTGCGCCATGGCACTTTTACAGGCCTCTGAGTGATGTTTCGCCTCCTCCATGTCCCTGTGCAGTGAGACCACGGCAGTCTCCACCGTAACTAGGCGGCCTGTTGATATGTCCAGTTTCTGATTCATTGCCATAGAGGATGCCATAAGTTGTTGCATTTTCATTCCCAGTGATTGGATGGTTTCCTCAGAGTTGGCTCCCTCTGCTGCAACATTCTGTGTAGAACACGTGTAAGGGCCTGGTACCAGACATTTTCCAGTCTCTTTTCTGCCATCTCCAGACGGCTGATTTTTGTGAGTTTTGCCCATTTGGTTCCAGGAAAGTCGAGGTTTCTGTTAGTTTGTCTGAAACTCATCTTAAAGTTCAATATAAGTTAGTTTTCTAAGTTTAATAAACCTTCTTCTTGGAGCCGAAATGCAGAGCAACTTCTCAGCTCGGAGTCCACAGTGCCCCCCCCCCATAGCATCTTGAGTTCTATAGGTGTTGTGCCCCACCAAGGGGCAGACTTGAACCCGGAGTCTCAACTGGTGGGGGCACCAGGTAGCACCAGGCAGCATTTTGTCATTAAGCGGAGGCCGCATTCAGTTAAAATAAATGAGACAAATTTACTTTAAAAGCAAAAACAGCTTCCAAGAGCTGGGGACACAACTGGAGACAGGCACAGACGGTGACTAACTACCACGGCACATCACTTTGGGCCGAACTGGCCACATAGCTGGACTTTACATGGAACTGGCCACATAGCTGGATGTCACATGGAACTGGCCACATAGCTGGACTTTACATGGAACTGGCCACAAAGCTGGACATCACATGGAGCTGAGGGGCTCACAGGTTCGGGCAGCAGCAATAACCATTAGGCCGCAGATCCTTTAAATCATCCACTGCGGCCTACCCTCTTGGCAGCTCCAATTTCGGCACCGCTCAGAACAGCTCCAGACTTTCTCGGAGGATCACACAAGGCTGCAGCTTCCCTTCTCATTCCTACTCTCCTCCTGCAACTGAGGGCATGGAGCCCAGGCCCCTGGCATCCCAGAGCAGGCTCAACACGGGCTATGCCAGGGGAACTCATTGGGCCCACTACTCTCTCCCCGCAAGCTGTCTATACCAGGCAAATGGCATGCCACCTGGGTAAAAGAGGCAGGAGGGATACACCACCTCCCCGTCCCACACCACAGGCTGCCACCACTGTAGTGTCCCCACTGTCACCTGCTCGCCTTCCACCACAGAGACCAGGCCCCTACCTGCCCCAGTGTTGAGGAGCACAAGGCAGACTTCCTACATCTCCCCAAGGTCGCTGCTCCCACAATACAGACCCTGTCCCCAAATGGCCGCATACCCTGCACACCACCCCAGTTCCTGAGTGGACCACTTTGTCACCAAGTCACTGAGGCTCGAAATCCCAGACTGGGGACGAATCCCTGGCCCACTGTAAGCATGTCTGTCTCCTGTTGGCCCCCTGATCACCAGGCACCCCTGCCTAATATACCCCAGGGCCTGCAAAACTCCACCCAAAGGTGAGTACATGACCTCCCAGGCCCCAAATATGAAGAAAGATGGAGGAGAGGGTCACTATAGTAAGCCCACCCCAGGGAAGGAGGGGCTTACATTGATTACTTATTTTGCACCCTGTTGTGTGTTCTTACTTACATAAAATGAGTATTTAACAAAGAAAATATGTGAAAAGAAACCAAAACCACTGACCGTGCATCAAATAAATACATATATATATATATATATATATATACACATATACATACATACATACTCACACACAGTGGTATCCCCCAGGATAAAACCCAATTCTGCAGCACTTTGCAGTACTCTGCAGAATGCTGCAGCAGACCTACTGAATAAAGCAATGTAATTTCAATGGCAATTAGTCCCTTTTGTCATTCAGGAAAATGTGACACAGCCAGGATGAAGTGAATGCCACAGTTTCCTCCATGCCAAAAGGGACTAATTGCCATTGAAATTACATTGCTTCATTCAGTAGGTCTGCTGCAGCATACTGCAGAGTGCTTTAAAGATGGGTTTCATCCTGAGGATGCCACTGTGTGTGTGTGTGTGTGTGTGTACATATATATATATATAGTCATGCCAAAAAACTCTGTTTAATGCATCAGTTAGGGTTGTTCCACAGTGACAAAAGTGAGAAAATTCAGTGTTAGGGTTGAAAACCCTAACTGTGCATTCCCCACCACCACCACCACACACACATACATGCAAGTAGGGAAAGGACCAAGGCAACACAACCAATCACACACAATCAGCAGGAGGTGTATACCTGTATTACTGTAGGAAGTGGAGAAATCCATCTTCAGATATCATACATCACTGACAAAGCTGTTCTACAAGGTTAGTTCACATAAAGGTGAACTAAGCTGGAGTAGCGCAAACGGTGTACCTCGCTTCGTTTTCAACATATGGGTGGCGAAAGGCATCATGGGCACCGCAATGTTAGTCTCTGGCAAATTGCTCAATTCTGGAACAGTGTAACTTTGTCATCCTTGAGTATTTTAGCACAAAAGCAGGAAAAGGCACATCTGTGGGACAGGTCTTGTCAGCCTGCAAATTTCAGCCCAAAGGACCCAACCGTTTGCTTGCAGGATGATGGCAAGGATGTGCAGTCATAAGGAGCATACTTTTGCAAAATACTTTCTCAAACATGAAAGTGTTGCAAATGGAAGATACGAAAGTGTTGTATTTGCAGAAGCATATAAAGTAGTGTTCCAAAATACTGTCTCAAACACGAAAGTGTCGTATTTGCAAAAGCATGCAAAATAGTGTCACAAACACGAAAGTTTCTCAAATGCATAGTATGACACTGTTGCATTTGCAAAAGTGATTTTTCGAAAGTATTTCAGGGAATGTGCAAAATCCTCTCTTGGATCTTGCGAACCCCAAAATACCATATGTGTACTCTGTGTTGTGTTGGTGGCAGCGTGTGGCCCAGCATGCCCAGTTGTCCATTATGATATATGTTTTGCAGTGCGTGGAATGTCCGGGTTTAGAGTTAGCAATTATGTCCCGATGCCACAGCCCGATGGGAGCATGGGTGTGTGGTTTCGTGCTTTAGATAGTTGTATGTTATTCCTGTACCTGCTGCTGGTTGTGTGTCATTGGTTGTGTTGCCTTGGTCCTTCCCCTACTTGCATGTATGTGTGTGTGTGGGTGGTGGTGGTGGTGGTGGTGGTGGAGGGAATGCACAGTTAGGGTTTTCAACTCTAACACCGAATTTCCTTGCTTTTGTCGCTGTGGAACAACCCTAACCGATGCATTAAATGGATTTTTTTGACATGAATTTCCCTTCTTTTTGAGAATGTGCACTATAAATAGTGAATGGAATGTGGTGGTGGAAGTGATCCCACCATGTGATTTTTTTTTTTTGTCACTGTGCTGCGCAAAAACTGTATGACCGAGTGAAATGAAAATTGGTAAATGAAGATATGTACCATGGCACACCGTGTGTCCAGAATTGTGTGTACATCTGTTCAACGGTTGCACAGTGCCACGTGCAAACAACGTAACATACACAATTCAGCAACTGTAAGAGCCAGCAACTCGAAAATTGGCAGACTGAAAGATAAATTATAAATCTTTGTACATTCCAAATGCCAGGCAAATCATACACACAGTTCAGAAGTTATTGAAGTGTAATGAACCAAATTTTCATTCCCCAAAAGCTCTAGAGCTTTTGCCCACCATGCCCCTCAGCAATGGAACTTACTACAACTAGGTGTTCGTCAAGCACCCACACACAACGCCTTTAAAAAAAGCGCTCTGCTGATACCTAATCTCAATCAGCGGTTCCATGTGATAACCGTAATCACGGAAAGGCGATCACCGTTTCAGCAAGTGTACATTGCCGAAAATCAATTTCAGTGATGTACACTCGTGGCAAACATCAAGAGGGTGCCGGAGACTTAGGTTTTCTGTTTTTATGCAGGAGGCTGCACCTCCCACACTTTCTTACTAAAGTATTCTCAACTCCAGGGGGGTGCAAAGGGAAAAAAAAAAAAATAAATAAATAACCCCGACCCAGCGCACAAACGACGAGCATGCTCAGAACCGCACCCTCCCAACCCCAGCCTGCCACCAACCCACCACGCCACAAGGACAGCTCAGCAGCCCACCACCGCACTACACCCCAGAAACCCTTCTAGGCCCTTCCGCCCATCGCACATTGTGGTACCTACCTACCCACCCCACCCCCGTGCTTGTGTGTATACATAATGACATCCTATCGCTATATTCGCTGAACCCCCTATTCAGTCACCATCCCTGCCAGATAGCCCTGTCCACAGGCACGCTGATTGAGTCACCCTTTTTGAAAGTGCTCAATCTCCTCCCTGTCTCAAAGCTCTTAACCAGCTTCTGCCAATATACCTCTGCGATATAACTATTTCCTGCCCTGTCCCCTGCCTCACCCCCCATACATTTATCCCCTCTCTCTCAATGCCAGCTCTTATCCCCATGCCTGACCTTATCTCTGAACCTAGCATTTTCCCAAACCACAGCTGTCTCAACTTTCCTGTCCCCTGCATCATATCCCCTTGCACATCAGTAGTTATTCCATATTTTTTTAGATCTGTCTGAAATGTCTTCTTCAGGGTTATACCTGCTGTACTCTCTGAATTCTCGCTTAATGTTTCTGGTGTGTTTCCCAGCAAGTCATTTAACTTTACTGCTTTGCTCACTAGCCGAATAGTTTTGTCCTGATGCTGTGGCTGGAACTATGGCTCTGTTCCCTGCTCTCAACACCTTGTATTTTGTTTTATGCTGCACAACCAATGTACTACACCTTGTTTTTGTATCCTGATGTAACCTGCTGCTTGTTTATTTGTTTATGTATTTATTTATTTGCTTTTGTTAACCGGGTGAGCACACTAGACAGCCAAGTGCCTATTTTCAGGAGCGACCCGGGAGAGTTACAGGTAAAAACTTCATACATAAACAATTGAGGAAGCGTAAGGAATACACAGTAAAATAACAGGCAATGCAGTGTAGGCTCAAGAGCAAGGTAGGTATACATTGAACAGTTGAGGAACAGAGAAGAGTACATATACCTGTAATGGTTACCTTGTATCCTCCCGGGTCGTGCCTGAACATAGTCATCGCTATGGCTAGCGCACCTACCCGGTTAACAAAAACTAAATAAATAAATTCACTTTAGCTTGCAGCAGCTCTGCTGCAGTCTTGTGGCCTCCCCCCCCCCCAAGCTCTTGACAAATAGTTGCTTTGTCTAAATGAGGCTAGGCTGCTGTACACAATTTTAAGTAAAATAAAATGTTGCAGGATTTTATCTGAAGAATGAATATATATATATATATATATATATATATATAAAATTTTTTTTGTAGATTCTTCTTACCCTCTCAGCAGATCTCCCTTGCGTCAGCCAACCCTACCGGATTCCGAGGTCTTTCAGGGACTTCTAAATGCTTTGCGTGCTCGGGCAGATCCCCTGGAACTGGCCTGGAGGAGTCATCCCAGAGACCCCTGTAGTTTCCTCCTTTTCTACCCTTCCTAGCCCCGGAAGTGTTGACTACATATGGGTGGAGGCCTATACAAGCACCACAGCTCCAGTCACAGCTCCCTCCTCCTTCCCCTGACCTTGCACCCAAGCTCTCGAGTGTGGCACTGCCACCCAGCCTCCACTGAGAGTCAGCCAAGCACTAAGAGACCCATCTCTCCGTCCCTCCCTCCTGAGGTGGAGTGCTTGCCAGCCAGCAGCTACTCACAGTCCTCTCCCTCACCTCCCGCCGACTCAAGCTCATTCCTGAACCCGGGTCACAGCGTGGCGCGAGGTGTGGTGTCCAACGCCTCAACCCTCAGCACCACCGAGCCAGATTTTTATCTGAAGAATATTAAAGCAACAGTATAATGAAGGGGGGCCAGATTAGACTGCAACAGGCTCAAGGTGCAACAGGCAAATTTCAACAGAGAGTACTGCCCTAAATAATGCGAGAGAGAGATCTTGTTCTTAATTGGAGGATCACATGGACTAGAAACTGGGTGAGATCTCTGAACAAATGACAGCCAGAGGGTAGAGACCCCCTGAACCACGACCGGAATGGTTTCTAGGCTTTAGAGCCAAAGCAGAGAATTGTGCTGATGGCTACCAGATGGTAAGGCTTAGAGCTCCTTTGAAATAGAATGAACCTGAACAGCTTCCAGGCTTTAGAGATGAAGGGGAGAAGTGACTGATAAAATAATGTGGGTCTCTGGGTCCCAGAAAGGAACAGCGCGTAAGCTGTAAATAGGTGCTCCGGCACCACGTGTAATGTTTGCTGACCAAGGGACAGTAAAGAACACCGATGCCCCCAGATACGTGTGTCTGATCAAATCCTTTAGAGGCTGAGATAATCGTTGCCTGAGGGTAACAAGTTATTCCACAGGCCAGGACTGCATCCAGAGTCCAGACCAGCTAAACCCCTGTGGGTCACCCCTCAGCTGGACCCAGGGAAGGAGAGCTGCGTGGAGGTTGAATGATGAATGAGAGGTCAAGGAAGGAAGGAAGGGAGAGCTGGGTGTGGCAGCAGATAATTTGGCAAGTCCCCGCACTTTTAGACCTGTGGTGTTTTGGAAATACAAATGTTGATGGTGAGCACCCTTCTCTGAGAGCGATGTACCACCATCAGAAATCTCCTAGATCAGGGAGGTAACTCGCATACTAAGAGCCAGCCCCAGTTCCTTAAGTCTGTACTATAATCTCAGATTATAGTCTTTCAAGTGATACCTGGATTCTGTGGACTGGCAAGTCACAGACTGCATTCCGGATATCAGTCTTGCATTTGACTGTTGATAGCAGCTTTCTGAGGAGGGACTGGCCTGGCGGTGAAGAGGGCTGAGGCACCGCATATGCATCTTACGTCTTCCCTTGCCAGGGACTCAAGTTCAGGAACAAGCTTGGTTTGCTGGGGTGGGAGAGGATTGAGCATCTGATGGGGAGGAGAGGCATGTCAGCCCAGCCTACGACCGCCACGAGGTGCAGGCCTGGTGGTAGTGCAGTGCAGATGGCACAAACGGAGACAGCCAAGGAACATTCTGAGTGAGCGCCGCTGTGCACACACTGGACATCCTACAGCAGGAATGAGGCTTAAGAAAAAGTTGGGAGCTTAATCAAGCCTTGTCTGATCTGCCTGGGTCCACACCGCCACCCAGGACTGAGCCTTAGTCGACTCTGGATATATGTATTTGGGGAGGGATGATGGCCCTCCCCCCCAGCCCCACCATGAGGGGATATTCATGGGGGAAACTGAGGTAGGTCTTACGGGAGGCAGTGACCAGCTCCAAGGAATGGGGACAGGGCTGACCAACTGCTCCTGGACTGGGAGCATAAAGAGCTGTTATAGCAAAAAAAAAAAACTTTTCTGAGGCTTACAATCTATTTGCGCCCCCCCCCCATAAGGAAAAGAATAAAAGGTGACTAGAATAATTAGCTGACTCCTGAGCTGCTAAATGGATGTAAGTATTGGGAATGCGACAGAAGCTCTGGTTCACACCTTAATCTCATAATGTACAATGAGCCGAGAAGCCAGAAGGTCCAGGCGCAACTTTGACCCATTTGCCTACATCGATGAGCTAAAATCATCTGTACACTGGCAGAACTTTTACCTAGCCAAATCAGTCAGTATGGCATATGATATTTTTCATGAAATAGTGTCTTGTGCCATAAATATCATGTTCCCTTGGTAAAAGTCCACGTAAAGACCAGAACTTGCCATTGGTTCTCTGCTGAACTCAAGGCTACATTACTAGCGAGAGATAAACTCTAGAAAAAAGCCCACAAATCAAAAACTGCCGGGGATTGGTGCCACTTCAGGAAGGCTAGGAACTCCTGCACCAAATTGGTTAGAGAGGCTAAGGCCAACTTCTACTGTTCTGAGCTTGACTCTGCCTCGAGGTTCCCAGCTAAATTTTGGTCCACAATCAAAGAGCTGTCTAGTCATACAGCTGGAAATGTACTTCCCTCGAAAATCATCTCTGACAATGTTACTATCGATGATAGCAAGGATATTCTCCAGGCCATCAACAACCACTTTGCTACAGCAGGCCTAGCATTCGACAATTCACCAGAATCCGTGTTCTGTTCTCAGGTTAGTGCACAGGTTCCTGAACCTAGCACCACTAATGCGGTCTTTGCATTCCTTCCTGCTTCGTTGAAAGAAATCGAAGACCTCCTTCTACAGTTGGACACCAAGAAAAGCACTGGTGCTGACTCTCTCGACCCCTGCTTCTTACAGATTGCATACCACATCCTAGCTGTACCAATTGCACACCTATTTAACTTGTCCTTGTCCCAGGGGACTTTTCCACACCTATGGAAAATTGCCTACGTCATTCCTCTGTTTAAATCAGGGGATCCCTGTGACCTAAATAATTACAGGTCGATATTGCTCTTACCAATATTGTCTAAATTGCTGGAAAAAATTGTGAATGCTCAGTTGAGAACCTACATAGATAACAAGAACCTTCTAAACCCTATGCAGTCTGGTTTCAGAGCCAAGCACAATACCATTACGGCTCTTGCCAAAGTGACTGATGACTGGCAACGAGATCTGGAAAACAAAAAATTTGTATGTGCCATGTTCCTGGACCTTTGCAAGGTCTTTAACACTGTCGACCACTGCCTGCTTCTTTTCACCTTAAAAGTGATAGGTCTGGACCCGACCTCTTTGTGCTGGTTCAATAATTACCTTATAGACAGGCTTCAGAGGTCAAGACTGAAGGGGAGCTCTTTCTCCACTCAAACCAGTAAAAAGAGGCATTCCACAGGGATCCATCCTGGGGCCTCTATTGCTTGCCATTTATATAAACAATACTGATGCTGACATCAAGGAGGCCAATATTCACCTTTTCGCTGATGATACGGTGTTGTGCTTGAGCTGCCTGTGGAGATTTACAAACAGAATTCAACTTGTTGCAGAATCAGCTCCTGAATAAAAAACTCTTACTCAATGCCAAAAAAACAAAAGCTATGCTGTTCTCTCCGGCTACTCATTCAGCGAACCCTGCTATCTCTGGCTCCTTACCTCCCATAAACACTTTACAAGGAGAGAGGTTGGAATTTGTTACAAAATTCAAGTACCTAGGGGTCTGGCTAGACCACAGACTCTCCTTTGTGGAGCATGTCGAGGATCTGCTGAAAAAGTTGAGGCAGAGGCTTGGTCTCTTCCTTAGAATAAACTGCCTCTTGACCAAAGATGCCAAGATGCAGTTAGTTCAGTCCACGTTTCTATCCCTAATTGATTATGCCGATTTCATTTATAGTCAGTGTAATGCCTCCTGTCTTACTAAACTGGACACCTTATACCACAGAGCCTTGAGATTCATAACTGACCTGCCTATCACCACCCACCACTGCTCCTTATGTGCAGCTATGGGGTGGACCTCCCTTCAGTATAGAAGGAATAGAAATGCGGCTCTCTGGACTTACAGAGCTATTACCAACAAATTACCCCAATACATTTCAACTGTTTGCCATTATCGTGATGACCTTCACGCACTGAAGCTATTCTCTGCTTCTACTGAAGGTACCTAGGGCCAATACATGCTTTGGAGAGCGGCCATAGGCTTTGTGTTGCCCTCACTCTGGAACAAACTACAGAAATCTATGAAACTGATCCTCTCTGTTAGTCTTACCGCCTTCAAGACCTTGTATGCCAAGGCTGTTAAGGAGCTATGCAGCTGTTTCCAGCACGCTTGGCATGCTAGGTACCTACTGCTTACCTGCCCACTGCATCTCCACCTAACCCGGCCCCTTGATTGTCTCCACCTATACCCCCCCTTTTTTTCTGCTAATCCACTACCTTTCTTACCCTCAGACTCCTAACATATGTGTCCCCAGCCCATCTACCGTAGTACCCCTCCTAGAACAGCTGCAGTCCTGTACCCCTCTCCTCCATATAGGTCCCTTAAGTTTGTATATGTCCTGGCCAATGATATGCTGTGCTGTTTGAAAATGTTTTAATATGCTGGCTGTTTTAGAATGTTTTAATTCCCCTTCTCATACCATTCTCCCTAACCTTGTTAACCCTATACCTGAAATACTTGTTATTGCTCTGTGTATTTTTTTTCTATTTCTGTACAATTATGTCTGTTTATTATCTGTACATAAAAGTGTTATTCTTGATCTTGTGTAACGCAGGTCCACCTTGTAAATGAGCCTGTTCAATGCTGTTCACCTGCATAAAGACTTGATTGATTAAGTAATTGAAACCACTGTGAAATACTAACCAGAAAGGCAAAATACAACTACTGTAACACCAGGCAGCTGAATGTCAGTACTGACCCTCAGAAACTCTGGAACAATTTAAATTCTATCTTAGCAGAAATTGTCCTCAATCCCCTACTGTCATAATGCCCCCCTCCCACAAAAAAAAATAGGTTAACTGACTGTACAGATATTGCTAACCATTTTAATTATTTTTTTTTATTGACATGGCAAAAGATTTTTCAGTGAGTGCTGATTCTTCCAACCATGACCCCCATCGTGAGTGTGTTCTAGTGTACTTACATTTTACTGTAGGCATTTATCGACCAACACTGTTAGGAAACATTGAATGAAATCCCCAACCAAGACCGAGTGGGTCCTGAGCAAACAGACGTGAAAAGTTTCAGCATGGCTGTTGATGAACTTGTAGTCCTGAGCCAAAAGCTGTTTGAAGTAAAGTTGCAAGATTACATACTGGGCTTCACAGCCTGGTACCCTGGGGGAGCGATAGCCCTTCTGTGCCAAGATTAAAAATGTTACTATGCTGTGTAAGGTTTTGGAAGGGATCGTATCTCTGACTGAGCTGCCAGCGAGCCAATCCCTTCCCACTTCCTAGTCTGCCCGCTGCACCCCCGCGCTCCTCTGTATCGTGATGTTTAGCCAGGGAGAGCACGGGGACACATGCCATACAAGTATATGGGGCTACTTTTCTGAACGCTTTTGCACACTGGAGCCGCACTTTAGGAAAATGAAAGCACTGCTTGACCTCAATAAGTTCCTCCTAATAGGCCGGTGGCTTTCCATTCTAATGTGCAGTCTAAAAGTGTGCAAAATCGTTCAGAAAAAAGTACTCTGTATGATGCACATCCCCATGCTCTCTCCCTGGCTAAACTTAATCACGATATCAAGGCCTAGCAATGAAATGAGCAGACAGAAATGAGAAAGGATAGCTTAACTAACCTAGCAATCAGAAAGTATAATCCCTCCAAAAACTACTACAACTATAATGTATTTACTCTTGCTGGAAAAACTAATACTACCCGAAATAAACTGTCGAAGCCAATCTTAGTAAGGTGAACTTACACCTTTACTTTAAATTTTCATGATGGTATGGTTTTTTACCTGCAATCTGGAAGCAGGCCACTGTTGCACCTGTGCATAAGGTTGCTGCCTCTAACTACAGGCCCATCTCCCTACTGTCCTCCCCAGCTCCCCGTTGAAGATTCTGGAAAAACCGTCAAATATCAACTGCTGGATTACACTTCCAGGGATGATTTCTTGGCCTAGGAACTACATGGCTTTTGTAAATATCATAGTACTGATACTGCCTTGGTTAAACTGAGGATCTCCATGTGGCCCTGGACAGAGGGAAGTATGTCAGTGCAGCCTTTCTGGAACATTCTAAGGCTTTTGGTTTGGTTGATCATGACCCAATGATAAGAAAAGTTCTACAGATGGGCCTGTTGGATGAGACTGGCACATGATTCTCGGATTATTTGGGCAATAGATCGCAACAAGTATTGCCAGCTTGCCAGCACAGCAGTTTGATTTCTGCCTGCGATGTTGACAACCCAGGTTCGGATGCAAGCCCAGGAGTCAGAAGGTTGGTCGAGGGGAGGGTGGGATAGCACTCTGTGCTTAACCGACCCTGGCAGAGGCTGGGGGTCACAGTCAAGGATTTAGGTTCCAGGAGGTGTGCCAGATGTTTGTGCATTGTGCCTGCACATCATTGCATGCCACAGCTCCCAACAAAAATGGCAAAAAACATGGCTGTGGCATGGAGGACATTCTCCTCCCACACTGAGCCCCACGCAGCTGGCCAAGGCACTTTGTTACTGGATCTTCACATGGCACCATTTGGTGAGTAGCAAAGGGGGCTCCCCGATGGCTGCTCCCTGGGGGATCATCCAGGGAGCACTCCAGTGGCAGAAGGTATGTCCTGGGAGATTGGGTGAGGTGGTAGTAGTGGCGGACCAATCAGAAGCAAGTCAAAAAAAGATCACAATGAGTAAATTTTGGTGATGTGCTCTCTGAGAAACTGTCCTGTAATTCTGGGTCCCCCCAGGGCTCTATCCTTGGTCTCCTGTTGTTTAGTTTGTTCGTTAACAACATTTCTAAACCCTGTGACTGCTCCAGACCACTACCGTATGTGGATGGGCTGGTTATTTTTCTTTAGAAACCAGGATCTGTCTACCCTTGAGCAATGTCTGCACGACTTTAATAAAGCCTGCAACTGTTTTCTGTTAATAAATTAAGAACCAATGCAAAGAAAACTAAAACAATGCTGTTTGGAAGCAGGCACCGACTCAAGGACAATCCCAGTCTGTGCATCACCACACCCTCTAGGGACCCTATTGAACAGATGATGGTATTTAAATATTTGGGTGTCATTCTTGATCCGCCATTATTTTCTGCGCATATTGATACTGCGGTTGGGAAAAATTCACCAATGTGTTGGTTTACTTTTATTGGAACAAGAACAACTTCACAAAGGAGGTTAAACTGATGTTGATCCAGAGTCTAATAGACCAATTATTTACTATGGTGGGGTGGTGTATTCTGCTGCTGACAAAGTCGACCTTGAGAAAATCTCCCTGGCTTTTAATCAGACTTGTAAATTTGTGCTTGATCTCAAGCGTGATGGTCACATGTGTGATTTGTACATTAACCTACATTGGTTGCCCTTCTACCACCGAGTGCCCTTCCATCTTGCACCATTTCACAAAAAGGCTGCACTAGGACTCATGCCAATTGGCATTTAAAAATTCTATACCTTGGTAACCAACGGATACACTATGCATGCTATGTACGGTGGCATGCTCCAAACACCATTCAGCAGAAATGTCCTTGGGCCACAATCTTGCATGTGCAGAGCCACCAAAATATGGAATTCACTGCTCACTGACTTAAAAACATATGAGGTTACCAGCCCGGTGGTGCAGAGGGTTGAGGGGCTGGATGCCTTACCTCATGCCACCCTGGCGACCCAGGTTTGGAAACGAGCCAGAGTCGTCGGAGAGCTGGGAAGGGGATGGAGCACGATCAAGCAGCCATAATGGCAGCCCTCCTCTCCCAGGGAAGATTTCTATGCCCACCCCCCATAGTTCTACTGCTGTCAGGTGGAGGTCCGATGGGCAGCGTGGGTGGGCAGGGTGGCAAGTGGCAGGGAGACATGGCGTGCCGTGCCTTCACATGCATGTGTGCAACCAAGGTATGGGGGGGTGAAAACGGGGAAAAAATTGGGGCATAAAAATCTATGTAAAAAAATAACACGTGAGATCTTAGTTTTATGACAAAATGTTGCATGGGTATAACTAACCTGAGCTCATCACTTTATTTCATAGTAGTAGTACTAGCTTTATTAACAAGGTGCCCTTTCCCAAAGGCTCAGGGCACTGTACATAACAAGGGCAAATTAAAAAATATAAAATTGACAAATAAATAAAATAAATAATTTAAAATAGACAAAATCATAGATACATTTTCAATTAAAATTGGCTACAATACTAGGAGACATATTCAAACAAAAGCGTGATCCGACCAAGCATGCTCTCTGTCTATCGGGCAATGGTAGCATGTGCACGTCAAGCAGGCACCATACTGTGTGCTGTGCTACCAGTGTGCCAGGTCAAAGACTGCCCATAGGGGTAAAGCGCAGTATACCTTGGGTGGTGACATGGCCCCTATGGGAAATAATCCCAAACATGCAGATGGTCCCTTTGGGCATGCACTGTGTCAATGGTCCATTTGCATGTGGTGCATCTGCCAACTGCACCGAGCCAGGCCCTCCCCAAGTCCTAATCTCCTTGTATCAAACTCTCCAATATACCCTGGTAATCTAGCAGTCCCTCTCCAGCCCCAATGTCCTTGTATCACACTGTCAAACATTCCCTGGTGGTCCAGCAGTCCCTTCCTAGTCTCAGTCCCAACAGTGGTGAATAAAAAGCAAGCCCTGGTGGTCCCGTGGTCCTTCTAACCCTGATCCCAACAGTAATGCAAAAGAGCAAGCCCTAGTGGTCCCGTGGTCCTTCCCTAACCCTGATCCCAACAGTAATGCAAAAGAGCAAGCCCTAGTGGTCCCGTGGTCCTTCCTAACCCTGATCCCAACAGTAATGCAAAGAGCAAGCCCTAGTGGTCCCGTGGTCCTTCCCCTAACCCTGATCCCAAATAGTAATGCAAAAGAGCAAGCCCTAGTGGTCCCGTGGTCCTTCCTCAACCCTGATCCCAACAGTAATGCAAAGAGCAAGCCCTGGTGGTCCGTGGTCCTTCCCTAACCCTGATCCCAACAGTAATGCAAAAGAGCAAGCCCTGGTGGTCCCGTGGTCCTTCCCTAACCCTGATCCCAACAGTAATGCAAAGAGCAAGCCCTAGTGGTCCGTGGTCCTTCCCTAACCCTGATCCCAACAGTAATGCAAAAAGAGCAAGCCCTAGTGGTCCCGTGGTCCTTCCCTAACCCTGATCCCAACAGTAATGCAAAAGAGCAAGCCCTAGTGGTCCGTGGTCCTTCCCTAACCCTGATCCCAACAGTAATGCAAAAGAGCAAGCCCTAGTGGTCCGTGGTCCTTCCCTAACCCTGATCCCAACAGTAATGCAAAGAGCAAGCCCTAGTGGTCCCGTGGTCCTTCCCTAACCCTGATCCCAACAGTAATGCAAAAGAGCAAGCCCTAGTGGTCCCGTGGTCCTTCCCTAACCCTGATCCCAACAGTAATGCAAAAGAGCAAGCCCTAGTGGTCCGTGGTCCTTCCTAACCCTGATCCCAACAGTAATGCAAAAGAGCAAGCCCTAGTGGTCCCGTGGTCCTTCCCTAACCCTGATCCCAACAGTAATGCAAAAGAGCAAGCCCTAGTGGTCCGTGGTCCTTCCTAACCCTGATCCCAACAGTAATGCAAAGAGCAAGCCCTAGTGGTCCCGTGGTCCTTCCCTAACCCTGATCCCAACAGTAATGCAAAAGAGCAAGCCCTAGTGGTCCCGTGGTCCTTCCCTAACCCTGATCCCAACAGTAATGCAAAAAGAGCAAGCCCTGGTGGTCCCGTGGTCCTTCCCTAACCCTGATCCCAACAGTAATGCAAAAAGAGCAAGCCCTAGTGGTCCCGTGGTCCTTCCCTAACCCTGTCCCAACAGTAATGCAAAAGAGCAAGCCCTAGTGGTCCCGTGGTCCTTCCCTAACCCTGATCCCAACAGTAATGCAAAAGAGCAAGCCCTAGTGGTCCCGTGGTCCTTCCCTAACCCTGATCCCAACAGTAATGCAAAAGAGCAAGCCCTAGTGGTCCCGTGGTCCTTCCCTAACCCTGATCCCAACAGTAATGCAAAAGAGCAAGCCCTAGTGGTCCCGTGGTCCTTCCTAACCCTGATCCCAACAGTAATGCAAAAGAGCAAGCCCTAGTGGTCCCGTGGTCCTTCCCTAACCCTGATCCCAACAGTAATGCAAAGAGCAAGCCCTAGTGGTCCCGTGGTCCTTCCCTAACCCTGATCCCAACAGTAATGCAAAAGAGCAAGCCCTAGTGGTCCGTGGTCCTTCCCTAACCTGATCCCAACAGTAATGCAAAAGAGCAAGCCCTAGTGGTCCCGTGGTCCTTCCCTAACCCTGATCCCAACAGTAATGCAAAAGAGCAAGCCCTAGTGGTCCCGTGGTCCTTCCCTAACCCTGATCCCAACAGTAATGCAAAAGAGCAAGCCCTAGTATGGTCCGTGGTCCTTCCTAACCCTGATCCCAACAGTAATGCAAAAGAGCAAGCCCTAGTGGTCCGTGATCCTTCCCTAACCCCCAATCCCAACAGTAATACCAAAAACAACCCAGTGGTCATGAAATCCCTCCCAAGTCCCAATCCCCTTAGATGTCACTGGCAGATATTACCTGGTGGTCCAGCGATCCCTCCCCAGTCCCAATCCCTTGGATCAAACTGTAATATATTCCCTGATGGTCTAGCGATACTTATACACTGGATGCCAGAAATGTTAACCCCTCCTAACCTGATCTGCCTGTATCAGACAAAACACTGTCCATGGTGGTCTAGTGGACCCCACCCCCAGCCCTGCAGGAGGTTCCACCACTCAATCCCCGTCCCAACCCCAACAGCCGGTGTCTAACTCAGCGCTCCATTCACACCACAGCCATCTGCAGATGAGCTCTCATGGAGTGCGTATGAGCACTCAGTCTGCGGCTAGCCATGGTGGTGAGGGGAGGTCTGTGCCAGTCGCTGGCTCTCGGGGTTGGGATGGGGGGGGAGTGGAGTAATGGAACACTCCTGTAGGAGTTGGTAGGTCCACTAGACTGCCATGGAATGTATTTGGTCTGATACGGGTAGGTCAGGGTTAGGGAAGGGGGACTGCCAGACCATCAGGGAATATACTACAGTTTGATCCAAGGGGACTGGGGCCGGGGAGGGACCGCTAGACCACCAGGTAATATCTGCCAGTGACATCCAAGGGGATTGGGACTAGGAAGGACCGCTGGACCACCAGGACTTGCATTTTTTTTTCATCACTGTGGGGATCAGGGCTAGGGAAGGACTGCTGGACCACCAGGGTACCCAGCCCTTTACAGTGCGTGGATGGGATATGGGGCACCCATCCCCTCTGCACACTATTAAGGGCTGGGTGTCAGAAATGTTAAACTGCACTGCGCTGGTGGCTGTTTAGCACTGCTGAAAACATTCAATATTGTGCTGTGCCACATACGCATGAGGGATCCCTCATTTGCATGGGCACAGCGCAATCTTGTGTATGATGGTGCTATCGGGGTGCACAGCACATAGGTAGCCTTTGAATATGGCCACGCCCCTGAAGGCTGGCACTATTCCAGGTTAGCATGGCACAAACCCAGTTTGTGCCATGCTAATCTGCTGGAATGATGAGGCCCCAAGTCTTGTACACTACTGCTCATTCTTACACGCTAGCCACTGTTGAACCACTGCTTGTTATGTTTTGTACTGCACTGCATTGTGTTCTATGACTTGGACACCTTTGAAAACAGGCTCTGAGCTGAGAGGGTCTTCTAATATGTGTTAATATGTCCTGGGTCACTTGTTGCTGAAAGCGAGTGGTTTCAAGCCCGTTCAGCTGAGTGAGAACAGTGAGCAAAGCTCAGCTGTTCTGGCTCAAGCCAAAGGCAAATGAAACCATTCTTTTCAGCAACAAGTGGCAAGGGATGTATTAATATATTATTGATCGAGGTGATCAATAATATATATATTTTAAATGTTCCCAGAAGCGTACCCATTTCCAAGGGCATCTACGCATGAGACGCTCTTCACAGAGTAAGAGTGCCTCACGCGCAGGGGAAAGGAGTACTCCGATTGGTCGGGAGCGCACCCTCAATCTATAAATATCAATAAAATGGAAATGAATTCCTACTGCTGCATGGCTGTGCCTGTAAAGTTTCTTGCTGGGCATGAGAAGTAAAGCTGTCTAAATAGCTTGGGTTTTAATAACAGACACAAACCTCAGCTGCACTGCTTTTAAACTGCATCATGTAATCTGTTTGCTTTGTATTATTTATTTATTTAACGAGATTTACCAGATAAGCATACTGAGCGGGAAGCCACTGCTTCCAGATGCGACCTGGGTGTACATAACATAGCAAATTAATGCTAAAATTTAACATTTAAAATGCAGTAGTTAGTGTTACAATAGAATAAGTACATTACGTTCATATTTAGGTAAAAGTAGGCTCAAGCATAGGTGAAACAAAACAAAACCAAGGATGATTACAATCAGGACAATTAGGCAGAAGTATACAGGTTTCAGGATATGTATTACTTAGTACATTAGCAATGAGGACAAAGAAGATGGTCATACTGCAGAGGTTGAAGGAGGAGGGCATAGGTGACAGGGTAGTTAGGATAGTATAAGGGTTTGCACGTGCTCCCTTTAAGTACCAGGTGGATACTTATTTTTAGCTGAGCTATCCTGCAGGGAACAGTTGCAAGGGTCAGAGAAGTGGGCCTGAAGGAGAGCAGACATGGCCCTAGGGGTGGAGCTAGCCTGCCTGATTGCGCTTGGGAGGAAATTCCAGAGGGTGGGCATTCTGTATTTGAAAGCCGATTGGCCTTTAGAGGTGCGCATAAAAGGGGTGTGAAGAAGATGTGAGTCATGGCCCTGCAAAGAGTAGGCTGGTGATGGTTGCGTTGTTAGAGCGGAGCTGAGATAGGAGGGGAGCGAGTTTGACCAATGCTTAGCTATGAGATTTGCACAGTGGAGCTGGCACCTGGTGTGCAGCGAGGGGAGGCCTAGGGCAGCAAATAGGTGACAGTGGTGGGTGGTAGGGGGGCATTCTAAGATGAGGCGGCAGAAGGAGTGGAAAAGGGGGTCCAAGTTTGCTAGGGTGGATGGAGAGGCTGCACCGTAGACCACATCGCCATAGTCAAAAATAGGGAGAATCATTTTGTGTACAAGCTCTCTCCTGACAGGGGTGGTTAGGCACCCTTTGTTGCGGTAAAGGGCACCTAGTTTTGGATGCAGTTTTTTCTGGAGGGAGTCTATGTGGACGGAGAAGTCCAAATGATGATCCAGCCATACTCCCAGGTATTTAAAGGAGGTGCAGGCTTCCAAGGTGGTACCGTCCAGTGTCTGGAAGGAGGGTAGAGCTGCTATCCTGGAGAGTCTGTGTTGTGTGCCGAAGGTTATGGATACTGTCTTTTTGGCATTTAGGACGAGTTGATTAGCACTTAGCCAACTTTGGACAGCGTTGAAATCTTGTTGAAGGGTAGATTTTAGAGTCTCTGCTGAGGGCCCGGAGGCGTACAGGACAGTGTCGTCCACATACATTTGAATAGCTGAGTTAGGGCAGGATTGCGGGAGGTCATTTAGGAAAATTGAGAAATGAATTGGGCCCAGGATGGATCCTTGGGGGACCCCCATTGTGACTGGGAGCTGGGGGGATACTTGGGTGCCAATTTTGACTGATTGCGACCTACCAGTGAGGTAGTCTTGGAACCACCTGATGGCTTGATTAGATAGGCTAGCATCTTGCATTTTGGCGATGAGCTTTGGGTGGGAAACGGTATCAAAAGCTTTAGCCAGGTCAATGAATATGGCCAAGGTAATGAACCCTTCATCCATTCCTGAGGCAATATCGTTGGTGAGTCTAAGGAGCGCGGTTATGGTGGAGTGTGATTTACGAAATCCAGACTGGAAGGGGGTGAAGAAGGAGGTGGCATCAAGAAATTGTGAGATTTGAGCGAGGGCTATTTTTTTCTTGAAGTTTGGCCAGGGTAGGGAGGAGGGAGATCAGGCGGTAATTCTCTGGATCAGCTAGGTTACCTCCTTTGGCAGCGGTAGGACTAGGGCCTTTTCCAGGCTGCTGGAATTTATGAGAGGAGAAGGAGCGGTTTAGAAGGTCGGCAAGGGGGGGAGCGAAATGGCCGGGGTGGAAAGATATAAGAGTTTTCCGTCCAGTCCTAGTGGGCATTTCCCTTTTTTGGGGTCAAGGGAAGAGAGGGTGGCTAGAATTTCAGGCGGGGAGACCAGCTTGAAGGAGAATAAGGTGTGTGGGAGGGAGCGTGGGGCGCCAAGGGATCTGGTATGGGTGGCTGGGCTGCCGTTATTGAGAGAAGGGTTTTAGCGCAGCTGGTAAAGAAGTGGTTAAAAGTAGAGGCAACTTCCTTTGGCTCAGTTATGTTTATGCCTTGGATAGTGAGGGAAGGGAAGGGTGGCTGTGAGTGGGGATTGAGCAGGGATTTAATAGATTTCCAGAAGTTGGATGGGTGGTTTAGATTGGAAGAGAGGGCCACACGGAAGAAATGCTGTTTAGCCTGTCTAATGGCTTTGGTGCAGTTGTTGCGGAGGGTACGGTACTGCTGCCAAGAAGCAGTAGAGCCTGTTTTCCTATGGTTTTCCAGGCTTGGTCCTGCGCGACAGCTGGAGATAATGTCAGCAGAGACCCATGGAGGTGGGATATCCTTACTCTTTTGTTTCTCATGGGGCGAGTCCCACACTACGAAATTGCTTACCGAACAAGTCAAAAGCTTGGTCAAGGGTGGGCCAGTGTGATGAAAGACCAGTCGGCAGAGGCGAGATCAGTTAGCAGGGTGGAGAGGCAGAGGGACTTGTAAGACCGGGAGCTGACTGTTCTGGGTGGTAGGCTACTAGTAGGTCTGTGCACTTTTCTGATTACATATATCTGGTGGTGGTCACTCATTGAGTCAGGTAGTAGGCCGGCTTTGGAGACCCTGTGTGGATGGGTTGTGAGAGCCCAATCTAGGAGGGAGTGGTTTTGGGACTTGGTGTTGAGGCGTGTGGGTTCCTCAATCTGCTGTGAGAGGTTAAGGGCTTTGATCCTGCTGCAGAGTTTTGAGCAGCTTTTATCTAACCAGTTGTGGTTGAAGTCGCCGAGGATGTAGAGCTCACTGGAGGTGGCCAGGTTTTTGAGAGTGGCCAGGAGGTCAGTGATGTTACTTGCTGGTGTTGAAGGGGCGCAGTATAACCCTGCCACATACACGGGGCGGTATGTGGCAGGACGAGTTTGAGCATCCTGGTGTCGATAAGTGGGAGGAGGGGCATGGGAGCTGGACAGGGGTGAACTGTAGCATGTTGGATATAAACATAGCAATTCCTCCACCTTTCTTTTTGCCTATTCTATCATGCCGGAGGACTGAGTAGCCAGGCATGGCGACTTCCGAGTCTTTATGTTGGGGTTTTAACCAAGTCTCGGAAACTACTCAGATGTCAGGTTTGAGTGCATGAGTGGTGACTTGCAGCTCCGGGATTTTTTTAGGAGGGTGTGGATATTTAGATGAACCATGCTGAGCCCTTTAGGTAATTTTAGATGGGCTGGGTGGGTCTGGGGTCCAGGTTGGTTTCAATGTCACCTGCCAGCAGGAGTATCAAGGTAAGGTAATGTAGGGTGGTGGTCCATCTTTTTTGCTTTCGGTTTGGGAAATGCTGGCCAGAGGAAGGGGGAGGACTTAGTAAGTCTGTGTGGGCATCCAAGCCGGGCGAAGGAAGGCGGGCAGATGCAGAGCAAGCAACCCAACCTGGGTGCAGATTGAGCTCAGAACACTCCTGTGGGTTATTTAGGGGTTGGAGGGTAGCGATCGAGCTGTAAAATAATGGGCCCGGGTCATTTTGGGGAGGCGTGGTTGGTGGGAGTGATGCAGGGGAAAGGTAATTGTTAACAGGGCCAAGATAAACAGGAGCATGTGTGTTTTTTTTTTTAACCAGGCAGGAAGGAGTGTTAGTGGCCACTAGTGGTGAGCCCTTATAACCTGCAGATCAGAAAGTGGGCTAATAGGTTTTATCGCATCACCTGACCTCTCAGATTGCTATAAATTCCACTGTCGACCAAGGGTGGTGGTGGGGCCGTGAGGCAAGACCTCTGCTTGGTGCTAGTGGCTCCAGGAGACTCTGTGCAGGGAGGGCAGGCGGCTTAGCAGTCCTCAGGAAAGGCTTTTAATTACCTTAGCAGCAGAAAGTTCGGGGGTTCCTTCTTGTCCCGGATTGCTTTGGGAGGGCATCTGAACCCCTCGCGACCACGTGGGGATGGCTGGGGAGGGCGGCAGTCCCCTAGCCACTCGGGCCCGCTCTTAGCAGCAGAAAGTTCGGGGGGGTTCCTTCTTGTCCCAGATTGCTTTGGGAGGGCGTCTGAACCCCTCGAGACCACATGGGGATGGCTGGGAAGGGCGGCAGTCCCCTAGCCACTCGGGCCCGCTCTTAGCAGCAGAAAGTTCGGGGGGGTTCCTTCTTGTCCCGGATTGCTTTGGGAGGGCGTCTGAACCCCTCGCGACCATGTGGGGATGGCTGGGGAGGGCGGCAGTCCCCTAGCCACTCGGGCCCGCTCTTAGCAGCAGAAAGTTTGGGGGAGCTCCTTCTTGTCCCGGATTGCTTTGGGAGGGCATCTGAACCCCTCGCGACCACGTGGGGATGGCTGGGGAGGCGGCAGTCCCCTAGCCACTCGGGCCCGCTCTTAGCAGCAGAAAGTTCGGGGGGGGTTCCTTCTTGTCCCGGATTGCTTTGGGAGGGCGTCTGAACCCCTCGCGACCACGTGGGGATGGCTGGGGAGGGCGGCAGTCCCTAGCCACTCGGGCCCGCTCTTGAGCAGAAAGTTGAGGGGTCCTTCTTGTCGGATTGCTTTGGGAGGCGTCTGAACCCCTCGCGACCACGTGGGGATGGCTGGGAGGCGGCAGTCCCTAGCCACTCGAGCCCGCTCTTAGCAGCAGAAAGTTCGGGGGGGGTTCCTTCTT
Source organism: Neoceratodus forsteri (assembly GCA_016271365.2). Lineage (NCBI taxonomy): Eukaryota > Metazoa > Chordata > Ceratodontiformes > Ceratodontidae > Neoceratodus > Neoceratodus forsteri. The sequence goes on from JADMNL010000031.1 coordinate 116,424,029, forward strand.
GTCCCGGATTGCTTTGGGAGGGCGTCTGAACCCCTCGCGACCACGTGGGGATGGCTGGGGAGGGCGGCAGTCCCCTAGCCACTCAGGCCCGCTCTTAGCAGCAGAAAGTTCGGGGGGGTTCCTTATTGTCCCGGATTGCTTTGGGAGGGCGTCTGAACCCCTCGCGACCACGTGGGGATGGCTGTGGAGGGCGGCAGTCCCCTAGCCACTCAGGCCCACTATTATTATTATTATTATTATTATTATTATTGTTTTAAAGCAAAGCCCCTGCCCCCCCAAACTTTTCTGACCCAGTAGGAGGACTGCCATGACCTCAAGCGCAGTGCTGTCACCTCAATGTATCATTAGATCAGTCTTGGTGGCTTTCTTTCTTTTTAAAGTATAGCTGCATTAATTAAATGGAAAATGTTGACAAGTACGATTATTTCTTTAGATTTTGTTTTAAGTATCATTGTAATGTAATACTTGTCATTTTGCCATGTGTTCCTACTGTATTGTTTTGTTCAAGATGCTAAAAAGATGATTAAAAAAAAAAAAAGAGACTGGGGCACCTGGGCGAGCAATGCGTCCTCCCCTTCCCTCCTTCGGGACTGCAAGCACCTCTGCAGAGGTAACTCAACCTCCATCCCACAGAGGCTGTGAGTGCTTGGGCAGACAATGTCTCAGCCTTGGGCCAGCATGGCACAGATTGTACTTTTTTATAAATTTATTTATTTATTGAAAACTTCAATGATTACCTTTGACCACAAGTGCTCATTTACAAAGGTTCCACATCAAATACATAGTCACAAAAAACATTACAATAAGCTGTTCCAGAGGAACTGCACTTGAGCCAGGCTCAGAACACTTAAGACAGAACAATTACATACAGTTTTATAAAAAATCCATGCAAAATTACACAGGAAATGGTAGCAGTGAAAAGTTATGCACTTCAGAGCTCAAAAGGAAAATGAAACTGTCTGATGGATGACTGGTGAAGGGAAAGGCCTAGAGTGACCTACAGGCGACCCAGAAAAAGGTAAACATCCATTCTGTGTTTCTTAGGAATCAAAATCCTTACCCACTCAAGGTCTGGGGGTGGAGTCTGTTGTCACCTTTCCCATGGGTAGGGGTATTGTCTCTGTGTGAGGGTACCTGGGTATCACCTGTGTGTAAGGGCACATCATGACACCCCTCCTACTGGTTAGGGGTATCATCTCTGTGTGAGAGTACCTGTGTGCCCTATATCCAGTGGTTAGGGCTATTGTTTGTGTGTGAGGCACCTGTGTCAGATCCAGTGGTTGAGGTGTCATTCCATGTGAGAGCACCAGTGTGTCACAGACCCAATGGTGGGAGTATCATTGCTGTCGAGGCACCAGCGTATCACATATCCAATGGTTAGGGGTATCGTCCCCATGTGAGGGCATTAGTGTGTCACAGATCCAGTGATAGGGGTATTTTCCCTGTGTGAAGGTACCAGTGTGTCACAGATCCAGTGTTTAGAGGTATCGTCCCCATATGAGGGCACCAGTGTGTATCAGATCTAGTGGTTAGGGATATCATTTCTATGTGAGGGCACCAGTGTGTTACAGATCCAATGGTTAGGGGTATTGTCCCCATGTGAGGGCACCAGTGTGTCCCAGATCCAATGGTTAGAGGTATTGTCCCCATGTGAGGACACCAGTGTGCTACAGATCCAATAGTTAGGGGTATGTCCCCATGTGAGGGCACCGGTGTGTCACAGATCCAATGGTTAGAGTATTGTCCCCATGTGAGGCACCAGTGTGCTACAGATCCAATAGTTGGGGTATGTCCCATGTGAGGGCACGGTGTAATACAGATCTGATAGTTAGTGATATTGTCCCCTCATGACAGCCCCAGTGTGTTACAGATCCAATGGTTAAGGGTATCGTCCTCATGTGAGGGCACCAGCGTGTCACAGATCCAATGTTTAGAGGTGGTATCCCCATGTGAGGGTCCCAGTGTGTCACAGATAAAATGTTTAGGGGTATTATCCCCATGTGAAGGCACCAGTGTGTTGCAGATCCAATGGTTATGATACTGTCCCCGTGTGAGGGCACCAAAGTGTCACAGATCCAATGGTTCCTGGTATTATCTCCATGCGAGAGCACCAGTGTGCCTCAGATCCAATGGTCATGGTACTGTCCCCATGTGAGGGAACCAATGTGTCACAGATCCCTCCCTAAATCCTGCAGTGGGAAATTACTGCTCTACACGGATGATGCTGTAGTTTTTTGGAAACACCCCCACCCTAACTCCCTTCAACATGCCCATCAGGGTTTCTTTGGGTAACTCGAAACCTGGTTTTCTGACCACCATCTAATACTGAACTACAAGAAAACCAAGTCCATGATCGTTGCCCACCACCAGAGCCCACACAAAAGCTATCCATTAACCATCATTAACTCCCTGGGAACTGCCCTATAACATGTCACCTCTTTTAAATACCTGGGTGACTTGCTGGATACCTTTCTCACCTACAACGCCCATATCTATCACCTCTCCACCACCATTAAGTCCAGGCTGGTATACCGACACAAACACTGCCTACCCCCGAGGCAATCCACCTTGCCATATCCTCCTCCATCTTATCCTTGGTAGACTACAGCATTGTGATCTATGGGACTGCAGACCAAACTGCCCTACACCGCGTAAAACTAGCCCTCAATAAAGCCTGCCACCTGGTCTCAGGATGTGATAGATTAACACACACCTGTGAGCTTTGCAAGCTTACATACTGGCTCAACTTTAAAGGTAGACTTAAGTACCACACCTGTCTCTTTGCCAAGAAGATACTGCAGAAGCAAGGCCCCCTCTGGCCCCCACCCCCTCATTCATATGATCCCTCACAGAAAAGTTTCCAGATGTTCTGCATAAACCTCCCTCCTAGTACCCCACTGAAGGACCTCCTTTGGTCAAAGTCCTTCTGTTATTCGCCCTCTCTGGTGAACAGCCTACCGCCCCATCTCCTTGGAACCCAGTCTTGGCCACTTTAAAACTGGACTAAAGACTCTCCTACTAGACTCCTCCTCCTCCTCCTGTGACTGTTCTTGGCCCCACCGTCACTTGCAGATTTCCCCGCCCTCCCTTCCGGGCCCATTGTCCTGTTTTTCAGATATGAAAAGTTCCCCAGAAGCTACTCCTCTGAAGTCTAACTTATGCATTTGCTTCTTATTTGCTTTATTCTACAACTGTGTATTGTGATACTTCTGACGCTGGGTCACTGGCTCTAAACTGTACGTACTTCTGAGCTTTGTCCCTGTCTATATTCCTGCACTGTTTGTTCCCTTTATATGCTTTGCATTTCCTGATGTGGAGCCTTTGCAAAAAAGTCTTTGACTCAAAGGGTTGTAATTCTGATTGCCTAAATAAATAAACAGATCCAATGGTTAGTGGTATTATCGCCATGTGAGTGCACCAGTGTGTCACAGATCCAATGGTAAGGGGTATCATCCCCATGTGAGAGCACCAGTGTGTCACAGATCCAATGGTTAGTAGTATTGTCCCCATGTGAGGGTACCAATGTCACAGATCCAATGGCTAGGGTATCATCCCCATGTCAGGGCACCAATGTGTCACAGAGCCAATGGATAGGAGTATAGTCCCTGTGGGAGGGCACCAGTGTGTCACAGATCCACTAGCTACGGTAACATCCCCATGTGAGAGCACCAGTGTGTCACAGATCAAATGGTTAGTAGTATCGTCCCCATGTGAGGGTACCAGTGTGTCAGAGATCCAGTGGTTAGGTATCATCCCCATGTCAGGGCACCAGCGTGTCACAGATCCAATGGATAGGAGTATAGTCCCTGTGTGAGGGTACCAGTGTGTCACAGATCCAATGGTTAGAGTATCATCCCCATGTCAGGGCACCAGTGTGTCACAGATCCAATGGATAGGAGTATAGTTCCTGTGTGAGGGTACCAGTGTGTCATAGATCCAATAGATAGGGTATAATCCCCATGTGAGAGCACCAGTGTGTCACAGATCCAGTAGTTAGTAGTATCTTCCCCATGAGGACACCAGTGTGTCAAAGATCCAATGGTTAGTAGTATCGTCCCCATGTCAGGGCACCAGTGTGTCACAGATCCAATGGATAGGGGTATAGTCTCTGTGTGAGGGTACAAGTGTTTCACAGATCCAATGGTTAGGGATGTCATTCCCATATGAGGGCACCAGTGTGTCACAGATCCAAAGGTTAGGAGTATTGTCCCCATGTGAGGGCACCACTGTGACACAGATCCAATAGTTAGGGATATTGTACCATATGAGGGCACCAGTGTGTTACAGATCCAATGGTTAGGGATACTGTCCTCATGTGAGGGCACCAGTGTGTCACAGATCAAATGGTTAGGGTTGTCATCCCCAGGTGAGGGCACCAGTGTGTCACAGATACAATGGTTAGGGGTATTGTCCCCATGTGAGGGCACCAGTATGTCACAGATCCAATTGTTAGTGGTATTATTTGCATGTGAGAGAACCAGTGTGTCACAAATCCAATGGTAAGGGGTATCATTGCTGTGTGAGGGCACCAGCATGTCACAGATCCAATGGATAGGGGTATAGTCCTTGTGTGAGAGTACCAGTGTGTCACAGATCCAATGGATAGAGGTATCATCCCCATGTGAGAGCACCAATGTGTCACAGATCCAATGGTTAGGAGTATTGTCCCCATGTGAGGAACCAGTGTGTCTAGATCCAATGGTTAGAAAGTATCATCACCATGTGGGGTACCAGTATGTCACAGATTGAATAATCAGGGGTACCATCCCTATGTAAGGGCACCAGTGCATCAAAGATCCAATGGATAGGGTATAGTCCCTGTGTGAGAGTACCAGTGTGTCATAGATCCAATGGTTGGAGTATTGTCCCCATGTGAGGCACCAGTGGGTCACAGATCCAATGGTTGTGGTACTGTCCCATGTGAGGACACCAATATGTCACAGATCCAATGGTTAGTGGTAATATCTCCATGTGAGAGCACCAGTGTGTCACAGATCCAATGGTTAGGGATATCATCCCCATGTGAGGGCACCAGTATGTCACAGATCGAATAGTCAAGGGTATTATCCCTATGTGAGAGCACCAATGTGTCACAGATCCAACAGATAGGGATTTAGTCCCTGTGTGAGAGTACCAGTGTGTCACAGATCCAATGCATAGAGGCATCATCCCCATGTGAGAGTACCAGTGTGTCACAGATTCAACGGTTAGAAGTATCGTCCCCATGTGGGGGAAACAGAGGGTCACAGAGCCAATGGATAGAGGTATCATCCCTGTTTGAGGGTACCAGTGTGTCACAGATCCAATGGTTAGAGTGTCTTCCCATGTGAGGCACCAGTGTGTCACAGATCCAATAGTTAGGTATGTTGTCCCCATAAGAGGGCACCAGTGTGTTACAGATCCAAGGGTTAGGCGTATCGTCTCCATGTGAGGGCATCAGTGTGTCACAGATCAAATGGTTAGGTGTGTCGTCCCCATGTGAGGGCACCAGTGTGTCACAGATCCACTGGTTATGGTACTGTACCCATGTGAGGGCACCAATGTGTCACAGATCCAGTGGTTAGTAATATTATCTCCATGCGAGAGCACCAGTGTGTCACAGATCCAATGGTAAGAGGTATCATTGCTGTGTGAGGGCAGCAGTGTGTCACAGATCCAATGGTTAGGGGTATCATCCCCATGTGAGGGCACTAGTATGTCACAGATCAAATAGTCAGGGGTATCATCCCTATCTGAGGGCACCAGTGTGCCACAGATCCAATGGATAGGGGTATAGTCCCCCTGTGAGAGCACCAGTGTGTCACAGATCCAATGGTTAGGAGTATCATCCCCCTGTGATGGCACCAGTGTGTCACAGAGCCAATGGATAGGGGTATAGTCCCTGTGTGAGGGTACCAGTGTGTCACAGATCCAATGGTTATGGTACTGTCCCCATGCGAGAGCACCAGTGTGTCACAGATCCATTGGATGGGGTATAGTCCATGTGTGAGGGCACCAGCTGTGTCACAGATCCACTAGATAGGGGTATCATCCCCATGTGAGAGCACCAGTGTGTCACATATCCAATGGTTAGTAGTATCGTTCCCATGTAAGGGCACCAGTGTGTCACAGATCCAATGGTTAGGGGTATCATCCCCATGTGAGGGCAACAGTGTGTCACAGATCCAATGGGTAGGGGTATAGTCCCTGTGTGAGGGCACCAGTGTGTCACAGATCCAATGGTTAGGGGTATCATCCCCATGTGAGGGCACCAGTGTGTCACAGATCCAATGAATAGGGGTATAGTCCCTGTGTGAGAGCACCAATGTGTCACAGATCCAATTTTTAGTAGTATCATCCCCATGTGAGGGCACCAGTGTGTCACAGATCCAATGGTTGTGGTACTGTCCCCATGTGAGGACACCAATATGTAACAGATTCAATGGTTAGTGGTATTATCTCCATGTGAGAGCACCAGTGTGTCACAGATCCAATGGTAAGGGGTATCATTGCTGTGTAAGGGCACAGCATGTCACAGATCAAATGGTTCGGGGTATCATCCCCATGTGAGGGCATCAGTATGTCACAGATCGAACAGTCAAAGGTATCATCCCTATTGAGGGCACCAGTGTGTCACAGATTCAATGGTTAGGAGTATCGTGCCCATGTGGGGGCAACAGTGTGTCACAGAGCCAATGGATAGGGGTATCGTCCCTGTTTGAGGGTACCAGTGTGTCACAGATCCAATGGTTAGAGATGTCTTCCCCATGTGAGGGCACCAGTGTGTTACAGATCCAATGGTTAGGTGTATCGTCCTCATGTGAGGGCACCAGTGTGTCACAGATCCAATGTTTAGAGGTATCGTCCCCATGTGAGGGCATCAGTGTGACACAAATCAAATGGTTAGGGGTGTCATCCCCATGTGAGGGCACCAGTGTGTCACAGATCCAATGGTTATGGTACTGTCCCCATATGAGGGCACCAATGTGTCACAGATCCAATGGTTAGTAGTATTATCTCCATACGAGAGCACCAGTGTGTCACAGATCCAATGGTAAGGGGTATCATTGCTGTGTGAGGGCAACAGCGTGTCACAGATCCAATGGTTAGGGGTATCATCTCCATGTGAGGGCACCAGTATGTCACAGATCGAATAGTCAGGGGTATCATCCCTATGTGAAGGCACCAGTGTGTCACAGATCCAATGGATAGGGGTATAGTCCCCATGTGAGAGCACCAGTGTGTCACAGAGCCAATGGTTAGGAGCATCGCCCCCTTGTGAGGGCACCAGTGTGTCACAGAGCCAATGGATAAGGGTATAGACCCTGTGTGAGTGTACCAGTGTGTCTCAGATCCAATGGATAGAGGTATCATCCCCATGTGAGAGCACCAGTGTGTCACAGATCCAATGTTCATTGGTATTGTCCCCATGTAAGGACAACAGTGTGTCACAGATCCAATGCATAGGGGTATCATCCCTGTGTAGGGTACCAGTGTGTCACAGATCCAATGGGTGGGGTATCGCCCCATGTTAGAGACACCAGTGTGTCTCAGACCCAATGGTTAGGGGCACTGTCCTCAAGTGAGGCACCAGTGCGTCACAGATCCAATGGTTGGGGTTATCATCCCCATGAGGGCACCAGTGTGTCACAGATCCAATAGTTAGGGCATCGCGTCTCATGTAAGGCACCAGTGTGCACTGATCCAATGGTTAGGGGCACAGTCCTCATGTGAAGGCACCAGTATGTCACAGAGCCAACGGACAGGTTTATCGCCACCATGTGAGGGCACTGGTGTATCACAGATCCAATGGTTAGGGGTATCGTCCTCATGTGAGGGCACTAGTGTGTCACAGAGCCAATGGTTAGGGGCATCATCCCCATATGAGGGCACCATTGTGTCACAGATCCAGTGGTTAGGGGCATCATCCTCATGTACAAGCACCAGTGTCACAGGGCAAATGGTTAGGGGCATTGTCCTCATATGAAGGCACCAGTGTGTCACAGATCCAATAGTTAGGCGCATCATCCTCATGTGAGGGCTTCAGTGTGTCGCAGAGCCAATGGTTAGGGGCATCATCCTCATTTGAGGGCACCAGTGTGTCACAGATCCAATGGTTAGGGGTGTCATCCCCATGTGAGGGCACCAGTGTGTTACAGATTCAATGGTTAGGGGCATCACTGCCATGTGAGGACACCAATGTGTCACAGATCCAATGGTTAGGGGCATTGTCCCCATTTGAGTGCACCAGCGTGTCACAGATCCAGTAGTTAGGGGACTATCTGTGGCTCCTCCGTGCCCATCACTCTCTGGATTAATTGTGCTTTCAATACCTGTGATGCTCGTTCTGGTTCAGGCTGGCTGAGGTCATGCAGTTAAAGTAATGTAAAGGCGAATGGGACTTTGGGTCCATCAAGTCTGCTTAAAGAGCAGCCTACACTTCAGCATGTGTTCATTTTATTTATCTGAATTTTGATGACCGAGTTAGGACCACTGAGATATGCAAGCCCCTTTTTCAGGGGTGACAGAATTAGTTATATACAAAACTGAATAAAACATTTTACAATGATTGCAGTGCTAGACAAGATAATACAATAACTGGGACAAATAGCAATACAGCGAACATTAGTTAATCACAGTTTGAATACAAATGGTTTAAGCATTCATAGAAACAGAAAAAAATAACATTGATGGCAGAAAATGACCACTGGTCCATCCAGTCTGCCCATAAACCCTAACAAACCCAGGACCTATTGTCCATGCAGGGTTTTAACCCACACTATCTATCCACTGTCCTGCTCCCCATCACTATCACCCTGGCGACCACTAAGCCCTTCACTCTGTCCAGCTGTGTTTAAAAGCATTGATAGTTTTGCGCCCACCATATCAGATGGCAGATTGTTCACGTCTCACCACCCTTTCTATAAAAGGTCTCTATCATATCTCCCTTTCTTGTCTGGCCTCCAGCATGTATATGTTCAGTGCCTTGAGCCGATCCTTGTAAGATCTGCCCTGCTGCCAGCCTTGAATCATTTTGGTCACCGTAAGTTGCACTGTCTCTAACCTGTCCTTCTCTTTCCGTGGGTGAGGATTCCAGCACTGAGCTCAGTACTCCAGGTGGGGTCTCTCAGTGATCTATAGAGAGGTAATCATACCTCCTTCCTTCTGCTGTCAGTACCCCTTCCTATACACCCCAGTACTATAGTTGCCTTACTGTAGTTCTTGGTACACTGGTTTGCTTGTTTTAGGGAGTCACTGATGATGAATTCTAGGTCTCTTTCCTCAGAGGTCATCCAGAGCTTTCCCCCAATCCAGAACTCTGTCCTGGGGTTCTTGTTCCCTATGTGCATCACCTTGCACTTTTTGGTATTGAATTCCAACTGCCAAACCTTTGACCACGTCTCTAGTTTTGCACGTCTCTCTGCATCCCCCTAATCCCCTCCTTACTGCCTACTATGCCACAGAGCTTAGTGTCATCTGCAGAGAGACCCATCTTGCCCTGGATTTCATCTGCCATGTCGCTAATGAACATATTGAAAAGGACTGGACCTAGGCTCGATCCTTGTGGCACCCCACTGGTGACTGACTTCTCTTCTGATTTGACTCCATTAACCACAGCCCTCTGCTGCCTCCTTTCCAATCGGTTTCTCGCCCATCTAACTGTCTTTTGCTTACCCAGATCCTCTATTTTCCTCAGCAATTCTCTGTGAAGCATTGCTTTTAAAGCCTTGCTGAAATCGGAGTAAATCCACAGCATGGGCTTTATCCACTACCCTTGTTACCCAGTCAATTGAATACTATCAGGCTGGTCTAACAAGACCTTCCTGCCACAAACCCGCTGTTTACTATCCTTGAATCTATTGCTCTTCAGGTAGTTTACAAGGTCCTCTTTGACAGTGTCTCCATCAGTTTACCCACAATAGAGGTAAGACTGACAGGTCTGTAGTTATCTGGTTGCACCTTGTCTCCCCCCTTATGGAGCAGTAATATGTCCTACCCTCCAGTCTTTTGGAACTACCTCTGTAATGAATTGAGCTATTGAATAGCCCTCCCAGGGGTTCGTTAATTCCGTTGCCAGTTCCTTGAGCATCCCCGGATGCATCCCATCTGGCCCTTATCTATCTTAAGGGCTGCTAGCTCTTATCAAACCCTTTCACTGGTAAAATACTTGCTGTCTCATCTCAGGAATCCCTTACAGCTGCCTCAATACCACTCTCTAGCAGAGGCCCTCTGTCTTCCTTGTGAATACAAAGCAAAAGTAGTCACTGAGAATGGCTGATTTCTACCGTCTCCCTCTATAATCCTACATTCTTCTATCAGCCTAACAAGTTCTCCTTGCCCTTTGTTCTTTTTCCCTAATTTTTAAACACTTTTTAACATGTTCAATGTTCCTTTCCAGGTTTGCAGCACATCTTCATAGCCTATCTAAAAGCTGTAAAAAGAAAAATAATTGTGAGCCGACCAGTGGCGTGGAGGGCTGAGGCATCCATGCCTTACCTCCTGCCATGCCGGCAACCCGTGTTCATGATGGAGCAGGTCAGCTGGAGAGAGAGGATTGAGTGTCTGGAGGACTGCTCCTCTCCTCTCCTGGGGAGGGTGATTGGCAGTCCTGCCGCATGACTGCCACCAGGTGGAGGCCTGAGGGTATGATGGGTCAGGATGCCACGTAGGGAGGGTGCTGCGGGCCTTCTGCAGCGTGCACATGCCTCCAAGCACGCACACTGATTTGTGTGCCTCAGCAATGGGGAGGGAAGGGAGAAAAATGGCTACAAATCTCCCCGATGGCTAGATGGTGCCGACCTTCCCCAGGCCCTGCACCAAGTGGCAGAGCACAACTGCAGACCTACGACAACAGGGAACAGGTCAAGGTAAGTCCCAGGAGAACCAGGGTGATGGGGCTGGGGGGGGGGATGGTCAGAAGGGGGCAGCCAGGGAATAGAAGGAGGTAAACAGAGAACGAAAAAAAAATTGCCTTTCCCCTGTCAACCTCACAGTGCCTTTGTTCATGACATCATAGTGCTCACCATGACAACAGACTGTGATGTCACAAACAGGAATTGTGTGGATAGCAGGACACAGTCAGATACATTCTAAAAGACCCAGTGAAATAAGTTTTGATTTATCTACAATACTTAGTAGACCAACAACAGGGAAAGGTAAATCCATAAATAGAAAATAAAATTAAAACATAATTGGTGTAAATCTAGTGTTTTTAATATTTTTCTTTTACTTGAGAGTTGCTCTTTAAGATATATTGTAACAGTAAGATGTATTGTTTGTGACAGAGTGCGACAGGAGGTGAGTGGCACCAGCAGTTCCCTGGCTGTTGTACTGAGGCTTCCATCATTCAGTAAGATTTCACTAAGATCCTACCATAAGTGACTTACCATTTCCAGGGATCCAAATACTTGTCTGTGAGGGGAAAGTTACTACAGGACTGGCATACCCCAAAACTCTGTAACATATTCCACATCTAACCCCTCACTACAGTAGCAGTGTCCAGAGAGCTTTTCGTTTAACTCACAGTGGACAGCAGGGGGCACTCTGGGCTCATGCTTGGGAACGTTTTTTCTGAATGAGGAAGTGCTTGGTTTTAAAAAGAAGAAATTGCTTGCAAAAGAGGCTGTTAACGTCTTTAAACACACTTCTCTAACTGCCCACCTGTCCACTTCACACACAGTGCATATCCTACATGAGCACTCACACACCCACCCACACACACACACTTACATATATATCTGCAACACACACCACATATGCACACAGAAGTACAGCAATCCTTTTACACACTCAGACTTCTATACCTATACATCCCATTTCCACACATACACACAAAACACGAACCCATGCGTACACATTATACAGCGCATCTCCACACATAAACACACATACGTGCACCACACACACACCATGGCCCCATGCACACATACATACATACACACATCCATGCACACACATGCACAACTGACACAACACTCTCGCGTGCACCATGCCCCATACACACACACACACAGCACATCCCATACATATAAACACACACACATATGCATACACACATGCACAACACACACACGTACACACGCATAACGCATGGTCACATACACACACACACACACACACATCACGCATATAAACACACACACACATGCATACACACATGCACAACACACACACGTACACACGCATAACAGATGGTCACATACACACATACATACAGCACATCCCATACACATATACACACATATACCTGCCTCTGACTCTCATACATGCCCCATAACCATACATAGTTTGCATTGTGGTAAAGACATAAGGTCTTTTACTGCTCTGCTGACTCTGAGTCACTTGCAACCCTAAGTGAACAGGCCGTGGGACTCTAGGACAGTCTGAACAACTGCGGCTTTTTTTGTTTCACTTTTGTTCATCTTTAACAGAAGCATCAGACGCTGTGCCCAGAGGCTGGGCTGGTCATTTGCCTCCCTCTACACAGCACACATCTCCTGACCTTCTGTCACCAAACCAGAATGGTGGGTGTTGGCCTTTTCAAATGCTGCACATGACTAAGATATGCAGATGGCCTGGGAAGCTTGATATGCACTCCTTCAGCATGCTGATGCATGTACATCTTGACAAGACAAAAGGGAGGGCTTACAGGCCAGGGGGTCTGTTGCCTTACCCCTGGAGACTGGGCAGGTTGCCCTCTGACTGTCCTCCCCCAACCAACTCCGTAGCAGAACTAAGCTGCACCTCAGACTGCAGGAGAGGTTTGAGCTGTCATCAAAGCAATGAGGACAGGCTGCTTTTCCAAGGCTGACTGGAACTATCTGAGAACAGCATCTGCATTATTTTCTTAAAGAGGAATGTCGCTAAAGTATCCAGCTCTCTAACACCTCTGGGAAAACATTTAATTCCATAATGTTTAGACACAATGCCACTCCTGTTTCATCTATTTTCAGGATTCTCAGTCCTTGATTCTTTCCGTGCTGAGAATATTTGTCGGTAAACAGGACTTTGTCCCTTAGACATACTCTATAGTATATAGTCACCCTTGTTGTGAATGAATTTTCATCCCAACTAAATAGAGGATTGTGTATGAGCAACTACACAGCAAGCCTGTGTTTTAATCGAGAGGTTTCCTTGGTAACAGTTGACCTCGAGAGTGCAGCGAGAAATCTCTTTGCTACCATGGAAACCTAAGATTAAACACAGTCTTATATGTGGTTGCTCATTAATAATCTTTTATAGTAATGGGCAATCATAGTATGCACGGAGATGAACATTTCTATATCTGATGCCGTTTGAGTGAACTGCAGCTGCCATCTGTTAGCACTGACTGAAAATGGCAAGATGACTTGACAGCACTAACGATGGCAGCCACGGCTCTCATGTACTGTGTGTGCATGAAAGTGTTCTTATCTGTTGTGCTGCAGCAGTGATCTCCTCCTGCAGCACAACAAGACTATTCTAAGCATGGATTCCATGCAGAACGGCGTTCCACCATCGCTACAAAACTGCTGTACCACAGTTCAAAGGTCACAGAATGCTGTTGTACCCTTCTGTGGTATAAAAGCATTTTTAATTGGAATGGACTCATGCCACCTGCTGTTACTCTCATGTTCTCCCAACACAGAACACAGACCCTCCCCTAACACAAAATCTTCAGTTGTTTTTGACATTTTAAAAAACAGAAACTCACCCCTCAGCAGCTGGGTAAGCGTGTTCCTGATTTTGTTTTTAAATGCCAAAAAATGTTACTGAAGATTTTTAAGGAAGAAGAATAAAAGCAGAAGATTATTTATATTTCCAAGCCAGATACTTTAAAATAACACATGGGTAACCATTCACAGCTCAGCTGTATTTCCATCTCAGGGTTTTGAGGACATCAGGAACCTCTCAGACTTTGCTCTCAAGGTCCCTATGAGGTCACCAGAACCCCTCGATGCTTGTTCTGCATGGATCCCATTCATTACTCTCTATGTCATCGCTACTTATTCTTTGTCTGAAGTCAGGATCCTTTGCTTATGGCATCCCCATTTCCTGGGTGTGTTGTCACAAGCAATGGATTAGGACTTCAGGTGTGAATGAGCTGCAGGAGGAGACAGACTCAGGCACTAGGATCCAGTTTTTATATAAATGTCCTTGATAAAGAACAAGGAAGACACTGGCCAGATTGCATAGCGGTAGGGTTTCGCTCATGTCTTCTGTGACTCAGGTATCTGAAAAAGCGTCAGGTTGCAGGGAGACTGGCTGGGAATGAGTGATGTCCTACTGGACCGCGCTCCCTATTTAAGAAGGAGGGATTCCATCTTCCACTGTCTGACTGCCAGCCAGCGAAGGCTGGGTGGCAGTGCATGTGAGTTGCCATAGGGTCTCTAGGGTAGCCAGCGGACACCGTTATACTCGATACAGCTTCCTTATGTATGAGTTCCCACAGGGTCTCTGGGGTGGCCAACATACACTGCTATGTATTCATGTACAACTGCATATGTGCATGTTGGGTTCCACAGGGTCTCTGGGGTGGCCAATAGACACCACCATGTACTCGCGTAAAACTGCATATGTGCATGTAGGATTCCATGGGGTCTTTGGGATGGCCAACAGACACCGCTATGTACTTGCACACAACTGCACACGTGAATGTCACGTTGTTGCACAGTGGCAGCCCCAAGGCCAGACAATGGTGACAACACCCACCTGGCAGCAGGATGGCAACTGACCCTCTGTAGGGCTCAAACCATTGAGCAGCCCTTCCCCCGAACCAGAAGCTTAACCCACTGGAACAGTTGTATTCCCTGGGACCACACCATGGGTAGCAACATACAGAGGCACAAGGAGGGTGGGGTAAGTACCAGGAGATGGGGAGTGATGGTGCTGGGGGAGCAGTTGGATGTGGGCTGCCTGGTCGTCAGGAGAATAAACAGAGTTGAACAAAAATAACAAGAAATTTAACCACAACTCATTTACCCAGTAAGCAGTTCCCATCCTATTGCTGCAGATTATTAAGAATGTCTACAGTCAGCCCATCGGCACAGTGGCAGGGCTACCACTTGTAACATGAACAAGTCGGGCTCAGAATGAGCCTGGGATGTTGGTGGCCATCCGGGTGGAAGAGGATAAGGTATCCCAGAGGATGCTCTTCCCCACCAGGTAAGGAGGGTATTGCATTCTGCCCTAATACTGCCATCAAGAGGACCACAGGTGGCAGTGCAGCTGGAATACCCCTGGGAGGGTAGGGACACTGCCAATTTTGCTGTGTCAACATGCACTGAAGGTGCATGCCCTCCTTGATGTCTTCGAGTGTGACATCACTAGGGGCTACAAAATGGACAGAAACCCTAAGCACAGCAGATGACTGTACCTGTACTCTTCAACCCTGCACTTCCTGCTGTCCCACACTGGACAATACTTGAAAGCTCGGAGGGGCAATCCTTCACTCTCTTCCTTGCCTTGGGGGGGGCGGGATACAACCAAGGCTGCATGGAGCTGCAGGTCATGGCTACAGGGTTGGATGGTTACTTGGGGGGGCCCAGACCATTGCTTACTCCTCTCATAACCCACCCACTCCTGCTGCTGGAGCACACAGCAACCTCATAATCCCGCATTCGTAACATCATAACCTGTTGCCAAGGCAATGAAGGCTGTCACTACATGCTCTAGCAGTGGGAGTAGATTGACTGGGGGGGAGGGTCTTGAGTTAACTGTTTCAGTACCTTGCCAAAGCATACATATGAAATGTTCACTGAGCACTATTTTTAATTATGGCATCATTTTTAGCCAATCAGATTTGTTTATTTTTAAACATTTCAGGTACTATTATACCCTGCATTGACACTACGTTGCGGCGTTATGTAAGGTCCAGTGGGCAGACCTGATGGATCTTTGGTCTTTTTCTGCCGTCACTGTCTATGTTTCTATAATTCCAAAAGGGTGTTTCATGCAAATAGTTCTCTAATTCTAAAGTTCTGAGTGGCACAATCCATTTCTTACATGGAGTGTTCTCTATATCTCTGCAGTGTAGAACACTTTAGTTTTAAATGACATCCCATTTTGTTTTTAAATCAAGCTTTTTGTTTGTCCTTTGGTCACCCCCGATGGCACCCTACACCAGCCCTATCCTTGACCTTCTCAGGGAAATACTGATTAACCTCCACTTGTTATGCATGTTGCCTCCCCAAGGACAGAAAACTCAGGAGGAAGAACCCCTTGCAGAGAGGGATGAAGGAGGAGCACCCACAGGACTGGCCCCACCGTCTGGGCATACGCTGGGATCCTGGCAAGCTCCTCTGACCCTACTATGAGGGGTAAGTTGTTGGGAACAGGGGTAATTTCCAGGGATGGGAGGTGTCTGGGCTTGGGGGGGAGTCTAGATAGGGAACAACAAGGTACAAGGAGGATGAACACCAAGTGAAAAGAAAAAAAAAAAAAAGACAGGCAATTTGGCATCATGGTTAAAGCATGGTATCCCATGTACAAATGACCACGATTAGTGCTTTCAAAAGGGTGACTGAATCCTAGCGCCTGTGCAGAGGCTACCTGGCAGAGTAGTGACCGATACGGGGAGGTGGAGCGAATATAGCGACAGGATGTCGCGGCGTATACACACCGCGGGGAGACCATGCCGTCTAACAGGCAGAAGGGGAGGGAGGATTTGTGGGGTGCAGTGCAGCTGTGGGCTGCTGAACTGGTCGTGTGGCATGATGGGCTGGTGGCAGACTAAGGTTGGGAGAGTGCCAGGTTCAGTTCTAGGCGTGATCATGTTTTTGCACCGGGCTTGCTTCTTTTTTTTAAAGTTTTGCACCCTCACCGGGAGTTGAGAATCCTTTAGTGGGGGGGTGAAATGGGACCCATGGATCTCGGGCGCCCTCTTGCAGTTTTCCGCGAGTATGCATCGCTGAAATTCATTTTTGGCAGTGTACACTCACCCAAATGATGATCACTATTCCACCATCACCGTTATCACATAGAACCTTAAAGCACAGAGCAGTGAATCTGGATACCGTGGTTTGAATCCCACAACCACCACTCACTGGGTGACCCTGAGCAAGACACTTTTTTTTTTTTTTTTTAATTCTTTAGTAACCTGGTAAGGCCCACTAGGCACAAGTGCCTGTTTTCATGGGTGACCCAGGAGCACTGGGGTGGTTAAGTGACTTGCTCAGAGTCACATGGCACGCAAGTGGAGGTTGTGAGAATCAAACCCAGAGCTGCTAGATGTGCCAAGCTCATTCACAACTCATTGGTCTACCCTCCATTCTATACTACTAACCCCACTTAACCTCCCTATGCTTGACCTTTATCAAATGTTTCTCTATACTGTTGAATTTTCCCACAGTATTTTCTCCCCCCTTCTTCTGGATTGTAAAGCACTTTGGGGGCACAAGTTTCATGAAAGACTCTACATAAAACAAAACACTTTCCTTTACTTCTAAAATTTGGAACCAGACAGGTTGTAAGGGGTTCTTTTTTATTTTTTATTTTTTTTACAACTGGTTCTACTCATCCTAGGTATGTACTATACCTAAAAACCACTTGAAAAGTGATACAAAACAGAAACTAAAATTATATGTTTCCCTATGTATGTAGTACAAAGGTGAAAGGTGTCAGGTATGTGGTTTCTTGGTAGCAATCACATACGCCCTTGTACCCGTCAGGGTTTAGAAGAACTGTACAGCACAAAGCAAAACAGCGTTTGATCTTTACTGGGAAGAGAAAAGGTCAAAATAATTTGGTTTCAAAATATTTTGTGTGCCACCATACAAGTCGTGGAGTGTATGGACTCTGACAGGGATTTGTTGAAAATAGGTTGCAATGGCATGTAAAACAGTAATTCACCACAATCTTCGGCATTTGTAAAAAATCTGTCCATTGGTTTAAAATTAATTCTGTGCACAAAATCCCTGAATGTATTTTTAATTAGATTTATGTCCCTCTACCACCTGCACACCAACTCCTTCAGGAGTTGCCAAAGGCATCCAGTTGGCCGTTGTCTCCCTGTACCTGCAACCCAGTGCTCAGGCCTTCCCCATGGAGCCATGGTTCCCCAAGGGAGGGATGAGGTATGGGCCCTTCTCCTCGAACTTCCACACTTTGTCGGGAAGCCGTGTATCTGGGAGAGGCAGGGAGTCTGGGATCATGCCAGGTGCTCCATCGTGTGCAAAGGCCATTTTCTGTAAGTCGTGCCCACTCACGCAGAATGATCCTAGGAGTCGTGCACACATGCAGAGGCATGTTGTTGCTTGCTTCAGATCTGGCCAGTGTCCATTCCTCCCCTGGAGTCCCTCTATCTACACTGCACCTGTGGTCACATACAGTAGATGGCAGTACAGCAGCAGGACAACAACCCTCCCTCCCTGAAGGAGGACAGCATCCAGTGGAACACACAGTTCTACCACCCACCCCCCCCGGCCCCAAATGACCCGGAGCTCACACCCGAACTCAGGTCACTGGTGTCATGAGAGGTAGTGCTACTGCTGCACTAACCTGGAAGTGCTTCTAATCTGTTTTCACTGGTAAAACGAGGGACGCTCCCTCCCAAAGTTGGATAGTTGAGATGAATTGACAGAGGGGTTCTGTGAGATAAACTGTGGGACATCCCTCTTAATGTGTTATTGTTAAGAAATGTGAACAATGGAGTTCTGAAGGGTACAGTGACAGCCGTATCTCCTAATGTGTGGCAGTGAAGAAGTATGTGTCTACCAAATGTCAAATAAAATGATTGAAAAATTAAAGTAAAGGAAGAATAGGGACTGCAGAAGGGCAGCCAGTGACCCGTGTTATAATCTTTAATGGGCCAGGCATGTGCCTTTTTCATTAGTTAGCCAAAAGTGACAGTGAGGGCCCTACAAAGGCCGCCCTTGAAAGGATTTGGGTGTACAAGGTTCAAGAAGACCAGAAAAATGTCAGCTTCATCTTTGATCCCTGATATCTTGATTGAAATAACCAAAGGGGTAGGTATCCCAGGTTTGGAGGGGGTCCATTAAATAACATTCTAGTGAATGCAGGGCACATCCTTTTGGCCTCTGTCCTTGGTTTCATAATGTCTTCTGTTGTCTGTGGAGTCCCTAAAGAAGAATCTACACCCAGTTCAAAAACTGACGCCTGGTGAACTACGTCTAAGGAAATGTTGGTGCACCCTTTAATCTTGATTTTAGGATATTATTATGTGTGCAGTCACTAAAGGAATGTATATACTAAGTCTTAAAGGAACTGGGAGTTAACTGGGCAAGAAAAAATGCAGGAACTATTCATTTGAACTTTGACCTTTTGCTCTGTGGTCACATGGGTAAAGACTTATTGTTCCAGGTATATAGTGTATCCTCAACAGATGTTAGTTAGTCACATCTGGAGTCTAACCTGGAGTGCCCAAGACTGGTAGCACGTTATCTAGTTTTAAACAAGCTGTTGGATGGGCAAAGCGTAGCATGACACTGGGATTTATTTATTTGTACATTTTGACTCAATCAGGAAAGGCATACTAAGATGTGACAGCTCATTTCCAGGTGCGCCCTGGGAGGGTGGGTTACTGGGATGTTTAACTTTCACTGGTACAGCCACCAGAGCCGGTCAGAAGGGACCTCAGATTAACATCTCACCTGAAAGGCAGTGCTCCATCACTTCCTGGCACACGCATAAAGCTGTAACACCCCTTTCCCCCAAGAGGGGTGGGGTTGTTACTGATGTGTCCATCACAGCATGGGGTGTCAGTGCACCAGTCACTTTGTCCCACAGCAGGTGGGGAGGAGACTAAAGGGAAGGGGATAAACAGGAGTTTTGATGGGAGGAAAGGGGGTTTATATTCCTCGTGATTCCTGAGAGGTTATTGAAGAGAGTAGGTAGTGCCTTTTCTCAGTGCCATCGTTCAGGTACTGGCCCTGGGATGGCAGGAGGGGACCCACTGGCTCTGGCTAAGTGGCAGAGTACCAGTTTAGAAGTGCTATGGGTACTCTTCTGTGGTCCTGGAGTGCTATCAGGGATCAGAGGGGGTCCGCTGAATCTGGCTCAGTGGCACGATGCCAGTTTTGGGATGGCACATTACTCCTTGTCAGGCATTTGCTGCCGTAGCATGCAAGGGGTGGGAGGACCTGGGATCTGGTTGTGTTTGGAGGTTCTCCTGGCGGGTCACAGACAGATTCGGTAACCGTGCATGTTGTGGGGCAGAATCGGCTTGAAGTCCTTTGTAGGAAAGATAATGAGCAGTGGTTACCAGATGCAAATTCAACTTCGCTGGGCATCGGGAGTAAATCGTAGGTTCCCCACATGTCCAGGCCACCCTTTGTGGTCCCACTGGTGGGTCTCAGAGAGCAGCTGGTTTTCAGTTCAGAAACCCCTCGCCAGAAAGCATGTACAGCTGGGCGGACAGTACAGATGACTGGGAGAATGGTGTTGATAGAAACTGTGTTGATTTCCTTGGCTCCCCAGTGACTGCATGTACATTGCATGTAATACTTTACCATAATCACCATGTTAAGCCTTTTGTATTGCATAGCCACTTAACGTATGTCACTGCACCAGTATGTACTGATTTCTCTGAAATATTTGTACTATGTAATGTGACCTCATATCAAGTGTATTCGGCAGTCCTGTTTTGTTCTAATCGTATCTCTGTATTGTACTGATGTTTGCTGTGTTTGCCACCCTGGTGGCCCAGGTCTCAACTGAAAACGGTCCTCTGGATCAGTTTGCTCACCCGGTTATCAAAGACGTAAATAAATAAATACATAAATAGAAAGAGAAGGCAATAGTGCATCTCTCCTGTGGGCAGCCCCTCAGGAGATGTGCTTTGATGGCGTACGAGCCTAGAGGGTTTCCCTGAATATACCAGACAAGAAGGTTTGGGGAGGATGCTGTGACTGCTGCTGGGAGAGAGAACACATCTGTGACCTGGAGTTTGGACACGATAACTGCCCGAGGTAGCAGCACAAATAAGGTAATAATAAGTATGTGTCCTAGCTCTGGGGATTCGTTTAGGCCAGACAGGAGACATATTGTCTATAACAAGCATTTGTCAATGCTGAACGTTAGCTTGCAGGTATTTGCATTGGCGTTTTGCATTTATGCAGGCCCCCCCCAGTTGTATCCATGTCCCTTTAGCATCCATATCCCAACAGAGTACCTCTCTGCAACTCCTCTTGCATCTGATCAATATTTCAGCCTCATACTTCTTAAATGTCTGTCTTAGGAACCCTAACACCCTGGGCGTGCACAAGGGAACAAGTCTGTGTGGACACTGCGAAACCCACGCTTGTAACAGTCATTCAGTGGAATTATTTCACCAAATTTTCAACATAGGCATTTTGTCACTCCTGGCCATGAACACTGTCACTATGATTTTCTTACTGTGCACTAAACACCGATTTCCCACAGCGACCGTGCTATTCTGCGTTGGAAGTGTGAAAATACATTTCAGCCAGGATGTGAAAAATGACAGCTGAACTGTTCATAAGGAAGTGTGGGAAAATGCAAATGTTGGAAATCTGGAGTGAAAGTATGACAAATTCGCGAAGTTAAGAATGCACGTGGAAACTGCGCAATGCAGGCTCATAAAACAGTTATTGTTTGGAATTTTTGCACCAGATTTTCAACATAGGCATTTCAGGACGTCTGCTCATGAACAGTGTCACTGTGATTTTCTTACTCTGTACTGAACATGATTTCCCACAGCGGCTGCGCTATTGTACGCCGGAAGTGTGAAAACACGTTTCGGCCAGGATGTGAAAAATGACAGCTGTATTGGTCATAAGGAGATGTGGGAAATGGCAATGTTGAAAATCTGGAGTGGAAATATTACAAATTCACAAACGTATGAGTGTGCATAGAAACTGCGCAACACACACTCGTAACAAAGCCATTTTATGGACTTTTGCCACCAAATTTTCAACATAGGCATTTTAGGACCTCTGCTCATGAACAGTGTCACTGTGATTGTCTTACTCTGTAGCAAACACTGATTTCCAACAGTGACCGCGCTATTTTGTGCCGGAAGCGCGAAAACACATTGCAGGCAGTATGTGAAAAATGACAGCTGCATTGCTCATAAAGAGGTGTGGAAATATGCCTATATTGAAAATCTGGAGTGAAAATATTACAAATTTGCAAACTTACGAGTGTGCGTGGAAGCTGCACAACGCACGCTCGTAAAACAGTGATTTTTTTTGAATTTTTTCACCAAATTTGCAACATAGGCTTTTTGAGAGCCCACCTCATGAACACTGACGCTATCATTTCATTAATCAGTCCCAAAAGGTGATTCCGCGCAGTGACTGCAAAATCACCTTCCGGAACTGAATAATGCCATGACAGTGACTGAATTCATGAGGAGGGGTCCCAATAACATCATGTTGAAAATGTTGTGCCAAAATTCCTAAACATGGCCGAGATATGCAGCAAAGTTGAAAAAACTTATTTATGCCATTATACAGCTTACCGGCATTTCTTCAGTTTGCGGTCGGCTTTGAAGAGTGCAGACGTGTTCCCGGTCAACTGAAGATTGTCATGCCGGGCTCCGGAGGTAAGTATGGGATGAGGGGGGTGTGAGGAGGTGGGTGCCCAGAGGGTGGGCGTGGGGGCAAGGACTCACTGAGGGACTGTTTTCTTGTTTTACAGGATTAAAAAAAAGAAAAAAGAAAACACAGGCTTTTGGCATGTGGGGTGGGCTCCCAGCATGCCACCTACGTGAGGGAATGTGTGGGAGGTGGGAGTGCAGAGGGTGGGCGGCGGACGGCAGGCAGGGACAAAAATGGGCGCTGCTGGCACGTTGGGGAGTGGGCTCCCAGCATGCCACCTATGTGTTTTCTGGGGGGGGGGACTGGAGCCAGTGGAGACTGGGCACCCCCCGCCATCCAGCCATACAGTGTGTGTGTGTGTGTGGGAAGGGGGACAAATATGCTGGGGTGGGCTCCCAGCATGTCAACTGGTTGTTGTTTTTTTTGGAGGGGGGCTGCAGCAATCAGCCACATACTATACTGAGGGGGTGCATGAGCCAAGGGGGATTGGGCACCCCCCTCGGCACACGAGGTGGGGGCCAGAGAGAACAGGGAGGGGGAGGACATTAGCAGAGGGAGGAAGTGGGAGGGCTTTGATGCCGAGCTGTGGGTGACAGCAGTTCGGCTGACGTGTATGCTAATTGCATACACATTACTACCACTGATTGCAGTGGATCTTTTCTTTGATGTGAATGTCAACACAGCCAAACTGCTGTCATACACAGCTCGGCATGTATTGGTCCGGTAAGGTCGCGCCTGCTACACTGAGCACTGTACTGGGGAGGAGGGTGACACGCCTCCAAAAGGCACACTGTTGCAAGATATTCCTTGCACATGCACGCAAGCGAACACAAAAAGTACCGAAGTGAAAGCTGAGTGTAGCAGTCACTGGTATATCCATGTATGGAGTAAATACAGGTTACTCACCTGTAACAGGAGTTCTAGGAGTGGTATATGTTGTTCATCCACACTGTCTGGCAGGTTCCTTGCCACTTTAAGATGAGCCGGAAAGTCTTCAAGCTGGCTCCTCTCACCCACCCGTGTGGTGAAACCCTCGGCTCCGCCCCATGATGCCAGATCTAGCCCACTGGAAGCCAGGTTGCGTGGCGGGTCCGTCGGGAGGTTGAGTAGGTTGAGGAACAAAAACATACCACTCCTAGAACTCCTGTTACAGGTGAGTAACCTGTATTTCTAGGGACGTGGATATGTTGTTCAATCCACACTGTCTGGCAGACTCCTAGCAGTTCTCTGGGAGGAGGCAGGCAAGGTGTGCACCCCCATCCCCCGATACTTACTTGGGGAATAAGGACTGGAGAACCGAGGTCCCAAAACCAGCATCCTGGCATGACTCTAGGTCAATGTGGTAATGGGGAAATAAAGGTGTGTGCTGACTTCCAGGTAGCAGCCCTGCAGATTTCCTGGATAGGGACGTCCCCAGAAGCAGCCACCAAAGCAGCGGTATGGCAGGTTGAATGAGCTCTTATCCCTTTGGGTGGCTCCATGCCTGCCAACCTATAGCAGAGATCTATGTAGGAGGTGACCCACCTGCTTATCGTCTGCTTGGCTGCAGGTCTGCCAGGTGTGGCTTCAGCGTAGGTGACAAACAGCTGGCGAACCTCTCCCCGAACGTCAGCTGTCTGCTCCTTATAATAAGAGAGCGCTCTTCTAGGGTCCAAAGTATGGGACCTATATTCGGCCTCCAAGGTGTGATTGGGGTAGAACACCGGCAGAGTCAACACCTGGTTAAGGTGAAACTCTGACATCACCTTCGGAAGGAATTTTGGTGGGGGTGAAGGACAACCTTGTCCCTGTGGAAGACCAGATAAGGAGACTTGATGGAAAGCACCTGGAGCTCTCCCATCCTTCTGGCTGACGTTACAGCCACCAAGAAGGCGGTCTTCCATGACAGGTGGGAGATATCGCACCTGTGCATCAGTTTGAATGGCTTGCCCATAAGCTTGGCCAGTACCAGCAGTAAATCCCATGGAGGTGGAGATTCTCACACCGGAGGGGATATGTGATCGAGGCCTTTGAAAAAGCACCATACCACCTTCTCCTGTGCCACTGACTGCTTGCTGGCCCGTACCTAGTAAGCAGAGATGGCTTCCAGGTGCACCTTAAAGGTCGTCGACCGAACCCGTAGCTGACAAATGGACCACAGGTAGTCCAGAATGCTAGCCAATGGACAGGAAGAGGGGTCCAACCCCTTGCCCTGACACCAAATGGAGAATCTTTTCCATTTAAAGGTATAGCATTTTCTGGTCGACTTCTTATGGGATGCCTTAACACTTGGAACTCTAGCCACTCAGGAACCAGGCCATCAGGTGCAGGGATTGAAGGTCCGGATGGAGAACCTTCCCCTTGTTGACTGAGATCAGGTCCGGGCAGGCTGGAAGCTGCTGCAGGAGTCTGGAGCTGAGGCTGAGGCGATTTTGGTACCAGAACTGGTGAGGAAAATCTGGGGCTATCAGAATCACCTGTGCCTTGTCCCTCTTCACCTTGAGAAGCACCTTGTGGATCAAGGGAAATGGAGGGAAGGCGTAGAAGAGGCCCGGGGTCCACGGCCTCAAGAAGGCATCTCCCTGCAGTCAGCCCTGCTGAGGGGAGCGAGCATGAAACAGCCTCAGTTTTGCATTCTCCCTGGAGGCAAACTGGTCCACCTGAGGGGTGCCCCAATGGGAGAACAGGTCTTAAACTACCTCCAGCAGGAGAGACCACTCGTGAGATGCAGCGTCTATCTGGCTGAGGGCATTGGCCAGACTGTTCAAGGCTCCTGTCACATGGATGGCTAGGAGATCCGCCTCCAGTCTGATCATGAGAGACCAAATGCAGAGAGCTTCCTTGCACAAAGGCAAGGAGTGCATCCCACCCTGCCGGTTGAGAGAATACATGGTCGTGGAGTTGTCTGTCTGGACCTGAACCACCTGACCCCATACAAACGGAGTGAAAGCGGTGAAGGCTAGTCAAACTGCTCGAAGCTCCAGCAGGTTGATGTGGCATCGAGACTCTGAGGGGACCAAAGGCCATGGGCCCAGAGCTCCCCCAGATGGGTACCCCAACCCATCAAAGAGGAGTCGGTCATAAGAATGACTGTCGGCTCGGGCAGACAAACGGGATACCCACCTGCAGATCAGCTGGGATGAGTCACCACTGCAGGCCATCCCACATCTTCTGGGTTACGGTTACTGTCTGGTCCAAAGGACAGGAGCACTGTGACCACTGGTGGGCCAGGCCCCCATTGCAGGGGATGCATATGCCAGTGGGCCCAACGGACCACGCTGGTGCAAGCCGCCATGAGACCCAGAAGGCACAGGAAGTCCCGGGCAGGACGCAATTGCCCAACCAGAAATGATTGGGCAAAGATGGAAAGAACCTCAGCCCTGTTTTCCGGGAGCCAGGCTCTTGCTTGAAGAGAGTCGAGCTCTGCCCCGATTAACTGAATCACCTGCGATGGTACAAGTTCCAATTTGGCCTCGTTGATCAGAAGACCAATTTGAGAGCAGACCTGGAGAGCCAGATCTCTGGACCACTCCACCTCCAACCTGGAGGGGCCTGCTATCAGCCAGTCATCCAGGTAAGGGTACACCCGGACCCCTCGGCACCGCAGGAATGCTGTCACCACTGCCATGCATTTGGTGAAGACCCTGGGAACTGGAGAAAAGCCGAAGGGCATGGGCTGGAACTCGTAAAGGGATCCCTCTGCTCTGAAGTGGAGGAATCGCCGATGTGACAGACGGATTGGGACAAGAAAAAACGTATCCTGAAGATCTAGAGAGCAAAACCACATGCCTAGTTCCAAGGATGGTATGCTTTGAGCCAGAGTGACCACCCTGAAGGTACGTGGCCTTAGGAACTTGTTCAGGTTGTGCAGATCAAGAATGGGGCGCCAGACCCCCGTCCATTTTGGGACCAGGAAGTACCTGGACACAAACCCTGGGCATGGAGGAGGATCTGCCACCTTGCTGATCACCTCCTTTTCAAGGAGCAGAGCTATGTCGGCTCAAAGAGCCGACAGAAAGGCTGTGGAACCGGTAGCCGGCTCGATAGGGAGGGGTCCACTCGAATTCCAGAGGCAGAACCCTGCCGACCACTTCCAGCACCCAACGGTGCATGCAGACCAGGCGGAAAGGAAATGGCTGAGCCATCCCCCCACATGGGGACCCAAGGGAGGAGTGACGAGGTTGGGGGCTGCACCCCTCAACCCATCACTGGGCAGGCTTGGAGGAAGGGCTGGCCGAGGACCCGCCCGGACCTTTCCCTCCAGGCTTCCTGCTGGAGGAAGCAGCAGAATTGGCCTTGGGGTGCCAAGCATGAGCCTACTGGCCCTATTGCTGGTGCTGCTGGGCCGGAGGTGCTGCAGGGGTGGAAGGGTGAAAGGGCTTACACTGTTGCTGGTGGCCTTTGTCCTTCTGGGCAGACGTGACCGAGTCCAAGGTAGTGGTGGACTTCTCGATACTCTGGAGATGGCCCTCCACCCCAGCCCAAACAAGTCGGTGCCCAAGAAGGGGACATCTGCCAGCTTGTGCTGGGTATCCGCCGTGAAAGCGGAGATCCGCAGCCAAGCTCTGTGGTGCATGGCTATTGCAGCTGCTACGGACCGGACACATGAGTCTTCAATGTCCAAGGCAGTTTGGAGCTGTTGCTCGGCCACTGCCCTTCCCTGATCCCGCACCTCCTTGACCGTCATTTGAAGGTCAGCCAGGAGATGAGGAAGCACCTCATCCAGGGAACCCATAATGGCGTGTGAAAAGTGTGCCATCAGTAAAGCCGAGCTAGCCTGTCGAAGGCCTTGGGAGGAGACAGCATAAACGTTGCACCCAGAGTAGTCCAGCTTTTTGGACTCCTTGTCTGATGGCTTGTCTACGTCCCTAGCATTTCCAGAGCACCAGAAGATGCTATCGGTTACCAGCCCTTCAGCCGAGGGATGCTCCGAAGAACCGGTGAGGACTGCATACATGCGGGCCATTCTGACCAAAGGCTCAGGACAGTATGCAGGCAGCTGCCACAACTCCAAGGCCAGACCAAAAATGGCCTCGGCCACTGGGAAGGCCTCCATGGGGGAATCCTCTCAGTCCAAAATCTCCGTGAGGGGATATCTGGCCCATTTCTGCACAGGTTCGAGCTGCATCCCAGTAGACTCTGAGATAAGCTGAAGAATTTCCAGGAAAGAGGATGGGCTCTCATCCACTGACAGACCCCCGGAGGATTCCAGGTCAAGGGGCCTAGAATACAGGGAGGAGTTGTTGGACTCTGAGGAGTTCATGAACAGCTGCTGAGCACCTGAGCCACCTTTCATTTGCCAAGGTCTGCTGGGGGTGAGGGTGACCGACAACCTGTGGGGAAAGCCCTGACCCGACTCAGAATCCTTGGTTGAGGCCCCAGTCTTTGGTTGCAGTGGTTTCACCACAATGGGTGCAGCAGCCGGTTTTGGCCAAGCAATTGGTGCCGGAGTCGGCTCCTCAACTAAGGAGCTGATGGCGAGAGGTTGCTTCAGCCATTCGGGTGTCAGCCACTTAATGGCCGGGGATGACGACGGAGTTAGCTTGTTGCCGGCCAATAAGAGCTGCTGCCATATCATGTTCTCATAGCACTGATGCAACTTGCGCTGGAGCCTATCTTCCAAAGAGGATGATGAGGACGAGCGGTGACGCTGCATTCTGTGATGCCGGGACCGAGACCGCCGATGTCGGCGGGACCTACCCAACACGGAGGAGGACCAAGACTGTCAGAGTCACGGATGGTGGGACGAAGAGGGGGCAGGGGAAACCCGCTCATCCCCCAGTTCAGGGTCCTTGGCCGCTGACTTTGGCACGAGAGGCCAAGGCAAGTCCTTGGTAACCACCGGGGGTATCAGTGAAAGAGGGTTATTGGCTTCTCCAGTCGACAACCCATCCAACAGGTTGAGAAAAATCTCAACCGCATCGACGGATGTCTCAGCCGGCTGACTTGATGGGGACACCGTGAAACCAGCAGCCTTAGCCGCAACCTCAACCGAAGTCGAATGCAGATGCCCCAGGGAGTGAGATCTCTCCCGCTCCCATAAACATCGATGATGGGACTTACCTTTTGGTTCCTTTTTCTTTGACCTACTCATGTGAGTCCCTGAAGACCCTTCTCCCATGGTGGAGAGGGACTGACAAATCTCCTTAAAGGAAGCAGTGTAGGAGAGGCCCAAAGAGACTGGGATAAACGCAGACGCCGAGGAAGTAGAAGAAGCGGCCTGGGCCACCTCCTCCTTGAGGGTGATTAACTGCTTCAGCTGCTCCGCGGAGCCCACAGCAATGGATACCGCCCAACAGGCCTCCTTCGACTTCACCGGTGGAAACCATTTCTCAGGGCACCCCCGTTGGAGTCAGGCACCATGGTTTTCCAGAACTGAAGCCGAAAAAGACTTGCAGAGATTGCAGACCTGCGGATCATGGGCAAGCCCCAGGCAGTAAACGCACATGGCATGCAGGTCGGTCCAAGACATCTTCTGCTAGCAAGGGCACTGACGGAAACTGGGAGTAGATTTCTTATCCATTGCAGTCGCGAGGGAAGTAGAAGACTTAAGTCTTGTAAATTTGAAAACAATTTTCGGAAAAACCGAAGGATTAGGATCAGGCCTAAAGACTCAAGAGCGCTAAGGAGGGAACCTGAGCTTCCAAGTGGTAAGGAAGATCTGGCATCATGGGGTGGAGCCGAGGGTTTTACCACCCGGGTGGGTGAGAGGAGCCAGCTTGAAGACTTTCCGGTCCATCTTAAAGCCGCATGGAACCTGCCAGACAGTGTGGATTGAACAACATATCCATGTCCCTAGAACAGTAGTTCCCACATCGGTGGGGTGGTGCACAGGGTACCCAAGATATCAGTATGGGGTGGAAGAGTTATCTTTTAAGTTAAATGATTTACATTTGTGAGGAGTACTTACATTTCATATGGGCTTACGGTGTGATGAACCGTGATGCTGGGCACTGGTCCCTAAAATGCTTGTAATGAATTTGGAGCACATACATGGACTACCTTTTGAACCAATACCCCTAAGTGAAAGAAATGGCACATGAACTGTCATTCTGGTGTACTTTGTGATTATTTGGTGACATTGTAACGTTTCTAAGGTCTTAAGTAAAAGGAAGAAGAGACTGTGTAAGCCTAACTGTTAGCAAGTGGGCTCCTGGCAAGCCATGACATCAGTTGCCCCACAATACGAGAGCCACCCTGGACCATGACTATCCCCATCATGGCATACATAACTGGTCGTAGCACAGGCCGGGGGGGTTGCAAAACATTAGCAAAGAGTTGTAGAAACAAAGCCTACAGCACATGTGATAGAGAAGGGGCAGCCAAGACAGCAGAATGAAGACTTCCATTAACCCGTAGCAGATAAAAAGTGTGGGTAGGTATGGTTTGGGTCTCTCTGCACTGCAACATACTTAGTGCCAATGACAAAAGGAGTGAAGGACTGACAACAAGGGAAATGGAACCCCATGGTTGATTGATCCACACCCCATAATGAGCACTGGCAGTTATGGTGTAGGTTATAACTTTTCAGTCGAGTCCATACTGACCCGTAGAGACTGGCGTTCCCTGGTGGTTTCATTTTCCACACCACCAATTCTGAGGTCTGTTCAGACTGCTGATTCTAAAAAAGTCCAGTTTGCTTGGCGACTTTAGGGTGTGGACTATGGGGAGTGGAGACCCAAAGTTCGGTGCCATGCCAACCAGATCTTGGGACAGTTTGCCCCATCCCAAGGTGTTTTCCATAATGTTGCAGTGAGCCCAACAACTGGAGCCTTGTTTGCTGCTGGTTCTCATGTTCAGTTGTATTGTGCAATAAAACAGCTTGGCCGATGCAGGACCTTGTGTTTGGGGATTCTGTGACCCAGCAAGGTGAGAATCCTTTCACCTGTCACTAACCACATAAAGGGCCAATGAATGCCATGAGTCCTTCCATAGGCAGTATTGCGATGTTCATCACAGTCACAGTTCCACACATACAAATCATCAATATAAACATTGCATGATAAACGCAATAAAGTTACTTCCTCCACCCACCTCCGCACCCACATTACCAAGGCTGTTTGCATGGACAGGACAATGATTTGCATTCCAAATGATCTTTTTTTACAAGCTGCTTTATCTCTTCAATTGCATGGAACATTATACCATCAGTTTGTGACCTGAATCAGTGCAAAGTGCACTGCTTGTTGTCTACGTGACCAGTGTGTGCAGCCTCTGTTCACCCGTTTTTTCAGTGGTGACACCGGTGGTCTCGTGGTTTAAATAATGAACATCTGAAAGGATCACTGAGATGGGCAAGCAAACGGAGCATCTAAAATGTGTACAACACAACAGCCTAACTCAGCACAACACAGTACTGTACAACACCATTTAATACAAGGCAACACATTACCTAACCGTACAACATAGCTCAACACTGTACAGTATAATTCAACACAACAGTACAACATACACAAGCACAGACCAACACAGTACAGTGCACCACCATCTAATACAGCACAGCACAATACACAACAGTACTGCACAGTACACCATCATCTAATACAATGCAACATGGTACTGTGCAGCACAACACAATATATACAAACACAACCCAACACAGTACAGTACAACACTATCTAATACAATGCAACAGAGTACGGCACAATGTAACACAATATACACAAACACAGCACAACAGTACGGTAGCACAATGTATACACAAACACAAGACAGTACAGTACAGAACAACACAACATATTGCAATACCCTACAGTACAATACAGTGCATTACAACATACCTCAACACTAGGGTACCACACAGCATAGTACAGTAAAGTACAACACAGTGCATTACAACACAACATATTACAGAGTAAAACAATATAGTAAAATGCAACGTAGCACAGTGCAGTTCAACATAGTACATTATGACAACATGCTGCACAATGCAATACTGTGCAGTACAACACAACACATTAGGACAACTTGCTGTGAAATGCAGTACAGTACAATACAACACAGTGCAGTACAGTACAGTGCCACACAACACAGTAGGAGACAACACAATGCAGTACATATGGCACAAGTACATATGGCACAGTTTCACTGTATTCAGCATCTTCCATTCAAAGGTTTCACCAAATGCTTGACATTGGAGAAAGTTACAGAAACAGTAATAGGACAGTGCTGAGAGGGTTAATGAATGAGGGAAGTGAGCTGCTGGCCCAGCTGGCTTGCATGCCTGTTATTCTTACTTTGTTTGCCACTTAGCTGGATGCGTGGGAGGGGATATGAAGGCAGGCGTGGGAGTTCTGCTCTGCGTAGGAGTCTGCCTTTAGAGTTCACCCCGAGCACTTCCCATTGAGGACTGCAGCCTGGACTTTTACAATAAACAATCAACTCTTAAATGCTAACAGAACAACGGGCTCCAGTATATGAAGCTTGCACTGGAATGCCGAGTAGCCAGACAGCAAAGAAAGGGTTAATTGTTATGTAATTACTGTCTGAGCCGTTGGCATGGAAATGAGACAACATTCCTGAAGGGTTACAGTGACAGGGTGAGGGGTGCACTATGTGAAATCATCCCTGTTATTTCATTAGTTTTAACCCCCCCCCCCAACCCCAGAGCATCTGTAAGCTATACATATACTGCCATCTACTTATTGTTGGCCAGGGGCCCCTGCGAGGATGAAGCAAGGAAGAAACAAGCAGGGTTACTGTACACATCTGTACCTGGGAACAGGGTGTGCGAATAGGTTAAAGGTAACCAAAACTGGTCATTATCTGATGGAGAAACAGGAGGGAGAAGGAACTATAACAAGAAACACATTATCTGATAGGGTTACTTAGTGGGAGCTAGACGTATAACAGGAAACATAAGGGGGTAATTATCTGATATGGTACATAAACCCCCCCCCCATTTTGAAGTGTCCCTCATTGCACTTGGTCTTCCTTCAATTCGCACCAACATACCGAGCCTTTTCCTTCTGGTGGCCGCTAGAGGTCCCTGGGATAGGACTGATCTGAAGCCTCTGATAATTGAAGGAAATGGGGTTCTGGAACCTGGACCCGGACATCTGCAAGGTGCACCAATAGGACAGCAACCTGGCAATTCTGAAAGATGTGAATCACTGAGAAGAAGGGTCCAGAAAAAGGCCTTTGGTAGCATGGGGTTACTCCAGGCCTCCCTGCTGCCACTGTTTATTTGGCAGCTCTGGTGTTACTGACTCTGTGAGCAGATGCTTAAGTTGGAACTCTATTGTCCGCAGTCCAGCTGCCAGTTTTCTTTCACAAACTAGGGAGAATTCTGGTGACCACATTACCTGGATTGACACTAGGGTCAAGGCCATGCAGTCTCCCGCAAACACAGACCTGAGGTGAAGGGTAATCCTATCCCCCTGTGTATGCAGTCCTGGGCTCCTTTGGAGTAACCGGTGACGACTGAGCTGAAGCAGTGGTGTGTGGCAATTCTGTGACATGCAGACTGTCAGCAGGGATGATCTGTAACTGTGGTTACTGTTTAAAATATTTACAGTTTACAGGTCTAATTACAATAAGTATTGATAACACATACAGCCAGTACGTAAAACAGAAGATACTTATAAATCAGGAAGCAACAAAATGTGAGCACAGGCTGGCATTCAAGGCAGGGGTAGACAGGGAGCAGCACAGGGATGGAGGAAAATGGCTCAGAGTAGCAGGGCAGGGGGCAGAGTGGTGTTAACATTCTTGATGGATTAGAAACACTTTAGGAGTGACACAGACTCCCCTCATTTTATCTCTGAGAATCTCTGTCCATACCACCAGTGGTTAAATTGTAGGAAGTAGAACTGTCAACACCTTAGAACCAGCTCCACCATCCCTACACCCTACAGCCAGCTCCAGCATCTCTACACCATAGAGTCAGCTCTGCCATTCCTACACCTCAAAACCAGCTACACCCATCCTTTCACCCCAGGGATAACAACACCCATCCCTGTACCCAAGCGCTAACAACACCTAGCCCCACAACCCAGAGCCAGTTCCATCCATCCTTACATTACAGTGCCAGCTCTGCCCATCCTTACACCCCAAAAGCAGTTCCACCCATCCCTACACCACTGAGTGGACTCCACCTGTCCCTATACCCTGAAGCTGGCTACGCCCATCCCTACACTCTGAAGCTGGCTATGACCATCCCTACACCCCAGGGCAAGCTTCCATCCCTATACCCCAGAGTAGGTTCTGCCCATCTCTATACCTCAGAGTGGGCTCTGCCCATCCCTGTACACCAAAGTGGGCTCTGCCCATTTCTACATCAAAGAGTCATTCCTACACCCAAGAGCCAACTCCACCCTTTTCTACCCCCTCTGAGTGGGCTCTGGTCTTCCCTATACTACAGATCCAGCCCTTCACATCCATAAACCTCAGAGTGGGCTCTGCCCATCCCTACACCCCAGATCTAACTTCACCCACCCACCCCTACACTCCAAAGCCAACTGCATCCATTCATACTCCCTTGTGTGGACTCTGTTCATCCCTGCACTCCAAAGCCAGCTGTGCTCGTCCCTACACCCCAAAGCTAGCTGTACACATCCCTACACCCCAGAGTGGGCTCTGCCCAACCTTACACCTCAAATTCAGCTCCACCCACCTCTACACCCAAATGTCAGCTCCTCCCATCCCAACACCCCAGTGCCAGCTACACCCATCCTATGCCCCAGTGTCAGCTACACCCAACTCTACACCCCAGTGCCAGATGCACCCATCCCTACGTCATAGTGCCAACTCATCCCTGCATCCATATACCACAGAGGGTCTCTGCCCATCTGTACATCCCAGATCTGCCTGTGCTCATCCTTACACTCCAGACCTCCTCTGTCCACCCCTATGGCTACCTTCTGCACATTAATTCTTTCCTTATAGCTATCCCACTGCCAGAGCTCTCTCCAACTGCATTGCTCAAAGGGACATCCTCAGTAGAAGGATGGGTATGCACACGTAACCCCTTTGTTCTCAGGAGTTACTAGAATCCCAGATAGAATTGGTGGTAGGCAGGGAAGGCAGCTTGTGTAATGCCAGGCAAATGGGTTTCACACTGTCACACTCTGTTTTCAGTCTCAGCTGAGCTGGAGTGATGATGTAACCCTAGAACTCTCGCAGCAGCATAAGCCACACTCTGGCAAGCAGTTGGCAACTAGAGTAGAATGTTCAGTAGTCTGTAAGTGAGTCTTCCTGGAGGAGACTGCAGCTTGCTGTGCAGCTCCTCATTTAGCTCTGACAGAAAGCTAACTCTTTAGTTTTGGGTAGTTTGTTCTCACCCTAGAAGAAGAACATAGAAGACAGTGTCTGAAGTGGTGGAGACCTTGCTAAGTGGGTTTTCCTTTGCCCCATCCCAGGAGGGATGGAGGTGATCTTCAGGATTCAGGGGCAATCCCCTCAATCCATTCTGTCTGGTGAAGCTGCCTTGGACATCTTCATTTGTTGTGAGTACAACTTTTCTTCTGAGTAAGTCCAGGAGGGGCACCTGCAATACCTCGGGGTGAATTTCTCTGACAAAGGGACTCTGTCACTTAGACTTTCTGTATTTTAAAAGTGTCTGCCTGCGTTGGAGTCCAGCTTAATCTGGTTCAAGGTCAGTTGGCATTCATCTGTATCCCCTTCCCCCGGGTCGTGCCTGAAAATAGGCAGGATTTGTCTAGTGCATTTACCCGGTCAACAAAAACAAAATAAATGTGACTGTCCAAGTACAGAACTTTTAACTTCTGACACCTCAGAGGTGTGTATGTGTAGTATGTTAAGTGTGAAATACATTTCAAGACAGCGTCTACAGTGTTCTACAGTTGTGTGGTGTTATTAACCAGATGAATGGCTGAGTATAAACTTGGAAGCAAAAGGTGGGAGACCCCCTATCTGGAGTGAACCTGTTTACCTCTCCAGGTTCAGTTTGGGCACCAGCACTTTTTCATTTAGTGCATCTGGCCAATGCCTAATGGAAGTAGCTACCCCTGGATGTGGGTTGTTTTCTCTCAGTTTATCCTAGTATGGGGGTTCTGAAAGTTCCTGAGCCTGGATGTGCTCCTTTGTGGTCGTGTGTACCAACTTCATTCCTGATGAAATATGGGAAAGTGTCCTAGTACTGGCCGTGTGTGCCTAGTCGATGGGAAATGTACCAGTCCTGGCCGTGTGTGCCAATCTCCATTTCAGAACCAGAGTATTTGCTGTTTTGTGTTACTTCAGCCTATGCTAAATGGGAATGTCAGGAATTTCTGTAGCCTGGAGAATCTGCAATACCAGTATGTGTAGCCCTATGGGGGTCCATCTTCGCTTTGTGATTATTCCTACTTTGTTACGTGAATAAAAGCCACACTCTAGAATCCCAACCTGGTTTGGACAGTACTGTTATTGCTTCCTTGTCTGGATTTACTTGGGCACCCCTCTCCAGAAGTGCAAACCTAGCATAACTGTGAGCAAACGTTTTCTCTCAGGGACCTGGGTTGCTGGCCATGGTAATTGGTCCCCCCCCCAGGTGTGTGCCATGTGTCACACTTGGGTTTGACTGTTCTAGTGTAACAGTCGGGTCACCTAGCCTAATGGTGACCATTTCTCTGTTTTCCAAATCTGTATTCACTTATGTAAACCCCGGCCCCTCTCATTTGCCCCAGACGTCTATGGTGAGAGGAGCAGCCCTGCTAGTTAAAGAAGGGGGGCCAGTAGGGGGGGAATTACACACACCATGACTCTCTGTGACTCAGGATGACAGCAGGGTGATGCAAGTCAAGGCTACAGTTTTGCTCACCACAAAAGCGGCTGTCTACAGACGTTGCCATTATGTGCCCCCAGTGATGGAGGCAGGGGGCCCAAAGATTGTCAGATGTGGTTTTGGGTGATACTGCCAACTCCCAAACTAATCTCCTAAAAATGTGCCTTGAGGTAAGACAAGGTTAAGATCTGGAAAGAAATCAAGTGAGGATTACTGAGGCAGTTAACAAATAAGGTGTCTGTTGTACATAAGACATTATTATGAGATTAAACCCTTCTAGGAAGAAAGAAAGAAAGAAAGGTGGGAGTGTTGTATCAGCATATGAGATACAAGTAGAACAAAAGGGTTAAACACACTGAAAGTAAAACAAAAGAACGTTAGAGAAAAACACATTTCAGACAAAAGGCCTTTTGCAGGAATCACCTGGATGGTAAAAGTAGGTAAAAACAGCAAGTGCACTGCCTGGCCTAGAAAATAATGCAAGGATTAACTATTCTCGACTCAAAGAACGGCTTCTGTCCGGAATTTTTTAGCCAGCTGTTACACTTTAGTAGCCACTGCAAGCTTTAGTTGCCAGAGTGGATGGATTCTTCTTCTTTTTTTTCTTTTGTTACCAATATTATGCTTTATTTTTTTGCTTCCACACAAACAAGGACATACTAAAAACATACAATCATCACAAAACAACAGACATCACATACTTTATCCCAAAAACTACGCACAATAAGGGAATTCATTAGAGTTAATACATGCAACACATTTTAAGGAGACAGTATAGCGCTGTGTTTTAGGGCACTGAGCTGCAGACCTAGAGATCTGGGTTTGAATCTCACAGCCCCCCACTTGTATACTGTGTAACCCTCAGCAAGTCACTTCACTTCCTTGTGCTTCCAGGTTGCACCTGGAAACAAGCTTTGGTTTAGTGTGCCTTTCCTGGTTAAACAATTCCCCTTAAATTGAGTTGGTCAATAGCTGCACAGCACAGGTACAAAGACTATGACATTATGGTGTTACACAGCAGTTTACCCTGTCATAATTAACAATTGTACTCATACGTATTTAATCCCTTTGCTGCTCAGTCTTCTATGGGAGGGAATACAGCGTAAGTAGCTTTTCATACCTTTACTCAAATGTTTTGTGCCAATTGTTAAGGCTAGCCATCAGTCTCTTCATTTTTAGGCGTAAGAGAAGATCTTGGTACCATTTGCAGTGGCTTAGAGGTCTTGGTCAAACCAATGACATAAAAGAACAGGTTACTCACCTGTAACAGTAGTTCTAGGAGTGGTACATGTTGTTCATCCACACTTCTTGACATGTCCCCTTCCACTTTAAATCTTGCCGGAAGTCTTCAAGCTGGCTCCTCCCACCCACCTGGGTGGTATATACCTCGGCTCCACCCCATGATGCCAGATCTTAGCCCGTTGGAAGCAAGGTTGTGCGCCCAAAGCCGGGGAGGTCAGGTGGGTGTGTGTGGATAAACAACATATATCACTCCTAGAACTACTGTTACAGGTGAGTAACCTGTTCTTCTAGGAGCATGGATATGTTGTTCATCCACACTTCTTGGCAGACTCCAAGCAGTTCTCCGGGAGGAGTGAGGCAAGGCGCACACCCCCAACTTAGGAAATAAAGACTGGAGAACCGATGCCCCAAAACCAGTATCCCGGTGTGACTCAAGGTCGATGTGGTAGTGGGTAATAAAGGTGTTTGGATGGGGATGTCCCTGGAAGCAGCCACCGATGCAGCAGTATGGTGGGTTGAATGAGCTCTTATCACTCTGGGTGCCTCCTTGGCCGCCAACTCATAGCACAGACCTATGCATGATGTACTCCATCTTGCTATGGTCTGTTCGGCTGCAGGTCTGCCAGAAGTGGCTTCAGCATAGGTGACAAACAGCTGGCGAGCCTCTCCATGAATTTCCGCTGTTCTTTCCTTATAATAGGAGAGAGCACATCTCAGGTCCAAAGTATGGAGCCTGTCCTCGGTGTCCGAGTTGTAATTAGGGTAGTATACCGGC
This sequence comes from Neoceratodus forsteri, assembly GCA_016271365.2. Taxonomy (NCBI): domain Eukaryota; kingdom Metazoa; phylum Chordata; order Ceratodontiformes; family Ceratodontidae; genus Neoceratodus; species Neoceratodus forsteri. The sequence continues at coordinate 116,462,226 of JADMNL010000031.1, forward strand.
AGAATCAACACCTGGTTAAGGTGAAACTCTGACACCACCTCCGGAAAGAATTTCAGGTGGGGGCGCAGGACAACTTTGTCCCTGTGAAAGACCAGATAAGGGGAGTCCACCAAAAGCGCCTGGAGCTCCCCTGTCCTTCTGGCCGATGTGATAGCCACCATGAAGGCCGTCTTCCACTTGACAGCTCACACTTGTGCATGGGTTCGAATGGCTTGCCCATGAGCTTTGCCAAAACCAGCAACAGATCCCACGGAGGTGGAGGTTCATGCACTGGAGGGGATATGTGATCCAGGCCTTTGAAAAAGCACCCGACCACTGTCTCCTTCGCCAATGTCTGCTGACTGGCCCGTGCTCGGTAAGCAGAAATGGCTGCCAGGTGCACCTTAAGGGTCGATGACCGTAGACCCCCTTTGGAGAGAGACCAAAGGTAGTCGAGAATGTTAGCCACAGAACAGGATAAGGGGTCCAGACTCTTACCCTGACACCAAATGGAAAACCTTTTCCATTTGAAGGCATAACATTTCCTGGTCGATTCCTTTCAAGATGCCTCCACCACAGTGTAGACATCCTCGGAAAGACCCAAAGCCTGGAGCTCTAGCTGCTCAGGTACCAGGCTGTCAGGTGCAGGGATTGGAGGTCCGGATGAAATACCTTTCCCTGGTTCAGAGATATCAGGTCTGGGCATGTACAGAGTCGCTCCGGGGGTCTGCAGCAGAGGTTGAGGAGATCTGGGTACCAGAACTGGTGTGGCCAGTCTGGGGCTACCAGAATCACCTTCGCCCTGTCCCTCCTCACCTTAAGTAACATCTTGTGGATCAAGAGAACTGGAGGGAAGCCGTAGAGGAGGCCTGGGGTCCACGGCCTCGAGAATGCATCCCCCTGCAGCGAGCCCTGCTGAGGGGGGCAGGCATGATACAGTCTCAACTTGTTGTTTTCCCTGGAGGCAAACAGGTCCACCATCGGTTTGCCCCAGCGGGAGAACAGGTTGTAAGCTACCTCTGGATGGAGAGACCACTCGTGGGATGTCTGGCCTATATGGCTGAGAGCATCTGCCATCTGGTTCAAAGCTCCTGCCACATGGATGGCTAGGAGATCCGCCTCCAACCAGCTTATGAGGGTCCAGATGCAGAGCGCCTCCTTGCATGGCAGACGGGAGTGCATGCCGCCCTGTTTGTTGAGGTAGTACATGGTCATGGTATTGTCTGTCTGGACTTGAACCACTTGACCCCGGAGCTGTGGAGCGAAAGCTGACAGTGCCAGTCTGACTGCACTGAGCTCCAACAGGTTGATGTGGCATTGGGACTCCTCGGGGGTCCAGAACCCGTGGGCCTTGTTGTCCCACATGTGGGTTCCCCACCCCATGAGAGAGGCATCATTTGTAAGGATGACTGTTGGCTTGGGGTGGACAAACGGGATCCCTTTCTGCAACCAGTCTGGGGCGGTCCACCATTGGAGAGCGTCCCACATCTTCTGGGTGACAGTGATCAGCTGGTCAAAATGACCATGCTGCTGAGTCCACTGGGCAGCCAGCTCCCATTGGAGGGCGCATGTGCCACCTGGCCCAACGGACCACTGAGGTGCATGCCACCATGTAACCCAGAAGGCGCAGGAAGTCCCGGGCAGGGCGCAAGTGCCCAACCAGAAATGATCGGGCAAATGAGGAGAGAACCTCCACCCTGTCCGCGAGGAGCCAAGCTCTGGCTTGACAAGAGTCGAGCTCTGCCCCAATGAAGCCCATCACCTGAGAGGGCAGGAGTTCCGACTTGGCCTCGTTGATCAGGAGGCTGAGTTGAGAGCAGGTTTGGAGGGTCAGATCCCTGGACCTCTCCACCTCCTGAAGGGAGGAACCTGCCAAGAGCCAGTCATTGAGATAAGGGTAGATTCGGACTCCTTGACACGGAAGGTGGGCCGCCACCACTGCAGTACCCTTGGCGAAGACCCATGGGGCCGAAAACAGACCGAACGGCATGGCTCGGAACTTGTACAGGGTCCCTTCGACCCTGAAGCGGAGAAACCACTGATGGGATGGACGGATTGGGATGTGAAAGGACGCGTGCTGTAGATCCAGTGAACAGAACCACATGTTTCGCTCCAGGCATAGTATGATCTGGTTCAGAGTTACCATCCAGAAGGTGCAGGACCTGAGATATTGATTCAGGTCGTGGAGATCTAGGATGGGGCGCCAATCCCCCGTCCGCTTGGGCACCAGGAAGTACCTGGACATGAAGCCTGGGTCTGTAGGAGGATCCAGCACTGGCGCTACTGCCTCTTTGTGGAAGAGCTGAGCTATGTCATCTCGGAGAGCCGACTGAGTGCAAGCTGAGATCCTTTCCTCCCGAGGGGTGCGGGCTCGGCTGGGAGGGTACTGCTTGAACTCTAGAGACAGTCCCTGACCGACCATTTCGAGAAACCACCTGTCGGAAGTGATATCGGACCAGGCGGAAAGGAAGTGGCGTAGCCGACCCCCCCACAGGAGGACCCAGAGCTGGCATGACGGGTGTCGGGGGGCAACCCCCAACCCATCACTGAGCAGGCTTAAAGGAGGAGTGAGAGACTCCTGGACCTGCGCCTTGGCCTCCTTTACGGGGCTGTTGAGGACCTTGCTTGGGCCACGGGCGCCAAGCTTGAGCCTGCTGCTGCTGCTGCCGACCTCCTTGATAGGAGGGCTGCCTGACCGAAGGGGAAGAGTGACGAAATGTCTTCTTTCTCTTCTGCTGGTTCTTGCCTGAAGAACCCTTCATAGAAGGAGCATCCAAGGTGGCATTGGACTGCTCTATACGCTGAAGGTGACCGGACACTCCTGGACCGAACAAGTCAGTGCCAAGGAAAGGCACGTCAGCCAGTTTATGCTGAGTATCCGCCGGGAAGGAGGAAAGCTTCAGCCAAGCCCTGTGGCAAGTGGCCACTGCGGCTGCTAAAGAGTGGGCACAGGAATCTCCAATGTCCAGGGGCATCTGGAGCTGCTGTTTGGCAAAAGCATGGCCCTGATCACGGACTTGCTTGACCGTAGTCTGCATGTCCGCTGAGAGATGAAAGAGGACCTCATCTAATGACCCAAGGAGGACATGAGAGAAGTTTGCCATGATAACAGCCAAGCTGGCCTGACGAAGGCCTAAGGAAGAAGCCGCATAGACCTTACGGGCAGTGTGGTCCACATTTTTGGACTCCTTGTCTGGGAGTTGGTCAATGTCGGCCAACTACCAGTATGTCTGAACACAGAAGCAGTCACCAGGCTCTCGGCTGAAGGATGTTCTGTGAACCCCAGCAGGGACCCCATGGGCACCGCATACTTGCGGGCCATGCGAGCAGACAGTGCTGGACAGGAAGCTGGATGCTGCCAAAGCTCAAGGGCCAGGCCAACGATGGCTTCAGCCACTGGAAAGGCCTCTGTCATGGTATCCCCCTTTTGAGGATATCCGTAAGGGGTATTCCGCCTTTTTCTGGATGGACTCCAGGGGCATTCCAGCGGATTCAGAAATCAGGCGGAGAATGCCCTGGAAGGAGGAAGGACCTTCCTCCAACCCTGCCACGGACGACTCATCATCCCCGGGATGGGAATGCAATCCGGTGACATCTGAGTCCGAGGAGGTGGGATACAACGGCCTCCCGCCTAGGTCTCCCTCTATACGCCGAAGGAGGTCGGGGGTGACCATGATCGACAGACGTCTGGGGAGCCCAGAGTCTGTGCGGTCCTCTTTCAAGGGAGCCCCTCCCTGAGGCTGCTTAGGTGGTGGTTCCACTGGAATTGGTGGAGAGACCAGGATACGGACCGGCCCCACGGGCGGAGGAACCAATGGCTTTGGTTCCGGAGGGGTCAGCCTGGGAGGCGGAAGCCAAGTGATGGCCGGGGTAGGCGGTGGAGCCAGCTTCTGCCCAGTCAAAATCAGCTGTTGCCATATGAGGTCTTCATAGCATCAACAGAGTTTCTGTCGAAGCCTCTCCTCATCCGAGGAGGAGGATGAAGACCTGTGGCGTCGCCTCTTTTTAGAGCGCTTATGGCTCTTTTTCGGCCATTCAGCCGAAGGGGTTCTGGAGCTCGACCAAGATTGGGGAGGCCGACTCGGTCTATTGGGAGACACCGGGGTCAATGAAAACCAAGGGTCCGGAACCAGGTCCTCGATGGGGACACCAGCGGACTGGGTCTCCTCATCAGGGAAGACAAGAACCAGAGTCCTTTCCAAGGAGTCATCGAGCTGAGCCGGCGACAGAGGGTCAATAGGGTCGAGAATGATCTCAACCTTGTCGACCCCTTCCTTGGTCCCCTGACCAGATGGAAGGTCTGTAAAGCCGGCAGCCGAGGATGCGATCTTGACTGAAGTCGAGATCAAGTGGTCTTGAGGCTCGGATCTTTCTCGGTCCCAAGAGCGTCTTCATTGAGATGAAGACTTTGGGTCCTTCTCCCTCTTGTGAGAGCGGGAGGAGTGCGCGCCCGAGTGTGCCTCACCCCTGGTGGCGAGAGACTGGCACAACTCCTTGAAGGAGCCCGAAAAGGTGGAGCCAAGGTTCAACAGAACAAAAAAACTTCGATTGGCCGAGGCTCAAGCTGCTTCCTCCTCAAATGCCTTCATTTGTTCCAGCTGCTCAGCGGATCCTGTGGCCATGGAAACCACCCACCTCACCTTTTTAGATTCCTTTTCTCCGGTCTCCCCAGCTTTAAGCTCGCCTTGCGGTAGTCCACAACATTGGGATGGAAAGCCAGGCAAAACCCACATGACGAGGTGTCATGTCCGACACCTAGACAGTAGAGACAGGTTAGGTGGGGATCGGTGCGTGACATTTTCTGGCTGCAGGGGCACCGGCGAAATCCGGGGGAAGATTTTTCCTCCATGTCAGATGGGTAAAATCGCAATAGCGAACTCGAACGAGTTTCAAAGTAATTTTCGTCAAAAACCGACGTTTTGAATCCAGGGCCTAGTCATGGGTATGTACCACCCAGGTGGGAGGGAGGAGCCAGCTTGAAGACTTCCGGCAAGATTTAAAATGGAAGGGGACATGCCAAGAAGTGTGGATGAACAACATACCAACGCTCCTAGAATAATTCTTTTAGCTAACGCAGCTATAATTGCTATATAGTATCTCCACTCTTTCACTGATACCCCACTGAAATAGCCTAGCAGACATACCTCCAGTGTGAAGACAGGCCCAGCTGAGGATCTGCTCTTGTCTTGATGGCTTGCCAGATGGCTTAGAGAGAGCTCACCTTCCCAGCTGTGTAATGGAGTACCTCTTTCTCTCTCTCTCTGTGGCATCTAGTGCATAAGTGTGACTGAATTTTACCCATTCTGAACAGTTTGACTGGGGTATAATAAATGTTATTCAAGAAATTAAATTGTGTGAGTCCATTTTTGTCATTCTTTGTATAAACATGTAAGTCTGCCCATATTTTTCCCCAGTCTATCTGCTTATGTTGAAATTCTGACTGCCAGTATGGACACTGACCATCTAATTTGGGTGGAGAATGATTAAAACTTAGTTGGTATAGTAGGGATATCAGATGGGGTAATGTAACTGCATCATAGCGCTCCTTCAGTACTTATGTATGGGTATCCTGCTAAGGTGGCAGGCCCACATGTTGAGCTACTGAGTACATTACCTGCATGAATTTAAAGGCTGATCCACCATCACTTAGACTGTGTCGGGCTTTGAAGGAAGGATATGGAATGGGTTGTCCTCCAACCGGGAGGAGCATAATTAAGGGCTTTTGTATTTCTGGCCAAAAGGAATTTTTGGCTGGATCACCTGCTATTCTGATATCTGGGTTCTTAAATATTGATTGTGTCAGGGTGGGACTTAGTTGGAGCTATGTTGAGCATTCTACAGAGCTGGTGGCCAACTCTTGTTGCAACACCCATAGCAGAATCTTTGATAATTTCAGGTAGATGTTTGACTGCTACCTGCAAGAGAGAAGAGGGGTAAATGCCTTTCTCCTTACAGATTGCTGGTCAGTCTTGAGCCATAGGGGAAAATAGCTCTCTGTGGAGTCTTCTTGTGGTTCAATTGCCCATTTTCGATATTTGCTGGCATGGCCTGCAAAATAATAAAGTGAGGTCATCTTAATCTTCCCTGTTGTTTCGGGTGTGCCAGTTTGTTATATGCCCATCGATGATTTCTGTTAGCCCATATAAAGTTTGCAATATGGGAGTGCAACATCGTGAACCAATAAAGGGGTAGGCAGACATTCATCTTACTAAAAGGATAGGGCATCCCAGGCAGGTTATTCATTTTCATAACATTTATGTGCCCCAGGAGCATAAGTGGCAGAGCACGCCATCTTTCTGGATGATTCTATTTATCAGATCATCTAGGTTATGCTTGCATAGTGGGTTTGCATCTGCTCTGTTCAATCCCTAGATATCAGAGCATTTTGGGTGACCAGGTCAGGCCTAGATTTGTAATATCTAGTTTGATCACAGCCCCATTCAGAGGCATTACTTGTGTTTTTGCCACATTTAGTTCATACTCTTGTCAGATTACTGAATTCATAAATGGTTTAAAGTACAGCTGGAACTGAGGTTAAAGGATGTGAAAGGTGTAATAAAATGTCATCCGCATACACTGAGATTTTATATTTCTCCTGTCATATCACGATCCTCTGTGTGTTCTGGTTTTGCTTCAACAGGCTGGCTAATGGTTCAAGATATAAACTTAAACAAGAGACTGGTGAGTGGGCATCCCTGCCTAGTGCCTCTCTGAAGTGGGTTTAGATCTGAAAGTACTTCACTGCAAAACACTTTTGCTGTGGGTTTATTGCATAGCACCTCTCACCACCTTATAAAGTTCTTAGAGAAACCAGAAGTCTTAAGCACCTTAAAGAGAAGCAGCCACAAAACCCTTTTGATTGCCTTCTCCACGTCCAGGGAGACCAGTGCCGCAGGGACACCAGGCTCCCCAGAGGCAGAGAAAATATGTTCTGATTTCCTCAGGTGGTCCAATAGGACTCTCCCAGATTTGAATCCCACCTGTTTTGGGCTTATCAGATATCCCCATACTTTTGTAAGCACCCTTTGGGTACTTACTAGTTAAATTTCTGAGGGTTCAGGTAGTTAGGGAGGAATTTAGAATAGTGGTGCCTGTGAGTCTGGAGGTAGGGCCTGCTTACCGCTAGCAGGGCCCGTGGCTAAGGGTATAAAAGGAGGTTTTGGCACCATCAGAGGAGACTCTGGGGGAGGACCCAAAAAGAGAGAGAGAGTGGGGGGTGTTGGCCTGCGAGTTCGACTGGAGGGCCGGGGGGTCCACTTGCTGCCCCTGCCCTCCACCATTGAAGACCCACGATATGGATGTGACGGTTCGGGCTCATAGAAAAGGGGAGCAATGGAGCAAAGAAAAGGGGCCTGTCTGTGCATGTGGGAACAGGAGCCCAGGGAGAAGAAAGATGATGGAGGCCAGCCAAGTGAACTTCCGCACCTTGGTAAGGTAAGCATTGATGGGGTCTAAAGCCCAAAGAAAGATTGCCCATGGGTGAGTTCAGCAGTGGGTTGGAAGGTTTCCTGTGGGTGGGCCCGATACGGCAGTGGGGTCTGGTACACGGCTGGGAAGTGGCAGCCTGAGCAGTTGAGGGTGTAACGGTGGCAGAATTATCCCTGATCCCCTGGCGTATGGCCACCGCAGAGTTGGGACTTCTTGTGTGAGCAGTCTGTGGAGGCATGGAAAGTCCATCTGGGGGAGTGATGTTTGGGACCCAAGTGGGGTGGCAATTCATCGGGTGATCTGGTGTGGCACTGGCAGACATCCCCCTGATCAGTCAGTTTGGAGGTTGGAATCGCTGCATGAGTGGAAAATGCCCGGAGTTACTGGGATCAAGGCCGGGGGCACCCAAAACTGCCCGGAATAAGGCCCAGCTGCCATACACTGGCATCAGCGAATGGATGTCTGAAAGGGTTCTGGTGGTTCGATTCTTTTATTTATTTATTTATAGAACATATTGGAATTGCAAACCTTTGAATCAGAGACTCCTTTACAAAGGCTCCATGTCATAAAACAAAACAGTTGTACAGAAATGAAATACATTAGGAATACAGAGTAGGGGGTTACAGGCATGAGTTATACAATGTATGAGACATAACAAGGGCAAACAGTGGAGTTACCTAGGGCAAACAAATTACAAAGTAGAAAGTAAAGCAGGATGTGCATCCATTGTCAAGAGGGTAAGATAACGGGGGGGGGTAGTGGCATGGGGGGGGCAGGTGTTGTCACAGCAAGCAGCACGGTCCGAGGGAATCCTTAGGTAGTAGTTGGGGCGGAGAGCCCAAGGTGGCTAGTAGCAGTCGGCACTAGTGGAATGGAGATGTTCCCTGAGGAGGGATTTGAAGTGGCCTTGCTTACTTTCAGCAGTTATGGCACTGGGAAGTGTGTTCATCCAGAGGGACCCTGTAACTAAAAGTTCTCTGACATAGGGTAGTTCTGCACCGAGGGATCAAGAAGGGTGATTTGGAGGAGCTGCGTGGGGTTTTCAACACTGGTGCAGGCTGCAAGAGGGTGGAGAGACCCAGGGGAGTAAGCCCAGTGGAGATCTTTTTGGCAAGGTGGCAAGTTTGATACTTAAGCCTTCCATCAAAATTGAGCCAATTGGAGAGACTATACAGGGAGCAGGTGTGTGTAGTCTGGTCACAACCTGTGACTAGGTGGCAGGCTTTGTTGAGGGACACTCTAATTCTATGGAGGGAGGAGTTATCAGCCACCCCATAGAACAGTATGCCATAATCAATTAGGGACAGGACTGAGGAGGAGACAGCTGTACGGAGGGCCTCTGGATGAGACAATGCTTGTATCGGTGGAGCAAGCCAATTCTGGTGTTAACAGCAGAGCTAAGGAGATGGATATGTTCGTGGTAGTTAAGGGCTGAGTCTAGGATGATGCCAAGGTATTTAAAGGTATCAACCTGGTCAAGGAGTTGTTTCTGGGAGTTAAAGATTTGTAGTGGAAGGCCTTTGTGTTTGCTCTGGTGATGTGCGAACACCATAACTTTGGTTTTCTTATAATTTAACACTAACCGGTGCTCAGCAAACCAGGACTCAGCCTCTCTGAAGGTTTTTTGAAGGGATTGCTGGAACATGAGGGGATCTGAGTGGGAGGAGTATAGGACCACATCATCAGCGTAAAGGAGCAGCTGCCAAGAGCAGGCTTTAGGGAGGGTGTTTAGAAATTGACTGAAAAGAAGGGACCCCTAGGATGGACCCTTGGGGCACCCCTGATTTAACAAGGAGATTGGTGGACAGCGTGTTGTTTATCTTGACTTGCTAAGACCTACCAGTAAGGTAGTCAGCAAACCAATTTGTGGCATCCTAGGAGAGACCAGTGAGGGTAAGGGCAGATAGGAGGAGAGAGGTTTACGGTGTCTAAGGCTTTCGACAGGTCCACAAAGACCGCTCCAGCCAGACATCCTTTGTCAAGAGCAGAGTGGATAGCATTGGAGAATGCCAGCAGCGTTGAGGTGGTGCTGTGGCCTTTTCGAAAGCTGTGCTGTTCCCTACACAGAAGGTCACATTTAGTGAGGTGTTCAGTGAGTTGGTCCGAGATGATTCTCTCCAGCGCCTTGGGGGGCGGGAGTATAGCGATGGGGCGGCAGTTTCCCTGAGCGGCTTGGTCACCATTTTTGTGAATGGGTGTGATGATGGCGGCTTTCCATTTGGCCGGGAATTTACCAAGGCATAGGGAGTGGTTAAGAATGTTGGTTGGGGGGTGAGGACTACGTCTAGGGTCAGGCGCAGGAGTTTGAGGTCCAGTGTCACTGCTGAACCGGGAACTCCCTAAGGCTTGTAGTAGGTCGGGCTTAGCCTCCCATGGTGTGAGGATTTTGAGCGAAGGAAGGTGCAGAGTGGGGGGTGAGGGGTGGTTAGGGGATAGAAAAGTGGGAGGAAGCACACTGCTGAGGTCAAGAAGGAGGCGTTTAGGGTGTGAGCAATGAGTTTGGGGTCAGTGGAGATATTGGCGTCGGTGTAAATTTGGGGGGCAGATACTGACTTCCCATTAAGTTCCTTAAGGTTATCCCAAAACTTTCTGCCCAAGCCCCAGGAGGAGAACATCAAACAAAATTTACTGAGTTAAGACCGTTTGAAAGAAGAAGGGTTTGCTCCATATGTATCAGCCCCCGGGTGGAGAAGGTGTGAGACCAGTTGGATGGGAAGGAAATGGAAAGAGTAAAAGGGTTTGGGACAGTAGAAACGTCTCGTGGTGTAATGAGCCTAGATTGAATGTATAGGAATGGAATTATCAGAAGAGAGCCTGATGGAAGAGAAATATAACTGCTGGGAGATAAAGCTAAAGAAGGCGATATGAGTTTGGTAGAGTGTATCAGTACCAAGCTACCTCAAGTGGTGACCTTTTCGTCCCCTAAAATGCTGCTGGGAATCTAGCCCTCATGGCTTAAGGGAGATGTGCATGAAATGACCTAGTCTGTTAGCTAAAGAGACTGTTGCAGTAGATTTTCCAGCTATGTCTGTGAAGGAAACCCACCGTGTGCAATGCCCCCCACACTCCATGGAGGGGTTGTTACTGTTTCAAAATTTAATTAAATCATTTGCACTTTGATTCTGGAGTGGACAATGAATTTAATTAATGTGACAGTATATGCTTGCCTGCTAACTACTTTTTCCCCTGCAGCCTTCTAAACACCCAACAGCGGACTTTGTTCCCCTGTTTCAGTGACTCCCAGTCACTGTCATCATCGAACCAGGTAACAAGCTATTTATGTTCCCAATTCCTTGAACTATGTTGCTTGAGTTGTATAGTGCCCCCTTCCCACTAATTACCATCTGGACCCCTAGACTGGGAGTGGGGGCTTACACTTTTTATTAACCCTAAGAGCCAGAACTTAAGCTAAGATTTTCATATCTTGATTAAGTAGGGACATTGGACAGTAGCCAGTTACTTGTTCCGGGTCCTTCCTGGGTTTAAGCAGGAGGGTGATTATTGTCCCTGTCAGGCTGGGGTCACGAATTCCAGAGTTTTGAACACAGACAAAGGTTCTAGCCAAAGTCTGTGACAAATCTGGTTCCATTACGTTATAAAAATTGGTCAAAAAGCCATCTGGGCAAGGAACGTCATCTGGGGTGAGGGACTTAACGGCTGCACTGATTTTTTGCTTTGAAATGGCATGGGGTCATATTGTCGCAGACAGAAACAGCGAGGCAATAAATGCTGTATACAGAACAGTGACTGCCGAAATAAGGTCAGTCACAACACCAACCATACAATAAACGCACACCCCCCGTTCAAATTAATGGGACTTTTTCTTTTTTTCCAGGGGCTCTGCCCCCCCTGTCCCCGATGTGGGAGGCTCTGCCCTGCCACACTCCCTGAACTTTAAATAACCTACTCTGAGGGGGTGTGGACTTTGGGGATGGGGCGAAACTCGGGAGGGGGGAACATTTTTTTTTTCTTTTTAAAAGATAATGCATATAGGGCACAAAAACCCTGGAACAACATATCAGTTGGGGGGTGAGGATATAGCATGCACCAAGCAGGAAAGGGACCTTGGGGTTATCATCTCAGATGACCTCAAGGTAGGGAAACAGTGTGACAAGTCAGCAGGTAAAGCATATAGGATGCTGGGATGCATAGGCAGGGGCATCACCGGCAGGAATGGGGAGGTTATTAATTTCACTATACAAGACACTGAGGCCCCACCTGGACTACATGTACAGTTCTGGAGACCTTACCTACATAAGGACATAGACAGGGTAGAGAAGGTTCAGAGGAGGGCAACAAAGATGGTACAGGGATTGCAGCATAAATCCTGTGAGGACAGGCTGAAGGACTTGAATATGTACTCCCTGGAGGAGAGGAGGGAGAGAGGGGATATGATAGAGACATACAAATATCTTACAGGGAGGAACAGGGTAAGGAATACACTATATTCCAGCAAAATAGATGTTCCAGGACTAGAGGGCATGGGATGAAATTGGAGGGAGGGCGAGTCAAAGGAAATGTGAGAAGAATTTCTTCACAGAAAGGGTGGTGGACAAGTGGAACAACCTGCCAGAGGAAGTGGTGGGGGCTGAAACAATCATTGGATTTAATAATGCATGGGATAGACAAAAGAATTCTGGAGGTCAGGGGTAAGGGGCAACAGACTTCTACAAAAACGTAAAGGGAACTTACAAACTCAAATGGACAGACTGGGTGGGCCATAGGCCCTTATCTAACAGTGTCTATGTATCGATGTAAAGGTGCAACACCAGGAGACCTGGGGGGGGGGGGAACTGAACCACAGTCTCAGGTCTCCTTGAGGAGGCAGTATAGCGCAGTGGTCTAAGGCTCTGAGCTGCAAATCTGGTGACATCCAGCAGACCAGACCTGGGTTTGAATCCCACAGCTTCCACTTGCATACTGTGTGACCCTGAGCAAGTCACTTAACTTCCTTGTGCTCCCAGGTCGCACCTGGAAACAAGCTCCGGCTTAGTGTGCCTTTCCTGGTTAAACAATTTCCCCTTTCCCTTCCTTAGCTGCTGTGTTTGTGCTGGTGCCTTAGCCACCCCAACATGGAAGCAGCTCAACCAGGTACAGCAGCACAGGGTTCTTCAGCCCTTCCCCTGCTTCACTGTCAGTGACGTGGAATTAGTCTGGCTAAATGTTCCTGGTGCTGCTGAGTGAGTATTGGTAGTTGGGCCCTCCGTAGGTAATCTGATATCTGCCCTTTGGGGGGAGGGTTCATGTTGCGCATAGAGGCACTGATAGTAAATTTGGAATTGCTTCACAGTGTCTCATGGGGCAATGTGGAAGGTTTGATTTTGCTCTTGGTGGATAGTTGTGATAATTCTGGCTGCCTCTTGTTTAAGGTGGAAGACCATCAATCTCCCTGCCTTCTTGCCCTGCTCCATATATTTGGTGTGGGTGCGGAAGACGGCATGTTCTGTCTGCTCCTTGTTAAGCTCTTCATATTTAGCCTTGAGGGCATGTAAGTTTAGTCACGTATCCTCATCTGTTGTTGGGTTTAAGTTTGCTTCTGTCTGGTGTATTTTATTTAGCAAATCTCGTGCCTTGCCCTTCTTTTTCTTTTCTCGAGTCGAGGCCAGATGGATGAATTCTCCCCTCAAGAGACTTTTGAGTATTTCCCATACCATGTCTTTCTTGCCTGTGGAGCCTGTAGGTTTCTATGAAACCTGTTATGGCCTCTTTGATTCTGTCTGCAATTTGTTTGCCTTTTAATAGAGGACTGGTGCTCCTCCAAATCATGTCCCTGTCAGTCCCATGAAGGAAGGTGTGTTGGAGTCTGACTGGTGAATGATCTAAGATTACTCGGGCTAAAATGTGGCCACTGTGTAAGCCATGCAGGAATGACCGAGTCACCAAAAAGTAGTCAATTCTACGTAGTGTATTCAGAGGGGTGGAGATAAAACGTCTAGTCCTGGGGGGGGGGGGTGGAGATAGAACATCTGGGTATTAGATTCCAACAGCCTCCATGGGTCAACTAGTCCCAGACTATCTATCATGTCCCTTAGAACCCTCTGTGCTGGGGATAAGCTCCCTTCTGCTTTTTGATTTATCTATATCATTGTCATACACCAGGTTCCAGTCACCTGCTAGAAGGATGGGAAGGTATGCATATGGGGCTAGAAGTGAAATAATCTTCATACGAAGTAGGGGGTCACGTGCACTTGGCCCACAGATATTCCCAGTCACTAATTCCATTTGATCTAGTTCCCCAGCAGTAATAGATAACGCCCCTGCGGATCTGCGTTGTTGTGGGATAGACAGAATTTAACTGTCCTGGCTAATAAGGTCGCTATCCCCCCTTTGGGATGTGCTAGTTGCAGCTCTATACGGTTCATCAATCAAATCTCTGTGGAATACTCGTATCTCCTGTTCTAGGAGATGGGTTTCCTGCAGCATAGCAATCAGACCATTTGGCCCTTTTAAATGCTTTATTAAGTCTGGCAACCAAATGTGAAAGATAACTATACACCGTTTTATAGTTATATTAGTAGCAAAAGGGAGGGTGTTCAAAGTATAGGCCCACTTAAGGACATAGATGGTAGCCTGGTACAGGACAACACCAACATGGCGGACAGGTACAACAACTATTTCGTATCAGTGTATAACATTAAGACAATAGGGACTAAACTACATCTTGATAAAGAACTAAGTACATTAGAACTCGATGTAGTAAATAGTAAAGAAAGATTGCTAAAACTTGATCCATGTAAATCGATGGGACCGGATGGGATTCACCCAAAGGTAATCATAGAATTAGTTGAACTTCTGGCAGAACCATTGACTAGCTTGTTTCAGGCATCTCTAGATCAGGGGGAGGTGGTAGAGGTATGGAAGGAAGCAAATGTGGTCCCTATCTTTAAAAATAAAGGGTCAAGGCATGAAGTGGGGAATTATTGACCAGTTAGTCTGACTTCTATACTGGGTAAGATCCTAGAAGCAGTCATTAAAGAGAGTATAGAGAAAACTATGCAACAGAGAGGAGATATAGACGAGTCCCAGCATGGGTTTAAAACAGGCCAGTCATGTCAGACTAATCTACTGGACTTTTATGAAAATGTGAGCAGGGCCTTGGATGAGTGAAGCTCAATGGATGTGATCTTCCTGGACTTTGCCAAGGCATTTGATAAAGTGCCACATGGGGAACTGGTGGATGCCCTGATTGAACATAAAATTGATGGGAAGACAACATGCTGGATCAGTTCCTGGTTGTAGGAAAGGAAACAAAGGGTGACTATTAGGGGGTCAAGCTCAGAATTGTTGGGTGTGATAAGTGGGGTCCCACAGGTGTCAGTTCTGGGCCCGTCTGTTTAATGTGTACATCCATTCTATGACTAGTGGTGTGGGGTATGGGAGCCCAAGTTTGCAGACGATCCCCAGATTGGCACAGTTGTTAACAACAATAAGGACATGGACAAATTACAGGAAGCTTTGTCCATCTTGCAAAAATGGGCACTGAAGTACCGACTGACCTTTAACACTGAAAAGTGCACTGTTATGCACTTTGTGAGTAAAAATATGGAGGCAACATATACGCTAAATGGACAAGTGCTTAAAATAGTGAAAGAGGAAAGGGATTTGGGGGTCAAAATATCTAATGATTTTAAGTTTTCTCAGCACTGCAGTCAAATAGTCAAAAAAAACAGGTAATATACTAAGCTGTATAAATAGACATATAAAGTGCAAAAGTAGGAGAGTACTGGTTCCATTGTATGGGTCCCTTGTCATGCCACACGTAGAGTATTGTGCCCAGTTCTAGTCTCCAGGTTACAAAAAGGACAGAAGAGCGCTGGAGAGGATTCAGAAGTGGGCCACTAGAATGATAAATGAAGTCCAAGATAAAGAATATCAAGAAAGGATGCCAGTATTGGGGATGTATACACTGGAGTTTCGCAGACTAAGAGGGGACATGTGCTTAGTGTTTAAAGGACTTACAGATGAGGGACTGTGGGAGAAATTAGGACTCGGGCTCAGAAACCAGAAGTATCAAACTAGGGCACACCGCTTGCATCCGGTAATTGAAAAATGCAAAACAAGGAGAAGGAAACAATGGTTTAGTGTGAGGGTGGCACCCTTGTGGAATGGGCTACCGATGGAGATAGTGGCTAGCGAAAGTATGCAAGTTTTTAAATCAAATCTGGATAAGTACCTCATGGTAAACAACATACAGGGATATAAGTAGTTTACAGTATAAGTGGCGAGCTTCATGGGCATCTAGTCTTCTTGCTCTGAAATACCTATGATACCTCTGATTAAATCCACAGTATATATGCTGTATTATTAACCAGTATTTATCATTACACATTTGTTTGACTCGGGCTATTGCACCCTCTCAGCCTCCCTTTTCTGGCGGCATTAGATATTAAATTCTCTGTCTCACAGATTACCCCCTTCCCCCCAACATACACCTGTAGAAACAAAACACAGACTCGTATTCAACAGCATTAAACGTTTAACTTCACCCTCGGCAGTGATGATTCTCCAAGCAGCATGCCCAAGGAGTGCAAGCCCTTGGATCCCCTGGTCCTGTGACCAGTGACCTCCAATTATTTGGTTTACGGTGGTACTGATGAGAGGGTACACTCATTGACCTCCTTGGAATGCCCTCCCGTCCAGCAATATAATAATGTCTGACAATCCCTACTTCACCTACTCCCCTTGCCCCTCGTATGCCACTTAACCTTGGCCGATCCATGCCCAGCCTACCAACCAAACTATAAATCATGGCGCCGGCTGTGGTTTGGGCTAGTTATCATGGTAGCCGTGGGCTGGATTGTATAGATGGTGTTTACCGCCCATTGCATCACCTTATGGGGGTTTCCCATGTTAATAGGGAATTTATTTGGTAACCTCGAATCAGTGACCCTGATGCTCTTGTCTTCGGGTCCCCCATCTGTTTTGTATTAAGTCACAAAGGCTTTTATTCACAATGAGTGAAAGTCACGTGACACGTTCAAAGGGTTTATAAATGAACTAAAAGTTAAACAGGCATTCAGTCACTCTTTTAAGTCCTTGAGGCCCCCCCCAATGTATTACGTATACCGGCTCGGTCTTGTCTGCATCTTGCTCTGCCTGCACTCCGCGGGAGCCACTTCTGTGATCTGCTGCTTTTTTCACTAAAGCATGCCATACTGTTGCATCAGCAGTATTGAGGCAGGGAATGATTCCCACCCTGATTCAAAATGGCGACGTGGCTATTGTCAAAAAAATTTTCAGTTTAACATCAGCATTTGTGTTAAGCAGCAGTTCCAGGCAGCACCTTGTGAACTAGTGTTTTACATGCAACAAGCAATGAACAATTAAACGGGAACATGAGACAAGATAGACAAAGCAAATGATTTGGAAAGTACCCTGCCTGCTTTCAAACATGGAGGGGGGGGCCACTTTCTTTCATATGACCATTGGCAGCATTCTTCTGAGTCCAATCTATTGGTAGACTGGTACTTTAGTGTATTATTGCAACTACAATATGCTATGAAGTTTCACTCCCCCCCCCCCGTAGCCCTGAAATGTTAACAAATCGGCAGTGAAATGCTGTAAAAAAAAATAAATAAATAAATAAATAATCCAACAGCATTGCTTGTATAATTAATCCGAAGTATTATTCCAACTTGAGGAAATGAGAAGGTTCCAACCTGAGAGGAGCTTATTTCTCAGCTGCATGAGGAACTTCAAATTTCTCTCGACTCTCCATGAAGCCTTGGAACAGATCAATGTGGAGGAATGCCAGAGGTGGGAAACAGGTTTGGAAATTGTTTAGGGAGACTGTGTTTAGCCTCTGTTGCTGTTTAATATTCATAGAATCATGATGGCAGAAAAGGACCTCTTGGCCCATCTAGTCTGCCCCTCCCCCATTCCTCCCTCCTCCCTCTGAGACCTCCCACCCAACCGCCTTGCAACCTCATGTGCCCATCCCATGCTCCCTTGAACCCCGGCACTGTTTTGGACCCCACCACCTCCTCTGGAAGCCTGTTTCATGTTTCCACCCCCCTCTCAGTATTGTTTCTGCCCCTCTTTTGTAGTGACGACTAGACAAGCTGAAAGAGAGGATGACATGTTATTCTTGTCACATATAGCTTAGATGTGATTTCTTTATACTTGTTCTGTTTCGCTCTAGTTTGAAGACTTAAATCATTAAAAATGAACAACCTGCTCCTTGCCAATCATAACTCTTTTTGTGTCCTTTCTTTTTGCCTAGATGTGAGTCTTGTCTAGGAAACTGAGCAGCTTGAATATTGTGGGCCTGGGTTTTTCTCCTGGGGCCGCCATGCGTCTCAATACTCTGTGAGTCCTTAAAATGATATAGCTCTGTCCATTAGGAGAGGGGCTGGCTAGTTTTTGCAGAATTTCTGCATGAATAGTATTGTGTCCGCACCCTCCGATTGCTTTGAGAGTGCAACAGCCACCAGCTTGTTCTGACAGCTGTGACCTTCTTGGTCTTCCATGCCATCCCCAAGGGGCTGAAGTTTCCTATGAATAGTGATCAGCTCGGGCCTCGTTTTGTCAGGTTGATCGTCCAGTGAGCTCATCCATGGCATTGTGTTGGAGACTCTCTGTGTCAGTTCCATTGGGCTGGTTTGATGACTAGAAAGTCCCCAGTCATGTTAAGTACTACCTCCTTAATTGTTTCTAGTTTTCTAAAAAAGCGATCCTTGTCATTTGTGTCTGCCGCATGTCCAGGTGGGGAGATCAGCGAATCTGAAAATTTGTGGCACTTGCTGACTGCAATCTGTCTCCGTTTGCTACTAGGGTTGCAGGCGTGTCCAATCGCGGCTAGTCGTCATCCATTACTGCTCCGCTCTGTTGCTGGTATCAACTTGTTTGCTGTGTTGAATCAATTGCTGCTAGGTTTTGTAGCTAGGAAGCCACAATTACTTTGGATAGTTTAAGCTTTCTGAGAAGCTGATGAGAAAGCAGCCATTCACCTTGGCTGTATCATGTGACTCCCCATGTGGAAGGATTTCTGATAGCAGCCGCGACTGATCTCAGTTCATCATTTTTTCCTTCTTTTTTTACTCCCCTTCCCCCACAACTAGCTGCATCAGCACCTTTTCTCCTTGCCACCAGCTAGTCCTGCTGCTCCATACTGACTGCTACTGACTCCTTGTGGAATACTATACCCAATAATCCTCACAAACCCCCATACACCCCCAATGGGTCCTTTCTTCACCCCCAGTACCCCCCGTGATGGGCCTTTTCACAAACTCCCAGTATCCCTATGCTAGGCCCTTTCAGCATGAACTTCAGTTCCTGGGCTACTTGGGAAAATGATCCATGCAGCATCTGAGGTTGGAAGATAGGCCCCAGGGATAACTGACAGGGATATTTTCCTTTCTATGCCCCCCCCCCATTGCCCTAACTGCATGCCACCTCAGAGTGTCACTCCTGTAAGCGTGTGCCGGGGGGGAGATAGTTGATATTGTGTGGTCACCTGCGGTGTCAGTGACATCCCAGTTCCTGTTCTAGGAAGCACTGTAAGAGATGACAAGCCAGAGTTACAACCCCGAGCATGATGCCACCACATCATCTCCTCAACCCTACCAGAGTGGGGAGGTTGAGTCGAGAATCAAACCTGCATCTCCCACATGCTAGTGTGATGTGCTATCAGCCAGTGCCATTAGGCCATACACAGCTGATCATTTACTGGAAGACCTGGGACCAAAAGATCAGAATGCTGTAGTGTGTCAGTACTGGTTTCTGTCAGTTAGGAATTTCTCTCTCTCTCTCTCTCCATCATCTTTTGGACACCGTAAAATAGAACTGCACTTAATTTGGGGCCAGTGTTCTGCAGAAGCTATTTTTCCAATAGTAGCTCTTACTCAGGAACAAAATCAGGGAAAATAACCCCAAAAATGTAATACCTGTTGAGGAAGTACTAATAGAAAGCACAGCAGAGGAATGGGATCTGGGAGTGTCTATATCAAACTGTCAGAAATCTAGGGAACAGTGGATCTGAGAGTAATTGTATCAGACTGTCTGAAACGTGGGGCACTGTGGATCTGATTGTGATTATATCAGACTGTCTGAAATCTAGGGAACAGTGGATGTGGGAGTGATTATATAGGCAGTCTGAAATCTAGGGAACAGTGGATGTGGGAGTGATTGTATCAGACTGTCTGAAACATGGGGCACAGTGGATCTGGGAGTGATTATATCAGACTGTCTGAAATCTAGGGAACAGTGGATCTGGCAGTGATTATATCAGACTGTCTGAAATCTAGGGAACAGTGGATGCGGGAGTGATTATATCAGACTGTCTGAAATCTAGGGAACAGTGGATCTGGCAGTGATTATATCAGACTGTCTGAAATATAGGGCACAGTGGATCTGGCTGGGAGTGATTATATCAGACTGTCTAAAACGTGGGGCACAGTGGATCTGGGAGTGATTATATCAGGCTGTTTGAAATCTAGGGCACAGTGGATCTGGGAGTGTCTATATCAGACTGTCTGAAATCTAGGGAACAGTGGATCTGCAAGTAATTGTATCAGACTGTCTGTAACGTGGGGCACAGTGGATCTGGGAGTAATTGTATCAGAGCAGACTGTTTGAAATCTAGGGCACAGTGGATTTTTGGATTGATTATATCAGATTGAAATCTAGGGCACAGTGGATCTGAGAGTGATTATACCAGTCTGTCTGAAATCTAGGGAACAGTGGCTCTGGGAGTGATTATATCAGATTGTAACACGGCATTATGGACAGCCGTGCCAGGGAGCCCCGCGATAGGCGCAACGCCGTCACGTGGTGCAGGAGCAACATGGCATTGTGAGTACGATAATGCCATGTTGGTCGTAATGGGAAGCGCGGAGACCGAGCCCAACTCGGCATTATTTCTCATAATGCATTGTTTATGTAAATTCGAGTAGCGGCATTATCGTCTCATAATGCCGTGTGGCTCCCTGCAGTAACCACGACAGCCACTGGGTATAAGTGGCGCTGTGCGGCGAGGGGTTAGCGAGAGAAGCGAGGATGGAGCCAGCGAGCAGCGAAACTGTGCCGCAGGAATGCAGGACACACATAGGAGAGAAGGTAGGAGCCTAGACCTTGTCCGTGCTACAAGGGCATTAATCACGGCAGCGTCGGGCTCTACCAGTGATTAATGCCGGCTGGAAGTTGAACACCGACCTTAGCCCTCGTGCAACAACGCCCCCAGCGGAGCATTAATCACGGTGAAACCCTCCTCTCCCGTTGATTATCTTCCCATAATCTAAGTGTACAGTGGCTCTGGGGTGATTATATCAGAATGAAATCTAGGGTACAGTGGCTGTGGGAGTGATTATATCAGAATGAAATCTAGGGTACAATGGCTCTGGGAGTGATTATATCAGAATGAAATCTAAGGTACAGTGGCTGTGGGAGTGATTATATCAGAATGAAATCTAGGGTACAATGGCTCTGGGAGTGATTATATCAGAATGAAATCTAAGGTACAGTGGCTGTGGGAGTGATTATATCAGAATGAAATCTAGGGTACAATGGCTCTGGGAGTGATTGTGCCAGAATGAAATCTAGGGTACAGTGGCTCTGGGAGTGATTATATCAGAATGAAATCTAAGGTACAGTGGCTCTGGGAGTGATTATATCAGAATGAAATCTAGGGTACAGTGGCTCTGGGAGTGATTATATCAGAATGAAATCTAAGGTACAGTGGCTCTGGGAGTGATTATATCAGAATGAAATCTAGGGTACAGTGGCTGTGGGAGTGATTATATCAGAATGAAATCTAGGGTACAGTGGCTCTGGGAGTGATTGTGCCAGAATGAAATCTAGGGTACAGTGGCTCTGGGAGTGATTGTGCCAGAATGAAATCTAAGGTACAGTGGCTCTGGGAGTGATTATATCAGATTCTCTGAAGTGTAGGGCACAGTGAAACAAGGCATTGGGGAAGGCGAACAGCAGGCTGGGTTGCAAAGGAAGGGGAATCAACAGGAAAAACAGGGAGGTGATGCGTCACCTGTACGGATCCCTGGTGCACCTGCCTCTGGAGCACGGTGCAAGGTTCCGGTACCTACGGAAGGACTGTGAAAAGGTGGTGGCTGAACAGAGGAGGGTGAACACAATGATATAGGGGATGGGAAGAAGACGTGAGGAAAGACTGAGGGGCCTCAATATGTACGCACT
The DNA here is from genome assembly GCA_016271365.2 of Neoceratodus forsteri. Classification (NCBI taxonomy): domain Eukaryota; kingdom Metazoa; phylum Chordata; order Ceratodontiformes; family Ceratodontidae; genus Neoceratodus; species Neoceratodus forsteri. The sequence continues at coordinate 116,483,781 of JADMNL010000031.1, forward strand.
GGGGACTAGAGCAGGGGGCATAAAGAGATGAATACATACCTACATGGGTATACGAAGAGCTATTTGTCTTAAGCATGAACACCAGCAAATGAGGGAAGTCAGTAAAACTGTCTGGGGGATTTAAAAAGATACAGTAATGCACTTTTTCTCAGAAGTATTGTAGAACTCTAGCTGAGAAGAAGATGAGGATCATATGGTCCTAAACTTGGACTGTGCACCCACTCCAGTTAATAAAGGTAAAAGGCATGTAAAGATGGACCGGTAACAGAGCCAGTATTGAATAAACAGCTGCTAATGGATTGAATGACTGACAGATTCGGCGCTGTTCCACTTTAACAAGCCTGCAGTCCCAGCACACAGCAGGATTAACACTACAAAGCTATGTGCTAGGGACACACAGATACTACACTCCAACTCCCCCCCCTACAACCGGATAACCCCATTTGAGACTGGGACAGAGAGTCTGCTATCCAATTCTCACCAATCCATTTTCAGCAGCTCAAACCATATACATGTATCAGGTTTTCTGGTAGGTAGAAGGGACCTTTATGAGATTTTCACATAAAATACTGTTTAGTGTGCCTTTCCTGATCATTTAGGACAGCTGATGGTAAACGTGGTTGTTTAGATCGCTTGTACCTAATGCAAGGTTGCTTTAAGAGAACACCCACCATGCAAACCCAGCTCCTGAACTCCGTTCTCTGCAGCCACACCTTACAGAGTAGGATAGCTAGCAGCTTAAACAAGATGATATTCGTTTGTCTAAAAGCAACTGCATGCAGGCCAAACCTTTGTACAACAGAGAGGGCGAGTGTCATGTGCCGGCATGGAACGAGACACTGCCAAACCATACAAAGCACATATCACTGGCAACTCCCTGTGGTTGCCAGCTCTCCTCAACCATCATTTGAATGCACTGTATTTTACTTTTCTTTGTTTAGTTAAAGTCAAAGCCTGGCAAGTGCATGCAAATCTTATTCAGCTTTATGTAAAATGTTTGTGTGTGGGGGGGTCAGATTTTCTGCTTGCCCAAAGGCGGCTCGCTGATTGAACCACCCACACACTCTTTTTTTCCTCAGTCACTGAGCGATGTGAGATACCACCCTCTGACCATGACCTGAATTTACCTCTCACCTGGTGGGACCCGTATCAGCAGGGATAGCCTAAGAGCCAGGCAAGCAAGGAAGCTGCTTAGGCTTACAGCTTCGGATGGGATTTTGGAGCGACTCCCTTCCATTGTCTTAGTAAAAGGTAGCAGTTCCCTCTCCCCCAAGATCAGACACAGACACCCCCCCACCCAAATGCACAATGCCAAGTCTAGCCCCTCAGTACTGAGGGACAAAGAGCCTACTGCCTCCGTAACAGCCATTTTGATAATCAGTGCTGGCGGCGTAGTAACTGATTCTGGCTCAACTGCAGAGGCCGTGTCGTGGCGGTACATCCAGTTGGGAATTGCACTCTGCCATATTCCTGCTCACTACAATCTGAAAATTCTGTGTGTGTGAATGTATGGAGGGAGGGGCATATGTGTGTGTGTGTGTGGTGTGTGTGTGTGTGTGTGTGTGTGTGTGTGTGTGTGTGTATGCAACGAATAAAGATTTAACTAGCTATCTTGTGACACAGTGCTGTCACAGTTGTACCAGGCTGTTAGTCTGCCTATGATGTTGAGCTCAGGCCTTGGTTAAAGTGACACGCCTCTGCTCATGGCCCAGGATGCAGCAGAAAGAGCAGGTGGGTCAGAAATGAGTGACTGTTCCACCACCCCCACCTCACTTGCAGCTTGGATCTATTTTTAAGCCCATACTGAACCAGCAGTCCGTATACAGGCCAGCTATTCCGGCTACTAATTGCAGAGCTGAATGTGCAGAGGCAGCCCCCTCCCACAGCCTGCGTAAATCCTCCCTCACCCCCTCTCCAGGTCTCAGTGCTGACTGCATCATTCATTTAGTAAAAGGTACACAGTGTTGATGTGTGGAACTGCTGCAGTCCGTGTGGATAAATTAATGGGATTCTCAAGATATCACCTGCCTTTCCCTATAGATAAATCGCGGAGGAGGAATGTAATTTGCAGCCAGAGACAGGGGGTTGTTGTTTGACACAAGACCAAGATGGGCATACTACTCACTCAACTGCTTTGTATTTTACACCTAATTTTATTCCTGGCTCCTCGAAGGTATCCTGATGTTTCACATTACATTTTGGAGCTATCTCTGGTTACACAAACTATTAAAAAATAAAGCCAATTTCATAGCAACATTCTCTAACACGTGATACCCACGATTTCCAAGGTTTATTCCTTAAATTAAGGACGGGCTACAGCTACAGCTGGCCTGTAAGTGTAGCAGCAAGGCTGTCGCTTGTGACCCAGGTTCGAGGACATGCATGGAACACTGGAGGGACAGTCGGGGGAGGGGGAGGTTTGAGCATCCCATAGGATGCTCATCCCCTCAAGGTTGGAAGCGGACCATTCCTCACTGTACAGTCACCTTCACTGGGTTTACAGGTGGAGCGAGCCAGCTGAGGACCACAGTAGGAGGTGGAGAAGCTGTGGCTTAACAGTGTGCACACCTGTTACGTTGTGCACACTGTGCATTCACAGTCTCAAAGGTGGGGGAACACTGGAAGCCCTTCAGGGTTTGGCAGGATGGTGCTGGCACATTTGGGCTCTGTGCCACCCACCTGCTCTGCATGAGGAGCTCCCTGCCACTAAATGTGATGACAACAGGAGAGGGGGTGATGGGGGGGGGGGATAGTCCCCTCATAAGCCCTACTATTGGAATGTTCCTCACAGGACAGGTAAGGTGGCTTCCTGGGATTCAGGTCAGTGATGCGGCTGGACAGGAGCCATCCTGATGGGGGAGCGGGTCGAGCTTAAGCAGACAAGGGGGAGGAAAAAGTAAGGAAAACAATATACATTGTATGTGCAATAATTAGAATATAAAAAGGTTGGAAACCTGTGTTTTATTTAGCTTTTTTAAAGGGCCTACACTACAGATGATCACAGGTTGAGAGGTAAGAAGCTGAGTGTGTACTTGCTCGCTCTCAGACTGACATGCAAACATTCAACTCTAGTGATCCAGCTCTGAAATGAATAAAAAAATCAGACCTGGTCATTCACCTTTGGGATTGGGTTCAGGTACAGCCCAGGCAGAGGTGACCACAAGTTATTCATGCCTGTTAGCCAAGAGAGAGACATAGAAGGACCTCAGGCTTATGACAGAGTTACACGCTGCTACAGATGTGCATACAGACTGCTACAGATGTGCATGCTTCCCAAACACAGGCTTTGGCCTGCCAACCTTCTGAACAAAACGACAAGCACTTACCCACTGAGCCACTGTTGCAGTTACATTACACAAGCTTTGGAAGTTATGGGAGCCCACATATGCCCTGTTAATAAAAGGTTCCCTCTCCCCATTATATAGTATATAAATGTTAGTGCCATACAAGTTACTAGGGCTCACTTCAGACCTGTGGAGCCTTGTGTATAAACTAAGCCCCCCCCCCATTCTGAGTTAAATTTTAGTATTGCATAAGTTACTGGGGCTCACTTCAGACCTATGAGTCTTGTGTATAAACTAGCCCGTTATATGAGTTAAATGTTAGTACTGCATAAGCTACTGGGGCTCACTTCAGTCCTATGGAGCCTTGTGTATAACCTAAGTAAGCTTCCCTTCCCATTAAGAGTTAAAGAGCTGCTGACACCTCAAAGAAAACTTTGAACAACATGATAATTCCGTATAATTCATCTTGCATTACAAAAATATTCTCTAGATTTCTCCTCCCCATCTTTTATTACAGAGGAAATTTACACAAATACATGATCTTTATCTGTCAGAGTGCATCTGCCTCTATAGCTTACTCCCTACTTCATGTCATAATCCTCTGTTGCTACATCACAGTCTGTTGCCATGGGAGTAACTGTGATGTCACAAACAGTGCATTATAACCTCAGGTGGGAAGAAAGCAACAGGAATAGATGAACTCTTCAGCCGCTAAGATCCTGTTTTCTTGCAAATGGCCTCAGTAATAAATAATGGGGAGGAAAAATACAGAACTAACGTGAAATATAAACTGAACTGTGTCTATATATTGTGTTTTGTTTAAGTTATCCTGAAGGCGTCAGCTGCTCTTTAAATGTTAGCATTGTATGAATTACTGTGGCTCACTCCAGATCTATGGGGCCCTGTCTATAAACTCAGTGCCTCCATTTTGAGTTAAATGTTAGTACTGTACGAGTTATTGGGGCTCACTCCAGACCTATGGGGTCCTGCGTATAAACTAAGCCCCTTCCCCAGTTATGAGTTAAATGTTAGTATTGTATGAGTTACTGGGTTCAGACCTATGAGGCCCCATGGAAAGGGACCTGGGGGTAGTCATATGAGATGACCTAAAGATAAACGAGCAATGTGAGAAGGCAGTAAGGAGGGCTGGGGGGATACTGGGATGTGTAGGGAGAGGCATCACCAGTAGGAAACAGGAAGTTGTTATCCCTCTGTACAGACAGTTGGTGAGACCCCATCTGGAGTACTGTGTGCAGTTCTGGAGACCCCATCTCTGCAAGGACATAGACAGGATGGAGGCAGTTCAAGAAGGGCAACTAAAATGGTGCAGGGTCTGCAACAGAAGTCATCTGAAGAGAGACTAAAGGAGCCTAATATGTATACCCTCGAGGAAAGGAGGGAGGGGAGAACATGATAGAAACTTTCAAGTACCTCAAGTGAATCAACAAAGTCCAGGAGGGTCGCATCTTTCAGAAAAAGAAATGTGCAAGAACAAGGGGACACAATTTGAAGAAAGAGGGGGGATGGCTTAGGGGCAACGTGAGGAAGTATTTTCATGGAGGGGCCGGTAGACGCATGAAACAGCCTTCCTGAGGAGGTAATGGGGTCAAAAATAGTGGAGGAATTCAAGAATGCATGGGACAGACATGAGCCAGTTCTGGTGGGGGGTAGGAAGAAGTACGCTGTTGGTTAACTAAGATCTGCAGCTTATCCAATAGGTAGGGAAATGGGCAGACTGGGTGGGCCAAGCGGTCCTTATCTGCTGTCAAAGTCTAAGTTTCTATGTTTCTGTACAAGTTATGGGAGCTCATTTCAGACCTATGGGACCTCGTGTATAAACTAAGCCCCCCATGAGTTAAATGTTAGTATTGTATGAGTTATTGGTGTTCACTTTGGAGCTATTAGGGCCCTGTCTATAAAATGAGCACCCCCCCCATTATAAGTAAACATCAATGCTACTGTATGAGTAATGAAGCACACTTCAGAGCTATGGGCCCCCTCCTATTCACTGAGCTCTTCCATTATTATAAGTAAATGGCAGTGATGTGTGAGTTACTGGGGCTCACGTCAGAGCTATCAGGGCCCTGTCTATAAACTAAGCCCCTCCCCATTATAAGTAAATGGCAGTGCTGTATGAGTTACTGGGGCTCATGTCAGAGCTATCAGGGCCCTGTCTATAAAGTAAGCCTCTCCCCATTATAAGTAAATGTCAGTGCTGTGTGAGTTATTGGGGCTCACGTCAGAGCTGTGGGGGGTGTCCTGCCTATTAAATGAGCCCCCCATTATAAGTAATTGTCAGTGTGGTACAAGTTACTGGGGCTCACTTCAGAGCTATGGAATCCCTGTCTATAAACTAAGCCTCCCCCACTATTATGGGTAAATATCAGTGCTGTATGAGTACTGGGGTTTACTTCAGTGCTATGGAGGTCCTGTCTAAAAAAATGAGCCCTCCCCATTATAGGTAAATGTCAGCGTTGTATGAGTTTTAGTTTTTTTTTTTTTATTTTAGTCTTGGTAACAGGGTAAGGCCCACTAGGCACAAGTGCCTGTTTTAAGGGGTGACCTGGGAGCACTGGGGAGGTTAAGTGACTTGCTCAGGGTCACACAATATGCAAGCGGAGGTTGTGGGAATCAAACCCAGATCTACTGGATGTACCAAGTTCATACACAGCTCAGTACTCTTAACTTCTAGGCTGTACTGTCAGCCCAATTTACCCCAGTTACTGGTGCTCTCTTCAGACCAATGGGGTCCCTGTCTATAAACTAAGCTCCCCCACTATAATAGGTAAAGTCAGTGTTGTATGAGTTATTGGGGCTCACTTCAGAGCAGTGGGGGTCTCTGTTTATAAGCCAAACCCCCAACCTCCCTAATAAGTAAATGTTAGTGTTGTATGAGTAACTGGGGCTCACTTCAAAGCTACACGAGCCCTGTCTGTAAAGTGCCCCCCGTTATAAGTAAATGTCAGTGCTGTATGAGTTACCGGGGCTCACTTCAGAGGTATGGGGTCCCTGTCTATAAACTAAGCTCCCCCACTATAATAGGTAAAGTCAGTGTTGTGTGAGTTATTGGGGCTCACTTCAGAGCAATGGGGGTCTCTGTTTATAAGCGAACCACCACCCTCCTAATAAGTAAATGTTAGTGTTGTATGAGTAACTGGGGCTCACTTCAGAGCTACACGAGCCCTGTCTGTAAAGTGTCCCCCCCCCCCCGTTATAAGTAAATGTCAGTGCTGTATGAGTTACCGGGGCTCACTTCAGAGGTATGGGGGTCCTGTCTATAAACTGAGCATCCCCATTATAAGAGTAAATGTCAGTACTGAATGAATCACTGGGGCTCACTTTAGAGCTATCTGGGTTCTGTCTATAAAATTAGCACCCTCCTCCATTATAAGCAAGCATGGGGGTTCACTTCAGAGCTACGAGGCCCTGTCTTTAAACTGAGCACCCCACATTATAAGTAAATGCCAGTACTTTATGAGTCTATGGAGCTCATTTTAGAGCTATCTGGGGCCTGTCTTTAAACTGAGCCCCCCCTCCCAATTGTAAGCAAACAGCAATGTTGTATGAGTTACGGGGTTTCACTTCAGAGCTACGGGGCCATGTCTTTAAACTGAGCTCCCCCATAAGTTAATATCAGTATTGTATGAATTACCAGGGCTCACTTCAGAGCTGTCTGGGTTCTGTCTATAAAGCAAGCCTGCTTCCCCATCATAAGAAAACGTCAGTGTTGTATGAATTACTGAATCTTACTTCAGAGATATGGGGCAGGAGAGACAGCAGGAGTGTGGAAAAGGAAGGCCCAAGTATTGTTGATGGGGAGGGCCGGGTTCACGGTGCACTAAGGGTAAGGCACTGTAGTCACACTTTACAAATCAAAATGAAGTTCAGGCCTTCGGGCTACAGCCTAGTGACTCGTGGAGGCCATATCCCTGTGGACGGATGCACTTACCCAACAGTGTCACATCCCGATGACAGAAAATCCGACACTGGACTTATACCAGGTTTCTGGTCTGGCAGGGGCCCGTCACTGGGGCTTTGCCCACTGCACCCCTCAAAGTAATTATAACCAGCTCCGAGTCCTGGCAAACTCCACTGTTGGGCATACCGTCGTCGGGATGTGACATTATCGGGTATGTGCAGCAACAGGATGTCGGGCTCATACTGGTAGGTGTCAGGATTTTGTATTTCAGGATTTCATAGTGATACCCCTGTGGACACCCCCTCCATAATTCCCACATCGTACTGAGGCAGGGACTCTGCCACCTCTGTCCAGCTTGGGGATGTTTACATAGACACTGAAGATGCAGTTAGTGGGGAGTCTGTATCTTCTGATCTAATTGCCATAGTTTCTGAATTCACAAAGTGATGTACTCATAAGGTATTAGTTTGTTCACCTGAAATGCCTCACCATTCCTGCCCAACTGCTGTCAGCTGCTTTAGTGCTTCTCAACAAGTCTTTCCTCCCTGGCAGCCACTTTGCCTAAAGGGGCACATAACATTATTGTTCAGTGTACCTTAAGTGAAACTGCAAAGAGAGAGGCAAAAACATTTGCCTAAACAAAACCGGCAGAGAGACGCACAGGGCAACGCTTCACTGTCACCTATGATGCAACACTTCTCTGAAGGAGTGGGCCCCACTTTCTCTGTTTCCACCTACAGAGGGAAGTGGTGTGCATTTCTAGTGTTGCTAGAACTGCTACAAAATGCAAAACTCAACGGCTACCTACCAGCGAGCAACTGCTTCCCTTCCCCCAACCTTCTTCCTATAGGTCCTTCTGTGTCAAATGCTTAAAATAGTTATTATATGCTGGACTTCTATGCCTGTATTGGGAAGGGGGCAGGATTAAGCCTAGGTAAGAAAGAGCAGCACACTGAAAACTCAGACATTGTCCCCTGCAAAGAGTGCACCCCAGATTAGTGCTTGGAGCTAATTCTGGTATATTTGAACATTCTTGGCTGATACTGAGAATGCGTGTTCCAATATATTGTCTGAAAGTGAATTACAAAGTCAAGTACAAACTTTAATACTCCTCAAAAACTATAGCCCCCCACCACCACCATTGGCCACATGAGGTATGTGCCAACTGGGAGCAACTGTGAGCCAAAGAGCAAAGAAGCTGTTACTGCCTGTCACAGGTGATTGCTCCTGCGGAGTAATATGCCATATTCAGTCAAAGTGCTATGGGATCATTTGCATCTCATTATAACCTAATTAAAAAAGTGCAGAGCAAGCTTAAGATCCTTGGAATGCATAAAGTGAGACTAGCCCCCAAGCACTGGTGTTGTAAAGAAACTAGCCCAGCATGATGTAATCCCCTCCCTGATCTTCATGCCCACTATAAAATAGCCTTCCTAGTAATCTAGCAGACCCCTCTCCACTGCCCCACACAGTGTAAACTATCCATCCTGGGACTCGGGGTCTAATGCCCCCACCACAGCCCCGAGGTGGCGTCTGACACTTATCCTCCACTCACTTTCGCAACCAGACATCATCTGCTGCACACACGCACTGAGCAGAAAAAAACAAAGCCCTAGTACAATTGTACTGCACGTGCACAGACTTCGTTCTTTGTTCAATACCTGTTTCGTTTTACCCCTTACGTTTGTATTGTACACAATAATGTCACCAAACTTTGGGTGGTATCTTAGTTACCACCCCCCCCATGAACACATAAATGAGTACTTTGAACCCCCTCCAAAATATGTTTGCAGGGGCAACCAAAGTGGTTGGTCCCCACAAAGACATTTTGTATGGGAGTTACATTTACGCACTTATGTGTTTGTGAGAGGGGGTGGTAACGAAGACACCCTACCTGTTTGGTGACATTACTGTGAATAATACAAACATTAATGGCTAAAACAAAACAGGTACTGAACTAAAATACCCAATCCACACATATGCGCAATATGACTGTGTTTTTACAGTTTTTTCGTCAGTGTCTGAGTGGTGTTCATGTAGATAACATCTGGCTGTGGCATAGAGGGTACTTGCCAGCAGCCATCTGAAGGCCACAGTAGTGGGGGTCACTAGACAAGCAGGGTGGTTAGTTTACACTGAGCATGTAGATTGGAGGGGGGTTGACAAGACTACCAGGGGGAATATGTTACATTACTGCGCTTGGGGACCAGCGGGAGAGAGTTACATCATGAGGGGTTAGTTTCTTGACGGCAGCGGTGCTACTGATGGGGGAAGGGTCACTGCACTGTGTACTGTGCTGGGATATGCTTTATAGAGTTGTTAACTAACATGACACTAAACACTAGTAAACACTTCCAAAAACCTTCCAAAATGCCATAATGCCTGTCTGCTTTGCACTAATTGGGGATCTGCACACAGGGCTGGCTGGCACTAGTGCTCAATTGCAAACAGTTTAGGACTGTGGTAACTGCTTTCTAAAACGGCACTTTTACTGAGTACTGTACTCAGTTTTGCATGCACAAAATTGTGCAAATGAGGCTGCGGGTGCCAGTTTGAAAACATGCTGCCCCTACTGACACAGTATCTGCTTATTTATTTTATTAAAACGTTTCACCAGGAAAGGACATACTGAGCTCAAATAGCTCATTTCCAGATCTGCGTCTAGGCAACAGACCCCCAGAACATGAATGAAAGGACAAACCTAGCAACATCTGCCTCTTCCTCAAAATGTTATGTACGGTAGCCAGGGTCGGCCATATCCCCCCCCCCCCACCTCGCCTGTGTCTAAATGAGCCAACCAACCCACATGCTAACCTGGGCTCACTGGAAGCCTGGTTCCCTCTCTCTTCCCCATACTGTCTCTCTCTGGTAAATGATGCCACTTGGAGGTAGCAGCCTCTGACATAGGTCCTGTACTGCTGAGAATGCTGGGAAGAAGCATCTCTTCTCCTTTTTGAAGTCATTCCCTCTCCTTCACTACATGTGGAGGCTCTGCTGGCCAGTTCCTATTGGTCTCTGATTCATGATGACCCACACGCTTTGAGTCCTGTCCTTTGATGAGCACTGGTCTGTCCCCCAGTTCCACCCTAGGTCAGAGGTCTTTTGCCTATCGTGCTCTGTCATTGTTTATAATCACCTATCTTGAAATGTTCTGTGCTGTGTGAAACTAACAAGCTTGCTATGATCAACTTTTTATAACTTGTTTCGTAACCTGTTGTGTATGTTATTTAGCATGCTGAGCTGTTGCACTGTTGCACAGTGTTGTGTATACATGCGCTGGTTGTGAAAATGGGCTTTGCCCATAAACCAACCAGGATAAAAAATAAAAATGGAATGACACCCTTACTTTGCATGTGTTTGTGTGTTTGGTCAGTCATACAAAGCTTTGGGCTTTCCCTCCTACTGATCACTGCTTCCTTTTCAGTTTGCAGGTGTATGCCATTAAACAAGAGTTGTTTTTTTGTTTGCTTAGCAGGTAAGTACACTGGAAATAAATTCCCTTTACAGGTGCAACCCACAGGAATACAAACATTATAGAATACAAAATGTACAATACATAAACAAAAAGATTACAATATAGGAATACAATTCCACGTCAGTTAAGAACCAATTAAGAGTCAATTAAAACATTTACATGCAGACAATGTTTTCAGATATAAAAACATTGAATTTGAGAAGGCCCCAGATGTGGTCAAGCTTCTTAAATTTAGCGGTTTGGTGGTCACCCCAGTTGATTGGGCCCCCACAGGCCTGGGCGCACCATTCAACTGATGATTTGTTTTTTTTTTGCTGTTTTTCAGTTCTGTTTGTGCCCCCGCCCATCTGACCAAAAAAATCCTACGGTCTCAGCTAGTGCCACCACCCATCTGTTGAGGCCACTTTCTTGGATGTCCTGGAATTCTGCAGGCCACCTGCAACACTCCGCTCTATTGCCCCCCCCCCGGGATTGATTGCCTTGAGGGGCCTACCTTTCAGCTCTTGAAGCAGCTTTTCCACCCTATATTCAGCCACCCACAGCAGAGGTGAAGCTCAGGAGTGGTCCAAGGGCCAGAAGAAGAGGCCCAACAATGGATGTTGGAGGACTACAGGGAGTCATCTGCCCAGCCAGTGGCCATTTTTACCTCTATTTTGTCCCCTGTGGTGCAGCTATGGAAAGATACACAAAGTGCACTCCCGTGCTTTCATGGTCACCAGAAGGATGCAGACAAACTGAACAACTACCGCATGTGAGGAAAAGGCAGTCTGTAAAAAAACAGTGCCATCTAGTAGTGAAAGCTGTGAATACTGGATTCAAGGCAGTGTCATCTAGTAGTGAAAGCTATGAATAACGGATTCAAGGCAGTGCCATCTAGTAGTGAAAGCTGTGAACAATGGATTCAAGGCAGTGTCATCTAGTAGTGAAAGCTGTGAATAATGGATTCAAGGCAGTGTCATCTAGTAGTGAAAGCTGTGAATAATGGATTCAAAGCAGTACCATCTAGCATTGAAAGCTGTGAATAACAGCTTCAAGGCAGTCATCTAGTAGTGAAAGCTGTGAATAACAGATTCAAGGCAGTGCCATCTATTGGTGAAGTGCTGTGCATAATGGATTCAGGGCAGTGCCATCTAGTAGTAACAGCTGTGAATAATGGATTCAAGGTAGTGCAATCTAGCAGTGAAAGTTGTGAGTAACTGATTAAAAGCAGTGCCATCTAGTAGTGAAAGCTGTGACTGATGGATTCAAGGCAGTGCCACCTAGTAGTAAAACCTGTGAATAATGGATTCAAGGTAGTGCCATATAGTAGTAAAATCTTTGAATAATGGATTCAAGGCAGTACCATTTAGTAGTGAAAGCTGTGAGTAACAGATTAAAGCAGTGCCATCCAGTAGTGAAAGCTGTGAATAACAGATTCTATGCAGTGCCATTTAGTAGTAAAAACTGTGATGAACAGATTCAAGGCTGTGTCATCTAGTAGTGAAAGCTGCAAATAACAGATTCAAGGCAGTGCAATCTAGTGGTGAACGCTGTGAGTAACAGATTCAAGGCACTGCCATCTAGTAGTGAAAACTGTAAAAAAACAGATTCAAGGTAGTGTCATCTAGTAGTGAAAGCTGTGAATAATGGATTCAAAGCAGTGCCATCTAGTAGTGAAAGCTGTGAGTAACATATTCAAGGCAGTGCCATCTAGTAGTGAAAGCTGTGAATAATGGATTCAAGGCAGTGCCATCTAATAGTGAAAGCTTTGAGTAACAGATTCAAGGCAGTGCCATCTAGTAGTGAAAGTTGTGAGTAACGGATTCAAAGCAGTACCATCTAGTGGTGAAAGCTGTGAATAATGGATTCAGGCAGTGCCATTTAATAGTAAAAGCTGTGTGTAACAGATTCAAGGCAGTGCCATCTTGTAGTGAAAGCTGTGGGTAACAGAGTCAAGGCAGTGCCATCTTGTAGTGAACGTTGTGAATAATGGATTCAAGGCAGTGCCATCTAGTAGTGAAAGCTGTGAGTAACATATTCAAGGCAGTGCCATCTAGTAGTGAAAGCTGTGAATAATGGATTCAAGGCAGTGCCATCTAATAGTGAAAGCTGTGAGTAACAGATTCAAGGCAGTGCCATCTAGTCGTGAAAGCTGTGGGTAACAGATTCAAGGCAGTGCCATGTTGTAGTGAAAGCTGTGGGTAACAGATTCAAGGCAGTGCCATGTTGTAGTGAAAGCTGTGGGTAACAGATTCAAGGCAGTGCCATGTTGTAGTGAAAGCTGTGACTCATGGATTCAAGGCAGTGCCATCTAGTAGCAAAAGCTGTGAATTACAGAGTTGAGGCAGTATAGAGTGATTTTAACAGCAACAGAGATCACTAGTGGTGGTCCATAAGAGTACAAGTGTCTAAAGTTAAAGGGGTGCGCTAACTTCCCAGCTCAAGGGGGGAATTTCCCTTTTGCTGAATTGGCAGAACTGCTCCCTTTTGTACTTGGGGTTTCAAGTTTGATTCCCAGCAATGGCTGGAGATGCCTTGGCCCAAAGAAGAGAGCACAGACGTAACACTGGTCTGAGACTTGGTTCAAGGAGCCATAAGTGATGTGAGTTTGGCAGTAACAGCTCAGTTCCTATTGGACAGTGGTCTACAGGATGACAAACCAGCACCCTCAGTTTGGCAGGTGCCATCCCAGTCAACAGGTATGACATCAGATGATGAAGGAGACTGCGTTATCTTCTCACGCGGAATTGTAGTGCTGAGAAATGTGGGCTCCCAGCACTGTTGGACAGGTCTTTGCCTTTCAGTAACCTGAAATTAATCACAAACAAATATATGTAAAATCAAGCTTGTAAGCCAGTCCTTGAAACTGAAATAGTGAAGATGAAAAATGAAACTGTTTTTGAGTGCTGAGCACGTTCTGAGAATGTGACCTTTCACTGGCTTTCATTTCACATTTTACAGGGAAAGGGTTCCAAAGTGTGACCCTGCAGGGACTGCTGTGTAACACCTGATCTTGCTTACTCACACCAAATTACTTTTAGTCCAGTTCCTGTCAGCAGATTGCTGCCTTGACCCCAGGACTTCCCTGCTCTAATATGTTTTGGTAAAATGTGTGTGTGTGTGTGTGTGTGTGTGTGTGTGTGTTGGTATATAGGTGTGTGTATGTATGTATGTATGTGTGTGTGTGCGTGTGTGTGTGTATGTATGTGTGAGTGTCTGCAGGAGTGCATGGGCAGAATGTGCATATGAGTACATGGGTATGTATGCTTGTGCCAATGTGTGCAATACAGTGTGTACACATGAGTGTGTGGGTGTGATTATGTGTATGTGCACATGTATATGTGTATTTGCACATATGTGGGTACGTTTGCATGTGTGCGTGCATGTATGTGCAGTGTATGCATAAGTATGCATGGGTCTGTATGGTTTTGTATATGCGTGTGTGTGATCATACGTATGTTTGCGTGTGCATGTATGTTTGCATGTGTGTGTGCAGTGCATGCATGCATATATGTATGTGTGGGTATATATTCGTTTATGCAGATGTGAGTATGTGTCTGTACCGGCAACACAAGGATTGGCCAAAAACTTAATTTCTAATATGTTTTTATTCCTGGAGTACATTTAAGCTTACCCTTTTTTGTTATCTTTATACTCCTGACACACTGACAACCTTCACTCCCCAATCGACACCTCACCTGGCTTGCTCTACTGTCGATAAACACCCATAGCAGAGCCCACCATCTGGGGGCTTGAGGGTGAGGCATGGATCTCAGTGGACCAGAGTCCAGAGGGTGACTTGAAGGCCCTGGTTGGGTACCCTTCTGTTTTGTTTCAACCAGCCTGCTTACAGTGTAAAACCTATTACCCCACCAGCTGCTCTGGGTGGTAGCAGCTGCCCTGAGTCTTCCTCACAAGATACTACCCTAGTTCAGCTAATGAAGACCATATCCCCCACCCCACCCCACCCATCAGATGTTTTGCAACAAGGAAAAGCCATCCAACAGCATTGCACCAGAAACAGGAGCCTGTGTTGAAGTGCACAGGTTGCCTTACAGCAACAGTGTCTGTTGCAATGAAAACTCTGTGCCCCTACCTTCTGAACGTCTTTTTGAGCACCCTTTCTCAACTGGCTTCTAAGAATGCCCCTTCCCCCATTTTAGCCTGTTTTAGTACTCTCTTTGCATTTAAAGACCAGCTCTCATTTTCTGGCCTAGTTACCCCGATGTCCCTAATTTCTCAGAAGGTCAGGGGGCAGTGTCTGTTGCATGCTAGTTCACCTTGGCCACAAGTACAGTTAAATTTAACCCTTATGCTGCCAACAGAATTAGAGTGTATAGGAATTTTGAACTGATACGTCAGTCCATGGTGTGAGTCGGAGTTCATGGGGTCATCAGCATGTCCTTAGTTAAAACTTATGAGCTCAGCACATGATATAAGTGCTTAATGGCATACTCATGACCCCATGGACTCCAGCTCATGAACTCCAACTCTAACACATGGCACAACAACGGTTAAGGAATGGCTGATCAAAAACAGCAGAGTATACCGATAAAACCCCTGGGGATAAAGGAGCACGTTTTTATTTCAACTTTAAAAAAATGCAAATGTAGTAGAAGGAAAACAGGGTGATCTAAAATGTAATAAAATGTGCAGACACAAGATTTTCCCTGTAACATGTATACTGCTGCTTTAAAACGAGACCTGGAATGCAAACAAAAACAGCCACTGGCTGCATACAACACACAAGCGTACTAGGGAGACGGAATAATTTCGTTATCGAGTTCAGAGCAGTTCAAATTCAAACCACGAAGAGTTTGGAAAATGCTCTAGTTGCCAAGCCCCATTTGAGCAGGCAATTAACATATGATTTGCATAAAATTAAGTCAACTTTTTTTTTTTTTTGCGCTAAATGCCAGATTTGCCTGTCAACCCATTTTGAAGGGGAGGTTTGGGTCAGAATTTAAGAAGCTGGTCTGAGGAGGATTCATTCTGTTTTCCCCAAATCGATCCACCAATTCCTAGCCTGGGCACACGTGTCAGCACTCAGCAGGTGGTGGTAGCAACAAGAGAGTTGCAGCTGACTGCGGCAGCTGAATATTAGACCAACAAGGAAAACTCCGACAGTCTTGGCTCCCACACATTTTGTTTTCTTTCAATTTTTTTTAGACACAGTGTTTGCCAGCACCAATCTGTAATCCCTTTCTATCTGCAACAAAGACTCATTTTATTTGATGCTGGACCCAAGCCATCGAGCTACGCCAAGGCACACTGACATAAATGAAGTGTGACTACCCCCTCATCTCTAGTGAACTCATTGGAGAGTCTCACTTTTAACACTGGAGAGGGGCCACACAAGAATATAATTCTTACTTTTTTGGAAGGGGAATGAGAAGCCCTACCTCCTTCCAACTCCAATAATGCAAAGAGCTATGTGGTATATTGCTGGGGGCGGGGCCTCAGAAGAACACGGGGGAGAGAGAGAGGCAACCAGCTGGGGTGTGCTGGAGAATGAAGGTGGAGGAACAACCCCTGGTCTTCCATTGTGCTGGCACCCCCCTGCAGGCCCATGCTCGAGTGACATGGCAGGCCATGCACCACTGTCGTAGTCCCAGGCAACTGGTGGATAACCAGTGAGTCCATAAAACGGTCCCATCAACTGACTGGCTATAACAGAACAGATGGTGTGAAATAATCTCACTACAATCGCTTGCCTCAAATAGGTTGCCCTTTTTTCTCCCTTTATCTCCTTGGTGTTAAAAATTTTTGGCACCCATTTTATAAGCATGATAATACATTTCAGGGCATGCAGTTACATATACTAATACTATATACAGCATTTTAGTTATATGCACAACAATAATATATACACTGCTTTTGTGTTCCATACACTGTTGTACATAGGGGACCCTTCATTTTATCCCTCAGGACTCCCTGTTCAGCCCTCTCAACTTGTTAGCTTCTTCACTGGGAAAACGGGAGATATCGTAACATGGCAAGAAATGTAAGAGTACAATACCGTAATTGGATTCGCCGAAACCCAACATGTGACCCAAAGTCAAGCAGGTATTAATCCCTTAGTAATGCCCGCTAGTGCATGTTGGTGAAGTTGGGACCGCAGTAAACCAACAATTAGAGCTGTTTTGTCTCGGGATGGTGCCAAATCATCCAGGCACCATGGGGACCGCAGTCAAGCAAGCAAGGTGAATCACGGTTGGGAGCGAGCTGCTGAAACACACCCTCACTGCTGTATTTGTTGCATTATGTGTTTTGGAGCCGCCGTCGAGGTGATTAAACATCCCCATGCACTGTTGTTTCCTACCCACCCACCCAATGGACTTTGGGGATTGAAGCGGTCACCATAAGTTACTTTCCACAAATAAAATTAACACACTGTTGCCGCATTTTTTGGGGCATTAATATGCAAATGTCCATTCCCCCCACCAATGCAGTAGTATCATGCATCACTGTGATGTAGCAAGCGAGGGCAAAACATTAAAATTGTCGCTAAGAACTAGCAAATCTTGACATTTTCCTCTGTTTTTCAAGTTAATGTAATGTTGGTATGTCTTATAAATTTTCTGACACTATATTAATGTATGTCCAGTGTGCAATGTGCACGCGCATGTTGTTAGAGCTTTACAGCGTTTCAAAGAGACAAAAGTGAAGAATGTTTTTGGAAGTAGAATTACTGATTTTCCTCATTTTTCTTTAGTTCAAAGTTAAACAGTATTGTAACAATACTTACCTTGCACTTTCCATGTTACAAGCACATACATTCACTCCAAAGTCGGCCTCTTCTAAGGAATTAATGCCCAGTTGGTGGTTGGAGGCACACGGCCCCCAACCCCCCCCAACCAGGCATTAATTCCCTAGTAGAGCCCTCCTTTGTCGTGGATTAATGCTTACTTCTCACCTGTATTTCAGACTTTCCTAAGTCTACTCTTTTGAACTTTTCACCTTCTCTCTTGCACGTTTCACCCTTGTAAATGACAAACTACTGAACTGATACGTGTAGTAAATTGCTCTAATTGTTTTCTCGACCCTACACCAGTTACGTTTTGGTCTCTGTGTTGGTAGTTGATGTTCTCGCTGTCACTAGAGTTATTAACCTCTCTTTAGCTTAGGGCGTGTGTCCCGATACCTTTACACCTTTATAAAGTCTCTAGTTTCTCCATCCAAGAAACCTCGCCTTGATAGTTCAGCTTATTCCAATTACCATCCTATATCTTTGCTTCCTCATGCATCCGAAATCTTGGCACGTGTTTGTGTTGTATCGGCTCAGTTACTGGATTATCTTTCTTCTACTCCATTACTCGAGCCCTTTCAGTCTGGCTTTAAGCTATTTCTGCTGAGGCTGCCCTCTTGCAGATCCATGATGATCTTCTTGTTGCTCAAAGCAAGGTATCATACACGATCTTTTCATTTTTCCTTTCTATTGATGCCTTCTTTCCTACACTGGAACCTGGGCCACCCCATTGCCACATACCTTGAATCTTCCTTGGGGGCCATCATTGATGCCTTGGATTTCCCTACAGGTGGGGCCGAGGGACCCCCTCAACAGGATATGCATTTTCTTGGCTTCCCGTTGCTCGGGACAACTGGGTCAAGGGTCGGGGGACAGATATACCAGGGTTGTTGCCCCTAGTGCTGGGACCGATTTTCCTTGTTCTCCCCTCTGGCCCCGAGGTGGCATGTGTAGTGTCATCATGATGTACATACGCCATGAGTGTCAGCATGTCGACATCCGCTTCCACCTCTGCTCTTTTTGTGTTCCTCCTGTTGCACTGCCATCTGTGGTCACCTAGGTGGCAATGTTGCAGCAAAGGAAACCAACCACCCACTGCGGAGGAAGATAGCGTCCTCTATGACGCTCAATCCTCTTCCCCTGACCAGCCTCCAATAACTCGAGGTCATTCCCGATCCCGGATCATTGTCAAGTTTCTACAGAATCTTAATCCTTCTACATTTTACTTTTGCTTTAGATACCCTGAGCTATGAGATACTCCATTATTGATTGATGAATAGTTGTGTCTACCTGGCACAATCTTTGACAGGTTTACATCTCACCTTTCCAGTTGATCATTTAGAGTGTCATATGGCTCTTTAATGTCTACTCCTCATGATTTGACTTGTGGAGTCCCTCCGTCAGGGATCCTCTCTGGTTCTTGTTTTGTTTATGCATTGCCCCTTTAAGTAGACTCATCAGATCTCATATTTTTTCTTTCCACCACTATGCTGATGTCACTCAAATTTAGTTTTCCTTCCCTGCTTTTATGTCTGCTGTTGCTCTGAACTAGTCTAGTTGCCTTGTTGATCTGGTAAAGAGGTGCTTATCAAAATCCCTGAAAACTGAATGCTCACTAAACAGAGACGCTTCCCCTCATCCCCATTTCAGCTTCTATGGATTCTTACTCGAGTTTTTTTTTTTTTTCTTTTCAGTTGTTTTACCAGGAGTAACACACTAAGCTGAAAGCTTGTTTCCAAGTGTGACCTGGGAGCATAGGGAAGTTAAGTGACTTGTTCAAGGTCACACAGTATGCAAGTGGGGGCTGTGGGATTCAAACCCAGGTCTCCAGATTTGCAGCTCAGAGCCTTAAACCACTGTGCTATACTGCCTTCAACTCTGATATTAGTAAACTTAGGTTTCCTCTTCATCTCTTTCCCTAAGAATAACATGAAAAACTCAGGTTGTTTCTTTTGACTTCGATCTTTCTTTTTCTTCACACATTTCGGCTACTTCTAAAGTCCACTGGTCCCATTTAACATGTGTATCTGTAAATATCTGACCTGCCCTGAAGCTACTAACATTCTGATTCACAGCCTGGTCATTTCTAGTCTGGAATATTGTAATAGTCTCCTGATCGGCCTTCCTGCTTCTGTGGTTGCACCTTTGCAGCGCTTTCAGAATGCGGCTCCTCCTGCAATCTCCTGCACTCCTTGCCAGGCATGCATCATGCCTATTTTAGAATCCTTGCATTGGCTACCTCTTTGTCTCAGATTTCAGTTTAAAATATTGGTCTTACCTTTCACTACTCTTCACATTGGTCATCTGCCCTAGAACATATCTGTCTGTGGATATGTTCCCACTTACCCTCTTAGCTCGAGCGACTCAGGGCTATTGGTTATTCCCCTCATGTAAGTTTCCCTGGCTGTCACATTGTGCTTTTTCATTAATTTCTCCTACAGCACCCTCTGGAATTCCTTACCAGTGTACTTCTGTCAGTGAAACAATGTCTTGATTTTAGGTGTTTCATCTTTTTATGCATTTGTGAATTTTACTTATTGTTTTAAATTTGTTATTTTAATATATTGGGATGCATATGTGTTCATTTTTTATTACTATATTTCTTCCGTATTTTCTTTTGTTGCACAGCACCCTAATACTTAGCTTAAGCATGCTTTATAAAACAAAGACACAAATACGGTAGACAGACTGTGCAATCCAGCCTGCCTGCAAGTTTGGAAAGCTTTTTTGCAAGTAGAGTGCGATGAGCTTGCTCTATTCTTCACAACCAGAGTGGCCGACATCAGGCAAGGAGAGACATTACTATTGTGGAAGAACAAATTAAAAAAATGGAGAATGAGTTTAAATCTGGTTTCCCTCATTTGGAAGTTCAGGCAATGTTTGAGAAAGTTAATGCCAGTATTCTAAAGTTTCAAGCTGAATTAAAAGAATACAAATTGCAAAAACATGAAAGGGATGCCAGGGATTATGCACGTGGGCAAGTTTATAACTGGCAAAGTAAAACTCGCCGTGAACCATTTCTGTACAGAAAGAATATAGCACAGCTTGGTGTAGATGGTTTTGCGTCCTCCCCTGAAAGTGAGTCTGGGAAAATCTATTTGGCTCAGCAGAGGCAGGATTTTCGGCCCTCAATTTTTCCAGGGGATACTCCGGGACCCCATATGCCCCCATACAGAGAAAGCATAAGATCAGAAGGGGACGTGGAAAGAGGGCGAGGAGGACGTGGGAGAAACAGAGGGAGATGGCAGTATTCGGGCCCTCCCAGGCATTCGAACAGGCAGAACAAATGGCAGTCGTAAACCTAACCAATAGGCAACTTACAGCTCATGAGGTGACTGTCTTACAGAAAGGTTTATCGTTTGTACCCAGCAAAAATGTTAATCCATTTCAAACTAGGATTGACTTGTTTAGACTCTATAGACAACTTCACTTAAAATGTTTTTTTGGGAATCAAGAAATGATATCAAACAATGACCATGCTGGTGTGACTAGCAGGATAGTAAAATGGCTGAGAATAACCTGAGAAGCATTTGAAAAAGAAAAGTACTTTTGCCCCCTATTTAAGTCATCATATTGTTAATACATTTTCTGCACTAGTTGACCATGATGTGGATTTAATATTAAAAGGAAGAAAGAAAGAAAGTTTAATTTGACATATCAGGAGCATTTGGCTGAAAACATTAAAGGAAGATACAGTATAATTATAAAGCCAGCTGATAAAGGTGGAGCAATTGTATTATGGGATGTGACAGAATATGAAAATGAAATGTTCGACAGTTAAATAACACAGTGTATTATCAAAACTAACTAATGACCCGACAAATGAGATTAAGTTGAGAGCCGCGAATTTATTAAATCTAATAGAGTTGAATGGATGTCTGAGCAAACAAGAGACTGAATTTTTGAGGTGGTGATACCAATAAGGCTAGCCGATTTATCTACTGCCAAAAATTCATAAGGATGCTCAGAATCCTCCAGGGCGTCAATTGTCAGTATTGGGTCATCTATGGAACCTTTTTCACAAATGGTCGACTGTTATTTAAAACCATTAGTTAAAACTTGCCATCTTTTATTTTGGATAGTGGTGATATGATTAGACAAATTAAAAACATGTGTAAGTTCTGAGGAGTGGCTAGTGACTTTGGATATAGAAAGTTTATATTCAAATGTACCACATGATGGAATTCAGGCAATTGAATTTTTGCACAAGTACAGCCTGATGCTATTCCAGATTTGGGCTTGATTATTAATATGGCAAATATGGTGTTAACATCAAATTATTTTATCTATAAAGATCAGTTTTATAGACAACATAAAGGTACAGCGATGGGCACTAATTTGCTCCAAGTATTGCATGTTTATATGTGGGGCAGTGGAAATGACTTATATAAAAATGAAAGTTTTGTTAAATTTGTTCGATTTTGGAGGCGATACATTGATGATTGTTTTTATTTGGGCAGCTGATTTGGTAAGTTTATATGAGTTTGTGAATTTGATTAACACTTTTGATACAAACCTGCACTTTACTATGCAGGTAGATGCTGTAAAAGTGCCATTTTTGGATATGCTCATTTATAAGGATGGACATAAATTAGAAACAACATTATATAGAAAACCCATGAGTAGAAATACATTATTACATTATGAAAGTAGTCACCCTAGAAGTTTAAAGGAAAATATTCCAAGTGGCCAGATGTTGCGTTTGAAACGGATTTGCAGCAATGATAATCAGTTTAAAAATAATGCTCAAGAGACTGCAAGAAGTTTTAAAACACGTGGGTATGGTGTTGACTGTATTTATAAAGGGATGGAAAAGGCTGCCAATACCAATAGAAGTGATTTGTTAAAGCCGAAAATTGTTAATGAGGAATCCCAGGGTTTTATCCATTTTGTAACTGAGTCTTCAAATCAAGCTGAGGAAATTTCAAATGTAGTGAGGAAACACTGGAAAGTTTTACAAGGTGACCCTGTTTTTAGGGAGGAGATATATAAAAAACCTAGGATCACGTACAAGAGGGGTAGTAATCTTAAAGATATGTTAGTACATAGTGTGCAGAGCCCTGAGAAACTGAGGACAACTTGGATTCCAACATTTCCAAAGGAACTATAAATGTTTGGAATTGTGCACAATGTAATAATACTTATAATAGTAAACATTTCCTACACCACACAAATCAAAGTTTGAAATAAACTAATTTATTAATTGTAGGAGCACTGGGGTAATATACATGCTTATGTGCCCATGTGGCTTGAACTATGTGGGGCAAACAAAGCGTCCAGTTGAGGAAAAGGATAAGTGAACATAAGTCAGCGATTAGAAATAATGTTGTAACTAATGCAATGGCACGTCATTTTGTTTCTGCAGGACATGGTTCTCCAGCGAATCTTAAGTTTATTGGCATTGAAAAAATAAAATTTGGGATCCGTGGTGGTAATTTGGCAAAAAATTGGATCAGAGGGAATGTTTTTGGATCTTTAAACTAGACACGTTACAACCAAAAGGTTTAAATGAAGAACTGCTGTTACATTGCTATTTGTGAGCTATTTGGGGCAAATATGAATATTCATGAGCTGATTTTGTTTTTAATTGGTTGTTGGGTTTTGAATATGTATTTTATTCACTATAAATGAGTGATGTGTTTGTTGACCAATCAGCTCTGAGGAAGGCGTTAGCCGAGACGTCAGCTGATTCCCGTGCGTCATCACTCACGAGGGCTGGTCTCTGCTCGGCTGACCCGGTCAAAGAAATACTATGCACTAAGTTGGTGAAAGTTTTTAATTGTTTAATTTTTGTCCAGTGAGTCGCCGCGGCACTTCTAATGTTGCTGTGTTTGAAACAGTTGTGACCAGAATAAAAATCGAAGACACGGTAAGCTGTGCTGCATATTGATTTATTTGGATGAACTGACGTGGGTCTGTGCATTCGGGTTGCTTTTGGTTCAAAAGCAGTTGTCTCGACATCAGGGCAAACCTGGGTCCGGCATCCTCTAAGGGTGATGCTTTTGGACAGCATGGGATTACAGTGCCCTATTTCTCCTGGAGTTCCTTTTGTCGACCTGAGTTCGTGGATATTATGAGGATCGTCCATACTATGCGTCCCACAAGTTGTGGTTTGGATCCCGGACCGACTCCCCTCATTTTGGGTTGTTCTGACATCATCGGTCCGGTCCTGGCGCAAATAGTCTGGGGCTCCTTGGAGTTAGGCGAGTTTCCCTGCTCTCTGAAAGAGGCAGTGGTGACTCCTCTTTTGAAGAAAGCTTCCTTGGACCCAGACTGTTTTTCAAACTATCGGCCTATCTCTAACCTCCCCTTTATTGGGAAGGTTATTGAGAAGGTCGTAGCTGTTCAATTGGACGACCATTTAACCATCCATAATATCTACGAATCCTTCCAGTCTGGCTTCCGGAAAAGACATAGCACCGAGACTGCGCTGGTTCGGGTGTTAAATGATCTTCTGATGGCAAGGGATCAGAAGAGATGCTCTATCTTGGTTCTTCTTGATCTCTCTGCAGCCTTTGACACTGTGGACCACATGGTGTTATTAGCTCGCCTGGGGCAAATGTATGGTATGTCTGGAACCGTTTTGAAATGGTTCACGTCCTTCCTCACCGGAAGATCACAAAGAGTTGTGTTGGGGATTTTTTCCTCTGACCCAATTTCTTTGTTGTGTGGAGTGCCTCAGGGTTCTGAGCTATCACCCATGTTGTTTGCAGTGTATATGCTGCCCCTCGGAGGTATCATAAGACGATATGGGCTGAGGTTTCACTGTTATGCAGATGATGCCCAGCTCTATCTGTCTTTTGCACCCGACCAGGATGGAGCTCTCTCGGTGTTTAATAATTGTCTGGGGGAGATCCAAGACTGGATGGATTCTAGTTGGCTAAAGTTGAACTCGGAGAAAACAGAGGTTCTGGTAGTTGACCCAGGTTGTCGGATTGAGAGGCCGTGTATTGGTGCACCATCTGGAATTTTCCTTGGTGGTGTATCTCTTCCGTCCTCTGAACGGGTGCGTAGCCTTGGGTTTATTCTTGACGACAAGCTGACTCTGAAATCTCAGGTGTCAGCTGTTGTCAAGACTTCCTTTTATCATCTTAGGAACATTGCCAGGGTTAGGCACCTTGTTCCATCCGACTCCCTGCCTACCTTGGTCCATGCTTTTGTTTCTTCACGTTTGGACTATTGCAACGCCCTGTACTTTAGGCTTTCTGGGGTTGAAATCCATCGCCTACAGCTGGTGCAGAACGCTGCAGCCCGGGTATTGACTGGGACAAGTAGGTCCTGTCACATTACTCCTGTGTTGCGCGAACTGCACTGGCTTCCTTTGCGGTGGCGGATCACCTTTAAAGTCATTTTATTGACTTTTAAAGCCCTTCACGACCAGGGTCCAGCCTATCTGAAAGACCTTCTGGTTCCTTACTGCCCTGACCGATCACTCCGCTCGGCCAACATGGGGTTGTTAGAGATTCCAAGAGTGAGTTTAAAATTCTCCGGCAGCAGAGCGTTTTTGCATGCTGCTCCCACTCTTTGGAACTCTCTACCATGCCGGTTACAGCAGTGCACCTCCGTGGAGTTGTTTAAGAAAGATTTAAAAACATATTTATGGAATATGGCCTTTTTAGATACCTAAGTTATTGTATTAATCTTTCGATTTTACTATTTATATGATATCTGGATGATACGCTGATTTTTATGGATGTTTTATGATTTCATTTAGAGTTTTGGATTGTTTGTAATTGTTCAGCACCTTGACATCTTGAAAGGTGCTTTATAAATAAAATTATTATTATTATTATTACATACATACATTCATAAATAAACGGTCCCACACTGGTACAAACACCTTTCATTTTATTCCCTTGGAACCCCCTGTCCATATCTCTGAACTGTCCAACACTGGGACGGACATCCTTCATTTAACCCCTCAGAGCCCCCTGTCTGTGCCTCTCAGCTGTGCCACACTGGGACAGGCATTCCACATGTTACCCCTCAGAGCCCCCTGTCTGTGCCTCTCAGCTGTGCCACACTGGGACAGGCATTCCACATGTTACCCCTCAGAGCCCCCTGTCTGTGTCTCTCAGCTGTGCCACACTGGGACAGGCATTCCACATGTTACCCCTCAGAGCCCCCTGTCTGTGCCTCTCAGCTGTGCCACACTGGGACAGGCATTCCACATGTTACCCCTCAGAGCCCCCTGTCTGTGCCTCTCAGCTGTGCCACACTGGGACAGGCATTCCACATGTTACCCCTCAGGGCCCCCTGTCTGTGCCTCTCAGGTGTGCCGCACTGGGACAGGCATTCCTCATGTTACCCTCGAGCCCCTGTCTGTGCCTCTCAGCTGTGCCGCACTGGGACAGGCATTCCTCAGCCACCCCTGGAGCCCCTGTCTGTGCCTCCCCAGCGCCAGACTGGGACAGGCATTCCTTATGTTACCCCTCAGAGCCCCTGTCTGTGCCTCTCAGCTGTGCCAGACTGGGACAGGCATTCCTCATGTTACCCCTCAGAGCCCCCTGTCTGTGCCTCTCAGTTGTGCCAGACTGGGACAGGCATTCCACATGTTACCCCTCAGAGCCCCCTGTCTGTGCCTCTCAGCTGTGCCAGACTGGGACAGGCATTCCACATGTTACCCCTCAGAGCCCCTGTCTGTGCCTCTCAGCTGTGTCACACTGGGACAGGCGCCTTCCTCATGTTACCCCTCAGGCCCTGTCTGTGCCTCTCAGCTGTGCCACACTGGGACAGGCATTCCGCATGTTACCCCTCAGAGCCCCTGTCTGTGCCTCTCAGCTGTGCCACACTGGGACAGGCGTTCCTCATGTTACCCCTCAGAGCCCCTGTCTGTGCCTCTCAGCTGTGCCACACTGGGACAGGCATTCCTCATGTTACCCCTCAGAGCCCCCTGTCTGTGCCACACTGGGTCAGGCATTCCTCATGTTACCCCTCAGAGCCCCCTGTCTGTGCCTCTCAGCTGTGCCACACTGGGACAGGCATTCCACATGTTACCCCTCAGAGCCCCCTGTCTGTGCCTCTCAGCTGTGCCACACTGGGACAGGCATTCCACATGTTACCCCTCAGAGCCCCCTGTCTGTGCCTCTCAGCTGTGCCACACTGGGACAGGCGTTCCTCATGTTACCCCTCAGAGCCCCTGTCTGTGCCTCTCAGCTGTGCCACACTGGGACAGGCATTCCGCATGTTACCCCTCAGAGCCCCCTGTCTGTGCCTCTCAGCTGTGCCACACTGGGACAGGCATTCCTCATGTTACCCCTCAGAGCCCCTGTCTGTGCCTCCAGCTGTGCCACACACTGGGACAGGCATCCTCATGTTACCCCTCGGAGCCCCCTGTCTGTGCCTCTCAGCTGTGCCACACTGGGACAGGCATTCCTCATGTTACCCCTCAGAGCCCCCTGTCTGTGCCTCTCAGCTGTGCCACACTGGGACAGGCATTCCTCATGTTACTCCTCAGAGCCCCCTGTCTATACCTCGGAAATGTGCCACATTGGGTTAAGCATTCCTCATGAGACCACTCTGATGCCCTGCATCTCTCACCACAGGTCAGCACACTCCCATCTCAGCCTGTCAATCAACCAACATCACAGTCGCTGAAGACAGCTCTTTCAGTGCAGCGAGGCGCAGCGTTACGCCTTTCTGCATACTGAGCAAGAGCCTTACCACAAGCATGCCTTCATACCCATTATTATTACTGGCGCATCCATTGCGCAGGGACTGCACTTGCACTTAATTATACGGTTTTCTCACTCGCAGGGCTTTGCATTTGGTGCTGATTCACCCAATGTGTGGATCAGTTCTCAGCTGCTGGGAGACTGTCAGTCTGAATACAGACCATCAAGGCTTTTCGGAACAAACGCTGTAAGACAGTGCAGATGTTCAGATAACTGAGTAAGAATTCAGTGCGATGAGGAGCCAAACTCCATGCTGATTCATACATTTATGTGCCCCCTGACAACACATAATACATCTCACGCACATTCTTAGGATGTGAGAGCTGAGACCCAGCAGTGCCCATGTCAGACACCCTAATGTCATGCAAGCTTGAGGAGTGTTACAATCCTAGAGTGCTGTGGGGGAGGTGAAAGCATATTACTGCAGGAATATGACTACATGTTTCTTTAATTATAATCAGATTGCCATGGATGTGTGGTCTGGTGGTGCCCAACACATGCTCGCCTGCACTTTTGAAAATAAGTAGCCCATTCCTTATTTTTTCCCTGTTGCTGCTAATTTTAAACACAGCCTTTTTCTTGATTAAACAGATGAGGCAGAGTACCACTCTTTAGTGAAATTGCCACTGCCGGGGTGTGCAGTTACTACCCCCGCCATGTGGGCTCAAACAAGGTTGAGGAACCTGGGTCCCGTCCTTAAACTCTTGATGGGGGTTTGGATCCAAGATTTAAACTACTTCTGCGGTGCCTCCACCCAGGGAATGGTTTAAGTGGGGCTGGTGTCATTATGATACAAGCCCCCGGGGATGCAATATCTTGCCATGGTAACACCCCATCTGTGAACCAATGCAAAACAATAGAACTTACCCCAATGAACAGGCAACATACACTCTATAAAACAATAAGCTCTCCTGGTGCAGGCAAACAAATACAGGCATGTTTGCAAATTAAAACCCCAAACCCAAATGCTCATGAGATCAAAACTGGGTATTTGTAAATCCGCCCCACTAGCCAGGTCCAGTAAAGGCTTTCCAATACACAAAGGTGGTGGTTGCAGGGCAAGTTCAGAGTATACTCGGGGCTGCACCCATGAAGTAAGAGGAAGACAGAACACTGCTTGTGCTTCAGCGCTCCACCCACTAATCCGACAGTTTCATGTGTATGGTTGTTTACTGGGTAGGTCTGAGATGTAGCCTCATCTCTCTGTCAACAACCTCTGCCTCAATAATTGCAGCTCTACAAAGCCAACAACAAACCCACACCCTGTACGCAATGAACTGAAGGCCAGAGCCTTCAAGGGCTCCCTGGGGCAAGAGCTCTGGAGAGCAAACTGGCTGAGGCTGACCTCCGCCCTGACAGTTGCACACATCACAGTTTATGGCAGAAGGGGCAGCGACTGCCTTTATACTAAAGAGCTTCTGTGCCCACTAGTTGTGAACTGACTGAGACCAGAAAATTCATGGCACTTGTGCCCAGCACCAAGATCGAAGTCCAGATCTGCAAGTGCGAAAGTGTGGTGCATATAACTGCATCACCATCCAGCGTGGCCTCTTGGGTTTAAGGAGTAATTTGCTTCCCCAGCTCCTTGTAGATGAGTCACTGAGAGATTGGGCTGTCTAGCTATACAGGTCACCACACACATACACACACACACACACACATCTCTTTCTTCACATTTTCTTAAACAAGTTATTTGTTAGTACAGTGAAGATTCAACATCTTGTTTTCAGTGAGGTCCTGCTTCTAGCCTTCTACCAGCTGGAGGGACAGAAAGGACAAGGAGACAAGGAGGTCAGGAGATTCGCCGGAGGTCATGTGGTGAGCCACTGGCAGCTGTGGGGTCCAATCTGCAAATTTTTTTTTGCCTCACAGTTGAGTGCCGAACCACTGGATCACACACCCACATAAACAGATGCACTAGCAGAAGCACAGAAGAGTATTTCCCAGGTAGGTAAGGGCAGGAGGCCAAACCTCACTTGCTTTGCCTGCTGGCAACAGGTTTATGAATCTGCGATGTTCTGCAGTCGCTGATTCGCATTTGACTTTCATAAAGAATAAACGCCCTATTCTGAGAAATTCCAGTAACAGACAGCACCTTCACCTTGCCCCTGCCTGTTCTCCATTGCTGAGGCCTCTGCAAGAGCAGTGTACCAAAAGCCAACACTCACATGAGTGACAGTCACTTACTTCACTTCTTCCTGGCGCTAGTTGCAAGCAGCTCCAACAGAATAAACTTATTGAGACCTCCAGGTACCTCACAGTGGTGCACGGGGTACAGGTGATGAGTCTCCTTCAGGTGAGGAAGAGCACCAGGACCATGAGGCATGTGATGAAGCTGGAGGGGGGAGTTCAGGAGAGATGTGAGGAAATATTTCTTGACAGAAAGTGTGGTAAACGCATGGAATCGACTAGCAGCCGAAGTGGTGGAGGCTAAAACAGTGGGGGGCTTCAAGCATGTGTGGGATAAACATTGGGGTATATTAGAAAAGAGGCAGCTTGGAGAACGACACCTGGTGGTGTGTGCAGCCTTGTCAGTGTGGGTGACTACATGTCAGTTGGCTCTGCCTCCAGGGCGATGCCATGGTGCACACTGCTGGGGTGTGGGGAGGAGCCCAGAAACTAGAAACTAGCACTCGTCTCTGCTTGGCGGATAACGGCTGCCTAGTCCCACCACGCCACAGTCCCCCTTGGCACATCGCTTCTGCCCCCACAGCCCTGGCACCTTGGAGGAGCCCCATGGATGCTGCTCCTCATAAGCTGAACCTCCGAGGATATGGGGACAGCCTGGAGAGCCAGGTGGCAGGAAGTAGCAGCAAAGGTGTGACTGGCGGCAGACAGGAACACTGAGCAGCCAGAAGAAGTGGAAAGTAGGGGGATGCAGAGGAAGGTGCAAAAAAAAAAAAGGCAGGAAGGGAGGGAAGGGGTAGCTAGCTAGAGCCCAGATGTGGAGGTGGAAGAGGTAGGGAACACTTGGGGAGAGTGGGTGCCCTCTACTTGTGAACTCCTTTCATCTCTGCAGACTGAGTCACAGCAGAGGACTGTGATCTAACTGCCATAACAGTCACCTTGTTTGCCCTTTGAGCCTGTGTTTAAAAATATGCTGTCGAGATAATACTGATGTTTAATCAGGTGAGACAGACAGATAAAGAGAGTGAGACAAACAGAGAGAGAGAGAGCGAGAACAGATGTTCTCCACCCAGCCACCCACCTGGAAGGCTGGTCTCAGGATTTATGGCCTCATCATCAAAATGCTTCCTAGTCCTCCACCCTCATGGAGGGCCAGGAAAAGTCATGGAGTGCCTCCTTCATGCAAGATGTACACTATTGGGACATGCCGTGGCATCCATGAATAAGGATGTGAAGCCCCTTCGGACCTGATCCCAAGTTGTGTGCCTGGCTACATAGACAGCTGCAACAGGGGTGGACAATGGGGCAGGTGCAGGTCTGTACTCTATTCTCAAAAAAATTTCCACTGTGAAGATGACTGGCAGAGGGGATGCACACTATGTTGTCCTAGAGGCTTTAGCAGCACTTATGCTTGCCCCTCCACTGGGGCACTGGGCCACCTCCAAAGCCCGATCACCAGGTAGACTGCCTGCATCCACCTCTCAGTCATTGGGGGGGGCTGGGGGCCATACCACCCCTGTCTGGCATGCCCTACACAGTCATAGATCCACTAGAGGTCTGGCATGGGCATACAGTTGGATGCCTGTGCTCCAGATCAGCTCCGTCTACCCCTACTGCCCCATGCCCCAACGCGTGGCTCTGCACCAGCAGACCACAGGGGATGGGGTTGTGGATGCCAGCAGGCATGCTGGCTCCCACAGCTACAGAGATACGCACCCTAGATACACAAGCAGGGCATGCATATCTGGGATACATTTCAGAATCGGGCCTTAAGAGTGCTATAGATTTGTGCTAGCTGTTTAACCCACACATATTGGCAGGGGACATGTCAGGATTCATCCATGAGTAGGTGGCTGTGGGGTGAGGGTAAGGCATCTCTCCTCAGTTCTGCAGCACAAGAGGCTTCATCTGCCCCTTCTTCACTTGTGACAGTTCCATACCTGTCAGCCATCTCATTAGGTGGGGCCAGGCCCTGTCTCTCATGAAATGACCAGAGCCCTCGGCATCCCCAAAGAGTCAGGCTTGGCAAACCTCTGTAGAGGAGAAAGTGGCCGAGAACAAGGGGACATACAGTGAAGCTGGATGGGGGAACTTCAGAAGGGATGTGAGGAAGTACTTCTTTACTGAAAGAATGATGGATATCTGGAACAGAAATGGGGGGGGAGGCAAAAACAGTGGTGGACTTCAAGCATGCAAGGAAATCTTAGTTGGAAAACAGGGAGGGTAGCTGGAGATCAGGTAGGGTCTGTAGTGACAGCATAGGCAGAGGCAAATGGGCAGACTAGGTGGGCCAAGGGGTCCTTCTCTGTTGACAAATTCTGTGTTTCTGTATACAGGGTTTCAGCCAAGGTGGGGCTGGCTGCAGTATTTATATATTTTTTTTATCCTGCTGGTTACCTAAATCCCAGTCACTGTACGGGATCCTCCTGCCCCTTTCACTACCCCCCTCCACACTTGTTGTGGCCCTGCAGGATTTTCGCAAAGTGGCACATAAGAGTGCTGAATGACAGCCACTTAGGTGGGTCAAGGTATATGTGATTTTACCCTGTGTGCTGTCCTAGCCTACCACCCATGAGATGCCAGGAGGTGCCCCATCAGGTCTCAGATGCAGGCAATGGTCCCCTGTGGAGGAGACCCATCACAGATGTGTCTGCAGTGGTATAACCTGGTGTCGTCCCTCCCTGGTTGGGAGCAGTGCCATGCAGCTGCACTTCCCTGGCCTCTGGGCTACCTGAACAGCTCCTGAGTCCACCACCAATTCCAGGTCTCCAACATAGAGTAGAAAAAAGACCCTCTGGGCCAACAGGTGACCTGTTATCGATATTTATGAAATGGGGTTTGGTCAAACTTGTTTCCTGAGTAGGTGGACCCTGGTCATTTTCCCAGCTGTGAAACAGTAGGTTTTTATTCTCTCTTTCCTACTCTGTTCTGCACTCTCTTCTTCTCCCTCTGATGCATGCTGTCTCTCACTTTCCTTTTTTTTTTTATTTAGTTTTTTTAACCAGGTATAGCACACTAAGCTGAAAACTTTTTTTACAGGAGTGACCTGGGAACACAAGGAGGTCAAGTGACTTGCTCAGGGTCACACAATATGCAAGAGGAAGCTGTGGGATTCAAACCCAGGTCTGGTCTGCTGGATGTCACCAGATTTGCAGCTTCTCTCACCATCCGTTTGTTAATACTCTCCTGTGAGAACCAGCTGTACAGATTTAAGGATTACACATCCAAGGAGGCAAACTCACAACAGGGAGATTATTGGGTGGGGCAGGAAGAAGGGAAGGAGGACAAAACACAAGGGTAATTAAATAGCCAGGGTCCCTCCTATACTCAGAAGGGTGTAGGCAAAACCCACTGAGCCTGAGGATCCAGATCTTGCACGTGTCCCAGGCCTGGGCAGCCAGCTCTATAATCTGTCTAAAGTGACAGCGTTAACCCTGAACAGCCAGTTGGGCTTTTTCCACTCAGGCGGGGAAAGGAGCAGACTCTTGAGGGTTTGATTTCTCGCTGTCATATATCTTGTGGCGAAAGTGCACTACCAGCCTTGCCACTCCTCAATGAGCTCCCCAAAGGGAAATGCTAACAGTTGGGAGGGTCCGAGACGGGGACGGAATTGCTAAAAAGTGTGGCTGTTACACCACTGCTTGAGTACAGTGATCTCAGAGCAGAGACAGAGCTGGAGCAGTTACAGGCATTGTCTTAGAAATATAGAACGTGATGGCTGAAAAGGTCTGCTTAGCCCCCCTCCTGCTCTACCCAAATGTTCCCTTCCTGTTCTGTCTCCACAGATCCTATATGGTCTTGTCAGCCCTCTCACCTCCCTGCATCCTACCTAATATACCCTTACTTATGTCTATCCCATGCATGCTTGAAGCCCCCCACTGTTATAAAAGACTTTATCAAGAAAATCTTCAACAATTTCAATAGGCTCTGCCACTTCTACTGGCAATCTATTCCAGGCATATACTACTTTCTCAGTGAAGAAATATTTCTTCACATCACTCTTGAATCCCCCCCCCACCCAGTTTCATTGCATATCTCCTGGTCCTGCTGCTTTTTCTCATTTAAAAGATACTCCCCACCTATACCCTATTCACCCTGTGAGGTACTTGTAGGTCTCTATCATATACCTATCATAAGGCAGTGTCAGTGGCTCAGTAGGTAGCACACTTGTCTCTGAGGTCGGGAGATCAGAGGGCTGTGGGTTCAGTTTCCACATCTGGTACTTGGGTTAATATCCCAGTATTGACACTGTAGTGCAGCATGAGAGGGGTGCTGTCTTTCGGATGAGACGTTAAACCGAGGTCCCATCTGCCTGGATTGGTGGTAGTTCAGGTGGTGTTAAAGATCTCATGGCACTTATTGAAAAGAGTAGGGAAATTTTCCCGGTTTCCTGGCCAAATTTCTTTCATTCACTAAAAATACCACCAACAGCTTAATCTGGTTCAAGGTCAGTTGGCATTCATCTGTATCCCCTTCTCTGGATCATGCCTGAAAATAGACAGGATTTGTCTAGTGCACTTAGCCGGTCAACAAAAACGAAATAAAAAAAAATATATCCCTTCACTCTCTTTCCTTTCTTCCAGGGCGCACATGTTGAGATCCCACAATCTCCCCTCGTAAGACATCATGCAAACCATGCATCATTTTAGTTACTCTCCTCTGGACCGCCTCTACTCTTGTCTTTTCCTTTCTGAGGCGCAGTCTCCAACACTGAACACAGTTCTCCAGGTGTGGGCGCACCAGTAAGTGATAAAATGGCAACACCACTTCCCTTCTCCTGCTAGAGATACCTCTCCCTGTACAACCCTGCATTCCATTAGCTTTACACACAGCCTCGTCACACTGTTCTGCCACCTGTTTTCCCCCCAGTCTATCTCCTTAGTTCCCTTGGCTGCCCCATTCCTACCAACCCCTCCCCCCAGCCCCATCACTCAGCTTCTCCGGGACTTATCTTCCCGTTGTTGTCCTCTGCCACACAACTGTGGGGGGTGTCCAGTCACCAGTGTAGGGCCTGCAGGGACTTGGTCAGCATCCTGCAACTGGAGGTGTTTTCCCACTGATTTTCTTCTGGACCTGCACCATATGCAATGGGCACAATGTGCGGGCTCCGCCTCCATGGAGATGCCCCCGGCACCCTGAATGTGGGATCCCTTCCCTCTCCTGGTGTTGTCACTTGCACTGCCACCCAGCTGCCACTAGCTGGCAGTCAGGCAGCGAGCCACAGTAACCCCTTCCCCAAAGGAGGAGAGCAGTTCTATAGACATTCAACAAGTTCCGAAATAGCCAGCACTCTCCAACGGGAGACAGGTTTCAGCTGTAAATTCCAGACACAGTCAAGTGCAAAATAAAGTAGATTTATTCCATACTACTGATACAACAAACTTACAGCATGCAGCCAACTAACCACACAATCCCAGTGCTTCAACCTAAGATCTTCCTGAAGGAGACCCCCTCAGGCAGGGGCGTAGCTACTAGGGTGCAGGGGGTGCAGTCGCACCCAGGCTCATGAGGTTTGAGGGGCCCAAATCAAAATTTTGATGTCTATTCAAAATCAGGGGGGCCCTATAACATACTCTTGCACCCAGGCCCTCTGGGAATTTGCTATGCTACTGCCCTCAGGAAAACCATAGGTTGAAGCGCTGGGGTTGTGTGGTTAGTTGGCTGCATGCTGTAAGTTTGTTGTATGAGCAGTATGGAATAAATCTACTTTATTTTGTGCTCGATTGTGTCTGGAATTTGCTGCTGAAACCTGTCACCCATTTCAGAGTGCTGGCTATTTTGGAATTTGTTGATTGATTGGGGCTTGCAACCCCTGCACAGCACCAGGACCCACCCTGCTCAACACACCGTCTCATTGGAACGATCTACAGACATTCAGTCCTCCCTCACCTTGCCAGCTCCTGAACAACCTGTATCCATTTCCAAACCCAGGTCATCGGCATGGCAGGAGGTGAGGTGTGTGGTGCCTCAGCCCTCCCTGCCACTGGTCCGGCTCGCTGCCCTGCCACCTTGAGGTGTTCAGATATGATAACCCCAATGTCCCTTTCCAATCTAGTGACTGTTAGTACTCCCCCATCCTATACTCAGCGCCATGGTTTCTATGTTCTATGTGCATTATTTTGCATTTCTTGGCATTGAATCCCAACTGCCATTTTTTGACCATTGCTTAAGTTTCCCAAGATCCCTGCATGTTCTTTTCCAACCCTTCCTGAGTGTCCACCCTACTGCAGATTTTGGTATCATCTGCAAAAAGGCGTACCTTCCCATCCAGCTCTTCGGCAATGTCACCTATAAAGATACTGAAGAAGTCTGACCCCAGTACAGAGCCCTGCGGCATTCTGCTTGTCACAGTAGCCTCTTTAGAATGAATGCCATTAGCCACCACCCTCAGTCTCCTACACTTTAACCAGTTTCTAACCCAGTTTGCCACAATGGATCCATCTGGGATGTCTCCATCACTGAAGGCAGCGGAATCAAGGTGCCAAGCTGTCACTTCACTCATTTCAACGTGGCTTCACCTGAAGGAAGACAAACCCTCAGTTAAATTTAGCATGAAGAGTATATATTAGAAAATTAAAAATAATTACAAAAAGTCCATCAGCTGAGATGACATACCTGCTAAAGAAAAACAGTCAAGCCCATAAATTTTGAGTCACTCTGTACCTGACAAAGCAGCAGCTCACACAGCAATCCACCATGTTCCTCCTCTGGCTCTTGCTGCTAGAAGGGTATATATTTTTTTCCAGCAGTGGCTTTTCCTGCTGCAGAGATACAACAAGAATGCAGTTTACATATGTGACCTGGAGGAGGGCAGGGAAGGATTACAGGGGTAGGAACACAATATGCAGAAGTCACATACACAGACAATGGAGTGCAATTAATGCTATGTAGCACTATACATAATTACCAGTACAAGGTACACAAACCAGCAGGGGCAAGGAGGATGCAAAAATGTAAAATAATTGTAACTCAGAATATTCACAAAGGAACAGGCAGTTGCAGTTACAGCGGGATGCCAGAATTTTAAGGAATTGTTTTGTGGAGGGAGTCTGGTAGGTGGGCAAATAGCCACCAAATTGTTCTTATAAAGGGTAGCTGCTAACGAAGATGCATTCTTGAATCAGGGCAAAATAAAACTGAACAAAAAGGAAAAAAAATTGGGATTTGAAAAAATGTTCTTATTTTTTTATGAACTTCTTATATGATGGCATTACCATGTCAGCATCTCACACCAGAGGGCGCTGCTGTTACATTTTTGACACCACTGTAGGGCTCTGTTATTGCAGTATCTCACTAGATGGCACTGATGACGTGTCGTTTTGCTCACAGCTTTCCGTATCTACAACTCTCAGCATCCAGTGGAGTTGTCTAGGATGCAATTAAGTGTCTTGAGTTACTGCATGACAAAAGAGAGTAGCTGCCATTGAAATTGCCTTGCTTACTATATCCTAGCCCGTTGCAATGACTGCACATTGGGGTGCACTTCACATAGTGTCCCTGGCACCCAGCGGAGGCTGGGTGTCACGACAGTCAGGAAGTCAAGAACGGCAGGGGATGTCGGCAAGGTGCAATGCACTACTGCATGCTGACATCCCCCTGGGGAGAAAATGGAGGAAATACAATCCCACTGCGCTGAAACATAGAATTTGATGGTGGATAAGGACCACTTGGCCCACCTAGTCTGCCCATTTCCCTACCTAATGGATAAGCTGCAGATTCTAGTGTAACCCCTCTGCAAATGGGGGTTTCCAAAAGCCTCCTAGGAGCTTGCCTAAGTGCTCCCAGCCTGAATGGTGTTTGGTGTTTAAGCCGTTTATCTGTGAGTGCTTTTAGAGCTTCTGGTATTGTCTCTTTAAGAGCTGTCTGCTTACAGGCATGATTAGTTTGCATGGGGGGACTGTGTGTTTCCCTGCTCAAGTCCCTCTCGAGTTGCTGACAAATCGCTCCGTTACTGCTGTCGCTAAGTGGGCAGGGTGAGCACTTATCAGAGATGTAACTGTCTGCCCCATATCATTTAGAGTATTAGTAGAAATGTAATTTGTCTAACCTGCCTTTCTTGCAGCTGGGACTCTGTGTGTTTTGCCCCTCCATTTTGGATCTGAACTGCTGAATAGTTCCAATCAGACAAGGAGGGGCATCTAAAATGGAGTTTAAGTGGACCAACCAGGTTCAGGACTCTCTTGGGAGCCGGCTTGCCATAAGAAATATAGCTAGTAATTCTGGGAAATGAAATTCTGCACCTTGGCACCTATTTACACCAATAAGGGCAGTTTTGAGTGATTGACAACTGAAATCCACCAACTGGACCAGGTGGCATCCAAATGGAATACCCTGCCTTGTGTCTGGAAAGGCAGATCCATGGTGACTGTGACTGGGAAAGGAGCGCTGAGCTTCTGCGCTACAGAGTTTCATGCGGGAAGCGCGTGTGGAGGCCTAAACTTGGGCGTCACGTTGCCATGGCGATTCGGACTGAATCTGCAGCTACCGAGAAGAGGAGAGGCTGAACAATTGGGAACCAGGCTCACCCCGTAGAGGAGTGGAGAAACTGCTTAATCGTGCTTGGTCTGTCAGGAAAGTGAAGCTGCAGTGTGAACTCCCGGGTTAGCAGAAAGTGTGATCGGGACCTGAGAGCAGCTGCCTGGTATAGTAATTTCCTTTACATATAAATGTGTGGAGTGCTTGTGAAGGACAGCTAAACGAGTCCTCTTGTCCCATGTGTGTAGACGGGAAGGTAATTGCATGCAGACAGACTGAATCCGTTGCTGCTTGAAGCTGGTGCCTGCTTGTAGAATTTCATCTCCCTGCTGTGCGAGGGCGTCTGGCAATCCAGGACCCCCTCGGTGCCAGTTTTCAGCATCGAGTTTGTGAGTGCAAATCAGGGTAGCTCCCTGCATCTAATTGCAAGTGTTTCATCTGATTTCTTTTCTTCCTTCCTTCATGAACTGAGCCAACCATCTCCGGATTACAACTGGGTATTGTGCAAGTGTTTTCCATCACAGGGCCCCAACCCGCTGCACCAATCCTGGCTAGCCCTCCTCCATCCTGGGTACCCAGCAAAGTGACACTTTGGGACTCTGAATATGCATACAGTATTGTGATTATTAATGTGTCTAACCTAATTAACTTGATTTCCCCCTGTTCTTGTTACAGCCCCTTAAATAAATCAGATCTCTATGTTTCAGCAAAGTTACACTGACTGAGGTATTCATTTATGTTAAAGTATTGTACTGTGGATATTGTAGTACATCATCTTGTTTTACAGGGGGTCCCCAGAGTCAAGCTGACTGAACCAGTCCTGGGGGTAAGTGTAAATAGAGAAGGTACTCCTGGTGTATTGTGTGGGTCACTAGTAGGAATAAATGGGTGTCTCAGTGTCCCAGAGGGCTGTGACCAAGTTAGTCTAACTACTGTAAACCCTGACCTCTGGTTGGAGGCACCCGCCATAGAACCTAGGCCCCCTCAACCTGTTAGCAGTTAAGCAGGCAAGGGTAGTAGCCCTTGGAATAGCGCCACCTGGGGGTTACATCTTGGAGGCACCACTGGGATTAGTGTTCTCTAGTGGCCGAGTGAAGGAAGTACCCCATTATGTCTAATTTAAAGGAGAAGATAGAGGGAGATACCATGCCCAAGTTAAAATTCGATCCCCTTAAGATGATGGTGCACAAATTGATGGGGTGGTGCGAGGCTGAGGAGTTGGACTCCCAAAAGGTTGTATTATTGTTGGATGTCCCATTGGGGATTGAAAGCACTGACATTGTCTCTACTGTAGAGCGTGTCAAATGTCTGAGCAAGGTAGAAGTAAAAGGGCAATATGCTGACCTGCTCAAACAGACCCTGCAAGTGCTGCTTTCATGCAGTATTACAATAGACCCTGAGAGGGTGCCCCCAGTAATTTTGCCCAAAGGTGCCCAGAAGGGATGGAGGGTTATTCACACCCGTAGTGATTCGGCCACCCTGGGTGCATCCCCTAAGACCAACAGTTTTAAGGACAAACTGCTCAAACTGTTAGCCGCAGAAGGGAGAACTGCTCAGGAATTGGTAACGGTATTAGACATCTCAGGCGACCACACTCTCCTGCCATCCCCAGGTACATCTCCCGGGTCCTCTAAGAGCTCCATACTAGCCCCACCCCTATGGTTATTCCTCCCATATGACTAGATTCCTATCGGAGATTGAGACTCTTCTCCGGTACTGTTCCCGTGCCTTCAGGGGAAGATGATTTGGAGACATGGATGGACTATGCTACCCCTTTAGTGCAAGAGTGGCAGTGCTCTGAAGGGGAAAAGAGAAAATGGTTGACAGAAAGCTTGAGGGGTCCTGCACTGGAAGCCATTCAATTCCTACGGGCCACTAGTCCGGAGGCCACTGCAGCAGAATATCTTTCCGCCTTAGAGGGGGTGTTAGGCAGCACTGAAACCGGAGAGGATCTATTATGGAAATTCAAGTCAGCTAAACAGTGGAGAAATGAGAAATTGTCTACTTTTGTTACTAGAATGGAGAGAGTTTTGCAAAAGGCCCACTGGAAAGAGGGAGTGTCCGCCCAAACACTAAACCAGGTCCGATTAGACCATATATTGAAGTCAGCCAGATTTTCAAGTGTAATACTGCTGAAACTCAAATTGCAAGACTGGAGGGCTGACCCTCCTGAATATTGTCAGTTGATGAGAGAGATTAGTGAAATTGAAACTGATGAAGAGGGGTGGGAACCCTAGGCTGGGGCAGTGAACCCTTGTCCGACCCCTGAGAAGAGTGAGCCAGATGAGACTCAACAGCTGAGAGGGCTGATTAAGGGGTTGACTGAGACCTACCAGGAGCAGGATCTGTATCAAGCTGCTCCTGAGCCTAAAAGTGGAGTGGGAGTGCATGTTGTTTCCCCTGACCCCCAGATTGAGAGCAACCTGACAGCGGAAATTAGAAACCTAAGAGAAATGGTGAGAGAGCTGCAACAGGCTGCTCTCACCTGCAATAGAATTGGAGAACCAGAGATCCAACGGGGTAAACACCCCATTCAAGAAGAGCCATGTAGAGCCCCCGAGATGCCCCGCCAGATAAGAGATCCCCTTCCCTCCAAAGACAACCGAGCTACTAAGTTCTGTTACCGTTGTTGAGAGGATGGCCACTTTCAGACTGAGTGTCGGCTGCCAGAGAACTTGAGGAAAGTTCCGCAGGTTAGTGGCCTGGCATCAAAAACCTGTGCCCGGTCACCGGGGCAACTGAAAAGTTTTGCCACCAGGGCCAATGCCCGAGTGACATCTCAAGTAAGGCCCCCTGAATGGTCCGGAGTGGTGGATCCCTCTATGGAGACTACTGTGAAAGTGAATGGGGTATCCACCAGAGCTGTACTAGACAGTGGCTCCCAAGTGACCATCATGTTTCAGGACTGGTATCAGAAGCATTTGTCTGATGTGCCCCTGCAACACCTGGAGGGGCTACATGTATGGGGCTTGAGTGAGATGGCCTACCCCTACTCTGGCTATATCCAAATTTGGTTGTCCTTTCCTACTTCTGTGGCTGGAGTGGCAGAGCAAGTGGAGACCCTGGCCTTAGTGTGTCCCCCTACTGGACTGTACGATGGGGTCCCGTTGTTGATTGGAACTAATGCACATATGTTTGGGCAGCTGGTGCAGTTGTGTTATGAAAAACAAAGGTCCTGGACTGGCAGAGCTCTAAGAATTCTGGCCTTGATTAAAAAGGCCTATGAAGCACAGAGAAATGCTGATAGAATGGAACCAGAGGAACCGGTTGGGGTCGTCTGGAAGAAGGATCCAGAATCTTTGCTTTTGGCACCAAATGCTAAAAGTGTTCTTCAAGGAGAGGTCCACATAAAAGAGGATGTCAGGAACAAAATATTAATGCTGGACGCACCAGGAGATGGAAAACTGCCCGAAGGGCTGCTGGTCAAACCAAGTATTCTGCCTGCTAGAGCCCATGCTTTTGCTAGATGAGTGATGGTTCAAGTACACAATGTGTCTGACAGAGAGATCCAAGTAAATTGAGGCTGCACCCTGGCCACTGTGCAGATACTGCCGTACTGCCCAGTAACAACAGTTTGGGGAAGAGTGACAGAGTAACGCCTGACTTGTTTGATTTCGGTGACTTCCCTGTTGCCAGCTGAATGGAGAGTGAGGATCAGTGA
This sequence comes from Neoceratodus forsteri, assembly GCA_016271365.2. Taxonomy (NCBI): domain Eukaryota; kingdom Metazoa; phylum Chordata; order Ceratodontiformes; family Ceratodontidae; genus Neoceratodus; species Neoceratodus forsteri. Next base: position 116,525,123 of record JADMNL010000031.1, read on the forward strand.
GAAGCTTGCCCAGAGAGACCAGGTGTTTTCTTTAAAGGAATGGGACATAGGATGTGTGCAAGGAGCTGAGCACCGTATCCGTCTGCATGATGAAAGGCCATTTCGTGAGAGGTCTCAACACCTGGCACTTGCTGACATAGATGATTTGAGATGGCTTCTGCAAGAGATGCTTGCTGCTGGTGTAATGCAAGAATCCAGAAGCCCACATGCTTCACCTATCGTGGTAGTGAGGAAAAAGAATGGGACAGTTGGGATGTGCGTGGATTATCGCACTTTGAGCCGGTGGACTGTTCCTGATCAGTGCACAATGCCACGCATTCAAGATGCGTTGGACTGCCTGAACGGTAGTAAGTGGTTCTCAGTGTTGGATCTTCACAGTGGGTACTACCAGATCCCGATGGCCCCAGAAGACCATGAAAAGACAGCCTTTATCTGCCCACTTGGTTTCTATGAATTTATGAGTATGCCTCAAGGGATTTCAGGTGCTCCAGCCACTTTTCAACGCCTGATGCAGCGTGCAGTGGGGGATATGAACTTGTTAGAGTGCCTGGTATACTTAGATGGTGTCATTGTGTTTGGCAGCTTGCTGGAGGAACATGAGAGCAGATTATTCAAGGTGTTTGACCGACTGGAAGACTTTGGCCTTAAACTGTCCATTAATAAGTGTCAATTGTTTCAAACATCAGTAAAATATGTGGGACACATAGTATCCACCAGGGAATAGAGACCGACCCAAGTAAAGCTGAGGCTTCAACCACATGGCCGCAGCCAAACAATCTGAAGGAGCTACAAAGATTCCTGGGTTTCTGTGGTTATTATCGGCGCTTCATCAAGGACTATTCAAGAGTGAGCCACCTTTTACTTAACCTTACCAAAGGGTATCCCCCAACCCACAAAAGATACAAAAAGTCAGTAACCCTCGAGACTGAAAGAGTGTATTTTTGTCCAAATGAAGTATTTGGGACCCGCTGCACTCTTGATTGTGAGACTGCTTTTCATGAAATCATATATACCCATGCCCCAGTGTTGGCCTATGCTGATCCCACAAGACCTTATGTCTTTCACACTGATGCTAGCTTGCAAGGGTTGGGGCTGTGTTGTATCAGGAGCACACAAATGGCCTGAGACCAGTGGCCTTTGCCAACAGAAGCCTGACCCCTTCCGAAAAGAACTATCCCGTACATAAATTAGAGTTCCTAGCTTTGAAGTGGGCCATTGTTGATGAATTTCATGAGTATTTGTATGGGGCTAAGATACTGGTAAAAACTGACAATAATCCTTTGACCTATGTGCAGACTTCAGCTAAATTGGATGCCACGGGCTCTCTGCCTTATCTACATATGACTATGCTGTTGAATATAGAGCAGGCCTGAACCACATAGATGCTGATGCTCTCTCACGGAGACCAGTCCCACTGAATAACTGGGTCAGGCTATCAGAACCTGATATTCGAGCACTCTGCCAGAAGTTTGACAGGGAGGAACAAATGTCCACGGACGCAGTGGACTGTATGGTGGATTGTTTGGGACCCTCTGAGAACTGCATACCAGCTGCTTATTGCCACTTCTCTGCCTTGGACACTGGTGCTTTGCTTCAATTCAGTAATGACAGTATTCAACGGGCTCAATCCCGAGACCTTATGATCAAAACAGTTCTAGAAGCCCTCCAATCAGGGAAAGATGTGTCCAAATTACGTTCCACTGATTTGAGTACTGCATTGTTATATAAAGAAGGCCCTAAGTTGAGACTGATCAATGGATTGTTATATAGAGAGACAGTGAACAAAGGGGGCCAAATGGACAAGCAACAGTTAGTTTTGCCTACTGCCTTTCGAGACCTGGTGCTGAGGTCCCTACACAACCACATGGGACACCTTGGCATAGACAGAACACTTAATTTGGTGAGATCTAGATTTTATTGGCCTAAAATGGGGGCTGATGTTGAACAATACATTAGAACTTGTAGTCGCTGCTTACAGAGGAAAGCTTTGCCTCAGAGAGCTGCCCCCCTTGTTAACATCACCACCAGTGCACCCACGGAGCTGGTCTGTATTGACTTTCTGAGTTTAGAGCCAGATCAAAGAAATATCAGTAATGTACTGGTGGTCACTGACCATTTCACCCGATATGCTCAAGCTTTCCCCACTAAGGACCAGAAGGCATCCACTGTGGCAAAGGTGCTTATAGAAAACTTTTTTGTTCACTATGGGGCCCCACAAAGAATCCATTCTGATCAAGGAAGGGACTTTGAGAGTCGTCTGATCAAAGAGATGCTTTCATTGTGGGGAGTGCGAAAATCAAGAACCACCCCTTATCACCCCCAGGGGGACCCACAGCCTGAATGGTTCAACTGCACTTTGCTCGATATGCTAGGCACCCTTCAACCAAAGGACAAGCCCAGATGGAGCCAACAGGTTAGCACACTGGTACATGCCTACAACTGCACCAAAAGTGATGCCACTGGATTTTCCCCCATCACCTAATGTTTGGAAGAGAAGCCCGATTACCAGTAGATGTTTGGTTTGGAGTTTCTCCTGATGGGGTTCAAGCAGCTACTCATTTACAGTATGTGCAAAAGTCAAAGGCCCAGCTAAACCATGCGTACCAACTGGCTCAAACCATGGCTGCCAAAAGAAATCCACCCAACAAAGAAAGGTATGACAAAAAAGTGAAAGCACTGGAACTCCGGGAAGATCGAGTGTTGCTAAGAAATCTGGGACTGCATGGCAAACATAAGATTGCTGACAGATGGCACCATCTCCCTCACATTGTAGTGGGAAAACTAGATGATCTGCCTGTGTACAAAGTAAGGCCTGGGAATAATTCAAAAGATGTTACAACAATGTATAGAAATAATTTACTGCTCATTGGACAAATCTTGATTGAGTCTGAGCCCCCAGAAAATGCCCCCTCTGGACCAGTGACTAGAGCTGCTACAAAGAAAAATACAAGAAAGTCTGCACCTACAGAAGCTGAGTTGAAGTGTTCCCCTCCACAAGTCCCAACTGAACATGACTGTCAGTCTGTGTCAGAGGAAAGTGAGTGTGGCCTTGAATATTACCCTTCTTATGAACTGAGTCAACTGTTTCGGGGCAATCCCCTAGTCAATCCTGGAAATGAAGCTTGGCCTTCCGGACTGTCTAAGCACCCAGCTTTGTCCCTGGAGCCAATACTCTCAGAAAGTGAAGTGCAAAGCATCAAATCAGATGATGTGGAGTCATTGTGCATGGTTGAACTGCTCGACTTTTCAGAGGAAGAGAGTGGTGAACTGGGGTAAACTGGTGATTCAACAGAACAAGAACAGTGTGTTGAGTGCCCTGATAGTTCACTGCCAGTGTCAGGAGCCTCCCCAGGTGAACCAAGTGTTGTGGACTCAAGGATTGCAAACCCTGGAGCTGAAAATGCCCTGAGTTCTAGCCCCTCTGCCCCAATGGAGACCCCCCTGGCAAGTGCTGAAAGTGACTCTAATCATGCAGAAACTGTGACCGTTCCCCCTAGAAGGACTGGCCGAGAGGTGAGGCCTGTAGTACGGCTAAGTTATGAGTCCCTGGGCAGACCTGTGAACCTGCCCCTTAATGTGGTCCATAAGGGAGTGTATGTGACCCCGAGCTCGCTGCCCAAACTAAGTCTGGGAGATAATTCCAGATTACTTGTTTTGCCCTCTGAGAATGGTGCCCCTGCCCCCTCCAGCTCCCATGTAGCTGATAGGGAAGGGCCCCCTCTATCCAGGTTTCATGTGCAGGAAGTGATGACCTGAGTTAAAATGTTTGTATGTATACTGTTGTATAATCAGTAGTAGAATGTATAATACAGTGTAAGTGTATATGACAAAGGTTTAATATGCTGATTGCTGTTTAAAAGGCATGCAAGTTCAAACTGTTCCGCCTTAAAGTGATTTAGGGGTATCTACTTGACACTGACGTCAAGCTTTTTCAGGCCAGGAAGGGTGTAACCCCCTGCAAATGGGGGTTCCCAAAAGCCTCCTAGGAGCTTGGCTAAGTGCTCCCAGCCTGAATGGTGTTTGGCGTTTAAGCCGTTTATCTGTGAGTGCTTTTAGAGGAGATGTGGTCACAATAACGCGAGTAAATACAGCGCATTCAAAATTGCTCATGTAAAGATAGCGCATTAACAAAAACGCGCTTACTAGCGCAATGCCTGACTACAGCTTCATCACTACAACCATGCATAGCCGAGACGGATTTAGGGAAGAGGGTACAAACAAAAAAGCATGATTGGTTAGGGACACAAATCAGTGTTGCATGTCCGTTCCACTTTCTGTCCCTCCACTGGCTAAACAGTTCCACCACCACATACAAATACAACAAATGGTATGTGAATCTTTATTTTCTTTATTATTGTTCTAATTTAAAGGGACACTATCAGCTTTTCTCGTCTGTCTTGCACTATATGTCAGCAATTGTGCCTCCTAGCACCACATATCCCTGAATTGCCCCTAGTATGCCTAATGTATGTAAAAAGTTCAAGAATATTAGTAGTTTGCCTGAATTTTAATTATGTATTTGCTCACACGACCCGACTTAAACTCCCCACCAACCGGGCTTTATCATGAAGGCGAGACGCGCGTCTACCACAGGCGCAGTCCCGAAGTGTCATTTTTGGACATTGCGAGTGGAAAATTAAGTGAATCCGGTAGAGTAGCCCTTTATTAACTGCCTTGCCATATAGCGCCAAAAACCGAGCACTGAGAGGAGAGCAAAACACTTTTTTAAAACAGAACCGAAATCCCATGCATGCAAAATCGCGGTATGTTCTTGCGCATGTGCGGGATCTTTACTTATGCTGCACTTCCGCATGCGTGGGATTCGGTCCCGTTTTAAAAAAGTGTTTTGCTCTTTTCTTGGTGCACGGTTTCTGGTGCTACATGGCAACAGCAGTTAATAAAGGGCTACTCTACTGGATTAACTTCGTTTTCCACTCGTGATGTCAAAAAATGAAACTTCGGGACTGCGCTTGTGGCAGACGTGCGGTCTCGTCCTGTGTATGCTTCTGGTTGGTGGGGGGTTTATGTTCGGCCGAGCGAGCAGCACATAATTCAAAATTTAGGTAAACTACTAATATTCTTGCAGTTTTACATACATAAGGGCATACTAGGGGCAGTCTGTGACATGTGTGTGTCAAGAGGCACACTGCTGATATATAATGCAAGATAGACGATCAAAGCTGACAGTGCCCCTTTAAAAGGAATTCATATCAGCATAATCAGAATATGTGCAAAATCAATTTCTTAAGTTAGGCTTGCAGCTGGAAATTGTACGCTATTCCCCTTAAATATTCCATCCTGGGGTGTGAGCTGTATTCTCTAACTATCCCTGTTATATGTTTAGCTGTGTCTTTATATTTTTTTCGAATTTCAATCACTGCCGATCCAGTGACCAGCTGTTCAATCTCAGTGCTATTCATGTGTTGTTCAGTTTTTAGCAGCTCAAAGAATTTCCAAATAGAGGGGGGTGATGCGCTCTGATTGGGTGATTGAAGCGACGATGCCAGGCTTCAACAGTATTGGCTGTCCGGGGAAGAGCATCACAAACTGCATCATAGCAGTTCCACAGGGATATCAGAAACATGGGCCTTCTACGTCCCCCCCGGCGAGTGGTCTACCAGCCACGTATCCTCAAAGTAATCTATCAAATTTATAGTGTCTCCTCCCCCATTTGTCTGGTAGAAGTCAGTGTTCATTAGCTCATTGAAAGTGTGACAAACATCATCGACAGGCACATATGCAAGAGCTAGTAGTATCCTGACATTGACGGCAAAATTTGGGTCTGAAGTGTATGGACCACTTATATCAGGCAATTCCTGAATCTTTCTCCACACTGCCTGGGTCATGTGGAAGAAGCACCCTCTCATTTTAGCATTTGGGAACAACTGGCTAAATGCTTTTATTGCTGCCAACTCAAAGTCTGTCAAAATAGTCTGTGGCTGCAAACCCTCACATAAACCATTAATCGCTGCTAGAACTTTCTGATAATCTGCTGCAGTTCTCTTACACATTAACATGTACACCAGTGGAATGACTTTTCCATATTTGACAGCGTGAATTGTACATACTTGCAAAATATAGATGAACAGCTCTTAAAAGTGCCGTCAGCAAACCAGTGCTCGCTTCAAGTGTTCCATGTCTGCAGAAGTGGTGAATATCAACATTCTGTCACTGCCAGGCCCACTGTCATATTGCAGAAATTTTTCTTTCTTTATTGTTTGAACTAAATCCAATGGGATACTTAGAGCTATGACATCAATAGGTTCAGGTAACGGTTGTGAATGGGCCCTCCGATTCCTCCGTACAGTATGCTTCAGCAGTGGTATTGCTGGTAGTTGAGATGCCACAGAAGGCGATAGTTGAGAGGCTCCAGAAGCAACTATTTGGTGTGTTGTCTCGACAGTGGTACTAGCCCGTTCTTTCATAGCTGAGACTGCCTCTTTTACAGCCAGAGATGCAGGGTCAGGGACATGATTGTGCTCCCCCAATGGATTTAAGCACTATTTCTCCTTTCAGGTGAATTCGAGCAGTGCAGTGACCCTTATCATACTCTAAGCACTTGTAGTGCATTTTGTCAGCTGTTACTCGCTCTCTCCTATAGATAAATCCATCGAGCACTGCAAGATCACCACCCTTCTGGCTCTTCAAGAAACGTACCTCCATGTTACTGTCATTTGATGGGTTACAATTTAGACACATCTTTATAGCCACATTTAAATTACACATGCGGGCTAAACATGACATGCGTGATTAATTCGGTGCTATGAAGACCTCGCGCTATGTTGATCGTGCTAAAATTACATGTGCGATTAGGGACGCGCGATTTTGACATTAAACCCTTTTAGAGCCTCTGGTACTGTCTCTTTAAGAGCCGTCTGCTTACAAGCATGATTAGTTTGCATGGGGGAACTGTGTGTTTCCCTGCTCGAGTCCCGCTCAAGTTGCTGACAAATCGCCTGTTACTGCTGTCGCTAAGTGGGCAGGGTGAGCACTTATCAGAGATGCAACTGTTTGCCCCATGTCATTTAGAGTATTAGTGGAAATGTAATTTGTCTAACCTGCCTTTCTTGCAGCTGGGACTCTGTGTTTTGCCCCTCCATTTTGGATCTGAACTGCTGAATAGATCCAATCAGACAAGGAGGGGCATCTAAAATGGAGTTTAAGTGGACCAACCAGGTTCAGGACTCTCTTGGGAGCTGACTTGCCATAAGAAATATAGCTAGTAATTCTGGGAAGTGAAGTTCTGGACCTTGGCGCCTATTTACACCAATAAGGGGAGTTTTGAGTGATTGACAACTGAAGTCCACCAATTGGACCAGGTGGCGCCTCAATGGAATACCCTGCCTTGTGTCTGGAAAGGCAGATCCATGGTGACTGTGGCTGGGGAAGGAGCTCTGAGCTTCTGCGCTACAGAGTTTCGTACAGGAAGCACGTGTGGAGGCCTAAACTCTGGCGTCGCGTTGCCGTGGTGATTCGGACTGAATCCACAGCTACCGAGAAGAGGAGAGGAGAGGCTGAACAATTGGGAACCAGGCTCACCCTGTAGAGGACTGGAGAAACTGCTTAATCGCGCTCGGTCTGTCAGGAAGTGAAGCTGCAGTGTGAACTCCTGGGCTAGCAGAAAGTGCGATCGGGACCTGAGAGCAGCTGCCTGGTATAGTAATTTTCTTTACATATAAATGTGTGGAGTGCTTGTGAAGGACAGCTAAACGAGTCCTCTTTTCCTGTGTGTGTAGACGGGAAGGTAATTGCATGCAGGCAGACTGAATCCGTTGCTGCTTGAAGCTGTGTGCCTGCTTGTAGAATTTCATCCCACTGCTGTGCGAGGGCATCTGGCAATCCATGACCCCCTCGGTGCCAGTTTTTAGCATCGAGTTTGTGAGTGCAAATCAGGGTAGCTCCCTGCCATCTGTCCATTTAATTGCAAGTGTTTCATCTGATTTCTTTTCTTCTTTCCTTCATGAACTGAGCCAACCGGCTCTGGATTACTATTGGGTATTGTGCAAGTGTTTTCCATCACAGGGCCCCAACCCGCTGCACTGATCCTGGCTAGCCCCCCTCCATCCTGGGTACCCAGCAAAGTGTCATTTTGGGACTCTGAATATGTGCACAGTAATGTGATTATTAATGTGTCTAACCTAATTAACTTGATTTCCCCCTGTCCTTGTTACAGCCCCTTAAATAAATCAGATCTGTTTGTTTCAGCAAAGTTACAGTGCCTGAGGTATTCGTTTATGTTAAAGTATTGTACTGTGGATATTGTATTACATCATCTTGTTTTACAGGGGGTCCCCAGAGTCAAGCTGACCGAACCAGTCCTGGGGTTAAGTGTAAATAGAGAAGGTACTCCTGGTGTATTGTGTGGGTCACTAGTAGGAATAAACGGAGGTCTCAGTGTCCCAGAGGGCTGTAACCAAGTTAGTCTAACTACTGTAAACCCTGACCTCTGGGTGGAGGCACCCGCCATAGAACCTAGGCCCCTCAACCTGTTAGCAGTTACGCAGGCAGGGGTAGTAGCCCTTGGGATAGCGTCACCTGGGTGTTACACTAGTTAAACAACAGTTTACTTCCTCCTACCCCCCCACTAGAATTGCCTTATGCCTGTCCCATGCATTCTTGAATTCTCCCACTGTTCCTGACTTCTCAACCTCCTCAGGAAGGCTGTTCCACGCATCCACAACCCTCTCTGTGAAAAAATGCTTTCTAACATTACCTCTGAGCCGTCCCCCCTCCATCTTCAATTGTGCCCCCTTGTTCTTGCACATCTCTTCTTCTGAAAGATGCTAGCCTCTTGTACTTTGTTAATTCCCTTGAGATACTTGAAAGTTTCTATCATGTCCCCGCTCTTCCTCCTTTCTTCAAGGGTATACATATTAAACTGCTTTAGTCTCTCCTCGTATGTCTTCTGGTGCAGACCCTGCACCATTTTGGTTGCCCTCCTCTGAACAGCCTCCACTCTGTCTTTGTGGAGATGGGGTCTCCAGAATTGCATGCAGTACTCCAGATGGGGTCTCATTAACTGTCTGTACAGAGGGATAACAACTTCCTGTTTTCTACTGTTGGTGCCTCTCCCTATGCATCCCAGTACACCCCAGCCCTCCTTCTCACATTGCTTGCCCACCTTTAGGTCATCGGATATAAATACTCTTAGGTCTCTTTCGATTTTTGTTGTTATTATTAACTCACCCCCACTGTGTACTCTTCCCCTGGGTTTTTGTTTCCCAGATGCATTACCTTGCATTGAATCTAAGCTGCCACATATTTGACCATTCCTCCAACCTTGCCAAGTCCCTTTTCATCCTTTCCACCCCACCTTGTGTATCAACCCTGTTGCAGATCTTTGTGTCATCTGCAAAGAGACATACCTTTCCTTCCAGGTCTCTCCAATGTCACTTATAAAAACATTAAAGAGGACCGGTCCCAGTACTGAACCCTGCGGTACCCCGCTAGTTACCCTCCGTTCTTCACTGTGGGCTCCGTTTACTATTACCCTTTGCGACCTGTTGTCCAGCCAGTTTTTTATCCAGGCTACAACCTTGGGACCCACTCCAAGGCTGGCTAACTTGTATATTAATCTTTTGTGTGAGACTGTGTCAAATGCCTTGCTAAACTCTAGGTAGTCCATATCCACAGCCCTTCCCCGGTCTACTACTTTGGTCACCCAGTCAAAGAAATCTATTAGGTTCATCTGACATGACCTTTCTGCTGTGAATCCATACTGCCTTGGGTCCTGTGCCCCACTGGCCTCTAGGTACTCAACAATTATTTCCTTCAGAAGTGATTCCATCATTTTCCCTACCACTGAAGTCAAACTAACTGGTTTGTAGTTTCCTGACTCTGCCCTACTCCCACTTTTGTGAAGTGGAATCACATTTGCCCTCCTCCAGTCCTCAAGTACCACCCCATCCTCCCATGATTTGTTAAAGAGAGTAGTCAGTGGTGTTACTAGTTCTACCCTTAGTTCTTTTAGAATTATTGAGTGAATCCCATCAGGCCCCATTGCTTTGTCCACCCTCAGTTTCAAGAGTTCTTTCAAAAACCTTTCTTCTGTGAATGGACTGGGATCGACCCCCCTATTCAGAGTTTCTCTCTTGTTTGGTTTAGGTACCCCCCCTTCCATTGTGAATACTAAGCAGAAATATTCGTTCAGTATCCCTGCTTTTTCACTGTCACCCTCTGCCCACATTCCCTCCCCTTTATTAAGTCTCTGTGTAACCCCCTGGCAAATGGGGGTTCCTAATGTGCCTCATGCCTGGTTGGTATTCGACGTCTAAGCCGCTTTGCGTGAGTGCCTGTGTGGCCTCCGCGTACTGTCCCTTTAAGGGCTGCTGTTTGGCAGTCATAATTAGTCAGGAAGGGTTTGCATGTTGCTATGCTCGAATCCCGCCTGGTTGTAGAGCCTTCATTCTGCTGCCACCGCTACTTGTGCAGAGGGAGCCTGGCTAAAAGATGTGAATGTTTGCTTAAAATACTGTGAAATAATAATGATAATGTAGTTGTTCTAACCTGCCTTGCTTTGCAGCACAGATGGTTTTGATTGCCTCCTCCATTTTGGTCCAGAACTATTGAATTGGACCAATCGGTACCTTGGGACCCCACAGAGCTGGCTGACCAATAGAGAAGCTGTTTGTATTTGAGAAAGGTATTATGGGCTATGGCGCTTTTTTCGCACCACTGGGAGCCGGAGGAAGTGACTGGCATGTGCAGCCAACCAATGACAGCGGGTAGCGCCCGATCTGAAAGGAGTGCTCAGTGCTGCCAAGGGGAGATGCGTTGTGGCTGGTGAGGAGTGAGGAGCTTCTGTGCTGCTGCGCTGGAACGTGTTCGCGCGGGAAGCACGTGAAGGCCTAAGGCGGCCGTTTTCTCTGCGAGCGAGTTTTGCTCTGAAATCCGCCGGCGGTCAGAGGAGGCTGTGCCCTGTACAGCTACCCACCAGGCTCGACCTGTAGGAGGACTGGAGAGAATTGCTGAATCGTGCTCGGTCCGAAGGAAAAGTGGAAGCTGCCGTTGCAGTATCTTAGCGGCTGTGAGTTTGTGGGAGCCTTGGAAGCAGCTGCCTGGTGTGGTACCCCCTCTGTTGCTGTTTGCCATATAAATGTGTGAGAAGGCTGGTGAAGTCAGGCTCCATCCTGGTAGCATTGAAGGAATCGTTATTTACTGGGGTTGTGAGTACTGATTCAGGGTAGCTCCCTGCAGAGTGTTTACACAGTGGTTTCAGTGCATTATTATATTGCTGACTGCCTAATTAAACTTTCCTCCTATTCTGACCAGCTCAAGATTGTAATGTTTATCTGTGTTAAGGGCCCCAACCAGCTGCCACGTTTGGACTAGCCGTTAGGGCTTGGGTACCCAGGGACAGTAAAATTGTAGGGTTAGGCCTGTGCACAGAGCCCTAGGTATGTAGGAATAGTGTAAGCCAATCAACCTGATTTTCCCCCTTTCCCTTGTTATCTGCCCCTCTAATAAATCAGATTGCTGTGTTATAACTACACCCTGGCTGGTTTGTACTTTTCTGATGAGCTGCTGCATGGTGACTGTGATATAACTGTACCTTACTTTACAGGGGTCCCGGAGTAGTGGGAATATATTATCCGAGGGGTAAGTGTACTGGTGAAAAGAATTGTTGGCACCCAGTGTGAGTCACTAGTGGGACGAAAGGGGGGTTGCAGTAGCCCAGAGGGCTGTAACCGAGGTATTCTTAACTGTATTAACCCCAACCTCTGGGTGGAGGCACCCGTCAACGGATCTGGGCCCCTTACCCTGTCTCAGTGGAGGCAGGCAGGGGTAGTAGCCCTAAGGGTAGCGCCCCCTAGGGGTTACAAATTGGAGGCACCGCTGGGATTCTGCGTCCCCTAGTGGCTCAGTGAGGAAATACATCAGAAATGGAAAAAATGGAAGGGGATATGTTGGAAAAAATTAAACTGGGACCTGTTAAAACCATGGTACACAGACCGATGGGTTGGGGTGAAGCCGAAGAGCTAGACTCCCAGAAGATTGTATTATTGTTAGATGTGCCCCTGGGTACCTCAACTGTTGATATTGTCTCTGTTGCTGAGTGAGTAAAGTGTTTGGGTAAGGTTGAAGTGAAAGGGCATATGGCTGATCTGCTTGACCAGACACTGCAGGTGTTACTCCTACGCAGTGTGGCCATCGACCCTGAGAAGGTACCTCCTGTGATTTACCCAGAGGGTGCGTCCCAGGGGTGGAGGCTAATCCATATCCGAAGTGGGTCAGTCACCCCCGGGGGGGTCTCCCCAGATGAACAGCTTTAAAGACAAACTGCTTAAATTGTTAGCTGTGGAGGGGAGGACTACCCAGGAGTTGTTGCAAGCCTTGGATTTGTCCAGTGATACTACCCCTCAGGGTTCCCCGGGCACCTCCCCTTGCCCGCCCAAAAGTTCCGTGCTGGCTTCTTTGCCCCTGGCAGTCCCATCCATACAGATCGATTCCTACCGTAAGTTAAAACTTTTCTCTGGCACGGTACCAGTGCCTTCCGGGGAGGATGACCTGGAGGCTTGGATGGACTATGCCACCCCTTTAGTCCAGGAGTGGCAATGCTCTGAGGGGGAGAAAAGGAAGAGGCTGATGGAGAGTTTGCGAGGTCCTGCCTTAGAAGCCATTAGATTCTTCCGGGCCACCCGTCCGGAAGCCACCGCTGCAGAGTATCTCTCTGCTTTAGAAGGGGTTTTTGGGAGTACAGAGACTGGTGAAGATTTACTATGGAAATTCAGGTCTGCTAAGCAGTGGAGAAATGAAAAACTGCTTTTGTTACTAGAGTGGAGCGGGCATTACAGAAGGCTTATAGAAAAGGGGGAATCACTGCTACAGCCCTGAATCAGGTTCGGTTAGAACATGTTTTAAAGTCTGCCAGATTCTCTAGTGTAACGCTGCTGAAACTCAAGCTGGCCCGCCTGAATATTGTCAATTGATGAGGGAAATTCGGGAAGTGGAGACTGATGAAGAGGGGTGGGAACCCTGTGTGGGGGCAGTGAACCCTAGTGGGACCCCTGAGTCTAACACCCCTGAGGAGACTGGCTCACCTGGAGGGTCCGAGGGGTCCCCAGATTTTCCAGGTACTGTGGGGATGCGAGCTGTTCCTCTGATCCTACATGGAGGGTGAGTTGAGGGCTGAGATCAGGAATTTCGGGAACTGGTGAGGGACTTAAAGCAGTCTACTGTGTACCTCCTCGGCCGGGGCCTGAGTCATGTAGGCCCTGAACCCCAGCCCTAGAGAACTTTCTCACTCCCCTCAGGGCCCCCCTCAGAATAGTGATCCCCGGGACCCCAAATTTTGTTACCACTGTGGGGAAGATGGGCATTTCCAGCCTGAGTGCCAGAGGCCGGAGAATTTAAGGAAAGTTAACAGCAGACTGATCGCCCGACACCGCCAGGCCCAGTCTCGGGCCCCCAAGAAAATTTTTGTGACTCAGGCCCATGCCCGCCGGGCTACCAGTGCTGCTACCCCCAACTGGTCTGATGTGGTCGGGACGTCTATGGAGACCCGGGTGTGGGTAAATGGAATTCCCACTCGAGCTGTACTGGACAGTGGCTCCCAGGTGACCATCATGTTTCAGGACTGGTACCAAGCACACTTATCTGAGGTGCCCCTGCCGCCTCTAACTGGTCTACATGTATGGGGGTTGAGCGACAAGGCCTATCCGTATTTGGGGTACATCCGTGTCTGTTTATCCTTCCCTGCAACTGTGGATGGAATAGATGAGCAAGTGGAAACCTTAGTTTTAGTTTGCCCACCCACTGGACTGTACGATGGGGTGCCCTTGTTGATTGGGACTAATGCACACATGTTTGGACGATTGGCTCAATTGTGCTCAGAGAAGTGAGCATTCCAGACTGGACGAGCTTTGAGCATACCTGCTGTGATTCAAAAGGTCAGGGCCACTCAGAAGAAGGGTAGTCTGGAGGAACCTGAAGGCCCTGTGGGGGTGGTGTGGAAAAGAGATCTGGCCCCATGGTATTTGCCCTAATGCACAATGTGTTCTGCATGGAGAGGTACGACTAAAAACAGATGTCAAGAATAAGTTGTTGATGCTGGATGCACCTGTGGAGGGAGGATTACCTGAGGGGTTGTTGCTCAAACCCAGCATTCTGCCGGCTAGAGTCCATGCTTACGTTAAGAGGGTGATGGTTCAAGTGCACAATGTGTCTGATAAAGAGATTCGAATAAGAAGAGGGTGTACCCTGGCTAGTGTTCATTGTGCAGATACTGCTGTACTTCCAAATAGAAAGAGTTCCCGGATGGGTGATAGAGTTACTCCTGATCTGTTTGACTTCGGTGACTCCCCGCTGCCCGCCGACTGGAAACGAAGGGTCAGTGAGAGGCTTGCCAAGAGGGACCAGGTTTTTTTCCCTGAAGGAGTGGGATGTAGGATGTGTACAAGGGGCTGAGCATCACATTCGACTGCACGACGAAAGACCTTTTCGAGAGAGATCCCGACGGCTGGCTCCCGCTGACATAGATGATGTAAGGCGGCATCTGCAAGAAATGTTGGCTGCTGGCGTAATTCAAGAGTGTAGGAGCCCCTATGCCTCCCCCATCGTAGTAGTGAGGAAAAAGAATGGGGCAGTTCGGATGTGTGTAGACTATCGCACTTTGAATAGGCGGACCATTCCGGATCAATATACCATGTCACGCATACAAGACGCCTTGGATTGTTTGAATGGTAGTGAGTGGTTCTCTGTGTTGGATCTTCGGAGCGGATACTACCAGATTCCGATGGCCCCAGATGACCGGGAGAAGACTGCTTTCATTTGCCCCTTAGGCTTCTATGAGTTTGTTCGGATGCCTCAAGGAATTTCGGGTGCCCCAGCCACTTTTCAGCGCTTGATGGAACGAGCTGTGCGGGACATGAACCTACTCGAGTGCTTGGTCTATTTAGATGATGTTGTAGTGTTTGGCCGATCATTGGAAGAACACGAGCAACGATTATTCAAAGTCCTGGATCGGCTGGAGGATTTCGGCCTTAAGTTGTCTATCGACAAGTGTCAATTCTTCCAGACTTCCGTGAAATATGTGGGCCATATAGTGTCCACTGAGGGCATAGAGACTGACCCTGGCAAGGTGGAGGCGTTGACCACTTGGCCTCAACCCAGGAATTTAAAAGAGCTGCAACAATTCCTGGGGTTTTGTGGATACTATAGGCGGTTTGTCAGAGACTATTCACGAGTAATTCGCCCCCTCCTTAATCTCACTCAGGGGTATCCGCCTACTCACAAAAAGTATAAGAAGGGTGTGCACACTGACATAGAAAAGAAGTATTTTCGGCCAAACGATATGTTCGGGGATCGATGGACTGCTGAGTGTGAGGAAGCTTTTCACGACATCATATATCAACTTACCCACGCTCCAGTACTGGCCTATGCTGACCCAGTCAAGCCCTACACTCTTCATACTGATGCCAGTCTACAAGGATTGGGGGCTGTGTTATACCAGGAGCACTCGAATGGGCTGAGACCTGTAGCGTTGGCCAGTAGAAGTCTAACGCCTTCAGAGAAAAATTACCCTGTGCACAAACTAGAGGTTTTGGCTTTAAAGTGGGCCATTGTTGATCAGTTTCATGACTATTTGTATGGTGCCAAGATATTAGTAAAGACTGATAACAACCCTCTGACCTATGTACAGACCTCTGCCAAATTGATGCTACTGGGCGAGGTGGCTCTCTGCCTTGGCCACCCTACGCTACACTGTAGAATACCGCGGGCCTAAACCATATAGATGCGGACGCTCTCTCGGAGGCCTGCGCCCAAGACTGAATGGGTCCGTTGTCTGAACCTGACATAAGAGCCCTCTGCCAGAAATTTGATAAAGAACAGGTGTCTCCTGACACGGTGGACTGTGTGGTAGATTGTTTGGGGCCACCGGAAAACTGTATACCTGCCGCTTACTGTCAGTTCTCTGCATTGGACACCAGCTCTCTGCCGCAACTCAACAATGATGATCTCCAACGGGCTCAATCCTGTGATCTATGATAAGAACGGCCGTAGAAGTTTGCGTGCCGGAAGGGATGTATCCAAACTGCGCTCCACTGACTTATGGACTACCTTGTTGTATAAAGAAGGGCCCAAATTAAAGCTGATCAGCCAACTACTATATAGAGAGACTGTGAATAAGGAGGGCCGGGTACACCGACGACAACTGGTGTTGCCATCAGCCTTCAAAGAAATAGTCCTAAGGTCACTGCATAATCAAATGGGGCACCTGGGTATAGATCGAACACTTGACCTGGTACGAGCTTGATTTTATTGGCCGAAGATGAGTGCGGATGTGGAACAGTATGTCAAGACCTGTGGTCGTTGTTTGCAAAGAAAAGCGTTACCCCGGAGAGCTGCTCCCCTGGTCAACATTACCACTAGTGCTCCTATGGAACTGGTCTGTATTGATTTCCTGAGTTTGGAGCCTGATCTGAAAAAGTGTCAGCAACATATTGGTGGTCACTGATCATTTTACCCGGGACGCACAGGCTTTCCCGATCAAGGATCAGAGAGCAACCACGGTAGCTAAGATACTTGTTGAGAACTTTTTCGTCCACTATGGGGCCCCGCAGCGGATTCATTCCGACCAGGGAAGGGACTTTGAGAGTCGGTTGATTAAGGAGATGCTATCTTTGTGGGGGGTACGAAAATCACGAACCACCCCCTATCATCCGCAGGGAGACCCTCAGCCTGAAAGGTTTAATCGTACCTTGCTTGACATACTGGGCACCTTACAATCCAAAGATAAATCGAGATGGAGCCAACAGATCAGCACTTTAGTTCACGCCACAATTGTAGCAAGTGATGCCACAGGGTTTTCCCTATCGACTGATGTTTGGAGAGAGGCTAGATTGCCAGTGGATGTGTGTTTTGGGGTTTCCCCCGATGGGGTGCGAGCAGACAACCATCTACAGTACGTACAGAGATTAAAGGCCCAATTAAACCATGCCTACCAACTGGCCCAGACCATGGCTGCTAAACGAAATTTGGCTAACAAGGAGAGATATGACAAAAAAGTGAAAACAGTAGAGTTGAGAGAAGGGGATAGAGTGCTGTTGAGAAATCTGGGACTGCATGGCAAACATAAGATTGCCGACAGATGGCATCACCTCCCTCATATTGTTGTGGGACAGCTGGCAGGCCTACCTGTATATAAAGTGCGGCCTGAAAACAATTCGAAAGATGTGAAAACCATACACAGAAATCATTTGCTGCCGATTGGGCAGATCTTGATTGAAACTGAACCCTCTACTGCCACTCCTTCCCGGCCTGTGACTAGATCTGTTGCTAAGAGAAGAACCAAGCCCGTGGAGCCTTCAACAAGTCCACCAAGGGAGCCTTGTCCCACCCCTCTTGCAGAAGGAGATGATCAACACTCCGTGTCGGAAGATAGCAAGGTGATATTGAATACTATCCTCTTATGAACTGAGTCAATTGTTTCGGGGCAATCCCCTTGTTAACTCGGGAACTGAAATTGGTCCGTCTGTACTGATTGAGCCCTCTACTTTGTCCCCGAAGGAAATGCCTCCAGAAGATGAATGGGGTAGCAGACAAGCTCAAGGGGCTGACTCTTTAGGCCTGGCTGAACTGTCTGGCCTGGCTGAATTATCTGACTTTTCCAAAGAAGAAAGTGAGATGGAGGAACAAGCCAGGGATATGCTCGAATCGGAAGAATATTTTGAATGCCCTGATGGTTCCCCTCTAGTGCCTAAACCGCCCTCAGATGAGCCCAGTGGGGTGGGTTCAGGGATAGAAGGTCAAGCCCCTAATAGTATTATGAGCACTGAACCTGTTCCCCTTGAGGAGATCCCCGTTGCTAATGTCACTGATACTGAAGTTGAGTCAGTGCCTGGTTTAGGATCCCCCGAGACCCCAAGGCGATCCGGCCGACAAATACGTGAGTAATAAAGTTGAGCTATGAATCTCTGGGTCAGCCAGTGGACCTGCCCTTAAACGTGGTTCACAAGGGGGTATATGTGTCCCCGAGTTCTTTGCCTAAGTTAGCCTTGGGGGATAACTCCAGATTGTTAGTAATGCCTTTTGAGTGTGGTGTCCCTGCTTTGGGGAACCCGCCAGTAACTAAAAGAGAGGGATTCCCTTGGTCCTGGTGTCACGAGCAGGAACCCATGACCTGAGTTAAAGGGGAACAAGACTTTATATGTATAATGTGTATAAACTATAGGACACTGTTAATCCAATATTCATGTATGGAAGGTGAAATGTGATATAGTATTAATTGGGATGTTCGCCTAAATGGCCTCAAGGGTAACTGCTTGACGTGGACGTCAAGTTTTTCCAGGTCAGAGAGGGTGTAACCCCCTGGCAAATGGGGGTTCCTAATGTGCCTCATGCCTGGTTGGTATTCGGCGTCTAAGCCGCTTTGCGTGAGTGCCTGTGTGGCCTCCGCGTACTGTCCCTTTAAGGGCTGCTTGTTTGGCAGTCATAATTAGTCAGGGAAGGGGTTTTGCATGTTGCTATGCTCGAATCCAGCCCGGGTTGTAGAGCCTTCGCTCTGTTGCTGCCACCGCTACTTGTGCAGAGGGAGCCTGGCTAAAAGATGTGAATGTTTGCTTAAAATACTGTGAAATAATAATGATAATGTAGTTGTTCTAACCTGCCTTGCTTTGCAGCACAGATGGTTTTGATTGCCTCCTCCATTTTGGTCCAGAACTATTGAATTGGACCAATCGGTACCTTGGGACCCCACAGAGCTGGCTGACCAATAGAGGAGCTGTTTGTATTTGAGAAAGGTATTATGGGCTATGGCGCTTTTTTCGCACCACTGGGAGCCGGAGGAAGTGACTGGCATGTGCAGCCAACCAATGACAGCGGGTAGCGCCCGATCTGAAAGGAGTGCTCAGTGCTGCCAAGGGGAGATGCGTTGTGGCTGGTGAAGAGTGAGGAGCTTCTGTGCTGCTGCGCTGGAACGTGTTCGCGCGGGAAGCGCGTGAAGGCCTAAGGCGGCTGTTTTCTCTGCGAGTGAGTTTTGCTCTGAAATCCGCCGGCAGTCAGAGGAGGCTGTGCCCTGTACAGCTACCCATCAGGCTCGACCTGTAGGAGGACTGGAGAGAATTGCTGAATCGCGCTCGGTCCAAAGGAAAAGTGGAAGCTGCCGTTGCAGTATCTTAGCGGCTGTGAGTTTGTGGGAGCCTTGGAAGCAGCTGCCTGGTGTGGTACCCCTCTGTTGCTGTTTGCCATATAAATGTGTGAGAAGGCTGGTGAAGTCAGGCTCCATCCTGGTAGCGTTGAAGGAATCGTTATTTACTGGGGTTGTGAGTACTGATTATGGGTAGCTCCCTGCAGAGTGTTTACACAGTGGTTTCAGTGCATTATTATATTGCTGACTGCCTAATTAAACTTTCCTCCTATTCTGACCAGCTCAAGACTGTAATGTTTATCTGTGTTAAGGGCCCCAACCAGCTGCCACGTTTGAACTAGCCGTTAGGGCTTGGGTACCCAGGGACAGTAAAATTGTAGGGTTAGGCCTGTGCACAGAGCCCTAGGTATGTAGGAATAGTGTAAGCCAATCAACCTGATTTTCCCCCTTTCCCTTGTTATCTGCCCCTCTAATAAATCAGATTGCTGTGTTATAACTACACCCTGGCTGGTTTGTACTTTTCTGATGAGCTGCTGCATGGTGACTGTGATATAACTGTACCTTACTTTACAGGGGGTCCCCGGAGTGAGTGGGAATATATTATCCGAGGGGTAAGTGTACTGGTGAAAAGAATTGTTGGCACCCAGTGTGAGTCACTAGTGGGATGAAAGGGGGGGTTGCAGTAGCCCAGAGGGCTGTAACCGAGGTATTCTTAACTGTATTAACCCCAACCTCTGGGTGAAGGCACCCATCAACGGATCTGGGCCCCTTACCCTGTCTCAGTGGAGGCAGGCAGGGGTAGTAGCCCTAAGGGTAGCGCCCCCTAGGGGTTACATCTGTATCCCTCCCTTGGTCTTTCTTCATTCCCTAATGTACCTATAAAAGGTTTTATCCCCCTCCTTAACAGAGTTGGCTATCTTTTCTTCAGTTTGCTATTCTGACTGCCTTCCCTGCCTCCTTCTGCTTTAACTGATCAAGTTCTCTGTCCTGCTCCTTCTGTGTTTCCTTATATTTCCTGAATGCTATCATTTTCTCCTTAACCGTCCCTGCCACCTCTTTTGAGAACCATAGCATTTTTTTCCTTCATTTTGTTTTGTTGATTTGCTTCACACAAAGGCTTGTTGCCCCTGCGATGGCTGTTTTGATTATTCACCATTGTTCCTCCACCCCTCCTTCTTGACCATTTGCTAGTGCTTTTCTGAGGCACTCTCTCATTTTCCCAAAGTCAGCCTTCCTAAAGTCCATTATATATCGTACTCTTCATAGTACTCCACAGTCAACACCATTGGGTATTCCTCATCCATCCTCTGTGCAGGGATCGCTACTGGAGAGAATCCCTGCCAGAGTTGAGACCAGCTACTGTGTAAGGGTTGCTGTCCCACACTTGGATGGGGCATTGTCCCGTATGGGCAGAGGTCACTACAGGAGGGACCCCAGCCTTGCGTGGCGTGGCAGCAACGAGCAGCAGTTGTATGTTCTGGACCCACTACAGGAGGGGGTCCTGATTCACATACAGTGTTTATTTGATGTCTGGTTCCTGTCTATCTGTTTGAGTCCTTACAGCTACAGATAACCGGCGTTAGAATAGACGCTTCAAACTAACATAATAGTACTGCATGCAGTTAGTAATATGCTGTCTAGCTATCTCCCAGGCTACTTGTGTTAATGTAGTAGAATTAAGTAATTTTGTTTTACAGCACCTGTTCAGAAGTTTATGTTGAGTGAAACTGTTGGGAACAGTGAGAACGTGACCAACCTATCTTGATGTACGAAGTGAACTGGAGATATTCTGATGAGGGCAGAGGGATGTCCTTGCCCACCTTTGATTTGATTGGCTCGTGCATCGACCTATAGGATGGATGAGGAATACCCACTGGTGTTGACTGCGGAGTACTATAAAGAGTACTCAGATAATCACCTTTACCAGGTGAGTAAATCCCAATACTCTTGTTTTTGTATGGCTTGACTCTATGGCTTTGTTTACAGTGAACCACACTGTTTGGTGGTCACTTGTTCCCAGATGGCTACCCACTTCTAGATCTGAGATCCTTTCTCCTTCCCCATTTGAGAGTACCAGGTCTAAGACTGTTCCCTCCTGAGTGGGTTCCAGCACTAACTGTCTGAGGCATGGCCTCTGCAGGGCATCAAAAATGACCCTGCTCTTGGATGTGCCTGCAGCCAAGGTACTCCAGTTAACATCTGGCATATTCAGGTCCCCCGTCAACAATATATCCCCTTTTTCTGCCATTTTAAGGATGCCTTCTATCCTTTCCTTATCCATTTCCTCCCCCTGAGATGGGGGTCTGTACACAACCCCCATGCAGATTGTGGTGCCATTTCCTGTCTCCAGGGTGACCCATAGTAAATCATCAACTTCCTGTTTTCTCTTTAGTTCCGTTGCTTTAATCCGTTCCCTTATATAGAGAGCTACTCCTCCTCCTCTTTTACCCACCTTGTCCCTCCTGTAGACTGTGTATCCCAGTATGCTGACATCCCAGTCATGGTTCTCTGTGTACCGTGTTTCAGTGACTGTAACAATATCCAGGCATCCCTCTTCCATCAAGGCCACTAGTTCAGGGAGCTTGTTGCACAGACTGCGGGCATTGGTACTCATCACCTTCCATTTATTTATTTATGGCCTTACCCCTTTTAGCCCCATCCCTGTCCTTGCTGCCTTTTTCTGCATTTACCCTGTCCTGCTCCATACTGACTTCTCTACCTTAGCGTTTACCTCTCCAACTACTATGTTTTGTGGGGGGAGGCTGGGATTTCCCTGCTCCTTTTTAGTGCCTCCCCCCCTTGGCTAGTTTAAATGCTTGCCAATGAAGCATTTAAACCTATCACCTGGGATCCTGGTCCCCCCCCCCCCAAGACAGATGCAGACCATCGCACCAGTATACGCCTGCAGGCCCTCCAGGTGGCTCCCCAGTCCCCAATGAAGCCAAAACCCTGAGCTCCGCACCAGTTTTTCAACTATTCATTGAATCCCATGATGTGGAATACCCTAGCATCATACTTGCCATAGACAGGCAGCACCTCCGAGAAGGTTACCGTACATGCTACTTATCTAAGGCCCTTCCCCAACTCCACAAACTCCTCTTGCACTGCTCTGATCCCATTTACAGCCAGGTCATTTGTCTCTAGGTGGACAATGACATCCAGCTCCCTCCCTTGTGCAGCTGCTCCCATGATCCTGAGGATTCACTTCCTGTCCCTCTGAGCAGTGGCGCCAGGCAGACACTTACCTCCCTATCCCCTTCCTCCCCCACTTCTACCCCCCTAATGATTAAGTCCCCCACCAGGAGTTGTTTCCTTCCCCTGTGGAGTCTTGTGCCACCCTCCTGTGGGTCTCCTCTGTGGAGGTTCCCAGCATCCTCCTTGGTCTCCACTGCAGGTGCCTCCATAGAGGAACCACTCTTTGCCAGAACAGCATATGAACTGTGGAGAGGTACAACTGGAGGGATGCACCTCTGTTCCACCACCCTCTGCGTCCCTGAGCCCACCTTGGTCCAACTGCTCCTCTTTCTTGGCAACCTCTGAGGTAACGGTGGTGGCCCTGGTGGTCCCTGGGTGGGGGAAGAGGTTTCACGAATCCTAGCCAGGTCAGCCTGGAGATGAGCAACCTCCTCCCTCAGACCAGAGAGGTGCCTGCAAACAGGGCAGCATCGCAGCCTCCAGAATGTCTCCCGGAACACTGCTGCCCCACAGCCATTGCACTGCACCACTCCCATCTTGACTTATTTTGTGTCCCCTCTCCTGTCTTTGTATGCTTCCTGTCTCCTCCCTCTATGTATTTTAGCACTTACTGCCTATGTGCCCTTACAACTATCACCCTTCCTGTTCTGGGACAGGAACTTCCTGTAGTCTTCAGTAGCCTCCTTCTTCCATGCTTGGATTCAGTCCTCCAGCAGCCGGGGGGGGGGGGAGAGTTATTTTTTAGGTTCCTTCAAGGATGAGAGACAGCCACTCGACAGGCTTCGTTCGCACTACCGACTGGCTTCCATACTGGATCCTGCTTCAGGAAGAGGGCAAGGTGCACCCAACCCCACCACATGGGGCACAAGGGATAAATCCTGGAGAGGGTGGGTTGCTGACCTAGGGAGGGCCGCCAGGAAAGGCGCTGGCAGGCACTAAACAGAGAAAGACAACAAGAAAGGAAAAAAGTTGTAGGCAGTGCTAGGTGAAACTAGAGTTTGGGTTTATCAGGTCTCGCAGCCTTGTCTAAAGAGCAGAACATGTGGTAATTTTGTTAAAAATTGAAAATATAGGTATGGGATTCTGTGTGGGTGCCTGCCTGGAGATTTCCTCAGTCACAAGCAGGTTTTTTTTTAGTTTTTTGGTAACCAGGTAAGGCCCAGTAGGCACAAGTGCCTATTTTCAGGAGTGACTCATGAGCACTGGGGAAGTTAGGAGACTTGCTCAGAGTCACACAGTATGCAAGTGGAGGTTGTGGGAATCAAACCTAGGTATGCTTTATGTGCCAAGCTCATTCACAGCCTATTACTCTAACCTGTAGGCTATACTGCCAGTGTGAGCCCCCAGTTTTCTCTAGGAAACAAGAAACTGGGAAACAAGAAGAGTGACCTGCTATAATATCCCCACACTTTAATCTGTCAGTACTCTCCATTTACCAAAAACACACCTGCAGCAAACAGACTGAACCACCTGCCCTATGTCATGGCAACAGTCTGCTGGGCGTATGTGGGCTGGGGACTCCACTGAATTAAGAACAGAGAACAACACAAACACCCATCGTAAATCAACCCTTCTGTTGGTCTCTGAGCAGAGAAATGAGACAAAGGAACTGTTTCCCCAACACTGCTGCAAGACAATACCAGCGTATAATATGAAGAAGGCTGGGAGTGTGTTTGTCCTTCGTACATAACCACCAGCTGGGAACACAGAGGGGGTGAGAGTATGTTTGTCCTCCATACATAACTGCCAACTGGGAATGCATCAACATTTCTGGGCATGGCACAAGTTTAGAGAAGTTATCTTTGCACAGAAAGCTTTCTGGGCAGCACCTGAGCAGAAGGTCTGTTCATATTTAGCTATATTACCATAGAGCAGGAGACTAAATCCCAGTGGTGTCAGCCTGGCCAAAGACAAGCGTTGCCAGACCTGATCTCAGAACCTGCCTATGACTGCACCCTAGGTAGTTGACATATGTGTGTATGTGTGTGTGTGTGTGGGGGGGGGCGATCTGCAGCATATTTTATTTATGTTTTGCGCCTTCCATGCCCCTCTGGCGCTCTTCTCCCTTTATCCTCCCACTGACCCTGCTGACCAATGGACTCACTTCACATTTTCAAATTCCCTCATTTCCAGGCTTCCCCTTGTGCTGTATGTGCCCCGAGAGCCAGCATATCCCTACTGCCGCCACCAGAGAAGTTTTAGTCTGCTGAGTGTTGTATTTTCTGGATCCAAGCCTGGGGGTGGGTATCTGAGAGGGTGCAGGGTTCTGTATGGTAAGGGTCAGTGGCAGCTCAGACAGCCATGTTTTCTAGTTTTTTCCCCTTGAGGGGTAGCACGCAGTGCCTCTCGGCCATCTCCACATACGCTTCCATGCATGGAGTGTCGGCAACTGCCACTCTGTCCCTCAGTGTGCTCAGCCCCAGCCTGCCTTACCCCAGCCAATGCTAGGGGGCCAGGCGAAAGCCAGGACTGAAACCCTCCCTCCCTGGGAGAGGAGAGCAGTGCTTTGGATGCTCATTTATCTCCCTCCCCAGCTGACCCCCACCCAGTGACCCGAGTCTGCATCTGAACCCAGGTCACTGGCATGGTGGAAGGTGAGGTGCCCCACGTCTCAACCCTCAGCAGCACTGGGCTGGCTGTGAAGCTTGTGTTAGTGCCAGGGCTAGCTTGATGGCAGAGCAGTCTGCTCAGGGATTTAGTATACAATGGAATGGTTCAGGAACTGGAATGCCCCCAGAACTAAGGGACCAGAATGCAGAAAATAGAATGGTTCTGGAACCATTTTGGTTTCTGACCTTGAAATTCATCTGGAACCTGGGTTTCAAAACCAGAATGCACCTGGAACCATGCAAGAACCATACAGAATACGGCAACCAACTGTCTACTCATCTTTGACCACACTTACTGCATTCCCACTAGTTCCAGTGTTCCATATCCAGAACTATCCTGCTATGCATTCTGGTTATGGAACAACTTTGGATTTTACCAAATCCCATCTCCTCACATCCTGTCTATGTCTTCATGGTGAATAGTACCCAGCTGGGGTACTGGGATCGCAGACCTCAGTTTCAGTCTAACAAGAAGCTCCTACCTAATGCAGTCTGTCTAAGAAAATGGTTGCTACACCAGCAGTTACTGTACAATTATTCAAGGACATGAAGACACATGTACATATGCAAACATGCACACATGTGCACAAAAATACAGATATATACAGACAAAGATGCACACACACTGCTATACGCAACTGTAAACATGATCACACATGTTATGGTGCACTGTGCACACACACGCACATTGTTATACCATATAAAGACACAAACATGAGGATGCATACAAATTAAAACTTATGCATGCAGGTTATACCCTAACCCCCCCAGCACACACTAATGCATACACCATCACACAGCATGCATGCTCACTACATACACACATACACGCACAGCACACACACACACACTGAACCAACACAGACACATCACAGACTAATGCACACACGCACACACACACAGCATGAATGCTCACTACACACACACACGCACACACACACACACAGCAGCTGAAGAAAAGAAAAAGAAAAAACACTATCCTGCTGACAAGAAAGTAAGTCCCAATTAGTAAATTTATTTTGGAAGTACACACACACACACACACACACACACACACACACACACACACACACACATGCACGTGCACACACACACACCATGCACTAACAAGCACACAACTTTTTAACATAACACAGGCAAGCCTCCAAGCCATGGAAGTCAGCATTACACGTGTGTGTGTGTGAACTTCCAAAATTAATTTACTAATTGGGACTTACTTTCTTGTCAGCAGGATAGCGGTTTGTCATTTTATTTTCTTCAGCTGCTCTTTGTGTTTACCTAAAGTCTTACTCTTTCATCAGACAGAGCCAAAATAAAACACTCCTCATCCTCCTTTGCCAAATACTGTGGCTTATTTTAACTCTTGCACTGCCTGTGATAAATTAAATGAAGGACACACATGCACTGGCAGAATGACGGGAATCAGTTGCAGTGCATCATTTCCTGCACATAGGACAATTTAACTCTTTGTAAGACATACGACTGGGTCCAGGGTGATGGGGGTCTCTATGTCCTGGGACAGCCGACTCAGTCATCCCACCGTTGTAATCTCCACAGCCTGCAAGTTTTAGTCTATAGTCACTTACAGAGCTGCCCCACTTCTACAGAGCTATACCACAGCCACCAGTAGAGCTACAGCACAGCCACTAACAAAGCTAAATCACTGACACCAACAGAGCTATTCAGCATTCATAGACAGAACTATATCACATCCAGTAACAGATAAACCACAGTCACTTACAGAGCTATATCACAGCCACTAACAGATAAACCAGTCACTAAAGAGCTATACTGTACCTCAGTTACTGATAAATCTAACCACAGCCACTTACAAAGCTATTCCACAACAACTAACCGAGATGTATCAAAGCCAATAAATAGAGGTATACCACAACCACTAACAGAGCTAAACCACAGCCACTTACAGAGCTATCCCACAGCCACTAACAGATAAACCACCGTCACTAAAAGAGCTACACTGTACCTCAGCCACTAATAAAGCTAACCACAGCCACTTATAGAGATGTATTAAAGCCAATATTAGAGGTATACCTCAGCCACTTATAGAGATGAACCACAGTCACTAAAATAGCTACCTCACTAAAAGAGCTACCACAGCTCCTAACAGAGCTAAACTACTGCCACCAATGGAGATCTACCACAGCCACTAACAGAGCTATACAATAGCCAGTAACTCTTATAAACCATAGTAAATAATATAGGGCTGGCAGTATAGCCTAGAGGTTAGAGGAATGAGGTGTGAACAAGCTTGATACAT
This sequence comes from Neoceratodus forsteri, assembly GCA_016271365.2. Taxonomy (NCBI): domain Eukaryota; kingdom Metazoa; phylum Chordata; order Ceratodontiformes; family Ceratodontidae; genus Neoceratodus; species Neoceratodus forsteri. The sequence goes on from JADMNL010000031.1 coordinate 116,552,292, forward strand.
CCAGCAGACTTGACCTGAGTTTGATTCTCACAACCTCCACTTGCATACTATGTGACTCTGAGCAAGTCACTTAACTGCCCAGTGCTCCCAGGTCGCCCCTGAAAACAGGCACTTGTGCTAGTGGGCCTTACCCGGTTACCAAAGAATAAAATAAAAATAAATATATCTATACCACAGCTACTAATAGAGCCAAATCACAGTCACTAATAGCGTTATACCAGAGCCACTAATTTAGTTATACAACAGCCAGTAACTCTTACAAACCACAGTCATTAACAGAGCTGTACTACAGTCAGTAACTCTTATAAACCATAGAAAATAATAGATATATACCACGGCCACTAACAGAATTATATCACAGTTGCTAATAGAGTTATACCACAGACACTAATAGAGCCAAACCTCCGTTATACCACAGCCACTAATAGAGCTAAATCACAGTTGCTAATAGTTGTACCACAGCCGCTAATAGAGATAAACCACCATTATACCACACCCACTAATAGTTATACCACAGTCACTTATAGAGCTAAATCACAGTTGCTAACAGAGTTATACCACTGCCATAAACAGAGCTAAATCACAGTTTCTAACAGAATTATACCACAGCCACTATTAGAGGTAAATCACAGTTGCTAATAGAGTTATACCACAGCCACTAATAGTGCTAAACCACCATTATACCACAGCCACTAACAGAGCTAAATCACAGTTGATAGTAGTTATATCACAGCCAATAATAGAGCTAAATCACACTTGCTAATCAAGTTATATCACAGCCACTAACAGAGTTATAATACAGTCACTAAACCACTGTTACATAGAAACATAGAAGTTGACTGCAGATAAGGACCGCAAGACCCACCCAGTCTGCCCATTTCTTTTTCTACCTTATAAATGTGCCATCGGCCTTTACTCTGTCAATGGCCTATCTATTCGTACTCATCTGTATTGCTCCCTTATGTCTATCCCATGCCTGTTTGAAGTCCTGCACTGTATTCATATCAACCACTTCCTGAGGTAGGCCGTTCCATGCATCAACCACCCTTTCAGTGAAAAAGAACTTACTCACATTACCCCTTAATCGGCCTCCCTCTAATCTTATGCTGTGTCCTCTTGTCCTTCTATTTTTCTTATATTGAAACATGTTAGACTGTTTCACCTTGTTAATGCCCTTAAGGTGTTTGAATCTTTTGATCATATCACCTCTCTCCCTCCTTTGCTCTAGGGTATACAGATTGAGCTCTGTTAATCTGTCCTCATATGTTTTCTGATGCAGTCCCTGCACCATTTTGGTTGCCCTTCTCTGGACTGCCTCAATTTGGTTAATGTCCTTGTGAAGGTGTGGCCTCCAGTACTGTACACAGTACTCCAGATGGGGCCTAACCGGTGTCTTGTAAAGAGGGATTATTACCTCCCTCTTCCAACTTGTGATACCCCTACTAATACACCCTAACATATCCCTAGCCTTATATACTGCTTTAGTGGTCTGCTTGGATGATTTCAGGTCATCGGTGATGATGATGCCCGAGTCTCTTTCTTCCCTTGTGACTGCCAGCAACTCCTCTCAGCCTATAGGTGGCTTCAGGGTTTCTTCCCTATGTGCATGATCTTGCACTTCTTTGCATTAAACCCCAGTTGCCACTCTTCTGACCATTTTGCTAGTTTATCCAGATCTCTTCTCATTTTGCCCACCCCATCTGGATCATCTGCTCTGTTGCAGATCTTGGTGTCATCAGCAAACAGACAAACCTTACCCTCCAGTCCATCTGCAACATCACTGATGAAGATATTGAAGAGGACTGGCCCCAGAACTGATCCCTGAGGTACCCCACTTGTGACTTGCATCTTTTCTGACTGTATACCATTTACCACCACTCTCTGTTTTCTGCCCGTCAACCAGTTTGCCACCCAGCTGACCGACTTCTGACCCACCTCGAGCCTATCCAGCTTATTAATCAATCTTCTATGTGGAAGAGTATTGAAAGCTTTGCTGAAGTCAAGGTAGCGACATCAACTGCTCCACCTTGGTACACCACTCTGGTTTCCCAGTCAAAGAAATCTATGAGATTAGTTTGACAGGACCTTCCTTTTGTAAATCCATGCTGTCTTGGATCCTGTGCGCTGATGGATTCCAGGTGTTGCACTATCCTTTCCTTAAGGAGTGCCTCCATAATCTTGCCCACTAAAGAGGTAAGACTGACTGGTCTGTAGTTCCCTGCCTCCTCCCTGCTACCACTCTTGTGGACCAGGATCACATGAGCCCTTCTTCAGTCTTCTGGGACCTCTCCTGTGCTCAGAGACTCACTAAACAGGTCTGATAATTGCTCTGCTAGTTCCACCCTTAGCTCCTTTAGTACCCTGGGATGTATGTCATCAGGTCCCATTGCCTTGTCCACTCTGAGATTATCGAGCTCTTGTAGGACCCTTTCTTTTGTGAAGGGACTAGTACTCATCTCCCTCCCCCCGTATCCATGGTGCTGAACTGTGGGCCCTGCCCTACCTTCTCTTCAGTAAATACTGAGCAGAAGTATCTATTTAGGATAGATGCTTTTACATTGTCCTCCTCCTCCTCACATGCCCCCTTATCTCCTTTGATCTTAGCAATACCCACTCTGGACTTTCTCCTTTCACTAATGTATCTATAGAAAGTCTTGTCACCTTCTTTTACTGCCTGTGCTAGTGTTTCCTCGGTTTGGGCCTTTGCCTGCCTTAATGCCTTCCCTGCTTCCCTTAGGGAAGTTTGGTATGCCTCCCTATCTTCATCCTGCTTTGTTCCCTTATATTTCCTGAAGGCCAGTCTTTTGGCTCTGACCTTTTCTGCTACTGTTTTTGAGAACCAAAGTGGTTTCCTTCTTCTTTTGCACTTCCTTTTCTCTCTAACACAATGGGATGTTGCTTCAAATATTGCATCCTTAATGCTTGCCCACTCTGCCTGTACCCTCTCACCTCTATTTCTTTTTGCCAGGGCTAGCTTAACTCTGTTGGCCATCTTATCAAAGTCAGCTCCTCTGAAGTCCCATATTTATGCCTTGGAATGGGATGATTTAGTTGTAGTGGCCAAACTGAACCATACCATGTGATGGTCACTGGCCCCCAGGTGACCTTCTACCTGGAGATCTGTGATCCTTTCCCCGTTAGTCAGTACTAGATCTAGGATAGCTCTGTCTCTTGTGGGTTGTTGTACCAGTTGTTTGAGGCCTTCCCCCTGCAGGGAATCCACCATGTGTCTAGTTCTGGCAGATGTTTCTGCTGGTATTGACCAATCTGTATCTGGCATGTTGAAGTCTCCCATTATCAGAACCTCCCCTTTAGCTGTTGTGTTTTGTGTATCTTCTGACAGTAATGTCTATGTCCTCCCCCTGGTCTGGGGGCCTGTAGACAACCCCAGTTCTTATGGTTGTCCCATTTCCTGTTTCCAGGGTGACCCACAGTTCTTCTGGCTCCTTATGTGTATTCTGTATTTCTGTAGCTTTGATATTTTCATTGACATTCAGGGCCACTCCACCCCTTCCCCCTTTTTTGCACATCGGTCTCTTCTGAACAGTACATAGCCAGGTACTGAAGTCTCCCAAGCGTGGTTACTTGTAAACCACATCTCGCTAATTGCTACTATGTCCAGTTTAGCCTCTGTCATTATTGCCTGCAGGTCTGGGATCTTGTTTCCCAGACTGCGAGCATTAGTGTACATGATTTTCCATTGGCCAGATTTCAGTGTGTTAGTTGTTGGGTGAGGTCTGGCATTTCCCCTGTGCGTTGTATGTGGAGCTGGACCTTTTTCCTTACCTGGTGATGCAAATGAACTGCAAACATGCTGAACTCCTGTTTGACCACTAGCTGAAGGGGAGGGGTGTTCTTCCCATTCGATGTATGGGGTGCTGCACCCCTCTCCCCATTTGCTAGTTTAAATATTCTGCAAAGACATCAAACTTCTGCCCCAGTGCACTGACTCCCTCCTTAGTCAGATGCAGTCCATCAAATTTAAAGAACTTTTGCTCCCAAAACTGTTGCCAGTTTCCTACAAATTTGTGTTCTTTTTCCTGGCACCAGCCGTTGAGCCACATGTTTTGCTCCCCTATCTCCCCTTCTCTGACCTTCCGTCCATCTGCACCCTCTCCCAGACTGGCAGGATCTCAGAGAAGGAGACACCAGATGAAATGGCTGATAGTTTGTCACCCAGTCTGGTCAGGTGTTTTTTGGTCTTTACAACTGACCAGCTGGTGAGATCATTAGTCCCTATGTGTACCAGGATGTCAATGTTTTCTCCTGCTTCCTGAACAATTTTAGCAATACCACATCTACTAATCGAGCTAAATTACAGTTGCTAATAGTTATATTACAACCACTAATAGAGCTAAATCACAGTCACTAATAAAGTTACACCACAGCCACTAATAGAGTTATACCACAGCCACTAATAGAGCTAAATCACAGTCACTAACAGAACTATACCACAGCCACTAATAGAACTAAATCACAGTCTCTAATAGAACTATACCACAGCCACTAATATAACTAAATCACAGTTGCTAATAGAGTTATATCACAGCCACTAATAGAGCTAAATTACAGTCACTAACAGAGTTATACCACAACCACTAATGGAGCTAAATCAGAGTCCCTAATAGAATTATACCACAGCCCCCAATAGGCTAAATAACCATCACTGATAGAGTTATACCACAGCCACTAATGGAGCTAAATCACAACAGTTCCTAATAGAGCTAAATCACAGTTGCTAATAGTTATACCACAGCCACTAATAGTGCTAAATCACAGTCCCTAATAGAGTTATACCACAGCCACTAATAGAGTTATACCACAGCTACTAATGGAACTAAATCACAGTCACAGCCACTAATAGAGCAAAATTACAGTTGCTAACAGAGTTATATCACAGCCACTAGTAGAGCTAAATCCCAGTCACTAGTAGAGTTACACCACGGCCACTAATATAGCTAAATCACAGCCATTAATACAGTTATATCACAACCACTAACAGAGTTATACCATAGTAACGAACAGAGTTTGACCACAGACACTAACAGAGCTTCACAAAACTAACATGCTGTTTGTCTTGTGAGATTTAGAAAATTCTATGCTAGAATGCACCACTAGGAGTTAAGGAGCAGAGCGAAGGAGGGGAGTCTCCCTCTGTACAAGGACTTGGCTGGGCTGTACCTGGAGCACTTTGCCCATTTATGGTCACTATTGAACAATAGTACAGAAAAGGCATTGAGTGGCTGATGAGTGATTTAGGAGATAAAAGTGATGAAAAAAGATGCGAGAGATGAGACATACTCTGATAATGTGGCACAGAGTGGAGAAGGTTGCAAGGTGACAGGTCCAAGGTGGTCTGAATGAAAGGAACAGACAGAGTAGAGCATATACTGATGTTTGAGCTGGTGCGTGTAAGGTGCTGCTTACCATACTGTATATCTTAAAGAGCCACTGACACCTCAAGAAGAATTTTGAGAAACATATTTGGACACAAAGCAGCTTGTATTTCTCATTAGCTCTGTATTTTGTACCCTCAGTATTTATTACTAAGGTCATGTGCATAAAAACATCTGCTTCTTGAGAGTTCATCAGCCCCATTGCTTCTTCCAAACCTGATGTCATAATACATTGGTTGTGACATCACAGTTATTCCTATGGCAATAGACTGTGATGTCACAGCAGAGCATTATAATTTCAAGTAGGGAATAAGATATAGAGGCAGATGAGCTCTAAGAGTTAAAGATCTTATTCTTGTGCGAATTTCTTCGGTAATAAATAATGGAGAGCAGAAATCTATAGAACATATATGAAATACAAGCTGAATTGTGTCTAAAAAATTATGTTTTCCAAAGCTTTCCCAAAGGCGTCAGCTGCTCTTTAACATACTGTCTTATTGCTGATGTATTTTTATATATTTTGATATAACATATATTGCATGTATATATGTATTTGATTTACCTGTACTGCTGTTCCCCTTCCCCTTCCCACAGGTCACCTCTGCAAACAAGAAGTTTCATATATCTGCATGTTTACCTGGTGACACATTTTAAATAAATTAATCAACAGAACTAGGGAAATGTTAGATAAAGGATAAAGGGAAACATCAGAAATCACTACTTCACACAGAGGATGGTTAACTTGTGGAGTAGCGTACCCAGTGAGATTGTAAAGGGTACCACTTGTCAGTCTTTTAAAGTAGGATTAGATAGATTCCTGAGGGATTGAGGATTACCCAGCATGACTAGAGGTAACACAGGACTAGACAGATTTCTTAGGGAGACTGGCATTGAGGGTTACACAGCATGAGTAGGGGTGACACAGGACTAGACAGATTTCTGAGGGAAAATGGCATTGGCGGGTTACACAGCATGAGTAGGGGTGGCACAGGATTAGACAGATTCCTGTGGGAGAATGGCATTGAGGGTTACATAGCATGAGTAGGGGTAACACAGGACTATACAGATTTCTGAGGGAGAATGGCATAGAGGGTTACACAGCATGAGTAGGGACAACATAGGATCAGACAGATTCCTCCGAGAGACTGGCATTGAGAGTTACACAGCATGAGTGGGGGTATCACAGGATTATACAGATTTCTGAGGGAGAATGGCATTGAGGGTTACCCAGCATGACTAGAGGTAACACAGGACTAGACAGATTTCTTAGGGAGACTGGCATTGAGGGTTACACAGCATGAGTAGGGGTGACACAGGACTAGACAGATTTCTGAGGGAAAATGGCATTGGCGGGTTACACAGCATGAGTAGGGGTGGCACAGGATTAGACAGATTCCTGTGGGAGAATGGCATTGAGGGTTACATAACATGAGTAGGGGTAACACAGGACTATACAGATTTCTGAGGGAGAATGGCATAGAGGATTACATAGCATGAGTAGGGACAACATAGGATCAGACAGATTCCTCAGAGAGACTGGCATTGAGAGTTACACAGCATGAGTAGGGGTAACACAGGACTAGACAGATTCCTTAGGGAGAATGGCACTGAGGGTTACACAGCATGAGTAGGGGTAACACAGGACTAGACAGATTCCTTAGGGAGAATGGCACTGAGGGTTACGCAGCATGAGTAGGGGTGACATAGGACTAGACAGATTCCTGAGGGAGAATGGCATTGAGGGTTACACAGCATGAGTAGGGGTGACACAGGACTAGACAGATTCCTGAGGGAGAATGGCATTGAGGGTTACACAGCATGAGTAGGGGTGACACAGAATTAGACAGATTCCTGAGGAAAAATGGCATAGAGCGTTACACAGCATGAGCAAGGGTAATACAGGACTAGACAGATTCCTGTGGGAGAATGGCATTGAGAGTTACACAGCATGAGTAGGGATAACACAGTACTAGACAGGTTCCTGAGGGAGAATGGCATTGAGGGTCACACAGCATGAGCAGGGGTAACACAAGACTAGACAGATCACTGAAGGAGAATGGTATTGAGGGTTACATATCATGGGTAAGGGTAACACGGGACTAGACAGATTCCTGAGGGACTGAGTGTTACACAGCAGGAGTAGGGGTAACACAGGACTAGACAGATTCCTAAAGAAATTAAGGGTTACACAGCATGAGCAGGGGTAACATGGGACTAGACAGATGAATGGAAAATAGCACTGAGGGTTACACAGCATGAGTATGGGTAATATAGGACTAGACAGATTCCTGAGGGTAAATGGCATTGAAGGTTACACAGCATGAGTAGGGGTAGCACAGCACTAGACAGATTCCTGAGGGAGAATGGCATTGAGGGTTACACAGGATGAGTTGGGGTAGTATTCTTGATGATAAACTTGGATGTTTGAGACTGAGTAGGGTCTTGGGCAGCAGTATAGGCAAGGAAAATACGGCAGACTAGGTGGGCCATCAGGTCCTTATCTGCCGGCAGATTCTACGTTTCTATGTGTGTCCATACTCAGATTAGATACAGTCGCTGCTATAAAGCAATAGGAATGAACAAAACTGGGCCCTAAGTTTCCAACATCACTGCAATGCTATGTTACTACAAAATGTTTCTAGTCTCTTTTCCTCCTGAAATCAAGTTTGTCAAGCCAACGACTGTAATTCTTTTGAAATGTTTCAGCTCAGATGTTCCATTGAGATGTTATAGCAAAGGGAAGCCAGGGAAATGGGGAACTTTATCAGATCACCAAGACACTGAGATAAACACACATCTACAGTTTCAACCACGCCTTTGTTTAACTTCATATTTTCAGTGCTGCTTCTGTGTACACCCCTCACCAACTCTCCATAACAAACAGTATCCAACACTGTATACACAGGTGAGTAGTCTAGAAGTGCAGGTAGCACTGCTTTATAAAAGTCAAATGGAACATGTGTGTTGTATTTTGTAGATAAAAATAATGGCCTAGTCTACACCAACAGAGCAGCTAGAGGAACAGTCGGGGGAATTGGGGAGCTGATGGTGGAGATTAGATACAGTGAGCATGCACTGTCATGACTCAGAATATGCCTTTTATCTTCATGAGTAAGGGGGCAGACCAGTACGCATTAGTGACAGAGCCAGGAGTGAGTTATGAAGGTTCTACCCTCTCACAAGTGATGAGAAATGTCATATTTTGAGTCAGGTTATTAGGTATCCAGTTTATACCACATATGTTAAAAAGTACACCTTTCAAAAGAAGCCCCATTGTGATGTCATCAACATTGTTTCAGCTACTTTCCCATTCATTGGTTGAGAATAGCATTACAATATTAGATACACACACGTATATGTATATATAGTTACTTTTGTTTGCGACCTAACTTACACTAAAATAACATGTATGTACAGTATGATTTCAAGAAAAATAAGTAGACGGTGTGCATTATGTAAACAATAAGACATGACAGGGTGTGCATTAAGGTGAAATAATTGCACAGCTCAGATGTGCTGGTAGGCACAAGGTGCAGCCGAGTGTCATTAAATGCACCTCAGAAGTGTGATTATTTAACCATAATACAAAAGGGGGGGTGGAAAGGATGAGAAGGGACTTGGCAAGGTTGGAGGAATGGTCAAAAGTATGGCAGCTAAGATTCGATGCAAATAAGTGCAAAGTAATGCACTTGGGAAACAAAAACCCAGGGGAAGAGTACACAATGGGGGGGGGTATTAACAACAACAAAAATGGAAAGGGACCTGGGGGTAGTCATATTAGATGACCTAAAGGTAAGCAAGCAATGCAAGAGGGCAGTAAGGAGGGCTGGGGGATACTGAGACGTATAGGGAGAGGCATCACCAGTAGAAAACAGAAAGTTATCACTTTGTACAGACAGTTGGTAAGACCCCATCTGGACTACTGCATGCAGTTCTGTAAACCCCATCTCTGCAAGGGCATATACAGGATGGAGGCAGTCCAGAGGAGGGCAACTAAAATGGTGCAGGGTCTGCAACAGAAGCCATAAGAAGAGAGACTAAAGGAGCTTAATATGTATACCCTTGAGGAAAGAAGGGAGAGGAGGGACATGAGAGAAACTTTCAAGTACCTCAAGGGAATCAACAAAGTCCAAGAGGGGAGCATCTTTCAGAAAAAGAGATGCGCAAGAACAAAGGGACACAATTTGAAGATAGAGGGGGGACGGCTCAGGGGCAATGTGAGGAAGTATTTTTTCACAGAGAGGGTGGAGGGCACATGTAACTGCCTTTCTGAGGAGGTTGTGGGTTAAAAAACTGTGAGGGAATTCAAGAATGCATGGGACAGACATAAGGCAATTCTGGTGGGGGGGTAGGAAGAAGTAGGCTATTGGTTAACTAGGATCTGCAGCTTATCCAATAGGTAGGGAAAGGGGCAGACTACGTGAGCCAAGCGGTCCTTATCTGCTGTCAAAGTCTATGTTTCTATGATGGCACACCTTGAAGTGTCTTATTGCTCTTATAAAATGGCATTTAAATATATGACTTAAAATGAATGAAAATAAGAAGAAAATATTTTATTTTAAACTCAATTTTATCCACAGGCAGTCTGTTCAGACAGGCACTTACACATGGTTGGCCGCAACATTTGGCCCAGTGATATACGGTTACACTCTATGTTTCCCAAGATCTTCCTGTTCATCCAGTGCTCTTCCCAGCACTACCTTCCCTTCCAGTACATAATATAGGCACTGTTACCGGCTACACCAGATTCTTGTAATACAGATTACTGTTATGTGACTTTTCATATCTCTAGCTACCTGTGACTCATTCAATTATATGACTCTCTTTGCCTATGATGTCTCCCAGATGGGAAACTCCTGCGTTGCCCCCTCATTCGGATGTTATCATGTTCGAAAAAGAAAGGGGAAAAAAAACAAGAAAAGGAAGGACGTTACCTGAGTAGTATTAGGGTTCAGAGGTTAATAGAAGAGTTATACTTGACCCAGTTAGGAGTTATTAAACAGGACAGTGTCTAGAAGTTCAGTTTCTCATCCTCAGATCGTCTCGGCATCTTCTGAGGTTGTGGTCCACTTTCCTCCATAGTTAATGTTCCTGTGGGATAAAGAGATATGGTGTTAAAGGTTTTTCTCTTTTTTTTTTCATCCCCTCCTCACCCCACCCTCCTTCTGTTAACTCTCTGTCAGGGGCCCCCATGTTATTTTTGGAACAAACGTTATTACTGGCCCTTTAGGCTTGTTTTTGCAGATATGTGTTTTCTGTATCTAGGTTCTATATCTTAATCTACTTCTGGGCTGCATCTGTACTGCGTGCTTTGTCCTTATTTATTGCTAACAATCAGGCCTTCTCAACCAACTGGCCTGAAAAGAAAAAACGATTGAATGTAACACAGATTCTATACTTAGCAAGGTTTCCTTTTCACACGTCTTACTTCTGTACATTTGTTTTCCTTTTTCCTTCCCTACTGTTTAGTCACATGGTAATTGTTCCATCACAGGTGTGCCCTCCAGTTCTTCTAGAATGTGAGCAAAAGGCAGCCATCTGGTAGTAAAGTGTTCTGTGCTCGGGTTCAGCCTGGCAGATATTCCCTCCATTGTCTTAATCTTTTTGCAGACTTGCATCCAATGGTCTAATTCTGGGATCTGCCTGGTCAACCACTTTGTGTAATTGCCTTAAAGGCTGCTACTATGAAAATGTTGTAAATATATCTTTTTGCACCCCTCTTAACTGCTACCGGGTACAGGCCACACAGAACATTAACTGCACTCAATTCCTGGGACAATTCCAAGGCTTCTTTAATCAGTCTCTTAATTGCCTCCCAAAATCCTTTTAAGGCCCTACAGGCCCAGAAGATGTGTGTTGGGGTCCGTCTCTCCCCACATCCCCTCCAACAACAGTCTGTTGTGGTATTTTCCATACATTTTAACTTATCTGTGATAAAGGATCTATTCAACATCTTCCATCTGAATTCTCTCCAGCTCCCTGAGTTAGTTGTCCTGTGCACCCCTTTCCAGATCAGAGACCATTTTTTTTCATTCGCCGTGATGTCCAATTCAGCCTCCCAGTTTAGTTGCACTGCTTCTATTCCTTGTTTCCCCACCCCTCTGTTTAGCTCAGCATATATGCATGAGATTTGATGGGTGGCCACAGCAGGGCTCAGTACTAGGACCGGTCCTCTTCAATGTCTTTATTAGCGACATTGCAGAAGGGCTGGAAGGAAAGGTATGCCTGTTTGCAGATGATACAAAAATCTGCAACAGAATGGACACACCGGGGATGGAAGAAGATCTAAAAAAATGGGAAGACTGGTCACAGGTTTGGCAACTGGGCTTCTACACCAAATAATGTAAAATTATACACATGGGGCTCAGAAACCCAAGGGCAACATATCATTTGGGGGGGTGTGTCATAACAACAGCAAAACAGGAGAGGGATCTGGGGGTCATCATACCTGATGATCTGAAGGTAGTATAGCAGTGTGATAAGGCAGTGGAAAAGGCCAGTAGGATGCTGGGGTGAATAGAGAGGAGTATCACCAGCAGAAAAAGAGAGGTAGTGTTGCTCTGTAGAGATCAACAGTGAGGCCACACCTGGGGTACTGTGTCCACTTCTGGAGGCCCCATCTCAGGAAGGACATAGACTGCATGGCGGCGGTACAGAGAAGGGCAGCCAGAATGGTGCAGGGCCTGCATCAGAAGCCCTACGAGGAAAGACTCCGGGAATTAAATATGTACTCACAGGGCCAACATGACAGAAACATTCAAATACCTCAAGGTTGTCAATAAGGTACAGGAGGGTGGCATATTGCACAGCAAGAGATGCTCAAGAACAAGGGGGCATGATATGAAGCTGGAAGGGGGAGATGAAGGGGATGTGAGGAAATATTTCTTTACAGAAAGGGTGGTGGATGCAGCCTGCCAGCAGAGGTGGTGGGCACCGAAATGGTAACGGATTTCAAACATGCATGGGATAGACAAGGGGGACCTTAGTAACAGGGCTGGGGGCTAAGGCCAAAGATCAATTAGGGTCTACAGCATCATAGTAGGTAGGGACTTTAGTGCAGACTAGGTGGGCCAAGAGGTCCTTTTCTGATGACAGTTTCTATGTTTCTATGGTCAGGTGACGCCTCTCGGCCAATGAAATCTCTGGATTTTTTTCTTGCCATTTTACAACACAGTTTATACGACATCAGTGAGAATAAACTTTGCCTGATAACTAATGTTATTTTTTTTTGCTGATGACATACCCAGTATCAAAATAACAATATTCATGATTTTAGATATCCATGCAGAAAAAACACAAACATGTCAAACAAAACGATAATATGAACCAAACCACTCATTGCAGTCGGCTTTTGAGTTGGTTACTAACTTGTTGAGCCTACACTAGAATAATTGAGTTGCATGGTCTCTCACAGTAGTAGGCTCTGCCACTAACCATTTGGCCTTCGTGTTGACCACCCACTGCAGGAATCCAGCATGTTGTCTAGCTATAGCTGGGACATCCAGCTGGATGAGCCACCAAGAAAAGATAATCATTTCCAGGCGGAGAATGTTCACTTTCCTCCTCGATTGAATTATTTCATTACGCATCTTAATTGGATTTTCATGGCAAATCATAAGATTAAAGTCAGCAAACGTAATTGTAACAAAGCCTAGCGTTTAACCACTCTAATTGTTTTTTTTTTCTCTCTCTCTCAAATGAAGCCCTCTGTCTTCAGTGCATGCTCTTGAAAAACTGCTTGATGCAAGCGATTCTCTTAAATCTTTCGACTAAATACCCTGTCTTTTGTGTTTCAGTAGGGGATGTAGCAAAAACATTATTCAGAGAGGCTTGTGCAGGCAGTGAGGGGAACACCTTTCCGAAAAGGGAAATAGTGAGATGGCAAGAGCAGAAGGTAAAGCTCGCTGGGCCTGGGCTTCAGGCAAATGGCTGTCATCACAAAAGTGTTTGCATATTGTTGTGCTTGTGTGTTTTTGAGATTGGGTATGTGTGCTAGGCTTGCGTCTGTGTGATATAAGGCTTGTGTTTTTGTATTGTTGGGCTTGTGTTAATGTGTTTTTGGGACTGTGCGAGTTGTTGGGCTTGTGTTTGTGTGTTGTTGTGCTTGTGTTTGTTTTGTGCATCTTTGTTGTTGGGACTGATTGTGTGCATTTGTTTTTGAGAGTTTTGGGAGTTGTGTTTGTGCAATGTTGGGTTTGTGTTTGAATGTTGGGCTGGTGTATTAGGCTTGAGTTTGTGTGTTTTTTGGCTTGTGTTATTGGTACCGTGTGTTGTTGAGCTTTTGTTTATACGATGCTAGGCAGAGCACCCAGACTTCACAAACCCCTTCCTGATGGATGTTAGAACTTCTGAGTCTGGCTGTGTTGACACTATCCTTTCTGTTGCAGATGGTACAAATAGTGTGAACTATCCGCAGCTACAGATCGGAAAGTGCACTACCAAATCCATTATCATGGCTAAATGGGTCAGATACTTTGAGGTATACTACACTATATCTGAATTTGGACCTCCTGGTGGATCGGCTAGTGCAGTAGCCATACATCCCTACTCTTGAGTCCACCAAAGCTTTTAAAAGTAGGACGAGGTTACATAGGGACATAGTAAAGGCTTCATTTGAGGATGCAGTTGGGCCTAGTGATTAGAGCACAGAGTTGTGAAACTGGAGACTCAGGTCTGAATCTCACAGCCACCATGTACATGTTCAGTGACTGTGATCAAGTCACTTAAAAGGGAATAGGCAGCACTAAGGGCCCCACACCCAATTGTGGGACTGGTCTCAATTTGCACTTTGTATGCAAAACAGTTTTTTTACATATTGTTTACTGCAGAATAGTGGACTGTATCCGGCTGATTCTGCTGACTTCCAAGCTGACATTTGCTGTCACCAGAAGTCCCAGAATCCAGAGGCAGACTGCAGCAATGGAAGATTCAATAGCCTGCAGTACATACATTGTGATTTTTTTTTTTTTGCTTGCTGATCCTACTGTCCTCCCAGGGCTAAGTACAGCCATAGAGGGCTATATGTAGCCCTAGGGGAACAGCAACACCAGCAAACAGCTAATCTGAGCTTATAAAAGCTTGAACGTGGGAAAAATTTGAAAATAACCACTCATTGCATGGCTACGATGGGCTCCATCTAATTAGACAAGGATCTAGGCTACTTGGCTGTATCATGCATAGTATATTGAACCATACAAAAAAACTAAAAAACAAGGGACAAAGGGAACATCCATAAAGAACAACAAAATAAATAAACTACCAACTTTAGCTAGCAAACCCAAGAGTAATAAAAAAAAACGTAATAGAAAAACAGGATTGGCATTTCTCTTAACCAACGTTAGGAACTTAAATGGAACAAAAATGGATGAACTTCATATCCTAATGATGAAAGAAAATATAGACATAGCTGCAATAATAGAAACTTGGTGGAACGAAAATTCCAAATGGAATATAAATATACCCAGTTATATAACTCATTTCAAAAATAGAAAAGGTAAAGCAGGTGGAGGGGTTGCACTGTTTATAAAGGACAATATTAAATTCAAACCAATCGTTGATACACCAGAAAATAATTCCACTGAAATCATCTGGGTAGAACTGTTGGGGGACAGACAACCCAAATGTCTCATTGGCCTTTGTTATAGGTCTCCTGACACAGATTCAACAAGTAATCAAGCTATACTTGATAGTATAAGTAGCAAATCCAACTACAGTCAATTCCATTTGTATGCCTTTCGGATATATGCCATTTTCGGTTATATGCCTGTTTTCTAACAGTCCCAATCCCCTTCCTATTCCCACAATATAAATGTGTCCTGATGTATGCCTTTACAATTTTGGTTGTATGCCTGTTTTATTTACTGCAGCTGTGTCTAAGTGAAGCTCTCGGTTACCTGATTACGTGTTAATTGGTTAATTGCGGGTAATTGCCGTTAGCGGTTTCCTCTTAAATAAGCAGCTTACCACTAACAGAGAACACGGGAGCTTAACACTTCATGCATCAATGGAGAAGAACAAAAGAAATGTGCTATTTCTCGCTCGTAAAGCTGAGCTGCTTGAAAAATCAGAAATACCTGGTGTTACAAGAAAAGATCTAGCTGCCGAATTTGGCGTGGACATTTCAAGTGTTGGGCACTTTATGCACTCCCAAGATCAGATCCTGTATGAGTGGAGTCGAAGTGGCAACACAAACCGAAAAAGGAAAAGAGACGGCAAGGATCCTCAGGTAGAAGTGGCGCTCCTCAGGTGGTTTGCCACCTCCCGCGACCGTGGTGTTCCTGTGTCTGGCATAATGTTGATGGAGAAAGCCCGCAGCATGTCCCTAACACTGGGTGTACAGTTCGAACCAACTACAGGCTGGCTCTCCAATGTAGAGGCACTACCAGTTCACTATCGTGCCAACTCAAACGCCTGGATGACGGCTGACATTTTCCATGAATGGCTAAAAGACCTTAACAAAAAAATGCGGTTTAGAAAAAGAAAAATCGCTATGCTGGTTGACAACTGTCCTGCCCATAAATCGATTAACCTGTCCCATATTAATCTCATTTTCCTTCCTCCTAACTGCACTGCTCTGATCCAACCTATGGATCAAGGGGTGATACACATCTTAAACATTCATCACCAGAAATCTATTGTGAATAGTCTCCTGGACGACACTGATAGATCCATGGACATGTTTAACGACAAAGCACGAAAAATGACAATTCTGGATGCAATACACCTCATCCACTATGCATGGAAAGAAGTTAAACCCCAAGCTATCCAGAACTGCTTTATTAAAGCCAGTGTCATCCATGGAGAGACCCAGGGTACAGACGAAATTGATCCACCAACTGGAATGCAGGAGTGTGAGTTTGAGGTTTACGTTACCATGGACGCAGAGGAGCTGACTTCCGATGTTGTGACAGATGAGGAAATCTGCAATTAAATCTTTACTGAAAACACACACACAGCAGAGGAGGAAGATGAGGAGGAGAAGCAGGAGCCAGTGGCCACCACGAGAGAGGTATGGCAGATGGTACGAGCAATACAGCACTATGTTGCAGCGAGGGAAATTAAAGAATGTGAGTGGTTTTACACATTTGAAAAACGACTGGAAATGTTAGCAAGTCGAGAAGCAAAACAGCAATCGATAGATAAGTGGCTCAAGCATGGTAATGAAGCGGACGCTGCCGTGGAAAATGACACTGCTGTAAGCACAAACTAACTGCATTGACTTGTGATCTTTTTTTAAATTCCTTAAAGTACTGCACTGTACTTAATTATTGCAGATTTTATTTTAAATCTAATCAATCGCATCTATCAAGGTTGGGTTTTGTATAAATAAACGCAATTAACCATTTATATAGTGTGCGGCTGATTCTCTTGCATACTAGCAGCTGTTCGAAAATCGCTCTCCCGCTTGTATGCCGTTTCGGATATATGCCCATTTTTCTGTTGTCCGCTGCAACGGCATACAAGCAAAATTGACTGTATAAAGAAATAATATCAATGGGAGACTTTAATTTCCCCTGTATAAACTGGAACAATTATACAGGAAGTAACAGCCAAGAGAATTACTTTTTGGACGTCTGCTCATCTAATGTACTACATCAATTAATTAAATTACCAACAAGGAAAAACAACATCCTTGATCTACTGCTAACCGAAAGCCCTGATAAAATTACTAACATTCAGGTTAAATCACCTATACAAAGCAGTGATCATAACATTATAAGATTTGATAGTGGAATACAAATTAAATGAGAAACTGGAAAAACAGTTTTCAAAGACTATAACAAAGCAAATTTGGTTCAGTTAAAATCAGATCTTTCTGAATGGAAATGGGATGTTGAACCAACCTCCCCGATGATCTCTGGACCTCTGTTAAAAACAAAATATTAAAATTAGAGGCAAAAGATGTTCCCAACAAAATAATCTATAACAAAAAGGGTAAGATTCCACCCTGGATAACACCTACTATAACCAAACTAATTAAACGAAAAAAAAAAACAGGCATACAAACAAATGAAACGGGACGGGAATGATTTCAACAAATGGAAGTATAGATCAATCCTAAAAAGTTGTAAAAACAAAATAAACATAGAAAAAATAAAGTTTGAACATGGGTACATGGGCTAGCATACAGAAAAGACGTAGGGAAACCTTCTATTCCTACAGAAATTAAAAAAAACTCTCAGACAATAGGACCCATAACACTAGATGCAAAAGAGATAATAGCTCCCCAGGTAATTGCAGATGAATTCAATAAATATTTCACGTCTGTATTTAATACTAATATGAAATCTCAAGGCATATCATCAGGAAACACTGATGGTGAAGACCTGACAATATCAAAGGAGGAGATTGTGACTCTACTAAACAACATTAATACAAATAAATCACCAGGGCCAGATAAACTTCATCCTAGACTCCTAAAAGCTATAAAGGATTGGCTATTAGAACCCTTACACAAACTTTTCAATATGACCCTCTCAAGTAATAAAATACCTAATGATTGGAAAACAGCAGTGGTTACTCCAATCCACAAAAAAGGAGATCATGCAGACATGTACAACTACAGACCAATAAGTCTGACATGTATAATTGGAAAGATATTTGAGTCCTTTCTTAAAACCAGATTAGAGAAAGACCTAAATACAAAACGGCTCAGAGACAAATCCCAACATGGTTTAAAAAAAAAACAGATCTTGTTTGATGGGAAACTTGGTGTTTTATGAATATATTAGTAAGACCCTGGATAATAATATACCCATGGATCTGGTCTATCTTGACTTTTGTAGGGCATTTGACAAGGTCCCCCATGACCTTGTAATTCATAAAATGAGACTATTAGGTATAAATAACAAAATTACCAACTGGGTAGAAGAATGGCTAAATGAACGTACCCAGAGTGCATGCATTAGGGGCCATTTGTCAGAATTACGTTCGGTAACAAGTGGAGTACCTCAGGGGTCAGTATTGGGCCCGATGCTATTTGACACCTTTATATCTGATTTAACCACCAATATCAACAGTTTTTCTATTAAATTTGCTGATGATACCAAAATAGCAGCATCAGTTAAAACACCAGAAGACATATCAAACCTTGTTAATGATCTAAAGAAAGTTGAGTTATGGGCACACAACAATTGGATGTCCTTTAATACAAAGAAGTGTGTAATTATGCACTTGGGTACTACAAACATGCTAAACCAGTATACACTAAATGGTCATAAACTATCTTCCACAGTCCAACACAATGACTTAGGAGTAATTATCAGCTCTGAGTTAACCTCTGGTAGTCATTGCAATTCTATTATTAACAGAGCCAACAGACTTATAGGTTGCATAAAAATAAGTTTCACATCCCACAACAGCCATTATACAGGGCATACGTGAGACCATATCTTGACTACTGCTCTCCTCTTTGGAGCCAGTACCTTAAGAGAGACATTGTTAGATTGGAGGGGGTACACAGGAGAGTAACAAAGCTGGTTACCAACATGCATGATAAAGAGTTATGAGATGAGACTACGGGAACTGGACATGCACTCCTTGGAATTGAGGAGAAAGAGAGGCAACCTCTTATTAATGCACAAGATACATACAGATACTGAACTGATGAACCAGTTAGATATGACCTATAACAGACAAGAATGTAAATTAAGAAGTCATACCCACCAATTGGCACTAACATATGCCAGAACTAATAGAAGATCATACTATACCCAGAGAATAATTCCACTATGGAACACCATTCCCAGTTCACTTCTGGAATGCAATAATCATGTTACATTCAAACAAAATCTTGATAGATTCCTACTGTAAATTTAGAGATGTTATACCAGCACGGCTGGAGACATCCACATATGGGCCTTGGCCTTCTGTATGCCTATTCTTTCCTAGTATGAAATTCTAGTATGAAATCCTAGTATGAACCTACACTGCAGTGAAGTTATAACTGCAAATCAGTTAATAATGCCAGTGATATATCTTTAAACATGCACCAAAAATAGCCGCATTTAAATTAGACAGAATCCATAGATAGAATCTACAGTACAGTTGCTCATTTCACACTGTCATGTAAATGTCCCCACTCTTGTCAGATGCTCTCTGTTTTGGGAAAGTTTGTATATATATATCTGTTGTTACAAATCATTTTACTGAAATATGCACTGTGCTGTGCTCTGTGGTTGGAAAATGTGAATGTTATGGGTTACAGGACCACTCTGTACATAGGTTTTGCCCGAGTAGTCTTACCCTGTTTAAAAATAAGCTTTCTCTACTCTCCTACTAAACCTGTTACTCCACTATTGACTCAGCAAGTTCCATATCGTCTCACTGACTCAGCAAGTCTGATATCCCATTACTGACTCTGCAAGTCCCATATCCTTCTATTTAGTCATCAAGCCTGGTATCCCACTAATGGCTCAACATGTTTCGTATACTCCTACTGACTCACCAACATAGAAACACAGACTTTGATGGCAGATAAGGACCGCTTGGCCCACCTAGTCTGTCCATTTCCCTACCTATTGGATAAGCAGCAGATCCTAGTTAACCAACAGCCTACTTCTTCCTACCCCCCACCAGAATTGCCTTATGTCTGTCCCATGCATTCTTGAATTCCCCCAGTGTTTGACCCAACAACCTCCTCAGGAAGGCTGTTCCATATGTCCACAACCCTCTCTGTGAAAAAAATACTTCCTCACATTGCCCCTGAGCCGTCCCCCCTCTATCTTCAAATTGTGTCCCCTTGTTCTTGCTCATCTCTTTTTCTGAAAGATGCTACCCTCTTGGACTTTGTTGATTCCCTTGAGGTACTTAAAAGTTTCTATCATGTCCCCCTCTCCCTCCTTTCCTGAAGGGTATACATATTAGTATTATTATTACCATAATACATATTATTATATATTATTGCCAAGTCTTGTAACCCACCCTAAAGCCTCTTACAGATATCCAAGCCTCTTTATAAAAAGTCAGTCCCATAACCCTCTTTCCCTAATGCTCCACACTGTCACTGGGAAGTCTTAACATAAGGGTAAGATGCACCCCTCCTGGGGACACTGACCATAGCTCAAAGCTGTGACATCAGCACAGAACGCTGGTGGCATGAGAGTTCCACAGCTTCTAAGGCCCTGTACACACTGCAGAACTGTTTTTGAAAACCATATTTAAAACCAGTTTACTAAACCATTTCAAAGCATCCACACTATTCGGTAACCATTTTTGATAACGGTTTAGTGTGTCCACACTATTGGTGTTAAATGTGTTCTCCCTGTAACTATTTTATGTTAATTCCAACACGTAAAACTGTGCTTGCCTGTACACATTTCAGCAGAACTGTTTTAGTTAAACCGTTATAGCTTAAAACGTTTTCACTCCTGTCCAGACCTGTAAGTAAAACCATGCTAGCTGTAAAACATTTTTTAAAATGGTTTTAAGTCTAAGTATCTAGCAGGGTTTAAAAACATTTTTGTTAAAACATTTTAATGGGCTTGTAGTCTGGATGCAAACAGTGCTAGGGGGATTTAAACCATTTTAAGATCCCCAGTGTGTACAGAGCCCAACTGATCAGTCTTTCTGTGCTCAGTGTTAGGTACAGCAGCACTTTTCAAGTAGCCACTGAACTTGACCAAAACCTACACAAGTTTTATTGTTTTTTTCTTCCAAAAGTAACTCTAATAAGAAGATAGCCTTTGTTTCTACAGGTAGTTCTCTCTAAATTCAAGTGTACATGTATTAAATGTAAATTGGTAAGCCTACTTTTGGCTCACAAAATGACTTTGTGGATGAAGCTTGGTGTGAGGTGCCATGTAGTTAAATAGAAACATAGAATGTTGTCGGCAGAAGAGGACCGCCAGGCCCACCCAGTCTTCCCAGTATGCCTAGCTAGCTGCTAGGACTTTACTATTACCTACCGCCCCCCCCGGATCTAAAAGACCCTTGTGTCTATCCCATGCTCTCTTGAATCCCCCCCCTGCAGTTCTTGCCCCCACCACCTCCTCTGGGAATTTGTTCCAGTTATCCACCACCCTCTCCGTGAAGTAGACTTTTCTAATGTTTCCTCTGAATCTCCCCCCTACTATCTGCATATCATGCCCTCTTGTTTTTGATTGATTCTTTAGCTGGAAGATGTCCCCTACTGGCACCCTGTTAATGCCCTTGATATATCTGAAGGCCTCAATCATGTCTCCCCTTTCACTTCTTTGTTCTAGGGAGTACATTTTTAGGTCCTTCAGCTGTTCCTCATATGACAATTGACTGAGGCCCTTCACCATTTTTTGTTGCCTTCTTCTGGACACACTCCACTCTATCCACATCCTTCTTGAGGTATGGCCTCCAGAACTGGACTCCATACTCAAGATGTGGCCTGACAAACTGCCTGTACACGGGCATTATGGCCTCCCTCTTCCTGCTGGTTATACTCCTCCCGATACAACCCGACATCCCACTGGCCCTTGCCACCTTCAGGTCCCATGAGATGATTACATCAAGGTCCCTTTCCAGCTTGTTAACCTCCAGGGCATGCCCCCCATCCGGTATTCCGCTCACTGGTTTTTCTTGCCTAAGTGCATGATCCTGCACTTTTTCATATTGAAGGACAATTGCCACTCCTTGGACCATTCCACCAGTTTTTGCAGATCCTTGCGCATACTCTCAGCCCCCTCAGGTGTATCCACTCTATTGCAGACCCTCATGTTGTCCGCGAATAAACATACTCTCCCCTCTAGCCCCTCCACTATGTCCCCTATAAATATATTAAAAAGGAGTGGCCCTAGCACTGACCCCTGAGGTACCCCACTGGTGACCATATCCTCCTTTGAAGGTACCCCATTAACAATTACCCTCTGCCTTTTGCCTCCCAGCCAGTTATACAGCCACCTAACCTCTACCGGCCCCAGCTCAAGACATCTCATCTTGTGCAGTAGTCTCCTGTGTGGCCCAGAATCAAATGCCTTCTTGAAGCTGAGGTATGCAACATTTACAGCCCCCCCCCCAATCCAGTGCCCTGGTGACCCAGTCAAAGAACTCAATCAAGGTCATTTGACATGACCTTTCCTCGGTGAACCTGTGTTGCCACCGGTCCTGTAGGCCATTGGCTTCTAGGTAGCTAGTGATTCTCTTCTTTAGCAGTTTCTCCATGAGCTTGCCCACCACCGATGTTAAGCTCACCAGTCTGTAATTGTCTGCCTCCTCCTTGCCCCCCCCTTATGAAGGGGACCACATCTGCCCTTCTTCAGTCATCAGGGACCTCCCCTGATTCCAATGATTTGTTGAAGAGGCTGGTCAGAGGTACTGCTAGTACTTTACTAAGTGTCCTCAGTACCCTGGGGGTATACCGCTTCTGGCCCCATCACCTTATCCACCTTCAACCCCTCTAGCTCCCTCAGGACCTCCTCCATTTGGAATGGACTGGAGTCAAATCCCCCCACCAGCACCTTGTTTTCCTTGATTTTCCCTAACCTCCCCATCCTTCTCTACCATGAACACTGAGCAGAAATAGCTGTTAAGTATTTCCGCCTTCCCACGGTCATCTTCCACCAATCCCCTTCTTCATTTTTCAGCCTGACTATCCCCTCCTTTGACTTTCTCCTCTCACTCACGTACTGGAAGAAGGTTTTATCCCCTTCCTTGACTGTGTTGGCTATTCTCTCTTCTGTTCTTGCCTTCACTCTCCTGACCTCCAAACCTGCTTTCTTCTGCTTCTCCTGGTATATAGCCCTATCTGCCTCCCTCTGTGTCATTTTATACCTCCTGAATGCCCTTCTCTTTGCTTTGCCCTGACCTTCTCCACCACTTCTCTATTAAACCAAAGTGACTTCCTCTTCTTCCTGTTTTTATTTACCCTCCTGATGCAGAGGCTAGTGGCCTCCACTAGTGCCCCTTTTATTGTACCCCACATTTCCTCCACCCCCTAAGTCCTCCCCGCCCCTGCCAATGCTTGTTGAATGCATTCCCCCATTTTCTTGAAGTCTACATGCCTGAAATCTAGCACCTTCACTCTGGGCCGATGAACATCAGCAGTCGTTTTTACCATGAACCAAATGGTGCTGTGGTCACATGCCAAGGTTCTCCTCTACGGATACCTATCCCACCCGTTCCCCATTTGTATGAATCAAGTCTAGGATCACCCTCTCCCTGGTTGGTTCCTTTACCAGCTGCTTCATGAGAGCTTCCTGTAAGGAGTCCATGATTTCCCTGCTACTGGCGGATGCTGCTGATGGGGTGCCTCACTCCACATCTGGCAAGTTGAAGTCCCCCATCAGCAGTGCCTCGTCTCTGTTTGCCATCCTCTGGATCTCCTCCATCATTGCCTTATCTACCTCACACTGCTGCGCTGGCAGACTATATATCACCCTGGTATGTATGACTTCTCCCTTCCCTGTGTCCAGTGATACCCATAACGCCTTTTGTAGCAGATGGTAGTGCATGCTGTTTTGATGAGCGCTACCTCTGTTTTCATTATTATGCTTGCACAGTTATTTACTGGGCTATTCTGTTCCATGGCATACTGACCCCATGCCCTGGGTGGCATGCAGTGTCCGCTGGACTGCTCTCCTCTCATGGGGGGGCCCAGCTCCACTGTGTGACTGTCACCAGGTGGACGCCGGGTGGTAGGATGGGTCTGGAAGCAGCATGAAGGGAGGGAGCCGAAGGACTTCTGCAGTGCTTGCATGCCTCCACATGCATGATCTGATGTGCATGCCCCAGCTAAGGGGAAGGAAGAAGAAAAACAGGAAAAAATGAAGGACAGGCTATGTGAAGCCCTGTCCGCCACTCCATGGCTTACTCCACTGCTCCAATACAGGGAAAAACCTGGATATGCAATCGGGGGCAGAACAGCCATCCCTACCTTGACTCTACTGCAGGGGGGATCCACGAGGGATAAAGACCCCCAACCAGAGGAAGGTAGACAATGGTTGCAGAAACACTGGGACAGAGCTGAAGAGCCACCTGTTCTGCCATAGAAGGATAAAAGCCTTTATGGAAAAAAAAAAAGAGCAAAATCAGTGGGGGTATTTTATCCAGTGCATAAATGCTTTTTTCCGATATTGTACTCAGCCACTGCAAAGCCAGCAAAAACTGTTTTAAAGTGCCCATTTCTGGTTTGGAGCTACTGTCGCATCCCAGGACAAAGGCTGTCTGGGAATGCTGGCCCAAAACCCTTTTGTAAAAGGGCCGGCACACAGCTTATCTGGTGCCTTTGGTTCAGCTCACCTATTAACAAACTGTCAATCTGATGGCAGATTTGCTATATCCTTCTAAAAAGATATGACTACAATGACATCATTTTTATGTTTGCTTGCACGCATGTGCAAGAAACATAGTGCCATCATCCGAGATTTCGGAGGTGTGTCACTCCTTCTTCCAATTCAGTCAGTGTGTTGGCAGGCGCGGCCCCTGTCTGCCAATGCATGCTGGAGCTGTCTATGACAAGCTCCAAAATGCAGTGGCGTACAGTTGAAAGGGGGAGCTATGCTTCAGTGAGTAGCAATAAGATATCGCCTGCTCATGCGCAGCTCCCCCTACACACACACATACACATACACACACATTTACACACACACACACACACACACACAGGCACGCATACTGCGTGCTCCCCCCCCACGCACACACTCTATAGCCGACGGGGGTGCCCAATCCCCGTCGGCTGTGCTGCGCTCCTCCCCAAAGCCTTCCAAATGCCACGCTGGATGCCCACCCAGCATGGCAACTTGATGGTATAATAGCGGGGTGCCCAATCCCCGTTGGCTACTGTCTCTCCCAGTACAAGGTGCCATGCTGAGGCCACCCCAGTGTGCAAGCCGACTCGCCATAGCGGCGAGGGTGCCCAATCCCGTTGGCTCCACGCCCCAGCCGTCCTTCTGCCACGCTGGAGCCCACCGTAGCATGGCAAACTTCGCGTCGTCTTTTTTTTAACCTGTAAAGAAAAAATGGTCCCGCCATTCTTCCTGCCCCCTCCACAACCCGCACCCACCCACTGCACACCCTGCCTCCCCACACCCCCACCCCCCTACTTAGCTCCAGAGCTCGGGCGACGATCTTGGTGGACGGGAACATGTCTGCATTCTTCAAAGCCGACCGCGAACTGAGGAAATGCCGGTAAGCTGTATAATGGGCTAGATAGGGTTTTTTCAACTTTGTTGCATATCTCAGGCATTTTTTGGAATTTTGGCACCAAATTTTCAACATGGGGTTTTTGGGACCCCTTCGCATGAATGCTGTCACTGTCATGGCGTTATTCGGACCCGAAGGGTGATTTCGCAGTCACTGCGAAATCACCTTTCAGGACCGATTAATGAAATGACACTGCCAGTGTTCATAAGGTGGGCTCTTAAGAAGCCTATTTTGAAAATTTGGTGGAAAAATTAACATTTATTTAGCGTCGTTGTGCAGTTCCTATACTTGCGCTCGTAAGTTCGCAATTTTCAATATTTTCACTCCAGATTTTCAACATTGCCATTTTACCACACCTTCTTATAGTAGTACAGCTGTCATTTTTCACATCTCACCCAAAATGTGTTTCCGCCCATGTAGCGCACAATGGCGCAGTCAGTGTGTGAAACCAATGTATGGGACAAATTAAGAAAACCACAGTGACACTGTTCATGAGCAGAGGTCTTAAGATTGCTATTTTAAAAATTTGGTGAAAAAATTCCTAAAAATGACTGTTTTTCGAACGTGCGTTGCGCAGTTCCTACACAAGCTCATAAGTTCGCAAATTTTCAATATTTTCACTCCAGATTTCCACATTGCCATTTTACCACACTTTCTTATGAGTAGTACAGCTGTCATTTTTCACATCTCACCCAAAACGTGTTTCCGCCCATATAGCGCACAATTGCGCAGCTGGTGTGCGAAATCAATGTACGGGACAAATTAAGAAAATCACAGTGACACTGTTCATGAGCAGAGGTCTTAGAATGGCTATGTTGAAAATTTGGTGAAAAAATTCCAAAAAATGACTGTTTTATGGCGTCGTTGTACAGTTCCTCCTTGCGCTCGTAAGTTCGCGAATTTTCAATATTTTCACTCCAGATTTTCAACATTGCCATTTTACCACACCTTCTTATGAGTACTACAGCTGTCATTTTCACATCTTGCCCAAAATGTGTTTCTGCCCATGTAGTGCACAATGGTGCTGTTGGTGTCTGCGAAAGCAATGTTTGGGACAGATTAAGAAAATCACAGTTACACTGTTCATGAGCAGAGGTCTTAAAATGGCTATGTTGAAAATTTGGTGACAAAAGTCCATAAAATGACTGTGTTACGCGTGAGCATTGCACAGCTTCCATGCACCCTCGTAAGTTCATGACTTTGTAATATTTTAAGTCCAGATTTTCTCCAGTGGCATTTTTCCACACTTCCTTATTTACAGTACAGCTGGTTTTTTTCACAACATGGCCGAAGTGTGTTTTCACATTTTCAGCGCAGAGATGCGTGGTCGCTGTGGGAAATCATTGTTCGGGACAGATAAAGAAAATCACAGTGACACTGTTCATGATCGGAGGCACCAAAATGCCTGAGTTGACAATCTCCTGTAAAAAAAATCCCCAGCCTAATTATATTACGGGTGTGCGTTGCACAGTTTCTATGTACACTCGTGAATTCACCATTTTTTAAAATATTTTTACTGCAGATTTGCAACATTCCCATTTTTTACACCTCCCCATGAACAGTACAGCTGTCATTTTTTACATCCTGTTCGGAATGTTTTTACACCTGTGGTGCTAAATGCCGTAGTCGCTGTGCATAAGCAGCTTTCGGCTAACAAACTGATATTCCCCCTGTTCATGAGGTGGGGTCACAAAACAAACATGTTGAACATTTGGAGTGAAAATACCAATGAATGCCTGAGGTATTCGGGTTTCCAACCATAATGCCCAACCCTGTAGAGAATGACAGGCATCAGGGGTGTGACTTGGGATTCTTGCCTGTGATGCTCATACCATTCCACACCCTGCAGCCAGTGAGAGGCATCGAGGTATGCCTTGGACTCTTGACCCCAAAGTTCACCCCATTCTCCTATATCGCACCCATCTCACCGTATTTCCTAATGGAATGGAGTGCGTATAGAGCCAAAGACCCCAAGGAACACTGTGACACTTGTCAGTGTCTGCAGGGTGGGGTGTGTGGTGAAAGCGTGGCCGTTATGTGACGACCCAAAAGCACATCCCAATGCCTGTCACTCTCTACAGGGTGGTGGTGGGGTTGGCTTCAGTTCAGTACTTCACTGCCATTCCTATCACGCAGCTCTGTAACTTCTACACTACCACTGCCAATGCCAGCAAGCAAACATTCGGCATTGACAAATGCTTGTTTTTAATTCTGTTCATCTCCCCATATGATCAGGTCCTACTCTGCCAGTTACAGTTCCCATCCTGTGAGCTGCACCATACCAATGCCCCCAGGACCCCAAGGCACTGAGGCACCTCCCTCCTACTACAGTGGCATACTCCCTCCATCCCTCGGATGACCCTCACCCCAGGCAGAGTACCTTTCAGTTGACTGCTGTGAAATCCAGTTGCCAGCTATGCTGGCACTCAAGGTCATGCCCCAAGATGACTAGTGGAAGCCCAGAGTCTCACTGTTTTCAGTTTGCAGTGGACACAGATCCCCCCACCACCACCACCACATGCAGAGAAAGGTAGTATTTCAGATCTCCGTGGCCACTCTGATGACCTCTGTGCCTGGATACAGACAGAAACAGTTTCCAATATGCCATTCTGGGAAAATATTTGATTTGTGTTGAACTGATAGCTATAACAGTAAGAAAAAGCATATCTGACTCCCTGCTGAGCAGATCAAGAGTCTTGAGCAACATTCAGGGGTCCTGGGGCCCTTACTATGGGGTTAATGAAATCTCTGAAGGCAACAATTTTAGAACACACAGGGGTAATTCACAGATGTGAAGGCTAGCATACTGCCTTATACTACTAAGTGTTATTTTTAGATTTTTTTTCACATTTCTTTTTACAGATATAATGTGCCCTGAAGCACATAGCTATGCTATTTTCTCCTCTGTTTTCACTGCTGGTTATCTTATTTCCAGGGAGACGCTGTGCAGCGCAGGTTCAGACCTGACACGGCAATACTGTAGTGGGTACATTGATTTTCTGTCCTCTTCCACACAGTCAGCTGCAGATGCCGAGTAAGGCATGGTTGCCATGGAAACACCACTGATTTATCAATGAAGCCAATCAGACCAATGCCAACTCCTGAATGGAAATAATTTTGCTTCCTCCGGAATGCTGCAAGAAGGACTCAGGGAGTCTGGGTGACACAGAGCTGAGCGATGCAGGGATGTCGTGCCATTGTTCTGGGCTCCCCAGCTCTGGGTTGAGAGCTCCCTATTTTTTAATTTTTTATTTTCTATTTATGTTCCCTTCATGTCTGACTCACTTTGCCATTGGAGCCCCACAGCAACCACCCAGCTTTGTCATACTTGCTTGTGACTACACCTTCAACCAAGGAGGCATCCAGCAGACTGTACAGGGCATGAGTCTGCTGGGCTTTCCTCATCCTGCTGAGTCAAGGTATGTTTCCAGTTTCTGTTTCCCCACTGCGCTGGGACCTCACCTTTACATGATGAATAGAGCTCAGCCATACAAGGGAAGCATGATTTTGCAATAAATGTCACTAGATATACCCCCTACCCTATTCAGTATCTCCAGCTGCACCTCCACCTGTGGACATCCAGGTGGCAGTGTTTAGGGAAGCTCACACTCCTCTCTTCCCAGAGAACATCCTCTGGGATTCTCTCTCCACCTTCCTCCAGCTGGTCCCAACGTCCCTGGCTGGTTCCTGAACCCAGGTTGCAAATGGTAACCCTACTGCTGTGCCAACAGAAAGCTAGGGGTCTCCCTTTTGATTAATAATTGAAATAAGTAATTTCCCAACTCTCTGGGGTGCTTGAAATATGGAGCTTGTATACAGCAAGGTGAAAAGCACAAAAAAAAAATCTCCATCTGGGGCTGGCCCAGTGATGCAGAGGGTTGAGGCACTGGGCACCTTACCTCACGCTACGCCGGTGACCCTGGTTTGGGAATGACCTTGGGTTGTCAGGGTGCCAGCATGGGGAGGGAGGGTGGAGCAGGATTGAGCATGCCGCCAGGCAGCTCTCCTCTCCTGAGGGTGGGTTGGCGCTCCCCCGTAGTTCTGGTCCCACCAGGTGGAGGTCTGGTGGGTAGCATAGGTGGCCAGGGGGTGGCAAAGAATTGTGAGGTGGAAGGGGCTGAGCTGTCACCTCAGGGTGTGAAGCGTACCTCCACATGCTCGCATGGTCATGTGCCGGGGCCTTGGGGGGGTTAGGGGAGCACATCTGTAAAAATGCTAGGTGTGCCCATCGCCAGTTGGCAGGAGAAGGCAATGGGGACCAAAAAGCTAAATTAAAAAAAAAATCCTCTCCATCTTTGTTGATCAGGTGAACACTAGACCAAAATGTTTAGCAGTCAAAGTTCCTGGATGGTAGTCATTTCATGGGACTGTACAGAATGGGCACCCTAAATCTCGTAACCATATTTAAGTAAAGGTTTTTTGGACCAATTCCACCCCGACCCCTGACTCCACCCCCGCGTCTCCCTTTTCTCAGCACAACAATCCAGGTTGCAGCTGCTGCACTCTTCCTCCAGTTCAGAAAACAGGCAACCTTTGCATACCATTCTTTCATGGCATTGTTCTATCCTAATGTTGTATTCTCTTACAATAACTGTATTCTGTAAGTCTAATGCTGTATATACTGTACTACTATGCTGTATTCTGTAACTCTGATGCTGTATATACTGTCACTATTTTATTAAATGGGTAGGCTAAATGCAACAATATGATTGGCTCGTTACCCATGCATGAAATATGTTCCATGCATGGGTAAAAAAAGGGTCTGGCAGTAAAAGGACCAATATCCATAAGCCGTGGAACGTTGGCATTTTTACTGTCTGCCATCTTTATATTTGTCAAGCAGGACAAAAAGCTACCATACCTGGATTATTGTAACAAAAAGTGAGACATAGTGTGAAAAAAGAAAGCAATCAATAAGCCGGTTAAATGTTCCTTATGCAAATACTGCCTTTTTTTTTTATACACTCCATAACGCAGCTCATCAAACGCTCGCCAACTGATTGGGGAAACTCTGGTGCCTTTCACTCATGCTTCACAGGTTAAAATGAACATCCCCGATAACAGTTTAAAAAAAAATCTGCTGACTTTTAGATTTGTCCCATGGTTTCGTCAACCGATCAGGTAACCTCTGTTGCAACTCGCTGTCCCGCTTCACAGGCTGTTTGACAGTCCCGGATGACGATTTAAAAAACAATCTACTGACTTGTCCTGTGGTCTTATTCATTACAGTCCCGTTGCCACTTCCAAAGTATGCCTCTGCTGGTAAAGGAGTGGAGGGTTGGGTGGGCAGCAGGAGGGACAGACACGAATAGAGCAATGCTGATAAGTTAAAGAAAAAAAAAAACTTTCCACGAGCTGCCCATCTGCTGCATCTGTTCCTCATTTTACCTGTACAGTGCAGATAATTGAAGAGCGGCATGTAGTCACGATGGAGGAACTGGGGGAAAAACAGGACGCTTGATCAAGTGAATCAGGCAAAGAAATTAAGGTAGAAAATAAAAAAAAAAAGATAAAATTGCTTAGTAAATAACAGACCCACTAGTAAAAACAAATAAATAATAAAGTGTGTGTGTGTGTGGGGGGGGTGAACTTTTCCAGAAGTATGGATGCCACAGGACAGAAATGCCTAGTGGCAAAATACAAAACATCATCAGGTAGCAGGCGGAAGGACTATTTTATCTCAAATTATCACAAAGATTTCTGTTTTTAGATATTTAAATATAGTTTTTAGGGTGAGAAAATATTTTTAAAATGTAGCCCATTTATAAAGCGCTAATAAGACACTCCAGGTATGTGCATGGAACATATTTTACCATGCGGCCAGGAAGCTGAGGCACTTTCGGCCGAGGCCTGCGTGCCTTATTACGCCCTGGCCATGTTCAAACCATATTCCATACTCATGTCTTATTGCTTACATGCTTCTGCCCCCTTCTCCCCTCCCACAGGATGCAGCTGGAAACAAGCAATACTGCTCAGTATGCCTTCCTGGTGAAACATTTGCATACATACATAAATAAATACCAGCTGCTTTCATAACTAATGCCAGTGTCACTCAATATATGGTGAGCAGGTGGTTTGTAAACAATGGGTGTCCTGCACCCTCTCCTGGAGTTAGACCCCTCACCTCCGTTACCGCTCTGCCCTTCAACTGGCTTTTGATTGGAATTGTAGTACTTGTATATGAACCCTTGTCTACCATATGGCACTTGTCCAGCCCCTTGGTGATTGTTAAGTGGCTGCTGGCCACCATGCCACCCTACAGTGGGGGAATGTGCTATCCTGTGATTATCTGCACCAGGCTAGGTGCAATCAAGCAGACACAGGTCAGGCTTCCTCACACTAAGGGGGAAGAGCTAACAGTATGGGAGACTGCTTCTAATAGAAGAAACCAGAAGAACACAGAGAAATACTCTTAAGCTCTGTGTGTGTGTTGGGGGGGGGGGCTGGAGCAGACATGAGGGACCCAGAGTCCCTTCTTTGTTTTCCATAGAACTTTTTCTCCCTTGGCCACATCGACAGGGATATACCCTGTTCAGGTCTGATGCTCCCCTGTCCAGCTGCCACCAGATAGCTCCAATGACTTCCCCCTGCATGGGTAGGGGCTCTGAGGGAAGAACTGCCCCAAAGCAGTCTAGTAGGTGGAAAGGATCCAGTGTCAGTGGCACTAAGACCAGGATAGCCAGAAACTCTGACCATCATACAGGTAGTATCATGGGATCTCCCCCCCCCCCAGTTTTCTCCCTTGTCCTTCCTCCTCCCCTGGCATGGGCAGAGCCTACTGAGGGCCTTGGATGCATGTAGTAACAGCCTGTGGAAGGATCAAGCTCTGTTGGCCCACTGCAAGAGTCACTGTGGCACCAGGTACCCATCGCCATCCCGATAGATTGCTGCGCTGCACAGTGGCAGCTGTTATGATTTTGGCCTACTTCCCAACACGGTGTCCCGAGCTTGATTCTGATCTTGGATCACCTGTACCGCTGAACCAATGAGGAGGCCCCAGGTTCCTTCTCACTTTAAATTACCATATGACTATGCTATGTTACTATGTAGCTATGTTATGTTACTATGTAACTGTGTTGCGTTACTATGTAACCATATTATGTTACTATGCAAATACATCATGTTATTATGTTACTGTGTAACCATGTTATGTTAATATTTTTATTTTTTACTTTATTCTTTGTTAACTGGGTAAGGACACTGGACCAATGGTCCCTTTTCAGGCCCAACCCGAAGAAACAACAGAGCAACAACAACATTACAACAAACAATAAATAAGTACAAAACTTTTTTACAAACAACAGTTACAAATAGATTTTTGCCAGAAATAATTCTTTAACCTTAGTTTAAATTGGGGGACTGACGTAGCTTGTCTAACATTAAGTGGAACAGCATTCCAATACATAGGGGCAGCAATTGAGAATGCTGTAGAACTAACCTATAATCTATACTGCGGAACTACATATTGTGGGCCATGTGCTGATCTTAATCCAGACAAAAGTTCTCTTCTCACAACCAAGTTGTTAAGGGGAAAAGGTGAGGTACAATGTAAGCATTTAAATGTAAGACATTCCACTGACTCTGTCCTACAGCTGGGGGACAACCACCCCAGCCGAGAATAGAGATTGCAGTGATGCATTTGAAAAGGGACTCCAAGGGTAAATCGACAGATGTTATTGTATGCAACAGATAAAACTTTCAATTCCTTTATCCCGATATTGTAGTAAATACAGGAAGCATACTCAAAATGTGGAAGTAATGATCCAACAGCGATTGCAGACCTAGTCTCCAAAGGGAAATAAGATCTAAATCTATAGAGTAAACTCAATCTTTGATTTATCTTCCTAACAATTAACTGAACCTGAGGGGAGTAGGTTAAACAGGGATCCCAAACTACTCCAAGATATTTAAATTGAACAACTTGTTCAAGCAGGGTACCTTGAGAATCATGAACATCCAACTTTGGATTATCAACAAGCATGGAAGGCATTCCAATAACATAGTCTTAGTTTTGGAGGAATTCAACACCATTGAATTAAGGGTCAACCAGGAGCAAACTTCTCCCAAATCAGTGGCCAGGATAGAGGAAATTTCAACCACAGACTTAGACTGTACAAAGATTATCAAATCAACTGCATACATTAACAAGTCACTTAATTTACAAACTTGGGGCAATTGATTTACAAAAATGGAGAACAACAGTGGGCCCAATATGGACCCCTGAGGTATCCCACAACAAACTGGGAGTACATTCGAGACAGCCCTGGCCCACCTGAACATATTGATGTCTATTCCTTAAATAATCTCCAACCCATGAGGTCACAGCCACAGAAATCCCGAGATCACACAACTTTAAACAAATGACATTATGATCAATCAGATCAAATGCCTTGGTTAGGTCCTCGAACACCACCCCTGTCATGCACCTTTTATCAAAACCATGCAGGACGATGTAACTATGTAATGATGTTATGTCACTATATTACTATGTAACTATGTAACTTATGTTATGTTCCTATTTAACTGTGTAACTACTGAATGTTATGTTACTGTGTAACTGATGCTAGTATGTTACTATGTTACTACTCTGGTGGGCACACACCTCATATCACCACCAAATGGACTAAGAGTTTGATTATGTTCACTCAGACCTAATGGTCATCTGACTTGCAAGGAAAGGCAGGCACGACTTCAGATGCAATCAGAAGATTTTATTGAAGGGTGGGGAGCGCATGTGTCATGTCACAACACAAAGAAACTGAGCCACTGGAGGACTATATAGGAGACTATACTCTAAGACAATCTCAAGAATTCTAAAACTCTAAATTACTGCTATATTTTAAGACAATTGCAACAATTCTAAAACTTTGCAACCAATTTCAAGAATGTGAAAACTTTACAACCCTGGCCAGGCATAAGTCATTATATTAGGTTAACCTTTGAAGAGGATAAGGGATGGTCCTCATCAAAGTGGGACAGTTTAGAAGTATGACTCAAGAAACAATATCTAATATTTATTTTTTAAATCCAAAGGGGTTTGATAACAGTAATCTCAATATACAGCAAAGCTGTGGGACACACCATTATGAAATGAGGGAGGTAGTCCATAGGGGTATTAAAATCCCTAAAATTAACACACGGTATGGAAGCATCACTTTCCAGTATCATGTGGCCAGAATTTGGAATGAATTAGCACCAACAATAAGGAATCTGACAAAAGTATCAACCTTTAAATCCCAATTGAACACGAGTATAACACAAGAATGTACTTGCTATTAAGTATGCTGCTTTATTTTGTATCTCACTGTCTGTATAATTATTAAGTTAGTGTTAAATGCTCATGCAATATATGTATATTAAAACCACCCTCAGGGAACACCTCCATTCATTGAGCACCTGCAACTGCTACTAGCCCACCCCCTGGTGCTCCCTCCAACCATGGAATGTATGACTTCTCCAGGCTTGCCTCTTTTCCCCCTTAGTTGTCCCTCCCCCTTTCACTCCCCTTATGGCATGAAGCTGGGCCTTTAACCTAAATCCTTGACTGCTTTCTCTTTTTTTTTGTCAGTTCTTTTTATCCTCCTAGTGACAGATCGACGTCATTGTCCTCTGAGCCTACTGAGCTCAGGGTCTTTCAGGGGCTTCTAGCGCCATGCGCACCCCAGCAGATCCCCGGGATTGGTGCAGGGGCATCATCCATGCTGGCCTCCACTGTTTTCTCCATTTCCTCCCGTGAACTACCCCAGAACCCCCAGAAGTGGAGGCACACATGTGCACTGCAGCTCCAGACTGGGTCCCCTCAACCCTCCCCATCGACCTATGTCTAAGCTCTCTTGTGGTACTGTCCCTCTGGCCTCCACCAGAGGGTGACCAAGCTCAGAGAGAGTTGGATACATCCTCCCACACATGGAGCGCTGCCTGCCGGCAGCTTCTCATATCCTCTCCCCCCCTTTGCTGGCCTCCGACAACCCTGGCTCATTCCCGAACCTGGGTGCCAGCGTGGTGCAAGGTGTGACATCCAGCGCCTCAACCCTCAGCGCCACTGGGCCAGCCCCTGACTGCTCTTGAGCTACAGCAAAGGATCTCCATCCTGCTAACCCTCTGATCACTGCACTCCTACTGTTTTCCTTCCCCCAACTTCTCAATACCTGTATTTTACTTACTACTTGCTAATGTATATTTGTTGTATATACGTGTAATTACTGTTCCATCACTGCCTCTGTATTGTGTCTCTGAACACTATTTTGTACTGCTTGTAATGTGACATGGAGCCTTTGTAAATGAGTCTCTGACTCAAAGGTTTGTAATTCCAATACCTCTAATAAATGTTCTTATATGAACGTATTGAATGTTGGTCTTTTAGTATGTTTTATATGTATACAGGGCAACTTTATAAATAGGACCTTTGGACCTGAAGTTTCATCCTGTATAAAAATAAAGTTTTAACTAACTAACTGATGACCTGCAGATGAAGTTCAACAAACCATGGGGTGCACACAAGATGGAAATTTCTAGGGGTAAGTAAGAAGGAACTGAAGATATGTGCCTCCAGGAGGGGCCGGAAGAACTTTACTCTAAGAAGTGGGGACCACCAGAGGATGCACCTCAGCTCCTGGTGTGGACATTTAACTGCCTGGGAAAAGCTGTGTCAGACAGCCAGGCTGAAGGCACTTCAAGAATTTTGTATTGGTATCTGGGTCATGCCAGACAACTAAGCAATACTGAACAACTGTAGTCTTTCACAAGACCATCTGGTCATTGGTGAGGAGGTCGTGACAGACCACCAAACAGGGTCGCACTGAACACACAAAATTTGTAATCCAGGTATCATGAGCTTTCATCGCTCCTGGATCTGCTCACTTTCGTTGTTGCTGCAACAAGAAAATTCCCACCCCACTGCGTGTTGCTGCCCTTAACTACTGAGCTGGTGCAGCTCCTACACTTCCTTAACAGGGCAGGGACACAGACTGCCTGAGTAGCTGGAAGGACCTGTCCTGACTAAACCCCAGCTCTAGCTTTTTTATGAATAAATGTGTTTACTTGAAATTTTACAAAATCACATTACAGCAGTGTCATTTTATGCTTACTATTTTCATAAAAAAAATCATGAAATTCTCTAACGAGGGTAATTCTATAAACTCTAATAACCAATAAAACTAATGTCTATAATATTGTAAGAAATAAATTATAGTTTGAGTTATAGTTAAATTTCTAACCAATGAATTCAGTATGACAACCATCTAAACTTATGCTGTTATAATAAATATTTAAATAATTACATCGTCTAACTCTATGTATTGTACATCTTACTGATAATAATATTATTTTACTCTGCAACAGGTAGTGTATTCTGATTTTTTTATAAGGTGGGTCGACTGCCTCAAGTTGTACTCCACAAGGCATTGGGTGTCACCAGTCAATGGGCAAAAGCAGTCTCTTATTGGTGTGACACCTGGGCAGTCCATAAATAATTACAGAAGGCATCTGACTGCCGTGCAGCAGAAACATAGTTGCCAAGCTTGCAGTGATATAAAGGCAGGCACTGAAAGTAAAGCAATCCATTGGAAAAGGTACCGTACTGTTAGGTAGTCAATACGGCACCACACGTTATTTCAGGATGAACAAGATGCTTCACAGATTTAGGCAATTTGCTTTGCAACTAGAGCACAACACAGGTTTAGTAGTTCATTGTGCAAAAAGGGCACAACACAGGTTTAGTAGTTCATTGTGCAAAAAATTCACAACACAGGTTTAGTAGTTCATTGTGCAAAAAAGGCACAACACAGGTTTAGTAGTTCACTGTGCAAAAAAGGCACAACACAGGTTTAGTAGTTCATGGTGCAAAAAAGGCACAACACAGGTTTAGTAGTTCACTGTGCAAGTAAGGCACAACCAGATTTGGCAGTTCATTTTGCAAACAGAGCACTATGGGGTTAGCAGTCCATTTTGCAAACAGGGCACAACACAAATTTAACAGTTTGTTTTGCAAACAGCACAACACAGGTTTGGCAATTCATTTTGTGAACAGGGCTCAACACAGGTTTGGCAATTCATTTTGCAAATAAGGCACAACATAGATTTAGCAGTTCATTTTAAAAATAGGGCACAACACAGGTTTGGCAATTCGTGTTGCAAAAAAGACACAACGCAGGTTTGGCAGTATTAGATATAGTGCCCAGCCCCAAATGGACTGGCTATTATGGGGTTCTATTCATCCCACCCTATGGGCAGTGTCTTTGCTAAGGCCCTGCTGGGTTCAATTCCATGGCTGTGGAACTAGCCTTCACTGCCGCGGCCCTGTCTCACTGCTGCTGAGGGACCGGAGATGCTTTTGAAACTGAGGTGGGGAATACTCACCCACTTGAGTGGTCTCAACCACTTGGCTTAGTGCCACTCAGTGCAGTTAAGTTAAGGAGAAAGAAAACAAAACAAAAAGAGTTTTTGCATGGCTTAATGAACTGGGTCTGCCCTACCCACTGTTCCGCCCCTATACTGCCCCTTGGGCATTCCCTTCTAAGAGCTGAGGCTTCTGTTCTGTTCTGTTGCTCTGCCTCATGGGTGATCTTTCTGTCCTGGGGCCCTGCCCACTCTTGCATTGTCCAGCACTTTAACAAAACTGAAAGTTTTGGTAGTTAGCAACTGCTCAGCGGTGCTGCTGTTGACTCACCACCCTGATCCGAGTGAAGATGCTGACATTGAAGGGTCTGGTGACTGCTGGCGTAACTGTGGGCTGGAGGGAGGCTTGATGGGTGGTCCTGGTGGCAGGACCTGGCTGCTCCACCTGACAATGTTGATTTCACTACTGTGGCCTCATTCTGGCACAGCTCATTCTCTTTTTTCCCCTCTTCTCACCACCGTGGCCCTGTCTCACCATTGCCAAGAGACCAGAGAGTCTTTTTAAACATAATAAAAATAACAAATGGGGCCAAACAGAGCCCTCACCATGGCCGACTGACTGTGGCTACTGGACTCGCCAGATTGCTGCCAATTCTGTATCTCAGTGGGAACTGCTGACCTGGACTGCAGTCTTGTCCTGAGGACTGACTAGAGCAGACACACCAGCAGAGCTTGTGACAGGGTTGGGTAAGACCCTGTCCCATTTGTTATGCAGACAGAGTTACAAGCAAGGATCTAGTCTGTCCTCTCCTTTTCTGCCACTTATCTGTCTCTTGCCTGTCTAACTGTGCAATCAAATTTTTCTTGTGGTACCTCAGAAATGGCCACTCCAATGGTCCCACAATTTCTCCCATTATCTCCATTCCTTCACTTACTGTTTCTGTTCCTTCTTTCTCCTCTTGCTTTTCTGTGATTAAAAAATATGCAAATCTTTATGTGAAACTAGGATCCATTGGTTTGCAAATGTTTATACTTATATTGTCAAAATGACTGCAGAAAACTATTTGGGTTTCTTAAAAAGATAGTCTGTAATACAGGGAGTTGACCTTGAGATGTATTTTGACCTCTACACATTTGTTCACAGAATTATCAATAGGAGAGTAGCTCTGGGACAGAATGTTCTATTTTGTTGCACCTGTTAAGACTAGATGTGTTGTTCAGGCTGGCCTCAGAAAAGAAACTAACAAAGTTCTGGTACATTTTGTGAGAAACAGGAGCTGCAACTTACAACATTAGGATGCAGAGTTTAAACTGCCAGGAAAAGACATATTATAAAAAGAGAGCAATGTTTTGTTTAGAGAGAGAGAGACAGTCTCTCAGGTGTAGGACTTTGTTTGTGCTGCCTATATGAAGTGCTAGCCTGTACAATTTTGTTTTTCTTTATTTTATTAATAATAATAATAATAATAATGCTATTTTCAGATGTTATAACTTCTCCTGGTCTGCTTATTCTTCCTGACCTATGCCTCTATGACAGTTGGTGTCAGTAGTAGGATTTGAATTCACACCTTCAGTCAGAGACCAGAAAGTGAGAAAAAGGCCATGTCTTTGGCTGAGGACTATCAGATGGCCAGACAGACACTGCAGCACTGAAGTAACCACCAATGAATGGTAAGACCATCTTTTTCCCCAGTTTAGCTCCAGATCAGATGGAACTCGGATGTGGGTAACAAGTCTGCACTCAAAGACTTTATTTGTATAACCGTAATAAGCCAGGCCATATTGCAAGAAACTGCCAGAAAAATAAGGAGGGTAACACTGGAACAAATTTGGCCTTAGCAAATTGGGCAAGTGTGTAACAGATGTCAAGGTGGGAGATAAGATTGTGAAGGGACTTATAGCTTTGGGAAGCCAACAGACCCTGATGCAGGTTGAAGTTCTTGGAGAAGACTGTACAAAAGGACCAGATACTGGGGTCATCTGCATCCACTGGGACACTCGATACTATCCCACCACCAAATGACTCTGAACATTAATGGGGTGTCACACCAAATGAAAGTGAGGGTTAGTACCGAAGTTACCTGTGATTATTGGAAATGGCTTTCCAGGATTTGCTGAGTTAACCACAGGGGGAGTAAACCCTGCTGTTTCAGCAGCCGTGATGACAAGAGCACAGGCAAAGAAAATCTCAAATGTTGGAGATTCTTTTCCTTTTGGTGACTTCGATTTGAACTTGTTTGAGCCCAGCTCCATGATCCAGCAGTCCAGTGAAGAAAGAAGATGCTTGAAAATAACAGTGGCAACAAAAGACTGATGGACATAAGGAGTAATAATATGAAAATGCTGAAACTAAACTGATAACTGATTGTGATTTTGTTTCTGAGCAAACTAACAATGTTACTGTTCAGTGTCATTTTAAGCAGCTGGGGATGAAACAAACACAGGATGAACCAGTGTTTAAAAAATGTAATTGGCTACTGTACAGGGTTTGTGTTAATCCTCCGACACAGGAACAGCTAGAACAATTGGTCATACCAAAGAACTAAAGAAATTAGTTGTTACAGTTAGCACATGATAGTCCTATGACTGGTCACTAAAGGAGGGATCGCACCCTAGCCTGATTGCTGTACAGATTTTACTAGCCTGGGATTCATGAGGATGTGGCTACCTATTGCAGTTCTTGTGCTGAATGCAAGAAAGTAGCCCCAGTGACTAACAAAGACAACGTGCCCCTGATACTTGGTAATACTCGGTAGTTAAAGGTGGAAGTAGGCCTTGGCCCATCGAGACCACCTTCCCAGCAAAAGCAAAATAAATTTATCCTCCAATATCAAGTAAGTATCTATCCAAACTATTCTTAAACATTCCCGGGGAAGTTATGTCTTCTAGATAGTTGGGTAACAAAAATTTCAAAGTTTACATACTCTTATTGTAAAGAAATTACTTCTTTTATTGGTACCCCTACCCTTGATAAATGTGCCTTTTGAGAGAATTGCAATGGATGTGTTGGCCCCTTAGACAAAAGTAAAAAGATAATTGATTCATTTTGGTAGTATGCGACTATGCTACTTGATACCCAGAGGCAATTCCAATGCGTACTGTCATAGCCCCAGAAGTATCAGCAGAGCTTGCCAAAATTTTCAGCAGAGTGGGCATACCTAAAGAAATCATTGCTGATCAGAGTAGTAATTTTGGTGCTGCATTACTGAAGGAGCGGTACCGACTAATAGATATCACTGCCATAAGAACGTTCCCTCATCACCCTCAGACAGAAGGTCTTGCTGAGCATTTTAATTAAACTCTAAAACACATGTTAAAAAGCTTTGTGAAAGGTGAAGAGAAAAATTGGGACCAGCACTTTTCTTACCTGCTTTTAGCTTACAGAGAAGAGCCTCAAACATCAACAGGTTTCGCACTCTTTGAAATGCTGTATTGTACACAACCTAACAGGTCACTAGATGTAATAAAAGAAATATGGGAAGATGACCCTGTTTATAATTTACATCTTATATGTATGTGTGCACTAAGAAAGAAACTGGCAAAATATATTGAAATTGCCCACAGTAATCAGGAAGAGGCCCAAAAACAGCAGAAGGTGTATTATGACCATAGGGTAAAAGACAATGTTTTTGAGCCAGGTGAAACGATTTTCTTGTTACTGTTACCCAATACAGAAAACAAACTATCAATGAAGTGGCAAGGGCCTTATAAAGTGGTTAGACATACTGGTACAGTAAACTATGAAACTGAGGCCCCTGATAGGATTTATTTCCTATCAAGATATACCATGCTAACCTCCTGAAGAAATGAGATAAAAAAATACACCAAAGGTTGCTTTGTTAGTATCACCAGAACCTGCTAATGAAGAAAGGGGTGTAAGAATCTGCCTTGATTTTAGGAAACGTAATCAAGTGTCTGTTATTTGACAGTTATCCTATGCCCAGGATAGATGATTTGGTGGACAGACTGGGAAGTGTCAAGCACATTAGTACCCTCAATCTCACCAAGGGTTACTGGCAAATTTCCCTGGCTAAAGAATCCAAAGACAAAGCCACATTTTCTATTCCAGTTGGCTTTGATCAGTTCATTACCATGCTGTTCAGTTTACATGACATACCTGCTACATTCTAGCGGTGCATGAAGGTGGTTCTACCCCCTCACACTGGTTATTGTGCTACTCACCTGAATGATGTTGTAGTGTACTTTCCAGACTAGAAAAGCCACCTAGAACACCTACGAGCAGCTATCCAGTCTATCAAAAATGTAGATCTGACCATTAATCCTACCAAATGTGCATTAGGCATGCAGGAAACCCAGGCTTCAACCACCAGGTAAGCCTACCTTGGGTCTATGTCACTCTCCATGTTCTGTTGCTTCCCAGCTCAGGCAAAATCTCCCAACGGTTCTCTCTTCTCTCCTCTCAATGGCTCGGGGTTCCGACGCTCAAACCCTGGCCTTGAGTCACAGTGACTTCCAGCTTTTAAAAATGCCTACATGCTGAAAATGAAATGCATTCCCAGTGCAAGGCTGCTGTGTCCTTGTGCTGTCTGTCGGGTGAGGGTGAAGATTCTGTGAAGAGCAGGCAGTGAGGGAAAATGAAGAGAAAGAAACAAATGTTTAAACTCCTCTGGCTAGGGCTAGTAAAAGGAATTCTCAAGGGTTTCCACTATGTCACTAGCCCTCGCTACAGTTTTCAAGTGTTCCTCGGGCCCCACACTATACCTTGGGGTCCCTAACACATATGTCCACTCTGTTTTTTTTCTCTGTCTGCTTATACTGCATCCCGGGGCTGGGGTATCTCTGGCTACATTTCAAACTATTTCTGAGGGTCCACAGGGTCCTGGACGTGCTCCTGTAGGGCTCTAATTTTGGAGCACTACACTATGTAAATATGTAACAATGTTATGTTATTGTGTTGCTAACTTATGTTGATACAATGCAACTGTTACATTACTATGTAACCATGTTGTTACTATATTACTTTGTAACTACGTCATGTTATTGTATAACTGAGTATAATGTATGGTGGAATGTTGTTATATGCCGAAATCAATCTTTTATCACAGTTGTTATACTATCGATGTGACGTCACTTTGTTGTTAACTACATTAATGGTATGTCACGCCGATGATATAACAGCAGGATTGCTAACGCCGCGTGCGTGCTTTCTGGCGATCACGATGGCCTTACT
The DNA here is from genome assembly GCA_016271365.2 of Neoceratodus forsteri. NCBI lineage: Eukaryota > Metazoa > Chordata > Ceratodontiformes > Ceratodontidae > Neoceratodus > Neoceratodus forsteri. The sequence goes on from JADMNL010000031.1 coordinate 116,595,324, forward strand.
GAAATGGCCATGACAGTGTGAACTTGACTTAACACTTAAAAGACAGGTACCTGCTTCTTTTTTTTCACTACCCATGGGACCATACACTATAAAATATAATGTATGGCTCATATATCAGTAGCCAGCGTGACTTAAACCTCTCTAGCTTCACTCTTGAAATTTATATGGTCGCCATGGCAACCTCTTGATGGTTAACAAACTTGTTACCAATATATGACCACACATTATCCTCTATGTTACTATTTAACTATGTAACTATATTACGTTATTATGTAAATACAGGTTACTCACCTGTAACAGGAGTTCTAGGAGTGGTATATGCTGTTCATCCACACTGTCTGGCAGGTACCTTGCCGCTTTAAGATAGGCCGGAAAGTCTTCAAGCTGGCTCCTCCCACCCACCCAGGTGATGAAACTCTCAGCTCTGCCCCATGACGCCAGATCTAGCCCACTGGAAGCCAGGTTGTGCATCGAAACTGGGGCGGTCAGGTGGGTATGTGTGGATGAACAACATATACCACTCCTAGAACTCTTGTTACAGGTGAGTAACCTGTATTTCTAGGGGTGTGGATATGTTGTTCTATCCACACTGTCTGGCAGACTCCTAGCAGTTCTCCAGGAGGAGGGAGGCAAGGCGCACACCCCCTACTTAGGGAACAGGAACTGGAGGACTGAGGTTCCAAAACCAGCATCCTGGCATGACTCAAGGTCAATGTGGTAAAGAGAAATGAAGGTGTGTGCTGACTTCCAGGTAGCAGCCCTGCAGATTTCCTGGATAGGGACATCCCTAGAAGCAGCCACTGACGCAGTGGTATGAGGGGTGGAATGAGCCCCAAGTCCTACGGGAGGCTCCCTACCTGCCAACCTATAGCAGAGATCAATGCAGGAAGTGATCCACCTGCCAATCATCCAGTTGGCTGCAGGTCTGCCAGGTGCAGCTTCAGCGTAGGTGACAAACAGCTGGCAAACCTCTCCCCGAACTTCTGCTGTACACTCTTTGTAGTAAGCGAATGCTCTTCTCAGATCCAAAGTATGGAGCCTGTACTCTGTCTCCGAGGTGTGATTGGGGTAGAACACTGGCAGAGTCAACACCTGGTTCAGGTGAAACTCCGATACCACCTTCGGGAGAAATTTTGGGTGAGGGCGCAGGACAACCTTGTCCCTGTGGAAGACCAGGTAGGGAGCTTCAATGGAAAGTGTCTGGAGCTCCCCAGTCCTTCTGGCTGACATGATAGCCACCAAGAAGGCGGTCTTCCACAATAGGTGAGAGATGTCACACCTGTGCATCGGTTCGAATGGCTTGCCCATGAGCTTGGCCAATACCAGCAGTAAATCCCACAGAGGTGGTGGTTCATGCACCGGAGGGGATATGTGATCTAGGCCCTTGAAAAAGCACCAGACCACCTTCTCCTGAGCCACCGACTGCTTGCCGGCCCACGCCCGGTAAGCAGAGATGGCTGCCAAGTGCACCTTGAGGGTCGTCGACCGAAGCCCCTGCTGGGAAAGGGACCACAGTTAGTCCAGAATGCTAGCCAGCAGACAGGATGAGGGGTCTGACCCCTTGCCCTGACACCAAATGGAGAATCTCTTCCATTTGAAGGCACAGCATTTTCTGGTCGACTCCTTGTGGGATGCCTCAACGACATTGAGGACCTCATCGGCAAGACCCAAGGCCTGGAACTGTAACCGCTCAGGGACCAGGCCATCAGGTGCAGGGATTGAAGGTCTGGATTGAGTACCTTCCCCTTGTTGATGGAGAGCAGGTCTGGGTGGGCTAGAAGCTGCCCCAGGAGCCTGGAGCTGAGGCTGAGGAGATCTGGATACCAGAACTGGCGAGGCCAGTCTGGGGCTACCAGGATCACCTGTACCTTGTCCCTCCTGATCTTGAGGAGCACCTTGTGGATCAAGGGCAAAAGAGGGAAGGTGTAGAAGAAGCCCTGGGTCCATGGCCTGGAGAAGGCATCCCCCTGCAGTGAGCCCTGCTGAGTGGGGTAGGCATGGTACAGCCTCAGCTTGGCATTCTCCTTGGAGGTGAACAGGTCCACCTGAGGTATGCCCCAGTGGAAGAACAGGTCATGTACTATCTCTGGCAGGAGAGACCACTCGTGAGATGCATCACCTATCTGGCTGAGGCATCGGCCAGACTGTTCGAGGCTCCTGGCACATGAATGGCTAGATCATCTGCCTCCAGGCTGAGCATGAGAGACCAAATGTGAAGAGCTTCCTTGCACAGAGGCAAGGAGAGTGTGTTCCATCCTGTCTGTTGAGATAGTACATGGTTGTGATGTTGTCCGTCTGGACCTGGACCACTTGACCCTGAACAAACAGAGCGAAGGCGGTCAGGGCTAGCCAGACCGCTCAGAGCTCCAGCAGGTTGATGTGGCATCGGGATTCCTGAGGGGACCAGAGTCCTTGGGCTTTGTGCTCCCCCAGGTGGGCACTCCAACCCATCAGAGAGGTGTTGGTCATCAGGATGACCGTCTGCTTGGGTTGGATGAATGGGATTCCCTCCCGCAGATTAGCTGGGATGAGCCACCACTGCAGGCCATCCCACATCTCCTGGATCACAGAAACTGGCTGGTTTAGATGACCTGAGTGCTGAGACCACTGGTGGGCCAGCCCCTACTGCAGGGGGTGCATATGCCAGCAGGCCCAATGGACCACGCTGGTGCAAGCTGCCATGAGACCCAGAAGGGGCAGGAAGTCCTGGGCAGGATGCAGTTGCCCAACCAGAAATGATTGGACAAAGGAGGAAAGGACCTCGGCCCTGTCCGCCAGGAGCCGGGCTCTGGCTTGGAGAGAGTGTCGCTCCACCCTGGAGCCATTGATGAGGAGGCCAAGTTAAGAGCAAGCCTGGAGGGCTAGATCTATGGATCGCTCCACCTGCAACCTGGAGGGACCTGCTATCAGCCAGTCATCCAGGTAAGGGTAGCCACGGACCCCTCGGCACCGCAGGAATGCTGCCACTACTGCAATACATTTGGTGAAGACCCTGGGAGCTGATGAGAGGCTGAATGGCATGGCCCGGAACTTGTAAAGGGTTCCCTCTGCCTGAAAGCGGAGGAACCGCTGATGAGACGGATGGATTGGGACGTGAAAGAACACATCCTGGAGGTCCAGGGAGCAGAACCACATGCCCTGCTCCAGGGATGGTATTATTTGAAGTTTTCAGAGCCAGGGCCTGCAAAACATGGGAGCGCTAAGGAGGGAACCTGATTCTTCCAACTGGTAAGGAAGATCTGGCGTCATGAGGTGGAGCCGAGAGTTTCTTCACCCGGGTGGGTGGGAGGAGCCAGCTTGAAGACCTTCCGGACCATCTTAAAGCAGCACCTGCCAGACAGTGTGGATAGAACAACATATCCACACCCCTAGAACTTATGTTACTATGTAAGAATGTTATGTTGCTGTTACAATGTACTGTAACTATGTTATGTTACTATAACTATGTAACTTATGTTATGTTATCATGTTACTATGTAATGCGTGCATCCCAGGCCAGCAAATGGGTTTGGCTCTGAAATATTTTTTATGAGTTTCTCTTTGATGTGTGAGCATGTGACTAGCTAACTGCAGATAGCATGCATGTGTTGGGGGAGGAGAGGAGGGGCAATGGCTAGTTACTGATAAAAACTCTCTAAGGGCTGTCCAGATATATATGTGTGGTTCGATCCTGAACACAGGCTCCCTGAAGTCAGGTGACCAAGAGTCAGGTGCTGTTGCACACAGCACTTTCCCAGACTTGTGAGGTGGAAGAACTGAACGTTGCACAGCAGCAATTCTTTGTTACATTGGTCCATACACTAAGACCCCCAAGAGTGTGCTTGTGGAGCACACAGACATAGCATTCTGGGGTTGCTGGGAATCTGAAGATGGCATGTTGGGACGCAGACCCATCCAGACTGTACCAGCATCCTGCATCTCATGGAGGTGGAAGAAAAGGAAAAGAAAGAAAAGAAACAAAACGGAAGCCTCCTATGGACTGACTGCGACAACATAACCTCCCATGTCTGACCTCTAGGGTGATCTCCATTACATGACCTCTGGGGCCTGACCTACACTGTATGACTTCCAGGACCTGACTTCCATGCCATGACCTCTGGGGCCTTAACACCACTGCATAACCTCCATGATATGACCTCCAGGGCCCAACCTCCACAGCATGACTTTCAAGACCTGACCTTCAGAGGCAGACCTCTGCGGTAGGACTATCAGAGTCTGACCTCCATGTCCTAGTCTACAGCATTTGACTTACAGAGCCTGACCTCTGTGTGCCATCACGGGACTGGCTCAACCAGACCCAGGGTCTAGCTGCCTAGTTTTCGGGCCAGCTGGCCCCTTTGTGAGGGATAAACTACATAGTAAAAGTCAGTAGAGAAGCTTGTGGACTGGGGGCAGAAAGAAAGTGCCCAGTGCAATGCACAATTATAGTGAGGTCTCAGAAACTGGGACATTGAGGCTGACAGACTTTCTTCAGTGGGACTGAGGTGAATAGGTAGCTTCAATTAGCCTCTATATACTCCTGGAAGACAATACCTTCCCCCTGCCACCCCTACATCCAATGTCTGTCACCCTCCCCCTTCACAGTGCTCCAACAGCTCCACCCACAGAGCCTGTCACCCTCCCTGCAGTGTTCCCACAGCTCCACCAGCACAGAGCCTGTCACCCTCACCTCTCCACAGTGCTCCCACAGCTCCACCAGCACACAGCCTGTCACCCTCCTCCCTCCGCAGTGCTTCCACAGCTCCACCAGCACAGAGCCTGTCAAGTCACCCTCTCCCCTGCAGTGTTCCCACAGCTCCACCAGCACAGAGCCCGTCACCTCCCCTCCGCAGTGCTCCCACAGCCCACCAGCACAGAGCCTGTCACCCCCTCTGCAATGTTCCCACAGCTCCACCAGCACACAGCCTGTCACCTTCCCCCCTCCGCAGTGCTTCCACAGCTCCACCAGCACAGAGCCTGTCAAGTCACCCTCTCCCCCTGCAGTGTTCCCACAGCTCCACCAGCACAGAGCCTGTCACCCTCCCCCCTCCGCAGTGCTCCCACAGCTCCACCAGCACAGAGCCTGTCACCCCCCGCAGTGTTCCCACAGCTCCACCAGCACAGAGCCCATCACCCTCCCCCCTCCGCAGTGCTCCCACAGCTCCACCAGCACAGAGCCTGTCACCCCCTGCAGTATTCCCACAGCTCCACAAGCACAGAGTCTGTCACCCCCATCTGCAGTGTTCCCACAGCTCCACCAGCACACAGCCTGTCACCTTCCCCCCAGCACTGCTCCACCAGCACAGAGCCTGTCATCCTCCCCCTCCACAGTGTTCCCACAGCTCCACCAGCACTGAGCCTGTCACTCTCCCTCTCTGCAGTGCTCCCAGAGCTCCACCAGCACAAAGTCTGTCACCCTCCCCGCCTCCTCAATGTTTCCACAACTCCACCAGCACAGAGTCTGTCACTCTCCCCCCTGCAGTGTTCCCACCGCTCTACCAGCACAGATCTGATGGACAGGTTCACACAGCAAACCTGAGTCACTCACATGGGGGCAGAATGTATGCCGCTAGTGCCACTGATCTGGATAAGTCAAAACAATTTCACAATATTTTATTGATATCTTATTGGGGAAGGGCTACCCCTCCCTACTACTGGTCTATTTGTAGTACAAGTACTAGCTAGTTAATGGTGTTGATTTGTAGGTGGGGGTCTAAGGGTTAACACCTATGCCAGCTGAAAAAAATCCTATTATGAGAGTCTCGCAATTCTGGCGTCTTGTGCATATGGATAAACAATCATAGGTGCAACCACTGGGGGACGGGGATATAGGGAAAATGCCCCTGCACCTAACTTTTTACCCAAGCATGTCAGAAACCCAACATTCAAATTCTACATTTGCCCTCAACGCCCTCTTCAGCATTTTATATATGGCTGTACATCTGTCCTCCTTGCCTGGTTTGCACTCTGCAATGCTACTGCCCTATCCCACCATATCGCAGCAGCTTGCAGGACCCTGCACAATAAAACAACTATTTTCAGCCTTTTGGCCTTGCTTTTCAGACTGGTACCTGGACTGCTCACAGAGAGTCAGCTTTAACCCATGCATTGCTGCACCATAATCTGCATGTCTTTCCCCTCAAGTGCAAGGCCAGCTGAACTTCCATGCTGTTTCCCACATTACATGGGAAACCTCTTCAGCACCGATAGACAGAAGGCTGCTTCCTTGTAAGCAAAGTAACTGTGATAAAAAAGCATGAATGCAAACCTGTTTTTAAACCAGTCATTTAAAAGGAACAAATACATGCCCTAGTACAGAACCATGTAAAACATGTTGCGTGTAGACACCAGGAAGGTAGATGTCTCCTCTTGTAACATGTGACTATAGCTAATGTTCCCGAGAAACCTAACACAGTCAACTTCCCTGGAACTCTCCCAGGAACCGTTAACCACTGTGGCATGACTTAAGGATGGTTTACCATCAATTAACCTAAATGGGGGGGGGGGAATAGCCTTATGAAGTCCAAGGCACAGCCAACTGCCTTATGCTGCTAGGGTTAGAATGACAAATGCAATCTAACCGCTGGAGTGTCCCACCAGGGGGGAGGTCCTTACATACACTGAAGCCAACACCATCCCACTCTCTTGGTTGTATTTTGTCTGACAGCCTCTACTGTATGTACAATGAAATCCAGCCCCACCCTGCCCCCCCGGCTGTGTCCTTCCTCACTGCCTGTACTGTACATACATTCACCTTGCCAACCCAGGCTGTGTCTTTACTGCCTGTACTGTATACACATTCACCCTGACCCCATCAGTTTGACTCCTTACTCACTGCCTGTACTATACATACATTCACCCTGACCCCCTCCGGTAGTGTCCTTACCCTCTGCCTGTGCTGCACATACATTCACCCTCCTACCCCATGTGGTGTCCTTACTCACTGTCTGTACTATACATACATTCACACCCCTCCCCGGCTGTGTCCTTACTCACTGCCTGTACTGTACATACATTCACCCTCCCACCCAAGGTGGTGTCTTTACTCACTGCCTGTACTGTACATGCATTTATTCTGACCCCCTAAGGCTATGTCCTTACTCACTGCCTGTACTGTACATACATTCACCCAGCCCCCCAGGCTATGTCCTTACTGACTGCCTGTACTGCACATACATTCACTCTGACTGACTCAGGCCGTGTCCTTACTCACTGCCTGTACTATACATACATTCAGTCTGAACCCCCCCACAGGCTGTGTCCTTACTCACTGTCTGTACTGTACATGCATTCACTCTGCCCCCCCCGGCTATATCCTTACTCACTGTCTGTACTGTACATACATTCACCCTGCCCCCCCAGGCTGTGTCCTTACTGACTGCCTGTACTGCACATACATTCACCCTGACCCCCAGGCTGCATCCTTAATCACTGCCTGTACTGTACACACATTCATCCTGACCCCCTCAGGCTGTGTCCTTACGCACCACTTATACTGTACATACTGTACATTCACCCTGCCCCCAGGCTATGTCCTTACTGACTGTACTGTACATACATACATACATTCATCCTGACCCCTCAGGCTGTGTCCTACGTTACCTGTACTGTACATACATTCACCCTGCCCCGAAGCTGTGTTCTTACTCACCACTTATACTGTACATACATTCACTCTGGTACCCCTGGTGGAGTCCTTACTCACTGCCTGTACTGTACATACATTCACACTGACCCCCAGGCTGTGTTCTTACTCACTGCCTGTGCTGTACATACATTCACCCTGACCCCCAGGCTGTGTTCTTACTCACTGCCTGTGCTGTACATACATTCACCCCTGAGGCTGTGTTCTTACTACTGCCTGTACTGTACATACATTCACCCTACCCCCGCTGTGTTCTTACTCACCGCCACACTGTACGTACATTCACCCTAGCACTCCCTGGCAGTGTCCTCACGCAATGCCTTTACTGTACATACATTCACCCTGATCTCCTCCCCCAGTCTGTGTGTCCTTACTCACTGCCTGTACTGTCCATACATTTACCCTACCCCCCCGGCTGTGTTCTTACTCACCGCCTGACTGTCATCACATTCACCCTAGCACCCCTCGCAGTGTCCTTACGCAATGCCTTACTGTACATACATTCACCCTGATCTCCCCCCAGTCTGTGTGTCCTTACTCACTGCCTGTTCTGCATACATTTACCCCACCCCCGGCTGTGTTCTTACTCACCGCCACACTGTACTGCACATTCACCCTAGCACTCCCTGGCAGTGTCTCACGCCAATGCCTTTACTGTACATACATTCACCCTGATCTCCTCCCCCAGTCTGTGTCCTTACCACTGCCTGTTCTGTACATACAGTGATATCCAGGACCACCCTGCCCCCACCAGTGTCCTTATAGTGCATACTGTACATACATTGAAATAAAGCACCACTCTGCCTCTCTCCCTGCCCCCACTGTGTCCTTACTCACAGCTTGTACTGTACATACATTGACAGCACTAACTGTATCAAACTGAACGTTGAATGCCTCAGCCATGTGGAGCGGAGTGTTGCACATTAACACCACATGAGGGTGTGCTAGCATTTCATAAATTCCAAGCAGCTATAAAAGCTCTCTGTATCCCAGCAGTTGAGAAACAAATTTCTAAACACACACATACAAAGCTCGGAAAGCTTCGCCTCCCCTAGGTGGGGCCTGCCCTGCTGGCTGAGTCATGTCCTGACGCAGAGGCATGCCTGGATGTAACCACAGCGCGCGCCTGCACCAGCCCTCTGGCCAGTGCAGCTTGAGATCCGTTTTGGCTGGTTGCTCTGAAATGGCATGCAGACAAAGTGCCAGTGTTGCCATGGCGACAAGGTGAGGCAGAGTTACAAAGTTTGACCTTATTTGCAGTACTGCATCCAAACGCTCCAGCCACCCTGCCTAGAAACCAGCACTGGAAGCAAAATCTGTTTGTAAACAGAAGACAGAGCTCAATGGGGATTAAAGAGCCAGTGGCACCAAAAATAGCAGACTACAATTGTTTTTAATGTTTTAAAATAGCCCGTTGTTGCTTTTTATTTGTCAAGTATTTTTCTTGTTCCATTTGCTGATTTTTTTTTTTGCCATAAAACTTTTTAACTTTTTTTTTATATACAATTATATGTTAAAGTAGTCTATGTAAGCTATAACCCATGACAGGCCATGGGTATACTAGGCATTAATGCATGCCCCAGTTGCATTGTGAGGTACGAGGGTGCAGCCCCAGTGACCTCCAACCAACTGGGAAGTGCACTAATGCCCAGTATACCCATGGGCCTGGAGTGGGTTGTTGCACTTATAAAATAGCACCTTTTCTGACCGAAAAAATTATCCAAGCTGTATAAAATCTTTTAAAATCATCTTTATTTTCACTGTGTCCATGCATCGTAAAAAGTAGTTCTGTCATGTTATGTGTTTTTTTGGCCAGAAGCAGAAGACAACATTCATTAGCTTGCTGACAATCCACATAGGGTTCTTGACAGCTTCGGTTGTCACGCTGTCGTGCCACAGAAAAAGATACCACCTATATTCCTACCCCCTTGACCCTCTCGAACTGCAGATTGGGGCCAGGATATGCTCACCCACATGCTCGTATAACACATGTCAGGCACAGTCTCACTACTGGCTTGGGACACAACTGTGGCTTCACTGATCTCCAATCACTATGCGGTGCGCAGACAAACTGGCAACCACAGACACACGCAACGCAGGGGACAGATCTCGGGCACAGCTGCGGAACATCTACTGTCTGAGAACTATTTTTTCAAAATGTACTCCTACACCACCCAAAAACTTATTCATAAAACATTTTAAAACCTGTTTCTTTTATTTTTTTATTTATAAAACTTGAAACTCAGTTCATAATAGCAATAAGTCACTCCAGAGTGTGGCATATCATGGGATATCATCACTTCTCTGGTGGTTGGGCCTTCTCGGCCTGCGGCGTCGTGCCCACCCACCCGAGGTGTGACGATATCCCATGATATACCGCACCCTGTCATGCCTTATTGCTTAATTGTAACATGGCAAGAAATGTAGTAGTACAATATCATAATTCCATTTGCTGAAACCCAACATGTGACACAAAGTCAAGCGGGTATTAATCCCCTAGTAATGCCTGCTTGCCATCGAGAGCATGCTTACTAAGAAACAGAGAGAGAAACCGAGAAAAAACAAATCACTCCATGTCTCACATCTCATTCTGTTGGTTTCTCTCTGTGTGCCTGCCTATAGGTGGTGCTACTCCATGCCGCATGACACAGACAGAATGCTTCTAATCTGCTACCCACCCGCCTGGGAGATCTCATAGAGTAGCGTGACTATTTACAGCAGTAAATACATACCAATCAAGGTACAAAGTCACATAGGGTAGAATAAATTGTAATCTTGGTGATTACAGGCACCCACCTCGTGGAGGTCCAGCAGAAGAGCGATCATTGTTGCTGTCCAGAGGAAGAGACAGAGAAATCGGCACTAATCACTCTGTCTGTCTCTTTGTGACTGTTACTCTGATTTTCTGTTGTGCAATGCAGCAATAGTTAAGGCTAGGGGGATGTTGGGGTGTATCAGTAGGGGTATCACAAGTCGTAAGAGGGAGGTAATAATCCCTCTTTACAAGACACTGGTTAGGCCCCATCTGGAGTACTGCCTGCAGTACTGGTGGCCATACCTTCACAAGGACATTAACCAAACTGAGGCAGTCCAGAGAAGGGCAACCAAAATGGTGCAGGGACTGCATCAGAAGACCTATGAGGACAGATTAACGGAGCTCAATATGTATACCCTTCAGCAAAGGAGGGAGAGAGGTGATATGATCGAAACATTCAAACACCTTAAGGGCATTAACAAGGTGAAAGAGTCTAACATACTATTTGCCAGCAGATTAGGCCTTACGGTCTATCGAGTCTGCTCGAACCTCAGATCCCTAGTTGGGTGCCGAGACCCTCCCCTCCCTTGTGTTCCAGAAACCCCTATCATCCATCCCCACCCCCCTGGGACAGGCCATCATCTGATACATCCACTTTCTGTGTCTGTCCAACCCTCTCTTGAAGCCCTCCACTGTGGATCTCTGAACCAGCTCGCCAGGCAGTGCATTCCAAGGGTCCACCACCCTCTCAGTGAAAAACCTCCTCCTCTTTTCCCACCTCACCCTTCCACCTTCCAACATGTTTAAATATAAGAAAAACAGCAGGACAAGAGGACACAGCATGAGACTAGAGGGAGGCCGATTAAGGGGGAATGTGAGGAAATTCTTTTTCACAGAAAGGGTGGTGGATGCATGGAAAGGCCTACCTCAGGAAGTGGTGGCTATGAATACAGTGCAGGGCTTCAAACAGACATGGGATAGGCATAATGGAGCAATACAGATAAGTATGAATAGATAGGCCACTGACAGAGCAAAGGCCGATGGCACATTTATAAGGTAGAAAAAGAAATGGGCAGACTGGATGGGCCTTGCGGTCCTTATCTGCCATCAACCTCTATGTTTCTATGTCTCTAAGTTAGTGTTTCTACTCAATAATGCATTCTGGGGACAGTATGAATATTTGCATATACTGACACGTACAAGCGAGATGCCAGATATGCAAATACTGGTACTTTCCCCATAATACATTAGTGAAGCAGAACTGCAAACGAAGGAAATGAGTGAACAGACCACTGTTTAAGAAACATAGGTAAATGGTTTTCTAATCTTTCTGTGTCATGTAATGGAAAACATCACGTTGGAAAGAATATAAAAGCAGCAGTCACAATGTAAATATATGTTGAGTGGTGAACGTGAACGCGCACCATCGGACATTTACATGTACTGAAAAGTGTAGACTTGAACAGCAGATAATATTGTATTAAGCAATATTGTCAGTTCCTGTTCATTTATTTTCCACATGTAATTCAGTTGTAACATTATTCACCTCGCACTTGCCATGTTACACGCGCATTAATCCACTCCAGAGTTGGGCTCTACAAGGTAATTAATGCCTAGTTGGTGGTTGGAGGCACGAGGTCCCTCCAACCAGGCATTAATTCCCTAGTACAGCCCTCCTTTGTCATGGATTAATGCTTACATACAACTCTTTTGTTACTCATTATTACCCTCATCCGGTCTTCAAAGAGGTATCAATTTCAGCTGGGGCCTGCAGCACACAATAACTAAGTAACCACAAGGCATTACCTTTTTTCATCAAGGACTGCAGAAGTTGGCATCCATATTGGAGGAGAAGCCAGGGACGCTAGCAGCACATTGGTCGGGCAGCATTAGTCAGCCTAGTGGGCGCTGCAGTTAGTCGAGCAGCAGAGGGCAAAGCAGCAGTAAGGACGGGAGCAGGGAGCAAGTAGCAAATGGAAACAATAAAACAAGGAATAAACCGAGCATGAAGGAATTTCTGTTTGCTGATTGAAGGGTTTTCTGCCTGACTGTAGTGTGTGGGGATGCGAGCAGCAGTACTTTACCTGGTAACTGACATATCTAGTTCTGTTCCTCTTCACACCTCATCCGCACTGTGACCTCACTAACTGTGACATCACACGTGACCAGTCTGGCAGCAGGTGATTGCCTCCTGATGGTCAGTCATGATGTCTCAGTGAATGAGGTTACAGTCCTGATGGGTTGTCAATGGAACAAAATCAAATATGTCAGCCCCCAGTTAAAGTAGTCCCCAACCTCACACACCATCGAACAGTCAGGGAGAAATCTAAGCATGCTAAGAGAAGAGAAAAAAAAGTACTTCTGATAAAAAACAATAGCTGACTACTTTTAAAATATTATTTGCAAGCAGTGCTCTAGTTCTTTAAACACAGGTTTCTGTCTTGTACAAGTCACAATCTAAACCTTTTACTCTTTGCCATATGGCCTGTAGAGATAAAAAAGGAACCCTCCTTCTTCTGAGAAGTTACAGATTGTGTCTGTGATTGTGTAGAACTTTTACAGTTTTCATTTTGAAACATCCACTTGCCATTAAAAAATAATTTATAACATGGGAGGGCTGACTAACAAAAGGGGTTTATGCAGATCTGTCACTGTTATTCTCCTTGTAGCTCTAGTCATCCTCACTGAGTGAAATCATAACGATGTTACAACTCTTGTATGTCCCGGGGTGTAAACAGGACACTCCACAATTCCACAAGACATCCAGGGATAAGCTTTCTATTTGCTCTCAAATGGCGCCAACAATGCCAGCCTAGCTCTCGTGGCTGTGCCATTCGATACTAGTCAGCATGACTGGCAACACTGCAGAGTGAATACAAAGGCCATCCCTAGACATCCTGTGGAATATCATCTCTATCTATCTAGCTAGCTAGCTAGCTATCTGTCTGTCTGTCTGTCTATCCATCCAGCCATCTCTCCTCTATATATATATATACACATTTTAGGGATGGGACAAATAGTACTTTTTAATATTCAACTGAGTACCGAATAGTTGAGGACAGTATTTGTCAGTTAATAAATACAAATACTGATTAAAGACACAAGGCTTGTAGTCTTTATTATTTTCATTGTTACTTGTATTTCATATAATGTATGGTGGAATGTTGTTATATGGCGATTTTCATCTTTTTACTCAGTTGTTATACCATCGATGTGACGTCACTTTGTTGTTAACCCACTGATGGTACGTCACATCGATGGTATAACAACCATGATCGCGCTGCGCATTTGTGCTTCATGATGCAATGACCTTACTAAAACATCCATGGCGGTGAAAGCATGACCTGGTGCAGAGCAGCAGTGACTTAAAATTGCAACAGTAAGGATCCTGCTTAATTTTTTAACTAGATATGTATGACCATACACTGCAAAATATAATGTATGGTCATACATCAGCAACCAGTTTGTATAACCGGCTTGAGGTTGCCATGGCAACATAAACCTCTCGAGCTTCGCTCTCGAGGTTTACATAGTGGCCATGGCAACCTCTGGCAATATATATATATATATATATATACACACACACACACACAATAGGTTAGTGCAGTGTATAGGGATATAATTCCATCGAGGGGTGCTAATGAGATCAATAATCCATGAGTTGATCTCATTAGCGCCCCTCGATGGAATTATATCCCTATACACCACAATGACCGATCGTTTGTTTCATATAATACATGGGATTGTGAAATAATGAGGTCAGAGACAGAAATGCAGTGAAATAGTGTTTATTTACAGGTGTGAGTAATTACTGAATCAACTGGTGTCACTAGTGGTAATTAGTGCAGTGTCTCTTTAAGGGCTCCAGTCTGCTGGTGTTTTTGGAATTTTGTTTGGAGCCACAGTATAAATATGAATTAATCGTTACTGGGGTGTTAACAAGGTGTTTGTTGGAAAATGCCTTAGTATATTGTTTGTTGTTATTGGTAATCGTGCTTATGTGTTTATTTTCCCATGGTGGTTTACAGCTTTAGTTGGTGTGGTATACAAGGAAACACACAATAATGGGCTCCTATGGGGACCATGTATTATATAGATATTCTATAGATATATATGTGTGTGTGTGTGTGTGTGTATATATATATATATATATATATATATATATATATATATATATATATATGATACTAGTTTACTTTTAAAATAAGGCTTCTTAGCTGCTATTTGTGAGTACCTAACTGAACTCTTAGCACCCTATTTATACTGCCGGTGTTTTGTTCCATATGTACTCTGTGTTAAGACTGTAGGTACTTTACAATTTGCCTCTGTCTTTAATACTCAATTTCTTGTATTATATTAGTTTGTTAATGTGTTACTGATATGTTTATGACAATGCCTGTTGGCTGCATTTGTTATTCCCAACTCATATAATTGTTCCCCTCCTTTGATTGACGAGGACCCTCTGTAAATGAGCTCTTAGCTCAAAGGTTTTTAATTCCGATTCTTGAATAAATAAATAAAAAATAAATAAATACTAGATATGGTGTCCAAGGATAAGCTTTGTATTCACTCTGCAATGTTTACAACCATGCTGCCTAGTAATGAATGGCACAGCCACAGGAGGCAGGCTGACACTGTTGTCACCATTCCAGAGTGAATAAAAAGCTTATTCACCAGCCAGCCCGGTGACGCTAAGGGTTGAAGCACTGAAACCACACCTCGTGCCATACTGGTGACTCGGGGTCAGGAATGAGCCTGGGCCATCGGGGGTTGGCAGGGAGGGAAGGAGAGGACTGAGCATCCGGAGGACAGCTTTCCTCTCTCGGGAAGGGGGGGTACAGGCCCAGCACTTGACTGGCCTCTGGCGAGGCCGGAGGCACAGCAACTGCAGAGCATTCAAAAGAAGGGGCTGGGGAGTGGTGGATGTCAGTGGCGATGCCTTAGACGTTGGGCACACATCACGCCCCCAGAACAGGGAAAAACAACATCGGCTTGCCAAGAGGAAGGAGCCCCAAGCACAGATCCTAATGGCTCCTGCCTGGCTGACCACCAGAGGGACCCGACAAAACTTAAATTGTCTCAGGATGTATGGGTCCCACCTCATACCCACCTGGGGGGTACAGCCACGGCTCCATGGGGGTCCACTGGGGATTCCAGGTAAGGCAGTGAAGCGGGGCAGGTGCATGAGCATCTCCTGATGGAGTGGGGCTCCAGCATGGGGGGGAGAATAAAGAGAATTTAAAAAAAAAAAAAAGCTTATTCAGTCGGCCTGCTGGTGCAGCAGTACTGCTACCACCTGCGATGCTGACAACTCAGAATCGTAAATGAGCCTGGAGCATTAGAAGGTTGTCCAAGGGGAGGTAGCATAATCATCCCATGGACTGCTCTCCTCCTCCTCCTGGGGAGGTTGTAGGCACTCAGTGTGTGAATGACATCCAGCGGAGGTTGGCATACACCAACTGAGACCACGTTGCTAGGGGATGTGAAGATGGTGGACCACCGCGAGGCATGTGTGGGAGTATGCACGCTCCTGTGCTGATGTCACTGCATGTCCACGTCTCCAAGGGGGAACCAACATACAATCCCTCAGAAGCAGCACTAAATGAAGCTCCCTCTCTTCCTAATGATGCCCCTAACATAATACTCAGCTGGGTCAACAGGTAGATTTCGGTCTCTCCTTTGGAAGCCCCATCACAGGGGCAAGCTGTGGGCATCCCAGTATGGGCAGTTGGGGGGATGCAAGATGGGGGACATGGGGCAGATATAGGGGTACATCCCTACCTGAGCCTGAGTGGATAAACAGAATTGAAGGAAAAAAAAGCTTATCCCTGAATGTCCAATTGGATGTTCTGGTTATGCCATGGGTCTTGTAAGAGTTGCAGCAGGGCAGGTCCTTCTGCAAAGTAGCACAGCTGCTGCTCATGGCATCACCAACCCAGGTTCAGGAACAACCCTGGGACATCAGGGTCTGGCAATGGGGAGGAGGACTGAACATCCCAGAGGATGCTCTCCTTTGCTCCGGGAGAGGGCTGTGGGCTTTGCTGCAATACTGCCACAGGTGGCAGTGTAGTCAACGCAGCTAGCAGGGAGGGAGGAGGATGATGGCTAGCACTGTGTACAGCCACGCAATTGTGTCTCCATGTGCAATTAGCACCCTTGTCACCAGTGTCCTGAGCATGGGGAAAAACCTAAGGAAACAAACTTTGAAGCATGCAGGATGATGCCAAGCACTTCTGGGCCCTACCTTGCCAACTGGCTGCTCCACCTCCCATACCAAAGGACTGGAGGAGTGTAGCTGCACAAACCCCAGAAGTAACCATCACAGAACAGGAGTCTGGCTGTGGCAATGAAGGACTGGAGGCTGGGGCAGGGCTGAGGAGGATAGCTTTGGTGACAAGAGGGGACAAATGGAAGCATTGCAACATCATTATAATGTCACCAAGGGAAGAATAACTCGGGCTGCAGTAAGAATACCATGTTATTCACCCTGAGACGAATAACAGGGCTG
Source organism: Neoceratodus forsteri (assembly GCA_016271365.2). Lineage (NCBI taxonomy): Eukaryota > Metazoa > Chordata > Ceratodontiformes > Ceratodontidae > Neoceratodus > Neoceratodus forsteri. The sequence goes on from JADMNL010000031.1 coordinate 116,612,211, forward strand.
AATAATCACTTTTACTTGGGCTTGTTATTCATCCCTCCCATGGAAATAATAGAGGCTGTTCTGAATGCTGCTCTGAAATGTGAGTTTTATTCTGTATGGAATGCTGTAGGCTTTGCTACCTAGGAAAGCATGATGGAGTGAACATGAAACCAGAGTTTAAGGTAACAAAGCCATCAGCATTCCACAAGGGATACATTTCAGATCTGTACATGGAATGCCCTATGTAGACCATATAGAACAGATGTCATTTCTAGAATTATGGCTGTCAGTGAGAGCAGACAGAAACAATGACATCATAATCCAGTGATGTAACAACTGACAAAAATAACATGGAAATGACACCACAACTGGGAAAATATTTCACCAGTTCTGATGTCACAGCTCAAAATTACATGTTTTATTTCTAGATTTATTTGCTCATATGTGGTACACTCGCACATATACAACATCAAAGTCCATTAACAGAACTGCATCTGCATGTAGACATTTTTTCTAGTGCTATGGCAACCCTGGGCATTGAAATTATGACCTCTCCAGACTCCACCAACTTTGTCGTGGACTGATGGCAGTCTGATGGGGGAGGGTCTGTGTTTCTTATAGGGGAGAAACCCCTCTTGTGGAAGCACTGTGCCGTGTTTTTTTTTAAATGGAGTATGTGTCTTTAAGACAGTGTTGGTTTCCTTACTGGCAGTGGCGTCAGGCACTCTCTGTCATTGTAATTATCACCACACCCAGGAGAGTGTAACAGATTTGCATAATGCCTTTTCCTCTTTCTCCTGTCACTATGAAGCCACAGCAGGCAAAGGGGTCGGAGGAGGGCGCTTAATCAGTCATCTGAGGTAACACTAAACAAAGAAGTCTAAATGGAGGAATGTCTTACAGTAAAATCGAGTAAAAAAAAAAAAAAACTCTCCCTAAAAATGAGCCCCTATTAATCTGTCACTGCTAGGACGGAACTAAACAGTGATCTGATCCAAGATGCAAATGTTGTTTTAGTTTACATATTTGGGATATTTTAAATTCTCAGTAACTTACTTCTGCTACCTGAAAATCTCTGCGTCGGTATCCTGGAGCTGCTGCTCAGAGTGTTGTCTGCAGACTGGACTGTCCTTCATCATGGCAGTTATTTTTCCAGAATTTACAATCCTCCCCTCACCCCTGGAGTAGTGACACCCTTCCCCCTATGAAGTCACTAAGAATGGGTACTGCATGTGACCAGACACAACTTAGACCGCTGGTCCCTAGATATTAGCTTACCTGAGCACTGTTATTACTGTTCATCTGCTCAGCCTTGGACAGACTCTAAGGTACCCAAATCTCACAAGAAGTAAAGTGGGTTTGTCTGTTTTTGTCTCCATTTTCTCTGTCTTGGGGCCCCACTCAGTTTATGGTTTTAAGGCTCATTGCCCCACTGATTACATGACTCTGAGGTTCAAGACCGCATGAAATTTACGGCTCTTAGGCCTGTAGCCCCACTGACAATGTAGCTGCTGCTTCGGTCCCCATTTATTACTACAAGGCTCTGAAGCTTGGGGGCCATGCTAATTACACAGCTCTGGGACTCAGGGCCGCACTTACAACACAACTCTGAGTTTCATCTGTGACCACACTGGTTACGTGGCATTACTGTTCGGGGCACCACTGACTATATGGCTGTAAGGCTTAGGGCCACACTAACTTTAGGGCTATGAGGCTCAGGGCCCCACAGGCTTCATGGCTTGAGGTTCAGGGCCCCACTAACTACATAGCTCCAAGGTCTGGTGCCACATTAACTACATGACACTGAAGCTCATTGGGCCTCGCTAACTACAGGGCTCTGAGTCTCAGGGCCCCACTGACAGCATGATTCTGAGTCTCACCTGTGGCTTTACTGATTACATGAGTGTACAGTTCAGGGCACCACTGACTGCATGGCTCTGAGGATTAGGGCTACACTGGAATCGGGGCTGTGAGGTTCAGGGTCCCACATACTTCATGGGTGAGGTTTGGGGCCCCACTGTCTATATGGCTCTGAGGTCCACAGCCACACTGGCTATATGGTTCTGAGGCACAAGGCCTCTCTTACTTCATGGCTCTGAGGTTTGAGGACTCGCTTTATGGCACTAAGGTTCAGGGCCCCCCTCACTTCATGGCCCTGAGGATCAGGACCCCACTCACATCATGGCTCTGAGGTTTGGGCCCTCACTCCCTTAGTGGCTCTGAAGTTCAGGCCCCACTCACATCATGGTGTTGAAGCTCAAGGCCTCACTAACTTAAGCTTTCTGAGGTTCACTGCTGCATTTTCCACTGCAGCGCACCAGAACTGGCCCTGCCTGTCTCTCTCTCTCTCTCTCTCTCTCTTTTCCAGGACTGTGTTTTCACTGTCTCAGGGTAAAGCTTACCTCCCTTACTGCCAGAGCAGTCCCATCTGAGACATAGGCATCCAGACCACTTAACTCATAAATGACAGGAATATAATTTCCTGAATCAGACTCACAGCCTTTTGGTTAAGAATGGATGGAATCAATTCTTAAAATGACAAAAAAAAACACATGAATTTGACTGGTTCTAGAATTTACAACTAACATGAAGCTTCCCCTAAAAACAGTCAAAAGTGTTTTTTTTTTGGGGGGGGGGTTGTGTCTTCCCAGGCTCCCCAGCCGCCCCTCCTTCAGGCCCATCTAGGCCCCAACACTCTGCCCCATCACCATCCACTGCCTCTCTGTGCCACAGCCCCAGGGAACCCAACTTAACTCTTTGTCGGGTGGGTCCCCCCCCATAGAGTTCAATATATATAGAGAGAGAGAGGCTGGAGTGCAGACTCCAGTGGCTCAGTTGAAGCCGTGCATCTGCCAAATTAGGGGAGGACTGAGGTGCCAGCAGATAGCAGGAACCCTTCTTGAAACTCAGATAGCAGCACCGGCACACTGTTGGTCCGGTTGGGTGAAAAGCACCACTGACAGCAGGGAAATGATGAAGCAGACACATATGGTGATGACAAAAACAAGGTATGCTCGTTTGTCCTTTGCTTGTATCAGCAGTGCGTTACTCGATTGCTGTCAGAACAGTGTGCTGGTGCCACTATCTAAGTGTCAAGAAGGGTTCCTGCTATCTGCCAGCACCTCAATCTTCCCCAATATGGTGGATGCATGGCTTTAACTGAGACATGGGAGTCCATGCTCTAGCCTCCTCTCTCTCTCTCTCTCTCTCTCTCTATATATATATATATATATATATATATATATATTGAACTCTATGGTCCCCTCGCCTCCAGAGGAGAAGTGCCATAGATGCAGATACGTAACCTGGGAGTGGCAGGGTCAGCTCAAACACTTATGGGTTTCATTTTGATGCGGACTGGCGGCCATCATCCGGTTGACTGGGGGGCAATTTTCCACTTTTCTGCCCTTCCCACTGCCCCCTCCCTCCATGGGCCGGTCATGGCAGCAACCCTGGGGCAAGGACGTTCAATGGCGTGTCGAGGCAGCACACCACCTAGAACATCACTGAACCACTCCTGGGTGCCAAAGGCCCGTCCACCCACCCGAAGGGAAGTGTCCAAAGGATGCTCTGAACTCCCACTCTCCTGGTCTCAGCTCCTGACACCCAGGCTCAGGGTGCGAACCCAGGTCACTAGCGTGCCAAGCAAACCCCTTCAATTGGCACCATGGAGCCAGCCAAAAGTGTTTTTAAAAATGCATTTAGTGTGTAATTACCATATACATAACCCTTGCATGGCCGTGGACTGATATATCAGTCCAAAATTCCTATATGTTCTAATTTTGTCGGCAGTCCAAGGGTTAATATACAGTTCACATAAACTGTAAGACTCAAAAATTTATACTTTAGAACTTTTTCAGTTTTTGATTATCTGGAAAAAGCCTTATATTGGGTAGAAATTTTCAGTACATGCACACCATTCTGGATCTCTGAACCCACAGGAGCCAACATCCACAGGGAACAGAAGGGGTTAAATCCTCTCAGGGAGCAGTTCCTTACAGTGGGTGGAGGCAGAAACAATTTTTTTTTCTTCTTCTGGAAGCAAGCCAAGGAGTGGGAGATAGGCAGGTGACTCAGCTGTGCCCTCGCACTGACGCCTTCGGACTGATGGAAAACAGGTATATTGGTGATGGGGGGGGCATGAAGATGAAATGCAGGCATGCACACACACACACACATACACACATGCACAGTGAGCTGCCAGAGATGGCCCTGGAATAAAATTGCACAATGTTTTTTAGAAATTATTATCTGTAGGGCATAAGGTCTGCAAAATTGTCAGCTATGTTCTTAAATCACGGGTGTGTTAAGAGTTTTTTTTAGGACTGCACTACTTGATTTCCTCTGCCCCTCCAGAAAGCTCCCTGCCCTACTCTTGCTTTTATGATAACAACTTTTAAATTACCCCATTATGTTCTGACCCCACATTAATATTATTAGACGGCAGACTCACATTCTAATGCTCTTTTTGTATTTTTTATTTTCAAAATACAGAAAGATAGAATAGTGGATACAGAAATTGGAAAAGAAATAAAACAATGATTGGCACAGGATTTTGTATGGCTTCTGAATACATAGAAGAATCTTGCTGCCATTACCATAAAAAGACATTGGCATTAGAGTTTAATGCAGTGTCCATTATTTCACCTTAGAGGCTACATCTACTTGTAGGCTAAGAACGTCGCTCCATAAATTGGAGTTCATCTTTATGACCAGCTAGTACAAGGCAGGTGGGCATATGCCCTCTATACCTACTACAAAAGGAATCACTGTTGCATGATTTACTGCACTGACCTACCAACGGTAGGTAAAGACGAGCAAGAAGTGCAAGGAAAGAGAGCAGCAGCAAAACTAGAAAGTACAGATGGGGTAGCCAGAGGTGAACAGAGAGAGGAATGTAATGGAGAGAGCTGTGAAAAGGGAGACCAGACGGAGAGAAAGGAGACGGGGGGGGGACCCCTTATGGTACAAAGTCCGAAAAGCTGTCCAGTTGATAGGTCATCCATCTACACCATCTAGTATTGAACAAGTCGACTTTATTTGAGAGGGTATACGTCAATCTCTCTGGTGAGTAAATCTCCATCAGGATCTTACACCAGGTGGGGATGGATGTGGCATGCCACAGCCGAGGAATCGCCGCCTTTGCAGCCAATATTAAGATTCGTAATAATGTTAGGGCTGAACTTCTAAGAGGGCTTCTCTCTTGGGGAATGGCCATCAGTATTTATGAGGAAGTGACAGCTCCTGGGCAGCTAAAAATTGCTTCTAACTCCTGAACAACTCCCTGCCACAAGGGCTAGAGATGTGGGCATTCCCCAAAGATGTGGGTATGATTAGGCAAAACGTGTCTGCAACCCCTCCGACATAGGATTCTATGCGGACCCACATATTTAGCTACTATGTCCAGGGTGCAAAAGAAACAGTAACAATATTTCCATGAACATTCCCTCCAGCTGGTTGCAGATGTTAAGCAGTAAGCTGAAGGACATACTTATGCCAGATATCCAGGGAGTGCACCGCTGCTAGCTCCTTATTCTGCCATTGTAGAATAGTATCTGTGGTACTGGTCAATGTATTTTGAAGGGCTTTGTATAGGAGGCAGTATAGCACAGTAGTTTAGGGCTCTAAGCTACAAACCTGGAGACCTGGGTTTGAATCACACAGCCCCCACTTGCATACTGTGTGACTTGAGCAAGTCACTTAACTTCTTTGTTCTCCCAGGTCACACATGGAAGCAAGCTTTGGCTTAGTGTGCCGTTCCTGGTTAACAATTTCACCTTTCCCTTTCCCCGCAGGTGACCAATAAGATGGGACCATGTCTCTCCCTTCAAATGGGAGGTAGGAATCTGCATAAGAGCCAGGAGGTTATCTAGAAGATTGTCGATAGCTATTCCTTGATCTACCAGAGATGACCTGACCTGCAAGTACCTGTAGTGATCTGCAGTACGACGCTGGAAGGCTGCTTGTCAGGCAGAGAAAGGAAGTATACCACAGGAATCCACAAATTGAAAGTAGAAGCAGAGACCTAGTCTATTCTGTCATCTAGTGCCCAAGTTCTGGGTATTTGGTGGAATGAGGTGTTATGTTGTAGAGCCCTTATCCGACATGCTGAGCTGGGGTCAGGAAAACCTTTCTTGCCACCATCCACTATCTGAATGTCTCCCCTGTACAATGCACACATTTAGAGGGCAGGAAGCATCCTGGAGGGTTCCCAAAAAGATAATAGTCCAAACTGAAAAGATCAGTCAGGGAAGATTTCAGGGAAGATCCAATCTGTTTGCAGCAGGGTGTGTGGATGTGCAGAAGCCAGAGATGTACGGTTCTGAGATGGGCCACTAGTGCGTACCACCTCAGATTCGGAAGATTGGCACCTCCTTTATTAAACGGAAGATGCAGAATGGAAAAGTACATCTGAGGTGGTGCTCCCTGTCATACAAATCGAGACACGTGTCTTTTCAGATGCCTTATTTGAATCCCCCCCCCCACCGGCTTGAAGTTGTGCTCCCTGGTGGTTGTACTGTGCAAGGTGTATGCCAGTGGCAACTTGTGCTGTTTGGCTGTTCTAGCCAGAGCAAACAGTCCATTTTTTACCATTTTGGTCTGTTGATTCCGGCAACTTGCATGGTCTAGCTGTTCCAGCCAAACCAGTTGGTCCAGTTTTTACTGTCGTGGTCCATCCATTCTGGCCGGTCTGGATTTCATCTACAGTGAGGGTATGGATGAAATCTTGACTTGCTGGACCAAGACTGTTCTTAACTGTTTTGTCCAGCTGTCATGCATATCCTCACCCTAGATAAAATCTGGACCAGCCACAACAGTAAAAACTGAAACATCCACACCACGCAAGTTGGATCCAGTTTTCAGCATTTTTGTCTGGTGAGGTCTGGCAGTCCAGATTTCACCCATACCCTATCCCTGAAGATGATGGCAGGGGTGAGGGGAAAATGTTTATGGGGAAAAAATTTTCTTGCCTTTCACATCTTGTGCACAATGAACAGACTGACAAGTAAACTCATTTACTTGTGATATGAGCCTGGACTGGGACCTGTGTGATCAGCAGGAAAAAGCTGTCCCTTCCCAAGAGACGGCTATGCTCACACTGCAAGTTGCTTCCATACTGCCCTTATCTGTAAACACACTCACAGAGCTCGATAAGTGCAAGCAGTGTTTTTCTTGTTATTTTTCAGGGCTATAGGTGGGTGGAATTGGCAGAGCTGTGAAATGTGTTTAAAAGTCTAGCTAAACGCAGTGGCCAGAGGTAGTTTAGTTATTGTTCTGCAGCACCGTTGTTTTCTGCCGCCCCCAACTTCCTCCTGGCAGCCTGACTGGTTGAAGGACAGCGCTCAGCCCACGTTCTCTCATTTACTGCCTTCCCACCCCAGGGTTAGTGCATATGAAAGGCATGTGACTCCAAAAAAATAAAGCATTAGCAGTGCCAGAGGTCCAAAGGAGCCAGAACCGCTTTGACGGTTTGGCATGCACAGTCTTTTTCACTTGGCACTGTGGTCAGATGCTGTGGCCGTGCAGCTGAATGACAGCTGGGTTAACAGCCTTGCTGTTAGCTGCAGACAACACAGCACCACAGTTTTGCTTTCAGTTGCTACATTTCCGTTAAGGATTAGAAAAAGCACAACTGAAGTTTTTCTGTTATTTCTTTTATCCTCCTAATCCAGACACATCCATTCATCCGTCTATCCTTACCTCAGAGGCAGCTCCAGGCTGGGGCCAGACAGGGCACCTAACCCAGTAAAAGTCATCTGTGCCCAGCAGTAATACTTTAGCTGGAAACGCAGTTCAGCTATAAATTCTGCATAATAAAGTACCTAGTCACAAAGTCTTTGGATCATGCTCGTACCTCAATCATCTTTAATCCCTTTGGCCACCCCTGCCCCCCATCTCATTCTCTAACTACATGGCTTTGTACCGTTACTGCACAGTGACGAGCCTGGTGACAACAGGCTGTGAACTTACCATGGGCTCCTTTATTTGTCACTGATGCACAGTGCCACCCACTGGTGACAGCAGGCTGTGACCATACTGTGAGTTCATCACCTTCACTGGTGCACAGCATCACCTACTGGTGACAGCATGCAGTGACCTCACTGTCAGCTCCCTCAGCCATCAGTGGTGGGCATGAGCACACACTGGTGACAGCAGACCGAGACCCCCGGGGAGCTTCATCACCTACACTGGTGGACATGAGCATCCACTGGTGACAGCAGGCTGTGACCCTACTATAAGCTCCATCACTTGTCACTGATGCACAATGACACCTACTAGTTACAGCAGGCTATGCGTTTTGACCCTTCTATGAGTTCCTTCATCTGTCACTGGTACACAGCACCACCCCCTGGTACAGCAGGCTGTGAGTTTTGACCATACTGTGAACTCCCTCACTGGTCAGCGGTGCCAGCCACCACCCACAGTAAGCACACTGACAGTGCCACCTGCTATGAGTATGGAGTCCTTTTCTTACGTTTCTGTTGTGACTGTAGCCCACTCCTGGATGTACGGGTTACAAATGGACATCTCATTTTATAGGGAGGGATGCACACATCATTGTACAACTTACATGACCTCTGGATATTGGGCGAGGGGGCGATCTATGCGGCACTCACTGCAGTAAACACAGGAATGGGATTATCAACATTAAACACAATAACCAGTGTCCACAATGGTGTAACCAGCGTCCAACAGGGGATTCCATTTATTTCTCAGATTTCAATTCTCATTTTAGCCTGCAGGCTGGAAGGTGCACTCATTTCATTATCTCCTGATAAAAGTCCCAGTTCATGTTTAAATTTGTTTATCTCCCACGGACAGAGCAAATAATTTTAGAGGTGCTTACAAGTTTCGGAATTTCGAGTACCAGCAGCTGCTTCATAGGGTCGCAGCAGTAATCCATTCAGTTACAGCGTTTAAAATCTCAGTCACTTTAGGCCCTTCACCTCTGGCTGGGCAGAAGTTCTGATTCCACACACTGAGCATTCAGTGTAAATTTAATGGTTCAAACAATTACACACTAAGCATCTTTGCCCTGGCCCAGGCACTAACCTCCACCCAGGGAGGACCCCAGGGGGTCTAACCCTCACTTAAGTAGTTGCTCCAGAGGTAGCCTCCATCCTACACTGAACCACAGTCCAGGGGCATTGTACCTGTTGAGTGGTGGGCTGGCACTTGCTCCAGGTGGGGCAAGTAGGGTAGCTACTATGTCCCCCCCCCCCCAAACTCACACTTAGGTCAAATGTGTGGGGCTGCAGTCTCTGAAAGTGAAACATCCTCCCACGGGGCCTGCAGCCTCTGAATGTGAAATATCCTCCCACAGGGCTTCCAATAGGTCAGTCAGATATGTAGCCCTCCTCCAGAAAGACTGGAATCCACGAGCCTGCTAAAAGATGGGTTGTGCTGGAGGTGTAATATCATTCATGCCTCTCTTAATCATATGTTCTGGGGCTGTCCTAGTATGCGTCCTAGCTGGAAGATGATTTTTTTTTTGCAGTTAATCTTTTTATTGGTGTGTGTGTGTGATATTTGCCCCTGAGTATCACAGTTTCCATTCTTTATCATGCAGTGAATATATTTTGTCCTTAGCATTTCTGACTTTCAGTGTGTCATAATAATTGTTTGCTAGCTGCAATTTGATTTTGTTTATTGCCCTTCATGTTTTAATTGTTATCTTGTGTACAATTTGCATGTTTATATGAGCTCTTTGTCTATCATATTTCATATTCTGAATGTATCCCATTTTCCCCTTTCCCCCAGGCTGCATCTGGAAAAGAGCTATTGCAACTCCGTATATTTTTACTGGTGAAACAGTTTCCAATAAATGTATGTGTGTATATATATATATATATATATATTTATATATTGTACAGACACATCATAAGTAAATCAAAAGAGGCAAGTATTAGCAGATCACCTATATGCAAATAACAAGGTATAGGTAGGGTTCCCGGTTTTCAGTTTTAACCAATTATAACTGATAAAACATCACTGATGTGTAAATTCATGAAACTGGTTATACCAGTAAAAACAGAATATAAGTGTGTGCCATTTACCTGATAATTCACTTGTTTGAACTCAGTCTTCTCCTTTCTGTTATTGGATCAGCACTGTTGTGGAGCTATTCCTCTCTGGTTCCATTGCTCCAAGGAGTAGGACACTACCCCGAGACACCAGAGTCGGGGGGGGGGCAGTACTCTGGTGAGTGAACTTCAGTGCTCTAATGGACTGTGCACTGACATTGAGTACATGAATCAGATGACAAGGAGAATGGAGATTCGCCTGTAAGAGCTTGGTCACCAGAATATTAGCCATGCAGTGTTCAGTTTGAAGGATTTAAGGTGGGACCTGTTGCTTTTACTAGATCATCCTGCTGCACAGTCATATTATTAATCTCATGTTGTGAGCCTTGTGGTGAGTGAGGAGAGTCAATACTTTATTTATTGTATCAGTTGAGACTTTTGGATTGTTTTCCTTGGTGAGAGCAAGTATATCTTTCAAAGTCTACAATCAAAAACACTGAACAATCATGAAATTTGGTGTCTGATTTTTTTTTAATTATTTTTATTGCACCAAAAATAACTGATTTATTGTCTTCCCTGAATACTCAAAAAATTGTCAAAAATAAACACCTTTTTTGTTAAAAAAGAAACACTGAAAACTAGGAACCCTAGATATAGAACTAACACAGTATATTATCATAAATATGTATATATATATATATATATATATATATATATATATATACTGTGTATATATATAAAATTGTGGAATTTATGGAGAGATATGACATTTTTACTGCACAGCAACACGGATTTCGAAAAAACCATGGCACAGATATAGCACTGATAACCCTAATCTCAGAGATATTCTCGGCGCTGGATAAGGGGATGCTCACTGGTGCTGTCTTCACTGACCTCACCAAAGCATTTGACCTAGTCGACCACGAAATCCTCCTAGCTAAACTCAGATGGATTGGCCTTCAATCAATCAATCAATCAAATCTTTATTTATTCAGGCGATCATCATTGAGCAAGGCTCATTTACAAGATGGACCTGATAAGGTCAAGGTTCGAGTTGATGCACAGCAATTACATCACATACTTATGAGACAGTTATACATACAGAAACAAGAAAATGTTATTTATAACACAATAATATACAGAGAATTCACATGTTAAAGCTTGGCAAGAGAAAGTTAAACTAACATCTACAATATGTACAATACATATATATCACAATGAGGGCTATGACAGTCACTCACATATTGAGTACAAGGATGGTGAAGGGAATATTGGGTGCCATATACTGGCGGTGTCTGCTGGAAGGAATATGCCATATGTGATTGGAATATGGTTTTGTGGGATGACTATTCTATCTCTAGCGGTAGCAACTGCATTTATCTGTGAAGAAGGCTGTACAGTGCTGCTTGAAGGATGTAAATGGAATGATAATGGACAGTTTTAGGGATTTTTGTAGGGTGTTCCATGCTATGGCTAGAGAGTAGCTGATTGCTGCCCCCTATTTTGGTGTTGACTTTGGGCAATTTGAGCAGGATGATATTGTTGCTTCTTAGGGCATAGGAGCTGGGAGTGGTCAGGTTGAAGCAGTCCAGGATATAGCTTGGGAGTTTTTTGATAAAGCTTGTAGATCCATAGAGCTGCATTTCTGCTTCTCCTGACATGAAGGGAAACCCATCCAACTGAATCATAGAGAGAACAATGGTGAGTATTATATGGCAGGTCTGTAATAAACCTTATTGCTCTATGGTATAAGGTATCCAACTTTTGAAGGTAGGGGTGGAGCAGTGACTATAGAGGAAGTCTGCGTAGTCAATGACTGATAGAAAGATGGCCTGGACTAATCTCATCTTTGAATCTCTATTAAGGCAGGGTTTTAATCTGTAGAGGAGGCCAAGCCTTAGCTTAGCTTTTTCAGCAGTTGTTCTAGATGCTGAGTAAAGTCAAGTCTGTTGTTAATCCACACACCTAGGTATTTGAAATTTTCAACATACTCAGATTTTCTCAAGTATAGTGCAGATCTGGGGAGACTGATTGAAGAGGATGTGTTGGTGGAGTTTTGGGTTGTGAACATCATTGCTTTGGTTTTCTTTGCATTTAGTAGAAGCTTTTTCTAGAAGCTGATGTTGTAACAGGAGAATTCTGCTTGTAGGATTTCATGAGCAACTTTAGGTGAAGGGTTGCTGACATACAGTACAGTGTCATCAGCAAAGAGATGTACTGAGGACTTGGTAAGGGTTGAATCAATTTTATTTATATAAATGGCAAAAAGGATAGGACCCAGAATAGAGCCTTGGGGGACTCCTCTTGACAGTGGTCTTAATGGGGAGAGGTCACCTTCAGCTTTTACCTGCTGTGATCTACCGGAGAGGTAGCATCTGAACCACTTAAGGGAGGATGGATCTAGGCCAATGGAGTGTAGGGATGAGAGTAGCAGTTCATGGTCCACAGTGTCGAATGCTTTGCTCAGGTCCAGGAATACTGCACAGACATTATTCTTTTTATCCTGTTCGGTCTGCCAATCATTGGTGACCTTGGCTAATGCAGTGATAGTGCTATGTTTAGCCCTGAATCCAGATTGAGCTGGATTTAATAGATTAGCATTGTCCAGATATTCCCTTAACTGAATACTCACTAATTTCTCCAGCATCTTGGATAACACAGGTAGGATGGAAATGGGCCTGTAGTTATTAAGATCCATAGGGTCCCCTGATTTTAGAAGGGACCACTTGGGCTGTCTTCTCACAGCGTGGGAATAGAGCCAGAGTTTAGGAAAGGTTAAAGAGGTGAGTTAGGGGACTGCAAGCACATGACGTGCAATCTTTAGAAAGAATGGGTCCAGAAGATCTGCTCCTGCACTTTTTGGTATCTAGATGCCATAATAGATCCTCAACTTGTTTCAACAGTATAGGTTTGAAGCTAAAGGAGGAGTCAACTCTTTGTTCACCAGTATAGTGGGAGCTTAAATGATCCCTTAATAGGTTAGCTGGGGAGGAGTCAAAGGCAAGGCCAGCTGTTGTGAAGTGGTTGTTGAATGCATCCAGGATTTCCAATGTGCCAGTAATGGGGCCATAGTTACTGTGTAAATGGGTTGGAAGGGGGTTGTTAATATCCTGGCCCATCATACCCTTGATGGTGCCCCAAAATCTAGCAGTATTATGGTAGGAGGAGTCGAGCTGGGCCAGGTAGTAGGCAGCCTTTGCATCCCTAACTTTCCTAGTGCATTTATTCCTGGCTTTCCTAAAGATCATCCAGTCCATGATATTCTTAGTTTTCTTGCTACTTTCAAAGTTTATCTCTCTCCAGCAGTGCAGCTTTGAGGTCAGCTGAAAACCAGCGACAGGATTTGTTTTTTATTCGGATACTAGAGATTGGGGCATGGGTGTTAAGGGCATTTAATATAATGCTATTTAGCACCTGCTGAGCTTTTTCTACGGAATGTGCAAGATAGAACTTTTGTCAGTGTGGAGAGTAGGCTAGATCATGCAGATATCCTTCAATATTGATGTTTTTCTTGGATCTCCTCATGAGGAATTTTGCAGAATCTGTTTTAATGCTGTTGGATCTTACCCCTGCGATGGGGCAGTGGTCACTTATGTTGCATAGGAGCACTCCAGCGTGTGTGAATAGATGTGGTTTCTCACTAGTATGATGTCAAGTAGAGTACTGTTACTACTATTCCTTGCATTTAGTCTTGTTGGTTCATTAATTAACTGTGTGAGCCCATAGGTGTCATAGAATGATACCAGAGGTGTAGCTGCCTGGTGAGCCAATTGAAATTCAGGTCCCCTATGATAATGACTTCTTCAGTACAGGACTTGACCAGGTTTCCAGGTGGGATAAGAGCTTGTGTTCAGCAGAGTGGGGTCTGTAGCATCCAATTAAATGGAAAGCTGCTGTATTGGGGAGAAAGACTTTTAAAGATAGACACTCAAATTCCTTGGGCATAGATGTTGCAGCAGTACAGGATACAACTAAACCAGCTTTTACATATATGGCTACTCCGCCTCCCCTTGTTTGGCGATCAGCTCTGAATAGCTGATAGTTAGGTAGGTTAACTTCCCTGTCCATTGTGGTGGTCTTGAGCCATGTCTCAGTTATCACAAGAAAGTCTGGCAAGGTATGGGCAACCCAGGATTGCAGCAATGTAAATTTTTTCAACAGACTGCATACATTAATATGCAGGAAACTGAGGCCTTTAATTCAATCAATCAATCAATCAATCAAAATCTTTATTTATTCAGGCGAACATCATTGAGCATAGCTCATTTACAAGATGGACCTGAGTGGTCATAACAATAAAGGTTACAAATTTTACACAAAACCATGGTACTGAATAAACACAAATACAATCATTTATGAATGAGACAGATATACAAATATTTACATATATACAAGGCAAAAATGACAATAAACCTAAATCATATTAAAGGAGAGAAACAAACAGTATAGTAGGGATAAAGCTCTGATAGTTGGACTTGGGAGGGCATATATGTATGAAGTTTGTCGGATAATGAGCTAGAAGAATGATAGATAAATAGGTGGGAGCTTAAAAGGGGTGGGGGAAGGAGGGTGTGGGAGGACTAGGCCTTGTGGAAGCAGTTGCATGATTCTGGGAATAGACTGGTATACAGCTTTTGAAGGATGTTAAAGGAATGAGGGTATCCAGTTTCAATGTCTTTGAAGAGAATTCCAGATAAGTGCTAGGAATAGCTGATTGCAGCTCTTCCATACCGGGTGCAGGTGATAGAAATCTTCAGCATGATCAGTTTATTGATCCTCAGGGTGTAAGGCCTGGATGTGATCCGGTTGAAACAGTCTGAGATGTAGGAAGGGAGTTTGTTTGTCAGAGCTTTGTAGATCCAGATAGCCGCATTTTTATTTCTTCTGTGTTGCAGGGATGTCCACCTGACTGCATTGTAGAGAGAGCAATGATGGGTGCTGGAGGGAAGATCTGTAATGAATCTAATAGCTCTATGATACAAGGTGTCTAATTTATTTAAATGGGAGAGGAGCAGGGCCATAGAGGAAGTCAGCATAGTCAATGAGGGACAGGAATGATGCTAGGATTAGTCTTTGTTTGGAATCTCTGGTCAGGTAGTGTTTTATCCTGTAGAAAAGGCCAAGTCTTTTCTTAGCTTTTCAGGAGCTCTTCAATGTGGGTAGTGTAGTCAAGTTTATTGTCAATCCAGACTCCAAGATATTTGAATTTGTCTACATATTCCAGATTTTCACCAAGGATGGTGAGAGTTGTGGGAGGGTGAATGATGGGACAGTGGAAGAGCAGTTCTTGGTGGCAAAGAACATAGCTTTGTTTTCTTGGCATTTAATAGTAATTTCTTTTCTAATAAGTTGTGCTGTAGGAGGGAGAATTCAGACTGTAAAAGCTCACAGGCTTTTGATGGTGAGGGGTTGCTGACATATAGTACAGTGTCATCTGCAAAAAGGTGAATATTAGATTGTGAGAGATTGGAGTCAATATTGTTGATGTAAATGGCAAAAAGGATGGGGCCCAGGATGGAGCCTTGCGGTACACCTCTTAGGAGTGGTTTAGAGGTAGATAGGTCACCTTCATTTTTTACCAGTTGTAATCTTCCGGAGAGATAGCATCTGAACCATTTAAGAGAGAGTGGGTCAAGGCCTATGGAGTTCAGAGAGGAAATTAGTAGTTCATGATCCACAGTGTCAAAGGCTTTGCTTAGATCCAGAAACACAGCACAGGTGTTATTCTTTTGTCTAAGGCAGTCTGCCAGTCATTTGTAACTTTTGCTAAGGCAGAGGTGGTGCTGTGCATAGATCTAAACCCAGATTGAGCTGGGTTAAGGAGATTGTTGGTATCAAGGTAGGCACTTAACTGGGAGTTTACTAGCTTTTCAAGCATCTTGGATAGTACTGGTAAGATGGAAATGGGCCTATAATTGTTGAGGTCCATGGGATCACCTGCCTTAAGTAGTGGAAACACTTGAGCTGTCTTCCATATTGAGGGGATAGAACCAGTGGCTAGTGACAGATTGAAGAGGTGGTTAATTGAGGATAGGTCTGAGGAAGAGGTGATGCTTTCAAGAGGTCCAGGGTTGATTTCTACATTACCAATACAGAGCAATAGGAAGATCAGTAATTTCATAAGAGCTGCCAGTGATAGGGAGAGGGGGCTGTCTTTGGTCCTCCTTTTTTTATTCTGTTGCCACTCTTTGTTTTGGGTGCTCCCTGTGGATTTAAGGTAGTGTGTCGGGATACCAATTAGCAGTTTGATGACTAAGCTTAGTGGGGATCCATACCCAGTAGTGGGCCTTGTCTGAGACATATATGTGGTGATGTGTAACTTTATGGTGATTGTACCACTGTAGTCGATGCAGCAATGGCAAGACATATATGAGGGTATGGTGTCAGCCACGGGGGATGTTCCAGAGAAACTAGGCGGGTTGACCACTTTAGATTGTATAATAGGGTCATCTTCATTGTGGAACCCTATGGCTATTAGTGACAGGAGTATCAGTAGCAAGCTCCCCATTCTGAGGGGGATATTGATAGTTGGCAATAGGGAGTAGCGAAGTTGCTGATTGGTTGGGTCAGCAAGCTGGTGTGACTTGACAGCCACACGATCCAAAGGTTCACCTCCTACCTTCAGAGAAGAACTCAATTAGTGAGATGGCAATGTTCCATGTCGGATAAGCTAGCGATCCTAGATGGTGTGCCCCAAGGATCTATCCTGGGGCCCCTGCTCTTCTCATTATTTATCAATGAACCGCCAAAATGCTGTGGTGGGGCAAAACTTACCCTATACGCAGATGACGCTGAACTATACAGGTCCTCTAGTGATGCAGCTACACTAAGTAATCTCCTAAGAAATGACCTCTTGATGCTAGACAGTTGGTTAAACTGTAACAAAATGGTGCTGAATGGTAAAAAAACAAAAGCCATGTTATTCGATCTGAAAAAACTAGGATCAGATAGATCTAAAATGCTAGATCTCTCTCTAGCAAATGGGCTCAAAATAAGTACAGCCAAAGTCCCTGAAATACCTTGGGATCACCCTGGACCAGGACTGCACCTTCAAGGAGCACATGGCACAACTCAGTAGGTCCTCGAACAAAAAAATTGGTCTTCTATACTGCTTTGGCCCTTATCTCACCCTGACCTCCAGATGCAATATTGCACAAGGGCATCCTCCTACCCTCCCTACTACATGGCTCTACGATTCTGTCCTCAGCCAAAAAACACAACTGTAGAAGTTAAGAACAATGTACAACAGAATACACAGATTTGCATCCAGAGCTCCTGCTAATGAACACCACTGTCATGTCCTTCAGACACTATCCTGGCCCACTCTAGATGACAGGCTAAAGTACTCATCCTTCTGCCTAGCTTTTAAGCTCAGGCATCCAAACACCACCCCCCCAAGTCTAGCAAACCTCCTGAAGTCCAGATTAAACAGTTGTCTAAGGTCCTCGACAAGACAGCTTCTAACAACACCCAGGACCCAAACATCACAAGGGTCCAGGGTGTTCTCCAATATCATCCCACCCCTCTGGAACACTCTCCCAACTGTCATACAGGAAAGTACCTCTCTAGGAGGCCTCAAAAAAGGTCTAAAAACCTATCTACTAGGTCTTAACCAATGCAACTGCTTCCGCTGACATCCCAGTACAGCACCCTGTACACCCATTCAGTCTCACCAGCTATGAATGTCACCACAGATATACTCCGCTGACATGTACTAAGTTATATCTATTATATGTTGTAGTGTAAGGAATAATTGCGCATATTGTCATACTGTATCAACACCTGTATGTGCTATACTTATTGTACAGTGTCCTATAAGGAAAATGCCTATCTGACTACTTGTATATTCTTGTATCTAACTTTTGACTGTACACTATGTCTCTTGCACTTTACAAAATCTCAATGCTATGTTACTCCTGTACTTTATTTATATGTAACTAATCCCGAGGTCGCCCCTGAAAAAGGGACCTGTATTGGTCTCAGTAGGCCTACCCGGATAACAAACTTAAATAAATAAATAAATAAAAATATATACGCCTGAAACTTTTTTATAACAAGTTATAAAATGGGGAAAGGAAATCCCGCCTGCCAAAACCATGACGTAATTTTCTTGCTGGCAGAAGGTCTATTTTCTCAGAAATTCTGATAATAATAGCCTTTTGTCTGTTTATAAACTTGCTTTTTTGTCCCAGTAATTTTTTTTTTTAAAAGCCCATTTTATAAGCGCAATAAGACACTCTGGGCTGTACAGTGAACAGATATTACCACACTTCCATGGGGTTGAAGGCACTCAGCCTATGGCCTCAGACATCACTATGCCCCTGGGCGTGTGGTAATATCTGTTTACTGCACACCTCATCATGTCTTTTTTACTTACATAAACACGTTAAATCATACAAGATAGTAACCGTTATCATTGAGAGATTACAACAGAGCAAACAAGATCTGGCCAGAGCCGGTATGGCTAAAGTTGAGGTCACAGAGGAACATGGCACTGTCCGCATATCCACAATGGCCACCCGAGTACTCTGTGCATGTGCGACAACTCACACATGTGCACTGAACTCCGGCAGCAAGGCGGCACAGTCTGTCATGTCGAAGATGGCCGCTGGAGTTCTCTGTGCATGCTTGATGACTTGCGCTAGCACACTGGGCTCCAATGACCATCTTGGACACGGTGGACAGTGCCGCCAGTGTTCAGTGAGCATGTGCAAGTCGTTGCACATGTGCAGAGAACTCCAGTGGCCATCTTGGATACAGCGAACAGTGCCGTGTTCCACCAATGGACAAAATAGTGCAGTGGAAACACAGTGATTGCCATTCGCCTCTACTGTTTAAAAGTCTGTTCGGTATCTGGTAAGCTCCCTATTCTCTACTGTGATCCAAGATATCTGCAGGGCTATGTCCACTGCAACTGTAAAAAGTGGTGACAAACTTCTATGTTGGACATTGGGGAAGCTAAGTAATAGATACAGTGTATGATTTCAAATAATTAGAAAAGGGTTGCCAACAAGCGTCAAAGTCATACAATTTATCCAGCACCACATGAGAGAGGTGATCAACCCAGAATTATGGATATTATGTAACACTATGTCAATACCTACAGTTACTATTCACCAAGAAACATGAATTTTCCTAGTGTCACTGTGCTTGAAGAGACCCATTCTAAGCAAAGGAAAAGTAAGGAACCTACTTTTATGAAGATTAGTGACATAATATGGATTCACGAACCCAAAAGGAATGAACAAATTACTCTTTATTAGACAAACTTGAGGCTAAATTTTCAAAACATTCAGGGACTAAGTCCCATGCAGCAACCACCACGACATCATGAAATCTCTGCACCTGCGGAGATTTCTATTTTCAGCCATGTTCTGCACAGGTGGCAGGCACAGCTGTGGGAGATGTTATGCCTGCTCCCACCAGACATAACATTTTGACACAGCTGCACCCAAACAAATGGCCACAAGCTGCCATAAATCAGGGAGCCAGTCATAAACTGGCCTCTGCTTTGAAAACACGGCACGTGTGGGAAAAACTGCGACTCTGCAAGGGCAGCCCCACTTGCGGCAGTTTTCCTCCCGCACCTGCACCAATTTCAGAGGGGCTGAAAATCCTTCCATTCATCTATTTAAGATATGAACTCCTTTTATAGGCCTCCTGAAATCCAGATTATTGAAAACTCTGTAACAATTGTTATGAAATTGCTTTTGATTTGTTAATTATTTACTATCTGAGTGCTTTGTGATACTGTATGATGTTTTAGCAGATAACTTCTGTCATGTAAACTGAAAATCAATAAAAAGAGTAGTTAAAAAAAATGTATAACCCTCCTCACGTAGGGAGTTATGTCCCTCAAGCCAAACCATACCACTTAAACAGAAATCCTTACCTTCGTATCTTGACACTGAACTCAAAGGGTGACTTTTTATAAAACCAAAAATTTCTTTATTGATTTTAAGGTAAACAGACATACAATGCGAACACCACATTCACACAGGTTCAATGTCACAGTGCATAGACTTCCCTTTTCCACTGCCCTTATCTGTACATTATATGGAGGAAGACTACCATTAAACCAAAAAACAATTACGCTAGACTATATCACTATTTTCCTGATAAGTGGCGTACTTTGAGGAGGTAGTGCCACTAAGTTTTTATCCCAATCCCTTTCCAATCTATGTAGTCCTTAAGTTTGTAGGGCAGACATTCCACTGGCAAAACTGACATTGATAGAGTTCATAACTGGGCTGCAGAAGGTTAAAGTCCAACATACCCTTGTTTTTGAAATACATTTCCTAGCGAGGAGGAGAAGAATGCCAATTACTCTGAGCAGAAATTCATCCTTTTGAGGGTCCTCCACACCAAGGAGCTTGATAACTGGCAAAAGGTCCAACAATGAAAAAATAACATCAATTATAAAATGGGTACAACATTTTCTGTAATCTGATTGGCTGAAAGGTTAATTCAGCCTTGTGCTTATGAGCCTATAATACACCAGCCGGCACTACCTATGCCAGGGAAGATTCAGTACATTAAATATCACTGCACCACCCACTTAAAAAAATGTTTTAGCCTGTCATAAGCAGCTATATTGGATTTCAACAGCCAAAGAAAATGCCCTGTCTGACCTACCTGACAGCCAATTCGACCTGCAGTTTGAGACAATGGTACAGAATCTGCTTCAGAATGAAGAGACCAGTGAGCTCACAAGTGATCCATCTGAAAACAAAGCAAAAACAAAAAAATGACAGCAGTGAGTAAACATGCCACAGGTTCCACAAAGGACTTGCCAAGCTTGAGACAGAAAAGGATGGGCAACAAATGTCCTAATGACCTGGTCTGCAGTGTGAGAAATTGAATCAGACCTAAAAAACACTATTCCTGCCGATCTCGGTCAAATCCTATGATGCTTCTTCACCAAAGGACAGGAGTACTGTCTGGCGAGCCTCATGGCTCTGAGAGCAGAAATAAACAGACAGCTTAATAATCCTGATCTCAACCGATGTATCAGCAAGCATCTTAAATCACCCAGAATGCCAACTGTCCAACAATATCCTTGTGGCAGTGTGCAAGAACTACTGCCATGAGAAAAAGGACAGTTCCATCCGCCACCCGGCAATCTGCTAAAACAATCACACTGTCTCTGAGAACTCCTTATGGCCTGCTGTACAAGGTATGACTCGATGCACAGTTGTGCATGGCACGTCGCGGGAGAGAGGCTTAGACAGCTGAAGCCAGAACACTTTGCCATTAAGAAAGATGAGCATGGAACTGAATACATTACTCTAACTTTTACCAAATTCAGTAGAAACAACAAGGCCAACGAGCCAAATAAGTGACCCCCCCCCACCAGTGTCTAGGGGTAAACCAGATGGTAACTTAGGGGAAGGGGGTACTTGCAGCCAGAAACACAGTCCCAGAAATGAAATTCGTTACCTGGGTTCCTCGTAGATGTCTTCGGGGGGGGGGGTGCAGGCTACACTTAACAGCGAGGGGTGACAGCAGCCGTGGAGGCAAACTTGGTTAGAGAAATCACACAATGCCATAAATAAAGTCCATTGTCCACTCCAGGTTAAAAGAAGAAGATCAAATGACTTAATTGCAGAAATTTGATTAAGTCACTCCATGGAGCGTGGGGTGCAAATCACACAGTGGGTAACCTTCAGGTCGAGCTGCCCAATACAGTCTGCAGCAAACTTTCACATCCCAAAAGCTAGTACACTGTAGTGCTCCTTCAGGGCCGAACAGGCACCTCTAATCCTCCAACCTTATGTAATTCACCTACATGTTTAAGTTTTAAGAAAGCCTGTGTTAAACTACATCCTTTCTATTGTAACTGTTAAACTGTTGTTTTATCCTATTTTCATATCTGTGATGTATGTATTTATTTTATTTTATTGTATCTGTATGAACGAAACTTTGTTTTGTAATACAGGATGGCCCTGAAAACAGGCTTTGCCTAGTGCCTTATCCTGTTAAAATATAAACAAACAAACAAACAAACAATGGGCCGGAAACCAGGCCTCCCTGTTTTTTTTTTTATCCCAACATCTCCCCTACACAAACTTGACTACTTTTCTTCTCTTGGTGCTACACACACACACACAGGTGCTCTCACACTAGCAGCTAAAAGATAGAGTAGCTGAGAAAATCTGAGCAGTACCTCCCAGCACCGGTGGTTTGAATCTGGAGCTTCCACTTGGATGGTCTCTGCTACTAGCAAAACAAAGTCCCCTCAGGAAATGCCAAGCCCCACCCCCCATCCTAGCTAGTGCAGCTCCGAGCATCCCAGGGCAACATCTGAAGGGCCTTGGTGATCACGGAGATCCATGTACTTTCTGCTCTTAGGCTATACAGGCTTCCAGACACCTCCTGGTTAGGCCAAAGTGCCACCAGAAAAGGGAGCCAGGCTGCCACCACTGTGCTCCCTGCAGCACAGACTGCCACCACCGCACTGCCCCAACGACCTGGCACACGACTTTAAATGCCCTTGCCCACAGTTGAGGATACAGGGGGCCCACCTGTGTTGCTCCACCAAGGTGCCAGAGATCACGAGGTGGGCCACTGACTTTCTACGCAGGCTCTGGCTCTCCAAAAGGCACAGGTGGTCCCGATGTAAGCTCCAGACCCAACACGGAACTCCTGACCGCTACACTTCTCCACCAGTCTTTGAGGGCAGATGGCCAGGGTAGCAAGTGGCCCACCCCAGCCCCATACCTCAGCCCTCACAGCTAAACATGCCACAGGCAGCCTCCTGCTTTTCTCTCTCTAGGACTCACTCTTTTCATGCCCAAACCTCCCTCTTATACCCCTGGGCTGAGGCCCCCCCCTCCAACAGTAGGCAGGGCCCAGCTCCAGACACTGTAGCTACAATAAATTAACTAGTAAGCACCCAAAGGGGGCTTACACTTTTCCCCCACACAAAACGTTCACCAGGTGCCCACCCTGATCTCCCAGAGGGGGGATATGTGCACGCTCTCCCCAAAAAACACTGCAACTTTAATTGCATAAAATACTTGAACTTTTCAACATTCCTAATGTCAGAAAACCACTCTCACCTTTAGCTCGCACACCACATACACACACACACACACACACAGCTCATATATTACACTACATCCCACTCACACCCACTCACACTAGCCTTACATATCTACCCACATCATATTAAGCCTATCAGTCCTATAGGGGCATATTTCAGTCCAGCCTCCCCCTACTAAATGTTACTAACTAGAACTTTTGTTTTTCTTAAACAAAGCAAGACATATTTTGACTGACTGGGGAGCCAACCCCTTAAAACTTGTCAACATTTTAAATAACAAATAACAATAATGGGTTGATCTCAACCAGCATCCAGTGGTGAGATCCATATTTTTTCAGTCCTGCCAGGTCACCAGATGCCAAGGCCTGCATTTTGGGGGGGGGTCATTCCAAACACAGCTTTTTCTTAATAGCAGTCTTTTAGGCAAAAATTGGCACTATCTCTGGGGTTCTGAGGCCTAGTACAACTTTGGATCAGGCTTGGTAACCTCTTCTCCAAAAGCGTCTTCACAGATGATGTAATATTTTGTACTCTGTCCCTCTCCATCCTGGACCACTGCAAAAGTCATAAACAATGTCAAACCAGTCCACACTGTTGAGGAACACATCTGTTTGGCCTTCCTGATGGCTTCCTGCTCGTGGCCTCCCAGATCCAGGGCACTTTCTCTACTTGACCTTGTCCAGATCTCCTTGGAAGACTCAGTCTTCCCTCCTTTCTTTAATGATGTCCCATATACACTCACACAAGTATGGATAGTTCTCTCCTGGGTACTCCTTTCTTTAATGATGTCCCATTTTGTCTCCCTTTTCATTAATGAACTGCCCTCCGTCACTGCCCACGTGCATACAACACTTTATGCCGATGACCTCGTCATCCTGGCCTGCTCCCCTGGCATCGCTACCATAAACTCCTGGCTTAACTCAGACTTCATGCTTATTCAGACCTGGTTAAGGATCATAAGCTTACCATCAATCTAAAAATGACCCAAGCTATGCTCTTTGGCTCCTTGGGCAAAACTGTCCCTATTAGTTGAGCGGTGTCTTTCTTTTTTATCATAAGGTAGCTTAAAGCATTAAAAAAAGGTTCTGAAAATAAGCCCCATAGGCTTGCATGGGGCGCGTCCCCGCTCTCTCCCTGGTACCATGTCACAAAACGGGGGAGCGTGGGGGTAGAGCAGGCAATCTAGGAAGTGGGAAGGGATCGGCTAGCTCATGGTTTTAACAAATTACTATCCCTTCCCAAACTTTGATGCGTATGTAAAAAAATTATATTTTTACACAGCTGGGCTATCGCCACCCCAGGGCAGCGGGCTGTGAAGCCCAAAGATCAAGATCACACAATTCCTTTAAGGAATGCAGTCACTTTGAAGGACATAGGGGTGGCTAGGTAATGTTTGGGCAAATGTAAAATGAAAGTGCAGAGTTTGGCTGCAGGAACATTTGGAGCTTTGGGACTGAGTAAACTGTGGACACGGTTTACTTTGGCCACCATGTTTAGCAGCCATGTGACACCAGCCAGCCAACCACAGAGTCAGGATTCTTGCCAGGAACTCTCGGACTGATTGAAAGGATTTGGGGGCAGAATCCCGGGGAATGTTTAGGCGCCTTTTTCTGCACCAATGAGGCATCGAGGGAGCCTCATACATGTTACTTTTTGCCTAAGGACAGTGGCTCCAGCCAATGGGAAGTGAGGAAAAGGCTCCCAAAAGCAAGGACAGCTGGGTTTTGAGTCAGTTGGGTGGGAGCTCCTCCGGGGGGGGGTTTCTGCTCCTGGAGAGATTGGGGCTATGAGATAGACCTGCCTGGGGGCTGCCAGCAATTTGTCCCCCAGGGCAGGGAGTGCCTGCCCCATCAGGAAAAGGAAGAAGCAGCTTGGCAGAGAGAAAAAGGGAAAGCTGCAAGATGCTGAAAGTTCTGTGTTGTTCTGAAGTTGCACCACAGCAGTGAGAGAAGCGCAGCTCGAATGGAAAAGGGAAAGCTGCAGATTGCAAGAGAGAGGCTGTGTCCTGAGCCTGAATGAAAGAACAAATGTTGGGTCTAAGCCTGGAAAAAGACCAAGGTTCTGTTCTGAGCTTGGAAAAAGAATGAAGGCTGCGTCTAAGCCTGGAAAAAGATGGGATACAGAGGATGAGGAACAAGAGACTATAAATGTGCTGAGAAAGAGAAAAGTAAGGGTAAGCCTCTTCAATCCAGTACTTGCACGGTGAGAAAAGGGACTGAGAGTGCAGGTGATATGTGTGAGCCAGTGCGAGAATGTGGTGTGGCTGTGTTAAAGTTGAGAGACTATGAAAGCAGAAGGATGGACAGGTGCCTCTCAGGGTTGAGTGCCTGTTGTCTGCTCCTGAGATATAGCAAGGAAACGAGAGGGACGGATTGCTGAGGCTACACACCATGGCAGAAAAGACAGAGATATGAGAAAGACAGAGAAGTTGAAGAGAATGTGCTGAGTGTTTCTGCTGACACCCAGGGCCAGGTGGGGAACTTGCTAACCCCCATCAAGTGGGGTCTGCCTCTGCAGGGGGTCACGGGTCTTGTATCTGAGTGCTAGGGCACTCTGATTGGAGGGAGTCGGGCCATGGGGCCACTCCCCGGACTGGGCCCCCTGTAGTTGGCAGACCTTGCGTATGTGCTCTGCAACAGGGCTTGTAATGGACCAAAGGGGACAAGCTGCAAGATCTACAGGCAAGAGGAAGAGAGAGCAAGCTGCAGCCTCTGTGCCCCATGTTTAAAGCATTGTGCCCGGTTCTGCTGTGTTGTCATCCATCCCCAGGACTTCAGTGAACTGTGCCATCTGAAGACCGACTCTGCAGAACCATGAGTAAAAAGCAGGAACTGCCCTGCACCTGAGGACTGTAAATATGTTGCCCACTTGGGCAGGAGGTAGAGCTAAGGACTAGAGGGAAACGGTGATGGTTTAGCTCTAACCGGAAGAGAGGGATATAAAAAGTTAAAGTTACTTAATTCAAGTAAGCGCACCAACACCGGCTACCAGCTGCACCTCGGACATGCATCTAGAATCTGGGTACCCAGTGAAGGAATGTAGGGTTTTAATGGACTGGGGCCTGCGGGTCTGGGTTTGGGCACCTGCAGCAGTTAGCTAGTTAGACAGAGATGATGACTGCATTGATTGAAACATGGGATTGGAATTGAAAAAAGGAAATGTGCTTTGGGAAATGCAAATTGAAATGCTTACTTGAACTCTATTCTTCTCATCCCATTCCTAAACCCTCTCCTCCTGTAAATAAACCATGGAATTATTGTTTTGCAGCAGAAATGGATCCAGAGCCAAATTTTAGTGAGCTGGTTTATCTGATGAAATGGAAAGGGTAAATGTTGTTAACTGAATGTGGGGAGGTTCGAACCTGGTAAGTCGGATATATTATGTTAGCCCTAAACTCGGTATCCCGACGGTCAGGATATTGAGTTTATGGGCCTGAAATCCACAGCCCTGAACAGATCAGATTCCCTACACCCGCAATGAACGAAGTGTAAAATGTGGGGGGCTCCACCACCCCCATAACTTAAATATCTAACTCTGAGGGGAAGCGAACCCCAGAGTAAAATATTAAGTAGTTACGGGGCGCAGTGTGTAAAATGATGTGACCTGGACCAGAACCCAGGTCACATAGAGCACGCTGGCTGAGCTACCCATGGTTTACCCCTCCACACCACCAGAGCAGCTCAGCCAGAAGCCCCATCCAACCATTCTTCCCTGTAGTGCAGAAGGGGTAAGGTAGCATTCCGTCACATCCGCTACCTTACCCCTTCCAGTACTGCAGTGTCGGGATGATCACTGTCGGGACACTGCACCTGTCGGGCAATAGTGCCTGGGCAGGTGAGTGTCGGAATAGTGAGCCGCGGGAACCTGTAAGGGTACTGGTAAGTCCGTGCCTGGGGTAACTGCTGGGGAGGTGGGTTGGTACAACATCCCAGGGGGTTGTACCGCAGGTAAGCAGACCCATTTAAAATGTACTCTGGCTGGAGGCACCACCATTTTTATTTTAACTTTTGGGAAAGAACCCCTGTAGGTCAGCTTTGGGAACCCAGACCCCGTGTCCTGTATGCTAGGCAGCAGGCAGGGGTAGTGGCCCTCTCTTAGATGGTGCCAGAGAGGGACTACACCAAAAGCTAATACACTGCAGTGCTCCCTCAGGGCCAAACAGGCTCTTCTAATCCTGGCAGCAACAACAATGGGCTGGAAACCAGGCCTCCCCAGTTGTTTTTTTTCTCTCAACATCTCCCCTACACAAACTTGACTCCTTTCCTTCTCTTGGTGCTATACACACACACACACACACACACACACACACACACACACATGCTCTCACACTACCAGCTAAAAGATATAGAGTAGCTGAGAAAATTTGAGCGGTACCTCCCACCACCTGGTGACTCGAATCTGGAGCTCCAATTTGGGTGGTCTCTGCTACTAGCAAAACAAAGTCCCACAGAAAACATCAAGTCCCCTCCATTCTAAGCCAGTGCAGCTCCGAGCATCCCAGGGCAACATCTGAAGGGCCCTGGCTATCCCAGAGACCCATGCTTTTTCAGCTGTTAGGCTGCACAGGCTTCCAGATGCCTCCTGGTCAGGCCAAAGTGCCACCGGAAAAGGGAGACAGGCTGCCACCACTGTGCTCCCTGCAGCACGGACTGCCACCATCGCACTGCCCCAATGACCTGGCACATGGCTTTAATTACCCTTGCTCACGGACAAGGATACAGGGACTCACCTCTGCTGCCCCACCAAGTTGCAAGAGATCACAAGGAGGGCCACTGACTTTCTACCCAGGCTCTGGCTCTCCAAAAGGCACAGGTGATCCCAATACAAGCTCTGGACCCCACACTGAACTCCCAACAGCTACACTTCTCCACTGGTCTTCAAGAGCAGAGGGCCGGGCTGGCAAGCAGCCCACCCCAGCCCTGAACCTCGGACCTCATGGCTGAACACTCCATGGGCCACCTTCTCCTCTTCTCTCTCTTTTCTCGACAACCCCCCCCCCATACCCCTGGGTTGAGGGCCACCACCCCACCCCGCCAGCAGGCAGGGTCCAGCTCCAGACACTGTGGCTACAATAAATTAACTAGTAAACTCCCAAAGGGGGCTTACATAAGGAACCGTATATTTACTTACAATTTATTTACGAACTTCCAAACAATTACTTACCGAGTTTAATGCCACGGCCTATGTAATGAAACAGGTCTCTCCCAGGGTTACCCTTACACTAATCTTAGTGTACATGCAACAGCCATTCTGCTGTTATCGGAAGTAGGTTTGGAGGTCAAGAAAATTACAGCCGTGACAGGAATCCAGCCAAGGATCTCAGTGGGCGGCCTCAGCAGAGAACAGACAGTGCTGGAGTAGAATTCTGGCTAACAAAAATAAAATGAAAAAAGAGGAAATATCTTGCTGATTCCACATCAGGCAGAGCAGCCAACCTGCAGCAGATCCACACTCCAGCCCTTGGCTCCACCCAGTGCTGATGGCAGCCTACCCTCTCCAGTGGTACAATCCAACACTTCGGAAAGGACAGCACAAGCAACAACCCATTTGTCCTAACCACTTGCTATGTGGAGAAAGCTGAATTCATGAATTTCAGCAGATAAACTTCTGCACAATCCAGCCACAAAAGTTCATTAAAGTTCATAGTTTGAAGGATTAGTTTTCTTCAAAGTTAATGGAAAAAGTTAAATAAATTCAGTTTAGTTTGAAATGCAACTTTTTGTCTGACATCTTATTGAAAATGTTGTACCCATTTTATAAGTGCAGTAGGGCACACTGACGTGTGGGTTATGTTCTAATAACAGCACCTCCCGGTGCTAAAGGCACTTGGTGGAAGTGCCTCGTGCATCATAACTTATCATAATGCACCTGGGGTGTACTGTTATCAGGCCCTAATCCACACCTTGTCATGTCTCATTGCTTATGTAACCAGTGAATGATTGAGTAGATTCGATTGGCCGAGAGTGGGGGTAGCAGATTATACACATACCCTTCAAGCTTCACTGCCATCCATAATCATCCAGGCGACAGTGTATCAGCAGGGACTGGGACCCATATACCCTGTAGAGTGTCCGCTGGGACACACAGTTCTGTTTCTGTCAGTCCACTAGTGGCATCACAGGCTTAGAGCCTAAACCTGGGCTGTCAGCACAGCAGGCAGTGTGTAACGCTGCCACAATTCTATCCTTGCAGTGCATGACACCACTGCTATACTAGCTAAGCAGTGCATGACACTGCCACCACGGTATTCAAGCAGTGTGCGACACTGCCACCATGCTATCCAGCTGGCTGTGGTCACCTTCTTGACTTCCTTAAACATTTGCTGGCTACAGTTTTGACATTTTCAGCACTAAGCAGGCCACAAGCAACCACAGGCACTGCGGCAAATGTGGAAAACATCAGTGTCCCAATTTCTTGTTTGTAAAATTGTATCCGTAAAGTCTCCATATTGTGACACTAATCAGCCCTGGGGCTTGGACTTCTCCCTGACAAAGGGAATCCTAATCTTTTCTCTTCATAGAAACATAGCTAATGACTGGGGGATGTTTTTGCCTTGTCTGACACTTCCAGGATCTCTTCTCCCCTCTGGCATTTACGCTGGTTCTAAGGACTCCAAAAATGCACACTGGTCACATGCGCAGCACAGCAGGAGATGAATCAGCTGATCTGCACAGGAGAGCAGCCTGCTGCCTCAGTTAATTCACATGTAGCATTTATCATGACAGACAGCCCCTGCCCTACTCTACACATGCCGCTTGGAACGCATCAGTGCATTTAAAACATTATTCATAATGAAACTATATACTCAGCTTTCATTAAATCCCAGAGAGACTCAAATAACTTGTGAGAGATTGCTCTAGCCCCTCTCCCTCCCCGCCTGTACAATTTCACTTTTAAAGGGACCCAGCTGATCCACCTGGGCCAGAAATGTTTTTTTTTGGATATATAACTCATTGAACACAAAATTTTTTTGTCATTCTCAGTTGTTTTTCTGTCATTTAAAAAACAACAACATTCTTACAAGAAGTTGTAGAGAAGACAATAGCAATCCACCATTTTGTGACACCTCACTAAAATTTAGTACTGGGATGTACATATTAAAGAATTCAAGACAATCAATCTTTAAAGAGACATGCTCAATCAGAACACCTTTTCCAAACAGCAGCAATAGAAAAATATTTTGTGTTTCATGGTTGTTCAGATTTTTACTCTGGTAAGCAGAGGCCCCATTTTATCATTTTTAATAACCAATATGCGGTGTGTGCCGTGGTTAGTCTAACTGTTGTTGTGATGGTGGGATCATCAGCTGGTGTTCTTTGGAAATGTCGCTATCCCATCTGTCCATAGAAATAGAAGACAGCCCTTACGGTGTGTATGGCAGCTGTACAACTACAAACCACACACACACACACACACCCACACACACGCCATACACACATATACACACACACTGCTCATAAATGTGATTGTTTAAAAGGTGTGTTTACACACGAGTTACCTGCACTAGTGCATCATGAGGGTTCCAATGGAATTATTTTGATGTAATTGAATCACTTTCTCTTCCCAACTGCGTTTCAAAGTTTAACTTGATCAGAACGCTGGAAGTTGTTGATGCCCATAATAACCTATACTGTATGAAAGAAAGATGGCTGCCGACATTTAGCCACAGTCACAGCATTCAGTTCCTTTCCTGCCAGCTCCTGTTAGAAGCTATGGGTGCCACACCAGATGCCCTGACAGGTTCTCCAACTGTCTTTGGCTGCACTGTGATGCTGTTTTATGACTACAAGGTTTGCCTGCATTAGCCCCTGCACACCCATGTCATTCACTGGTCTGTAAAACACTTTGTAACAGAGTTATTGCAGTCTTTTCTGACTCTCAGTACTCCAGATTATCGTAACCCACAAAGAAGTAATGGCCCAGTGTGCAGCGCACCTCATCCAATGGAAAGTTCCCTCGCTGTCCAGTGCTAGTATGGGGGCAGATTTTGAAATGTCATGGGAGGGCCTACACATTTTTAGTGGGCTCTGGTGAGATGGCACTAAGCTGTAGCTCAGTTTTAGCCTCATCCCAGAAGCACAGGGAGGTTAAGTGACTTGCTCAGGGTCCCACTGTATGTAAATGGCAGTTGTGGGTTTCAAACCCCAGTCTACTGGATCTCTAGGTTCCTAGCTCGGAGCTCAAACCTCAAGGCTATACTCCCTCCCAATGGGACTACATGATTAAAAGGTGTGTTTATACATGCACTGCCACCATCCACATCGCTGCAGCTGCTTAATTTGCCCTGCCACTGACCAGCATTCACACGCCAATGCCCTGTACCACTGCAGAGCCACATTCATTCACACGCCAATGCCTGCACCACTGCAGAGCCATATTCATTCACACGCAATGCCCTGCACCACTGCAGAGCCATATTCATTCACACGCAATGCCCTGCACCATTGCAGTGCCATATTCGGATCTTCCAGTATTCTGGATGCCTTTCCGGCTGGGCACAGAGGGTGGTGGGGTTGAGCTGCCAACAGTAGTGTGAATGATGCAGTGTGTTGACACACTGAAGCAAAACATCCACACCGCTATGCTTTCCTGGCAAGACTGGGATTGTGCACTAAGGAAATACAGAAGCTTGTGACAGTGCACACTGTGTTTACACAGCGGTAAGTGAGTCATTGCAACAAATCTGCACCAGTCACAATGGTGCACAGTTTGTAGTGTAAATGTGCCTAAAAACTCAGATCCGCCACTGTAGTATGGGCCAAAGACACAATTCTCTTGAAAAACAGTAAAGTATAACAAACGGGCAGAGCTAGCAAACTGTATACAAGTCTCCCCTTCACCCAAAATAAACCTTTACTTTTGAAACTGGCAGTTCTGCTGAAATAGGGGACTACAGCAGCCACCTTGGGGATTTTCTTTCATCTAGTTTGTTTTTCAAGTCCCAGAGTTATTGAGTTCACTTCCCCTGGCAAAGGGCTGAGTAAGTAGGTTTGAAAAAATCAGGTATTTCCTGCTCAGGTAGGGCATGGTACGTTACTTCCTCTGGGCCTGCCCTCAGGAAACCAGACTTCCTCTTAACAGGGATATGTGTAAAGTCAGCACATCTGTTGGGGTGGGGGGAGACACAAGAAAACAAAACCAAATTGAGTTTTCTTGTGCCCAGGTCTGGCAGAAACTGCTTTATGTTTACCAAAGGAGATGAGTAACCCTGTGACTTTGCTACATGAAACAGCAGAAGCCCTTTGTGGTGACATCATTAGTGTGACTCTAAAGGAAAATAGTGCAGTGTGATATCATAGGCCTAATTAAGATGGACACTGCCCTATGATGTTGTCCTTTCAGTAGGAGGGTAAAATAATATAAAAGTTATGTATTCCCTACAGCCACTCTCTGATGGAAGTCAGCAGTTGGGAAGGGGGCGGAGGGGGAACTCTTGGTTGAGAGACTGGGAAGGGATGACCTAGTGATGGAGTGTCCCACAGTCACACAAACCTTTGACACAACTACAAATGAGCTGAAGAGGAGCAGACAATTCCTACGGCCTTTTCTTGTAACAGATTGGCCACCTCCTCCCTTCTTTGTTCATAAAGCCCAGTATCAGGGCCTGAATGGCCTACCTCCAGAGGGTTATATCCGACCACTTAGGCCCTATATCGGGGGCAGTGCCTGTCACAGCCATACAGTTAGCACTGGGTGTCACTGTTAGGAAGAATGAGAGATGTAATCACGGAAAAACTCTCTGCAATACTTTGCAGAATCCCAACAGTACTGCGCAATAAATAAGGCAGAGGTTGGGACACCAGACCCCAGGGACAGGTACAAGATTTAGCTGAGGTTTAACAGTTTTACTAAGGAGGGGCCAGGGTAGTATTTGCCCAAGGGCCCTTTTTGAAAAGTCAGAACAGCCAGAAGCTGCTGATGTTGGCATCCCCTATTATATGTTGATTCATATTTATGGTGATGTATTTACTTAATTCTGTACTGTTTTACTGCCTATACGGTGCCCTGAGCCTCAGGGGAAAGTGCGCCTAACAAAGAAATTTGCGTTGGTGCAGGTGGGGTGACGGGGGTTAGCGGATGTTACATTGCTACATCACTGTAGCTGCTAGTACCAAAATGCTACGACAATATCTCCTCCCCTTACTAACCCTCTTGTCTCTGTTTCACAAGCACCTCATCTCTACCTCAAAGGGAGCGGGGAAGGAGTTTCCATTAAGAGTGATGTCATTCTCCACTCATAAGCAAGTTGCCCTTCCTGAACAGTACAGGTATTACCTCTGGGCACATCCACTTGCTAATGGTCTATGGAATTAGAGACTAGTCGTGGAAAGCCTGTACCAGTGTTCTCAGACAGTAGCCATGAACTTAGGGTCTCCTGCACTGCACTGACTGGGACAGTTTTAACTGGGGGGATGCTCAGACTACCCATGTAACACATTCTTTATTTATTTAATTTCAGTGTTTTCAGCAGTGGAGCAAAAGTACTGCTAGTTTCCTGATTCATCCTGGGGGGAAAGGGTACAAGGGGAGGAATCTCATAACCATAATGGAGCACTAAAGTCTGCAAAATTTCGGGTAAAACAGAGGTAGCATTTAAATAAAAAATGTGAACAGATGTGCAAAATGAGACACAGTTGCAAGAAACAGGGATGTAGAACTCCAGCTGCATATGGACCATCAGACCTTCTAAAAAACAATCAGACAGGAGCAGACAAGGCCGGCAGAGAACGTGAATTAAACCTTGAAAGGATATTACAGCATTAAAACCTCTTGAATGTGCATTAACTGTCAATGAACTGTAGGGGACGAAGGCCCTGTTTCATGTACATATCCTTAATAAGACAGAACACACTAGCTGAAAATTCAAATTTTGGGGGGATGTTGTGCTTCTGATTTCTGCTAATGTTATCACTGATTTTCAATTTAAATAAATTTATTGGAAAGCAAGTTGAGCACAATTCCTGTTTACGATTACATGCAGTATAGCCGAGAAAAATTACAGAAGGTAATCAAATAGTACATCATGAAATAAACAGGGTAGCAACAAAAACATGGGATGCCATTGCAAGGTATTCATTTGAGCAAGAAAAGATGATTCCCAAACGTTCAAGGGCTGTTTATCAAGAATTCAGGTGTTCGTCTGAAACACTATCAAAGATTGCACAGGGTATTGTGCATTATAGACTTAAATCTGCATATAGTAACCATCGTTTGCAGCTTCAGAGATCTGGAGGCTTTTGAGACCATGAATGAGGAGCAACCAGCTTTACACAGGAATTTAGGGTCACCAAGCAACATCAGCTTGGCAGAACGAAGTCGGTGTTCAGTGGGTTTAAATGTAATGAGCTGAGTTAGGAAGGAGGGAGGGAGCTTTGTCTACAATGACCTTGTAGCTAAAGATATTCCAGTGATGGAGTCGTCTGAGTGCTAGTGATGGCCGCCTACAAGGTTGTTAAGAACACTATAGGGCCCAGAGTGCAAAAGGAGGCGTCGATGATGAAGCAAAGGGTACTGTTTCATTATGCTGGTGTCGGTTCTCCCGCCCTTAAACTTTTACAGGTAGTTTAGTTTCTAAAAAATAACTTCCCTCCACTAACAAAATAACTTACCTGCCCGCAATGTAAGCCCGAATCACTCAGTACAACTTAATTTGCCTGAAAGCATTAAAAAGATGGTGCTGCAACATAAAAAAAATAAATTAAAACTCACTTTTCAAAAGTAACCACTCAACTGAATTCTGTGTTACAGCAGGGCCAGTCAAATCCAGGTTATAGTTACGAAGAGTGCTAGTCACCAATACTTGGTTTGGCTTACAAAGTGTGGTAGTCACCAATAATTTATTTAGCACTGATAAATGCACATTTGTTACCGCAACGTAGGACTCACCATATTTTAGATCAGGCCCAAACTGCCCCAAGTGCTGTGATGCCACGGCCATGAAACAGGCAGAATCATAAGGCACTTCCCAGGGGCCTTTCATCTGCCATCACTGGCGCAGCTGTTTGGATGCAACTGATGACATTGCACACTACACCATAGCGAACTGTCCGATATCTGTGCAACTTTCCCTTAAAGGGCCTTACTGGCCATAACGTGATTATACTGGGGATTGGGGAGGGTGGCCCTACAGGGGGACCTGGAGGCTCTGGAAAGATGGTCTAGAAAGTGGAAGCTGAATGCAGGGAAATGCAAGGTACTGCACCTGGGGGCCAGAAACCCGGGCCAAGTGTACACCCGGGGGGGGGGATGCTACAAGTCTCGATGGCTGAGAGGGACCTGGGGGTGGATGTCAAGATGAGCAACTCGGAGACTTGTAGGAGGGCAGCAGCCAAGGCCAACAGAATGCTGGGATGCATCGCTAGGGGGATCACCTCCAGAAGGAGGGAAGTGATACTCCCTCTGTATAACTGCTTGGTGAGGCTGACCTCGAGTACTGCGTGCAGTTTTGGAGGCCACACTTAAAGAGGGACATTAAACTCCTGGGGAGGGTCCAGAGGAGGGCAACCAAAATGATTTAGGTCTTGGGGGACAGGACCTATGAGGAGAGGCTCGAAGAGCTAAATATGTACACATTGGAAGAGAGAAGGGACCGGGGGGACATGATAGAGGTCTTCAGGTACATGAAGGGGGTAAATAGGGGAGGAACAGTCAGGGTGCTTTGAAGGAAGGAGGAGGGGGCCACTAGAGGGCATGGGTGGAAGCTGAAGGGGAAGATTCAGGGGAGAAAGGAGGAGGTGCTACTTCACTGAGAGGGTGATGGAGCCATGGAATGCACTGTCTAGGGGCTGGTGGAGGCAGAGGCGGTGGAGGGGTTCAAGAGGGGGTGGGACAGGTACAGGGGAAGGGTTCTGGAAGCAAAATCCAATGCAGCGAGAATATCCAGAACTGGGAAGGGAGAAGCCAGAGAAGGTGAGGGGGGGCAGCAAGGTCAGCTCCCAGGGTGGGGGCTGACCAAACGAGCAGACGCGAAAGACCGTTAGGCATTTTAGTATGTTAGTATGCTCAGACACCTTTGTCTGAAGGTGCATACTGCCAGTAGACTCAGCTGAGGGTCATAAAAACCTATAGTGGCCACAGTTTGGCCAAATCTAGAATCAAACTGTAGTTCAGGAGGCCAGCATACCACTCCTCCAATACCATATAAGTGGTGGGATCTCCCTACTAATGAAATGTGTTAGTGGCCCTTGAATCTGGCAGTGTGAGGGAGAGGAGGAGGAGGAGGAGGAGTGGAAATCATGCAGATGAGGCTCAATAAGGCCCAAAGAGCCCCTAATCTCCCAGTTGGGGGCAGATAAAGTGCTTTCAGAACTGCCTGAACTCGCCTTACCTCCTGCCATGTCAGCAACTCAGGTTCAGGAATGGATGCAGGTCACTCGTGGGCTGGCCTGGGGAGGGTGGACTGAGTGTCCGAAGGATGGCTCTCCTCCCTGGGGGGGGTTCTGTAACCTGCTACAACACTGCCACCTGGAGATGTCTGGGTGGCAATGCAGGTCTGGGTGTGTCAGGACATAGGGCCACGGCTAGATGTGTTAGGATGTCTCCGCAGAGGTGAAGCTCACCCGCCACATGCATTGCACAGTCCAGGCCCTAGGAAAAACCTACAAACCAAGTTGAAAACCCCTCCTTGGCCGCAGGATGAAGTGCAGTCCTTCGCAGGCCCTGCACTGGTGACCAGGCACCTTGCCACAGTCCAGAAAGCTGGACGTTGGCATGAAGGTAAGTCCTGGAGTAGCTGGGTGACAGGACTCGGGGAACCAGATGGAAGGGGGTATTCCAAGAGCGACTGGGGTCATAAAATGTATATAGAAAAGAAAAAAAAATGCCTAGACTAAAGCCACTGGGACCTGTAACACTGAGGGCTTTCAGCCAGCTTCCGAAACATTTGTTTTTATCAAGGTGTTTACTGCACAGCAGAACAAGGTCATGACCCTGTTTCTCCATACTCCACTGGACAAGGTCATGACCCTGTTCTGCCATATTCAACTGGACAAGGTCATGACCCTGTTCCTCCATACTCCACTGGACAAGGTCATGACCAGGTCTCACCATACACCACTGGAGAAGGTAATTTATTTATTCATTGATTAATTGATTGAGTGATTGTTTTTGGTAACTGGGTAGGCCCACTGAAACCCTAGCATCCCATTATTGGGGCGGCCTACAGTTAGTTAAATAAAGAAATCAAAACTCAGACTATCAGTAGAAACAGTACATATTAGACTTGCTTACAACATTTGTCCATAATATAAGACATGCAACAAATGATGCTGTTCCATCACACAACAGGACAAGATCAGACTCATAACACTGTTGTCCCTCTATACAAAACAGGTCAAGTTCATATTCCTGACCCTGTCCCACTACACACAACAGGGAAAGATCATGACATTGTCCCAACCCACACAACAGGATAAGATCAGATTCATGGGGCCAGCCCGCCAGCACAGCAGTAGTGCTACTGCTTGTGACATCAATGACCGAGCTTCGGAAGCGAGTCCGTGGTGTCAGAGGGCCAGCCTGGGGGGTGGAGGATCGAGCATCCGTAGGACTGTTGTCCTCTTGCAGAGGGAAGGTGGGCAGAGCCTGGTGCTTGCCTGGTCCCTGGTGGAAGCTTGGAGAAAGGCAGCCAGGGCCAGAAGATCAGGATGTGTGGCAGACATCGGCACACGTTGCACAGGACTGCATGGTGTGCACCATGACCTCATTGCACATCACACCTCCAGAGACAGAACACCAGAAAATACTGGTGGTAGGATGGTGGGCGGCGCTCGCAGGCCACACACCCATCTAGCTGGGCTCGCAAGCCTGAACTGGTTCCGGACCACAGGGGGGGACTGAGGACCCCCGTCGACCCCTTTGGGGGGCAAGCCCTGGGGGGTGATGACTGTTGGTAAGTCTTGGCGGAGGTCGGGGTGACTAGGCTGGGACATTAGCCCAAAGGAGGCCCATTTGGGGATGAGATAAAAAAAAAAAAGATCAGATTCATGACCCTGTCCCACCTCACACAACAGAACAAGATCAAATTCATGACCCTGCTCCTCCATACACAACCAGACAAGATAAGATTCATAACCCCGTCCCTCCTCACACAACAGGACAAGATTCATGACCCTGTCTCTGTCCAATCATACACAACAGGAAAACATCAGATTCATGACTCTGTCCAACCATACACAACAGGACAACATCAGATTCATGACTCTGTCCCACCATACTCAACAGGACAAGATCAGATTCATGACTCTGTCCCACCATACACAACATGACAAGATCAGATTCATGACCCTGTCCAACCATACACAACCAGACATAATCAGATTCATGACCCCGTCCCTCCTCACAAAACAGGACAAGATCAGATTCCTGACCCTGTCCCACTACACACAACAGGGAAAGATCATGGCCCTCTCCCACCTCACACAATGGGACAAGATCATGACCGTGTCCTTCCATACACAACAGGACAAGATCAAGGACAAGGGTCCTACTTTACGCCAATGCCGCTGTCCTCTATGCCACCCATGCAAACCCAACCAGCCTGCAGGCCTCACTCGAGCACTCCTTTAGTCTGGCTGAACATTGATTCAGTGAAAACAGGCTGGTTATAAACTTGAAGAAAACTAAGTCCCTGCTATTTGTGTACCATCAGAGCAAGCTAAAGAACTCACCCCTCCACATCGTCTCCAGCTCACTCTACCCCCTAGAACAGGTCTACTCTTACAAATACCTAGGGGTTACCTTTGATCCTGCCCTCACCTTCCATGCCCACATTCATACACACACATCTGCAGTGAACACCCGCATCAGCCTCCTCTATCGACATGAGGACTGTCTACCCCCAGAAGCACTAAAGCTAGCCATCACCTCATCGGCCATGTCACTAATAGACTATGGTCTGCTAATCTACAGTGTGGCAGATACAGTGGCTCTCAACAAAATTAAAGTAGCCCTAAACAAAGCTTACAGACTCCTGGCAGGTGCGGCATGGACTACGCACACTTGCACCCTCTACTCCCTAATGCAGATCCTCAACTTTGACGAGAGGCTCCAGTATCAAGCCTGTCTCACAGTCAAGAAGAACAGATTACTCACCTGTAGCAGTAGTTCTAGGAGTGGTATATGTTGTTCATCCACACTCTTTGGCATGTCCCTTTCCCTTTAAATCTTGCCAGAAGTCTTCAAGCTGGCTCCTTCCACCCACCCGGGTGGTATAACTCTCGGCTCTGCCCCATGACGCCAGATCTTAGCCCACTGGAAGCAAGGTTCTGCGCCCTAAAGCCGGGAGGTTGGTGGGTGGGTGTGGATGAACAACATATACCACTCCTAGAACTACTGTTACAGGTAAGTAACATGTTCTTCTAGGAGCGTGGATATGTTGTTCATCCACACTCTTTGGCAGACTCCTAGCAGTTCTCTGGGAGGAGGGAGGCAAGGCGCACACCCCCTACTTAGGAAATGGAGATTGGAGAACCGAGGCCCCAAAACCAGCACCCAGCATGACTCAAGGTCGATGAGGTAGTGGGAAGTAAAGGTGTTTGCAGACTTCCAGGTAGCAGCCCGACAGATTTCCTGGATAGGGAAGTCCCTGGAAGTAGCCACCGATGCAGCAGTATAGCGGATAGAATAAGCTCTTAACCCTCTGGGAGGCTCCTTGCCTGCCAACTCATAGCACAGACCTATGCATGATGTGATCCATCTTGCAATGGTCCGTTTGGCTGCAGGTCTGCCAGAAGCGGCTTCAGCGTAGGTGACAAACATCTGGCGAACCTCTTCATGAATTTCTGCCGTTCTTTCCTTACAATAGGAGAGAGCACGTCTCAGGTCCAGAGTATGGAGCCTGTACTCGGCATCCGAGGTGTAGATAGGGTAGTATACTGGCAGAGTCAACACCTGATTAAGGTGAAACTCTGAGACCACCTTTGGAAGGAATTTCAGGTGGAGGTGCAGGACAACTTTGTCCCTGTGAAAGACTAGATAAGGGGAGTCCACCAAAAGCACCTGGAGCTCCCCTGTCCTTCTGGCTGACGTGATAGCCACCAGGAAGGCCGTCTTCCATGACAAGTGTGAGAGCTCACACTTGTGCATGGGTTCGAATGGCTTGCCCATGAGCTTTGCCAAAGCCAGCATGAGATCCCACAGAGGTGAAGGTTCATGCATCGGAGGGGATATGTGATCCAGGCCTTTGAAGAAGTGCCTGACCACTGTCACCTGTGCCAATGTCGGCTGACCGGCCCGTGCCCAGTAAGCAGAAATGGTTGCCAGGTGCAATCTAAGGGTCGATGATCGTAGTCCCCCTTTAGAGAGAGACCAAAGGTAGTCTAAAATGTTAGCCACAGAGCAGGATAAGGGGTCCAGAACCTTACCCTGACACCAAATGGAAAACCTTTTCCATTGAAGGCATAACAATTCCTGGTTGATTCCTTATGAGATGCCTCCACCACGGTGTAGACATCTTTGGAAAGACCCAAAGCCTGGAACTCTAGCCACTCAGGTGCCAGGCTGTGAGGTGCAAGGATTGAAGGTCTGGATGGAAGACCTTTCCCTGGTTCAGTGATATCAGGTCCAGGCGTGTACAAAGCTGCTCCGGGGCCCTGCAGCTGAGGCTGAGGAGATCTGGATACCAGAACTGGTGTGGCCAGTCTGGGGCTACCAGAATCACCTTCGCCTTGTCCCTTCTCACCTTGAGTAACACCTTGTGGATCAAGGGAAATGGAGGGAAGGCATAGAGGAGGCCTGGGGTCCACGGCCTCGAAAAGGTATCCCCCTGCAGCGAGCCCCGCTGAGGAGGGCGGGCATGATACAGACTCAGCTTGGCGTTCTCCCTGGAGGCAAACAGGTTCACCAATGGTTTGCCCCAATGGGAGAACAGACTGTAAGCTACCTCTGGATGGAGTGACCACTTGTGTGATGTCTGGCCTATGCCGCTGAGAGCATTCACCAGCTGGTTCAAGACTCCTGCCACATGGATGGCTAGGAGTTCCTTCTCCAACCAGCTGATGAGGGTCCAGATGCATAGCACCTCTTTGCACAGCAGACAGGAGTGCATGCCACCCTGTTTGTTGAGGTAGTACATGGCCATGGTATTGTCCGTCTGGACTTGAACCACTTGACCCCAGAGCTGAGGAGCAAATGCTGACAGTGCCAGTCTGACTGCCCTGAGCTCCAACAGGTTGATGTGGCATCGAGACTCCGCAGGGGTACAGAACCCAAGGGCCCTGTTGTCCCCCATGTGGGCTCCCCAGCCCATGAGAGAGGCATTGGTCGTGAGAACAACCATCTCTCGAGGTGGACAAATGGGATCCCCTCCTGAAACTGTTCTGGGGTGGTCCACCATTGGAGAGCGTCCCACATCTTCTGGGTTACAGTGATCAGCTGGTTGAAATGACTGTGGTGATGAGTCCACTGGGTGGCCAGCTCCCACTGAAGGGGGTGCATATGCCACCTAGCCCAATGGACCACTGAGGTTCACGCCACCATGTAACCCAGAAGGCGCGCAGAAAGTCCTAGGCAGGGCACAAGAGCCCAACCAGAAATGATCGGGCAAAGGAGGAAAGAACCTCCACCATGTCCACTGGGAGCTGAGCTCTGGCTTGACGAGAGTCGAACTCTGCCCTGATGAAGCCCATTACCTGAGATGGCATGAGTTCTGACTTGGCCAAGCTGAGAGCGGGTTCTGAGAGCCAGGTCCCTGGATCTTTCCACCTCCTGAAGGGAGGAACCTGCCAAGAGCCAGTCATCAAGATAAGGGTAAATTCAAACTCCTCGATGCCAAAGATGGGCTGCCACCACTGCAATGCATTTGGTGAAGACCCAAGGGGCCGATGACAGGCCGAACGGCATGGCTTGGAACTCGTATATGGGGTCCCTTCAACCCTGAAGTGGAGGAACCGCTGGTGGGATGGACGGATTGGGACATGAAAAAATGCGTCCTGTAGATCCAGTGAACAAAATCACGTTTTGCTCCAGGGATGGTATGATCTAGTTCAGAGTTACCATCTGGAAGGTGCGAGACTTGAGATACTGATTCAGGTCATGGAGCTCTAGGATGGGGTGCCAACCCCCCATCCGCTTGGGCACCAGGAAGTACCTGGATATGAAGCCTGGGTCTACAGGCGGATCCGGCACCTTGCGGAGGAGCTGAGCTATGTCGTCTTGAAGAGTTGACTGCATGCGAGCTGAGATCCTTTCCTCCCGAGGGGCTCGACTGGATGGGTACTGGTGGAATTC
This sequence comes from Neoceratodus forsteri, assembly GCA_016271365.2. Lineage (NCBI taxonomy): Eukaryota > Metazoa > Chordata > Ceratodontiformes > Ceratodontidae > Neoceratodus > Neoceratodus forsteri. Next base: position 116,654,487 of record JADMNL010000031.1, read on the forward strand.
CAGAGGCAGTCCCTGCCCTACCACTTCTAGAACCCACCTGTCCGAAGTGATATTGGACCAGGCGGAAAGAAAGTGGCGGAGCCGACCCCCCACGGGAGGACCCAGGGCAGGTGTGACGGGTGTAGTGGTGGCAACCCCCAACCCATCACTGAGCAGGCTAAGAGGAGAAGGTGCAAGCTCTTGGACCAGTGCCTCAACCTCCTTTACGGGGCTGTTGGGGACCCTGCTTGGGCCTAGGGCGCCAAGCTTGAGCCTGCTGCTGCTGTTGGTGCTGCTGATCTCCTTGATAGGAGGGCTGCCTGACCGCAGGGGAGGACTGCCGAAAAGGCTTCCTTTTCCTCTTCTGCTGGTTCTTGCCCAAGGAACCCTTAGCAGAAGTGGCATCCAATGTGGCATTGGACTGTTCAATACACTGAAGGTGGCCTGCCACTCCTGGGCCGAACAAGTCGGTACCAAGGAAAGGCACATCAGCTAACTTGTGCTGGGTATCCACTGGAAAGGAAGGAGGATAACCTCAGCCAGGCCCTGCGGTGGGTGGCCACTGCAGCTGCTAGAGAGCGGGCACGACAATCCCAATGTCCAGGGCCGTCTGGAGCTGCTGTTTGGCAACAGCACAGCCCTGATCACGGACTTGCTTGACCATGGTCTGCCTGTCCGCGGGGAGGTGAGGAAGTACTTCATCCAATGACCCTAGAAGGGCATGGGAGAAGTGTGCCATGATTACAGCCGAACTGGCCTGACGAAGGCCCAAGGAAGAGGCCGCGTAGACCTCACGGGCAGATTGGTCCATGTTGTTGGACTCCTTGTCCGGAGGTCGGTCGGTGTCAGCCAAGCTACCAGTACATCTGAAGACGGAAGCAGTCACCAGGCTCTCAGCTGCGGGATGCTCCATGAATCCCGGCAGGGATCCCATAGGCACCGCATACTTACGGGCCATATGGGCAGACAGTGCTGGGCAGGAAGCTGGATGCTGCCAAAGCTCAAGGGCCAGACCAGTAATGGCTTCCGCTATTGGAAAGGCCTCCATCAGGGTATCTCCCCTCTTAAGGATATCGTATGGGGTACTCCGCCTTTTTTTTGGATGGACTCCAAGGGCATCCCGGTAGAATTGTAGATAAGGTGGAGAATGCCCTGAAAGGAGAAGGGACCTTCCTTCAAGGCTGCCAAGAGTGACTCCTCATCAGCAGGATGGGAGTGCAAACCGGTGGTATCCGAATCAGAGGAGTCGGGGTACAGCAGTCTTCTGCCCATGTCCCCTTCGAGCCGCCGAGGGCGATCTGGAGTGACAGTGATGGACAGACATCGAGGGAGCCCAGGGTCTGGATGGTCCTCTTTAGAGGGAGCCCCACTGGGAGGTTGCTTAGGCAGTGGCTCCACCCTAATAGGTGGTGAGAACGGTATGGGCCTAGCTGGAATACAGACCAGCCCCCCCCCAGGTGGAGTAACTGAAGCCTTCGGTTCCGGAGGGGTCGGGGTAGGCCCTTGAGGCGCAGGCCAAGTAATGACTGGGGTGGACAGCGTAGCCAGCTTCTGCCCAGCCAAAATCAGCTGTTGCCACATGAGCTCCTCATAGCGTCGATGGAGTTTCTGTCAAAGCCTCTCTTCATCCGAGGAGGAGGAGGATGAGGATCTGCAGCGGCACTTCTTTTTTGAATGCCGGTGGCCTTTCTTCGACTTTTTGGTCAAAGAAGACCGAGTCCTCGATCGAAACCGACGGGGTCGGTTAGGTTGAACGGGGGAAACTGGACTCGGGGAAAACTGAGGTTCCGGTTTGATTCCCTCAATCAAGACACCCACAGGAGGCATCTCGTGATCGGGGAAAGACAGGATAGGTATCCTCTCTAGAGAGTCGTCGACCAGAGTCTGCGAAAGTGGCTCGATCGGCTCGAGAAAAATCTCAGCCAGTTCAGCCGATGCCTCGGTGTCCGCCTGGCTAGACGGAAGATCCGTGAAGGCGGCGCCAAGTAGCAATTCTCAGCCAAGTCAAGAGCAGCTGCTTCCTGGGACCGGACCTCTCAGTCCCAGGAGCGCCTTTCTGAGCAAGACTGGATCCCTGTCCCTCTTGTGAGGGCAGGAGGAGTGCGAGCCTGAGGGCGCCTCACCCCTGGTGGGGAGAGACTGGCACAACTCCCTAAAGGAACCTGAGAAGGTGGAGCCGAGGTTGAGAGGTATGAAAAAACTTTGGCCGAAGCCTGAGCAGCTTCTTCCTCAAAAGCCTTCATCTGCTCTAGCTGTTCGGTGGATCCCACAGCCACGGAAACCGTCCACCTCGCCTCCTTCAATTTCATTGGCAGGTTCCTTTTCTCCGGTCTCCCCAGCTCAGGGCACACCATGCGGTCATCCAAAATGTTAGGATGGAAGGCTAAGCAAAAGGTGCAGGTGGTGGTGTCATGACCGACACCTAGGCAGTACACACAGGTAAGGTGGGGATCGGTGCGTGACATTTTCTGGCCGCATGAACACCGGCGAAATCCGGAAGCAACTTCCTCCATATCCGATGCGCTGTTATCAGAATCGACAACTCAAATGAGTTTAAGCCAAGGGATAAATGCAGTAAAAAAATCACGTTGCGGAGCCAGGGCCTATGATTGCTAGAGTTAGCATGAGGAAACCTGAATCTTCCAGCGGAAAGGAAGATCTTGCGTCATGGGGCAGAGCCGAGAGTTATACCACCTGGGTGGGTGGAAGGAGCCAGCTTGAAGACTTCCAACAAGATTTAAAGGGAAAGGAACATGCCAAAGAGTGTGGATGAACAACATATCCATGCTCCTAGAAAGCTCTTCTTGTGCTAACACCACCAGAAGTATCAGCATCCCATTCTACCAAAGAACACCCAGTAAACACTTGCAGCTCTAGCACTGCCTCCATGCTAATCCCCAGGGTCAAGACAACCCTGGCACAAAGATCTTTTACGGTCAGGGCCCCCACCTTCTACAATGCCCTCCCCCCATCTGTCACCAGCCTCACCAAACTGGGTCCCTTCATGACAGCCCTCAGAAACCACCTTCTCACTTCCTGCTCCTGCACCTGCCCTTAGCTGTACTATCTGCTACACGATAGCCTGAGCCTGTATTCATACGTACTACCTGTGAACATTGATTTGACAAAGTCTGATCTCTTCTGGCTGCACTGTTTCCCTCCTGTTAAACGACTAGTCCCTTGTAACAGGGACCACGCTTCTCTAACTATTTGTATAGGCTGTATCTTCCTGAGGTGCTAATATATGTGTATCTATGTAACTATGCTCCCCCACCCTGCTTAACTAACTCTTTGTATAGGCCACATCCCCTTAAGGCTAAATGTACACTCTGTAACTGCCGTAATGTCTCGTACTCTGTAACTGACATGGAGCCTTTGGAAATGAGTCTATGGCTCAAAGGTGTGTAATTCCGATACCTGAATAAATAAAAAAATAAATCACGATCCTCTTCCACCAAACACAATTAGGCAAGATCAGATTCATGACCCTGTTCCACCTCACACAACGGGACAAGATTGTGACCCTGTCCTGCCATAAACAACAGGACAAGATATTGTCTTAGTCCCACCTCACACAACTGAAACAAGTCCATCCTTGTGCGCACTGAAGATATATGTAGGTTCAACAACAACCCTTATAAAGTAACTGAAAGACAACAGAATTTTTATTTTTATAATGTAGTTTCCCAGAGGCTCAGAGTGCTGAACTATTTTCAAAAAGTCTATCTGCCCCCCAGACACTGTTGTCTGGAAAGCCCTGTTGGGGATACCTGTCTATTAGAAAAACAAGACTGAGGGACACCTAATGGTTTAGAGGAAGTTCAACAGATGTCTGCAGGTGACCTGGATTTGGGAGTGAAATCCGCAAGGGCAGAATGCTGCAATCCTCTGTGTTGAGTCAGGGAGCTTGCTTTTGCACAGGGGCTCCACACTCTGCACAGAGGGGTGCATAGCACTATGGAAGTTAAGGAGGGAATGGAAAACCTGTAGAAAATATGGCGGCCATCAGGATGGCAGCACAAGTATGTTCTGGCAAGCATGCTTGCTTGCTGCTATGTCTGAGTGTGCTCTGGTAGGAAAGGAATGCCTCTCCTACCAGTTCAGCCATGGCAGGCAAGCCATAGAGAACACCTGGAGCAGATAATGGACAACAGGGCTGAGTGGGGTGTGTTGGGGATATCTTACCAAGGGGGCCAAAAAACCTCAATGGAAAAAAGAAAAATGGGACGGCTCATTGGAGTGGCAACAGATTATGAATTGTTTCTCCTCCAGGTCACTGGTTCGCACGCAGTGCAGTCGGTAGTGGGTGAAAGTCATTATCATTTAATGGCTCTGAGTGCAAACTGCAAATTTAAAACTTGTAGTTTTTTTGGCTAATTGCTACCAAAATGTTGTAGCGAAATTCCCAAATCAGTAGCCAAACCCAAGCATTCTATTTAGTTACCCACATATACAGCAGTCATCAGCATCACAATTTGGTGATTCAGAGCCCATATAAAATAGCCAAATCTCAAAATTAATAACAAAATGTGATTTGGCGATTATGTAAAATGAGTTGTGGAGGTCTCAGTCCAGTTAGTAGTGGACAGATCAGTACCCATATAATAACCCCTGACGAAAGGGTTGTTTGGACCGGAAGTGCTGGGGCTTGTGTGGCCATCTCCTCCTCCTCTCTGTGAACTGCCACTGTGAATTTGGACTTGCAATAAAGCAATTATATTTATTTGTTTCCGTGGTGGTCCATTTTGTTTTTCACCAAGAGTGCAATAGCTTTGGACCCCATATAATAAAACCTCTGTCACAACTGGCATTAATAGGCCCCATTGATAGTAATCTCACAGTAGAGGTCAAGGACTGAAATAGGCACGGAGTATAACTTGACGTGAACCCTTTCCACTAGTGGTGGTCCCTCCAGGGCAATACTGTAGGCACACTGACAGGTTAATATGTGACACCAGCTAGCACTGTGGCAGTCTGTGCTGTCCCAGCCACATGGATGAATAGAAAAACCAGCCCTCTGGCACAATTCATGAGCATGATAACAAAGTGTGAGTAAAAGAAAAAACTGGACTAAGAACTTGCAATGACACTGACCAAAAATAGATGTCTGTTAGTAAGCGAAAAGAGTGACAGAGTAACATCCTCAAAGGGAAACCTGCCCACATTTCTGACTGACAGTAAATCACTTTAAAAAAAGAGCTGTACGTATGCGTTTCCCAAAATGCTATAGTTAGCATGCCACAAAAGGATGGGAGTGTGAAAACGGGTTAAGAAGTCCTAAAATAAGTAAATACGTGGGTGGAAAAGCAGTTAGATTATTTTTAATCTGTGTTAACGATTCAACATCTTGTGATTGGAGCCTTCATCTAAAAGCTCTCTTCCTCACATTTCAAACTATCAGTTTCCATTCTTTCTGAGTCCCTCTCAGTTTCTGATACTCCCTTCTGTGTCAGACATTTGGCCATTACAGAATGAGGAAGTAGCCCACTATCTGGCAACTGAAATTAAATGTCAAAAACTGAAAAGTGGTGGCCCACTGGTGCAGTGGTAGCGCTACCGCTCGCAACGACAACGACCCAGGTTCAGGAATGAGACCGGGCCATTAGAGTGTTCACCGGGAGGAGGAAGATTAAATGTCCCAGAGGATGCTTGCCTCCTCAGGGACTGGAGGGGAGGGGGATATCGTATCTCACTGCTTTACCGCTACCTGGGTGACCACAGATAGCGGTGCAGGGGACCAGCTATTGAGACTGGGATTGTTGGAGCATGCCTGCAGATCGAGTGCATCAGGCCTTACCGGCAACCAGTCATGCTACGCACTCCTGGTGGGTGGGTGTGAGAACAGGAGAAAACAGTGCGTACAGCACCTAGCAGATGACGTGTCACTGGTGGCCCACTCTCACACTGGATCCAAGCTACGGCACTTCAGGAAGAATCCTCACATCTTTACCTTCACCTTGGGTGGCCAGTTGTATGCAGGGAAAGAATGCCGAAGAAGCTGAAAATGTACCTGGTCACAGGCGGTAAGCTTGGGGTGGGGGGGCAGCACAGAGGTGTGTTGCTGGTGGGTGGTGGCACCTGAAAGTGCCATAGCAGGATCTCGGCAGGGAGAGTACCTCACATTGGTGGTCACAGAAGGAGGTCGTAGCCTGTGGCCAAGAGAAGGACAGAGTAAAAAAAAACCTGAAAAGTAATACACACTGGTAGCAGAAGTGTGCAAATGGACTGCTGCTTAAATGAAGTAAAGGTGGAACAGTCAAAGGGAGAATGGGACCTGGGAGGATAATTAAACAATAATGACTGAGAAACCGGTGATTTTTGAGGGATTAACAACCGGTTGGGGGGGGGATGGGTGGCCCAAGGTGCAACAAAGGGGCACACCCCTCCAACCTGCCATTAATCAAAGGAAATGACTGGCTTTGAGGTTGTTATTCATATGATTCATAGGAAAGTACGAGCAACATTAGGCTATAGACCTTGCTCACCATTTCTCAATGGTTGCATCTATTTATTTTATTTATTTATTTAGGAGATTTGAACTACAACCCTTTGAGTCATAGACTCATTTCCAAAGGCTCCACGTCAGAATAAAACATAGACATTCATACAGTACATGCATAGAATAAATGTGGGTGAGCAATCATGCAGAGTATAAGTACAATTTGCACGGATTAATGCCTATACATTTGGTAGCTAAAATAGGGCAGAGCCATCGACATATTTACCTAATGAGTGGTTAAGACCTATACAATTGGTAGCTAAAGCAATGCATGATATGAGTTGGTAGTAAGCCGCCTCAGGGAGGCCTTGTCTTATACATAATACAATGCATTCATAGTCCAGTGCAACTATATGGTAACTGAGGGAGGTGAGGAACCTGTAGGCTAGAAATAGTGAGGGCTCTCCACTGTCTGGCCAAGGGCGGATGCATGGCCTAGCAGCATGGTGCAGGATCCACAGGTTACAGGTTATACTGGCATTGACGTGAGGAGAGGAAATGGACCCTTAAGGCAGCTTTAAAAGGACCTAGATTGGCGATTGATGTGACGGCCGGTGGGAGGGCATTGTACCAGGATGGAGCTCTAAGGGGAAGGATTGCTGGGCCAGGGTGGTCCTAATCTTAGGTACCTTCCAGATAGTTTTTGGGGTGGCCCGTATGGACGCTGAGATGGTGGCTGCCTGAAGAGAAGCCATGACACCTATTGGGGTTAAACCCAGGTGGATTTTTTTGGTGAAGAGACAGGTCTGGTATAATAGTCTTTCCTCAAGGGAGAGGATATTGGTGAGCACATATAGGGTGCAGGTATGTGTATTTCTGTCGGCACCAGAGAGGAGCTGGCAGGTCTTATTGATGACTACTTGTATTTGATGAAGCACCGTCAGGTCGGCGGCAGCATAGATTGTGAGGCCATAGTCCACCAGTGATAAGACTGAGGAGGTAATGGCTAGGTGAAGTGCTTCAGGTGGCAGGCAGTCTTTATGTCTATAAAGGAGACCAATGTGGGTGTTGGTGGCGGAGGTGAGGATTTTTATATGTTCCTGGAATGAGAGGGAAGAGTCAAATGTAATACATAGATACTTATACTTTTGGACCTGTTACAGTGGGATGAGAGAGACCGACAGTATTTCCAGGGGGAAATCCTTTGATCTGTTTTGGCGGTGGGCATACAGCATCATCTTAGTTTTTTAATGTTGACCACCAATCTGTGTTCAGCAAACCAGTGTTCAATCTGGGAGAAGGAGTTTTGTAAGGTACGCTGGAGCGAGAGAGGATCAGGATGTGCGGTGTAAAGAACAGCGTCGTCCGCGTAGAGGAGAAGGTTGCTGGGGCAGGATTTAGGCAGGGCGTTGAGGTAGATGCTGAATAGCAGGGGACCCAGGATAGATCTAGTGAATGCACTGTACCTGAAGTAATCATTCGTTTTACTTTTAAACGTACCTATTGTCTTACAACCCATCACTGTCTTTGGCAAGCTATTCCACATAGCCACAACACTCTGAGTGATCCATGTCCTCTTTCTAAGGCCCTGCCCACACTAGTGCATTTAAATTATTTTAACTAATTTACAATGGTTTAAAAGTTTTGGGTCCAGATTGTAGCACAGTAAAACCGTGCTACAGTCTCTGCTCCAAAACTGTGATAAAACCCTACTTGGGGCTAGGCTTTAGCACAGTTTAAGACCAACACAGTTGCCTTAAACCATGTTAACAGTAGTGGGGATGCAGTCTGTGCTGTATTATGGTTTAAGACAACTGCTGCCACATTTAAATTTCATTTGTGGGGCTGCCAGAAGAAAAAAACTGACTTACTTTCTCAAACTCGCAATGAGCTCCCAAACAGAATGCAGTCATTCTTCCCTGAATCCTTTGCTGTGCTGGACCACGAGTATCCCAGCAGGTATTGTGGCACCCACAATGCTTCGTGGTACTGCCACAATCATGCCGGCGAACTCACTCGGGCAAGCACAGTGCCAGAGCACAATCTGTATATGCCAACACCAACGCATAAGCATGAAAAGGAAAACGTTTTTTTTTAAAAGTTTTTTAAAAACTTGTCAGTTTGGGCAGGCCAGAGTCTAATCACAATAGCAAGTTGTCAACTGCATTCTTGCCCCACAATTGTGTGCAAATATGTCAGACTGTTTATGTTAAAATTAAAAAAAACAAAATCACAAAACAGGTTCCATCCCTTTGGGAGGTTCATGTATTGGAAACATCATCAGACTGCAGTGCTTTGCGTTACGGTTTTGTGCAGCAAACTCATATGGGCCCCCCTTCAGGAATGCTCTCTCATCATGAAGAGAATTCACGGTGTAACCCCCCTGCAAATGGGGGTTCCCAAAAGACTTCCAGGAGCTTGCTTGAATGCTCCAAGCCTGAATGGTGTTTGGCATTTAAGCCATTTATCAGTTAGTGTTTTTGGAGCCTCTGGTACTGTCTCTCTTAAGAGCTGTCTGCTTGCAGACATATTAGTTTGTATGGGGACTGTGTGCTTCTCTGAGTACCACTTGAGCTGCTGCCAATTCACTTCATTTTGCAGTCACTAGGAGTGCAAAGGAACCTATCTGAAAGATGTAACTGTTTGCCAGAAATTATTTAGAGTAATAATGAAATTACAGTTTGTCTAACCTGCTTTTTGCAGTCAGAACTGTGTCTGCTAGTTCCCATTCTAGTTTTGAACTGCTGAACTGGACCAATCAGTGGGTAAGCTAGCTCTAAAATGGTGCCTTGGACGAATCAGAACTTGGACTCATAATCTGAGCCAGCCACAAGAGGATTGTATGGGCAGTGACTCTGGGAGATGTAGTTTAGACTTCAGTGCCTTTTGGACCAACAACAGCAGCAGTCTATTGTGAGTGACAGCCAATCCAGTCAAGAACTGGGAGGAACTCAAAGGAAGTGCCCAGTTTTGTCGGTTGGAGCTTCAGCTGAGCTTTGGCAGTGAGAAGGAAGGAGCCCTGTGCTTTTTCAGTGTGCAGTTTTAGTCAAAACGCGTGTAAGGCCCAGAGTTCCGGCCTGCAGCTTGTGTAACAGCTTGTTAGGACTGAATCCGCCCTGTGAAAAGAATCAAAGGATCTCTGAAGAGTAGAAACCAGGCTCACCTGTAGAAGACTGGAAGAATTGCTGAAAATTGCACTCGGTCTGTCAGAACTGAATCTGCTGTGTGTTCTCCGGTATTGTGCAGTAATTCATGCATCGGGATACAGATGCAGCCTGCCTGAGGTATTTGTCTATGTTAAAGTACTGTACTGTGATTGTTGCACTGTATCTCATTTCACAGGAGGTCCCAGTGCCGGAACCAGACCTGGGGTAAGTGTATGCGTGTGAAGGTAATTCTGATATATGTGGGGCCACTAGTGGAAGAAAGGGGCTGCAGTGTCCCAGAGGGCTGTGACCAAGTTAGTTTAACTATTGCAAACCCTGACCTCTGGGTGAGGCACCGCCATTGGATCCAGGCCCTCAACCTGTTAGTGGCAAATCAGCAGGGGTAGTAGCCCCTGGATAGCGCCATCTAGGGGTTACATCTTGAGGCACCGTGGGATTGTGTGGTCCTCTAGTGGGCATATTTACTAACCACTGTTAAGAAAAAAATGGTACCCGACAGAAGTGGCTGTGCACCGCTGGTGGAGTGGTGTACTGGGGAGGAGATCGACCCTCAAATGCTATGCTTATCCTGGACATCCCCCTGGGTATCAATACGACACTGTGCAGGGAGTACTTTCCAAGGTGGAAGGTTTACAAAACTCCTGTGGTGGTGGGTCGGCATGCTAATCTGCTCACCCACACTTTCCTGGCCCTGAGAGCTTTAAGGATCCCATAGATAGCTCCAAAGTGCCACAGACCATTACCCCCAGAGGGAGCCCTCACTGCTTGGAGAGTGATAACTAAGGACAGTAAAGACCCGGGGGGGAATCAGCCCCCACCACTATCTGAAACTTTTGAGGAGAAATTTGCTGAATGGTTGCTGGGAGAGGGGAAAACTGTGGAGGACTTGAAGAAACTATTCTGCCACCTGGGGGTGTTCTTCCCAACACCCTCTCCTGCTCCAGTGCCTGTAATGGTGGCTGAACCAATGCAGACTCCTATTTCTGCACCTGCCATTAGTCACGACTTCCACCGGTTGAGGATCTTTCTGGCACTCCTCCCACCCCCAAGGGAGGATGACTGGGAGACCTGGATAGACTATGCTGCCCCCAAGTGCTAGAAATGGCAATGCTCGGAAGGTGAAAAGCAAAGAGGGTTAGTGAGAGCCTCCCGAGGTCCCTGCCCTGGCTACCATCCGCAAGAACGGGCCAGCTAACCCCTGAAGCGACTGCACAGGCTCATCTTGAGGCCTTGGAGAATGTGTATGGGAGCCCAGATTCTGATGAGGACCTATGGTGGAGAGTAGAGATGCACAACAGTACCAAGGGAGTTGTTGTCTGTGTATGTATCTCGGCTGGAAAATTGTTGCAAGAATGCCTCAGAAAAGGTAGTTTGCCAGCGATTGAACTGGACCGAACCAGGCTGGACAGGATCCTTAAGTCTGCCCCTTCTCAGAACTGCTGTTGCTCAGTTACACCTGGCAGATCGACTGGAATCCCCCACCCTCCTATGATGAGTTAATGAGAGAAATTGAGGAGTTGAGAAAAGACGACCTCGGAGGGACCTGCACCAATACGCGGCTACGACTCGAGTGACTGAGGGTGACCCATCAATGAAGTTCAGGGCAGAGGTTGGCAGTCAATGAGCGCCTGACAAGGAAAAAAGATATGTCACAATGGGGCTTAACTGTTGAGAGAGATCCGGAATTCAAAAACAGTCCTTTATGAAGGCCACGCCTGCAAGTACGGGCTCTGACCTATATCCGACTGGTATCTGCTATGGGGTGGTGTACTCACCCATGTATCTCCTGCTGATAACAGCTCCCGAACTCGATTCCTTGACCATGGAATGGAGAAACTGACGAGATGTCTCCAAATGCTTATCACGCCGCAGGACAGAGATGGCACCAAGGTTTCCAGTTAGTAATACCCCGCCCCTGGCTCCCAGTGTGTGTGCCCCGGCAGGCTCAAACTCCAGAAAGTATGTTTTGCTATAATTGTGGGAAAGATGGGCACATGAAAAGGGAATGCCAGTCCCCAAAAGACACTGACAAAGTTGCATATAGGCTACAAGGAGAGCTTCGAGAAGAAATCAGTGGTTAAGAGGTGCAGCACATGATCCCAGTGAGGGCATCAAAATGCTAATTCACGCCCTTTGTGGCAAGGTCAGTTGCCCAGGCCCCTACTACCGCCTCTCCAGACTGGTCCAGAATAGTGGGTCCTCCATGGAGACCACTGTAAGGTGAATGGAGTGTCTACAAGAGCTTATATTAGACAGTGGCTCCTAAGTGACAATTATGTTCCAGATTGGTATCAGAAGCATTTGTCAGACGTACTTACAACCATTAGAAGGACTGCATGTATGGGGGTTAAGTGAGAAGGCCTACCCCTATTCCGGTATATCCGAATTTGGTTGTCTTTCCTTACCTCCGTGGCTGGAGTGGCTTTAACAAGTAGAGACCCTAGCCTTAGTGTGTCCCCCCACTGGACTGTATGGATGGTGTCCCTTTGTTGATTGGAACAAATGCTCATATGTTCGGAAGGCTAGGTACAGTTGTGTTATGAAAACAGGGGTCAAAGACTAGTAGAGCTTTAAGAGTTCCGCTTTAATTAAGAAGGCCTATGAGGCACAGAGAGATGCTGAAAACAGAACCAGAGGAACCCGGGCGTGAATTGTATGGAAGAAGGATCCTGAGTCTCTCATCCTGGCGCCAAATGCCCAGTGTACCTTACAGGAGAGGTCCGTGATCAGAAAGGATGTTAAGAATAAAATATTAATGTTGGATGCACCAGGCGATGGAAAATTGCCAGAGGGACTGCTGGTCAAGCTTCAGTATTTGTCCGCTTAGAGCCCATGCTTATGCCAGAAGGGTAATGGTCCAAGTTCATAATGTGTCTGAAAGAGACATTCGAGTAAACAGAGGTTGCATCCTGGCTAATGTGCATTGTGCAGACATTGCAGTGCTACCCAGCAGCAAGAGTTCAAGGAAGAATGATAGAGTAACGCCTGACTTGTTTGATTTCGCGAATCTTCGCTGCCAGCTGAATGGAAAGTGAAGATCAGTGAGAAGCTTGCCCAGAGAGACCAGGTGTTTTCTTTAAAGGAATGGGATGTAGGATGCGTAAAGGAGCTGGAGCATAATATCCGCTGCATGACGTAAAGACCATTTCGTGAGAGGTCCTCGACGCCTGGCACCTGCTGACATAGATGACGTGAGACGCATCTGCAAGAGATGTTAGCTGCTGGTGTAATACAAGAATCCAGAAGCCCTTATGTTTCCCCCATTGTGGTAGTGAGGAAAAGAATGAACAGTAGGATGTGTGTGGATTATCTGACTTTAAACCGCGGACTATCCCTGATCAGTACACAATGCCCCGCATTCAGGATGCTTTGACTGCCTAAACGGGAGCAAGTGGTTCTGTGCTGGATCTCCGCAGTGGGTACTATCAGATCCCGATGGCCCCAGAGGACCGTGGAAAGACAGCCTTTATCTGTCCGCTACTTCTATGAATTCATGAGGATGCCTCAAGGATTTCAGGTGCCCCAGCCACTTTTCAACGATTGATGGAGCGTGCAGTGGGGACATGAACTTACTAGAGTGCCTGGTATACCTAGATGATGTTATTGTGTTTGGCAGCTCACTGGAGGAACATGAGAGCAGATTATTTAAGGTATTGACCGACTGGAGGACTTTGGCCTTAAACTGTCCATTGATAAGTGTCAATTTTTTCAAACATCAGTAAAGTATGTGGGACACATAGTATCCACTGAGGGAATAGAGACCCACCCAAGTAAAGTTGAGGCCTTGACCACCTGGCCACAGCCCAAAAATCTAAAAAGAACTGCAAAGATTCCTGGATTCTGTGGTTATTATCGGCGCTCATCAAGGACTATTCAAGAGGATCCGCCTTTACTTAACCTTACTCAAGGGTATCCCCCAACCCACAAAAATACCTAAAAGTCAGCATCCTCAAGACTGAAAGAGTGTATTTTCATCCGAGTGAAGTATTTGGGGCCCGCTGACTCCTGATTGTGAGACTGCTTTTCATGAGATCATATATCAACTTACCCATGCTCCAGTGCTGGCCTATGCCGATCCAAGAAAACCTTACGTCCTGCACACTGATGCTAGCTTGCAAGGGTTGGGGCTGTGTGTACCAAGAGCACGAGAATGGCCTGAGACCAGTGGCCTTGCCAGTAGAAGCCTGACCCCATCCGAAAAGAACTATCCTGTACATAAGTTAGAGTTCCTAGCTTTGAAGTGGGCTATTGTTGACCAATTCCATGAGTACTTGTACGGGCTAAAATACTAGTAAAAACTGACAATAATCCTTTGACCTATGTGCAGACCTCAGCTGTTGGATGCCACTGGCCATAGGTGGCTTTCTGCATTATCTACATATGACTATGCTCTCGAATACCGAGCAGGTCTGAACCACATAGATGCTTGATGCTCTCTCCCGGAGGCCTGTTCCCAGAATGATTGGGTCCGATTGGCAGAACCTGACATTCGGGCACTCTGCCGGAAGTTTGACAGGAGGAACAATGTCCACGGACGAAAGTGGACTGCATGGTGGATTGCTTGGGAGCCTCTGAGAATTGCATACCTGCTGCTTATTGCCACTTTTCTGCAATAGACATTGGTGCACTGCCTCAGCTGGACAATGACAGTATTCGCGGGCTCAATCCCGCGATCCCATGATCAAAGCAGCTTTAGAAGCCCTCTATGCAGGAAAAGATGTGTCCAAATTACGCCCACTGATTTGAGAACTGCACTGTTATACAAAGAAGGTCCTAAGTTGAAACTGATCAATAAACTGTTATACAGAGAAACAGTAGACAGAGGGGACAAGTAGACAAACAACAACTAGTGCTGCCCACTGCCTTCGGAGACTCAGTACTGAGGTCCTTGCACAACCACATGGGCACCTTGGTATAGACAGAACACTTGACTTGGTGAGATCCAGATTCTATTGGCCTAAGATGGGGGCTGATGTGGAGCAACACATTCAATCCTTGTAGTCGCTGTTACAGAGGAAAGCTTTGCCCCAGAGGGCTGCCCCCTTGTTAACATCACCACCAGTGCACCCATGGAGCTGGTCTGTATTGATTTTCTAAGTTTGGAGTCAGATCAAAGAAATATCAGTAATGTGCTGGTGGTCACTGACCATTTCACAGATATGCCCAAGCTTTCCCCACCAAAGACAGAAAGCATCCACTGTGGCCAAAGTACTTGTAGAAAACTTTTTGTTCACTATGGGCTCCACAAAGAATCCATTCTGATCAAGGGAGAGACTTTGAGAGTCGTCTGATCAAAGAGATGCTTTCTCTGTGGGGAGTGCGAAAGTCCAGAACCACTCTTACCACCCCAGGGGACCCACAGCCTGAACGCTTCAACCGCGACTTTGCTAGATATGCTAGGCACCCTGCACCCAAAGGACATGCTTCAGATGGAGCCAACAAATTAGCACCCTGGTACATGCTTATAACTGCACCAAAAGTGATGCCACTGGATTCTCCCCTACCGCCTGATGTTTGGAAGAGAAGCTCGACTACCAGTAGATGTGTTTTGGGGGTCTCTCCTGATGGGTTCAGGCTGACAACTATTTACAGGTATGTGCAAAAGTTAAAGGCCCAGCTAACTCATGCGTACTAACTGGCTCAAACCATGGCTGCCAAAAGAAATCTGGCCAACAAAGAAAGGTATGATAAAAGGTGAAAGCACAGGAACTCCAGGAGGGAGATCGGTATTGCTAAGAAATCTGGGATTGCATGGCAAGCACAAGATTGCTGACAGATGGCACCATCTCCTCACATTGTAGTGGGCAAACTAGATGATCTGCCAGTGTACAAAGTAAGGCCTGAGAATAATTCAAAAGATGTAAAACAATGCATAGAAATCATTTACTGCCCATTGACAAATCTTAATTGAGTCTGAGCCCCTAGAAGATGCCCCTCTGGACCAGTGACTAGAGCTGCTGCTAAGAAAAGATCAAGAAAGTCTGCACCTACAGAAGCAAAGTTAAAGTGTTCCCTCCACAAGTCCCAGTTGAGCATGACTGTCAGTCCATATCGGAAGAAAGTGAGAGTGACTTTGAATACTATCCTTCTTACGAACTGAGTCAATTGTTTCGGGCAATCCCTAGTCAATACTGAGACAAAGCTGGGCCTTCTGACTGTTTATCCCCAGCTTCATCCCTGGAGCCAATGCTCCCAGAAAGTGAAGTGCAAAGCATCAGATCAGATGAAATGGAATCATTGTGCATGGTTGAACTGTTTGAGCTTTCAGGAGGAAATGATAGATTGGGGCAGACTGGTGATACAACTGAACAAGAAGAGTATTTTGAGTGTTCTGACAGTCCACTGCCAGTGTCCGAAAGTCTCCATGCGAGCCAAATGTTGTGGACTCAGAAACTGTAACTCCTGGAGCTGGAAAGTGCCCCAAGTTCTAGCTCTCTACCCCATGGAGACTCCCTGACAAGTGTGGACAATGCTGAAAATGAGGCTCAGAGTGCAGAGACTGTAACAGTTCCCCCTAGAAAGACTGGTCGAGCTGTAAAGCCTGTGGTGCACCTCAGTTATGATTCCTTGGGAGGCCTGTGGATTTGCCTCTCAATGTTGTCCATAAAGGAGTGTGTAACCTCGAGCTCATTGCCCAAACTGAGCTGCCACAGTGCTAACTCCAAGTTACTTGTGTTGCCCCTTCTATATGGTGCCCTTGCCCCGTCCAGCCCCAAGGTAACTGATAGGAAGGGCCCCTCTCTTCAGGTTTCATGTACAAGAGGTAATAACTTGAGTTATGGTACAATGTGTATGTAATACTGTGTAAAGAGTGACGTACTGCAATGTTTCAGAAATGTGTTCTTGGTAAAATGATATATTGACTGATGATTACATATGCGAGCCTAATGCAAATGTATATGGTTGCAGTTGAAACTTATGGTACTTGCTTGACGCGGACGTCAAGCTTTCCCAGGCCAGGAAGGGTGTAACCCCCCTGCAAATGGGGGTTCCCAAAAGACTTCCAGGAGCTTGCTTGAATGCTCCAAGCCTGAATGGTGTTTGGCATTTAAGCCATTTATCAGTTAGTGTTTTTAGAGCCTCTGGTACTGTCTTTAAGAGCTGTCTGCTTGCAGACATAATTAGTTTGTATGGGGGACTGTGTGCTTCTCTGAGTACCACTTGAGCTGCTGCCAATTCACTTCATTTTGCAGTCACTAGGAGTGCAAAGGGAACCTATCTGAAAGATGTAACTGTTTGCCAGAAATTATTTAGAGTAATAATGAAATTACAGTTTGTCTAACCTGCTTTCTTTGCAGTCAGAACTGTGTCTGCTAGTTCCCCATTCTAGTTTTGAACTGCTGAACTGGACCAATCAGTGTGGGTAAGCTAGCTCTAAATGGTGCCTTGACGAATCAGAACTTGGACTCATAATCTGAGCCAGCCACAAGAGGGATTGTATGGGCAGTGACTCTGGGAGATGTAGTTTAGACTTCAGTGCCTTTTTGGACCAACAGCAGCAGTCTATTGTGAGTGACAGCCAATCCAGTCAAGAACTGGGAGGAACTCAAAGGAAGTGCCCAGTTTTGTCGGTTGGAGCTTCAGTTGAGCTTTGGCAGTGAAGAAGGAAGGAGCCCTGTGCTTTTTCAGTGTGCAGTTTTAGTCAAAAAACGTGTGTAAGGCCCAGAGTTCCGGTCTGCAGCTTGTGTAACAGCTTGTTAGGACTGAATCCGTCCTGTGAAAAGAATCAAAGGATCTCTGAAGAGTAGAAACCAGGCTCACCCTGTAGAAGACTGGAAGAATTGCTGAAAATTGCACTCGGTCTGTCAGGAACTGAATCTGCTGTGTGTTCTCCCGGGTATTGTGCAGTAATTGCGATCGGGATACAGATGCAGCCTGCCTGAGGTATTTGTCTATGTTAAAGTACTGTACTGTGATTGTTGCACTGTATCTCATTTCACAGGAGGTCCCAGTGCCGGAACCAGACCTGGGGTAAGTGTATACTGTGAAGGTAATTCTGATATATTGTGTGGGCCACTAGTGGGAAGAAAGGGGTTGCAGTGTCCCAGAGGCTGTGACCAAGTTAGTTTAACTATTGCAAACCCTGACCTCTGGGTGGAGGCACCCGCCATTGGATCCAGGCCCCTCAACCTGTTAGTGGCAAATCAGGCAGGGTAGTAGCCCTGGGATAGCGCCATCTAGGGGTTACAACTGTGTTTGCTAGACCACTTAAACCCTTCTCTTCCTGCCCCTACCATGGCATAGCCCTCTGCCCCACCCCAACCCCAGCTCGATACAGTGCAGCCATGCACCAGATGGCATGCCAGAGGCTTGATTTCCAAAGGTTAAGCATTCTGTGTCTGGAAGAGTAAAATTCACCCACATCCCTTTCTTGTGCAGTACCAAAGGGTCGAGGGATGCAGTGCTGTCTGCCCCAAGGAGATTAACAAGAGAATGTTATTGATGTAGGAAGCAATCACTGGCAACTCCTTCTTGTTGCATGTAACAGCAATAATGTCCTGATATATGTAATTGGGGGGATTGTGTTTTCCAGACAACAAATTAAAGTTATATTTGTGAAAAAAAAAGAAAAGAAAAGAATTCACAGGCTGTCATTTCTGCAAACAACACAGTAACTAAATGGCATATGAAAAGCCAGCCCACACAAAGCGTGATAACAGATTTTTCAACAGCCATAAGAGAAAGTTCAGCGTCAGGCTGTCCTTTCAAGTTGCAGCACTACTCTGCTTTACCTTCAGTAGTCCAACTCCCACCTTAGGGAGAAAGAAGCCTGACAAAGATAGAGAGAGAGAGAGAGAGAGAGAGAGAGAGAAAGAGAGTGAGAGAGAGAGAGAGAAAGAGAGTGAGAGAGACCCCCGTTTTAAAAGTCTAATGGCAAAATGTGGTCCACCCTCGAGGTCCTGCCTGTGGGGGACAAGCCACAGGTCACTGGTTCGGGGGCCCAGAGTTAGTATGTGAGCCAAGGCAGGAAAGGAGTGTCAGTCACTAGGGGGTTTCAGGGGTGGGAAAGGGACATAGAAACAGAGAATTTGTCAGCAGATAACGACCACTTGGCCCACCCAGTCTACCCATTCTCCCCTGCCTATACCGTCAATGTAGACCCTACTGATCTTCAGGGAGTTGAAAGAAGAATCCCAGGTCAGGTCCAGGGTGCTAGAAATGGGAAGTGAAATGTGATGTCTGTTTAATGGCTGATGTGAAATGAGCTGTGGTAGTCTCATAGGAACATAGCAATTTCAGACAAGAGGAGTATAGGCCTGCCTGCCTAGTTTGTCCTCTGTTTATTAACAGCAGTAATCGTGTACTCCCTCTTCTAGTCTCACTCTCGCTCTTATTAGGCAGAAGTTGATGAGCATGAAGCTTGAATTACGCTCTCATTTGTGCGGCAGTGTCTCCATGACAGGAATGAAGCAGATTGGTGGGCTGCTGTGGGTAAGCTTGCACTGTGATCACCTCTGCTGTGACATGGATAAACAAGAGGCTTCAGTCTCCACTGTGCTGTCAGCCTGGCACCTTTCACCAGTCCTTAAAATTCACTATTAAAATTTAAAAAAAGGATGAGTCAGTTGAGGGGTCCTGTTCATTACGAGGCCTGGCAGTATGTTACATGCTGCCCACTCACCCCCAGAGCCATGTAAACCCATTAGGAGGGCCTACCTGGCTACATGTCCCTAGAAGCAAATCTTCCAAAGGCTCAACTGCTTTCTCCCATGCTGCTCCCAAGTACTGGAACTCTTTACTGCTTGCTATCCGTGAGGCACCCAGTTATCACGTCTTCCTACAGAGACATCGCACCCTTCCCTATTGACCTTGCCGCCTGCACTTATTTCAACCCAGCTTAGCCTTACTGTCCCAGAACCCTGAAGACCTGTTTGAATTTTCCATCCGCCATCTTCATTAGACACATCTCTTCACTTCCTACAGTCTCTCTTGTACACTCTCCTTACCCTACCCAAATTACCCCTTCCCCCACCCTTTAGTTGCCCTACTGACCCCTCCTACTCTTTCAGGTGTCTCATCACAGCCCCCTTTTAACCCTTCCTCGTGCCACCACTCCCCTGCCCTGCCTCAAGCATCTACCCCCCCACCTTGCCCTTTACTTTTACCCCCTCCCTCCTTTGCTGCATCTCTACCCTACAGCTAAACCTTTCTCTCTCTCTCTTACCAAGGCTGGTAGCAGCTCCCCCACCCTTGCCCCTCCTCCCGCCTGCACTTATCAGATACCTGCTCTCTTCTTTTGTTCTATCTGCTGTATATCTCTCATGTCTACACTTACTGTGGTTTCTACCCTACTCTCCCTCAACTCCTCATTTCTCTAATTGAACTTCTCTGATTCTGGTCTCTCGGTCCTCACAGTCTTGTTTTTGTCCTTTTGACTGTACTGATGATGTACTGATGCTCAGGCTTGAATTTTGATTGTTGAAATTGCTTTGACCAGAATTGTATGTAGTTACTGCTTCATATCCAATGCACAGTTTCCCTTGTTTTGTATTCTGATGCTCTCTATCACTTGTCTTGCCTTTCATTGTACGTTATTAATGCTTTGACCTGAAATGTTTTGTTTTATTGCTGCACATTTTCTGTATAATTACCTTTTATGTACTCTTACATCATTTTGCTGTCTGTTTACCTGTAATGTCTTCCACTGTAACCTCCTGGGTTGTGCCTGAAAATAGTCATGTCTATGGCTAGGACACCTACCTGGTAAACAAAAACTAAATAAATAAACAGTGGCATTTCTTAACCTAGGCTTGTGTGACACTGTATGTAACTCACTCATGCACACCCTTGTTAAATTGACTGGTAAATGTTGCTGGTTATTCTGATTTACAGGGATCTGGTCAAACAGTGTGCCACCAAACCACGGGTGCAGTCATACACCGCTGGCCTGGTCACACACCGTTACACTAAGCCACATGCCTGCTCACACACGTACACCAATGGGCTGTGATGGTACACTCTGGCACACAAAACCACAGGTCTGGTCAGACCCCATTCCACCAAACCACGGGTGCAGTCATACACCGCTGGCCTGGTCACACACTGTTACACTAAGCCACGTGCCTGCTCACACACGTACACCAATGGACTGTGATGTTACACTCTGGCACACAAAACCACAGGCCTGGTCAGACCCCATTCCACCAAACCACAGACCGACTCTCATGCTGTTAAACCAAATCCCAGGCCTAGTCTCACACTTATACCAAACCATGGGTCAGGTTACACACTATTATATCAAACCATGGGCCAGATCGCACACTGTTAACTAAACTACACGCCTGGTCACATACTTTTCCACCAAACCATGGGCTAGGTTATAGACTGTTACACTACTCCATGGCTTGTCACACTCACACACTGTTCAATAGAACCACAGGGCCTGGTCACACTGTCACACCAAATCACAAACCTGGCCACACTGTTAGATGAAACCATAGTCCTGGTCACACTGTTACACCAAACCATGGGCTTTGTCACACTGTTACACCAAACCACAGGCTTGGTCATGCTGTTACACCAAACCACGAGCCTGGTCACACAGTTATACCAAACCACGGGCCTGGTCACATTGTTGCACCAAATCACAGACCTGGCCACACTGTTACACCAAACCATTGACTTGGTCATATTGTTACATGAAACCATGGGCCTGGTCACACTGCTATACCAAATCACGGACTTGGCCACATGTTACATGAAATTATGGACTTGGTCACACTGTTACACCAGACCGCGGGCCTGGTCACACAGTTACACCAAATCACGGACCTGGCCACATTGTTACATGAAACCATAGGCCTGGTCACACTGTTACACCAAACCACTGGTCACACAGTTACACCAAACCACGGACCTGGTCACACTGTTACACCAGATCATGGACCTGGCCACACTATTACACCAGATCATGGACATAGCCACACTGTTACATGAACCCATAGGCCTGGTCACACTGTTACACCAAATCATGGACCTGGCCACAGTATTACATGAAACCATGGGCTTGGTGACACTGTTACACCAGACTGTGGGCCTGGTCACACAGTTACACCAAACCACAGGCCTGGTTACACAGTTACACCAAACCATGGGCCTGGTCACACACCTTTATACAAAACCACATGTCTGCCCACACATCCTCACATCAAATCACAGGTCAGGACATGCACCTTTACACCAAACCATGGACCTAGTTACAGTGTTACACTAAACCAGGAGCTGGGTCACACACCTTTACACCAAACCATGGGTCAAGTCGCACACTGTTACGTCAAACCACAGGCCTGGTCACATGTCTGTACACCAAACCGTGGGTCAAATCACACACCATTACATCAAATCACGGGTCTAATCACACACCTTTAGACTAAACCATGGCTAGGTCACACACCATAACACCAACCATTGGTCTAATTACACATCCTCAGACTAAACCATGGACTAGGTTACACATCCTAATACCAAACTACAGGTCTGGTCCCTCACACACACCAAGTCACAGGCTTGATTACACATCCTTGCATCAAACAACAACCCTGTCACACACCCATGTACCAAGTGACAGGCTAGGTAACAACCTTACACTAAACCATAGGCCTGGTCATACACTGTTGCTTTCCATAAGACAGCCTCTTGTAAGCACCCTAATACAGTGCTGCAGTACCCCAACGCCCAACTCCATGGAGCCCTTTCATCACCTTTCTTGTAACACGAGGGACCTCACGATAGCGCACACTTTGCTCAGTTCCCCCCATCATAACAACAGCAGAAGGAGAGCTGGATTTCTCACTACAGAAGAAACTAAGACAAAGACTAGGACTATTCTACAGAATTAACCACGTTCTTACTAGGTATGCCAAGCTGCAGTTGGTTCAAGCCACTTTCCTTTCATTAATAGATTGCATGGACTTTCTCTATAGCCATTGTACTGCCTCTGCCCTGGCTAAGTTGGACACCCTATACCAGAGAGCAATCAGGTTCATAATGGGCCTTCCTCTTTCCACTCACCATTGCTCCTTGTACACTGCGTTGGGCTGGACTTCCCTTCATTATAGGAGAAATAGAAATGCAGCTCTTTGGGCCTTCAGAGAGGTAACCAACAAGCTCCCCCCATACTTCTCTGATTGTATTCCCCGGAGTGTGATATGCACCTATGCTCTCAGAAGCTATTCCCTAATTGCCTTGCAATTACCTAAGGTCAAATCTTGTTTCGGCAGAGCTGCCATAAGTTTCTCATTGCCTGCCTTGTGGAATGGTTTGCAAAAGAACTTGAAGCTGAGCTGTCCTGTTAGCCTGAATATTTTCAAGTCGCTCTATGACCGCTTCGTGAAAGAATCCTGCAAATGCTCCTCACCAGCCTAATTGTTCTCTCTCTTATCCCCCTGTCTTATCAACACTAGGCCCGTCCATCCCCTTATTCTTCCTTTCCCAACCTCGGATAGGAGCTCACTACCCTGGGTTGTGACATCCTACCATGCCCCGTACTTTATAGCATTCAATCCCGGGGCTCACACATACTCCTTTTCTCCATCCACCTTCTACATCCAGCTTTACCAACTCCTTTCTGTGCACCGTGCCTCCTAGCCTTTCTTCCCTACCTCCCTCCCTCCCTCCTCCACCTTCACCTCTACCTAGTGTATATTTTATTTTTTTCTTCCGCTTTCTTCCTCCTACAACCTTAGATAACCTGCTTTATTTTCCTATAGACACTTCTATGTATGTAAATACCATGTAATCTGTACAATATCTGTATAATTCTATGTACATATGAACTTCTTTTTCTTCCTCTCTGTAAAGAGTATTATCTGTATTGCCTTGTAAATACCTGTGTTGACCTGTATATACAATTGTTCATGCTCCACCCAGGTCCATCTTGCAAATAAGCTTCTGTTCAACGATGAATACCTGGTTAAATAAAGACCTGATTGATTGATTGAAATGTTTCCCACATCGCTATCTCACCTATTCTACAGTTTCCCTCCTGCCCATCCTGCCTCCCACCCTGCCTCTGCCCCTGCCTCTCTCTCTCTCTCCTTATCGAAATACCGGCTTCTCTCCCTCTTCTCTGTCTGTCTTTAGCCATGGCCAAGCTCCACCCCCTTTCCTGAAGTATGCCCGCTAACAATTCCTTCCCCGTCATTATCTTCCTAAATTGGTATCCCTCATCTGTCTGTCCTTAACCATGGCCAAGCTCCACCCCCTTCCCTGAAGTATGCCCGCTAACAATTCCTTCCCCGTCATTATCTTCCTAAACTGGTATCCCTCGTACTGCCTTTCTCGCTCTTTTAAAGTGAACATTCTGGCTGTACCAATCTATAAGCCTATCTGTTGTAAAGGTCCATACGCTCAAATGTTGATGTACGTATGCAGATTTTTCTTCTTTGTATAATATTGCATAATGTTCTACCTTGTTACTGTACTGTATATACTGTATGTTTTTCTTCTCTGTATAATATTGCACTACGTCTACCATGTTACTGTACTATGATTTTTGTATTACCAGGTCCATCTTGCAAATGAGCCTTGCTCAATGGTGCCTGCCTGGATAAATAAAGATTTTGATTGATTGATTGATATAGGCTCCATGCAAACATTCAAAGCAAAACCACTGATTCACAACACTTGTACACTTAGTAACAAGGATAAAAGGAGTTATATGAGGTTTCCAAGTTTGAAGAAACTGAAGCTCCCTCAACAGAACTGAGGACAAATCACCCCCTTACCCTCAGCCACCCAGATGCATGTCTGTTCAGCACTCGGCAAGAAGACAGTTGCTCACCTCTCCATCTTGTATCCAGTTGGTTCTGAAGCACAATCTGTATTTACTTACAAGAAATGTTTAACAAGCTGCAAACTCGTATCTTAAAAAGGGGGTGGGGGCGCAGCATTCCTTTTATCACTTAAAAGGTCTGAATTCATTGACTATTGGAGCAATGTGTTTCCAGACCCAAGAAAAGATGTTTCAAGAAAATCAAACTGAAGCATTCAGTGGGCAAAAGGGGAAGGGTAGAAAACAGCAGGCCTTAATGTGTCAAAAAATGCCAACAGACCCCCACTCCCTCTAGTAAACAGCCACATTCAAGCAGGGGGCTGGATGGTGTAGTGTGGGTGGGGGGATGGGCTGAGACAGTTCTCTCTTTCTCTCTCCCACACACACTGAGGGGGCAGGCTGCAAGCATTAGGCTTCTTTTGTTTAAAGTGGCAACATATATTTAAGACCAACGCAGGTCAGGATGACAATAAACTGTTATTTTTCTTTCCTTAAAGCTGAATTTTTATAAATGTGGGCATTTGTCTCTTTACCGTTCCCACTGCATATCGTCTTTAGTCCCTTTAACCAGGGTGACTTCTACAGAAAAACCTGAAGTAATGCAGCAGCACAGCATGAGTCAGGACAGAACTCACAGCATAACACACACTGGCATACCCATCCAATATCCCACAATGCATGGGGGATTCTGCCCCTCCAATATCCCACAGTGTATGGGAGATTCTGTCCCCCAATATCCCACAGTGCATGGGAGATTCTGCCCCCCAATATCCCACAATGCATGGGGGATTCTGCCCCTCCACTGTCCCACAGTGCATGGGGGATTCTGCCCCTCCAATATCATACAATGTATGGGAGATTCTGCTCCTCCAATATCCCAGTGCATGGAAGATTCTGCCCCCCAATATCCCACAGTGTATGGGAGATTCTGCCCCCCCCCCAATATCCCACAGTGCATGGGGATTCTGCCCCTCCAATATCCCACAGTGCATGGCGGATTCTGCCCCTCCACTATCCTACAGTGCATGGGGGGTTCTGCCCCTCCACTGTCCCGCAGTGCAGGGGAGATTCTGCCCCCCAATATCCCACAGTGCATGGGGATTCTGCCCCTCTAATATCCCACAGTGCATGGCGGATTCTGCCTCTCCACTGTCCCACAGTGCATGGGGGATTCTGTTCCTCCAATATCATACAATGCATGGGGGATTCTGACCCTCTCATATCCCACAGAGCAAGGGATATTCTGCCCCCCCCAGTATCCCACAGTGCATGGGAGATTCTTCCCGTCCAATATCCCACAGTGCATGGGGATTCTGCCCCTCCAATATCCCACAGTGCATGGGGGATTCTCTCTGTCCAATATTCCACAGTGCATGGGTGATTCTGCCCCTCCAATGTCCCACACTGCATGGGGATTCTCCCCCCAACTATCCCACAGTGCATGGGGGGATTCTGCCCCTGCAATATCCCACAGTGCATGGGGTGAATTCTGACCCTCCACTATTTCACAGTGCATGGGGGGATTCTCCCCATCCAATATCCCACAGTGCATGGGGGATTCCGCCCCTCCAATGTCCCACACTGCATGGGGATTCTCCCCTTCCATTATCCCACAGTGCATGGGGGGATTCTGCCCCTCCAATATCCCACAGTGTATGGGGGGATTCTGCCCCACCATTATCCCACAGTGCATGGGGGGATTCTGTCCCTCCGCTATCCCACAGTGCATGGGGTGAATTCTGACCCTCCACTATTTCACAGTGCATGGGGGGATTCTGCCCCTGCAATATCCCACAGTGCATGGGGGATTCTCCCCATCCAATATCCCACAGTGCATGGGTGGGGATGCATACCTCTCTAATATTCCACAGTGCATGTGTAAGTACGTATGTCTCTCCAATATTCCACAGCGCAGGGTTGAGGATGTATGCCTCTCCAATATGTAAGCAATAAGACATGACAGGGTGTGCATGAAACATATTTTACCATACGGCCAGGGGCGTAATAAGGCACAAGGCCTTGGCTGAGTGCCTTTAGCCCCTGGTGTGTGGTAAAATATGTTCCATGCACACACCTGGAGTGTCTTATTGTGCTCATAAAATGGGCTACTTTATTTAAAAATCTTTTTTAATGTTAAAAAGACATTTAGATATGAATACACTGAAATAACTTAGTGTATTTATAGTAAAATAGTCCTTCCGCCTTTGTGTTCAGTAATTACTTCATGACATTTGTCCAACACTGGGATCCATAGTTGTAGTAAGATAAGTTCAGCAGCCCCACCCCCGTCCATGTGGACATAGCGAAGCCAACAGCACCAACACCCCTCCTCTGCTTAATAAGTTAATGGACTCAATCTCCCCCCCCCCCAACGGTGGCTTTACAGTGAGCACAGATTTATTCATACTTTACAGTGCAGGCTGGCAGCACTAACAGTAGTATGTCAGACAGCAGGAGCAGACAGGATGGGAACTCGGAAAAGAGGCACGTACAAACAGGACATAAAGCAGAATGTAATTTAGAAGATAGGGATATTGTAATATTTGTGTACTGGTTACTGTTCTTTATCTTTATTTCACTGACTTTCAGCAGTTTCTACGTACAGCATGAGTAAGCGATCGAGTTGTAGGTAGCGGAATATGGAGAGAAAAGGATAGCTCACAGAACGCAGGGGAAAACATACTAGATACACATAATGTTCCCCGAGCTGTTCACCTGGTACCGAGGTAGAGCGAGACACAGAGATAGGCAATATTTTTTGGTCAGTTTCATGGGGGGGGGGGGGTGTTTATGTAAAATATACATAGCGAGTGATTCTCCAGCTCGCAGCCTGGATGAAATTCTATTGCAGTCTCTCGGCTCTGAGAGTGATGTTAGCGAGGAAATAACAATGGTGGCATTTTTAAATGCCAGCACTCTACGCTTCATGATTTTAACCTGTTTACTGCCGTCCTTTTTTTTTAACCATGCATGGAACAGAATTCATGCATGGTGAGCCAGGTCTCTCATTGGCTGGTTTGGCCTACCCATTTTATAATCCACAATACATGACTGGGGATATATATCTCTCCACTATTCCACAATGCATCGGTGGCGGTGCATGCCTTTCCAGTATTCTACAATGCACAGGTAGGGATGTATACCCCTCCAATATCCCACAATGCATGGGTGGGGATATATACCCCATCAATATTCCACAATGCACGGATGGGGATGTATGCCTCTTCAATATTCCACAGTGCGCAGGTGAGTATGTATGCCTCTCCAGTATTCCACAATGCACAAGTGGGGATGTATGCCTCTCGAATACTCCACAATGCATGGCTGGGGATGTATGTCTCTCCAATGTAACAGAATGCATGAGTGGGAATGTATGCCTCTCCAATATTCCACAAACACGGATGAGTATATATGCCTCTTCAATATTCCACAATGCACAAGTGGGGATATATACCCCTCCAGTATTACACAATGCATGGGTGGGGTTATATAGCCCTTCAATATTCCACAATGCATGAGTAGGGATATATGCCTCTCCAACATTCCACAATGCACAGGTGGGGATATGCCTGTCCAGTATCCAACAATGCAAGGGTGGGGATGCCTCTCCAATATTCCACAGTGCATGGGTGGGGATGTATGCCTCTCGAATACTCCATAATGCATGGCTGGGAATGCATGCCTCTCCACTATAACAAAATGCATGGGTAAGGATGCATGCCTCTCCAATATTTCACAATGCACGGTTGGGGATATACACCCCTCCAACATCCCACAATGCACAGGTGGGGATATAGACCCTTCCAATATTCTACAATGCACGGATGGGGATTTATACCCCTTTAAAGTCCCACAGAGCACAGGTGGGGATATATACCACTCCAATATTCCACAATGTATGGGTGGGGATGGACACCCCTCCAATATCCCACGATGCATGGTGGACATATGTGCCCCTGCAATAGCCCATAATGCATTGGGGATTCATGCTCCTAAATGGTCTCACAGTTCACAGAGGGAATCCTGTGTGCACCATACAACACCAGAGAATCTGTGACCCTCACGTATCCCACCATACGACATTGGGCAGCAGCTAAATCAGAACTGCAAATCAAAAGACATGGGTTCAAATCCTACTTGAACCACTTACTCACTGTGTGACATTGAGCAGGTTTCCTTACCTCACCTTCCTGTGCTTCATCCCTCTAAGTGACAGTGACTTGGGTAGAAGCAGGACCCCACTGGAAACAAGATGCTGCATCTCAGCTGGGCTATCATGGGTAAATATACTGTAAAAAGCTGGGCTGTCCTGGGTGAATATACTGTAAAAAGAGCTATCCTGGGTAAATATGTTGTAAAAAGCTGGGTTCTCCTGGGTAAATATATTGTGAAAAGCTGGGCTATCCTGGGTGCATATATTGTAAAAAGCTGGAATATCCCAGGTGAATATAAAAAGCTGGGCTATCCAGGGTGAATATATTGTAAACAGCTGGGCTATCCTAGGTAAAGGCACTGACCATCTTAAGGATCAAGTTGCGAAGTTGTACCTCACACAGATGATTTTTTTGGACACCAGGCTAGACTGCAAAACAGGAAAGGGTACCCTGCTTGACAGGATCCTGACCAACTGCCCCACTAGAATCAAAAATGTCCAGGTGCTCCCTGATTGCCTCAGTGACCACTCGCCAGTCGCATGTATGTGGGTTAATAAGGTAAAAAAAGACCCCCTCACTCTGGTTTTTTAGCCGAGTCCTGCAGAGGGGTGCCAAACGCAACTTTAAGACAGCTTTGGCCAACATTGACTGGTCTCCTCTCGATAGTCTCCAAGATATTGACCAGGTTTTGAAATTCTTTGTGTCCACAGTCAATGGTATTTGTGATGCCTATGCCCCCCTGAAAAAAGAAAGATAAGGGCTGCTTCCAATGGATGGATTTCCAGGGATCTCCTTGATCTGATGAAGGAGCGGGACAACCTCTGGGAACTTGCCAGAAGCACGGGCAACCAATCTGACTTCCAAAAGTATCAGGCAGACAGGAACAAGTGTACTGCTCTTGCCAGGCAAGCCAAGGTGGCTTACTACAAGCAGCAACTGGAACATAACTGGGGCAATGGGAAGCAATTCTGGGATAACATTAAGGAGCTGCTAGGCAGGGAAGACAGAAGGCACCCCTCCATGCTCAACTTAAATTGCACCCCCACCCTAGAACTACACATAACTGCAGAAGCCTTCAATGTGGCCTTCTCTGACTTCAGTTCTGTCCTCCCACTCCGCTACCTTGACCCCCCACAACACCCGCCCAAAGCCAGAGATAATTTGACCCATCTAAATTTTTACTTCAAGCGTGTCACAACCAAGGAAGCCAAGACCTACATTACTAAGGTGCTGGGTAAAACCAGACTTGGTAGTGACTCAATCAACATGAATTGGTGGAAGTTGCCTTGGACAAGTTGATGGTTCCCATCACCAAGATCTTTAACAAGTCACTCACCCTGGCAAAATTCCCTGCAGCCTGGAAAGTAGCTCTAGTCACCCCTGTCCTAAAAAGTGGGGACCAGTCTTGCACTGCTAACTATAGACCAATATCTATCCTCTCCCCCCTCTTGAAGGTGCTTGAAAGGATCATGGATGACCAGGTCACAGAGTACCTTCAGAGGTACAGCCTACTGTGCCCACAACAGCACAGATTCCATCAGTGCCACAGCACAGCTACTGCCTTGGGTGAATTTAGAGACTATGTTCACAAGGCCTTGGATGGGGGCAGCCTGGTGGGATATATCTTCATATATCTCACCAAAGCCTTTGATATGGTCAAACATAACATCTTGCTTGAACAGCTTCAGCACCTCGGGCTAGCCTCTGAAGCCATTCTCTGGTTCCAGGATTACCTATCCAGCAGAGCACAGAGTGTGAAAATTGGGACAGTTATCTCCTCATCTAGGGATATAGTACTGTGTGTCCCACGAGGGTCTACACTGGGCCCCCTCCTCTTTAACCTGTTCATCAACAGGCTTTCAGAGTCCTGCAATAGCAAAATTATTCTGTATGTGGATGATGATGTCATCCTTAGTAGTACTGCCCAGCTTCAGCACCTACAGGATGATTTGCAGTACTCATTTTGCAGCTTGGAGGACTGGTTCAGCTCTCAGAAATTGCTTCTCAATTACAAGAAGACAAAGACGATGCTGATGACCACTCACCAACACAAGAGATCTCTTCTGTCCCTTATTTTTACTAACAACAAGGCTGCTCCACTTGAGCAGGTCAACTCTTTTAAATACCTGGGTGTGATCATTGATGACACCCTCTCTTATGTGTGGCACATCAATCAGGTCGTCTAAACAGTGAACACCAAACTTGGAGTTCTCTATAGGCACAGACAGTACCTCACTCCAGAGGCACTCAGGCTGGCAGTCTCCTCTTCCATCTTGTCTGTTATTGACTATGGACTCATGGTCTATGGGTCGGCATCCAACACTGCACTAAAATGAGTAAGCACAGCCCTCAACAAGGCCTGCAGGCTGGCTCTAGGGGCTGATAATCTCCTAC
Organism: Neoceratodus forsteri; assembly: GCA_016271365.2. Classification (NCBI taxonomy): domain Eukaryota; kingdom Metazoa; phylum Chordata; order Ceratodontiformes; family Ceratodontidae; genus Neoceratodus; species Neoceratodus forsteri. The sequence goes on from JADMNL010000031.1 coordinate 116,685,393, forward strand.
ACACCTGCTCCCTCTATGAGTGCACTAACTGGCTCAGTCTTGCCAGCAGAATCAAATACCAAACGTACCTGCTTGGCATGAAATCTCTCCTGGGTAAAGCTCCACTGGCCTTCAAAGAACTACTCCAGCAAGGTAGATCTGGGTACCGCACTAGAGGGCAGACTCGCTGCCCACTTGCCATCCCCTTCAGAAAAATGGCGCTTGGCTAATGATCCTTCTCATACAGGGCTTCTTCTTGGCTAAATGAGATCTCAGCACACCTTTTACTCATTAACAGCCTCCCTGTCTTCAAGGTGGAACTAAGACATCACCTGGCCAAGGCTGAGGTCTGTAGCTGCAGGTAACCTGTAGCACTATCATCCAGTAGCTTGGAATCAGCCTGCTCCTGCGTTGCATTCTCCGATTTGTTACCCTGCTGCCCAGTAACCCTGAGTTTAACTCCTACTTCCTCCTACTACTTGCCAGCCCTCAAATCTGAGCCTTCCATAGCCACAGCCTGTCGATGAGCCTTGTATCTATTGTCCTTAACTCAGCACTCTGTTTTAAGTCCCTCCCTGCCACTGACCCTGCACAAATATGATTTTTTCAAAGCACCTGTCTCCGGTTTATTCTGTGTTCAGTCTTCCTCACATTGCTCTCTAGTATGTTCCTACTAGGTCAGTCCTGCACAGAAAATTACCCCTCGACTACAATTAACAACAAAGCCACCTCTTGGCTACCTTAACATACAGGGTGTGAAAGCCTATGTTGAGTCCCCCGACTTTATATGAAATAATGACAATGCCTCCCTGGCTGCTTTACCTCCTGCTAAATTAGTTTCTTAAACCCACAGCACTCACCATGTACCTTGGGCTGTACTAAGTGCAATATGCTGTACCTCTATATGAGATAGCTTACAATTGTAAATAGTCAGACCAATTGCTGTTATTTCTTGTATTTTTTGTCTCAGTACTTGTGCACCTATACTCTGTAACTACCTTTCTGTGTTGTCCTCCTGTCAAGACGTGGAACCTTTAAAAAAGAGCATTTTGCTCATAGGTTATGTCCCAATGATGAAATACATAGATAGTAAAAAGCTGGGCTATCCGGTGTGAGTATATTGTAAAAGGCTGGGCTATCCTGGGTGAACATAAAAACGCAGGGCTATCCTGAATGATTATATTGTAAAATGCTGGGCTATCCTGGGTGAACATAAAAACGCAGGGCTATCCTGAATGATTATATTGTAAAATGCTGGGCTATCCTGGGTGAATATATTGTAAAAAGCTGGACTATCCTGGTAGATATATTGTAAAAAGCTGGGTTATTCTGGGTGGATATATTGTAAAAAGCTGAGCTATCCTGGGTGAATATAAAAAGTGGGGCTATCCTGGGTACTTATATTGTAAAATGCTGGACTATCCAGGGTGAATATATTGTAAAAATCTAGGTATCTTGGGTAAACATATTGTAAAAAAGCTGGGCTATCCTGAGTAAATATATTATAAAAAGCTGGGCCAGTCTGGATGAATATATTGTGCAAGGATGGGCTATCCTGGGTGAATATAAATAGTGGGGCTATCCTGGGTAATTATATTGTATAAACATTTGCTGTCCTGGGTGGATATATTGTAAAACACCGGCCTATTCTGGGTGAATATACTGCAAAAGCTGGGCTACCCTGGGTGAATATAAATAGTGGGGTTATCCTGGGTAATTACAGTATATTGTATAAACCTTTGCTGTCCAGGGTGGATATACTGTATTGTAAACACTGGGCTATTCTGGGTGAATGTATTGTAAAAGTTGGGCCATCCTGGGTGGCTATATTGTAAAAAGCTGGGCTTTTCCGTGTGGATATGTTGTAATAAGCTGGGTTATCCTGGGTGAACATATTGTAAAAAGCTGGGGTACCCTGGGTGGATATATTGTAAAAAGCTGGGGTATCCTGGGTGAATATATTATACAAAACTGGGCTATCCTGGGGAGAGGGATATATTGTAAAAAGCTGGGCTATCCTGGGTGAATATAAATAGTGGGGTTATCCTGGGTAGTTATATTGTATAAACATTTGCTGTCCTGGGTGGATATATTGTAAAACACCGGGCTGTTCTGGGTGAATATATTGCAAAAGCTGGGCTACCCTGGGTGAATATAAATAGTGGGGCTATCCTGGGTAATTACAGTATATTGTATAAACCTTTGCTGTCCAGGGTGGATATACTGTATTGTAAAACACTGGGCTATTCTGGGTGAATATATTGTAAAAGTTGGGCCATCCTGGGTGGCTATATTGTAAAAAGCTGGGGTATCCTGGGTGGATATATTGTAAAAAGCTGGGGTATCCTGGGTGAATATATTATACAAAACTGGGCTATCCTGGGGAGAGGAATATATTGTAAAAAGCTGGGCTATCCTGGGTGAATATATTATACAAAACTGGGCTATCCTGGGGAGAGGGATATATTGTAAAAAGCTGGGCTATCCTGGGTGGATGTACTGTAAAAAGCTGGGCTATCCTGGGTGAATATATTGTAAAACGCTAGGCTACCCTCTGTGAATATACTGCAAAAAGCTGAGCTATCCTGGATAAACTTATTGAAGAAAGCTGGGCTATTCCTGGGTAAGTATATTGTAGGAATCTGGGCTATTCTGGGTGAAGATATTGTGAAAAGCTGGGATATCCTGGCTGGATATATTGTAAAAAGCTGGGTGATCTTGGGTGGATATATTGTAAAATGCTAGGCTATCCAGGGTAAACATATTGTAAAAGACCAGGCTATGGTCTGTGAATATATTGTAAAAAGCTGGGGTATCCTGGGTGGATATATTGTAAAAAGTTGAGCTGTCCTTCGTGAATATATTGTAAAAAGAGAAAAGAGTACTGTGGCCCACCATTAAAGTTGGCTGTAGAATAGCAGCACCCAACGCAAATGGAAACTAGCAATGCCAACGTGGGGTAGTCAGGCAGAAGTCCAGGGGCGTGGGGGATGATTCCATGCATTGCACAGTAATTATTGGTCTGATCGTGCAACTCTGAGCAGTGGCTGGATGCTGGGTGGCTGCAGCCACCAGAAGATCGAAGGTGATTGCAAGAAAATGAACAGCATTTTAGACATGTGCTGTTAGAATGAGTCAGTTTAAACAGTTTGGGGATTGCTATAGTAACACTTAAGTGTCATCCATGTAAAAAAACAACAACAAAGGCCTTTCTAGTCTGATCATTCACAGAGTGGTTTGGTAGCTTTAGGGCTGAAATACTTTTATTAGTCTAGCTGTTGCAAGCCATATCACGGTAACACTGCGGTAGGCTGTTTTAATATCTGGGACTGGGTGTCTGCATGCCTCTGTGTGCACACCTGCCTGTATATGTCTGTCTGTCTTTGTGCATCTGCTTGTCTGTCTATGTATGTATGAGTGTGTGCGTGTCTGTGCGTGGCTCTGAGGCTGTGTGTGTGTGGGTGTGTGTGTGTGTATGCTTAGCTTGTGTTTTTCTCAGAATATTATTCGGGCTGAGGAAATGTGAAACACATGTCTGGGCATTTTTATACCTTCCCTGTGTAGATTCCTTGCCTTCTGATTAATTGTGGAACTTTTTGGTGTGTGTGTGTGTGGGGGGGGGGTTACCAGGGTCATTTTTTGTACAGCTGGCACAGACCTAGCAGAGAAATGTTAAGGCTAGAATATACCATTGGTCCATCTAATTTCCATTCTCCAGCTCTCCCCACATTTATATCTAGAAATGTCTTTCTCTCTTCTAGGGACTTTTCTAATTTCATCTTTGAATCTAACTGATCTGCATACATCTACCACACCTGTGGTGAAGTGAATGACCAGATCCATTAGGTAGTGTTTCCTCACAGCCCTTCTGAGTTGTAGTATACGCTGTATGAACAGGCAGGTTGTGAAAAGCTGAACCGTCTGGATGCCATGTGAGATGCTGCAAGAACGGTGTCCTCTACAGCTGAGAAACAGCAGTGTAACCTCCCCCTCCTCGGTGGGGTCAATGATAGCATCCAGCAGCTACCTTGTCTCTTGGCCTGGCTCAGACTTGATGGAAAGTCCTTGACAGGAATGGTATGGGGGTTCCAGGACCTAGAACTGCTGTCAAAGAGGGCGGGAAGCATCCTCGGAGAGCCCTTCTGGGTTCGACCCTGCCAAAGACTCTGGCTGTGACTGGCCTGAGGCAGGGAGGGGGAACTCGCAAGGCTCAGTGGGTGACAATATGGGTCCTGAGTCTGGGTGTGGCACAAATCTCCCCATCGGGTCTGGTCCCTGGGAAGCCGACCTGCTTGAAATATGACACAGAGGGATGGTGAGGGGCATATTGCAGGTTTCCTCCTAAGGGGTTCATCCAGGTGGCTTCATTGTGTATCCTGGTCCTGATTTACTGACCAGGGAAGGTCACCGGCCACAGTTTAGGTCTTGGGATTAAGCAGAGATTAAGACTTAAGTGCTGTCCCCTAGAACAAGAGTTTGGATCCCTGATATAAATGAGACAGCCATGGTTAAAGCAGGGAAGTGGGGAGTGGGTTTATGAACCTAGTCTTCAGATTTGCCTGCCCAATAGGCTGCCACAGTAAAGGCAGTATAGAGGAGGTAACCACCAAAGGGGTGGGAGAACCAGTGACCCAGGAGGAGGTATTGAGTGATTAGGTGCCAGTGTTGCATACAAAATCAAGTTTAGCTGAAACAGACTTGTCCTCTCTATATTAGAAATGAATGAAAGAGGGCCATCGGGAAGGGGGGCATGGTGGTACTGCTGCAACCTGCCACGCCTGCAACCCGGATTCAGGAGAGAATCTGAGTTGTCAGGGGATGGCCAGGGGTACAGGACTGAGCTTCAGAAGGACTGCTATCCTCTTCTGGGGAGAGAGGGACTACTCCACACATGGTATGCCTAACATCCAGCGAAGGCTGGGTGTATGGCAGTCAGGAGGCTGCAGATGTGGGTGGGGCATCGACGAATGCTTCTGTCTCATGGCACATCAACGTCCTGGGGCTGAAAATGGAGGAAAGCAACCCTGCTGGGCTGGGTGACAGAGGGTCCACTCACAGGTTGGGCAGCACTGATTGGGCACCTGCTAGATTCTGCTATGGAGGGGCAAAACATGGAGAAGCCACTTCACTGTTGCCATGAGGGTTAAGTTGTGCTGGAAGTAAGTCTCAGGGGTAGTGGATGACTGAGCGAGAGAGAGAGAGAGAGAGAGACATCCAGAAGGGAGAAGGCAGGTCAGGGGATAAATTACAAGGAAAAAAAAGAGATGAATGATAAATTATATTGTATTTCTATATTTATATTTAAAAATATCCAATCATTGTCTTTAAAGAAATTGTAAAAAGAATCAACAATATGTTAGATGAACTCATTTGGGCGGATGTAAATAAATCATATGCTTCTTTGAGCAAAGTGAGGTTCAAATGTTTTTGCAAGTTACTAGTTTTTATGTTTGCTTGCATGCATGCGCAAGAAACATTATGCGGCAGCTTAGGAGAGAAGCGGGTTGTGGAGGTGCGGCAGTGTGGTGGCCAGTGCCAGCACTGCATTTGTGGACTTGGCGGTGTGCACCCAGTGCAGGCCCAGTGTCCTGATGACACTGGTTCTGCAGAAGTGTCACCAAGTTGAAATGATTTGGCCACTGCAATGAAGGGCCGCCTCGTCATTGCAGCGTCAGCAATTCTGCTAAAATGAGTGAGTGACCCATCATTGCAGGGCGGTACCCTGCCTGGTGTAACATTTCTGTGAAGATGGCGGAGGCTCTGTGCCGTTGCCTCACATTCCCATGTAAGCTGACGGGTGCCCAATCTCCCTGTCGGCATGCTAATGACCCAATTCATTTGCCGATGGGGGAGCCCACTCCCCATTGGCATAATGTCCCCCTCCATTTGTTGTGTGCTGAGGGGGTGCCCAATCCCCCTCGGCATCATGCCCCCCAAACAGTCTTTATTTGCTGACAGGGGGACCAATCCCCATTGGCTTAAGTCCCCCCTTCCCCAAAATGCAGATGGCACACTGGGAGCCCACCCCAGTGTGCACAAATGAAGCCTGAAAAAAAAACCAAAGAAACCTTCCCACGATGTCCTTTTTATTATTTTTGTCCCTGAAATAAAGAAAACGATTCCTCACAGTCTGTCATGCCCCTTCCCCAAACCCGCCCCCACCCTCTGCGCAGACCAGCTCCCCACCCCCACCACATACTTACCTCTGGAGCCTGGCATGACGATCTTCGATGGACCAGGAACACGTCTGCACTCTTCAAAGCCGACCGCGAACTGAAGAAATGCCGGTAAGCTGTTTAATGGTATAAATAGTTTTTTTTCAACTTATGTGGCTGTCTCGGCCATGTTTTGGACTTTTTCCACCAAATTTTCAACATGGGGTTATTGCGACCCCTCCTCATGAATACAGTCACTGTTATGACATTATTCGGTCCCGAAAGGTAATTTTGCGGTCATTGTGTGGAATCACCTTTCGGGACCAATTAACGAAATGACAGTGCCACTGTTCGTGAGGTGGGCTCTCAAAAAACCTATGTTGCAAATTTGATGACGAAAGTCCATAAAATGACTGTGTTGCGAATGTGCATTGCGCAGTTTCCATGCACCCTTGTAACTTTGCAAATATATAATATTTTCACTCCAGATTTTCAACATTGGCATTTTTCCACACCTCCTTATGAACAGTACAGCTGTCATTTTCACATCCTGGCCAAAATGTGTTTTCACATTTCTGGCGCTGAATAGTGCGGTTGCCGTGGAAATAACTGTTTGGGACAGATTAAGAAAATCACAGTGTATCTTTTCATGAGCAGAGGTCCTAAAATGCCTCTGTCGAAACTTGGTGACAAACGTCCATAAAGTGGCTTTGTTACGAGCATGTGTTGTGCAGTTTCCATGCACCCCCGTAACTTCGTAAATTTGTAGTATTTTCACTCCAGATTTTCAACACTGGCATTTTTTCACACCTGCTTATGAACAGTACAACTGTTATTTTTCACCTCCTGGCCGAAATCTGTTTTTGCACTTCCGGCACACAATAGCACAGTCACTGTGGGAAGTCAGTGTTCGGGAAAGATGAAAATCACAGTGACACTGTTCATGAGCACAGGTGCTAAAATGCCTGTGTTGAAAATTTAGTGACAAAAGCCCATGAAGTCACTGTCTTACGAACGTACGTTGTGCAGTTTCCACGCACCCTTGTAATTTTGCACATTTGTAATATTTTTACTCCAGATTTTCAACATTGCCATTTTTTCACACCTCCTTATGAATAGTACAGCTGCTATTTTTCATATCTTGCCCGAAATATGGGTTTACACTTCTGGCGCAGAATAGCACGGCCGCTGTGGGAAATTAATGTTTGGGACAGATTAAGAAAACCCTAGTCAAAGTGTTCATGAGCAGAGGTAACAAAATGGCTATGTTGAAAATTTGGTGAAATAATTCCACTAAATGACTGTGTTATGCGCATACGTTGCGCAGTTTCCACATACGCTCATAAGTTCGAACATTTTTAATGTTTTCACTACAGATTTTCAACATAGCCATCTCTTCACACCTCCCTATGAGTGGTACAGCTGTCATTCTTCACATCCTGCCTGATCTGTGTTTTCGTACATCTGGCACAGAATGGCATGGTCACTGTGGGAACTCAAAGTTCGGGACACATTAACAAAATCACAGTGCCACTGTTCATGAGAAGAGGTCCCCAAATGCTTTCATGAGGTGTGGGTCACAAACAGGCCATGCTGAATATTTGTAGTGCAAATACCAACAAACGCCCAGGGCGCTAGGGTTTCTAACCATAACATCCCACTCTGTACAGACTGACAGGCATCAGGGGTGTGCCTTGTACTCTTCGGCCCCAGAGTTCACCCCATTCTCCTATACTGCACCCATTTCAGCGTATGTCCTTATGGAATGGGGGTGACTGTAAAGCCGAACACCCCAAGGCACACCTCAACACTTGTCGGTGTCTGCAGGACAGGGTGAGGTGAAATGGCATGAACGTTATGGGTGATGACCCAAACGCATACCCCAATGCCTGTCCCTCTCTGCAGGGTGGAGGTGGGGTTGGCGTGAAGTTCAGTACTTCACTGCCATTCCTATTCTGCATCTCTCTAACTCCTGCATTCCCAACGCTAATACCAGCAAGCAAACATTTGGCATTGACAAATGCTTGTTTGAATAGGTAATAATACTGATCCGGCCAAGCAGTGAGTCAGCAACACATCAGGCTGCCACTGGGGGGAGCAGAGTTCCTATGCAAGCTGGGATCCCACACTGGGGGCTGAGCCTGTCCTGAAAGTGAACAAGCTCAGCTTCCAGGAAGGGAAGGTGTGGGCTATCTACAGTTCTTTACCCTGTTCACATGGCAAGAGATTTACTCCAGCGCCGTGTAATTAGTTGTGTCCATGTGTGCTGAAACGGTGTGGAGCAGCGTTCACACTGCATGGCTCTGGAGTACAGGTGGGATGCCTTCCAAAGTTCCGGTGTTGGGAGGAGGGTTCCAGTGGGGAGGGGGCAGTCGAGTTGGAGTGATGGCACCACAGCAATCGCGGATGGGTCTTTCGACCCCAGTTCAGCTAACGAATGTTTCTAGTAGCCTAAACATAGCTCAACTCAGGGAAATGACTCTTTTAGAAAACTGAGAGCTACAATGTGAAAAAAAAAAAAATACAGCCTTGGAGTCAAGCTGTAACACTGGGCATGCACTTATGCATATGTGTAAGCACATGCCCAGTGTCGTGGCTCAACTTCGAGACCACGTTTTTTTCCCCACAGTTTAGCTCTTGGTTTTCTAAAAGAATCACTTCCCTGAGTTCAGCTATGTTTAGGCTACTAGAAACAATCAATAGCTGAACTCAGGTGTGAAAAATTACTGTGACTTCAAGTGACTGACACAGAAGTGGAGGCTGGGAAAAACCTGTCACAGTGCTGTATGTGGCGTGGGCCGTTCACATGGTCGAATAAAACAGCGCAAAACACCCACACCACAACCCAATCCCAAGAAAACAGGGATCGCAGAGAGATCGAAATGCAAACCCCAAATGGCAAAACTGTGGCATTCAGATGTGCGCAGCAGCAACGATCTTGCTGCTGTGCACCAGCGACGACGCTGCAGATTTGTCCATGTGAACAGGACTCTTCAAACCCCTGCCAGCCAACCAACGAGCACCACTGCTACTTGCTGTGGCAACAAGGGCCCAGCCATGGAGTCCCTGAATGTCAGCATGGGGGAAATAATGGTGAAATGAGGGAGAGGGGAGGAGAATGGATACTACAGCTACTTGACCGTGGTCAGCCCAGTGGCAGCAGCACAGCAGGTCTGGTTCCGGGAGCTTCCTCAGGGCTTCCTTTTTCTGTGTCAGTGGAGAGCACACACACACAAACACACATACACACACACACCCCTGAGGTCAGATCATATTCTCTGGTGAGAGTAGAGGATACAGGGTATAGTACCAGACAGTGCCCCCTGGTGGTCTGCACCACCAGTACTTTGCATCATTCTTGGAGGAACCCCCCTCTCCCCACAGCCAAGGTGCATTGCCTACAATGTAACTAGAAAAGAACTGACAGAAGAGGGGGAGTACTGGCGTGGGAAATACATTATATAAACTATAGGTAGCAATCCCACTTGAAGATTTCCATGTGCAGAGGGAAAAGGGTTGCCAAAGTTCCTGCAAAACAAACATCTCATTGGGCATGTTCTCCACCCTAATTGCAGTCTTCCATATCTCTAATTCACCAAGTGCATGGCTTCCTATGCAACCTGCCATCTCCACAACGGAACTGCCCTGACAGAATATTACCCTTAACCACAGAGTCGTCAGCATTCCCTGGGAACCTACACTCCTGCAATGTCCTAAGGCTTTGCTTGGAAACACAAACAGTTGCAAGAGAGAGAGAGAGACAGCCTAGCAGGACAGCATCCTCCCACCCTGCCCACTCCACCAAGTTGCTTCCTGTTATTACAACATAACAATAAAGTTATATTGTTTTTAAAAGTCAGGGAGTTCACCGCACTGCATGCTCGACCCTGTGATCCACGTTTAATAGACTGGTAGCTTTCCGCCTCACACTTTAGTGCTGGTGAGGAATGGTGTAGGACCCCAGCGTTCTGGTCTAGAATATAAAATGTTCTTTCTTCGATGAGGGCCTGCACAGAGCTGACACAGTATATAGTTACTGCATTTCATGTTCGAGTTGTATCTGTAGATTAAGTTTAGTTGCCACTAAATACAAACATACAAGCTGGTAGCAGGAAAAAGGCCCCAGGCCCATCAATTCTGCCCAGGACTACCTATCCAATGTTGCCCAGGAGGGTCCTAGTGGCCCTGCACGCCTTCATACCCCCCTCCCCTTTTGCCAGTGTCTTTACCAGTCCCATATGTCTGTCACACCCAAGTCTGAGTCCCCCCCAACACTGATTTCATGCAGGCTACCTCTCTTGGTACTAGTCTATCCCACCTCCCCACTACCCTCTCAGTCAAGAAACATTTTCTGATATTTCTCTTAAAACTCCAACCCGCCAGGTACATTCAGTTCCCCTTGGCATCTGTGTTGTCTCAACTTGCAGCGTGAACTTATCCTATCCAAATAATATCACAGTGAGTATACAGCAGTTCACACACACACATACACACACCGCTACATACCTAGATGTACACAGGACTACAACCACAGGCATACACAGCACCACATACGAACAGCACACACACAGCACTACATACAAACACTCTCACATACACAGCACTACAAACACAAATGCACTAACAAAGCACTACAAACAGGCGCATTCACATACCTAGCACTACAGACACACACACGCACACACACACAGCACTACATACAGACACATTCACATACACAGCACTACAGACACACACAGCACTACATACAGACGCATTCACATATTGCACTACAGACACACACACATGCACACACAGCACTACAGACAAAGTCACACAGCACTACATAAGACGCGTTCACATACACAACACTACAGACACATACATGCACACACAGCACTACATACAGACAAAGTCACACATAGTACTACATAAGACATGCTCACATACACAGTACTACAGACACACACATTTGCATGCACAGCACTACAGACACACACATGCACACACACAGCATTACATACAGACACGTTCACACACACAGCACTACAGACACACACATGCACACACAAAGCACTGCATACAGACATGTCCACATATACAGCACTACAGACACACACATGCACACACACAGCACTACATACAGACACGTTCACACACACAGCACTACAGACACACACATGCAGACACACAGCACTACATACAGACATGTTCACATACACAGCACTACAGACACACACACATGCACAAACACAGCACTACACAAGACACATTCACATACACAGCACTACAGACACACATGCACAAACACAGCACTACATAAGACACGTTCACATACACAGTACTACAGACACACATGCACACACACAGCACTAGACACATGCACACACAGCACTAGACACACACATGCACAAACACAGCACTACATAAAATATGTTCACATACACAGCACTACAGACACACATGCATACACAGCACTAGACACACACATGCACATACACAGCACTACATACAGATACGTTCACATATACATCACTACAGACACACTCATGCACACACACAGCACTACATACAGACATGTTCACATACACAGCACTACATATAAACACTCTCACATACACAGCACTACAGACATACACATGCACTAACAAAGCACTACAAACAGGCGCATTCACATACCCAGCACTACAGACACATACATGCACACACACACAGTACTACATACAGACTTATCTACATACACAGCACTACAGACACACATGCACACACACACAGCACTACAGACAAAGTCACAGCACTATATAAGACGCTGTTCACATATACACTACAGACACATACATGACACACACAGCACTACATACAAGTCATCACATAGTACTACATAAGACATGCTACATACACAGTACTACAGACACACATTTGCATGCACAGTACTACTAGACACACATGCACACACACAGTATTATATAGACATCGCTCACACACACAGCACTACAGACACACACATGCACACACAAAGCACTGCGCACAGACATGTCCACATAAACAGCACTACAGACACACACATGCACACACACAGCACTACATACAGACACGTTCACACACACAGCACTACAGACACACACATGCACACACACAGCACTACATACAGACATGTTCACATACACAGCACTACAGACACACACACATGCACAAACACAGCACTACACAAGACACATTCACATACACAGCACTACAGACACACATGCACACACACAGCACTAGACACACACATGCACAAACACAGCACTACATAAGACACGTTCACATACACAGTACTACAGACACACATGCACACACACAGCACTAGACACATGCACACACAGCACTAGACACACACATGCACAAACACAGCACTACATAAGACATGTTCACAAACACAGCACTACATACACACAGCACTACAGACACACATGCACACACAGCACTAGACACACACATGCACATACATAGCACTACATACAGACACATTCACATATACATCACTACAGACACACTCATGCACACACACAGCACTACATACAGACATGTTCACATACACAGCACTACATATAAACACCCTCACATACACAGCACTACAAACATACACATGCACTAACAAAGCACTACAAACAGGCGCATTCACATACCTAGCACTACAGACACATACATGCACACACACACAGCACTACATACAGACACATTCACATACACAGCACTACAGACACACACAGCACTACATACAGACGCATTCACATACACAGCACTACAGACACACACATGCACACACACAGCACTACAGACAAAGTCACACAGCACTACATAAGATGCGTTCACATACACAACACTACAGACACATACATGCACACACAGCACTACATACAGACAAAGTCACACATAGTACTAGATAAGACATGCTCACATACACAGTACTACAGACACACACATTTGCATGCACAGCACTACAGACACACACATGCACACACACAGCACTACATACAGACATGTTCACATACACAGCACTACAGACACACATGCACACACACAGCACTAGACACACACATGCACAAACACAGCACTACATAAGACACGTTCACATACACAGTACTACAGACACACATGCACACACACAGCACTAGACACATGCACACACAGCACTAGACACACACATGCACAAACACAGCACTACATAAGACATGTTCACATACACAGCACTACATACACACAGCACTACAGACACACATGCACACACAGCACTAGACACACACATGCACATACACAGCACTACATACAGACACGTTCACATATACATCACTACAGACACACTCATGCACACACACAGCACTATATACAGACATGTTCACATACACAGCACTACAGACACACACATGCACACACACAGCACTACATACAGACATGTTCACATACACAGCACTACAGACACACACATGCACACAGAGCATTATATACAGACATGTTCACATACCCACCACTACAGACACACACACACAGAACTACATACAGACACGTTCACACACACAGCTCTACAGACACACACATGCACACACAGCACTACATACAGACACGTTCACATACACAGCACTACAGACACACACATGCACACACACAGCACTACAGACACACATGCACACACAGCACTAGACACACACATACACATACACAGCACTACATACAGACACGTTCACATACACAGCATTACAGACACACACATGCACACACACACACAGCACTACATACAGACACGTTCCCATACACAGCACTACAGATACACATGCACAGACACAGCACTACAGATACACATGCACATACACAGCACTACATACAAACATGTTCACATACACATCACTACAGACACACTCATGCACACACACAGCACTACATACAGACAAGTTCACATACACAGCACTACAGACAAACACACACGCACACACAGTACACACGCTACATGTACACACTACAGACATACACATCACACAGTACTACATACAGACATATTCACATGCACAGCACTACATACACACGCTCACCATGCACATCACTATACAGACAAGTTCACATACACAGCACTACAGACAAACACACATGCACACACACAGCACTACCTACAGACATGTTCACATACACAGCACTACAGACACACACACACACAGCACAACATACAGACACATTCATGCACAGCACTACAGACACACACACATGCACACACACAACACTACATACAGACATGTTCGCATACACAGCACTATAGACACACACATGCACAAACACAGCACTACATACAGACACATTTGCATGCACAGCACTACAGACACACACATGCACACACACAGCACTACAGACACACATGCAAACACATGCACATACACAGTACTACATACAGACACGCTTCACAAACACAAAGTATTACAGACACATGCACATACACAAGCACTACATACAGACACATTCCTCTACAGCACTACATATGATAAAGTCACACCCATAACACTACATAGGAGGCGTTCACTTGCAGCACTTGCAGGCACACACATGCACACACACACAGCACTTTCCTGCAAGTCACATAGCACTACAGACACTCAAGTGCACTTACACAGCACTACATACAGACACGCTCACACAAAGCACAATAGACACACACATGCACGCACACAGCACTACAAAATCACATAGCACTACAGACACACACACATGATGCACACAAACAGCACTGTATGCAAGTCACTCACATAGCACCAGACACTCACATGCACACACACAGCATTACATATGAACAAGTTCACATGAGCACTACAGACACACATCCACTACATACAGACAAAGTCACACACATAGCACCACACAGACACACACAAGCACACACACAGCACTACATACAGACAGTTTTACATGCACACAACACTGTTAGACACCACACGTGCACAAACACAGCACTACATACAGACACATTCACAGACAGAGCACTACAGACACACGACACACACACACACACATACACACACACCACTACATACAAAGTCACACACATAACACTAGAGACACACACGTGCACACACACAGCACTACATACAGACACATTCATTTACACAGCACTACAGACACACATGCACACACACAGCACTACATACAGACATGACCACATACACAACACTACAGACAAACACACATGCACACACACAGCACTACATACAGACATGTTCACATACACAGCACTATAGACACACAGCTATACAGACAAGTTTACACACAGCCTACAGACACACATGCACACACACAGCACCAGCATACAGACATGTTCACATACACTGCACTATAGACACACACATGCACAAACACAGCACTATAGACACACACATGCACAAACACAGCACTACATACAGGCATGCATGCATGCACAGCACTACAGACACACACAGCACACACACGCAGCACTAGACACACACATGCACATACACAGCACTACATACAGACACGTTCACAAATACAGCATTACAGACACACACATGCACATACACAGCACTACATACAGACACATTCACATACACAGCATTATAGACACACACATGCACATACACAGCACCACATACAGACACATTCACATACACAGCACTACATATGGACAAAGTCACACCCATAACACTACATAAGACACGTTCACTTACACAGCACTGCAGACACACACATGCACACACACACACAGCACTACATACCAAGTCACACACATAGCACTACAGACACTCACATGCACACACACAGCACTACATACAGACACGTTCACATACAGAGCACAACAGACACACACATGCACGCACACAGCACTACAAAATTACACACATAGCACTACGGACACACACACATGCACACAAACAGCACTACATTCAAAGTCACTCACATAGCACTACAGACACTCACATGCACACACACAGCACTACATATAGACACGTTCACATACAGAGCACTACAGACACACAGCACTACATACAGACAAAGTCACACACATAGCACTACAGACACACAGATGCACACACACAGCACTACATACAGACATGCTCACATACACAGCACTACAGACACCACATGTGCACAAACACAGCACTACATACAGACACATTCACATATAGAGCACTACAGACACACACACACACCACTACTACATACAAAGTCACATACATAACACTACAGACACACACGTGCACACACACAGCACTACATACAGACACATTCACTTACACAGCACTACAGACACACACACATGCACACACACAGCACTACATACAGACATGTCCAAATACACAACACTACAGACACACACGCAGCACTACATAAAACACGTTCACATGCATGGCACTACAAACACATGCACATACATAGCACTACATACAGACACGTTCACATACACATCACTACAGACACACACATGCACACACACAGCACTACATACAGACACGTTCACATACACAACACTACAGACACACACATGCACATATACAGCACTACATACAGACATGTTCACATACACATCACTACAGACACACACATGCACACACACACCCACACACAGCACTACATACAGACACATTCACACACACAGCACTACATACAGACACGTTCACACACACAGCACTACACACACATGCACACACACAGCACTACATACAGATACGTTCACACACACAGCACTACAGACACACACATGCACATTCACAGCGCTACATACAAAGTCACACACATAGCACTACATAAGACACGTTCACGTACACAGCACTACAGACACATACATGCACATACACAGCACTACAGACACACATGCACACACAACACTACATACAAACTCACACACATAGCACTACATAAGACACGTTCACATACACAGCACTACAGACACATACGTGCACGCACACACAGCACTACAAACACACATGCACACACAGCACTACATACAAACTCACACACATAGCACTGCATAAGACACGTTCACATACACAGCACTACAGACACATACATGCATACTTGCACAGCACTACATACAAACACACACATAGCACTACATAAGACATGTTCACATACACAGCACTTAGATACATACATGCACACACACACAGCACTACATGCAGTCACACACATAGCACTACATACAGACAGTTCACACACACAGCACTACACACACATGAACATACACAGCGCTACATACAAAGTCACACACATAGCACTACAGACACACACAGCACTACAGACACACATACACTAACAAAACACTACATACACTCTCACATACACAGCACTACAGACAAACACATGCACAAACACAGCACTACATACAGACACTCATATACACAGCACTACAGATACACACACAGCACTGCAGACAGACACGTTCACATAAACAGCGCTACAGACACACGTGGACACACACAGCACTACACACACATTCACATACACATCACTACAGACACACACATACACAACACTACAGACACACACACACACACACACACACACACACACACACACACTACATACAGATACACTCACATACATAGCACTACACACACATGCACACACAGCACTTCATACAAAGTCACACACATAGCACTAACAGACACACATCTACATACACAGCATGACATATGGACATGCTCACATACACAGCATTACAGATACACACATGCACACACATACCACTACATACAGGCACGCTCACATACATAGCACTACAGACACACACATGCACACACACAGCACTTTATTCAGACACACGTTCACATACACAGCACTACAGACACAGATGGACACACATGAGCACTACATGCACAGACAAGCGTGCACACAGAGGCCCTACATATAGACACACACAGCAGTACGAACTCAGACATCCACAGTTTCCACACAGGGATCCGCAAACGCAGTATGTTATATACAGACCCATAGTACTACATACACAGATTTGCACACACAGCACCACACAGAGACACGACACACATACAGCACTACACAGACCCACACATGTACTACACACAGGCGTGTACACATCAGTACTATATAGACATGCACACATCTGCACTATATAGGCATGCACACACCTGCATTATACAGACATGCAGACATCTGCACTACATAGACTATGCCAAGCTGAAGGACAACAGGAATAAAAAAGGTCATTCTAGTGGGACTGGACCAGTGACTCACTCATTCTGAAATAAATTTTCTGTGGACACGTACACAGCAGGCAGGTGCAGTGCTGGCTTTCTTTAACATGTGATGAATTTACTGTGGCCACGAACATGGCAGATGGACACACTGCAGGCTTCCCCAGCCTGAAATGAACTTAATGTACTTTGACCACATATACTGCAGGCCTCTGTAATCCAAAATGAATGTACTGCAACCGTGTACAATGCTGGTAGGCAGGTATCTTTTACTATTGACGCACAAGAGCAGTCAACAGCTTTCACACTGAGACTGTGACCAGTAACGCACCAGTCTGGAAGGGAAAGGGTTACAACACACACACACACACACACACACACACACACACACACACTGACTTGGATAAGTATCACATGCTTCCAAGAGTGCAGATATTACTATTTTCCTAACAAATTAAAAAAAAAAACACACACACACACACCATGCATTTTTTTAATATGTCTCTTCGCGTGAGTCATGTGTATTAACTACTATTTTTTTCTGCACAGTTGAAAGCTCTGAATCAGTGAAATGTTGGTAAGTGGTACCCAGGAACCGCTCTGAGGCAGATACTGTTTAACATGTTGCCTGTCACACAGCATGCTGAGCAGAAGGACAACGGGAATAAAATAGGTCATTCGCGTGGAATTGGACCAATGACTCACTCATTCTTAACCAGAACGGTGACTCACCACATCCCCCCTGCCCTCCCCCACTAGTCAGCCCCCAGCGACCTTGATCCTAAGCTAAATAAACTGTAAAATTTACTGCAATCCAAGCTTCTTCTTCTCTCATTCCACATCAGAAGCATCTCTCTGGGTTGCTTTTATTATTGTTGTTTTTCAGGGCCCAATCAAAAGCATTTTGGGTCCACGACTAAAAGTGGGACTAGCCTGTCATTCCCTTTGGCTACTGCTGTGGTTCACGGAACCCACTAGCCACCCTGCACAGGGAGAGATTCATATTTAAAAAATCTGGTTACTATACTTTAATACGGCAACCACCTGAATACCATGGGCGCTGGTATTTTTAATCCCAGAGTCAGGATTTATACTCTAATTTGGGATTATTTCATTTATCCATAGGTTTGCTGTTAACATATACCTGTATATGGTGATCATAAATAGACATGGTATTTATCAGGGCTACAACAGTAAATATCTACAGTGGTATAAAGAATAATATACTGTGAAAAGTAGACATAACTCTATAACTTGTAATGTGGGTTATCTTTATGCTATCTGCTTGTATTATGTTACATTTTCTAAAATAAAAAATAAATCTGGTTACTGTACCAAAGAAATGTATCACTAGAAAGGGACAAAGAGCATTCTGTTCTTGTCAGTTCCGTGGCATTTATCCGTAGGGGGCCTGAGACCCTTGGTACACTGGTGACCTGATTTTATACCCCAAGCCAGGACATCAAGAGTGGAGGCCCACAGAGAAGGGATCATCCCCCCCAATGAGCCAGCCTCCTAGCAGAGGGCATCTTGCAGCAGCAATCAACCCGGGGGGCTGGGGGTGGAGGTGGGCTGTGGTATGATGTCTCCATCATGGCTCCATGTCGGGAAGGGGGGAGAATACAACAAAAAGTTGTGGCCCTCCAATCAGATGGTGGCTGCTTTGCCTCACCCACGCTAATCTGGTCCATGCTTACGAGGAAACTGTCTTCCTCCAATATTCCAGACCTTGCACAGCCAGCAAAACACACCTACCTCCCCCCTTCTGTGTAACCACCAACAGAAAGGGGGAGGCTGCCTGCCCATTTGGGATAGGGCCTGGGGTATTGTGGACCTCTCAGAGACATGGAGGGAAGGTAATCCAGGATGTGGTTCCACTGGTGGATGACAGGGACTGGCACATCATTAAGGAGAGACAGAGGGAGGGCAGAGAGGAACAAGAGTGAAATCCTCTCCAACCAGGGAGGAACGACAAGGCACAGTGAATGACATTTCCCAGATGGGAAGGCTGGCACGCCATTGTGGGACTGTATTCAGATGACTTTGACAGTGAATGGATATCATGGGTGGCATTTACCATCCCAAAGTACACTTATTTCATTCCTAAAAGAAATAATGTGAAATACGGAAGGTGTAGCTGGCCCGTCGGTGCAGTGGTAGGGTTACTGCTCACAACACTGGTGACCGAGGTTTAGGAATGAGGCTGGGTCATCGGGGGCGCGACCAGGGGGAGGAGGATTGAGTGCCCCAGACGACACCTTCCTTCTCCAGGGATGGATTCAGTGGATGGTACCACAGCAGCGCCTCTGGGTGGCCATAGGTTGCAGTGCTGGGCAGTGCATCTTGGGGGTGGGGAGAGACTGACTGATGCCATGCAGTATCACGCTTGGTGTGTGTGTGTGCTTGGCATGCATGTGCTTGGTATTCTAGCATAACAGTGTCTCACAGGAGGGATGAGGGCACCTGGAAAATGGCCCCAAAACTCGGGACAGTATCTTGGCATACCCAGGCCCGGCACTTCCACAACATCACTGCCAGATGAACAACCATAGTCAGGGATGTCTCCTCCCTATCCCACCCCTGCCTGAAGCATAACCAAGGCTCCATGGAGGGTGGTGGTTGTAGGTGGGGTGCGTGCAGCGGGGGTGCCTTGGGAGCTCATGAGGGAGCCAAGTGCCAGAAAAATAAATAGAGAGAGAGAGAGACATGGGTGTAGACAAAACGTTAGAAATTCAGGTTGTAACCTACTCTGTCTTGGATAGTTCACTCAATTTAGTCACATTTTATATTAATATCTGTTTTCAGGGATGCTCCTAATGAGTGGTTAGTATCTCTCAATTTGTGAATAAAATTGTGCTCCCCCCAAAAAAAAAAGATTATTGCCCCTAAAGGCCAGTAATCAAGGTTCTGTTCCTTATCTAACACTCATGCCTTCTTATCTTACATCTCAGCTGTCCCACATTAGGAGGGACATGTCGGAGCCTTCTGGGGATCAAGCGTACCATGGAGGTGAATAATGTGACTCAAGGGCTGGTAAGGCCAATCACAGAGCAGCAGTGACATCGACCAGGAAGACAATCACTCGCCCACCTTCCCGGCCAGAGAAGGTGTACCGCTGTGGCGATCTCGATAGTCATCACAGGGGTGAGGGATCCATGAGAGGAAAACCAAAACAGTACAATAGTTAAACAAAATTTAAAAAAAAGAGCAGGAGGGTTATAACTGGAGTCCTGGACAGTAGTTCCCCTCTTAAAGCAATTGTTTCAAGTGAGAGTTCCCATGACTGTGTGAGGGATGTTGCTGAGTGCAGAAAGGGCATTCCATTCCCCTACTTGCAGTCACTTGCACCAACACAGTCCTATGCATTGCTGTGAAAAGTGAGTTGTGATACTATGTGTATGAAGAGCATTGTACAAAGCATTCTGTAAATCCAACATACACACATCAGTACACCTGGTGATGCTGTACTGCTAAGCAGGGCAGAACTAACCAACGTGCTACACAAAAGGGTGATGCGGACGTAAATCATCAACACAAAAACTGCACAAAACAAAAAAAGAATATGGTGCAGAACCAGTGGTTAGAAGCAGGAATACTTTAATAGCTCACGTGCAAAGGTGAACTATGCTCCTGCCTCGGGGTGGGGGGGGTGCACTATCCTTTCCTCAGCGAGCCAGTGAAAGGTACAAACAAATGTGGTGTTTTTATATCTTCAACGTTATCCTGTGACCATGTGCAATTCACATTTAAAGCAGCATTTCAGCAAGTTTAATCACATGTGTGATCAAAAAACAAATAAAGGTGTCACACCCCAGGCAGAAGAGATGATTCACAATGCACTAGTCATATTCAAATATGCAAATTGTAAAAGATACAAAACAGATCATCCAAAACGTGATCCATCCCTGTAAATTTGCATGCAAACTTGATCTCAAGTGACCAGGGACAAAACTGTCATAAAACACATGAGCAACGTGCAGCTAGAGACATAACACTAGTAATGAATATATAGTGAAACGTACTACAGTGCAGCAACACATGCTGCCTTACAGGAGGCCGAGAGAGGAATGGGTAAACCCTCATATACCTGCTATAGAATGCATGGCACTACAGGCTCAATGACTGGAAGGAAAGAAGCACTCTGGTTAATCAGATGGAGTATTTATATCTGTATTTTTTGGGGGGGATTGTTTTATTTTTTTAGTGGCAGTTATCTTGTGGTTGGAAAACCTGCTTGTGAACTAGAAACTTGCAGGTTCAAACCCTCCTAGAGCCAAATAGTATCAAGTACTCACTATGTGACCTTGGACATGTTTCTTAATCTCCCAGTGCTGCAGTCCACCCAACTGTGGGAAAAAAAGGGTAGAAACTGGACCCCACTCGAAACAAAATGTTGCATCTTAGTAGGGATACCCTGAGCAAATAATTTGTAAAATAAATTATAAAATAAATTCAATGTTTTGCTGCAGTAGAATTTCAAGTCCATTGCTCTCCAGACGACTCAGGGATTGACAAGTTTACAAACCCGCCCATTACAATGGTGCTACACACACCCTGAAATGCTTTCAGAGGTCACAAGAGGGTTGAGCGATTCTCATGCTGGTCCCTTAAGTGCATTGGCCGCTGGCACTGCAGTTGTTCCAGGAAAATGGCAAACATGACTTTTCTGCGGCTTGCAAATCTCTGGCAGGTCTCTGCCTCTGGGGCCCTGATAAGATCTGGTAAGTGCACACATTACCCAGCAGTGCTGTGCCGTTTTCATTGTGTTTTTTCTGCTGGGAGGGGGCCTAGCCTGGCTGCAGCCTTTTCAATTAACACTGCAATGGATGCCCAGTGACTCAGTGCCCAAACCCTGTTATGGAACATAAGACTGTGTGAGAAGGCATGAAATAGGTGCGATGAACTCAGTGCAACATGGAATGCAACAGCACATGGGGTTATAAATGCAGTTCCTTTCCCAAAGACTCTAAAAGCCCTGAATTGGCGGTTTCATTCTGACCAACGCCAGTCCTTCTCACCACTTCTCAATTACAAATTCGAGCTGGTGTCAGACTGTACTGTGTCAGGGAAAGAGGCTAGCAGGGTAGTGTGTCTTTCAGTCAGACCTGGGTAGGCTATAGTGGGGGAGTGTTACATGTTCTACAGTGCTGCAACACATGACACAGAAAGGACAGCTGGCCTACAGGTTGGCTGTCAGTGTCACTGTACCCTGCCCAGAGCTGGTAGATGCAGCTAGCATCAGAACTGTGTCCCATGCCATCCCTTGTAGACAAGCCCTAGGTCCTCCAGGGGGACTGGGGCATCTCTTTTCACTCTTGTGGATCTTGGCTGGGGTCACGGCTTCAGTATGTCAGGCTGCCTCTGCTCAGTTTCAAGAAGTCACTAGTCCACCTTCGCAAATGGGCAGGTCTAGAATTTGAACAGGGAGTTGCTGTTTTGTCCAGAAAAAAATGCAAAAAGTCCCTTTTAAAGCTCAGCTGAGGCCCTACAGTCACTGTCCTGACTGGTCAGCAGCAGGGGCCACAATACTGTGCTGATGGAATCAGGATCCACCTGCAATCACAGAATCACCAGATGTAAGCCACCAGGACTGCAGTCGCTGCGTTTGCATAAAAGTGGCCAAGGAATGAACAAACAAGGAGACTCAAGTGGTTATTTGATGGGGTTAAATCGGACATTATACCCGTAAGAGAATGAAGCTAATGATAACCCTTGGTTACCTCACCGGCATTTAAGGGGTGAACTCATTATCAATCCACGCCTCCATAGGAAGATCCTGAGGAATGAACTGTCAGGTTTTTGAGCAAGGGTGTGTGGACCTATCAGGTAATCTATTTTGCAATATGGCACATTATTAGAGTAGCCTAACATTGCAGACGTACTGCACAAAGTCATAGACGATGACAACTTACTTGCACTCTATCAATCTGTAGTGACCTTGTTGCATGGTTTGTTTTCTTCTGTGCAAAATGCAGGACTCTTGTACAATTTGCTTGGTGTCTATTTGCACATTATAATGAATCTTTGACTGAGGTGAAAATTAAGCCCATGTTTAACACGTTGCTATATTTTTCAAAACTATGTTTATTGTACTGTTCGATATGTTTTGTTACCTGTTTTTAATCCCACCAGAGTGCATGTTACAGACCTTTGGAGCCGAAGTGGCTACAGCCCAGGCTTGGGACCCAGGAGACTCAGGTTCGAATCACACCATAGCCACAGAACACAATGTGACCCTGAACACATAACGTAACCTCCCTGAGCTTCAGTCCACCCAGCTGTGAAAGTGGGTGAAAGCAGAATCCCACAGAAAACAAGACAGTGCATCTCAGCTGGGCTACCTTGGATAAATGAACTGTTTAAAAAAAAACAAGGTTCTCATTTCCTGTCAGAGGTGGGGGGGGGGGTCTGCTGCACCTGCTCCTATCATAAATGCACCCTCCACTCCACAGATGAGCTAATGACAAAGCCCACCTTGACCCCCAGCGCTGTCAGTGACTCCAAGGTCACCAGCACTAAATTCATAGCAATTGCAAAAAAGAAAAACAAGACGAGGCCTTGAGGCAGTTTTCACAGCATAAGCACGGATAGCTGGGGGTGGGACACAGTGCCAATACTAAATGACATTTATAAAACGAGGCCTTAAACCTTTTTCTCAGCTTGGGGTGCTGTTTACAGTTAGTGCTCTATATACTTACATATGACTCACTGTTATAGCTCTTCTACTCCCCCCAAGTTATGTGAGTCATTCTCACATATGCAAGCGCCTCTTCTGTCTTCTGCTAGTGGTGTCAGCGGTACAGTTCCTTCCCCTCAGCTCGCTCTGCACAGCATGCCCTGACTGACCCCTTCACTCCTAGAAAAGGGCTTGAGAGGCAGTTTAAAGCTTGCAGCTTTTGAAGCAGTGTGGGGGGGGGAGGATAGTCCTTAATACTGTAATCAAGGAATGGAAACCCCGAATTATAGCTCTACTATTTCAGGATCTGCAGAGATTTTGAGTGGTACCTTGTTCAGTTTTCACAGGTCAAGGCATGGCGCTGCTATCAGTAGTGCTTGGGGATCAGTTGGAATCCAAAGCCCTGTGTTGCACAAGGTCCTGGTATGAACTTTGTAAGCTTCCTGACCCATGAATGAGACTAGAAAGAGAAGCTCAGGCTGCAAGGCAGAGATAAAAGTGAGAAAAATGCAAGCCAAGCATTTCCTGGGGGGGGGGTCAGTCAGACAGGGATAGGATCATAAATGAGGCCAGAAGGTCAAATGTAGGGCAGCTAACAGAGCCCCTCTTACCACCCAAAAAACCAAAAAACTGGCTGTCCCATGCTCCCTCTATACATCCACTGTCACATACACCCTCCCCACTCTCACTGTGACAGTCACGCTCTGTACACCCACTATCACATACACCCTCCCCACATTCACGCTCTGTACACCCACTGTCACATACACCCTCTGGCAATATTGGAGGACTCCGGACCCACCTACGCCACCGTCTCGGCAACACTATGCTGTCGTACGTATCCAGGGGAAACACAACGTTACGATGCTCCGTCATGATGCTGAGTTATTATGGCTATGTCGTTTTTTTGTTTGTTTTTTAATCAATGTATTTGAGTTAGGGGGCTTTGCCTCCCCCACCCGTTATTATAAAAAAATAGAGAGTGGGGGGCAGAGCCCCCCAACTCAAATAAACTGATAAAAAAAACACTACGCAGCCATATCTAACCCCAAGTAATGCTGCTGTTCAGTCACACAAGTAGCATAGTGGTAGCATCGTGTAATGTACGCTAAATCTTTGACGTACCACTACGCCACTTGCATGGGTCCAGAGTCCTCAAGTATTGCCCATCCTCCACACACCCACTGTGACATGCACCCTCTGTACATACGCTTTGACATACACCCTCTGTACATACACTGTGATACGCACCCTCCAGACACTCACTGTGGCATACAGCCTCTGTACACCCACTCTGACTTATACCCACTGTACACCTACTGTGACATGCACCCTCTGTACATACGCTTTGACATACACTCTCTGTACATACACTGTGATATGCACCCTCCAGACACTCACTGTGGCATACAGCCTCTGTACACCCACTCTGACATATACCCACTGTACACCTACTGTGACACGCACCCTCCATACACCCACTGTGATGCGCACTCTGTCCACCCACCATGACATACACCCCCTATGACATGCACCCTCCATACACCCACTGTGAGATACACCCTCTGTACACCCACTGTGACATACACCCTCTGCACACCCACTATGACATACACCCTCTGAATACCCACTGTGATATACATCCTCTGTACACCCACTGTAACATGCACCCTCCATACACCCACTATGGCAAAACTCTCCTACTACAGAATGATGCTGTTGTCAACTTTTCTCTCCCTCCCTGATGTCAAGAATGGTCAAGAAAAACACTGACAATCGGGTTGGGGGAACTGCTAGAAAATGTGAGGGGAAGGGTATTTGAGTGCGTGACACAGTGTATGTCCTTCACACTCATTTCATCTGTAAACCACTTCACAACCCCTGCAATACAGCCAACGCAGGCTTTGAAGGGCTGAGATGGGGTTTGTACCAAACCCCTTTTGTTTAAAAGTTGGCCTTTTAAGGCATCACTGCACTGGGTGTGCAACCTGTTGGCTATCTCTCCAGGAGGGGGGGAGAGGGGTTAACAAGCAGCATCTCAGTCCAATAAAGGGAGGAGGGTGAACAAACAGAAGGAGGTTTCTGTTTCACGAGATGTAAGTGGAGACAGCAAGAGACTGAACTGCAAGAAGTTTCTGTTCAGCTGGATACAAATTGTTTGTTTTATTTTCCTGTTAATGAAAGTAAAGCAGATTTCATTTAATTTTAAACTGGTGTTTGGAGTGTTCTCTTTGACAGCATTCAACCGAAGCTGCCTGATTTGCTACCCTGTCACACATGGTTGACTTTAGCGGTGGGATCAAACTCCTCCTTGTCTAAATAGGGGTAAGATGGATTCAGACAAAGTACTGAAATGGCTGGCAGAACAGCAAGCACAACAGATCCAGATGCAAAGAGACTGGATGGCCCAGCAAGTGCAATTGTAGGTGCAGAGAGACCAGCAGTAGGAGGAGTTTATGAAGCAGGTGCTACAAACACATAAAGAAACTGTGTCCTAGCTACAGGCCACAGGGAATCCAGTCACAGTGGGACCTCACCCCATGCTAACAACAAGCATTTGTCAATGCCGAATGTTTGCTTGTTGGCATCAGCATTGGAAGTGCAGGAGTTAAGACAGATGCAGAATAGGAAGGGCAGTGAAGTATTGAACGGACGCCAGCCCCACCTCCACCCTGCAGAGATGGACAGGCACTGGGGTGTGCCTTGGGGTCATCGCCCATAACGCTCACGTCATTTCACCTCACCCTACCCTGTAGACACTGACAAGTGTCGAGGTGTGCTTTAGGGTGTTCAGGCTTTATACTCGCCCCACTCCGCATCTCAGCCTAATAAAGGGAGGAGGGTGAACAAACAGAAGAAGGTTTCTGTTTCACGAGATGTAAGTGGAGACAGCAAGAGACACCCACCACCCTCCCTACTGACCCCAGATCACCAGCACCCTAGCTTCTACCTACGTAGAGTAACTACCCTCGAAGCTAGACCCCACCTGATCCATGCGCTAAAGAGCAATAGTCCCGTCAACTCCACCGTGGACCCCACCATTCTCCGGCACGTACTGGACCAGGTCCTTGTCCCACTTACCAGCCTTCTCAATAAATCCCTCTGCCTGGGGCAGTTCCCCAAAGCATGGAAAGCGGCCATTGTCCTCCCATCCACAAAGGGGTGATAGGTCCTCAGCTGGGAACTACCGGCCTATCTCTGTACTCCCTCCCTCTCAAAGCCCTTGAAAAACTGGTCGCTATACAGATTACTGAGTACCTGACTACATATAACATCCTTTGCCTGAACACACGGTTTCCGGCAGGACTGCTACAGGCACAGCACTAGTGGAGTTCTCAACATTTCTACACACATCCCTGGACTCTGGCTCCTAGCTGGGGCCTGTTCATCGACCTTTCCAAGGCGTTCGATACTGTTTCCAACCCCCTCCTACTGGGTGCACTTCACCAGGCTGGCTTTGCTACTGGGCCACTCGCATGGTGCACCAGCTATCTATCGGCCTGCTCCCAATGTGTCAAAATTAATGGAACACTATCAAAATCATGTCCCATCCGATCAGGGGTTCCTCAGGGCTCCATCCTGGGACCCCTACTCTTCTCGCTCTACCTTAACACCCTGCCAAGTGAATGCACTGGAAATACGCTGCTGTATGCAGATGACGCTGTCATCTTTGCCTCTCACATAACCCTACCTCCCTTCAGGACTCCCTGCAGCTCTGTATACTGAGGCAGAAACCTGGTTCCAAAGCATAGACTGATCATAAATCTCAAAAAATGAAAACAATGCTCTTTGCCCACCCCAAAACAAAGCCAGCAATTTTCCCTCCACATCCTCCCTGGTTCCAAAAAACCACTAGAGCAAGTACACTTGTTCAGGTACCTTGGGGTCACCTTTGACTCAGCCCTCAACTACCATACCCATATTGACACCCTTGCCTCAGCAGCCAATATGCGTCTAGGTATCTTATACCGCTACAAAAGCGCTCTCCCCCCGCTGCCCTCCGGCTTGCGGTAACATCCTCGATATTATCCCTGGTAGACTATGGACTCCCGGTCTACGGAGCTGCCGACACAACTGCGCTCAACAAAGTCCACCTGTTACTTAACAAGGCCTGCAGACTAATCACTGGGGCCCCTAGACTTACACATTCATGCCAGCTCTATGGGCTGGCAACATTGCTGAACCTAGATGAACGGCTGCGTTATCAAACATGCCTAATAGCAAAAAAAACTCTCCTAGAACTGTCCCCCCAGGGCTGACGGCCTCCCTCCCCATAGCCAAACCCCTGGTCTGTACACGGACTTCCTGCAGGACTACCTTCCAGACACCTAGAGCCAGGACCTCCATGGTCAAGGTCCTTCCCCATACAGCCCTTCCTGGTTCAACTCCTCCCCTCCACATCACAGATGCCCCTCGATCTCAAATTCAAAACCGCACTCAAGTGAACTGTTCACTATGAAATTGCACCTGTATAATCTGAGGCCCTACCCACTGTGCCCTGACAATGCCCACTGGGCAGCATCCAAACCACACCACGTATCTCCTCTGGCAAAATTACCACTGTTCTGCCGACTGCTCAACCTGCAGCATTGCAAGATGTTACTGTAACTTGGCTTAAATTGCTCTGTTGATTTCGCCCTGGCAGTGTTACTATGTGTTGCTGTAACCTGGTTAATTTGCCACTGCTCCTGACTGCTCTTACCATTATATACTGCTGTAACCTGGTAAATTACCACTGCTCTACTGACTGCTCCATTTCCAGTCTCTATGTTGCCACAATAACCAATCTGGCCTCTCTGTAATATCGGCCAACCACCTATTTACTGATGTACCCATATCCTGTAATCTTAAGTGAGTTTTTGTATGTACTGCTGTATCTATCATGTTCCTCACAAACGTGTATGTTAATTCCATGTAACCTACATTCTGTAACATGAATGTCTGCACTGTATTGTCCTCTTTGTGATGAGGTACCTTTGAAAATGAGCCCCTGGCTCAAAGGTTGTAAACTGATGTACAAATACATAAAATAAAATAAAATAAATACGCTGAAATGGGTGCAGTACAGGAGAATGGGGTGAGCTTT
Source organism: Neoceratodus forsteri (assembly GCA_016271365.2). Classification (NCBI taxonomy): domain Eukaryota; kingdom Metazoa; phylum Chordata; order Ceratodontiformes; family Ceratodontidae; genus Neoceratodus; species Neoceratodus forsteri. The sequence continues at coordinate 116,715,453 of JADMNL010000031.1, forward strand.
GGGGCCAAAGAGTCCAAGGCACACCTTGATGCCTGTTGCTGGCTGCAGGATGGGGGGGGGGTGGAATGGCATGAGCATTACTGCCGACAATCCCAAGTCACACCCCTGACACCTGTCGGTCCCTACAGGGTAGGGCGTTATGGTCAGAAACCCTAACGCCCTGGGCATTTCTTGGTATTTTCACTCCACGTTTTAAACGTTTTTTTGTGACCCCACTGCATGAACAGTGACACTATCAGTTCATTAGCCAAAAGGTGATTTTGCACAGTGACTGCGCCATTCTGGCAGCTGTACTGTTCATGAGGAGGTGTAAAAAAAAATGGTAATATTGAAAATCTGGAGTGAAAAAACTGCTCAACGTACACCCATAATGCAATTATTTGGAGGATTTTTTTACACCACATTTTCAACACGGGCATTTTGGGACCTCTGCTCATGAACAGTGGCACTGTGATTTTCTTAATCTGTCCCGAACGTTGATTTCGCATAGCAACAGCGCCCATTGTAGTGCCACAGGTGTGAAAACATGTTTTGGGCAGGATGTGAAAAATGACAGATGTACTGTTCATAAGGTGGTGTGCAAAAATGACAATGTAGAAAATCTGGAGCCAAAATATAAAAAATTGGCAAAGTTACAAGCGTGTGTAGAAACTGTGCAATGCACGCTGGTAACGCAGTCATTTTTTGGAATTTGTTCACCAAATTTGCAACATGGGCTTTTTTGGGACCTCTGCATATGAACACTGTCACAGTGATTTTCTTAATTTGTCCCAAACGTTGAATTTGCACTACGAATGTGCCCTTGTGTGCCACATGTGTGAAAACATTTCGAGCAGGATGTGAAAAATGACAACTATACTGTTCATAAGGAGGTGTGGAAAAATAGCAATGTTGAAAATCTGGAGAGAAAATATTAAAAATTCTCGAAGTTATGAGTGTGTGTGGGAACTTCGCAATGCATGCTCATAACACAGTAGTTTTTTGGAATTTTTTCACCAAATTTGCAACATAGGCTTTTTGGGAGCCCACCTCCAGAACAGAGACAATGTTATTTTGTTAATTGGTCCCAGAAGGTGATTCCACACAGTGACCGCAAAATCACCTTTTGGGATGGAATAACGACATGACAGTGACTAAGTTCATGAGGTGGGGTCCCAAGAACCCCATGTTGAAAATTTGGGGCCAAAAGTCCCAAAAATGGCCGAGATATCCACCTAAGTTGAAAACACTCCATTTATGCCATTATATAGCTTACCGGCATTCCTTCATTTTGCGGTCAGCTTTGAAGAGTACAGACATGTTCCCATTCCACCGAAGATCATCGCACCCAGACTCTGCGGAGTAAGTATAGGGTATGGGAAGTGCAGGAGGTGGGGTGCACAGAGGGTGGATGCAGGTTGGGAGGGACCCAGGCGAGGTTTCTGTGTTTCAGGCTATAAAAAATAAATTAATAATAATAATAATAATAAAAAGCGAACCATTTTCTTTTTTTACAGGTGTAAGAGTTTTGGGGGTCATGTTAGCCACACTGGGGTTCTCCCAGTGTGGGACACAAAGGGGGTGGGGGCAGGAAAATGCTGACATGATGGGGGTGTTAAACACGCTGATGGGGACTGGGCACCCCCCTTGGCAGATTGGGGAGAGGGCATTGAAGCCAATGGGGATTGGGTCCCCTGTCGGCAAGCATGTCTGTGCTTGGGAAGTGATGATGCCGAGGGGGATTGGGCACCCCCCTCGGCAGACAAAACACAGCAAAGGGGCACATGTGCTGATGGGGATTGGGCTCCCCCATCAGCAAACGAACTGAGGAGGGGGCATGCCGACAGGGGAATTGGGCACCCCCAAAGTCTGCTTGCTGGGGACTGTGGGAGGCGGATGGTGACAGCCACCACCATGTTCATTGAAACACCAGGTAAGGCACGCCCTGCAATGAGGGACACTGCAGCGGTGGCGACATCGTTTCAAGTTGGTGGTACGCTTGCAGACTACTGTCATAGCCAGCATGCTCCTTCACTGGTGACACACAGATGAGTCCCAAAAAGCAGTGGCGGCGTTGGCCACAACACTGCTGCACCTCCAAAACCTGCTTCTCCAGCAAGCTGCCACAACATGTTTCTTACGCAGGCAAACATAAAAATGTGTACTGAGGATGTCCCCAAGGCAACCTTATGACTTTTGAGAGAGTTTCCAGTACCACTGCCAGGCCATGAAAAAGTTGGGCTACCGGCATTGCACCGTACCTGACTGGAGATACCCAGGCGGCGTAAAGAAGCCTAACTGATGCCGATGCCAGAGACTGTGATCCGTTAAAGGCGGCTATCTCAGACCAGGTTGGAATAACAGAAGAGAGTTAACAACAGAACTTTCACAACTTGGGTCTCGAGGTTAGAACACAACCTAGAGTGCTGGCACAAAAATTACTAGACTTGGCTACAAGGCTTGCAGACCATACTTTTCATTCACATATTCATGCCCGTGTATTACAGTACGGTCTGCAAGCCCACTGGTCCAAATGCAGACCAATAGGCTTACAGATCATACTGTACACTGTCATATGGTGGGTGGCCGGGTGGTATGCGGGCGGGGTGCAGCTGCCCGCTGATGATGGGGGGGTGGAGCTGGGTGTCCGGGGGTCCTCTGTGGGTGGGAGGGTTCCACCGGACCACCAGGGATGTATGCCACTACAGGGCACCGGCGAGCAGTGCATTGGGTGAGGTGGTGGGGCCCCTAGACTACCAGGGAATGTCTATGCTTTCATCTTACCCGCGATCGGGTTCCAGGAGGGGGGAAACACTAGACCACCAGGTCATTCTGTACATGTCAATGCCCACGATCGGGCATAACAGAGAGGTGGGGGAGCACTGGGCCACCGAGGAGGGGGGTGTGTGTGCGTGTGGACGGTGTCCTCGCTGGGCAGGTGGCCACCCATGGCTGGCGAGTGCTGTGTTCCACCCTGCAATACAGCAGCCCATCTGAGGGTGGTCTGGTTTTGAGCCTTTTTTTTCTGGCTCAACTCTGAGCCCCCGTATGCAGTGCAGATCAGAGTTGTGCCAGCATATGCACCGCACATCCCGGGCTGAATATCTGGATGTGCTGCATATGCATGGGCATGCCCCCTGCATTTGTACTGCATACATTACCGTTGTGCCCTGGTGCATCAGGACTTGCGCAAGTCCCCTCTTTCAATATTGCACCGGGGTGCATTATTGGGGTTGCGCCAGTGTAACTCAGTTGCGCCAGGTGCAACCCCTTTGAATATCTGGCCCATAATATGAAGAACATCTGGGTATCAGTATATATTGGCTATATTGGATTATGCCACCCGTTACTCCGAGGCTGTTGCCCTAGGTTCCACTACCGAGGTCAGTGGCAAAAGAATTGATAAAAAGTGTTTCCTCGGTTAGGCTGCCAAAAGAGATCCTAACTGATCAAGGCACCAATTTTATTACTTGGTTTACTTGGTTTTTGTGGACAAAAGAAGGCAGATGCCCATCGAGATTGTCCTCCACATGGGTGGAACATTAACCCGTTTTTTGGGGTTTTTTTTTTAGTTTACTAACAATGTATCAAGTTTATTTTTAAAGATTGTAATATTAGGAGAGTCCACTATATTTTGTGACAGTGTATTCCATAACCGAGGTGCTCTAATGGTAAAGTTTTGCCTTTTGTTGGTCTTAGCTCTTTCTACTTCCAGTTGCTTATTATGTAATCTGGCCACAATTTTTCTTGTAGAGTAAACTATACCACACTGCTGCATCAGTACAGGTGATTTGAGAATTTTAAATAGCTGTAGGAGATCGCCTCTAATTCGTCTCAATTTAAGAGAGAATAATCCAGTTTTCTGTAATCTAGTATCATAATCTAGATGAGCAAAGTAAGGAACAAGTTTGGTTGCCCTGTGTTGGATTTGTTCCACCCTTTTAATATCTGAGATTAAATATGGGTTCCAAAATGGTGAACCGTAGTCAGTATATGGCCTAACATATGACCCATACAAGGTCATAATACATTGTTCATTTTTGAAAATAAAGGTGTGATTTATCCTACGGAGGGGAGCATTTGTTTGGTTAGGTATTTTATTACGAGATGAAGAAAATGGTTTGTTATTGACCAGAATCCCCAAATCTTTTTCTATATTTGATTCCCTGATGCAAATATTATTTAGATAGTACAATTGCTTGGGGTTGTTATTTTCCATATGCAATACTGCGCATTTAGAAACATTGAAATACATTTTGTTAATATGTGCCCAGTGTTCTATTGATGCCAGATCCAATTGTAAACTTTTTTTGTTGATCTCACTGTTTACGTTACCCCCTAATTTTGTGTCATCAGTGAATTTTACTAGGATGTTGTTTGATGTAATTTTCATATCACTGTAAAGCTAGCAACTTTCCGAGGCCTAAAACTGGGACGGTCCATCCTGACATGACCCCCCCCCCCCACACTGTGTCACTCCCTTGGGCACTGCCACAGACAACGCTGCGTACAGTCAGTTACATTTTGCTGCTTGCTCTGGCCATGCTGCCCCACAGTAACACCAGTAGCAAACATCCAGATTAAAACAATACATCATTCTGCTGCAGCAAGTTCCAAATCATGATGTACAGAAAGTTCATTAGAAGCAAACCTGCATTAAATTGTGTTTAGGCATTCGAGTTGCATGTACCTGTATTGTTCTTCCTGACAGTCCCATCCAACCTGTTTACATTCACCTCAGTTGCTGAGCAAACTTCACTTCAGTGACTCCCACCACCACACCAGATTGTTTTCACACACCTCCCTACAGCTGATCAGGTTTGGGTACCTTAGTTCCCTGCTGCCAGTCTCTTCTCTGTCTGGAGTCCCTCTCAGCTGCTGGCAGGCAGATGTCCACATGCACTTGTTTGCACTACTACCCAGTCTAATCTAATAGGAAGGAACATGTGTTACTGTGCTTCTACTGATATGCTTGCAGTGCAACACAGGCACAGGGTTTGAAGTTGCAAACTGCTGTCCAGCCCGAACAGCACCAAAGTGGTGCTAAAATAACTGTCATTCAAGGATTAGCAGTCAACAGAAAAAAGGGACAAAACTGGGACATGTAAGCAAAAAAAGGGACAAAAGTGACATTTTGCAAAACTTGTGGGGACACTGGGACATGCTTCCTAAAATAGGGACTGTCCTGGGAAAATAGGGACTGTTGGTAGCTTTATATCACTGATAAAAATACTAAAGCGGGTGGGTCCCAGGACTGAGCCCTGGGGAACACCACGTGTTACCTTTCCTATGTCAGATAATGTGCCATTAACCCTAACCTTCTGTGTTCTATTTCCCAACCAACTACTTATCCATGAAATAATAGAGGATGAAAAACCTAGATTGCTAAGTTTATTTACCAGAATGGTATGAGACACTTTATCAAATGCCTTACTATAATCTAGGAGGATGACATCCGTTATGTCAAAACTTATGAGGGAGGTGCATGTTTTACTGAAGGTCAAGTCCATCTGGACATTAGTGTGTCACCCACAGACTGGCAGCTTAGTGGAACACTTTAATAAATCGTTAAAAGGTATGCTGTCTAAGTTTGTGTTCAACAAGGTAAAAATACTGTGATGAATTGTTACCCTATTTAATGGTTGCCATTCGGGAGGTGCCACAGTTGTCCACTGGGTTCTCACCCTTTGAACTGTTGTGCGGGCAACAAACTCGAGGGATGCTGGATCTCATAAGAGAGATGTGTGAAGAACAGGCACACAGTCCACCTAACGTGCTCCAATATATATTACAAATGAGAATAAGATTGGGCACAGTTGGCAGATTTGCCAAAGAAAATTTAATAAAAGCACAACAAACCCAGGCAGGGCACTATACCAAGGGGCTAGGCTAAAGGAGTTCAAGTTCAGTAACAGAGTACTCCTGTTGCCTAGTTATGAGAGTAAACTCCTAGCTGAATGGCTGGGACCATATGAAGTCCTCAGAAAGGTGGATTTGGTTGATTACAAAGTCTTACAACCAGACAGAAGAAAAGAAAAACAAGTTTACCTTGTTAATTTGTTGAAACCCTGGAAGGACAAGGAAGTATTGCTCATTGACCCAGAAAATACTAAAGGGACCCGAGTTTAGCGATGGACGAGGATACTGATGATGGAACCCTGGACTTTGGATCTAGACTTGTAAAGAAATTGAGCGCCATCCCGGTGGACGATCAGCTCAGCCAGACCCAAAAGCAAGAAGCCCAGAGGCTGGTAGAGAATTTTGGGGATGTATTCTCCCTGAAACCTGGATGAACTAACCCATGTGATCCAGCACCACATTGACACAGACCCAGACACACACAAACAACCGTACAGACTATAGGAAAGAATCTGAGAGACAGTACGGGAGGAACTACAGTCTACACTGGATCTGTGAGTCACTGAGGAATCCCAGAGTGAATAGTCTAGCCCTACTGAGCTAGTCCCAAAACCAGGTGGGACCACCTAGTTTTGTATAGACTTCCAGAAACTTAATGCTGCTGCTTACAAGTTCAACATATACCTTAGGCCAAGGGTAGATGAACTTGTAGATTGACTGGTGAAGGCTTGTTACATTAGTAGCCTGGACCTGATCAAGGGGTATTGGCAAATCCCACTAACTTCCAAGTCCTGTGAGAAAATGGCCTTTGCCACCCTATTTGGCCTGCATCAGTTTACCGTGCTTCCCTTCATACAGCATAGAGCCCCAGCCACATTCCACAGAATGATGGCCCACATCCTCTGTTCCCACAGGCTGTATGCAGTAATGAACCTGGATGATGTTGCCATATTTAGCTCTGATCGGGATAGCGACCTGCAGGATGTGACCGTGGTACCTCAATTGCTCATGGAGGCAAGATCTCATGGCCAGTGCTGTAAAATGTGCCCTAGGGTGGCAGGAGACAAAATATTTGGGGTATATGGTTGGGAATAGCCACGTATGCACATTTACTGACAATATAAAGGCCCTAGCTGACTGCCCCATCCCAACAACTAAGAAGCAAGTTAGGTCCTTTCTTGGACTTGCAGGGTATTACTGCTGGTTCATTCCAGAATTCTCAACCCTTGCTATCCACTGACCACCTGATCAAGAAAACTTCCCAAAAACCAGGTCCATTGGTTACCTGAGTGTCAGATGGTATTTCAGGCCATCAAAAACGTGTTGTGTGAGGGGGCCAGTCTTACAGAATCTAGATTTCAACATACCTTCATTTTGTACACAGACACCTCTGTGGTGGGTTTGGGGGCAGTGTCATCACAAGACTTTGAGGATGGGAGTCACCCCATCCTGTATCTCTCATAAACGTTTTCCCCAGGAACAGCACTATGCCATGCTGAAAAGAGTATTGGGCAATAAAGTGGGCTGTGGTCACCCTACACTAGTACCTGTTGGGATGGAAGTTCACCCTTGTCATTGACCACATCCCCCTCATATGGTTACATGCTATGCACGATACCAATGCCTTTGTCACCAGAGGGTATTTGGTACTGGAGCCTTTCTCGTTTGATGTGCACCACTAGGCAGGTACCCAGCATGGTAATGCAGATTTTTTTCTTTTGGGACGGTGGCTCACTGGTGGCTCATACCAAGTGTGCCAGGGACATGACTCTGAGGGGAGGGTCTGTGACAGAGTGTATGTCCATTACGCTCCTTTCACCCATAAACCTCTTCATAACCCTGCAACACAGACAATGCATGTGTAAACCCCCAATGGGTTTACCTTATTTTCTGGGGGCTCCCCGTTTGGTTTCCTGCCCAGTTGGGCTGCAGGGGGATACGTTTGTGAAGCTGGTGGCTGAAATGCTGAGGTTGTGAAGTCCGCTGGTTCGTGCATGCACCCTAGTGTGCGGCCTCCTCTGTTGCGGTGGCTGCTGTGGTGGTTGTTTTCTTCCATTTCCCTGGTGCTTTAAACCCCCTGGTCTAGTTCAATGGGGGTTGGACACCTGGGGAACGTGATCCAGCAGCCTCAGGGTTTGGGGACAGCGCTAGTAAGTGCCGAGGGCACCAGGCGGCTCATGAATATTGATGAGCTCCAGCCGCAGCTCCTGGGGCAGTCAGCAACAGAGCTAGCGCCGGGCTCATGGAGGGTTGTTTTGTAAGTAATCATACAGTTGCTTGACAGGGGACAGTAGCACCTATCATAAACTGGGGGAGTCTTGTTTCACTATCTATACATGGGCTGCAGGGACGCTTTGATTTGCGAACCCCTATGGATTGCTATGGACTGAATGGGGGCTGACATTTTGTTTATCCTTTGACCTCCGTACAGCAGCCAATCCCCTACTTAGGCACCTGAAATTGGACTGAGGGATTCTGGGAGAGGGTGTCTTCTTAATTCAAGTGCCTAAAGCATACCTCAATAAACAATCAGGAAATATTGATCTCTATGGTGATTGGCTGTTTAAGCCTATCAATAATCAATCAGGAGCCTGGATTTTCGAGTAAAAACCCAAGGACTTTCTGGGTCGAGTCAGTCTGTTCCCGGGATCTTCTTGAGTCAATAGGATTCTGTGTGAGAGGGATTGGACTGTCAGAGGCCTTGCTCAGATCTAAGCTGTGGATTGTGCTGCGGAAAGCAAGTTAAAGAGGCAAGGGCGTGAGAGACTGGACTGAATTTTGAAACTCTCCAGGTACTGTGAATTCTGCTGCTTTAATTGGAGAAAATATCTGTTGCAGAGACCCTGCACTAGTAAACTGAACTGTGTTGCTTGATCGGCGTTGTCTCGTTTGGAAGTTAATCAGTGGCTGCAGAGGACTTGATTTACAGATTGGGACTCAGAGCAATTCTGAAGAGGCAAATCTTCTCCAGTCAGGGTGCTAGCCAGGTTCTGTGACTTTGCCGTGTGGACTGAACTGAGTGGCTCAGACCCTCCAACTGTACCATTTTTACTGGTACAATACCGCATTTTTAAGATGGTACCGGATCCTGCCTGGATCGTACTGTGTACCGATTTTACTGTCTCCTTAAATAAAATTTTATTTTTCCCCTGAAAACTTTACTTTTGCTGTGAGCTAGCACATTCAAGGTGGGGAGCATCCAATGTCCCTATGGCAACCAGTGCCTGCCCTTTAAGTGATATGTGTGCCTGGCACCGCCGACAGAGGGGTCAACGCTTGCTGACACTGAGTGTGTGTGACCCCCCCCCCCAGAAGCACTGCAGCTGAGAGTGCTGTGCAGACTGGCCCTAATCCCCTGACACAGTGAATACTTCCTTGGTGGGACGGATGTAGTGTCAGGAATTGGTCTTTCCCCAGTCTCAGTAGTCTGAGTCCAGCGTGTCCGAGCTGCGACCCGCCACAAGATGATGGGATGAAGTGAGTGGTGGTTGGGACTGGGGGGGGGGGGCAGTAGTCAGAGTGCTGACTGCATTGTTGCCTGCCACACACACATATCACTGGCTGCACAGCAGAAGCACGAGGTTGCCAGGCCACATCAGAGACTGAGTCGCAGGCAGACGGTATGGAGGGGTGGACCCTCACAGCCCCCTCGCTAAAACATGCATAGTAACTTTCTGTGCAAAGAATAAAAGGCTAATGATGATCTGGTAAAAACTGATTCAGTATGAAGAATTTCAATTAAACAGTACCGTTGCTGACCTGGATCGGTGTCAATTGCTTAGAGGTGGGCCTGTGGAACGTGTTGGAACACCAACTTGGAGTCAAGAACAAGAGACGGGCAGTAATTGTGAAGGTAAATAAGGTCCTTTGTGGTGGTGCTTGTACTAAACAAGCATTTGTTGCAGCTATTGATTCAGAGAGCACTACACAGCAGCTGTTTATTGTGACTGGACCTGGCCTGTTGTACTATTTCTTATCTCATGGGGGGGGGTGCCATGGGATAGGGACAGAGAGCACTTGGACCTGCCCTGTTTGTTGTGCCACACTGTCATTCTCATTGGCAAACCCTGGGGGGGATACTCCCCCCACTCACTGGAATAGGGACTCCCCGCTCACTGCAACAGAGAAGGGTACCTATTTTGATCTGTGAAATGCAGGAGGGTCTGGTGGCTGAGGCTGTGTCCCAGCTGAAACTAAAAGGAATCTTTTATGGACAGTTAGAGCTGCAAGCACTGAAGTGAATAGGGGTTTGACTAGTATTGGACCGCCCCTGTGGATTTCTATACTCTGACTGCAAATAAGAAGGCTAGCACCCGAGGGCACACCAGTACTGCTGTTTAATTTGAAGCACTGTCTAGTTACCACCATCTCACGGATTCAGTGCAGGGACTGCAGAGCGCTCCTACTGTTTGGGAGTCCTCACCCAGAGCCAGGGAGGGAACTAGTTAACCCCTTCTAAGTGGGACCCGCTGTCTCAGGAGGTCACCGGCACTTCCTGGGGTGCTAGGGCACCTACGACCCTTGTGGGGAGCTGGGCTGTGGAGCCACTCCTGGGTCTGGGCCTTCTGGGGCTGGTGTGGACCTGCCACCGAGCTCTGCAACAGGCCAGAAGTGGCTGAAGGTGACAAGCAGCTAGAACGCCAATCAAGGGGACAAGCTGCAAGACCAGCAAGCAAAATCCAACCTGCAAAGGGAACAGAGTCCATCCTCCCTTCTGCCCATTGCTGCATGAGTTGAGCGGAGCTCCACACTTCAGGATAACTGGCAATTGCAACTCCAAACGCTGCTGAGTCCTGCAAACTGTGAGTACCCAGGACCTGGTTCCTGGATCCTGAAACAGGGGAGTGTGATTCTAAATTTAAATATTTTTCCAACCTTTCAAGGCCTCAACAGCTTGCCAACCCACAGCAATGTCAAGGCCTGCAGCTGGTGGGTACCCCAGGGACTCCACAGGGTGTAACACTGGTACCAGTGGGGGTGGGCAGCCAGGGGTGGACTGGCCTATGGGCCCTTATGATTAATGTTTTGCCATCTGCCACTCTCTTCTTTTTTTATTCCACAGCTACTCCTTTTCCAGGTACCCCTCGCCCCCCCAATAAAGTTGTGAGTTTGATTGTTGAAGTTACTGTGTCCCAAGAGGGTCACTACATTTTCACTTTCTGACAGATCTGTGGTATTTGGTGGGAGAAAGTTGTTGGGGATCTCATGTGCAGGGTGGTTGGTAGGGGAGGTGCCGTATCCCAGAGGGCTGTACCAATCAGTCACCTGACCCACTTACAACTTACTCTGGGTGGAAACACCGCTCTATTATTCATAACTTTAGGAAAGAAGCCCCAATTGCCACTGTAGCAGGACCCAGGCCCCTTAATCTGTACCAGGGTCAACAGGCAGGGCCCTGGGCTACATGTTATGACAGACTGTGGTGAGATCTGTACCAAACCCCTTTTGTTTTAAAGTTGGTCCTTTAAGGCTTCACTACACTAGATGTTCAAGTTGTGGGCTATCTCGGGGGGAGGAGGGGTAGTGTTAACAAGCAACACCCAAGACCAATAAAGGGAGAAGGGTGAACAAGCAGAAGATTTCTTTCTGTTTCAGGGAGATGCAAGTGGAGACAGCAAGAGACTGAACTGCAAGAAGTTTCTGTTAAGCTGATTAAAAGCTGTTTGTTTCTTTCTCCTGTTATTGAAAGTAAAGCAGATTTCATTTAATTTTAAACTGGTGTCCAGAGTGTTCTCTTTGAGAGTGTTTCCCCGAAGCTGCCCTGTCACAGGGTGGCCCGAATATTTTATAAAAGTCAAACCATAACAAGAAATTCCTGGGTTGCAGATAGTATTTAGAGAATGGAAAAGCAATAAACTCCGTGCCCTCTGTGATGAGTAAGCAATGGTGGCATGACACACAGTGCCCCCAGGCCCTCCCTGTCAGATGGTTAAGGGCACACACACACACACTCCCTGAATCAGCAGCAGTGCACAGGCATTTGGTAAACAGGAGCAGAGCGTGACTAAACAGTCGTTTGTGGATAAAACTCATTAATAGCTTAGCGGGTTGTGAAAAGGACTTCCTGTTCTAAAAACCAAACCAGGAAAAGAAAAGCCTCTGGTCTTAAAATATCAGTGACCCATGCTGCAGGGGTGGGGTAACAGTGGTGTACACTGCAAAAAGGGTGGGGGGGGCTAATAGAAACCAACGCAACAAGGGGGGCTAACAGTGACCTACAATGAAAAAGGGGAGCTAATGGTGACCCACTGCTTTACAGGGTCTGATAGTGACCCACTGCAAGAGGGGGCTAACGGTGACCTACACTGTGAAAGAGGGATGATAACACTGACCTACACTGCAGAAGGGATGGCTAACAGTGACCCACACCACAAATGGGGAGGCTAATAATGGCCCACAAACACAAAATATTGGAGCATGACTCTATCAGGCTGTAACAACCTTGAAATGATTACCAGAGGAACTTTCCCAGAGTTAGAGAAGTGTGGCCCACAAAAAAAATGTCTCAAAACACGCAATAAATTTACAGGACAGCCAACTATCCTGTCTCATTTTGTTTGCCACACAATACACTACTATAAACTGGGGCTTACAGTGACCCACACTACAAAAGGAGGGGCCAACAGTGACCCATGCTGTCAAAGGGGAGGTTTCCTGGGGAAATTCACTGGCATGAGGGGAACAGTAGCTGACCAATCTGCCCGATTTCTAGGGAGACCGCAAATGGTTCACGGCAGAAGCAGGTCTTTTTTCTCAAGGTTTACACAATCTCATGGTTTGAATTTATTTTTTTACCCAGGATAACCCAGTTGAAATGCAGCATCTCATTTTCAGTGGGGTCCTACTTGCACCCATTTAACAACTGGGAGAACCAAAGCACTGGGAGAAAATATATTTCTCTAGGTCCCAAAATAATTCTGCGACAGTATTGGTTGTAGGGTGTAAACTTTGAGTTTCCTGGTTCTATGTCTGTGCTCTAACCACCCCTGTTTTATGGCCAACATTTCAAAAGGCTGAGTGTACAGTTCCATCCAGTTTTCATTTCATTGCCACCTCATGCTGATGATAAACTGGTGATCCAGGCGGGGCAAGGTAGGGCGGTCTACAAAGTGCAGTGCTGTCTTTTGGTTACATCACTGGACTGAAAAACAGGAGACCTATGTTCGAGTCCCCGCCAGTCACTGACTTATGGGATGGGAGGACCCTCGACTCCGCCATGTGACTGCCACCTGGGTGATCACAGCTGGAGGTTCGGGGGGCAGCTTGTGGGAGGAACAGGTGCTGGCTGACTCAACTCATCAGCACTCAAGGTGCTTGCCTGCAGCTCTTGTCATCAGCCTTTCATGTGGAGGGGGAAAAAAAACAAAAAGAAGGCACCCAGGCCCAGCAAGCAATGCGGCAGCACTCCTGGTCCCTTAGCCATCATCCATTCAAGAAGGAGCACTGATTCAGCTATCCAGAGGTCGGGGGAGCACTGAAGGCCCAGACATGATGGGTACATTGTGGGAGTTTGCTCACTACAGGCAGATGAAGTGGCCGAGCTGGCTGATGGGGAGGGTCTAAGGAGAAGGAGTACAAAGAAGAATAAAAACAGGAATCACTTTCTCGGCTCACTTTGCAGAGTTCTCTCAGTGATGTTTTGCTTCGATGGACTGAAACTGTCATCTGTCCAAGGGATGGCCACACCCTGTAAATAAGGGTGTGGCAGAATGGAAATAATGACACATGGAAGTAGACAAACGTGCAACGGGAGGCCCAGAGGATGAAATGCCAAGACTAGAAACAGAAAAATATATGGGGCTAGGCCCCCTTATTTTATGTATTGACAGGCAAGCTACGACCCACACCCACCAAACCATTAGGGGTCCAATGGACAAGTCACAATTTAGAGCCTTTAGATGCAACACTGTGCTTCCTGATTAGAAGCTTCACTCTCAGCACCCAAGAATTGTCCCATTTAAACAAAGTTTCCATTCTGCTGTCGGTGGCATCCTTCGGACCCCCGGCATCCTTAGGATCTCCCCTCCTAGCATCTTTCGGATGCCCTGACAAAAACCTTTTTTTGGCTGAAGCACCAAGGCTGGTGGTTTGGCACCCTCCTTTCACTGTTTTTGTCAACTCACCAAAGTGATTAAAATATTTTATGTGCTGAAATCTGGTTGTTTCTGTGGCCTCAAGTGCATCTATCTGTTCCAAGCCTTAGGACCTCCCCTCCTGGCAACCTCCAAGCCCCAACACCAGCTGAGAACTGAGCAGTGCTGGGCTGCAAAGTATCAGAGGGTTGTTCCGGACTGCGAGGAGCCCAGGCCTTCTTCCCAACCTATGTCATACTCTTGGTAACAGAATGCTCTACTGCTGCATCAGTCTGACAGCCCTACGCTCCTGAGGTTTTTTTCTTTTAATATAACTGTTTGTCCCTGAACCACCACCTGTGCCTTCCATCTGGTCCCTTATGCCGGAATCCTCCCAGTCCCACCTGCCACTCCCCCCCCCCACTGTCAGAGCCAATGGGGATCCACACCATGTGGGGCCGATGTGCACCAGTGGCCATCAAACAGCTTGCCTGAGGGGACACAGGGTTTTGCTGGTTCTAGTCCCCTTAAGCCAGTACAGTGCACTGGTTTAGGACTGAGCTGCAAACCTAGAGACCTGGGTTTGAATCCCATCAGCTCCCACTTGCATACTGTGTGACCATGAGCAAGTCACTTAACTTCCTTGTGCTCCCAGGTCACACCTGGAAACAGGCCTCAGCTTAGTGTGCCTTTCCTGGTTAAACAATTTCCTCCCAAGCCCTCCCACCTCCCTGAGGCTGGGTGGTGCCCCTTTAGGCCATGAACACATGTAGCATTGTCCCTGTGGAGGAGGCAAGCTCCCTGACCAACTTGAGGGGTTGCTGGGAGGTGGAATCCCAGCACCATCCCTCCCAGTTGAGAGCTCTGGCACACAGTAACACCACCACAGCCCCCTCAGTCACCCAACCCAGCTTCTGAATTCACTCCTGAACCCAGGTTCCCAATGCTGAAGCAAGACGTCCTACCCAATGGGCCGTTGGGCAGCTTCCCAGGTGTTTTTTTTTTTTATTTAAGTTTTTTTCTGTGTAAATTTAGTGTTCTTGAACGGTGCAGGATTGACAGCACTGGAACCCGAAGTTCACCATTTGGCCATGTAACAGGTATAGCACGGGCGATCACAGTGCAAGCCTTCCCATCGTGCCCTGACAGTGTGCCTCAACCTGCCATGGAGGGACCATCACATAGGTGAGAGGGTAGTTAGATTCCATGCCCATTCAGTCCTTGGCCTCTCATCACATAAGTGTCAGCAAGGGTGCCAATTGTGTTGGTGGTTTTTGTGATGTGGGCACCTATCAACTGAGAACTGGACTGAGACCACCACAATTTATTTCACATATGCAACTGAATAGCCCTCAGGCGGGAATGGCTTTTGGCCACTATTGATTTATGCTGGGTCTGAACCAGTGATCTGGAGGTGACCCTCCTGATTTTGAACACCCACCCATAACATTAGTGTGTCCTGCAGACTTACTACTGGGTGCCCAGAGCCCGGGATTGATTGGGGGGGGGGGTACCTGCGCTAATTCCCAAACTGTTTTTTTCCCCCGTTTTGCCTTTGGCACCTGCAGATATCTGACCACATGCTAGCATGGCCGTGGGAAATTGTATGTTCATTCCAGACCAGCAGTTTTGACAGAAACTGACATACCCCACGTTTCTTCATCTTCTCATGTGGGAGGCTGCCGGGCTGAAGATTTACTTAACACCACTCTCAGAACCTTTCCTTTGGTGGGGAAGGGAGTCTGTTGGGAAGAATATTACAAGTTTCTTAACTTTACCATCTGTTGGGACTTGGGGTAATCCCAGGCAGGAAACTCTTGACTAAGATCAGCAATAGCTTCTATTTATAGGAAATGACACCACACTACCCAAAAACCCTTCGGCAGACTCAAAAGTGCAAAGAACAATGAAGCAATCGACAATACATTGTCTCCTAATACCCCTGGATTGCTGCACACAGGTTTTCTATTTTGGGGGGAGTTTCCCAAGAAACTGCAGGCATGTCACTCATTACTATATTGTACTAAGTGGATAGAGGGGGAGGAGAGAGAGCGAGAGGATGACGGGGGCAGAGAGAGAGAGTGTTTTGTTCCAGTGTCACTGTCTCCTCTCATTCACTGCTTAACCCTTTCTTCTGTGGGTCATATGCCCTTTTTGCCCCATTTCATCCTACCAGCACCCCACTCTGATCAGTAAGGTCACTGCAGCTGCATCCATTTCCCTTGGTGGGAAGAGGCAAATGCCTACCTCCCTAGCCAATGCCAGTCTGCTTCAGGGATGGCTGACTTTAGGGATGCAGTTCTCTATCTCTTCAGAACAAAAGTCCACAGTTCCAAATCCAAACACTTGATGATACCTAGAGTAATGGATCTCGGCCTTCCATACGGTAATTAGAGTGCACCTTACGGGTGAGTGATAATGGATCTCAGCCTTTCATACAGTAATTAGAGTGCACGTTACGTGCAAATATTAATGCAGTATCGCGGTGAGTGATAATGGATCTCGGCCTTTCATACAGTAATTAGAGTCGCGTTATGTGCAAATATTAATGCAGTATCATGGTGAGTGATAATGGATCTCAGCCTTTCATACAGTAATTAGAGTGCACGTTATGTGCAAATATTAATGCAGTATCGCGGTGAGTGATAATGGATCTCGGCCTTTCATACAGTAATTAGAGTGCACGTTATGTGCAAATATTAATGCAGTATCACAGTGAGTGATAATGGATCTCGGCCTTTCATACAGTAATTAGAGTGCACATTACGTGCAAATATTAATGCAGTATCACAGTGAGTGAACAACCTCCACTGCCAATGACATTGATGATCATTATTTCACCACAGAGGGTGTGCGGATGTCAGGCAAGCAGCCTGTGTCCTCTCTCCCTACAAGTCTCACCTTCTGCAACCTGCTCAGTCCCCGTCCAGCCTCAGTGTGGGTGTTCCAGCCCAGGTCTTGTATGAATTCAGGTCTTGCACATGTCTGTGCTACTCCCAACCCGCTGGGCCTGACTCTCAAAACATTTATTTTTTTACTTTACATTTTACACCCTCTTTCTTCTGCAGTACTGTCCCCATCTGGTGGCCACTGGCCAACCCCGGCCCCAGCCATCCCCAGCACTTTTCACTTAGTACAACCCCTCAGCTTACCCCCACCGAGGTGGGGCTTGTCCGACTAGCCACTCTGTTGAGGACCTCCTTGGTTATGTGGCTGGTCGACTCAGCCAGGGCCCAAGTGCGCTCTGTCATCCTGCTAGCACCAGGGCTTTTTTCATGCTGTTTCTTCCAAGAGGACATTGGTGAGCTTGGGAGTCTACATACATGCATAAGCAAAGTAAGGTTGCGCAACTCCAGCCAATGGCCTCCCCTCCCTCAGTTTACCTAATCTGCACTGCTGCCTGTGGTCACCAGGGGGCAGTATTGTGGCAGAGGCATCAATCCTCCCTTACTCAGACGAGAGCATCCTCTGGGACACTCAGTCCTCCTTCCACTGCCCAGTCCCCAATGATCCAGGCATGCTGACGTTGCAAGCGGTAGCCACAGTGGTAGTGCTACTGCTGTGCGGATGGGCTGGCCTCATGAAACATTCCTGAAATAGAAATCTGGGTCTGAGATTTACAACGACTCAGTGTGAGTGGCATTAGATTTGTCCTTAACAGGTTAACTTGTCCCTTGATTCAATTTACATTCCATCAAAAATGATCAACCAACACCAGCTCAGTGATATGGAGGGCTGAGTCGCTGGGTGCCTCACCTCCATCCATGCTGGTGACCCGGGGTGGGGAATGGGCTCGGGTCGCTTGGGGGGGGGACTGATGACCAGGTGAGGGAGGACTGAGCGTCCATAGGACCGCTCTCCTACCAGGAGGTGGTTGCCGTGACTCGCTGTTGGCTGCCACCTGGAGGTATCCGGGTGGTGGCGCAAGTGCCACACAGTGCAAAGGGATCCCATGCACAGAGTGCCGGGGGTGTCTCCAAGGAGGTGGAGCACACACATCATGGTCATTGCACGTCCATGGGCCCATGGAGAGAAAAAGTGGAAAACACAGAGGCCTGAGCTTCGTGAACCATGCCTGTGTCCAGACAATCCGCCTTGTCGATCTGATCCCAAGGCCACACTGGATTGTCTGTTGGGGGGGGGGAGGATGGCCCTCCCCTTCCTGCCTGCCATGGGAGGAAATCTGCAGGAGTACCTGCTTCTGGACCTGAGTAAGTAAGTGGACAACCGTCGGGCACAGGGATAGGGCAGATAAGCTGCACACACCTCCCTATGGAGAGTTAAAAACCTTTTTGGGAAACAAAATTATCTATCAACACAACCAAAAAGAACAGAAAACGGTGAGCTTGTAAGGGTGGTGTCTCTTTAATAGAGCGCTCTGCTCCTCTCTGCACTCCTGCCACATGATGGACTTTACGTAACTGTGTTTAAAAGCAGAGACTGACACCCTTTGTGAATGTTACAGTCACTTATTGTGAACACATGGCATTATGACATTCCAACATTCTAACTCATAAAACCACTGGTGCCGCCCGCAACCCCCGGGAGAGACGCACCACGCACATGTGGTAGAGAGCTTGATTCTTCTGGTATGCTAAAAGTAGTAGGAGTGGGCAGAACTTTTAAAAAGCAACTTTGGATTGGGGGTCATGATGTAGCTAGTACTGCTTACACTGCGAAAGGAACTGCTTCAGTAGTGCTTTATATACTGTGTTCTGGCCCATAAGAGGCTCACATGTGATATAAAAGATGAAGCCAGAAAGTGGTTTCAACACAAGAGAGAGCGAGAAAGCAGTGGGACCTCAGCTAATATTGACACGTTAACCTTTAAAGTGTCGGCACCTGACCAATGAGGGGATCACCTTGTCATCAGTGGTCAGGCTAATTATGATTTGGCCGAATGATGAAACCAAGAACCCCTTTAAAATGTTAAAATGATGGAATGAAAACTAAGTAAGAAAATGGAATTAAATTAATTGCAGGCTTTCAAGTAGCTTTTGTTTGGGGGAGGGGCACTGGTACTATAACTATTTGATTCTAATTTTGACCACACACCAAGCGCACCCTGCAAAATTTCAGAAAAATGCAAAAGAAATGTGCTAGAATCTCTGTGTATTAACCAGGGTTGAGCACATTAAGCCTTTAACATTGTAGATCCGGGATAGGATGGACGTAAGAAAGTATTTCTTCATAGAACCGGAAATGGATAGGTGGAACATTCTAAAAAAAAAAAGGAAAAAAAGGGTTGGAATGGTTATCCAAAGTCTACTGGTGCTACCAGTCATCACCACACCAGCGACAGTACATGAGGAACCAAAAAATAAGAAGTAGAGCACTTGAAGGTGCAAACGTATGAAAGCACCTCACTTATTTCAAACCATGAGGTGCTGCAGTGCTTGATAGCAAAAACAGTTATGATGCGCAGACATGGAACACCAACCGCCCATGACCACCAGTATCAGTATATAATAATACTGCCCCCATCTTGACATGTACAATTGCCTGCAAAGGAAAAGAGTTGAATGCAAGCTGGGGGCTATCTCTGGCACTGGCTCTCTATTCATAGCAGTGCACCCCATTCTCTAGTTTGTGTTGTCAGAATGTAGTTTTTAGGAGTGGAGCTGCAGCATGGCCGGGAACAGGAAGTGAGAGCATAAAAACCATGAGTAATTCATGGGAAACATATTTGAGCTATGGCTCATTTAGGCAGGCAGCTCTTTGGCATAAGTCACCTGCCCGAGGGTATCAGCGGCTCTTTAACATGAAAAACATGTATACTTGTACACTTTTTAAACACAGAATGAGTCAGCAGATGGGGTCCATGCAAACCATCTAGTCTGCCCGTGTATACAACCCCCCCCGCCCCGGCTGCTATCTTAAGTTTACCACACTGTCTGTCTGATGCCAGCTTGAATTCCCAGGCAGTCTTTGATCCCACCACCCCTAAATTTATGGAATCTCTTACGATTAGTATAGATCAATAGACTCCGTGCAGCCAATCAGATTCGTTGTTGATAGATCACATGAAGCTGGCTTATATCCATCAGAGAACTTCACACACATCCACCAACCACTCTGCAGCTCACGCTTCAGCAGCAGTGAATGGAAAGTCCATTCAAACATCAAAAAATTTGTTAGCTATGCATTGATCTATAATAACTTTATTGATTATGCCAGAGGGCCTCTTACAGCTATAAGAGTGTCGCCTCTTGTGTTCTTAGGATGCCAGAACTGCTCACCTATGGTTCGCAGTTCTCACATCCTATGAGCATGTGAGGCAACACGCTTATAGCCATAAGAAGCCCAGTACCAGGTCAGTATGTCACGGATGAACCACGCAAGAATGACTGCGCTGTAGAAAGCGCAAAGGTTGTACAGTGATAGGGGTTTCTGAGCATACGGTTACAACCACTACCCCTGTCACTGTACGCTGACTTGGGGGAGTATCAAGTAGGCTGCTGGTGCAGTTCCTGGTCAAGCTGCTCCTGTGGTGGAGTGGCTTGGACACTGGCACTCAGCGGCATAGGGGACCTGGGACTGCGGTTTAGTTCCCGCCAGGTCCCACTGTATTACAACTGTTTAATTTTTTTTTTTAACTTTATACCCACTCAAGTGTTTTGCCCCTTCTCTGAAGTCCACACCCCTTCTGAGTTAGTTATATTTATTTTGGGGTGGGAGGCTCAACCCCATCAGGGATGCAGGTGGAGCCCCCACAAAAAACAGATATTACTATTTTTGTTAATGGTGTGCATTCATCATGTTATGGTCGGTGTTTTGCCCTGACCTTGTTTTGGTGCTCAACGTTTTCTCTGCAGCATTGTTGTCTTGCATGGTTTCATCCACGACATAATGAAGCTGTGCCAAGAGGCCCAAAGGCACAACCAAGAGTTATACAAGAGTGTCTTCTCAAGTCCTTTGTGTGACACAACTTTTCACACCCAGCTGAACTTTTATATGTCGAGAGCACCCTGCCAACCAATCGGCGCACTCTGTCCCCTGCGCATGACACCCTTATTCAGTAAAGATTTTTTTTTATGCACAGCTGCCCTGGAAATGGGCAGGTTCAGAGCATCTATTTTTTAAATTTCTCAACATACAAATCTCTAATGTGATTTCAGTCAATCAGTATGTAGAGTCAGTGTACGTCTTATTCTGTGTACAGTGTGCTCTCGTGCAGGAGTGTTTGAAGAGTGCGTTCCACTTTGGCTCTGGGGGGAGGAAGCCACAATTAAATTAAGAACAAAAATTCTAAATTCATCTTGCGTGATTTATAAAAAGAAGATAGGGCCTCCGTGATATGTTTGTTAAAAAGACTCCTCCTCCTGTGAGGTTTGGGCACACAGAAGCACTCAGATTTGGTTCGCGCTCCTCTTGCACAAACTTCACACTCTGAGCCTGTTATACCATAAGAGGCATCCCTTGGAGGCCCTATTAACTTATATTAACACGCCCCTCAGAACCACTAGTTGTGGTGTAAGAGTGGTGTTAGAGGTCTTGTTTGTTTGTTTTTGGTAACTGGGTAAGTGCACTAGACATTAAATATACCTATTTTCGGCATGACCTGGCAGAGTACAAAGCATTAGACACCATAATATGGACAGAAAATAAGATACAAGGAGCCATGATTAGAAACATTACAGTGCAAAGGCTAAAACACAGTGTAGCTAAGCATGGAAAAATACAAGTAATGAAAAATTAACACCCACGAGCAAAATCGCTGAAAATGTACAATAAAATCCAATGCAAATTACAGGTGAAAGAGTAAAGAATGAATAAAGCACACTAACAGGGCTATGTAATGTACAAATAAAAGCAAAGTAAACGTCTCTGCAAGACAGCTGTATTATAACAGCGTATTGTACAGTGGCGTGAAAAAGTATTGGCCCCCTTCCTGATTTTCTCTATTATTGCATATTTGTCACACTGGATGTTTTCAGGTCTTTAGACAAAATATAATATTAGATAAAGGGAACCTGAGTGGACAAATAGCACTTTTTTTTTTTTACTTATTTCATTTATTTAATGAAAAAAGTTAACCAACACCAACTGGCACTGTGTGAAAAAGTAATTGACCCCTAGTTAAATCAACCCAATTAAAGGGATAATTAGAGTCAGCTGATTGAACACAGCCAGGCTTGATTACAGCCAGCCCTGCTCAATATAAACCTCACTTATTTTGGCCCTTACCATCAGAGTCACATTGCCAGCACAAAGATTCAACAAGCACATTATGCCATGATCAAAGGAAGTTCCTGAAAAGATCAGAAAAACATTTTGTTGCCCTCTATCAGTCTGGAAAGGTTACAAAGCTATTTCTAAGGCTCTGGGACTCCATCGAACCACAGTGAGAGCCATAATCTCCAAATGGAGAACACTTGAGCAGTAGTGAACCTTCCCAGGAGGGCGGCCTGTCAAAATTACTCCAAGGGCAGTGTAAAATCATCCAAGAAGTCTCAAAGGATCCTAAAACAACATCCAAAGAACTGCAGGCTTCAGCTAAGGTCAGTGTTCATGACTCCACAATCAGAAAGAGACTGGGCAAAATGGGCTTCATGTAGAGTAGCAAGGCGGAAACCACTGCTAACTAAGAAGAACATAAATGCTCATCTCTCATTTACCAAGAAGCACCTGGATGATCCACAGGCCTTTTGGGAAAATGTTCTATGGACAGATGAGTCAAAGTGGAACTTTTTGGACAACATGGATCCCATAATGTCTCGCGTAAAGCAAACACAGCATTCCACAGTAAGAACACCATACCAACAGTCAAACATGGTGGTGGTAGTGTAATGGTGTGAGGATGCTTTGCTGCCTAAGGACCTGGATGACTTGCCATAATTAAAGGAACCATGAATTCTGCTCTGTACCAGAAAATTCTTAAGGAGAATGTCCAGTCATCCTTCCGTCAGCTGAAGCTGAAGCATAGTTGGGTCATGCAGCAAGACAATGATCCAAAACACAAAAGCAAGTCCACATCAGAATGGCTAAAAAGAAGTAAAATTAAAGTTTTGGAGTGGCCTAGTCAAAGTCCAGACTTAAACCCAATAGAGATGCTGTGGCAGGACCTGAAATGAGCAGTTCATGCTCGAAAACCTACCAAAAGTTACTGAATTAAAGCAGTTCTGCGAGGAAGAGTGGGTTAAAATTCCTCCACAGTGATGTGAAAGACTGATATTGAATTATAGGAAGTGTTTGGTTGCAGTCATTGCAGCTAAATGTGGCGTAACCAGTTATTAAGTGTAAGGGGGCAATTACTTTTTCACACAGTGCCAATTGGTGTTGGTTAACTTTTTTTCATTAAATAAGTGAAATAAAAAAAAAAAAACAAGTGTTATTTGTTCACTCAGGTTCCCTTTATCTAATATTACATTTTGTCTAAAGACCTGAAAACATCCAGTGTGACAAATATGCAATAATAGAGAAAATCAGGAAGGGGGCAAATACTTTTTTCACACCACTGTATATTTAGACAATGGTGAACAAGAAATTAAGTGAAGTAATAATGCCTAAAGAAATAACTTGGCACAGGGCAACAGGCTGAAATAAAGTAGTAGATGAAGGCTTTAGTAGGTAGTAAAGAGGTAGGAGGGGAAGTAGAGAGAAGGGACTGCACCAGTTGGGTAACCGCAGAGGTAAGAGCAGTAGGTCAAGGTAGCAGCAAGTCAGAGAGGTAGAGATAAAGATGAGAGGCAGCAGGCATAATTGCAACAGGTTCCACTGCAAGGACCGATGTGGCAAGAGGTAACAGGAGCCTCTCGTGGAATGAGAGCAGGTGCAAAGATAAGAGATAGAGAGGTGACGGTGCAGGTCCCTTTTGAAGTGGTAATGGGAGGGGGCAAGTCAGATATTCACTGGTAATGAGTTCCAGCTAGGAGCAGAGTGGGAGACAGCCTGGGAGCACATGGCAGCAAGGCATCTAGGGACAATTAGTAGGAACTGTTCACTGGAGTGGAGAGGGTAGGAGAGGTTGGGAGGAGACAGCAGAGAGGCAAGAAAGGAGGGTACCCTAGTTCTGACCGTTTTATCCATGATGGTACCAAGGGCATATAAACGATAAGCTTGAGGGGGATAGCCAGTTCAATCTACTGTAAAGCATAGAGCGGTGTGTGAGACGCTGTGAGGACAGTGAGAAGTGACAAATATTGTTATAGGTGGTGTCCCAACTGTGTAGACAAGCTTTAGCAGAGCTTACATAAACAGCAGAGCCATAGGTAAGGGAGGGGAGAAGTACACCCTGAGCGATGGCCATCTTAGCAGCAGAAGTAAGTACATAGCTAGCTTTAAAGGTGACGCCAAGTTTGAGATTAACTGATCTGCACGTGTTTGCAATCTGTTGGGCGAAGTCAAGTGAGGTGTCAAGGGTGATCCCAAGGTATTTAAATTTGGTAGCGTTTTCAAGAAAGGTGCCATCAAGGTTGGAGATGGATAGTTGTCCCATGCATATTTGTGTCCTGGGGCAAAGCCAAACAGCACAGAGTTGGTTTTGCTGGAGTTGAGAAGTAGTTTATTATGTGTTAACCAGGAAGT
Organism: Neoceratodus forsteri; assembly: GCA_016271365.2. NCBI lineage: Eukaryota > Metazoa > Chordata > Ceratodontiformes > Ceratodontidae > Neoceratodus > Neoceratodus forsteri. The sequence continues at coordinate 116,739,890 of JADMNL010000031.1, forward strand.
GAATTCTCTAGAATTCAAAGGTGAGGGTGGAGTTGAGGCCAGTAAGGTTAGTAGAGCTAGAGTATAGAACTAAGCTGTCACCGATGAAGAGCAGCGAGGAGCAGGACAAGACATTTAAGGATAGGTCATTGATAAAGACAGTAAAGAGGAGGGGGCCAAGTATAGACCCTCGGGGCATGCTAATACTGGTAGTGGAGAGAGGGGATATGCCTGAGTTGAATGTAACAAATTGTTGCCTGTCAGAAAGGTAAGCTCAATACCAGCAAACTACTTCAGAGGAGAAGCCAAGGGAGGGCATTTTAACTTGAAGATGAGAATGATCCATAAAGTCAAAGACCTTTTGTAATGTCAATAAAAAACAGCATCTGTTGGCTGACCATTCTACATAGCACCGTTAGTATCATTGATAAACTTCAGTAAGGCAGCAGTAGTACTGTGCCCTCTCCTAAAACCACGCTGAGCATCTGAGAGAAGGCTATGGTCTTGGAGATAATAGATTGTTGGGATGGCTACACACTTTTCAAGGAGTCTACTCAAGAGTGGCAGTATAGTGATATTAACTTATATTAACACACGGTATCAGAAGCCCTATTAACTTACATTAACACATCCCACGGAGCCACTAGTGGCAGTGTAAGAGTGGCATTGGAGGACTTATTAACTTGTATTAACACATCCCACATAGCCACTAGTGGCAGTGTAAGAGTGGCATTGGAGGACCTATTAACTTGCATTAACACATCCCACGGAGCCACTAGTGGCAGTGTAAGAGTGGCATTGGAGGACTTATTAACTTGTATTAACACATCCCACATAGCCACTAGTGGCAGTGTAAGAGTGGCATTGGAGGACTTATTAACTTGTATTAACACATCCCACAGAGCCACTAGTTGTGGTGTAAGAGTGGTATCAGAGGCCCTATTAACTTGTATTAACAAATCCCACAGACTAACTAGTTGTAGTGTAAGAATGGTATCGGGGGGGGCTATTAACTTATATGAACACATCCCATATAGCCACTAGTTGCAGTACAAGAGTGGTATCAGAGGACTTCTTAACCTATATTAACACATCCCACTGGGCCACAATTAGCAGTCTAAGGGTCTGATATTCAGAACCTTGCCCCAGGTCTGTATTAGCACTGCCCGGCGGGCAAACGTAGCCTGGAGCACAAAACAAGCTATATTCAAAAGGAATAGCCCAGGGCAAACAGCTTCTGAATACAGCTTGGGAATGAGGCCGTTCAAACTGGGTTGGGAGTGCAGGGCAAATGTAGCCCTGGAATAAGACAGCACTGAATACAGCAACCAGGAAGTGCAAACCACAACAACAACACAGTGCACAGTGACATGAGGGTAGGTGAGGTGAACTATGTGGCTAATGTGTGCCAGCAAATACGTGGACCCAGTATAGCTGCAGGCAGCAGCGGATGTGAAAGAACAGTGTTCAAGACTGTATAATACCTCGAACTGCTAGAAGCGCCAAGCGCTAACACGCTTTCACGACTTTAGCGCGGAGCTAAGCTGTTTGCCCGGTGATAAGATTTGCCATATTCAAAAGTGACATGCACATAAGCCTACTTAGGTAGACTCTGAGCAAACATCCAAATTAGCATCTCATTATGCCCTGATTTGCATGCAGTTTACCCAGCATTACTGCAGGGTCCCACAGCTCCACCTGTTGTTCAGTCTGAAAGTACAGGGGCTGGCCAGGTCTGGCCGCAGCTCCACCTGTAGGTTAGTCTGACAGTGCATGATGGCTGCTGCAGGCTACATGTATGCAGTACAGCATAGCATTGTGTACTCCAGGGGACAACACACCATAGGCACAGGCGGTGGTGATGATGCATGCAACCGTCACACTGTAGGGCATGCTACAGTGCACAGCAGACACCACAGTAGCAAGGGAGCCAGTAGTGTGAGGGACACAGCAATGCCTATGGTATGTAGGGTAGTGGAGACTACTGCACTGTACACAGTGACAAGCCCACCTTGCAGGTGTGTACTGCCAGTGGACATTACTGTCTCACAGTTGTGTGACCCACAGATGCTGCACATCTGGCATGGGATGCTCACAGTGACATGAACATGGCCAGCTGTGTGTGCTGTGGTGTATGTACAGCTGTGCGGTATGTGACTGGGGGGGCATGTTCGATCGGACAGGCACTTTGGCCCATGTGCACTGTGTGCTGTGTCATAGCCTCGTGACCACACCCGGTCTGTGGTGAGGTCTGGCCCCTTGTACACCCTCTCCTCAGCACCCACCATGCCCACAGTGCTGCATGTGTGTGCTGGCATCTATTGGTCACCACAGACGTATGGTCTGCAGGTGTGTGCTGTATGGCCACACTACTATGGTGGCCCCCCAAGGGCCAGGTCACCACATACTGCCTGGCATGGCTGGGACTGGTGGCAACAGTCGGCATCATGGTGGTGCCATCAGTGAGCAGCATGTTCCTCCATGTCTGGCATTTTCTCTGTGTCATAGTCATATGTTAGGGTCGCACAAGGCCGCGCTAATGCCACACAAAGCTGTTTGCCCAGAGTTAAGACCAGCTTTTCCTGGGCAGTAATTTGTACCGTGCTATGGGTCGCGCTAAGTCGCGCTAAACACCTTAGCATGGCACTAGTCGCTGAATATCTCATAGCGCCCATATTCATGTTCAGTTTGCCCCTTGCATATACTTATGGTTTGCCAGGCACAAAGCGGTTTGCGCACGCTATTTGGCCTTTTGAATACAGCAGACCCGCGCTAATCCCATGCAAACGGTTTACGCACCATGCAAAGCTTTGAATATCTGGGCCTAACAGTGGTATCAGAGGGCCTAATCTGTGTGCATGCGTGTGTGTGTGGGGGGGGAGGGCTCAAGGAGTCAGATAAGTTCTTGACATGGCATGGAAATACTGGGCACACACCAGGCACTGCAAAAATAGAGAACTTATTTATTTAAACATAACAAATGAACTAGGCTAACACCCCTGCATATTGACTCCTAAAATGAGTCTTCCTCAGGGGTGCAGTCAACCTTAAACACATGACCTTTACATATCCTAATCCATTATATAATCAGTGAAATCAGCTATGAACTAATTCATGGCGCATGTTTCAGAGGAATGCAAACATACTTGGTACTTTGTGATTAAAATACCTTCACGTAAAAACATAAAAGTGGTGAAAAAAAAAATGAATTATCAGGTTTGCAATTAGTGAAACAGTACTAACCATTAGAAATTTAATGTGAGATTAAAACATATAAATACTGGCACCTGGTGGGCTAAATGATCAGGTGGACTACAGACCATTTCTGTGGTAATTCTGGCTTACAGTTCAAGATGTGTCATCCATCCCTCTTATTTTGGTTTATCTTTGGCTATTGTTATACTGCAATAATTTACAGGAATCAGTTGAGCAATTTTTCCTTTTCCTACTTCAATTTCCTTCCCTCTCCCCTCCCTCCCCTGTATGTAAAATATGTGCCTAAACACCATCTGATAGATAGCCGTTTTTCTGCACACACTTGCCATTCATTCCCCTCTGTTTTGGCCTTTGCTATGGAATAATAATTTATACCAAATTACCTTTTAATTTCCAGGGGCATGCAGTTTCCAGATCCCCGATGTAGAGTCTTTAGACAAAGTATAATTAAATATATTGTATGGGCGTATATGGGTATCTGGTGGTGCTCTCATTTTGTTTTTTCAGTTTCCATTTCTTTGTCTCCCCCCCCTCCACTCCCCACCCTTCGCTTTTGTCTTTTAGTCTTGAACATTCTGCCTACTCTTAGTGCTGTGTGTGATGTGAACAGCCAGTTCTGAGTGCTGTATCACTTTTTGTAATATAAAAATGTGTATGGACTGTCTCCCATGAGAAAATGCTGAAACAGCATGTGAGATCACACACACACCCACACACACACACACACACACACACACACACACAGGTTTTAGATACAAGGTGTTACCTGGAAGGCCTGAAGCTAATTACAGACTTTAAGTTAATTATAGCTGTAGTTGCTAAGAGGGAAAATCATAAACTTTGATAAAGCTTAGAGGAAGAATAGCAGGTTGTGACATTTTAGTGTGAAGTCATAAAAGATGCTTTCATGTCCTGGAAGGGGGATGCTTATCATAAGATCAAAGAGAGTCATTTGAAGAACATGAGTTATGCTGAGGTTGCAGAATTTAAGACTTGGAAAAGACATCCTGTTTTTATATAGATATATTTTTTATATATATTCTGACAGGGAGGATCTAGGTGACCTCATCAAATAGGTGGGAAAACCAGCTTTTAAATATTATTCTGTTTTCCTTCAGAGACACTTCTATTTAGACTCTGACAAAGAAACATCTGTGAGCACTTTAAGCAGGTATTTAGAGAGAGACAAATCTAAGTACTGTAGGTAGGAATTGCACTGTTAAAACCTGTTTTGTTTAAGTGATTTGTATGTCTTGTGATATAATAGTTCTGTATTTTATGTGTTACATATTTTTTTATCTATTTTAGTAGAACTCTTTTTTTAGAGCTTACTTGGTCTGTCTTTGATTTCTTTCCTTTACAAGCAAAGTATATATGGTTAAAGCAGACACCGTACATAAGCTTGAGTGGTGATACCAAACTGGAAAAAGGTAAGCGTTTTAAATCTGAGGTCTTTTATTACAGTTTTCAAGGGTTCATTTCTGTACACCTGGTTAGGTGCCCGTAAGCAAAGATATCTGGCCCCCTGAAGACAGAATTATCTGAGCCTGTGCATTGGGTACGCTAGCAAGAGGTTCACAGTTTGAATCCCTCCAAGACTTGAGACCAAAGGTTGACTCAAAACCCACAAAACAGACCAGGAGGGTTACCCTGTGTCTGTTAACTGTTCACAAAACTGTGCTCGGAGGTTGGTACTTTGGGAGTAGAGGGCTGACGTGCTGAATGGGTTTGTGACACTGTGCAATTTGTCAATTCGCTGGTTTAAAGAAGTGAACTCCAATGTGTTTTGTTCGCTTACCTGTTTTTAACCTCACACTAAATTACTTATGGTTAGTAGTGTTTCCCTAATTGCAGTTACAGTGTATTTTTTTCATCATTAGTATATAGTTTTATATGAAGGTATTTTAATCACAATGTATTAAGTATGTTTGCATTCCTCTGAAACGCGTGCCATGAATGATTAGTTCATCACTGATTTCACTAATTATATAATGGATTAGGGTATTTAATGATCATGTGTTTGAGACTGACTGCACCTCCTGAGGAAGACTCATTTTAGGAGTTGATACGCAGGGATGTTAGCCCACTTCATTTGTCATGTTTAAGTAAACCCGTTCTCTATCTTTGCAATGCTTGGTGTGTGCCCAGTGGTTTCCCTCCTTTTTTTTTAGTTGCTTACTAAGCGGTGCACCTTTATGAGGACTGTTGGAGTGCGCTGTTTTTTCTGCATTCTGCCTGTTTTGGTTTGAGAACAGCACTCAGAGTTGTAGCCTGCAACTCATATTGGTTTTACATCAGCTTCTTCATCAATGTCCCAGACCTAGCAAGAGGTTTCCTGCTGGAATTTCACAGCAAAGAGTCGGAGCCAGGATCTAGGTGATGAAGCTACACAAGGCACTGCAACAGGAATGGACACGGGCACATTCTGCATGACAGGCCCTGAAGTGAGTGCATGGGATCAGAACATCAGGAGCCAAGTATTCCAAGAAGGTATGCCTGACAGTACAGTTAACAACAATGACTTGAAAACACTGTTCAACAGACTGGAAAAACTGTCCACCCAAGAAGTTCATGTAGGGTTTGATAAAATCACCCTAGAACAGTATCTAGAAGTTGAGAGGGCCCCGAGAGAGCTCCGTGTACATAAAGCACCTGCATCAGGGACCCTTGATGACAACCTTCGGGAGAAGTGGGGAAAACTCATTAGCAAGTTGCTCTAAAACCTTAGTGGCCACTTTAGTGGAACAAGTTACAAAACAGCATGACAGAATATCATTTGAAAGAAATGCATACAGAATTAAAGCCATACGGAAGCACACCTGATTTTGCCAACTCTGTCAAAAATCTTCAGCAAAAGATTTACAAACTGGAAGCAGAGGTGAAACAGCATAAATGGAAGAAATTCGACAGGGAGAGAAGGGATTATAAGGCTAGAGGAGTTTTCAGCTGTTACTGAATTCTCTGGTTGAGAGGCCGGGGTTGCACATGGAGCCGCAGCAAGTTTAAAAAACAAACAAACCTGAGGATCAAGTAAAAACAGCATGAGCTAATCACCAACAAGGCAGGTCAAATATTTTTTTAGATAAAAAACAACTGTCAACCAACCAGAAAGACCACAGCAGCGAACATGGGAACCCACAGAGAGAAGAGGCAAAAGTGACCACCAATTCAAACTAAGGGTGACCCGGTTGAATTGGAACAAATAGAGACGCAGCAAGTCATAAATATTTAAAGTGTCGACATCACGGATGCAAACAATTTTAAGAACGCATTTTTTTTTCCATTTTTATGTTTACGTGAAGGTATTTTAATCACAATGTATTAAATATGTCTACACTCCTCTGAAACATGCACGATGAATGATTCGTTCACAGCTGATTTCACTAATTATATAGTAGATTAGGGTATTTAAAGGTCATGTGTTCAAGGCTGACTCTACCCCCTGAGAAAGACTCGTTTTAGGAGCTGATATGCAGGGATGTTAGCCCAGTTCTTTTGTCATGTTTAAATGAATTAGCTCTCTATTTTTGCAATGCCTGGTGCGTGCACAGTTCTTTCCTGCCTTTTTTAGTTGTGTACTAGCTGGTGCACTTTTGAGGACTTTTGGGATGTACTCTCTTTCTGCATTAAGCCCAGAGGTGGGGGGTAATGGGGCTGTGGGCTGAGAAATGATGGGTCCAGCTTGCAGAAAGGGTTAATACAAATTTCCATAGTCTACTTTGATAAATACCATGGAATCTTTAACTTCCACCTGGACGGACAGTGACCGGAGATGGACAGTAGGGACCTCAGTTAAGTGTGTTATCCAAAGGATAACACCTGAACAGTGCAGCACACACCCCTCATACTGCACTACAGTGTCAGTTTTGAACATAATCCCAAGTACCTGGTGTGGGGCTAGAACCCACAGCCTTCCAGACCCAAAGGTGAGCCTGTGACCTGCTGAGCCACTGATACTGATCTATGTTAAATTATGAATAAATTAAGTTTAATTTATAAAGAGTACAGTAATCATATTATAACATCAGTACGGAGTGGAGGGAGGCAGAGGGTGCAGCCATAATTGACAGCCAGGGACCAGAATGCCCCTCACCAGTTGGTGCCAAACACTCATGCATTTTAGAGTTGTGCCTAGTTGGCTATGTGAGCCCCACCAGGTGTTTGTTGTGAGTGGCAAGGCAGGGGACAACGGAGCACACTCTGAGGTCTGTGGGGAATGTACAGTTTGTTAGCAAGACAAATGGGCATGACCACATGACAACTGTGCACGCACACACACACACACACACACACACACACACACACACACACACACACACACACACACCCTTACACTTTGTTTCCCCCTGAAAACCAGCAGTCTCGGCTCAGGAGGAGGAGAGGGGGCTAACTTTGCAAGCCCCAAGTTCCACAGTGTTACAGCTTTTTATTTTTGAAGTTAAAAAGTCAAAGTAAGGTATAGAAACACTTGTCAGAGTTGGTGTGCCTTTCATAAATTACTGAAAGACAGAGAATGCCTTATGGTGCAGTGTTTTTGTTTTATTATTATTCTTTTCTGTAACCAGGTAAGGACCATTGGGTGCAAGGCCAGTTTTCAGGGGTGACCTGGGAGCACTGGGGAGGATAAGTGACTTGCTCCAAGTTGGATGTTGTGGGAACCAAACCCAGGTCTACCTGATGTACCAAGCTCATTCACGCCTCATTACTCAGTGAAACATGATGTTAGCTTTATGTGTATTCCAGGAATCTTACTGTGCCATGCCCATGAGCAGTGGTGGCCTCACCAGTCCAGGACCCTGTTCAAACCTTCTTACTGTCTGTGTGGGGGGGTGGGGGCTTAATGACAGCAAAGGATGCAAGAAACAATCACATCCTTACATATTACATTTCTTCAGATGCCCATAGTAGCAGTCTCCCTTTGTCACTACCCCTGCCTCAGGGGCTTGATGAGGTTGAGTGGCCTGGCTCCATACACTCCTGTGGTTGTTCCTATGATAAGGCCGGCTCTGCTCTCAGACCCTGTGTAACTGCACAGTTCCCACTATGATAAGGCCAGCTCTGTTCTCAGGGGCCCCCTGTGTAGCTGCTCAGTTTACACTGTGATAAGGCTGGCTGTGCTCATGGGGCCATGTGTAGCTGCACAGTTCACAATATGATAAGGCCGGCTCTGCTCTCGGGGGCCCTGTGTAGCTGAACAGTTCACAATTTGATAAGGCCAGCTCTACTCTCAGGGGCCCTGTGTAGCTGCACAGTTCACAATATGATAAGGCCGGCTCTGCTCTCGGGGGCCCTGTGTAGCTGAACAGTTCACAATTTGATAAGGCCAGCTCTACTCTCGGGGCCCTGTGTAGCTGAACAATTCACACTATGATAAGGCCAGCTCTGCTCTTGGGGCCCTGTGTAGCTGTGCAGTTCACACTATGATAAAGCCGGCTCTGCTCTTGGGGCCCTGTGTAGCTGCACAGTTCACAATATAGTAAGGTCGGCACTGCTCTCGGGGTCCTATGTAGCTGCACAGTTCACACTATGATAAGGCCAGCTCTGCTCTCGCGGCCCTCTGTAGTTGCACAGTTCACACTATGATAAGACCAGCTCTGCTTTCACAGCCCTGTGTAGCTGTACAGCAGGGGTGTAGCCAGGGATTTCAGATCTGCACACCAAGTGGGCTCACTGCTACCCTTCCCCCCCCCTTGTTAGGGGTGTGCTACCCCACCCCAGGGGTGTAGCCAGACAATATACAAATGTACACCAGGACTGTGTTTGTTGCCTCATTTGGCACAATAAATACAACTTTTGTATCTCATGACAATGGTTGTTACCATGTATGGGTAAATACAAATGCCATGCATTGCTCCCTAAGACACCCACATACCAGACCAGAGCCTGTAAAGTTGTATTGTCCTTGGGATGCAAAGACAGTATTAGGCCCGTCCACTGCACCCGCTCAGACACCATAATGGATAGAAACCATTACAAGCAGGAGTGGTGCAGTGTCCACTGCGCGGTGTCTGTTACGGGACCAGCACCACCAGTTCACACCCCGAGGAGCCAGGCGACGTTATGCGGGTTCCAATCCCATTAACAGCTCGCGCCGCTTAGTAGACCAGTGCCACGTGTCCACACTATGCCCGGCAACGTTATCGAGTATGCGAATCGTTTCTATAATCGCTGTTGAAACTCATTCTCATATGTGGTTTTAACAACAGTTACGAAAACGCTTCTGTAATGTTACAGGTGTAAACACAAACCGTTGCGGTAATGGTTTGGGCACTCTGTAACATTATAGAGGGGTAGTGTGGACAGGGCCTTAGTGACCAGTCCTTCTAGTTTCGACTCCTATGAATAAAATTACAGAAAGGTTCAGCATTTTTTGTTAGTTTTCATGGAAAAAGGAAACAGTTCAGAGCCTATTTGCTACCCCCCCCTTAAATACAATTGCACACCATGGAGTACTTGGAGTATGCCTGGCTACACCCATGCTGTACAGTTCACACTATGATAAGGCCGGCTCTGCTCTCGGGGCCCTGTGTAGCTGTACAGTTCACACTATGATAAGGCTGGCTCTGCTCTCGGGGCCCCGTCTAGCTGAACAGTTCACACTATGATAAGGCAGGCTTTGCTCTGAGAGGCCCATGTAGCTGTGCAGTTCACACTGTGATAAGCCCAGCTCTGCTCTCGGGGCCCCATGTAGCTGCATTGTTTGCTTCATGATAAAGCTGGCTGTGCACTCACACAGCCCTGTGCAACTTCACTGTTTGCACTGTGATATGGCTGGCTCTGTCTGAGCCCCCCCAAATCAGCAATGTCTCTAGTGATGTCACATAACTTGCAGATCTGCTTTCACACTTGTCTCCGTGCCGAGGTCTGTCTGAAGCCCTCACGTGGAAATGACTGGCCAGTCCTGCTACGGGAAAGGGAGAGACCAAGGCTCATCGGACTAAACATGGGGAGCTGTTTTAATTTAAAAAAAAATCTTCAAGTAGTAAAATGATGACTTCTTGGTCAACTAAGGATCTGAATCCTCCAACTTGTTTAAAAGGGCATTACTTTTTCAACACAACAAAGGGTGGATAAGTGTTTACACTGTAATGGCAGCTCAAGTTTCTATAACACTGCTTGGAAACTTGGCTACCGGTTAAGTGAACTGTGAGGTTTTTGTCTTCCTGGAGCTGGACTCCGTACCAGCCAGTCTGAACAAGGCATGTTACATATCTGTTGTACAAAACACAAATGCTGGCAGCAATTACACCAGTCCTGGACCAAACCCAAATCTCTGACAATGATAAGCCCTTCAAATAGGAAGATTTCATCTTCTGACCCTGCAGACATGGGCCCAGAGGAGTGAGAGGTTGCTGTTGATAATTTTTTCATCCCCCCGCCTTATTTAGCATTTGTAAAGCAAGAACTTAGAATTTATTTGAAGTTTGTAAATAAGTTTACACCTGATGAAGGGACTCGAGGGGCGCCAAGGCTTGCATAATATATCATCTTTGTGCATGACATATGTTGGGCCAATAAAAGCTATCAAACGACTACCAAACTAACTGACCATGGGGTTAACCCCACCCATGGCCAAACCTGTGTTGGCCCTAAAAGATATGAGAGAGAGAGAGAGAGAGACAGAGAGACAGAGAGACACACACACTGAGAGATTTTATTTATATAGTGCTCCTCTCCGGGTACTCGAGCGCAAAAACTCGCAATACAACAAGCAACCATACATAAATACAGTAACGAGCAAAGCGGCAAATACAGGAAACCATTGCACATAATAATTAAAAAACATCAAATGCCTGGTCAAATAAAACTTTTTTTAATCCCTTTTTAAAGGATTCCACCGAGGGCATCTCCCGAAGTTGTTGAGGAAAAGAGTTTCAAAGGGTGGGCGTGGCTACTGAAAGGCTCGATCACCAGAATTCTTAAGCCTCACCCTAGGAACACTGAGGATGTGACCTTCGGTGAAATGGAGAGTCCGAGATGAGCAGTGGGACACAAGGAGATCTTGCAGGTAAACTGATCCCCGACCATGAAGGGCCTTATAGGTCAGTAAACCGACCCTGAAGATAATACCCCATCTTACCGGCAGCCAGTGCAGTCCACGGAGAATGGGTGTAATATGATCATATCTTCGTGTGGCCGACAACAATCAAGCCGCCACATTCTGCACTAGCTGCAGCTGTTGGAGGTTACTTCCAGAAAGCCCCAGGTAAAGGGCATTGCAGTAGTCCAGTCTAGACATGACATGACAAAAGAGTGTATCAGTGAGGTTAGGTCCTCAGGTTGTAGAAGGTGACGGATCTGGGTAATATTCCTCGGGAGATAAAATCCACTCCTAATGATGGCCAACACCTGAGCATCAAATGTTAGGCTGTCATCAAGGATTACACCCAGATCCTTGACCTGCATGGATGGGACCAGAGGCACCCCCCCAGGATAAGACTGGGGGGGATCCCACTGTGTCCCATCCCCACCACCACGACCCGGATCCACCACCAACACCTCAGTCTTGTCTGAGTTGAGCCTCAACCAGTTCTGAGACATCCATGCCTGGATATCAGTCAGGTAGTTGTTAAGTACAGAATCTGCCATCTGGCTACCTGGTTCACAGGACAGGTATAGCTGGGTATCATCAGCGTAGCAATGAAGTCCAAGTCCATACCGCCTGATGAAGTCCCTCAGCGGCAGCATGTATACAGTGAACAACAGAGGTGAAAGGACTGACCCTTGTGGAACTCCACAGGTCAGAGACTTCGGGCTAGATGAGGCAAGCCCCATCACCACTCTCTGCACTCTGCCTGTCAGGTATGACCTGAACCACGAGATGACTGTACCGGACAGGCCACACCAGAACCACAGCCAGTCAAGTAACACCCTGTGGTCCACCGTATCAAACGCCACCATGAGATCCAGGAGAATCAAGATGGTACATTCTCTCCTGTCTCTTGCAATCAGGAGGTCATTCAGCACCTTCACCAGGGCAGGCATCCGTGCTATGCCTGGCCCTAAATCCAGACAGGGGGCCATTTCGGCTGTCAACATGGGGGGGGCAACAACTGGTCAGAGGGGCTGTGGGTAGATCCAGGTGCTGAAAACAAAAACAGCAATGGCCTGCAACGGGGGGACTGCCCCCAAATGGCGCCCCTGAATCCAGACTGAAAAACCTCATAGGTGGAGGAGGCAAGATGCCCCTCAAGCTGAACGGCCACCACCTTTTCAATAACCTTCCCTAAAAATGGGAGGTTAGAGACCGGTCTGTAGTCGCAAAGACAGTCCGGGTTCAATGAGGACTTCTTTAACAGGGGTCTAACCAAGGCCTCTTTTAAGGCTGGTGGGAAGACCCCATTCCTTAAGGAGCTCTGGACAATCTCAGCAAGCACAGGTCCAATCAAGTCCAAACATCCGACCAAAAGTGGATGTTTGGACCCAACATTGGGATTGCTGTGCCACAGATATGCCGTGTTCAGTTACAATTAGAACCCCCCCCAACCTCTCCACATAGACAAACACATCTGGAAGGGATCAACAACAGTAGAGCTCCTTGCCCAGGGGGACAGCCTCTTTTCCTAAATGCGCCCTTGTCCTCTGGTACATGGTTTTCACCCCAGTAGAAAGCACATAGCTGGAATGTGAGAACAACTGCAAAACTTTAAGTAATGCATCCATCAGGGAAAAGGAATTTTGAGTAGTTCCACTTCAAGAGTGCCTTCTTTTAATTTTTCTTTGGTTCTTCCCATTTCAGGCCTGAAGCCAGGGTCATGCTCAAGTGTACAAGACGTATGGCATCTTGCCAGTCCATTAGAATACTCCGTCACCCTCACCCATGACCTCTTAAAGGAGCCCTGTCACAAAATCCCTTGTGATCCCCCACATCCAGCTTACAAAGCTCTTTTCAGACAGATTGGGAACTGAAGTCACAAAGAGACACAGAATTACTTTTCTTAATTTACTGTTTGAAATAGTTCAGTGCTAAGCCATTTACAAAAATTAAAAGAATTCAATCACCCCATTTGGGATTCTGCATATTTGACTGACATTTTTTGCCTAAATATTTTAACTTAATTGCAGAGTGCCCCAACTGACACTCTGTGGTAATGGGCCTTTAAATGTTGTAGCAGACCAGGGAGACTTGGGTTCGACAGTGTCTTGCTGCCCTGCTGTGTAGGATAGTGGAGAAACGACACCTCAGGTAGATGGTACAGCTACTCTCCTTAGAAAACAGATAAGAACAATGCTGGCCTGTGATTGGCTAATGGCATTCTCTACTCATATGTTTATCAGGCACCAACGCCCAATAAAAATAAAACAGTTGGTATGTGGCTCACAGTTCCCTGCGCACTCAGTTGCCTTCCCGTTAGCAGCACCAACCCTGCAGTCTCGCCACTGCTGCCCATTTCTTCTGCCATCGTGGCCACTGCTTGCACCATGCGGTTCAGACACCACATATCACACAGCAGCCCCTTTCCTAAGTGCGGTAGGACCTTTCAGGGTCTGGGGGAATTGGAGGATACCTTCCCTTCCAGGGGCTACAAAGGCCCCAGGAGTGGGTGGGCATCTCACAACACCCTATTCCTGTCAGGTCTTATTGCTTACATGTATCATAGCCTGAAATTGGCACCAGTCCTCCAGCCAAATGCAAGTAGATTTTGTCTCTTGGACCAATAAAAGTATCCTTTAAGTAGTCCAGCTGGCTTGTACTAGAGATCACATTTCAGTAATTACACCAGTGGGGCCAGTGGAGTTTCCCAGCCATAAGCCCTGCAGACTAGTGGTTACTAAATTTAATCTTCACCCCAGTATATGATAGAAGCTAGATAAAACCAAAATTGTATTCAACTGGACTACAAAGATGATAGTGGGTCAGCTGGGTAAGGCATACGAGGAGAGGACGAGGGCATTGAACAAGGACTCTCTGGAGGACGGGGGGGGGCATTATTGAGACCTTCAAGTACTTGAAAGGGATAAATAAGGTGGATAAGAGGGTCTTTTTAAGCTAAGTGGCAACCATAACATGAGGGGGCACAATCTTAAGCTGAAGGGGTGGAGGTTTAGGAGGAAGGTCAGGAAGCACTTCTTCATGGAGAGGGTGGTGGACACTTGGAATGCACTGCTGGAACAGGTGGTCTTGTTGAAGGCAGTGGGCAGCTTCAAGAGAGGCTGGGATAGGCATAGAGGGAAGATAAGGATCATGGGTAGAGAAGACGGAAATCATGGGAGGAGTGGGGAGAGGCAGGATCAGTAGTTCAAGCTGTGGACCCTGCAATAGGAGCAGACTAGATAGGCCAAATGGCCTTCTTCTGCTGGCTTCTTTGTATGTTCCTATTCTATCCTACTACTGCTATTTCTGTCATTTTAAATTCTACTAAATGTTTTGCCTGTTAATTCTCTTGCCAGTATTGTTCCCCCTTCAGGCAAGCTTCATAAAATTGAATTCTCTATGAAAAGGCAGTTGGCCTGCAATGTATCCTTTTGGTGTAATACTCTGCACTTCTCTGTCTGTATCTGACTTCTATTTTAATGGAACCTTGTATTTATTTCTTTGTACCAACCATACGCTGCTGCCTTTTGATGAAGCATGACGTAGTACTTTAAGGTCAAAAGGCACTCTAGGCCCATCATTAAAAAAAATATATTTTATTTTTATTTACCCAGAGTAGTCCCACAGTGATGCAACTACTTGTTTTCAGTGGGGTCCTGCTTCTACCCATTTCTTCAGCTGAACTGCAGTATTGGGAGATGAGTGACTTGCCCGAGGTCCCACAGTGTACATACGTTAGATAGAGGTATAGATATAGGTATCTTAGCACTAATGGGTTTTGAACCTATGATCATCTGGTTCCCAAGCTGGTGCTATGAACACTAGACTTGAATGTCTCCTAGTGCCCCCCCCCTTCTAAGCAGGGATTATAAGTATAATGTGCAATCAGGTAGTCATTTATAGGGATTCCGAACTCCCCCAAGGTATCGTACAGAACCTTCCACATCACCCGCGTTTCAGGGAGTCTCCCTAATATTGTACAGTTTATGCCCCAACACCATTCCAGTTCCCCAAGAATAAAAGGAGAAACTGTTCCTCCCATCTTCTATCATGTCCAGCTGCGCATTTCTACTACCTCCTATGGGTTAGGCACAAAAGTTAGGGGCCTGTAAAAAATCTCCTCGATTTTAGTGGTCGGTATCAGATCCCCCTCATTACAGGGATGTTTCCTTGGAGTCGCTGCACACCAGTGTACTGTGCTCCCTGAGTAAAAACAAAACCCCAGAAAAAAGGCCACTTCCAAGGTTTGGAGCTGCTAAACTCCAGCAATATAAAACCACAAAGAGAGCATTAGACACACTAGATGCGCCAGACACACACACACACACACACACACACACACACCCCTGCACTTGCAGATATAATAAAAAAAAAGATTTTATTAAGTATAAAACAGAGTGCAAACTGAGCAAAATGGCAGAAGTGATTGCCCCTAGACACGGCTATATATCCGGAAAAAAAACCAGTTTTCTTTTCTAAAACTCAGTAGGAAGGGAAACAGAGCCTGCCCGCCCACTCATTTAGATGTGGAAGATGGAATTAGGTCAGGGTTTCACTCGAGCACTGCCTTAACAGGATTTGGTATGGACCACAACTGTTTACTGGATGTAGGAGTCCTTTAACCACAGACCACCCCTGGGATTATGCCCTCTGATACCTCTGATATCATTATCATTCCACCTTCTCTACTGATAAGGTGCTTGCATACTGCACCCTTCCTCCTTCCCAGAGATAGAATGTGGCTCTCTCAGTCCCTCTCCTTTAGCAGGAGTGCAATGAAACATGTTTTGCCAAAAATGCTTGTTTCTAGCCACAGTTGATGAACGTATTAGCATATTTGTTAACTTGGCTTTTCTAAGTGATTCCCATGCTGTGCAACATGTATTTTTTTTTTATTATTTTCTCGATCCTAATCCATTTCAGGTCTACAATGCTGTTGTTGTTCTGGGGTTGGTGTCTAAGTAGCAAAGTGCCTCCCAGCTCCCACCTGATCGGATCCTTCCAACAACAGGGTTTCACATTGTTGGCCACCAAGACAGTAATAACCCTCTTGCATCCTGGGCAGATAAACAGTAACTGTATATGCAGTAACCCCAAGGCTGCACACTAACAGAAAGCAAATTAACAAAGTAAACACGATTGAGGTTTCTCATGGGAACAGGAATCTGAAAATGGGTAAGAGCCCTGTAAGGTGGATGCCCTCCCTGTTGGCATAGGGGTAGGAGGGAGACAATTACTTGCAATGCCACTGGGTCCTCGTAGATATTTCAGTGGCTCCTGAGTTCATGTTCTCCTTCACAAGTGAGGGGGTTTGTATCCAGACAGTAGAAATAGCTTGGTGTCTTCTCCCAGAGAAGGGTGTAAATGGACCGGATGAGAATTCAGTAGAACTCCCTGGCATGCTATACCTCCCCACTGAGGCCACCCCTCCTGAAGACCCCAAATGATGGTGGGCAGTTGGCCCAAATAACATGTGCTTACACTTTATGCTGAGAAAGATGACAAAGGTCTTGAAACTTCATAGTGTTATTTAGGACTATAATTCTAAGGGGGTAAAGAAAGGGGTTAGGGCAATATGGTCAGTCTTCCAGTGACTTATCAGGCCCAACCTAAACCCGTGACTGTTTTCCACACATCCTGAGCAGGCACAGCCAAACAAAACACTTCCCTGTGCTAACAATGCCAGGCCAGGCACAGCCCTGATACTCCACCCTCCCCCACACCATGGTGCGCAATACAATATATCCGTTTCACACGCCTGTACTAGAGGTCCTACGCTGTCCTTGCTGGTACCACTTTGTGTATCCTTCCAGCTCCACTAAAGAACTCTCAACAAGTTACTGGATACCCAGGGGCTGAATCGGTGTCGACTCATAGCTGGTTGGCTGGCGGTGGTGCATTAGAATTCAAATACCGGAAACGCATAGTGAACACAGTTAAACCCCAACCCAAAGGCCATGCAATTGCTAAAATAATCAAACTTCAGATGGAGGTATTTTTAATTCCCTGGTCAGCAGGCAGAATCCAGAAAAGAGCTCTCAAGCCAACTGTACACTTCTCTTGTTGCATACTTCTGTTCTGTTGTTTGTTTGTTTGGTTTGGTTGCTGGATCAGGGAAGGGGGTGTAACTGTTTGTAGGGAAGGGAAGAGCATCACAGACTGATCAGCTGCCCACTAGCTGCCCAGGACTGCAGCAGTGGTGGTCGACTTGCCATGTTGGTTGCACGTGGGTCTGCAGGGGGATCGCTAGTGTAGTGGCAGACCAGGGCTCATTCCTTCAGCTCCTGGTTTTCTCCCCAAGGGTGCTGGTATGCAGTGATGGGCATGCATGCTTGGCATCCTGCACCAATGATGGACACGCATGCTTGGCATCCTGCAGCTGCCCCTTCCCCCCCTCTATGTGGCCCCACTGTGCTACCACCTGACCTCCACTAGGTGGCAGCCAAGTAGTGGATGTAGCAACCCCCTCCCTGAAGGAGGAGAACTCTCTGGCCCGAGCGAATCAAGTGTTCTCAAACCTGGATCACCCACATACTACTTTATTTTTTGGCATACTCAGACTGTTTGAAACAGGAGTATCTTTTGGTTTGGAATTGAAGAACACACCAGATCCAAGAGGGTTGTATTTTACTTTTTTTTAATTCAGATTTATTGAGTTAATGTTGCATAAGACTGGGCATAGCCACTGAGGAGCTACATCTCAAGTGACAAGGTACAGCGATACTTTCACTGTCTAGTTTAATTTAAAGTCCTTGGGTTACTATCACTCCATAAACTGGTACAAATATTGAAATGAGTAACCGTATAAACAGCTTAACTTTAACAGGCGCAGCATCATTTGTCTTATACCTGAACAGGTATGAAAGTCATAATAGTAACAGTCCTATAGCTTTGGGTATATAGCACGTAAGTCGGGTGCTGTTGCTGTAAATAAAATAAAAATGAATCATTTCTAAGTCACTGCCTTGGAGTGTGTTTATTTATGCCAGTGCCAGCAGTCTATTCTGAATTATTAAAAGAATGCCCGCACTGGGAAGGGAAGGGTTAATCTTTTTATTTGCCCTTCGAAGACTGCATCACGCGTCTCAAAAAAAGATTTCAGATTCCTAGATGATTTCACTGGGTAATCCCTGGGGGTCAGCAGTGAGGGAGTTAGTTTTGATGGTGGGTGCCAACCAAAAGCTCCAAATGGGTACCCTCAGTGAAACCACAACCTCAGAGCTGCCGCTGGTAAACCACAAGTCACACCCATCTGTCCCTGCCCTGGGTGCGCCTCCTACACCTCCCCCACTATCCACAGGCCTCAGCAATAAAGTTCCCATGCAATTATCTGTGAAGCTCTGTAATTAAAAACTACGTGGACGGATTGTTGGGAAGGCCAGATTTTAAGGGAACATCGGCGTGCAAGTGGCAGGGTCTCAAGCTGCAGAATAAACAGCATCTGCTCTTGCAGAAATTAGGCTGCCAGCCTACACTAGGTGTACACGTACATACACACCAGTGTTCTTCGCTCCCAGCTTACAAACACACACAGACCGCCCGTGGACATAAAGAAGTGCTGCAGAGCTACCGTCAGACAAGTTGCTGAGCCTTTAAAGCAGCTGAGTAACATTGGCACTCTTGAACTCATGGCTGGCTGTAGGGTTTGGGGCATCCCAGCAGGATTAGTAAAGTCATGCCCCCCCCCCACTTGACCCACCTCCCTGCATTTGACTGTAGCTGATATGGACATTATATTTTATTTTCAGTACAAACAGTTGTATATTTATATTTTTTTAATGGGCGGTAGCAGGTGTTAGTCCTTGGGGCTGTTCTCGTCCCATCCATTTCTGACCATCTGCCCCTTATTGGCTGGATCACAGCTTGATGAGGCATTTCCTGACATCGTGATGCCACATCAGAAGGAACTGCACTGCTTTTATTGCTGTTTTAACAAGATAATAAGACAAAAATCATTGAAAAATGAATAAGCTAAGGCAGGCCCAGTGGCAAAGAGGGCAGAGGCACCATGTGCGCCTTCCCTTTTCTCATGCCAGCGAGCCGGATTTCAGTACGGATTTAGGCCTCCAGGGGTTGGCTGGGGTGGGATTGAGCGTCTAGGGACTCTCTCCCTCCCAAGGGCAGCTTGCCAGCCCAGTCTCCGCTCCTCCCAGGTGGAGGCCTGGGAGTAGACAGATCTGGGAACAAGCAATTATGGAAGGGATCTGCAGGGAACATCAGATGGGTGCGCCTCAATGCACGAGTCCAACGCTCTGCAGTAGAGGCAGGGAGGAACCAGAAAAGCAGAAAATGGTATGGGGGGGCTTCATGAAGGCCAGCCCAGCTGCTTCAACACCCATGCCGTCACTCTGCGCACAACACAGTCCACCTCAGACCTGATGTATGAGGTGGAGGACCGCCCTCTCTTCCCTGCCATGAGAGCATGAGAGGGGAATTTGTGGAGAAACTTCCTGACTGGGCATGTGCCAAGGGAGAAAGTAAATGCCATCTTGGGGGAGGTAGGGGTTGGGGTGATGTGCTCACCCCCGGACACGAGAGAAAAACACCTGTATGGCACAAAAAAAAAAAGAAGCTATACTGCTCTGGTTGGGGGCCCTCATTAGTAGAGGGCCCCCAGTGACCACAGAGTTTACTGGTGTCTGCAGCCATGGGTCCCCAAACCCCTCTTTGATGTCAATCTGAGAACTGAGATGGGGAGGGCAAGTTTGTAGTCTCTAGATGGGTCACTAAACCCTCTCAAACTGCTAATTCATTTGTGGGACAGCCCCCTGCAACAAAGATAAAGAGAGAGGGGTGCAGCACCCGATACATTGAACGGGAAGAAAACCCTTCCCCCTCAGCTAGTGATCAAACAGGAGTTCAGCATGTTTGTAGTTCATTTGCATCACCAGGTAAGGAAAAAGGTACGGCTCCCCATATGACGCGGAAGGGAAATGCCGGACCGCGCCCAACAACTAACGCCTGAAATCTGGCCAATGGAACATCATGTACACAAATGCCTGCAGTCTGGGAAACAAGATCCCAGACCTGCAGGCAACAATGACAGTAGCTAAACTGGACATAGTAGCCATTAGCGAGACATGGCTCACCAGTAGCCACACTTGGGAGACTTCAGTACCCGACTATGTACTGTTCAGAAGAGACTGAGGTGCAAAAAGGGGGGGAGGGAGTGGTCCTTTATATCAATGGAAATATCAAAGCTACAGAAATTCAGAATACACATAAAGAGCCAGAAGAACTGTGGGTCACACTGGAAACAGGAAATGGAGCAGCCATATGAACTAGGGCTGTGTACAGGCCTCCAGACCAGGGGGAGGACATAGACACATTACTGTTAGAAGATATACAAAACAGGACAGCTAAAGGGGAGGTTCTGATAATGGGAGACTTCAACATGTCAGGTACAGATCAGTCAATACCAGCAGGAACATCCACCAGAACTAGACACATAGTGGATTCCCTGCAGGGGGAGGGCCTCAAGCAACTGGTACAAAAACCCACAAGAGACAGGGCTATCCTAGATCTAGTACAGACTAACGGGGAAAGGATCACAGATGTCCAGGTAGAAGGTTACCTGGGGCCAGTGACCATCACGTGGTATGGGTCAGTTTGGCCACTAAAACTAAATCATCTCATTCCAAGGCAAAAATATGGGACTTCAGAGGATCTGACTTTGATAAGATGGCCAGTAGAGTTAAGCTAGTCCTGGCAAGAAGAAATACAGGTGAGGGGGTACAGGCAAAGTGAGCAAGAATTAAGGATACAATACTTGAAGCAACATCTCGTTGTGTTAGGGAGAAAAGAAAGAGCAAAAGAAGGAGGAAATCACTTTGGGTTCTCAAAAACAGTAGCAGAAAAGAAAGGTCAGAGCCAAAAGGCTGGCCTTCAGGAAATATAAGGGAACATAATGGGATGAAGATAGGGAGGCATACCAAACTTCCCTAAGGGAAGCAGGGAAGGCAGTAAGGCAGGCAAACGCCCAAACCGAGGAAACAGTAGCACGAACAGTAAAAGAAGGGGACAAGACTTTCTATAGATACATTAGTGAAAGGAGAAAGTCCAGAGGGGGTATTGCTAAGATCGAAGGGGATAAGAAGGAGTGTGTGGAGGTGGACCAAAGAAAAGCATCTATCCTAAATAGATACTTCTGCTCTGTATTTATTGAGGAGAAGGTACGGCAGAGCCCACAGCTCAGCACCATGGACACAGGGGAGGGAGGTGTGCACAAGTCCCTTCACAAAAGAAAGGGTTCTACAAGAGCTCGCTAAGCTCAGGGTAGACAAGGCAATAGGACCTGATGGCATACATCCCAGGGTACTAAGGGAGCTAAGGGTGGAACTAGCAGAACCATTATCAGAACTGTTTAATGAGTCTTTGAGCACAGGAGAGGTCCCAGGAGACTGGAGAAGGGCTCATGTGATCCTGCTCCACAAGAGTGGTAGCAGGGAGGAGGCAGGGAACTACAGACCAGTCAGTCTTACCTCAGTAGTGGACAAGATTACGGAGGCACTCCTTCAGGAAAGGGTAGTGCAACACCTGGAATCCATAGGAGCACAGGATCCAAGACAGTATGGGTTTACAACAGAAAGGTCCTGTCAAACTAATCTCATAGATTTCTTTGACTGGGTAACCAGAGTGGTGGACCAAGGGGGTGCAGTTGATGTTGCCTACATTGACTTCAGCAAAGCTTTCGATACTGTTCCACATAGAAGATTGATTAGTAAGCTAGGTAGGCTTGGGGTGGGTCAGAAGTTGATCAACTGGATGGCAAACTGGTTGCGGGCAGAAAACAGAGCGTGGTGGTAAATGGTATACAGGCAGAAGAGATGCAAGTCACAAGTGGGGTACCTCAGGAATCAGTCCTGGGGCCAGTCCTCTTCAATATCTTCATTAGTGACATTGTAGATGGACTGGAGGGTAAGGTTTGTCTGTATGCAGATGACACCAAGATCTGTAACAGATCAGATTATCCAGATGGTGTAGGCAAAATGAGAAGAAATCTGGATAAACTGGCAAAATGGTTGGAAGAGTGGCAACTAGGGTTTAACGCAAAGAAGTGCAAGATCTTGCACATAGGGAAGATCAACCCTGAAGCCCCCTATAGGTTGGGAGGGGAGTTGCTGGCAATCACAAGGGAAGAAAGAGACTTGGGCATCATCATCACAGATGACCTGAAATCATCCAAGCAGACCACTAAAGCAGTAGGTAAGGCTAGAGGGATGTTGGGGTGTATTAGCAGGGGTATCACAAGTCATAAGAGGGAGATAATAATCCCTCTTTACAAGATGCTGGTTAGGCCCCTCTTTACAAGACGCTGGTTAGGCCCTATCTGGAGTACTGCATGCAGTACTGGAGGTCGCACCTGCACAAGCACATTAACAAAATGGAGGCAGCCCAGAGAAGGGCAACCAAATTGATGCAGGGACTGCTTCAGAAAACATATGATAGATTGACGGAGCTCAACATGTATACCCTAGAGCAAAGGAGGGAGAGAAGTGATATGATCGAAACATTCAAGCATCTTAAGGGCATTAAAAAGGCGAAAGAGTCTTAACATGATTCAGTATAAGAAGAATAGCAGGATAAGAGGACACAGCATGAGATTAGAGGGAGGGTGATTGAGGGGTAATGTGAGTACGTTCTTTTTCACAGAAAGGGTGGTGGATGCAAAGAATGGCCTACCTCAGGAAGTGGTGGATATGAATACAGTGCAGGGCTTCAAACAGGCATGGGATAGTCATATGGGAGCAATACAGATGAGTATGAATAAATAGACCATTGACAAAGTAAAGACCTATGGCACATTCATAAGGTGGAAAAAAATGGGCAGACAGGATGGGCCGTGCGGTCCTTATCTGATGTCAACTTCCATGTTTCTATGTAACAAGCAGACACACAACACAATAGAGAGAGGACAGGTAGACAGACACATGACACATACAACAGAGGGACAACATGCAGATGAACACAGTACACAACTGAGAGAGCAGAAATGCAATGTAACCCTGGCACCATCTATCCAAGGGCTACTACCCCTGCCTTGTGGACCCAGAAAAAAGGTTGAGCGGCCTGGGTTCCTATTACTGATATTAATACTGGTTGTTTCCCATAGATCATATTATTGTGCAGTGCCTCCACTCAGAGTATACTTTTAGTGGGCTAGAATAACACCAGGTACAACCCCCTGGGAGGCTGTACCCACCCACAATACCACAATGTCACCCCACATATGACCCAATAACCAAAAACCCACATTTCAATATTTTGGAATTATTGACTATCACCATTAATATGCTTACGACACCAAGATTTATAAAAACAAGCAAACAATTTATTTATAAGAGGTAAGGGCTAGGAAAGGGTGAATTGGAAACCGAGGTTAAATATTTACATTGCTTGCCATCTTACACTGGGTTCAATGGGTATTGCAATTAGCATCAGGATAATCATTTTTGCATTTTAGATTTAGACATTAATCACAGTGGCCACTCAACAACCTCTGATATATTCAGATATATCTGGCTATCTAAGCCAACTGCACTAGAAAATTAGGTGACCCACTGCCCACCCTGGTACCAGTCCCAGAACCATTACAGAACCCCCCATTCTACATTATCCCCTGGGTACCCAGTACTAAATTCTTAAGGTGCAGGCCTGTTAAAGTTGCAGCTGAGGTGGCCAGTGTTGCAGCTGGTTGGGGCCCTTAAAATAAAAAAAATAAAAAATTCAGATTAGCTTTATCTTTATTCATGGGACACATCCTGACTGTAAACTTTGCAGACCCTTATAACACTCCCTTACTTAGTTAGCTCGGGACTTTAGATACTGAACTTGGCAAACAGAGCTTCAAACTATTTACAGACTCGCCCAGGTTGTGCAGAACCAGGTCTGCAGTTATGATTTTGAAGTCATATTTGGTGTAAAGGAGCTGGAGCTATGGTGCAGGCAGGAGTGCGGGCTGGCCCCCTTTTCAGCAGGCTCTTGCAGTTTGTGGATGGAAATGATTTCTGCTTTGGATGGTTTGCCCCTCCTCTTCTGGGATTGCAGTCACATTAGGTACAGACCAGGCCGGGATCAGGGCCGGCACACCTCAAACCCCCACGTCTAGGCTATGCCCCTCAGGGGGAAGTGCATATGGCAGTGTATAGCTGGCACACTACCAGGCCGACTCCCAGACCGATCTAGAAACAGAGTCTGTTACATTTAGCACATTTATATTTAACACGTTAACTGCTTCACATGGTCACAGTCCCTTCAACCATGTGCCAGCATGGCCCTTTTAGCTTTCAGGTCATGGACATCTCACAGTTGGGTACTCTTTCCCCTAAGGCTAGGGCAGACCCAGACTCACACAGTCCTTGCAATGACAGATTCTCTTTTCTCTTCTCTTTCAGATCTCAGACGGAGCTTGAGGCATGGCTCCCAACCACTTTAAGCTTTACTTGTTAGCAACTAGTTTACTGTAGCACTCTCGCAAGCTCTTTCAGACTGCTCACCAGCCAGATCACAATTTTACAGTCCCACTTGGCTATGCTGGCATTTGCAGCTCCAAAGGACATTTTGACACAACAACTAAGTCCCTTTTGGCTATACTGGCATTTGCAGCTCCAACTAGGACATTTACTGGCCTCACAGGCGCTGTCAGAAAAAGCTCCGCATGCTTAGGGCACTCCCCTTCCAGTCCTGTAGGCACTTTCAAACAGTCACATTTCAGGCATTCTTAGACACCAGACCATTCCGTGGTCACTTCCAACAGGTGTCCACCCAGTTGGGCACAGACAGAACTTGAGCACCTCTTGGCTCTCTGGGCTTCTCGGACCCAAGCAGGTTTCCAAATAACTTGAGCTTGTAAGCAGAAGTTTACTCACTCAGAACGATTCAGAAACCTTTTCATTCTCTGAGGGTTCAGGCTTCATCAGCACTCTCACTGCTAAGGCAGAACGTTCATGCAGCTCTCTCACAGCTGAAGATGGTTCAGGTTTCTCCTACAATTTCCCCAAAATGTAGAAAGGCAATTGCTAGCCCTGGGGGACAAATTCTGGCAACCCCCAGGCCAGCGACTTCCATTTCTGCTAGCCACTTGTCTTCTGGCAGAGGCAGAGCCTCCCTCCCCTGTGGAGGGACTCCTGCTGAACACACTAGGCCCATTCTCTTTAGCAGAGGGCCAGAGCCCCTCTCCCTGTGGAGGGGCTCGCATCGAACTGAACTCGGCCTGCACAGTGCCTGGGTTTTGGGAGTTCTCTGGGGGCTCTTGACTGGCTAAATCTACTTGTCTGTCCCAAAAATGAATATTCATTAGGCTCCTTCGATGCCTGATAGGCTCCCTGTTTAGGCCCCTGCTTTTCCCCACAAGCATTTACACTGTCCCACAAGTCTTTTGGCAAAGTCCCAAGAGTCCTGGCACTGAATCCTGACTTTCCATTTGGCTGACAGGCTGCAAACATGGCTGTGATTAATACAGTTCCCATGCAGTCCATTAATGTCTCCACATATAAAGTCCTGTTACAGCCAGTAAAACTACTTTTTACTTACATTAGGCCTTCAGTTCAACAGCCATCACAGTGCCCTCTTAAATGCTGCCACTCTCAAATATTTTGCTGCAGTCCTTCTCCTGTCGCTGTTGACGAAATATGTAGTCCACAGCTAGCAAACAGGCAGCTTATAAGAGTCCCAGTATAACAGTCTGGTGTAGTCAGAATATTTATTATTTATTTACATGACCCCCATTATTTAATAGCCCCCCCTGTGCTCTCATACACGCTCACAAATATTTACATTTATTTTTACTCCTGTGCTCGTCGCTAGTGCCAATATTTTACATGCCATTGCGCTAGGACAGGCTGGTCATAAATATTAATGCTTGCCCTCATTAATATTCATGAACCTATATGGAATGCACAGGTCACTCTCTAGTGGTAAAACCTATAGCTCCTCTAGTGCCTGGATGAGGTCTCTAGTCCCCCTGCGGCCACCATGGACCGAGACCTCACAAGGGACAGCCAATGCTACCGCAAATTGTGGTGCAAAATATCGGCAGCGGTTCTCATGCATGCTCGAGTCATCTGCCCACCAGGACGTTCCCAGGAGGGTGAAGGTGGCAGCTCCGCAGGGCTCAAGCCCAAAAGGGGCAAAAAGTATTTACAGGGACTATCTGGGGGCTCTGGAGAAGATTAAGGACTCAGGCCAGAGCGGTGCAGCACGGGGCAGAACGGGAGACAATGAGACAATCAAGGTAAGCCCCCATTTGGGCAGGGTATTACGGAAACACACTAGAGAGAGAGAGAACAGAGTGACTGAGACAGAGCAGGCTGGCTGAAACACACAACAGAGACAGAGAGATGGAGAGAAAGAGGGAGAACAGGCAGACAGAAACACATAAGAGAACAAACAACACAACAGAAGCAACAAAAGGGAGAAAATGCAGAATGGCAGGCAGAAAGAATGTCTGTCTGAAACTTGTTAGAAACCAGCACAAATGGGTTGGATGTTGTGGTGTCAGAGGTCAACGGTATCTTTATCGTCAGGGAAAGAAGATAATTACACTCTAAATGTAACTTATTTAAGGTCTGCTGAAAATAGAAGCTTATACATAGACTAGGCCCAGACTGCAACACAATATCAAAAGGTCCCACTGTGGCCATACTCCCTGCTGCTTTATCACCCTTTCTGTAATAAAATGTCCCCTTCCAGGCTTCCACCCCTCCTGAATCCTCTCTGTTTAAACTCCTGTCCTCTCGTTCTGATGGTCCATGCCAACACCAATAGCCCTGACTGACCTGCTTTATCTCTCAGCCTGACCATTTCTCTACACCTTGGTCATATTCGTATAGCCCCTCTTTAGTCTCTTACAATGAGGGGGTCCCAGATCCCTGAGTCGATACCTTCAATGTTTTATTGTCCAGACCCCTGATCACTATTGCAGTTCTTGGCTGTCCTTTTCATGTATTTCTGCCACATTTTTTTTGTTGTGCATGGTTCCAAAATTGTACAGTATATTCTAGGTGGGGCCCTAATAAAACTATACAAATTCCAGTAGAATTACTTCCTCTGAGCCCCTCACCAGTCCCTTTTCTTGAGCAGCCTCCCCCCAAAAAGATCTCCGTAGCTTTAATGTTCCCCGTCATTCAGCTGGTTTGCCGTTGTTGGGTTTTATGAATGAAATTGAGTGACTCATTCTTAGTTTCACCTGATAAAAGAATGAACGCACATACAGCTCGTTGGCAGTCACTGCTGGCAAGTGACTCATGCAATATTTAGAGTCTTGATCAAAATGTTAATGGAAGCTCAGAATAGAATGAAGAAGTTTTTTTTTTTTTTTGTTCAAATGTGGCATTTGAGATCAGGGATCTCAAAACTGGAACATGTCTGCAACAGTTATGACCCACTCCACCTGTAGAGCTCCTGACTTGGCGTCACAGAGCACACATTGAGGAGGGGATGTCAGCAACATACCCATGCGTCGATGCATGCAAGAGCATCACTACACACTGGGAACCCTGGGCAAAAACTGGCGGAATAAAAAACAACTGGATGGATGATGTCCAGCTCACTGCAGACCCCATACCATCAAGTAGGCACTACTTCCTAACTGGAGACAGACCCTGTCAGGAAAGATGTGCTTGCTGGTGGGGGCTGTGCCATGGGGGGATGCCACAGGGAATACAGAGGCTGGGGTAAGTACTTAGAGAAGGCAGGTGACGGGGTTGGTCAGAGATGGGCATTCCAGCAGCAAGAGAGGTATTCTCGTATTGTTTTCCTAAACTCTGGTCCTCCCTCCCCCCATCTATCCAATCTGCCTTGTCCTTTTCTTTCCTCAAATCCCTTCTTCATATCTTTTCCACCCCCTCCTGCAACTGTTCTTGATCTCTGACCCTTGTATTCCCTTCCATCCCTCTTGTTCCCCCTCCAGCTGTGAGCAGCTTTACCCCTCAAGGCTAAATATGCCTTAATGGCCCCCCTCCCCGAAGCTAACTGTGCCTTAATCAATTAGTCCAGCTGGCAATATTGTGCTCTGGAGCCTACCTCCTGCATTGACTTAGTTAGCTCACACCTTAGAAGTTTGGGGTGCTGCTAATCCTGCTACTACCTGTCATTGCTCCCTGTACTGTACAGCACTTGGAAAGGGAAAGGGGAAGTTGTTGAACCAGGAAAGGCACACTAAACCGAAACTTGTTTCCAGGGGCAACCTGGGAGCACAAGGAAGGTAAGTTAAGTCAAGGAAGTTAAGTGACTTGCTCAGGGTTACATAGTATGAAAGTGGGGGCTATGGGATTCAAACCCAGGTCTCTGGGTCCGCAGCCTGGTGCCCTAAACCACAGCTAAATTTGTATTATATCTCATCTTTATTTTTGTAGCCTTGACTATTCTGCCTGCAAACTGTGACTGCGCACTGTTATTTATTGTTACTCTGTTTTATTGTATTCATTGTACTGTACTTATTTTTATAATGTCTGCACCTCACATTATATATTTTCACTTGCACGTCATGCACTGTATACTTCCCTTCCCTCATGCTCCCAGGAGGCATCTGGAAATGAGCTGTTACAAGCTCAGTATGTCTTTCCAGGTGAAATGCTTGCAATCAATCAATATAAAGTATTGGAAGAAAAAAAAGCCTATTCTTAGGGAGGCTACCCTGGTTTTGTGCTGGTTTTGAAATAACAGGATCCAAAGAGCAAACTTTAACTGCACCCCAGTAAGAAGTCCATCATGATGTTGTTGTGACTGCCCTCGCTGTAACTGGTGGCCAGTGGATAAACAGTCTCCAGTGCTGTCAGTCCCTTCACATTGCCTCTAGCACTACATACAAATAACACGGTTGTGACCTCCACCCTTTGTCACCAGAACAGGCGCCATTGGAAACCAAATGTGGAACGACAGTATGCCATTTCCTTAAATCAGCAGCAAGTGTCTCTCTCCCTTGAATAGTCTAGTCTAAACAATAATGACCGAGAGACTGGTCCTTTTCTTGGGATTAAAGACCAGATGGGGGGATGGGGGCTCCATGCCCAGCCAACGCCACTTACCATCAGTCGGTCACTCATTTTAGAAACTGGCCTGCTCTGAATTTGTTATTTCAGTTTCAATTCCAACTTCAATAACAACCTGTTTTTTTATTTTTTTAATAATAATTTAATTACAGTTAATGATTTGAGCACTGTGGAAGGATTGGTGCAGCGCAAAGATGTCTCAAGTAGCATACCTTGCACACTCGTGCCGTGAATTGGCTGCTCGATTGGTTAGGTCCAAGAAATTAATGACTAGTCCAGTAGCCAATCAGGGGCCTCACTACGCTCATGCATATTTAATTAAACAAGGCCTGCAGGCTCCTAACTGGCATACCCAGGCTCACTCACACCTGCTCCCTCTATACCTCTGCCAATCTTCTCAACCTTGATGAAAGGCTCCACTACCAGGCCTGCTTACTGTCCAAGAAAATACTGCTCAGACTCTCCCCCCACCGGGGTCACTGCCTCTCTTCATCCTGCAACCCCCACTATCTTCACCCGCAACTCAGAGGAAGCTCCTCTGCTTGTGCCCAGGGTAAAAACTTCCCTTGCCCAGAGATCTTTCCACTACAGGGCCCCCACATGGTTTAATGCACTCCCAAGCACCATCACTAACGCACCCAAGATCGCCCACTTCAAAATCACTCTTCGCAACCACCTCTTCAATATCCGCTCCTGTAACTGCTACTAATATTTCACTCTCACACCCACTCTGATCCAAATTCTTTGACAAAGTCCATTATGGATTGCAACCTCTGCTCAATAACACCAAACCCATGAATAGGACTGACTACTCTGTTTAGATGCTTTCTCAAGATTTAATTGTCTTCTGCTGTTATGTTGTAAATATTGTCACCCAAATATTAGAAATAATGTCTGAAAATATCTACATCGAAATGCTGTAAATAATGTCTTTGACAAATGTCTGTAACACATGCTTAATGTAATTGTTGTTACACCATGTTCTGTATTACCATCTGTCTTGCATGTGATGAGGTACCTTTGTAAATGAGCCTCTGGCCAAAGGTTGTAAACCGATATATCAAATAAATAAATAAATTAGGCTTACATTTCCCCAGATAAAATTGCATGTGGAAGGTTCAACACCTATCTTAAAGGCAATAGAGAACAAAGACTCTGATGTCAGAATTTTAAAACATCTGTAAAATTTGGTTGTTTTTACAATTTTTAAAATCAACTGGGGTGGGGTGGAGTAGGGGCTCAAAACTGTCCAGAGTTTCTACAGACATGGTAAGGTTTGACAAGACTTATAGCTGGTTTTTTTTTTTTTTTTTTTTTAGTCTTTTCGTAACCGGGTACAAGTGCCTGTTTTCAGGGGCGACCTGGGAGCACTGGGCAGTTAAGTGACTTGCTCAGAGTCATACAGTATGCAAGTGAAGGTTGTGAGAATCAAACTCGGGTCTGGTCTGCTGGATGTATCAAGCTTGTTCACACCTCATTCCTCTTTGTCCTTAGAAATTCTTGGCATGCTGTTTTACACAAAACAAAAGTGTTTTGGAATCTGCTGATACCCTCAAAATGCATGTATACATGTTATGATCTCCAAATGTACCCCTTATGCATAGGACACAAAACAAATCCCTTCAGATGAGAGGGCAGCCTTCATCATGAGATCCTGGGCAACTAGTACAGCAGAGACTTCCCTCCCAGGCAGCCCCAGCCTTTGGAGCTGTTCCCTTCATCACTGCCTCCTTTATGAAATCCTGAAAGATGAGAGGGATATGGCCCTCTAACACTGGTCTGTGTACAGTTACCCTGGTTGCTGCTCCATAGACTGTCACTCTCCCTCTCAAATAAACTGCCAAGCTGCCCAGGAGAGGGGGTTGTTTGACTGCTTTAGGATTTCAGAGACACAGACTGAGCATGCTTAACATCCCCCCACCTGAAACCCCCTCGCCCCGCCTCTGGACCCCACCAATGTACAAACGATCCAATCACTTCTTCCCCGTGGGTTGCCTGTGTCCCACCTGCTGTGTTTCCACATGTTTAGCACCTGAGGGGAAAAAAATAAGACATCTGAGGCGCCCGAGGTCCTAGTGCTTGTCATGTTTACCACTGCCCATGTCCAAAAGAATAAATACTTTGGCAGACTGGGACCACCTCTCTCGCCTCCAACAAAACAAGGGGCTTCCATGATTACTCTGCACTTCTTTAGGAGAGGGAACTATCCCTCTGACTCCATAGTAGGAGGCTCTCAGATCACCAACTGGGTGACAGTCCCATAGTTTATTTACTGGACAATGATTTCTGAAGATGAAAGGGGGGGGGAGGTAGGCTAAGTTCCAGAAGGTCCCTGCTTTGTTTAACCACTGCACTGATCAATGCTGCATATCAACACCATGCCGTTGCATGATTTAATTACTGAAATAATAGTACTTGACAAAGCATTGTTTTATTGCTTGACAAGATACTGTTGCCGCCCAATAATAAAGCCTAGGCAATGTAACTCTCAAGCGTTCCACATCACAGGGGACACCACTAATTTTCTCTCTGAGAATTTCTCTGCCCCACATGAAAAGGCTCCACTGCCTCACATTGTAAACTTATGCCTCAAAGCAGAAATTCAAAAAAGTCTTGAAACCAAAATCAAAATTAAACTGCCTTCTTCTGAACTACTTCCACCCTCAGAAAGGACACAGACAGGATCGAGGCAGTCAGAGGGCAACTAAAATGGTGAGAGGTCGCACCAAAAGCCCTATGAGGAGAGACTGAGTGATCTGAAAATGTACACCCTGGAAGACAGGAGAGCAAGACAGCACATGAAGGAGACCTACAAGTTCTTCATGGGGTGAACGGGTTGCAGGAAGGGAGTCTCATTCAAATGAGGGAAGAGCACAAGAATCAGGGGGGCATGCAATGAAGCTGGGTGGGGGGAGAATAGGAGGAATGTGAAGAAGTATTACTTCACGGAAAGAATGGTGCACACCTGGAACAGACTGCCAGCAGAAGTGGTGGAGGTGAAAACAGAAGGGGTCTTCAAGCATGTGCTGGGATAGACAGAGGGGAATATTAGGAAACGCGCAGGCAGAAGGGATGGTCACTGGAGACCAGTTAGGGTCTGTGGAGACAGACTAGGCAAGGGCCATCTGGGCAAACTGGGTGATCCAAGAGTTTGTTTTCTGCTGACAAATTGATTCTAAACTTTTCACAAGGGAAAGCTTTAGTTCCACAGTGGTCTGAGATGGTTTCGCCACACTTGATTGTGCTCAACACATTTTGAGGGCCAGTGTTCCACATGCTTGCCACATTTTAAGTGTCACTGTCCCATTCCACAGTTCAGTGGCAAAAGGCTGAGCAGTATGTCAGGCATGTGGAATGAATACATTTCCTTGGCAAAGGGGTTTGTCAGGCTTCTACCACAATTGCAGTGTATATGTGACAGAGTGGGAGCTTGCCCTCGCCTCTGGACTGGAGATCCCTGGGTTCACATCCTACATTTGGGACCTGGACCTTATACCTAGCGCTGACACTGCTGTGCAGTACGAGGGTCATGCTGCACTGTGAGAGGGGTACTCAGTGCTGACACTGCAGTGGTGCCCGATGAGGTGCTGTGCTACTGCATGTGTCAATGCATGCCAAATGTTTACACTACAGAAAGGTACAAGGAGAGTTTCTTTATCGAATGAGGAGTCATACATGATGCTGACACTACAGTGCAGTCTGAGGGGGGGGTGCTGCACTTCGGCAGATATTGCACACTTTGCTGACACTGCAGTGTGGTACTGGGGGTGGTGCTGTATTATTGGAGGTACCATACCCAACTCTGACAGTGCAGTGTTGTACTGGGAGTGCTGCTGAAATATTGGAGGTACCATATCCAACACAGACACTGCAGTGTGGTACTAAGTGTGGTGCTGTATTATTGGAGGTACCCCACCCAATGCTGACACTGCAGTCTGGAACTGAGGGTGGTACTATATTATTGGAGGTACCATTCTCAATGCTGACACTGCAGTGTATTACCGAGGGTGGTACTGCATTATTGGAGGTACCATACCCAACACTGACATTTGCAGTGTGGTACTGGGGGTGCTACTGTATTACTGGAGATACCATACCCAACACTGACACTGCAGTGTGGCACTAATGGCGGTGCTGTATTATTGTTGGTACCCTACAAAACGCTGACACTGCAGTGTGGAATAGAGGGTGGTGCTGCATTATTGGAGGTGCCATACCCAACACTGACACAACAGTGCAGTACTGGGGGTGGTGCTGTCTTATTGGAGGTACCATAATGAACTGTAACACTGCAGTGTGGTACAGGGGGTGGTGCTGCACTACTGAAGGTACCATACCCAACACTGACACTGCAGTGTGGTACTCAGGGTGATGCTGTACTATTGGGGATACCATACCGAACTCTGACATTTTAGTGTGGTACTGAGGGTGGTGCTGTTTTATTGGACGAACCCTACCCAACGCTGACACTGTAGTGTGGAACTGAGGGTGGTGCTGTAATATTAGAGGTATCATACCCAGCACTGACACTGCAGTGTGGTATTGAGGGTAGTGCTGTATTACTGAAGGTACCATACCCACCACTGACACTGCAGTCTTGAACTGGGGGTGGTGCTGTACTACTGGAAATACCATACCCAGCGCTGACACTGCAGTGTGTTACTGAGGGTGGTGCTGTATTATTGGAGGCACCATTCCCAATGCAGACACTGCAGTGGGGTACTGGAGGTGGTGCTGTATTACTGGAGGTGCCATTCAACACTTAGACTGTAGTGTGGTACTTTGGTGGGCATTATTGAGGTTCGCCCCAGCACTGACACTATAGTGTAGTACGGGGGGTGTTGAATGGATGCCGTACTGGTGACACCCAGTGTGGTACTGGGGCGGTGCACTGTATTATTGGAGGTACCATACCCACGCTGACACCACAGTGTGGTACTCAGCCTGCTACTGTAATATTAGAGGTACCATACCCAACACTGACACTGCAGTGTGGTACTGAGGGTGGTGCTGTATTATTGGAGGCACCGTTCCCAATGCAGACACTGCAGTGGGGTACTGGAGGTGGTGCTGTATTACTGGAGGTACCATATCCAACACTGAGACTGTAGTGTGGTACTTGGGGTGGTGCTGTATTATTGGAGGTACCATACCCAGCACTGACACTATAGTGTAGTACTGGGGGTGGTGCTGTATTATTGGAGGTACCATACCAAATGGTGACACTGCAGTGTGGTACTGGGGTGGTGCTGTATTATTGGAGGTACCATACCCACGCTGACACCACAGTGTGGTACTCAGCCTGCTACTGTAATATTAGAGGTACCATACCCAACACTGACACTGCAGTGTGGTACTGAGGGTGGTGCTGTATTATTGGAGGTACTCTACCCAACGCTGACACTGCAGTGTGGAACTGAGGGTGGTGCTGTATTATTGGAGGTACCATACCAGACGCTGACACTGCAGTGTGTTACTGAAGGTAGTGCTGCATTCTTGGAGGTACCATACCCAACACTCACTGCAGTGTGGTATTGGGGGTGGTGTTGTATTATTGGAGGTACCATACCCAATGCTGACACTGCAGTGTGGCACTGGAGGTGGTGCTGTATTATTGGAAATACCATACCCATAAGTGACACTGCAGTGTGTTACTGTGGGTGGTGCTGTATTATTAGAGGCACCGTTTCCAATGCTGACACAGCAGTGTGGTACAGGGGGTGGTGCTGCACTACTAAAGGTACCATACCCAACGCTGACACTGCAGTGTGGTACGGGGAGTGGTGCTGCAGTACTGAAGGTACCGTACCCAACACTGACACTGCAGTGTGGTACTGAGGGTGGTGCTGTATTACTGGAGGTACCATACCAAACAGTGACACTGCAGTGTGGTACTGGGGGTGGTGTGGTATTATTGGAGGTACCATACCCAATGCTCACACTGCAGTATGGTACTGGAGGTGGTGCCGTATTATTGGAAATGCCATACCCAGAGGTGACACTGCAGTGTGTTACTGTGGGTGGTGCTGCATTATTAGAGGCACCATTCCCAATGCTGACACAGCAGTGTGGTACAGGGGGTGGTGCTGCACTACTAAAGGTACCATACCCAATGCTGACACTGCAGTGTGGTACAGGGAGTGGTACTGCACTACTGAAGGTACCATATCCAACACTGACACTGCAGTGTGGTACTGAGGGTGGTGCTGTATTATTGGAGGTACCATACCAAACAGTGACACTGCAGTGTGGTACTGGGGGTGGTGTGGTATTATTGGAGGGACCCTACCCAACGCTGACACGACAGTGTAGTACTGGGGGTGGTGCTGTATTATTGGAGGGACCATAACAAACTCTAACACTGCAGTGTGGTACAGGGGGTGGTGCTGCACTACTGAAAGTACTATACTCAACGCTGAAAATGCAGTGCGTTACAGGGAGTGGTGCTGCATTCTGAAGGTACCATACCCAATGCTGAGACTGCAGTGTGGTACTGGGGTGCTGCTGTAATATTGGAGGTATGATGCCCAGTGCTGACACTGCAGTGTGGTACTGAGGGTGGTGTTGTATTATTGGAAATACCATACCAAGTGCTGACACTGCAGTGGGGTACTGAGGGTGGTGCTGTATTATTGGAGGTACCACTCCCAATGCTGACACTGCAGTGGGGTACTGGTGGTAGTGCTGTATTATTGGTGGTGCCATACCTAATGGTGACACTACAGTGTGGTACTAGGGGTGGTGCTGTATTATTGGAGGTACCATACCCAACACTGGCACTGCAGTGAGGTACTGAGGGTGGTGCTGTATTACTGGAGGCACCATTCCCAATGCTGACACTGCAGTGTGATACTGGGGGTGGTGCTGTATTATTGGAGGTATCATATCCAACACTGGCACTGCAGTGTGGTACTGAGGGTGGTACAGTATTATTGGAGATACCCTACCCAATGCAAACAGTACAGTGTGGAATTGAGGGTGTTGCTGTATTATTGGACATACCATACCCAACGCTGACACTGCAGTGAGGTACTGGGGGTGGTGCTGTGTTATTGGAGGTACCATACCCAGCACTGATATTGCAGTGTTGTACTGGGAGTGCTGCTGTAATATTGGAGGTACCGTACTGAACAGTGACACTGCAGTGTGGTACTGGGGGTGCTGTTGTGTTATTGGAGGTACCATACCCAATGGTGAGACTGCAGTGTGGCACTGGGGGTGATGCTGCATTACTGGAGTGCC
Organism: Neoceratodus forsteri; assembly: GCA_016271365.2. NCBI lineage: Eukaryota > Metazoa > Chordata > Ceratodontiformes > Ceratodontidae > Neoceratodus > Neoceratodus forsteri. The sequence goes on from JADMNL010000031.1 coordinate 116,776,352, forward strand.
ATACCAAGCGCTGACACTGCAGTGGGTTACTGAGGGTGGTGCTGTATTATTGGAGGTACAATACCCAACAGCGACACTGCAGTGTGTACTGGTGGTGGTGCTGTATTATTGGAGGTACCATACCCAACACTGACACTGCACTGTGGTATTGTAGTGGTGCTGTAGTATTGGAGGTACTATACCCAATGCTGACACTACAGTGTAGTACTGGGGGTGGTGCGATACTATTGCAGGTACCATACCCAATGCTGACACTGCAGTCTGGTACTGAGGGTGGTGCTGTACTATTGGAGGTACCATACCCATTGCTGACACTGCAGTATGGTACTGGGGGTGGTCCTGTATTATTGGAAATACCATACTCAGCGCTGACACTGCAGTGTGTTACCGAGGGTGGTGCTGTATTATTGTAGGCACCATTCCCAACGCTGACACTGTAGTGGGGTACTGGGGGTGATGCTGTATTACTGGAGGTACCATACCCAATGGTGGCACTGCAGTGTGGTGCTGGGAGTGGTGCTGTATTATTGGACATACCATACCCAATGCTGACAGTGCAGTGTTGTACTGGGAGTGCTGCTGTAATAATGGAGGTACCATACCCAACACTGACACTGCAGTGTGACACTAAGTTTGGTGTGTATAATTTTTGGTATCCTACCCAACGCTGACACTGCAGTGTGGAACTGAGGGTGGTGCTGCATTATTGGAAGTGCCATACCCAACACTGACATGACAGTGTAGTACTAGGGGTGGTGCTGTATTATTGGAGGTACCATAACGAACTCTAATGCTGCAGTGTGGTACAGGGAGTGGTGCTGCACTACTGAAGGTACCATACCCAACGCTGACACTGCAGTGTGGTACAGGGAGTTGTGCTGCACTACTGAAGGCACCATACCCAATGCTGAGACTACAGTGTAGTACTGGGGTGCTGTTGTAATATTGGAGGTACCATACCTAATGGTGACACTGCAGTGTAGTACTGCGGGAGGTGCTGTATTATTGGAAATACCATACCAAGTGCTGACACTGCAGTGGGGTACTGAGGGTAGTGCTGCATTATTGGAGGTAATGTACCCAACGCTGACACTGCAGTGTGATACTGGGTATGCTGCTGTGTTATTGGAGGTACCATACCCAACACTGGCACTGCAGTGTGGTACTGGGGGTGGTGCTGTGTTATTGGAGTCACCATACCCAATGCTGATACTACAGTGCGATATGAGGGGGGAGGGATCGCACTGTTCAAGGTGACACACTAAATTGCAGTTACTTCAGACCATTTCTGGTGGTTGTACAGGAAGATGTTATGGAGTTTCAGCACAAATGGTGCCAGCAGATGAGGATGTACGAGACAGCATCTCAGGGCTGGAAACAGTGATTAAAGTGAGGGGGAACTCGGGGGGGTAGTCCCCCACACCTCTTTGTGGTACATATTAGGGTAAAGTAGTAGTAGGGGTAGGGTTCCCTCTGTTATAAACGTCTGCTTTAAACACTGGCTGGAAACAGCTTAACACAGAAAAACAAAAGGAGAAAGAGAACAGAAGTCCAACACAGAACCACGGGTTAACCTTTTTATGATTTGTAGCAACTGAGAAAAAAAGTTCTAAGGGTGTCCGGGAAGTAACACTACTAAAACAGTAAAGGCTCTTAGCAGTGATGATTTGGCAAGTAAAGAGGCTTTGTTCCTAGACATTTTGTGGGATTTAAATCTGGACTACATTCGCAATTGTGTATCACTGCAGGGGTACAGCTTGGGCACAGATGATTTTTACTGGGGCGCTGTACCCTGTCTGACCCTGTTCTGGAGTCGCCCTTGCAGGAAAAGCCTCCCCATAGTAAAACGTTTCTTAAAAAGAGTTTGTAAGAAAGAAAACTAGGTCAAAGATTGCCTTGCATCACAATTCTCATGTGCTTTCAGGAATTGCAGCCCTAAGGGCTTGTGCAATTGGCACAAACCTTAGCTTGTCTGAACAGGTACAGCTAGGAAACAGAGACACAAACACAAGCAGTCCAACGTCATGTTGGGAGGCACAGACAGGGTACTTAACCCTCCACTGATGGATCTTTCCTGCCGCACTCACACCAACTCTGCACACATCATCTTCCACCTGTGGAATTGCACAGCACCTTGTGGATGTGAAGTCCCATCGCCAAAGGGCCTCCTCCAAATATGCTACTTGTCTGGTCATGGACTTTCCAGCTACTAACACTGACATGGTCCATGGTCTAGCTGGGGCATCCTGTAGATTTATTTGTTTGTGTATTTATTTATTGAAAATCTGTTAACCAGGAAAGGCACGCTGAGCTGCGGCTCATTTCCAGGTGTGACCCTGCAAGGGAAATGTAGGGGGAAGCAACTTATAAAACAGATGCGGCTTACATTCCAAAATACCAGAATACAAAAATAAGGATACAATCAAAGATACAGAGGCAGTAGTGACTTGAGGAAAGCAAAATTTATACAGCACAGCAGACGGTGGGCAACCATGAGGAGGCAGTGTAGCACAGTGGTTTAAGGCTCTGAGCTGCAAACCTGGAGATCTGGGTTTGAATCCCACAGCCCCTACTTGCATACTGTGTGACCCTGAGCAAGTCATTTAACTTCCTTGTGCTCCCAGGTCGCACCTGGAAACAAGCTTAGTGTGTCTCTCCTGGTTAAAAAAAAAATTGAGAGAAAGTAAAAATGCACAGTGCATGTCGAGGCTGGGACAGTGCTGAGAACACCGAACCGGGGAGCTGAGTAGGATAGGGTTGGGGAGAGGATTTCTCCTTCCTGAGACAATGACCCTCCCCCTTGACAGCCCTCACAACCACAGTTAGCCCCTCACACCTATCCCAGCTGGATTTTACTCAACTATTGACACAAATTTGCTTTTGCACCCCAGGAAACTGTTCCATTTTTGAAGTACTTCCTCATGTAACATTTAAATCTGCCGCTACCAACTATGTAATTGTATGCCCCGTATCCTTATCATAGCGCCTTAAACAATTCTGAAGAGTTTACACAATCTAGCCAACCTGGCAGGTGGGAACCATCCAATTCTTGCTGCAGCGGGTTTTGCTGAGCGAGGGACCTGGGTCCCACCCAAGTCTCTCATATCTCCCAAGCAAACTACATCCCTTACATATGATATGACTTGGCTACCCTTCAGTGGGAGGTCAGATGGTTGGTGGTCTCATCCATAAAGGCTTCAGTGGTGCAAAGTCATATTTTCTACAGGCGGGGTGGACAGAGATCTTCCACCCAACAGCCAGCGATTTCAGGTCCCCACATTGCAGGCAGTCCTGGGACTCCTCAGAAATTCCTCAAGGGGGTTTCATGCAGATGTAAACAAAACTTTTAGAACATTTCGCAATGCCATACTGAGCTACAAATCCCAGTATCTCCATGGGATTCCCATGTAGTTCTCCAGGCATTTCTCATCCCCCTTTGAACCATTACAAGTTTTGGAAAATGCTGTAGGCCTATGTGCTAGAAGAACAGGTTACTCACCTGTAACAGTAGTTCTAGGAGTGGTATATGTTGTTCATCCACACTTCTTGGCATGTCCCTTTCCACTTTAAATCTTGCCGGAAGTCTTCAAGCTGGCTCCTCCCACCCACCCGGGTGGTATATACCTCGGCTCCGCCCCATGACGTCAGATCTTAGCCCACTGGCAGCAAGGTTGTGTGCCCGAAGCCGGGGAGGTCGGGTGGGTGTGCGTGTGGATGAACAACATATACCACTCCTAGAACTACTGTTACAGGTGAGTAACCTGTTCTTCTAGGAGCATGGATATGTTGTTCATCCACACTTCTTAGCAGACTGCAAGCAGTTCTCTGGGAGGAGGGAGGCAAGGCGCACCCCCCCACCACTTAGGAAATAAAGATTGGAGAACCAAGGCCCCAAAACCAGCATCCCGGCATGACTCAAGGTCAATGTGGTAGTGGGTAATGAAGGTGTTTGCTGACTTCCAGGTAGCAGCCCGGCAGATTTCCTGGATAGGGATGTCCCTGGAAGCAGCCACCGAAGCAGCAGTATGTCGGGTAGAATGAGCTCTTATCCCTCTGGGAGGCTCCTTGCCCACCAACTCATAGCACAGACCTATGCTTGATGTAATCCATCTTGCTATGATCTATTTGGCTGCAGGTCTGCCAGAAGCGGCTTCAGCGTAGGTGACAAACAGCTGGCGAACCTCTCAGTGTAATTAGGGTAGTAAACTGGAAGAATCAACACCTGGTTAAGGTGAAACTCTGACACTACCATCAGAAGAAATTTCGGTTGGGGGTGCAGGACAAATTTTTATGTGAAAGACCAGATAAGGGGAGTCCACGGAAAGTGCCTGGAGCTCTCCTGTCCTTCTAGCAAACGTGATAGCCACCAGCAAAGCCATCTTCCACGACAAGTGTGAAAGCTCACATTTGTGCATGGGTTTGAATGGCTTGCCCATGAGCTTTGCCAAAACCAGCAACAGATCCCATGGAGGTGGAGGTTCATGCACTGGAGGGGTCATATGATCCAGGCCTTTGAAAAAGCGCCCGACCACTGTCTCGTGCGCCAATGTCGGCTGACTGGCCCACGTCCGGTAAGTAGAAATGGCTGCCAGGTGCACCCTAAGGGTCGAAGACTGTAGACCCCCTTTGGAGAGAGAGAGAGAGACCCCCTTTGGAGAGAGACCAAAGGTAGTCAAGAATTTTAACCAAAGAACAGGATAAGGGGTCCAGACCCTTACTCTGACACCAAATGGAAAAAGGTTTCCATTTGAAGGCATAACATTTCCTGGTCGATTCCTTTCTGGATGCCTCCACCACGGTGTAGACATTTTCGGAAAGACCCAGATCCTGGAACTCTAGCCACTCAGGTACCAGGCTGTGAGGTGCAGGGATTGAAGGTCCGGATGGAATACCTTCCCCTGATTCAGAGATATCAGGTCCGGTTGTCTACAAAGCCGCTTCGAGGGCCTGCAGCTGAGGCTGAGGAGATCTGGGTACCAGAACTGGCGCAGCCAATCTGGGGCTACCAGGATCATCTTTGCCTTGTCCCTCCTCACCTTGAGTAACACCTTGCAGATCAAGGGAAATGGAGGGAAGGCATAGAGGAGGCCTGGGGTCCACAGCCTCGAGAAGGCATCCCCTGCAGCGAATCCTGCTGAGGGCGGTGGGCATGAAACAGTCTCAGCTTGGTGTTCTCCTGGGAGGCAAACAGGTCCACCATTGGTTTTCCCCAATGGAGAACAGACTGTAAGATACCTCTGGATGGAGAGACCATTCATGGGATGTCTGGCCTATGTGGCTGACAGCATCTGCCAGCTGGTTCGAGGCTCCTGCCATATGGATGGCTAGGAGATCCACCTCCAACTGGCTTATGAGGGTCCAGATGCGGAGCGCCTCCTTGCACAGCAGATGGGAGTGAGTGCCACCCTGTTTGTTGAGCTAGTACATGGTCATAGTATTGTCCGTCTGAACATGAACCACTTGACCCCGGAGCTGAGGAGTGAAAGCTGACAACACCAGTTTGATTGCTCTGAGTTCCAACAGGTTGATGTGACATTGGGACTCCTCAGGGGTCCAGAACCTGTGGGCCCTGTCGTCCCCCATGTGGGCTCCCCAGCCCATAAGAGAGGCATCAGTCATAAGGACGACCATCGGCTCGGGGCGGAGAAACGGGATCCCTTCCTGAAACCAGTCTGGGGTGGTCCACCATTGGAGAGCGTCCCACATCTTCTGGGTTACAGTGATCAGTTGGTCAAAGTGACCAGATCGATGAGTGCACTGGGCGGTCAGCTCCCATTGGAGGGGGTGCATGTGCCATGGGGCCCAATGGACCACTGAGGTGCATGCCACCATGCAACCCAGAAGGCATAGAAAGTCCTGGGCAGGGCACAAGTGCACAAACAGAAATGATTTGGCAAAGGAGGAGAGAACCTCCGCCCTGTCTGCCAGAAGCCGAGCTCTGGCCCGACAAGAGTCGAGCTCTGCCCCAATGAAGCCCATCACCTGAGAGGGCATGAGTTCTGATTTGGCCTCGTTGATCAGGAGGCCGAGTTGGGAGCAGGTTTGGAGGGACAGATCCCTGGACCTCTCCACCTCCTGAAGACAGGAACCTACCAAGTGCCAGTCATCGAGATAAGGGTAGATTCTGACTCCTTGACGCTGAAGGTGGGCTGCCACCACTGCAATGCATTTGGTGAAGACCCGAGGGGCCGATGACAGGTCGAACAGCATGGCTTGGAACTTGTACAGGGTCCCTTTGACCATGAAGTGGAGGAACCACTGATGGGACGGATGGATTGGGATGTGAAAGAATGCATCCTGTTGATCCAGTGAACAGAACCACGTTTCACTCCAGGGACGGTACGATCTGGTTCAGAGTGACCATCCGAAAGGTGTGGGACCTGAGATATTGATTCAGGTCGTGGAGATCTAGGATGGGGCACCAACCCTCCATCCGCTTGGGCACCAGGAAGTACCTGGAAACAAAGCCTGGGTCTATTGGAGGATCTGGCACTGGAGCTACTGCCTCCTTGTGAAGGAGCTGAGCCACGTCGTCTCGAAGAGTCGACTGGGTGCATGCAGAGATCTGTTCCTCCCGAGGGGCACGGGCTTGGCTGGGAAGGTACTGCTCAAATTCCAGAGGCAGTCCCTGACCGACCACTTTGAGAAACCACCTGCCCGAAGTGATAGCAGACCAGGTGGAAAGGAAGTTGTGGAGCCGACCCCCCACGGGAGGACCCAGAGCTGGTGTGACGGGTGTAGGGGTGGCAACCCCCAACCCGTCACTGAGCAGGCTTAGAGGAGGAGGAGGCTCTGGGACCTGCGCCTTGGCCTCCTTCACGGGGCTGTTGAGGGCCCTGCTTGGGCTGTAGGCACCAAGCTTGAGCCTGCTGCTGCTGTTGCTGCTGACCTCCTTGATAGGAGGGCTGCCTGACTGCAGGGGAAGAATGCCGAAATGGCTTCTTCTTTCTCTTCTGCTGGTTCTTGCCCAAAGAACCCTTGGTAGAAGTAGCATCCAAGGTGGCATTGGACTGCTCTATATGCTGAAGGTGACCGGCCACTCCTGGACCGAATAAGTCGATACCCAGGAAGGGCACATCAGGAAGCTTATACTGAGTATCCACCAGACACAAGAATCTCCTATATCCAAGGCTGTCTGGAGCTGCTGTTTTGCAATAGTATGGCCTTGGTCATGGACCTGCTTGACCGTAGTCTGCATATCTGGTGGGAGATGAAGGAGGACCTTGTCCAATGACCCCAGAAGGGCATGAGAGAAGTGTGCCATAATAACAGCCAAGCTGACCTGATGAAGGCCCAGAGAAGAGACCACATAGACCTTGCAAGCAGAGTGGTCCATATTTTTGGATTCCTTGTCTGGGGGTCAGTCAGTGTCAGCCGAACTAACAGTACGCCTGAACATAGAGGCAGTCACCAGGCTCTCGGTCGAAGAGTGCTCTGTCAACCCCACAAGGGACCCCATGGGCACTGTGTACTTGTGGGTCATGCAGGCAGATGGTGCTGGGCAGGAGGCAGGATGCTGCCAAAGTTCAAGGGCCAGGTCCACAATGGCCTCGGCCACTGGAAAGGCCTCTGTCGAGGTATCCCCTCTGTTGAGTATGTCAGTTAGAGGGTACTCCACCTTTTTCTGGATGGGCTCCAGGGGGTATTCCAGTGGAATCAGAGATGAGGTGGAGAATGTCCTGGAAGGAGGAAGGGCCTTTCTCCATCCTTGTGCCGACCGACGACTCATCATCCCCGGGATGTGAGTGCAAGCCGGTGACGTCCGAGGAGTCATGATAGAGCGGTCTATTGCCTAAGTCACTGTCGATCTGCCGAGGGCAGTCCGGGGTGACTGTTATTGGCAGACGTCGGGGAAGCCTGGTGTCTTTTTAGTCCTCTTTTGAGGGTGCCCCTCTCTCAGGCTGTTTAGGTGGTGGTTCCACCCAAATCGGTGGAGAGACCGGGATAGGCCGAACTGGGAGACGGGCCAGCCCCACAGGCAGAGGAACTGATGGCTTTGGTTCCGGAGGGGTCGACGTTGGCCTAGGAGGTGGGAGCCAAGTTATGGCCAGGGTAGGTGGTGGAGCCAGCTTCTGCCCAGTCAGAATCAGCTGCTGCCACATGAGGTCTTCATAGTGCTGCTGGAGCTTCCGCCGGAGCCTCTCCTCATCTGAGGAGGATGAAGACCTGTGGCATTGCCTCTTTTTAGAGCACTTGTGGCTCCTTCTCGGTCGTTCAGCCAAGGGGGTTCTGGACTTCAACCGAGATTGGGGAGGTCGACTCGGTCGATCAGGAGATACCGGGGTCAGTGAAAACTGAGGTTCTGGAACCAGGGCTGGGTCTCCTCATCAGGAAATACAGGGACCAGAGTCCTTTCCAAGTGGTCGTCGGGGTTAGCCGGCGATATGGGGTCAATCGGGTCGAAGATAATTTCGACCTCATTGGCCACTTCCTCGGACCACTGGCCAGATGGAAGATCCGTGAAGCCGTCGGCTGAGGATGCAATCTCGACTGAAGTCGAGACCGCGTGTTACTGGGACTCAGACCTCTCTCAGTCCCAAGAACGTCTTCGCCGAGACGAAGACACAGGGTCTTTATTTCTCTTTCGAGAACAGGAGGAGTGAGAGCCCGAGGGTGCCTCACCCTGCGCAGGGAGAGAATGACACAGCTCCTTGAAGGAGCCCATAAAGGTGGAGCCAAGGTTCAGTGGAACAAAAAAGCTTCGATTGGCCGAAGCGTGACCTGCTTCCTCCTCGAATGCCTTCATCTGTACCAGCTGTTCAGCAGATCCCACAGCCGCAGAAACCGCCCAGCTCACCTCCTTCGATTTCACTGGTGGGTTCCTTTTCTCCATTCTTTCCAGCTTCAAGTGTTCCTTGCAGTCGTCCAGGACCTTGGGATGGAAAGCCAGGCAAAAACAGCATGATGAGGTGTCATGGCCGACACCTAGGCAGTAAACGCACGTGAGGTGAGGATCGGTGCGCGACATCTTCTGACCGCAGGGGCACTGGCAAAATCAGAGGGAAGATTTTTCCTCCATGGTAGATGCAACAAAAGCACGATCGCTAACTCGAATGAGTTTAATTTTTGTTAAAAACCGATGGTTAGAATCCAGGGCCTACTATATGCTGAGAGCACAAGAGAACCGATATCTTCCAGCGGAAAGGAAGATCTAGCGTCATGGGGCAGAGCCGAGGTGTATACCACCCGGGTGGGTGAGAGGAGCCAGCTTGAAGACTTCCGGCAAGATTTAAAGTGGAAGGGGACATGCCAAGAAGTGTGGATGAACAACATATCCACGCTCCTAGAAGTCATTTCTCAGTAAAAAGAATTAGAGACCTTCAGGTTCTCCTAGGAATCCCCTTTGCTTTGTTTTCATCAGGATAATAGTATTGCACTGCAAACTGTACCTTCCTTTCTGCCAAAGTTCCTGCAGATTTTTCTTGTTAACCAAGAAATTATTTTGTCAGTACAAACTGATCAAGATCATGGAGGAATAGCATCATCGCTTAGATGTTTGCGGGGGGCCTTATGGGTCTAGTAAGAACTTACTGCTTCTTCTGTCTGGTAACACATTCATTTTGTATAGCACTAAGGCACTACAAAGCAGAGTCAGAAGCCTTCAAGACAACCTTGTCTAAGACAAGGGTGTTCCTTTACCCCGCCTGATGACTGTTATGTACCGTTTGTTATTTCCTCTATTTTTATTCTCTGGAAACTACTTGTTTAATTTAGCTGTAACAATGATTTGTCTATATGCACAGTACTTGTAATGTTCTGTTTGCACTGTACTTGTCCTTGATGCGGAACCTACGTAAAGAGCTGTCGCTCAAAGGTATGACTCTTAGCTCACAATAAATGCATACAATAAATAAAGTGGTTCATTTCATGCACAGCAAAGGCTCAATCATAAAGCTGAGACTGGTGGAAACTCCTGTCCTGAGCAGAGGAGTAAGAAGGCTAGGTCTAATAAACCAAGCTGGTGGACCAAGGAAGTACAGACCAGGGTGAGGGGAAAAATGGTCAGCCTTTAAAAACTACAAGAGGACTGGTAGGGTAGCAGATAAGGAAGATTATATCGGGTGCTCCAGGGAGGTGACCAGGGTGGTAAGAGCAGCCAAGGCTATGAAGGAGCTAAGGCTTGCTCAAGGGATTAAAAGGGATGAAAAGGGTTTCATTAAATATATCAGGGATAGAAGGAGCTGCAGGGAGCAGATTTCTAGGATTAAGACAGAAGGTGGATGAGTGGAGAGGGGGACTAAACAGGCAGAGGTGTTGAATACTTTTGTTCAGTTTTTACAAAGGAGTGGGAGGTACCTGGTCAACAGGAGCAGGGTAGGGTAAGGAAAGAAGGGGGAGCCAGGGTGATGGAAGAGGAGATCCCTGTGCAGAGAGTGCTAGAGGGACTAAAGTCTCTATGGACAGATAAAGCACCTGGATCAGATGGGATATACCCGAGAGTCCTAAAGGAACTAGCGCGGGTCCTGGCGGCACCTCTGGCAGAGGTGTTCAACACATCACTTCTAACGGGATGTGTACCCCTGAACTGGAGGATGGCACATGTGGTGCCTATCCAAAAGGGTGGCTCTTGGAAGGAACTAGGGAATTACAGGCCGGTCAGCCTTACGTCTATTGCTAGGAAATTAATGGAGACTATCCTGAAGGAAAGAATAGTGGCATTCCTGGAGTAGGATAGTCTCCTTGATGATAGGCAGCATGGGTTTCTCCAAGGGAAGGTCTTGCCAGACCAACCTCATGTCCTTTTACGACTGGGTGATTAGAGCTCTGGATGAAGGCAAAGCGGTTGACGTCCTGTACTTCAACAAGGCCTTTGACTCTGTGCCACAGAGGAGGCTGATAGGCAAGCTGAGGGACCTGGGGGTGGAGGATAAGGTAGTCAGATGGATTGGGAGCTGGCTGGAAAACAGACAGTAGATGATGGTGATTGGGGGGAACTATCAATGCCACGGGCAGTCATAAGTGGGATACTGCAGGGCTCAGTGCTGGGACTGGTGTTATTCAACATCTACTTAGAAGATATGGCAGACGGGATTGGGAGCCAAATAAGCCTGTTTGCTGATGACACCAAACAGGGAGCAGTGGTGGATGGGGAGGAGGTTGTGGGAGGATTACAGAAAGACCTAGAAGCACTGGAGAGATGGTCATACACCTGGCAGTTGGGTTTCAATGCTAAGAAGTGGAAGATTATGCACTTTAGAAACAAGAATCCTAAATACAGTTACCAGCTGGGAGGGGTGCAGTTATCAGTATCTGTTGAGGAAAAAGATCTGGGTGTGATGATCACAGTCCACATGAATCACTCCGCACAACGTAGGAAGGTGGCAGCGAAGGCCAGTAAGATGCTGGGGTGCATAGTGAGGGGAATCACCTCAAGAAGTGAGGAGGTGATTCTGCCACCATACACTGCACTGGTGGGGCTGCACTTGGAATACTGTTTGCAGTTCTGGCACCCCTTCTTAAAAAGAGACATCAGGCTGCTGGAGGGGGTGCAGAGAAGGGCGACCAGGATGTTATGTGGGGTGAGGGAAAGACCCTATGAGGAGAGAGTCTACAGTGGCTAAATATGTACTCCTTGGAGGACAGAAGTGACAGAGGAGACATGATTGAGACCTTCAAATACTTGAAGGGCATAAATAGGACTCACCAGGAGGGTCTGTTCAAGTATAGAAAGGAAGGGATCACAAGAGGGCATACTCAGAAATTGGAGGGGGGGGAGGTTCAGGAGGGAGATGAGAAGGTACTTTCTCACAGAGAGGGTGGTGGATCCATGGAATGCTTTGCCTGCGGAACTGATAATGCAAACATTAGTAGGAGGATTTAAGAGGAGGTGGGACAGGGTCAAGGGCAAAATCAGAATGGGGAAGGAGGGGAAGGGAGGAGGTAACACAGACGATGTATTCAAGTGGAAAGATGGGGGGGGTTGTGGGGGCAGCATCGGTACTCAAAACAGAGCTGCACACTCGAGCAGCATGATAGACCATGAGACTTCTATCTGGTGGCATCTTCGTATGTTCATAAGTGGCAGCAAAACAACTGTATTCACCAGTCTTTATCGAAGCCATCCCACCAGTGCTCTGACAGTGTCCTGGGTGGGAAAAGCAAGAACTTTGGTGTCCGAATTCTACAAGAAAGGCATTTGTCTGCTTTCCATTCATTTAATAATCTTTACAGTTTAGACACTCTGGGTGGGATATTCAAAAGGGTTGCGCCATGCGCAATAGGGTTGCGCCTGTGCAAGTCCGAAATTGCGCCATTCTGTGATATTCAGCAGGAGGCAGTTGCGCCACTGAAAACATGCTGAGCAACAGCGCAATGCAAATGAATGCATGCTGAACTGGAGGGGGAGGAACCATGCACAAACTGCACAGCCCGATATTCAGCCGGGCTGTGTAGATCTGAGCGCAACCCAACCTGCGCCTGCACAACTTTTGAGCCAAAAAAAAGGAGGAGTCGAGGCCACCCACAGATGAGCTGCCGCATTGCAGGGCACAACACAGCAGCTGCCACCTGTGGCTGGCCCTCAACCTACTCCCTGTGCCCCCCTGCGCAGCCCGATCGCGGGCAAAAGTGTAAACATCCTCCCACCCTCCCCGACTGGCCCGATCGCGGACAAAAGCAGAAAAAGTCCCCACCGACTGGCCCGATCGCGGGCATGAGCTCATCACCCCAACTAGCCCAATCGTGGGCAGCAAGTGTCCCCGAACATATCCCTGGTGGTCCAGTGGACCGATAAGCCCAATCGCAGGCTGCATAATGTGGTGAAACCCCGCCCCCAAGACCATATCCCTGGTGATCTAGTGTCCCCACCCCACCTTACCCAGCCCTACCCGCTCCCCCTCCGCGGCGGCGGCGGCAGCATCCCACCGCCTGCCGCCCGCCTGCCGACTGACTGCCGGTAGCTCGCATCCATTGGTGCACAACAAGGCCAATGGGCGTGCAGCCCATACCGTGAGGCGATCGAGTATGTGAATGAATGACTCATTCACATATCTGGAGCTGCCTGTCGCGGTATAGTACACGCCCATTTATCTGCTCTGCACCAATGGGCGTGCAACCCGACCGGCGTCATCGGCGGCGGCAGGCGGCTGAGCAGGTGGATGCTGCCACCACCGACTGCTGAAAGCGGTGGTGAGACCGTGGTAGAGTGAGTGAAGACACCGGAATCCGCAGTACTATAATCGCCCAAGCGAAAATTCGCCACGATATGCAACCCTGTCGACCATCGGTCACTGGACTCCTGAAAATCTTTCCGAGAGGTCCCAACTCTTCAGCCAGCGATCGGGCTTATGGTCCACTGGACCACCAGGAGATATGTTAAGGGGTGTTTTACAACTCTTCAGCCCGCGATCGGCTTAGCGGTCCACTGGACCACCAGGGATACGCTTGTGGGGTTTACAACTCTTCAGCCCACGATCGGGCTTAGCGGTCCACTGGACCACCAGGGATATGTTTGGGGGGGGACACTTTGCTGCCCGCGATCGGGCTGGTGGGGGGGTGATGTAAGCTTCTGCCTGCAATCAGGCCAGTCGAGGGAGGGGAGCTTTCTTACACATTTGCCCGCGATCGGGCTGCAGGGGGCGTCGGTCCCCGACGGCTGCTGCCTGGCAGGGCGCCAGGCGCAAGTCCTCGGGGATCGGCGCACCTGCATGCTAATGGCATGCAAATGGGGCCATAAACAGATGCAAATGGCCCCTGCACCTTGCATGAATTATGGCCCCATTTGCATGTCACCTTTTGAATATCAGAAATTTGCGCATGGCGCAATGGTACTTGCGCCACCGCAAGTTGAATGCTCCACTCTGACCACTTGCGGTGGTGCAAGTTCCACTGCACCATACACAGTGGCTGTGGCCGGGGGGGTGATATTCAAAGGAGTTGCTCAATAGCGCAACTCCTTTGAATATCGCTCCGGCCACACCCCATCGCAACTATTTTGTGCAGCGCAAGGGCTTGCGCCACAAAATAGCACAGTTTGAATATCCAGCCCTCTGAGTCCAAATGCTGCAACTTTTGGGTGCAAAGTGCAGCATGTGGTAGTCAAAGACACATGGATTATAAATCAAAGATTATAAAATGGGTAGGCTAAACCAGCCAATCAGAGACCTAGTTCACCATACATGAAATCTGTTCCATGCATGGGTAAAAAAAAAAAATCAGAGAAGCAGAACCGCATTTCCAAATAGAAATTAGGAGTGTTAGAACTTTGGCATTCTAAATGCTGCCATATTCGATTCCCTCGCTAACGATCCTATTGACCGTAGCCACGTCAACAAAGCGTTACTCTCGGATTTTAGTTCAGACCGCAGAGACTTCGCTGTCTGCCTGCTCATCGCTATCCTCTCACAGCAGCAAAAATCACTGTTCATCTCCTTCCGCTGAGCTCATGTTTGCTACTGGAGATGTGAGACACCACACATAGTATAAGCACCAATCAGATTTTGCAGTCGGTGGATGTAGGAGATTGCCTGCTTTTATAGTGCTCCAGTGGCCTTCTGTCCCTTCCTTAGCACTTAACTCACAGATTCCTCCAGATTACAATGGAGCAGATGCCGTGCTGGGATTCAAGGTGGAGTGACCTGACTGTCCCCAGCTGTGGGATGTGTTTTTTTTTTTTTTAAACTTTATTTTTATTCATTCATTTGTCGATGAACATAAAAATACATTTTTTGATTCCAGGTATAGGATACATCTGAAGATACAGGTACAGGGGAAGGGTTCTGGAAGCAAAAACCAGAACATGCGAGAATATCGGGACTGGGAAGGAAAAGCCGGGGGGCAACAGGTCAGCTCCCAGGGTGGGGGGCTGAAACGAGCAGACACGAAAGACCGTTGGGCCTATTCTGCTGGCATTTTAATATGTTAGTATAATAGGTAATACGTAGCCCTTCGTTCATTGTTACAACGTACTGGGGGTAGAGTGCATCATTCATTGCTTTTCCTTAAAACGGAACCAAGATTGGCTAATGCAGCAAGACCATGGACAACCATTCCTAAATACATTTTTCACAAAGTCCAGAGAGTACCTTCTTTTCAGACAGGCTTATGTCTGACTTAGCCCAGGAGTCCATGACAATAGCAAAATACAGAGCACCATTCCCAGACATAAAATAATGGAGATGCCCTCTCAAGTTACTCACAGAAAACTTAAAACACTAATCATAAATGTTTTTTAAGAAAAGTTATGCAATAAAAGTCCCCACATCTATCTGACTGTCCCTACCCAATCTTCACCACTAGATGGTAGCAAACTTTCCCAAAAAGGGTCTGTAAATCTAGAAAACATGTCACACAAAATTTAATACATAGTCCCTTCCCCTCGAAGTTGAAACATTTCCGTTCTGCAACAATTTTTAAACATAACTTGACTTAAGTTTAGTACAATTCCCTCAAGTGGAACTATTTTTATCTTAAGAACTTGTGCCAAGCAGTCACTGAGTCTATTAATAATAACGTCCCAACATTCAGGTTTCACCATCTTCTTCCTCCGTATCTGGATGGCCGGATTTTGCAAAGTCCGCTCAGATGATATCCAACTTACGACCCGCGTCAGCTGGATCATTGTAGAGATGCGTTTTCCCAGCGTAAATGATCTTCAGCCTCGCCGGCATTTGGAGAGAATGGTTAATTCCTAATTCTCACAGGCCAGCACCAACTGCATCAAAGCCACGTCGCCTCATCCTCGTAGAGTAACTAAGATCGGGGAAACCTTGCAGTGCCGATCCATCTGGGAGTGTGAGTGCTCCTGCTGTTTTTGCCTTTTGCAAGACCTACTCTCTGACATGCACGCCGATGGCACCCACTAGGGCAGTCTGAGGTAACATGGGGTTATTAGGCTTTCGTTGCGGTGTGATACGATGAGCTCAAACAATCAAATTATCTTCACTTAATGGGAATAAATACTGTAGAAGCTGATGCATGTAATCCATCAGATTTGCTCCCTCTACTCCTTCGGGAAGTCCCAAAAATCAGATGTTACAGGCGCAAGTGCCATTTTCAAGGAATTCCAGTCCTGAGCATAGCAGTTTGTTCTCTTTTAACACCCCATCAGTCACATTCACTGTTTTAGAGACTGTAGGGGTAAGGTCGGTGTAATTAGTTCCCATAGCTGATACTTTAGTTTCTACTTGAGACAGTCTATTGTTATAAGTTTCCAGCTTTTTATCAATTTGTTGAACTGCTTGCAAAATAACGTTTATTGTGGCCTCCAAATCCCCAGGTTTCCCATCCGACTGCATGCCCTGTGTAGCGGTACTTGTAGACAGTGTGGGGTCTTTCCCTCGACCCATCTCTAGAAGAGTCTGTTTTATTTCTCCCCATTGTAGGATCTGGCTGAAATCTCTCCACAGGCTCCGTGAGGACTTTAGCTTAAGGGATCTCTGGTCTCAGTGGGCTTACCCGGTTACCAAAATCTAAATAGTTTGCATCAGTTTCTGCTGTATTTAGTTAGTTTTAACTTTTGTTTGCTTCAACGGTCCGGAGCAACTCAAGGAGCCAGCTGCGGGATGTTTGAACACCACAATATCCCTAATATCCGTGTCGGTAATAGCTGTCTGTGGATAATTTACAAGTGATTAGGGGTGAAAGAGCTTTCAGAGATGTTGCAGTTCCAAAACAGTTAGCCCATGGAAGTGGTGCATTTCGTTTCTTAGTTACAAACATTGCCATTCCTCCTACAGCCTAGGTAGCAACTATAATGGACGGGCGTGTGCGAAATTCTCAGAAGCAAGTCAACTTCAAACCTAGTCTGTGGTTGCTTACTGTGTGTGTGAGTGTGAGTGTGAATGTGTGTGTGTGTGTGTGTGTGTGTGTGTATAAAATGGGGAGTGAAAATATACACAGAGGAGCTCATGAATATTATAACAATGTCCACGGAAGGACTATTTTAGCATAGATTAGCAGCATAAAATCTTTTTTTTCTACATACAAGCATGATTTTTCTAACTGTAAAAAGTAAAGACAGGAGCCCATTTTATAAGACACTCCAGGGTGTGCATGGAACATATTTTACTGCATGCCAGGAGCCTCGTGCCTTATTACACCCCTGGCCGTGTGGTAAAATATGTTCCATGCACACCCTACCATGTCTTATTGCTTACATCTCCCCTCCTCCGAGTAAGAATGTGCTGTACTGCTGGAGATGTGTATGTGCAATCCTGTCCATAGGACCCTGTGCACGCTCCCATGCATAGGACGTTGATAGTCGCTGCTCCTCCATTCCCCAATGTGCGGTCCATGGCTGCTTTGTCCCTAACCTCTGCTAGGGTCAGGCTGATGCTGAGCACCACAACCCCTTCCCCCCCACCAGAGGAGGAGGAGAGCAGTCCTCTGGACCCTCAAGCTTCCTCTCCCCGGCCTACCTACCGGCGCCTGAGTCTGCTCCCAAACCTAGGTTGGTACTGCAAGTGGTAGCGCTACCACTGCACCAGTGGGCCGATACATGAAAATCTGATTGTGCTGTTGCTCTAACAAGCTTATTGTTTGTCAGTCACAAAACTTGAGTTATGGCATTGTCGTGCTCATATAGGTATTTCTCCTACACTGTTCAGCTGAGTCATGGTGCCGTTTGCAGAAACTGAAGGCCTATAAATGTTCTTTCTGATGAGAGCACATGTCTGTAATAAGCCTATGTGAGTTTGAAATCTATTCTATGAAGTCCTATGATCCAGGGCTGTAGCCACTGCTTGAACCTCGTTAAGGTAGGAAAACCCGTTTTCCATGATTTTAAGGACGTGTGGCTCAAACAGTATATTTGTCTGACTTCTGTATCTTTGTATTCATGCTACCTCTATGGCCTGGGTCATGCCTGAAAACGGTCCCTGGGACCAGTGTACCCACCCGGTTAACAAATAAATAAATAAAGATTGCAACTGGCTTATTACGTTCAAGTGGAATGTCGATGCAGGCTAGGTTCTGTAATGATGCTACAGCTTTGTGACTGTGTCAGTGTCCCTAGTAGCATTACCCAGATGTTACGAATAACCCAGTGACAACACTGGAGCTAACAGAAAAATAAATTATGGTAATTATCATAAAATGTCTTCTTTGCTTCATGTATAAGAAGAGGCAAAAGACATCGAATCTGAGCACATTCCATCCCATGCGTCTGTTATTTGTAACATGTAATGCTGGGTTAAATGTCTACACTGGAGTGCCCCTTGTCGGGAGAAAGGGGGGACTATTCCATCTAATTATCTGGCAACAAATTGTGTAAGGAGTCTGGAGGTGGGGTGAGCAAGGATATACTCCACAGAACAGTCATGGACATGGAGCGGTTGGTTGGTGCAGGTAGCGCGGGGTCCTGGTGCAGCCACCAACCCACCAGCTGTGTCACGGCTGGCAATTTGAACCAGCACACTCAGTCACGAGCGAGAGTTTATCCACAGACCGGAGCTTGATCAAACTGGGGAATGGGGCAATTCCCCTGTCAGGAGTTATCACAGGCAATTGTGTAGGGGTAGGAGGCAAAGAGTGATGTTTTCTGGGTAACTATAAAAGGAAATAAAAAGACCAAGTCATTACCAACACCCACCCCCACACACAAATACCCCCCACACACAAATACTCACCACTACCGCACATAAATACCCACTCCATAGATACTCACCCCTACCCCACACAAATACCCACACACAAGTATCTACCCCTACCCACACACAAATACCCCCCACACAAATATCAATCCATACCCACCCACAAATAGCCCACATGACACAGATAGGTCCTTGCATAAACACAGACCAGACACACAAAAGCATATGCAGACATGCACAGAGACACACACACACACACACTGAATGAGGAAACATACATAAAAGCATTTACTCAGCTACCCAAAGACCTTCTCTACACAGTACACACACATCCAGACACCAACACAAACGCACACGACCCAGACACACAGACTCGCACACTGTCATTGACTCAGACACACAAAAACACACATCAAGACACTTACCTTGATACCCAAAGACACCCTCCACACACCAGACCATATTAGAAGAGAACCTGCACTAGTGTGAGAAGAAAATTAGCTCGGACACTAGGATACCAGGGTTAACTGCTCCATCGTTTCAGAAAGTGATATGTGATTTTTAACATCCAACTGGGCACCAGCCAGAAGTGGAGGGGGAAAAAGGGACCTTTTTTGACATCTCATCCAAAGCGTGATACCGCCAGTAGTGCAGCACCCCCTAGTGCCCACATGCATGCATGCCAGAAGAAAGTCATGTAGCAACACAGAATCAGGGAACCTTCACAGGCATGATGCCCTGCTGTACTGGTATTGCTCTGCAGACAGGGTCACGGTTTACAGCACCCCTAGAGCTATTAACTTGTGGCCACCAGTTCTAACTGGGAGAGCGAGAGTTAAACTAAATCCCACACTAGAGGGAAACACATGGCACCATTATCGACACGGCAGCCCCAGACTGAGTTTGCTGCATCTAGTGAGCACTCCAATGTGTGTGTGTGCGGGTGAGAGGTACTTTTTTTTTTTTTTTTGTTACTTTATTTTTTATTAAGATAAAAAGGTCAGAGCACATCAGTTACATCAACATATTCAGCAGGAGTCAATTACATTAAAGTGCATAAAGTGTTGCAAGTGCTGGCTATCACAGGAAATACTAAGCTCCAAAATAATCAAGAGGAGGTGTTTCATACATACTGTCTCTATACAATATAGATAAAACTTTCTATAATGCTGTATTCCTGCCGGACTGGGTAATATTATATTCATGGAACAATATCCTGCCTGTGTTGCATAAGCCCCATAAGCCATTTATTCCAGAAGTTCCTAACCCGGTTTGTGCTCTGTCCATCATTGCCGTGAACCTCTCCATTACACAGATCTCTTGCACTGTATCCTCCCATTCCTTTACACAGGGAGGGGTCTGCTGGAGCTGTCTCCTAGAGATAATTTTTTTAGCTGCCAAAAGCAGAATGGTAAGCAGTTTCTTGGTTTGGTTATTCTTAATATTTTCTGGAAACCAATGCAGCAACGTCAAACTGGGGTGAGTTGCTTAATCTCTGGGAAGAACCGAAGCACGTCCACCTCTATATGCGACCAGTAATCATGGATCACCGGGCAGCTCCAAAATATATGAATATGGTCAGTCTGATTTTCCCCACATGATCTCCAACAGTTAGCTCCCCCCCTTTCCCCCATATTTCCCCGTAATCACGGGGGTTCTGAAGTATTTTACTGTACCTTTCCAACTATACTCTTTCCACACGTAAGAACTGGTAACCCTCTGCTGATTATTACGTATCTGTTCCCAATCTGATTCTGAGATTGGCTCACCCAAGTCTGTCTCCCAAGAGTTCTGCAGCTTCTTAAGTGTTTTATGTGCTTTCGGTTGGAGAATTTGATATAGTCTAGAAATAATGTGATCCCACATCTGTCCCTGCTTAATATTAATAATCAATTACACTAGGGGATGCATTTGAGTTAGTTCCCATCGGGTACTACTCTGTTGTAAAATATAATGTCTCGCTTGGACGTAACGAAAGAAATCCCCTTTAAGTAATCTATAAGTTTGCTGTAATTGGGTAAATGACCGAAACACCCCCTGCTCATGTCATTGAAAGATATACTTTAGACCCCTTCTTCTCCATAGATCAAAGATCAGATCAGATATAGCTGGCAGAAATAGGGGGTCATATATTGGAATTATCAAGGGGTAGTCGAGGGTCTTATCTCAGGTTCTGCAAGCTTTCTGTACCATATAGTTAGCACTGCCCTAGTAAAGCTAGACTACATTCCCTCCAGGATATGTCTCCTCAAAGCATGAGAGGAACCCATTACCCGCTCAATACTTTCCAGCTGCTGTTCCAATTCTAGCTCTTTCCAATGCGCATCTATGTTAGGGTCCCACCAGTTCAAAGCATGTGTCAGTTGGGCTGCACAATAATATGTCTTGAACTTAGAGAGCACCAGACCTCCTCTAGATTTAGGTAGCTGAAGCAAAGCATAGGCTTTTCGGAGTCTCTTTCCCTGCCATATATACTGAGCAAGCATCTTATCCCATATCCTAAAGTTCTCCGGTGGAAGTAAAATGGGGAGAGTTTGAAACAGGTAGAGAAACCTCAGCAATACTGTCATTTTGATGGAACCTACACGTTGTATTAGGGAATATGAAGATGTTACCACCTTTGTAGGTCACCTTTCAATGCCTTAACTACTGGGAGGAAATTTGCCTCATATAATTTTGTTAGATCTCTGGGAATTATAATACCCAAGTACTGAAAACTCTGAGTATTCCATTTTAAGGGGAAAAGTTTCTGGGTATTACTATCCAGGTCATACCTCCATCTGAGGACCTCTGTTTTGGAGGTATTAAGTTTATAACCTGTAGGCCTCCATCTCCTGCAATAAAGTAAAGACTGTAGCTTTGGGAGAGATGACTCTGGAGATGTTAAATAAATCAGCAGGTCATCCATGTAAAAGGCTGCCTTATGCTCTGTCCATTCCACCTGTAAGCCCTTTATATCTGCTGTCTCCCTAATTGCCTCTACCAATGGCTCAACATATAGGGTGAATAGCAGGGAGGGGAGAGGGGGCATCCCTGCCGAGTGCCTCTAGTTAGGATAAATCATTCAGAGTATTTTCCATTTGCTTTCACAACTGCTTGAGGGGAGATGTATAAGGCCTGCACCCACTCCACAAATCCGGGTGGGAAACCAAACTTATTCAAAGTATAGTATAGAAATTTCCATGACACACGATCAAAGGCTTTTTGGGCGTCCATACTTAATAATAAGAGAGTAATTGAACTCTTTGCTTCCTTTTCTAACAAATAAAGCATCCTCTTCATATTATCTGTTGTCTTCTTGGTGGGGACAAAACTGGTTTGGTCTTTATTGATAATCGTAGGCAAAACGGGTTCCAGTCTATGGGCCAAAATGCTAGCATAGAATTTCCAGTCCTGATTCAATACTGAAATGGGTCTATATGATTCCTTTCCTGGTTTTAAAATTGTGGAGATGTTCGCATATTACCATGGGATGGGGGCTGTATCATTAGTTTGAAGATATTTTAACACCTCATGCAAAGTGCAGGTCTTTTATAAAGCTCTTATAAAATTCGGACGGTAACCCATCCTGACCCGGACTCTTACCTGTTTTAGCTAATTTTATAACCGTTGTTATTTCCTGGGTAATGATTGGCCTAAGTAATTGCTCTTCTTGTTGTTCTGTAAATTTGGGGAGATTCAGTCCCTGAAAGAAGTGAGTATATTGATCTTCGGGTGGTTCTGGGCCCTGGGTGTACAAGGAGCAATAAAAATGCTTAAATCCCTCCAGTATATCTTTAATGCTGGTTAGAAGTTGCTTCGTTAGAGGGTGTCTGATTTGTGCAATCATTCCTCTGGTCTTTTGTGCTTGTACTCTGGAGGCCAGCATCTCACTGGTCTTAACACCACCCTCATAATATTTTTGCTTGACATACAACAGGGCCTGTTCTGTTTTATAGTTGAGTATATCTTGTAATTTTGTTTTTATTTTGTTTTTCAGTTATTTTTTATGAAGCTTGTTTATCTCCCTGCATATGCGCTCTTTGCCAAATTAGAAACTCTCCCTTCAGGGTCTTTTGCTGACTTTCTCTCTTTTTCTTTAGCTGCAAATTTAATTATTTCTCCCCGTATGACAGCTTTCAGAGTGTCCCACAATATCCCCGATGAGACCTCAGGAGACCTGTTTTGGGCTAATATCTCGGGAATACGATGTCTAATTAGTTCCAAAACCTCCCATTTCGTAATAGAGAGTTATTGAAACGCCATTGAGTCTGGGTTTTTTTCCTTGAAAAGTGTCTAGTTCTGTCACTAGTGGGGCATGGTCTGTGAGAAGAATAGGAAGAATGTTAACTTGGTGTACCAAATCTCTATGTTCTGCTGTTATTAAAAAATGGTCTATCCGGGAATATGTATGATGTGCTGCAGAATAATGAGTATACGGTCTACCTCCCCTATTTTTATTCCGCCATGTATCAACCAGGCCAATTTCCCGTATTAGCCTTCGGCCATGTCTTTGCCCTGCAGTCATATGGGACGGGTTAGTGTTTGAACCATCTTTCCCCAGGCCCATCAATAAACTGAAATCACCCCCTATTACCAGCACCCCCTGTCTAAAGTGAATTATTTTGTCCATCAGTTTCTGATGCATTTGTGGGTTCGCACCCGGTGGTAGGTAAAGGCTCACCACTGTATAGGTCGTGCCCCACCAAGGCCTCTTAACCATTGCCAATGTGCCCTCTCTGTTCTGATATGAATTCTCTAGTTGGAATGCCGAGTATCTGGGGATTAATATTGCTGTGCCCCTACGTCTTCCTGCAGGATATGAATGTGCCACTACTGTATTCATGCCAAACTTTGTCGGCTTCTGATGCTCTACTGAGTTCATATGTGTTTCTTGTAATAGTACCATTTGGGGATTTTTTTTTTTTTTAAGGTATGATATCACCTTGCCTCTCTTTATCCGCCCTCCCAGTCCATTGACATTCTGAGATATTATTTTAATCCATTGTGTCTGAGACATAAGAATGAGTGCAGTGACCCCTACTCATCGTATGTCCTCCCCATGCTTGCCCTGTCCACCCATAGCCAGCTTCTAAGACGTCCCACTTTAACTTGTAGGTCCGAAGACTCTGCCATAATATGGTACTGCAGCCTTGAGTTTCAACAATATCTATATGACAAAACCAATCTACCTTATCTATGTGGCACCTTTCAAACTTGTGCTCAACTCTATACAACATGAGCTTTACGACTTCCACAATCTGGGGAAAATCCCCAGATCCTGGCGTTTCAAATATCGCTGAATAGGTGACTGCACTTCTAATACTGAGGTGTTCGTCGGGAGATAGCACACCCCTCATAACATTTAAATAAAATATCTGGGCAAAGTAAAATAAACAATAAATTTAAGTTTTGAATTGTTCTTTCATGAGTCCAGGAGAAAATAAGCAAAAAGCAATGGTAGGATTATCAGCATAGCATGATAAAGTAAAAAAAAAAGGTGCCATTTAAATATCTTGAACAGGTGAGCAATCCCTCTTCCCTGTCTTGGTCAAATTGCAAAAAATGGGGTCAGCGGCCATCAAAGAAACCAAGTCACTAGAAATGTGGAACTGTTCTGTAGGTCTAAATCCAACCCTCCATTAAGCCCCATGTGTGGCCAACAGATAAGTTCCTGCTCTTATAGCTATATCATGCAGGATCCTCAATGGTGAGGCTGAAACTCTGGGGCCAACCATGGGAGGCCACCCAATGGGAAGGCCGAGGCCCATGAACCAGACATCAGAATTTGGCAGCCGCTGAGCTCCACAGCTCAAGCCCCCTGGCCCCCAGATCACCCCACACAGAGAGGTAACCTCACCAAGAATGGCCTTTCAGGGTCCTAAGACTTACAGATTAAAAGGAAAAGGAATGGCTCCCCCATGGGTCCCCTCTTACTCAGCTCCACCCGATAGCCGAAGAAGAGCGACCGGCCAGAGTCTATCCCAGACTCCCCCCTCCCGGCCTCCGCTAGTTATACCACTGTGACTTATAGGCTTGGGTGCATAGAGAGCGATCTTGGGCCATTTCTAATTTCTGTCCACCCCCAGATCACAGGCTGCAAGGGGGACCCAGGAAGGAAGGAGAGACTTTCCCCCCAGGATCCTCCCTGCCCGGCTCAGGCCCAGAGAAAGACATTGTGATACCAGTCGATCCCTGGGGTAATCCCCCCCAAAGATCTTCCAGAGAGCAAAGTAATTTTGTCATCTCTCCCCGTACCCAAATAAGCCCCACTCTTGTATGGGTTCCCGGAAAAGCCATCCATCACTCCATATTCACTTTTGTATATGTTAATCATCTTTTAAGACCTCTCCGCCTAAGGCCGCCCCGAGGGCCACCGGAGCCTAACACTGCTGCAGTGAGTATGAACAGGCCTCCGACTGCAATCCCCAACTCACACCCCCCCCAGCTCAAATCCCCCAGGACCAGCCCCCACATTAACCCTAGGACTCACCCCTTGGATGAAGCAGTAATAATATTGACTGTCCCTCATATTCATGGGTTGTTTCTAGCGAACTAATGGAGCAACTGTTTAATTGAGTTCACTGTGTTTTGCTGCATCTGAAGGTCAGGTACCTGAAAGTCTCTGCACTGGTCTTTCTGTGTGTCGATTCTCTGTACAAGTGGCACTCTAGTAGGTTATTCATAATTCTGTTCTCTCAAGGCCGATAAAGCCTGGGTAGGTGTTGCAAAACTTTCTTGACCACTAGGGAACTGAACCACCAACCATGCAGGATACAGTGTCCTGAATTTTAATTTAAGTCCACAGAGGATAGGGAACAAGGAGATATAGTCCCTTCGGCGCTGCATAGTCATGGGCACACAGTCATTGTCAAAGTAAATCCTACTGTTTAGATAGATGGCTTTCCCCTTGGTCCACGCTTTGCTTAAAATTATATCTTTAGTAGTGTATTGGAGAAACCGAACAATTATAGAGTGAGGGCGGGCTCCCTGTTGTGTCGGTCGGGGGCCTAAGGCTCTGTGATCGCTCTCAATTTCTATATTGAAATCAGAGTCTACGTCTAAAGTTTCCTTCAGCAATTGAGTAACAAAATCGCCCATATTGTTGTTTTCACTCCCTTCAGCCACTCCATAGATTTGAATGCTTTTTCGGCGGTGCCGATTCTCTGCGTCCTCCTGTGTCTTCCCCCATTGCTTGACAAATTTCTACTAACTGCGACACCATGGATTGACACTCTACAAAGGCCTTCTCCTGTACTCTCCGATTCTCCTCGATGGTATCAGTTCTCTGTTGCAAGTCTGAAATATCTGCTCGGATCTGTCCCAATAAGTGTTTAAACGTCTGAAAGTCAGACTTGATATCTTTTAGCTTGTTCAGTATTTTATCTAATTTGACATCCATCGTCTCAGCCATTTTGTTTCTCTTTTTCTTTGCCAGTTTTGCAGTCGAGTGGGAAGAGGAGTGGTGGGAGCATATGGACAAGTTCGAATCCGAAGCTTCCTGGTCTGATAGGTCAGGCTCCACTGGTAAACTAGAAAAACGGTTTGCTGTTCCCTTTATCTTGTTAGTAGCCACCTGATGAGTAACTTTAGGTAGATTAGCAGTCGCTTCTTAGGGCTACTGTTCAGGTTTTTGAGCTGGGAAGCACGGAGCTCTAGCAGGTTGCTGCCATCTGCTGCGTAGCTGCACCAGAAGTCGTGAGAGGTACTTTCTACCTACCACCCTGCCTCCACCTTGTTCAGAAAGCTAATTAGGTGGTAAGCTGTGTAGACCAAGCTTGGCAAGTATGGCATGTGAAAAAAAAAAAAAATAATAATAATAATAATATTTAAACAATTGACTTGGGATACAAGCCGTGGTCTCACCTAAATGATCTAGTCACAAGAATAACATTCAGTGTCCTTACACTGAGGGGCAGCATACAGCTGTCATCATTATGTCATTCGGGGACATGCCTTATGGGCCACTCACACTTGATCAAAGGGGTTTTCTGAGAAAGAAGGAAGCAGCCTGCAAAACACAAGAACCTTCCAAGCTCACGCCCTCTTCCTGATGGTTCTGCTTGTTGTGTCCGCAGGGCAAACTCTGATGTGCTTTCACTGTGCAGATGCTCTTCTCTAACCAGTGGCTATCCAACAGGAAGTGCAGGGCATCCTCTCTGAACGACTGTACATGTACTCTGTGTGCTATACAGAGGTCTGGGGGCACAGCAAGGGTGAATATGAACAGCTTTGAATTTAGCGGGGGGGGGATCATAATGCTATATCAGAGGTACCCCAGTAACCAAGACTTACGCAGAGGTTAAACATACATGGGGGCACACTTATTGCTATCGGTATACACAGGATATCCAAGAAGGATATGTTAGTGTGCAACCTGCCCAACCCCACCTCACCCTCCACCACCCAGACTATATCCCACCTCTAACATTCTGTGGGATCTGATTTTGAAAGCTGGGAGTCTAAACAAAATTAAAAACCCTTACCAAGTCAGACTCATGGAGGAAGAACACAAATGCTTTGGGGAGGCATGAATGCCATTTAGAATTTTAAATGTGAGACAGAGAGAGTGTTAACCCCATGGAGATGTTAATGCCAGACAGAGGGAGAAGAGAGAAAGAGAGAGGGTGTAATTACTCAAAAGAGAGTGTAATCCCTGGAGACAACATTTTAGCCAGGGCCCCATATTTTCTGTGATTCTGTGGTTGCAGCAGTGGCCGCAGAAATCAGGGCTGACTGCAGAAACCATTGCTTGTCGCAGAAATCAGGAAAACCAGCCACACAGCTGCAGAAATGCTAGCTATGCGGTCATACAAGGCAAGGGCATAGCCACTGATATGTTACGTATGCCATGGCACACATGCTCACTAGAAGGGCCAGCAAACTGATGCCGCCCACTTCAAAGCCGAAAAGCTAGTGGCCGCATGGCATCTTGATTCTTGCTGGCTCTTGTTACATAACTCCTTCCAGCCAGTATTGTTGGGGTTGGGGGGAACTGACACAAGAGTAGCAGAGCTTGATTAGGTCCATGGCAGTTATGATTTGCTGCTGTGAAAGTGTGGGTAGCTCAGCTATGTTAATTTTTCATTGTGAGGCTACTCATGGTCCATGCTGAATCCTTGGAAGATGAATTTGGAAGGAAGAACTGGAAGGTGAACTGTTGTCAAGAAGTGAGAACATTCAGTGGTGCCCGTGGAGGTGGAATCAATCTTGGTGTGGTAACAGGTATTGGAGGAGGAGCTGATTGCAGAAACATAGGGCTGGCATCACAGTTCTGATTTGTGGGCCGCAGTTCTGTACCTGCAAGTGTGAGAGTAATTTCTTGGCAGATTTGAACCTGCAACCTAAGTGGTGGCATCAAGCTCAATTCTTAAGGAGGGTCAAGTTGCCCAGCTGCAGAAGAGTTGGGGCCCAGGGTATTCTAGAACTGGAGTAAGCAGGTAAGGAAAAAATCTGAATGGAGAGTTTGATTGCTGCTATACACAAGTAAAATGAGGGTCACCGCCTGAAGAACACCACAACCCCCTGAGTTGCGAGGAGAAGGACATGCTAACCAAGGTTATTTCACCATAATAAGAATGACTTGCTTGCATTTTTTAGTGTGTCCCCCAAAAGAAACAAGCATTTGCCAATGCCGAATGTTGTCATGCTGGCATTGGCAGTGGCAGAGGTGGAGAGGCATAGCGCTGTGAGTTTGTTAATGTGTCCCAAAAGGTGATTTTGCACAGCAAGTACGCAACTGTGCGGCAGAGCTGCGGAAACGTGTTTTGGGCAGGCTTTGGAAAATGGCAGCTGGACTGTTGATAATGAGGCGTGCACAAATGCCAGTGGTGAAAATGTGGCATGAAAATATTGCAGATTGACAAAGTTACAAGGGCGCATGGAAACTGCGCATACTGCGCTTACAACACAGTCATTGTCTGGACTTTCATACCAAATTTTCAACATAGGCATTTAGGACCTCTGCTGATGAATAGTGTCACCGTCATTTCCTGAAAGTGTCCCGAAAAGTGATTTCGCACAGTGACCATGCAATTCTGCACCGGACATGCGAAAACACATTTCAGCCAGCTGTACTGTTCATAAGGAGGTATGGAAAAATGGCAATGATGAACAGCTGGAGTGAAAGTATTACAAATTCACAAAGTCACAAACGTGCATGCAAACTGCGCAACGCACACTCGTAAAACATTCATTTTATTGACTTTCATGCCTAAATTTTCAACATAGGCATTTTAGGACATCTGCTAATGAACAGTGTTACTGCCATTTTCATAATGTGTCTCGAACACGGGCTTTCCACAGCGACCGCGCTATTGTTCGCCGGAACTGCGAAAACAGATTTTGATCAGGATGTGAAAAATTACAGCTGTACTGTTCATTAGGAGGTGTAGAACAATGGCACTGTTGAAAAAGTGGAATGAAATATAAGTTCACGAATTCTGACGTGCGTACAAACCTTCATAATGCAACAATAACCTGATCATTTTATGGAGTATTGTCACCAAATTTTCAACACAGGGATTTTAGGACCTCTGCTCATGAACAGTGTCACTGTCATTTTCGTAATGTGTCCCAAACACTGATTTTGCACAGCATCGTTGCTATTCTGCGCTGGAAGTACGAAAACACATTTCGGACAGGATGTGAAAAATGACAGCTATACGGTTCACAAGAAGGTGTAGTAAAAGGCCAATGTTGAGAATCTGGCATGAAAATAGTCTGCGAATCTGCGCTAACTTCTGGCGTGCGTCGCAGTTGCTATACGCGGCTTGTAAAACAGTCATTTTTTGGATTTTTCCGACCAAACTTGCAACATAGGCTTTTTGAGAGCCCCTCTCATGAACAGTGGCACTATCATTTCATTACTCAGTCCGGAAAGGTGATTATGTGCTGTGACTGCGAAATCACCTTTCGGGACTGAATAATGCCATGACAGTGCAAGAATTCATGAGAAGGGGTCCCAAAAACCCCATGTTTAAAATTTGGGGCCAAATTCACAAAAATTCCTGAGATATGCATTAAAGTTGAAAACCCCTATTCATTCCATTATACAGCTTACCAACATTTCTTCAGTTAGTCGGCTTTGAAGAGTGCAGGCGTGTTCCTGGTCCACAGAAGATCGTTGTGCGGACTCAGCAGGTAAGTATGGGGTGGGGGTTAGGGGAGGCAGGGTGCAGTGGGTGGAGTGCAGTGGGGGAGGGGGCATCGAGACTCGAGGACGTTTTCAATTTACAGGGAAAAAAATGGAAAAACCCATTGTGGGACAGTTTTTTTTTTGCAGGGGATTTGGCACACTGGGGTGGGCTCCCAGTGTGCCACCTAACTGTTTGGGGGGTCTGCAGCGAGTTGGGCACCCTCGTCATCCCCACCAACCACGGGGAGGTAGGAAGTAATCTGAAGGGATTGAGCACCCGTCGGCACACAAAGAAAGCCGGGGAGCCGAGGGATTGGGCACCCCTCGGCATTCATCAAGTGGGGGGTTTATGCCGATGAGAGTGGGCTCCCCTGGCACACAAAGAAAGTGGGAGTTAACTGACAGGGGACTCGGCACCCCGAAATTCGGCAATAGTTAGTACCATTTCGCCCGAACATGCACATGATGGTGATGAAGCCATAGGAAGAAAAGGACTGCTGTGTATGATGAGCTTTGCTCGGATTGCAGCAGACCTTTTCTTAGATGTGCTCGCCACATTATGTATGCATGGTGTGGCGCCAGCATGCAGACTGTTTGGGGAATGCAGGACGCACCTACTGGTGTGTGCCCTGCATTCGCCCAACAGCGACCGTGCCTCCAAAGCTGCACTGTCCCATGATGTTGGCTGCGCAAATGCGCCAACACAAAAATCAGGTGTCAACAAATCCTACAGACACTACAAGTTACACCTCCTTCACTGTTACAGGAAGACAATCCCCAACACACAGATTTGTACACTGCGCTCAGCATGTTTGTTGCAAGGCAGTTAGGGTATTCCTAGTTTAAAAAAATAATAATCTAAAAGAACATTGATCAAAATCAGAAAAAAATGGCTTTCAAGTTGGAGTCTCTCTTCATATCTGCTAACTATAAATATAAACCAGAAGAAATCCAAGCAGGTTTTGCCTTCTGTGTAGTTTTAGCTAAGTGTGCATGTTCTCCTCTGATTATAACCTAGGAGAACAGCAAAGGCCTCCAATTTCCAGAAAAAGAACAGATAAGCCATCAAATTCGGGGTGGGAGGGAAAAATTCATTAAAAGAGAGCACTGATGCCCATGGCTGTGCCAGGTTTGGGTTATTGCTGTTTAATATTTGTGATAAGACTACATACTGTTAAATGGCCTGCTATTCCACTTTCAGTGTAGTGGAGTGGTTGCACAAAGGCAGTCAAAGGGTTAACTAAGACTTAATCGCTTAGAAGGTATGCTGTTTAGCCACAATTTATCTGCCACAGAATGGCCACAGGATCAGAAGTTGTTCTGCAGCAGAAAGTATGAGGTCCTGCCGCAGAAGGTATGTCCACTTTGCTGCAGTAAACACGGGGCCCTGATTTTAACACATCAGAGAAGGTGAAAGCCCTGAAGAATGGCTGTAAATGTTAGAGGATGGATTCGCAGGAGGAGGATGTAAATACAAAGAAATGTGTCATCACTGAAGAGAAGGTTTAAACACTGATGCTATGGGAGGCAGTATAGCGTAGTGATTAGGAGCACTCAGCTGCAAAACTGGAGAACTGGGTTTGAATCCCACAGCCACCACTTGCATACTGTGTGACCATGAACAAGTCACTTAACTTCCCCATACTCCCAGGACACACCTAGAAGCAAACCTCGGCTTAGTATGCCTTTCCTGGCCAAAAACTGTAAAATTAAAATAAAAAAAATATATAATGGTATGGCAGCGCAGAGGGCTGAGGCACTGTTCAAGCACTTTGTTTCATGCCACGCAAGTGACCGGAGTTAAGGAATGAGCTCTGGGCACCAGGATTGGCAGGGAGGGAGGGAGGGCTGGGAGATGACTGAGCGACCGCTAGGCAGCTCTTCTCTTCCATGTTGGGGTGGCGAGTTTCCTCGCTTCCAGTAGACTCCCAGTGGAGGCTGGGTGTCACAGCAGGTATGGGGGACTGACATAACGTCAGGTGGGTGGATGGGCCTGTGGTTCTGGGAGTATGCGTGCGCCTCCGTGCATATGCACCTGCCGTGCCACCACAGTTCTGGGTTCAGGAGAAACAGAAAAACACTGTCTCTCCACTGCCGTATGTGATGGCCCCCAGTGCTTTCAGGCCCCGCCCCGTGCAGATCCCCAGCAGGGCAACGGTGGGGGGAGCGGCACATGGGGCTGGAAGTTACAGGGTCAAGGGTCCAAAGAAAGGAGCAGGTGGCAAGGGAGGGCAAAACGCAGTATTAAAAAAAATAAAATAAAATCTGGTATAAACACTAAAGAGAGGACATAATCACTGGGAAAAGAGTATAACTCACAGAAGCCAGGGCATAACCACTGGAGAGTGCATGAATATTAGAAAATAGGTGGAAACACTGAAGAAAGAGGGTAAACCCTGGAGAATGTGTGTAAATACAAATGAGGGCATAATCAGAGTAGAAAGGATGGAAACATGAAGAGAGTGCAAACAGTTGTGAAAGGGTGTAAACAATGTAAAATGTGTTTAAACGCCAAAAAGAGTGCATAGTCACTGAAGAGAGCGTGCAAACCCTGAAGAGAGGGCATAATCACGGGTGAAAGTGCATAAACACCAAAGAGAGGGTGTAAGCACTGAAGAAAGGCTGTAAACATTGAAAAATGGGTGTAAACAACAAAGAGTGGAGGTAAACACCAAAGAGAGAGTGCAAAAGAGGGAGTCCCGCCCAAAATTCTAGCATCAATAAATCCAGAATTTGCATCAGCAGATCCCCAGTCAGCCTCATGCCAAAAATGAGATCTCTAAATTTGTTTATAAGTCTTAAATCATTTCGTAACCCTAATTTTACTGTCTGTTCAAAAAAAAGTCGAAGAGCTACCGATGATGTCATAACAAGAACTCACAGCCTAGACCTCCCTGCAAATTACCTTATAGTGCTTATTTCTCCCACGTTACATAAAACTGCAGCTGTAGTAGACATCTGAAAAGGGAAAGCTGACACTGAGTGGGTACAGGGCATGCAGTTCCATAATGCACAGATGCAAGGTACTTAAAGTGGTTTACCAAGTTTTTTTTTGGGGGTGTAAAAACTTCGTCTGTGAGCACCAGGAAGGGAAGGGATTGGCTTGGTGGCCCCTTGGGGCAAAAATACAATCCCTTCCCTCCAGACCAGGGGCAGATAAAAATGATCAAACCCTACCCAGGCAGGTTTTCGCCGCATTAAGGTTCCACATGGGAGGAAGCAGAGTTCAAACTTGGTAAATCACTTAAAGAACATAACAGGGCATGGGGGATCTGGGATGCAGTGACAAATATTTGTGTGTAGATTTTGGAATACTGCAAGGGTGAGATTTCGGAATGCCACCAGATTGCAGTTGGGGAATGCAACAACAACATAATCTCAACAAGCATTTGTCAATGCTGAATGTTTGCTTGCTGGCATTAGCATTGGAAGTGCAGGAGTTAGACAGATGCAGAATAGGAATGGTAGTGAAGTACTGAACTGACGCCAGCCCCACCCCCACCCTGCAGAGATGGACAGGCATTGAGGTGTGCCTTTGGGTCGCCGCCCATAACGCTCATGCCATGTCACCTCACCCTATACTGCAGACACCGACATGTGTTGAGGTGTGCCTTGGGGTGTTCGGCTTTACAGTCACCCCATTCCATAAAGACATACGCTGAAATGGGTGCAGTATAGGAGAATGGGGTGAACTCTGGGGCCGAAGAGTCCAAGGCACACCTCGATGCCTGTGATTGGCTGGGGTGGGGGTGCAATGGCATGAGCATTACAGCCAGCAATCCACCGGCACACCCCTGATGCCTGTCTGCCTGTACAGGGTGGGACGTTATAGTTAGTAACCCTAACGCCTCAGCGTTTGTTGGTATTTGCACTACAAATTTTCAAGCGTGGCCTTTTTGTGACCCCATCTCATGAAAGCATTTGGGACCTCTGCTCATGAACAGTGGCACTGTGATTTTGTAAATCTGTCCTGAACGTTGATTTCCCACAGCGACCACACCATTCTGCGCTAGATGTGTGAAAACACAGTTCGGGCAGGATGTGAATAATAACAGCTGTACCATTCATAGGGAAGTGTGAAGAGATGGCAATGCTTAAAATCTGGAGTGAAAATATTAAACGTGCTCGAACTTACGAGCATACATGGAAACTGCGCAATGCACGCTCGTAACACAGTCATTTAGTGGAATTATTTCACCAAATTTTCAACATAGGCATTTTGTGACTTCTGCTCATGAACAGTGTCACTATGATTTTCTTAATCTGCCCTGAACACTGATTTCCCGCAGCAGCAGCGCTATTGTGTGCGGATGTGAAACTCATTCGGGCAGGATGTGAAAATGACAGCTGTACTGTTCATAAAGAGGTTTAAAATGGCAATGTTGAAAATCTGGGAGCGAAAATATTACAAATTTGTTACGAAAAGGCGGAAATCCGCGAATGCACGCCATAACAGTCATTTTTTGAATTTTTTCACCAAGTTTATGCATATAGTCTTTTGGGAGCCCACCTCATGAACAGTGACACTGTTATTTCATTAATCTGTCTCAAAAGGTGCAGAAGATGCACAGTTGCGGAATGCAGCAGGGATGTGCTGTTTTGTAATGTGTCATGGATACATAATCTGGCACATGGTGGTGATGCACAATTTCAGCTGTGCACCCCTTTTTGTCGACACCCCGATGGCAAAACAGGAAAAAAGACCATTCGGCGACATTCTCTGTAATGGTCCTTTTTCCGTGTTTCACCTTCCCCCAGTGTTCTGCCCCTTCCCCGGACCAACTCTGACCTGCAGTTGGAATCCTAAAGTCTGAGGGGTGCAGGGGGCAGAGACCCCCAAATGAGAAAACACCCTTAGAACAGGCGGCACAATACCTGCGTCAGTACTGTGCCGTCGCTGTAGGGGAGGTTGGCATTGTCGCTGTCGACCAAACTTTGTGCTTCCCAATTTTAGAATGTGGTGGGGCCGCTGAACAGTTTCATAATGTGGTGGTCACATGCAATTTCAGAATGTGGGTGGCAGGCATGCACATTTTTGAATGCCGTGGGATGCATAAATTTGGAGCGTGGCAGGGGAAATGGATTTTTGGAAAGTGACAGGCACACACAGTGTTGGAATGTGGCAGAGATATGCAATTTTAGAACGTGGCTTACACATGCAATTTCACAATGTGGCAGGCACATTCATATTCAGAATGTAGTGGGGCTGTGCAGTTTTGGAATATGCTGGGGATGTGCATTTTCGGAATGTAATAAAGATGTGCAATTTTGGAATATGGCAGTTGCACACAATTTCGGAATGTCTTGGGAAGGTGCAATTTCGGAATGTGGTTGAGTCACATAATTTTAGACTGTGGTGGGGACACCCAGTTTTGGAATGCAGAGAGTAAAATGCAGTTCCAGAATGTTGTGGAAATGCAGAAGTTTGGAATGTGGGGAGGATGAGCATTTTCAGAATGCATCAGGGATGCACAATTTTGGAACGTGGCCAGGGCACGCAATTTCAGAATGTGATGGGAACATCAATCTTGGAATGTGGCAGGCATGCACCATTTCTGAATATGGCAGTGACACAATTTTGGAATGTGGTGGTGGCACAATTTCAGAATGTGGGATTGACATACAGCTTTGGAATGTGATAGGAATGCACAATGTCAGAATGTGGAAGGGACACACAATGTCAGAATGCAGTGGGGATGCGATGCACAATTTGGAATTGTGGCTGGTGAGTACAGTTTTGGAATGTGGCAGGGCCATGCAATTTCAGAATAAAACGGTGCATCCTGTCACATTCCAACAGGGGGCATCCCCACTATATTCCGGAATTGTCAATCTTTGCCAAATTTCTACAGTGGGTGTGCGTTCCTGTCGCATTCTGAGATAGTGTCCCCACCATATTTCAAGATTGCACATCCCTACCACATTCCGAGATTCTATGACCCCCAACATTCCCAAATCATGTACTACCCTGACAGTCCATAGCTTTGTCCAGCGCTGAATTCCAGAACCACCTTCTGTCGCATTCTAAAGTACGATACCATGCATGTGAATATTTTGCAAACACATGCACTGCACCCAATCCTGTGTTCATTTTTTCAAAAGACTAATTCAACTTTAGTTTCTTAAACTTTGGAGATATAAGTCCTATAAGGTTACTGACAGGGAGGACTAGGCTGTGAGTTCTGGTTATGACATCATCAGTAGCTCTTTACTTAAACTGGCTTTTGTGAACAGAGAGTGAAATCAAGAGATACAAAATGGCTCATAACTTTTAAGCGAAGTAACTTAGAGATCTCATTTTTGGTATGAGGCTTATTGGGGATATCCTGGTTTTAGTTCTGCAGTGTAGAACTTGCTGGTGCTCAGATAGCGCTTTAGTGGATCTGACTATCCTCTGTTGGATAGTACTGGTATCCGACCTAGGATCCAACCAAAGTTTGATTCCAGATCCATGGTCGGATAGTTATGGATCCAAGTTCAGATCCAGCGGCTCCAACCTCGGATAGTTGGATTCGATGGTCAGATCCATCACATTCAGGTCAGATTTAGGGATACTTCGAATACTTCCTGTGGATCTTAGCAGGTTGGATCCTTTGTCAGATGTCTATGCCATCCAACGCTATCCGATATCCAACCAAAATGATGGTATCTGACCTGGTAGAATATTATCCAAGCAACACCAGTAGAATTTTTGGCCAGACTCCCTCTATAACAATGTATAACAATGGAGAAAGAGAGGAAATACTGAACACAGGGTGCAACGTCTGCAGAATGGATGTAACTGATAGTCAAGATGGTATTAACACTCTAGAGACTTTTTACAGACCACTTTACTGGGGACTTATGGTGATTCCTGAAAAGTCCTAGGTCGATCTGTAATCTAGTTCACATCACATTCTGTGTTTTCTATGTTCTATGTTTCTAATTCAGTGCAATTTCTGATATGAGGTAATGGTTAGCTTGTACAAGTGAAATTTGAAAGGGCTGTTGCTCTCTGTCGGTACCTCCCACCCTGCCCCTAATCCTGGAGAGAACCTGAGGAACGGTAGGTATTTGTATTCCATGAAAATATATTCTCAGTCTCTGACCTTGGGAGGGAATTGAACCCTGATAAACCCTCCCACACCAATCCACTTCTTAGCTATAACTGGCAAGAAGTTGTGAACAAATATATGAATGGGAAACCTACAGTAGTGCTGGATCTAGCTAAAACAGCCCCCCTCACCCCCAATTGGTGCTGCTGTATCCTGTACCAGCAAAGCATTACTCACTGAAGCCAGCAAACAAAAAAAATTCCCACCCCCGCTTTCTATGCGATAAAATAAACGGAGCCAGCCTGGAGAGATGGTTTCTGATAAAGCTTATAATGATGTGCTCTCGTCCCCGTGAGTACAGCATGTCCTGATCTGTAACCATGGCAACAGGGCGTTTATCAGCATCCATGAATGAAGAGTTTTGCATAGTTGGCTCTACGGCCGTTCCCTTGAAAACACACACATACACACCAACCAGGAACAATCACCGCTGTCTTCTCCTCTCGCTTTCTGTCTCATGGGTCCTAGATTTTTATTTTCATTTCACATTCCTGAAAGGTGCGGGCTCCAGAGATGTGAAAATGGGAAGAAAAACTAGGACTACACTGTAAAGACTGTTCTATGAAATAGATGAATAGCTTGCATCATCCCAACCCACACACATATACCCCAACCAAATTTCATTTTTTTTAAGGGGTGAAGAATAACCAATTTACACTGAAAGGAAGGTAGCACCCTCCGAGAGGTCCATAGCCACCCAAAGCAAGGTCCCAGCAAGGGGTACTCACATTCAGTGTTAAAAACCCACTGCAACCAGCAGGGGTCAGTGTGGTGATGTATAACTATGCCAAGTGCAGGTGTCACACAAGGATTTATGGAAAGTAATCTGTTACAAAAAGACTACATTTCCCTCTTGTTTGGCATGGTGAACCTAAAAGTCCTTTTTTTTTTTCCACCTTGTGTCTCTCGGCCTCCAACCCCTGGTCCTGTGCATCCCCCAGCCCTGTCAATTACCTTCTCAAGGATTCACCAGCTATCCGCCAATTACGCAGGACCACACATGGTAGGTGGCCTGCCATGTCAGTCATGCGTGGCTCTACGCGGTGTCAGATCAAACCATGCATGAACCTGTGGGGGTGTTGAATCAAATCGTGTATGAACCTGCAGGGGGTGCTGGATCAAACTGTGCATGAACCTGTAGGGGTGCTGGATCAGACCATGCATGAACCTGTGGGGGTGCTGGATCAGACCGTGCATGAACCTGCAGGGGGTGCTGGATCAGACCATGTGTGAACCTGCAGGGGGTGCTGGATCAAACCATTCGTGAACCTGCAGGGGGTGCTAGATCAAACCATGCGTGAACCTGCAGGGGGTGCTGGATCAGACCATTCGTGAACCTGCAGAGAGTGCTGGATCAAACCATGCACGAACCTGCAGAGGGTGCTGGATCAGACCAAGACTCTTTTTCCTCCATTTTTCTCCAGCAGGGCACTAACGTGCAGTGACACACATGCATTCATGGTGTCTGGTGGCAGACCCTACCCTTGCAGTGAGCGCTCCCTTGTGCTACTCCCGGACCTCCACCAGGTGGCAGTCAATCAGCAAGACTCTTTATCCCCCCACCCCAAGGAAGGTGGGCTATCCCTAGAAGGCTTCATCCTCCCTCTCCTGCCCGGCCCTCCAGCGACCTGTGCTGTTTCCCCAACCTGGTCACCGGCATCATGAGGGGTAGCCCCACCACTGCACTGACAGGCCCGAGACAGAAAGGTGACTTACTAACTGACATATTCCCATACGTGGTACGGTAAGGAATTACTGAAGTAGCATTCCAACACTAATTATAATAAACTGGGTAGGTAACTGGTTAAAGTGGGGGCAGCAGAGGGTTGCAGTCAACAGGTTTAATTCAGAAGAAAGAGAGGTCATGAGTGAGGTCCCTCAAGGATCTGTCCTGGGTCCGGTCCTCTTCAATATGTTCGTCAGCGTCATTGGTGAGAGAATCCAGGGCAGGTTGTGTCTCTTTGCAGATGACACTAAGCTCTGTGGGAGGGTGGATAGCAATGAGGGAGTCAGGGAAATGCAGAAAGACTTAAAAAAGCTAGCGGGGGTGGTCAGAGGTTTGGCAGCTAAAATTCAATGCCAAAAAGTGCAAGGTAATGCACCTAGGGAACAAGAACCCCAGGACAGAATACTAGATGGAAGGGGTGAGACTTAGCACTACGGCTGAGGAACGAGACCTTGGTGCCATCATTAGTGACTCCCTAAAGCAATCGAGTCAGCGCAGCAAGGCTTATAGCAAAGCAAGCAGGATGCTGGGATGTATTGGGAGGGGTACTGAGCAGAAAGGGAGAGGTAATATTTCCCCTAAATAGGTCCTTGGTGAGGCCACAGTTGGAGAACTGGGCCCAGTTCTGGAGTCCTCACCTCAGGAAGGACAGGGATAGGCTGGAGACAGTGCAGCACAGGGTAACAAAAATGACTCTGGGCCAGCAGGGCGGGCTATATGAGGAGCACCTCAAGGCACTGAACATGTACT
This sequence comes from Neoceratodus forsteri, assembly GCA_016271365.2. Taxonomy (NCBI): domain Eukaryota; kingdom Metazoa; phylum Chordata; order Ceratodontiformes; family Ceratodontidae; genus Neoceratodus; species Neoceratodus forsteri. The sequence goes on from JADMNL010000031.1 coordinate 116,815,568, forward strand.
CGCTGGAGATCAGAAGGGAGAGGGGTGATATGATAGACACCTTCAAGTTCCTAAAAGGAATTAACAAGATGAACTACGGGGAATGATTTAGCTAGAACACTAACTCGTGGTCATGAGTGGAAACTAAAGAAAGGGATGTCAGGAAGTACTATTTTACAGAAAGGGTGGTGGAGCATGGAACAACCTGGCAGCCAAACTGGTGGGTGCAAAAACCGTTAGTGGTTTCAAGCACAGCTGGAACAGAATGAAGGGTATAGTGGTTGCTCAGGGCAATGGAATCAGGGAGGAAAATGGGGGTGGGGGGTTGTGAGGGCTAAAACCCTGAAGGACAACAGGTCCCAGTGCTAAATAAGGAATTCGGGCAGACTGGATGGACCATTGGTCTTTTTCTGCCGTCAATGTCTATGTTTCTATAATGAGACAGAAATAATATGAACTTAGATTTGAATCCAGGTCTTTCAGAATACTGTCCTGGTACTCACCCAGCTGAGCTATCAGGCTAAATGGCTAGCTGTCATGTTCCTTTTTTTCAGTTAGTGTTTTACCCCCTGTAGCTGCCTGATTGACATCATTCTGGTCTGGTCCTCCCAGCGCCACCTCCTGGCATCTGTGGGACTTTCCCATTCTTGGCATCCATCCTTTGCCTGAGGACCCTAGAGAGCTCAATCACTGGTGTGGGGCCTGCTGGGAGACTGGGCCTTCATCCTGCCATGATCGGGCAGGGGGTCCTCCATTTTATCCCCTGGACCCATGGCGTATGCAGTGATGTGTTGTGTGAGCTCGGCCTTCAAGGAGACGCCCCTTCCCCCCGGGCATTATGCAGACAAGGAACCTTCCCTGGCATCCTGCTATGCTACCACTTGAACCTCCAGGTGAAAGCCACCTAGCGGGACGCCTTTACCTCCATCCTGGAGGAAGGAGAGCCGTCCTCGGGATGCTCCATCCTTCCTCCCCCTGCTAGTCCCCGAGAGTCTTGCGTCCATTCCTGAACCCACTGGTGTGGCAGGAGGTGAGGCACTCAGTGGCTCAGTCCTCCAAGCCACTGGGCCAGACCCTAGCTGTCACTTCCTTTCTCAGACTGAAAATCTTACAGCTGGAATTAATTATGATGGTGAGAAAATAAATTATTGATATGGTGTTGGCCACAAAATATGGTGGTGTAAAATCTGTTACTTTACCTACAGAACACTCAAACTATGTGTGGGATACTACACTTTATAAAGTGCCTGACTGAGCTGCTGAACACTGGATTAACACACTTCCTGCTTTTCCAGAATTGCAGCAGTGCAAGCCATGCAGAATTCCTTCTGGGGGGAAAAAAGCCCTCGACAATCTTCTTCACTTCCCTTTTCTTCATCTACCCCAAAGGCATGGTCACACAAGGCCATGGTGATGTAGCCCCCTACCCAGATGAATCAGGGAAAGATGATCTGCACAGGGAGACAGCTGACTTCCCTCACAGGTCTGAAGATTTTGCAAGGCACCCCCTCCCCCAAAATATGAATACTTTAGTCCAGGCTCTAATAGTGATTGGATGTAATCCTGGGCAGCGATTTCAGGCTGAATTCAACCACATGGCTGAGCTACAAAAAGCACATCTGTACTCACCTCTGTGCTCTGTCTCAGGCAAACCTGAGGTGTCAGGCTGAGCTTCTTGGATACTTGACAGAAGTCCCACTTCTTAAGCTTCAGTGTCTATTGGTTATTGCAATCACAATAGGAATTCTTGTCATCGGGCCACTTTTGGGGGCATATCCCATAATGCAGTTCACAGGCTACTAGTCCTCTCACTGCAGGGCATGCCTGTGATTGGCTGATTTCACATCCAACCTATGCCTTCCCCCAGTCATGTGGGTCACAGGGAAACATAGGTAGCTGCGCCCATGCCTGCGGGGCCTTTCTTTAACACAAGTTTTACTGGGTTATGTATAGGGTTGGCACCTGTCCTGTTTTAGGCTGGATAATCTGTTTTTTAGGGCCCTTATCTGGTCATCCAATTTTGCTTAAATGTAGTCTGGTTTGGGGGATATTTTGAGTGCTCCCATACTCTTAAAACTGATTCTATCAAATTAGTCACTGTTTTGGCTGCATGTCCAGGTTACAAAGAAAGTTCTGGGGCAGGATTCACAAAAAGACGTAAAGCACAGCACAAAAGTTTGTGCTGCACTTTATAGTTGCACAGGTGGGCCACAATGGGGCAGCGCTAACCCTGTAAATCCACTGCTAACTCTACTAGAGCTGCCCTGACATCCAGCCAGTAGAATGGCTCTGCAATGAATAGCGCAGGTGCGCTATTTCCTATTCACTAAAGCCCCCATGATCATGTAAATGAGCCCATTGGGCATGCAAAGCACTATGTGGCCATTTGCATGCCCATTATGGGCCCATTTACATAGGCTGCGGGTGGCTTAGCATGCACCCGCTGCCCCTGCCTCACACAGCCATAGTCTCTGGCGGTCTAGTGGCCCCACCGCTGTTCGCTGATCGCCGTCCCGAGTATGTAATAATAGTTTCCCTGGTGGTCCAGTGGTCCCTCATCCTGATTGCTGATCGCCATCTGTATAGCTTAATCCTTTCCAGCTTAATCTGGTTCAAGGTCAGTTGACATTCATCTGTATCCCCCTCCCCCGGGTCGTGCCTGAAAATAGGCAGGATTCGTCTAGTGCACTTACCTGGTCAACAAAAATTAAATAAAAATAAAACAAAATAATAAAATAGTTTAACAAAACAGCAGAATCCCCTGGTGCTAGTGGACACTCCCACCCCTTGCTTATCACTGTCCTGATCCCAGAAATAAATATATCTGAAATCTTCCCTGGTGGTTTAGTGGTCTCCTTCATTGCCGATCACGGGCCTGTGACAGAAAAATGCTGTCTCTCCCTGGTGGTCTAGTGGTCCCTCCCCTATCCCAATGGCTGACTGCCGTTCCCATAGTACTAAAGGAATGTACAGTATTGTAGTGCCTGGCGGCAGTGGTTTCCTCCCTGATCACCATGCCCACAGTTTTAAAAAAATGTAATATATGCCCTGGTGGTATTTGACCCCCCCCATGTTCTCCGATCGCAGGCCCATTATGAATGACATAGCGGTCCCTCCCCCCACCCGATCACCTGCCTGATACAAAAAAATAATAATAACTCGACCCCGGTGTCCAGTGTCCCCCCCAACCCCTGCATAAGTACATAAAACTTACCCTGGTGGTCTAGTGGCTCCCCCACCCCATCCCATGTTCAAGAAATTGCAACAGTACCCTGGCAGTCTAGTGGATCCCCCATCCCCACCCTGTCAGAGAGTGACCCACTGTAGTTTAGGCACGGGTCAGGAAGCACAGGAAAACCAGGAGCAGTTGTAAAAATCACAAATAGTGTTTTATTATTAATAACAGCAAAATAAAAATTAAAAATTGTTCAGTATAGCTATTTACAGTGGCAGGACAAACATATAAAGCAGAGTCCTTCTTCTGAGTTTTTCCTCTCAATTTCCAATCTCAGTCTCTCAGTCTCTGTCTCTCCTTGCTACAAAACATTGCAGCTCTTTTTATAATAAGTCTTTGCAAAGAGCTCGTTAAGAGAACATTCTGCTTCTTACACAGTGTTCTTGTAAGTTTACAGAATGTTCTTGTCAGTTTCATTCCTTGCAGGTGCAGCAAAACATTATATGGTGTCCCAGAACTGACCTCTTGTTGACAACGCTGCCAAGGGCTTAAAAATTGTATCTCCGGTTAACCCCTTGAGTTCCAAATAGTTTTTTGCAATCATTTCAACAGTATAACTATATACAGTTTTAAACAAAGGGATCCCATTATCACATAGTTTTACACAGAGATTCACAGAATTTTTTAAAACTACAGATATGCAAGAGGGAAGAAAAGACAGAAACAGAAAGGGAAGGCAGAGAGATAGTGAGAAGCAGAGAATTATGAAACCGTCAAGAGTGATCAGTTCCTAGGTCTCACAAGAAAATTTAGTTGCACAACCAGATAGACAAGAGACAAAAAAGGAGAGGATAGAACAGATCCTTGCATTTAAACTCTTTCTGCATAACAAATGGGACAGGGCCTTATTCAACCCTGTGACGCCCACCATCCCGCTACTCCCCAACCCGACCCCCAGCCAGCAACCAGCACAGCCTTCCTCTAACCACCATGGCTTGCTATGGACTGAGCTCTCAATGAGTGCTTACTATATACAGTACATGCTTATTGACAGTGATTGACAGCTCCGAGTGAGCTGTCATTCAGTGAGTGTGTATACATTACATGCTCATTGAGAACTCAGTCAGCAGCCAGCTGTGGCGGTGAGAGATGGGCTGTGATGGTGACCAGCTGAGAATCGTGTTGAGGGGGACCGGGGTGGTGGGTCACTCCCTGACAATGTAGGGGGTGGTGGTTCCACTATACCAGCAGGGTACGGTTGCAATTCTTTGGAAATGGGATCGGGGATAGTAATATGCAGGGGTCGGGTTGGGGGGGGGACCCAGACACAGGGGTCGATTTATTTTTTGTATTAGGAGGGTGATTGGGTGAGGAGAGGGACTGCTAGCCAACAGGGAAACTATTTTGTTTCTGAGCAGAGGAGGATCAGGAAAAAGCAGATATCCTGAACATATACTTCTGTTCCGTCTTCATCCAGTGGAGGGAGGGAATGGACCACATAAAACAGCGGGAACACCTGGGGAGGGTGGGAGGTAGACATAAGTTCATTCACATAGGAAAGAGTCCTGAAGGAACTGGCATATCGGAAAGTGGATAAAGCTATGTAGCTAGACGGGGTACACGCAAGAGTGCTGAGGGAGCTCAGGGAGGTTCTGGCTGCACCTCTGACAGCCCTATACATCAACTCACTGGGATCAGGAGTGGTTCCAGAGGACGGGAAGAAGGCAGCTGTAGTCCTGCTTCATAAAAGTGTGAGCAGGGAGGAGGCTGGCAACTATAGGCAGGTCAGTCTGACATCAGTGGTGACTACCAATCAATCAATCAATCAATCAAATTTTTATTTATCCAGGCGAACATCGTTGAGCAATGCTCATTTGCAAGATGGACCTGGTAAGGTCAAGATACAATTTATATGAAATATAAACATGCAAAGTAAGCACAACTTTGAGGGGATAGCCAATGAATACAAAAACATTAACTCCATGGCACAGTACATTGAAAGCTAACAACAAGAAATATATTACATATATACATGATTCATGAAATAGCCAGCTTGTAATGGAAGACCCTTTAAAGACTAGCACTTTTGGTGAAAGGTTAAGTGTGTCAGGATTTACTAGATAATTTTAAACTCAGGTGATGAGCTGTATGGACAGCTGGAAGATATATGTACAGGGAGTAATTTGTAGATGGCAAGTACCGTCGGAAGCAGTGACAAGGGGGATGAATGGGGTGTATACAGTGTGTTGTGGCCAGGAGTAGGTAAAAAGGATGGGGTGGAGGGAGTGAGTGGAAAATGCTGTGCCAGAGAGGGATCAATAGTGGGTCTAGAGGGGAGGGAGGAGGTCAGACTGAGGAAGTAAAAAGCTGAGAGTGTAGGGAGACTAAGTATATAATGAATAAGAAGGATGGATTGTAGTAAAGGTTTATGAAATGTGAGGTAACTGCTCGTAGGGTGCTGGGGATCTACGTTAAGGGAGACGCTTTTAAAGGAAAGGCTTCTGAAGTATCTTGAATCCAGTGGGTTACAAGACCTGAGACAGCACGGATTCACTGGGGGAAGGTCATGCCAGAAGAACCTGATCAATTTCTTGGACTAGGTGACCAGGGAAATAGATCAAGGTTGGGTGATAGACTTAGACTTCAGCAAGACCTTCTACACCATGCCACATATGAGCCTTATAAGACAGAGGGTGGTGGCAAATGGCACTCACGCAGGGAGGGGGAGAGTGACCAGCAGGGTACTTCAGGGCTCAGTACTGAGAGCAGTCCTCTTCAGTGTCTTTATAAGTGACATTGCAGAAGAGGTGGATGAGAAGGTAGACCTCTATGCAGATGACACCAAAATCGGCAAAAGGGTAGATACTTCAGAGGGGTGGTGAGAATGTGCAGAGACCTGAGAAAACTCGAGAAGTGGTCAAGGGTATGGACTAGTGACCTCCTTTCAGATGCAGAGACTGAACTGGTTCATAAAATGCAGAGAGAGCTTTCTTTTATTTGTGGGTGTGAGTAAACACTAAAGAGGCCACCACTACATTCTGATGGTGATACTGACCATCATGTTTCCGTGCTTGATTGCCACAAGTGTTTATAACAGAATGCATACCATATGCACTTAGACCTCAGTCGGCTCCCTACATCTCTGCACTGTCTCCAACTCTTTAAAAATTAGCTCCTGCTTTTCATTCAGCTGTTCTGTTTCCAGCGCAGCGGGCCACCTGACCGCAGTATGCATCTGAAAACTTGGCTTCCAGGATGAAACTGAAAGAAGCTGGAGCCATTCTGATAAATTAAGAGCAAGACCCCGGGAGCAGAGAGATAATGTTTTCCTGGAAACAAACATGACTGCATTTCACTCGCATGTAGCTGGCTTCTTTGCTTACAGTTCAACCAATAAGCAGGAAGAAAAAGGAAACTGGGGCAAACCCTTTTCATATACTTAAATAAAAGAACAGGTCTCCCCGAGCCCTCAGTTTTGATGCTTTCAATGCAAAAAGGATATTGCTGGCGCTTACCACCCAGAGTGCATGCGGCCTGGCAACTGCTGTGCAGCATGGTGTGACACAGAGAAACTTCCGGAATCGTGCTGAGACCAATGCCCTATATTCCAGCATGAGATGCTCAGGGGACAGGAGATAAACACATACAAGTGAATGGGTTTTGAGTGTGCCAGGTTAAAGGTCCACACTGTGATCTGGAGAGGGGAGAACTGGAGGGTGACATCCTGTCTTGGCACCCATGGGAATGGACACAATTGATTGGCCAACATGTAAGTGTAGATGGGCAGTGACCCTGGGGAAGCCTGCGGGCACTTCTCACCCCATCCAGCTTCTTCATGCAGACATCTCCGTGCGGCACTGGCAGAGCTGACAGATGGTGTAAGGAAATGTGAATGACAGAAGTCTATGGAAAAATATCACTTCAGAAATAGAAGAGACGGATAACGTGAGGTGTACAGGCTCCTACCACAACAATCTGGGCACACTTGATATTGGAGGACCCAGACAAAAGAAACAGCGCTCTTGTGCTGGCGGCTGTGCACGAGCAATAAATGCTTGGAAAGCATCTGAGCAGGAACACTCTAGTTGGAAAACTGAAGTTTCTACAGGAAAGACAGTCCCCTGTACTTTGTAATACACATTCAAAGCGAGTTTTTCAAGGCAAAGCATTTCCAAATAAACTCAGATGAGAACTGTAATACGATCTGGAGGAGACTGTCTCTTTTACTACCCAGCAAGGAGGCCCTGCAGGAGAATTCCTCGCTCTGTTTACCGAGGGGCAGAGCCCCTCCCCACCCACCCACACACACATGAAAGCCCTGTTCTTTCATTCTAAGCAGTTTCCAAGAACTGAGGACATTTTTTGAATTCTAATAAGGTCAGCAAGGAAAAACAACAATCAAACACGACAGCAGAGACTGTGTGCAGTGAGGCTCCGACACAGCTTTATATGGACCTGTGTGCACGAGGTTCTGACAATGCTTTATATGGACCTGTGGGCACGAGGTTCTGACAATGCTTTAAATGGACCTGTGTGCAGTGAGGCTCTGACACAGCTTTATATGGACGTGCGAGCACGAGGTTCTGACAATGCTTTATATGGACCTGTGTGCACGAGGTTCTGACAATGCTTTATATGGACCTGTGTGCACGAGGTTCTGACAATGCTTTAAATGGACCTGTGTGCAGTGAGGTTATGATACAGCTTTATACAGACATGTGAGTAGTGAGTTTCTGACACAGCTCAGTGAGGTTCTGACACAGCTTTAAATGGACCAGTGTGCAGTGAGGTTCTGACAGCTTTATATGGACCTGTATGCAATGAGGTTCTGACACAGCTTTATATGGACATGTGTGCAGTGAGGTTCTGACACAGCTTTAAATGGACCTGTGTACAGTGAGGTTCTGACAGCTTTATTTGGACACGTGTGCAGTGAGGTTCTGGCATAGATTTAAAGAGAGCTGTGTGTGGTAAGGTTCTGATGGTTTTATTTGGACCTGTGTGCAGTGAGGTTCTGACCCAGTGTTATGCAGCAAACACACTGTGGTAGTGTGGCCCACCTGTCACATGAAATGCAAGTAATACTACCAGGACTACCAGGACGGATCAAACTCCAACTATACACATTAAGATGTCATGAACAGAGTATAACATAGAGAGGTGTGGGCCAAGAAGAAGCCAGAGGCTTCTAATAAACGTAATTAACATACAACATTGAGGGAATTATCGAGAGCAGAATATAAGAAAACACTTCAGTACAGAACTGGGTGTGTTACAATCATCAAAAGATCTGCATGAAGTACTAGGATCACTACAAAACAGTGATCATTTGTTGGTGGATTTATCTTTATATGTTGAATAAAATTTGAATCCCTGTACCAGCGAGTGGGTCACTCACTTGTCTCCATTTCTAGCTGGCACAGCTTTATACAGACCAGTGTGTAATGGGGTTCTGATACAGCTTTATATGGACCACTCTGCGGTGAGGTTCTGATACAGCTTTATATGGACCACTGTGCGGTGAGGTTCTGATACAGCTTTATACAGACCACTGTGCAGTGGGGGTCTGATACAGCTTTATACAGATCACTGTGCAGTGAGGGTCTGATGCAGCTTTATATGGACCACTGTGCAGTGAGGTTCTGATACAGCTTTATACAGACCACTGTGCAGTGAGGGTCTGATACAGCTTTATACAGACCACTGTGCAGTGAGGTTCTGATGCAGCTTTATATGGACCACTGTGCAGTGAGGTTCTGATACAGCTTTATACAGACCAGTGTGTACTGAGGTTCTGATACAGCTTTATATGGACCACTGTGCAGTGAGGTTCTGATACAGCTTTATATGGACCACTGTGCAGTGAGGTTCTGATACAGCTTTATACAGACCAGTGTGTACTGAGGTTCTGATACAGCTTTATATGGACCACTGTGCAGTGAGGTTCTGATACAGCTTTATATGGACCACTGTGCAGTGAGGTTCTGATACAGCTTTATACAGACCACTGTGCAGTGAGGGTCTGATACAGCTTTATACAGACCACTGTGCAGTGAGGTTCTGATGCAGCTTTATATAGACCACTGTGCAGTGAGGGTCTGATACAGCTTTATACAGGCCACTGTGCAGTGAGGTTCTGATACAGCTTTATATGGACCACTGTGCAGTGAGGTTCTGATACAGCTTTATATGGACCACTATGCAGTGAGGGTCTGATACAGCTTTATACAGACCACTGTGCAGTGAGGTTCTGATACAGCTTTATACAGACCACTGTGCAGGGAGGTTCTGATGCAGCTTTATATGGACCACTATGCAGTGAGGGTCTGATACAGCTTTATACAGACCACTGTGCAGTGAGGTTCTGTTGCAGCTTTATATGGTACACTGTGCAGTGAGGTTCTGAAGCAGCTTTATATACACATCTCAAATCCTGGCTGCTCGATGAGGTCACATGCTGTTGCTAGCTTGAATAACCCCACCCACCTTTCTGACTCTTCCCTCTTGGGCTGCTTTGCCCCCCATTTCTTTGGACTCCTGTCTTACATCCCTCACTACCTGCTTTTCAGGCTCTCCCACTTGGCCATTGTCTTGTATGTTTGTTTGTTTTCCTTTTTTACATCATGCATTAAATTGTACTTATCCTTTGTAAATAATTGTTGCTTATGATGCACAGATTATTTTTTTTTTCAGGCTCTCGTTCATTTTCTTTCCTATGTTACTTTCTTTATTCACCAATGATGTCTGTCTATCCACATGGCTTGTACTCATTGTATTACTTATCACTACCTCTGTAACTGCTGCCTGTGTGGCCTGGGTCATGCCTGAAAACAGTCCCCGATTATCAAAGACTTAAATAAATATAGACCTATGTGCAGTGAGGTTCTGATATAGTTTTATACAGACCTGTGTGGGGTGAGGTCCTGACACAGCTTTACATGGACCTGTGTGCAGTGAGGTTCTGACACAGCTTTTTATGGACCTGTGTGCATTGAGGTTCTGATACAGTTTTATACAGACCTGTGTGCAGTGACATTCTGACACAGCTTTACATGGACCTGTGTGCAGTGACATTCTGACACAGCTTTACATGGACCTATGTGCAGTGAGGTTCTGATACAGTTTTATACAGACCTGTGTGTGGTGAGGTCCTGACACAACTTTACATGGATCTGTGTGGTGAGGTCCTGACACAACTTTACATGGACCTGTGTGCAGTGAGGTTCTGACAGCTTTATACAGATCATGTGCAGTGAAGTTCTGACAAAACTTTATATGGACCTGTGTGCAATGAGGTTCTGACGCCACTTTATACAGACCTGTCTGCAGTGCGGTTCTGACACAACTTTATGTGGACCTGTGTGTAGAAAGATTCTGACACCGCTTTGTATGGACCTGTGTGCAGTGAAGTTCTGACACAGCTTTATACAGACAAGTGCACAGTGCGTTTCTTGCCTGGGAAGGGTTACCAGCACTCCAAAGTCTGCTATGGCACTCTCTTTGGAGATGGGGGCTACCAGTAATCCAAACTCTACTCACGGCAGCTCTGTTTGGTGGGGGAGGGTTTACCATCACTCCAAACTCTGCAATGTCAACTCTCTTCAGGCATGCGTAACCAAAATAAAAATCTCCCCTATGGCAATTCTGTTCAGATGTTGGGGGGGGGGTTACCAGCGCTCCAAACTCTGCCATTGCAACTCCCTACAGAGGGCTCTCAAACTGGGATAACTGAAGCAAGTTGCACCTTTCCTGGAAAGGATAAAAGCTGCCCTGGTTCTCAGAAGATAGATTCCACTTCTCTGAACTGCCGTTGGTAACTCGAGAAGGAAAATGGTTGGTATGCACTCCTTCATGGCGAAAGTCCTGGGACAGAATTCCGCAGTGCCTCAGCAACCTTCCATGATGGACCTGGGACAGGATTCTACAGTGCCTCAGTAACCTTTCATCCTGGACCTGGGACACAGTTCTGCAGTGCCTCAGTAACCATTCATGATGGATCAGGGGCAGAGTTCAGCACTGCTTCAGTAACCTTTCGTGATGGACCAGGGACAGAATTCCACAGTGCCTCATTAACTGTTTATGATGGATCAGGGACAGAGTTCTGCACTGCCTCAGTAACCTTTCATGATGGATCAGGGACAGAATTGTGCAGTGCCTCAGTAACATTTCATGATGGACATGGGACACAATTCTGCAGTGTCTCAGTAATCTTTCATGGCTAGAAATCTGACTTTGACTCTATCCTGTGTCCAGCAGCCCATGCCACAGTCCACACACAACACAGTTTGGCTGACTTTAGCTCAGCTGTCCGTGCCGATGTGAAGCAGATCCCTCCCCCCACACCAAACTGGGGAGGCAAAGAGTATGGGCTACCACTTCATTCCTGTCTGTATGTTAGTGGCCTGTGCAAAGCAGATAAACTCACTCACTTGTGACCCAAGGAGGGACAGTCAGCCTGTTCTACAGTGGCAAAACTGGCCAGTATCTTACCCATTCACCCAGTCAACCTCACTGGATATTGTATCTTTGGTATAGGTGAAAACACAATACCAGCAGGATATTTACAAAACTTGAGCACTTCAGCAGTTTGGGACAAAGGCCCCCCTCCTTAAATAATCTGTCACATGTTTGTGACTGCTGCATCACCATTATGTATTGTATGATGGAAATGTTTAGTATATACCTGTTTGATAGTGATCTAGAGATTACTCCCAATATACTGGAAAATGTTATACACGTTTAACCCCCCTTCCCCCTCTGTCTAGGGGCATAAACTTCATCTCAGATCTACCAGGGAAAAATAGGAAGGATTACCACAATGCGAAACAACTCTGAGATAGTGCACCCAAAATAAAACTAGGAAAGCATTTCCCCTACCTCTCGATGGCTTCATCACACTGTGCACTCTCGATCTCTACCTCTGTGAACTGGTTCAGCCCCAAACTCTGGCCACCGGACACAGGACCTCCAAGCAGTCTGCAGCCTTCTGCTCCCCTTGAGCTCCCAAGCCCTATAATCCTGGTGCAGACTGATGGTCACCTTCTGGAAGTACAACTTATGACACAAAATAAATACAAGAGGCTTTGCATTTCATTTATCCCCTCTTTAACTTAAATAAAAGAAAATAACTACTAAGTTTCTTCCCAAACAGCTCTTTATTTTGTCACCTGCACTCCAAATGATTCTAGGGGTACAGGGGTCCCATCCTTCTCCCAATAAATAAAGCAGCTCCATGGGACCATTTAAACATGTTACAGTTCACCCATGCTGTAACTCTCGAGCAGACATGATGGCACATAGGTAGTACAAACAGGTCTCTTTTGTTTCTGAAAGCTCAGATGGTTTACCCAAGTGGACCCTACACCTGAAGAACCAACAGGCTCCTGGCTCACTGGCACTGGTAAGCCAAGTTTTCCTTTTCTGGGTTACCCTTCCCTCATGTCCCTGTCTGGCCCTGGTCAGCAGCCCTATCTCCGGTGCGGAGAAGCGTGCTGCTCCCCGCACCTGGCCCCTGGACTTTGGCCCAAATCTCGAGGGGTACCAGGATTTTTCCTTTCTGACCCAGGCCCTGTAACCCTTATCTTTCTCTCTCACTTTGAGCCTGAAATCCTACTAGTATACCAAATGATTCCCACACTGGTTCCATTACTATGGCCATGTTCATTCTCTTACTCCCACTGGTGCTGAGACACTTAAACCCAGCCCAGCTCCAATGCCCAAACTGCACCTTTTGGGCTGCCCTGCTGCTAGAGGACCCTGAGCCCTGCCACCACTCAGGCCCTCCGAACAGCCCACATTCCTCCTCTGCCCCCATGGTGCCTTTTCTCTCTACAGTGCCCCCAGTTGACCATACAGGATTGGCCCCCCAGCCTTCTGTCCATGTCCCTACCAACACATCCTGGGCTTGAACTAAGCTCCAGCCGGGAGCTGCCCTCCAAGGCCTGTCCTAAGACCTGTGACCTGCCCCGACCCTGAAATGCTGGTGCCCCAGGACCTGCCCTTCCACGCAGGCCCCTTTTTAGTGGGTGAAGGATACTCCAGGCTCCCTACACACCCGGGCTGCCCTGCCACTCCGAGTACAGGAGAGGACCTCTGCTACCGGCCCCTCCTCTGTGGGAACCCTGCCACAGTCCCCACAGCCCTGACCGCCCAAAGCAACTCCTACACGGGACCTACATGGGGCACCTCCCCATCTCGAGGATGCAGATTCACTGGCTGGCCATCCTCCCTGCTGAGCTCCCTTCCTGGCTGCTTGAGGCCATGTTGCTGTAGAGGCCATCCTTATCTACTGACTTTTGAGGGTGGGGCCCAACCTGGACCGATAAGCCCCCTCCTTGCCTGCCTCTCCTGCTCTTCCAGCCACCCCCCTCCAGCCCAGGCCTACCACTCGGGCTAGAAAAGAAAGCGAGAGACCCAGAACTTCCTGTTTCCTCACCTTACATATCCTTCCTGAGCTGCCCTCTGCTGCCGCCTTTAGGCATCCAGCAGGGATTACCCCCAGAGCACTAATAAATCCCTAAGCTCCCGAAGTGAGGTGGAAGGGGGTTCCTAGTGGAAGCATAAGCTCCTCCGAAGAGAGGGGGGCTTACACACATGAAAGAGCTAGTGTACTGCCTAAAACTAATATTAGTTTTTAAAAGCAGTCAGCCATTACCTTTTATATCTGAGCTTTATTTATTTATTTATTTATTTTACCAGGAGAGAGACACTAAGCTGAAAGCTTGTTTACAGGTGCGACCTGGGAGCACAATGAAATTAAGAGTTATTTTTTCTTTTTCCCTTTGGTTCATTAGAAGATTGTTTACCCAATATTAGAACGTGTGTTGTGTGGAACAGCACTCTCCTGGCAGCTGACATATCTAGCTCTGCCCCTACTGCATCATCAGCATTGTCACTTCACTGACTGTGACATCACTGCTGCTTAGGAACAGCCACTCAGTAGCTGCCAGGTCAGTCACCTGTGATGTCACTGTCAGTGAGAGCACAGTGCTGATGACATAGTGGGGGGGATAGAGATAGACATGTCAGCTGCCAGGCTAATAGCTATTCCACACACCCAGCACATTATTAGCAATAGAAAACTTTCTAATGAGCAGAAGGAAGATGACAAATACTTCAGAAATAAAAAGTTAGAACTTACTAATTAAAACCTATATTATTTTCCTGTTTGTTTCGGTTCCACTAGCTCTTTAAATATAATCTTTGAGAAGGTGATTCCCTTGGAACTAAATCATATTATCGGGTTGGGGGGAGGACTGTTGCAGTGGGTATGCTGTTGCCACAGTGACATTTTCACAGCAAAGTACATTACAGTGGCAAGTCGCTGTTGCCGCTGTAATGTACCCCCAGGACCCCGACACTGCCTTCTCTGGGGTTGCCCCCCTTTCTGAATCAACTCCAACCTGGAGTTGATAATCGTTAATTATGGGGGGTGCAGGGTTTGGTTTCTCGATGGATTCATGCGAACCACAACTTGCGGTCAAAATAAATCCATTGCTGCAGTGTCATGTCGACACAAAGTTGTTGACACCGTGTAATGGATCCATTGCAGTGGACTCGTGAGATGACAGCATATGGTTTCCTTTTTGCTATAAAGGTTTTTCTCCTCCATGTCCGAGGGTGGCTTATCAGCCTTGTGTCAGACTCACCTGCAGTTGGAGTACTCCCATTAATAATTCCTTCATGATAGGCCGGGGGGAGGAGGGCGGAGCCTGAATTTAGTGTGGATGGCAGGCGAGCTTAAGGTGGCAGCGCTGGCTTGGGACATGCAGGCAAGGCTTCACAAACCCCTGACGTCTCTTTTTTATTTGTTTTTTTTTCCTCATTTCTTGAAGTAGGCATCATGCACATGCCTGGAGGCGCATCCACCTATTGTACCCTCGGCCCTTCCCATTCCTGCTGCCCTGCACTACACTGCCACCAGGCCTACACCCGCTGACAGTCGTAGGTTGGGCTGATATGCCTCCCCACCCTGGGAGAGGAGAGCAGTCCCTTGGACACTTGATTCTCTCCCACCCCAGCCAGTCCCTGATGACCCAAGTCCATTCCCGAACCTGGGTTACCAGTAAGGCAAGAGGTAAAGTACCAGTGCATCTGCCCTCTACACCACTGGGCCGGCCATCATATAGTTTCTTATGTGACTTTTGGGAAGATGGGACACCCAGCTCACCACTGCAATTTGCCCTCTTCCAACAAAGTTTAAAAAAGTGACGAGGGCTGGCTTCATGGCATGCACACAACCTGCATTCTCACGCCGGGATGACAGGAACAGAAACCAGCAGGATAATGAAACAGCATCTCCTTCGGGCGGGGGGTTGCTGCAGTTTGCTTCTAAAATAGCATCTTATATATATAATAGGCTTTTGTACTATTTGGTGCTCTATAATATAGCTGCCTTAGGAATTTAAATTTCACTGTATTTATTGAAATTGGTGATTTAAATGCTCTTTTACTACTTGCTTATAACCACAATTTATAGTAGTGGTTAAAATTCATAACATAGAATTTATTTGAAGAGGGCTTAGCTGTATTAGCACTTTTGACTGTCCATTCATACACTTTTTAGGTGTTATTATTATTAATGGGTCTATGGTTCTTTAAGAAATGCTCGTCTCCATGTGCTATAAGCTTTAATTGATATGATTGTTAAGGAGTGACACTATTTAAATAATGACTTTCCATACTAGCACCACCCCCTGATGAAGACTTGTTAAGAGTCGAAGCGCTGGGCATCTAGTTGCTGTTTGTATTACTGCTGTGTGTTTACTTCTGCTTGTACCTTTATATTTTGTCAGTAAAAAGAAAATATTTTGCAGAAACACACTTGGTGCTGCTTCATTTTTGTGCAGTGGTATTTGTTTGGCTGGTTGCCTTTTTGTAGCTTAGCACCAGACCCGGTCGAGCAGTGTCGCTTAAATTTGTTTCTGAAATTGCACTTATTGCCACTTTTTAAGCTGACCGCTCGCAGTTTTGTCCGCTCGGGTGTATGCAGTATATTTCAAACAGCATTCATTTACTGCTATAGCAAGTCGGCTTCTTAAAACTAATTCCTAGTTTTTTTTCAAAATTTATTATGAATCAAGCTGGAACCTCTGCTAAAAACCCTGAAAGCAGTTACGGATGGGAAGCAGCTGATTGCTTGGAGACTAGGAAGAGAGAAGCTAGAAAGAAATTGAACTGTACTAACTTGAATGGTGAGATTACTGATTGGGATGCTGGTAAAGCTAAGACTGCCTTTTATGATCTCGAGAAGCTGTTGTTTAAAGAGATTGATATTACTTATAACATTTTGACTCTTGAAGAATATTTGAAGCGTAATCAAGCTCCGTGAGGTCTGTGGATTTCTATTACGCCTTCTATTGGGATAGATGTGTTCCGCTTTAAGAATGATTGGATTAAAGCTGCCTCTGATTGTTCAAACATTTTTATTGAATTACAAATTATGGATGACACCATTAAATATGAGGAACTTCTGATTGAATTAAAAGCTGCTAAAGAGAGAGTACTAAATTTCAAAGGCAATGCAGCTTATGAAGAGGCTGATAGTAAGTTGAAATCTAAACTTGTTAAATACGAGACTGAGGTGGACGATAGGAAAAACAGAAAACTAAGTAGTGATCAAGGTGATTATGATCTGGGAAACATAATTGAATGGTTGAGGAAAAGATCACAGAGCCGGGGCAGATCATGTATTCATTTTTCAAGTGATGTTGGTATTCGAAGTAATTCAAGAAATCAAGACGGGACAAATCTTGGAGATTTTACCAATAGGAATAAAAATACTAAGAAGGGAGCTTTTTTAGAAAAAACGAGCAAAGGAAAGGGAAAGGCAAGATGAGAAGGGGACACAAAGGAGGCAGAAAAATCAAGAGAAAAAGAACGTTTTTTGCGTTCCAAGCAGACGGTAATGGACTACAGGTCTTGAATCTATCTGATGCTGTATTAAATGATGCACAGGTAACTGTTCTCCAGAAGGGTCTTACTTTTATACACACTCCAGTAATTAACGATTTTGGAATTTTTGTTGATTTAGAGAGGTTTTTTAGGAAACTGAAATTGAGACTGTACTTTCATCGGAAGGAGGAGGAGTTAAATATGAATTTGGATATGAATGAAATAGTTCCCGTGGAGGACATTGACTACCTATTAAACATTGATAGAGAAAATAATGTGGGTGACTTGTCTGAGCTTATGCATAGTAATAATGGTACTGTTAAGTCTATAAATGTGACTGATAGTTTTGATACTGTGTCATTAGATATGGAAACTTTACAAGAACTTCTTAATGAGAACTTACTCTCTGATGTTACAGTTCCACCATGTCAACATGTACTTCCTGGTTTATTAGGAGCTAATGCTAGTATGAGTACCTTATAGAAAAAATACTTTTAAAGCTAGATCTGATTTTTGTCCCACTATAGTAAATAATACACTAACCATGTATGAGAAAGTGGTAAAACAACAAGTAATTGATCTGTTAAAAGAAAATGTGAGACCTAAAACAAATCTGAATAGAAATGAATGGGAAGCACTTCAAAATTTATTTATTTATTTATTTAGCTTTTGTTTACCGGGTAAGTACACTAGACAAGTAGTATGCCTATTTTCAGGAATGACCCGGGAGAGCACAAAACATACAGTATACATACATGGCAACATTGGAGAAACAGCATGATACAGTAAAAAACAGCTATAGCAACGCTTGTATAAGGGCAGAGATACTGCCACACATAGTACAAATTGTTACAGGACATAGATAGACATTAGAATCACTGAATACATATTTCATAGACCATCATGGACTCAGAGTGGACAATAGTGGACTGCAGAGTATTACATTACGGAGACTAGGAGCAGTCACATCTTGTTGTTTGATTTAGGTGGGACCACAGGGAGGCGAAAGGTCCCATGGGAAGGGGCAGAGCGACAGAGTCCGAATGGGGTTCAGAGCCTAGGCATATAAGCGGCAAGGCACGATCCCCCATAAGGGTCAGTAGGGGAACTTTAAGCAACTCGGCAGTCTGTGACCTGAGCTGGTAGGGATGGCGTCCAGTTTTGGGAGGAGATCGCCAGTCCGGCCCAGTATGCCCGTGGCAAACACTTTCCTGTGATTTCCTACACCAGGATCGGATCCCGCAGGAGGAGCCAATTGAGTTTGTTCAGAGCTCACATCGTGGGTGAGTATGGGAGCAGCAATTGCAAACCGACAGATATCATTATATGCCATGTTCCACCGATTAAGATGGTTGAGGTGACCTGGCAAAATAGGTGGTATCCATAACTAAAGGGTGGGGGCTTCTCCCCTACTTAAGTGTAACCTAGCTCCGGAGTCAGGTTGTATTTGGCCCTGTAGGCAAGGCCAAGGCCAAGAGGAGGCAGTATAGCGCAGTGGTCTAAGGCCCTGAGCTGCAAATTTGGTGACATCCAGCAGGCCAGACCTGGGTTTGAATCCCACAGCTTCCACTTGCATACTGTGTGACCCTGAGCAAGTCACTTAACCTCCTTGTGCTCCCAGGTCGCTCCTGTAAAAAAGCTTTCAGCTTAGTGTGCTATACCTGGTTAAACAACTAAATAAAAAAAAAAAAAAAAAAGCTTACACCTGGTGGCTCTGCAGATGTTGTGGATATGGCTTCCCATGTCAAGTTGTGGCTCGAGGGTGACCCCAAGATATTTAATTGAGCTCACTGTTGGCAACAGGGGGCCTCCATCACAAGCTATTTTGAGCATAGCTGATGGGGCTTTTAACTTGGCCGTGGAACCAAAGAGCATGGCCTGAGTTTTGTTAGGATTCAATACCAGTCTATGGTTGGTAATCCAGGCTGAGACTCTGCTGAAGTCTTCAAATAGGCACTGGTTAAGGTCAGCAGCATTACGAGCATGGGCCACTAGCACAAGGTCATCTGCATAAAGCGTGACTTGGCAATGAGAAGTTACCCGTGGGAGTTGATTAATAAAAAGTGAGAATGGGAGAGGTCCAAGTACCGATCCCTGGGGAACTCCCATGGTCACAGCCCTAGGCTCTGAGAGGACCTTGTTAAAGCAGGTCGCTGCTTTCTACCCGTTAGGTAGCTCATCATCCAACTCATGGCATGCGGAGAGAACCCGAGAGCCCTGAGCTGCTCCTAGTAGGTCATGGTTGACAAGGTCAAAAGCTTTGACAAGTCAATAAATATAGCACCTGACAGTTTGCCCTGATCCATGGCGGATCTAATACTAGAGGTTACAGTAATCAGGGCAGTAGTGGTACTATGACCCTTCCGGAAACCATGTTGGGCCCCAGAAAGCAGCTCATGGGTATCCACGTACTCCGAGAGTTGCTCCGCCACAACCTTTCCAGGAGTTTACCAAGGGATGGGAGAATAGCAATGAGGCGATAGTTGTCAGGAGTTTGGGATTTCCTGCTTCAGAACAGGGACTATCCTTGCCTCCTTCCAGATGTCAGGGATTATCCCGAGCTAAGGGATAGGTTAAAGATATGGGCAATCAGGTGGCAATGTAGCTGCTCCCAGCTTGAGAAGCTTGGGCTCAAGGTTGTCAGACCCTGCACTGGAGTGCTGGGAGAGGCAGCCAAGCAGTTCTGAACATCAAGGACAGACATGGCCTTGAGATTAAATACTCTCGAGGAGGATGTTCACTCTGCATCAGAGGGATATTAAGCGAGGACTTTATCGGTCGTGGAAACGAGAGGTGAGGCCTAAAGGTCGGAGAAGTGGAGATTGAGGTGGTCGTATAGTGTGGGGATTATTGCATGAGACTCCATCAATAATCATGTCCACGACACCCGAGTGAGAGGGCCCACTGACGAGGGATTTAATGTTCCTCCAGAACCTCCTAGGATCTCTGACAGAGCTAAGTAGTGCCGATTTACAGAAGTTACTTTTGGCAGCCCTAATAGCTTTTTTACACCGATTCCTGAGTTGCCGATATCTCAGAAGATTAGCAGGATTTCTGGAACCCTTAGTACTTGCCCAGCATTTGTCTCTCTCCTGCATCTGGGCAAGTAAGTCACCATTCAGCCAGAAGGTGGCTGTTCCCCTCACCCTCCGGGTGACCCTGGGGGTGTGTCTATATTGGAGAACACCAAAGGAATGTATGAAGCAGGAGGCTGCCACTGAGGGGTCAGAGGCTTCAAGCACCCTGGTCCAGTCAGTACATCCTAGATTGGCCAGGAAAGCCTCAGGGTCAAAACTGGAGTATTTTCTGACTTGAATGATTTTGTGTGGAATTCTAGGGAAGGGGATTTTCCAGACACAGTATACCGGGGAGTGGTCAGATATGGAGTCCGATAGCGTGCCTGATGAGGCAATCCTCTCCAGCCGGTTGGTCCAGGATCCAGTCCAGCAGGGAACTTGAGGAACCATTGGCTGCCTGTCTCGTCGGGTCATGGATTAGTTGGTTAAGGGATAGGCAGGCAAGTTGTGATTCGCATTTCCTAATATTGCCACACTTCCAGTTCATGTTGATATCACCCATAATAATGAGTTCATTGTCATCTATACTAGCCTAACTGCATCTAAGGGTAAGTGAGTCCTGTCAGACCCCAGGGGGTTATAGGCGCTACAAGTGCAGCTTCTTAGCATCGCCCAGCAGAGGAGCACATGAAGAAACTCACAAGGTGGATGATCAGGTTTACTCTGTGCCACCAGGGAGATTTTCAGATGGGATCTGTAGTAGATGAGGTGCCACCCCTTCCTACCCCAGTTCTGTCTAGGCAGATGAACTCGTATCCTGTTAGGAAGCAGGCAGAGTCAGGAATCGAGGGTTTGAGCCAAGTCTCAGTTATCCCTAGGATGTCTGGCTTGTATAGCTCAGGCCACGCTAGGAGATCATCTCGTTAGAAGCAAGCTCCTAATATTCATATGCACTATTTTAGTCCTTATTCCCATTCCAGGTGGCGGAATATTAGAGATCAGCTTAGATGGCCCAGGATTGAGCTCAATATCTCCAGCCATGAGAAGTGAGGTAGGGCTAGCCAGGGAGGAACAATCTTGCGGTGACCTACCTCCAGGCCTGTGCATGCTTGGACTTTCTTCACCCTGACCCGTACATACAGGCATCTAGTGTCAAGGCTAAGGGCAGTACCGTGAGTGCATTACCTTAGTTACAAGTAGGTTGGAAAAGGAGAAATCAGTATCATCATGGAGGAGGGCCACAACCTGGGTCAATAAATAGGCTAGGAGTCGGTAGCACAATAAGGAGGACTAGCCCCAGGGCCAGTATCATAATTATTAGTGTCGTAAAACCGACTTGCCGCCCCCTCCTGAACATAGGAGAGGTAGCTTCCAGTTCTTCCATGGTAAGGACAGTAGTAACCATCCCCACAGATTATAGGCAACTGGAGACTTAGAAAAGGAGCAAACCAGGGCTCCTGGAAACCTGTAAAAGGGGCAAACCGGGACACCCCCAATGGTAGGGCCCCAAAAGGAACAGATCACCACAACTAGCGCGCTGGAAAGGGGACCCTCGGTGTAGGTCACCCACGCCTCCCCTCCTCTCATCAGCAGCTTGCAGTAGTTGAAGGCGTTGGGACAGCAGATAGCAGAGCAGGAACTAAACAATGCTGATAGGCAAGCAGCTGGTGAAAATAGGAAAATGTCTGTAAAGGCAAGACAGAACAAGTGTTAGGCCTAATAGCTGCACTCTGTATCTTTAAGAGGAGTTGTAATATTAGAGAGAGGGGAGGATGAACATTGCTAGGGGTTGTGCCGAGGAAGGAGGGGGAGTATTTAATAAAGGCTGCAGGTGGGGGATGGGGGGTGGCCATAAAAATTCAAGCAGCAAGGAGACAGAAGGACAGAAAGTGAAAGAGAAATTGAATTATTTGCAGGGCAAAGCTTACAACTGTGACCCAAATGGAATCTGGTCTAAACAGAAAAAACTGTATCACTTTAACTACTTTCTGATCCAGGGTAGCTTACCACTGGACCTTAAAACAAAAAGATTTTACAATCTACAAACCTGCAGCCTAAATGAACTTGCACTTCAAACTACCCTTACAGTGCAAAATTGCTGTAAACAAGCTTAGGTTCGCGTTTAAGTTAGGATTTACAAGATAATTTGGAGAGACTTAGCAAGTACCACAATCAGAATATAACATTAGCTTAAGGTCCAGAGAGGAAACAGCAGTAGCAAAGAATTAAAGAACTGCAACAGCCCGTCAGCAGGCAGAGTCGATGGTTCTGGACAGTCCAGTTTCTGCAGCGTACCTTCGGTCTGGTGAACAGCGGGCAGTGCAGCGAGGAAGGCAGCCGGCGGACAGAAGGGTTCCGCCCGGCTGCTTGAAGCAGCAGATGCACCCGTGTCAAGGGTGACGCTCGTCTGGTGAACAGCGGGCAGTGCAGCGAGGAAGGCAGCCGGGCGGACAGAAGGGTCCGCCCGGCTGCTTGAAGCAGCAGACGCACCGTGTCAAGGTGAACTCCGGTCTGGTGAACAGCGGACAGTGCAGCGAGGAAGGTAGCCGGCGGACAGAAGGGGTCCGCCCGGCTGTTCGAAGCAGCAGACGCACCCGTGTCAAGGGTGAAGCTTCGGTCTGGTGAACAGCGGGCAGTGTAGCGAGGAAGGCAGCCAGCAGACAGAAGGGGTCCGTCCGGCTGCTTGAAGCAGCAGACGCACCCGTGTTAAGGGTGAAGCTAATTTATCTAATAATAGTGAGATCATTATCAAACAAGTTGACAAGGGGGTAACATTGTTATTCTGAATAAACAACACTATAGGGAGATTGTATTAAAGCTATTAATGGATGGTTATAATTATGAGACATTATCTTTTGATCCCACATTAAAGTTTAAAAAAGATTTGTTTATGTTAATTGACAAAGCTCTGAAAAGGGGTGAGATAACAGAAAAGGAATTTCAATATATTTGGCTAGTTCACCCTGTTATTCCGAGTTTTTATGCACTCCCTAATGTGCATAAAAACAGTTTAGATCCACCTGGTTGCCCCATTGTTAGTGGACCCAATTCCCTCACACAAAATTTAGGGAAATGTGTTGATTTCTTTTTGCAACCACATGTGTTTTCCCTAGAATCTTTTATTAAGGACAGTGGTGATTTGTTAAGAAAATTGCAACATCTTAAATGGAAAGATACTTTTTGTTGGTTATCAGTTGATACTGAATCACTTTACACACCTATTGTTCACCACCAGGGCATAGCAGCAGTTTATTATTTTTTGGAAAATTCCACTATTAGAGAACAAATGCCAAAGGAACTTCTGATGCAGGCTTTAGAATTTATTTTGACACATAATTATTTTTAGTTTTGAGGGAGATTTTTTTCTCCAGAAACGAGGAACAGCTATGGGGGCTTCAATGGCCCCAAGCTATGTGAATCTTTTCCTTGGTCATTGAGAAAACACCACTGTTCTTAATAAGTTGAATAACCCTTTCTTTAGCCATATTGCTTATTGGCTTCGTTTTGTGGATGACATTTTATGCATTTGGGATGGTGATAGTGGATTGATACCAGCTTTTTTGGATTGGTTAGATATTAATGATTTCAATCTCCACTTTACCCATTTGAAGGAAGATATTTCGATTTCTTTTCTTGATCTTATGCTTTAAGTTAATCAGGAACTTGGTGTAATAGAAACATGCTGTTTTAGTAAATCAACTGCCACTAATTCTCTTTTATTAGCTAGTACTGCTCATCCCCCTGGCCTAAAGAATTCCATCCCTTACGGCCAATTTTTACGTTTAAGGAGAAACTGTAGTTCAGATTCTATATTTGCTGAACAAGCAAATGATTTGATTGAAATATTTTTAGAAAGGAGTTATGATTTACATCTATTAGAACAAACAAAGGAGAAAGTGAGTAGAATTTCAAGAGATAGTATTTTAAAAGAAAAAAATGGAGAAATTAATTCAGAACATCAGCCTTGTACCTTTATTACCCAATATAACCATTTAGCTGGACGTGTTGGTAATATTATCTATAAGAATTTGCCTATTTTGTTAAGTGACAGCCAGGTTAGTGATGTTAGTGATGCAGTAGGTATGAAACCAAGGGTAACATTTTCAAAAGCTGTTAGTTTGAAAGAAAAACTTGTACATAGTCGTATGAAAAAAGATAAAAATGTTTGTCATACATGGTTACCTACTAAAGCTATTGGCTTTTACAAATGTTATAGATGCAATGTGGGTAAATATGCCAGCAATAATCGCGATACATTTGTGCACCCAAGAATTCCTGATGTAAAGGTTCAAATCAGGGAATTAATTACATGCGGTACATCATATGTGGTATATGTTCTTTGGTGCACTTGTGGTCTGATCTATGTAGGCAAAACAGTTTGGCCACTTAAACAGCATGTACAAGAACATGTCCGTTCTATTTTGAACAATAATAGAAACACCCCATTAGGTTTTCATTTTTCAGAGTTTCATTATTCTGACCCTAGCTCTTTGAAATGTATTGGCATTGAACACATTTCCCCGTTGTCCGTAGGAGGCGATAGATCAAATTTGCTTCTTCAAAAAGAAAGTAAATGGATTTATAAATTGAACTCAGTTAAACCAAATGGATTAAATAATCAGTGGGACCTGAAACCTTTTTTGAAGGACAGTAATCGAGCATGAGGGCTATTTTCATTACCAGTGTTTCTTTTACTGTCTCATTATTTAAAGTGGATTTGATTTTTTTAGATTTATTCTTTTTTATTTTGTTTACAGTTTTGAATATGCATTATATTATAATAATAATAATGCTGAAATTATTTCAGTTGTTTATTTCTTTCTTGAGTCTCATTTTGAACCTGGAATTTACCTGCCTGGACCTTTGTTTTGATTTTTACGTTCGCTTGCGCGCATGCACAAGGAATGTTTTGGGAGAGTAGCACACTTTGGAGGTGTGCCTCTCCCTTTCAATCCACTGCTCCATTGAGCAGGCGTGGCGGTCCTGCACCAATGGGTGCGGGAGCTGTGTATGACAGCAGTGGTCTTCGCTTCAAAGAAAACCACCACTGTCATACAGAGCACCGCATCCGCCACCCCCGTCACGCCGCCTCCCACGTCACACCCCCCCAAATCTTTGCTGCCATGCTGGGAGCCCACCCAGTGTAGCAAGCGCCTGCCCGTCGTCTGCCCGGCGGGGTGCCCAACTCACCTGTCAGCTCCACGGCCCCCAAGTCATCCTTCTGCCACGCAGGAGCCCACCCCAGCGTGGCAACGTCCCAGGTTGTCTGCCCGGACGGGGTGCCCAATCCCGCTAGCTCTCAGCCCCCAGCCATCCTTTTGCCATGCGGAGCCCACCCCAGTGTGGCAAATGTCCACGTAGTCTTGTTTTTTCACCTGTAAAGCAAAAGCGGTCCCACGGCACTTCTCCCAGTCCCCCTCCCACAACCCGCACCCACCCTGCGCCCAGCCTCCACACCCCCTCACCCCATATTTACCTCCGGAGTCCGGTAGCGATGATCTTGGTGGACGGGAACACGTCTGCACTTTTCAAAGCCGACAGCGAACTGAGGAAATGCCGATAAGCTGTATAATGGGCTAGATAGGGGTTTCAACTTTATGCATATCTCAGGCATTTTTGGAATTTTGCCCAAATTTTCAACATGGGGTTTTGGGACCCTTCTCATGAATGATGTCACTGTCATGGCGTTATTCAGGCCTAAAGGGTGATTCGCGGTCACTCGCGTGAAATCACCCTTCAGGCCTGAATAACACCATGACAGTGACATCATTCATAGTCCAAATGTGATGTGTCAAAATGACTGACTTCTGGCGTCGTTCGCGAGTTCCTCACGGGCTCAGTAAGTTCTCAAATTTCAATATTTTCACTCCAGATTTTCAAAATTGCCATTTTACCACACCTCCTTATGAGCAGTACAGCTGTCATTTTCACATCCTGCCCAAAGCGTGTTTCCGCCCATGTGGCGCACAATGGTGCAGTCGGTGTGCGAAATCAATGTATGGGATGCATTAAGAAAATCATGGTGACACTGTTCATTAGCAGAGGTCTTAAAATGGCCATGTTGAAAATTTGGTGAAAAATTCCTACAAATGACTGTTTTCTGGCGTGCATTGCGCGGTTCTTCACGCATACTCGTGGTTTGTAATTTTCAATATTTCCACTCCAGATTTTCAACATTGCCATTTTACCACACCTTCTTATGAGTAGTATAGCTGCCATTTTCACATCTCACCTAAAACATGTTTCCGCCCATGTAGCGCACAATGGCGCTGTCGGTGTGCGAAATCAATGTATGGGACACATTAAAAAAATCACAGTGACACTGTTCATGAGCAGAGGTCTTAAAATGGGTATGTCAAAAATTTGGTGAAAAAATTTCTAAAACTGACTGTTTTATTAGCTGCGTTATGCGCAGTTCCCACGCACTGTAAGTTTTAATTTTCAATATTTTCACTCCAGATTTTCCACATTGCCATTTTACCACACCTCCTTATGAGCAGTACAGCTGTCATTTTCACATCTTGCCCAAAACGTGTTTCTGCCCATGTAGCGCACAATGGCACAGTCGCTGTGTGAACTCAGTGTATGGGACACATTAAGAAAATCACAATGTCACTGTTCATGAGCAGAGATCTTAAAATGGCTATGTTGAAAAATTTGGTGAAAAATTCCCAACAATGACTGTTTTACGAGCGTGTATTGCACAGTTCCCATGCACCCTCGTAGGTTTGCCAATTTTCAATATTTCCACTCCAGATTTTCAACATTGCCATTTTACCACACTTCCTTATGAGCAGTACAGCTGTCATTTTTCACATCCTGCCCAAAACGTGTTTCCGCCTATGTAGCATACAATGGGGATAACAAAAAGGTCATGCTGAAAATTTATTGTGCAAATACCAGCAATCACACAGGGCATTAGGGTAAAGCACCATACGTGCAAAACACCACTGCAGATACCTGCAAGCGAACGTTCGGCATTGACAAATGCTTGTTTGATAATGTTGTAACTTTCTTAGTTACTAGGGGGTCCTATTTTGATATTAGAAAAATTAGGTAGGTTTCACTTTTTGGCATTTAGCAATATTGCTTTGTTCTCCAATTCTATGTGTAGTAGCATTTTTGTACTATTTGGTGCTCTATAATACAGCTGCCTTAGGAATTTAAATTTCACTGTATTTATTGAAATTGGTGATTTAAATACTCTTTTACTACTTGCTTATAACTACAATTTATAGTAGTGGTTAAAATTCATAACATAGAATTTATTTAAAGAGGGCTTAGCTATATTAGCACTTTTGACTGTCCATTCATACACTTTTTAGGTGTTATTATTAATGGGTCTATGGTTCTTTAAGAAATTCTTGTCTCCATGTGCTGTAAGTTTTAATTGATATGATTGTTAATGAGTGACACTATTTAAATGATGACTTTCCATACTAGCACCACCCCCTGATGAAGACTTGTAAAGAGTGGAAGCGCTGGGCATCTAGTTGCTGTTTGTATTACTGCTGTGTGTTTACTTCTGCTTGTACCTTTATATTTTGTCAGTAAAAAGAAAATATTTTGCAGAAACACACTTGGTGCTGCTTCATTTTTGTGCAGTGGTATTTGTTTGGCTGGTTGCTTTTTTGTAGCTTAGCACCAGACCCGGTCGAGCAGTGTCGCTTAAATTTGTTTCTGAAATTGCTTCTAAAATAGATACTGATGGTGGCCTGGTTGAGATGTGCTTGGTGTTGAGAGTGAACCACCCAGTCACTTGACCCCCGACACTAAAACTTGCATGGCCATGAGGAAGATGGGCGGGGGGAAAGGAGAGAGAAAACAGGACAGCCAGCCTTGCTAGCGGTGCTAGATGATAGCCCCTCCCCCACCCTCCTATGCCACCAAGCTCCACAATCCACCACCACGACTACAACAACCAGCGAGTCCCTGAAGTCACTCCGTACTTGCTCTCCCTCTCCCTCTCTGGTCTCTGCTATTCTGGGGAAGGGCCCACTGGAGATACGGATACCCTGGAGCCAAGGGGACAGATGGAGGTCCTAGGGATCTATATGTGACTGGTGGTGGCAGCAAGTAGGGAACTCAGTGCACAGAAAAGCCTTGCAGGGTCTGAAGGAGAGAGGCACACAGAGGACTGGGAAAAATGCCACTGGGATGAAAATAGGTTCCACCCCCTAAAGTCAGGAAAATAATGGAGTAAAGTGAGAATACATGAAAAAGATTAACACACACCCTCCCCATGATCTCTCCCTTTTTCTGGCCCCGCCCCAGTCTACCTCATCTCCATGTTTGCTAGCAGAACATTCCTTCCCCTGGCCACATGGAACAGCCTCCCATCTGACCTCTTGACATGGTCACAGGCTGGGTGTGTGCTCTGACAACGGCCCAGTGCTGCTGAAGAAAGCAGAAGCTCAAATACAGAAATCGACACAGCACAGTGCATGCAAAACAATAGTCCAATACCCTAGTGCGTCGTGTAGCTGTTCTGTGCAATCGGGGGACAGTATTGCACCCCCGAGCAAGCAGAAGACCTCAGAGAAGTGCTGATGTATCAGTCAGTGGCTCCAGACTTGAGCTGCTGCATAACTGACCATCAAGGGATAAGTAAGCCTCCACTTCTGTGTTATCACTCTGTGATTTCCGACCTTATGGACTACAGTTTTGTGTGTGGTGTACTAATTTCATTGCTGACCTCTGCCTCATCAACTCTTTTAGCATTGTATACTCGAGGAAGAGCCAATAACCTGTGCTCACAACAAAACCAAAGGATGTGTTTTATCCCTAAGTCAGTGGACATGCTGCTGAGCAGAAGAAAAAACATCTTAACCTCATCATTTCTCCTTTTTATCCAACTTGTCCTCACCTAAATCTGCCCTCTGTCAGGATTCTTAGCACCCTGGTGATGCCTACTCTCAGGTAAGTTTCTTCCCTCCCTCCTTTTTTCCTTTCCTCTTCTATCCCCACTACTCCCTATGCCCAACTTGGCCTCGCCTAATTCTATCCCCTGGCATGGATCTCTGCATCCTGGAGGGGCCCAGCACTGGGCAATTACTCTTTCTTCACTCCCCTCCCCCTATATCTTTTCTACCTAACTAGTCCTCACCTGATTCTGCCCCCTGGCAGGGTCCTCAGCATCCTGGAGGGGCCTAGTCTTAGGCAAGCTTCTTCTTTCCCTTCATCCTTTCTTTTCTCTCTTCCCAACTTGTCTTCACCTAGTTCTGCCCCCTGGCAGAGTCCTCAGCATCCTGGAGGGGCCTAGTCTTAGGCAAGCTTCTTCTTTCCCTTCATCCTTTCTTTTCTCTCTTCCCAACTTGTCTTCACCTAGTTCTGCCCCCTGGCAGGGTCCTCTGCATCCTGGAGGGGCCCAGCACTGGGCAATTACTCTTTCTTCACTCCCACCCTATATCTTTCTCCTAACTAGTCCTCACCTGATTCTGCCCCTGGCAGTATCCTCCAGCATCCTGGAGGGGCCTAGTCTTAGGCAAGCTTCTTCTTTCCCTTCATCCTTTCTTTTCTCTCTTCCCAACTTGTCTTCACCTAGTTCTGCCCCCTGGCAGGGTCTTCAGCATCCTGGAGGGGCCTAGTCTTAGGCAAGCTTCTTCTTTCCCTTCATCCTTTCTTTTCTCTCTTCCCAACTTGTCTTCACCTAGTTCTGCCCCCTGGCAGGGTCTTCAGCATCCTGGAGGGGCCCAGTACTGGAAAATGACTCTTCCATCCATCCCCTTTCCCCTCCATCCTCTCTACCCAACTTGTCCTTGCCTGACTGCTCTTTGGCAGGGTTCTCAGCATCCTGAAGAGGCCTAGTCTTAGGCAAGTTTCTCCCACCCCCACTCCCCTTTACCATCCCCTCTACCATCTCTACTCAACTTGTCCTTGCCTACTGCCTCTTATTCTAAGTCCTTGCCTCATTCTGCCACTGGCAGCAATCTCCGCACTCTGAAGGGGCCAGTTCAAGTTATGACTCGTCCTTCCTTATCCCTTACCCTCACCTCTCTCCTGCCCCCCTGCACTTAATCAAAGGAATTAGTTCACTTGAGCTAATAATATGCTATTTTTGTTCTGTCTGACATGCTCCCAGATTGCACTAGTCCTGTGTTAACTTGCCCTCCAAAACGGATTTTTTTTTTTTGCTCAGTTTTCTCTGGCAATGTTCCCCCCATCTTTATCCTCTCCTTCCCTCAGCTGGTTTCCCCTGTCTACCCCTCTACCCTCCCTGATGTCCCCCCACTGCACCTCATTCCTTCAATAATTACTAAATAATCTGCCTATTAACCGTGATCCATTCCTGCAAGGTGTTGGCTCCAAAGCTACATTAAATGTCAGTACTATGTTCCTCAGATACGCCACTTGTAATTAAATGCATATTCCACAGGTATGATGTATTTAATTGTATGTTACGTCACAAGTGTGACTGTATGATTATGTATATTTTTTTAACTGTATGTCTTGTTACAAATGTAATTGAATGTTTAATTTCTCGAATATGTTAAATGTTAAACTAAATGTCTAATTCTTCATTCAGTTGCAACCCCCCCCCCCCCCGTCGCATCGGGAGACAAGCAACTTGTTGTTGTTCAGTGTGTCTTCCTGGTGAAGCATTTCAATAAATAAAATAAATAAATAACTATTTTCAGTACTAGTCAAAGTATGCTACAACAGATGAAATCCTACCTACTCAGGGCATGAAACACTCCAAGCTGACATCCAACAGGAAGACACCAGAAAGAGGAATTGATCTAATTAACCCTTGCAATACCTAACAGAAGTTTTTATCTGAAAGGTTCCCCATGGCCTTCTGCTCTCCAAAAAGCCTTCATCCAGCCTCTCTCCTCTGTGCCCCACCTTGTACTTGAATGCCCAGTTTTATTTTATCTGACACATTAGCTATAAATTTGTTTCTGTGATTAAACTGTGTGAAGGATGCTGCGCAAACCAATACTGCACTGAGATTAGAATGCTGCACCTTTAAGTGCTGTCTCCTTTGTTACATAATTCTTTGAAGTACTGCTTGCAGTGCAGACACGAGCCTATATTGATCCATGAAGGGGTTAACCTTTCCTGGAATGTTGCCAGCTGCGTATCACCTGGCTCAGTATGCAGTTACACTAGAAACTAAACACAGGCTTGTTGGCCCCATGCCAGCTGGCAGGCAGGGCCCCCAGGGCTGAAAGAACAAACCAGTCATACGTCAAGCAGCAGCGCAGCCTGGCAAAAGGCCTCGTCAACAACATGACGCAGACATGCTGTCTGCTCTTGACTTATATGGCATATCAGCTCAGTTGATGCTGTGCACCACCCCCATGCAGCTGCCATCCTACCCAAAAGAAACCAGAGACCTGCAATCATTACGCAACGATCGGCTCGCTTTGCATCAAACAAACAAACTTTAGAAATAGCTGGCTTTGTTCACTCATCCATTCCCCAAGAACACTGCTGACTGCGCCACGTATCCCCCATTCTCCTTATTTATTGCTGGCTAAACCACTTATTTCCCATTCTCTTACATACTGCTGGCCATGCCATTCTATTCCCCACTCTTTTATATACAGCTGGCATGCCACTGTACTCCCCAATCTCCTTATATACTGCTGACCACACCACTGAACTCCCCATTCTCCTTATGCACTGCTGCCCAAACAATAGTAGTCCCCATTCTCTTAGACATTGCTGGCCACACCAATGTATTTCCCATTCTTCTTATATACTGCTGGCCACACTACTGTATTCTCCATTCTTTTATATGCTGCTGGCCATGCCACTGTATTCCCCATTCTCCTTATATAGTGCTGGCCATGCCACTCTATTCCCAATTCTCTTATATACTGCTGGCACTGCTGGCCACACCACTCTATTCCCCATTCTCTTTATATACTGCTGGCCACACCACTTTATTCCCCATTCTCTTATATACTGCTGGCCATGCCACTGTATTCCCCATTCTCTTATATACTGCTGGTAACACCACTTTATTCCCCATTCTCTTATATACTGCTGGCCACACCACTCTATTCCCCATTCTCTTACATACTGCTGTCCACATCACTCTATTCCCCATTCTCTTATATACCGCTGGCGACGCCACTGTATTCCCCATTTTCTTACATACTGCTGGCCACACCATTGTATTCCTCATTCTCTTACAGTATATACTGCTGACCACGCCACTGTATTCCCCATTCTCTTATATACTGCTGGCCACGCCACTCTGTTTCACATTCTCCATATATACTGCTGACTACACCACTCTATTCCCCATTCTCCTTATATACTGCTGGCCATGCCACTCTATTTCCCATTCTCTTATATACTACTGACAACACCACTCTATTTACCATTCTCATATACACTGCTGGCCACACAACAGTATTCCCCATTCTCTTAGACACTGCTGGCCATGCCAATGTATTTCCCATTCTCTTTATATGAAATGGGCAGACTGGATGGGCCTTGCAGTCCTTATCTACCACCAACTTCTATGTTTTTATATACTGCTGGCCACGCCATTCTATTCCCCATTCTCTTATATATTGCTGGCACTGCTGGCCATGCCACTCTATTCCCCATTCTCTTTATATACTGCTTGCCATGCCACTGTATTCCCCATTCTTTTATATGCTGGGTGCTAGCCACACCACTGTATTCCCCACTCTCCTGATATACTGCTGGCTGCACAACTGTATCCCCCGTTCTTTTATACACTGCTGGGCATTTCACTATATTCCCTGTTCTCCTTATATACTGCTGGCCATGCCACTGTATTCCCCATTCTCTTATATACTGCTGGCCATGCCACTGTATTCCCCATTCTCCTTATATGCTACTGGCCACGCCACTGTATTCCCCATTCTCTTATATACTGCTGGCCACGCCACTCTATTCCCCATTCTCTTTATATACTGCTGGCCACTCCACTCTGTTTTGCATTCTCCATATATACTGCTGGCCATGCCACTCTAGTTCCCATTCTCCTTATAAACTACTGGCCATGCCACTCTATTTCCCATTCTTCTTGTATACTGCTGGCCATGCTACTGTATTCCCCATTCTCATATGCTGTTGGCCACACCACTGTATTCCCCATTCTCCTTATATACTGCTGGCCATGCCACTGTATTCCACACTCTCATATGCTGTTGGCCATGCCACTGTATTCCCCATTCTCTTATATACTGCTGGCCATGCCACTGTATTCCCCATTCTCTTATATACTGCATGCCATGCAACTGTATTCCCCAATCTTTTATATGCTGGGTGCTAGCCACACCACTGTATTCCCCACTCTCCTGATATACTGCTGGCTGCACAACTGTATTCCCCGTTCTTTTATACACTGCTGGGCATTTCACTATATTCCCTGTTCTCCTTATATACTGCTGGCCATGTCACTGTATTCCCCATTCTCTTATATACTGCTGGCCATGCCACTGTATTCCCCAGTCTCCTCATATGCTGCTGGCCATGCCACTGTATTCCACATTCTCTTATATACTGCTGGTAACACCACTTTATTCCCCATTCTCTTACATACTGCTGGCCACATCACTCTATTCCCCATTCTCTTATATACCGCTGGCCACGCCACTGTATTCCCCATTTTCTTACATACTGCTGGCCACACCATTGTATTCCTCATTCTCTTACAGTATATACTGCTGGCCACGCGACTGTATTCCCCATTCTCTTATATACTGCTGGCCACGCCACTCTGTTTCACATTCTCCATATATACTGCTGACTACACCACTCTATTCCCCATTCTCCTTATATACTGCTGGCCATGCCACTCTATTTCCCATTCTCTTATATACTACTGACAACACCACTCTATTTACCATTCTCATATACACTGCTGGCCACACAACAGTATTCCCCATTCTCTTAGACACTGCTGGCCATGCCAATGTATTTCCCATTCTCTTTATATGAAATGGGCAGACTGGATGGGCCTTGCAGTCCTTATCTCCCATTCTCTTATATACTGCTGGCCATGCCACTGTATTCCCATTCTCTTATATACTGCTGGCCATACCACTGTATTCCCCATTCTCTTATATACTGCTTGCCATGCCACTGTATTCCCCATTCTTTTATATGCTGGGTGCTAGCCACACCACTGTATTCCCCACTCTCCTGATATACTGCTGGCTGCACAACTGTATCCCCGTTCTTTTATACACTGCTGGGCATTTCACTATATTCCCTGTTCTCCTTATATACTGCTGGCCATGCCACTGTATTCCCCATTCTCTTATATACTGCTGGCCATGCCACTGTATTCCCCATTCTCCTTATATGCTACTGGCCACGCCACTGTATTCCCCATTCTCTTATATACTGCTGGCCACACCACTCTATTCCCCATTCTCTTTATATACTGCTAGCCACGCCACTCTGTTTTGCATTCTCCATATATACTGCTGGCCATGCCACTCTAGTACCCATTCTCCTTATAAACTGCTGGCCATGCCACTCTATTTCCCATTCTTCTTGTATACTGCTGGCCATGCCACTGTATTCCCCATTCTCATATGCTGTTGGCCACACCACTGTATTCCCCATTCTCCTTATATACTGCTGGCCATGCCACTGTATTCCACACTCTCATATGCTGTTGGCCATGCCACTGTATTCCCCATTCTCTTATATACTGCTGGCCATACCACTGTATTCCCCATTCTCTTATATACTGCTTGCCATGCAACTGTATTCCCCAATCTTTTATATACTGGGTGCTGGCCACACCACTGTATTCCCCACTCTCCTGATATACTGCTGGCTGCACAACTGTATTCCCGTTCTCTTATATACTGCTGGCCATGCACTGTATTCCCATTCTCTTATATACTGCTGGCCATGCCACTGTATTCCCCATTCTCTTATATACTGCTGGCCATGCCACTGTATTCCCATTCTCATATACTGCTGGCCATGCCACTGTATTCCCCATTCTCCTTATATACTGCTGGCCATGCCACTCTATTTCCCATTCTTCTTGGATACTGCTGGCCATGCCACTGTATTCCCCATTCTCATATGCTGTTGGCCACACCACTGTATTCCCCATTCTCCTTATATACTGCTGGCCATGCCACTGTATTCCACACTCTCATATGCTGCTGGCCATGCCACTGTATTCCCCATTCTCTTATATACTTCTAGCCATGCCACAGTATTCCCCATTCTCTTATATACTGCTGGCCATGCCACTGTATTCCCCATTCTCTTATATACTGCTGGCCATGCCACTGTATTCGCCATTCTCTTATATACTGCTGGTCATGCCACTGTATTCCCCATTCTTCTTACATACTGCTGGCCATGCCACTGTATTCCCCATTCTCTCATATACTGCTGGCCATGCCACTGTATTCCCCATTCTCTTATATACTGCTGGCCACGCCACTGTATTCCCCATTCTCCTTATATACTGCTGGCCATGCCACTGTATTCCCTGTTCTCCTTATATACTGCTGGCCATGCCACTGTATTCCCCATTCTCTTACATACTGCTGGCCATGCCACTGTATTCCCATTCTCTTATATACTGCTGGCCATGCCACTGTATTCCCTGTTCTCCTTATATACTGCTGGCCATGCCACTGTATTCCCCGTTCTCCTTATATGCTGCTGGCCACGCCACTCTATTTCCCATTCTCCTTATATACTGCTGGCCATGCCACTGTATTCCCCATTCTCTTACATACTGCTGGCCATGCCACTGTATTCCCGTTCTCCTTATATACTGCTGGCCATGCCACTGTATTCCCCGTTCTCTTATATACTGCTGGCCATACCACTGTATTCCCCATTCTCCTTATATGCTGCCGGCCATGCCACTCTATTTCCCATTCTCCTTATATACTGCTGGCTATGCCACTGTATTCCCCATTCTCTTACATACTGCTGGCCATGCCACTGTATTCGCCATTCTCTTATATACTGCTGGTCATGCCACTGTATTCCCCATTCTTGTTACATACTGCTGGCCATGCCACTGTATTCCCCATTCTCTTATATACTGCTGGCCATGCCACTGTATTCCCCATTCTCTTACATACTGCTGGCATGCCACTGTATTCCCATTCTCCTTATATACTGCTGGCCATGCCACTGTATTCCGATTCTCTTATATACTGCTGGCCATACCACTGTATTCCCCATTCTCCTTATATGCTGCTGGCCATGCCACTGTATTCCCCATTCTCTTATATACTGCTGGCCATGCCACTGTATTCCCCATTCTCTTATATACTGCTGGCCATGCCACTGTATTCCCCATTCTCTTATATACTGCTGGTCATGCCACTGTATTCCCCATTCTTCTTACATACTGCTGGCCATGCCACTGTATTCCCCATTCTCTTATATACTGCTGGCCATGCCACTGTATTCCCCATTCTCTTATATACTGCTGGCCATGCCACTGTATTCCCCGTTCTCCTTATATACTGCTGGCCATGCCCCTGTATTCCCCATTCTCTTATATACTGCTGGTCATGCCACTGTGTTCCCCATTCTCTTATATGCTGCTGGCCATGCAACTGTATTCCTCATTCTCCTTATATACTGCTGGCCACGCCACTCTGTTTCACATTCTCCATATGTACTGCTTACTACACCACTCTATTTCCCATTCTCCTTATTTACTGCTGGCCATGCCACTCTGTTCCTCATTCTTTTTATACTCCACTGGTCACTCCACTTTGTTCCCCTTTCTCTTTAAATGCTGCTTGCCATGTCACTCTGTTGCCCATTCTCCGCTGGCCATGTCACTGTATTCTTCATATGTACTGCCAGCCACTCTATTCCCCATTCTTAATATACTACCAGCCACACTGCTTATCCCCCATTCTCCTTATATACTGCTGGCCACGCCACTCTATTCTACATTCTTCATACATACCACTGGCCACCCCACTTATTTCTCATTCTCCTCCTATACTGCTGGCCATGCCACTTTATTCCCCGTTCTCATATGCTGTTGGCCACACCACTGTATTCCCCATTCTCCTTATATACTGCTGGCCATGCCACTGTATTCCCCATTCTCATATGCTGTTGGACACCACTATATTCCTCCATTCTCCTTATATGCTAGGGCCATGCCACTGTATTCCCCATTCTCTTAATACTGCTGGCCACACCACTGTATTCCCCATTTTCCTTATATACTGCTGGCCATGCCACTGTATTCCACACTCTCTTATGCTGTTGGCCACACCACTATATTCCCCATTCTCTTATATACTGCTGGCCATGCCACTGTATTCCCCATTCTCCTTATATACTGCTGGCACTGCCACTGTATTCCCCATTCTCCTTATATACTGCTGGCCATGCCACTGTATTCCCCATTCTCCTTATATGCTGCTGAGCATGCCACTGTATTCCCCATTCTCTTATATACTGCTGGCCATGCCACTGTATCCGCCATTCTCCTTATATGCTGCTGGCCATGCCACTGTATTCCTCATTCTCTTATATACTGCTGGCCATGCCACTGTATTCCCCATTCTCTTATAAGCTGCTGGCATGCCACTGTATCCCCATTCTCTTATATACTGCTGGCCATGTCACTGTATTCCCGTTCTCCTTATATGCTGCTGCCTGCCACTGTATTCCCATTCTTCTTACATACTGCTGGCCATGCCACTGTATTTCCCGTTCTCCTTATATGCTGCTGACCATGCCACTGTAGTCCCCATTCTTCTTACATACTGCTGGCCATGCCACTATATTCCCCATTCTTCTTACATACTGCTGGCCATGCCACTGTATTCCCCATTCTCTTATATACTGCTGGCCATGCCACTGTATTCCCCGTTCTCCTTATATGCTGTTGGCCATGCCACTGTATTCCCCATTCTCTTATATACTGTTGGTCACGCCACTGTATTCCCCATTCTCTTATATACTGCTGGCCATGCCACTGTATTCCCCGTTCTACTTATATGCTGCTGGCCATGCCACTGTATTCCCCGTTCTCTTATATACTGCTGGCCATGCCACTGTATTCCCCATTCTCCTTATATGCTGCTGGCCATGCTGCGCTATTTCCCATTCTCCTTATATACTGCTGGCCATGCCACTGTATTCCCCATTCTCTTACATACTGCTGGCCATGCCACTGTATTCGCCATTCTCTTATATACTGCTGGCCATGCCACTGTATTCCCCATTCTCCTTATATGCTGCTGGCCATGCCACTGTGTTCCCCGTTCTCTTATATACTGCTGACCATGCCACTGTATTCCCCGCTCTCCTTATATGCTGCTGGCCACGCCACTCTATTTCCCATTCTCCTTATATACTGCTGGCCATGCCACTGTATTCGCCATTCTCTTACGTACTGCTGGCCATGCCACTGTATTCGCCATTCTCTTATATACTGCTGGTCATGCCACTGTATTCCCCATTCTCTTATGCTGCTGGCATGCAACTGTATTCCTCATTCTCCTTATACACTGCTGGCCACGCCACTCTGTTTCACATTCTGCATATATACTGCTTACTACACCACTCTATTTCCCATTCTCCTTATTTACTGCTGGCCATGCCACTCTGTTCCTCATTCTTTTTATACACCACTGGTCACGCCACTTTGTTCCCCTTTCTCTTTAAATGCCTTGCCATGTCACTCTGTTCTCCATTCTCCGCTGGCCATGCCCTGTATTCCCATTCTTCATATGTACTGCCAGCCACTCTATTCCCATTCTTAATATATACTGCCAGCCACACTGCTTATCCTCCATTCTCCTTATAGACTGCTGTGCGCCACTCTATTCTACATTCTTCATACATACCACTGCACCCACATATTTCTCATTCTCCTACTACACTGCTGGCCATGCCACTTTGATTCCCTGTTCTCATATGCTGTTGTCACACCACTGTATTCCCCATTCTCCTTATATACTGCTGGCCATGCCACTGTATTCCCCATTCTCATATGCTGTTGGCACACCACTGTAATCCCCATTCTCTTATATACTCTGGCATGCCACTGTATTCCCCATTCTCCTTATATACTGCTGGCCATGCCACTGTATTCCCCATTCTTCTTATATACTGCTGGCCATGCCACTGTATTCCCATTCTCCTTATATACTGCTGGCCATGCCACTGTATTCCCATCTCATATGCTGTTGGCCACACCACTGTATTCCCCATTCTCTTATATACTGCTGGCCATGCCACTGTATTCCCATTCTCTTATATACTACTGGCACCGCCACTGTATTCCCCATTCTCCTTATATACTGCTGGCCATGCCACTGTATTCCCCATTCTTCTTATATACTGCTGGCCATGCCACTGTATTCCCCATTCTCTTATATACTGCTGGCCATGCTACTGTATTCCCCATTCTCCTTATATGCTGCTGGCCAGGCCACTCTATTTCCCATTCTCCTTATACACTGCTGGACATGCCACTGTATTCTCCATTCTCTTACATACTGCTGGCCATGCCACTGTATTCGCCATTCTCTTATATACTGCTGGCCATGCCACTGTATTCCCCGTTCTCCTTATATGCTGCTGGCCATGCCACTGTATTCCCATTCTCTTATATACTGCTGGCCATGCCACTGTATTCCCCGTTCTCCTTATATGCTGCTGGCCATGCCACTGTATTCCCCATTCTCTTATATGCTGCTGGCCATGCCACTGTATTCCCGTTCTCTTATATACTGCTGGCCATGCCACTGTATTCCCGCTCTCCTTATATGCTGCTGGCCATGCCACTGTATTCCCCATTCTCTTATACACTGCTGGTCACGCCACTGTATTCCCCATTCTCTTATATACTGCTGGCCATGCCACTGTATTCCGCGTTCTCCTTATATGCTGCTGGCCATGCCACTGTATTCCCCGTTCTCTTATATACTGCTGGCCATGACACTGTATTCCCCATTCTCCTTATATGCTGCTGGCCACGCCACTCTAGTTCCCATTCTCCTTATATACTGCTGGCCATGCCACTGTATT
The DNA here is from genome assembly GCA_016271365.2 of Neoceratodus forsteri. NCBI lineage: Eukaryota > Metazoa > Chordata > Ceratodontiformes > Ceratodontidae > Neoceratodus > Neoceratodus forsteri. The sequence goes on from JADMNL010000031.1 coordinate 116,855,624, forward strand.
CCCCATTCTCTTACATACTGCTGGCCATGCCACTGTATTCCCCATTCTCTTATATGCTACTGGCCATGCCACTGTAGTCCCCGTTCTCCTTATATGCTGCTGGCCATGCCACTGTAGTCCCCATTATTCTTACATACTGCTGGCCATGCCACTGTATTCCCCATTCTCTTATATACTGCTGGCCATGCCACTGTATTCCCCGTTCTCCATATATGCTGCTGGCCATGCCACTGTATTCCCCGTTCTCTTATATACTGCTGGCCATGCCACTGTATTCCCCATTCTCCTTATATACTGCTGGTCACGCCACTGTATTCCCCATTCTCTTACATGCTGCTGGCCATGCCAATGTATTCCCCGTTCTCCATATATGCTGCTGGCCATGCCACTGTATTCCCCATTCTCTTATATACTGCTGGTCATGCCACTGTATTCCCCATTCTCTTATATACTGCTGGTCATGCCACTGTATTTCTCATTCTCCTTATACACTGCTGGCCACACCACTCTGTTTCACATTCTGCATATATACTGCTTACTACACCACTCTATTTCCCATTCTCCTTATTTACTGCTGGCCATGCCACTCTGTTCCTCATTCTTTTATAACACCACTGGTCACGCTACTTTGTTCCCCTTTCTCTTTAAATGCTGCTTGCCATGTCACTCTGTTCCCCATTCTCCGCTGGCCATGCCCCTGTATTCCCCATTCTTCATATGTACTGCCAGCCACTCTATTCCCCATTCTTAATATATACTGCCAGCCACACTGCTTATCCCCCATTCTCCTTATAGACTGCTGGCCATGCCACTCTATTCTACATTCTTCATACATACCACTGGCCACCCCACTTATTTCTCATTCTCCTCCTATACTGCTGGCCATGCCACTTTATTCCCTGTTCTCATATGCTGTTGGCAACACCACAGTATTCCCCATTCTCCTTATATACTGCTGGCCATGCCACTGTATTCCCCATTCTCATATGCTGTTGGCCACACCACTGTATTCCCCATTCTCCTTATATATGCAGGCCGTGCCACTGTATTCCCATTCTCTTACATACTGCAGGCCATGCCACTGTATTCCTCGTTCTCATTATATACTGCTGGCCATGCCACTGTATTCCACAGTCTCATATGCTGTTGGCCACACCACTGTATTCCCCATTCTCTTATATGCTGTTGGCCACACCACTGTATTCCCCATTCTCTTATATACTGCTGGCCATGCCACTGTATGTCCCCATTCTCCTTATATACTGCTGGCACTGCCACTGTATTCCCCATTCTCATATGCTGTTGGCCACACCACTGTATTCCCCATTCTTCTTACATACTGCTGGCCATGCCACTGTATTCCCCATTCTCTTATATACTGCTGGCCATGCTACTGTATTCCCCATTCTCCTTATATGCTGCTGGCCATGCCACTGTATTTCCCGTTCTCTTATATACTGCTGGCCATGCCACTGTATTCCCCATTCTCCTTATATGCTGCTAGCCACGCCACTCTATTTCCCATTCTCCTTATATACTGCTGGACATGCCACTGTATTCCCCATTCTCTTACATACTGCTGGCCATGCCACTGTATTCGACATTCTCTTATATACTGCTGGCCATGCCACTGTATTCCCCGTTCTCCTTATATGCTGCTGGCCATGCCACTGTATTCCCCGTTCTCTTATATGCTGCTGGCCATGCCACTCTATTTCCCGTTCTCCTTATATGCTGCTGGCCATGCCACTCTATTCCCCATTCTCCTTATATACTGCTGGCCATGCCACTCTATTCCCCATTCTCTTACATATTGCTGGCCATGCCACTCTATTCACCATTCTCTTATATACTGCTGGTCATGCCACTGTATTCCCCATTCTTCTTACATACTGCTGGCCATGCCACTGTATTCCCCATTCTCTTATATACTGCTGGCCATGCCACTGTATTCCCCATTCTCTTATATACTGCTGGCCACGCCACTGTATTCCCCATTCTCCTTATATACTGCTGGCCATGCCACTGTATTCCCATTCTCTTATATACTGCTGGCATGCCACTGTATTCCCCATTCTCCTTATATACTGCTGGCCATGCGACTGTATTCCCCGTTCTCCTTATATGCTGCTGGTCACGCCACTGTATTCCCCATTCTCTTATATGCTGCCAGCCATGCAACTGTATTCCTCATTCTCCTTATATACTGCTGGCCATGCCACTCTGTTTCACATTCTCCATATATACTGCTTACTGCACCACTCTATTTCCCATTCTCCTTATTTACTGCTGGCCATGCCACTCTGTTCCTCATTCTTTTTATACAACACTGGTCACGCCACTTTGTTCCCCTTTCTCTTTAAATGCTGCTGGCCATGGTACTCTGTTCCCCATTCTCCGCTGGCCATGCCACTGTATTCCCCATTCTCTTATATACTGCTGGCCAGGCCACTGTATTCCCCGTTCTCCTTATATGCTGTTGGCCACACCACTGTATTCCCCATTCTCCTTATATGCTGCGGGCCATGCCACTGTATTCCCCATTCTCTTACATACTGCTGGCCATGCCACTGTATTCCCCGTTCTCATTATATACTGCTGGCCATGCCACTGTATTCCACAGTCTCATATGCTGTTGGCCACACCACTGTATTCCCCATTCTCTTATATGCTGTTGGCCACAGCACTGTATTCCCCATTCTCTTATATACTGCTGGCCATGCCACTGTATTCCCCATTCTCCTTATATACTGCTGGCACTGCCACTGTATTCCCCATTCTCATATGCTGTTGGCCACACCACTGTATTCCCCATTCTCCTTATATGCTGCGGGCCATGCCACTGTATTCCCCATTCTTCTTACATACTGCTGTCCATGCCACTGTATTCCCCATTCTCTTATATACTGCTGGCCATGCTACTGTATTCCCCATTCTCCTTATATGCTGCTGGCCATGCCACTGTATTTCCCGTTCTCTTATATACTGCTGGCCATGCCACTGTATTCCCCATTCTCCTTATATGCTGCTGCCACGCCACTCTATTTCCCATTCTCCTTATATACTGCTGGACATGCCACTATTCCCCATTCTCTTACATACTGCTGGCCATGCCACTGTATTCGCCATTCTCTTATATACTGCTGATCATGCCACTGTATTCCCATTCTTCTTACATACTGCTGGCCATGCCACTGTATTCCCATTCTCTTATATACTGCTGGCCATGCCACTGTATTCCCCATTCTCTTATATACTGCTGGCCATGCCACTGTATTCCCCATTCTCCTTATATACTGCTGGCCATGCCACTGTATTCCCCACTCTCTTATATACTGCTGGCCACGCCACTGTATTCCCCATTCTCCTTATATACTGCTGGCCATGCGACTGTATTCCCCGTTCTCCTTATATGCTGCTGGTCACGCCACTGTATTCCCCATTCTCTTATATGCTGCCAGCCATGCAACTGTATTCCTCATTCTCCTTATATACTGCTGGCCATGCCACTCTGTTTCACATTCTCCATATATACTGCTTACTGCACCACTCTATTTCCCATTCTCCTTATTTACTGCTGGCCATGCCACTCTGTTCCTCATTCTTTTTATACAACACTGGTCACGCCACTTTGTTCCCCTTTCTCTTTAAATGCTGCTGGCCATGGCACTCTGTTCCCCATTCTCTGCTGGCCATGCCACTGTATTCCCCATTCTCTTATATACTGCTGGTCACGCCACTGTATTCCCCATTCTCTTATATACTGCTGGCCAGGCCACTGTATTCCCCGTTCTCCTTATATGCTGCTGGCCATGCCACTGTATTCCCCGTTCTCTTATATACTGCTGGCCATGCCACTGTATTCCCCATTCTCCTTATATGCTGCTGGCCACACCACTCTATTTCCCATTCTCCTTATATACTGCTGGCCATGCCACTGTATTCCCCATTCTCCTTATATGCTGCTGGCCATGCCACTGTATTCCTCGTTCTCCTTATATGCTGCTGGCCATGCCACTGTATTCCCCATTCTCTTATATACTGCTGGCCATGCCACTGTATTCCCCATTCTCTTACATACTGCTGGCCATGCCACTGTATTCCCCATTCTCTTATATACTGCTGGCCACGCCACTGTATTCCCCATTCTCCTTATATACTGCTGGCCATGCGACTGTATTCCCCGTTCTCCTTATATGCTGCTGGTCACGCCACCGTATTCCCCATTCTCTTATATGCTGCTGGCCATGCAACTGTATTCCTCATTCTCCTTATATACTGCTGGCCATGCCACTCTGTTTCACATTCTCCATATATACTGCTTACTGCACCACTCTATTTCCCATTCTCCTTATTTACTGCTGGCCATGCCACTCTGTTCCTCATTCTTTTTATACAACACTGGTCACGCCACTTTGTTCCCCTTTCTCTTTAAATGCTGCTGGCCATGTTACTCTGTTCCCCATTCTCCGCTGGCCATACCACTGTATTCCCCATTCTCTTATATACTGCTGGTCACGCCACTGTATTCCCCATTCTCTTATATACTGCTGGCCATGCCACTGTATTCCCCGTTCTCCTTATATGCTGCTGGCCATGCCACTGTATTCCCATTCTCTTATATACTGCTGGCCATGCCACTGTATTCCCCGTTCTCCTTATATGCTGCTGGCCACACCACTCTGTTTCACATTCTCCATATATACTGCTTACTACACCACTCTATTTCCCATTCTCCTTATTTACTGCTGGCCATGCCACTCTGTTCCTCATTCTTTTTATACAACACTGGTCACGCCACTTTGTTCCCCTTTCTCTTTAAATGATGCTGGCCATGGCACTCTGTTCCCCATTCTCCGCTGGCCATGCCACTGTATTCCCCATTCACTTATATACTGCTCGTCACGCCACTGTATTCCCCATTCTCTTATATACTGCTGGCCAGGCCACTGTATTCCCCGTTCTCCTTATATGCTGCTGGCCATGCCACTGTATTCCTCATTCTTCTTACATACTGCTGGCCATGCCACTGTATTCCCCATTCTCTTATATACTGCTGGCCATGCCACTGTATTCCCCATTCTCCTTATATACTGCTGGCCATGCCACTGTTTTCCGCATTCTCTTATATACTGCTGGCCATGCCACTGTATTCCCCGTTCTCCTTATATGCTGCTGGCCATGCCACTGTATTCCCCATTCTCTTATATACTGCTGGTCACGCCACTGTATTCCCCATTCTCTTACATGCTGCTGGCCATGCCAGTGTATTCCCCGTTCTCCTTATATGCTGCTGGCCATGCCACTGTATTCCCCATTCTCTTATATACTGCTGTTCACGCCACTGTATTTCCCACTCTCTTATATACTGCTGGCCATGCCACTGTATTCCCCGTTCTCCTTATATACTGCTGGCCATGCCACTGTATTCCCCATTCTCTTATATACTGCTGGTCACGCCACTGTGTTCCCCATTCTCTTATATGCTGCTGGCCATGCAAATGTATTCCTCATTCTCCTTATATACTGCTGGCCACGCCACTCTGTTTCACATTCTCCATATATACTGCTTACTACACCACTCTATTTCCCATTCTTCTTATTTACTGCTGGCCATGCCACTCTCTTCCTCATTCTTTTTATACACCACTGGTCACGCCACTTTGTTCCCCTTTCTCTTTAAATGCTGCTGGCTATGTCACTCTATTCCCCATTCTCCGCTGGCCATGCCACTGTATTCCCCATTCTTCATATGTACTGCCAGCCACTCTATTCCCCATTCTTAATATATACTGCCAGCCACACTGCGTATCCCCCATTCTCCTTATATACTGCTGGACACGCCACTCTATTCTACATTCTTCATACATACCACTGGCCACCCCACTTATTTCTCATTCTCCTCCTATACTGCTGCCCGTGCCACTTTATTCCCCGTTCTCATATGCTGTTGGCCACACCACTGTATTCCCCATTCTCCTTATATACTGCTGGCCATGCCTCTGTATTCCCCATTCTCATATGCTGTTGGCCACACCACTGTATTCCCCATTCTCCTTATATGCTGCGGGCCATGCCACTGTATTCCCCATTCTCTTACACACTGCTGGCCATGCCACTGTATTCCCCGTTCTCCTTATATACTGCTGGCCATGCCACTGTATTCCCGTTCTCCTTATATACTGCTGGCCATGCCCTGTATTCCCCATTCTCTTATATACTGCTGGTCATGCCACTGTGTTCCCCATTCTCTTATATGCTGCTGGCCATGCAACTGTATTCCTCATTCTCCTTATATACTGCTGGCCACGCCACTCTGTTTCACATTCTCCATATGTACTGCTTACTACACCACTCTATTTCCCATTCTCCTTATTTACTGCTGGCCATGCCACTCTGTTCCTCATTCTTTTTATACTCCACTGGTCACGCCACTTTGTTCCCCTTTCTCTTTAAATGCTGCTGGCCATGTCACTCTGTTGCCCATTCTCCGCTGGCCATGTCACTGTATTCTTCATATGTACTGCCAGCCACTCTATTCCCCATTCTTAATATACTACCAGCCACACTGCTTATCCCCCATTCTCCTTATATACTGCTGGCCACGCCACTCTATTCTACATTCTTCATACATACCACTGGCCACCCCACTTATTTCTCATTCTCCTCCTATACTGCTGGCCATGCCACTTTATTCCCCGTTCTCATATGCTGTTGGCCACACCACTGTATTCCCCATTCTCCTTATATACTGCTGGCCATGCCACTGTATTCCCCATTCTCATATGCTGTTGGCCACACCACTATATTCCTCATTCTCCTTATATGCTGCGGGCCATGCCACTGTATTCCCCATTCTAATATGCTGTTGGCCACACCACTGTATTCCCCATTTTCCTTATATACTGCTGGCCATGCCACTGTATTCCACACTCTCTTATGCTGTTGGCCACACCACTATATTCCCCATTCTCTTATATACTGCTGGCCATGCCACTGTATTCCCCATTCTCCTTATATACTGCTGGCACTGCCACTGTATTCCCCATTCTCCTTATATACTGCTGGCCATGCCACTGTATTCCCCATTCTCCTTATATGCTGCTGAGCATGCCACTGTATTCCCCATTCTCTTATATACTGCTGGCCATGCCACTGTATTCGCCATTCTCCTTATATGCTGCTGGCCATGCCACTGTATTCCTCATTCTCTTATATACTGCTGGCCATGCCACTGTATTCCCCATTCTCCTTATAAGCTGCTGAGCATGCCACTGTATTCCCCATTCTCTTATATACTGCTGGCCATGTCACTGTATTCCCCGTTCTCCTTATATGCTGCTGGCCATGCCACTGTATTCCCCATTCTTCTTACATACTGCTGGCCATGCCACTGTATTTCCCGTTCTCCTTATATGCTGCTGACCATGCCACTGTAGTCCCCATTCTTCTTACATACTGCTGGCCATGCCACTATATTCCCCATTCTTCTTACATACTGCTGGCCATGCCACTGTATTCCCCATTCTCTTATATACTGCTGGCCATGCCACTGTATTCCCCGTTCTCCTTATATGCTGTTGGCCATGCCACTGTATTCCCCATTCTCTTATATACTGTTGGTCACGCCACTGTATTCCCCATTCTCTTATATACTGCTGGCCATGCCACTGTATTCCCCGTTCTACTTATATGCTGCTGGCCATGCCACTGTATTCCCCGTTCTCTTATATACTGCTGGCCATGCCACTGTATTCCCCATTCTCCTTATATGCTGCTGGCCACGCCACGCTATTTCCCATTCTCCTTATATACTGCTGGCCATGCCACTGTATTCCCCATTCTCTTACATACTGCTGGTCATGCCACTGTATTCGCCATTCTCTTATATACTGCTGGCCATGCCACTGTATTCCCCATTCTCCTTATATGCTGCTGGCCATGCCACTGTGTTCCCCGTTCTCTTATATACTGCTGACCATGCCACTGTATTCCCCGCTCTCCTTATATGCTGCTGGCCACGCCACTCTATTTCCCATTCTCCTTATATACTGCTGGCCATGCCACTGTATTCGCCATTCTCTTACGTACTGCTGGCCATGCCACTGTATTCGCCATTCTCTTATATACTGCTGGTCATGCCACTGTATTCCCCATTCTCTTATATGCTGCTGGCCATGCAACTGTATTCCTCATTCTCCTTATACACTGCTGGCCACGCCACTCTGTTTCACATTCTGCATATATACTGCTTACTACACCACTCTATTTCCCATTCTCCTTATTTACTGCTGGCCATGCCACTCTGTTCCTCATTCTTTTTATACACCACTGGTCACGCCACTTTGTTCCCCTTTCTCTTTAAATGCTGCTTGCCATGTCACTCTGTTCTCCATTCTCCGCTGGCCATGCCCCTGTATTCCCCATTCTTCATATGTACTGCCAGCCACTCTATTCCCCATTCTTAATACATACTGCCAGCCACACTGCTTATCCTCCATTCTCCTTATAGACTGCTGGCCACGCCACTCTATTCTACATTCTTCATACATACCACTGGCCACCCACATATTTCTCATTCTCCTACTACACTGCTGGCCATGCCACTTTATTCCCCGTTCTCATATGCTGTTGGCCACACCACTGTATTCCCCATTCTCCTTATATACTGCTGGCCATGCCACTGTATTCCCCATTCTCATATGCTGTTGGCCACACCACTGTAATCCCCATTCTCCTTATATTCTGTGGGCCATGCCACTGTATTCCCCATTCTCTTACATACTGCTGGCCATGCCACTGTATTCCCCGTTCTCATTATATACTGCTGGCCATGCCACTGTATTCCACAGTCTCATATGCTGTTGGCCACACCACTGTATTCCCCATTCTCTTATATGCTGTTGGCCACACCACTGTATTCCCCATTCTCTTATATACTGCTGGCCATGCCACTGTATTCCCCATTCTCCTTATATACTACTGGCACTGCCACTGTATTCCCCATTCTCCTTATATACTGCTGGCCATGCCACTGTATTCCCCATTCTTCTTATATACTGCTGGCCATGCCACTGTATTCCCCATTCTCTTATATACTGCTGGCCATGCTACTGTATTCCCCATTCTCCTTATATGCTGCTGGCCAGGCCACTCTATTTCCCATTCTCCTTATATACTGCTGGCCATGCCACTGTATTCCCCATTCTCTTATATACTGCTGGCCATGCCACTGTATTCGCCATTCTCTTATATACTGCTGGCCATGCCACTGTATTCCCCGTTCTCCTTATATGCTGCTGGCCATGCCACTGTATTCCCCGTTCTCTTATATACTGCTGGCCATGCCACTGTATTCTCCGTTCTCCTTATATGCTGCTGGCCACACCACTGTATTGCCCATTCTCTTATATACTGCTGGCCATACCACTGTATTCCCCGTTCTCTTATATACTGCTGGCCATGCCACTGTATTCCCCGTTCTCCTTATATGCTGCTGGCCATGCCACTGTATTCCCCATTCTCTTATACACTGCTGGTCACGCCACTGTATTCCCCATTCTCTTATATACTGCTGGCCATGCCACTGTATTCCCGTTCTCCTTATATGCTGCTGGCCATGCCACTGTATTCCCAGTTCTCTTATATACTGCTGGCCACGCCACTGTATTCCCCATTCTCCTTATATGCTGCTGGCCATGCCCTGTTACTCCATTCTCCTTATATACTGCTGGCCATGCCACTGTATTCCCCATTCTCTTACATACTGCTGGCCATGCACTGTATTCCATCTATAGCTGCCATGCCACTGTATTCCCATTCTCTTATATACTGCTGGCCATGCCCTGTATTCCCATTCTCTTATATACTGCTGCCATGCCACTGTATTCCATTCTCCTTATATGCTGCTGGCCATGCCACTGTATTCCCCATTCTCTTATATACTGCTGGCCATGCCACTGTATTCCCCATTCTCTTATATACTGCTGGCCATGCCACTGTATTCCCCATTCTCTTATATACTGCTGGCCATGCCACTGTATTCCCGTTCTCTTATATACTGCTGGCCATGCCACTGTATTCCCCATTCTCCTTATATACTGCTGGTCACGCCACTGTATTCCCCATTCTCTTACATGCTGCTGGCCATGCCAATGTATTCCCCGTTCTCCATATATGCTGCTGGCCATGCCACTGTATTCCCCATTCTCTTATATACTGCTGGTCATGCCACTGTATTCCCCATTCTCTTATATACTGCTGGTCATGCCACTGTATTCCTCATTCTCCTTATACACTGCTGGCCACACCACTCTGTTTCACATTCTGCATATATACTGCTTACTACACCACTCTATTTCCCATTCTCCTTATTTACTGCTGGCCATGCCACTCTGTTCCTCATTCTTTTTATACACCACTGGTCACGCCACTTTGTTCCCCTTTCTCTTTAAATGCTGCTTGCCATGTCACTCTGTTCCCCATTCTCCGCTGGCCATGCCCCTGTATTCCCCATTCTTCATATGTACTGCCAGCCACTCTATTCCCCATTCTTAATATATACTGCCAGCCACACTGCTTATCCCCCATTCTCCTTATAGACTGCTGGCCCGCCACTCTATTCTACATTCTTCATACATACCACTGGCCACCCCACTTATTTCTCATTCTCCTCCTATACTGCTGGCCATGCCACTTTATTCCCTGTTCTCATATGCTGTTGGCAACACCACAGTATTCCCCATTCTCCTTATATACTGCTGGCCATGCCACTGTATTCCCCATTCTCATATGCTGTTGGCCACACCACTGTATTCCCCATTCTCCTTATATGCTGCGGGCCATGCCACTGTATTCCCCATTCTCTTACATACTGCAGGCCATGCCACTGTATTCCCCGTTCTCATTATATACTGCTGGCCATGCCACTGTATTCCACAGTCTCATATGCTGTTGGCCACACCACTGTATTCCCCATTCTCTTATATGCTGTTGGCCACACCACTGTATTCCCCATTCTCTTATATACTGCTGGCCATGCCACTGTATGCCCCATTCTCCTTATATACTGCTGGCACTGCCACTGTATTCCCCATTCTCTTATATACTGCTGGCCACACCACTGTATTCCCCATTCTTCTTACATACTGCTGGCCATGCCACTGTATTCCCCATTCTCTTATATACTGCTGGCCATGCCACTGTATTCCCCTTCTCCTTATATGCTGCTGGCCATGCCACTGTATTCCCATTCTCTTATATGCTGCTGGCCATGCCACTGTATTCCCATTCTCTTATATGCTGCTGGCCATGCCACTGTATTTCCCATTCTCCTTATATACTGCTGGCCATGCCACTGTATTCCCCATTCTCTTACATACTGCTGGCCATGCCACTCTATTCACCATTCTCTTATATACTGCTGGCCATGCCACTGTATTCCCCATTCTTCTTACATACTGCTGGCCATGCCACTGTATTCCCCATTCTCTTATATACTGCTGGCCATGCCACTGTATTCCCCATTCTCTTATATACTGCTGGCCACGCCACTGTATTCCCCATTCTCCTTATATACTGCTGGCCATGCCACTGTATTCCCATTCTCTTATATACTGCTGGCCATGCCACTGTATTCCCCATTCTCCTTATATACTGCTGGCCATGCCACTGTATTCCCGTTCTCCTTATATGCTGCTGGCCATGCCACTGTATTCCCCATTCTCTTATATGCTGCCAGCCATGCAACTGTATTCCTCATTCTCCTTATATACTGCTGGCCATGCCACTCTGTTTCACATTCTCCATATATACTGCTTACTGCACCACTCTATTTCCCATTCTCCTTATTTACTGCTGGCCATGCCACTCTGTTCCTCATTCTTTTTATACAACACTGGTCACGCCACTTTGTTCCCCTTTCTCTTTAAATGCTGCCCGTATTCCCATTCTCTTATATCTGCTGGCCATGCCACTGTATTCCCATTCTCTTATATACTGCTGGCCATGCCACTGTATTCCCGTTCTCCTTATATGCTGTTGGCCACACCACTGTATTCCCCATTCTCCTTATATGCTGCTGGCCATGCCACTGTATTCCCCATTCTCTTACATACTGCTGGCCATGCCACTGTATTCCCCGTTCTCATTATATACTGCTGGCCATGCCACTGTATTCCACAGTCTCATATGCTGTTGGCCACACCACTGTATTCCCCATTCTCTTATATGCTGTTGGCCACAGCACTGTATTCCCCATTCTCTTATATACTGCTGGCCATGCCACTGTATTCCCCATTCTCCTTATATACTGCTGGCACTGCCACTGTATTCCCCATTCTCATATGCTGTTGGCCACACCACTGTATTCCCCATTCTCCTTATATGCTGCGGGCCATGCCACTGTATTCCCCATTCTTCTTACATACTGCTGTCCATGCCACTGTATTCCCCATTCTCTTATATACTGCTGGCCATGCTACTGTATTCCCCATTCTCCTTATATGCTGCTGGCCATGCCACTGTATTTCCCGTTCTCTTATATACTGCTGGCCATGCCACTGTATTCCCCATTCTCCTTATATGCTGCTGGCCACGCCACTCTATTTCCCATTCTCCTTATATACTGCTGGACATGCCACTCTATTCCCCATTCTCTTACATATTGCTGGCCATGCCACTGTATTCGCCATTCTCTTATATACTGCTGATCATGCCACTGTATTCCCCATTCTTCTTACATACTGCTGGCCATGCCACTGTATTCCCCATTCTCTTATATACTGCTGGCCATGCCACTGTATTCCCCATTCTCTTATATACTGCTGGCCATGCCACTGTATTCCCCATTCTCCTTATATACTGCTGGCCATGCCACTGTATTCCCCATTCTCTTATATACTGCTGGCCATGCCACTGTATTCCCCATTCTCTTATATACTGCTGGCCATGCCACTGTATTCCCCATTCTCCTTATATACTGCTGGCCATGCCACTGTATTCCCCATTCTCTTATATGCTGCTGGCCATGCCACTGTATTCCCCATTCTCTTATATACTGGCCGGCCACTGTATTCCACATTCTCCATATATACTGCTTACTGCACCACTCTATTTCCCATTCTCCTTATTTACTGCTGGCCATGCCACTCTGTTCCTCATTCTTTTTATACAACACTGGTCACGCCACTTTGTTCCCCTTTCTCTTTAAATGCTGCTGGCCATGGCACTCTGTTCCCCATTCTCTGCTGGCCATGCCACTGTATTCCCCATTCTCTTATATACTGCTGGTCACGCCACTGTATTCCCCATTCTCTTATATACTGCTGGCCAGGCCACTGTATTCCCCGTTCTCCTTATATGCTGCTGGCCATGCCACTGTATTCCCCGTTCTCTTATATACTGCTGGCCATGCCACTGTATTCCCCATTCTCCTTATATGCTGCTGGCCACACCACTCTATTTCCCATTCTCCTTATATACTGCTGGCCATGCCACTGTATTCCCATTCTCCTTATATACTGCTGGCCATGCCACTGTATTCCCCATTCTCTTATATACTGCTGGCCATGCCACTGTATTCCCCATTCTCTTATATACTGCTGGCCATGCCACTGTATTCCCCATTCTCTTACATACTGCTGGCCATGCCACTGTATTCCCCATTCTCTTATATACTGCTGGCCACGCCACTGTATTCCCCATTCTCCTTATATACTGCTGGCCATGCGACTGTATTCCCCGTTCTCCTTATATGCTGCTGGTCACGCCACCGTATTCCCCATTCTCTTATATGCTGCTGGCCATGCAACTGTATTCCTCATTCTCCTTATATACTGCTGGCCATGCCACTCTGTTTCCCATTCTCCTATATACTGCTTACTGCCACTGTATTCCCATTCTCCTTATTTACTGCTGGCCATGCCACTCTGTTCCTCATTCTTTTTATACAACACTGGTCACGCCACTTTGTTCCCCTTTCTCTTTAAATGCTGCTGGCCATGTTACTCTGTTCCCCATTCTCCGCTGGCCATACCACTGTATTCCCCATTCTCTTATATACTGCTGGTCACGCCACTGTATTCCCCATTCTCTTATATACTGCTGGCCATGCCACTGTATTCCCCGTTCTCCTTATATGCTGCTGGCCATGCCACTGTATTCCCCATTCTCTTATATACTGCTGGCCATGCCACTGTATTCCCCGTTCTCCTTATATGCTGCTGGCCACGCCACTCTGTTTCACATTCTCCATATATACTGCTTACTACACCACTCTATTTCCCATTCTCCTTATTTACTGCTGTCCATGCCACTCTGTTCCTCATTCTTTTTATACAACACTGGTCACGCCACTTTGTTCCCTTTCTCTTTAAATGATGCTGGCCATGGCACTCTGTTCCCCATTCTCCGCTGGCCATGCCACTGTATTCCCCATTCTTCCTATATACTGCTCGCCACGCCACTGTATTCCCCATTCTCTTATATACTGCTGGCCAGGCCACTGTATTCCCCGTTCTCCTTATATGCTGCTGGCCATGCCACTGTATTCCCCATTCTTCTTACATACTGCTGGCCATGCCACTGTATTCCCCATTCTCTTATATACTGCTGGCCATGCCACTGTATTCCCCATTCTCTTATATACTGCTGGCCACGCCACTGTATTCCCCATTCTCTTATATACTGCTGGCCATGCCACTGTATTCCCCATTCTCTATATGCTGCTGGCCATGCCACTGTATTCCCCATTCTCTTATATACTGCTGGTCATGCCACTGTATTCCCCATTCTCTTACATACTGCTGGCCATGCCACTGTATTCCCCGTTCTCCTTATATGCTGCTGGCCATGCCACTGTATTCCCCATTCTCTTATATACTGCTGGCCATGCCACTGTATTCCCATTCTCTTATATACTGCTGGCCATGCCACTGTATTCCCCATTCTCCTTATATACTGCTGGCCATGCCACTGTATTCCCCATTCTCTTATATACTGCTGGTCACGCCACTGTGTTCCCCATTCTCTTATATGCTGCTGGCCATGCAAATGTATTCCTCATTCTCCTTATATACTGCTGGCCACGCCACTCTGTTTCACATTCTCCATATATACTGCTTACTACACCACTCTATTTCCCATTCTTCTTATTTACTGCTGGCCATGCCACTCTCTTCCTCATTCTTTTTATACACCACTGGTCACGCCACTTTGTTCCCCTTTCTCTTTAAATGCTGCTGGCTATGTCACTCTATTCCCCATTCTCCGCTGGCCATGCCACTGTATTCCCCATTCTTCATATGTACTGCCAGCCACTCTATTCCCCATTCTTAATATATACTGCCAGCCACTGCATTATCCCCATTCTCTTATATACTGCTGGACCGCCACTCTATTCTACATTCTTCATACATACCACTGGCCACCCACTTATTTCTCATTCTCCTATATACTGGCCATGCCACTGTATTCCCCATTCTCTTATATACTGCTGGCCATGCCACTGTATTCCCCATTCTCCTTATATACTGCTGGCCATGCCCCTGTATTCCCCATTCTCATATGCTGTTGGCCACACCACTGTATTCCCCATTCTCCTTATATGCTGCGGGCCATGCCACTGTATTCCCCATTCTCTTACACACTGCTGGCCATGCCACTGTATTCCCAGTTCTCCTTATATACTGCTGGCCATGCCACTGTATTCCCCGTTCTCCTTATATACTGCTGGCCATGCCCCTGTATTCCCCATTCTCTTATATACTGCTGGTCATGCCACTGTGTTCCCCATTCTCTTATATGCTGCTGGCCATGCAACTGTATTCCTCATTCTCCTTATATACTGCTGGCCACGCCACTCTGTTTCACATTCTCCATATATACTGCTTACTACACCACTCTATTTCCCATTCTCCTTATTTACTGCTGGCCATGCCACTCTGTTCCTCATTCTTTTTATACAACACTGGTCACGCCACTTTGTTCCCCTTTCTCTTTAAATGCTGCTGGCCATGTCACTCTGTTCCCCATTCTCCGCTGGCCATGCCACTGTATTCCCCATTCTTCATATGTACTGCCAGCCACTCTATTCCCCATTCTTAATATATACTGCCAGCCACACTGCTTATCCCCCATTCTCCTTATAGACTGCTGGCCATGCCACTCTATTCTACATTCTCTTACATACTGCTGGCCATGCCACTGTATTCCCATTCTCTTATATACTGCTGGCCATGCCACTGTATTCCCAGTTCTCATATGCTGTTGGCCACAGTATTCCCCATTCTCCTTTATACTGCTGGCCATGCCACTGTATTCCCATTCTCATATGCTGCTGGCCATACCACTGTATTCAAGCCCAATCCACACTCATGAGGCGCCCAGACCAGGTGGGGCGAAAAAGCCTCAAACAATTCTCTGCCCAGATAAATTGGTCACCCATGTTCACGCCCTGACATAGATACTGCCCTACCTTCTTTTCCAAAAACCTTAACAAAGCTCTGTGACCTCTTCGCACCCTCACAGGAACCCGAACTAAAAAGCATAATGTGCCCTGGGTTACCCTGCCCTACTACAACTGCTCAAGCATAGTGGGATAAACCTATGGCACCTTGCACACAGAAACAGGGCCGATGGCTGACAGACAGTCATACAACGCCATGCGGAACAAGTGCACCTGGGCTATCCATATAAAGCAAAGGCCGACCACTACCAGGCCACGCTCACCTCCTGGGGTGTGCATGAACATTCTGGGACAACGTTAACACTTAAATGGGGTTACAAGCGCCTCCCCCATCCCAGATCACCATTGCCAGCTCTACATCTACCGGACCGCCTGTATAGCCACAATTTCCTAAACACATCCTTCTTCACAGACCTTAGCTCGGTCCTCCCCAGCAATTTCTTTGAACCACCCTCCCTACCAGCCCCAGTCATCCAACGCCCTAGTTTCCACTCCACGCAGGGTAACTGACCAGGAAGCTGACCACACCTGCTCAAAGCATTAAAGAGCAATAGGTCCCGCAGCGACCTCTGACCCCAGCATTCTCAGTCAGGTGCTGGATCGGGTCCTGCCCGCCCACCACCCTTCTCAACAAATCCTCTGCCTGGGGCAATTCCCATCTGCATGGAAAACTGCCAGTTATGCCCATACACAAAGGGAGGTGACTGGTCCTCTGCTGGGAACCACCGACTTCCCCTCCATCCTCCCACCCTCCAAAAGCCCTAGAAAACTGGTGGCCACTCAAATCACTGAGTACCTAACCAAATACAACATCCTCTGCCCAGAACAACGGCTTCCGTGCAGGGAGCACAACTACCGACACTGCACTAGATTGAGTTTTTCAGGCTTCATACACACTCCTCCTGGGACAGCTGGCTCCTCAGGCCGCGGTGTTTTGTTGATCTCTCAAAGGCCTCTCGACACTGTCTCCCACCCCTCCTGCTGGATGCCCTCTGCCACACTGGCTTCTCTACTGGGTCACTCTCCTGGTGCACTAGCTACCTATATGACCACTCCCAATGTGTCAAAATCAATGGGACACTTTCCAAACCCTGTCCCATCCGCTCAGATGTTCCCCAGGGCTCCATCCTGGGACCACTACTCTTCTTGCTCTACCTTAACACCCTGCCCAGTGCATGCACTGGTAGAATTCTGCTGTATGCAGATGTTGCCGTCCTCTTTGCCACCCATCGCAACCCCATCTCCCTTCAGGACACCTTACAACTATCCTTTAATGATGTCAAAACCTGGTTTAAAGAGCACAGACTTGTCATCAATCTCAAAAAAACCAAAACAATGCTCTTTACCCACCCTCAAAACAAAGCCAGCAACTTCTCACTCCACATCCTTCCCAGCTCCAAACAACCCCTTGAACAATTCTGTTCTTACAAGTACCTTGGGGTTTCCTTCAACACAGCCCTCACCTTCCACACCCACATTGATGCACTTGCTTCTGCTACTAATGTGCGGCTAGGTATCCTCTACCGCTATAAAACTGTCTCACCCCCCATTGCCCTCCCGACTAGCGGTAAGCTACATCCTCGGATACTGTCCCTGGTGGGACTATGGCCTACCTGTGGCGTGGTGTTGCCACCCCGATCAGCCTCAGTAAAATCCACCTCATCCTGAATAAGGCATGTAGGCTTATTACGTGCCCCCAGGCTCACCTGGCACATGTCAGCTTCTATGACAAGGCAATGCTGCTTAATCTAGATGAACGACTACAATACCAAACCTGCCTCATAACGAAAAAACCTTCTCGGGCTATCCCCTCCCAGGCTGACAGCCTCCATCTGCCAAGCCCAACCCTTGGTTTATACTCGAACCTCTTGCAAGGCCACCCTTCTGATCCCAAGATCCAGGACCACCCATGGACAGGGGTCCTTCTGCTATAGAGCTCCATCCTGGTATAACGTGCTCCCTACCCCCATCTCTGACACCCCCAAGATTTCCACTTTCAAAACTGCACTCCGGAACCAGCTATTTAATATACGTAGCTGCACCTGTCTCTAGTTGAGGCATAGCCCACCATGCACTGACAAAGCTCGCTTGAGTGGCACCACACCTCACCTCCCTCAACCTGCCCGTTTTCCCATTGAACTATTATCACCATGCTGTTTCTGCACATTCCCGCGTGCAAGAATGTACCACTGTAACTAATCTGCTTTTTTCTCTCTGTACAAATGATTGTAAATACATGTTTTTGTTTTTTGCTAAAATTTGTAACCGTATGATATAACAATGAGTCTGTGATGTATTTGTCCTCAGTGTGACGAGGTACTTTTGGAAATGAGCCTCTGGCTCAAAGGTTGTAAACTGATGTACAAATAAATAAATAAACAGGATAAAGCGGGGAGTGGATTAGGTGGAAAAGGGGGAGGAGCAAGTGGAAATTCTAAATGAGTACTTCTGCTCTGTTTTCACTAAGGAGAGGGATTGTCCACTACCAGCATGGGCTGGGGGTTGGGGGAAGGGGGAGGAGGTCACGGACAGAGTCATCACAGGGACTAGGGTGCTAGAGGGGCTGAGGGCAGTAATGGTGGACAAGGCACCAGGTCCCGATGGCATCCATCCCAGGGTGCTGAGGGAGATGGCGGAGCTGTTGGCTGAGCCACTGGCAGATCTGTTCAACACCTCCCTGGAAATAGGGTGTGTGCCCCAGGACTGGAGGGTGGCCCATGTGGTGCCCATACACAAGAGTGGGCCTAGGGAGGAGCCAGGAAATTGTCGGCTGGTAAGTCTCACGTCCATAGTTGGTAAGCTTATGGAGGCGATACTGAAGGAGAGGCTGGTGGCATTCCTAGAGAGTAATGACCCCCAAGATGGGGGGCAACACGGGTTCATCTCAGGGAGGTCTTGTCAAACCAGCCTAATAGGGTACTATAACTGGGTGACAAGGGAGTGACAAGGGAGTTGGACAGGGGCCATGCGGTACATGTCCTGTACTTGGACTTCAGTAAGGCCTTTGATACCGTGCCTCATGGGAGACTGGGGGGGATGCTGACGGCAGTGGAGGTGGGAAAAAAGCTGACTAAATGGATAAAGACCTGGTTACAGGGAGGGTGCAGAGGGTGGTGGTGGTGGGGGGAGCTCTCAGCACCTAGAGCAGTGACAAGCGGGGCGCTGCAGAAGTCAGTGCTGGGCCCGGTGCTACATGGGCTCTTTATCTCCAATATAGCACACGGAGTGGGGAGCAGGGTTAGTCTGTTCACAGATGATACCAAATTGGGGGCAGTGGTGAACAAAGAGGATGGATGGAAAAAACTGCAGGGGGGACGGAACCAAACTAGAGACACGGTCGGTGGAGTGGCAGCTAGAATTCAGTGCAAACAAGTGTAAGGTGATGCACTTCAGGCCTAAGAACCAGAAGAGGGACTATTGGTTGGGGGGGTGAAGTTGGGGATTACAGAGGAGAAGGACCTAGGGGTGTTGGTAACTGGGAGCATGAACAACTCAGCCCAGTGAAGGAGAGGAGCAGCGAAAGCAAACAGGATGCTGGGGTGCATCACAAGGGGGTTCTCATCCAGACACAGGGATGTGATCCTACCACTCTACAGATCATTGGTCAGATCACACCTGGAGTAATGTGTGCAATACTGGAGGCCATACCTGAGGAGAGGTATAAAGTTACTGGAGGGGGTGCAAAGGAGGGCAACAAAAATGTTAAAGGGGATGGAAGGAAAGGACTATGAAGTGAAGCTGAATGAGCTGAACATGTACACACTGGAAGAGAGGAGAGGAGGGATGGGGGATATGATTCAAGTGTTTAAATACCTGAGGGGGTAAATAAACCTAGCACTGAGGGGGTGTTTAAACTGAGGAGTGGAAGAGAGACGAGGGGGCATGGACAAAGGTTGGAAGGGGGATGTTTCAAGAGGGAAATGAGGAGGCACTACTTCACTGAGTGGGTGGTGTCTAGTTGGAATATACTGCCAGAGGCAATGGTAACATGTAGGACAGTCAATAGCTTTAAGAAGGACTGGGATAACGCAAGAGGAAGAGTCAGGGGGCAGGGGCTGGGACAAGTGGGGGAGGAACTGAAGAGGAGGAGGCTGGGGCAGCTTCAATCTAAGGTGCTAGCTGCACACTCGGGCAGATTTAAATAGACCGATTGGTCTGTTCTGCTGGCATATTCGTATGTTTGTATGTATGTTCATATGTAAAATCACATTGACTGTTCATGAGCAGAGGTCCTAAAATGCCTGTGTTGAAAATTTGGTGACACACGTCCATAAATTAACTGTGTTACAAGCGTGCATTGTGCAGTTTCCACGCACCCTCATAACTTCACAAATTTGTAGTACTTTCACTTCAGATTTCCAACATTGGCATTTTTTCAGACTTCTTTATGAACAGTACAGCTGTCATTTTTTACATCCTGCCCAAAATATGCATTTACACATCTGGCTCAGAATAGCACGGTTGCTGTGGGAAATCAGTGTTTGGGACAGATTAAGAAAATCATAATGACAGTGTTCATGAGCAGAGGTCACAAAATGCCTGTGTTTAAAATTTGGTGAAATAATTCTACAAATTGACTGTGTTACATGCATCTGTTGCGCAGTTTCCAAGTACGCTCAGAAGTTCTAGCATTTTTAATATTTTCACTACCGATTTTCAACATTGCCATCTCTTCACACCTCCCTATAAATGGTGCAGCTGTCATTTTTCACATCCTGCCTGATCTGTGTTTTCGTATATCTGGCACACAATGGCATGGTCGCTGTGAGAACTCAAAGTTCGGGACACATTGACAAACTCACAGTGCCACTGTTCATGAGAAGAGGTCCCAAATGCTTTCATGAGGTGGGAGTCACAAAAAGGTCATGTTGAAAATTTTTTGTGCAAATACCAACAAACACCTGGGCCTTTGGGTTTCTAACCATAACGTCCCACCCTGTAGAGACTGACAGGCATCAGGGGTGTGCCTTTGGATTGCTGACTGTAATGCTCATGTCGTCCCCCCCCCCACCCTGCAGCCAGTGACAGGCATCGAGGTGTGTCTTGGACTCTTCGGCCTCAGAATTCACCCCATTCTCCTATATTGCACCCATTTCAGCGTATACCCTTATGGAGTGGGGTGACTGTAAAGCTGAACACCCCAAGGCACACCTCAACACTTGTCAGTGTCTGCAAGATAGCATGAGGTGAAATAGCATGAATGTTATGGGCAACAACCCAAATGCATACCCCAATGCCTGTCTATCTCTACAGGTTGTAGGTGGGGTTGGCGTGAAGTTCAATACTTCACTGCCATTCCTACTCTGCATCTGTCTAACTCCTGCATTTCCAATGCTAATACCAGCAAGCAAAAATTCAGCATTGACAAATGCTTATTATTATATGTCTCTCCTAAACTCAGATATAGTGTTTTGGATGTTCTTAATAGCCCCCGCTTTCTTGCCACGCCCACTATTTTGGTATGGCGCTATGCTGTTTACCATCAGAAATGTGCGTTAGCACCTTCCTCGTGCATTCACAGTGTGAACCCAGCATGCAAAGTCAAGAAATAACCTCAAGACAAGGGATTTTTAAAAACTGCTAGTAGTGGCCATCTTTAAGGACTTGAATCATTGATTATAAATATTGGTAAGCAAAGCTGTTTTAAAAATGTGTGAGAGAAATAAAAATATATTGATGATGAATCTAATAATGTCAGAAATATAGGGATGTTAGAAACCACATGATTACAAGTGTGGCCAGCCTAGAAACACTGCTCCTCTAACTGACATACAGGCATATAGTATGAAACCAAACAACATGTGAAAAAAATTGTATTTTAATGTCAAAATAGGAAACTGTAAAATCAGCATAGTACTTAGTAATAACGCTGATAGGGATTGCAGCCAGGAGCGTGAGGTGTGACAGATTCCCATGGCTGACACTGTTCACACAGCATCCTTACGTTACAAAGAGAACTATTACACACTGTATCTACTGCCCGATCTACTGATAAACATTAAAAGAAAGTTAATGCAGAGGATAACAGTGTTCGTTGTGTGCCCTTTCTTTCCTTTATTTCTTTCTTTTACTCTTTCTTCTGTTTTCCAACTGATGGTTCTAAAATTCCTGTAAAGACACACATTATATAAGATAGGGAACATGAATTGCCCAACATCTGTTTACTATGAATCTGCAGTAACGCACTTCAACATAAGATCTCAGTGTTAGTTTAGGAAATGTATGAAATTATCTTTGTGGTTCTAATGTGAATAATTTAATGTTATTTTTTGTTCTCTTTAGTTGTATGTAGAAACAGTTTGGGTGGGATATTCAGACTGCACCAGGCATGGGCGCAAGCCAGGGCGCAGCACAACAGGGAAGAGCCAGGGCAAGGTCCAGGTGATATTCAACGGTGCTGCGCCATGGTGCAGCACCACTGAATATGGCACTGAGGCCAGCGCAAGTGGCAGAAGGGGAGCAGGTGGATGTGCCAGCGCAAATGAGGTTGCGCTAGGTGCATCTACCATGATATTCAGCACTGGGCATGCAAATGAGGCCATTATGCATGCAAGGCACAAATGGGGCCATTTGCATGTCATTATGGCCCCATTTGCATGCGGTGCGCCGATCCCCAGTGACTTGCACCTGGCACCCTGCCAGGCTGCAGCCATTAGGGACCAACGCCCTGCCCCTCGGTGGCTCCGGCCTCCTGTCGCCAACCAATCATGGGCTGCATTGCGGATGATCCTCGGTGAGTCCAGTGGACCGCTATCCCTTGCCTGATTGTGGGCATGTATTGACATATTCCTGGTGGTCCAGTGGACTGACCACCTTCGCCTGCTCACCGGCATGTACCACACTCCCTGGTGGTCCAGTAGTATCCCCCTCCCCACCTGCCCACTGGGTCCCCTGCCATGCTGCTCCCGCCCTGGTCAGCAGAGGCGGCAGATCTCATCCACAAGCCGCCGTTGCCCAGGCAGCGTCTAGTAGCCAGCTGCAGCCTGTTAGTTGCGTAGGCTATGGATATGCAGATATTGTACTACAGTTCCTATTTTGTGAATGAGAGTTCATTCACAAATCAGATCAGGTAGTACAGTATGGTCTGCATGCCCATTGGCTCACGCAGTGACCAACAGACGACAGCCATACTGTATGCTGTCAGTTGGCAGGCGGCCGGGTGGCTTGCTGGTGGAGCTGCTGCCCACCACTGACTGGGGGCAGGGTGGCAGGGAACCCAGTGGCGGGTGGGGAGGGGATACCACTGACCGCCAGGGAGTGTGATATATGCCCGTGAGCGGGTGAAGGTGTTCGGTCCACTGGACCAACAGGGATTACTTCAATACATGCCTGCAATCGAGCATGGGATAGCGGTCCACTGGACCACCAGGGATTATTACAATACATGCCCGTGATCTGGTGACAGGGTCGGGGGACACATCACTCCCTGGGCAGGGGGCATGGGGCCAGTGTTATGGGAGGTTGGGTGGCCACCTACGGCGGGCAGCTGCTGTGTTGCACCCAGCAATATGGCAACCCACCTGTGGGTGTCCCCGACTTGTACCCTGTTTGTACGGTTGTAACATTGTGCCCCCCCCTCCAGCGGCGCAAGGCGGGGTTGTGTCTGCATATGTGACGCGCATCCCGGGCTGAATATCGGGATGTGCCACATATGCATAGGCACGCCCCTCGCACTTGCACCGCATACATTACAGGTGCGCCCTGGCACATTGGGGGTTATGCGGTGCAACCCTCCCATTTGAATATCTCGCCGGGGTACATTGGTGGGTTGCACATGGCGCAACTCCTTTGAATATCCCACCCTTTATGTTTGTTATTAAGTTTGAATTTCTAATAAAAATGTTGACAAAAAAATGTAGCATCCTTATTAATACAGGCTGGAACATGCCAAGATTACAGTTTGAAACCCAATAAGCTCTCCCCTGACCCTTGTTTAACTATGCACATGTTGGGCCACTTCGACAGCCTCATCAGACTCCCATGCAGGCAGCTTGAGCGCAGGAGCCCGCCTGGGTCTCCAGTCCTCTGGTGGCTCAAGGGCTGGGCCTGCTACCCAGAGCAGTGTAGTGTGTGGTTGAGGGAGGGGTGAGTAATCTCTTGTTCCCATATCGACCTCTGGGGCTGATCATGGAGGGCCTTCAGATGCATGTGTCACAACCTCTTTCGAAGGGAGAACAAGGAAAACATATGGGCATATGGACATCGGATGACAGTCCCAAGTCCTCTCAAGGGCTCTACTGCTAGCCCACATGCAGAAGCAGTATAGCATGCTTGATAAAAACATGTATGTAAAAGCTGCCTTTTGTGCCTTGTAGGAATGAATGTCAAAGTGGCTGTGTTCAAACACCACATGGGCTGTTGTCCTCTAATCCCTGTGCAGTGGAACCCTGATAAGATTATGCATAGTTAAACTGCATGCCAGATTAGATTACAGGTTTCAGGGGGTCTTGATTAAGTTATTATAGTAGAGGGTTGATAAGATTAGTACCAATTATTATCACATGCTAGATTAAAACAGACACACAAACAAAAATCACTGTTTTGCAGAAGTCCCCTCTTTTTTCCGAGGGGGATCATCGAGAGTTTGCATAGTCCACCTACTCTGGTTTACATGGGACAGCTTACTGAAACCTTAATATATAGCAGTTTTTATTTATTTGTGGCGCCCCTTCCTGAAGGCTCAGGGTGCCCATACATAGGATTTAAAACAATATCAATAAAACATCTCACATAGCATAATATAATTCCCTAGACATACCAGAGCTACAACTACCATTTATAAGTCTCCAAATGCTTGACAAAATGAAAAGGTTTTTAAACCACCTTTAAAAATCTCAACAGAAGGGGCCATCCTCAGAGACCCAGGCAGTGCATTCCATAGACCCGGAGCAACCCCTTCAAATGCCCAGTCCTCTGAAGATTTTAACCTGGCTCTGGGAGGAGGTTGTGGCTATTCTCTCTAGAGTCTGATGGTAAACCCCGAGACCCCTGCAATCTTTATTTTGTCTATATCTGCGTTAATCTCTCCTTGCTTCTGAACTGCCCCCATCAGCTCGACTCTCCCAGCCCTGACACCCACATTCTCTGGGTACTTAGATAAGACAAGCCCAAAACTCCAAACACAGTTTTCATGAAAAGAATTTTATCAGATGCCTACCTTTAATTTTTGTGGGCTTTTTGGCTGTAAAGAACATTCTCTTTCCAAAACTGAGAAAATGTTTTATTTTTCATTGTAAAATAAGGTGCAAGAAATGTTCCCTGCCTTCCTTTTGTCCCTACCGACCCTGATTTATTTCTTGGCTATGTGAATGCTGTGTGTGGCAGGGCTGTCAGTGTGCAAAGATAAGATAACTGCTCAGATGGTTTACTCTTCAGCTGCGCCATTTTGGCTACACACACTTGATTCACATGACTGTTGACACACACATTTGCCCAGATTTGCACAGATGAATAAAATAAGGGTTGTTCTCTTGTGTCACAAGTTCGATGCAATCATATTGGGGGGAAGGGGGAGGGCAGTGCATTGTTCTACGAAGGAGAGGCAGTTCTTTGAGGCTCACAAGATACACACCACAGTCTACTCTCCAGTTGACAGACCAGCCAGTATTGTGAAAACATCAATTAGATAAATGCTGTGTGAGGTCACAGTAACCAGGGGAACACGTTTTTTTTTCCATTGTCCTGCAATTACTCCCATAAAAAACATAATATATTTCCCAAATATGATAAAAACTGTGTGCTAAATATACCACAATTGGTCCCTTTTGTATATGTGTATATATATATATATATATGTATATATTTTGCTACACACCATGCCCTCCTCTGTGTCCATCATCAAACTCAACCCCCTCTGCCAGCGTACCACCGCCAGGCTCCCCAAGATCTTCTCTCACCCCATCAGTTTCTGGCTTATCCCCACCAGGAGCATCCCTGCTGCCACCATGGAGGAAGTGCCTTTTCACATACAGGGTGACTTTTTTTGGGGGGGGAAATGGTACACTGAGTGGTCAGCTGGTGTGTGGTGACACGAAGGACCCTCATCTGACTCTCCAGAGGCAGACCTTTTCCCATGCTCCCCATACCTCTGTGCTAAGTGCTATGCATATTTCCAGTTGAGTAGCACTTTCATGCATGGACCTTAAGAGGGATGGAAGCTCCAGCAATCACCTCCAGTTAGCACCAAAGTTTGCAACACGAAAAGAAAGAGACAAAAATTTGACAAATTGTCTTAGATATATATATAAGTTAGAAGGCCTAATGGCTGGATTACATGATAAGCAAACATTCTTTAGGGAAAAATGGCACAAATGGATATACTACATGCCACAGCATGATCCAGAATTCGTGCTGGGGGGGAGGCTCTTGGATAGGTGAGCAACACCATATGTCCCAAATGGAATCTCTCATTCACCGGACCATGGGTCTGGGGGGAGGTCTGGAGAGAGAGGTGACCTTATTTCATGTGCAGACGAAGAACTTCTGTGAAATTAACTTCATTCTTAAAACCATAATAATGTTTAGGGCACCTATTATTTATAGTATGGATCAACTGACTTTTACCTCTACATGTAACCCATAACCAAGCTGAACTGTATGTGTTACTTGTTGAATTATTAATGGACTGTACATGTATGTATCATTTACACCCACCGTGCTTCTCTTAACAAAAAGGAAATAAAAAAAAGAATGAAACAAAAGTTGGGGTTCATGACATGGGGAGGGGGCTCAAGGTTCCATATGCTGATGAGGAACATTTTTTCTTTATTTTGTTAATCTCTGTTCAACCTCTTGCTCCCCCTTTTTGGCCCTGAGAGAGGGGCGGGCATAGCCCAGGGAACCTTCTGTGTTTAGGGGTAGTTTTGTTTGCTGGAAGGTCCCTTACAACCTAATGTTTTAGTATCAGCCTTGCCAGGTAGCAGCTTTACCAGGACCCCCTCCCCCCTCCCCCCGAGACCTACCTAGTGCTCACCAAAGAAACCACAGACACTAGTCTTTGAGGACATATTGTCATACTGTACCCTTACTGAGACAGAAACAGTAAATGTTCACGTATTAGCTCCAGAGATTATGGCTTGCTGGATGCTTGTTTGGCAAATCACTCATTTTTCAGAGTACTATCCATTTACCCCGGGGTCCCATATCCAGGTCTCAACCCCATCTACAGGCTGTCTCGGTTGAACCCAATAGTCATTCCAGCCTCCTGCTTAGATTTGGGGTTATCTGGTCTTGTCTCAACAGTTCCCCTTGCATCTTAGTAATGCAGGTATGGCTCTTGTCTATGCGCTTATACCTCGACACTCCCTGTTTTTTATCATGAACAGGGGTCAAAGAAATATAAGGACAACCTAACTGCAGTTAGCTTTTAGATTTTTGCCCACCTTCCGTCTTCCTAACGGGTGTTTGCAGTTGCAAAAACAGTGTCGCACATTGTACTCCAGTTTCCATTTCCCTGGTTCTTGGAATGCTACCTCGCCAAGAAGGTATGAGCCACAGATTCTCATGTTCCTGTTTTTCCGATTCTCAAGTGAAATGATCAGGGGTCTGGTGCCTGCCTGTGTGGATACCCGCCGATGCCCCACTGGCCTAGTGTGAGCCATACACAGTGTACGATACCCGAACATGATAACTGAAAATCCCTGGGCTATCCCCCTTCCCCCAGTGGAGCCGAATAGTTAAGGCCATACCAAGCAGCCTGCTCCCTAGGGTCACCTCACACATGCTGAAAATGAGTCTCCTACATTGTCTGGCAGCTTTCCTTCCTGCTGGAATCTTGCCTGTCATCTTCAGGTGCTGAAACTTCTGCAATGCACTACTGAGTCACCCCCCCCGAACCAGGGTCTTCCCTGACGTCTTCCTGGAAGCCCACCACAGGTCTGTCACTCATTGGGTTGTTTCTCTTGGAGGAACTCCTCTGGGGTTCCCTCCCTCTCTTGACGGTCCCACTATATACTTCCCACTTGCTGATAAGCTACCATGGAATGTACCCAGATCCCCATTCTCCCAGATCTACCCAAGGCCTCAGGCACTGATGCCATCACCACCTACAAGCAACAACCTGTAGAGCCTTGTGACAAAAGCAACTCCCTCTCATCGTTTCAGCCTTTCTCCTTGATTGCCCCAGGTGCCTCCATCTGTATCTGACAATTTATTTCACCTTCTACCCCTTCTGCAGCAGCAAGCACTAGAGCGTTCCCTCTTGTCTGAGAGAGACTGGCACTAGAAGGGCACCCTCCTTTTCCTACACTACGTTCCTCCCACTGAGCTAACACCAGAACATCAGTTCTGAGCTGGGCACTACTGGGGAACAACTTCCTCCCACTAATGGTATGAAAGGGCTAGTATACCTGGATGCTGCCCACCACAAAATCTCTGCAGCAACTCCAGATGCCATGCTGACCTGGGCAGTGACATCTAGTGTCACCCCTAGTCCTCCACATGAGATGCTCATACAGCATGGGGGGCTCCCTCCCATCCCCTGCAGTCTAATGTTGAATCTACAGCAATCCCTAGACTGCACTAACCCCTGGTGGGGAATGAGCTTGCAAAGTGAAACTGATTTGCCAACATAAGAGAGTGACGTGCTCTGTTGGCGCCACTGAGTCGGGTGAGTCTAGCATGTTTTAAGCATGGGATCTGAACCTTTACTGAATGCCTCTACCAAAACTAATCCTTTAAAAATCAAATCCTGCACATTCCGCGGTGCCGCACCTCGCAGGGACAAAGGTCCTCTGCTCACCGTGCACCCTCCTGGTTTAATGGACTCAACAAAGACATCACCTCTCTGCAAAGTCTTGGCCAGTTCAAAACCTACCTTTGCCTCCACTTATCTGCCGCCAGCTCCTGTGACTGTCACTCCTAATTTGCTATCCCCTCTAACACTTACCTCTTCCTCACATCCTTCCCCTCCCCCCCTCTCCCCCCTCCCTTCCTCTCTGGCTTTAGCACTTCACAAAACCTGACAAGGCCCTGGGTTGCTCCTCAGTTTCTGTTATGCCCCTCTATCTCTCAGCTTTCCCTGTGGCACCTGCCCGGCCCTGTTTCCATCCCTCCCTCAATTGTCTTTATTCCACTGCTTGTGACTATGTTAGAATATCATGCTCTGCATTGTTTATACAAATTTCTGTTCTATACCTACCTCCTTTCAAATGTATGTATTCAATCTGCTTGAATTGCTTATTTCAATTTTTGTCATGTTTGTATTGTTTCTCCAGTTTGTCATGGAACCTTTGTAAAAGAGCCTTGGCTCAAAGGTACTTGTCATCCTAGAACAAAATAAATAAAAAAAAAAATGTACAGCCAACCTGGAGGCCTTTCATGACTAGGGGCTTGAATCTTGTGTCATCCTGCCACCATCTCTGTATCCTAGTCACTCATTTGACAGCGCCGTGTGCTGCCCTCAACTCAACTGTACATCTGAGATTTCAAGAAATGGGCATAGATGTGATAACCAACTCCTGCTGTCTTTGTGGGAACCAACTATATTGTCAAAGACAGGACTGGTGCAGTCAGATCAAAACTTGAAGCATCCAGCTGTGGGCAGGAAAGGGTTACAGCTGCTTGGGTCTTTAGAGAGTGGAGTGAGAGCAGGTAAGCACATCCACCCTCCTGCACTGCACCATCAGCATTGCACTTTTGTGCTGCTGGCAGCAACCATCTGTGTGTGGGGGAGGCAGCCCCAACGCTGTACTTTGCCAAGAGTTTGTCCTGGATACTGTAACGGCTGTACAGCAGGGTCTTCACTCACACCTGCACTGTGCGTGCTAGTGTGTTGTGGGTCTAGCACTCCAAGTACAGTACAGAAGCTTGGCATCGTGACAAAGTACAGAGATGGGGGGGGTAGCTGCCACCACTTTTTATATCTTTTGTATTTTGTAAATGTGAAGCACTGAAACCTCTACTTTTGACACACTGTGTTCAGGAGGAGAAAAGAGAAGTGGCAAACTAATTTCTCTATCTCATTTGCTCAGCCTCTCTGTGTGGAGTATTTTTATATATTTTTTTATAATTTTTTTGGCCCTGGTAGCCCATATGAGATGCAGAAGCTCGTTTTCCATGGGGTCCTTCTCCCCAGTTTTATAGCTGGAGGGGACTGAAGCACAGGAAGGTTCAATGGTTTGCTCAAGGTTACAAAGTGAGCCAGTGGTTTTGGTTGGGGGGATTTGAACCTGGGGCCCTTGGTAGGCACTATGGTTTGCAGAATGGCCGTGGTTTGATAGGGGGCAGCTGATAATTTTTGTCACACCCTCACTGAGTGGTACTTAAGCACGCATGTCTCAGTGTCCTTTGAGTACCTGTTTTTGTTGCTGCTGCTCAACAGCAGTTCGCCCTCCCCTCCCCTCCCCTTCCTGCTGATGTTCAGCATCAGCTTGCTTTCATCCTACCTCCTTCATTCCCACCCTACTTGCTTTTGCTGTATAGCCGATAGCCACTTTGCGGGGCTCGTTCGCCCTCTCTTGCCATTCGCCAGTGACCAGAGCTACTTACAGGCAAGGGCGTAGCTACTGATACTCCAAGTAAGCCATGGCATACCAAGTTTAGTAGCAGGGGGTAGCAAACAAGCTGGCCAGCATTGCTCTGCCCTCTCTAGTCCATCGCATTTAAATTTCTTTGTCTGGCTTTGCAGGCTTTTTCTTTTCTCTTTCAGCTTTGTTTTGAGGGGGGGTGGCAGAGTGGACCACGGACGTTGAAGCTGAAGGTCTCAATTTGGTCCTCATAGTCTGCCTGCATGGTGATTGGCTGTGGCATCTGATAGGAGGTGTGACAAGTCTTGGGTGGCGAGTTTAAAATGCCCCAGCAAAGTTAGAAGCCATACTATTAGTTAAGTTGTACTGGGAACGAGAGACGCGGTAAAAGAGCTGAGGAGCAGCAGATGGAAGAAGAGACTCAAAGCCAGCTTAAAAGAATGAAGACTTCATGTGGAGAGGCAAGTGGAGTGAATCTGCTAACCTGCAGGGGGGGGGGGAGAGAAGATATATTTATGCCGTGGTCTTGGACTCATAGTGCAGTCAGTTGCATTTACCAGTGGGCAACGAGCACCACACTAGCAGCGCAGACAGCAGGTCTAGTGTGGAAATCATCTGTTTGGAGCCAGGAACCTTGGACTCGAGTTGTTGGGGGGAAGGGAAAAGCTTGAACAACAGTGGGGGAGGGGGTAGCAGTGTGGCAGGTTGGTGTACAAACCTGAAATGCCTGGCTACACCCCTGCTTACAGGTTCTGTCTGGTGCCTCATTCCTCTCTGAGGTCACTGTTGCCATTTCGCTATCTGTCGCGCACTGCTCTGGCTGTCCTCTGCCTGCAGTTTGGCAGTCATGCTGTTGCACTGAGGCTGTTCCACTGTCTCTTTCTGTTCCTGTGTTTTCCCTCTGCTTGTGTGTTTTGCTGTGGTTTCTGCTGACTCCCTCAGTCATGTCTGCTGTTTGCACCTGCTCAGCTGCTCTCTGCTGTGCTGGCTGCTGCCGTGTTCTGCTCCACTGTGCTGGAATCCTTCTGGCGTCTGTCTTCCAGTTTTTCCTTCAGCTGCCATGGTTGTGTTTCACCCATTTGGACCTTTGGGTTTTCTGGTCTTTGGTCTCATGGTTGTGGGCCTTTATCCATCAGTAGCTTGCAACCTCCAGGTTGCAGGCTATTTACACGTCCTGATTACAGGCCTTTGATACGCTGCTCTGCCCGGTAAGTACTGCCCTTCAGCATTCCCTTGTACCCATTCAGCCCACATCCATACTGTTCAAGAAGTCTCATGCAGCACTATTCAGACCAGTGCCAACTTCTCATACTTCTTCCATCCTCAAATGTTTCCAGGCACTCGCACAAGCATCGGGGCCTGAAAATGCAAACCTGTCAAAAGTCAGGCTGCACCCCTTATGTGCTAACCTGCAATGACTTTCTGTCTGCCCCCCTCCTGGACTCGGCCGCAACATTTGTTGTATGTACTGATATTTTTGAGCCTTTGTTTTGGTTCCTAATCAGTATAATTTGCACCTTCAGGCTCAAATTATCCTACGCAGCAGCTCTATGTCACTTTTACAGCTGTATCCTCATTTCTCTGTACCACTGTAATTATATCTATTATCTGTTTGGGTCTACTTTTTGCTATTATTTTCTCCAAATTGTACTCCACCACCCCCACCCCACCCCAGGTGCACCTGGAAACGAGCCTGGGCTCAGCCTTCCATTCCCAGATAAAAGAATCAAATAAATAAAATAGATTAAAAAAATGACAGCATGGAGTTGTGAACCTGGAGACTTGAGTTTGAATCTCACAACTGCCCCCTTACTCACTGCGTGACCCTGAGCAAGTCACTTAACCTCCCTCTACTTAATTCTGTAATCTGTTTCTTTCTCTCACTCATAGCCGGCCTTAAGGATAGGCAAACTAGGTGGCTGTCTAGGGTGTCATTCAGTAGGGGATGCCATCACCATCAAACAAAGTTCTGTTTTTTTTTTATTTATTTATTTTGCAAGTGATCTGGATGGACTGACAATTAACATGGCCAAATCTGGTGTCGTTTGGGAGGGGGGAGCTGAAGACTTGTCCATCAGATTTGTCGCTGCATGCCTGCCTGACCCACCCATAAAAGAGCCAGTCCTGTTTCTATTGGATCTCTGCTGCTGTCTATTTTATGTTTGGTGCCAGAGTGGCTGGAATGCATGTGCAGAGTGGTGCGGACCGGGAGTAGCTGACACTTGGCACAATCAGTTTTGGTGGCGTGTGCAGACAGGCAAGAGGCAGTAAGGGATTGAGCAGCTATGTTAGCGAGCAGTGAGGGAGAGCTGAGTTTGTTTTTGAACTTGCAAAAGAAAAGAGAAAAACCCCAAAGAGGACTGGAAGTTAGTGCGTAGGGTAGGGGGAGCTAATAGGGATGAGGGCACAGGTGCGCTGTGCTGCTGAGGGCACCAGAGGTGGCTCGCTGTGACATGGGAGGGATGGGTGCTAGCAGCAGCAGGGACTTGCTGAGTCCAGACAGGATTGGGGAGAGGACAAGGTTCGAAGGGTTAGCATGTAGGGCAGCTGGATAGCATCAGACCATCATGGATTCGCAGTCAAGGAGTGGTTTCTCTTCTCCACTGGGCCAGGGCTGTCCAGTGAGTGGCCTGGGAGTAGGTCAGAAAGATCAAGAAAGACCCCACGAGAGCAAGGACTGGAGTGGTGGGAGTAAAGTAAAAGTACTCATTACCAGTCTTGAATAGGGCCTGCGGGCCAGTGACAGCAAAGCGAGCAACAGCCAGCTAGCTGGGGGTGAGGGTGGGGAAGAGCAGTCCCAGGCAGCAGAAACAGCTCGGATTTGGCTGTGTGGCAGAGACTGGTGGTCCATCCCCCTCCCAGCATCCCAGAAGCGGAGATTTTCATCCCAGGCTTGGGTCAGAGGGAAAAAAAGCAACAGTCTGTTGTTGGAGTCAGGGGGTCCCACGGGGGTCCACTGAGTGTATGCTGTTCTGGACTGGTGGCGTGGGTGGTGGCAGGCATACTCAGTGCACTCTGCTGAGTACAGTAAAATTTGGAATATCCAGGGGCAACATGAGCCTCATGCCAGGGCAGCAAACACAAACTGAGCCCGATGTACCTAGAGAACTGTTTTACCCCTCCTTGGATGCTTTAGTGTGAGTTTGTGAATGATCTTTGGAAGATACATGTAACTAAAAGCCACTCAACTTCTGTCTGATTGGTGGTATATGGGGTTAGATAAAATAAAATGTTGGGAATCTATAAGGATAATTATCTTACTACATACTGTTGACTGAAACTGAGATGGGCAATGTTTGTGTGGAGGGCCAGCACATCTTTTGATCTGTGTTTACAGTGAGGGGCAACAGTTCCATCAACTCTGAGCACAAGTTGAAAATTCCTGGCTACACCGGAGGCAGTCGTGTTGTTTCCAGAGGGGCAGCCAGACCAGCAAAGCAACAACTTGACAAGAGGAGGACCATTTTGTCTAACAAGGCCGCGAGTGATAAAGTGAGTGATGATTCTGAAGTGATGCAGCCAGTTAGCTGAGATACAACAAAAAATTGCAATTTCCTGAATTTTTGTTTCTTGTTCCTGAACCTCCTTGACTATGGACCCTCAGCCCCAGTTCTGACATGCGCTGGGTTCCCCATGGTGGAAACGCTGTGCAGTATAAGATGATTTATGTAATACTATGTTGTGTAAAATAAACTAAAGCCGTCTGTGCCATGTGGCAAGACCCAGTAGGGAGATGCTGCATCAGTGCCTGAATGGTAGAAAGGGGGTAGGAAAAACAAGTTTTTTTCTGGTGCGGTTGCTGTCAGAAAGTTTATTACCTGCAGCAAAAAGGGCCAAAAACAAAACAAACCAAAATGCAAGCTCTTGCAGGCAAGTTGCTGCTGCATTTCAGTAAACAGAAATGAGCGCTAAGTAGCCTGCTGAATCTAGCTGGGATTAAAGAATGTAGTGTTTTGTGATTGAATTGTTCTGATAAAGGAAACAAATGTGTTGCTGAGGTATGGGTTTTCCAGTGTTTGGGTTTGTGACATTTTTTCATAATCAAATATTTTCATTGTGAAGTAATTCCCACCCCCACCCACTTTAGTGTATATGATGCCCTTGAAAAATAACAGAACTTTATTTTATCTTCAATGTAAGCCTTAAAATGCACCAAAAGCACCTAAAACCCCAGAGCTTCTGGGGCCTACTGGCCCCCAGACCCCCGGCTTTTTACAAACATTTTTTACACATTACGTGCGCAACATTCCTTTACCTCTCACTGAAAGAATCCCCCCAGGAAAAATCCTGGTAACAGGCCTGCCGGGGGGGGGGGCAATTGCAAGTTCACTTAGGGGCGCCACATACCCTAAGGCTGGCCCTGATCTCACTCTTTTGCCTGACTGTGTGACTTTAAATGTCTCTGTGTGCCTAATGTCAGTAGTCTCTCTCTCTCTCTCTCTCCATCCTTTCCTGGATTGTAAAGCGCTTTGGGATACAGTTTATGGGGCTGGCAGTATAGCCTAGAAGTTAGAGTAATGGCTTGTAAATGAGCATGGTACATCCAGCAGACAGACCTGGGTTTGATGCTCACAACCTCCACTTGCATACTGTGCGACTCCGAGCAAGTCACCTAACCTCCCCAGTGCTCCCGGGTCACCCCTGAAAACAGGCACCTTTGCCTAGTCGGCCTTACCTGGTCAGCAAAGAATAAAATAAAATAAAATTAGTAAAGGCACTTTATAAAACTAAAATCCTTTCCCTCATCCTTCGGAAAAGGAGTAACAAAAAAAAATGACAGCTGCATCAGAAGAACTCTGTTAACATTCCAGAAAAAAACTTGCAATTTGGAACCACTCTTTTCCTTATTATTATTTTGGAATTCTACATGAAAACTGGATCTTTGTCCCTTACGGCACACTGACAGCTGACACTGAATCTAGAGAGTGGAGGTCATAATCCCCTTCTTGTGACATCAAGGCCTGTTGCTGTGGTGATTGCTGTGATGTCACAAGCAGAGGAGCTCCAGGATAAGCCTTGGCTATAGCTGAAGTGTAAGGAACAAAGGTCCCGTTTTCATGTAATGTAGTAACTTAAGGCCAGAAGGGACTCTATGGTCTGGACTACAGCTTTGAAACTGGGTTAGCCAAGCTGTGCATTCTCTTTATTCCCTTGGCTCCACAGAGGCTCCAATCTGTTTAGATGACCTCCCAGTCCCACCCATGAATTATCTGTCGCTTGTGGCTTACCTCACCTCCATCCTGCTATGGACTTCTCCAGGATGGGGTCTCAAGGGAGTGACCATAAACTCTCCAGCAAAATGACTTGGCCTCTGGGAAGCAGAGGACAGTCAGCACGTCGGGGCCAAGAGAGTTCTACATCATCCCATTCACCTGCACAGTTTTCTCCTGCGCTCACCTTGTCCTCAGTGATGCTGACATCTAAGGCTTGAGACGTGTGCACACACAGATGCATGGATGTGCATGAAGCAGCCAGTCAGTATCCCTCCCTCCTACTTTCAACGTCTCTAGCCGCATCACCACCCGTGATCACCCAGGTGGTGGTAAAGCCATGGAGACTGTAAACAAGATGTTACATTTTAATTGGTCTATCCTGGGTAAATGGAAAAGGAAGAACCAGGAGCTGGCACAAACCTGTAGTACAAATGGAGGGGGGGGTCTGTACCTTGGACCACACAATTAGTATCAAAGAGATAGTCAGACTTACTCGGCTAAGGTGAGGGAGTCTGATCATCTCTGTTGCTATCCTGGGTAAATAAACTGGAAAATTAAAAACATTATTATTTTTATTAATAATAATACAAATAATGAAACACCACATGAAGCCAATTCATTGGCACATCAGCAGCAGTGGTGCTGCTCTTGATGCAGGCGAGGTGACCTGGGTTCAAACCCTGAACCTGGAGTGCCTGAGGGTCAGCGAGGTAGGGGGCTTGAGCACCCTGGTGGACACACTATTCCTCCTCTGAGAAGGGAGGAGGCTGGTCCTGCTGCACCACTGGCACATGAGGGGGGCTGGCCCTGCTGCACCACTGGCACCTGGGGGGCTGGCCCTGCTGCACCATTGGCACCTGGGGGACTGGCCCTGCTGCACCACTGGCACCTGGGGGGGGGGCGACCCTGCTGCACCACTGGCACCTGGGGGTGAACACAGGTGTGGCTGGAGCAGTGGGTGAGAAGGAGGATACTGACTGTTGGTACATACTTGGAGCCCCTGGTTGCCAGCAGGCTGCAGGGAGGGAGCCAAGGAGGGACAAACAGTGCCCAACCAGGGGAGGGCACCTGCTACTCTCTGCCACTTGA
The DNA here is from genome assembly GCA_016271365.2 of Neoceratodus forsteri. Taxonomy (NCBI): domain Eukaryota; kingdom Metazoa; phylum Chordata; order Ceratodontiformes; family Ceratodontidae; genus Neoceratodus; species Neoceratodus forsteri. Next base: position 116,892,856 of record JADMNL010000031.1, read on the forward strand.
AGCATCAGGAAGCTGAGTGCCTTAGGGTGTAGCATCCCCAAAGGCCTGTCTGTGGTGGGGGTAAGCACTGGGGATATGCTCCTTCGTGTAGCAGTGCTTGGGGCTAGCAGGTTGCTGGAGGGTTGGGGGGTAGGCCTGGAAAGTAGGAGCATAAAGAGAAAGGTATCACAGACATGGTTAAAAATGAGTCATGTGTACCCAGCCCACCTCTTTGTTAAAAAAATAAATAAAAAGTAGAAAAACTAAGGCAGCATATGAGCTGCACATCCCTGTGGTAAAGGCAGTGGAGGCAGGAGATGCTTTGGGCTGCAGGATAACTGTAACTTCTGAATCTTTAAACAGTTTCCATATGTTCACTGGCAGAGTAAACATTACATAATTCCCATTGTTGCACTGTTTTTCCTACTAAAAGCCCTGACAGTCTGGCCAGCAGGCCAAGTTTTCCCGGTCTCCATTTTTTTTAAACTTATAAAAAATGAAACAGTACATGGTGGTTTCAATTAGGGTTGTGCACCGAGTTTTGGTATGTGTGTCTCTAGTATTAGTATTATTTTGCAGATTTGTGTTTACTTAAAATATGTTTTATACATTTAAAACACGTTTCTGTTGTTATTGATGGCACAAGACCAAGAATTTGAGAGCTGTCAATAAAAAATGTATTCATGCTATGAGCAGTAGTCACTGTACGTTGGTCAGACTAGTCTCACGCAGGGTCTAAACATTTGTGTGGTCAAACACAAATAAGTTCTGCACCACTGTTTGTATTTGCCCTGAATAGTACTGGTATTATGCAGCCCTAGTTTAAAACAGAGCTTTTTCCCCCCCTTATTTTTACATCCTTCATCCTGGGTGCTGCTGTCCTTCAGATCCTCCTTGCGGTTGCTCCCACCTGCCCGTAGGACTCACTCCCATGCAAACACTGCCCGTCTCCACATCCCAGGGAGTCTCCCACTCGAGCTCCAGCTCTATCCCTACCAGGGGACCTCTCACCTCAATGGCCATTGGAAAGGCAGCAGAAGCACCTTGTGACTGGAGAAGGGGCTGGGTGATGGACACGCTGCTGTGGTGGGTTGGTGGTGTGGTGGGAGCGTGTACCAACGCTGTCATCCACAGCATTACCAGATGCGCTAGTCAATGTTCCCATTTTCTCCCTGTCCCCCCCAACTGTGATAAGCATTCTTGTAGCTTGCTGGGGGGGGGGTCATACCTGGTAATACATGGTTGCCATAGCCACCTAAGGCACCTCCACCACGTCTCCACCAGAAGCCGCTAGTTAAATGGTTCTTTGTCCTTACTCCTGCCAAGGAGAAGATTGTCTGGACTGATGCTTAGAGCTCTACTTGCCATCCTCCACTCCTGACATGCCCAGCTTGGGGTGTGAACCCAGGTCACCAGTGTGACAGAATATTCACCCACCACACTGCACCATGGTGCCAGACCACCGAAACAAAATTTTTGGACGGAGTTGCTGAACACCTGTCCAATCCAAAATGTGACCAATACTGTGTTGTAGTGACCTTTGGTTCCAGTTATAGTTTCTGCCATATTTGCCAGATTCCATGGCAAGTAGAATTACCATAATGCCATTTTTTTATACATTCTTTTTCCATGGTTACCAAGGCTGCCCTTACTTAGCCAGGTAGGATATCCAGCCCTATCCACCTTCCATCTCTGTGACTTACTCGGTCCCAGGTGTCCACTGGGGACATCTTCTCTGATAAGGGCATTTCTCCTGGGTGGTGGACCCCCCTCCAGAATATCATCATGAAGTCCATGAAGCTCATTCAGCATAGGGACTGGACCCAGTTGGGAGTGGTGAGGCCAAGACAGTGACAGCACCATTCTGCTGCTCAGCGGGGTTTTCCTCCTTGCATTTCTGCTGTGTGCGCAAATTAGCGTGACTGCACACTGGAGTCAGGCTGTGTCTCTTATTCCCTCTCTGCACTCACTCCTGTGGTCACACAGGTGGCACTGGTGTGATAGTGGAGAGTGCAACTCTCCTTCCCCAGAGGAAGAGACAGCATTTGCTGGGATGCTTAATCCTTCTGCCCCCCCCATCTGACCCCTGATGTCTGAAGCTTGTTCCCGAACACAGAACCCCGGTGTTGCGAGCAGCAGTGCTACCGCTGTGCTGATGGACTGGCACATAATGTTATTTTTTTTATGCTGCCAGTTGTGCAATGTGAACATACTGCTATGATAGTGGATTTGAGAGGTGTGCCACTGTCGGTCCAATGCAGGGCAGTCTGCAATGGGCTTGACAATGTCAGACCACTCATCAGTCAGGCTGACCATGGCACTTCTAGGCTTGCCAGGCGGAGGTTTTTTGAAGTTCAAAGAAAAAAGCCACCTAAATCATAGGGTGGCTCTTTGCTTTGAGCTGCATGACACCGCCCAGCAAATAGCTGATCGGCGTCACGATCACCCTGCACTTCTTCCTCTCCCCACTATGCAACTGACTGCACATAACGAACACAAAATGAGGCACTCCATTTAAAATAAATGAAAACAGACAAACTTGGATGCAGTGAAATCTCCTGTTTAATCAAAAAGTGCAGCAATGGAGCCACAGCACTTCGGGTCTGATGTGACCCTTTCACAGTCAAAGGGTCACGTCAGACCCAAAGTACTGGGGCTCCATTGCTACACTTTTTGATTAAATGGGAGCTTTTGTTGCATCCAAGTTTGTGTGCTTTTATTTATTTTAAATGGAGTGCCTCATTTTGTGTTCGTTCCTGGTTTCCCGATTAAGATTCCGCCCTCTGCCAAGTATCCCTCCCACCTTCCCATCGCTTCCTATGCCCCGTAAATATTAAACTGACACAGGAGTGCCCAATCCCCAGTGTTGGTACCTGCAATAAAGAAAACTAACCCTCATAGTCTTTTTTTTATTTTTTTACACCCTGTAAAAAAGAAAACAGTCCACCGATGTCCGTTGCTGCCACCATCCCATGCTGATGTTACACCCTCCACCCCCACTCAGCATCCACCCCATCACCCCATATTTATCTAGCAGGGGTCCAATGCTGTACTCTTCTCTGGACTGGAGAGACACGTCTTATTATTTATTTTTTTATTTGAATTTTGATGGCCGGGTAGGTCAGCTGAGACAAAGTCCCTTTTTCAGTGACTACCTGAGGAATAAAGCATTCCAGGAGCAAAACATAATACAATAATACACACAGAATAGTACAGTGAGTCACAATATACAGTTAAGCTATAGATAAAAAAAAACAACAGTACCCGAATAGACAATAAAACCAAAGGATTCAGGATTACAGGCAGTTTGCAGGTAGCCTGGGGAGGCAGGAGGCAAATTAACATTTTATACCATGTGCAGGGACATTTAAGGCATTCACATTCCAGATGTCAACAATTTAAACAGCAAGATAACTAAGAATAGCCCGATTCAACTGCATTTGGTTAGAGACATGGGGTTCAGGTTACAGTCAGATGTTATTCTAGGTAGAGGAGGAGTGAGAAGTGGGGAGAACAGCTTGTCTTTGAGATAGGAGAGAAGGGAGGCTGTTAGTGACCATTGCGGAGATCGAGAGAGACTCGTAACATTAGTCACATGTGGAATTACTTGTTAATAACAATTGGCTCTGCATTGGGGGGGAGGGTTGAAGAACTCATCCTTGTAGAGTTTTTTAAATTGGTTAATAGTTTTGCAGAAAAGTAGAGGGTGGGGCAAATTGTTCCAAATTCTGGGGGCAGTGACTGTGTAGGATCTTTGGCCTATCTTTAGCCTGGCCTTCAGGAGCTCCAGTAATGGTAGGCTAGAAGAGCTTAGTACACGAGGGGTAGGTTTTAGGGATAGCAGACCCATCAGACTGGTAGGAGGGGGGGCTGATGAATCAACTTAAAGGCGATACACTGCACGGGGAAGTCAAATTTGTTGTCAAAGGTTGGCCAACTTAGTTTGTTGAGTACAAGGCAGTGGTGAGTACGGGCGGGGGGCCAAGGCGGACCAGGAACTGAGGAAATCAGGTAAGCTGCAGTCAATGTATTTTCATTTTTAATATCCCCCCCCCAAAAAAAAAAATTTCAACATGGCCTTTTTGGACCCCACCTCATGAACAACGTAAATGACATATTTCAAATCCTGCATGACAGGTGATTTGTCAGTTGCTTAGGGAACTCACCTTTTGGGCAAGATTTGAAGATTCTCACCAACTTGGTTCATGAAATGAGGTCATAAAAAGACTATGTTGGAAATCTGGGGACAAAATATTGAAAAAAACAACAATGTTATGAAGGTACGTTGAAGATTTTCGATGCTCCCTCACTGGTAATTTTTTATATTTTGTCCCCCATTTTTCAACATAGCCATTTTTCATACACCCTCACAAATGTGACAGAAGTTGTTTTTCAAATCCTAGTCATACTGTATTTTCACATTTCTGGCACAGAATGACATTTCAGCCAGTATTTTATAAATGACACCTCTCACATTCAAAAGGAAGTGTCATAAAAAGACTGTGTTGAAAATATGGAGTCAAAATATCGAAAACCAATGAAGTTATGAAGAAATGTTGAATTCTTTCAATGCTTTCTCATAATATTGCAATGTGAGTAGATTTTGGCCCCCAATTTTCAACATAGCCCTCTTGATATACCTATCGACTCCTGGCCAGGTCAGTTATTTATTTATTTATTTAAGTCTTTGGTAACCAGGTAAGTGCACTGATCCAAGGGACCGTCTTCAAGCACGACCTGGGCAACACAGGCAGCAGTTACAGAGGTAGTGACAAGTTATACAATGTGTACAAGCCATGTGGATATACATACATCATCGGTGAACAAAGTGGATATACAGACATCACTGACGAACAAAGAAAGTGACCTAGGAAAGTAAAATAATGAGAAGCTGAAAAAACAATCAGTACATCATGATAAGCAACAATTATACAATTATTTACTAAGGATAAGTGGCCAGTGCAAATTAATGCATGATGTAAAACAAACAAACAAAGGGAAAAAACATGCAAGACAATAGCCAAGTGGGAGAGCCCAAGAAGCAGGTAGTGAGGGAAGTAAGACAGGAGTCCAAAGAAATGAGAGAGGGCAGGGGAGGCCAAAGCAGCCCAAGAGGGAAAAGTCAGAAAAGGTTTGTGTGTGTGTGTGTGTGATTATCCAAGTTAGCAATGGCAGGATTTTAAGAAATCAAAGTGACCGCTCGACTAACATCCCTGTTAGTCGAGCGGTCGCTTTGATTTCTTAAAATCCTGATGTTGAATAGGCATGAAACTTATAGAAAAATCGCCCCCATTCATGTCAACGGAGCGCGCACATGCAGTCTTCGTCTGGTGACATCACAAAGCAGGGCTGCATGTGCCAGTGTGGGGGCACGGCCATAGGATAAGGAAGTTGCTCCATTTTTGCCGGAGGGTCTGGGAATAAATATTACGAGGGAAATAACTTTTTTAAATAGCTGTATCTGAAAGAGGATTTATACCTATCAATCCTGGCCAGGTCGGTTATCATATATGTTTCAGTGAGAGGCTACAGCAAAACATTGAAGCTGCTCTTTAAATGCAACATGGTTTCACAGTGGGGGAGGTCTTGCCAGACAAACCTGATCGAGTTCTTTGACTAGGTGACCAGGGAAGTGGGTCATGGTGGAGTGGTAAATGTGGCATACCTGGATTTCAGGAAGGCCTTTGACACTGTTCCACATAGAAGACTGGTCTGTTTAGGAGTGGTACAGCAAGTACTAGACTGGGTAAGAAGTTGATTGAGTGGCAGGAGTCAGATGGTGATGGTAAACGGAGTCCACTCAGGAGAAGGGGTACTAGGCCCAGTCCTCTTCAACGTCTTTATCAGCGACACTGCAGAAGGGCTAGAAGGGAAATTCTGCCTGTTCGCAGATGACACAAAACCTGCAACAGGGTGGAAACAGCGGGGGTGAGGAATGATCTGAAGTTAGAAGAATGGTAAAGTTTTGGCAGCTGGGTTTCAATGCTAAAAAGTGCAAAATCATGCACTTGGGGCACAGAAACCTGGAGGTTATGTACCAACTGGCAGGGGAGGTACTAGCAACCACTAAACAGGAAAGGGACCTGGGGGTAATCATTTTGGATGACCTGAAGGTAGCCAAGCATAGTGAAAAGGCAGTGGGAAAGGCTAGTAGAATGCTAGGGTGCACAGGGAGGGGTATCACCAGTAGGAAGGAGGAGGTAGTGGTGCCCCTGTACAGGTCAGTGGTAAGACCACACCTTGAGTACTGTGTCCAGAACTGGAGGCCCCACCTCTGGAAGGACAGGGCTAGGGTGGAGGCGGTGCAGAGGCTGGCAACCAAAATGATACAGGGACTGCATCAAAAGCCCCGAGAGGAGAGACTAAGAGAACTGAATATGTACTCGCTGGAGGAAAGAAGGGAAATGGGACATATGATAGAAACATTCAAATACATAACAAGTATTAATAAGGTACAGGAAGGTAGCATTTTAAGCAGAAAGACAGACTCAGGGACAAGGGGTCAAGCTATGAAGCTGGAGGGGGCTTAGAGGGGATTTATTTGACTGGGTGACCAAAGTAGTAGACCAGGGAGGGGCTGTGGGTATGGCCTACCTAGATTTTAGCAAGGCATTTGACACAGTCTCACACAAAAGATTAATATACAAGTTAGCCAGCCTGGATAAAAAAATGGCTGGACAACAGGACGCAAAGGGTAATAGTAAACGGAGCCCACAGTGAAGAAAGGAGGGTAACTAACGGGGTACCGCAGGGTTCGGTACTGGGACCAGTCCTCTTTAATGTCTTTATAAGTGACATTGGAGAGCACCTGGAAGGAAAGGTATGTCTCTTTGCAGATGACACAAAGTTCTGCAACAGGGTTGATACACAAGGTGGGGTGGAAAGAATGAAAAGGGACTTGGCAAAGTTGGAGGAATGGTCAAATATGTGGCAGCTCAGATTCAATGCAAAGAAGTGCAAGGTAATGCATCTGGGAAACAAAAACCCAGGGGAAGAGTACACAATGGGGGTGAGTTAATAACAACAACAAAAATCGAAAGAGACCTAGGAGTAATTATATCAGATGACCTAAAGGTGGGCAAGCAATGTGAGAAGGCAGTAAGGAGGGCTGGGGGATACTGGGATGCATAGGGAGAGGCATCAACAGTAGAAAACAGGAAGTTGTTATCCCTCTGTACAGACAGTTAGTGAGATCTCATCTGGAGTACTACATGCAATTCTGGAGACCCCATCTCCGCAAAGACATAGACAGAGTGGAGGCTGTTCAGAGGAGGGCAACCAAAATGGTGCAGGGTCTGCACCAGAAGACATACAAGGAGAGACTAAAGCAGCTTAATATGTATACCTTTGAGGAAAGGGGGGGGGCATGATAGAAACTTTCAAGTATCTCAAGGGAATTAAGAAAGTACAAAAGGGTAGTATCTTTCAGAAGAAGAGATGTGCAAGAACAAGGGGGCACAATTTGAAGATAGAGGGGGGATGGCTCAGAGGTAATGTTAGAAAGTATGTTTTCACAGAGAGGGTTGTGGATGCATGGAACAGCCTTCCTGAGAAGGTTGTGGAGTCAGGAACAGTGGGAGAATTCAAGAATGCATGGGACAGGCATGAGGCAATTCTAGTGGGGGGTAGGAGGAAGTAAGCTGTTGATTAACTAGAATCTGCAGCTTATTCATCAAGTAGGGAAATGGGCAGACTAGGTGGGCCAAGCGGTCCTTATCTGCTGTCAAATTCTATGTTTCTACGTTTCTATGTGAGGAAATATTTCTTCACAGAGCGGGTGGTGGAAGCCTGGAACAGCCTCCCAGCAGAAGTGGGGTATCCCATGAATAGAGCGACTCAAATAGAGCAAGTCGATTTGAGCAAGGTCAAAATAGCAAGTGTTAAATAAGTTATGATATATAAAGAGCGCATTATAAGTTCAGCATTTTTGCTTCGGCAGGCAGCCATAGAGGTAGTTAGTGTTTAAATCATGTAGGTAGTTGTCTGGTGGGCCAGTTCTGAGCTGGCCACATAGTGTAGTGGTTATAGTCACTGCCTGTGTGGCTGGCAGATCTGGGTTTGAGACTGGTTATAAGATTTTTTTTAATTCCCATTCTGCCCACCCTCCCTTGTTCCCCTCCACCGCATGTGGGAAGATTTGACCCTTCCCAATGTTCTCCCCCTTCCCGACTTGTGTCCTTGTAGAGTATCCTCCCTCTTGAGTTTTCCCTGTCCCTGAATTTCATCCCCCCTTGTAATAGTAATTTTAATTATGGGGGGTACTACCTGCAGGGGACAGAGCCCCCTCCCAAAAAAAGTAAGTATAGCTGCTCACTGATTTTGGAGCATGCTGTACTGCTCTTCTGTTTTGATTGGGGCTGTTGTTCATTTGCTGTTTTTGTCGGCACCGTTTTGACATGGAACCCAGAGGTGGTAGGTGCCAAAACAGTCGCAGGACTGAAGCATGCATGGGACAGATACAAGGGGACCTTGGAAGGAACACAAAGGTTGGGGATGACCAGAGATTGTGCAAGGGCTGCGGTGGCACAGTAGGCAGGGAAAATGGGCAGACTGGATGGGCCAAAGAGGTCTTTATCTTCCTACAACTTCTGTGTTTCTAATATTTACAAACATATGAATATACCAATCTGCCAGCAGAAACTGGCCTTATTGTCTATCAAGTCAGTCTGCTCAAATGCGTAGCTAGCACCCTCATATTGCAGTTGCCCCCTTCCCCTCACCTTTACCCCGCCTTGCACCCTGTCCCATGCCCTTTTAAAACTGTCCACTGTGCTACAGGATACCACTTCCTCAGGTACAGTGTGCCATTTCTCCACCACCCTCTCGTGAAAAAATGCCTCCTCATCTCGCTCCCATATCTTCCACCCTCCAACCTGAGACTATGCCCTCTGGTGTCCCTTCCTCTCCTCAGCTTAAATATCCCTTCTGTGCCTGTTTTGTTAATCCCCTTCAAATATTTGAAGGTCTCGATTGTATCCCCCCGATCCCTCCTCTCCTCCAGGGTGTACATACTCAACTCAGTCAGCCTGTCATCATAGGTTTTGCCCTCCAGCCCCTGGACCATCTTAGTTGCCCTATGCTGCACCCCCTCCAGCAATCTTATATCCATCTTCAGAAAGGGACGCCAGAACTGCACGCAGTACTCCAAATGTGGCCTATCTAGTGACCCGTACAGCAGCAGGATCACATCCCTATTTCTGGATGAGATTCCTCTCGCAATGCACCCCAGCATCTTGTTGGCCTTAGCTGCCACCTTCCTGCACTGAGCAGAGTTGTTCATGTTACCCATTATGATCACCCCTAGGTCCTTCTCCTGCTCTGTGACCTCTGTCTGAACCCCTCCCAACTGGTAGCTCCTCCCTGGGTTCCTTGCTCCAAAGTGCATAAGCTTGCACTTCTTTGCACCGAAGCTCAATTTTGCATCTGTACTTGTTTGCATGCTTGTGTTAATATATATTTTTTTACATTTCAGACTTGTTTCTGTTGTTAACGATGGTATAAGAACAAGGGTCTGCGAGTTAGCAGTAAAATATGCAGCGTTATCAATAAAACTACAAAAGAACCCCAAAGCAAATGCCCTGAGGCATGGGTTATCCTGGAGGATACTGGCCATACAGCCAAGTTATAAAGGAAACACAATTGCACATACCTCAATCATGCAAAGCATTGTGGGAAAGTAGGAATTATACTAGGAATTAATAAAACAGCAGAAGGCTCATGCCCATATAAACTGTTTCCATATGTAGTGGAGGCATTCAAGATGCCAACTAAGTAATATTTATCCATATTTACCTCAAATGTGTTGAAACTATCCATCTCCACCACATCCTGTGGCAACTTATTCCACTCCTTTATAGTTCTGGCCTTAAAATTATTCTTCTTTAGTTCATATGCACAAGGCCTATGGCCCACAGACTGAGTGGGCCATAGGCCCTTATCTGCCGACACTGTCTATGTCTATGTAAATCCCCAAGAGAGAGACAGTCCAAATTCTCACATGGGGATTTGCATGTTTCCCATGATGCTTTGCATTATTGGGGTATGTGCAATTGTGTTTACTTTACAACTTAGCTATCTGGCCAGTATCCTCCGGGATAACCCATGCCTGAGGGCATTTGCTCTGGGGTTCTTTTGTAGTTCTTTTCCTTCTCTGTTTTGTGGTCCCCATGACCCAAACAAATAACACCCCCTTAAGGGGGTGGCTAGCTCCTGCGGTCTGGGCTAGGAAAGAGCTATGGCACACTGATGAATTCAAATGAGGAAGAAGCACATGTATGTGTCTGCTGTTAGTCTACTCTGATTGTACTGTGCGAGGATTTAGCACCATGCAGTTCTGCTTAAAATAGAGCCAGGCCAAAGTCTCTCATGGGAATTTGCATTATTGGGGTACGTGCAAGTGTGTTTCCGTTAAGAATAAAATATGCAATCATGTTACAAACCTTACTTCCTTAAGTGTTACATATTTCTTTTGGTCTGTCACGCATATTTAAAAGTCGTATTTGTATTGGTTATAACAGTTAGTTGTGTCGCTACATATTTTATGTTATACATCACTTTGGCGGGGGAGGGGCAGGTCGCTCTGCAGCAGGCAGGCATACATGGAGCAGAACGCTATCCCAGTGATGCTGACTGAGAACGCCTGGGAAGGGAGCTGTGATGCCTTGGCTTGGGCCCACAAGCCTCTTACTTGCATGCTATGCCTCAGCCGTCGGCGGCTGTGTATTCATTTTTGAATGAGAGGAAGGCTGCTCAGATGTTACCTCGTCAGTTCCACTGCTGATACACAGGATCCCCCCGTTGCTAGGCCGTTCCTGGTAAACACGACCCTTTGTCTAGTAACACTGTTTAGATAAAAGGTGAATGAACGAGGGAAGCGCTCCTCTCGCAGGACGTGGCTTCCGGTTACCATGGCGACGCACAGCAACCCCCAGAGCCTGCCAGCTCTGCTGACGTCATTTATAGTAGAACAAGTTCGACAGCAGCACTCCCCAGCTCAAACTGAGCGTAAATTTGCAGAACCTTCCGGTGCCTCTTCGGTTCATTCGGCGCACTGAGGCAGTCATATGCAAACGTCCTTTTATAGCAGTCAGTTAAGAAGGCACTCGCAATGACACAGAGCCAGATGTTCAGCTTCATCTGTTTTCTGTGTACAGTATATCGGGGCATCATTTAGGGCGTGCAGGCAGTTGGAGACCCCATATGATGTCTCTGCAAGCCCTGGCAGGCACGGGCATTAGTTGTTACATTTAGTCACAATCAGCCTCCCGTGAGCTGTGAAAACATTGCTTTGGCCTCACCGTGTTAACAATATCATAACATACTTTGACAGTAAACTCAGAGTAAAGTGAAATGCATTTTAATGAATGAGTTTATTCGCCGAACATTAGTGATCAAGGTGAATTTATGTAGTTATTATTTAAAAGTTTTACCAGGAGAGACATACTGCACCATTAACAGCTTGGGGAATACGATGAGGAAAAGAATTACAGAATGCAGTCACAGAAACTCATTATTAAGTAAATACCAAGCAATCCAGTGCAACAAAATAGGAACAAACCATAAAGAACATAGAGGATAATGGATTCATAGAAGTGTGACGGCAGAAAAGGACTGAAAAAGGCCCACCGAGTCTGCCCATTTGTCCAGCTATCTGCTTGGACATGCACCCCCCCCCACTCAACACTCCCCTGTGGTTGTCCTATGTCCTTTTGAATCCCTCCACTGTTTCTTCTCCAGCAACTGCCTCCAGGAGTCTGTTCCACTTATTTACCACTCTCTCTGTGAAATAGTACTTCCCAATGTTACCCCTGAACTGCCTTCCTCCACCTGCAGGCCATGCCCCCTCATCCTCTGATTACCCTTCATCTGGAAGATGCTTTCCACTGGCACCCTGTTTATACCCTTAAGGTACTTGAATGTCTCGATCATGTCCCGTCCCCCCACCTCTGTTCCAAGGAGTACATGTCTAGGTCTCGAAACCTTTCCTCACAGAATAGGTGGCTCAACCCTTTTACCATCTTTGTTGCTTTCCTCTGAACTTGCTCCAGCCTCCCCACATCCTTTTTGAGGTATGGCCTCCAGAACTGGACTCCATATTCCAAAATGCGGTCTAACCAGATGGATGTACAAGGGTACTATGACCTCCCTATTTCTACTGGTGATCCCCCTTCCGATGCATCCCAGCATTCCACTACCCCTAGCCACTGCTCTCCCGCACTGCCTTTCCACCTTCAGGTCCCACAATATAGTGATGCCCAGGTTCCTTTCTTGTTCCGTTACCTCCAGATCTCTGCCCCCAATGCAGTACCCTGCCCTCCAGTTCCTGTAGCCAAGATGCATGATTTGACACTTTTCTGTGTTGAATGAAAGTTGTTGCCTCTTTGACCATGCTTCTCCAAATCTCTCTGCATTTTTTCTACCCCTTCCTGAGTGTCTGCCCTATTGCAGATTTTAATATAATTCACAAACAGACTCACACCCCCTTCAAGGCCCTCCATAATGTCCCCCACAAATATGTTGAATAGTAGGGGCCCCAACACTGATCCCTGAGAGACCCCGCTCATGACCTTGCCCTCTCCGGATGCCAACCCATTTATTATGACCCTCTGCCTCCTGTCCCCCAGCCAGCTTCCCACCCATTTAACCACCCTCTGCCCCAGCCCCAGGCCTGACATTTTATACAGCAGTATCCTGTGAGGCACAGAGTCAAAAGCCTTCTTGAAATCCAGATAAACCACATCTACTGCCCTCCCCTGATCCAGTTCCTTTGTGACCATGACAAAAAACTCTATCAAATTTGTTTGACAGGATCTGCCCCTGGTAAAACCATGTTGCCTTGGATACATCAGGCCGCTTTCTTCGAGGTAGCAGGTGATCCTGCCTTTTATTAGTTTCTCCATGAGCTTGCCTAGCGCCGATGTCACGCTCACGGGCCTGCAATTTCCCACTTCCTCCCTCCCCCGTTATGCAGCAGGACCGCATTTGCCTGCCAGCACTACCCCAGTCTCCAGGGACTGATTGAGGAGTGCAGTCAATGGCACTGCCAATATCTCCTTTAGTTCCCTTAATACCCTTGTGTGCACCCCATCTGGCCCCATTGCCTTGTCCACCTTCATGCAGCCTAGTTCTCCCAAACTTTGCTCCATGAGAAATGGCCTCATATCCACTTCCCCTTTCCCTGCCATTGCTTTTCCTGCTCTGCTACCTTCATCGTCTTCCTTCCTAGTGAACACTGAGCAAAAATAGTTGTTTGGCAAGTCCGCTTTCTCTCTGTCTACTTGTAGCAACTCCCCCTTGTTTGTTTTTAACTGGAGCATTCCCTGCCTAGTCTTCCTCTTTTCACTTACATACCAAAAGAAAGTCTTATCCCCTTTTTTGACCCCTGTAGCTATGCGCTCCTCTGTCTGTGCCTTTGCTCTCCTTACCTCTACCCTGGCTTCTCTCTTGCTAACCTGGTATTTTCCCCAGTCCACTTCCGCTTGCGTTTCTTTGAACTTCCTGAAGACCTTCCTTTTTGCCTTTACCTTTTTTGTTACCTCCCTAATGTACCACAGAGGTTTCCTTCGCCTCTTATTTTTACTTGCTCTCTTGGCACAGATGGCGGTGGCCTCTACAATAGCTTCTTTTATCTTCCTCCACATTACCTCCACCTCTGTCAACTCTACCACCCCTTCCAAGGCCCTCTCCACTATTTCCCTCATTATGCTGAAGTTTGCCCTCTTGAAATCCAGCACCCTCAACCTAGACTGATGAACCTCCACAGTGTTCCTTACTGTGAACCTGACCGTGTTGTGGTCACTCGTACCAAGATGTTCCCCCACCGATACATCTCCTACCCTATCTCCATTTGTCAGGACTAGATCAAGAGTAGCTCCTACCCTGGTTGGCTCCCTGACCAGTTGATTTAGGAGGGCCATTTGCAGGGAGTCCAATATTTCCCTGCTGCTGGTTGAAGCAACAGAAAGGGTGTCCCAGTCTACGTCTGGTAGGTTCAGGTCCCCCATCAGCACCACTTCCCCCTTGCTGCCATTCTCACGAACTCATCAGCCACGCTTCTATCCACTGATTCCTGCTGTGCCAGGGCCTGTAAACCACCCCCATGTGCACTGTCTCCCCGTTCCCCACCGCCAACGAGACCCAGAGTCCTTCGGCCTCTCCCCACTTACCCTGCAGTTCTGATGCCCTGATACTCTCCTTTACGTAGAGTGCAACCCCCCTCTCTCTTTTCCATCCTGTCCCTCCTGAACAATTTGTACCCTGGTATCTCCATTTCCCATCCCTGTTCCTGGTGGCACCATGTTTCTGTTACCCCCACAATGTCAAGGCCCTCCTCAACCATTGTTGCTGTTAGATCTGGGATCTTCCTACCCAGACTTCTGGCATTTGCACACATGACCCTCCACCCCCCTCTTTCCTCCCTCCCTATGTATTTTGCCCGCTTACCCTTTTACTGTGTGTATAGGGCTTTTTGGCCCCCTACTGCCTTTTGCCTCATCAACAGGGCTTCCCACTGCCCCCCCCCCAGGTTTAGTTTAAATGGCAGCGTTTGTCAACATAATGGTCCAGTTTACATTTGAGCACTGCTTTCCCCTCCCCATTTAGGTGCAGCCTATTCGGGGTATAGAGGCTATTATCACTCCATGTTAAACCCCAATCTCCTATCACTCCATACCCCCTCTGAGTACACCAACCTGCAAGCCAACTATTGAACTCCACTATACTTTGCCTCACCTCCGTGCTGGCCCTTGGTACTAGCAGCACCTCAGAGAAAGACAGGGATTTAAAGTCCAAGCTGCTGCAGAATCTAGCCAGTGCAATAAACCTTGCCTGCACCTCCATCACACTACTCCTTGCAAGGTAGTTTGTGCGTAGGTGGAAGATCAAATTAGTTTTCTCATCTATTTCCCTCCCCCCTCGTGGGGATCCAATGCATGACATTGGCTGCCGTCATACCTGGCAGGCACTCCACCCATATTTTATCCCCTCTCTCTCTCTCTCTCCCCCCCCTTCTCCCTCATGTAACTCCTTTTATAATAGAGTTCCCCACTATTAAGAACCTAACTCCTTTCTCCTCTTGGGCACCTCCACCGCTGCTGTTCTCCTCCTCTTTCCCAAGTTTCCCTATCCTTACCCTTCTATCCCCCTGAAACTTCTTGAGACCTCCCCCATCCTCCTCCTGCTCATTTCCTAGGCCCCTTTCTGGTTCTCTGGCTCTTCAGTGCAGCTCTTTTCCCCTTCTGAATCTTTTCAAGCTCTCCTCTCCCCATCCTGCTCATCTCTCTGCCCCAAAACCTGGTTTCCTGGCTTTTCTATGGTGCTACCTACCCTTGTGCCTTGCTCATTTAGATCACCCCCCCAAAGATTTCCCCTCTGTTCCTTGTACTCCAAGCTTCATTTCTGGTCCATGCCCCATTTCCCTATCCCTTCCTGCCAAAGTCCCCATCCCCTGCATCCCTGTTTCCTGCCTGGCTTGTTCCCGCACAGTTTCCTGATTTCCCTGTCTTTGCTGTTTGTTCACAGTTTTCCCAGGTCCCACTCTTGCAGCCCCAGTCTGTGCCTTCTTGCAGAGTCCAGTTCTGGGGCCCATGTTCCCCCATGCTACAAACTGACTCCTTCCAGTACTATGCCTCCCTCTCGGGTCTCCCTTGACAACCCCATACCCCTGCCTGGTTTTATGGACACTCCCACATTCTGGATGCCCCTGTTCCCCCAGAGTACCTCCGTTTCCTCTCCTTGTGCCTGAGGTTTCAGCATCTGGTGTAGATTTGTAGGCTCCCCTGTGCCCCCTACTTTTCCACTCCCCTAGCTGTCTCCGAATTTCTTCCATCTCCTCCCTGAGCTTCGCCAGCTGGTGGCACGCTGGGCAACCCCCAAATTTCCAAGCCCAGACAAGTACCATGGCCACCCCACACCCTGTGCACCCAACCACCCTCCCAAAGATGCCTGCTCTCGTGACTTGAGGTCCCTTCCCCATCATATCATGTACCTTTGGTGAAGCCCCACACTTAACTTTCAATACCTCTCAGCTAGCAATTTTGCACATACAATACATAACTTACAATTTGCTCCAGGTTTCAAATTCAAAGTTCCCGAATGATCAGCACTTCAGTGCCCTCCCCCTGATCAGGGCTACCCTAGTTTACCTGTACATGTAGCAGTTATAGTGCCCACACCAATGATCTGCACCTCCACAGCCACAGATCCCACACCCTGGTCAGAGCTGCCCTAGCAACATGTACATTTGCCTGATCAGAGCAATATTTGTTAAAAATGTACACTTGCCTGATCAGAGCAATAGTAGGTTAAAGTGCTTAAAAGTCAGGTCACTCCTCCCCCACTGTCCATTTAATAGAGGTCAGGGCGGGGTGGGTGGTGTGGGAAATTACAGCTCCTCTTGTTTGTGTCTAAAAGGAATGCAGCTGGGTCTGCCTTTATAGTCCAGCCACGAGTTCAAATCTTCGCGTCCTTGCTCCAGATTGGTCTGCAGCTCCTCCCCTGTACCCCTGGCCTGCTGCCGGGAAAGTCTGCTCCTGTGCCTCTCTCACTGCTGATGCAGCTCTGGCTCCTCCTGCCTCTGATGCACTCCTCAGCTTTAAGCCCTGGCCGGCCTCCAACTAAGCCGTCGGGAATAGCCTGCTCTGGCGCCGCTCCAGTTCTTCCTGCACCCGATGCGCTCTGATGTGATTACAGCTAATCTTGTGCGTGTCTAAAAGGAATGCAGCTGGGCCTGCCTTTATAGCCCAGCTGTAAGTTCAAATCTTCGCGCCCTTGCTCCCGATTGGTCTGTAGCTCCTCCCCTGTACCCCTGGTCTGCTGCCGACTGCAGCTGCCGGGAAAGCCTGCTCTATGCCCCTCTTGCTGCCAATGCAGCTCTGGCTCCTCCCACCTCCAATGCGCTCCTCAGCTCCAAGCCCTGGCCTGCCTCCAACTAAGCCATTGGGAATAGCCTGCTCTGGCGCTGCTCTGGTTCTTCCTGCACCCGATGCGCTCTGACGTGATTACAGCTCCTCGTGTGCCACTGGGAACCAGTTAATAACAACGCTTTATTCCCATCAAGAGGTCATCATGACAACTTAGTAAACCTCGAGAGTGAAGCTCATACATAGATACATACAGTAGATAGGTGTTGTCGGCAGATAAGGGCATCCGGCTCACCTAGCCTGCCCATGAACGCTAGTAACTGTGCTTCTTCAGGTTTCCCTGGAACTAGGTTGTTCCCCTAACAGGATCCCCCTATGCCTATCCCATGCATTCTTAAATCCTGTAATCATTTCTACCCCCACCACCTCTTCTGGCAGGCTGTTCCATTTGACCATCACCCTCTCTGTGAAGAAGTACTTCCTCACATATCCCTCTGAACCTCCCTCCCTCCAGTTTCATCCCATGTCCCCTTGTCTTGGAGCATCTTTTTCTTTGAAAAATTGTATTTTCCTGCACCTTGTTCTTCCCTGTGAGGTACTTAAATGTCTCAGTCATATCCCTCCTATCCTCCAGGGAGTACATATTTAAGTCCTTCAGCCTATCCTTGTAGGATTTGTGATGCAATCCCCGCACCATCTTGGTTGTCCTCCTCTGAACTGCCTCCACCTTGTCTATGTCCTTACGTAGGTAAGGCCTCCAGAACTGGACACTGTACTCAAGGTGTGGCCTCACTAATGTCCTGTATAGTGGAATTATGACCTCCCTTTTCCTGCTAGTGATACCCCTGCCTATGCATCCCAATTTCCTGTTTGCTTTTCCTGGTGCATTTTTGCTCTGACTTCCTACCTTGAGGTCATCAGTGATGATAACCCCTAGGTCCCTTCCCTGCTTGAAGCATGCAGTATCCCGCCCGGCTGATATGTTGTTCCTGGGTTTTTGTGCCCCGTGTGCATTATTTTGCACTTTATTCGTGTTAAATTTCAACTGCCAGTCCCTTGACTAGTCCTCAAATTTCTGCAGGTCACTCTTTATTCTATCCACACCCTCTGGCTTGTCCACCCTGTTGCAGAGCTTTGTGTCATCAGTGAACAGGCAAAGGTAATGTCACTGATAAAGATATTGAAGAGGACTGGACCCAGCACTGATCCCTGTGGTACCCCACTGGTCACTTTTCCCTCTGCTGAGTGACTGCCATTTGCCACCACCCTCTATGTCCTGTTATCCAGCCAATTCCCCACCCACTTTACTACTGTCTTACCCACTCCCATGTTCCCCAGATTGTTTTACAGCTTGAGAGGTTTACAGTTGGCATGATGACCTCGAGATGGGAACACAGCGTTGTTGTCAACTGGTGCCCATCCATTGTCTGTTATAGTGTGTGGGCACTAGTTAAAACAAATTTGTCTCTTTTTTTTCCGCAGTGCTGCCCTCTGTCTGGGCCAGCTCTCACTGCTGCGGCTGTTCATCCGAAGCCCCATGTTCAGGAGACGTGCATGCGCAGTGCTGTTTGCGTTATTATGGTATCGATGTGATGTACTGAAGAGGGTATAAAAACCTCTTGACGTCACATCATTCACCACTAATGAGATAAATTCATTGACTTCCATAGCAACAATGCCCTCCCACATTATAAGAATGTATTTCCATCTAGGTGCTGAGATGACTGCATATGGACCTTGAGAGTGAAGCCTGAGAGGTTTGTGGTGTCATCTCATCCCCAAGATGGGAAAACATGCTGAGTTGCATGTGGCATCCCATATTTTATTTTCTATTTTATATATATATATATACACACATACGTGTGTGTGTGTGTGTGTGTGTGTAAATCCCCCCCAGTTGGGGGCTTACCTAAATGCTGCCTCCATGTGTGCCGCCTCGTCCCTGGTCCAGTTGGGCCCCTGAGTGCTCCTGTTGGCCCCATTGTTTTTTCTGCCTGCTGTGGGGTCCAGCAGAGTGAAGAAATGAAAAAAAGTAAAGCCGCATGCTGTGGCAGGTTCGCTGATCGCTGTGCAGCTTCTGTGTGAGCTGCTGCGATCGGCTCCTCCCCTCTCCCTCACTAAACGAGTGCTGCGGTGCTCGAAAGTAAAAGCTGCTCTGTGCAGCTGTAATTCAGCAGCCTGTTAGCGTGTGCCGTGGCCTGGATTGAAAAGAAAGTGAAAGGGGTCCAGAAGCACTTGGGGAGCATAATTTAAATGTTTTTAAAACGCTCTTAAGCGCTATAGACATTAGTGGGTGACTGTAACTTTAAGGAGCAGCAGAAGCTGCTCATGAGTTAATATGAGCACTGCGCCAATCCTCACAGCATAGGATACATGAAGGGCAGGGGTGGAATATTGAAAATATCTGAATAAATGAAGAGTGACCTCGGGATACCACACGAGTGGCAGAGCGTAGCAGAGCCACGGGTGGTGGTACCTAGGTCACGTTTCACGAGTTCAGATATTTTCAGTATTCCACCCCTGTCCATCATGTATTTGATTTATACAATAGTGTCCCCTACTGTTGGGGGTGGATCACGCAAAAGTTACTATTAGCGCGGAATAGCACGGTCGCGCAATACATGTTGCTCAATGGTATTTATTCATGCTTCCCCATGCTAACGGTGACATTTTGTACGGACCATTGAATAAATGTCATTTATTTAATTGTGGTGACATCACCACAGTGAAATAAATGGATTTATTCCACTGCAGTGAGAATACACATTTTTATGCAATGAGTTATTTGCTCACCCCATTGTATAAATATAAATATATATATATTTTTTTTTTTTTACACAGGGGTCACAGAAACATCCCCCACCCATAAACCTCAACCTCATAGTTCCAGCAACCATGTTGAAGTTTGTCAACTTGTTTTGACTCCTACTTTCAGCGCCAGCTCAGCCTTCCTTCACTCTGGCACTATGCACTGTGAGTTTACCCAGTCTGCACACAGATGGCTCGTATGCTAATTCTTTTGTCCTCCATATGCAGCGTTTTGCCATTTTGTCTATATTGCTTTCAAGTTATGCTCTTTATGTCACCTTCATTGTAACTGTAACCCAGGCACCATGTACCAGTGGGCTACTACCATTGCCTTGCAGGCTCAGACAAGGTTGAGTGGCAAGGATTCTGGTTCTGATGGAGAAAGGGGGGTTCTTTCCCAAAAGTAAGATACAATAGTGTGGTGCCTCCACCCAGAGTAAAATATAAAGTGGGTCAGATATCTGTCTGGTACCCACTTCCCCTCACAATCACCCTACAAGTGGAATTCCTGAAACAAAAACCCTCTGTTAATATATATGCAATTATTAACTATAGCTAATAATATACGCATTAATGATGTACTCACGAGACAGTTGTAAAAATGTCAAAACAATTTAGTTACATGGGGAGGGATAGTAAAAGGGAAAAAGGGATCTAGAGGTGAAACAACATTTTGCATTTTGAAACATCAATGACAATAGTAAGGGCAAAGCCCACCCCCCCAACAGCAACACAACCATATAGCCCACCTCCCCACTGGTACTAGTTACTCCACTGTCCCCCTGGGTACCCAGGCATTGAACTGGTGCAGGCCCAATGAGATGCAGCTGGTTGGCCGGTGTTGGTGCACTTTTAACATAAATAATACATTTTGAAAAACTATGTACAATCCATGGAAGCAGGGCAGCCCCTATGTTTAGTCACGGTTCTGGAGCACAGTTACACAGGGCCTAGGAAATGGCAGCAAGGCAAGCTGGAGGACTGGAGCAGTGAGCAGTGGAACTTGTTGGCAGCAGACTTGCTGGCTGAGGCAGGATGGTCCGGCAGCTTGTCACCTTCTGGCTTGACCGAACAGTCTAGCAGCTTATAACCTTCAGGATTACACCCATGATACAGGAGCACTTTGCAGCAACTTCCCGGTTCACAAAGATCCCAGACCCCAGGAGCGACCCCACAGTCCGACTTCCCCCAAATGGATCAAGAGAGCCCTAGCGCTCGAGCCTATACCCGTGGCTCCCTGTTTCCTGATCCACCACGCTTGATAAGGGCTAGCTGGTCCCTTACCTGGCTCCAGGATAGCCTGAACAAAATATGGTCTCTGTTTCCACTGGGTTCAACTCAGCACTCTGGTAAATGGCAGAAGTTCAACACTGTTCTCTGGCTCCCCAGGCTGTAGATTGCTTCAGCTACACTGCAGACTGGCAGCTGTGGCACAAAAAGTCACAAGAACACAGCCTTTTTCTTCCTTCTGTAGGCTAGTAGACGAGGATGCCTTCCGGACCAGATCTGGATCACTTCCCAGGGCAGAGGTGACAAATCAGTCTCTCAGGTATTTTTTAAAACTGCAGGTTCCAAACACAACAGCTTTCTCACTATAAACTGGCTTTCCAGATATTGGAAACTGATCAGGCTTTCTCTGGGTGTTGGCTGTGGAAGCCCTAGGTAAACCTTAAACTCTTCTCAAAGCACACATGCAGAGCCTCCTCTCACTCTGGAGGCTCCCAGATGACAACTGACTGAATGGATCTGCTCCCCAAGCTTCATGGGATTAGATCATGGTCCCAGTTGGTCAATCAGGCAATTTAGTGATAGCGACAGTCCCTTAGAGCTCCTGGACTCATCATTGGCTGTGGCAGGGGTTAAAGGTGGCTAAAATTGCATCTGAAGTAAACAGTTCACTGCAGTCCCAACATTAAGTGTATTTTGCAGCCATACTATTCAGTTTTACATTTAATTACCCCAACAATCTGGTAGCAGCCCCTCTGCCCTTGCATCTGACTACAGAGTATAATACTTAAGCAATCAGGCATCTCAGGGTGTGTGTCATGTAAGCATTAAGCCACTCTGAAGGTGGCATCTAATGGGGAATTGATGCATGGTTGGGACCGTTGTGGCACGAGGCCAGAGACTGAGTGCCTACAATGGCCCAACCATGCATTAATTCCCCATTAGATGCCACCTTCAGAGAGGCTTAATGTTCTTGTAACATGGCATGTTTAAGGTGAATGTGACATTTTACCCTGTTTCTGCTATGTGCTGAAATGACTGACAGATTTTCTGTATCATCATAATATGTTTAGTGCACTTTTGGAGATGGTTTGATAGAAAGTCACATATATTTATATGCTGATGTCAGCACAACACCACCTCATTCCACAGATGTTTTCTACTTATACATGTTTGTATTATTGTCTTTCAATTCTACGCGGCTATTACTGACACAACCTGTCTAGGAGGTCCACGATGCTCTAATTTCCTTGCTAGGCCATCTGAGGCTCATGCTCATTTGCATATTGCCAACAGCGGCTCTCTCTCTCACTGTCCTGTGTGCAAGCATTGTTACTTTACTCGGACGGCGTGATCGGTGCGCTACGCTTGTCTGCTACTTGCTCTATTTGTACAATACTAGTGCTGTGTTTTTGACCATGCTTCAATAAAATAACGCTGCCATGCACAGTGAGGGACTACAGGTTACTTGGGGATATTGCCTCCGCTATTCTCTGGTCGATTCCCCTGCTGTCATCTGGAAGTGCTTGTTTCCTCGTTTCATCTGTCTCGTGCGACTCCCTAGGTAAATTTATTTTTATTCTTTTTGCATGTTCTCCGACCGTGTTCTATCTTGTCTCATACTTTGGCATGATGCCACTCCTTTTACTTAGCAGCAACAGTCCCGGGCAGTAGGGTGGCTGGCATTGCCTACTGTTTTACACTGCACTGCTACTTTTACTGCTGTGGTATTTCAGTTTGGAGACAGTATTATTGTAAAATTAATGCTGTTCCCAAACTATCACATGTGATCCAATCATTGCTGCTGTTTTCAACTTGTCTTATTTTGCCATATTACAATGTGTAATAACATCATTCCACAAATGAGTCAAAGCCAGAGACTTCCACCACCCAAAAGTGACATTATTACATAATATCACATGCCCTACTCTGCCTTGTTACTATTATACAATGGCTCTTATTTACTAATATTGTGGGAACAAAAATGAGCACATGTAGATGGCTAAAACATTTCATAGTGAAGCAGAGAACAAGTATTGGAGCATGCCTTTTATGTGTACTTGTACAGTTTTAATTTTTAATGAAAATTTTTTTTTTTTTTTTTTTTTTAGGACACACTGCTTCATGGGTATGCAAATAATCAATTATCTGGTATCACTGTAGTGTGTTATGGATACCAGGCAATTAGATATTTGCATACCCATGATGCAGTGCATTCATATGTGGTGTGTTTCCTCATTAAAAAAAAAATAAAACTGTAAAACTGATATTATAAAAGAGATGTTCCCACACCATAAAGGAGGTGTTCTGATACTTGTTCTGTGCCTAACTATGAAATGTTTTAGTCATGACAAATATTTTTGTCTCCACAATATTAGTAAATAAGGTTTTCATATGAAACTAAGCTTGTGCTAATTTATTTATAAGATGTTATGCTCTCTGAGATGTAGTGATGTTATTGTGTAATAACATAACAGGATAGCACCTATCAGCTTGTTACATTTTTGCTTGTCATTGTATAATCTAAATTAGCTTTCTGTCTGTAGTTGTCACCATTTTGCATAGGCTACAACAAGGACTTCATAAACATTTATTTTGCTATCATTATTATTTATATCCCACTCATTGGTGCTTTTATTTATTTTTTTTAACTCTTTTTCTCTCCAGTCACAGTCTGGAGGGCCTCTTTCAGGCATCCTGCCTGATCCTCCCCAGCCTGAAGTCCTCCATCTGTATCTCCTCTCTCCTCCTCCTCTACTCCACCGTCGGTACCCCCGGCTTAACCCCTCCAGGGTGGGGCTGCCCCTCCTCTTTGGCGCTCCTTGAGACAGACCCTGACGTGAGAGAGGACCCAGGTGGAGGAACCTGGAAGGTCAGATTGGATGGGCCTGGCATTGGGGATGGGGGCAGGTGCCGTCGCCTAACCCCGCAGACCATTTTTTTCCTTTTTCTGTTCCCTCTACCCCCCCTCCCGTGCATGTGCACATCCCCGACATAGGACGCACGGCAATCCCTGCTCACGTCAGGGCATGCTAACTACATGCAGCCAGACATGCAGCAGCACCCCCGTTCTCCACCAGGAGCCGCTGGCATGTTGAGCAGTCCCACCCACCCGCGGGAGAGAGCAGCCCATACGGGTGCTCAATCCTCACCCACCCCCACTGACCCCCAGCATCCTGAGCTCACTCCCAAACCCGGGTTGTCGGCGTGATACGAGGTGTGGCATCCAGCGCCTCAACCCTCAGCGCCACCGGGCCAGCTCTCATTGGTGCTTTTAAAATAAAATATTTTGATGCTCCTCATCCACCTCCTCTGTGTCTCTAGACCCCGATTAACTGATTTAGGGTACTGGGAGTACCAGAAAGGCTTTCACTAAGTTGAAGTCGCAGCAAGAAAATGAACACGCAGTACTGCACATGCACGGACCACCGCTCACACAATCGAGGTGTGGTAGCATGGCGATTCTGTGTTTTTGCTCCTCTGGCCCTCTTTTACAAAAAAATAAAAAACAATGCTGGGGCCAGACGGAGACTCCGGGGGGCTCACAGAACCCGGGATTGGTGGCGGTAAGGCAGCGGGGACAGCAAGGTAAGCCTACACACATGGAGGGAGTCACATAACCACATTACCTGACTGTATTTTGTTTGTAAATAATAAACATGTAATTCCATTCTGTTCAATGATAGAAATTAAAATTACAGACTTTTACAAGTTAAAAGGTACAACTTTGGGCACTGGGTGGTTAGTAAGCAGCTGGATGCAGAGTGAATGAGGAATTAAAAAGTTTATGACCTTTGAAATGTGCTGAACAACAGTTCGTAGTTTGCACAACACTATGGAATGTGCACAACAGTTTAGAATATGCACAGCAAGGATTTTTAGCAGGCTGATCTTTATACAGAACAAAGGCTAGCCATATACTATAATAAGTCACAGATGTGCATATTATATACAATACAGAGTAAACAGCACGTATGGTGGATAAAATTGCACTTGGACAGGCGTAGTGCCAATCAGAGTGTATCAGTAGTGGGGGAAGGGACTCTGGGCATGTCAGGGCTGGAGTAAGCCATGGGAGGGGTGGACTTTAAGATCTGAGGTCAGAGATGGTTGCAGGAGGGAGGTGAAAATAAATGTCATGAAGAAGACCATTAAGGGAGAAGGTGGAAGAGGCAGACCAGATACTTGATGGGACAGCGGACCAGAATTTAGGGAAACAGTACGAGAAAGCATCTTAGCTAGTAGTAGATTTCCTGTGGAGGATGGAAAAGGAGAGAGAAAAACAGTGCTATGGTGTGGGTAGGGGGTTGGGGGGTGGGGAAGAGAGGAAAGGGAGGGAGCCAAACCAGAATTTTGCAGAGAAGTTTGCACACGCCCATCACAAAACTTAACTACTCACAGATACAGTAATTTATTTAACAAGCTTCTTAGGTGTTCTGGAACTGCATGCTTGCTTCTTGGTGCAGTGGCAAGTCTGCCTCCTGCAGTGAGACCAGGACATGGGTGGGGGAGGTTTGAGCGTTCCTTAGGACGCTCACTTACCCGGGGTGGGAGGCTGGTCAATCCCTGTTGTAGATTGGGCCACTTGGGGACCTTAAGGTGGAGCCATGCAGGAGGTGATGGCATGAGGCCGGGAGATGCAGAGCCCTCATGCCCTCTGCACACACCCAGTTCCTGTATGCTGTGTGCACAATCACAGCCAGCATCTTGGGTAGAAGAAAAATGTGGAGAAAATGCCTCCCAGTTCTTCTGGATGACCCCTTTACACACTCGTGCCCCGCGTTGCCTGTCAGCCCAATATGTAAAGGGTTCCCCACCACAGAATCTGGACTCCCAGTGGGTTGTACCGTGGAGTGTCTGAAGTCCTGCAAATCAAAATTAATTAGTGGCAGCAGTACCGCTCGCTAAGCTGGTGTCCTGCATTTGGGAGTGAGCATGGATTATCAGTGGCTGCCCAGGGGAAGGAGGATGTAGCATCCCACGGACTGCACTCCTCCTTTGGGGAGGGAGGGTTTTCTGACTGTCACCTGGTGAAGACTGTGTGGTAGCATGGTCAGGGACACTGCAGATGGAGGGTTGGGATGTGCCAACTCTGGCAGTGCTACGTGGATGCATGTCTGGGAGCCATGCTTCTCCTCCTGCATGGTGGTGTCCCAGGGGAGGGAATTACAGGAGAAACATACAGGCATCGCTAGATCCAGGAACCACTGCTGCACTCCAAAAAGGCCTCTGTAAGTCAAGCCGACACTGCGGTGAAAAAACAATTAATTTGCAAATACAACTATACAAGGCTATATAGATAGGCAGGCTGTGCTGCTGCTCCACAGACAGGCAGCCAGTACGACAGATGAAGCTTCACCTGCCCCTCATGTCCATAGTCGGGCTGTATCCTCTTTACTCCCGGGATGACTTCTGGGATTCACCTCCTCTGTGAGTGGCTAGATAAATAAGTGGATCTGCCTTGCAATTGCAGGCAGACCCCATATCGGTAGGCAAGCCAAGGAGGAACTGCAGTGGTGTGTCGCGGGTGCCCGAGGAGTCCTGAGAGGCCCAGGTAGAAAGAGCCTCAACGGGACGGGAGGTGGCTGTAGCAGTGGCCACAGGTGGTCCAAGTGGGCAAAAACAGAATTAAAAAAAACAACAAAAGAGTCAATTGAGCATTCAGTCAATCAGTCAATTCCCTTTTTAGCCAGGTGAAATCACTGAGAACAAGTTCTCACCTGGAATAGTGGCGTGGCCAGGAGACTCACAAAGCTGCAATTAGAAATGATAAACACAAACTACAACATTCACAAATATAACCCTGTCCTAATGAAATAAGGAATCATGGACAGAAAATCTTCCATACAGCTGTGCAGTGAAGCAAGAACTGAGTGTTCAGAGAAACACATCACAGGGCATCAGGGAAGACTAGAGGGACTCATGAAGATGCATTTTCAAACATTCTTTTTTTTTGCTGCAAGTCCCAGGTGTGTCAGGGATATGTTGCACCAGATTTGCTGCAAAAAAGGGGGGATTTTCTATCCCTTGCGTCATTTTGACACTCACTAGATCACATTTTTGTGGTCCAGCTTGCATCAGTACTGGGGCATCTTGCATGCCTCTAGAAGGGCTTGTGGCCAGTCTTAGCCACAAGCTGCCATACAGCCAGTCCAAGCTCCACAAATGCATCTGATATTAGAAAATTGGGTGCAGTTGAGGCATTTGCACCAAGTGTAGCTGCAGTGCCGCACAGTACAGCTGCAAGGATTGAGGCAGGCTCTGCGCCTTCTTTAGAGAATCCAGCCCATGGTCTTATTGGGGAATTATTTACCCTGAATGCCAACTCAAGGTCACATGGTTACGAGTGGAAATTAACAGGATGTAGGTTCAGGAGGGACGTGAGGAAGTACTTCTTTACGGAAAGGGTGGCGGAACCTTGGGACAGTCTTTCAGCCGAGGTGGTAGGTGCAAACACAAGGGATTCAAGCAGGCATGGGATAGAATGAAGGGAATAGTGGTCACCCGGGGTGACAAGACCAGGGAGGAGAATGGGGATAGAACAGGGAGGGTTAGTACCCTGGAGGAACAATAGGTTCCAGGGAAGGTTTCAGGGATTATAGGGAATATGGGCAGACTGGATGGACCTCTGGTCTTGTTTCTGCTGTCATGGTCTGTGTTTCTATGTTTTTCTGTCCTTTATTCTCCTCCGTTTCTGTGTTGTGTTGCTCTGTCCTCCCCAGTAATTTTGTTCATTTAGTGGTTCAGGTGCAGCAGGCATAGGTCTTCAGAAGTGGGAATGTGGTGGCTTCCTCACTTTGTGCTGTGTGGGTGGCATACCTTCTGAGTCCCTGGCCCTTCAAGGCCACATCTGGCCATGTAAGGTCATTTTACTCTTGTGTTGACTGTAAACAGGTTGTAAGTATAATTATGAGTCATAAGTTGCAATTCTCCTGTGTTGTACTCCAAAGGAAATCCTTTTTGTTAAAAGCCTTGCCGAAGGTAAACATGTGCATCCCCCCCCCCCAAAAAAAAGAATGCCCAGTAGGATTCCCCTGGTGTGAACTCTGATCGAGTACATTTCTGTTTATAGCAATGCCCTTCTCGTGCCTCATACAGCAGAACCTAAGGGGAAGCTTTCGCATGATCTAATGCCTGTTTTTCTGGTCAGATTGGATCAGTGCAGAAGCGTTCCACTGTGTATCAGCAGGGTGCACAGACGAATACAGTTCCACAGTGAAGACAGATAAGACAAGGGATATGGGACATATGTTAATGCTGTGGTGGAGACAACTTACTGTTGTAAGATTGGTCTCATGTTCATGCTTTGGTTTTGATACCCTAAGAATATAAGTGAGACCACTCTTACAGTCATATAAATATTGCTCAAGCCCGATCAATAGCATATTAAAAACGTAAAATTTTCCCTTGAACAGGCAAGCCTTTCTATTTCCAGAACACAGTCCTTGGTGCAACTGAGCAGGTTCTGAAAGTGCGTGTGGGAATTCTGCAATCGGATTGGTTGATTGCTTTCACTAAACATGGCATCATTACGGCATTATGTCACCATCTCACCTCATGGAACCTTTCTTTAGTGGTGATAAAAAAACATTTTCAATGTGTGTGTGACTTTTAAGGCAGCCGTCCAGGTTATGTCAAATTCTAAGTAACAACCTGTTTAGGATGACTGCCCCTTCATGTGCTGATCGGTGTAATTCTTATTTCTCAAAGTTCAGTGACAACCATTCCTTTTTTGCATTAAATTTTTTTTAATGAAAAATGTCTTTGTCATACAATACTGCTATGGTATAATAATTACTGAATAAGCACTGTTACACATGAATAATTGTGGTGTAATCTGACATTATAACCAGCTGGTTATAATGGTGAGCATGAGACAGTTGAGAGCTGTCAATCACTGTGGAGTAGCACATTGTGTTCAAACCACCTGTGTTCGTCTGACAGAAAAGTTAAGCGTTAAACAGCTGTGAGCAACCTAAAAAGGGCACAGATTAATTTAAATCTTTTACTTTACTTTGAACCTTTTGATGTTTATCATCAAAGAGCAGGACTTTACCTGTCATCTATTTGCTAATTTATCTGATTCATTACTTTCTGTGTCTTAAAAGACTGACTAAAAAACTGGCAAATCACTTTCAATTCACTGGTCGTTTAGATCGGTTTAGCAGCAGCTCTAGTCTGCAGTTTGAGTTACACAGCGTTCTCTCTATACATAGAAACACAGTCACTGTAAGCAGAAAAAGAGCATTGGTCCAGCCAATCTGCTCTGTTTTTATTCATTTATTTATCTGAAAATTGGTAACTGGGAAAGGCACACTGAGCCAAGGCTTATTTCCAGGTATGGCTCAGGGGAAGGGAAAAGAGATGCAATAGATCACACACAGTAGTTTAGAAGCATTTCACAAAATAAAGTGCAAACAGAGAGAATGGTGCAATGGGGTACAAGTGCAAATAAAGACAGCAATAATATGGGTGGCAGAGGTCGTGGCTATGAACACCACTACAGCCCAGTGTAACGGATAACAACAGGTTGAACAATTCAGTGCAGCAGAGGTTGAGACATAAACTGACTCCAGAAAGGGGAATGCAGCTAGGGGAGAGGGGCACCAGGGCAGGTGAGGGAGAGGGCTGACAGGAGCAGGGGGGACAGCAGTTTAAGCTGATGCCTAATGGAAGCAGGGGAGGGTGAGAGATGGAGAGAGGAAGGGAGCAGGTTCCAGAGGGGAGGAAGGCTGACTGCCCAGCAGAGGAGTGAGGGTGGGGGAGGGAGAAGGCGCGAGGATCCCTGGAGTGGAGGGAATATGAGGCGGGGGGAATGGTTGAGATGAGTGAGGCTAGCTAAGCAGGTGACGATCCAAACCAGTATTTGGAAATGAAGAATGAATGGTGGGACTCAGAGGGAAGGGGGAGGATGGAGAGGGAGGAGTAGAGGAAGCATTGGTGAGTACCGGGTGAGGGTGGGGGAGCGGGTAGGAAAATGACAGAAGGAGTTACAGAGGGTGGCCAGTCTGGCAAGGGAAGAGTAGGGGGAAGTACCATAGACCACATTCATGTAGTCAAAGGGCGTGAACACTATTCTGGTAAACAGTTCCCCGTGAACCTGCAGAGACAAGCAGTCTTTGTTACAGTACAGGGCACCAAGCTTGGGGCGGAGCTTGGCATGAATGGCATCAATGTAGGCAAAGAAGTCAAGCCTACTGTCAAGCCACACACTGAGATACTTGAAGGAGTGAACCACTTCGAGGGGGGGAAACAATCCAGGTTGGAAAAGGAACGTAGGGATGGCAAGCCTGGCCAGTTTCTGACTGGTTCCAGAGGTTATGGACACTGTTTTGTTGGTCTTGACCTGGAGTTGGACTGGAACCAGTGTAGGATATTGTGACCATCTTGCTGGAGCGAGACTTCCACAGCCACAGTCGAGGGGCCTGAGGTGTAGAGAACTGTGTCATCTGCATACGTGTGAATATGTGAGTTGGCAGACAGGAAGTCATTTAGAAAACTGGAAAAGGGGATGGAACCCAAGATGGAGCCCTGTGGGACCCCAGCCTGGATTGGGTGGGTGGGGGAACAAGGCACCTCCTACCTGTACTGACTGCTGACAACCTGAGAGGGTGGAACGGAACCAGTCAACAGCAGGGGCTGAGAGGCCAGAAGAACTCGGCTTATCCAGAAGGAACAGATGGACCAGAGTCAAAAACTTTGGCCAGATCATAACAATCAGTGGCACTTAGCAGGGTGGAGATGGTGGAATGGTGCTTGCGAAAACCAAACTCAGAGGGGCAGAGGATACTGGAAATGAGGAGGAAACCTGCAAGTTTGGAGTAGACAAGTTTCTCTTGCAGCTTTGCAAGAGAGGAGGAGTGAGACAGGACAGAAGTTGCCAGGGGTGGAGGGGGACAATCTGCATATTTTCCAAGATAGAGGGATGGCGCAAGGGGTGAAGAAGAGGTTATGGAGGCGAGTGAGGAGGAAGGTGATGGCAGGAGCTGAGAGCTGAAGAAGTTTTGGGTCCAGACCATCTGGGCTAGATTTGGACAGGTTGAGAGAGAAAAGGGCAAGCAGGGTTTCATGGGTAGTGATGGGGCGAAGAAATGCAAGGAGGTGGGATGGAGAGATGAGTGGATGCTGGGGTAGAGTGGAGGAGACAGGAGGGGGCTGAAAGGGGGGGGCACAAGTAGTGAAAAACTCGCTGAAGTGAGCAGTCAGAGAGGCAGGGTCAGAGACTGGTGCACCATTAACCATGAGGATTGGGGTAGCGGACTGGGCTGGGGGATCAAAAAAGGAGCGAATCACCTTCCAGAATTTGGCTGCGAAGTTAAGATTGTTCTGGAAGTTAGCCTTAAAACATAGGGAGCTGGTGTTATGGATGGCATTGTGCCAGGCCTAGGCTTGATCATGGATCTTGCACAAATCAATGAGATCGTAGGTGATCCAGGGGTGGTAGGGAGACTTAACCTTGGACTTCCTGATGGGGGCATGCTTGTCCCAGACAGAAGTAGATTTACAGTGGGAGGGGGCCATGTCAGTGTTTGGGGTGGAGAGAATGGGGTCCAGTCAGTTTCAACCAGGTTGCTTAGCAACACATTTTTGTTCAGCAACGGGAAAGATCTGGACCAGATGGACTTCGGGGAGAAAGGAGGGTGTTGGACTTTACTAACACAGAAGGTCATGCAGTTGTCACTGAATGAGTCTGGCAAAATACCTGCTGTGACAGTGCAGTGGAGGTGTCAGGACAGAACCTAGTCGAGAAGGGTGTGGTTTGAGGAGTCTGGATTGAACCAGATGGGTTCAGTAATGAGTTGTGAGGGTTCAGGAACTCAGTCCTGAGAGAGGTCAGCCTGGAGGTCGGGGAAAGCCAGTTGATATTAAAGACCTCCAAGGAGGATGAGGTTGCAAGACGAGGAATGTGAGGTGATGACAGAGAGTGAGTCAACCAGACAGGAGGTGAGATTTTTGGAGAGGCATAGAAATCCCAAATGAAGATGGGTAAGTGGAGGGAAAGGAGATTTTGCTAAGGAGATACTCCTGGGAGGTGGGTACAACCTCCCTGAGAGTGATGGTGCAGGAGAGGCTCTGGTGGACATGGAGGGCCACACCACCACATTTGCCCCTTTCCTGCCTGAAGAGGTGGTAGTCAGGGAGAGCTAGGCTGGAATCAGGACTTCAGAAAGAGAGCTAGGGTTCAGTGATACAGAGGAGGTCAGGAGAGTGTTGAGCGACCCATATTTTAAGGAGCTCCAGTTCAGAAAGGAGGCTCCTAGCACTGAGGTAGAAAATGCTAAGGCCACTAGGAAAAGAAGAAGGGGAAGAAGGAGAGGGACCAGGTTCAGTTTCCACATTACCAGTAAGGAGGAGAGCAGGATTAGGAGGTAGTAGGACTTACGCCCACTAGGCCAGGAAAGTGTGTGTGTGTTGGGGGGTATGAGGAAGCAGCAGATTGGCAAGACTGGTAAAGGAACTCCAGGTTTAGGGAGGAGGAGGGAAGGAGACCATGGTGGATAGGGAGGGAGGCAAGGGAAAGGGAGAAGGTGGGAGGGTTGAAGGTAAAGGAGGGAGTAGGGGGAAGGTAGAGGGGAAAGGAGGGAGGGTGTGTGAATGAGGGCAGGATGGGGATAAGAAGGCAGAGAAAGAGGGCAAGGGAGCATGACTGAAGGTACTAATTGTAAAACTGATCTGGACAAAACTCATGCTGTACTTGGCAAAAAGGTAATATGCAGGTAGGGTGTGAACATACGAACATACGAATCTGCCAGCAGAAACAGATGATCCAGACTATCAATGTCTACCTACCTGAGTGTGCAGCTAGCACCCTAGACTGCAGCTGCCCCAACCCGATAGTGCTACTTGAAAATAAGCAGTAACTGAAAAAAAACAGGCATAGAACGGTGAGATACTGTAGAATGGTGTAAAACTTTTACGGAAGCCGGCCAAATGTCAAAGCCCAGGTAGGGTGTGAATAGGTTACCTGACGATTAGCAGTACCTGAAAAACAACCGGTATATGGTGATGAGACAAACAGTAGACCAAAACAGTGCAAAACTTTAAAACAGGATGTGCCCAGATTGTACATTTCTGGGATATTTTGATATCAACAGTTGTTAATGTACACAGTGTGAATAGGTTACCTGCAGATTAGCAGTACCTGAGAAGGTGAGACAAACGGAGCAGACCAAAACCATTCAAAAACTTAGAAACAGGATGTACTCAGACAAGGAAATTTCTAGGATAGTCTAAGATTAACAGCTATTAAGGCTCACCGTGGTGTGAGCTGTTGAAACTATGCAACAGAATTTTAATAAAGAAGATAAAAAAAACCTGGCTTTGCCTAGAGGGGTGACCTTGGTTACCTAGATAATAACAACTAGTGGTGGAAATAGGCGTTCAGAGGAGAAAGCAGCTGATAAGGAAAGCAATGCAAATACCTAGGAAGGTAGCAAGCAACAGAGCTAAACAAATGACAAGAGCAACAGGCAAACAATATTTAGGTAATTGAACTGAATTGTACTAGATTAACAAAAAAACAGAATGTACACAAAACTTGCAGTGGGGCTATACCTAGATAGGGTGTAGCCATGTAGGGTAGTGGCAGACAGTCACCTCGGTTTGTTAGCAGATGGGGGACCTAGAGGGCAGTGTGGCTGGCCGACTGCTTCATGGTTGACTCCAGGCAGACACCTACTCTTTGTCTTTTGTGCTGTGGTCCTTAGTGCTGTAGACTGCAGTGCAGAGGACTGCGAGGGATCAACTGAATTAAGAAAGATAGAGGCAGAAATTGGCAGACGTTTTAACCCTGCCCTCAAAGTCAAATTACAGCACTGTGATTGGATGCCGCCCTCAGGAGGAGGCATGGCTATCCACTGGACCTTGGTGCTGGCTGAAGGAACAGGAGGGAGTGTGAGGCAATCGGAGGGAAGAGGAGAATTATTAGATGGCAAAAGCAACTCACCCTCTGTCCTCTTGCAGTCCTTGGTTCTTGTGCAGCTGGAAATGAGCAGCTGGTGGTCTTTGTTTGAGTTCAGAAATCAGCAAGCTTTTCAGCCCAACCCCAGCTTCAAATTCCAGTGCTGTGATTGGATGGCTGTTATGCTCTATCCTTCCTTGGGATTTGTGCTCTAAGTCTGGTTTTTTTGCCTCACCTCGCCCTCTTGCCCCCTGCCCTACTGCTGTCTTCCTTTTTTTTAAAGGCATATGCCACATTCATAAGGTAGAAAAAAACGGGCAGATTGGATGGGCCTTGCAGTCCTTATCTGCCGTCAACTTCTATGTTTCTATGTAAATCTATTTTTATCTCCCTGGTGCAGGTGGGGATACTCCGTGACTCAGTGCCTTTGTGGCCAACACTGGCATCCCCCAACAGCTGCCCAGAACCTAATCCTATGGCTTGCCCCCTGTGGCGGGACCCCTGAAGGGGAGACTGAGACCAACGAAGTTCATCCCGGGGCTGTCTGCAGCACCATTTGTCATGGGGTTGGAGGCTGTCACACTCCGCTGCCACACAAGGTTTTTCCCTTCTGTCGGTCCCAAGGCATGGAGAGCAATGACATCAGCACGCAGGCACTTATGCTCCCACGCATGCCCCGCAGATGTCTGCCACTGCCTTCCCTCTGCTATGTGGTCCTGTACTCCCGTTTTCCACCGGGAATCACCCAAGCGCCCAGCGCCACCAACCCTCCTCCCTGGAGGTGAAGAGTTGTTCCTGGGCCGCTTATCAAACCTCCTCCCGGCCAGTCGTCTGACATATCGGGCTCCTTCATGAACCTGGGTTGCCAGCATCACTACCACTGCGCTGGTGGGCTGGCTCTACTGCTATCTTCCTGAGTAACTAATTAGCCTTTTACTGTGGTTCAGCTGTGTTTGAAACCATTATATTTGTATATTTAGTATGTTCTCATAAAAGTTTTTAAATAGTTTTAAAGTTTAAACAGTTCTTTTTTTTTTACCACTTTTCATTTTTAATTGTATCAATTGAATAAACCTTAAAAATTCACTTTTTCTGTTTTTATCTGTTTCATACAGGAGGGTTAGTAATTTTAAAACACAGTGTATGGGCAGAGTTGTCTAATGGATTTTTACAAACACCCTTGGGGTGTGATGCCTAGATAAGCACCACAACCTTCACTCTTGAGGTTTGTAAGGCATCACACACCTGGGGGGGTGTATAAAAAGCACATTGCACACCCCTACCCATATATTAGTCTTTATATAATAACTGGTTGTGTTTTTCAACCCAAAAGCCAGATTGTAATTCTTCATTGTACACACGTGTGGCATCACACACAGCTGCAGCCTATCACTGAAGGTCAGACCTAAGTGGAGGTGGAATTCTTACTGTTGTTTGGACAGAGAGGGAGTTTCAGCTTGATGGGGCTATCACTGTAAATGCCTGCATGCATTATAAATTAGATATTTCTCCGTCATGGTTACTGAATTCACACGGATTATATTGCACACTCCCAGTGTCGCAGTGTTCACCTTATTCCCTCCTACTCCTGTGGCATTTAATAGAATTGCATTACATATCATTGGACACCACCATTGGACAGGAAGAATCCTGCATGTGTGCTGCTGTGTTTCCACATGTCCAGCATGCCAGTGATTGGAGGGTGTTATTATAACTTCAGCATGCTCTGTCAAAACACAGCGATGTAAGCCCGTCTCGCTAAGGCCTGCTGCCGTACCTGGAGAGACCCCACAGAACTTTAGGTCACATTCCTGCTAGTTGGGACCCCCCAAGTCATATGACCTTATTTTTTAGGCTATGTCTTGCAATCCTAACCAACATTGCCTTTAAGGTAGTTTTCTACAGTTGACGTACAGTATATTAGGTATTCTGTTCTATTCAATTTTACATTTTCACCAGGGAAAGCAACCTGCGCTGCAGTAGCTTGTTTCCAGATGCGTCCTGGAATTAAAGGGAACAGAGGCACACAAGGGTATTGTAATGCATATATACTAGGAGATAGGTCAGACAAGTTCATTGATGGTATGGGGTCCATTTCTGAAGGAACCCACGGTTTAAACTGTGAATTTTGATGCTTAGATTTGTAGAATATGTTTGGTATTATTATTATGATAATAGTTTTAGTTATACTGCTGTATTTGTTGCTATACAGTACATCTTTTGAGGTTCCCAATTTCACTAA
Source organism: Neoceratodus forsteri (assembly GCA_016271365.2). Taxonomy (NCBI): domain Eukaryota; kingdom Metazoa; phylum Chordata; order Ceratodontiformes; family Ceratodontidae; genus Neoceratodus; species Neoceratodus forsteri. The sequence goes on from JADMNL010000031.1 coordinate 116,928,872, forward strand.
AGTATATAAGCAGAGGCTTGACCAATCAGTTGCTTCATTAAAGAGATTCACCAGTGTAGGCTTATGCACCACATACATCGGTGCCTTACCTCATAAGAATGCGGTCTATTCATATGTGCCCCATAAATGTTCTGTAGGTGCACTGTAATTTTACTTGTAATGTCATCCTCACCAGGATACTTTCACTTTCCGGACTTTAGATCCACCCCCGTGCTGCCCTGCGCTCATTCAATTTTATGACGTGATGGCAGGGAGAGCATGGGGACGCGTTACATTATAGTCTGTGGGGGTACTTTTAACACCAATTTTATATGTTACAGTGATTATCTGGTGATTAAACAAGGGCACTGGGCGACTAAAAAGTGCCTTGTTTAATCACCACATAATCACTGTAACATATAAATTAACAGTAAAATTACTACGCACCTACAGAACATTTATTGGGCACATATGAATAGACCGCATTCTTATGAGGTAAGGCACCGATGTATGTGGTGCATAAGCCTCAGAATGTAATTTAGTAAGTCTCTTTAACTGTCTAAGGAATAGAGTGACAGTCTTGTCAATGCTAAGTCAAACAACTTTCTTTAAAGAATGTTTTTAAGAGTGTTAAATGTTATTTTTTTATTGAAATGTAAACCATACTGTATTATGTCCTTTTGCTGTAATCCTATATTTGATCTCAATAAAATCTATTATGGTAAAAAAAAGAGCATTGGAATACATTATAATTGGGGATAGGTGGATAGGATGTGTGTCAGATCAGAATCCTGCAGAGTGGCCTGCCTGGACCCGACTCTGTAATTCAGGGTCACTTCTGAATCAACTCCGATTTGATCTAGTTCCATCTATTGACCAGGTTCAGATTTTCAAGTGACCTGGTTCTGATCCAGTCTTAATAACGTAAATGATTTTGGAGCTTCATTAGAATTAAAAATGAGAAACTGGTTTACAAAACATAAAGTAACTATTTTAAATACAAGGACGTAAAGAAAGGGCTTATGAAGAGCATAAACATGTAACCTGATTCTGTGATTGGACCCAGTATGACTCCACCTCTGACCCAGTTCTGGACCAATTTGAAAAATGTTCTTGTTTTGGAAAATCAGAGTAAATCAGAACTTTTTGTAAACAGATCAAAATCAGAAATAGAATGGGTTACAACTGACCCTCCTGTCCCTAATTATTATACAGTACAATGCAAAATAAGCAAGACCACAAAATCCATGTCAAATGGCTTATGTAGGGTGGTGTGACTATAACAGTGCAATGTCAATATAAATTACAGTAAAGTGAGCAGAAACAGTAGGTTACAAGAGGCCACTGGAGCAGAAGCTGAATTTCCAGATGTGTCCTGGAGCCAATGGGGTGCAATACAGAGCAGAAGGATAAAATACAAGGACAAACAGGAGAAAAAATTCCGTTATTTTCTTAACAACTGCTTTCAAAACATGTCAGATTCGCTCCCAGAGTGACCTAGAATCACAGATATCTGGGTCAGAATTTAGTGAGGCTAGGTTTATTTCTACCTTGCTGAGATTAAAACATGTCAGCAGATTGCGATAGCGGTTGGTCTTTTACTATCCAGTCTGTGACCAGGCCAGCCTTCCAATTAGGAGTTCCGTAGCAGATCCCCAGCATAGCTCTGCCCCCACGCCCACCCAGCCAATGCCACCCTTCTTGAACAACTCTGCATGGGTGTAGGTGGTCAATAGTGGTTGGTGAATGCCATCAGTATGCAATCTTTGCAGATTGGCATCATGATGTGGAGGTCTGTGAGCTGGCATAAGTATGCCAGCCCTGCTCGAGAACAGGGCTCGGAAGGAGGAGTCATTCTGTCATGGGATTTGTCATCTGTTCCATCCTCAGCTGATAATATTTCCATAAGGAGAGTGCTGCATTCACTATACCACCAGTCGAGTTCCCTTCAGTATGGAACTTGAGGGGAAAGGGGTGTGACCAGGTTATAGCCTGCAGGCCTGGGCCTTCATTTCGATTTAAATTTGATCAGCTCTGTCCTAATTCATCAAGACATGAACCCCACCATCCTTCCTCAACCGTGCTTGGACCTCCAGTTTCTAAAACTCTGTTGACTCTTCTATCATAGTATAATGCAATGTTGGTGACTGTCAGTGACCTTTGACCTTACAGTAAATCCCAATGATTAAATCCACACTTGATACCGGATACCGTCAATACCTCGAAAAAATAAATGTATGGTCGAAAACCGCGCTGTCAAAACAGCCTGCGCAGTGTGATACTAATCATTGGTATTTAGTCTGTTGACTCTCCCATCTCGTTATAGCATTGCTGAGTTTGTGCAGTCATGGTGACTGGCAGTGACGTCTGACCTCATATTAAATACCAATGATTAAATCCACACCTGATACTATTTTTTTGCTTTTAGTTTCAGTTCGAAACTAAGTTACTTGTCAGTTAGTGTCTAACTGAGTGGTGGGTATTTTCAGTTGGGTGTTCCTGAGGAAGGGTTTACTCTACAGCTCCTGCTAGGTAATGGGACCCTTGCAGTTTGGGATATCATTAAAGCCAGGTGAGCTGGCTCGCCCACATTCTTTGTCTGATCTAGGTTTACTTTTCTGTGTCTGCACTGTGATTATTGTGCGTGCCAAGCAAGGAGGAGGCAACCTGACCTTTTGTCCAGGGCTGGGTCACTGACTCACAGCTGCTGTGGAAAGGTGTGGGAGGGAAGGGGCTCGTTACTGACAGCACAAGCCACTTGCTTTACATGTGAACATTTTTTTGTATGCCCATTTTTTCCAGGGGCAAAAATAATGAGTTTGGAGCTAAAGAAGAGAAACGTGATCTCTTACCTCAAGGCCCCCCTGCTGTTGAAAAATACACCTGTGGGGCCCATTGTTGATAGCAGTGTTTAGATTAAAAGCCTGCAGATCACAGGCAGCAAAGAGGGAATGTAGGCAGCAAGTGTGTGTGTGTGTGTGTGTGTGTGTAGGGTACAAGGCTGCTACAAGGTGGGAACTGCAGGAATCAGCAGATGTTTGGTGGGGACAGGCCAGGGACAGCATGGATGGATGTGGTTTCTCAGTTCATAGGTAGCATGGATGTGTGTGGGTGTGTGTGTTTGGGGGGGGAGTTCTAGTCATGGGCAGCATGGAGCGGGGGGGTTAAGTAAAAGGCAGCATGGATGGGGGATGAGGTCAGAGGCTGCAAGGGCTGGGGAAGGCAGTATAGCCTAAAGGACAGGACAGATGACAGAGGGAAGTACAGGCTCTGATAGAAGGAGGGATGGCTGGTGTGAGAGAGTAGGACAGGTGTCAGGGGGCAGGGCAGAATAGGTGTGGGCAGTCAGTGGGGAGAGGGCAGTATACAAGTTCAGGGCTTCCATGGGGAGAAGGCAGCACAGGACTGGGAATTCCATGGGGAGAGGACAGTAAGAGTGAGGCGGTTCCATGGGGAGAGGGCAGTACAAGTCAGGGGCTCCATGAGAGAGGGCAGTACAGGTCTTAGGGGTTCCATGGGGAGAGGGCAGTTAAGATCAGGGCTTCCATGGGGCTAGGCAGTACAAATCAGGGGGCTCCATGGGGAGAGGACAGTGCAATTCAGAGGGTTCAATGGGGAGAGGGCAGTACAGGACCGAGGTTCCATGAGGAGAGGGTGTAACCCCTAGGTGGCACTATCCTAAGGGCTACTACCCCTGTCTGCATGACTAGGTGCAGGTTGAGGGGCCGGAGCTCATTGAACGGGTGCCTCCACCCAGAGGAATGGTTCTAGGGTAGCATAACTGCTGTTGGTATAGCCCTCTAGGATGCTATAACCCCCCACCAACCCCTCTAGTGGCCTAAACAGTATAGCAGCAAAACCTTCACATGTACCATATGGCAGTAATGACTTGCTCACACCCCTTGCACGTGCCACCAGGGCTGGATCCTCTGCAGCTGCCCTGGAAACCCCCTGTAAAGTAAGACTTGTAATGCAACAGTTCAATGGCAGTACAATACCCCCACCAAAACGCTAGCCAGGTTAAATGCAAAAAGAACAAAATTTGATTTATTCAGGGGGAAGTGAACAGGGGTGGGGCATGAATCTAGCAGATGATTGACAGATCTGATTAATTCAGGCTGAGCATGCATGCACAGTGAGTCCCTTGTATACAGTCACACAACCCTGGGTACCCAGTTGTTAAGCAGGCTAGCCTGAAGCAATGACCAGAGTAGGCCGGCGTTGCAGCTGTTGTTGGGGCCCTTAGGAAAAAAAACAATTAGCATGCACATTAACCCAGAATTTGTAATCCGGAGCTGGATGGCTCAGTTCATTGTAATAAACCCAAACAAATAAATCAGATGACACACAATGATTGCAGCTTTGTTGAAGGGAGCTACCCTGTTTGGTACTCACGCTACCCAGACCAGGAGGCAGGACTGACGAGATGAAGACCTCTGGATGCTGTTCTGGTTTGCCAGGAGAAGCAGGGCCCACACGACTCACCGAGGTGGTCGCTACTTGTTCGAGGGTGTTGAGCAGAGAGACGAATCCCCGAGCAGGTCTTTCATTGGAAATGTCTCTGCGATGGGAGTGGCAGTCTAGGCTGAGATGGCAGGGCCCAGACCAGAGCAGGCAGTTCAGATTTAGTCTGTGTGAGTGCTGGAGCAGCTTCCAGCTAGCATAACACACTTGAAGGTGGGAAACCAAACTGTGACCCACACAACACATTCAGCACACTGATAGCAACACAACTGTTAGTCACAGTTCGTGTAAAGTCCAGTTGCAATTTAGCAGAAGGTCTGTGCAAACCTCTCAATCCGTGACTCACTTCTGTACCCGGGAGGCCGATTGCTTCTGGAGCAAGTCTTCGGTCCCAAATTCAGGCAATGATCACTCTTTTTCTCTTCAGGCTTCATTTCTCAAACAAAGGAATTAGATTTAAGTCCAACTTTCATATTCACAGGATTTCTTACTGGAAGAGGTGACAGGCAGGCCGCGCAGCCTTCCTGCCGATTCTCCTGTGCTCCTATGCAGGAGCAGCTGCTCGATGGCGCGAGCTGTTCACCCTCCAAACTCCAGCTCACAACTGACTCTGCTGCAGGCAGTTCTGGGGATTTCCTCTGCAATCCAAAAGGTTTGGTTGGCTGAGGGAACTGTCTGTCACAGCAAGGGCTCCCCCTCCAGGTCCATTTATGTGCCAAACCTTAAAAACTACAATTCCTACAGATTTCAATCCAACAAGACCTCTGGGGACAGTCTCCATTTTAGGTCCCCTGAGGTTCGATTGCTCCAACTCTGGCAGTCCAGAACCAAAATGGTGGCTGTTATGCAAAAAGTCCAAGCTGCAAGAGAAGGCAGGTTAAAAAAAAACTTATATGCGATTATTAATAAGGCAGATAAACAGTAAATGAACACAGTTACTAACAGAGCTCCCTCTGTGCTAATAGCGACTGCAGAATGGAGCAGAAATACCACTCGCTTGGCCAGTCATGAGCCCTAAACTACTCGGATCCAGCCCAGACTAATTTCTAACACAGCAGCATGACTCTCTTAAAGAGACAGGCACGAAGGCTTTCTATAGTACTCTCATGCAGACACGTACAGCAACTGCAAACACAGGACACCATTCTGACAGTGGGCATTAGGCAGCCCAGGAAGACATCTTAGTAAACCCCAATTTGTAGAGGGGTTACACACTTCCTTGCCTGGAAAAACTTGGCATCCGCATCAAGTCTATTCTTACTATAACATTTCATATGAACACATTATACGAAAAGATACATACATGTTTCATCTGGTATATTTCAGTAGTTTAGAATTCACATTTTTTACATCAAACAGCATCACAATTTCAGTAATGTTACCATATTTGGTCATAGCATTTCACCTTATTCCCATCTCTTTAACTTTATACCCCTTGTTACACTGAATGGGCACCTTAACTTGGGTGGAGGCTTTGGTTTGGGTAGAGGCAGTGATCACAAGTTTGGGCAAAGAATTGGGGCGTGACATAGACTCCTTTGTGCACAACATTCATGGGCAAGTTAACAGACTGTCCTAGAGTGTCATACATGAGCTTTAAGATTGGTTTTACAGATATGAGCGACGTGGCAACACTGGCACTGGCACTTCTTGTTATTGAAGCTCACTGTCACTTGTCAGAGGTATTTCCGCAAAGTCAGAATCACTCGAGACACATCCTTCTGGCTCTTGAATGATATTTTCATTAGCATGAAACAGTTCGCTTAGCCCACTTAGTTCATTAGCACTTGCATGGTTGCTTGTAGGTTCACTACTTACCTCATTGTGTTTGGGCTCACTGATTGTCATCAATTCCACCATGCAGAGACTCAGCCTCTTCAAGATCCACACCGTGAGCATCACTTTCTGGAGGTTCAGATGCCATGGATGAATTGGGATCTGTTAACTCAGCTGGAGGTTCAGAGTTATCCCCACAGTTAATGGAAGGAATTCCCTGGAACACTCTCTCAAGTTCAAAAGATGGGTAGAAAGCAGGATAGAATTCACTTTCATCATCACTGTAACCACCCTCCCCCCCCACCAACCTCCCTTCTTTAACTAGCAGGGCTGCTCCTCTCACCACATGGCGCCCAAGATAGGGATGGGGGTGTACACAAACAGTTTACAGTACATCTACTTCTGAGCCTGCCATACACAGACAGGCAAACCCAAGTGTGGCAACTACCTGGCTGACACCTGGCGGGACCATTTACCATGGCCATCAACCTAGGTCCCTGGGAGAAAATGTTTGCTCACAATTATGCTAGGTTTGCACTTCTGCACAAGAGTACCCAAGTAAATCCAGACAAAGTGGAAGCAATAACAGTACTGTCCAAACCAGGCTAGGATTCTAGAGTGTGGCTTTTATTCACATACACAGAGAATAATCAAAAAGCAAAGATGGACCTCCACAGGGCTACTCCTACTGGTAATACAGATTACTGAGGTAGAGAGAACACACACAGCGAACCCTCAGGTTTTGACTTGAACAGTGAACACTCTGGTTCTGAATTACACAGTGAACTCTCTGGTTCTGAATTAGGAGATTGGCACACACAGCCAGTTACTGGTACACTTCCCTTGACTAGGCACACACGGCCAATACTAAGAGACTTTCCCATATTTCATGAGGAATACTGGTGGCACACACGACCACCAAAGAGCACATCTAGGCTCACAGAAAATCTAACCCATGTCTGGGTAACTATTTCCATCAGGCACTGACCAAATGCACTGAATGAAAATTGAACTGGTGCCCAAACCGAACTTGGAGAGGTAAACTGATTACTCGAGATGGGGGGGGGGGGGGTCTCACATCTTTTGCTTCCAAGTTTATACTCGGCCATTCATCTGGTTAATAACACCCTCACAGAAAACTTGAAGATGCGATCTTGAAATGTTTTTCACACTTAACATACTACATGACTAAAGGTTCTGTACTTGGACCCTGTCTCTCTCTCTCTCTCTCTCTCTAGACTCCATAGTAGGCAGACACTTTTAAAAAGCAGAAACAGTCTAGGCGACAGGGTCCCTTTTGTCAGAGAAAATTCACCAAGGAATGCAGGTGCCCCTCCTGGGCTGAACACAAAAGTACTCACCGTTTCTGAAGTTGTCACAGGCAACTTGACTAGAAAGATTGGCTGAGGGGATTGCCCCTGAACCCTGAAGATCGCCCCCATCCCTCCTGGGATGGGGCAAAGGAAAACCCACTTGGAACGGTTTCCACCACTTCAATCTCTGTCTTCTATGTTCTTCTTCTAGGGTGAGAACAAACTACCCAAAACACAGTGATAGCTCTCTGTCAGAGCTAAAACTGAGGGGGTGCAGCCTCCTCCAGGAACTCCCCTCTACAGACTGAATGAACATTCTAAAGCTATCTCCCTTGCAGCTAGCTCGAGTGTGGCTTATGCTGCTGCAACAGTTCCATGATTACATCATCACTCCAGCTCAGCTGAGATTGAAAAACAGAGTGTGACAGTGTTAAATCCATTTACCTGGCATTTCACGAGCTACCTTTCCCTGCCTGCCACTGGTTCTAAGGGGATTCTAATAACCCCTGGGAACAAGGTAAGTAAGTAACATTTATTTATATAAGGCGCCCTTCCTGAGCTCAGGGCACCTTTACAATACAATACAATAGCAGATTAAAATCAATACAATTAATAACAATTCAACAGCAATCACTCAATAAAACCCTAAAAATGCTTGGCTAAATAAATACATTTTTAAGGATTTTTTAAATCCTTCTACAGTCAGGCTAACTCATATCTGGCGAGGTAGAGAATTCCACAGGGTAGGTGCCATAAAGGTAAAAGATCTTCCTCCAGATGTTTTCATGGGTACCCTGGGAATCTCTAGCAATCTCTCTCCAGAGGATCGGAGTGAGCGGGAGGGACAGTAATAAGACAGTTCTTTCAGGTAGTGAGGTCCCAACTCATGCAGGGCCTTGTAGGTCAGCAATGCGACCTTGAAGATGATCCGCCATTGTATAGGCAGCCAGTGCAGTTTGTGCAGCACAGGAGTTATATGACTGGACCTAGAGGTTCCAGTCAGCAACCTTGCCGTCACGTTCTGCACTAGCTGCAAGCGGCAGATATCCACCCCCAGTAGCCCTAGATAAAGGGCATTGCAGTAATCAAAACGACTGGTGACAAAAGTGTGGACCAAGGTAGGAAGATCTTCAGGCGGGACCAAATGTTTCACCCGGGCTATATTCCTTAGATGGAAAAAGGAGGATTTGACTACAGCTGACACCTGCGCCCTCAGGGTCGGGGCCTCATCAAATACTATGTCCAGGTTACACACCTGGCCCGAGGCCATAAGCAGGGTCCCGCCAAGGTATAAACCTGTGGGTTTCCCTACCCATGCCCCTGTCACCCTAAAGCCAAGGTTCACCACCAATACCTCTGTTTTACTCGATTTCAACCGAAGCCAGCTGGTACTCACCCAGTTCTGTATCTCCAGCAGGCAGTTGTTAAACACCCTGATGGAATCAGGCTCCTGTTCAGGCACAAAAGACATGTAGAGCTGAAAGTCATCAGCATAGCAATGAAAACTCAGCCCATACCATCTTATAATGTCCCCTAATGGAAGCATATACACTGCGAATAACATGGGGGATAACACCGAGCCCTGTGGAACCCCGCAGGGCAGCCAGTGAGGGGCCAAGGACTAAATCCCCGACACCACTCTCTGTGATTTGCCCTCAAGGAAAGATCGAAACCAGCTAAGGATTGCCTCCCTCAGTCCACAGAAAAACCACAGGCGCTTGAGCATCACCCCGTGATCCACGGTATCAAATGCTGCTGAGAGATCAAGGAGAACCAAGATGGAATGGGTTGTCTGATCTCTTGCCATCAGAAGATCATTTAGTACCTGCACCAGGGCCGTCTTGGTGCTATGCTGTTTCCTGAAGCCACACTGGAGAGGGTTATAGATATTGTGGCTGGTTAAATGATCCTCCAGCTGCAAGGTGACCACCTTCTCAATCACTTTCCCCTCAAAGGGTAAGTTTGAGACTGGTCTGTAGTTGGCTGGGCAGTCGGGATCAAGGGAAGGCTTTTTCAAAAGGGGGCATACTACAGCCTTCTTTAAGGGATCTGGAAAGATCCCTCTCTCCAATGAAACCGCAACTATCCCAGCAAGGACTGGGCCGATGACCTCTACACACCCCACTAGTAGGCGTGTAGGGCCCAGATCCAAACTACAGTAGGTTGGCTGCAAAGTCTGGACAATCATCACTATATCCATGACTGCCGGTTGGCTAAAGGTGAACCAAATCAACTGGGCATTAGTACCACCCGACTGATCAGTGCAAGGTCCAATGGGAAGGTGCTGGCTGATCTCATCCCTGATGGTGGACACCTTATCAGCGAAAAACTGCACAAACTCCTCACACTGTACTTGTGACAATGCCCAACCGGCATGGAGACAGACTGGATTGCACAGTCTGTCCACAGTCCGGAAGAGCTGGGATGGCCTATTCTTCACTGTAGCAATTTCTCTGGACAGGACCTCTGCCTTCTTATGGGAAATTGCTAACTGGTAGATCTTATAGTGATCCAGCAATCTAAGTTTATCCACCTCCAGGCGAGTTTTCCACCAGCGCCTTTCCAATTTTTGCCCTAGTCTCTTCAGCTCACGGATCTCCCCATTAAACCAGGGGGCCCCCAGGCAAAGAGTAATAGGGTGAACACGTGTTGGAGCAATGACATCCAAGGCCCCCTCAACAGCCCCATTATAGGCTACACTAGGGGCCCTGGGTCAGTGCTATCCATTGGAAGTCCCGAGAAGTCTGGCTCTATCATAAGACCCTCTGAGGTAACTTCTCTCAAAGGACGGAAGTGCACTAACTCTTTAGGGGCAAGCCTACTTTGGGGGCTACAAAACTGAATTTCAAGATGTGATGGTCAGACCAACCGATAGGCTCCACCTCCATATCAGAGATCTCCATCCCCAGATGGAACACCAAGTCCAATGTGTGTCCCCCCTTGTGGGTCACAGAGGTAATAACTCATGTCAGGCCCAATGAATCCATCATTTGGAGGAGGTTTTGTCAAATGGCAAGAGTTCATCGTCGACCCAGGCATTGAAGTCCCCCAGGATTAACCATCCGGGAACTCCAATACCATCTCAGCAATGAAGTCTGCAACCTCCTTCAGGAACTCCCTCCCATCACCTGGTGGACGGTAGATGAGAAGGGTCCTATAGCTTGCACCTGCATCCACTATACACTCAAAAGAGGTGGTGTCTCCAACTGGCATCTCCCTGAGATCCAGTTCCTGTCTAAAACAGACAGCAACCCTTCCCCCGCCCTACGTCTACTCTCGGGCAGTGAATCACTGAGAACCCAGCCAGAACCAAGTAGACTCCAAAATAGGGGGTTACATCATTTTCAGCATGTTCAATATCTGCAATGTCTGCAGGATTGGAGACATTATTGGGAGCAACAGGCTGGGAAGCAGGAGCTTGCTGATTTTGTTGCTTAGCCTTGGTAGCAGACCTAGTTACAGGGAGTCGAGGAGCTTCAGTCTCTTGAACAGTATTAATTACTGTTTGGATGATAGGTAACAGGTGGTTCCTGTGAATGGTTTTAACATCACGAGGGTCCCCCTCTAGACGTTGTTTATACACTGGCAGATCATGCAGCTTATCGATTACTATATATGGAATGTCACTCCAGCGGTTGGATATTTTGTGTTTACCTGGAAGTCCAAAGTTTCTCATTAGTACTCTGTCACCTGGTAGGAGCTCTTGGGCCTTAACACGTTTGTCATAGGCAAGTTTTGTTAGTCAGGTTTCTCTTTGCTGCCATGGTGTTTGCAAGCTGATAGGCATGCTCTAGTTGGGCTTTTAGATTTTTGACATACTGCAGGTAGTTGTCTGATTGGACACCATCAGGAGACACTCCGAAACATACATCAACTGGAAAGCGAACTTCTCTGTCAAACATAAGGTGGTACGGTCAAAAACCAGTAGCATCGTTCTTTGTGCAATCATAAGCATGGACAAGGGTGCTGATTTGTTGGCTCCACTTTGGTTTGTCTTTGGGTTGCAGAGTGCCCAGCATATTGAAGAGGGTTTTGTTAAATCTTTCTGGCTGTGGATCCCCCTGAGGATGATAAGGGGTTGTTCTGGATTTTCTTACATCCCATAGAGACAACAGTTCTTTAATAAGCCTGCTCTCAAAGTCCCGGCCTTGATCTGAATGAATACACTGGGGGCACCGTAATGTACAAAAAACTTTTCAACAAGGACTTTGGCGGACTTCCGGGGATGGCACCAACCGATGTAGAAGCATGGGTGTTAAGCTCTCTCTAACCCCTCAACTTACTTATATTAAAATAGCTATTTCCTGTGAGGCAGATATTTTCCTAAAGCAGATATTATCTCCTATGACCATGGTAATCAGAAATAGACCCAAATCAGGGTTGGGTGGTGGGCTCAAAACAACAGAAATTGAACTTGCCCCCCCCCAGACCTTTGGTGCACAATGAGGAGGCCTCTAAATCAATGGAGCCAGCATGGGAGAGCGATTCGGAGGAGGAAGGGGAAGATTTTACAATCACCTCTCGCCAGTTATGCCATGAGCTGTGATGGCTCAGTAATACCCTGGATTCCATCAAAGCAGATATTAAAGAAAACAGAACCAACATTTCTAAACAAGGCAAGCAATTGGCGGAACTGTCTGAACAGCATACGACTTACTCAGAAATGGTTGATTTGCATAATGGTGGTATTCTACAGATCTATGATCATATGCAGCTTCTCATGGGCAAGATGGAAGATATAGAAAATCATTCCATAGGATTAACTTAAAGAACCATGGCCTTCCAGAGAATACAGAACATGGAAGTATGCCAGAATTTATCGAGAGCCTAATTCGGGAGCTGTTAGATATTAGCCAAGACATCCCTTTGAATGTTATCTGTGCCCACAGGGCCCTATCTGCACCCCTCAAAGATCCCAAAGTGCAACCATGTTCAGTTATCGTGGTCTTCTTGGATTATAGGATGAAAGAACTGGTACTCAAAATAACCTGGGCCAAGAAAGATATAATTTTTTGGGGACACTAAGTTATTCTTTGAGCCCGATTATGCCCTCATGACGATGGCGCGGAGAAAGATGTGGTTCCTCATCGTGAAGGCCCTCAGAGGGAAGGGCTTAAAAGCAAGGGTGAATTTTCCAGCTCACCTCAGAATTACATCGGATGCTAGCATTAAGATTTTTGAAACAATCGGAAGGGTGAAAAAGTACCTCTCGTCCCTGGACCTGCAAGTGGACGAACTGGTTCCCCCCCCACGGTGATTAAGGAGATCGAAAAGCGGCAATGGCAAATGGTGGGCAGCGGCTATGGTGGGGCTCAAAGAAGCAATCCACTGAACAAAGTGGGTGTTTTTACTTTGTGGGGCCATTTTAAGGATAAAGCCCAAAAATCCACAGGCTGAAGAACAAGAGAACCTCTCAGCTAACTTCAGGCCAGGAAACTTAGGACTGGTTTGAACTAGCTAGGGACATCTTAGGCAGAGAGCCTAAGCAAATAACAGCAACAGGACTTGCGAGAACATTTTAATATGTGTTTTCTTGCGATTGGCAGGTTCTTGGGGTCTCCCTTTCTCCACTGTTCTCCTGGCAGTGGCCCTTGTGCTCTGATTAAGGGGGCTCTTATGGAGCAATAGATGATGGCTTACCATGGGGGGAAGGGGGACTCCTCGAACGTTGCATTGTAAAACAGAGGATGTTTCATAACTGGTATTCTTCCTTAATGCCCAGCAGGCGAAATGGGAAGGGGGGGCATGCGGTGATGGTGGAGTAGCCTGATCCAAGCCGTTAACCCTCATTCAGTGGACCTGTGAGTCGGGGGGAAGGTGGAAGGGTCTACATTGGATAGGTGGTTTCCACGAATGCAGCTAGTGTCGGATGTAGTCCAACACTCACAGCCAGGTGCTGGTGTTCCCCAGCATTTCTCACCAGACTTCGACATTTGTCGGACGGTGGGCAACTCATGGTAGCTTGGTAGGGAAAGCAGAGTTCTAGGGAGCAATAGTTTGATCCCCGAGATGGGGAACTGTTAAAAAGCAGGATGATTCTTGCTAATGTTACTCAGGTTCATTGCTTGTGGTTTATGGTTTTTAATGTTGTTTTTGCTGTGCACCCACTACTACTACCCTGTGCCCTGGCGGAGACCCTTGGTTTCCACACTCAGGGAATAACTACACTGCTGCAATGGAGGGGCTAAATATTGTAACTTACAATATCAGGGGGATTAATCACCCAATCAAATGAGCCAGGATCCTGCAGGAACTGGGAGGCTAAACACCCAGATTGCACTCCTGCAGAAGACTCACCTCACAGAGGTAGAGCATAGAAAATTATGTTGCAGGTGGGTGGGATCAGTTTACTCCTCTTCCTATTTAGCCCACCCACACAGGAGAGGAACTGCAATTCTTGTTCATAAATCCTGCCCCCTCCAAGTGCAGAGTGTATTCACATATCCAGAAGGAAGATTTGTAAAAGTGATAGGGCTCTATGGGGAGATTCCTTACATAATAGTATGCTTGTATGCTCCGAACGATGACCAGGAGGCATCCCTTTTCTTTCGGAAGCATTTACTGAGGAGGATAGATGCAGAAGGCAGATTTTGCATTCTAGGGGGAGACTTTACCACAATTTTATCTACCACCCTAGACAGGTGTGGGGGGGGGACCTCTCTTCCCAGTCCAAAGAAGGCCAGTACTATTCTAAAATGGTCACTACAGAACTGGGGCCTGGTGGATATATAGAGATGGAAAAATGGCCAAAGAAGAGACTATTCCTACTACTCTGACCGGCATGACTATTATACTAGAATAGATATAGTTCTGATGTTGGAGGAGTGGGCTTACTCTGTGGACAAGTGCACCATTTTTCCCCATTCCATTTCAGACCATGTGCCCATTTGGGCATCACTTACCTTACTCCCTTCCACCAGAAATGCTCATTGATGCTTAAATGCAGGCCTCCTCAGCTGCACAGAATTCAAAACTTACATTGAAAATATTATTGATGGGGGGCGTGGCCAGCAGCCAGACAGAACAGACGCACTCTACAACAGCTCCTCCAGAGAATACTTAAAAAACAAGCTTAACTCAGAAATTTACTTTCGTTTTACAAATAAAAGGAACGCTAGTGCTGGTGTAGAGAGCTGGTGCATAATTTCGCTAACAAAAATGGGAAAAACTCGCCAGACAATGCACTCTGATCCTAACAAAGTGAGACTGCACACAGAAATGCCATGTGGCAGCGGTCTACCAGCGGAGGGGAGCAAGGTCTCTGAACCATCTAACAACGTGGTTCTTCGAGCCATAAGGGAATTCGATAGAAAAGTTGACAGTCTGGGCACTCATTTTACCACACTGGAATCCCGCATGGATATTGTGGCCATGGATGCTAAAATAGCGGTGGACTCTGCCAATACTTCGGCAGCTGCTGTAGCGGGGATAATAGCTGAAAATAGATCCACGTGACTCAGGCTTGAAACCCTGGAGAACAACATGTGTGCGAATAATCTTCGGCTTCTGGGGGTCCCGGAAACTGCAGAAGATGATTCACTACAAAATTATGTCCAGAATTTACTGCTGAAGCTGCTTAATTTAGACCTACATGGGCAACTCATCAAAACCTATCATCTGAATCCTCGTAGGAAACCAACGGTTGAAACTCCTCGTACCATCATGATTATAACTGCTGGGGCACATATTCGGGACACTGTAATGGTTGCAGCCAAAGCTTTGGGATCACTTAAATTGGAATCTGGTGAACGTATTTACTTTTTTCCAGATCTAAGCTACTCAACAAGACAACGCCGAAAAAGTTTTGATGCAGTGCGAGCGGGTCTTCGTACACTTGGGTTCAACCATGTGTTGCAATTACCGGCAAGACTGAGACTGTATTATGCTGATAAGACTTACATTTTTTCAGACCAGATAGAAGAGGGCAAGAGACTGGAAATTATTAAACAAGACTTTGTTCACCGTCCTAGGTCTTCCGATGCGGATGAAGATGGAGATTGACGGGACATTATGACTCTTTGTTTTACAAATATAACAGTCTCTAACTCACTCCTGTGATTTATAACTGGCCCTTTTACTTGTTTAAAAAGAAAAAGGTTTTCTTCTATTGTTTGGTATACCAATAATAGGAGGATTCTCCTGAGGTTTAAAGGCCTAGCAAAGTTAAAATACACCAGCATTTTACTGGGATGACTAGCATGTTTAAGTTTAACATTTAAAAACTTATTAAAGTTGCATAACTTGTTGCTTGTTGTTTAAAAATTAAACAAAAGGGGCCTATATGGGCATAGTGGATATGGGAAGCTATCCCATTCTTTAAAATAGAACCTTTTGAAAAGTAAACTTGAATAATATAAAATAGGAGGCTGCTTTGTAACAGTGCAGTCAAATAATGTTATGCTGTATCAACTTATCAAACTTATATGGGCTCATAAAACACTAGTTGTGTTAAGGGGTGCTTTGCACCTAGGTGATTATTGAGGTATTATTATCATTTCTAGTCCATAAGCATGCTGCAATTGGTCTTTTCTTGGACTCTATCTGGATATTTACTTTAAAGTAAAGAGTATTGAGACCCCTCATTATGAGGTAACTACAGTGATAGTGCATAAATCCTGTATTAATATTACTATAATGAATCTATTTGAGCTTACTCTCCACAGTTTTCCCTTCCTCCAGCAAAAACTTAGCAAATTTCTCCTCAAAAGTCTCAGATAGTGGTGGTGGTGGTGGGGGGCTAATTCTCCCCGGGGTCTTTACTGTCTTTAGTTATCACTTTCCAGGCAGTGAGGGCTCCTTCGGGGGTGATAGTCTGTGGCACTTTGGAACTGTTTACTGGGTCCTTGCACTCTACTAAGGCCATAAAACTTTGGGCAAGCAGATTAGCCTGTTGACCCACCACCACAGGGTTTTGCAAACATTCAGCCTGGGAAAGCACCCCCTCAACTGTGTCCTTATTGGTACCCAGGGGGACATCCAAGATAAGCATAGCATTTTGGGGGTCGATCTCCTGCCCAGTACACCACCCCACCAACTGATGCACCACCACTTCTGTTGGGGTAGCCATTTATTTTTACCAGTAATTCATAAGTTTGACCACTAGGGGATGCTAATCCCAGTAGTGCCTCCAAGATGAAATCCCTAGGTGGCGCTATCCCAAGGGCTACTACCCCTGCCTGTATGGCTAGTGACAGGTTAAGGGGCCTAGGTCCAGTGACGGGTGCCTCCACCCAGAGGTCAGAGTTGGTAGTGGCTAAACTAGCTTGGGCACAGCCCTCTGGGACACTGTGACCCCCCTTTGTTCCCACTAGTGGCCTACACAGTACACGGGAGTTACCTTCCCAGTACCCTACATATGCACACTCATTACACATACAGTACCCACTTACCCTCAGGACTGATTCTGCAGCACGTCCCTGAGGACCCCTTGTAAAACAAGGTTAGGCAATGCCACAGCAACTATGCAATACTCTCTGCTATATGTACTGACACCACAAGTAGGATATAGTTCAACAAACATAAATCTGATTTATTCAGGGGAAGTAACAAGGAAGGGGAATAGGCTGATTTTGCATTAAGACATAAATCACAATACTGTGCATGAAACTTAGGGTCCGAATGTCACACTCGCTGGGTACCGGGGGGCTAGCCAGTCCGTTGCCTGGGGATGGCTGGCTTGATGCAGCTGGTTGGGGCCCTGTGAGGAGAAAAATACATGCACAGACACACAATTGTAATCTGGAGCCGAGGCTCAGTTCCAGAAAAAGAAAACACAAGTAACTACACTTCCCAGGGGCCCCTCCTATTTAGCCCCCCTTGTAACGAGCTCCAGCTGGGAGTCCCTTTTCTGACTGACCCAAGCAGACTCCATTTTAAGGCTCCCCCAACCCAATTGATCCAGTTCAGCAGTTCAGAACCAAAATGGTGGGGTTTCTCAGAACAGTTCATGCTTCAGGAAAAGCAGGTTAAGCAAACTACATTTTCATTACTTTTCTAAATGATTTCTGGCAAGCAGTTACATCTTTGAAAAGAGCTCCCTCTGTGCCACTAGTGATGGCAGAATCGGAGCAATTGCTCAGAAGCTCAGTCGGGACTTGAGCAAAGAACACACAGTCCCCCCAGGCAAACTAATTATGTCGGCGAGCAGGCAGACCTTAAAGAGACAGTACTCATAGGCTTTGGTGTGCGGGCAGCACCCACAACTAAACGGCATTTCACCGAACGCCAGCTAGGCAGGGAGCAGTTAGGCAAGCTCCTGGAAGGCTTTTAGGAACCCCCATTTGCAGGGGGGTTACATAAATATCTTGTTATTTGTTGTTTGAAATCCTGTGTGAACATATTATTGGAGAGAGTCTTTAATTCAAAATGTGGAAATGTGGGGAACTGTGTATTGGGGCATGTCTGGGGAAGGTAACTGGTCATCATGGGTGGTGTATCAGCTCAGGGGGCTACACCCAGCACCATCTCACCCATGTAAAGCATCCTGAGTGGAGGCACTGCACAAAGGTTTTAAAAAATTTTATGAGCTAGCGAACCCAACCCCCTCAGCCTATGTGCAGGGTAGTGCTGCAGGGGTGTGACACTTGGTATAGCACTGCCCAGGGGTTACAAGGGCAGTACAGTTCAAGGGTTTCTTGGGGAGATGGCAGTAAAAGTTTGAGGTTCCATGGAGAGAGGGAAGTACAGGACTGGGGGTTCCACAAGGAGAGAGCAATACAGGTCGGGAGGGTTCCATGAAGAAAGGGCTGTACAAGTTAGGAGGCTGAATGAGGAGAGGACAAGAAGGTCTGGGGTTCCATGAGGAGAGGGCAGTATGGAACTGGAGTTTCCATGGGGAGAGGGCAGTACAGGTCGGGGGCTCCATAAAGAGAGGGCAGTAAAGGTCAGGGGTTCCATGGGGCGATGGCAGCACAGGACCCGGGACTCCATGGGGACAGGGCAGTACAGGCCAGGGGGCTACATAAGGAAAGGGAAGTACTGATCAGGGGGCCTCCATTGGTAGACAGCAGTAATGGTTGGGGGTTCTATGGGAAGAGGTCAGTGCAGGTCTGGGGGGCTCCATGGGGAGAGGGCAGTACTGGTCTTGGGGCTCCATGAGGAGAGGGCAATACAGGCCTGAGGGTTCCATGAGGAGAAGGAAGTACAGGTCAGGGGCTCCATGGGGAGAGGACAGTACATGTCAGGAGGTTCTATGGGGAGAGAGCAGTACATGTCGGGGGGCTCCATGGGGAGAGGGCAGTAAAGCTCAGAGGGCTTCTTGGGGAGAGGGCAGTACGGGCCAGGGGATTGTATGGGAAGAGGGCAGTACAGGCCAGGGGCTTCATGGAGAAAGGGCAGTACAGGCCAGTGGGCACATGGGGAGAGGCAGTACTGGTCAGAGGATTCCATGGAGAGAGGGCAGTACAGGTCAAAGGGTTCCACGGAGAGAGGGCAGTACAGATCAGGGAGTTCCAGGGGGAGAGGGTAGTACAGGCCAGAGGATTCTATGGGGAGAAGGCAGTACAGGACCGGGGGCTTCATGGGAAGAATGCAGTACAGGCCAGGGGCTTCATGGAGAGGGGTCAGTACAGGCCAGTGGGTGTATGGGGAGAGGGCAGCACAGGCCAGGGGGCTCCATGGGGAGAGGCAGCACATGTCGGGGCACTTTAAGGGGAGAGTGCAGTACAGACCATGGGGTTCCATGGGGGGCAATGTAGTACAGACTAGGGGGCTCCATGGGGTGAGGGCAGTACAGATCAGGGGGCTTCATGGGGGATGGTAGTACAGGTCAGGGGTCTCCACAAGGAGAAACCACTACAGGTCAGGGGTCTCTGTGGGAAGAGCACAATACAGGTCGGGGGGCTTCATGGGGATATGGTGGTACATATCAGGGGCTCCATGGGGAGAGTGCAGTACAGGCCAGGGGTTCCATGGGGAGAGGGCAGTACAGGCCAGGCAGTTTTATGGGGAGAGGAAAGTACAGGCCAGGGGGTGCTATGGGGAGAGGGCAGTACAGGCCAGGGGGCTCCATGGGTAGAGAGTAGTATATGCCTGGGGGCTCCGTGGAGAGAGGGCAGTTTAGGCTAGGAGTTTCCATGGGGAGAGGGCAGTATAGGCCTGGGGGCTCCATCGAGAAAGGGCAGTACTGGTCAGGAGGCTGCATGGGGAGAGGGTAGTACAGGCCTGGGGGCTCTGTCAAGAGAGGGCAGTACAGGTCAGGATGCTCTATGGGGAGAAGGTGATGCAGGTTAGGGGGCTGCATGGCGAGAGGGCAGCACACGTCAGGAGACTCCATGGGAGAGGGAAGTACAGGCCTACGGGTCCCATGGAGAGAAGGCAGTATAAGTTAGCAGGTTCTGTGGGGAGAGGGCAGTACAGATCAGGGGTTCCCAGGGAGGACAGCAGCAGTCAGGAGGTTATCATAATCCAGTGGAAATTGCTATACACAGGCTAAAACACACAGAATATAGAGAATAAAGGATCAGGAAGTGTGATATGAGAATTTAATGCACACCCAAGGTGTGGGATGCTACATAAACTCCGAGGGCAAAGCCCGAAGGGTTTATTAAAGCATCCCACTCTGAGGTAGTGCATTAAATTCTCACATGCACACTTCCCTCTTCTATTTTTTATAATTGCCGGTCAGCAATTTTTCTACACACACACACACACACACACACACTCACTCACAGTCTCTGTCTGCCTGTCCCTCTCTCGTTTCCTCTTTATTTCTTTTTTAGTCATTTTTTTCTTTTCATTCTTTTTCTTTAACTTACATTTACATTGAGAGTTCTCCCGATTGCGCTGGCGCTCCGAGTGAGGCTACGGTCCCAAAGTGGAGAAACAGCAGGATCGACCAGATACTGTTAAAAAATAAATAAAAATAAGGAGAGTTGAAGATGGTTGCGGTTGCTCCTCGGTAAGTGAGAGACGGAGCTGTCATGATCACAAGTGTCTTCAGCCCGCCCACTCACGAAACAGAAGTCAATGAGGAGCAGCACGGGTTTGAGGATAGGGAAGATGTGAATGCCGTAATAACCAGCTGGTTATTACAGCAATATCAACTGGGTCAGCTTATAGAGAAAATGCTTGACCAGTAATTACGCATTATTTTTTTTGGTGCTGGCCCGGAGGCCCCGCCGCTATCTGACGCTTTCCCCACGCCGACTAGGTATGAGACCCTCCCTTCAGCCCCATGACTTACCTCTTGTGGTGGGGGATAGGGAGACCCTCAACCCACCAGACCAGATTCAATTCGGGGGAGGTGCTCTCCTGGCGGCGTTGTGAGGGGGACAATTATCATCCATGGCGAGGACTCACGTTTTTTCCATTTTCTCCCCTGTATTTGCAGAGAGAGGCATGCAATGATGCACACGCTCCTTCAGGCATCTTCCCTGTCTCTGCCCCTCTTCTGCAGCATCAGTGCACTGCCCCCTCATGTCCACGAGGGGCCAGTCGAATGCTGACCACTGGCATTCCCCCTTCCCGGAGAAGGAGAGCAGTCCCTCGGATGCACAGTCGTTCTCCAACCCTGCCAACCCCCAGTGGCTGTGCTCATTCCAAACACGGGTCACTAGCATAGTGCGAGGTAAGGCATCCAGCGTCTCAGCCCTCAGCGCCACCAGGCCGGCACTGACCAGTAATTATAATACCATTGCCTTGTATAGAAAGCAGACAAAGAAACAGTAAACTGCAAAGGTTAGTCTGTCCAAACAGTAATCAAAGCAAGCTAACAAAGAGGGGTTGTAGCAAATAAAGAGCAGGAGTCATTGGTATGTGACATGGACAGGGAGAGGCGGATACTGGACCCAAAGATTTAAAGCGGGGGTTCTAAGTTAAAAGGAAAGACTGGACTTGTACACTTGCAAGCTAGATGCATTCCTCTGCTGGAGAGGGAGTTTGTTCCAGGTGTCTGGTGCTGAACATGCAAAGGCCTTTCTACTAAATTTACATTTCACCACGGGACGTGAGAAGGTAAGTGCTGCTGTTGAACGGAACAAGTGGACACAGCTCGACTGCGTGAGGTGGCCTAGGAAATAATTCCGGGCTTTTCCTTGTGCACAGTTCTACAACAAAGCTGGTGGTAGTGACGCCTGCTTGAGGGATTTGGACGGCTAAGCTGGTCATATAACAGACAATAGGTGCTTTTACACACAGGTCTATGTAATGGAATAACTGTTATGGAAACAGTATTCTGTTACATCCCTTGTGTGTAAAAAGCATTTGTTTCATTCCCTTGGTGAACGTTCGTCCAAACCACAATCTCTGCTTCTTACGGTTTGCTACACATAGCTGCTTTGATCTGGCTGTATAAACAGCCATTCCGGTACCACTGCAGAAACTACCATTAGAGCAGCAAACTCTGGAGGAGTCGAAACAAATGGAGGTGGGATTAGCCGGAATACTCGGAGGGGTTTAAAAGGAAACCCGAATGCAACAGAGTACATCGGCGCCACACAGGTAACGTCTATTTCGTTTTACAAACCTGTGTGTAAAAGCGCCTAATGATGGATAGACCATCTTCAGGAGAGGATGAACTGGTTCAGCCTGTTGCACAAACAATCCAGGGGCAACAGAGGGGTTTTGTATGCATAGCAGTATATAATGTCTCCATAGTCAGTGAAAGGAAGATGAAGTGAGAGACCACCTGGTTCCTCATGTCAGCACTAATACAATGCTAAGACCTGTAGAGAAACTTGAGCTTGGGCCGCATGGTTGTTAAGATGTGATCAATGTGCCTGCTGTATACAGGTGGTATATAAAGCCAGTTTCCTAGATATTTAAATATGTTGACTTGCTCAATAGTGTGCCATCTGATGTTATAAAATGGGCTTTATAATCCTTCAGAATCCTAGCAACTTCATTGGTCTAAACACATCACCTGACCATTCATTAATCTCTGGTATACAAACAGTTCAAAACTAAGCTGCCTTAATCTACATAGCAACAGTCTAACTAAATTAAAATAAAATCTTTCCCATTAAAATAAAAAAAGTTTCAACTTTCTAAAAACAAAACCCACAACAGGACATATTTAATTCAAAGGCACTCAGCCTTTGTTACCAAATCCACACATTCTACCTAGCAACAACCTAACTAAAGGAAAATAAAACCGTTTTCCATAAAAATATTTCCATTTTATGAGGACAATAACCTACTCCAGGCCATGGCTTTCTTGAGAATTAATGCACTTCCTGGGTGCATAGAAAGTCACTCGACCATTGGCCTTGTGCTTCCCATTTCACCCAGGGTGGGCTTTAATTCTTTAGAAATGTATGCCGTGTTGTGGATTATTTCTTAGTTATGATTGTATGTGGATCAGCTGAACGAGTTAGCAAGGTCTGGGATCTAAACACCATTGGCTTAGTTGTGGCTACATTATGGCGGTTGCACCATAGATATATACTGCATATGAACCTCGTACTCCAGCAGCTAGGTCACAGTTGTTGCGAAAGTGTCCACCATCCTGCTGAGACGCTACCTGGTAGAGTAAAGAACAAAGAAACAAAACCCTATGGTAACATTAACCATTTCGACTGGGGAAGAGTAGCAGTCATAAAGGAACAATCTAGGCCTGCTCCCTTCTAGCCACTGGTTGGAAGGACAGGCATATTTGTGGTGACCCACAGGACCCCATCCGTGTCTGCATCCCCGATGGAATTCCATGTGTCACCTGTGAGCCTGCAGTTACCTGGAAATTCCATGGTTACACCCTGGGGAGTGTGCGATTTCATAATTTATACACAGCAGCTGCACATTGCTCCAGGCCCAGTGAATGTAATTCAGTCGACGTGCAAACTGCTGACTCCAGGAACGGGTACTTTGACCCTTCCTCTACAGACTACACAGTATTATCATTATCTCCTGCTACACCAAAAGGTGTCAAAAGCGGACCTGTTTTATCTTGTCTGTAAAATGCCACATTCCTTTCTACTTGTTCTCGGTACATTTTCTTCTCAGATGGTTTGAATAAAGAATTCAATGGAATTCATCATGGTGGACCCACCCAATCCAAAAAAATTCCTTCTTTGACTCTTTTATAGTGGTGAGCAGAGATGTTCAGAAAGTCATGGTTTATGCATTTCACATAGACCTGGGTTCCAGATCCCATTGTCTCCCCTTCCTCTGGGCTATTTTCCACCAGTGCAGCAAACAGCCGGAGCCCCCTCTCATCTTTGCAGGACTGAATGTGTTGCCTAGAGAAGACACATGTTGATTAATGGATGAGTCATTACAGTATATTTCCTGAGATGCAGTGAGAACTAAAGCTACCAACAGTCCCTGTTTTCCCAGGACAGTCCCTATTTTAGGCAGCATGTCCCAGTGTCCCCACAAGTTTTGCAAAATGTCACTTTTGTCCTGGTTTTTGCTTACTTGTCCCAGTTTTGTCCCTTTTTTTTTTTTTGCTGACTGCTAATCTGTGAGTGACACTTATTTCAGCATCATTAGGCGCTTTTACACATGCAGTCTTACAATGGAATAAGCGTTACAGAAGGACCGTACCGGTCCATCCCATGCTGTCTAAACGCTTTTTGTTCTTTTGTAAAACAAACGTTCGTCTGAACCGCATTCCCTGGCGTGGGTGGTTTGTCCCCAAGTGTGCCGTTGCAGCGCGCAGTGTAAAGCACCCATTCCGGCTCAAGAACTCCAACTCTTCAGTTATCGCGTCATGTGGCCACTGTTCTACCTGGCAAGGAGTACTGCACCGATATGGAGGGCTGGGCGATGTTGTGGTGAAACAGGAGCTTGCCTAATCAGGATGTGAAGCGAAACAGGCTGTATCAGCGCCGGACAGGTAACGCTGGTTTTGGTACAGTAGTGCGTGTGTAAAAGCGTCTATTGTGGCACTGCTTGAGCTGGACAACAGTTTGCAAATTCAACCCCTGTGCCTATGCTGCACCGCAAGCATGTCAGTGGGAGCACGGTGAAGCATGTTCCTTCCTGTTAGGTTAGACTGGGTAGTAGTGCAAACAAGTACATGTGGATGTCTCCCTGCTAGCAGCAGAGAAGGACTCCAGACAGAAGAGACCATCAATGGTGAACTAAGGCAGCCGAACCCGATCGGTTGCACGGAAGTGTGAAAACAATCCGTTGTGGTGATCGGAGTCACTGAAGTGACATTTGCTCAGCAAATGAGGTGAGTGTAAAGCAGGTTGGGATGGGACTGTCAGGAGGAGCAATACATGCAGCTCAAACGTCTGAACACAATTTAACGCAGGTTTGCATCAAAGAACTTTCTGTACACCATAATTTGAAACTTGCTGCAGCAGAATGATGTATTGTTTTAATCTGGATGCTTGCTACGTGTTGTACTGTGTGGCAGCATGGCCAGAGCAAGCAGCAGAGTGTAATTGTGTACAGCGTTGTCTGCAGTGGTGCCCGTGGGAATGACACAGTGAGGGGTGTCATGGTCAGGATGGACCCTGTCCCAGTTCTAGGCCTCAGAAAGTTGGCAGCTTTAACACTTTGTAGTAAGCTAGCCTCTACAATATTACACATGACTGACACCTTTCCAAGTAAATAACCTTTCAATCTTGCTTTGAAAGCTGTAACAGAGGGTGTTTTCTGACTGAGTTCAGGCACGATGT
Organism: Neoceratodus forsteri; assembly: GCA_016271365.2. Taxonomy (NCBI): domain Eukaryota; kingdom Metazoa; phylum Chordata; order Ceratodontiformes; family Ceratodontidae; genus Neoceratodus; species Neoceratodus forsteri. The sequence goes on from JADMNL010000031.1 coordinate 116,953,971, forward strand.
TCCATAAAGGTGGAACATACTGTACACTAGCAGATCACCTGGACTGAACCTTGAGGAAGGAATGCTTAGCCTCCATCATGTCAATGAAAGTAGTGAGATATTGAGCAAGAAATACTAGTGCAGGAGTGTCAGTTTGTCCTTAAGAAACTCACAGCAGCTGGACACACTAACAGTTAATCTGGCTGCACTACTGAAGAAGAATCCAGAAAATCAAAGGCTGGTGTGTACTCAATGCAAGGCTGGGAAAATCACAAATCCTTTACTTCGGTGTGAACATTTTGGCAGTAGCCAGTGGATACAACTTCGTTCACACTAAAATAGAGGATTTGTGTTTTTGATTCAGTCCTACGTAGTGTATGTGCTGTCTTTTGACTCGTAGGCTGTGGCACATCCCTACTGTTTGCAATGTGGGCAGATCAGCACACTGTACTTCCAGTAAGGTCAGTGTCTAATACTGCATTTTGCACGGCTCTGGAGGCATTCTGTCTGGATTAGTGACCATCTTGGTCATGCTAGACTGCTACGCCGTGACCCCTAGTGGGTAGTGGCAGGCAGCAGTCTAGCTGGTATTTTAGCTCCAAGGAGCAAGATGGAAAAACGAGATCAGGTTATCATAAGAGCCTCACATACACCATTTGCAAGAGTGGGATGTTCCATTTTCAGAACTGACGATGGTGGTGGTGGGGGGGGGGGTTGAATTAAACAATTAAAAAAATAAATATAATATCAATCAGACAATTAAAAATATATTTACAAGACCACTGAGTCACAGTCTAAGTTTTCTTCTATGGAGCTTTTTCTCCCCGGCCATGGTCGTCTCTCAGGGATATACTCTGGTCCTTGCGGATGTCCTGGCAAAACCCCTGGGGAACTTGTGGATGTCCTGGCGAAACCCCTGGCGGAGCTTTTCACCATCTCTCAGAGGACAGGTTGGGTGCCCCAGGACTGGAAGGTGGCGCATATAGTGCCTATCCACAAGGGGGGATCAATGGAGGTGGCAGAGAACTACAGGCCTGTCAGCCTGACATCGGTGGTGGGCAAGGTGATGGAGGGCATTGTCAAGGAGAGGCTAGGGAGGAACCTGGAAAAGTCAGGGTGCCTGGACGATAGACAGCATGGATTTGTCTTGGGGAAATCGTGTCAGACAAACCTTGTGGAGTTCTATGACTGGGTGATGAGTGCCTTGGACCTTGGTAGACCAGTGGATGTCCTCTTTCTAGACTTCAGCAAGGCATTTGACTCTGTTCCTCACATGGGCCTGTTGGATAAGCTGGGAGAAATGGGGGTGGGGAACCAGATGATCAGATGGATAGGCAATTGGCTCCAGGACCGGACCCAGAGGGTCGTGGTTGGTGGGATAGTCTCATCCCCAAAGAGGGTCATTAGTGGGGTCCCACAGGGATCAGTCCTTGGGGCCCTCCTGTTCAACGCCTATGTCTCTGACATAAGGACAGGAATCAGGAGTGAGATGAGTCTCTTTGCGGATGACTCAAAACTGGGGGCGGTGGTGGATAGGGAGGAGGGGAGGGTGGCCCTACAGGGGGACCTGGAGGCTCTGGAAAGATGGTCTAGAAAGTGGAAGCTGAGGTTCAATGCAGGGAAATGCAAGGTACTCCACCTGGGGGCCAGAAACCCAGGCCAAGTGTACACCCTGGGGGGGGAATGCTACAAGTCTCGATGGCTGAGAGGATCTGGGGTGGTGGTGGATGTCAAAATGAACAACTTGGAGACTGTAGGAGGGCAGCAGCCAAGCCAACAGGATGCTGGGATGCATCGCTAGGGGGATCACCTCCAGAAGGAGGGAAGTGATACTCCCTCTGTATAACTGCTTGGTGAGGCCACACCTTGAGTACTGCATGTAGTTTTGGAGGCCACACTTAAAGAGGGACATTAAACTCCTGGAGAGGGTCCAGAGGAGGGCAACCAAAATGATTTGGGGCTTGGGGACAGGACCTGTGAGGAGAGCTCAAGAGCTAAATATGTACACATTGGAAGAGAAGGGACCGGGGGACATGATAGAGGTCTTCAAGTACATGAAGAGGGTAAGTAGGGAGGAACAGTCTGGGGTGCTTCAAGGAAGGAGGAGGGGGCCACTAGAGGGCATGGGTGGAAGCTGGAGGGAAGATTCAGGGAAGAAAGGAGGAGGTGCTACTTCACTGAGAGGGTGGTGGAGCCATGAATGCACTGCCTAGGGGTTGGTGGAGGCAGAGACGGTGGAGGGGTTCAAGAGGGGCTGGGACAGGTACAGGGGAAGGGTTCTGGAAGCAAAATCCAATGCAGCAAGAATATCTGGAACTGGGAAGGGAGAAGCCAGAGAAGGCGAGGGGGGCAGCAAGGTCAGCACCCAGGGTGGGGGCTGACCAATCGAGCAGACTCAAAAGACCGTTAGGCCTATTCTGCTGGCATTTTAGTATGTTAGTATGGTCCAAGGGACACACTGTTCTTGCACACTGACCTCCATATGCCTGGGGTCAGTGCCACCCTGACATCCCCCACAGCTCCCCTCTGTGACAGGTGCTCATGGGGGAGCGCCCCCACCAAGGCAGCCCGCTATGTTGAATAAGACACAATGCTGCTGAGCTCTGGGACCCAGGGCAGCCAGAAACCCAGGTCATCGTATAGACGCTACACAGGTTTCCTCTCTAGTTTCTCCACTTCCTCCCTCCTCTCATTGGCGAGGTGGAGCTCTGAAGTGCCTCACCTGCACACAGCAGTGTTCTGTGGAGAAAGCAAGCTCCCTTGGCTAATTGGAGAGGTTACTGTGGCACCAGTTACCCAGCACCATCTCTCCCGTTCACAGCACTCCACAGGGGTCGCTGCAGCACCAGTTACCCAGCACCATCTCTCCCGACCACAGCACTCCACAGGGGTTGCTGGGGCACCAGTTACCCACCACAATCTCTCCTGATCACAGCACACTGCAGGGGTCACTGTGGCACCAGTTACCCAGCACAATCTCTCCCGATCATAGCACACTGCTTGGGTCACTGCAGTACCAGTTACCCAGCACAATCTCTTCTGATCGCAGCACACCGCAGGGGTTGCTGCAGCACCAGTTACCCAGCACAATCTCTTCTGATCGCAGCACACCGCAGGGGTTGCTGCAGCACCAGTTACTCAGCACAATCTCTTCTGATCGCAGCACACCACAGGGTTCACTGTAGCACCATTTACCCAGTACAATCTCTCCTGATCACAGCACACAACAGGGGTTGCTGCGGCAGCAGTTACCTAGCACAATCTCTACCAATTGCAGCACATCACAGGGATCACTGTGACATCAGTTACCCAGCACCATCTCTCTTGATCATAGCATAGTACTGGGGTCACTACAGTGCCAGTTTCCCAGTGTCATCTTTCCTGACCACAGCACACTGCAGGAGCTGCTGTGGCACCAGTTACTCAGCACAATCTCTTCTGATCGCAGCACACCACAGGGTTCACTGTAGCACCATTTACCCAGTACAATCTCTCCTGATCACAGCACACCACAGGGGTTGCTGCGGCAGCAGTTACCTAGCACAATCTCTACCAATTGCAGCACATCACAGGGATCACTGTGACATCAGTTACCCAGCACCATCTCTCTTGATCATAGCATAGTACTGGGGTCACTACAGTGCCAGTTTCCCAGTGTCATCTTTCCTGACCACAGCACACTGCAGGAGCTGCTGTGGCACCAGTTACCCAGCACCATCTCTCTTGACTACAGCCCACTGCAGGGGTCACCATGGCACCAGTTACCCAGTGCCATCTCTCTTGACTACACACTGCAGGGGTCACTGCAGCACCAGTTACCCAGTGCAATCTCTGCCAACCACGGCACACTGCAAAGGCTGCTGTGGCACCAGTTACCCAGTACAATCTCTCCCAATCACAGCACACTGCAGGGGTTGCTGTGGCACCAGTTAACCAGCACCATCTCTCCTGATCGCAGCACACTGCAGGGATTGCTGCAGCATCGGATTCCAGCACCATCTCTCCCAACTGTAGCCCACTGCAGGAGTCACTGCAGCACCAGTTACCCAGTGCAATCTCTGCCAACCATGGCACACTGCAAAGGTTGCCATGGTACCAGTTACTCAGTACAATTTCTCCTGATCACAGCACACTGCAGGGGTTGCTGTGGCACCAGTTACCCAGCACCATCTCTCCTGATTGCAGCACACTGCAGGGGTTGCTGCGGCACCAGTTACCCAGTACAATCTCTCCCAATTGCAACACACCACAGGGATTGCTGTGGCACCAGTTATCCAGCACCATCTCCCACAACCACAGCCTAGCCAGCGGTAACTGCAGCACCAGTTACACAGCACCATCTCTTCCGACCACAGAACACTGCAATGGTCACCGCAGCACTAGTCACCCAGTGTCATCTCTTCTGGCCACAGCACACTGCAGGGGTCGCTGCAGTGACAGTTACCCAGCACTATCTCTCCTGACTACAGCACACTGCAGGGGTCACTGTGGCAGCAGTTACCCAGTACCATCTCTCCCAAATACAGCACACCGCAGGGGTCGGTGCAACACCAGTTACCCAGCACCATCTCTCCTAACCACGGCACATCTCAAGGGCTGCTCTGGCACCAGTTACCCAGTGCCATCTCTCCTGACCACAGCACATTGCAGGGGTCACTGCAACACCAGTTACCCAGCACCATCTCTTCAACCTCAGCACATCTCAGGGGTCACTGTGTCACCAGTTACCCAGTGCAGTCTCTCCCGACCACAGCACACCACGGGGGGGTCACTGCAGCACCAGTTAGCCAGTACCATCTCTCCCGACCAGAGCCCACTGCAGGGGTTGCTGCAGCAACAGTTACCCAGCACCATCTCTGCCAACCATGGCACACTTTAGGGGTCACTTTGGCACCAGTTACCCAGTGCAATCTCTCTTGACCACAGCACACTGCAGGGGTTTGTGGCACCAATTACCCAGCACTATCTCTCTCAACTGCAGCACACTGCAGGGGTTGCTGTGGCACCAGTTACCCAGCATAATCTCTCCTGATTGCAGCACACTGCAGGGGTTGCTACAGCACCAGTTACCAAGTGCCATCTCTCCCAACCATGACACACTGCAGCTGCTATGATTGGACCTGCCTCCCAACATGGCATCCCAAGTTCACTCCTGAATACAGATCACATGTGCAGTAGTGGATACACTGCCACTGGGCCATTGGGGTGGTCATGCAGTCTGATAAGTTTAACAGTATCTCCTCTTTCATACGTAGGCTACCTGAACTGCTCACCTTCAGCTCTTAGTTCTCTCACTCTGGGCCCCATGCACAAAATATGTGCAGAGCCTACGCAGCATGCATCTGTGGTGTGTGGGCAGTCCTAAGTCGATCAGCTGCACTTCTGCGAGGAGCAGGGCATTAAGCCTCCTGGCATTCAGAAATGGGATGTGCCCCTTCTGCACCTGATCCCCTGTCTGTCCACACAGCAAGACACGTGGATGGACCAGGGGAGTGGCCAGGAGGTGTACCCACATTCTATGCCATTCACTAAGACACAGAATACTTGGGGGGGGGGCACAGGCTACATGAGTAGGGACCCTGCCGTAGCTGCTGCATGCCCCAATGAGCAGCACCTGCCAGTCATGGTGGGATAGCCAGGCTCTTCTCCTATGCTCTCCTTGACCTTCAGTCAAGCTGAGAGGGCTGGGGGCAGCCACTGGGACACTCACCAGACTAATTCTAAATTCTGGAACGCACAGTGTCCCACAATCCCCCACTCCTTGCAGAGCTGGGGATCCACTTTGTCCCTGGGATGGGTATCTGATTGGATGCCAGCCTGTTTCCACCAGCCATCCCCTGTGCACCAATGCACCAGAGGGGTGGGTCGTGGATGGAAGACCAGGTATTGTGAATAGTGCATTCTGCGTGCCTGTCCATGGGACAGATGTGTGTGGGCTGGGCATTCCTGGCCCACACTGAGGCGTAGAAATCCCTATGAATGTGCGAGGAAACCATACGTGTGCTCCACAGTTCCCTAATAAATATATATATTACAGAGCAGCCAGGCTTTCAGGAATGAGACATAAAACAACGTAATGTGGAAGTCAAACTAGTGGTGCGGTTTGTGGGTATTTGTATCCGCACACTGAAAAATACAGAAGAATAAGCTGGCTCGGTGACATGGAGGGCTGTGGCATTGAATGCCTTACTTCCTGCCACACTGACGACCCATGTTTGGGAACAAGCCTGGGTTGCTAGGGTTTGGCCAGGGGGAGAGAGTTGGGAAAGGACTGAGTGACCGCCTGGCAGCTCTCCTTTCCCGGAGTGGGGTGATGTGCCATCTCAACTCTTGGCTGCCACCAGGTGCAGGCCTGGTGGTAGCCCCATGGAAGCACATGCGCAGATGTTCATCAGGTATGGGGGAAGGAGCCGCAGTTCCGGGGCGCATGGGTGCCTCCATGCTTATGCGTAAGCTTGAGTATGTCACAGCTGGGGGGACAGGGAGAAAACTAGGAGGAAGATATATCACAGCAGACATTAATGACACTTGCACCCCACTCCTCCACCTGCCCCATCACCAGGGGACCTGTTGGAGGACTGGATTTAGGCTTCAAGAGGGAGGACAGCCCTTGCCCTCCTGACAGCAATTCATGGGGGTACTGGCCAATCAGTAAGCCTGGGGAGATGGTGGACGGTGGGGTAGGGCAGAAGGGAACCAAGTCTGCTGTGGTCAGGGAGAATAAACAGAATATGGAATAAAAATATAGGAGAATTTGACCAAAGTGACACCCCTCGCCACACAACCTCTTTTATTGGGGGGTCTCTCTATTACAACCAGCATTAAAAATCATCGGCTGTGCAGCTCAACGCAGCAGATTTGCATGCGGCACAAAATAGGTGACGTCATAAACAGTACCCACAAATATTAGAAAAAACATTGTGTTTTCAATGTTTGGAATCTTGCCTGGGTACGGGGGCAAAAGATAATTGCTTCTCCCCCTCCCCTGCCTAGAAATTCTGCATCCATCACCCACAGTTTACCACAACACACTCAGACATGAGACCTCAGGATAGCTGTTTGGTTCATCCCCCCAAAACCCTACAACAAGAGTTGCTGGGGTAGGATCCTAACTGCTCCATTTGCATGCCAGCAGATGCCCTAACCAGTCTTTACACACGCCAGCAGATATCGTGATTGTCCTACAAGTAATCTTATTGAGGGCAAATGAGCTCCAGGTCAAATTTTCAGGGTCATTGTTTCCATATTGGGGCTTATTTATCCATGGGGGGTTCACGTAAGCAATAACGTACTCCAGGATGTGGTATATCATGAGATATCATCATGCCCTTGGTGTGTTGTGAGGCACAAGGCAATGTTGAGTACCTTCAACCAGTAAAAGAAGTGACAATATCCCATGACATACCACATGCTGGAGTGTAGTATTGCGATTATAAAATGTTCTCAAAGTGTTAGGAAATGGCTGATCTTGGTAATCTGTTTTGAACCGTGCTGATATACTGAAATATCATCAGGGACCAAAGGCTACCAGTCTGGGCAAAATTATCTAATATCGGGGTCGCTTCTTCCAGATACGACTGATACTGGGGAGTATCCATTTCAGTAAATAAGAATCTGGGTTACCTTGGTGCAGAGCTCCCGTTAAGTTATCCGCTCTGACCAAATATTGTGGAATCCAGGGCAATCCAAAACTGTCAACAGATTATCGGAGTGACTACCCACAGCCTCAGTCAGTACCTTGGGCCTTCAACTTATTAGGGATGGGTGTAAAGAATGAATGTGATGCTTGGCTCTGGAACACACAGGCACTAAAATACACAGACAGATACACACCCTCCCTCCCTCCCCCCGAGGCTGGGTGGATCCTGTCTGGGCCCAGAATTCTTTTTTGATTTATTGATTGTCATTAATTATGAAAACTTCTGTGGGACTGCTGCTTCTGTCCAGTGCTCTTGGCACGCAGCTACAAGCACTCAAATTCTCTACAAAACTCTCTGCCAGAAAAACCTAGAGCAAAATGCTCACGTTTTGATTTTTTGGAATGAAAACAGAGTTGCGACTAAAAACTGGGAAAGTGGAAATGTTGGGTTGTGGGTACAATACAGAGCAGTAGGATGTGAGTGCAAATTAAGGGGTTGGGCTTCTGATGACTTCCAGCCTCAAAAGCCATTATCGTACATGGATCTGCACAGCACAGTGCCTGAGAGTACTGGCAACTGTCCCCTAGACGATGGTGCAGTTTTGCCTGTATCTGACATTTGAACTTCCCTCCCCCTGCGGTGATGCACAGGTCCTTCGCCACTTGTGCGCATGCAGAGCGCCCCTCATGGAGTGAGCTTCCTGGTGCACTGCTGGGTCTTTTGAATTGGACAACACTCCTCCCAGCTGGTTACACTGGACAGCACTCCTTCCAGTTCACTACACTGGATGGCATCTTCCTTGCAAGGACACCTGGTTCATGAGTGAGGACCCCTTCCCCTACATTCCCAGATGCCCACCTGCTCTCTCAACCTCCCCTTCTCCCCGCTACCACAGGGGCACCCTTACTTCATTATTTACCTAGGCTTCAACCACACCACTATCCCTAAGAGAGTGATGACAAGGAACCCTGTCAATTTGATATATATATATATATATATATATATATATATATATATATATATTTTTTAATTCTTAAATGCATAAAACAGCTATGGTCATGCATTTACTGATAAAAATAATTCTGACTCAAACTGTTTCCACTTCATTCTTTGTTTGTTTTGATACGTGCCCTTATGATATTGTAAAACGGATTCCTCACTAGACAGCAATTTGGCTGACACAGCAGCAGGAGAGTTTAATCCTGCAATCCACAATATCTGGTACTCCCCGCTCACCAAGCTGTTTTTTATTTCAACTTGGTTATCACGGCGATGATCACTGAGGAGGAAGTTGTAACCCAAATGTGTTTGGTGTTGTTGAAGTCGTTGTTGATGTGATGTCATCACAGCCAGAATCTGGGGACTGACAGGATGCACTTCCTGTGCGTGGTAGGTGGCATTCAACTGACGTTAGGGATATCCTGTCGATAGTTTATTTTCACTGAACGCAGGTTGGCAGGTTTGTCAGTGAGGCTGCCTGCTACAGGACAGCAGTCGAACAAAGTAAATGCTTACTGACTGCACACACTGTAAGAAACTTCCTTAAATATGGAAACTAGTAAAACAAAAAACATAAAAAAGATGAGCTGCAAATAGTTTGCATAACACTTAACCTCCTAACCAGCCAATCTGGAACATCATGTGGAACAAATTACCATTATGTGCAACACCCATCGCTGAGTCTGCTGTATTGCTTGATTTGTTTCGTCCCCTCCTTCTGAGTCTCACAGGCTTTTTCCAGGGGACATATAGCAGCCTTCTTGGGTGCACTACCACTTCTAGTGAGTTTGAGCACCAAACCCATTGGTTCGTAACAAGCCGATAAGTGACTAGTTGATCAACAGCATGGCTCAAGGTGTGTTTTTTGCCAACCAGTATGATGCCAGGAAGTGCAAGAGGGAAAGCCCAACATCATGCCGGGGTACAGGGGCCCCACTTTGAATCTGGATACAGGAGCCTACTTGGAATATCAATGGGGGAGGGCCCAGGGCCACACACTAATACCTGTATTCTACTTCAGTTTGATGCAGTAGCTCTGTGATGCAGCTTACCTTACCTTTACTTGCTGTGCCCAAAGTACCCAATTTAATTAAAAAACAGATAAGAAATGCAAGGATGTTCAGAGTTTAGAAGGTGGAGAGGCATCCAACACTGAGAGGGGGTCCCTCCTGGAACTCTCCAGGTATATTGGTGGGTCAGCTCGGCTCTGTGAAAGCCATTATTTATAAGGTTACTTCAAACTGTTAATTGCTGTGGATTATACTGCTAACAGTGGCCCCTGGTTGTCAGTTGGATTGCAAGGTCTGTGGTGGTGCCTCTAGTTCTCTTTGGCACTTCATCCCTGAGTTCTCCAATGGGTCCCTGGTTCTCAGCAGCACTTTAACCCTACGTTCTGCAAAGGAGCCCCCAGTTTCTCAGCGGTACTTTAGCCCTATGTTCTGCCATGGAGCCCCTGGTTCTCAGCAGTACTTTAGGCTATGTTATGCAGTATGGCACCGGTTCTCTTAGCAGTATTTCATCCCTACATTCTTCAGTGGGGCCCCAGTTTTTCAGAGGAACTTCAGCCCTATGTTCTGTGGTGGTGTCCCTGGTTCTCAGCGGTACTTAAGCCCTATGTTCTGCTATGGAGCCCCCGGTTCTCAGCAGTACTTCAGGCTATGTTTTGTAGTACGGCACCGGTTCTCTTAGCAGTATTTCAGACCTACATTCTTCAGTGGGGCCCACATTTTTCAGAGGAACTTCAGCCCTATGTTCTGCCATGGAGCCCCTGATTCTCAGCAGTACTTCAGGCTATGCTTTGCAGTAGGGCACCGGTTCTCTTAGCAGTATTTCAGCCCTACATTCTTCAGTGGGGCCCCAGTTTTTCAGAGGAACTTCAGCCCTATGTTCTGTGGTGGTGTCCCTGGTTCTCAGCTGTACTTAAGCCCTATGTTCTGCTATGGAGCCCTGGTTCTCGGCAGTACTTCCGGCTATGTTTTGCAGTAGGGCACTGGTTCTCTTAGCAGTACTTGAGCCCTATGTTCTTCAGTGGGGTCCCAGGTTCTCAAAGGAGCTTCAGCCCTATGTGCTGCGGTGGGGCCCTTAGTTATCAGCAGAACTTCAGTTATGTGTTCTGTAGTGGGGCCCCTGGTTCCCAACGGAACGTCAGCCATATATTCCACAATGGGGCTCCGGTTCTCAGCAGTACTTCAGCCCCATGTTCTGCAGTGGGGCCCAACGTTCTCAGGAGTACTTCAGCCATATGTTCTGCAGTGGGGGCCCTGGTTCTCAGCCGTACTTCAACCCCATTAATTGTGGTAGGGACCTGGTTCTCAGTGGAATTTCAGCCCTATGCTCTGCAGTGAGGCCCCTGGTTCTCAGCGGAAGGTCAGCCCTATGTTCTGCAATGGGACCCCTGGTTCTTATCGGTACTTCAACCCCATGGTTTGTGGTAGGGACCTGGTTCTCAGGGGAACTTCAGCCCTATGACCTGCAGTGGGGCCCTTGGTTCTCAGCAGCACTTCGGCCCCATGGTCTACAGTGGGGACCTGGCTCTCAACAGCACTTTAGCCATATGCTTTGTGGCAGAGCTTCTAATTTCAGCAGTACAGTACTTCAGCCCAATATTCTCTGGTGGGGTTCCTGGTCCTCAGCAGAACTCTGGCCATATGTTCTGTGGTGGCGCACTGGTTCCTGGTGGCAATTTACTCAAGTTCTGTGGTAAAGCCCCCGTGTTTTCTAGGTCCTTCAACTCTGCATTCTGTGGGGGTGCTCCTAACCTCTTTGTGGCAGACTTGTTCCACTTTTCTGCAAGGTGATGTCTTCAATAACATCAGATACTGAGCATGGAGGACAGACAACAAGTGGAAATAGAGGCTGGAAATGTGTAGGAAGGATGTAAGGAAGTATTTCTTCACTGAAAGAATGATGGATGCCTGGAACAGTCTACCAGCAGAGTTGGTTGGAGCAAAAACAGTGGTGGACTTCAAACATGCATGAGACAGTCATAAAGGAATCTTAATAGAAAAGTGTGTGTGGGTGTGTGTGTGTGTGGGGGAGAAGGAGCCAGAGATCAAGTAGGTTCTGCTGCTGCAGTAACAGTATAGCAGGGACAAACTGGGCAGACTAGGTGGGCCAAGTGGCCTTTATGTGCTGATAAATTCTATGTTTCTGGTTTTTCAATGAAAATCCACAGAAAAGGAGACTTCTGTGGCAATACGCATTCTGCAGCAGTATGCAGAGTCTGCTGGCATGTGAACATACAAAAAATGCCAGCAGATACAGGCCATCCAGTCTATCAAGTCTGCTCGAGTGTGTAGCTAGCAGACCATTATACTGCAGCTGCCATTCCCTTCCCTCCCTGCTCCTTTGAAGTCATGATCCTGCTTGCTGGCGACACTTCCTCCTTCTCCCTCTTTGTGAACTTCCCCTTCACTCTGCCCCCATCTTAAAACTGCCCACTGATGTTAAGGACACCACCTCTCCTGGCAGAGCATTTCACCCGGTCCTACTCTTTCCGTTAAGTAATGCCTTCTCAGTCCCCTCCTGAATCTGCCTTCCTCCAGCTTCAGACTGTGCCCTCTAGTGTCCCTGGCAGTTCCATGGCTGCAGGATGACAGAATTCCCAGCCCCTGCTGATAATTTGCTTGGGCTGTCTTTGAAGTAACACAAGCAGGACGTTTTGCTTTGTGAAACCAGGTAGACAGGACTTATTTGGGGGGTGGGGGAGTGTTCACAGGCATACCATTTTACGCAATCTGGAGCCTTTTTTATCCCTTAAATTTGATTCTCCTTATGGGCCCTCTGACACCCCCACTCCTTTGGGCCTCCAACAGCTCCCTCTGCTGGCCAGACTCATCACTCGCTGCCATAAAGGGTCCTTCCAAACCTTCAGCCTGTTGCTTCCTGGGGACCAGCATGTCCCTGCTACCTGGGCCACCTATGGCCTTGGAGGAGTATTTCCTGCTCCTGGCTTCCTCTTTGTTTTCCCAGCTTGTCTCCACTGGGGGCCTCCCATGGCCCCAAGAAAGAACTGACGATGCAGAGATGCTGGCTGGAGGGGCCCTTCTGTGGTGCACAGGGGAGGGGGGGGCCACTGGTATGGGGCACTGAGAGGCCTTCATCCGGCATACAGGTGCAGTATTTCCAACCTTTTCTCTCCCTGACTAACACATTTGGCTTACAGGGTTATGCCTGACAGTGCATGGTCACCCACACTGTATGCAGCACCTACACCATGCTACCACAAGAGCTGATACCAGACTGTTGTGTCAAGTATCCCTCTCCCAGGGAAAAAAGCATCCAAGAGATGCTTGTTGCTCTCTCTGCTGGCCTCCGCTCCTGATATCCCAGGCTCAGAGTGCAAATGCGGCTCACCGGTGTCTCAGAGCAGTCCCCGGGCACCAGCCTTTTTTTTTTTTTTCACAATTTATCTATCCAGGATTGCTCAGCTGAGATGTAATATCACCTTTTTTTATCTCTGTGCATCAGCTTACAGCAGTGGTGTAAAACTAGCTGTCTTGTGTACTGTGAATCTGGTAAGAATGTGTAAGCCTGGTTGTGTTGTCACTGTCGTTCTGACAATGTGTATAATTTCATAGAAATATTGTAGCACCTTGTCTATTGTTAGCTGATTTTCATGGTGTCTAATTATAATGTACCTTTGTACAAACTTTAATGGTATGTATTTCTGGAGGCCATTGAAAATTATCATTAGCTCAACTTGCTAGTTGTCTTTCAACGACTTGAAAAAAACTTGAAAAACTTGAATCTTCTTTTTTCTATTTTTTCCAGAGAGGTTTTCCTGATCCCTGGCAGGTTGGGCAGCTGTATCAGCCCATCTCATGGTCAGCAGCAGTACAGATCCCCATTCCACCTCCTGGAACCAAGCAGATCGTTAGTGCTCTTGAGGAGGGCTTCATTAAGCCCAGCCTCCCTACTTTTTCCACTGTTTTTCTCCCCTGGAGCCCGTGGACGTGCAATGGATGCGATGTCTGAGCTCCACCTTTGTGGAGACGTCTCCGGCATCCTGAATGCAGGTTCTTCTTCCCTTATGCGGTGACACGCCATGTGTTGGCATCCAGTCATCTCCGGGTGGCAGTCAAGCAGTGCGCCACACTAACACCTCCCCTTCCCGAGGAAAGAGAGCCATCCTGGGATGCTCAATCCTTCCTCTCCCCACTGGCCCCCAAGCAACCCGAGTCTGTTCCCGACCCTGGGTCACCAGCATGGTAGAAGGTAAAGTGTCCAGCGCCTCAGCCCTCCACGTCATGGGGTCCAGTCTTTTCTTTTTAACGTAGAATTTTCCCACCCTCATCCCCTCACAACTGTCTCCTTCAGGAGCCACCAGTCACACCAGGACCCCTGGGCCTCTCCCCCTACACTCACATGCCTCCATTGTGCTTCTGGATAGCCCCCCAGGGAGGGTCAGGGTTGATGGATATATCCCAGATAGCATCCTGCATCAGGTGGTCGGTGAGCAGGACCCAGATATAATGGGGTTCATTATCTGCTGGCAGTGGGGGCCATCTTCTCCCTTTTTTCCCCCTCCTGCTAGGATGCCAGCCCTCATGTCACTGAGTGCATACATGCACACGGAGTGTGAAGCTATGCGTCATCACCCAGCGTCACCCCACCCCAAAGGTGTGTCTTACCTATAACATCACCTGTGGTCACCCAGGTGGCACTGTAAGGGTGATGCTGGTGCTCAGCCTTTCTTCCTGAGGAGGGAGAGCATCCTGCAGGTCACCAAAGTTGTGAGCTTTAACTCTACTACTGCGTCGTCAGTGTGAGCAGTAACCCTACTGCTGTTCTGTCAGGCCAGCATGCAATAATTCCTTTTAGGTGGGCTCCTGCTTTAATCCATCTACGTGGGCTGAAGCAGAGTGTGGTTGACATACTCACTCCGGGTCACACAGTAAGTGGCTTTGGTGGGATTTGAACCCAACTCTTTTGGTTCCCAAGCCTGTGCTCTAGCCATGAGATGATGCTGCCTCTCAGTATTTTTCTTCCCTTATCCTGTTTATTCCGCTTCTGTCCTGGCTGGCTGTCCCACCTCTCACTGACCACCCCCCCAGCCCCATCGCCCAGCTTCACCCGGACTTACTCTTCCCGAGTCCCCCACGGCACATGGTGGGGGTGGTGGAGAGTGCTCGCAACCCACCTGTCATGGATGCAGTTTGGGAGGTGCCTAGGTCACTGATGCAGGGCCTGCGGAGGGTGGGAGCTTATGCTGCCAGCCAGGATGTTTTTCCGATTTTCTTGTCCCAGAGTGTGTATGCAGTGACATCTGGGTGATGTCACACGCCTCGACATGATGCCCCATGCCTGCCGCACCTGCCCTCTTTTTGCAGCCGATGATGTCCTGCCCCCCGTCACTGCTTGGGATCAGGAATGAATCCACTGTTGCACCATTCCTCCCCAGAGGAGGAGAACAGTCCCTAGTATGCTCTATCTTCCTCCCCCAGCTGACCCTCTGATGCCCCAAGTTCTCTTCTGAACCCTGGTCATCACTGTGCCATGTGGTAGCACTACCGCTGAGCCACAGGCCAGCCCCTGCCTCTCAGTATTGACAGGTATTGGATAAGAAATAAATCACAGCTTTCCCAGCTGTTCTAATGCCGATCTCCACCCTGCCAGCAGTGCTTCAGAGTTTATTTGTTAAATTCAAAACTGGGGTTGCAGTCCCCTGCAATGCAGAATACATGTTTTGTGCTTTTTTTTGTTTTTGTTTGTTTAATTATGATTACTTTAGAACAGAAGAATGTTTGTGGTGGCCCTTTTGTTTATGCCAGAGTAGCCCGTGCCCCCACCCAGCTGTTTAGTGAGCATGCCTCTGCCCCTAGCTTATTAACAGCAGGCTGTCAGCATTTTATAGATAACTGGAGCACTTTCTTAGAGCCAGCAGTAAACACTGTAGAATCCTTTCTGTGCTACATCCAGCAACTCTCCTTGTGTAGTTCATGTGGAAATAAGTTGGAAGACAGATGCATAAAAGGTGTAGAAAGTGTTGGAGTACTATTGGACAGGGCCCTGTGTGTGTGTGTGGGCTCCAGTCTGTGGTCTGGATTATAAAAGTTTTCTTTTAAATTAATTCAGAGGTGGGGGCCAGGGTGGGGTTTACCTTGTAACCATTCGATAATGGAAATGTTGTGCAAGCCTGGGGGTTCTAGGAACATCTCAAATACATGGAGAAATGTAATAAGCAAATGAGAGGCGTGGTCCTTCTCAGAAAGGGAGGGGCTGTGGGAATGTAAATGAAAAAAAATTATAGCGTCTGAGGTTGGGTGTTTTGATTTAAACTCTGAAGAAATGTAACTGCCAAAGTGACACATGGAGCACAAACGGCTTCTGTGCTAAATTAGTAGTGGCAGTAGTGGCAGTAAAATAAATTTATTCTCAAAAATTCTTAAAGGGAAAATCCTAACTGAACCAAGGCTCATCTCCAACAGGGTCCCACATGCTCTCACACACTTACAACGTACATTCACAAATCATACAATCAAAATACATAAGTTACAATGACACATGTGAAACTGAATGCAAAGTACAATAGATCTGTTAAAATTAATTATTACAACGCCTTTTTTTGGCTCTTCCCCTGCACCCCACTGACCTCCCACAAAGTCTGGCTGCTCACTGTCCCCATCTACCTGCTAGTCTTACCCTTCATTGCTGCTTCCTGCCACCTGGCTCCCTAGGCTGTCCCCACATCCTCAGAGGGTCTGGCTTATCCCTGCCGGGGGGGAGGCACCCCTCCCTGAGAAAGAGGAGAGGAGAGGAGTAGCATTCCTTGGGGGGGATCCTCTGAGGCATACAAGGTTATGGGGGGAGGAGCAGTGTGTGGAGGACTGTGACATGGGGGGACTAGGCAGCTGTCATCCAACTGTCTGAGATGATGCTAGTTTCCATTTTTTCTGGGCTTCTCGCCACACCCCAACAGTGTGCACCTTGGTGACGCTGACACGTGGTCACCCATGCTGTCGCTCTCTGAGTGGTGCTCTGCAGCACCCTCCTCTGGGAGAAGAGCATCCAGTCAGACACTCTGACATGCCCCCACCCCCTCCCCGCTGGCCTCTGGTCCCGACGTCTCACGCTCATAGGTCAATCCTGGGTCACCAGTGTGCCAATCAGGTGTGCCACAATTCAGCAGCATGGAGCTGTTTACAGTACCTTTTAAAAGGAGTACGTTAGCCAAACTTTAATTAATTTTAATTTTCAGGTGTGTAACTGCCAGCTATGTTACCATCCTCAGTGTATGGAATTCTCTAAACAGGAGAAAAAGTAACAGTTGGAGGTATCTACATCCATTCTTACCCGAGTTATTACAGCAAAATTTTACTCCCACTGCAACAGCACAGAACCTGTTTCTAACTGGAAGCAATCGTGAAGGTGATGATGACAGCAACCTAATCTCTTGGGGTAGGCTGTTCCAAACTCTGGAGCCAGTGGATGAAAAGACCTTCTGGCCTTTATTGATTTTACAGGCTGGGACATGGAAATGTAAATGCTATGAAGATCTCAACCACTTCTGTGCATTCTAAGTCTCAGAAACTTGGAGGTATCAGTTGGAACTTTGTTACAAATGCAGTTATGGACAACATGAGCCACATGTAATTGTCTCCAGTCTTATAAACTAAGCCAGTCCAAACTGTTGTATAAAAGGCAGTGGTGGCGATCATGCGACACATCTAAGGCGAAACAAGTGAATCAGTTATAGATTACATTAAGCTTCGCTAGCTCCATCCTGGCAGCTCCCCCAAATACCACATTCAAGGAATGAACAGCGTGCAGGAGGGGAGTCTCTTTCAAATGGGAAACAGCGTCAGGACAAGAAGGCATGTGATAAAGCTATGTGTGTGTGTGTGTGTGGGGGGGGTTTAAGAGAATGTGAGGAACAGACTGTCAGCAGTCATGGTGGAGATGAAAACAGTGGGGGGGGGTTCAACCATGCATGGGACACATACAGGGAAATATTAGTAAATAGGCAAGAGGGAGACAGGGTTGCTGTAAATCAGTTAGAGTCTGTGGAGACAGACTAGGTAGGGAACATCTGGCCCAAGCAGTCCTTTCTGCTGACAAATTCTATGTTTCTATGTTTCCATCTCCCTAGTCAAAGAGCAGAATAATCAGAGAGTTGATCAGTTAGGCGTTCTTTAACAACTGGTGTAAGAATTTGGGGTGGGTCGCAGCAGACATGCTGAGTCACTTTCAAGAGGAGGGCAGGGGTGTAGCCAGAAAGTTTTGTTTTGTACACACACTCTCCAACTGCTGCCCCACTGAACAAAAATGTACACATCCTCTCTAAATGCTGCCCCCCCCATAACAATCAAATCAGATTGTTGTCAGATGACTCATCTAATCTCTAAACAGGTTGCACACATATCTATCCCCTAAACAACAGACATTTAAAGAGAGGCACTGCTCAGTGGCCTACACTAACTTAAATAGTACAGATTAGAATGATAATGTTAACAAAAAGGTATATGATTTGGCGAGGCACTCTGCAAAACTGTACACAAATGTGTACAGTGAGTATGCATGCCCACACCCTTGGAGAAGGGAGCCTCTCTGTAACTTTTAGCCTCCCCTGAACAGGTAGATTCAGACTTGTGTCCTTCCAGAAGGATAAAGGAGATTGTCTGGTTAGATTTTCATCTCTCTCATCTCGTCACGGAACAGAAGATGCCACCAGTTGGGAGTCTAGGGCCTTGATTACCTGCCCCCCTAAACTATACAGCAGCAAAGTTAGCTTAGTACCTTGGTCAGTCTATCCTCCTTCAAGACACTATATGACCATTCGGTCAAGGAAATTTGCAACTGCTTCCCCCGATCCTTAACTTCCCTGCACTTACAGCGTACCATGATGGCGTTGTCCTCTCCACTACATCTGACCTTGTGGCCTCTCCTTCACATTTCTCTGATACCTAATTGTGCTAGCCGCCCTCCTATCCTGTATCGTCTCCGAGGCTTCAGCTGTCCCTCGTCTATCCCCTACCACCCTGCCTGTACCCTATCTCGCCTCGCCTACCACATCCCTCCTTCTACCCTGTTACACTGTTTTTTTTTCCTTTTTTAACTCACTCTCTGTCTTGTTTCTTATTGTAACCCCCCTGCAAATGGGGGTTCCCAAAAGACTTCCAGGAGCTTGCTTGAATGCTCCAAGCCCGAATGGTGTTTGGCGTTTAAGCCATTTATCAGTGAGTGTTTTTAGAGCCTCTGGTACTGTCTCTTTAAGAGCTGTCTGCTTGCAGACATAATTAGTTTGTATGGGGGACTGTGTGCTTCTCTGCTTGAGTACCACTCGAGCTGCTGCAATTCACTCCATTTTGCAGTCACTAGGAGTGCAAAGGGAACCTATCTGAAAGATGTAACTGTTTGCCAGAAATCATTTAGAGTAATAATGAAATTACAGTTTGTCTAACCTGCTTTCTTTGCAGTCAGAACTGTGTTTGCCTAGCTCCCCATTCTAGTTTTGAACTGCTGAACTGGACCAATCAGTGTGGGTTAAGGTAGCTCTAAAATGGTGCCTTGGACGAATCAGAACTTGGACTCATAATCTGAGCCAGCCACAAGAGGATTGTATGGGCAGTGACTCTGGGAGATGTTGTTTAGACTTGCGCCTTTTTGGACCAACAGGGACAGTCTATTATAGTGACAGCCAATCCAGCCAAGAACTGGGAGGAACTCAAAGGAAGTACCGGTTTTGTCTGCTGGAGTTTCAGTTGAGCTCTGGCAGTGAAGAGGAAGGAGCCCTGTGCTTTGTTGTGCAGTTTTACTCGGGAAATGTGTGTAAGGCCCAGAGTTCCGGTCTGCAGCTTGTGTAACTGCTTGTTAGGACTGAATCCGTCCTGTGAAGAGAATCAAAGGATATCTGAAGAGTAGAAACCAGGCTCACCCTGTAGAAGACTGGAGAAATTGCTGAATTGCACTCGGTCTGTCAGGAACTGAATCTGCTGTGTGTTCTCCCGGGTATTGCACAGTAATTGCGATCGGGATAGAGAAGCAGCCTGCCTGGTATAGTACTTTCTTTTTACCATATAAATGTGTGAGGAGGCTTGTGTAGCTCAAGTGAATCCTGCTGCCATTAAAGGACTTTTGCCTGTTACTGTTCACCATATAAATGTGAGGAAGCTTGTGTAGCTCAAGTGAATCCTGCTGCCATTAAAGGACTTTTGCCTGTTGCAGTTTGCCATATAAATGTGTAGGAGTCTTGGAGCTCAAGAGTAGCCCTGCTGATATTGAAGGACCCTATCTTGTTTGGAGGTCGTGAGTACTAATTCAGGGTCGCTCCCTGTTGAATTGCCCATTGAATCCAAATGGAATTACTGTACTGCTGACTGTTTAACTAATTTTCTTTTCTCTGTGTGAAAGGGCCCCTACCAGCTGCCACGGTTTGGACTAGCCACTAGGGCTTGGGTACCCAGGGACAGTAACTGGTAGGGATAGGCCTAATGCACAGAGCCATAAAGTAGATGAGTAAAGTGATAAGCTAATTAACCTGATTCCCCTGTCCTTGTTATATCCCCTAAATAAATCAGAGCTGCTTGTTTCAGCAAAGTTATACTGCCTGAGGTATTTGTCTATGTTAAAGTATTGTACTGTGATTGTTGCACTGTATCTTATTTTACAGGAGGTCCCAGTGCCTGAACCAGTCTTGGGGGTAAGTGTATACTGTGAAGGTAATTCTGATATATTGTGTGGGCCACTAGTGGGAAGAAAGGGGGGTTGCAGTGTCCCAGAGGGCTGTGACCAAGTTAGTTTAACTATTGCAAACCCTGACCTCTGGGTGGAGGCACCCGCCATCGGATCCAGGCCCCTCAACCTGTTAGTGGCAAATCAGGCAGGGGTAGTAGCCCCTGGGATAGCGCCATCTAGGGGTTACATTATGGCATTGTATGTAATATACCATTACCTAACAATTGTCCTCATTAGTACTTCCAGCTACTGTTATTAGACTCATTATACACCACATAGGAATTGAACCACTGTTTCCAAACTGTTCTCCACTTATGGCTACATTTAACTATTGTATCTCTGTATTGTATAATATTACTGAGGTGTTATGTAGTGACTGTTCCAATATTGTATATCCTGTGTTCCTGGGCTAACCAGGTCCATCTTGTAAATGAGCTATGCTCAATGGTGTTCACCTGGATAAATAAAGGTTTGATTGATTGATTGATTGAAAGTCTCTTAATTAGCTGCAAATTTGCACTGCTGTTCGACTTTGTGCTACTATGTGAGGAGTAGCTCTGCACTTCAGCATGTCCTTTCTTTAAGATGTTTTAGCTGTAAGAATTTATTACAGAATGTACTTTTTTAAGTTTCAGATTTCCTTTCCAGGGCTTATAATATCTTTTGAAAGTCTATCCAAAAGCCCTGTATATAAAATATTGGCCTATCCCCTATTTACCTCATAATGCCTTTGCTTCTGACATCATAAAGGAGTATGAATCAATTATCTACATGATCAGTGCTCAGTGAAGCTAATTCCCCCAGTAAAATAAAAAAACAAAACAAATAATGCTATCAATTACAACAGATTAGGATATCACAAGCAACAGTTGTGAGGTCAGTTGAAAGCAGTCATGCCTTTTGATGGATTCAGTGAAATATGCACAGCATTTTCTTAAATCTTTTTTTTGTAATTAAAATTTTACTGAATTTCAATAAAAGAAATTAACATAATGCAGAGTTATAGAGAGAAAGCAAGCATGCAAATCTTACAAAAAAATACAACAACATACTAGTAAAAGAATATGAACAAACACATTCTAACGCTTACGATTAATATAAACAATCTGAGTAACTGAGATGGCAGTTTACAAAACTTGAAATTTAAGTAGGGGTTCCGTATGTCCAGAAATGTGTCAAGTCTGTTATTACTAGTAAGGGCTAGCCTTTCATAGCTTGTCCGAGTGGCTAGGTCACTAAATCATTCTGAAAAGGTAGGAAGGCTATTTGTTTCCAGTGCTTTCAAATTATATTTTTTTGCCATGATTAATGTAAGTAGAAGCCATAGTTTCTGGTAGCTCAACATATCTGAAAGGTCAGAAGTGATGTCCAGAATTATAAGTTTGTTTAAGCATTTAATGTTCAAGCTCCCAGTACTTCATCCCACAGCGATAAATCTTCCTACAGGACCATAAAATGTGAGATAGGCAGCCTTTTTCTGAGAGGTATCTGCAACATTTATCATTTATCTCAGTCCAAGCTCCAGCAATCTACAAGGAGTATAGTATAATCTATGCACTATTTTGAAGTGTTAGTCCCCCATTAGACTTGTCTGAAATCTTTAGTACATCAAGTACAAAAGAAAGTAAAAAAAAAAAACAAAACCTAGAAAACACTAAAGTACTTTTTATTTTTATGTTGGCTTGCTGCAGGCGCAAGCCAACATATAGGGAGAGTGCAGATTTGGGGGCCCGGCCGCTGTTGGGCGAATGCAGGCAGCATCAGTGAGGTGCGTGCCTCATTTCCCCAATCAGCCTGCATGCCGGCACCACACCATGCATACATAATGGTGAGAGCACATCTAAGCAAAGGTCAGCTGCAATCCGAGCAAAGCTCGTCATACATAGCGGACCCTTTGCTTCAGTGCTCACCGCCATTATCAGCATGGTCAGCGAGTAACAACCCCCCGTTTTACTGTGCTGGCCGAGAGCCCTCTCCGTCAGCATACCCCCAATCTGGAATGCCGAGGGGGTGCCCAATCCCCTAAGCTCTGCCCCCCACCGCTGTCTTTGTTTGCCGACAGGGTGCCCAATCCGTTGGCATTATCCCCGTTAGTGAGCCGGCGAGGTGCCCAATCCTGTCGCGGCTACTGCCCCCAAAAAAAACAGTTGGGTACGCTGCAGAGCCCACCCCAGCATGCCAAATGCCCTGCAACAGGAAAACTGTCCCATGATGGTTTCTTTTTTTCGCCTGTAAAACTAAAACCGTCCCTCGTAGTCGCGATGCCCCCTCCCCACCCGCACCCACCCACTCGCACCTGCCTCTCCTCACCCCCATACTTACCTCGAGTCCGCGCGGCGATCTTCAGTGGACGGGAACACGTCTGCACTCTTCAAAGCCGACGCCGAACTGAGAAATGCCGGTAAGCTGTATAATGGAGTGAAAAGGGTTTTCAACTTTGCTGCATATCTCAGGCATTTCTTGGAATTTTGGCACAAATTTTCAACATGGAGTTTTGGGCCCCTCCTCATGAATTCTGTCACTGTCATGGGGTTGTCGACCTCGAAGGTGATTTCGCAGTCACTCTGCGAAATCACTTTCCGAGCAATGTGAGAAATGACAGTGGCAGTGTTCATAGGTGCCCTAAAAAGCCTAAGTTCCAAATTTGGTGGAAAAATCCAACAAATGCCTGTTTCTATGACGTGCGTTGCGCGGTTGCTACGCAGGCTTCGTAACTTCGGCATTCAAATATTTACTGCCAGATTTTTCAGCATTGTCATTTTGTACATCTCCTTTATGAACAGTACAGCTGTCATTTTCCACATCCTGCCGAAATGTGTTTCCGTCTTCCGGATACAATAGTGCAGTCGCTGTGGGAAGTCAGTGTTTGGGCCAGATTATGAAAATGACAGTGACACAGTTCATGAGCAGAGGACCTAAAATGCCTATGTTGGTAGTGATACTCCATAAAATAACTGTTTACAAGCGTGCGTTGGCAGATTACGCATGCGCTCGTGCATCATGCTTTTGTGATATTTTCAGTCTGGATTTTCACCATTGCCATTTTCCACACCTCTTGATGAACAGTACAGCCGACATTTCACTTCCTGCCCAAAATGTGTTTTCGCCTTCAGTAGCAGAATAGCGTGGTGTTAATGAATCACTTCTTAGGACACATAGAAATAACAGTGACACTGTACATGAGCAGAGGTGCTAAAATGCCTATATTTAAATTTGGTGCCGAACACCCATAAAATGGCAGTGTTGCAAGCATGCATTGCATATTTCCACCTACCCTAGTAACCCATAAATTTGGTATATTTACATGCCACATTTTCAACACTGGCATTTTTACACCTCCTTATGAACTGTACAGCTGTCATTTTTCACATCCTACCCGACATGTTTTCCCGCACTGCACTACACTACCAAACACCCAAAGGGACACCCTAATGCTTGTCACTCTCTGCAGGGTGGGGGTGGGTTGGCATCAGTTCAATACTTCACTGCCATTCCTATGATGCATCTGTCTAACTCCTGCACTACCAATGCTAATGCCAGCAAGCCAAGATTCGGCATTGACAAATGCTTGTTATTTATAAGGTCTAGGATTACAATACCTTTGAGCCAAGGCTCTTTTACAAAGGTTCCACGTCAGAGAGAACATTATATGAAACAAGCGATGAAAATCAACACAAAATGGCTATGACATAATAAGAAATAAAAATAGCAACAACCAATGGGGGGGAGGGGTGGTATGAGTACATAGGCAGCCAGAGGCATTTGTCGTGCGAGAAGTTAGCTAGTAAGTAACTAGTAAGTGCATGTAGTTTTGGAAATGAGAAGGGGGAGAATCCCAAGGAGTTGGCTTGAAATACAGAAAGGAGAGCCAGGTACAGATGGAGTACAGAAAGAGGTGAGGGAAAGTAGGGGTACTGAGGGAAAGTGGGGGAAAGTAGTGGGTTAAGGACAGGAGAAAAAGATCAGGGGTCTAAAGGAGAAATTGTCGGCGGTGGGGAATGTTGTTAAGGTGTCAACCACGGTGGCAGATAAAGTGGAAACAGGGAAATTAGTTGTAGCAGTCGCAGGAGCTAGTGGCGGTGAGATGATTCCAGAGGCTAGCTTTGAACGCACCAAGTGTATTTGCTGAGGAGATGGTGGGGTCAAGGTCATTTAGCCAAAGCGGTGCTCTGTAGGCAAAGGATCGTTGTGCCTGGGAGGTGCGACAGTAAGGGATTTTTAGGAACTGCTGATTCGATCTCCTAGAGCTCCGACAGTTTGTGTTTATCTGCAGAAGGGCAGAGACACTGGGGCGTGTTCCCCAAACAGATTTGCTTTGCCAAGGTACAGGTGAGATACTTTATGCGATTTGATAGGTGAATCCTTCCAGACTGTGCATATAAGTCATAGGTGTGGGTGAGCCAGTGAGCACCTGCAAGAAGTCGACAGGCCTTGTTTAAGGTAGGTTGCACCTGTCTGAGTGCTGTCATCATGGCAGAGCTGTAAACGATGAGACCATAGTCAATGATCGAGACCACGGAACTCTGTACGGCAATCTTTAGTGCTGCAGGAATAAGACTTTGTCTGTGTTTGTATAGAAGACCCAGTCGAACGTTTGCAGTTTTTGCAACATAGTCAGTGTGTGCCCCATAGGAGAGGCTGGGGTCAAGCAGAATCCCAGGATATTTTAAAGATTGCACCTGCTCCAAGGTGTTTCCCTGCGCAGTGGAGATCGACAAGTGGTGTTGCTTGTGCGTGTAACCCCCCTGCAAATGGGGGTTCCCAAAAGACTTCCAGGAGCTTGCTTGAATGCTCCAAGCCTGAATGGTGTTTGGCGTTTAAGCCATTTATCAGTGAGTGTTTTTAGAGCCTCTGGTACTGTCTCTTTAAGAGCTGTCTGCTTACAGACATAATTAGATTATATGGGGGACTGTGTGCTTCTCTGTTTGAGTACCACTGAGCTGCTGCCAATTCACTCCATTTTTGCAGTCACTAGGAGTGCAAAGGAACCTATCTGAAAGATGTAACTGGTTGCCAGAAATCATTTAGAGTAATAATGAAATTACAGTTTGTCTAACCTGCTTTCTTTGCAGTCAGAACTGTGTCTGCCTAGTTCCCCATTCTGGTTTGAACTGCTGAACTGGACCAATCAGTGTGGGGTAAGCTAGCTCTAAAATGGTGCCTTGGACGAATCAGAACTTGGACTCATAATCTGGGCCAGCCACAAGAGGATTGTATGGGCAGTGACTCTGGGAGATGTAGTTTAGACTTGCGCCTTTTTGGACCAACAGGAGCAGTCTATTGTGAGTGACAGCCAATCCAGTCAAGAACTGGGAGGAACTCAAAGGAAGTGCCCGGTTTTGTCTGTTGGAGTTTGTTAGCTCTGGCAGTGAAGGGGAAAGGAACCTGTGCTCCTTCAGTGCACAGTTTTAGTCAAAAAACATGTGTAAGGTCCAGAGTTCCGGTCTGCAGCTTGTGTAACTGCTTGTTAGGACTGAATCCATCCTGTGAAGAGAATCAAAGGATATTTGAAGAGTAGAAACCAGGCTCACCCTGTAGAAGACTGGAGAAATTGCTAAGATGCACTCTGTCTGTCAGGAACTGAATCTGCTGTGTGTTCTCCGGGTATTGTGCAGTAATTGCGATCGGGATAGAGAAGCAGCCTGCCTGGTATAGTACTTTCTTTTTACCATATAAATGTGTGAGGAGGCTTGTGCAGCTCAAGTGAATCCTGCTGCCATTAAAGGACTTTTGCCTGTGACTGTTTACCATATAAATGTGTGAGGAGTCTCGTGGAGCTCAAGTAGCCCTGCTGACGTTGAAGGACCCTATCTTGTTTGGAGTCGTGAGTACTAATTCAGGGTCGCTCCTGTTGAATTGCCACATTAAATCCAAATGGAATCACTGTACTGCTGACTGTTTAAACTAATTTTCTTTTCTCTGTGTGAAAGGGCCCCTACCAGCTGCCACGGTTTGGACTAGCCACTAGGGCTTGGGTACCCAGGGACAGTAACTGATAGGGATAGGCCTGTGCACAGAGCCATATGAAGTAGATGAGTGAGAGTGATAAGCTAATTAACCTGATTTCCCCGTCCTTGTTATATCCCTAAATAAATCAGAGCTGCTTGTTTCAGCAAAGTTATACTGCCTGAGGTATTTGTCTATGTTAAAGTACTGTACTGTGATTGTTGCACTGTATCTTATTTCACAGGAGGTCCCAGTGCCGGAACCAGTCCTGGGGTAAGTATATACTGTGGAGGTAATTCTGACATATTGTGTGGGGCCACGAGTGGAAGAAAGGGGGGTTGCAGTGTCCCAGAGGGCTGTGACCAAGTTAGTTTAACTATTGCAAACCCTGACCTCTGGGTGGAGGCACCCGCCATTGGATCCAGGCCCCTCAACCTGTTAGTGGCAAATCAGGCAGGGGTAGTAGCCCCTGGGATAGCGCCATCTAGGGGTTACATGTGGATTTTGTGAGCTGCGAAATAGCATGGTTTTTGTTTTTTTGTGATTTGGTACTAGTTTGTGATTGTGGAACCAAGACTCAGTGGTGCTGAAACCAAGCTGGAGGTTCTCCTGTAGAGCCCTGGGGTCTTTATGGGAGGAGAATACCACTGCATCATCAGCGTACAGGATAATGTTTTCAGGGCAGGATTGTGGTAGGGAGTTTAGAAAAAGACTAAACAGGAGTGGCCCCAGTATGGAACATTGGGGTATGCCTGAGTGGACCGGCAAGGTGTCGGAAAGAGTGTTTGCAATTTTTACTCATTGCATCCGGTTTTCCAGGTAGCTACTAAACCATAGAGCAGAGTCAGGTGACAGTCTGGTATTTAGTAGCTGGTCAATAAGCAGCCCATGGTGGACTGTGTCGAAAGCTTTGGAGAGATCGATAAAGATTGCACCTGTTAGCTTGCCATGGTCCAGAGAATTATAGACAGCCCCGGTGAGCTCCAGAAGAGCAGTGGTAGTACAGTGGCCTTTCCGGAAGCCGTGTTGCTTGTCACATAGAATGTTATATTTGTCCAGTTGGTTGGTGAGTTGGTCTGCCACAATACGCTGAAGTGCCTTAGAGAATGGGGAAAATATTGGTATTGGGCAGTAGTTTGAGTGGATGGTCTGGTCACCGCCTTTGTGGACTCGGATCACTATTGTGGTTTTCCATTTGCCAGTAAAGTTCCCGCTACTGAGAGAGAGGTTCAGAATTTTTGTAAGGGGATGAAGAACCTGATCTAGGGTAAGTGACAGGAGCTTGAGATCCAGAGTGTCACCACTAATTCTGGATTTAGAGATGGCAGTGGCAATATAGCGTCGCGCATCCTTTAGGCTGACCTCCCTAAAGTAAAAAAGGGGGTGTTCCGATTTGGGCTGAGGGGGGCCAGCAGTGGTAATTTTATCTTCGAAGTAATCTGAGGGAAGGACAGCACTGAGGTCTGTAAAAGCCAAGTTAAAGGAATTAGCTATGACAGCATGGTCAAGGGTGATTGATCCGTCAACAGATAACATAGCCGGGGAGTTTTTTGGCTTCTTCCCCATGATTTCCTTGATGTTTTCCTAGAACGCTTGACCATTCCCCCAGGTGTTAGTGAGGGCATTTTTATAGTAAGTATTTTTCGTGTGTCTGATGGCTTTTGTGTGGCATTTCTGGCTTGCTTGTATTTTTGAGTATCCAGCTGGTTTCTGGTTTCCTTGGCAACAGCCCAGAGGTGATCCTGCAGTTTTAGCTGATTTAGCAGTTTCCCAGTGATCCATGGGTTACAGAGCGTTTTAAATTTCCATTTTCTGATCAGGGCAAAGAGGTCACATGACCTATTGAAAGTAGTGATGAAAGAATCAAGGGCCTGGTTAACATCCGTCGTCATGTATATAGGTGACCAGTCTTGCTGAAGCAGGTAGTGTTTGAAACTTGGGTATTTGGGACTTACCTGCAGAGAAGCAGGGCGACTATGCAGGCCACATCGGTGGCTAGGAGGAGTTCAGTGATGTGAGTCGGAGTGCCCAATAGGAAACCAGGGCATCATTTTTAGGACTTGTGGCTGGGCCTTTTAAGGGACGAGCCCAGACACTCTTGGGATACTTGAGACTTACTCGCAGAGGAGCAGGGGGACTGCACAGGCTGCATTGGCGGGCTGCTTCTCGGGGTCCAGAGGTCCTGTGGGATGGCACAGGCCGCATCGGTGGTGAAAGAAGGTGGTTAGGAGAAGTTCAGTTATCTGAGTCGGAGAGCCCAGTAGAAAGCCAGGGCGCCATTTTCAGGACTCATGGCTGGGCCTTTTAAGGGACGAGCCCAGCCGCTCTTGGGGTACTTGGGACTTACTCACAGAGGAGCAGGGGGACTGTGCAGGCCACATCGGCGGGCTGCTTCTTGGGGGTCCAGAGGTCCTGAGGGATGGTGCAGGCCACATCAGCGGTGAAAGAGCTGTTGCAGGAGCTGTATCAGGAGCAAATTTAGAGTCGGGGCCGCCACGTCGGTGGCTAGGAGGAGTTCAGTGATCTGAGTTGGAGCGCCCAATAGAAAGCTAGGGCGCCATTTTTGGGACTCGTGGCTGGGCCTTTTAAGGGACAAGCCCAGCCGCTCTTGGGATGCTAGTTTGCTACCCACCCACACCAGCCCCAACCTCTATTAAATGCTCGGAGGAGGAGGGGCCAGGTGAAGGTAGGTCACTGATTGGTTGGGTGGCTATACTGGAGTTTTCTCCAGTTGTGACTCTGACTATTCTTGGAACTGTTAGGGGATGTAACTCTGTTCATGCTCTTTTATTCTGCTTAGTATCTTGGTCCAAGAGCTGTGTTTTTAATTTCACGGGCTACATCGCCCCATATGGCTGGCTGTAGAGGGTTGTGGGTAAGTCTACCTGGGGGTGGGGACCTGGTCACGGGTGAACATCCAAGAATGTTTGGAGAGGGCCTCTGGGGGTGGCCACCAGGGCGGGCATCTTTGGCAGGATTGTAGGGTTGTGAGGCAGCCATGGTCCTAAACTGGGCCCGAAGGGAGGGAGGTTGCCCAGCCTGTAGGCAGTTATTGCAAATCAGAGGGGAGCTTGACTGGGTACGGAGGAAACTGGAATTGTTGGGGAGAGAATAAACATGTCTGGGAGGGCCTGTGGGGAGCAGGAGGGCAGTGACAGAGTGTGACCTAGATCCGTGTCATCAGGCAGGAGTAGAGAACCTATGGGGTGTGGGCTGATAACAAAGGGGGTAGCTACCTGCGAGGTAACCGGTAGAGGAAACAGGCTAAATCATAGGAGGCAGGGGGGAACAGGTGGGTTGGGACTGACAGGGGGCCTACTAGAGGAGTGGATAGTGGGAAATCAGGACAAAAAAAGGAGGTTGGCTTTGAGTGCTATAAATTTGAGCCATTGAGTAAGTTGGTTGGAGAGGACGTGGTGAGGAGGGTAGAGGAGGAAAAGGAGGGTGGAGGAGAGGGTGATACAGTGAATCATACGAGGTGGGCATCGATAATTCAAATAAGTATGCTAGCAGGGAGGGGCAAATCAAGTGTCAAAGAAGGGAGGGGAACCTGCAGAGGAAGGTGTGGAGGCTGCGAGTCAACTCGGTGAGAAAGGAGGAGAGATTGAGATGACGGAGGGGCATCCTTCGAGGAGAGGATCATACCAGAGAAAGGCCCAAAGGTAAGGGGACCTGCAGGTGTGCATGGAAGGGGCAAGAGGAAGGGGAGGAGGTAGGAGGGGTGATGGTGATGGGAATGCTTTGTTGGGGGACTGGAGAGGTGGGAGCTGGAAGGAGGAGGAGGTCAGAGGAAAAGGCTCGACTGGGGTAGAGGCTAAACTGGGGAGCTGAGGAACTCGGTTATAAAAGACACAACAAGAGGGTAGGGCGGCTTGGGGTTCTCTTGTAGAGGGTCCCGAGAGAAGCCAAGGGGAAGAGGTCTCGAGGACGGGGGGAGGTGATGGGGGCTGGCGAGGGAGTCCAGACAGAAGGTGCACAAAAGATCAAGGGGGACACTAAGATTCTCCTGCTGGGGGACTCCATGATCGGGATATTCATTGGGAGGGCAGGGTGAGGGAAAATCCAGTCCAGTTAAGGTAGTGGGTATTTCCGGTCTGACTGTGCATAAGGTGAAGTTCATGGTGTATGAGCTGGTGAGGGTCTGTGGAGGATCATCGGACTTCCTGATGCTTCTAGAAATAAATGATATTGAGGGGACTAGTGTGCTACAAATTCAGGCAAGGTTCGAGAACTGGCCAGGGTCTGTCATGACAATGGAAGCACAGTCTCCTTCTTGGAAATCCTGCCAGTGCCAAGGGCCACTGTGGAGAACAAACAGAAGATCAGGGAGATTAATGACTGGCTCAGGCAGTGGGGTGGAGCACAGGGGATTGGGGGGTTGGGAAGACAAGGGACTGTATGCTTGGGATAGGCTTCACCTAAATCCGGTAGGGAAGG
Organism: Neoceratodus forsteri; assembly: GCA_016271365.2. Classification (NCBI taxonomy): domain Eukaryota; kingdom Metazoa; phylum Chordata; order Ceratodontiformes; family Ceratodontidae; genus Neoceratodus; species Neoceratodus forsteri. The sequence goes on from JADMNL010000031.1 coordinate 116,984,648, forward strand.
AAGTTCTCAAACGGAGGATTATGGATTTCATTCAGGATAGATGGGGTTTAAACTTGTGAAGGGGGGGGGGAGAGGGGCACTGCTGGGCTGACCCAGCCATCCATACCACCAGTAGGACTGGCCTGCAACCCCATAGAGGGGGGACAGACAGTACCCTAGGGGAGAAGTGTGGACGGATGTATGAAAGATCTGGGGAGGATATGGTAAAGAGGAGTAGGGACAAGGGTTGGAGGGTGGCTTTAATAAATGCCAGGAGCCTGGGGGAATAAAATACCTGAGTTCCAGGCCATGCTGTTTGAGGGTGGGGTGGATGTAGCAGTGGTCGCTGAAACTTGGGCCACCCCTGGCCATGACTGGGGCCTTAATCTGAGTGGATACCTTGTGCTAAGGAAGGACAGAAAGGTGGGCAGAGGGGGAGGAGTAGCAATGTTCATTAGGGATAACATCAAGATTATGAGAGTGGAGGAAGCAGAGGGCAATGTGGAGGCCCAATGGGTCACCTTGCGAACCCCCATGCGAGGGAAGATCAAGTTGTGGGTGGTATATAGGCCCCCAGGACTGGTGGAGACCTGGAGGATTGCCTGTTGGCTAACATTAGGGGCAGTGTGGACTGGAAGGGAGGAGTGGTGTTGATGGGGGACCTTAATATGCCAGCTACTGATTGGTGTACTATGACGTCCACTGTAACCAGGGAGCAGAAGCTGCTGGATGGCTTCCTGGACGTGTTCCTCAATGAGCAGGTAATGGGCCCAACGAGGGAGGGTCATATCCTGGATGTGGTTTTAGCAGATGGGGATCTTGCATGAGATCTGGTTGTGGAAGAACCCCTGGCTGGGAGCGACCACAACACAGTCTGGTTTCAGCTTAAACTGCGGAGGGGGAAGGCGATCACTCAAGGACAATGATAGTTGATTTTAGGAGGTGGACTTTCAGAACATGGGGCAAATTCTCAAGGGGCATTTGCGGGAGATAAAACAGGTTTGGACGTGGAAGGTAGGTGCGAGATCATAAAGCGGCGGCTACAGGAGGCCACCAGGACCTGTGCAAGAGTGAAGCGCAAGGGTGGTAGGTCTCGTAAACCATGCTGGTGGACCAAGGAGGTCCAGAAGGTGGTAAGGGAGAAGAAAGCTGCCTACAGTAGGTACAAAAAAATGAGAGGAGAGAGGGATAGAGAGAACTATCGCTTTGCAACCAGGAAAGTCACCAGAGTGGTGAGAGGGCAAAGGCCTGGAAACAGCAGAGGCTGGCGGAGGAGATATGGGGTGGGGAAAAGGGGTTCTTTAGATATATTGGTGAGTGGAGGAAGGTCAAGGGCCAGTTCAGTAAGTTAAGGACAGTTGGAGGGTGGGTAGAAGGGGCTGGAGAGCAGGCAGAGGTGCTGAATGAGTACTCTGCCTCAGTGTTCACTAGGGAGGAGGCTGGGGAACTTCCAAAAAAGGGGTTGAAGGACACAGAAGGCACAGCAGACCTGACTATTGGGGTACCTGCTGAAGAACAAGCCACTGGGGGAGGTAGGCTAGGGGCGAAATATCAGGCTGGTTCTGCTGAATGGGAGGGGGGGACAGATGCTAATATTCCTATCAGTCAGGTGTGGGAAGTCCTCCAGTCCCTTAAAAAGGATAAATCTCTGGGGCCTGATGCTATTCATCCCAGAGTGCTGAGGGAGTTGGCGGATGTTTTGGCTGCAACATTGGCAGATCTCTTTAACTTGTCGCTCCAGACAGGGAGGGTGCCAAGGGATTGGAAGCAGGCGCATGTTGTGCCCATCTATAAAGGGGGATTGAGAGAAGAGCCAGGAAACTATAGACCCATCAGTTTGACGTTGGTGGTGGGGAAGGTAATGGAGAGCATACTTAAGGAAAGGCTGGGAGGTTTCTTGGAGGAGATGGGTTACCTGGATGATCGGCAGCATGGGTTTGTGCCAGGTAGATCGTGTCAAACAAACTTTGTAGAGTTCTATGAGTGGGTGACATCAGTTCTTGACAGGAGGAGACCAGTGGATGTACTGTTCCTGGACTTCAGCAAGGCATTTGATTCAGTCCCTCACACTGGCCTAAGGGAGAAGCTGGGGGGATGGGGGTAGGCCCATTGATGGTTAGGTGGATTGGAAATTGGCTTTCAGGTCGCACTCAGTGGGTAGTGGTTGGAGGGGAGGTCTTGTCTTCTAGGGAGGTCATAAGTGGGATCCCACAGGGATCAGTCCTGGAGCCACTCCTGTTTAACGCCTACATCTCCAATATCAGGGAAGGTAATGGGTGTTAAATGAGTCTCTTTGCTGATGACTCTAAGCTGGAGGTGGTGGTGGAGGGGGAGGAGGGGAGATTGGCCCTGCAGGAGGACCTGGATACTCTGGACAGGTGGTCCTGCACCTGGAAATTGAAATTTAACTCCTCCAAGTGCAAGGTGCTACACATAGGGCAGGAAAAGACCAACTATGTGTACCCCGGGGGGGTGCGTTGCAGGCCACGGCAGGGGAAAGAGACCTAAGATTCTTGGCGGATGTTAACATGAATAATTCAGAGCAGCGCAGGAGGGCTGCAGTCAGGGCAAATAAGATGCTGGGATGCATCGCTAGGGGCATTACCTCAAGGAACAGGGAGGTGATTTTGCCACTGTATAACAGCCTGATTAGACCACATCTTGAGTACTGTGTGCAGTTCTGGAGACTGCACCTAAGGAGGGACATCCAACTCCTGGACAGGGTTCAGAGGAGAGCAACCAGAATGATCCGGGGCCTGGGGGATATGACATATGAGGAATGACTAGGGGAGCTCAACCTGTTCTTGCTGGAGGAGAGGAGGGACCGGGGGCACATGATTGAGATCTTCGGAGGGACCGGGGGGACATGATTGAGATCTTCAAGTACCTCAGGGGAGTAAATAAGGTAAGCCAAGATAGGATCTTTCGACTGAAGGAGGGTGGACTCACCAGAGGACACAGTTGGAAGACTGAGGGTGGTAGGATTAGGGGGGGAAAGGAGAGGGGTACTTCACCGAGAGAGTGGTGGAACCGTGGAATGCGCTGCCCAGGGAGCTGGTACAGGCAGCTACGGTGGAGGGATTCAAGAGAGGGTGGGACAGGTATAGGCAAGGGGTGAAGCAGAGGCCGGTTTGCCCCGGGGGTGGGGCAGGACTGGGGGATGGAGTAACAGTGGAAGGAGACAGATAGAGGGCTATGGTACCCAATCAGGGTGCTGAAGCACGAGCAGACTTGATAGACCAATAGGCCTTCTCTGCTGGCATCTAGTATGTTAATATGTTAGACATAATTGTTGGAAATCTAATCGTTTACGCTTTTTATTTCAGTAAAGAGCTGCTCTTTAATGTTGCCTTACTGTTCGACTTTGTGCTACAGTGCGACTTCATTCTGCCATGTGACTCTGTGCTACTGCTGGACTCTGATTTGCCTTATAACTGTGCACCTCCACTGGACTATGTGCTGCCGTGTGACTTTGTTTTGTCATTTGACTTTGCACTGCTGTTTCACTTCAGGCTGCTTTTCAACTTTGCACTGCTGTCTGACTACACCCCCAGTTGGCCTTAGGTGGCTATTAAACTTTGCGATGCCATTCAGCTTTGCAGTACCGTTTAACTTTGCAGTACTGTTCAGTTTTGCATTTCTGTTTGACTTTGCTGTTGCTGTCAACTTTATGCTACTGGTTGACTTTGTGCTGTCATATGACTGCGGCCAGTTGGGGATTTTTAAGGCCACAAGTGTATTTCATGGATTTTTTAATTTTTGTTTTGGCACATTTTAACTAATTTACAAGTAAACAGTAGCACAATAAAGGCCCCTGGAGCTGGAACTGGCAGACATGAAACCCACCTGTCAGCCAGCTGTCTACCATTTATTTTTCTCCCACGAACAACCATGCTCTTATTTGCTTTTATGTAGAATTTTCTTTTCCTTTTAGTAAAATTGTTTGTTTTTAGACTGGAACATGCTCCGGCTGCACATCTCGTGCTTCCCTATGCATCTCCGTAGCTGCAGTGGCTGTCACCCTCAAGGCACTAAGTGGTCACAGCTGGTCAAAACCATTGACACTGATAAGGCCTGACAATTGTGGTGCTAGTCAGCCCCTCGATGGAGTACTATAGCTAATGCTTGTGGCACATTCTAACACTGATAACTACTTTTTACAAACACCAGACAAAGCTGTTCATAGTGTATTATACATACATAATAGGAACAAGAGTCATTTAAGGTCAGAAGGAGCCCTAGGTCCATCAGGACAGCCTCCTCCCTGCTTCATATGTCAAGGTATCATGCATTGGGTATTTTTGTCACCTAAGTATTCCATGTTTGTACTGTTGGATAAAGAGCTTGCAGCTGGAAAAAGGCATGTGATGTGTCTCTTTAAATCCATGGAGAAAACCCAGCCAGATTTGGGAAATAAAAAACACAATGCTGGAACACATTCTGGGACCAGGAGCATTTGGTACTGATTTAATGGGGAGCACTTATGCTGGGGTCAGGAACGGAGAATGTGCTCCAGACAGCTTTAATCTGTGCCAGAACTTTCAGTCACTAAAAAAACAAAACAAAAAACTCAGTTCTAATCCAAAGACAAGTGTAACATAATGTTTATTTAGGTAATTCACACTGGTCTGGGCATAACTGCCCTGTACTGCCACTATAGCCACAGAAGAAGGATATTCACTCATGCCCAGGACCTTGGCTCAATGGTAGGGGAGCAGTGTGGTGCGGGGAATGGGGGGGGGGACCTGCGCCATGACAGGCAACTGGATAATCCTAGGGTTTTTATTTTGACAGTCACAAAACATCCACTTTGGTAAGCCAGCCCAGTGACGTGGAGGGCTGAGGCGCTGTACGTGCCTTACCTACCGCCATGTCAGCGACCCGTGTTCGGGAATGGACACGGGTTGCTGGGGGTCGCCTGGGAGAGGAAGCTTTGAGCGTCGAAGGACAGCTCTCCTCCCTTGGGGAGGGGGGATTCTGTGGCCCACCACTCAACCGCCACCTGGAGGAATCCAGTGGGAGGTTTCACAGGTCACATCTAGGGGAAGACCCCATGTCACGAGCACTGGGGGCCTCTCCATGGAGGCAGAGCTCACAGAAGGTGCTCATTGTCCATTCGTGGTCGGTCATGGGAGAAAACAAGAGGAAAAAGTGAATTATGGGCTTCATGAAGCCTGTCTGTCTGACCACAAGCCTCCTGCACCACACCAGGTCCAGGGCACTTCTGGATGTGTAACTGGAAGTGGGGGGAGGATGTTCCTTCTTCTTCTGGCCCTGGCACGGGGGTGGGGGAATCCCACAGAGGGTCAGGCCCCTGACCTAGGAGGCAGCTGGAGACAGTTGCGGAGGATGGAACAGGGCTGATGTAGCACCTGTACTGCCACAAGGAGGGAGAAATGCCAAATGGAAACAAAACATCCATTTTGTCTAGGGCCTGGCCCCATGGCACTGGATGACTATTTTTTCTAGGGGCTGTCCCCATAGCACAGGGTGGCCATTTGGTCTAGGACCCAACACAGTGGTGCGGGGTGGTCACTTTGTCTAGGGCCTGACCCAGTGGTGCAGGGTGGCCCTTATGTCTAGTGCTTGGTACAGTGGCACAGGGAGGCCATTTTAGCTAGGGCCTGGCCCCATGGCACTGGATGGATAGTTTGTCTAGGGAATGTTCCTGTAGCACAGAGTAGCCATTTTGTCTAGGGCCCAACCCAGTGGTGCAGAGTGGCCCTTAAGTCTAGGGCTTGGTACAGTAGCGCAGGTTGGCCATTTCATCTAGGGCCTGGTACAGTGTGGCTTTTTTGTCTAAGGGCTTCCGGGAGTGTGCTAGGGCCTCCTTTATTGCCATTGATGGCAACAGTGTCAACACACTGGGCCTGAGTGACATAAACCTAGCAGTGAAATATCTGATAGATACCTCCACCTCCATCCTTGACCACCATGCTCCCCATAATTTAGGACGATCAAAAGGCACCCACTCTCCCTGGCTCACATAGGAACTGAGGCACTTCATGCGCTCTCGTGACAAAGCGTGGCATGCCTTCAAAACCTCTAGACTCCAATCTGACTGGAACACCTATCGACAGCTATGCAATATTTGTAAATCTAAGATAGGCAAAGCCAAAAGGGAGCATCTCCTATCATTACTATCACTACTGATTTAAAAAAAAAATGTATATTATATTTATTTTGTAACTTGCACTGTGAACTCCTTGTTTATTTTTGTGTTCTAAGGATCTCATTGTAAATGAGCAATGCTCAATTGAGTTTATCCGATTCATAAAGTGATTTATGAATAAACATTTTACTACTAAAAAAATCAACGTGCTCCTAAAGGGTAATGAAAAAATCTTCCCCAATCAATAACAGCAAAAGACTCCACATTGTCCTCACCCATGGAGATAGCGGCAGGGCTGAACCACTTCTTTATGGACCTCGGTGCCTACAAAACCGACCTTCCTGTTAATTGTCCTGCACCACCAGCTAGCTGCCCGGAATTTCCATACCCACTCTTCCACTTAAAAACTACTCCCGAAAAGGGGTCTTTAAATTGCTAAGAGGACTTAACCCTGACAGCTAACCAGGGTTTAACTCCTACCACCCAGATTTCTCAAAATAGGTGCACCTGCACTTGCCTACCCGATCTTCTGCCTAATCAATAGATCCTTCCTCATACAAACCATCCCAGACAAATGGAAAACTGCAGTTGTTGTCCCAGTACATAAAAGTGGTCTGATCAACCTTATCAAAAACTATAGACTCATATCTATCTTGTGTCCAACTGCTAAAATCCAAGAAAGAATACTTTATAATCAACTATCATCCTACCTTGAACAGACCAATGCCCTCACTAATAACCAGCATGGCTTTCGGAAATGGCATGGGACAGAAACTGCTCTCCTGAGGGTCACCACTGATATATTCCAGGCTATGGACCAGGGCAAAGCCACTGTTACAGTCTTTGTCAACCTAACGAAGGTATTCGACCTAGTCAACTACTCACTTCTCATCTGTAAGCTTTGCCACCTTGGTCTTGACAAAAACACTCTCTTGGGTTTCTAACTACTTAGAGAATGGGTTTCAATGTGTCAACTGGGCCGGTACCATCTCAGCCTTATCTCCTATCACCGACGGGGTTCCCCAGGGATCAATCCTAGGGCCTCTCCTATTCTCAATATTCATTAATGACCTTCCTCTGAATTGCGGAGGGGCATCGGTTCAGCTATATGCAGATGATGCCATCTTATATAGATCCTCCTGTGACATCTCAAGTATTAACTCTGACCTAACAAATGACTTTCAGACTCCAGAAACATTGTTTTAAAATAATCTACTAGTTCTGAACACAAAAACGACTAAATCCATGTTGTTTCACCATACCTGCTTTGACACAACCTCACAGCCCCCCCGGTTATCAAAACATCCCCTAACATTCAACTCGAAAATGTTACCTCCTTTAAATACCTGGGTCTAGTACTTGACAAGCATCTATCCTTCAATGAGCACATAACCTGTGTCACTAAGGCTACTCATCAGAAACTAGGCTTTGTATATCGCATTGCTCCCTACCTCTCATGTAGTGCAAGAAGCACTACTGCCTCTGCCACCCTTCTCCCAGGCCTCTTCTACGGTGCCTCTATAATCCACTCCTCTACACTCCTGAACAAACTCAAAATGGCCTATCACAGAATTGCCCAATTTGCTATTAAAGCCCTAGCTTGCGCCCATCACTATGACGTGCTGAACAATTTCGGTTGGCCATCTTTCATGGCCAGACTTAACCTCCTAGTATATTGCGCCACCTTCAAGCTAATACACCTCCCACCTCCTCCTCCAAGTATATCTAACTACTAGACCTGAAACCTTTCCCTTGAACACTCAGGTCCTCACACCTCCCAGTGCTGGGTCTGCCCAAGATTCACCTAGCTGTTGGAAGAAGATCCTTCTCCTTCGCAGCACCACAAAAGTGAAATGACCTCCCACACTCACCACTCTCATGCAAGACCATTACTCTCTTCAAAAGACAATATAGGGACATATTTTACAAGCCTCCTGTCTGTAATGGGAACTGTACCTAATCTTCTCTAAACTTCTCCATGTGCTGCCTATACTCTCCTGGTGTGTATGAGCAATGTCTAGGGCTATGAGTCTGTACACAGCCAATCGTCTATACTCTGCACTTATGTACTAATTGACTCTACTACGATTATATTGTATGCTCGTATCAACCTTTACTGCTTGTTCACCTATGTTGCAATTGACATCTGTAATTTGTACTGTCTCCCAATGAATGGGATGGCTAGTTTAGTCTATGAATGTATGTAACTGTCCAACGATATTTGTACATAACTATCTGTATCTACTGTTTTCTTATGCTTGGAACATTTGGTTCCCCAGGTCGCCCCTGAAAAAGGGACTTGACTGTCTCAGAGGGCCAACCCAGTCATCAAAATTTAAATAAATAAATGAATAATAGTGAGTTGCATTCTTGTTCACTGCCATCAACGACGGTGGCATCAATTGGCCCCCGCGACCCAGCAGTGTGCTGAGGATACCTTTATTGTTGCTCATGGCGGAGGTATCAGTGGGCCCAAACCAAGACTCCATAGCCCTTGGGGTCAGAGCTTCAGTAGGGGTGAGTTGAAGGAAACTAAAGGAGTGAAGTGTTTTACAGCATGTTCTAGCTGAAAAGCATTGTAACTCACCTGATTTTAGGAGTAGGTTTATAAATAAGACAGAGACAGCTGTTGAAATACATTGTTCATTTTTTAATTTTAAGAGTGGGAGTTACTGTTGGTTTCAAAGAGTGAGTTCTGGGGTCATTATATTTCCATATCAGTGAACCAGTGACCCGGGTTCGAAGTGAACTCAGGAGCCAGTGTTTGGGCAGCCAGGTTGGGAGAAGGCATCGGAGCCTCCTTCAGTGCTGCTGATGGTGGCATTCAACAGGCTCCTACCGGGCCACCTGAAGTGCCCCTGATGGCAGTGACTACTAGTGATTTTCCATATGTGTTTGTACTGTTGTGTACATACACGTCTATGTGTGCTTTATGTTGATGATGCAATGTATTTAGTTCTTTCTTGTTTGTGTCTATGTACATAGTGCTGTTTGTGTGTGTCTATATATAGTGGTGTGTGTAGACATAGACATAGAACTTGTCAACAGATAAGGACTACTAGGCCCATCCAGTCTGCCCATAGGCCCTATATATTGTATGTGGCCACTGATCCTATGTGATCAATGGCTTGTCATCACTTCCTCCCCACTCAGGCTTCCCTTGTGCCTGTCCCAAGCATGCTTAAACCCCTCCACTGTGCTTGTCCCCATTACCTCCTGTGGCAGACCATTCCATGTGTCGACTGCCCTTTCTGTGTAGAAACACTTCCTTACATTACCTCTTAATCTACCCCCCTCCAATTTCATATTGTGCCCTCTTGTTCTAGTACTTTTTCTACATTAGAAAAGCCCCCCTGCCTGCACCTTATTTATGCCCTTAAGGTACCTGAAAGTTTCAATCATGTCCCCCCGCTGTCTTCTCTCCTCTAGTGTGTACATATTGAGTTCCCTTAGTCTCTCCTCATATGTTTTGTGATGTAAGCCCTGCACCATCTTTGTTGCCCTTCTCCGGATAGTCTCCACCATATCTATGTCCTTGCGCAGGTGTGGTTTCCAGAACTGCATGCAGTAATCCAGGTGAGGCCTTACCAATGCTTTATACAATGGCATCACCACCTCCTGCCTCCTGCTAGTGATACCTCTGCCTATGCACCCCAGCATACCACTGGCCCTCCCTGCCACCTTTGTGCACTGCTTTGATACCTTAAGGTCATCAGAGATGATAACCCCTAGGTCCCGTTCCTCCTTGTTGACAGTCAGCTCCTCTCCCCCCGACCTGTAGCTCTCCCAGGGTTCCTCTACCCAGGTGTATTATTTTGCACTTCTTTACATTAAACCTCAGTTGCCACATATCTGACCATCTTTCAGGCTTTTCCAGGTCCCTCTTCATTTGCTGCACCCCTTCTGGAGTATCCACTCTGTTGCAGATCTTGGTGTCATCTGCAAACAGGCAGACCTTTCCTTCTAGCCCCTCTGCAATGTCACTAATGAAGATATTGAGCAGGACTGGTCCTAGTACTGATCCATGTGGTACCCCACTGGTCACCCCCCTCACCCCAGATTGTACCCCATTTACCACCACCCTATGTCTCCTGTCTGTTAAGCATTTCCTAACCCAGTTCACCACCTTGTCTCCCATGCCCACACTACTCATCTTGTTAATCAGCCTTCTATGTGGTACACCGACTCACTGCGGTGTTGTTTGGGGGTCTGTTGATTAGTTTAACTTAGCAGTTCTGTGAACTTGCAGACTCAGAGCCCCATAAACAGTCATACTTTTGTGCTATACAGTGGTTGAAGGACCACTTTGTGGCGCATTACTGCATTTAGCCCCGTTGTGCTATATGCAAAGTGGTCGCAGGACTTTCCTTGTACTAGCACACAGATTAGTGTGCCAGCACAGAGAAAGGGGCTGAGAGGAGGAGTTAGTGAGAGCATCGGTATGCATGGAGGCTTTCTGCCATGCACAGCAGCACTTCAGTGCTCTCAACCCCCAGTCGCAAGGAGCAGCAACCCTTTGATTAGAAGAACTTATAGAAGCAGCTCTTCAAGTGTTTGCTGCCTTGTAAGCTAGAATGTCTGTTCTGGCAGGGAGAGTAGAACACACAGGAATGGGGGATGAAGGGGGGATCCCTTGAACATCAGGGACACCAGTCACCATTGGAGGAGTTTTGGGTGTCACTGGACCACCTATGCAGACTGATGAGGGGCATGACAAATGAGAAACCAATCATCCCACAAGAAGGTCTAAAGGTGCAGGATGAGGGTAGTGGGGGAGACAGCACTGGTGTTACCACCATGTGTCTGTGCACAGGCCATGGCACTGTGATCATGGTGCAATGCCATGGGCCAGCCCCTGAAGTTGCTGCACTTCTAGCACATTGGTAGTGGCAAGCACAATCTATGTGCAACCACTAATACCTGGAATGTCCAGTTACACAATTGTATGCAGCGACACTGTCACAGGGAACATTCCGCCCTGTGCAGGCAGCGGCACCTGTCTGTGGATGGCAGTTTAGGTGGATGGCAGTACAGGGAGTCCTATGAAATCCTGAATACTACCACCCACTGCTGCAGCTGGGTATAGGGCCCTGGGTTCTAATCTCCATACCAACAATTACTATGTGACCCTTTTGCAAAGGCAAAGGGCAAGGAGGTTGAATATTTCTGAACTGTTGTGTATGTCTCACTTTCACATGTACCTTTCCTTCTAAACATTTTCTCAACTATTGTATGCCCTCCGTCCTCCTTCAAATTATTGTGAAACGGTTTCTGCTTCATCGGTAAAGCAGCCCATTGGCTGTAGCCAGCTCGTTTACTCAAAGTTGGTCGAGCTTGTGCTTCTATGTATATATTTTTTCTTTTATTACTTCCTCCAGATCTCTGCCCCAAGAAATCCTTTCCTCGGGTCTCTTCAGCTGGGCCCTGATGTAGTGTGAGACCGGGAGATTTTTTTGCCTTTGGTGTTCTCCCGGTCCCAACCCCTTGAGGGCACCAACGCAGAGGATCGAAGTCTAGACAGGCAGCGTGCTTACGACGTTGCTGTCAAGCATCCGCAGTGCCCTCACCTCCCCGGCTTCTCTGTAGAGAGTGTTACGCCTCACTGCCCAAGCCTCCACCAACAGCAATGCATATGGGCATCGCTGCCCTTGTAACCCACCCCAGAGGAGGAGGCATCTGTGGGGCGCTCAATCCTACCCCCCCGGCCGACCCCCTGGCAGCCTGAGTCCTTTCCTGAACCTGGGTTGCCGTTGTAGTGTGAGGTGTGATGTCCAGCGCCTCAACCCTCAGCACCACCGGGCCGACCTGCTTGTACATATTTTTGCTATATATGTACCCAAGACAGACCAGATGAGATGTAATATGTCATTTGCAGTGGGGGGCAGTTTTTATTTATTTATTTATTAACGTTTATTGACCATGTAAGTAAACTAGACACAGATCATGCCTATTTTTAAGTGCGACCCGGGGGAGGGGGGTACAAGACAAGCAAGTACAGTATAAACAGCAGGCAGAAATTACAAGACAAGCAAATGCAATAAGGGTCTCCATTTTGGTACATGTGGCAAGGAACATGAATTAACATAGCATAATGTACAAAGAAGGAATACAAGTAAATACATACTCGTGCAGTACCAGTACATAATAATATCAGGAGATATGAAAAGTATATGAGCAGGAAGGTAGCAAATTTTAAACTTATTTATTTATTTTATTTATTTAGTTATTTGAATTTTTTTTTTTTTTTTGACCTCCTCCGCGCCAGGTTTCCGCCCCGGTCACGGATCCCCCCTGCTGCGGCATTCCTCCCTCATGAGCCGTGCTCCCAGTACCCCTTGGCTTGCCGGCGGGGCCGTGGCACCCTCGGCCCTTAGGGTGCCACGGACGTCGTAATAAGCTGGGAGCCGTGCTCTTTATTTATGGAGGAGCCCATTGCAGCCCGAGGGACGGGCATCATAGAGGCGTCGGAGGTGGTGTTTTTCCCCTTAAGGGGGCGGGAGGCGTGCAATGGCGCCCGGCGTCCGTCCCGCCCCCATCTGGCGTTGGTCCGAGTGCTTGGGGTTCTCCCGGTCTCCACCAGGGTCCCCGTGCACGGCGACTCCTACACCCTCCCCAGATCAGGAGAGCAGTGGTAGGGCGCTCAGTCCTTCTCCCGGCCGGCCCTCCGGCAACCCGAATCCGTCCAACTCGGGTGCCGCCAATAGCATGAAATCAACAGCTGCATCGAGGGCCGCCTAGTTATTTGAATTTTGTTAACTGGGTAGGCTCACTGAGATTACAAGTCCTTTTTTCAGGAGCGACTCGGAATTAATTATATTCAACAGTCATTTACAAATACAAGTATCAGTCCATGGTAATAATATACAGACAGCAACGTAAAATAGCAGAGTACAAGCAGTATTAGCAAACAATTAAATAAAATCATTACAAAGTCAAGGCAATATTGACAGGCTTCCATACAGACAATACTGAGAAGTTAAGAAACTATAGCAGCAAGGTAACAGCAACAACCAGTAGCCTGTGCCAGACACAGGTTTGACCGATGACCTCACAAGGGTCATGGGGAGTCAGCTGGGGGGAAGTACACTGGCTGCATACAAGAAGAATGCCCTTAGGGGAGGATATGAAGGATGCGTGATTGATGCAAGCCTGGATATCAGCTGGGAGGTCGTTTCACAGCCTAGAAGCCACAGAGACATACGACCGTTTGCCGGTAACAGTAGCAGCTCTTGGGACAGTGAGGGGCAGCTGGGAAGAGGATCGAAGGGTTCTTCTATGAGGTTTAAGTTCCAGGATGGAGGCAAGGTTAGGGGGAAGGGAGTGTACAATGTTGTGCACCAGGCAGAGTGTGGAACAGTGAATTCTACTTTCGGGGGGGGGGCACTTTAGCAAAGATGGTGCCTTGCAGTGGTGTGCCCTTTTACCGGCACCCACCACAAAATGGGATGCATGGAGATATAAGGTTTTAAGCCTGCTGAGCTCGGTATCGTTGAGAGCAGATGGGATGGGGGCACCATACAGGATGGCAGACAGTACGATACTGTTAGTTATGAATATGCTGGCTTCAGAGGTGAGGTAGGGATTTAACTGACAGAGGAGCCCTAATTGTTTGTTTAACAGTTTGGTCACCAGTCAACATGAGGCTTAATCAAGATTTCCTGATCCAGTGTAACTCCCAGGTAGTTGATAGAGTTTACTGTCTTTACGGGGTCACCATTCAGGGAGCATATTTTTAGCAGTTCGCTCCTGTTGAAGTTGAGAGGGCGAGGGCCAAAGAGGATGGACTTTTTTTGGGGGGCATGTAACAGTAGCTTATTTCCTTTAAACTATGATTCCAGTCTACGGAAGTCGTCTTTGAGGCCTGACTCAATTGAGTCAATGTTCGGGTGACTCCTGTACAGCATAGCATCGTCTACATAGAGCAAGATGTGAAAAGATGTAGCCCAGAGAGAGTGGTATACTCTGGTGTATTCCCAGCAAGATGTTAGGAAGCTACATAGCCTGGGTCGATGATACAGCCACAGTGTTTTGGCAAGGCATTAAGAACTAGAGAGAACAACAACAGGCCCGGGATAGAACCCTGGGGAACCTAATCCACAATCTCTCTCAGGGACGAGTGGCTACCGCTCCATTTAACCAGCTACTTACAGCCAGTTAGGTAGTTACCGAACCAGGTGCAGGACAAGTTATCAAGACCCTAGCCCCTGGAGTTTATGCAGAACCAATTCATGATTGACTAGGTCAAATACCTTGGTCAGGTCTATAAAGACAGTACCAGTGATTTGCTGGTCTCCTGAGCTACAAGAAGGTCCACCGTGAGCCGCACTAGGGCTGTGTCCATGCTGTGGTTCTTCCGAAAGCTGAGTTGGGCATCTGTGAGCAGAGAGTAGGTTTCACTGTAGTGCATTTACCCAGGATAGTGGACGGGAGATGTGAGATCTAGTTTTAAGTGTGGTCCTGCTTCTATAATGTATTTTTCGAGGGCAGATCATCTTAGACGCAACATCTCCTTTTCAGTGGTTCTGCTGTAGGGTCCTGTTTTTACACAGTTTTGCAATATATTTACCCAGGATAACCCAGCTGAGATGCTGCAGTATCTCATTTTCTATAGGGTCCTGCTTTTCCCAATTTTTACTGTATTTACCCAGAACAGCACAGTTGAGATTCAATATCTCATTTTTCTTGGGGCCCTGCTTTTACCCATTTTTATATTGTATTTACCCAGGATAGCCCAGCTGATAGGCAAGTTACATTTTCAGTGGAGTCCAGCTTTTACAATATATTTTTCCCAGGATAGAGCAGCATACACAGTTTGGTAGTGGCTCTGCTGTACATATATTTACACAGGATAGACCAGATGAGACACAGTATCTAATTCTCAGTGGTGTCCTGCTTTTATACATTTTTTGATTATATTTACTCAGGATAGGCCATCTGAAAGGCAGTATCTAATTTTAGTGGGCTACCATATTTTGACCCCAAATTTCCAACATAGTCTTTTTATGACTGTGACAGGGTGGAATAGGACCCTGTCCTAGTTGTTATGGAGAAAGTATTTAAATGCAAGGATCTATTCTGTCCTTTTCTGTCTTTTCACTCTCTGGTTGCACAACCATATTTTCCTGTGAGACTTCGGACTTTATCAACCTGACAGGCTTGCACTTCTTTGCCTCTCACTGTCTCTCAGTTCTCTCTTGCTGTCTGCCTTTTCCTCCCTTGCATATCCGCTGATACAAAAATATGTGCAAATCATTATATGGAAATGTAACTGACATTGGGATCCCTTTTGTTTAGAAAAATGTATAGTATTACTGTTGAAATGTACATAATTATAATTTGAGATGATTGCAAAAAGCTAAAGGAAAACTCCCACAGGTTACCTGAGTTCAAATTTGTAAGTCTTTTGCAAAAGCTGTGGAAATGGGGCCTCTCAGCTCAGGCACACTCTGTTCTAAGCTACACATGCCTGATATTTACAAAAAACATAATGCTTGCTAAGTGTGGGGGTTGAAAAGACTTATAAAAGAGCTAAGCTGCAACTGCAAGAAAGATTAGGGGAAAAAGGGACACAGAGACTGCAGGAAAACTCTATTTTATTTTGCCTTTGTAAATAGTTATACTTAACAAGTTTATTTTTTTATGTTACTGCTACTGTAAATAAATATTTTTGGTGGATTCTACAACTGCTCCTGGTTTTCCTGTGCTTCCTGACCTGTGCCTCAACAACAGATGGTGTCAGCCTAAGTGGTATTTACACCATGCATACTCTATAAGCTAGGCGTTTTGTGTGTGGGTACTGGACCTAGTACCAGGGAAGCACAGAGGAAGGTATGGATTCTGCAGCAGCAAGTCCAGGAGTGGTTACCAGGAGAATGGCAGCCAAACTAGCAGACACAGAAGTCCAGTCTGAGATTGTACAGCCAGCACAAATCATGGAAAAAGAACAGGCAGTGACAGAACCTGAAAGCCTGATGTACTTTTCAAATGGTAGGGCAATACAACAAAAAGTGACTGAGAAGCAGAGAGAAAAAGAGATTCAGCATTTAGAAGTGCAGAGGAGAGAAGAGATGCAGCGACAGGAGCAGCGATGGCTGGATGCCTTGCAAGCTATCAAAGGTAGAGGATACAGCACAGATCCAGATAAGCAACAAAATGCAAGCAACATAAAAGCTATTAAACTTAAAAATGTGTGTCCCTCAGATGATACTGAGGCATATCTGACAACTTTTGAAAGAGTTGCCACAGCCTGCCAATGGCCAAAGCAGCAATGGCCAATCAGACTGGTACCCTACCTGACAGGGAAAGCCCAACTTGCCTACAACAATATGGACACTGAACAGTCAGAAAACTATGACCTGGTGAAAAGCGAAATCCTGAAAAGGTATGACATCTCTGGAGAGACTTATAGGCAGAGACTTTGATCTCTGAGGTACTACTCGGTCAACAATCCTCAAGAAACCTTCACCCAACTCAGAGAACTTATGATAAAGTGGATCCAACCAGAGAGCAAAACAGTCCCACAGATCATCAACACATTTGCCATGGAGCAATTCTTCAACATCTTGCCTATAGATGTGCAGTTTTGGGTAAAGGAATACCGACCAGACTTTGGGGAAAAGGCTGTTTCTTTGGCTGAGGACTACTAAATGGCCAGACAGACACCACCACAGCAAGGTAACAGCCAGTCACTGGTAAGACACTCTTTTTCCCATTTAAACTCCAAGCCTGATAAGAACTCTGGTAGGGGTAACAAGTCTGTGCCCAAAGACGTTATCTGCTATAACTGTAATAAGCCAGGCCATTTTGCAAGAAACTGCCATAGTAAGGAGAGTGGCACTGGAGCAGATTTGTCCTTGGCAAATTGGGGCAAGTACTTAACAGATGTGAAGGTTGGGGATAAGACTGTGAAGGGACTCATTGATTTGGGAAGCAGACAGACCCTAGTGCATCTTAAAGTGCTGAGAAAACACTGTGCAAAAGGACCAGGTACTGGTGTCATCTGCATCCATGGGGACACTCGATACTATCCCACCACCTAAGTGACTCTGACCGTTAAGAGTGTGTTGCACCAAATGAAAGTGGGGTAGTACCTAAGTTACCTGTACCTGTGATTATTGGAAATGACTTTCCAGGATTTACTGAATTAATCAAGGAGGGAGTGAATCCTGATGTTTCAGCAGCAGTGGTTACAAGAGCTCAGGCAAATAAAATTTCAGATAGTGGGGACACTTTTCCTTTCAATGATTTTGATTCGGACTTGTTTGAGCATGGCTCCAAGATCTGGAAAGCCAGGAAAGAAAGATGATGCCTGACGAAATTGTGGCAAGAAATGACTGAGGGACATAAAGGGTTAACATATGAAAATGCTAAAACTAAATTGATAACTGATTGTGATTTTTTTTAGAACAAGCTAACAATGTTTTTCTCTAGGGTTATTTTAACCAGCTGGGGTAAAACCAAAGCAGGGTGGACCAATGTTTAAAAAATGTAATGGGTTACTATACAGAGTTTGGGATAAACCTCAGACACAGGAACAGACAGAACAATTGTTTATACCACAGAAGTACAGAACAGAGTTATTACAGATAACACATGATAGTCCTATGGCTGGTCACTCAGGGAGGGATCACACCCTTACCAGATTGCTGTATAGATTTTACTGGCCTGGAATCCATGAAGATGTTGCTACCTATTGTAATTTCTGTGCTGAGTGTCAGAACGTAGCCCCAGTCACTAGAAAAGACAAGGTGCCCCTGGCACCCCTACCCTTAACAGATGTGCCTTTTGAGAGAATTGCAATGGATGTTGTTGGTTCTTTAGACAAAAGTAAAAAGGCAATAGATTTATCCTGGTAGTTTGCAACTATGCTACTCGATACCCAGAAGCAGTTCCAATGCGTACTGTTACAGCCCCAAAAGTTGCAGCAGAGCTTGCCAAATCTTTCAGCAGAGTGGGCATGTCTAAAGAAATTATTACTGATCAGGGTAGTAATTTTGGTGCTGCATTACTTAAGGAGCTGTGCAGACTACTGGGTGTCACTGCCATAAGGACCTCCCCCTATCACCCTCAGACAGACGGTCTTGTTGAGCATTTTAACCAAACCCTAAAATGCATGTTAAAAAGGTTTATAAAAGGGGAATGGAAAGATTGGGACCAATACTTGTCTTACCTACTTTTTGCTTACAGAGAAGTGCCACAGGCATCAACAGGGTTTTCACCATTTGAAATGCTGTATGGTAGGCAGCCAAGAGGGCCACTGGATGTGATAAAAGAAACATGGGAAGATAACCCTCCTCAGAAACAATCTATAACATCTTATATGTGTGCCCTAAGAAAAAAGCTAGCAAAATATGTTAAAATTGCCCATAGTAATCAGGAAGAGGCTCAAAACCAGCAGAAGGTATATTATGACCATGGGGTAAAAGAAAATGTTTTCGAGCCAGGTGAAAAGGTTTTGCTACTGTTACCCACAACAGAAAATAGGTTGTTAATGAAGTGGCAAGGGCCTTATAAAGTTCTTAGATGTACTGGCACTGTTAACTACGAGATTGAGACCCCCTGACAGGAAAACTCCTTCTAATATATATACCATGCTAACCTCCTCAAGAAATGGGTTGAAAAAATACCAAAAGCTGCCTTGCTAGTTTTACCAGAAACTTATAAGGAAGATATTGATGTAGCTTATAATAGGCTGGAACAAACTGTAAATGTTGATGCTGTAAAGGTGAATGTTTCCTTAACCTCAGAACAAACTGCAGACATTTATAATGTGCTAAAGACATTTACCACTACATTTACTATGGTACCAGGCTGAGCAAAAGGGGTTGAGCATGTAATAGTGACAAAGAATGCAGGTCCTATTTGACAAAAGACATACAGGTTGCCAGAGCAGTTAAGAGCTGACATGGTTAAGGAAATACAAAAAATGAAAGAATTGGGTATCATTGAGGAATCGAGAAGTGCTTGGTCATCTCCCATGGTAATTGTAAATAAAAAAGAAGAGGGTGTTAGACTCTGGCTTGATTTTAGAAAACGTAATCAAATGTCAGAATTTGACAGTTATCCTGTGCCTAGAATAGATGATTTGGTGGACAGACAGGGGAGTGCAAAGTATATCAGTACCCTCGATCTCACCAAGGGCTACTGGCAAATACCTTTAGCTAAGGAATCCAGAGACAAAACTGCATTTGCCACCCCATAGGAGTTTATCAGTTCCCCACCTTGCCATTTGGTTTACATGGTGCACCAGCTACATTCCAGTGGTACATGGATATCATTTTTATTCCCTCACATTGGTTATTGTGCTGCGTGCATGGATGGTGTCGTGGTGTACAGTCCAGACTGGAAAAGCCACCTGGAACACCTATGAGCAGTTATCCAAGCTATCAAAAGTGCAGGTCTGGCAATTAATCCTACCAAATGTGCATTGGGCATGCAGGAAACCAGATATTTGGGCTATGTGTTGGGAAATGGAGAAGTCAAGCTAGAGATTTCTAAGATAGAAGCTGTAGCTAACAGCCCTGTCCCTAAAACAAAGAAACATGTCAGGTCATTTTTTAGGGCTGGCTGGTTATTATTGGAGATTTGTTCCCAACTTTGCAGAGTTAGCTACTCCCCTCACTGAACTCACAAAGAAATGGTACCCAAATAATGTGAAATGGATCCCAGAATGTGATGAAACTTTTCAAGTCATCAAAACTGCATTATGTTCAGCCCCTGTTTTAAGAAGCTCAGACCTTGAGATACCATTTTTTCTACAAACAGATGCATCCGAGGTAGGCCTAGGTGCAGTCCTAAGTCAAAATGTAGATGGAACAGAACATCCTATTCTGTACATAAGCAGGAAGTTGATTGACAAAGAGAAAAGGTACTCCACTATCGAAAAGGAATGTCTAGCAGCAAAGTTGTCCATGGAGTCCCTTGAGTTTTATTTGCTAGGAACTGCTTTTGTTCTTGTAACAGATCACAATCATCTCTGTTGGCTTAACCAAATGAAAGATAAAAATTCCAGAATCACAAGGTGGTACCTGGCACTACAGCCATTTAAATTCATGGTGATTCACAAATCTGGTAAAGAGAATAGTAATGCTGATTTTCTGTCAAGATATGACTCAGGAATTGAAGATTCTGGAGGTTGAAAAACAAATATATGGGTTTGAATTGTATGGTTTGCTGTACTGTTATAAAAAAAAGAGATGATGTACATGTGCTTAATATCTGAAAGCAGCAAATGTTAGTAGAGAATTAATAAAAACATTTTGGAAACCTGTCTAATAAAACAGGTCCCCTTTTAAGGAGGGGGGGGGTGTATGTGACAATGTGACAGGGTGGAACAGGACCCTGTCCCAGTTGTTATGGAGAAAGTGTTTAAATGCAAGGATCTAGTCTGTCCTTTTCTGTCTCTTCTCTGGTTGTGGAACCATTTTTTCCTCTGAGACTTCAGACTTGATCAACTCGACAGGCTTGCAGTTCTTTGCCTCTCACTGTCTCTCAGTTCTCTCTTGCTGTCTGTCTTTTCCTCCCTTGCACATCCGCTGATATAAAAATATGTGCAAATCATTGTATGGAAATATAACTGACATTGGGATCCCTTTTGTTTAGAAAACAATATAGTGTTACTGCTGAAATGTTTATAATTATAATTTGAGATGATTGTGAAAAGCTAATGAAAAACTCCAGAGGTTACCTGAGTGCACATTTTTAAGTCTTTTGCCAAAGCTGTGGAAATGGGGCCTCTCAGCTCAGGCACACTCTGTTCTAAGCTGCACATGCCTGATATTTTCAAAAAACGGGATGCTTGCTAAGAGTGGAGGTTGACAAGACTTATAAAAGTGCTAAGCTATAACTGCAAGAAAGATTAGGAGAAAAAGGGACACAGAGACTGCAGGAAAACTCTATTTTATTTTGCCTTTGTAAACAGTTATACTGAACAAGTTTATTTTTTTATGTTACTGCTACTGTAAATAAATATTTTTGGTGAATTCTACAACTGCTCCTGGTTTTCCTGTGCTTCCTGACCTGTGCCTTGATGACAATGACCTGACGTCATGATCAGACAGGTGGAATGTTTTAAATCCCATCCGAAAGATGATTTCGCAGTGCGACTGTGAAAACATGTTTCAGAGGGGATTTGGAAAATGACACCTGTCATGTCCATGAGGTGGGGTAGTACAAAGATATGTTGGAACTTTAGGGTTCAAAATCTGAAAAAATAAAGTTATGAGGGTACTTCCGGTGACATCACAATCCGAATGGCGGCTTAGCTTTATTGCTCCAATACTCCAGGTCATTTAAGTGGAATCATCCTTTGCCATCCATCACCAAATTGAAGAGATAACATTACTTCAGTCCTGACGCAACCTCTCCAGGCATGGGGAAAACAAAAAAGAAAGAACTTACTATGATAAATAGGTGCTCTACTCTACAGACAGAATCGTGGCCTGTAAGCCCAGCAATGTCTGAATCATCAGCCCTAACGGCTTCCACAGATGAGGAGGACGAATCTGGTTCAGACACCAGCTCCACCTCCACCTTTACTAAAGCTGATGGGAATCGAATGTTAAAAATCCTGCATCGCATTGATTCCAAAATTTCTGGTCTGCAAACAGATTTCAAAAAACTAGAAGCCCGCACCTCAGCGGTTGAAACCCATCTTGACTCAATCCAAAATGAACACATGGCCTTCGGGCATTCGCTGGCTTGTTTACATAGGAGGGAGAAAGCGCTTACCCTCCGAACTGAGGACGCTGAGGTGCAAGCAAGGCGGAGCAACATCTGCATATTCGGCATACCAGAGGGAGTCGAACAAGCGCACATGACAGCATACATCGACTCCTGGCTTCATCAAGAGTTATCACTGGGCAAGGACTTGCCTTTAGAAACTGAGAGAGCTTACCATTCAACCACCCCTAAACCTAAACCTGGGACCCCTCTGAGAGCGGTGCTGGTCAAATTTTAAGATATCCTACAAAGGAGAAGGTCCTTAGACTTGCTTGGAACAAAAAGGACTTAAACTTAGATGGCCAACGAGTGTATTTTGACCAGG
This sequence comes from Neoceratodus forsteri, assembly GCA_016271365.2. Lineage (NCBI taxonomy): Eukaryota > Metazoa > Chordata > Ceratodontiformes > Ceratodontidae > Neoceratodus > Neoceratodus forsteri. Next base: position 117,006,784 of record JADMNL010000031.1, read on the forward strand.
ATTACCCTCCTCTGATGATGGCCAAGAGGAAAAAGGTCTTGATGATGGTTAAAGCCGTAAGGGAAAAGGGGCTCCAAGCTTATTTGCGATATCCAGCAAAGCTATGGCTATAAGATAAAGATGGAATACAAGTTTTCAAGTCCCTACTACAGGCCACCCCTAAGCTCAACACCTTGGGAATCCCAATACCTGACACTAGTGAGGAACAAGACAATCAGGAGATCGAAGACATGCTGTGGAAAGTTGCATCGGGCAACAGAAGGCCAGGTGAGAGAAGTACGGACTCCCTGCTCCCGCTGCACGCAGATATCACCAAGTGGCTCATCCCCAGACAGTCCAATACTAGAAGGTCAGTGCTTTATTTTTAGTTTAAAGTGGAGCCATACCTGCATTTGCCCCTGTGCTTCAAAGGGCTCCTGTGAGCAGATCTAAGACGCATGGAGATGCTTCAAGAGTGCTTTGGGGGTCTGATGCATGAACTTGACAAAACTTGCTTTTGATTTAAATTTTTAATTGAACTAAACAGCCACTCTGATGCAACAAGCAGTTTCCTGGGAGTGGTTTTTGAGGGGACTATTCACGTGGTGTTCTCCTTAATGCTTCCTCCACGCAGTATTTCTTGGAGCATGGCAGTTCTTCACCACAACTGAAGTCTCTGAGCACTTCACCGGTATTTTAGGAAGACAAGCTGACAACAGACCGCAAGTATCTCACCTCCCTTCCTCTTCAGTGGACATCCCTTCTATTAAGACGTCACTGCTCATTTAAATGGCTATAACGTTGCCGGACCTTATCTCTCCTGAATGGCGGTGGTTATATTAACTCTTACTTTGTGATGACAACACCTGTATTAACAGAACTAATAACATTATACACATCTTATATAAGCTAGAAGTAAGGGGAGAGTTGGGAGTGGGGGGGGTGACTTGTTGTGGATTAGTTTTTGTCCGTCCCCTATATTTTCTAATGTCTAGCAAAGTGGGAAAAGGGCAAAAATGAGGCTTTGGGGAACAGGCTCTTACTGCAAAAGAAATACCAATTGAATGTCAAATGGATACTGGAGGGACTAACAGCAGGAGGAGTGAAGGACAGCCTGCACAGATATTTGTATTCATGTTATTCAACACTAATCAGCTAGACATATTTTATTTTTCATAGAATATTGTGCAAAGGGACCACCTCTGTAAATTAAGTATATGTTTTGCTGTTAAGTTGGGTTTATTAGTGCTTGATAATTGAATTTGGATGACTAGTTAACTTTATACTCAGACCTGGGGTCTGTGGCTCGAGCCTCGCTGCCTCATCACCATAGACATCTAAAAGAGAAGGCGAGGTAGACTCTTTGACGGCAATCAGAGACTCACTCTCAGCACATTGTGTGCTCTACTCCTCCAACCACATACAGCTTGAGGGACTTTTTCCTCTGAGATTCACCCTCTATAGGGTAGGATTTCTATTTGGGTACCTACAGGGCTCTGTGGACCCCCAGTGAGGTTCTCCTCACTGCACCATTTCCTGGTTTTAACTTCTCTTTGTCCCCAGTTGGGATCTAGTTCTCTGATTCACTGGGTTTTTTGTTTAAGATAGGGTTTACCCATATCTTTGTTATTACTCGACTTTCTTATCTTTGCATCTGGACTCGGGGGGTGGAAGGGGGATGATTTGGAACTTTAATCTGACTGATGGGTACTCTTAACTTATGCTCAGTTAATGTAAAAGCTATTAATAATGTGATGAAGCGTACTAGAATTTTACAAGAGTTACGTAGGGTGGGGTGCGATATTGCATGCTTACAAGAAACTAAGCTATCCAAAGGGGAACATGAGAAACTAAGGAGAATGTGAGTGGGTGCAGTATATTCGGACTCCCACCCTCTGTCTGCTAAGGTGGGGACAGCAATACTAATCAGAAAAGGCCTCCCCTTTAAGGTATCCAAAGTTCAAACAGATGGTAGTGGCCAATGAGTGCTCCTCTCTGGAGAGTTAAGGAGGAAGTCTCTCCACATCATATCTGTGTACGTACCAACTCCTTCGTCAGGGACATTTTTTAAAACACTATTTAATGTTGTTTCAACCCTTCCTACAGCCCAACTATGTTTGGTGGGGGATTGGAATTCAGTTGAAAATTGTAATTTGGATAAATCTCCCTCTCTCAAAAAAGGTCTGATGAGTACTTCCAGACTCCTTAAATCATTAGTCTCAGACTTGGGGCTCATAGACATGTGGAGATGGCAGAACCCTACCACTCGGGATTTTACTTTTTATGCTCCATCATTGCAATCATACTCTAGGAGTGATAGAATATATACATGGAAAAAGGAGGTACATCATTTCCAAAATGTGACTATTCACCTGGTCACCTTCTTTGACCACTCAATGGTCCAGGCACTAATAAAATGGGACCACGGCTGTCGAGGGGGGCACTGGAGATTTGACCCTGGACCTTTTGACGATAAGGCCTTTCTCCAATCAATGAAAGACACTATAAGATATTATATAGAGGAAAACAAGGAGACAGACACAGCCCTAAAGTACATTTGGGACGGGTTGAAGTTGGTATTATGAGAGAAAATCATTATTCACTCTGCATACTTAAACAAGACACATCAATCTAAAATAACTAAGAGCTTAGAAGAAATAGCAGCTTTAGAGAGAGTGCATAAAACCACTAGAAATCCAGAAGTACTTAGTAAGTTAAAAGCAGCCAGGGAGACACACAACCAACTTCTGACTCATAGACCATTAATTCCTTAAGATTTACTAATCAAAAGTATTATGGGGGGGGAGAGCGGGCAGACTTCTAGCTTTGCACCTTAGGAAACAGGAAGCAGACAGATATATTACTAAGATTCATACAAAATTAACTCCTAACACGGTGGTCGCTGATCCTCAGGATATTGCCAGAGAGTTTGCTTCCTTTTTCACCAAACTTTATAACAAAGAAAGAGGCCCGAATCACTCCCAAAATATTTCACACTTCCTAAGTCGAGTGGAGCTTCCCATGCTATTAGAAGTCCAAAAAAACCACTCTGGAACGTCCCTTTACAGAGGGAGAAGTCCAAATGGTGATAAACTCCCTTAATGGAGGTAAATCACCTGTAACAGACAGCTTCTGTGACGAATTTTATAAAAAAATTGCCACAGAACTCACTCCACTATTCACCAAGGTGTGCAATGAAGCTCATGACATGGGGACACCCTGGACTCATGGGGTGAAGCCACGTTTCAATAATCCCCAAACCTGGTAAAGACCCGATGGAGTGTGGGAGATATCGCCCCATATCACTCCTAAATCAGGATTCTAAGATATTTACCAAGCTCCTACGTGTCAGGTTACAATCCTTGATCCCTCTATTGGTACATTCAGACCAACCCGGATTTATTCCAGGTCGTCATATTCAAGACAACATACGCCTGCTTTTAAATACCCTCTCATTGGCCAAATCCCTACCCCCCCAAATGTTAAGTGCACTCATTTCTCTAGATGCAGAAAAGGCCTTTGATTGGCTAGATTGGCTTTTCTTGGATAGCACCCTAGAAAAGTTTGGATTCAGAGAAAATTTTTGAAAATGGATTTAAAATATATGCAGGAACCCTAGCGCCTGGGTGAGAGTGAGTGCGAGGGGAGGGATATTGGAGGAAATCTAGATTGAAAGAGGGACTAGGCAGGGCTGTCTGCTCTCTCCCCTACTTTTTGCTATTAGCATGGAACCCATGGTAGCTATGAGAAGACAAGTTAGGGATTTTTGGGGAATTAAGTTAGAAGGATCTGAAGTACGGATTTCATTACATGCTGACGACACTCTTTTATATGTCTCTGGTTTGGAACACTCAATCCCGCTACTTAACTCAATCCTGGAGGAATTTGGGGCGGTTTCAGGATTTAAAATCAATGAAACCAAAACTGAAATGTTCCCAGAAGCTGCTGCTGATCTGTCTCCGCTTCCTCAATTTGGTCACTTCAATTGGGTGTAGGAAATGTGTTAATTTGCTACAGACTGTGCAAGAGGATTTTAACTAATGGAATGTCCTCCTATTATCTCTGTCAGGTCAGAGAGAGTGTATTCGTATGAATGTTCTTCCCTGTTTCCTCTTTCTCTTGTCTACTATCCAACTGAAGCCCCTGAATTCCTTCTGGAAAAGTTTGAAATCTTCTATTTCCCGTTTCATCTGGTGGAGCCGAACTCCAAGGATTAAATGGTGTTCGTTGCTGAGAGCTAATTCTTCCAGAGGCCTTGGCTTAACAGACTTTATCAAATATTATTGGGCTGCTCAATTACAGGCACTTGTCAAAATTAACTCAGATGAAGACCCTCCTTTGTGGGTGGACTTGGAGAGACCCATGTTCTCTTCTGCTAAAATCCAAGACCTGATATATATGGACAAACTCAGTCTTTTTAAATTTACTTTTAATAACCCATGGTCCTCGACCTTAAAAAGTGTCTGTTAGCACTGTCCAGGAAACTGGGATTACAGCTAGGCATAGTCCTTCATACACACCTTAGGGCATGCTTGGATTTCGTACAGCTCCAGATGGATGCTGGGTTTTCCAAGTGGTCCAGGAGGGCCTAATCATGATAGGCTAATTCTACGAGAGGGGACTCTTTAAGTCCTTCAAACAACTAGCCACTGAATTCAACCTTCTTGCACAAGACCTCTTCAGATTTTTACAGATCAGACACTTTCTGTTTGAAAAGGGCCTACACACTCTTACAAATGTTAATTTGAACCTGGTCCTTGTTCTTTTGACTCCAATTTTCAAACAAAATACTCATAGAGGTTTGATTTTGAAGATTGTAACTATCCTGAATTTTCAGGAATTCCCATTGATTAAAGATTTTGAAGACAGATGGGCTACTGAGGCTGGAATTAAGATACAAGAAGAGGACTGGGTTCAGATCTGGAGAGGGATACACCTTACCTCAGCCTCCCCTTCCTGGACAGAATTTAGGTGGAGAGTAGCCATGAGATATTTTTTTACCCTGTAATTACAAAACATTATGGCACCTCCTATACCAGCCTCTGTTGGAAGGACTGTGGGGCTGAGGGCAACCACACTCATATTTTCTGGTCCTGCAACAAACTTCGAACATACTGGGATCAGATTATAGTTATATTCAACCAAATTTTCGCGATTCAGTTCCCGTCATCCCCAGAAGTGTGGATACTAGGCTTGCCACCAGGAGCCTTGAAAACAAGGGCACAGAAATAACTATTTTACGTATTGCTGGTGGCAGCCCTCAAAGCCATTACAAAGCAATGGCTCTCCTCAACAGTTTCCTCACTGGATTATTGGTACTCAATTTGTCTTAAAATAATGGTAATGGAACAGATAACAGCTAAGTTGGGAATCCAATCAGATAAATTTAAGTCTAGATGGTTGCCCTTCTTCCACTGTCGGGCTAAGAGAGAGAACAAGGATATTTTACAGATCCTTGCCGAATGCTTTTAATCTAGGGAAGATTGTGATGCCCTCTTTCTGCCAGCACGTAATACAATCACAAAGCATAGAGGGGAGTGCTTGGAAAACAGACACCAGACACCTTACAGGAGGGTGGAATGTTAACCGCCTCTGGTCTCCTGCCCCCCTATCCCTGCCCTTCCCTCTTGAGTTCGGAAGCTAATTTTATTCTTCTCTTACTTCTGCTTTGTCTCACTGTCACTCATTCTGGTTCTTTTCTGTCTTTTTTTCTGTTTGCAATAAATTACTCAGTTTGGATATGTTGATAAAGCACCAATCAGTGATGGAGGTTCTAATTCATTTAACAAGTCAAATTGTTATCATAGCTTGGTTTGGGTGAATTTTAGGGACAATTCTGTCTCTTACAGTTTATTAATTAGAGTTGGAATAAGCTTGACTTTGTTTATAGAGCCTTACGACACTGTATAAACTGTCAAAACTAATGGAAGACTGGTTTGGTGTTGTAAACAGTTGTCTATATGGAACATTCTTAATAAAATTATTATTTTAAAAAAAGTTATGAGTAAACATCGGAACAATTCAGTGTTTCCTCATTTTTGACAGCCTTTTTATGACCCAATGTTATTAACAAGACAGGTGAATTTTTTTAAATTCTATCTGAAAGGTGGCTTCACCGAGGGTCTGTGAAAGCATCTGTCAAAGGGGATTTGAAAAATGACACCTGTCATCTTCATCAGGTGGTGTAACAAAAGGGCTATGTGCACATTTGGGGCAAAAATCTGAAGCAAATCACAAAGTTATGAGTAAATGTTGAAACTATTTAATGCTTCCTCATAACTGTGTTGTTTTTTGACATTTTGACCCCAAATTTTCAACACTGTCTTTTTAATAAGCCACCTTATGATTATGGCAGGTGGATTTTTAAAAAATCCCTTTGGAAAAATGACTTTGTGGAACAAATGTGAAAAAATGCTTTGGAGGAAATTTGAAATTGACACCTGTTATGTTCATGAAGTGGGGTAAAAAGAGGGCTTTGGTAAAAACCGAGGGGGGCAAAATCTGCACATATCGCAATGCTACAAGTAAACATTGAACAAATTCAGCATTTCTTCATAACTTTGTTGTTTTGTGACATTTTGACCTCAAATTTTCAACAGTCTTTTATGAACCCACCGCCCTTCTGAATGTGACAGGTGTCATTTATAAAATACTGGCTGAAATGTAATTTTGCACCAAAAGTGTGAAAACACATTTTGGCCAGGATTTAAAAAATGACACGACACATTCATCAGCTGGTTTGAAAACAAAAATGGCTATGTTGAAAATGTCAGGTCAAAATATTGAAAATTACCAAAGTTATGGGTTAGTGTTGCAAATTTTCAATGTACCTCCATAACTTTTTTTTTTTTTTTTTGTTATATTTTGACCTCAAATTTTCAAGATAGTCTTCTAATGACCCCACCTCATGAACCCTTAGGTGAAAATGTTCAAATCCTGCTTGAAAGGTGATTTTGTGGAGCAACTACAACATCACCTTTTAGTCCGGATTTGACAAATTTTGCCTATCCTGTTCATGAGGCGGGGTCCCAAAATTATCATGTTGAAAAGTTGGGGGACAAGTATTGCAAACTGATGAAGTTATGAGTACAAGTTCAAAATACATTGATATACCTTGACTTGATTTCCTCAGTTCCTGGTCTGGCATGGAAGAGTGAAGATGAGTCTCTGGTCCAGAGAAAATTATGGTGTTTGACCCCTGGTAGGTAACTAAAGGTGGGGGTGGGGTGGGGGGTGCTGAGTGAGGGAGTAACGGTTGGGGCGGTGGTGGCAACAGACATCGATGAATCATCTTCTCTTTTATAGGGTGTAAAACAAATAAAAATAAAAAAAGACATCAAGGGATGGTTTTCTTTATTTCAGGTAGGGACTGAGCACCCCTGCTTTTAGTTCATGTTTACTGGGCACAGGAAGCAACGGGGAGGTAGGAGGGATACTTGGCAGAGGCTAGGCTTTCTTTTTTTTTACAAGGTTTCAAGTGAGAGTAAATTTAACAAAAATACAAACATACTAATGTTAGCAAGAAAGTGTCCATTGCATTGTGTGTGTGTGTGTGTGTGTGTGTGTGTGTGTGTGTGTGTGTGTATGTTGGGGGGGGGCAGGCACAGGCTGATCATGACACTGATCAGCTGCTTGCTGGGTGACATCATGCAGATCAAAGCAAACAGATGCCCTGTGATTCAGGTGGCTCCTTTCTTTGAACTTCATGAAGTTTCTGTCCAGCCAGCACAGAAGAGTGTACTGATCAGCCTGGCTGAGCATTGGTCTGATGCTGTCGAGCCCAATGCAGACTGCCATGCACTGGACTGGCAATGACACACCTCTCAAATCCACTGTCACAGCAATATGTTTGCGTTGCGCAAACACAAGCAAACATAACAATTACCAAGGCATCTGAAGGCCCCAAATCTTCATTCTTTAAGATCAATATCCTTACTTGGTACATGGTCTTTAAGACCTTAATGTAGTTCACTGAACGAGTGTCTCACATGCCTCCCATATTTTAGCACCTGGTGTCCTCATTAATGTCATCCTCCTTATCCTGTGGGAGAAACTTTACTGTCCACCTAGTTGGCTTCACATTACTGTATGTATTCATTTATTTATTTACCTGAAATTACTGCAACCAGGATAACTCCATGAGATACAGCATCTCATTTTCATGGGTGTCCCAGGCAGGATAGCAGCAGTCAACAGGGTAACATAGTCCAGCAGGAATAGTTAATAACAGGCTACATTATACAGAGAAGAAGAACTGTAAAGGAAAGTACATTCAAACAGCTATTGGATGCTCTCAGAGTTTATTCTTTGCTTCACTTCACAAAGTCTCTACTCTAGAGAAGCCCAGAGCACCATGAGCAAGATGTGAAAAGATGTAGCCCAGAGAGAGTGGTATACTCTGGTGTATTCCCAGCAAGATGTTAGGAAGCTACATAGCCTGGGTCAAGCTTTGAGGTGGGTGGGTGGGTGTGCTGAAGGGCCGTATGTCCTCAATCACATTTTTTGGTCTCAGCACACAGGATCCTGCATATTTCTGGAAATGAGGCCAGAGTGATGTGGTCAGCAGGCGTTGGTGGTGTTAATATTATTCTCATTTGCACATCTTTTTTTTCTATCTCTGCTCATTTTTTTTTAAACATTGAAACAAACTGATGGGCTTCTAGGAAACACCCACTCGGTCACTTACAACCAAAGCTGCACCAAACCATGTATGGGGATACGGTAACCTTCTTAGGCCACAGCTATCGCTGTCAGAGACTAATGTTAAGGATCTATGATATTTATGTGTTCCTTTTAATTTGTTGTCTAGATTATGAATTACTGTCAAAACCACATTGTGTTTTCAAGAAATGACTAAGCAATGTCTGCAAATGTTTGATGTTGTTTGTTTTGACACTCATTTGAATGCTTATGGATCACTAATGCACAGGTCTTGGGCATTATGGATCGACAGTGCACAGATCTTGGGCATTTCAGATCACCAGTGCACAGGTCTGGGGCATTATGGTTCACCAGTGCACAGGTATGGGGCACTAGGGATCACCAGTGCACAGATCTGTGGCATCATGGATTACCAGTGTGCAGGTATGGGCATTAGAGATCACCAGTGCACAGATCTGTGGCATTATGGATTATCAGTGCACAGGTATGGGGATTAGGGATCACCAGTGCACGGACCTATTGCATAGTTCACCAGTGCACAGATATCTGGCATTATGGATTATAAGTGAACAGGTATGGGGCATTAGGGATCACCAGTGCACAGACCTATTGCATAGTTCACCAGTGCACAGATCTAGGGTATTAAGGTTCACTGGTGCACAGGTCTGAGGCATTAAAAATCAGTAGTGCTTATGTGTGAGACATTATGAATCATCAGTGAACAGGTATGGAGCATCAGAGATCACCAGTGCACAAGTCTAGGGCATTATAACTCAGCAGTGAACGGATCTGGGGCATTACCTACCTGTTAAACAGCCTGCCCCATTATATCCTGGCCACTGACAAACTTGGCCCTTTTAAAACTAAACTTCGCCAGCACCTTCTCTCGCTGAACCGTTGCAACTGCCCATATTTCTCCCTCACTCCACACTGTCTCCACTCGATATTTTCTTACTTCTCATCTATCCCCTCTCTCCCTCCCTCACCCACCTACTTGCCTTTTTCTGACTGCCTTTTTATTCTCTCTCCCTGATGCACTTTTCTGCCCACTGATGGCACTTGATTGTAAATATAATCTTTATGTATTTGAATTGTATTTTTATACCATCTCTGTTAGTGGTTAAGTCTTTCCTGTGCACTGTATTTTGGCTCCTCGATCTATGTTTTCTAGTCATGTAATTTTGTTTCACTGTATTGCTGTAACTCAACGTTATTACCCAGTGTATACCTTTACAATGTCCTGTATTCTATGTATGATGTGGAACCTCTGTAAAGGAGCCTCTGGCTCAGAGGTATATCTGATATTTAAATAAAATAATAATAATAAATTATGGATTACCAGTGCACAGGTCTGGGGATTTAGGGATCATTTGTAGGTCTGGAGCATTATGAATCACACATCTGAAGCATTATGAATCACACATCTGGAGCATTATGAATCACACATCTGGAGCATTATAGATAACCTCTGCACAGGTCTGTGACACTATGGATCACTAGTACACAGACCTGGGACATTACCAGTAAATGACTGAACCCTACCCACATTTGAAAATATAGACTATTTAAAAGTATTTACTGTGTGTGTGTGTGTGTGTGTGTGTGTGTGTGTGTGTGCATGCATATGTGTCTGTATGTATGTGCATGCGTGTGTATACAGGCTTGTGTGAGTGTGTGCATGTGTGTGTATGTAAGAGACAGTGAGACTGCTACTGCAATACTTCTCAGAAGATGACCCTGGTGCCCATTAATTTTACCACTTCTGAGTAAACAACCATTTGTGGTTTTTTTGTCCTCCTCACTGCTCACTGTGAAATAAGTAACCATGTGCCTACTAGGGTTACTTGGAAATAAGTGAATGTGTTTGCACAAGTGAGGTCACTGTCCACAGAGGAGCAAATAACTGTAGGTGAATGTGTCTGTTGGTGTGTTTGCATGTGTCCGTAAGTGTGTGTGCCAGTGCCAGGAGTAATTCTTTAACGCTCCAGGAACAACTGTCAGCCATTTCTCAATGTTTCCTTGGCAACTACTAACTATATATACATGCCAGTTCAAACATTTTTTTCTTGGAGCAGCCGGCAACAGCATCTGAACTCACATGACTTTCATCTGCCCAGACAAGTGTGTGTGTGTGTGTGTGTGTGTGTGTGTGTGTGTGTGTGTCCCCTAGTGTTTCACCATTACATTCATGACAAGTCCTTGCATCTGCAAGTCATTAACTGCATGTTGCTAGTATTTCACCATTGCTTTGTAAAGCAAGTCACTGTGTGTTCCTAGTGTTTTACCATTATGTATTGGAACAAATCCCTATGTGTTTAGTGTGTTCCACCATGGCTTTCTGAGAAGTGTGTATGTGCTGCTGTTGTTTCACCATTACTTTTACGAGTCACTGCATATTCCTAGTGTTTCACCATTTCTATCATAAAAAGTCACTGTGAGTGCTCCTAGTGTTTCACAATTGCTGTTACTACAAATCGTGTTCCTAATGTTTCACAGATGTTTTGATAACAAGTCTGTGTGTTGTTAGTGTTTCACCATTACCTTCATCACAAGTCACTGACACTGCACATTTCTTGTGTTTCACCATTACTTCCATAACAAGTCACTGCACATACTGCTACTGTTTATTACTGTTTTCTTAGGAAGTCATTATGTGTGTTGCTAGTGTTTCACCATTGCTGCCATAACAAGTCCCTTGTGTGTTGCTAATAATTCACCATTACTGTCATAACAAGTCCATGTTTGCAGTGCTAGTGTTTCATCAGTTTATATAACAAGTCATTGCATGTTCTTAGTGATTCCCCACTACTTGCATAACAATTTACTGCATGTCCCTAGTGCTTAACCATTACTTTCATAAGTCACTGCATGTGCTGATATTTGTTTACTATTGCTGTCAAAAAGTCAGTGTGTTGCTAGTGTTTCACAATTACTTTCATGCCAAGACACCCCATTGGCCTAGTGTTTTGCTATTACTGTCACAGCAAGTCACTGTGTGTGCTAATAGTGTTTCACATTTACTTTAATAAGTTAGGATGTTGCTAGTGTTTCACTATTACTTTCATAACTAGTCATTACGTGTGTTGCTAGTGTTTCACAATTACTTTTTATATCCTCACTGCATGTGTTGCTAGTGTTTCACAATTACTGTTTATAACAAGTCACTGCATGTATTGCTAGTGTTTCACCATTACTTTCATAACTAGTCATTACGTGTGTTGCTAGTGTTTCACAATTACTTTTTATATCCTCACTGCATGTGTTGCTAGTGTTTTACCATTACTTTTAAAACAAGTCACTGCATTTCTGTGTTTCACCATTACTTTCATAACACGTCACTGCAAATTTCAAGTGTTTCACCATTACTTTTACAAATTGCTGTGTGTTACTAGTATTTTACTATTACTTTCACAAGTCATTGCATGTGTTTTTAGTGTTTCACCATTACTCTGACATGTCACTGCATTTGTTGCTAGTGTTTCTTTAATAGTTTCATAACAAGTCACTGCACGTGTTACTAAAGGAATAATGCCTGACAGGGTGGGTGTTATGCTGGGATAACATCCCACCCCGGGTGGTTGGGCCCGAGGCCACCGGCCGAGGGCGTCTAACACCCGAGAAGGGATGTTATCCCAGCATAGCACCCACCCTGAAGGGCATTATTCCTATTATACAGTGGCTCATTGTTTTATACAGAAAAAAAAGAATTTTATTTAGTTTTTAAAATATTTTTTTTTTTAAGAAAAGATGCAAACAATGAATGTGCTGGTCAGCAAGATCATCGGCAGGGATGTTATGCCAGGATAACATCCCTGCTGTGATGCTAACTGACCAATCAGGAGCCAGGATTCTTTCTTGCCATTGTATAATATTGTTTCACCATTAGTTTCATAAAAAGGATCTTCTTGTGTTGCTAGTGTTTCACTATTACTTTCATAACAAGTCACTGCAGATTTCTAATGTTTCACCATTATTTTCATTACATGTCACTGCATGTGTTGTTAGTGTTTAATAGTTTTATAACAAGTCGCTGCATGTGTTGCTAGTGTTTCACCCTCACTTTCATAACACATCACTGCATGCATTGCTAGTGTTTCACCATTACTTTCCTAACATGTCACTGCATGTGTTGCTTGTGTTTCTCTAAGTAATAGTTTCATAACAAATTACTGCATGTGTTACTATTGTTTCACCATTACTTTCATAACAAGGCTGTTCTTGTGTTGCTAGTGTTTCACCATTGCTTTCACAACAAATCATTGCATGTGTTGTTAGTATTTCACCATTACTTTCATAGCAAGGCCCTTGTGTTGCTAGTGTTTCATCATTACTTTCATAACAAGTCACTGCATGTGTTGCTAGTGTTTCAACGTTACTGTCGTAAGTCATTGCATGTGCTGCTAGTGTTTCACCATTACTTTCATAAGAAGGCTCTTCTTGTGTTGCTTGTGTTTCACCATTACATTCACAACAAGTCACTGAGTGTTCCTAATGTTTCACTGTTGCGTTTACAACAAACTACTGCAGGCCTGCTGATCAGTGTACTGTACAGTATCACTGGTACAAAGCGAAGCCATTGCTTTCAGTGTGTGTGTGTGTGTTAGTCCTTTCTAATGTGTATACCTGTTAAGTGTTGTCTCAGTAATATGCAAGAGACAGTGTGTGTGTGTGTGTGTGTGTGTGTGTGTGTGTGTGTGTGTGTTTGTCCTTTCAATGTTTATACCTGTTAAGTGTTGTCTCAGTAATATGCATGTGTGTATATGTGTGCCAGTTGTTCACTTTGCTCGGTGCTAGTGTGTTTGGTACCAGTCCACTGTAGCACTCCTCACCAGAACATTACAAAACCTCAGGGCTAATCTGGGACAACACATCTCACTTACTCTGTGACCCCTTAGTTACAGTAAATTACCTTCCTATCTGTCTGTAGAGAAGTAACAGTCATTTCATAGTTTTATGCAAATCTAGGTTTTTAAACCAGAATGTATGGCTAGTAAAGGTTTCTTAATAATATACAAGAAGAAAATGTTTGCATGGCTATCCATCGGAGTTTCAGAATAAGTTTGTGATAAAATGGCAATAGGTTAATAGCTCCGCTTTGGCAACTAAGTGGTTAACCACTGCTGCGCTGAGTTTACTCATATGAAGTTTCATTATTGCTGTTTCTTTTTCATCTCCATCAGCGTTTTCATATTAGTTTTAAAAACAAAAACTCTTGGTACTTTAAATTATGAAGAAGCAGCAGAAGCACTCCTGCTGTGCCCTGTGTTGTGTGTGGTCATGGACAGGCTGTTCGAGTGACCTGGGGTTGTTGTACAATGCCTCTGCATGGGGGGTGGAGAGGATAACTGGATGAACCTCTTTGTTTTGCTAGCATTTGCGAAATGGGAAAATGCTTGAAAGCGCAGCACTGCCGAGGTGATGTGCAGGGCAGCAGTGGGTGTAGAGGTTTGTTTTGGAACATTCATTTCACTCACACTGAATGCAATCGTATGTACAGGTATTACCTATTATACATGCACCTCTCAACTCTTTTATTGACTGTTTTTTGCCCTCCCTGAGTTTGCAGCTGGACCTGCCTCAAACAACTGCTCCAGCACCCCAGTTCACGTGGGACCTTCCTTTTGAACCTGCCATGTTCCCCTGTGGTTAACTGTCCAAGGAAGGAGCCCCAAAGGGAAGACTGCATCTAATTAGGCAGTAGAGAAAGTCCACAATGCTTGAGAACCTCTGGTACATGGACAGAGCATATCACTGGTGCACATCAGGAGACTTTTTCCCCTTTTTTGTCCTTCTACCGCCCAGCTGGTGTCATTGTGGCTGACTTAAGATAGGCTCAGCATATGCACAGCCACATGGGAACATCAGTAGTGCCACAAATCTTCACCTGTACAGGCTGCTTACAGCAGATGTATGTTTGGTATCCCCCCTCCCCAGTTTGAATGTGCTGTTACGTCAGGGTCCTTGTGACTCCACCAGTCTGGGTGTGGATGACAGAGGGACATTACCAGCCTTGGTCACAGGTCTGGGCTTGGGCTCAGCATGTTATCTCACTGGCCACCTGCCAGTGGCTTCAGAAATGCTAGACTGCGTCATCAGATGACCCAGCATTGCTGTACCAGACCTGGGTTTGGAAGTGGATCCAGGAGGCTGGTAAACCAGCAATCAGATTACACTCCCTCTGCAGTGACCCCTAACACAGCCACAAAAAGCTGCACACACACACAAGGCTACCACACGATGCAGTGGTGCAAGGGGTGGGAAGAAAAATTAGGGTCTCATGGTGGTGTTGGCACACTCAGATCCCATGCTCAATTCAGCATCGCACACTGGATCCTTGTTCCATAGAGGAGGGGAAGCACCTCCCTGAGGACCTCAAAATGGGGGGCAAGCTAACACACACACATGTATATGCACACGTAATGCACAAACATTTAGACACAATAACACTCTTACATAAAAAGACACATTTATCATAACACACTCACATATTGCATTACACTGATTGAAAAGCTGAGAGAGAGAAAGAGAGAGATGTAATGCCCCAACCGCACCAATCTAATGTTAACTATTAAGAAACCCACACATAGCCGGCCCAGTGGCACTGAGGGTTGAGGCGCTGGACACCACACCTCGCGCCACACCGACGACCTGGGTTTGGGAACGAGCCTGGATACCAGGGGTTGGCAGGGGAAGGAGAGGACTGAGCATCTGGAGGACTGCTCTCCTCTCCCTGGGGTGGGATCCAGGGTTTCTCTGCCACAGTGGGGATCCCCACTGGAGACTGGGGGTACAGCTAGTGAGGAGCAAAAAGTGGGAGGCACGCGACAGACTTCTACGGGGCTCCATGCAGACGTCATTGCATATCTGTGCACCTATGGGGAAACCTTACGTAGAAAATCCCCCTGTGCCAGGATAGGCGATGGCTCCCTTCAGTAGCAACTACCACACGCTACAACCAGACCATGCCTCTGCCGTTCTATCCTTCCATCACTGCGACCAGCACTGGATTATAGATAGAGTGCCGAGGAGTGGTGGCAGCCCTGACCCGGGTGGGCTCAGAGCTGGTGGGTCTCCCGGCCGTCGGATAGTGGAAGTCATCTTGCCCGATACGGAGACATGGGACCAGGTAGGCGGTAGAGTGGTTGGTGTGCAAGGGCGGCTTGAGAGAGTTCCAGTACCAGCAGGGTGAATAAATAAAGTTGACAAAAAAAAAAAAGAACCCTACACATTGTCTGACTAATTAATCTAGTTAAGCCCTACCACTGCAACTAGTTGCAACTAGGTGAAGTTACAACTGATTGACTAGTAAAAGGAACACTGTCAGCCTCTTTCAGGCTTGTTAAATGTAAACCGCAGAATCATATTCTGAGGTTAGTTCTGAAGAACAACTCAGCACAAAAAATGTTATTTTTAAAGAAGGGGCTATGCTGCTGTTTACGAATGGGAGTTTGTGGCATGCTCAGTTTTGCTTGCTAAGTGATCTCAGTTTGTGTGTGTGGGGGGGAAGGGGTTGATACAAATGGTAAAGTGTCTTTTAAAACAAATAATTAGCAGTGAATCATTGTTCATTGCAATGCAGTACTTAGCAGGTGGAATAAAACTCCGAGTTGAACATGGTTGCCTTTTCCAGTTAAAGATGGCTAGAATCATGTAAACCTCTTTGCCAGGGCCTATGTCATCCTTTAGGCAAACATTGATATTCTGCCGAAACCAAACAGTGCAAAGATGAAGAGAGATCACACCTCCCTCCCCCCAATTTTCTGTGGTTTGAGGAACTCTAGTGTTTTTGGAGTCAGGCTGACAAGCATCCCCCTTTCTCCCAGATATCCCTTGAGGCTAAATGGGCACAAACTAGAGATGCTACTGAGGAAGCCATTTCAAGGAATGCCTTCTGCAAGTTCAGATGTTTTTCAGTGGAAGTACTTCAGTGCTCGGCTTGCTGAACTGCCTTCTCTGAGAAACACCAACCTGTTTTCTTGTTTTTGCTGTTCTAATAGTATACACACCCTCCTCCACCCTGATTTTATCATGGCTGTGAAGAATTTTGCATCCCCCCCCCACCCTTGTTACATATCTTGTTTGGTGTCACACCCTTCAGTTTGTTGTTTGGTCCCTGTAAATGGCAACAACCCCTCACGGTGTGGCTATCACTGCCAGGCACTGCTTCTGACATCAGTGTGTAACCCCCCTGCAAATGGGGGTTCCCAAAAGACTTCCAGGAGCTTGCTTGAATGCTCCAAGCCTGAATGGTGTTTGGCATTTAAGCCATTTATCAGTGAGTGTTTTTAGAGCCTCTGGTACTGTCTCTTTAAGAGCTGTCTGCTTGCAGACATAATTAGTTTGTATGGGGGGACTGTGTGCTTCTCTGAGTACCACTCGAGCTGCTGCCAATTCACTTCATTTTTGCAGTCACTAGGAGTGCAAAGGGAACCTATCTGAAAGATGTAACTGTTTGCCAGAAATTATTTAGAGTAATAATGAAATTACAGTTTGTCTAACCTGCTTTCTTTGCAGTCAGAACTGTGTCTGCTAGTTCCCCATTCTAGTTTTGAACTGCTGAACTGGACCAATCAGTGTGGGGTAAGCTAGCTCTAAAATGATGCCTTGGACGAATCAGAACTTGGACTCATAATCTGAGCCAGCCACAAGAGGATTGTATGGGCAGTGACTCTGGGAGATGTAGTTTAGACTTCAGTGCCTTTTTGGACCAACAGCAGCAGTCTATTGTGGTGACAGCCAATCCAGTCAAGAACTGGGAGGAACTCAAGGAAGTGCCGGTTTCGTCAGTTGGAGTTCAGTTGAGCTTTGGCAGTGAAGAAGGAAGAGCCTGTGCTTTTCAGTGTGCAGTTTTAGTCAAAAAACGTGTGCAAGGCCCAGAGTTCGGTCTGCAGCTTGTGTAACAACATTAGGACTGAATCCGTCCTGTGAAAAGAATCAAAGGATCTCTGAAGAGTAGAAACCAGGCTCACCCTGTAGAAGACTGGAAGAATTGCTGAAGTGCACTCGGTCTGTCAGGAACTGAATCTGCTGTGTGTTCTCCGGGTATTGTGCAGTAGTGCGATCGGGATACAGATGCAGCCTGCCTGGTATAGTACTCATCTTTATGGATGTGTGAAGAGGTTTGTGTACCTCAAGTGAGCCCTGCTGACATTGAAGGACCCTATCTTATTTGGAGGTCGTGAGTACTAATTCAGGTTGCTCCCTGTTGATGCCACATTAAATCCAAATGGAATTACTGTACTGCTGACTGTTTAATTCTCCTTTTCTCTGTGTGGAAAGGGCCCTACCAGCTGCCACGGTTTGGACTAGCCACTAGGGCTTGGGTACCCAGGGACAGTAACTGATAGGGATAGGCCTGTGCACAGAGCCATAAATGAATTATTAGAGTGATAAGCTAATTAACCTGATTTCCCCTGTCCTTGTTATATCCCCTAAATAAATCAGAGCTGCTTGTTTCAGCAAAGTTATACTGCCTGAGGTATTTGTCTATGTTAAAAGTACTGTACTGTGATTGTTGCACTGTATCTCATTTCACAGGAGGTCCCAGTGCGGAACCAGACCTGGGGTAAGTGTATACTGTGAAGTAATTCTGATATATTGTGTGGGCCACTAGTGGGAAGAAAGGGGTTGCAGTGTCCCAGAGGGCTGTGACCAAGTTAGTTTAACTATTGCAAACCCTGACCTCTGGGTGGAGGCACCCGCCATTGGATCCAGGCCCCTCAACCTGTTAGTGGCAAATCAGGCAGGGGTAGTAGCCCCTGGGATAGCGCCATCTAGGGGTTACAAGTGCCAAGCCAATGAATTCCCTCATTTATTTATTGATTTGCAATAGTTGTTCTGTCAGGCACTCTGAGCTGCGGATCACTTATTTCAGGTGCATTCTGTGGAAAGAGAGTTGGGTCCTTGGTTAAAAAACAAACATGAATTAAAAAAACACTGAAAAAAGGACAAGACTGTTAAATATAGGTAGCACATGTGCTAAAAGTAAAGTTAAATGTGATCATTCTATACAGAAATTAAATACAATCTTTACTTTTGTGCAAGGAAGGAAGGGAATTTGGTTTTGTGTAGCACCTTTTATGCAATCTGTATCCTAAAGTGCTTTATAATCCAGGGAAGGAACGTTGCTGCTGTTTTCAGCACACTTGGAGATTAAGGAAGCAAAGTGAGATAGAGCAGGGAGTGACTGCAGAGAGCTTAAGCACAGGGGGCCGGATTCTCAAAAGGTTTTGGGACTAAGTCCCACATGTAAACTCCAGTTGCGGACCAAAATCTCATCAGCTGTGGAGATTGCTATTCTCATCTGCAGGAGCTGTGGAAGATGTTAGGGCTGGTCCCACCATCCGTGACATTTTTCTGCGACTGCGGGAATTTCTATGGCGACATCGCCCATAAGCTGCCATAAATCAAGGAGACGGTTGTAAACCAGCTCCACTTTTGAGAATACTGTAGCTGTGGGAGAAACTGCAGTTCTGCAAGAGGCAACCCGCTTGCGGCAAGTTTGTCCTGCAGCTGCAGGATTTTCAAGATCTTTTTTTTGTTGTTGTTATTAAGGTCTTTGACCCCCGTCGTCACCTCCCACCTACTTGGTAGAGCTGGCAGGCAGATCCGGCCCCTTCCTTGGAGGGGCTCGGTCTCAGGACCTGTGCTTCTCCTGCACCTGACTCTCCCGGCAATCCCCCATGGGTTGCAGTCCCGTGGTGGGGTCAGGGGTGAAGGGCGTCAACTTCCACCTCCCCGGAGACCAACATCTAGACTCTGGGAGGGGGGCCAGTGCGGGCGATACGGGGCCATCATGGAGCCTGCTAGCCCCATCTTTTGCAGTTTTCTTCCCACCCCTTGCCACAGTTGCTCACGTTCGGGTGGAGGCGCGCATACACAGTGGCCCATGGCACCCTCCGTACACTAGTTGCTCCCGACTGCACTACCCCCGAGCCTCCACCTGGGGGGCAGCCCCGCAGTGGGCACGGCTGGGTCCCCACCTGGGAGGGGAGAGCTGCCTTACAGCTGCTCAGTCCATCTCCTGGCCCCCCTGACGACCTGGGCTCATTCCCGAACCTGGGTCACTGGCATGGCGCAAGGTGTTGCATCCAGTGCCTCAACTCTCAGCGCCACCAGGCCAGCCTGATTTTCAAGGTCTTTGAGAATCCGACCCAGGGAAACATAGAAACATAGACTTTGATGGCAGATAAGGACTGCTTGGCCCATCTAGTCTGCCCATTTCCCTGCCTACAGGATAGGCCGCAGATCCTAGTTAACCAACAGCCTATTTCTTCCTACCCCCCACAAGAATTGCCTTATGTCTGTCCCATGCATTCTTGAATTCTCCCACAGTTTTAGACCCCACAACCTCCTCAGGAAGGCTGTTCCATGCATCCACTACCCTGTCTGTGAAATAATACTTCCTCACATTGCCCTGAACTGCCCCCTTCTATCTTTAAATTGTGTCCCTTGTTCTTGCACGTCTCTTTTCTGAAAGATGCTACCCTCTTGGACTTTGTTGAATCCACTGAGGTCCTAAAAGTTTCTATCATGTCCCCCCTCTCCCTTCTTTCCTCAAGGGTATACATATTAAGCTCCTTTAGTCTCTCCTCATACGGCTTCTCTTGCAGACCCTGCACCAGTTTAGTTGCCCTCCTCTGGACTGCCTCTATCCTGTCTATGTCCTTGCGGAGATGGGGTCTCCAGAACTGGACACAGTACTCCAGATGGGGTCTCACCAACTGTCTGTACAGAGGGATAACAGCTTCCTGTTTTCTGCTGCTGATGCCTATCCCTATACATCCCAGTATACCCCCAGCCCTCCCTACTGCCTTCTCACATTGCTTGCTAACCTTAAGGTCATCTGATATGATTACCCCGGTCCCTTTCCTTTTGTTGTTGTTACTACTCCCCCATTGTGTATTCTTCCCCTAGGTTCTTGTTTCCCAGGTGCATTATTTTGCACTTCTTTGCATTGAATCCTAGCTGCCATACTTCTGACTATTCCTCCAACCTTGCCAAGTCCCTTCTCATCCTTTCCATGCCTCCTTGTGTATCAACCCTGTTGCAGATCATTGTGTCATCTGCAAAAAGGCATACTTTTCCTTCCAGTCCCTCTGCAATGTCACTGATGAAGACATTAAAAAGGACTAGACCTAATACTGAACCCTGCGGTACCCCACTAGTAACCCCCTTTCTTCAGAGTGGACTCCAGTTACAATTACCTTCTGTGTCTTGTTGTGCAGCCAATGTTTTACCCAGGCTACCACCCTGGGACCCACTCCCAGGCTGGTTAATTTGACTATTAATCTTTTGTGTGGGACTGTGTCAAATGCCTTGCTAAAGTCTAGGTAGGCCATGTCCACAGCCCCTCCCTGGTCTACTACTTTGGTCACCCAGTCAAAGAAATCTATTAGATCTGCTCTGACATGACCTTCCTGCTGTGAACCCATGCTGCCTTGGGTCCTGTGCCTCACTGGCCTCTAGGTACTCAACTATTCTTTCCTTCAGAAGTGACTCCATCACTTTCCTACCACAGAGGTCAGACTGACAGGTCTGTAGTTTCCTGCCTCTGTCTTGGTCCCACTTTTGTGAAGGGGAATCACATCCACCTTCCTCCAGTCTTCGGGTACCACACCATCCTCCCATGATTTATTAAAAAGAGTAGCCAGTGGTTTCACTAGTTCCTCCCTTAATTCTTTTAGAATTCTGGGGTGAATTCCATCAGGCCCCATTGCTTTGTCCACCTTCAGTTTTAGGAGTTCTTGTAGAACCCTTTCTTCTGTGAAAGGACTGGGATCGACCCCCCTATCAAGAGTGCTTCTGTTAATTGGATTGGGCACTTCCCCCTCCTCTTTTGTGAATACTAAGCAGAAATATTCGTTCAGTATCCCTGCTTTTTCACTGTCCCCCTCTGCCCACCCACTGTTCATTCTATTCAGCCTCATTATCCCTCCTTTGTCTTTCTCGCTCGCTGATGTACCTATAAAATGTTTTATCTCCTTCTTAACTGAGTTGGCTATTTTTCCTCAGTTTGGGCCTTGCTCTTCTGACTTCCCTCCCTGCTTCCTTCTGCCTTAACTGGTACAGCTCTCTGTCCTGCTCCTTCTGTGTTTCCTTATACTTCTGGAATGCTATCTTTTTCTTCCTGACTTTCACAGCCACCTCTTTTGAGAACCATAGTGTTTTTTACTTTCGTATTGATTTGTTTATTTACTTCATACAAAGGCTTGTTGCCTCTGTGATGGCAGTTTTGATGATTCCCCATTGTTGCTCCACACCTCCTTCTAGCCTGTTTGCTAGTGCTTTTCTGAGGCACTCTCCATCTTGCCAAAGTCAGCCCTCCTAAAGTCCAGTACCCTCACTTTTGTATGGCTTGACTCTGTAGCTGAGTTTAACATGAACCACACTGTTTGATGGTCATTTGTTCCCAGATGGCAACCCATTTTAGATCTGAGATCCTCTCACTGCCCCCTTTGAGAGTACGAGGTCTAAGATTGCTCCCTCATGAGTGGGTTCCGAAACTAGCTGTCTGAGGCCTGCCACCTGTAGGGCATCAAGAATGGCCCTGCTCTTGGATGTGGCTGCAGCAAATGTGCTCCAGTTAACATCTGGCATATTCAGGTCTCCCATCAACAGTATCTCCCCTTTCTCTGCCATTCTAAGAATGCCTTCTATCATATCCTTGTCCATTCCCTCCCCCTGACATGGGGGTCTGTACACAACCCCTGTGCAGATTGTGGTGCCCTTTCCAGTCTCCAAGGTGACCCACAGTGCCTCCTCTCCTCCCTGTTTACTCTTTTGTTCAGTTGCTTTTATCCCTTCCTTTACATAGAGAGCTACTCCTCCCCCTCTTCTCCCCTGCCTGTCTCTCCTGTAGGTTATGTACCCTGGTATGTTAACATCCCAGTCATGGTTCTCTGTGTACCATGTTTCTGTGACTGCTACAATGTCCAGGCATCCCTCTTCCATCAAGGCCACCAGCTCAGGGAGCTTGTTGCCCAGACTACGGGCACTGGTACTCATTACCCTCCATTTCCTGATGGCCTTACTCCTTTTTGCCTCATCCCTGTCCTTCTTGCCTTTGTCACGTTCTCCCTTTATCCCTGCCCTTCTCCTTATCGACACCTCTATGTTGGTGTTTGCTGCACTTACTACCGTGATTTTTTTTGGGGGGGGCTAGGATTTCCCTGCTCCTTTCCAGGGAGGTTACATGATCTGCTCAGGGCCACATAGTGAGGAAGTGGCAGTTGTGGGATTCGAGCCCTGGTCTGCTGTAGGCTTTGCAGATCAGTGCTCCAACCACTAGGACAAACTGCCTCCCAGTGTGAGCCTGTAGTTTAGCTTATCACTCACTAAAGTTGACTTCAACTGGCAGTAGCTTAGTATCGGGATTGGGGATACATGCATGGGGAAACAGGAGCAAATGGGGAAAGTGATAGCAGCCATGAGTAGGGTTAGGGAGGTAGTCTGGATGGAAGACAGGAGGAGGAGGAGGAGGAGGTAGAAGAGGTGGAGGCACAAGGGGTGGGTTAGAATAGCTGCAGATATGATTGATGTAAAGATCATAACCTCAGCAATCAGAACAGAACTAGATCCCCCCGCGGTATACAATTTACCAAGTTTAAGTAGCCAGCTGCACATTTTGTCATACCCCCAGTGAACACAATCTAATGGGCTGTTTGGCTAGTGTAACCTAGCCATCACTGGCAAGGTATAGAGTGTTTTTCTCCCTGGGTTATTTCAAACCTGCCCTTAACCAACTAGATGGCACTGCTTAGCACACTGTTGGCGCTGGGTGCTGCAGCAGTACCCCTGGGGACAGAAAGCTCACTGGTTCAGCACAGAGCTCACTGCAGTGCCAGACACAGTGACATCCTCTTCCTGGGGTGGGAAATGCTGCTGTTGGCAGCACTATCTCCCAGCCCAACCACCAAGTCTGAGACCACTCCCGAAACCAGGACACCAACATGGCAATGAATCAGCCAACGGGTACCCAATAGTTTCTCCTTTTTTAACTATTTAGCAGTCTCCCTACACATCAGCCTGGGGTCTGAGCCCCTCTGGTGTGTAATGACTGCTACTCTGCCTGTCTAATGATTGCTCCTCTGCCTGTCTAATGACTCCTGCTCTGCCTGCCTAATGACTGCTGCTCCTTCTGTCTGATGACTGCTGCTCTGCCTGTCTAATGATTGCTTCTCTGCCTGTCTAACGACTACTGCTCTGCCTGTCTAATATCTGCTTCTCTGTCTAATAACCACTGTTTGCCTGTCTAATGACTGCTTCTCTGTCTAATGACTGCTGCTCTGCCTGTCTAATGACTGCTGCTCTGCCTGTCTAATGGTTGTTGCCGTGCCTGTCTAATGATTACTGCTGTACCTGTCTGCCCTGACTGGCTGTGCTCCGGTAATCAGATTCATTGCCTTGTTAAGCACTTTGGGTTTCTCGTATGAATACCTAGGTAACAAGACCAGCACCGCTACACCCATTATCACAGTTTTGCCCCTGTGGTTCACCACCTGTTCCTTTGAAGTCCTCCTTGATGGGCCTCTGCTAAGGTGGTCTGCGCTTTCTGCACTAACTGTAAGTAGCAGAAGGATTAACACTGCTGATGGCCAGGTTTCCTCTGCCTCACTTCATCAGCTATTCGTCCCTCTGCAGCAAACTGTTTGAAGGTTTCGCTTTGTCCATAACTAGCTCTGATATGTTGATCCTAAATGACCAACCCTCACTGTTCAACAATATGGTTTTGTATCGACTGTACCATCCATTCCCAGATGAATCTCAAATATTTTGTTGAGTACCTGTTATATACTGTATTCTTCCCCTAATTGAGTAAACTTGGTATCTTTGGAAAAGAAATGATAATAAAGTGAACTAAATAAATGTTAGTTATAAAATGGGTAGAGACAGCAGAAAAATCTGATGGGCTGGAACAGGATTCTAGTCATATCTCCCCATCCCCGTGTAGCACAGGAAACAAGGTACCACTACTAGCTTGCCCCTTACCAGATAAATTCTCGTGCTAGGTTGGTGCAAAATTCAAACAAATGAGCCACCATGTTCTCACCTTACTAAACGATCATATTTTGATTTGGGGCAGTTTCAATCTTCAAAATATCACATCAGAAGTCACCCAGAGTGCTGCTGAACTGCCAGAAAAAAAAAAAAAAAAAAAACATCTCCTCTCCGGACCTGCAGCTGCCATTAGAATACTGACACTTTCTCAAATTTGCTGCCGCAGATGATAGTGTGATGCTGGCAAGACCAAAACAAAATTGTGGTCTTGCTGGTGTCCTATGGTAGTGACTCAGTGGTTCTCTTCAGTGCCAATAATTAATACAGCAGCACCCCTAGTAATTATTGGAAAGTGGAAGAACTATTTCACATGAAATGAGTTTTTATTTATTTTAGTAATTGAAAAAAAATCACAATTTCTCAACAGATACCCATTTTATAAGCGCCATAACACATGGCATGGTGTGCTTTATGCTGTGATAAACTCGCTTCTAGGTGCAGTAAGGTTCTCAGCCCGTGGCTTTGTGCCTCACTACACCTCCTAGTCATGCGTTTATCAGATCATAAAGCACACCCCATCATGTGTTATTGCTTACATACTACACACAGTGAATACTCAGGAAGCAGCCTTTTGGTACAGGAAGTTGCCAGTGCAGAGCATTGTGGGTAATATATTTTTGCAGGTGCTGCCTATTACTATAGCTAGAGCTAGAACTATCATGCCATTCTCTCAACATTACAACCCATGCTGTACCCATCTCCCACTGTTTACCCATTTTGCCTCTTACTCTGTTGTGTAGCTTAAACTCAGTGTGCTCTGTAATTTGAAATTTATGCCACTATAATTCTGTTACAAGCTTCTTGCCATACCTTGACAGCACACTCTCCTAACGCTCACCCTGGCTACCCCCATAGCTGACGTACTTTGTATGCTATTTACAATGTTTTTGTTTTCTTTTTCTGGAACTTAATACTTTGCATTTACTGCTCATGTACCTGCAACCATTGTTGTCACTTTATTTGTTAGTGCGGTTTCACTCCCTCTCCCTGCTGTATCCCTTCCCCCAGGTCGCACCTGGCAACAAATTCTGGTTTAGTATGCCTGTAAATTTGGTTCAAAATATCAAGCAGGTAATTCAGGTTTGGTGCCACCTGTGTAAAAAATTTGACTGATCTGATAGAGCTGTATAAAAGTTGTAGAGTTCTTAGATACTAAGACACATTGCTTGACTTGTACCAAATACTTTCCTTCCTTCCTTCCTTCCTTCCTTCATCAGAGGAGGATCCATGCCTTGCTCACAGTATTGCACTAACTGAATGACTGACAAAATGCCTGACACCTCACTCCCAAAATTCCCCTAGAGGACTCAACCTCACCCCCTCAGACTGTGGACCAGAATCCTAATGTATGCTCCCATATATCACAATCTATATATGTCAGGGGTTTATTGATCAGTCTGAACTACAAGTGTCAGCATTTTGTTTAAAATGTAAGGAAGAGGCAGGTGGCAGAATGAGTAAGAATGAATGAGGTGGAACAGCTGCAAAAGGGGTGGAGTGGTGGCAGAAAATTTTTGCAGTGGAGGCAGAAATAGGCAGAGCAAATGTCGAGACCGCACCCCAAAATAGCATATTTTATAACTAAATTCTGGACCCAGATGCAAATCACGAACTTCCGGGGACAGCAGAGTGAAGGTGGGTCCTAAAGAGGATGGCCTTTGAATGGAGAAAAGGTTGACAAGTTTGCAGAACTGGAAAGAATCTAAGTGAATATCGCAATGAAATCCAAAGGAATGTTCCAGAATGTCCAGTCCACATGGTCAAGTCAAAACATGTGTAGTCGGAGGAACCTGTTTAGTAGCAGATGCCATGTAAAAGTAGTGGAAGATGACACAACTCCTCTGCAGTCTTTCACATTCCTTTATGTTTTTTTGGTGTAACAAAGTAACTCAAGAAATGAGTGGATTGACTCCCATATAGCTGTTTGGTCCTCGTCGCCTCCTCCCACTAACAGACAATGGGGCACATAGGTATTTTTACAGATTTTCTCCCGCCCCGAGTCCCGCACATGGCTGTGTGAATGTGGAGGCACGCTGCACACCCCATGGCAAAGCTCAACCGCTTCTGCCGCCCATAACTGTTTGCCTCCCCCTCTCCACCTACGCTACCCACTGGACCACCAACCAGTGGAAGTGGTACTGTGGGGGGGGTGCCAACCCACCCTCAGGGGAGGACAGCTGCCCATCGGCATGCTCGATCCTGCTCCACCCCCCCCCACGCTGGCACCACGACAACCCAGGATCATTCGCGAACCTAGGTCACTGGCATAGCATGAGGTGTGGCGTCCAGCGCCTCAATCCTCAGTGCCACTGGGCTGGTCTGGATTGACCTTTTGTGGGTGCTCTGCCACTTCTTCATGAGCTATCACTGGTACCCTGTTATGTGGGTATTTAGTAAATTGCCAGTGCATATATTGATCATGAGCTATCATTGATACCCTGTTATGTGGGTATTTAGTAAATTGCCAGTGCATATATTGATCACGAGCTATCATTGGTACCCAAGTATGTGAGTATTTAGTAACTTGCCAGAGCATATATTGATCATGAGCTGAGCTGTTAGTCTCCAATAGGGGTATCTTGTCTTTCAAAGGGCTTCCCCAGGTCAGCTCCATGCCCTAATTTAGGCAATAATGACCAAGACGCTGGTCACTTCCAAGGAACTAATGGTCAGTTGGGGGGATGGGTGATCTGAAGCACAGCCAGACGTTAATTCAAGGAAATGACCTGCTTTGAGGTTGTTATTGGAATTATAAGTCTTATCACAGTAACAACTTTAGATTTTACCATTAATTTACTTAATTTTCCATTTTTAGAGGTGTGGTGCGAGTCATGCAACACAATTACATAGACGTTGCATGCCATGCAGCATCTGTAGGCAGCTGGATTGGTTATTGCTAAGATGTTAATGACCGATCCAGGAGCCTCGCTAGACTCACGACTATTTAGACTTATAATCTATATTTTGTGAGGTTCTCTGTTTGCACAGGTAATCTTTTCCGTTAAGCATGACAATGGGCACAACCGTTTATATCAACCTTTATACATAATTGGATGCAGGCAAAGCTGTTTTGGAATACCTCTCAGTAGAACATTTTTTCATGTAACATTTCTTATTAGCGAGGTCTCCATCTTTAGCCACGCAGCAGCTTGTTCTGGTTTGGCTCTCTGTAAGGTTCTATAAGTTTGTCCCAATAGAAAGTCTATATGCCTGAATGCTGCTCGATATCACAGGACAGTGCCACTGCCTGCAGCAATATTCATATCCGCTTTGCTCGCTATCACAGGACAGTGCCACTGCCTGCAGCAATATTCATATCCATGCCACTCAATATCACAGGACAGTGCCACTGCCTGCAGCAATATTCATGTCCATGCTGCTCAGTATCACAGGACAGTGCCACTGCCTGCAGCAGTATTCATGTCCACGCTGCTCAATATCACAGGACAGTGCCACTGCCTGCAGCAATATTCATATCCATACCACTCAATATCACAGGACAGTGCCACTGCCTGCAGCAATATTCATTTCCATGCCACTCAGTATCACAGGACAGTGCCACTGCCTGCAGCAATATTCATGTCCACGCTGCTCAGTATCACAGGACAGTGCCACTGCCTGCAGCAATATTCACATTTACGATGCTTGATATCATAGGATAGTGCCACTGCCTGCAGCAATATTCATATCCACTTTGCCTGATATCACAGGACAGTGCCACTGCCTGCAGCAATATTCATATCCGCTTTGCTCGATATCACAGGACAGTGCCACTGCCTACAGCAACATTCATATCCACGCCACTCAATGTCACAGGACAGTGCCACTGCCTGCAGCAATATTCATGTCCACGCTGCTCGATATCACAGGACAGTGCCACTGCCTGCAGCAATATTCATATCCACGCTGCTCGATATCACAGGACAGTGCCACTGCCTGCAGCAATATTCATTTCCATGCCACTCAATATCACAGGACAGTGCCACTGCCTGCAGCAATATTCATGTCCACGCTGCTCAGTATCACAGGACAGTGCCACTGCCTGCAGCATTATTCACATTTACGATGCTTGATATCATAGGATAGTGCCACTGCCTGCAGCAATATTCATATCCACTTTGCCTGATATCACAGGACAGTGCCACTGCCTGCAGCAATATTCATATCCACGCGGCTCAATATCACAGGACAGTGCCACTGCCTGAAGCAATATTCATATCCACGCGATTCGATATCAGAGGATAGTGCCACTACCTACATCCATATCCTTTATGCTTGATATTACAGGATCCTACCATTACATGCATCCAGATCCATATCTATTCTCCCCAATATCACAGGATAGTGCTAGTACCTGCATCCAAATCCACAGCTACTCTGTTTGATATCATGGGATAGTACCACTACTGACATCCATATGCTCTATGCTCGATATCACAGAATAGTGCCATTACATGTGCTAATACCCATATCACTCCACCTGCTAGCACAACATACTGCCACTGCCTGCATCCATATCTGCTCCAGTCACTATTTATTTTGAAATGTTTTCCAGGAAAAGCACACTGAGCCAAGGCTCTTTTCCAGGTGTGGACTGGGGGGAGGGTATGAGATGAAAAATATATACCACTCAGAATAACAGAAGCTCGACTCCCATGTGTGTAAGAATTTGTTTATTGTAATCATCCATGTTTACAAAACTCACCAATGTTTTGTGACGGTGCACCATTTTATCCAGGCTGGTCGCGATGGGAGTATGACGGAAAGCCAAAAGTCGGGATCCCGACATTCAGGATCCTGAGTTCGGCTGCCCATCACACCTGCCCGACAGACTGACGCTGGTGCTGGCAGGGGTCAGGTAGTGGATGTGACGAACCGCTACCCTGCCTCTAGCCGTGCACCACAAGAAGGGGAAAAATTCTGTGGTTGGCCAAGCTGCTCCTGTGGCGTGGAGGGCTAAGCCACTAACACCTGAGCCACCAGTGTGCTCAGACCCAGGTTCTATTCTCAGGTCTACACTTTTGCACGGTGCTCTCTTGTCCCCCTGTAAACTGTTTTAACCTACTCCGAGGCCCACTCCCCCTCGGAGTTGGTTATTTTAGTTACAGGTGGTGAGGGGGGCTTGCCCACCCCTGCATTGCACCAACACCTTGTCGGTCTTCTGACAGTTGGTCTCCTCAACTCGGGCTTATGGAGTTCAGGAGACTGACTGTCGGGATTCAGTAGTAAGTAGATCTGGTGGTGATATCTATTTTTGGAGAGGTGATCTTTTTTTTCAGGCAACACCCTTTGTATTATTAATACTGCAACCTGCGCCTTATACTTGGCTTTCCTGGCCCACCCAGGTGCTGGTTAGTACTGTGTCATGTCGGTTTTGCTTTGAAAGGGTTCAATTCAGGTGCGATCGTGTTTTGCGTTTTTTTTTTAAGTTACACACACACACACACACACACACACACACACACACACACACACCGACACCCTTGGAGTTGAAAATCCTTAAGTGGGGTGGTCAGAGTGCAGACCCGCACAAGATAGAAAGCCAGTCACTGGTTTTCAGTCGCCGCGAGTGTACATCACTGTAATTCATTTTTGGCGATGTACACTCGCCCTAATGGCAGGCAGTGACTGGAATTGAAAGAGTCCCCAAACCACTAGCAAGAGGTGGTAGGAACTTGAAGGTAAGGCCAGATGGGGACAAAAACAGATCAACAACACCTCCCCCCCCCAAAAAAAAGAAGGAATAAGGCAAATTATAACTCTTTCAAGTCGAATTGCATAAGCTTTGATATTCTGACTCAGAAAGTGCAGTGTCAGGATTCTGAAACTTGAGTAACTGCTCCTTCTAAGCAAACTTGGTTATCGTAAAATAGGAGGACCCAATCATCTGTCTGACAAGTGAGTGACCAATACTTTTCCAAATAGCTCAGCTGAATCATGTTGGTTTTGTGCCCTTCAAAGCATCAAGAGCATGCTCTTGCTTGGGCATTTCACAATGGGGTAAAGGGCAGATCCAACGTGCAAGGTCTCCAGCCCCAAGAAAGGTACGCCTGCTTCCAGCTCTCAGTTTGAAACTGGTGCTATCCTCTGCCTGCATCTGCTTGGCTTCCCATCAGCTGTTTGGATCAAGTGCTGTCCTGCATAAATTTCTCTGCCCACTAATCTATTCTTGGCAGCTATCAGGACCTTCTCTGCCTGCTTGAATTCCAGACTGCAGCTCCTTGATTTTGTCTTTGCTTGCTACTTTTCTTCTCTGCCCGCTAATCTGTTTTCGGCAGCTATCCGGACTTTCTCTGCCTGCTCAAATTTTAAATTGCAGCTCCTTGGTTTCATCTTTGCTTGCTGCTTGAATTTTCTCCCACCCACCTAGCCCCACCCCCAACACTCTTTAAATGGGCTTTCTAGCAGGACGACCCCGCCCACCTAACACATCCCACCAATTGGCTCCACAGGAAACTATCTGCCCCCTTTAAGGGCCATCACCCTTGACCCATCCCCACAATCTTAAAGCCACAGCACTCTTACTCCAATCCTTACTCCAGATTCCTCCCTACTTCCTTCTTCTGCAGCCCCATGTGTTGTTTTTCCTCACAGCCATTCTACTCTCATTTTGTGCCCCATCTGGCCCATATGGTAGTGAACACACCTCCTCCACACTATCCAACTGCCCTAACCTCTTCATCAGTCCCCCCACGTTGCTCTCTCCCCTAACCCTCTTCTCTCACTCTTAGCTACCCATGTCCACACATCACTCTCCATCTGCTCCCCATATCATTCAATTTTCCCTTCACTCAGCCTTGGGTTAATTAACGCGTCCCCCACCCCCTCCTCCGTTTCCATAGGTTTCTACCATAACAAACTATGCCTCCTTCATGAATGCTCTCCCTCATTCTCCCCCCAGTTACTTTTCCACTTATTTCTAGATGAAGACCACTCAAGCTGTCCTCTTGTTCACATGTGAGGCACTGGAGGTTTCTCCTTCTCCTCCTACATCTGGGTCCATCCACCCAACCCCGGTCCTACCTCTACTAATGATAATAACCAACGTACTTCACCCTTGCACTACAGCCAACTCAAAATTGTACACCTCAACATCCAAAGCTTGATAGCTAAAAAAACTATGCTTGAATCATGGTTATTGGCCAACACTTTCGACATAATCACCCTTACCGAAACATGGCTCACCCATTAAATCCCTTCTAATAAAATATACCTAGAAGGCTACTCCCTCTTTAGGAAGGATAAATTTGGTAAAAGGGGTGGTGGTTGCCTCCTTTGGCTAGCAAACCACCTCAACACCTCCGAGCTAGTAACACCTCTTACGACCACCAGCCTTGAATCCTTATCTATCAGTCTCCCACTCGGCAACAACAAAATAATTACTGTCAGCATCACCTATCTCCCCCTTGGCACCCCCTCAAAAGAACTAGATGACTTTCTTAACATTAAAAAATCACTTCCCTTAAAAGGGAATGAATAATCCTAGGCGATTTTAATCTAAACTGGCTGTCCCCCCAGTCCTGTGCTGCCAAGAAGTCCATCATTGGCCAAGGCCTCCAACAGCTCATTACCGCCCACACAATTATCAACTACAGGATAGGCTCCGACACTCTTCTAGATTGGATCCTTGTCTCTCATCCTTCTCACGTCACCTCCTCTGGGGTTCTCTCCAATTCCATTAGTGACCGTTGCATGGTCTTCTGCTGCTGGTCTGCAAAAACCTCTCCCCATGAGCAAATATACATCCAAACCAGACAGTTCAAAAAACTCAATCCACTGGACTTTCACCAAGCTGCCATAGCCACTGGCTGGTCTTTTACAGAATCCATTAAGGATATTGACACCGCCCTTGAAGAATCCAGCAGGAAATTCCTTTCCATATGTGACCTCCTTGTCCCAATCAAAAAAATTAGGGTGAAAGGTAACAGCCATGAATGAATCTCCTCTGAACTCCACAAGCTCCATCAAGCTCCTCCTCCTCCTGGGGCTGTGTGGGTGGCTGTTTGTGCTTGTCTGTGTCTGTAGGTTAGTTTTTGTTCATTTACATGTTTTTCTGCTGGGAATACCTGTGCCATTCTTGCACACAACATTGGTGAAAGTCTCCTGGACTGAATTTCTGCAAATCGCCATCATCAGATATCAGCTTTTTAATTTTAAATCAACTTTCTTAAGCCTCCCAAGGAAGCATATGCCTTACAACTAGTCTTACAAACATGGTGATGCTGGGTCCTGCAACTGAATCAACATTTTCAACATTCTCATCTGACCACTCTTAAAGCAACTGCACTTGTGGACTTTAAAGAACAAAGGAATTTTAACACATTTTGTGACTGAATCAACATTTTTGTCTGACCTTTTCCAAAGGTATTGTACTTGTCTCTGAGGACTTTGAAGATCAAAGGAAACATACAGACAAAAGGATTTCACACATTGCATATGCCTACTGTCTGACCTACTCCCAAGGTATTGTACTTATCTCTGAGGACTTTGAAGAACAAAGAAAACATATAGACAAAAGGATTTTACACATTGCATATGCCCAGGCCACAGTTTATCACCTTTCAGGAACTTTAACATATTATGTGATCCTGGATCTCAACAGTACTATAGTACTTCTCTTAAACCCTCTGGCACCAAACCCTCCCAGTCTTTTTTTTTTTTTTTCTCTGTACTTCGCCATAGTGCTTAGCTATCCATCTTAGCCCACTAAAATCCGTACCACACCACCCTCCTATTGCTCGCCACCTCCCCGGCCCCGACTGCCTAGCTCACACTACTACTCGGCTCTCTCCTGCCTCGCTAAAAAAATGCTTTGGCTTAGTCCCCACCACCTGTTCCTGCTCACCCTCCTTTTCCCTTTATGCCAACTCCCCTCCGCCTACTCCTACCCTCCACCTACTCTCACCTTTCTATACTACTACCCGAAACATTGTACCATGGCTTTTACTCTGAAGTCTTAAACAAACATCACCCAATTAATACCTGGGTAAAGAGCCATATTTCCTAATTGGAAACTGCCACATCATTATAACTCACTAACGATCACCCTCTACTGGGACTCCAGAAGACAATCCAAGCATCTTAAAAGTACAAGCAGAAACTCACTCCAACCTATTATGAACTACTTAATGGCATCGCTGAAACTCCTGCTCCTCCTACTTTTAATATCTGGTGGATACACCCAAACCCTGGTCCTGTTGCACTGAAGCCGATAAAACAGGGAAAGTTGGTAGTAGTTCTCCATTATCACTCTAAATATCTGCAGCCTCCTTCCCAAATTGGCATCTCTTCAAACTCTCGCTGGACAAATAAACCCTGATATACTAGCCATTGGAAACCTAGCTATCTCCAACACCGGATCATGCGGTCTCGCTTGAGGCTACAATCTTTTCAGACTCGACCAGGCAAGCAAGAAAGGTGGGGCTGTACTGTATCTACATAAAGGACAACCTCTCCTGTCAACGCCAGCAGCTTCACCTCCACAACACGCAGATGCAACTCCTCCCTATCAAACTGCTTCTTGGTGCACAAAACAAAGTTCTCACAGTGGCCACAGTCTATATCCCTCAAAAGACCACCGTGCCAGTATTAAGTCTGTACTTGATTTTGTTAGTCTGCAGCCCTCTGAAAATGAGCTCCTCCTCCTCGGGATTTCAACATAAACTGGCTCGCCTCTGACACTGGCTCTTACAAAGATGACATCCTAGCAGCAAACCTGACTCAGATGGTAACCTCTTCCACCCGAAAAATTACACAAACTGGTACAAGCACCCTTATTGACTGGGTTCTCACAAATCACCCTGACCGGATAAAAACATTAAAGTCCTCCCTGACTCCTCAGTGACCACTCCCAGTGTCCTGTACCTGGTCTAATAAATTTCTCAAGCCACCCCCAAAGTTATAACAAGCAGAGTATTGCCTTATGGGAATCTTATCAAGTTGAAAACCCATCTCCACAATAGGACTGGACGCCAATCCTTGAATCAACTGATATTAATACCACACTAGAATACTTCATTAAATCTTTCAACTCTGCATGACTTATACCCAGTAAAAAAACGTGAAATCAAAGCTTATCAAATCCATGGATTACTGCCAAACTACTTGCCGAGCCTGTCTGGGACCACCTCTGGGCAGTTGCCAGAGACACAGGCTCACCTCATGATACCCTAAAATACAAGCAGGCACAAAATAGATGTACCTCACAAATTAGGCAAATGAAGAGCGCTATTTCAAAATGCCCTTGAATCCACCTGGGGTGATGAAGAGCTTTTTGGGACAACATCCAAACATAATGGGTAAACAATCAAAATCGCCACCTACCATTATGAAAGTTGATGGATCCACCACTCTTGACCCAAAGTCTATTGCAGATGCGCTTAATAAGACATTCACAGACCTTAGTGGGTCCTCCCCGATTTCTTCTCGGACTTACCTGTGCCTAGCCTAGTATCACAAAACACCCTCGTGACAAACCACAATTTTACTTCAAGAAAATCAAAGTGCACGTAAGCACACAAGTACATAAGAAAGGCCTGCTCCAAATCCAGAACAAGTAGTGACACTAGATCTAAAATCCTGTCCTCACCCTGGATGAAGTAATTCACCCCTTGCAAAAATTTAATCTGTCACTTTGCCAAAGTCAATTTCCCAACAAATGGAAATTCGCCATAGTTACACCAGTGCACAAAGGGGACAAAACCTCAACAGGAAACTATCGACCAATATCAATACTCCTCCTCTCCAAAGCACTTGAACAAATAGTGGCAGACCAACTCTCTGATTACCTGGACAAATACAATCTACTCTGTAATCAACAGCACGGCTTTAGGAAAGGACATAGTACAACAACAGCCTTACTTGATTTCTCTGGAGAAGTCCACTCAGCCCTGGACAAAGGGTGCCAAACAGGTGCAGTCTTTATCGATCTTACAAAGCTTTCGACACAGTCCATCATGGCCTACTTACTCTCCCTACTTTCTAGCCTAGGCCTGGTCAAGGTCCTTGTGCTTGGGTAAAAGTTACCTGTCCAATCGGTCACAGGCTGTAAAATTCTAATGAACTCTCCGACTTCAAACCAGTTCTCTCGGTGTACCACAGGGATCAATTCTTGGACCGCTCCTCTTTAGCCTGTTCCTTAACTCCCTCCCAGATATCTGCCAGGAGAAAATAATCTTATACGCTGATGATGCTGTAATTCTCTCTTCCCACAAGGATCCAAATTCCTCTGAAAAGCCTGCAACTTGCTTTCTCTAGTGTTGAAAGGTGGTTCTTGGATAGTAAACTTGTGCTAAACCACAATAAAACAAAAGCCATGCTCTTCTCCAATCACCAAAACAAAAATAGGCATACTCCACTCACCATACAAACCTCTGGAATTACACTGGACCAAATAAATACTTTCAAATACCTTGGCATCACTTTTGACCAAGGGCTCACCTTTGCAACCCACATTGACAACACTGCGAAAACAGTGAACCAGCCTTGGAATACTATTCGTAACCGTCAATTTCTAAATCAAGCGGCATTGAGAATAGCTATACAGAGTTCCATAATCTCAATCATTGACTATGGCCTTATTATTTATGGCTCAGCTACCTCCACTGCTCTAAGACGTATCTCAATCACTGTAAATAAGGCCTGCTGGCTCCTCACGGGGCTCAAAGACTGACTCACACGCAGTGATCTGTACTATGAATCAGGCTGGTTGAACCTATCAAATCGCCTTATTTATCTCACCTGCACAATGGCAAAAAATCTATCTTGGGACTGACTCCATTATGTATTCAAAACCTACTCCGACTGAATCTGGCTCATGACCCTCCACCAGATCTGACGCTAACCTTTCCTGGTTCCGAGATGCTGGACTGCACAGGGACAAAGATCTTTTGCATACAGGGCCCCGACATGGTTCAATGCGCTTAGTCCACCTACTCTATCCTCAACCTCGCTTGAAGCTTTCAAATCCATGCTCTATGCCCACCTCACCACCACTAGCAACTGTGATTGCACTAGATAAAGACTACTACTCCTCATGTCCATCCTCACATCTGAGGCCTCTTCCTCCCTGACTAATGAACCCTCTGGTACCTCTACTACTTCCTGTCTCCCACCCAAACTCACTCCCCCCCTTTTTTCCTGTCCCCTCTCACTTACTCTCCCGCCACCACCTTTCCCTCCTCTAGCCTCCTTTGGCGCCTAATGATCACCTCTCCTGGAAGTTTCCTTAACTCGAAATTGTCTACTGCTGAACCTGTTATAGCTTGTTTTTCTATGAAACTTAAAAACGTTACTGCCTTAAACTGTTAATAGTAAATTTATGATGTAACTTTCCTGTCTGTTTTTACCTGTAATGTGTATCGTGCTTTGTTAAATGTTCTTTGTGACGTGGAACCTTTGTAAAAGAGCCCTGGCTCAAAGGTATTAATTCCTAGACTAATAAACTAAACTAAACTAAACAAACTCATGAGGGCTAGAGACCGGGCATGGTCTAAATACAGGAATCTAAAGCTTCCCCACCTTCTTCAGTAATATAAATCTCTCTGTAACAACTGTAAATCTGCTGTCTGATCAGCCAAAACCACCTTCCTTACTGAGAAGCAGCGGGAACTCCAGGGGTAACCCTAAGCACACATGGAACATACTTAACAACCTTATCGGTAGAGGGCAGACAAACGAGCAGTATAGCCTCTCCTACGGTGGAAGTACAATCACAGATCCTATGAAAGAAGTATCCCTTTTCAACCACTATTTTGGTGATCTCGATAAATACAAGCCAATCCATGCTCCTGCCCTTAACCCTTCCGCCACTCTCCACCATCACCCCCACCCCCTCTTCTAGTTTCATTACTTCACCCCCCCAGAAGTAGTTAAACTAATAAAGGCTCATGACCCCAAGCCCTCCATTGGACTTGACAACATAGACTACAGGGTCCGCAAATGGTTTGTGAATCCATTGCCGTACTCCTAACCAATATTTTCAACCACTCCCAGTGCACTGGGTCTTATCCACTCAAATGGAAATGTGCCATCATCAGACCCCTTCACAAAACTGGACATAAAGATGATGTATCCAACTATAGACCCATCTCCCTCCTGGCTCCCCTATCAAAAATTCTGGGAAAAATCGTTCACAAACAAACCACTGACTTTCTTATGGCTTATAAACTTCAGCCCACACACAGCATGGTTTTAGAGCCGGCAACAACACAGAGACTGCCCTCATTAGATTCACCAGCCACATCAATAGGGTAACTGATGAAGGACAGTACACTGGATCATTTTTTCATTTATCTCACAAACACGTTCTACCTCATCGATCACAATATCCTTCTCTCCACCCTATCTGATCTACACTTTTCACAAAAAGTCACAAACTGGTTCCATAACTACCTTGGCTTCAGATCTCACCAAACTATTATCAACGGAGTCCTTTCAAACCCCTGCCCCATAAAGTTTAGAGTACCCCAAGGATCCATTCTGGGTCCCTTCTTTTCTCTCCCTGGTTGTGCACTCCCTTCCCGAAATCTGCAGGGGCACCAAACGTATCCTGTATGCGGACAATGCTGCCCTTTTCTGCAGTGACGGAGACCTCTCCACCTTACTTGACAAACTACAGAGAGACTTTCGTAGTCTGCATTGCTGGCTCATATTCAAAGGGCTTGTGCTTAATGTGGAAAAAAAACAAAAAAAACATGTTTTTTCTCCAGCCCACGGAAACCAGTTTCCTTCGATTTCACGCTCCTTAACAATGATGGCAACCAAACTGGAAGAGCCAGCGAATTCAAATACCTTGGTCTGCAACTTCATAGACACCTTAAGTTTGACTCACACGTGAATCAGCTGATCACAAAAGCCCACCAATGGCTTGGCCTACTGCACAGAGTGAAGCTTTTCCTAATTGCTGAGTCCAAGTCCCTGCTCACCACCAGTTTCCTAGTCCCTTTGTTCGACTATGGTGCTCTAGTTTATTTCCCTTCCCTAACACATGGCAACCTCAACAAGCTCCGGTCCACCTATCACAACATCATCCATTTTTTTTTTTTTTTAATTTAGTTGTTTAACCAGGAGTAGCACACTAAGCTGAAAGCTTTTTTACAGCAGCAACCTGGGAGCACAGGGAAGTTAAGTGGCTTGCTCAGGGTCACACAGTATGCAAGTGGAAACTGTGGGATTCAAACCCAGGTCTGGTCTGCTGGATGTTACCAGATTTGCAGCTCAGAGCCTTTAACCACTGCGCTATACTGCCTTCCATTTGTCTCCAGTCTCCCCAGACTCACCCACCACTGTGACCTGTACAGACTCTCCAACTGAACCTCACTCGAGGACAGACTCAACAGTAAAATTCTCACTTTCTTTCACAAACTATCTCTTGGCCTCCTCCCAGACAGCATCACATCCCTCTTCCCCATTTCTGCCTTCTCTCGGTCCACCAGATGGTCCACCACCCCCCTCCTTCTCCATCCCATTCTGCCGCACCACCCATGGGCAAAACCCCCTCTCCTACAAGGGCGCTAAACTTTTCAACAGTCTTCCCCCTGCCATCATCCAGTCCCCCTCTTTGGCTTCCTTTAAAAACAATCTAAAGTCACACTTTTCTCAGGTAGCCACTTGCAGGTGTTCGACATGATTGTTTCCCCACCAGGTCCTCTCCCCCACTCTAACAGCTCAACCCTGCCTGATCCCCTGCAGTGGCAGGGTTTACCAGGTCTGAGAACTTTCCTAGCACTTTTCCTACCATTGCAAGTGTTATTGTTTCTTTATTTAACTCATTTGTTTAACTGTTTTACCTGACTAAAACTATATTGTTTCTAGTTTGCTTGATCCCCAATAACTCTGTACCACTGACTGCCTTGCTTTTAATCTATGTAACCCCTTGCTGTTGTGTCCTCAACTGGATGCATGTGAAAACAACAACTTTAGCTCACATGCCTTTCCAGTATAATAAATAAACAAACTGAAACTGAGGTCTGTGGAGGGTAAAAAGTTAATGTAAATGATGCTGGGTTGAGCAGAACTGAAAAAAACAAATGATCACTTTCTAAAACGTCGTCATGTGTGATTTTGCAGCTGGTATACTTGCCAGTGCTAGTTGTAGGTTCTGACCTGCCTGGTCTCTAGTGCAAAGAACTCAACAGTCTCTCTCTCTCATTTGTCTCTGGCTATTAGCAACACAGTAGCAAATGCTGTGGTTAGCTAGGCAGCCCAGGAAACAAATTCACAAATGAGCTTTTCCCAGCAGAAAAAGGGGAAACACTCGATCTGAGCTAGGGCACCTGACGTCAATAGGGGCTGCTTATCAGACGACTTCCTGCTTGCTGGATTTCGTGTTAGACTCTGTGAATTTCAAAACTTCCGTTCATTTTGAAACTAACAAAAAAAAAATGCAACAAGGTTGCTGTTACCCCCCTCCACTTGCTGGGCTGCTGTTATCAGTAGCAGAGAGCAGAAAAGGGAAGGCGTTCCCATCTCATCTATTGATGGGTCCTCACTGTTGTCTTTTTACTGTAGTAGAATGTCTTCTCCTCCTGCATTCTTAGGGAGAGAGTACCACAAAGAGAAGCTGAGTCGTCATTGTGGCCTAAAACTGACAGTGACAATCCTCTTATAATGTAAAGACAAATCAGTGAGGTAAAGCAACAGCAGGCTGTATGATATATATTAGACATGCTGGGTGGGTTGTGAGGCCCGAGGTGCGGCTGAGCACCTTCAAACAGCTGGGAAGTGTTGTAATTTATAGCATACCTGTACTGCCTGGTGCATGTTATTGTGATTATAACTTAATCTTGTGTAACAACCCCCTCCTTAAAGTAGGGGGCATGGGTGCTAACATATGTATCCAGTGGGGGATTGGTGCCCTGACATCATCCTCTATGGGTGGAGCTGGAGGGGGAGGAGCTTCAGGTAGTATACAGATAAGGTGCCAGCAAGGAGCCAATGTGCTTGGTGAGAAGAAGCTCTTCAGAGTCAGGAGTAGGTGAACTGGGAAGCAGCAAGATGTCAGGAAGCTGGCAGGGAGTTTCAATGCTCCAGGTGCCCTCACTGGGTAGACAGCCCCAGGGGTGCCAGTGTGGGGTGCAGGAACACCTGCGGTATAAGTGCCAGCTGAGAGGGGCAACCAGACACTGCCAGCAAGGCACTGGGGTGTCAGGACATGGGCCAGAGGCTCAGGAGACCCCTGAGTAATGCTCACACATGGGGTGCTTGTCACTCATGGAGCCCTGAAAATGGCACACAGTTCTGGACACCCTGCCACTGTGATGGTGTTGGGCTAACATTGAGTGGGAGTTCAAAGTTCAGTACTATACAGCCACATCCAACACATGTGTGTTCATGCATTAAATTCATTTCTTTATTTGGTAACCTCATCCACCAACACCGCAACGCTTTGCCACATCTGGCTTCATCAAGAGTAAGTGGTGCCTCTGTTTTATATTAAGTCTCTCCTTTTATGAGGACTCTACAGACACTCTTTATTTCAGTTCTTTTAGAAACCTAGTTTCTTTTGCAGTGTTATAAACCCTGTATTAGCAATCTCACTCCATTCAGCGTATAGTGAGCTAGCTCGCTCTTCTGCTGTTCTGAGCCTCCATTTTTGCAGATCGAACTGCTCAATTTTCCATTGTTACTCTGTGTTTGGTTAGCATTCTCTAACATTGAGTGGGACCCTGTAGGCTACCTATAAGGAAACTTGGGCATCCAAGCTGCACCGCATGCCAGTGGAACTTGTTGGTGAGGATCAGGCAGATAGAGGGGCGGATAAAACAAGAGGAGCTTACAAGAGGGAAAGGGAATAGGCAAAGGCTGAAAGGCAGTCAGCCTAAATGCCAGGATCCTAGGAAACACAGCTGCTGAGCTCCAGCCGGGTGATGGTGATGAATGTGGGATTAGATCTCATAGCCATTATAGTAACATGGGCAACTGGGATGAATGACTATCACCTGGTAATACAGGGTATACCATGTAAGTGCACTTGACAGCTTTAGTACCTATGTTTGTTAATCCTGCCTCCCTTCCCTCTGCCCTACCCGGCCCCTCCCACCCGTATACTTTGCTATGCCTTATCCCTCTTTCTACTTATACTTAGACTCCCTTGTTTGTCTCGTATTGTAACTGCTGCTGATAGAACTGTACGTTTATGTATACCCTTACTTATTGTAATGCCTAACTGATGTATGGTTTATGGAATCCTACATTTTTTATTTTGCTCTTCTATTTGCTACTCCCATGCACTACTGTAACCTTTATCTTGTTTTGTTGTTTTTGTTTTTTTTGTCAACTCTTCCATGCTTTGTTGTTTGTTACATTAGTTCCTGTGCCACAGTATGTGGCTCAGGTCGTGCCTGAAAAGGGTCCCTGGGATCAGCGCACCTACCCGGTTACCAAAGTCATAAATAAATAGGAGAAATAGGGGTGATAGAAAAGAAGGAAGGGTAGCCTTCTATGTTAAGGAGGGTATAGAAGTGGTAGAGGACAGGTCCATCAGGGGAAGAAATGGGGGAGACAGAATCACTGTGTGTACAGCTCACGGCAGCATCAGGAAAGAAGTTGTGCATGGGAGTGGTCTACAGACCACCAGAACAGGAAAACGGGGGGATAGGGCACTAGGGGCAGAAACTGAGAAGGGAGGGGCTGCAAAGGGGAGGAAGTGGTTGTGGGGGATCTCACTCTTCCAGAAAGAGATTGGGACATTCCAGCAGCTAAGAGCATCAGAAGTCAGGCCCTTCTATTTTCATAGCATAGAGTACATTTCGTCTCATGAGGCCAGTCCAACCAAGTTAACTGCCTGTTTCTTCGAGATATGATACAGGAACAGAGGTTATAAAGATGTTTTAATATTTTATTGAACTTATTCATGTTTAACAAATGCACATTGTCATAAAATAGTCAAGAAATGGTGCGGAGAGGTGGGGTATGGCTTCATTGGGGACTGGGACCTCACCTGGCAGGATGAAGGACTGTATTCACCGGACGGCCTACATCTACCTGGGGGAGGTAAAGGTATCCTCGCTGAAAAGTTTAAATGCTTCCTCAGCAGGCATTTAAACTAGCCAAGGGGGGACACAAATGCACTCAGTGAGAT
Organism: Neoceratodus forsteri; assembly: GCA_016271365.2. Lineage (NCBI taxonomy): Eukaryota > Metazoa > Chordata > Ceratodontiformes > Ceratodontidae > Neoceratodus > Neoceratodus forsteri. The sequence continues at coordinate 117,049,565 of JADMNL010000031.1, forward strand.
TACTGTAGCCCCCCCACATGGCATGTCTCGAAATAGGGAGACCCTAATTAGTGGACGAACACAAAAAAAAGAAGAAAACTGGTCACAATAGGAACGAAAACAGAAACTATAACTCAAACACATCACAGGGCACAGACCAGAAAATGGGAAAAGGTGGGAGGTCTCACAGGATGGAAAGTAATGTGCACAAATGCCCGCAGTCTAGGAAACAAAATCCCAGATCTAATGGTATTGATGGCAGACACAAACCTGGACATTGTGCCTATTACAGAAATATGGTACACAGGGAATCATGACTAGGATACAGCCATACCAGGACACACACTTTTTAGGAAGGATAGGGAAGAGGGGAGGGGGGGTGGCTATGTATGTGAAGGAGGGGATTAAAGCAACGGAGGCTCAGGAGTTACAGGAAGGAATGGAGACACTGTGGGTCACCCTAGAGGTGGGAAATAAGACTGCCATTTGCACTGGAGTGTTTTACAGGCCTCCTGCGCAGGGGGAGGAAGCAGATGAAGTTCTGGTGGAGATCATCCACAAAATGACAACCAAAGGGGAACCACTGCTAATGGGAGACTTTAACCTGCCAGATGCAGATTGGAGCACTCGGACTGCAGGTACAGCAAGGAGCAGGGATTCATGACTGCCCTGAAAGGAGCAAACTTAAGGCAGCTAGTAGTAGAACGCACCTGGGAGGGGGCTATACTGGACTTGGTGCTGACCAATGGGAACAGGATCACAGAGGTGGGCAGTCCCCTTGGTTGCAGCAACCACAGGACAGTATGGTTTATTGTAACCACAGTGGTAGAGGAAAGTTATACAAGGATTAGGGTTCTGGATTTCAGGCAGGCCAACTTTAAGGAAATGGGGGGAAGCTTAAAAGTGCCCTAGCAGCAGAAGGTACAGGGGGAGATGTGGAGGAACAGTGTTCTAGATTCAAAAGAGTCAGGACAGAAGTAACAAGCACTGATTGGTTAAACCTGAATAGCAGAATTCAGTAATAAGTCCATCTATTAGTGAAAAAATTCCCCCTCGGTCTTGCTCCTCCTGGAGTGAGGCAACTGCTAAGAAACTCCACTTCCTCCAGACTAACTAGGGGGTTGAGTAAAGCTGCCTTCATTATCCCATTCTGCAGGACCTCATTAGAGCAACGGTCCTTCGAATACAGGGTCCCCTGCGGCTAAATTCCCTTAACTCTGAGCTGATTGAGGAAACAAAACTACACCCATTTAAGGCCAAGCTGATGCAGTACCTGGCCACTCTTAATAACTGCGACTGCGTCACCTGTGCATAATCCTACTGTTATTGATAGCTTATGTGTCCTGCATAGCACCCATCCCCCCACCTCCTCCCCTGCCTGGTGTGACCCCACTGAGCACCTACCCCCACGTCCCCTCTTTATCCTCCCCACCTTCCTGCTTTCTCTTCACAAATATTAATCCCCTCCATTTTACCCCTCCCCGGTTTCCCCATCACTCACCCCCCACTTTAAAACCCTTTCCCTTATCCTCTCTCCCCCACATCATCCAACCCTGCCCTATCACCTGCTTACGTAACCCTGTAGATTCCTATCCAATCCCATCCTCTGACTACTCAACCCCTTATTCTGTGACCCCTTTGTCTCTGCCCCACCCTCCCACTGCTCTCATCTATTCTGTCCTCCCCCTCCTTTGGTCACCATCATTTCTGACCCTCCATAACTCTACCTGCATGCTCTGAAGCTCAGCTACCACTATAAATTGCTTGTCCACCTTAGGTATGCTCTTAGTACTGTTGCAATAAAGTTGACCTCTCCTACCTGCTGTATTTTAACTGTACTTGCTTGAATCTGTATCTGTATGTACCATAATGTACTTGCCTGCTGTATATACCCCTATCTGTTTTGTAATGTCTAAGTACCTTGTTTATTGCCTTACGACGTGGAACCTTTGTAAACGAGCTTTTAGCTCAAAGGTGTTATCCGAGATTCCAATAAATAAATAAATAAAACAAGACACTGTGTTAGAATGCATAGTAAGAGTAAAAGAAAGAAACAGCCACTATGGTTGTTGAAGGTAGTGGCCGAGAAAGTAAGGGAAAAAAGAAGGGCCTTAGGAAATACAAGGAGACTCAAAAGGATAACAGGGAGAAGTATCTGGAGAAACAGAAAGAATCTGGGAAAGCAGTCAGAAGGGCTAAGGCACAGACAGTGGAAGGTGTAACACAGGCTATAAGAAAGGAGACAAGACCTTCTTCAGATACATTAGCGAGAGGAAAAAGACCAGAAATAGTATTATTAGGCTAAAGAAGGAAGGAGGAGGGTGGGTAGAAGACGATCTAGAAATGGCTGAGATACTGAACAAATACTTTTGCTCAGTGTTCACCAGGGAAGGGGAGGGCGAGGGACCAAAACTTATTAGAAGGGTAGTCAGGGGAGGGAGGTTGACACCAGCCCATTCACTGTGGAAAGAGTCCTTGAGGAACTTGGGAAAATAAAAACAGACAAAGCAATGACACCAGATGGGATTTGCCCTAGAGTATTAAAGGAACTCAGGGATGTATTGACAGGTCCACTGAATGACCTTTTCAACTCAACTCTAGAGACAGGGGAGGTACCTGAAGATTGGAGGAGGGCAGAGGTGGTCCCTCTCCACAAGAGCGGCAGTAGGGAGGAGACAGGCAATTACAGATCTGTAAGCCTGACCTCAGTAGTGCGGAAGCTAATGGAGTCCCTACTTATAGAGACTTACCAGCTTCAGCCCTTGCACCCAATATATGGGTGCATTACCTCATAGGACACCTACTCGCATGAATCTTGCCCCAAATTATTCAGTAGTAAAAAAGTTGTAACCCTCGTAAAATCCAGAAAACCGGGTCCCTAGGACTTCCCGGTTTCTGGTGCCATCCACGCTCCACCCCATGCTCTGCCAAGTTATGATGTGATGCTAGGGAGAGCGTGGGGTTGCACACTATTATACTGTATGGGTAGCACCTTTCTGATTAACATTATAATGGCAATTTGGTGAGGTAACGTGGGCACTGGTCAACTAACAATGCCCTTGTTAGTCGACCAGCGCCCATATTTCCTCACCAAATTGCCATTATAATGTAAAAAAATTGATCGGAAAGGTGCTGCCGGTAGAAAATAATAGAGCGCATTCCCATGCTCTCCCTACCATCACGTCATAACTTGGCAGAGTGTGGGGGTGGAGCGTAGGTGGTACCAGAAACTGGGAAGTCTTTGGAACCCGGGTTTTCTGGATTTTATGAGGGTTACAACTTTTTTACTACTGAATTATTTGGGGGCAAGACTCACATGAGGAAGTTTCCTATGAGGTAATGCACCCATATACCGGGTGCAGGGGCTGTTTGGATTACCTTGGTGGGTCTCTTTAAGGAGAGAATTGTGAAGTTTCTGGAGACTAGCGGGGCACGGGATCCAAGACAGCATGGATTCTCAGTGGGAAGGTCCTGCCAGACAAATCTATCTGATTTCTTTGACTTGGTGACCAGGATGGTAGATCAGGGAGGGGCGGTGGATGTGGCCCACCTGGATTTCAGCAAGGCCTTCGACACCAGCCCACATATGAGATTGCTAAATAAATTGAGAAACCTGGGAGTGGGCCCTATGGTAGTAAAATGGGTAGAGAACTAGCTAAGGGACAGGACTCAGAGGGTGGTAGTAAATGGCATGAAATTAGAAGAGAGGGAGTTGACCGGTGGGGTGCCACAGGGATCAGTGCTGGGAACAGTCCTGTTCAATGTCTTCATTAGCAACATTGCATTGCATCTGGAAGGAAAAGTATGCCTGTTCGCTGATGACACCAAGATCTGCAACAGAGTTGACACACTGGAAGGGGTTGAAAGAATGAGAAAGGATCCAAGTTTATTGGAAGAATGGTCAGGTGTATGGAAGTTGAGTTTCAATGCTAAAAAGTGCAAAATAATGCACCTGGGTCACAGGAGTCCAAGAGAGGAGTACGGGGGGTCTGGCCGACACAAAGCAAGTGAAAGACCTGGGGATCATCATATCAGATGACCTAAAGGCGACCAAACAGTGTGCAAAAAGCAGTGGGGAAGGCAAACACAATGCTGGGATGTACAGGTAGGGGCATAACCAGCAGAAAGAAAGAGGTGGTGATGCCACTGTACAGATCACTGGTAAGGCCTCATCTGGAGTACTGCATCCAGTTCTGGAGACTGAACCTCAGGAAGGACATAGACAGGATGGAGGCAGTCCAGAGAAGGGTGATAAAAATGGTACATGGTATGCACCAAAAGCCGTATGAGGAAAGACTCAGGGACTTTAACACTGTATCTGTTCATTGGAGGAGAGGAGCAAGAGACATATGATATAGACATATAGAGGGGATATGATAGAGACATTCAAGTACCTTGGGGATATAAATAGCACAGGAGGGAAGCATATGTCAGAGGAAGCACTGGACAAGGGGACATTACATGAGGCTGGAGGGAGGGAGGAAGGCTCAGAGGGAATGTCAGGAAGTACTTTTTGACAGAAAGGGTGGTGGATCCATGGAACAGCCTTCCAGCAGAGGTGGTGGGGGCTGAAACAATACGGGGGTTCAAGAGTGCATGGGATAGACATAAGGGTACCCTGGAGATGGGCAAAGAAGGTGTGCTGCAGATCAAATAGGATCTGGGCTGTCAACACTGAGTAGGGAAATGGGCAGACTAGGTGGGCCGTATGGTCCTTATCTGCTATCAGATTATATGTTTCTATGTAGTTGCAAGCAGTCAGTTACATTGCGATTTATTTTATTTAGTTTTTGTTAAGCAGGTAGGTGCACTAGACAGTTTAATGCCTATTTTCAGGCAAGGGTTTAGGTCAAACCATAGTGTGGTCAAAAACCGTGCAGGGAAAAGAGCTACACACAAGATAGTGCTCAGGGAAATCAGCGAATGCTACAGACAGTGCTAAACTGTGGGACATGGAACTCAAACTTGGGGATTCGTGGGTGGGCAGATTAAACAAACTCTGCAGGGCATGGAACTCGACAGGGGGCATGAAACCCGAACAGGGTGAGAAATTGGAGGTGGGCATATTAAACAAACAAACTCCACGGGCACAGAACTTGGAAGGGGGGCGGGCAGAAATTTGGGAGGGTGGGCAGATTAAATAAACAAAATCTATGGGGCGTGCAACTTGGGGACAAAGTTGGGAGCGTGATGGGTAATAAATCGAGACACATAAAATGAAGGAGGAAGACTCGAACCCAGATCAGCTGGCCTTAACAGCCATTCACAGCCTGTCACTCTAACTGCTAAGCCACACAGCCAGCATAGTCACCCAGTGCACAATGGAAATCTTATACTGCTTGGCCTGAAAGAAAAGAGCTACACGTGTAGTGCTACAATGCCCACGCTATAATTCCCCAATAGCTCTTTTCACTCAAGCTGTTTTCTCAGCGTGGTTTTTACCACGCTGTAATTCCCAAGCGCTTTCGACTGGGACACCTTCAGGCACAACCTGGGAGGTTACAACAAAGAACATTACAATATACGCAACAACAAGTTACGTACATTACACATATGCAATGTGTCTCACAGCCACAGCAAGTCTTTAACACCCTCAATGGCCAGTGGCTGCTAGAAGCCCACCTAGGGTAGGGGTCCCTGGTCACAGCTACTGCCAGTCATTAGTCTTTGAAATTTAAATGTTTCAGAATGTTACGTATGAAATGGCACTGGAAGATCCATTTATATGTTTGGCTAAAACACGTAACATGACCATGTGCTGAAATGCTGGTGTAACCCCCTACTAATGGGGGTTCCTAAAAAGCCCCTAGGAGCTTGACTAAGTGTTACCCTGCCTGCTGGCGTTCGTCGTTTAAGCCACTAGAATGGCACTGTGAGTGCTGGTGGAGCCTCCACCTACTGTCTCTTTAAGAGCTGTCTGCTTGAAGACATAATTGATGCTTTGCTAGGGGTGCTGGTGTTTCCCTGCTCGAATCCCACCTGAACTGTGGGGCAATCACTTCATTTTGCAGTCGCTGAAAGCGCAAAGGGAGCCCCTCTGAAAGATATACCTGTTTCCCTGTAAACATTTGAGGCATTAGTAATATTGTAGTTTGTCTAACCTGCTTTTGTTACAGCTGGGACTCTGTATGCGTGTGTGGTCCCTCCATTTTGGAACTAAACTGCTGTGTTGGGCCAATGGAATAAAGGGGAGCTTTAAAATGGAGACTGTTTGGACCAACCAGAATTCGGACTCTCCTGGGAGCCGGCTTACAATGGGTAATTCTGGGAAATGAAGTTCTGGACCTTGGTGCCTTTTTGCACCAACTGAGAGAGCTTTGGAGTGATTGACAGCTGAGTCCACCAACTGGACCGGGTGACGCCCGAAGAGAATGTTCTGCCCTGCAACTGAGAGATCAGATCCGTTGAGACCGTGAGGAGAGAAGGAGCTCTGTGCTTCTGCGTTGTATAGTTTCGCGCAGGAAGCGCGTGAGAGGCCCTGCAGTCAGTCGGTGGCCATTGCAAGCTTGAATCAGACTGAATCTGAGTTGTCTGAATGGAAGGAAGGCTAAAAGTGGAAACCAGGCTCACCCTGTAGAAGACTGGAGAAATTGCTGAATCGCGTTCGGCCTGTCAGGAACTGAAGCTGCTGTGTGAACTCCCGGGTGTTTGCAGTAAGTGCTATCGGGACCTATGAGCAGCTGCCTGGTATAGTAATCACTAGCGACTCTAGCCACAAATGGTTACCAGGGCACAGCTGGGGCATAACACATGGCAGACAGGGCACTGACATATTGTTACTATGGGGGAAGCTCTGCACCATATGGGGCACCAACTGGGGCACAGCAGTTTTTTACCAGGGCACGTGACCTGGCGGGCCCTGGTGTACAGCCGCCACTAATAGTAATTTCCTTTACATATAAAGGTGTTGAATGCTTGTGGAAAATAGCTATTCTGGTTTTCTTGTCACCGTGTGGTGTAAGCTGAAAACTGAACTGAGTGTAATCAGACTAAATCCGTCCACTAGTCAGAGCAGTTGGGCCTGGCCTGTAGAATCTCATCTCTCTGCCTTGTTTGTCTGGCAATCCAGAACAGCCATCGGCATCAGGTTCTCAGCTTGGGGTAGTGTGAGTACAGATCAGGGCATTCCCCTGCGACCTGTTATCAGTCACCAGTGTTTCATCTGATTTTCTTTATTTCATTTCCTCAAGGACTGAGCCATCCGGCTCTGGATTACAATTGGGTGTTGTGCATATCTTTTTTCCTACAGGGCCCTATCCATCTGCACATGCTGGCCAACCCCGGGCAATGGACCTGGCTGGCCCCTCCAACCTGGGTACCCAGAGTGTGACTTTTAAGACCCTGTATGAGTGCACAGTACTGTGATTTAATTCTGCCAATCAGCTTGATCTTCCCCTCCTGTGTTCCACTCCCCTTAAATAAACCAGATTTTATATTATTGACTTTAAACCGTCTGAAGTGTCAGTACCTATATAGCAGGCATTGCATTAGTTTATGTTGATCAACCTTATTTTACAGGGGTCCTCTGAGACGAACTTCAGAATCGGTCTCGAGGGTAAGTCGTACCTTATGGTTGAACCATGTGTACATGTGGGGTATGGGCACTGTAATTCCTATGTATTGTATGGATCATTGGAGGGATTAGAAGGGGGTCTCAGTGTCCCAGAGGGCTGTGACCAAACTCAATCAACCATTACAAACCCTGACCTCTGGGTGGAGGCACCCGCCCTAGAATCTAGGCCCCTCAACCTGTTGGTAGTCCAGCAGGTAGGGGTAGTAGCCCTTGGGATAGCGCCACCTGGGGGTTACACTTTACAATCAGATCATGTTTTTAAACTCACAAAACTTATTTTTTTTACCAGGAGAGACGCACTGAGCTGAAAGCTTGTTTACAGGTGCAACCTGGGAGCACAAGGAAGTTAAGTGACTCGCTCAGAGTCACACAGTATGCAAGTGGGGGCTGTGGGATTCAAACCCAGGTCTCCAGGCTTGTGGCTCAGAGCCTTAAACCACTGCACTATACTGCCTTGGCTTATTGTGTCTTTCTGTGCCAAAAATGATTAAATAAATAAACTGTCTCCTGATGGTCCAGGGGAGGGCATGTATGGGAGAATGAATCTACTGATCCCTTCGGAGTGGTCTTACATCAGCATGTAGCCATTCTCCTGGCAAATACCCAGAGATGCCACATGTCCCAAACATGGCAGACAAAGCGGTTCCAAACTTATTTATCATAAAACCACCTACTGCATATGCATTTCCACTTAGACAACTTAATTTTTTTGTCAATATTATTTTATTAAAATGTTTTAAAACATACAATGACAGTATCCATAAGGTAAACAGAAACATAGAATTTGGTGGCAGATAAGGACCACTTGCCCCACCCAGTCTGCCCATTTTCTCCTACCTATAGTATCACCATAGACCCTACTTGATCTCTGGCTCTTTCTCCCTGCAGTCCTTCCTTTCCACTTAGAGTCCCTTATGTCGATCCCACACATCCTTGAACCCCAGCACTGTTTTCACCCCCACCACCTCTGCCGGAAGGCTGTTCCAGGAATCCACCACTCTTTCTATGAAGAAGTATCTCCTCACATCTCTCCCGAATCTGCTCTTCTCCAGTTTCATAGCATGTCCCCCTTGTTCATGAGCACTTTTTTTGGGGGGGAAATACTTCCCTCTTGTACCTTATTTACATCTGTGAGGTATTGAGTGGTCTCCCCCCCCCCTTCACTTCCAGGGTGTACATATTGAGGTCCCTTAGTCCCTTCTTGTAGGGCTTTTGATGCAGACCCTGTACCATTTTAGTTGCCTTCCTCTCGACTGCCTCCACTCTATGTCCTTCTTGAGATGTGGTCTCCAGAACTGCACACAGTACTCTATTTTGTGTTGCTATAGTAACAATTAACTACAAGTAAAGAAAACAAAAACTGTCCCTTTCTGAAATGGTCTGGGGCTCCTATGAACAATATTGCACTAATCACCACTATGATAAACAGGAGAGGGTTGGGAATGAGTATCCCCCCCATGTCCTGGTCAGCCCCCATCAGCTTGGATCCCAGGCCCCATCACCACAACATTTGCCAGTACTTACTGATGGCCAGTACCCTCATGGCTTGACTCCCCCCCCCAGCAGGGTCAGTAGAGTCCCCCCATCTGCCACCATGAACCAGATCCAGTAGTTGGACTGGTGAGCCCAGCTAGTCGGGTGAGGGGCCTGCAACAGTCCAAGCGCCATCCTGCTGCCAAGGATTTCTGTTTTCTTCTCTGAGGGGTGCAGCATGCAATGACACCGTGTTGCATGACCCATGCACCCACGTGCCATGCCTCGGCATCTTCCTGCCTCACCTGCTTGTTCTGTGGCAGTCCCACGTGCCTTCCCCCTAGATTACTGCCAAGTGTACGCCAGGCCCTACAATCCCTCTCCCTGGAGGACAGCAGTCTCAGATGCTTCAATCCTTCTTACCCCAGCTGGCCCTCTAATGCCTGAGCTCACTATCGAACTCAGATCACCGGCATAACACGTGGATGTGCTACTGCTGGGCCGGCGGGCATGAGTATTTATTTGGGGATGTTCGTAGGTGTGGTATATCCCCCCAGATTTCATCCCCCCACATTCACAACCTTAAATTTCTGATTGTAATTTTACTGTCGGTGGTAGAGAAATGAAGGTTCTAGTTGGATGTTCCCGAGAGGGCATATAGTAAGGACCATTAGTATATCACTAGGTTCGATGTCTGTTTAGTTTATGTAACGTATTGTTGGCTCATCTGTTTGTTATTTGTGGTTTGTGTTTGTGAAAATATGCAGATAACATATCTATACACTGTAACCACATATCTTTATGCATTTTTATTTATTTATTTCAGATTAGGATTAATACCTTTGAGCTGTGGGCTTGTTTAAAAAGGCTCCAAGTCAGAGGATAGTACATGACATCGCAGGTGATTGACAATACATACAGTTGAGGACACAAGTTAACATCAATTATACAATGGTGTGTGAAAATTCTGTAACATCTTTGGTCGAAACATGTCACGTGACCATGGGTAAATCCTGCATAACCCACGGCTGAGGAATGGCATTTATAAAAAACATAATTAAACATATTTTAAATGTATTTTACATATGAGTCCACTGTATAATCGCAATAAGGCACTCCAGGGTGTGAATTTATTGGGTGATTTACCCACTTCTTGTGTGGTTAAGTCACTCGGCTGTGCCTTGTGACACACCACACAAGGCATGGATAAATCCCCAATAACCCACACCCTGTTGTGCCTTATTGCTTAATTAACGTCAGAATTATAAGTGCAGTTACAACACAAATCAGGATTACGAGGACAGCAAGTGATAGTACAAGTCTTACACTTGTGGAATAACCGTTAGAAGCAACACTACATGAGTGTGGTACAAAACCTAGGCAATATCAGGGAGTAACCCGATACAGGGGAGCTCTCAGTCAGATTGGGGGGCAGATTAGGTGCAGCCAGGCATGGTTTTGTCTGATTTTCTGTATGGTGTTTGTGAAAAAATTTCAGTGAATTATATTTAAAAAAAAAAAAAAAGAAAACAAAAAAGACTTACAGAACAAAAAAACATTAAACATTACCTAGCTTTTAGCGAAATTATGAATAATAGACTCTGACACAACTTCATAATGTTTCCAAAGAATTTCCCATTTACAACAATTTCAAACAGTTCGTTTTACATTAAAAGCAGTTTATTATCATGGCATACCTGCTAGTATAATGGCAGCCTAGCGCCTACCATCCAGACAAACCGGGTTCATGCCCCAAGCCTAGGCTGCTGGGTGCTGAGGTGGGCTGGCACCCATCCTAGATGCCTTTTGCCTCTTGGAGGGAGGGCATCTCCTTCCACTGTATGACTTCTGGGAAGCAGTACAGTGTAGTGGTTAACAGCAGTGAGCTGCAAACCTGGAGAACTGGATTTGAATCCCACAGCCACCACTTGCATATTGTGTGACTGAGCAAGTCACTTAACCTCCCTGTGCTCCCAGGATGCACCTGGAAACAAGCCTTGGCTTATTGTGTCTTTCCGGGCCAAAAATTGTTAAATAAATAAATAAACTATCTCCTGATGGCCCAGGGGAGGGCATGTGTGGGAAAAAGAATCTACTGATCCCTTTGGAGTGGTCTTACGTCAGCGTGTACCTGTTCTCCTGGCAAGTACCCAGAGATGCCACATGCCCCAAACAGGGCAAACAAACCAGTTCCAAAATAAGCACTGGGCTCACCTTCCCTTCCATTAGCCCAGATAGTCCATAGGGCTGGTTGCTTCTCAAGATCATGTCTTAGAGGGTGGGATAAGTGGAGGAATTTAGAAGGGAGAAACACCCCAGTGGCCCTCTGGCAGATGAGGCCGCTCCACCCACCACTCCAGAGTAGGGTCCTACAGATTCCTGACTGACTATTCCTCTTGGACCTCACCTCGACCTTTGAATGAAGCATTATTTCCCTGGTGTGGGGAACTGGGGGTTGCACCCATAGGGGATAAGCTGTGGGTTACAGTGTAGGTTGGTGGTTCTGAAGAGGGGCACTGAGTAAAGGCTGACAGCAGTCCACAATCTCAGAGGACACCTATGGTGACAGAAGGGCTTGGATAGGTGGAAGGAGGACCAGGAGGCAGGCAAGGAGGAAAATGGGGGAAACAGAAAGTATTAAAAAAGTATTAAAACAGTTTATTTTCTTTATTTTCAATTTTTTGTACATTAAACAACTGTAAGACATTTTATAAGCACAATAACCCCCTCCAGGATGCCCATTAAAGCCTTCATTCGTACTTCTCGGTGGGCAGGCACCCCTTGGGCATGCATCACTTCCCAGGGGGCAGACACCCCTTGGGCATGCATCACTTACCAGGGGGCAGACACCTCTTGGGCATGCATCACTTCCCAGTGAGCAGATACCCCTTGGGCATGCATCACTTCCCAGGAGGCAGACACCCCTTGGGCATGCATCATTTCCCAAGAGACAGACATCCCTTGGGCATATATCACTTCCCAGGGGGCAGACACCCCTTGGACATGCATCACTTCCCAGGATTCAGACACCCCTTGGGCATGCATCACTTCCCAGTGGGCAGATACCCCTTGGGCATGCATCACTTCCCAAGGGGCAGACATCCCTTGGGCATGCATCACGTCCCAGGGGCAGACACCCTTTCGGCATGCATTACTTCCCAGTGGGCAGACACCCCTTGGGTATGCATCACTTCCCAAAGGGTAGACACCTCTTGGGCATGCATCATTTCCCAAGAGGCAGACATCCCTTGGGCATGCATCACTTCCCAGGAGGCAGACACCCCTTGGGCATGCATCACTTCCCAGTGAGCAGATACCCCTTGGGCATGCATCACTTCCCAGGAGGCAGACACCCCTTGGGCATGCATCATTTCCCAAGAGACAGACATCCCTTGGGCATACATCACTTCCCAGGGGGCAGACACCCCTTGGACATGCATCACTTCCCAGGATTCAGACACCCCTTGGGCATGCATCACTTCCCAGTGGGCAGATACCCCTTGGGCATGCATCACTTCCCACGGTGCAGACATCCCTTGGGCATGCATCACGTCCCAGGGGGAAGACACCTCTTGGGCATGCATCATTTCCCAAGAGGCAGACATCCCTTGGGCGTGCATCACTTCCCAGGGGGCAGACACCCCTTGGGCATGCATCACTTCCAGGGGCAGACACCCCTGGGCATGCATCACTTCCCAAGGGAAGACATCCCTTGGGCATACATCACTTCCCAAGGGCAGACACCCCTTGGGCATGCATCACTCAGGGGCAGACACCCTTGGGTATGCATCACTTCCCAGGAGGCAGACACCCCTTGGGCATGCATCACTTCCCAGGGGGCAGACACCCCTTGGGCATGCATCACTTCCCAGGAGGCAGACAGCCCTTGGGCATGCATCACTTCCCAGGGGGTAGACACCCCTTGGGCATGCATCACTTCCCAGGGGGCAGACACCCCTTGGGCATGCATCACTTCCCAGGGGCAGACACCCCTTGGGCATGCATCACTTCCTATGGGCAGGCACACCTTGGGCATGCATCACTTCCCAACGGGTAGACAGCCCTTGGGCATGCATCACTTCCCAGGGACAGACACCCCTTGAGCATGCATCACTTCCCAGGGGGTAGACAGCCCTTGGGCATGCATCACTTCCCAGGGGGCAGACACCCCTTGGGCATACATCACCTGTTTTGTTTCAACATGCTCCCTGGAGTAGGTTACTGCTTACCTATTTCACTCACCAGCCGTTGTGAAGCACCACACAAGGGGTGTAACTGGACTAGGCATATCCTTCCAAAATGGTGCCATACTGCCATCAGGTTACCTGCCACAGTACTGCCCAACAAACCAGCGGCTGAAGGTTAGAATAACATAGAGCATAGAAATATAGAAGTTGTCAGCAGATAAGGACCACTTGGCCCACCTAATCTGCCCTAAATTCCCTACCTGTAATGTCACTGGAGACCCAACTTGGACTCCGGCTTACATCCCTCCTCTTGTTTCTAAGATTCCCTTGTGCCTATCCTATGCAGATTCCCTTGTGTCTATCCTATGCATTCTTAAATCCTGTGACTGTTCTAGCCCCCACTACTTCCTCTGGGAGGCTTTTCCAAGTGTCCATCACCCTCTCCGTGAAGAAGTACTTCGTCACGTTTCCCCTTAGCCTCCTCCCCTCCAGCTTCATATTGTCCTTGTCCTTGAGAATCTTTTCCTTTGGAAAATGCTCCCTTCTTGGTTCCCCCCACCAAGAACTAACTTTACTGTGGCTGTCCCCCCTCCAAAGAAACAATAAGGCTTTCATTATACAGCAAATAAGGCAACCCAGCCTCATGAAAATATTATTCCACGAGAAACCCTGTCTAAAAAACAGGCGAGATACTAAGTAGAGCGGGGAGGGTATACACAGTTTCGGAACTCTGCCCACAAATTGGTATAAAGAGACAGCCCTGATGTCAGGCTGCACACCAGCCTGGGCAGGCTGCTAGCTTTGATCTTCTGTAAGCAGATAGCTGGCATTGATCAGTGTGACTGGCAGCAGCTGCCGGTGAACTCCCCCTCTGGTGCGATGCTGTGATGTCACTTCAGCACCTAGTGGTTGTTCCTAGGGGCTGGGGCTGTGGTGATGTGCTGCTGTTAAGCATTACTGCTGTTGCTGTCACTTCTCGGCACTCTGGGTTACCAGATACCGAGAGGCAGTTTCTTGTCACGGTTTCCTTTCAGCACATAGCCTGCTATTTTCTGAATATTGTGCTCAGCACATTATGAGTTTCTCAAGAGAAGTGAAACAGTAGCTGTTCTCCTACAGGTTGGTTACAGGTGCACTGGAAATTGAAGGGCGAAGGGTGGGATTCACAGAGTTGCCAGGCAGCCAATATTTCATTAGGTCCTCATGACTAGTTCAAAATAAAACTGTGTGTGTGTGTTAGAGTGTGTCAGATCAGGTTGACCCACACAGACCTTCGACAATGACTGAGCGTTTCCACCTTACCCATAGGACAGAATGAATTTGGCACAGTAAATGGTGATATCTCTGACCTGACTAACAGAAACTTAATACAGAAGGTGTCAAACCACATGGCTTCTTTCTTGGGTGCTGTGGAAACCTTCTGCAAAAAACACAAATCTAGGACCCGAGTTCCAGCTGCAGAAATTCTCTCTCATAGCTTAAGTCCCCTTTTCTGTAAATGTATTCTGTAAATTTACTATTAGAACTTCCCACCACTTTGTAGCATTATTCTGGTAAAATTAAACATAAAAATAAAATAATAAAAAAAAATCCCTCCCCAGATTTGAACCCTGGTCTCTTGTTGAAAATTTGGAAATTAAGGTTCTTGCAAGGATTCAAACCCTCTTCTCCTGCTTATAAGGAGCTCCTTCTGCAGGGGCATGCTGTGCATGTATGATGTCCATCAGGAACTGCTCACACCACAGTGAGGAGGGAGGAAGTGGGAGAAAAAAAAACTGGGAGAAAACCGCTCACTACCTTCTCTGTGACAGCCATGGCTTCAACTGGGCACATCCATGATAACAGAGTACATCCCTGGAAGACAGTGGGGGCGATAAAACATAGATGGAAAAACGTACGTGGGATAGGCATAGGAGAATATTAGTAAATAGGCAGGGAGGAGGGAGGGTCGCTGGAGACCAGTTAGGGGCTGCAGTGACAGACTAGTTAGGGACCATCTGGGCAGAATGGGTGGGCCTACCAGTCCTTTTCTACAGACAGATTCTATGTTTCTATGTAATGTCAAGGCAGCACAAAGGGTGAAAGTGAGCGGTCATCTTGAACTGTTGTACCGCTGAATATTTCTGACTTGAGCCCAGTGGTGACCTATCTCTCAGTTCCAGCATCTGACCCAAAGCTGAGGGCACCACTAGCTGAGCCATTCTAACACTAATACAATAATTGGAAAATATGGTCCTTATTGCAGTCGCACAGGATCAAGGTCAGGTATTTCATCAAACGCTGGGCTGTCAGGTGACCCATGTCTGCAGTTGTCAACCCAAGCTGGCCTGCTGGTGCAGGAGTACCACCTGTGATGCCAGGGACCTGAGTTCAAGAATGAGCCTGGGTCACTAGAGGACTGGTCAGGGGAGGATGGTTCGGTGTCCCATGGGTGTTCTCCTCGGGGGTGGGAGGGCTTCTGGACTCCACCACACTACTGCCACATGGGTGACACAGGTGGCAGTGCAGACTGGAACCAGTATCAGGGAGGGGGAACGTCGTCGCTCTGACATTGTGGCGTCAGATGCATTTCCTCCATGATGCCTGAGGGTAGGGAGAAACAGTGGAAAATTCCCCCGACTGCACAGGATGCCGCCCTGCTGCCCTACTGCAGGCTCTGCACAGCTGACGGCAGCTCTCGCTCCCCAACTGAAACTCAACTCTGTCCCCCAAGTAAGGGGGCAGCCCTGGGCAGCCCCTCCCACACGGCGTCATCTATGGGGGACAAGGGAGCGAGGTAAGTCCCAGGGAAGGGGGGTGACAGGACTGGACAGGGCAGTGGACTGAAGGGGGCCATTCAGGAGCTCAGGGGAAAAAGAACACAATTATAAAAAAAAAAATATGTAACCCTTAAGTGGCGCTATCCCAAGGGCTACTACCCCTGCCTGCTTGGCTAGTAGCAGGTTAAGGGGCCTGAGTTCTGAAATGGGTGCCTCCACCCAGAGGTCAGGGTTGGTAGTGGTCAAGCTAACCTGGGCACAGCCCTCTGGGACACTGTAACCCCCTGTTTCCCCTCTAGTGGCCTGAACACTGTACAATAATCACTTTCACAATACCCCTGGTACACCACACAAGTACCCACACTGTTTGCACTCACCACCAGGGCTGCTTCCTCTGGCTCAACCCTGGGGACCCCCTGTAAAACAAGACTATGCACAGCAAATAGCAACAGTACAGTACTTTGAGCACAAACTGGAACCACAGTCAGATTACATGCAGAAAAAGTTAGATCTGATTTATTCAGGGGACTTGAACAAGGGAGGGGCAAAATCAGGTTAATTAGCTTAAAGGTTATATCAATCAAGCAGTTATGCATGCACTTTGAGTCCCCCCACACAGTCACACCTCTGGGTACCCAGGTGGAGAAGAGATGGGCTAGCCAGGGCTGTTGCCCGGGATTGGCCGGCGTCGCAGCTGGTTGGGGCCCTGTGATAGAAAACACAACATGCACAGTACACAATATTTGTAATCTGGAGCCAGAGGACTCAGTTTGTAAAGGAAACGAAACAACAAGACAATCAGATGACACACTCAGATTAAGCTGTTGTTGCAGGGAGCTACCCTGGTATTTACTCGCGATACCCAAGACTGGACACAGGCTGGATGAAAATCGAGACTGCAGGTGGTTGATCTGGAATGCCAGGAGAAGCAGGGTCCACATGAGTCGCAGAGGCGTCATTCCTGTTCAAGCGTGGAGCAGAGGGCTGATCCCCAGGCAGGTCTCTCGTCGATGGCTTCTCTGTGCAGTGGGTAGTCTGGCTGGGCCAGTCTGGCAAGGTCCAGACCAGATGAAGACAAATTCGGATGCAGTCCGTTTTGGGCTGGATACAACTTCCAGCAAGCAGAACACAGTTCACACAGTGGGGTACTAACTCACGACCCACTAGCAGCTCATAGCACATTTACATGTAAGGGGATTCTACTGTGCCAGGCAAAGCACTTCCTGGTCACAATCGCAAAGTTTCTGCACACACCGGGAGCTTAAGGGTAGCTGGAGCTCCTGACAGGCCGATCGCATTCAGCAAAATCTTCGGTCTTCTTCAGGTTGAGCCTGGCCCACTTCAGTAGCTTACTTTAGTCACACAAACTTGGATTTAATCCAAATTAATTCTCTTCTCTCCCTCTCAGGAGCAGCACACCGATATACAGGCCAAAAACTTAGCCTTTTCACAGTTTTCCCACGCAAATCCACTCAGGATTGCTGCCCAAAATCACTTCAGCTCCTCTCATTTCAGTTCCCAACTCAGAACTAACTGAAAACTGCAAGCAGCCCGGGACATCCCCAAGATCCAAAAGATTTGGTTGGCTGATTTGGCTATCGGTCAAAGCAAGAGCTCCCCATTCAGTTGTAAAAAAGGCGCAAAAAGCTCAAACCACAGTTCCTACAGATTTTGAATTCAGACAGCTCCTGTAGTCCGGCTACATTTTAGATCCCTCCAGAACTGATTGGTCCAATTTACAGTCCAGGACCAAGATAGTGGAGACAAACAAAACAGTCCTTGCTACAAAGAAAGCAGGTTAGACAAACTACATTATCATTATCACTCTAAATGATTTTTAGTGTAACCCCCTCACAAATAGGGGTTCCTGAGAGCCTTCCCGGAGCTTGCCTAAAATGCTCCCTGCCTAACTGGCGTTCGGCGCCATGCCGCCTAACTGTGGGTGTCGTGAGTGCTTCCAAAGCCTCCAGTACTGTCTCTTTAAGAGCTGCCTGCTCGCAGGCTCCAGCGGGTTGATATGGGGGGGGAATGGTGTTTCCCTGTTCGAATCCCACCTGAGCTGCGGTGGAATCGCTCCCGTTTGGCAGTCACTATATGCGCAGGGGGAGCCCCTTTTGAAAGATGTAACTGTTTAGGCATAATTAGTTAGACTGTTGGTGGGGTTACAGTTTGTCTAACCTGCTTCTTCTGCAGCTGGGACTGTGTGTGCTGTGCCCCTCCATTTTGGACCAGGACGTTCTGAAGGGTCCAATAAGGGTAGGGGGTGCCCCGAATGGAGTAACTGGCGACCAACCAGAATGAGGGCTCCCTAGGGAGCCGACGGACCAATGGAGATACAGCTGGTAATTGTGGGAAATGAAGGCTAGACCATGGTGCATTTTTCACACCACTGAGAGCAGGACTAAGTGACTGGCACCTGTAGCCAGCCAATGGGATCGGGTGGCGCCCGAGCTAGAGGATTGCCCCACATTGCCAAGGGGCAGAGACATTGTGGCTGTGGACAAGGAAGGAGCCTGCCTTACGCCGCTGGAGTTTTCACGCCGGAAGCGTGAGAGTCGGATTCGCCGCTTGAGCAGCCGGCAAGCTTGGACTAAATCCGCGTGGCAGCGGTCAGAGGAGGCTGTGTAAAAGCACAGCTACCTACCAGGCTCACCCTGTAGAGGACTGGAGAATCTGCTGAATCACGCTCGGTCTGTCAGGAAGGTGAAGCTGCAGTGAGACTCCCGAGTAACGGTGTGTTCGGTCGGGCCATAGGAACAGCTGCCTGGTATGGTACCCCTCTGTTGTTTTCCATATAAGTGTGTGGAGAAGTAGTGGAGTAGTGGTCTGTGGGGAGCTCTCGAACCCTAGAGAGGTTGGTAGTGGGGTACCGCAGGGCTCGGTCCTGGGTCCGATCCTGTTTAATGCATACATATCGGACATCAGGGAGGATATAGTGTGTGAAATGAGTCTCTTCGTGGATGACTCCAAGATGGGAGCAGAAGTTGAAGGAGAAGAGGGAGATTGGCCCTGAAAGGGACCTGGACACCCTGTAAAGCTGGGCTCACACATGGAAATTAAATTTCAATATCACCAAGTGCAAGGTGTTGCATCTTGGTCGGGGAAACCCCAAACACAGGTACACCCTGGGAGGGGAGGCGCTGGAGGCCTCAATAGGGGAAAAAGACCTAGGGGTCATGGTGGATGCATGTATGAATAACTCTGAGCAGTGCAGGAGAGCGGCTAGCAAGGCAAACAGGATGTTGGGATGCATCGTAAGGGGGATCACCTCTAGGAGCAAGGAAGTGATTCTGCCGCTGTACAATGGACTGGTTAGACCACACCTTGAGTACTGTGTACAGTACTGGAGACCACACTTGAAGAGGGACATACAGCTCCTGGAGAGGGTACAGAGGAGGGCAACTAAGATGATACGAGGGCTAGGGGATTTGACGTATGAGGACAGACTTGAGGAGCTCTGCCTGTTTTCATTGGAGGAGAGGAGAGACAGGGGGACATGATTGAGGTCTTCAAGTACCTCAAGGGAATAAATAGGGTAAACATGGAGGGGATCTTTAGACTAAAGCAGGGAGGTATCACCAGAGGGCATGGTTTGAAGGTGGAAGGGTGAGGGGGGAAAAGAGGAGGAGGAGGTTTTTCATTGAGAGGGTGGTGGACCCTTGGAATACACTGCCTGGTGAGCTGGTTCAGAGATCCACAGTGGAGGGCTTCAAGAGAGGGTGGGACAGACACAGAAAGTGGATGTATCAGATGATGGCCTGTCCCAGGGGGGTGGGGATGGATGATAGGGGTTTCTGGAGCACAAGGGATGGGAGGGCCTCGGCACCCAACTAAGGATCTAAGGTCCGAGCAGACTCGATAGACCGTAAGGCCTAATCTGCTGGCAAATAGTATGTTAGTATGTTAGTAAGTATCTGGAGTGCAGGCTCAGCCCTGTGAGTGGTGTGAGAGCGGTTCTCTTCTGGAGTTGTGAGTACTAAAGCAGGGTAGCTCCCTGTCACAGGTTTCTAGCAAAGGCAAGATCTTCAGGTTGCTTTTCTGACTGCATTAACTGAGCGTGCTGGGCTCCATCTAATCTTCATAGGAATTAAACACTCGTTGTGTCAGGGCCCCGACCAGCTGCATCGAGGAACTAGCCTTTAGGGCTTGGGTATCCATAGACAGCAACTTATAGGTTAGGCCTGTGCACAGAGCCCTAGGTAGATACTCATATATTGTAGTGGTAAGTCAATCATCCTGATTCCCCCCGGTCCTTGTTATTTCCCCTTGAATAAAACAGATTGCTTGTTTTGCAAAAGTACACTGGCTAGTTTGTGTATTAATACTGACCTACTGCACAGTGAATATTGTGTAACCGTACCTTACTTTCCAGGGGGTCCCTGGAGTGAGCTGAGTGGTTGGAGATGGGGGGTAAGAGTCTATGGTGAGAATACTGCAGCTAAACTGTGTGGGCCACTAGTGGGAAGGGGGGGGTGCAGCAACCCAGAGGGCTGTGACCAAGTCAATCTTGACTGTTCTAACCCCGACCTCTGGGTGGAGGCACCCGCCAACGGATCTGGGCCCCTCACCCTGTTACAGTTAAGGCAGGCTGGGGTAGTAACCCTTAGGAAAGCGTCCCCAGGGGGGTTACATCACTAAATAGTTACATTTTTCAACAGAGCTCCCTCTCAGATTACTGAAGCTGCAATCAGGCAGCTCTTAAAGAGACAGTACACAGAGGCTATACAGGCTCTGGTAATCACATTTAAATTGCTATAACGCAGGACACCAGCCTGGCAGTGAGCATTTAGACAAGCTCAAAGAAGACTTTTTGAGAACCCCCATTTGTAGGGGGGGTTACAAATAAAAAAAATTGTCAGCCCAAAGTGTATAGCCCAGGTGTTTCACATGTGGAACAAGTGGCTGTAATGTATAGATGTAATTTATATGATAAACGGAGTACAGATAGTAGGTACCAGATGCTCAGTGCTAATGACGGTTACTGTAAAGCTTGTTTAGTCTTCACATAGTTTGCATGTCTTAGAATGGCTGCAGCACAATGTAGAGAGCTAAAATTTCTACATGGACCAGGACTAAACTGAGCTGTCAAATGTGCAGCATGTTTAAGAGGTATAATGTGAAGACACCCTGCAACTTGCCTTTAATAACTTCGGCTCTGATCCGCCAGCAGGCAGGTGCAGGACAGTGTGGTATTATCTGATCCGCAAGACGGAGAGAGAGGGAGCAAGAAAGACAGACAGTCTGAGCCACCTGATTCTTCAAATGGGAGCAGCTCCACAGACAGGTGGGCTGACAGAGAGAGGGCAGCTTGAGGGCAAAGAGTCAGAAGAAGAAGAATAAGAATCAGCATTTATATAGCACTTCTCATACATCCAAAGTGCTTTACAAGCAATGCTAGACTGGTAGTGAAGTGACTGAATGTGTGGTGGCGGCCATATCGCACATCATCACCCACACACAGCCTGGATAATTGCATGAACCGGTTTATGGGAAGGGGAATGTTGGCCAGGACACCGGGAATGTTCCCTACTGTTTGCAAAGAGTGCCCTGGGTTCTTTTACTTCCACCTGGACACCCACCAGGACAACACCAGGATGGGTAGAAGGGACCTCGGTTTTTAACGTCTCATCCGAAGGACGGCACACTCCAGCAGTACAGCACCCCCCAATACTGCACTCGGATGCCAGCGATTTATAGGTGCAAGTCCAATCCCGGTGTGGGACGAGAACCCACGACCTTCTGGTCCAGAGGTGGATGTGCTACCAACTGAGCCACACTGAAGAACTCCCAAAAACCAGCCATGTATTTGGGATCGATGATTCCTGTCCTCACTGCCCCAGAGAGAATATGCACTCTTTTATGTATTAGCAAAATCACAACTAAAGGCTCACCTAAGGTCTGCTTGGAGGCAGTGTAGCTTATTGGTTAGAGCACAGAGCTGACAACCTGAAGACCCAGGTTTGAATCCTACTGCCATCTTCAGTGTGACCTTGAGCATGTCACAGTCACATAATCCCCATCCCCCAGGTCGCACCTGGAAACGAGCCTTGGCTCAGCGTGCCTCTCCTGGTCACCAACTTTTAAATAAATAAATAACCGCTGTGTCTAACCTCCTTCCCATTCCTTTTTTTCTGTTTAACCTCCCTGAGCATTCCTCAACCTCACTCAATCTCACTTAACCTCCTGAATTTTTCCTGACCTCCTCAATCTCACTTTAATGCCCTGAGCTTTTCTTTTCTGCCACATAGCTTTTTATGCCCTTGCAAGTGTGCAGGCAGCTCAGTCCTGTCCCTCAAGCCCCCAATCAACCTCCACCTGCCCTGGATCTACCTGCTGGAACACCCCCAATGGATTCCCCCTATGGTGGGGCAAGGAAGTGAAGGGCCAATCTCCCCTCTCAGAATACAGATCCAGAGTGGCAGGTGGTCTGGGGCAGGCAGGAGGCAAGCTGGCAGAGCTTCACAAAGCCTGCACTACTTGCATTTTCTGTTTTCTGTCCCTGTCCGCCTCCCCTGACATCAGGTACAGCCCCTGAAGGCCTCAGCATTCGCTGATGTCCTCCTGCAGAGGAGTTAGCTCCCTTCCCCCACCACAGGGGTTGTTAGTGCAACGGATCCTGAGGTTGCCCATCCCCGCATTGGGAGCACTGCCGAGCAGCAGCACCATTCCAGCCCCTGGGCCTCCCAGCCAGCTTCTCAAGCGCGTATCCAAACTCGGATCACCAGTACAGGAGCATGTAGCACTTCCCGCTGGACCAATGGGCGTCCCTGTCCCTGAGCTTTTCTTAACCTCCTTCAATCTCACTTACCCTCCCTGAGCTAGGCTAGAGGTAGCTAGTAACACCACAATGTAGCAAGCAGAAATGTTGTTTTAATTTTTAGACGTACCCCCTTCTTACATTTTATTTCTGAAGTGTTTTTCTTTTCTATGTGCTCATTAAATTGTTTTCTACCTAATAATATTGGGTGTGATGTGAAAAGCAGTGCTTTACCTGGAACGAGACATATCTAGTTCTATTCATCCCACAAATCATCAGCATATGACCTCACTCATTGTTTTGTCACATGTCCTGCTGTCCGACTGGTAACATGCGACACAAGTTACCAATCAAGCAGCAGAAGACTGGCTCTTGTAAGTTACTAGTGATGTCACAGTCAGTCAGGTCACAATGATGATCATGTATAGGGAGGAATAGAAATGACTTTCTCAGCTCCCAGGTAGAGTGCTGTTCCCCACATCACACCTAGTACTGTCAGGTAGACGATCTTCTAATTAGCAAAACAGAAAAGACAAAATAGCTCTGATATAACAAGTGATAGCAGACCACCTCTGAAAGTTACTATTAATTATGTCATGGCTCTTTAACCCCTGTCTGGTTTTGGCAGCTCGATGGCCCAGTGGCGGCAGGTTGTGCTCGCATACCAGTGACACGTGGTCAGAAGCAGAGCGGAATGCTGATGATCAGGTGGCAGACCCAGCTTGGACAGAATGGTGCCATGCTCCCTCGTTGACTGGGGTGTGCTGTACATTTGTGAGGCTAACAATAGAGCTTTGGTGGTACCAGCTGGTGAGGTATGATGCATGCCTAGAGACAGGCGAGACAAAAGTGAAAACAGCTGCAGCTTGTGTGATGAGCTTTGACACCCTCATACCCTGCGCTCTTGCCAACACCAGTCTGCGTACTTGGCAGAGAGAGGAGTCTCCATGAACACCATCATGGAAGGAAAGTCATGGGGCACCAGTGAAGTAGGTTGGGGTGGGGTGGGGTGGTGGGATTGCGCTCTGATGGCCTGGGTTAAGCCCTAGGTGGCATGTCTGGTCAGAGGATAAAAACCTTTTATCGAAAAAAAAAAAGACAAAAAAAACATTATTTTGATTTAAACTAACAGGTGTAGAGTTGCACCTGTGAAAGAGTTCCAAGCATTCTGATTATATTATTGGTCTATTATATGAAACCATTCCCAGCATTTTGTTATACTATTGGTCCATTACATGAAACAATTCCCAGCATTCTGTTATACTATTGGTCCATTACATGAAACCATTACATTACAAGAAACCATTCCCAGCATTCTGTTATACTATTGGTCCATTACGTGAAACCATTCCCAGCATTCTGTTATACTATTGGTCCATTACGTGAAACCATTCCCAGCATTCTGTTATACTATTGGTCCATTACGTAAAACAATTCCCAGCATTCTGTTATACTATTGGTCCGTTACATGAAACCCTTCCCAGCATTCTGTTATACTATTGGTCCATTACATGAAACCGTTCCTATCATTCCGATTATACTATTAGTCCATTACATGAAGATACGGAACGCTCGTGACACTGGCAACCCGAGTTCGGCAATGAGCCTGGGCCATCGTGGGCTGGCAGAGGGAGGAGGACTGGATTCCAAAGGATGATCTTCTCCTCTGGGAAGGGAGGGCAGCCAGCTCTGCTGCCATACTGCCACCTGGGTGACAGGTGACAGTGCAGTTGGAGCAACTAGCGGGAGAGAGGATGCCTGTTAGTGCCTTGTGCAGTCACGCAGTTATGTGCGCTGGCGCACATGGTGCCCTCGATGCTAGCAACTGAAGGGTATGGGAGAAGCAAAAGGAGACACCCAGGAGTGAGCAGCATAATGACAACATCTCTCAGGCCCCGATGAACCTACTGGCTGGTCCTCGCCCCACAGTTCAAGGACCCACGGGGGAGATGCCTTCAGCCTCTGATGGAATCCACCAAGCGGCAAGAGCTATGTGCTCTGGACCTCTTGGATGATGCCATATGTGCCAGAGATCATCAGGATGGGGCTTGGATGGCAGAGGAATAGCAGGGAACAGCACCAGATGGGGGGGATAAATAGAATTAAAGAAACAAGGTAAGAACCACTCGTGAAACAGTTAGAACAAGGGATTCAGTGATTGACATTCTATGAAGTTTGAAATCAGCAATACAGGGATGGGGGCTAGCAGCCAGAAAGAGTGGAAGCACTTGAGAGAGCTCCTCTGCAACTCAGATATATTATTACAGAATAGATGAAAACTTCACATTTTTGTTATTTTTATTATTAAAATGGCTAAAGCTACTGTACTAGCAGGTCCAGGGAAATTTGGGGCCAGTTCCGGAATGGGGAATTCTCGTAAGATGATGCCACAGGAGACCAGCAAGGGGAAAGCTGGCAAGTGGAGCAGACACCAGAAGGCGGGCAGACCAGAGGAACACCTAGCTCGGCAGAGCCATCCAATGCCATGCCACTGCAGGTGATCCGCAACCTCGGCTGCAAGGCTGAAGGGATGAATAATACATTTACAGCGGTTTAGAAATAAGGGTGTTGACATCACAGATGTTGAGCAGCTTCTGATGGGGCTCAAGTGACATCAAGTGCTGTAACAGGCATCATCATTGAGAAAAAAAGCTATTACAGTTCTGACTTGAACACTTAGAAACCAGTGTATGTATGGTTAATGTGTGCCTCCTGGGCCTACCAAAGGGGTCTGAGGGCGAAAATGGCATCACATACATCAATGAACTGCTTACAAACTTACTTGGTCTGGACTTTTCAGGTTTCTTTACAAAGACTTATAGAATTACCCCCAGAAAGCTCTCTGCTGATTAGGACCAACCTTGCATGGTGCTTTTAGTCACCAGTAATCCATATGTGTGAGATGTAATACTGCAGGCAGCGAAAAACAAGTTTCAAATAACTGCTAAGGTGGTTCAACTGTTCTGTCTTCCAAACCTCAGCTGTGAGATGAGGAAAAGAATGAAGGTTTTTTTATGCCATCCAGGCTGGTCTGCGGACACTAGATATAGCACACAACTTACAGTTTCTAGCTAAGCTCTGACTTCACTACATGCGCAGAACTTTTGTTTTCTCTGACCTGGATGAGGCTGGCAAGAAATTGGAAAAACTAAGACAGGACTTCAACATGCAGCAGTTGCAGCTGGAATCAGAGAATGAGGACTGAAAACTGTTGCAACAATGCTGTTTGCCTTTTTTCCCCCCAACATCTCCCAAAGTTTAACCGATTGTCTTAAGTGCGATGTTGTGTCTTTTATGACATTTTATTGCAAACAGTAGCCCTATGCTTGAGAGGTGTGCTATATGAGCGGGGGACTGATACTATTAAGTGCCTTGAAAGGGCTGATGCAAGCAAGGCATGGCACTAAATCCTGCTTTTGCTGTGTTCCCTGGGTTACTGGCCTTTTGCTCTCCTGGGGACATGGGAGGGGAGATGGCTGCTGCCTCATGGCTTTCATTGGGGTGCGCTGTGTTCACACAGGCTGCCCTATTCAGCATGCAGCACAGCCAGGTAAGCTACTCCTATACTTGGGTGATATAATACCCTCAGCACCATTACCTACGTGATGACTGGTATACTGCATTTTCGAGGGGTAGCGCAAGATTACTGATTAACATCTCACTTGCTGCTGCAACGGCTTGAAGTGTCCCTACTAGTAACTGTCGTTATGTGCTTTCTAGTAACAGTTAAATCAAGCAGGCTGTCTACGGCTGTAACTGTTCACTATTTTTATAAGGTTTAGTGCGATTGTGTTTTGTTGCATCAGTTTGTACAACCAAGTGACGTGTCTAAGTATCTAAATGTGTTGCTGGGGACTGTCCCCATGAGGCTTCTGTTATTATTGGACAAACACTGGTCTCTTTAATATCTATTGTTATATGAATCCAGCTGTCGTCCAGCATGATGTACTTGGTGCAAGCACCTCTCTCAAACTCACCGGATAATATTTTCATTCTACATCCATGGCTATACTGCTTTAGAGCCCATTTCAGAACTGATTCAGTATAAGGTTATTTATTTATTTAAAAGTTGGTAACCAGGAAAGGCACACGGAGCTGAGGCTTGTTTCCAGGTGCAACCTGGGGCAGGGGATATAGGGAGAAACATCTTACAAATACATACAGATGCAGCATTACATCATAGAATAACAGGTACATACAGAGACATCAGTAAATGAGCTGGCATAATATAATTGTTTTTTAATACAATAATGAACAGTGGGCAAACAAGTGTGAGGCAAAGTGCGTAGTGCATCTTGAGGAAGGGGGAAAGGCATCAAGCTAGGGGGCTGTGCAGGAGAAGGTCGAGGGAGAGGACATGGGGTTACAGAGGGGGTAGGCAGGAACAGGAGGGTGCAGGAAGTTGCCTTAGGTGGCTTCTAAAGGAAGGGAGAGAAGGGGAGCGGTGGAGGAGGAAGGAAGCAGAGTCCAGAGGGAAGGGAGGAGGTAGGAGAAGGCAACTATAGTGTTATAAATTCAACTAGATTTAGGACCCCCATCAACGACAGTGTCGTGGGCTGAGTATTGTATGCTGCTGTGATACTTTGGTTTCATCCATTTCTATACTCTGTAACCAGTATGACTTACGTGATTTTTTTATCATGTTGATGAAATCAAGGAATATAATTGACCACGAAAAAAAATTGTGATACAAGGCAGGTAATGTTCCGCATACAGTGTGTGTGTGTGTTTCTTGGGGAGTTACACTGATTTTTCTCACACAGGCAAATTCCTATAATTCTAGAGCAAAGGTTACCTACTGTGCCAAACTGAGAGGGCAAGGATTTTGCAACTAAACTGAAAGTAGATAAGCTTGTTTCACTTATAATCAGCAGCGTAGCCTCTGGTGCCGATAAAGCTGGTGTGTTATTAATTAGGAAATGTAAGCATTAGAGACAGTGGCAGGCTATGTAGCCTATCAACAGTGGTGCCTCTACACCAGGGCTCAGCAGGGCACTTGTCCTGGTAAAAAAAAAGGCTGTGCTCCCATGGTGCCCCATGTGCCGCAAAGCTGCCCCCATATAGCAACAATGTATCAGTGCTCTGGCTGCCAGCTGTTGTGCCCCACCTGTACCCTTGTAACCAGTAGAGACTTCAATCACTACTGCCCATTGGGACTTGACCCTCCTACTGCCCAAATGTTTTTACCCTCCAACAGCCCCGTCCTCATATACCTGTCCAACCTTGACTCAAAAGAACTGAGTTTCCCCACCACAACCACTGCCACTGGCAGATTATTCCAGGTACCCACCACAACTCACTGTGTATAATAGTTCCTCCTTTGCTCTCCCTTGACTCTAGACAGTGTCAGACGGGCCCACTCAGATACCTGAACATTTCCAGAACATTTCACCTTGGAAACACAGACAACCTTTTCATATATCGTTTATTTTCTAATTAAATTTGTTTTTCTGATCTCTGTAAGTTAATATATAATGCAAACATAGAGCTAGGGTACTGAACTGAAGTAGAATACTGACATGATTTTGTCAGCCCTGCCCCCATTAATTTTCCAGATGGGCCCTTTCTTTATGGTCCAACCCTGAAACTAGCTTCCTTGATTAAAATTAATTTCCTTTGTTTTACCCAGCGGTCCCTGAGAAGTAAGAACCTCTTTTGCAGGGAGAGACATGGCCAGAGGGCAGTTGTACCAGCCATGTGACAAAATCAGACATTCAGGCCTTAACACTCAACCCAGTTTTGCATTCACAGCCTTACTCTGGCGACAGCACGATCCACGTTACAGATAAGGCTGATTAGAACAGGTGCAACTTTCCGATGGCAATACATCAATGACAGGTTTTAAAAACAGGTTCACATGGATCAGTGCATCAAGCAGTAAGCTGTGCTTGAGTCATCCACCCCCCCGAAGTGGAATGAGACAATGCCGACGGGCTAGTTGCAAAACACTGCTTGGCATCAGAACCAGTGATGACTCTTTGGGAAAATCATTTCCTAGAAATCTGACGTCAGTCACAACAGCTCTGCTTGCAACACACTGAGCTGGTGCATTTTATGGGCTGAAACACAAACAAGCACATACTGTACTGGAGTTCTTATATATCACCCTTGACGTGTACTTTCCGATCCTTTCTTACACGTCTCCCACAGCAGCATTACAAGAAAAGTTTCCAGAGAGGGAGCCGGAGAGGAATGTAAACATACCTCCCAACCTTCAGCCCAGCCAATCAAGGACAAGGCTTAAAATAATCAAGGACAAAAGAAGTAAATCAGGAAGACCGCTTAAAAACTGTAATATCAGCACAAGAAGCTGTCACATGATGTGGCTTATTGATACAAGCATTTTCACCAAACAGGAGGGGTTCACCAATGTCAGCCAGTGGGGGATGGACACACCAGCACCATCCTCGAGGGCATAGGTGGGGAGGAGCTTCTAGAGCGGATAAGTAGAGTGCCGTCCTGGTTGCCCTTAGCAGTTGGATGCCCTTGCGGTGCCAGCTAATTGGGGACTTTGATGCCTAATGCTACCCTCACCTAGCAGGCACCCTTGGGGTGCCTGGCAGGGGACAGATAAGGACACCCTTGCCTGAAGTGCCTGTTGGGGAGCAATGGGTACTGCCAGTAGGTGCACTGGCAGTAGCTAGGTGCCCTTGGGCACCAGGGTGACATCTGGAGTGTCTAGGGATGGTGGGCACTGTCTGGTGCTCACAATGCCATTTTTGCCTTACAGCAGCAGGGAGAAATGGTGCCCAGGATTTGGCCTGGGTGGTACGTGGCCAAGAGTGCAGGCATGAGCACAGGAGGCACTGCGAAGAGGCTTCTACTGGAGAGTGTGGGTGACTCCAGCTGCTTTCAGGGCTCTAAGAGTTGCCAAGTTCTGGAAAACCTCAAGGGCATCATTGGAGACAGAGACAGAGTCCTTGGTAGCTGCCTGGGAGGGATCTCAGGCAGTGGGGACAGATGCCAAGGGATCTGAGGACCATGTCAGAGGTGCTGCCCATAGAAGGGGAATGAGTATGGGGCAACCAGGATGGTGTGGGACCAAAGGTGGGGGCTTCCCACAATGGCTGCTTGGCCTGTGATGCATTCCTCCCAAGATAGAGAGATCCTAGTGGGAGTACCCCCGGAGACTGGCCCATGCATGGCATTGCCCCAAAAGACAACAGGTGAGATCTGCAGCAGAAATAAATCATCAAGATAATGTAGGAGTTCTGTCCCCAGGGCAGGCAAGACACAGGAAACCAGGTCCCTTAACAACAGCATCATGGTCTGACCTGCCAAGGAAGAGATCTGAGTGGATGGACCTGGCATCACCAGGCGGCACACACAGCTGTGTCTGAATGTACTCCAGTGGGCCCTCATGTGGATGGGGACTGGAGGAGAATTAGCATGTTGCTTGCAGGGGAAGGTACCAACCCCTGTTGGTCTCCCTGGGTTATCATGGAGCTCAGTTCAGTGGAATAAGCACTGTCTTGGTGTGGCATAGAATACCAAATGAAACTTTAAGGCAAAAGAAGAATCAATGCTTCTAGAAAGCAGAGGAGTTCACAGAGAAACTGTGACAGTCATACCTCTCAGCCTCAAGACTCTGAAATGAGGGGCACCAACCCTTAAAATGAGGGACAATGAGGGACACAGCACCATGAAATGGGACACCATGAGGGACATCAGAATTTCAGCTTTTTAATGATTTAACACACTGTTTAAGACCATAACAGAGCCTGAGACGCAATGTAATAGCACTAATGTAGGCTGCAGATGCCAGAATGCAATAAAAGATTTATTGTGGTTGGAACTCTGGGTACAGCAGAAGTATAGAACTAGAAGTACTGCAATTTCCTCACAATTTTTGCAAAAAATCTCTGCAATTTTGGCTAAATTTTCTCACAGTTTTCCTGTGACCCTGGCCTGCCCATGGCCATGACACATCATCCAGTATGTCAGTCTTGTCCTGGATACCCCCTTCCCTTCCTCCCCATCCTGGATCCCTCCATCCCAACTGGCATTCCTAGTGCCAGCAGTTGGCAGCACCAGGCGAGCACCTCATCGGATGGTCATCGATTTAGTCCAATCAACCCACAACAAGTCTGTGCAGCAGACAACAGTCAAGCTGAGAGCTGTTAGTCAGCTCTCAAAGGCAAAATGCTGAAATGCTCTGAATGATCCTGGACTAATACACTCAGTCACTGACTGACTGACTGACCTACCTCCTCACCAGCAGCAGTGGCACTCTGAGTCTGAGACAAGTCCTGGCTGTGTGACTCTGAATCCTGTGTGTCCTCACTCCTCTTTTCCTCTTTCTTTTCTGGCAGCAACAGCTCCCAGTCCCTCCTCATTTGCCAGCCAGTGGGCCACTCAAGTCACTGTCTCGGCTCCCACTTGCTGTGCTGAATCTCCGACCGGCCAGGCTGGGGGGTGGCGGCAACAGTGTATAGGCCACAACCAGATAACCACAGTCAGCTCAGCAGCACTGCCACAAACATCGACTCACATCCATTGAGAGATCCTCCAGGACTGCTGGAGGATAGATCGACACACTGTGGAGCCTGAGCTGGGGAGGGGTTAAAATCAAATGAATCCAATCTCCCAGCACCATAGTCACAGCGCTCTCCTCCTCACTCCACTCGTCCACTGTGCAACAGTGCATGCCTGCATGCTGTCAAAGTGCCACCACATTGAAGCCACCGCACCCTTCTTGATTGGCTGTGAATGGAGAGGAGGAGCGGGCTCACTGAGTGACCAGTCCAACTTGACTAACTTGTTGTTATCTTCCTGGGCACTGCCATGACCCATGTGCTTGTTCCCGTTCCAAGTCCCGGACAGACTTACGAGAATTCCAGACCAGCAGCAAGAGGTCGGTCACAGTCTTGCACACATTTAAAGAGCCCACTGACTGTCATTGTCAAATAAGGGACAATGACAGATGCTGGTAGGACAGCGGGACAAGTTTAGCAAATTGGGCCAAATGCAGGATGTCCAGCACAATGCGGGACACTTGAGAGGTATGAGTCAGTAGCTGAGGCGAGGGTTGCCTCGAGGATTTACCACATGTAAATAATGTGAATAATCACAGACCAATCAGAGGGGAATAGGGATCCCCTGGCAGAGTCCTGCTCTGGCAGACCTGGAGGGGCCTTCCATGTAGCACAAGGTGCTGGAAGGGGATAAATTAAAGAAAGATGTAAGGAAGTACTTCTTCCCTGAAAGAATGGGGGATGCCTTGTACGGTCTTCCAGCAGAGGTGGTGGGAGCAAAAACAGTGGCTGGATTCAAGAATGTACGGGATAGGCATAAGGAAATCCTAGTGGAAAGCAAGGTGGGGGAAGGAGGCAGAAATCGAGTAGGGTTTGTGGTGACAGTATGAGCAGGGAAAAAATTGGCAAACTGGGTGGTCCAAACAGTCCTTATCTGCTATCAAATTCTATGTAAGTAAAGAAGAAGGAGTGTCAAAGTAGCCAAAAAGACTCTCCTCCTTATGTCCTGTCTGCTGCAATACCACCTGTACTCCTACAAGCAGTGGTGACAAAGTTTGGTGTTGCAACCTTCCCTCTGCGGAGGAGGAGGAGGAGGAGGAGGAGGAGGGCATCTGCAGAGACACTCGATCCTCCTCCACTGAATGGCAACGATGTCCCAGGCTCATTCCTGAACCTGGGTCACTGGTGTTGCGAGGGATAGCACCCCTGGTACCCCAACAGGCCTGATGCATGGCTATTCTAATGCATCCCTAGGACTATCCCCCTCCACCAATCAGGACGCACCTGGCAATGAGCAGCTATACAATGCCTTTCTGGGCAAATATTTCAACATAAATAAATAAATACATACTTACATATATACATACATAAACAAGATGGTAGGTAACAGACAGATCAGACTCAAACCTGTTGGTGAGGACTGAGTTTTAATGGCTGCATAGTGATAGCTATGTAACATATTGCTAACAATAGGAGATGGGGCTATGCAGACAGGAGCAGGAGCTGAGGCATATCACCTTCTACTTTCACAGTGGAGTGTCATCACCTCACTGGTATGCATGAGATCCTTGCTCTTCGGTGCCCCCATCCTCCTCCCTTACTCCATCTAGATCTACTTTATTCACAAATCTATGGTTGTGGCACTTTTATGGTTTTCTGTGCCACCTCTGCGGCAGCTGGAAGAATGCTTCTGAGTACACAGAATACACAACACAGGAGGGAAAAGTGTCAGCGACTGAAGAATAATTCTGTCATCATCTAATGTAACTCTGACACAGCAGAACGTTTTTTTTTTTAGCTCCATAGTCTGTACTGTAATGAGACAACAAATGGTAGAGAGAGAATGAAGCTGTTTGTTATGCTTATGACACCAATTTACAGAATGCAGAGTGGCAATGTACACTGCAGTCTGAGCTCTGGATTCCACTGCTGCCTGTCTGATCACCAAGGTACACTACCACTTAGAACTAATGCAGGTCAGTGAGAAGTATGAGTGCTTGCATTATGTCACCAAGGAACTGTACCAGTCCAAGATCATAATACATATAATTACACTGCTTTGCATCAGTACAGATTAAAAAAGAACCATATGTTACAGGTGGGTGATGCATTTAGTTGGTCTTTTAACTCTTGTAAGCTAGTCTCAAACATGCTTTTGTTAGTCCAATAAAAGGTATCACCTGCAACATATTTTTCTTTTTTTCATCTACACCAAAGACAGGGCTAACATGGCTTCTACATTTCTCCATCAGAATAGACCAAACTAGAGCCACATTGTTATGCACAGTGTCTTCTGCAGAAATCAGTGGCAGAGGGGCAAAGAAAGGATAAAAAGTGAGGGCATTAGTGTTGTTGGGGAAGTGCACTTCAGCACTTGCTTCCTAAAAGAAGTGTAGAGTGTGGGAGCGTCATGTGACGCTCCCAACCAATCACAGCGCTTCCTTCAGTTTCAGGTCACGTACTCTTATTTCCATAAGACTGTCTCATGCACTGTTCCTGTTTAATGGGTTTCTGCCTAGTACCACTCACACCACAGAAAAGGACTGCAAGAAAGTTTTTTTTTAAATTGTGGCATAATCTATAATAAACTTATAGGGGCGCTTGGAGGGCCTCTTATGGATATGAGTGTCGTGTCTTGTGTCCTTAGGGCACCAGAACTGCTCACTTTCAGTTCATAGTTCTCTTGCCCTATGAAAGCATGAGGTGACACTCTTACATCCATAAGAGGCCCTCCTAGCACCCCTATAAACTCATAGCAGAGCAAACCTCACTTAACGTCTTGCAAAACACCCTACTAATTCCTGATATCTCATGAACCTTGCTCTTTCACTTAGCTACTGCAGTTCCTCAGGATAACGGAAAGGGTCTCCGGTAGGATTTGAACGTGAACTTAAGGTGTCCTATGACTGCAATCTAACCACTACATTACAATACCATCCCCCTGTCACATTTTTAAGGCTTCTTAGTGAAGCTTAGCTCAAACAGTAGTAGAAATGGGAGGGAACCCACTGGGGAACTCAGTTACGGGAGCGAAATTAAAAGTGTAACTCAGTTCCAGGAGTAAGATGAGGGCAGACTGCTTCTATGTAAAATACACATCCCTAAAGGCATAAAAGTGACTAAATAAAGTGTAAAAAATGCAACATATAATGAAGAAACATATCCCCAAACCCTGTCAGATATGTTCAATACTACATGATCACAGGTGATGGGTTCCCTTTCCATTTCACTGCTGAACGCTGACTTCTTGCTAGTGCTCTGCTGTGCTTGGCCAAAACTGGAAATGGTGAACTTTGCTGTTTTAACCCCTCTGAGGGAAAAAGTCAGCGAGTGGCGACCCCAGCAGAGCTGTAATGCAGTGCTGTAGATGGCATAGGAATATATACAATGACTGCTTGTCCCTAGTAGTTCCCCGAAGGGTAGCGGAAGCCATGCCTCATAAACTTGTTCCCTGTTGTCTAGTAAATGTGGGATTTTTTCATTGCAACAATACTACAAGTAAATTACCACTAAGCCACATATTCTATATCCCTTATCAGGCTTGTGCATTAGTGGCCACATTGGCTCAGACCAGATTTTGTTTTGGAAGCTGCTTGTTTGAGAAGCGAGATTGCCTGGCACATGAGGAATTCACAGCATCTCAGCAGCCCCGCCAGTGGTCAGAGCGAGATGCTGCCTGGGACTGGGGGCTGCTGACAGTTGGGGGGGAGGGCAAGATTGTGGCTAGACAGCTGCCGTCTAATTGATTAGATTTTTCTGGGAAGTGCAGACCACCTCCCATTAAGGCTGAATTCCTGAGGGGGCAGGAGAGTGCTTCAGCTAGCGAAAGAGCCAGGGCTGCTTTTATTCTTCAGGCAGCTCAGAATTACAGATTCCGGAGGGGCTGCCTCATCTAAACATGAAAAGGAAGGATCCCACAGGCGCAGCTGCGGAGAGTTTTGCACAGTGACTGAACACTAAAATGACGGTTTTTATCCACATTCTTTGTAGCTCTCTCCCCCCTCCTTCTCATTTTGTTAAATATTCATTTTATCTTTCATACCCCCCTTCCCCGGCCACCTTCCACTTCCTCACTGCAGCACTGAAGTAAGCTTCAACGATAGGGTGACTAGAATTTTCAGATGAAAAAGTGGAACACATGTACAAAGTCCACAGCTGAATGGTACATCTGATACTACTTCTTACTAGTTTGGTGCTCTCAGAAAACCAGTATTGGGACACTGGGTCACCATATTCCCCAAAGCCAAGGTAGTGGTGCCCGTCCCACCAGTCTTTTAGCATCACACCCACTAGGTAGGACTGCCCAATCAGAGCAGGACCCTCTGCCTGCCCAGTCCACCCTCAACAATGTTGGAATTCTATGTTTGGAGCTATGGCGTTGCATTTAAACAGTGTCCCCCCCCCAATAATAGTGGTATTACCAGAGCATCAGTCATTGGTGAGACCTCACCTGGATTACTGTGTCCAGTTCTGGAGGCCGCATCTCAGAAAAGACATGGACAGGGTAGAGGCAGTCCAGAGAAAGGCAACTAAAATGGTACCGGGTTGCATGAGAAACTGTACGAGAAGAAACTGAGGGATCTCAACATGTACACCCAGGGGGTTATGATAGAGACCTACAAGTACCTCACGGGGTGAACAGAGTACAGGTGGGGAGCTTGTTTCAAATGAAAACGTGCAATAGAACAAGAGGGCATGAAATGAAGCTAGAAGGGGGGATTTAGGAGGGACATGAGGAAATACTACTTCACTGAAAGAGTGGTGGATACCAGGAACAGCATGCTACCAGAGGTAATAAGGGCGAAAACAGCTGGGATTTCAAACATGTATGGGATAGGCATAAGGGAATACTGGTAAATAAATGGGGGTGGGAGGGTCGCTGGAGATCAGTTAGGGTCTGTGGAGACAGATTAGGCAGGGAACAACTTGGCAGACTGAATGGACCAAGCAGTCCTTTTCTGCTGACAAATTCTGTAGTTCATAGAAACATAGAATTTGACAGCAGATAAGGACCACTTGGCCCACCTAGTCTGCCCATTTCTCTAATTCTATAAGTAAATGGCAATATAGCTCGAGTTACTGGGGCCCAGTTCAAAGCTGCAGGGACCAAGTTCCTCTGGACCCCCCCCCCCAATAATTTCAACACTGCCTTCACTTAACTAGCACTTGGGAGATGTTTTGTGACACTGGTGCACCAGCTTGGGAACTGGAAGATCTTAGGTTCAAACCCTGCCAGAGACAAATACCACTGTGTAATCTTGTGAATGTCATTGAAGCTCTCTGTTCTGTAGTCTACCCAGCTGTGGTAATGAGTAGAAGCAGGACCTCCACGGAAAGGAGGTATTGCATCACTGTCCTGGATACATAAATTGTACAAAAAAAAACAACCTACAAACTTTGCACCAAGCTTTGAACCAGGAACCAAGAACCAACACAGCTGTCACTCAGACAGAATGAATTTCTGCCCTGACCTGATTTGTCCGTTAATGTAAAATCCAGCTAACCCAAGTCATGAGTTTTGTGACTAGAGGCCAGCAAGTCCAGCTGCTCATCCTTCTGTCTTCCACTGCAGGTTGGAACCGCAGTCTCAATAGCAGCATATCGTGAATCGATCCCATAGTGCAAAGCAAAAATAAACTCTTTCACATCCAAGTCCAATGAACTGGGCAGAGAGCTGCCCTGTTAGACTCTTTTTTTTTTTTTTTTTTTAAAGGGGGAGACGACGCTGCTCTCAGCCTGCTGCCTTTCAGAGTCAGCTGGTGTGCCAGGGCCCCAGTTGTCATGCAAAAAGAGAGAGAAGGAATGTCCGTTGCTAAATGGAGCTGGGCACACAAGAGCTGCCCTGTTTTCTGTTTCCGAAACAAAGGGACAGTTGATTATAAGACCCTCTCTGGAAGTCTCCTCACACTGGAAGAGAGAAGAGAGATGTGTCAGCTTGCTTTGCTGTTCCTGTTCATCAGCAAAGCATTTCTTTCCTCTTGATCTTAGTTTCAAGTCTGTAATCTGCTGCATGTTCCATGCATTCTTAATGTAACCCCTAGATGGCGCTATCCCAGGGGCTACTACCCCTGCCTGATTTGCCACTAACAGGTTGAGGGGCCTGGATCCAATGGCGGGTGCCTCCACCCAGAGGTCAGGGTTTGCAATAGTTAAACTTACTTGGTCACAGCCCTCTGGGACACTGCAACCCCCCTTTCTTCCCACTAGTGGCCCACACAATATATCAGAATTACCTTCACAGTATACACTTACCCCCAGGGCTGGTTCAGGCACTGGACCTCCTGTAAAATAAGATACAGTGCAACAATCACAGTACAATACTTTAACATAGACAATACCTCAGGCAGTATAACTTTGCTGAAACAAGCAGCTCTGATTTATTTAGGGGAATATAACAAGGACAGGGAAATCAGGTTAATTAGCTTATCACTTTACTCATCTACCTATGGCTCTGTGCACAGGCCTATCCCTACCAGTTACTGTCCCTAGGTACCCAAGCCCTAGTGGCTAGTCCAACCGTGGCAGCTGGTAGGGCCCTTTCCCACAGAGAAAAGAAAAATTAGTTTAAACAGTCAGCAGTACAGTGATTCCATTTGGATTTAATGTGGCAGTTCAACAGGGAGCGACCCTGAATTAGTACTCACGACCTCCAAACAAGATAGGGTCCTTCAATGTCAGCAGGGCTACTCTTGAGCTCCACGAGACTCCTCACACATTTATATGGCAAACAGGCAGGCTGCTTCTCTATCCCGATCGCAATTACTGCACAATCCGGAGAACACACAGCAGATTCAGTTCCTGACAGACCGAGTGCAACTCAGCAATTTCTCCAGTCTTCTACAGGGTGAGCCTGGTTTCTACTCTTCAGATATCCTTTGATTCTCTTCACAGGACGGATTCAGTCCTAACAAGCAGTTACACAAGCTGCAGACTGAACTCTGGGCCTTACACACGCTTCCGACTAAAACTGCACACTGAAAAGCACAGGCCTCCTTCCTCTTCACTGCCAGAGTTCAACTGAAACTCCAACAGACAAAACCGGCACTTCCTTTGAGTTCCTCCCAGTTCTTGACTGGATTGGCTGTCACCACAGTAGACTGCTCCTGTTGGTCCAAAAGGCGCCAAAGTCTAAACTACATCTCCCAGAGTCACTGCCCATACAATCCTCTTGTGGCTGGCTCAGATTATGAGTCCAAGTTCTGATTCGTCCAAGGCACCATTTTAGAGCTAGCTTACCCCACACTGATTGGTCCAGTTCAGCAGTTCAAACCAGAATGGGAACTAGGCAGACACAGTTCTGACTGCAAAGAAAGCAGGTTAGACAAACTGTAATTTCATTATTACTCTAAATGATTTCTGGCAAACAGTTACATCTTTCAGATAGGTTCCCTTTGCACTCCTAGTGACTGCAAAATGGAGTGAATTGGCAGCAGCTCGAGTGGTACTCAATCAAAGAAATACACAGTCCCCATACAAACTAATTATGTCTGCAAGCAGGCAGCTCTTAAAGAGACAGTACCAGAGGTTCTAAAAACACTCACTGATAAATGGCTAAACGCCAAACACCATTCAGGCTTGAGCATTCAAGCAAGCTCCTGGAAGTCTTTGGGAACCCCATTTGCAGGGGGTTACACCCTTCCTGGTTTGGGAAAGCTTGACGTCCGCTCAAGCAAGTACCCATAAGTTTCAACTGCAACCATATACATTTGCATTAGGCTCGCACATGTAATCATCAGTCAATATATCATTTTACCAAGAACACATTTCTGAAACATTGCAATATGTCACTCTTTACACAGTATTACATACACATTGTACCATAACTCAAGTTATTACCTCTTGTACATGAAACCTGAAGAGAGGGGCCCTTCCTATCAGTTACCTTGGGGCTGGATGGGGCAAGGCACCATACTTAGAGGGCAACACAAGTAACTTGGAGTTAGCACTGACGCTCAGTTTGGGCAATGAGCTCGGGGACACATACACTCCTTTATGGACAACATTGAGAGGCAGATCCACTGGCCGGCCCAGGGAATCATAACTGAGGTGCACCAAAGGCTTTACAGCTCAACCAGTCTTTCTAGGGGGAACTGTTACAGTCTCTGCACCCTGAGCCTCATTTTCAGCATTGTCCTCACTTGTCAGGGGAGTCTCCATGCGGGTAGAGAGGCTAGAACTTGGGGCACTTTCAGCTCCAGGAGTTACAGTTTCTGAGTCCACAACATTTGGCTCGCATGGAGAGCTTTCGGACACTGGCAGTGGACTGTCAGGGCACTCAAAATACTCTTCTTGTTCTGGTGTATCACCGACCCAATCCATCATTTTCCTCCCCTGAAAGCTCAAACAGTTCAACCATGCACAATGATTCCATTTCATCTGATCTGATGCTTTGCACTTCACTTTCTGGGAGCATTGGCTCCAGGGACGAGCTGGGGCTTAGACAGTCAGAAGGCCCAGCTTCGTCTCCAGTATTGACTAGGGATTGCCCGAAACAATTGACTCAGTTCGTAAGAAGGATAGTATTCAAAGTCACTCTCACTTTCTTCTGCTATGGACTGACAGTCATGCTCAACTGGGACTTGTGAGGGGAACACTTTAACTTTGCTTCTGTAGGTGCAGACTTTCTTGATCTTTCTTAGCAGCAGCTCTAGTCACTGGTCCAGAGGGGCATCTTCTAGGGCTCAGACTCAATTAAGATTTGTCCAATGGGCAGTAAATGATTTCTATGCATTGTTTTACATCTTTTGAATTATTCTCAGGCCTTACTTTGTACACTGGCAGATCATCTAGTTTGCCCACTACAATGTGGGGAGATGGTGCCATCTGTCAACAATCTTGTGCTTGCCATGCAGTCCCAGATTTCTTAGCAATACGATCTCCCTCCTGGAGTTCTTGTGCTTTCACCTTTTATCATACCTTTCTTTGTTGGCCAGATTTCTTTTGGCAGCCATGGTTTGAGCCAGTTAGTCGCATGAGTTAGCTGGGCCTTTAACTTTTGCACATACTTAAATAGTTGTCAGCTTGAACCCCATCAGAGAGACCCCAAAACACACATCTACCGGTGAGTGAGCTTCTCTTCCAAACATCAGGCGGTAGGGGAGAACCCAGTGGCATCACTTTTGGTGCAGTTATAAGCATGTACCAGGGTGCTAATTTGTT
Organism: Neoceratodus forsteri; assembly: GCA_016271365.2. NCBI lineage: Eukaryota > Metazoa > Chordata > Ceratodontiformes > Ceratodontidae > Neoceratodus > Neoceratodus forsteri. Next base: position 117,089,926 of record JADMNL010000031.1, read on the forward strand.
GGCTCCATCTAGCTTGTCCTTTGGGTGCAGGGTGCCTAGCATATCTAGCAAAGTGCGGTTGAAGCGTTCAGGCTGTGGGTCCCCTGAGGGTGGTAAGGAGTGGTTCTGGACTTTCTCACTCCCCACAGAGAAAGCATCTCTTTGATCAGACGACTCTCAAAGTCTCTCCTTGATCAGAATGGATTCTTTGTAGAGCCCCATAGTGAACAAAAGTTTTCTACAAGTACTTTGGCACAGTGGATGCTTTCTGGTCTTTGGTGGGGAAGCTTGGGCATATCTCGTGAAATGGTCAGTGACCACCAGCACATTACTGATTTCTTTTGATCTGACTCCAAACTCAGAAAATCAATACAGACCAGCTCCATGGGTGCACTGGTGGTTATGTTAACAAGGGGCAGCCCTCTGGGGCAAAGCTTTCCTCTGTAAGCAGCGACTACAAGTTCGAATGTGTTGCTCCACATCAGCCCCATCTTAGGCCAATAGAATCTGGATCTCACCAAGTCAAGTGTTCTGTCTATACCAAGGTGCCCCATGTGGTTGTGCAAGGACCTCAATACTGAGTCTCGAGGCAGTGGGCAGCACCAGTTGTTGTTTGTCTACTTGTCCCCTCTGTCTACTGTTTCTGTGTATAACAGTTTATTGATCAGTTTCAACTTAGGACCTTCTTTGTATAACAGTGCAGTTCTCAAATCAGTGGAGCGTAATTTGGACACATCTTTTCCTGCATAGAGGGCTTCTAAAGCTGATTTGATCATAGGATCGCGGATTGAGCCTGCGAATACTGTCATTGTCCAGCTGAGGCAGTGCACCAATGTCTATTGCAGAAAAGTGGCAATAAGCAGGTATGTATTCCTCAGAGGGTCCTAGGCAATCCACCATGCAGTCCACATCCTGGACATTTGTTCCTCCCTGTCAAACTTCCGCAGAGTGCCCCGAATGTCAGGTTCTGCCAATCGAACCAATCATTCTGGGGAACAGGCCTCCGGAGAGAGCATCAGCATCTATGTGGTTCAGACCTGCTCGGTATTCGAGAGCATAGTCATATGTAGATATGCAGAAAGCTACCTGTGGCCAGTGGCATCCAACTTAGCTGAGGTCTGCACATAGGTCAAAGGATTATTGTCAGTTTTCCTAGTATTTTAGCCCATACAAGTACTCATGGAATTGGTCAACAATAGTCCACTTCAAAGCTAGGAACTCTAACTTATGTACAGGATAGTTCTTTCTGATGGGGTCAGACTTCTACTGGCAAAGGCCACTGGTCTCAGGCCATTCTCGTGCTCTTGGTACAACACAGCCCCTAACCCTTGCAAGCTAGCATCAGTGTGCAGGACGTAAGGTTTTCTTGGATCGGCATAGGCCAGCACTGGAGCATGGGTAAGTTGATATATGATCTCATGAAAAGCAGTCTCACAATCAGGAGTCCAGCGGGCCCCAAATACTTCACTTGGATGAAAATACACTCTTTCAGTCTTGAAGGACGCTGACTTTTGGTATTTTTTGTGGGTTGGGGATACCTTGAGTAAGGTTAAGTAAAGGTGGATCACTCTTGAATAGTCCTTGATGAACGCCGATAATAACCACAGAATCTCAGGAATCTTTGCAGTTTTTTAGATTTTGGGCTGTGGCCAGGTGGTCAAGGCCTCAGCTTTACTTGGGTCGGTCTCTATTCCTCGGTGGATACTATGTGTCCCACATACTTTACTGATGTTTGAAAGAATTGACACTTATCAATGGACAGTTTATGGCCAAAGTCCTCCAGTCGGTCCAATACCTTAAATAATCTGCTTTCATGTTCCTCCAGTGAGCTGCCAAACACAATAACATCATCTAGGTATACCAGGCACTCTAGTAAGTTCATGTCCCCACTGCACGCCTCCATCAATCGTTGAAAAGTGGCTGGGCACCTGAAACCCTTGAGGCATCCTCATGAATTCATAGAAGTCAAGTGGACAGATAAGGCTGTCTTCTCACGGTCCTCTGGGGCCATCGGATCTGGTAGTACCCACTGCGGAGATCTAACACAGAGAACCACTTGCTCCCGTTTAGGCAGTCCAAGCATCCTGAATTGCGGGCATTGTGTACTGATCAGGATAGTCTGCCGGTTTAAGGTGCGATAATCCACACACATCCTTACTGTCCCATTCTTTTTCCTCACTACCACAATGGGGGAAGCATAAGGGCTTCTGGATTCTTGTATTACACCAGCAGCTAACATCTCTTGCAGATGCCGTCTCACATCATCTATGTCAGCAGGTGCCAGGCGTCGAGACCTCTCACGAAATGGTCTTTCGTCATGCAGCCGGATATTGTGCTCAGCTCCTTGCACGCATCCTACGTCCCATTCCTTTAAAGAAAACACCTGGTCTCTCTGGGCAAGCTTCTCACTGATCCTCACTTTCCATTCAGCTGGCAATTGGGAGTCGCGAAATCAAACAAGTCAGGTAGTTACTCTGTCATTCTTCCTGAACTCTTGCTGCGGCAGTACTGCAGTGTCTGCACAATGCACATTAGCCAGATGCAACCTCTATTTACTCGAATGTCTCTTTCAGACACATTATGAACTTGGACCATTACCTTCTGGCATAAGCATGGGCTCTAGCAGGCAAAATACTAGGCTTGACCAGCAGTCCCTCTGGCAATTTTCCATCGCCTGGTGCATCCAACATTAATATTTTATTCTTAACATCCTTTCTGATACGGACCTCTCCCTGTAAAGGTACACTGGGCATTTGGCGCCAGGATCAGAGACTCAGGATCCTTCTTCCATACAATTCCGACCGGTTCCTCTGGTTCTATTTTTCAGCATCTCTGTGCCTCATAGGCCTTCTTAATTAAAGCCGGAACTCTTAAAGCTCTACTAGTCTTTGACCCTGTTTTCATAACATAACTGTGCCAGCTTTCCTAACATATGAGCATTTGTTCCAATCAACAAAGGGACACCATCATACAGTCCAGTGGGGGACACACTAAGGCTAGGTCTCTACTTGTCTGCCACTCCAGCCACGGAGGTGGGGAAAGACAGCCAAATTTGGATGTACCTGAATAGGGGTAGGCCTTCTACTTAACCCCATACATGCAGTCCTTCTAATGGTTGTAAGGGTACGTCTGACAAATGCTTCTGATACCAATCTTGGAACATAATTGTCACTTGGGAGCCACTGTCTAATACAGCTCTTGTAGACACTCCATTCACCTTTACAGTGGTCTCCATGGAGGGACCCACTATTCTGGACCAGTCTGGAGAGGTGGTAGTGGGGGCCTGGGCAACTGACCTTGCCACAAAAGACGTGAGTTAGCATTTTTGGTGCCCTCACTGGGATCATTTTGTGCACCTCTTAACCACTGATTTGTTCTCCAAAGCTCTCCTTGTAGCCTATATGCAACTTTGTCAGTGTCTTTTGGGGACCGGCATTCCCTCTTCATGTGCCCATCCTTCCCGCAATTATAGCAAAACATACTTTCTGGAGTTTGAGCTGGCCGAGGCGCCACACTGGGAGCCAGGGCGGGGGTATTACTAACTGGAAACCTTGGTGCCATCTCTGTCTGCGGCGTGATAAGCATTTGGAGACATCTCGTCAGTTTCTCCACTTCCATGGTCAGGAATTGAGTTTGGAGCTGTTATCAGCAGGAGATACATGGGTGGGTACCCCACCCCATAGCAGATGCAGTCGGATATAGGTCAGGGTCATGTACTTGCAGGCGTGGCCTTCATAAAGGGACTGTTTTGAATTCCTGATCTCTCTCAACAGTTCGCCCCATTGCGACATATCTTTTTCCTTGTCAGAGCACTCTATTGACTGTCAACCTCTGCCCTGAACTTCACTTGATGGGTCACCCTCAGTCACTCGGTCGTAGCCACAGCTGTTGGTGCAGGTCCTCCCGAGGTCGCCTTTTCTCAACTCCTCGATTTCTCTCATTAACTCATCATGGGAGGGTGGGGTTCAGTCCCGTTGCCAGGGCGTAACTGAAGCAACAGCAGTTCTGAGAAGGGGGCAGACTTAAGGATTCTGTCCAGTCTGGTTCGGTCCAGTTCAATCGCTGGCAAACTACCCTTTCTGAGGCATTCTTGCAACAATTTTTCCAGCCGAGATACATACACAGACAACAACTCCCTTGGTACTGTTGTGCATTTTCTTACTCTCCACCATATGTCCTCATCAGAATCTGGGCTCCCATACACTTCTCCAAGGCCTCAAGATAGGCCTGTGCAGTCGCTTCAGGGTTACTGGCGCGTTGCTACGGATGGTAGCCAGGGCAGGACCTCGAGGCTCTCACTAACCCTCTTTCACTTTTCCGGCTTCCGAGCATTGTCATTCTAGCACTTGGGGGCAACATAGTCTATCCAGGTCTCCCAGTCATCCTCCCTGGGGGGTGGGAGGTGCCAGAAGATCCTCAACCTTCGGTAAGAGTCGTGACTAATGGCAGGTGCAGAAATTGGAGTCTGCATTGGTTCAGCCACCATTACGGGCACTGGAGCGGAGAGGGTGTTGGGGAGGAACACCCCAGGTGGTAAGAATAGTTTCTTCAAGTCCTCCACAGTTTCCTTCTCCCAGCAACCATTTAGCAAATTCTCCTCAAAGTTTCAGATAGTGGTGGGGCTCATTCCCCGGTCTTTACTGTCCTTAGTTATCACTCTCCAAGCAGTGAGGGCTCCTCTGGGGTAATGGTCTGTGCACTTTGGAGCTATCTATGGGATCCTTAAACTCTACTAGGGCCAGAAAAGTGTGGGTGAGCAGATTAGCATGCCGACTCACCACCACAGGGTTTTGTAAACCTTCCACCTTGGAAAGTACTCCCTGTACAATGTCTGTATTGATACCCAAGGGATGTCCAGTATAAGCATAGCATTTTTTGAGGGTGATCTCCTCCCAGTACACTCTTTCCAGCCGATTGCACAGCCACTTCTGTTCGGGGTGCCCATTTTTTTAACAGTGGTTCGTAAATATGGCCACTAGAGGACACAATCCCAGCGGTGAGCCTCCAAGATGTAACCCCTAGATGGCGTATCCCAGGGGCTACTACCCCTGCCTGATTTGCCACTAACAGGTTGAGGGCCTGGATCCAATGGTGGTGCCTCCACCCAGAGGTCAGGGTTTGCAATAGTTAAACTTACTTGGTCACAGCCTCTGGGAGACTGCAACCTCTTTCTTCCCACTAGTGGCCCACACAATATATCAGAATTACCTTCATGTATACACTTACCCCAGGGCTGGTTCAGGCACTGGGACCTCCTGTAAAATAAGATGCAGTGCAACAATCACAGTACAATACTTTAACATAGACAAATACCTCAGGCAGTATAACTTTGCTGAAACAAGCAGCTCTGATTTATTTAGGGGAATATAACAAGGACAGGGGAAATCAGGTTAATTAGCTTATCACTTTACTCATCTACCTATGGCTCTGTACAGGCTATCCTACCAGTTACTGTCCCTGGGTACCCAAGCCCTAGTGGCTAGTCCAAACCGTGGCAGCTGGTAGGGCTCTTTCCCACAGAGAAAAGAAAAATTAGTTTAAACAGTCAGCAGTACAGTGATTCCATTTGGATTTAATGTGGCAGTTCAACAGGGAGCGACCCTGAATTAGTACTCACGACCTCCAAAGAAGATAGGGTCCTTCAATGTCAGCAGGGCTACTCTTGAGCTCCACGAGACTCCTCACACATTTATATGGCAAACAGGCAGGCTGCTTCTCTATCCCGATCACAATTACTGCACAATACCCGGGAGAACACACAGCAGATTCAGTTCCTGACAGACCGAGTGCAACTCAGCAATTTCTCCAGTCTTCTACAGGGTGAGCCTGGTTTCTACTCTTCAGATATCCTTTGATTCTCTTCACAGGACGGATTCAGTCCTAACAAGCAGTTACACAAGCTGCAGACCGGAACTCTGGGCCTTACACACATTTCCCGACTAAAACTGCACACTGAAAAAGCACAGGGCTCCTTCCCTCTTCACTGCCAGAGTTCAACTGAAACTCCAACAGACAAAACCGGGCACTTCCTTTGAGTTCCTCCCAGTTCTTGACTGGATTGGCTGTCACTCACAATAGACTGCTCCTGTTGGTCCAAAAAGGCGCCGAAGTCTAAACTACATCTCCCAGAGTCACTGCCCATACAATCCTCGTGTGGCTGGCTCACATTATGAGTCCAAGTTCTGATTTGTCCAAGGCACCATTTTAGAGCTAGCTTACCCCACACTGATTGGTCCAGTTCAGCAGTTCAAAACCAGAATGGGGAACTAGGCAGACACAGTTCTGACTGCAAAGAAAGCAGGTTAGACAAACTGTAATTTCATTATTACTCTAAATGATTTCTGGCAAACAGTTACATCTTTCAGATAGGTTCCCTTGCACTCCTAGTGACTGCAAAATGGAGTGAATTGGCAGCAGCTCGAGTGGTACTCAAATAGAGAAGCACACAGTCCCCCCATACAAACTAGTTATGTCTGCAAGCAGACAGCTCTTAAAGAGACAGTACCAGAGGTTCTAAAAACACTCACTGATAAATGGCTTAAACGCCAAACACCATTCAGGCTTGGAGCATTCAAGCAAGCTCCTGGAAGTCTTTTGGGAACCCCCATTTGCAGGGGGGTTACATTAATATCATCTCAAGTGCTGGTTGTGAAATCCCCCGTCCCCAACTGTACCTTCAATGACTTCTGACAGTAGAGATTGGGGCATGAGTCACTGTGAGCTCCCCTACCACAAGTGCTCTTTTATCTTTACCTGCAATGACTCCAGGTGAGAGAGTCTGGGACTGGAGTAGCTGTGAGCGCCCCCACAGAGTCAGTGTTCCTACCACATTGCCTGCAGTGACTCCTACTGGAAGAAGCGGGATCTGGAGTAACTGTGAGATCCCTTACAGTCAGACATCCTACACTATTACCTACAGTGACTCCAGATGAGAGAGGCTGGGACTGGAGTAGCTGTGAGCACCCTCCACAGTCAGTGCTCCTACCACATTTCCTACAGTGATTCCTGCTGGAAGCAGCTGGTTCTGAGTAGCTGTGAGCCCCCCCCCCAGCAACTGCTCCTACACCATTACCTGCAGTGAGTCCTGCTGGGAGATGCTGGAACTGGAGTAGCTGGGAAGCCCCTAACAGTCAGTGCTCCTATTATGTACAGTGACTTCTGTTTGGAGTCAGTCTGGATTGCAGTAGCTGTGATCTCCAACCCTCACCAGTGCTCCTACACCATGCAATACACCTGAAGAAATGGAGAGACTGGGATACCTCAATATATATATATATATATCCTGGAGGAGAGGAGAGACAGGGCTGCAGCTATGAATTTTGGGGCCCCAGACAAGTCACTTGAATTGGGCCCACGTTTACCAAACCAGCTAATGCCAGCTCCTCAGGTGGGCCCCTCCTGAGCTCAGGGCCCCGGACAACTTCCCCATTCCCCCCCCCATTACTGCGGCCCTGAGGGGAGATATGGTAGAAACCTACAAATATCTAAAGGGCATAAATGGTACCAGAGGGTAGCATCTTTCAGAAAAGGAGATGTTCAGGAGCGAAGGGGCATGACATGAAGTTGGAAGGGGGTAGGCTAAGGGGTAAAGTGAGGAAGAATTTCTTCATGGAAAGGGTGATGGATGCATGGAATAGACTCCCAGTGGAGGTGGTGGGGGGCAAACACAGTGGGGGAATTAAAAAATGCATGGGACAGACATAGGAGAACCCTAGCAATAGGAACGAGAAGGTGAAGCTGGAGATCAAGTAGGATCTGCAGCTTTTGCAGTACGTAGAGAAAATGAGCAGACTGGACAGGCCTAGCGGTCCTTATCTGCAGTCAGTTTCTATGTTTCTGTGTAAGAAGGGACCTGATGGCCCCGAAAGCTTGTGGAATGTGTGCTATACTCTCTTTGTACAACAAGACACGTGTAGATCCAACAAAAGTCATCAAACTATCCAGCGACTCCTGTTTTCCAAGGACCAACATGGCTATACTCTCTCTGTTGTAAAAAAAAAAAAATCTTTACTTTCAATTCATTCCATGCTTTGTTATTGGGGCTGCATAAATGAACATCGAGTTTGAAAGATACAGTACATGTGCTCCCAGGGGTGTAGCCAGAAATTTCCATTTTGTACTCACGAGTCTCGAACAGTTACACCCCCCCCATTTGCAGTGTCAGGCTCATATAGGCACACCGCCTCTGGAGGCCGGGAGATCAGAGGGCTGTGGGTTCAGTTCCTACATCTGGCACTTGGGTTAATATCCCAGTACTGACACTGTAGTGCAGCATGAGAGGGGTGCTGCACTTTTGAGGTGCCGTCCTTCGGGTGAGACATTAAAACAAGGTCCCATCTGCCTGGATTGATGGTAGTTCAGGTGGATGTTAAAGATCACATGGCACTTCTCGAAAATAGTAGGTGAATTTCCCCGGTGTCCTGGCCAAATTCCCCTCATTCACTAAAAATACCACCAACAGCTTAATCTGATTCAAGGTCAGTTGGCATTCGCCTGTATCCCCTCCCCGGTCGTCTGAAAGTAGGCAGGATTTGTCTAGTGCAGTTACCCGGTCAACAAAAAATAAATAAATAAAAAAATATACACATCATCTCCAAATGGTACCCCCTTCCAAACAAATCAGATTGTTGTCAGATGATTCCTCTAATCTCTAAAGAGGTTATACATGTATCTGTCTCCTAAACAACAGAAGTTTTTTTTTTTTTATCTATTTTTCCGCCCGATGCTTGCTGGTCCTCCACTCCTTCGGGCTCTGCCAAGTTCCCCCGACCTCTTCTGTCCTTTGCCTGGCCCTCCTCTGATTCCCCAGATCGCAGCTGACCCCTGGGATATCCCAGTGTATCCCTTCACCAGGCGGGTCCCTCTCCTCCGAGGGGGAAGGCACCAGGGGGGAGATAGCTCCAGCACACACTTCTAGGGCCCGGGGATGCTGCTGGGGAACAGGAGGTGCCAGGAAGGCACTGGAGGCCCTCAGGAACAGAGTACCATCATCCGGAGGCCAGCGAGCGATTTTCCTGCCTTTCTTGAGGTGCGTGACATCCGGATGTCAAGACGAGAGCCGGCGTCTGTCACGCACCACCCCAGCCAGCTGGCGTGCTGCTGCTCTACCACGGCCTCCGCCAGTGGTCACTTCAGCACCGGGTCATGATCCTTTCTCCTGGAGACAGCGAGCAGTCATGGGATGCCAAGCTGCCTCTCGGCCGGCCCTCCAGCGGCCAGCTCATTCCCGAACCCAGGTCACTGGCATCGCAAGCGGAAATCCAACCGCTGCACCGATGGGCCGGCTAACAACAGAAGTTTAAACAGAGACACTGCTCAATGGCCTACACTAACCAAAATACTACAGATTAGAATGAAAATGTTAACAGAAAGGTAGGTTTGTGACAGGCACTCAACAAAACTGTACTCAAATGTGTACCGTGAGTATGCCTGCCTACACCCTTGTGTGCTCCCCGTCAAGCAGACTCGACAGACTGTAATAACCTTCTTCTGTCAGCCATTTTGTATGTTTGTATGTAGTTCCTCCTCACCTGGCAGCGCGCAGGAAATGGGCTTAAAAAATGGCGCTGCCATGAATTCCATGTGGACAACACTGGAGAATGCGGAACAGGCTGAAACCAGCAGGACTGCTTAGCCTCTAACATCCTACTAAAATTTTCCTTCACAGAGGCTTTTCCCTGTTTGTTTACATTGCTGAAAGGGTACCTAATGCACTAACATAAAGCTGAGGTGCAAGTTAAATGTTTAATAGTTCATGCTGCATTAGTGTGGCGAATAAACAATTTTTTATTGTTTCACTGTATAATTCCCCCACCTTGCAGGCACATTTACAAGGCAACTTACTACAACACGAAAGGTAATGGACAGTTGGACTTCCACTGGAGCAGTATAACCTACTATACTAGTACTGCTGTAAAATTACTAAATGTGGCTGTTACTTTAAATGTAGGTAAGTAAGCGGGTTATGGACTTTTAGAAACCTGTTCTTTCATAGAAACATAGAATCTGATTGCAGATAAGGACTGCTTTACCCATCCAGTCTGACAATTTCTCCGTGCCTACACTATTACCGCAGACCGTGCCCAATCTACAGCTTTCTCCCTCCCCTTCCCTTCCTTTCCACTATGATTCCCTTGTGCTCATTCCATGCATCCTTAAACCCCACAACTGTTTTCACCACCACCACCTCCTCCGCTGGAAGGCTGTTCCAGGAATCCACCACTTTTTCCTGTGAAGAAGTGCTTCCTCACATCTTTCCTGAATCTATCCCCTCCAGCTTCATAGCATGTTCTTACTTAACAGTAAGGAGACAGAGTAGCGCAGAGGTTTTGAGGCTCTGAGCTGCAAACCTGGAGACCTGGGTTTAAATCCCACAGCCCCCACTTGCACACTGTGTGACCCTGAGCAAGTCACTTAATTTCCTTATGCTCCCAGGTTGTACCTGTAAACAAGCTTTTAGTTTAGTGTGTCTCTCCTGGTAAAACAAAGGTAAAAAAATAGTGGTAACTTTGCCAGTTGTGGGTACCATCAAGGGACACTGTTAGATCCTGCATACAGTTAGATGCTACATCTATGTGAAACAATTATACCATCTGGTGCTCCTGGTACGGAGGAATTTGTATTTTGCATTTGATCAAAAAATGAATAAAATGTTAAGTTTAAAAAAATGTAACTGTATATATCTCAGAAGAGCATTCATACTGATGTCAGTGGTAGCATTGCCACTTGAGACGCTGATGATCTGTGCTTTGGGAATTAGCCCGGGGTGCTGGAGGGTTGGCAGGGGGGAGGAGGCTTGAGTGTCCCATGGGACGCTCAGCATCTCTGGAGTTGGAAGATGCCTGATCCCACCATGCTTGTATCACCTGGGGCCCATGGGTGGTCAGAGAAGGCCAGAACAGCTGTGGGAAGGAGAGATGACTGACACTCCTTGGCTCATGCCTATTGCATGTGTCACAGAACAGCATCCATGCCCTACGTCTGTGGGAAGCTGAAACTGGAAAACCCCCAAACCAGCAGGACAATGTACTTCTTGGCACTCTCTGGCCCTGTGTCACCTGCTCGTCCAGCAGGAAGGCTCGTGCCATGGAATCCTATCAGTGGGGGGGGGGTCGATGCTCCGCAGCCTCCACCACTAGGCAGAAGTCGCAGAGCAGGTAGGAGTCTCTGGAGGAGCAGGAGGATGCCAGGGCTGGGAGGATGCAGGGGGAGGCACCAAAGGGGATCAGTGCCTGTGACCTAGGGTAGAAATAAACAAACAAAAAACATGGTGGCACTTCAGTGGTAACATCATGTGATGCATGCGCAGTAGTCTAGCTGTGCAAGATTTTTGAATTGCTGTTGCACCTTGTGTTTGCTAAACTGGCATTACCTGACCTGTTTATGCCACACCAAGTAATCACATAGCAAGAGAGAGAGAGAGAGAGAGAGAGAGAGCACAGCACTGAGGAAGGCAACCAAGAAGGTATTTCTGTGGTGGGTGGAGGGAGCTCTCATGGTTATGCGAGGACATGGCAGACGTCTAGGTAAGGGACTGCCAAGATCTGGTTGACCTAGCAGAACTGCCTCTCGTACAATCCATCAACTGGGCTAGCCAGCAGTCCATCCTACAGACAACTGCATTCTATAGTCTGTCAGGTACATAGCTAGAATCTGACGGCAGACTGTCGAACACAGAGTGTGCTGAGTCTTCTGATCAGAATTATGTTTATAACAAGGCTATGTCTTTCCTTTCTACCTGGAAGGGACAAGACTCGCCCAAGGCCATCCCAGGCAAACAATCGTTCATCCACCTCCGTGGTGGTGCAAGATTAGCAGCTCAATTAGTTGCTTCCTGTGGGAAACAAACAGGCTCTTGCTGTTCCAGAGGAGGAAGAGGAGGAGGAGGCCAAGGGTGGTGCTGAACAGAGATTTCATGTGGAAATAGTTCTTAGTTTTGTCAGACAAGTTCGCTTTGCCCTCATTCTGAGCAACCCCCTAAGGAGGTAGCTTGCCTGTGGGCTGGATGTGTGTGTGTGTGTGTGTTATCATCCTTGAGTTAGGCACACTAAGTACGGACACTATCAAAGGTAACTTTTTTTTAATTCAAGTTTATTGAAACCTTTGGGTACAGTACATAGTAAAAAACAGGTAATTCTGTCTACTATCATAGTAATCAAAGGTGTTACGTTCATTCTGCACAAAATATAATACATGCACAACACTGTGAACTGCTGCTTACTTGATCATATATATGGCAGTATAAACAACCTCTTCCTCCTGACCCGCCCGGCCTATAAGCCGACCTGACCCCACCTCCACCGCTTTCTCAAAGGATAACTTTTATAACTAGGAAGACTTATTTCTATGATAGAATAACCTGGCTACCCGTTCACTCCTGCCTTGAGGCCAACAAGTCGCTGCACCCACTTCACTCATTCCACTATCCTTCAGATCGTGGACCATGGATTGCACAAAGGATTCTGGGTCAAAGGAATTGCGCAGAACTTTATATGGCCACTTGTACCTGCTTTTGATGTTTCCTGTTTAGTACCTGAATGTACTTATTCCTAATTGTTATTCTGTGTTTTGTACCTGTCCCACTGTCACCATAAACAGGATGTCTATAAACAAAATATTTAATCCTAGTGGGCCTATCTTGTGCAGACAAAGAGCAATGTTAGGTGACTTCTGAAAGGTTCTGTGAGCAGAGCTTTGAGGAACCTGAAAAACAAACCAGTACACGGTCTTTTTTTCAATTATATTTTATTCATTTTGTATCTGTAATAAACAGTACAATATCCACAAGCAATACAGCAATAAAAAATATTACAGGAGTACCAGTACCAGTACACAGTCTTGTGCTGTTTGGTTTGGATCTTTCATCCATAGGCAACCTTTTTTTATTTAGGTAGATTTTTCAACAAAAAACTGAAGAGAGCTTATACAAACCCCAAAGTTATGGTCCCAGGCCCCCTGTTTTTGCTAGATACCCTTGGTGAATGCCGGGAGGGTGTCTTATGATGGTTCCATGTGAAAACAGTGAGCGCAAAAGGGCAAGGATGAAAATGGCGAAGGGAAAACAGCATGGCCACATAGGACGAGTGGCAAAAAACAGCGATCGCCAAAATGGCAACAGCAGTGCCACAGTGACATTCTGTGGGGGGCTTTGCCCTCCGCACTCCCGTTACTAAATATAAGCAGCTCCAGGGAGACACAACTTGGGGAGGGGAAAAAGCCGTAGGTCACCGTTTGGGCAATCGCTGTTTTTGCCACGCTTATGTGGCTTCACGCTTATTCTCTGTCGCTGTTTTTGTCCTCGCCCTTTTTGTGCTCAGCATTTCACGTCATTACCTCTAAGGACACACCAGTCGATCGCGTCAACTTTTTTCATAGATAACATACAAACATATATTTTGCCAGCAGAAAAGGACTGGCTTGCCTATTTAATCTGCCCCGATTCTCTTCTGCTTATTCTGATATGTCTGACCCTTCTTGGTCACTGGCACCCCCCAATCTTTGTGTCCTCTGAGTACTTTTCTCTTGTACCTGTCTCATGCATACTTGAAGCCTCCTACAATCTTAGCCCCAACAACTTCTTCTGGTAGGTTGTTGTTCTCGTCCACGACTCTCTCCGTGAAGAAGTATTTCCTCAGATCACTTTTAAATCCCCCCCCCCCCCAACTTCATTACATGCACTAGTGTCCTGGTGCCTTCCTTTCTCTGAAAGAGATTCCCACCTGCACCTTGTTCATCCCTGTGAGGTACTTACAGGTATCAATCATGTCCCCTCTCACTCCCCTCTCTTCCAGGGAGTACATTTACATGCTGCCTAAATGGATTCATGGAAACCAGCTCTTTGGCAGACTTGACTATGCTGGTGCAACACCTTAGAACATATATTGGCTGTGATGCATCAAACGAACTTGCCCTGTAACCTCGAGTCCCAGGCCCCTCAAGCATCAGAGTTTGCCTTCTGACTAAAGGGTTCCTTGCCCGGCCTTTTCAGCACCTGGCCTCTTTAGTGCTTGCCCTTGTCAGTGCCAGGCCTCATCAGTGCCTCTCCTAGTCAACGGCCATCTGTGGCCTGGCATTGTCAGTACGTGGCTCATCAGTACCTGACTTAATCAGTGTCCAGCTCAACAGTGCCTGACTTTATCAGTGCTTGACTTATTAGTGTCTGGCTTTATCAGTGCTGCATTTGTCGGTGCCTGGCTGAATCAGGGCCTGGGTCATCAGTGTCTGGCTTACTGTCTGGCTCATCAGTGCAGAGCTCCTCAGTGCTCGGTTGCTCAGTGCCTGGGTTGTCAGTGCCTGGCTTGTCAGTGCTCGGCTCATCAGTGCCTGTCTTGCAGTGCCCAGCTCCACAGTGCTTGACTCTTCAATGCCCAGCTCATCAGTGCCTGGCTTGTCAGTGCTTGGCTCATCAGTGCCTGACTTGCAGTGCCCAGTTCCACAATGCTTGGCTCTTCAATGCCCAGCTTGTCAATGCTTGGCTTGTTAGTGCCCGGCACCTGTTTTACTGATAAAAAGCTATGTTCTGTCTAAAAAAGCATAGGAGCTCTGTCTCATCTGATCAGTACAGGAAAGCTTTAGATCTAGTTGCCTGCCACCTACTTGCCAAGCCATGTGCTAGACCCACTGTCAAGATGACCACATGAAGCATAACTCCACCCCCCTGCACAAGTCTACTCCTCCCCTCCTCCCTTCCCCCGAGGGCTGAAAGCATTGGTGGCAGTGCTCCTAAGCTGTGGTTGGCAAGCAGGAGGTACCTGTGGTATTCTAGCTGGCCAACCACCTCACACCTTCAGACAGAAACAAAACAGTTCACCTCTGCAGACCACTTGGCTTCCTGCTGTCCCAGGGCCAGGGACCCTGGTGGCCTACTGGCCCAGTGTGTGCCTACTTATAAATGTTCTACTAATTGACTTGATATACGGCTGGGGTATACCTTAAATAAGCTGTGCCCTCCCTCAAACAAAGGCTCCCGTTGTGAGAGAGAGGGGACTTGAGTATGGTAATATTAGAGGACATGGCTGGGGTACTGAAGCATCAAAGGATCCTCCAGATGTTTGTTGGTTCTATGGATGGGAGGAAAACAGATGTGCAATTGATGAACCACATTTGATCATTAGCAGAAATGCCACAGGCTAGGGCCTTACTCTCCAAGTCTATCTAGAACAGATCCACCTTCCTTGGGTGCCTGGTAATAATATTATTGTTCAACCTAAACAAGCTGTATTTTACTTCAGAAGGCAAACCACAGCTACTGGGTGTGATGAGACATTAGTGTCTCTGATAGAAAAATCTTGGTCTAGAAGCCTAATCACTGGTTTGCGTGTCCCTCCATGGGAACAAATAATTCCAGTGAGCAATCAGGCTATCAACCCCCTACCCCTACCACCCCCCCCACACACAGTACTAACTGTGCTTCCCTGACTAAAATGCTGAAACCCCAGTGCTGGCAGCTGGCTTTGGAGAATTGTCAGACAACACGTCACCAACTCAAAGTGCAGCTTGGTAGTTGGAGCACAGTATAGTGAAGCCTCCTCCATCCTGTCCTCCTACCCCTCGGCTCTTCTTATGCTTGCTCTGTCCACATCCCTCGCTGCACATCTATAATGGTTCAGTCTGCCTTCTCTATCCGCCTTCCAATTACATGGAATCACCTCCTTCTCCCTGTCCAGCTCTCATCCTCTCTCCACTCTCTTAAACTGCTCTTTCTGGCTCATTCCTCAAAAACACACACCTGCAGCTTGCTTCCTCACCCCCCGTAGCCCATCTGCCCCTCACTCCTTCATCTGTCCATAGCCCGACACACTGCAGTACCCTGCACCTGGCTACTACAAGTCGGTACTGACCTGTCTCAGATTACCTGTGTGACTTTTGTAAATTTGTATAGTTGTCATTTTGTATACATTTGCATACTGTTCTATTAATGTCTTTGCATATGTACCATGCATTTGACACGTCATTATTTTACTGTATTTTCCCCCAATTGTAACCTTATCACCAGGTAATGCCTATAAATGAGTTCTGGCTCAGTGTGCTTTTCCAGTCAACAAATTTAAATAAATAAATAACTTGCAGGTTTGAGTCCCACCACATCCACAGTCTCACTGTGTGACCTTGAGCAAGTCACTTGGCGTCCCTGAACATCAATCCCTTCAAGCTGTGAAACTTTGGGGGGGCAGCAGGACCCCACTGTAAATGAAATGCTGCTTCTCAGCAGAGCAATTTTCCTGGGTAAATAAAGTTTAAAAAGCCAACACAGAGACAGCAGTTTAGTCACACTGTAAAATAAAGCAAGTGGTCTGGTAGCCAGTGGCCACTTACAAATCATCAGTGGCCAATGTAAATTTTGCTTAAGTGGCCAAATGGCTATGACTGAGTTTGGGTGTCTCCCCTGTACAACTGCATGAAAAGGCTACCATCATAGGAACTTTGGCCACTATAAATGTTAGTCCAGTGGCCACAGGATCACCAGACATGAAGATTGTTAGCACCTTGAGTTTAATCACCAAACCCCTCTGAAAGGTAAATGCCAACTACTGCCAAGACAAGAGCAGCGATGCTTCCCTACTTAGCACTGTGGGGTTGTAGACCCTCCCATCCCAGGCAACACAGTGCTGTAGGATTGAGGTTATATACCATACTGTTTGGTTGGGGGAGGTCATCGTTTGCCATGGGGCTCGCTTCATAGCACCTATGTTGTCTGGACCCGGTGCCTTGCTTCACTAAGATATAAATATTTATTTATTTCTGTATTTAGGTTTGACCAGGAAAGGTACACTAAGCTGTCACAGCTTGTTTCCAGGTGCATCCTGGGACACAGGGGTTATATAAACACATTTTATTGACAGAGGAAATGTTGGCTAGGATATGGAGGAAAATTTCTTACTCTTACAATTAAATGCCTTTGGACAGCCAGCAGAGATGGGCAGAAGGGTCCTCAGCTTAACGTCTCAACTGAAATATGACACCACAACATTGCAGCGCCCTCTGGTGCTGCCTACTGAGTCACTGACACATAATGCTGCAAGGGGACAAGTAGGCATGCTGGAACCCTTCTCAAACTTGAGATTTTGTAACATATGCTGCTGTAATTTATGGGCTACAAAGCTCGTGAAAGGCAGTATAGGTTAGTGAGTAGAGCACAGAGCTGTGAACATAGAGGCCAAGGTCTGAATCCCACCACTGCCACTTACCGTGTGACCCTGAGCGAGTTACTTATCCTCCCCATGCTTAACCTTCTTTCCTTCTGTTTATCTGCTTAACCTTTCTGAGTTTTTCTTACCCTCTCTCTGTCTCCCTTAAGCTCCACAGGTTTGCCTTATGGCTACTGCAGCTGTTCATGACTTGCAAAGCACTTTGGGATACAGTCAGTTTGACAGATGCTGTATACAAACACATTCTTTCTTTGTGGGGGAGAATATGTCACAGCTTTATCTGATAGGGACTGCTGGATGTTGACTATATTAGTATGACATTAAAGGGGCATTGCAAACCCACCATCCCTCCTCTATAAGCCACATTTGGTCCTTGACCGTGTGTGTGTGTGTGTGTCTGTCTCCGGGAAGTGTCAGTGTCTTAAATACTAGATCAAATTCTGTGTGCAATACTGTTAAACAAGGTTTTATTTTCTGACTCTTTTAGCGCTACAGCGCACCATCATAATCATTTACATTTAGTGCCAAGAGCGGGCTTAATTATAACTGAACTTATGCTGGTGCTATGGTGTGGCCACACCAATATGGTATCCTGGTGAAATGTATTGAAACAAACATTTGTCAATGCTGAATGTTGGCTTGCTGGTGTTAGCACTGGAAGTGCAGGAGTTAGATGCAGAATAGGAATGGCAGTGAAGTATTGAAGTGACACCAAACCCACCCCACCCTGCAGAGATGGACAGGCATTGGGGCGTGCCTTTGGGTCGTCGCCCATAACACTCATGCCACTTCACCTCACCCTACCCTGCAGACACCAACAAGTGTTGAGGTGTGCCTTGGGGTGTTCAGCTGTACAGTCACCCCATTCCATAAGGAAATACGCTGAAATGGGTGCAGTATATGAGAATGGGGTGAACTTTGGGTCCGAAGAGTCCAAGGCACACCTCCATGCCTGTCACTGGCTGCAGAGTGGGGGTGGAATGACGTGAGAATTATTGTTGACAATCCCAAGTAACACCCCTGATGCCTGTCAGTCCCTACAGGGCAGGGCTTTATAGTCAGAAACCCTAATGCCCTGGGCATTTCTTGGTATTTTCACTCCAAGTTTTTAACATGGGCTTTTTGTGACCCACATGAACAGTAACACTATCAGTTCATTAGCCGAAAGGTGATTTTGCACAGTGACTGTGCCATTTGGCACCACAGGTGCAAAAACACATTTTGTACAGGATGTAAAAAATGACAGCTGTACTGTTTATGAGGAGGTGTGAAAAAATAGTAGTGTTGAAAATCTGGAGTGAAAATATAAAAAAATTGGTGAAGTCACGAGTGTGCATAGAAACTGAGCAACACACACCCATAATGCAATTATTTGGGGGATTTTTTTACACCAGATATTCAACATAGGCATTTTGGGACCCCTGCTCATGAATGGTGGCACTGTGATTTTCTTAATCTGTCCCGAACATTGATTTCGCATAGCGATCACACCCAGTGTGCGCCAGATGTGCAAAACCACATTTCTGGCAGGATGTGAAAAGTGACAGCTATACTGTTCATAAGGAGGTGTGCAAAAATGGCAATGTTGAAAATCTGCAGTAAAAATATTAAAAATTTTCAAAGTTACGAGTGTGCGTTGAAACTGCACAATGCACGCTCGTAACATAGTCATTTTGTGGAATTTTGTCACCAAATTTTCAACATAGGCATTTCGGGATGTCTGCTCATGAACAGTGTCACTGTGATTTTCTTACTCTGTCCTGAACATTGATTTCCCACAGCGACCGTGCCATTGTGCGCTGGATGTGCGAAAACACATTTCGGGCAAGATGTGAAAAATGACAGCTGTACTGTTCATAAGGAGGTGTGAAAAAATGGCAATGTTGAAAATCTGGAGTGAAAATATTAAAAATTCTCAAAGTTACAAACATGCGTGGGAACAGCGCAACGCACACTCGTAACACAGTCATTTTTTGCAATTTTTCCACCAAATTTGCAACACAGGCTTTTTGGGAGCCCACCTCACGAACAGTGACACTATTGTTTTGTTAATCGGTCCCAAAAGGTGATTCCGCACAGTGACCGTGAAATCACCTTTCGGGACTGAATAACGACATGACAGTGACTGAATTCATGAGGTGGGGTCCCAAGAACCCCATGTTGAAAATTTGGTGCCAAAAGTCACAAAAATAGCCAAGATATCCACCTAAGTTGAAAAAACTCATTTATGCCATTATACGGCTTACTGGCATTTCTTCAGTTCGCGGTTGGTTTTGAAGCGTACAGACGTGTTCCTGGTCCACGAAGATCATGCGCTGAGCTCTGGAAGTAGTATGGGAGTAAGGGTGTGGGGAGTGGGATGCACAGAGGGTGGGTAATGGGTTGGGGAGGGGCCACCGCACACAATGAGGGACCATTTTTTCTTTTACAGGTAAAATAAATAATAATAATAATAAAAAAAAATTACAGTAAGGTTTTCTTAATTAGAGGGATATTTGGCACGCTGGGGTGGGCTCCCAGTGTGCCACCTGGGTGGTTTTTTTGGGTGGGGGGCTGGAACCGATTGGGATTGGGCACCCTGTCAGCAAAAAAAGGAAACTTGGCCAGCTGAAGAATGAGCCGAGGAATGAGGGAGCGGGGAGGACAGCAGCAGAGGGAGGAAGCAGGAGGGTTTTCTTTTGTAGCTGAAGGGTGAGTCAGGGAACGAGGGAGCAGGGATGACAACACTAGAGGGAGGAAGTGGCAGGGATTTCTTTGCAGCCGGAGGGTGAGCCGGAGAATGAGGAAGTGGGGAGAACAGCAGGAGAGGGAGGAAGCGGGAGGGATTTCATTGGCAGCAACGTGCAGGAGGGCCAGAGAAATTGCATGATGTCAATGTGCTAAATACACACACGTTACCACTGCTAATTGCAGTGGTGGTTTTCTTTGAACTGAAGACCACTGCAGCCAAACTGCTGTCATAGACAGCTCGCACATCCATTGGTACGGTATGGTCGTGCCTGCTAAACGGAGCACTGCATTGGACAGGAGGGTCATACACCTCCAAAATGTCGTACGGTCGCAATATATTTCTTGTGCATGTGCACAAGCAAACAAAAAAAGCTGCCCCTCCCTCATTGAGAGGATCTGAATTCAGTTCATAAGACACTGCCAACCCCTACTTTTTTAAAAAAGGTCAAAAACTGGTTTGCAGGGATTTGCCTGTATCCTTTGAAAGTTTAGAATTTAGAACATTAATACAGTGCAGGAGCTGCTTGGGATCAGGCGTGAGGAACACCTTGGTACAGAAAATGTGAAAATGATTTTCCTGTCATTTTTGTGTTGTTGATCTCAGATGCTGTTCCCACTGTGTGGGTAAAAGAGTACATGATGATGCATGACCTCATGCAACTGCAGGGGTTACTTAGCATTCTGAGAGATTGTACAAACAAAATTGCCAGCTACACCCTTTGTTCACAGAGAGCTGAGTGAGAATGCAGCCAGAGAAGAGACATTTGGGGAGAGGGAGGGAAAGAAGGAGGGAGGCAGGCAGCGATTTTGGGATTTTCCTGAGCCCCTCTTGTATTGCTGAAATAAATGTCAGCATTGATGGGCCTTCAGCACGGGGTTATACCATCCAGAAACCCTGGGGTGGGGGCTACAGCATGGGGTTATACCATTCTGAAATTCAGCAAGACACCCTGGAGTCGGGGCATTAGCATGGGGCTGTACCATCAAGAAACTCTACAAGAAACTCTGGAGTGGCGCTATACTGTCCTGAAACATGGCACGAAACTTTGGGGTGGGGCTTCAGCATGAGGATATGCCATCCAGAAACTCAACAAGAAACCCTGGGTGGGAGCTTCAGTATTGAGTTATATTGTCCAGAAACGCATCAAGAAAGTCTGGGTGTGGGCTGCAGCATAGGATTATATACAGGATCCATCCCTCCTTTTTGTTTCTGCCACCCCTTTTCTAACTAGCCCCATATGCCTGTCTCATTTCTGCTTGAAGCTGTTCACGGATTTGACCTGTACCACTGCAACTTGTTCCACTCATCCACCAACTCTTTCTGTGAAAAAGTGCTTACAGGGTCCCCTTTGAATCTCCCCCAAGAGAGTCCATTCAGGTCCTGCAGCCTCTCTTCGTATGTCTTCCCCCGTAGTCCACGGACCATCTTGGTTGCCTTGTACTGTACCACTTCCACCTTGTCACTGTCTCGCCTCAGGTGTGTTACTCCACCACCTTGCGCAGTACTCCAGGTGTGGTCACACCAGTGACCTGTACAATGGGAGAAGCACCTCCTGACTTCTACTGCTGATCCACCTCCCTAAGCAACCCAGCTACTGAGTGCCTTGCCCGCAGCTCTATTACAATGTGCTGCTTTCAGGCTCTTTGATTTCATGCCCCCCTAGGTCCTTTTCCTTCATGGTGCTTTCCAGCACCACTCCCCCTATTTCATATTGCTCTCTTGGGTCCCTCTTCCTAATGTGCATCACTTTACATTTTTTGCACAGATGCGCAACTGCCAGATCTTTGACCAGCTCTCCAACCTGCCCAGATCCTCCCTGAGTTCTCTTATCCCTTCCTCCATGTCCACCCTTGTGCAAATCTTTGTGTCATCTGTGAAGGGGCAGGTCTTCCCCTTGTTGCCTTCCCCTATGTCACAAATGAAGACATTGAAAAGGAGTGAGCCAGCCCAGCACTGACCCCCGAGGTACTCCGCATGTTATTTCCCTTACCTCTGAAAACTCCCCATTAACTACTGCCCTTTGTGTTCTTCCCCTCAGCCAGCTTTCTGCCAAAGTTGCCAATTTTTGGCCACAACTAAGTCCCTTCTTAATACTGTCCAGAAACAGGGCAAGAAACCCCAGGGTAGGGGCTTCAGCATGGGGCCATCCAAAAACTTGGCGAGAAGTTGTAGGGTGGGAGTTCAGCATGGGGTTATACCATCTAGAAACATAGCAAGAAACCCTAGGGTGGGACTTCAGCATGGGGTTATACTATCCAGAAACACGCCAAGAAATATGGGTGGAGTTTCAGCATGGGGGTACACATCTGAAAACATGGTAAAAAAAACCCAGGGGTGGAATGCTTTAAGGGCTTAAAGAGAGTGCAGCAACAGTATGTTTTGCCACTATCTGGTAGAATGGGGCTCAAGATTGAATTTGTGAACTTGGGTCTTTGGGTTAGTAGCGGGTCAGGCACGATGAAGCAGGACACATGCCCCTCCTCTCGGGGAAGGCTGGCATGGAAGTCCACCCCCCCCAGTCTGCCCTGTTATTGACTACAGAGGCCGCAGCTCCCTTCGTAGCAGAAGGATGGTTGGACGGCTGGCCACAGTGATTGCCTCGACAGAGTGGCTGCATTGAAATGTGGATATGTCATAACGTCCCAACCTGAAGTGTGTGTGTGTGTGTATGGGGGTGGAGAACAGACTATAATTTAAAAATATAAAACACAATGTTCCCTGGCTGTTGGGTCAGCTGTACTGCTGCAGGGACAGTTCAGGGTATCTGTCACATTTTGCGCTGCTTTGCAGTGCCCCCTGGTACCTTCCAATACACACCCCAAAGACAGGAAAGAAATTGCATTTTATATGCTGCCACATTCATACGGTATCCAAACACACTTGAAGAGCCATGAACAGCTGTAAGCAGCAAGAGATTAGAGAAAGTTCAGGAGGTTAAATATAATTATAGAAACAGTGAGAGAAAGGAGATTGGACACAGAGAGGTTAAGTGACTTGCTCAGGGTCACAGAGTGAATGCCAGTGGTGGGATTCCAACCTAGGACCCAGGTTTCACAACTCTGCACTCTAACCACTAAAGAGTACTGCCTCCCAAAGGAATTTGTGAACTCAGGTTTAGAAAAATCACATACCCCATTTAAATCCCCAATTGCTTTAAATTATGCAGGATTAATGACATTTGAAATAATCTCAATGCCAATTTAAGCATGTCCCGAAGAGCAGGTACAAATTATGTACTCATTTGCATAAGTGCGGAATGGTCTGTGTAAAGGCTTCACCTCCTTCTGATTGTTGCAGGGTGACTTGATTAAAAAAAGAAAAACAAACTGAAAGATGGTCATCTGGAGCCTTGAAAGAAGACAAACTATTCTTTTTCTGCATGCCCCCCCCAAAAAAAAACAAAAACAAAATGATGTCCACCAAAAACAGTAAGTAAACACCTGTATCCACTCCCTGAAAACTGCATGCTCTCTGAGGCTTTAGCAGCGCTCATGGTTTCCTGCGCAATACACTCGCCTCTTCTCACCTACACTGTTAGCTGCCTCTGCTATGGCCTCCCAGGTCCCAGCTGTCCAGACTCCAGTAAGCTCAGAATAAATAGAGCTGGCTGTCTCCTCCTCACCTGGATCAACAAGCAGGTTCCCATCGCTCCCGAGCTCGGAGACCTCCACCATCTCCACAGTTCCTTCAGGATTCAGTTTAGACCTGCCCTCCTTGTTTCTGAAATTCTCCAAGGACCTGTTTCTGCTGACCTCACTGACCTGCTTTCTCTCTACTCTCTCTGTTCTTCTGGCTCCTGCCTTCTCTCTGCCCCCCCCCCATCACAGCTGTTGGCAGAATCTTGCAGTTTAAAACAGCCTCTCTCCCTCTCTCTCCATCTCCCTCTCTCTCTCTCTCTCTCTCTCTCTCCCCTCTCTCTCTCTTTCCCTCTCTCAGTTTAATTCAATTCAAATAACTTTGGTGGCATGACAAGATACACATGTATTGCCAAAGTGTATACAAAAAAATATTCATAAGACATAAACATACTACAATGTACATAAATTAATACATCTATGCTGTACTTCCAAGCCGATAGCAGTGCTATATAATTTGCATCTCTCTCCCCTCACTCTCTCCTCTTCTCTCTTTCCTTCTCAGCTCTCCTTATTTCAAATCCTATCTTCAAACACAACCTTTCTCTCTCTCCAATTAATCCCTCTCTCCAGCCTTCTCTCTCTCTCTGTCTTCCTCACTCTCTCACCCTTTCTTCCTCTCTCTGCCTTACTCTTATTCCTTCTCGCTGTCTCCTCCATCAGCTCTCCTCTCGACATTGGAACACAGCTTCTGTCTCTCTCTCTCTCTCTCTCTCTCTCTCTCATGCCCTCCCACCCAGCTCTAAGGTCAGGTATGTACAACCGCAACGGGCCCAATGACCAATCATTTTATACTTTCATTGTAACTGCTGTCCTATAATTTTTGCAAGATGGCGTGTATGAAAGAATAAAGTCTGTATGGCATTGTATTGTACTGAACTTCATAGGTAACAGAAATAAACTCTTTTATAAATGTAGTAGGAGGGCACTCAGACATGAAGCCAGTGAGGGCTGGTATTCTGAAAGGTCGCTCCCACTGCTGTCCATCTTTTTTACATTATTCCACTGGTACCTACCAAAAAATGCCTCGAAAGGCATGGGCGGTGGTGAACTAGGCAGAAGGAATGCGGTGTAACTGTTTCCTTGAGCAAGCCATTTCTCTCAAGGTATTACTGGCAGCCTGGGACTGGATTACAGGCGTTGGGTGACTCAGGGTGTAGCACTGTCTCAGGTGCGGTGTTTGTGGAAGGGCTGCGGGTGTGGAGCCGATGAAACATTGCAGGTATTGACTTGACCCAAAGTGCACCAGGTTCAGCACATAGTGCAGACTGATGTGGCTGAGGGTTCAACTCCATGCAAATCAATCCCTTCCTGTTACAAATGTTTGCATGACCAACTGATCTTCTCTGTCACCATTTTTTGTCTCCTATTTTGTTTTTCTGAATTTGAGTGATTGCAACATCTTACCCTTGGGCTATCGGATTCAGGTGTCTCATAGTGAAATAATGATGCATTCTGGGAGAGGCAGGGTTGGAGGAACTGTATAATGATGGGGCCGTTGATGCCTCCTTCTGGGTCAGCAGAGAACATCAGAATGCTGGCAGAATCCCCACAACTCTCCCTGGACTAAAATAACTGCTGTATACGAGGAAAGGCAGGGGTGCAAAGTATTGCCATTTAGTAGTGAAAGCTGTGAATAGCTGAGTTGAAGCTGTGCAATCTAATAGAGAAAACTGTGAATAACAGAGTCAAAGTAATGTCATCTAGTAGTGAAAGCTGTGAATAACAGTAAAAGCAGTACCATCTCAGTGAAAACTGTGAAAAACAGAGTCAAAGCAGAACCACCTAGTAGTGAAACTTGTGAATAACAGTTAAAGTGATGCCATTTCATAGTAAAAGCTCTGAATACCACAGTCAAAGCACAGTCATCTAATACTGAAAGCTGTAAATAAGCCAGCCCGATGGTGCTGAGGATTGAGGCACTGGACACCACACCTCGCGCCACACCAGCGGCTTGAGTTCGGGGGTGAGCTCAGGCCACTGGGGTTGGCAGTGGGGAGATCTGGGAGATGATCATAGTGGCCGCTGGGCTGCTCTCATCTCCTGGATTGGGGAGGTGTAGTTCCTCGCTCTCGGCTGAGACCTGGTGGAGGCCAGGTGTCAGAGCAGAGTTGGGGGCTGACACAACGTCAGGGAGGGTGAAAGGAGCACTCGGTTTCCAGAAGTGCATGTGCATCTCCACGCACATACACTTGCCATTGCTCGGGGAGGGGGGGCAGAAAACTTCATCTCTCTCTGTGGCTGTATGTGATGGCCCCCATCACTCCTGGACCATGCTCCTCATGGATCCTCACTGGTAAGACAGTAGGGGAAATGCTGAAGGGGTTGGGGGGCAGTAGGGGGCCTGGTGACAGGAGTAGGTTGCCACAGAGGAGCAAATAGCTCTATAAAAATCTAAAGGTGTGAGGATGGAAAGGAGTGGGTGGATAGGGATCGTGAGGTCAAGGAGACGCTCTGGGGCGAAATGGGCACGGGAGAGGGGTTCTCCCTGTCTTGTGCCCATACCCAAGGGTTCTGGTTATCAGCAGGTAACGTGGTCATCGTCGTAGGCCCATCCTACTCGAGCGGTGTTGTGCAACGCTAGGTCTATTAAAAACAAGACGGCCATTATAGCCGATCTTGTTGGGTCAGCTGACCTAGCATGCATCACCGAGACTTAGCTGGATGGAAATGCTGGGCCAGTATTAGCCGCAGCGGTTCCGGCAGGGTACTCGGTGATACACTGCCCGAGGCAGGATCGTAGGGGCGGGGGCGTTGCCATCTGTTTTAAATCAGAATTGGGCCCGGTGGAGGTACCGGTTGGAGTCACCAGATCCTTTGAGTGTCTTTTAGGCGAGGGTGTGGGGTGCAGGATACTTCTTGTATACCGTCCACCAGGTGACGGGAATGCTTTCCTGCAGGAAGTCGCAGAGTTCATTGTCGACCTGACATTTGGGTCCCCCAGATGGTTGGTTCTGGGGGACTTCAATGCCTGGGTCGACGATGAACTCTTGCATTTTGGTCAAGACTTCCTCCAGTTGATGTTATCACTGGGCTTCACACAGGTAGTTTCCTCCTCGACCCATATTGGTGGGCACTCATTGGATCTGGTGTTCCTATTGGGGATGGGGATATCTGATTTGGTGGTGGAACCACTCGGATGGTCTGACCATCACTCCATTAGGTTCAATTTTGAGGCCGCCCCTATTAGGTCAGCCCCTTCGGAGATGGTCCGGTACCGCCCATTAAGGGGTGTGTCCCCGGATGACCTGATGGCGGTGCTGGACTTATCGGACCTTCCGATAGGTTGCTTGGATCCAGGTGACCTAGTACAGGCATATAATAGGGTTACGGGGGCCCTGGATTCTATTGCACCTGTTCATGTTCGTCCGCTCACTCTTCGCCCCCAGGCTCCATGGTTTGATGAGACCATGGGGGATGAGGAGAGGTTGACTTAAGGCTGGAGAGGCTGGCGGAAGTCCGGTCTGATGATGACAGACTTAGTTTGATGGACCATTGTATGGCCTATCAATCCGCAATCTCTCGAAAGAAGGCAGAGTTCCTGTCCAGGGAGATAGCGGCTGCACAGAATAGACCAGCCCAGCTCTTTCGGACTGTGGACAGACTATGCAATCCAGTCTGTCTTCAGCCTGGGAGGGCCTTTTCCACAGAACAGTGTGAGGAGTTTGCTCTTTTCTTTGCAGATAAGGTTGCCAAAATCAGATCAGACGTCCACTCTTCCCTCTCCAATGGGGAGCGGTGATGGTCGGCCGGAGATGTCAAACACCCAGTTTGCATGGTCTGACTTCAGCCTCCCCAAAATCGATGATATTGTGATGGTCATCCGAGCGCTACGACCAACCAGCTGTGATTTGGACCCTGGCTCCACACACCTCTTAGTGGATTGTGTGGATAAAATCGTCCTAGTCCTGGCTTTGATAGTCTGGAAGTCTTTGGAGAGGGGGATCTTTCCAGATCCCCTTAAAGAGGCTATAGTTAGGCCTCTTTTAAAGAAGTCCTCCTTAGACCCAGATTGTCTAGCAAATTACAGACCAGTCTCTAACCTACCCTTTGTGGGTAAGGTTATTGAGAAGGTGGTCGCAGTGCAATTGGAGGATCATCTGACCAACAACAATATCTACGATTCTTTCCAATCTGGATTTAGGAAAAAGGCATAGTACCGAGACAGCACTTGTTCGGGTACTAAATGACCTCCTAATAGCGAGAGATCGTAGGACCCGTTCTATCTTGGTACTTCTTGATCTCTCTGCAGCATTTGACACTGTTGATCATGGTGTGCTGTTACAGTGTCTGCGGTCCATCTGTGGATTATCTGGTATGGTCCTCAGATGGTTTAGATCTTACCTCGAAGGTAGGACTCAGAGGGTGGTGTCGGGAATTTTTTCCTCTGCATCAGTCTCCCTATCTTGTGGGATACCGCAGGGCTCTATTCTAGCACCTATGTTATTTGCGGTGTACATGCTGCCGTTGGGAGTGATTATAAGATGATACGGTCTTGGTTTTCATTGCTATGCCGATGACACCCAGCTGTATATGTCTTTTGTGCCCGGCCAGGGTGCTGCCTTGTCGGTATTTAATAACTGCCTTGCAGAAATCCAAGATTGGATGAATGGGAGTTGGTTGAGGTTAAACCCGGAGAAAACTGAGCTGTTGGTTGTGGACAAAGGTCGCTGTGAGGCGGGTTTGCCAGCTGGATCGCACTCTGGCTTATGGCTTGCGGGCGTTCCACTGACGACCTCAGATCAGGTGCGGAATCTTGGTGTAATAATTGACGGCCACTTGACGCTTAAAGCTCAGGTGTCAGCGGTGGTCAAAACTTCCTTTTTCCATCTGAGGAATATCACCAGGGTGAAGCACCTGGTTTCTCCAGAAGATCTTCCAACATTGATCCACGCCTTTGTTACCTCCCGCCTTGACTATTGCAACTCCCTGTACCTAGGGCTATCGGGGGTTGAGCTTCGGCGTCTGCAGCTAGTGCAGAATGCAGCGGCCAGGTTGTTGATTGGTTCTTCTAGATCCAGCCATATAATGCCTGTGCTCCGCGGACTGCACTGGCTGCCAGTATTTTGACGAATCACCTTCAAGGTCAGTTTGCTGACCTATAAAGCCCTACATGACCAGGGACCTACTTACCTGAAAGAGCTCCTTTGCTCCTACTGTCCCTCCCCGCCCCCTCTGATCCACTGACGAGGGATTGCTGGAGATTCCCAGGGTCCATTTGAAAACCTCAGGGGCTAGATCATTTAGTTTTATGGCCCCGACCCTGTGGAATTCTCTACCTCGTCAGGTGCGAAATAGTCCGACTGTTCTGAGCTTTAAAGGAGCCTTGAAGACCCACCTTTTTAGTATAGCTTTTAATGATTTATAATAGTTTTAAATTCTGTTTATTTATTGTTTTATGATATTGTGCAGGTGCTTTGGATCTGAGAAAAGCACCTTTTTATAAATAAAAGTTTGATTGATTGATTGATTGATTGATTGAACTGAATCAAAGTAGTGCCACCTAGTACTGAAAGATGTGAATAATGGAGTTAAAGGGACACTCAATCTCCTTAAGCCTTGAAACTGTCCCTTCTTTTTTAAAAAACTCATTTTGTGATTGGTCACATTCTGTAGAGACTGCTGATGTAGCTGG
This sequence comes from Neoceratodus forsteri, assembly GCA_016271365.2. Classification (NCBI taxonomy): domain Eukaryota; kingdom Metazoa; phylum Chordata; order Ceratodontiformes; family Ceratodontidae; genus Neoceratodus; species Neoceratodus forsteri. The sequence continues at coordinate 117,119,053 of JADMNL010000031.1, forward strand.
TAGTTTAAGTCTGATTCATTTTTTCTTTAAAAAAAAGTGAAAAAGACTACTCACTATACTGGTGTTACCAAACAAAAACATGTTTGCTTACATTCCGTGATCAAATCCCACTGCATTTTTCTTGGACCAGGGAACACCCCCAACACTTTCTAGCCACTCGTGATGCAGTGGGAGGAGAGGAAGCTATTGCATCATGACTGGATGCACTGTTTGGGGGTGCTCCTAATGTTCAGGAAGTATGCAGTGAGAGTAGGTCAATGATTTGAAATAAAACAAGGTTGGATTGGATATAATTACACCATTAGCATACATTTCAAGGAGTGCATCTGCATCTCCACGCACATACACTTGCCATGCTCGCCAAAATATAACAGGGGCTACAGATATAAACAGTGGTTATATGTTGCAGATATAACAATGGTTATTTGTTGCAGATATAACAGCGGTTATGTGTTGCACATATAACAGCGGTTATATGTTGCAGATATAACAGTGGTTATATGTTGCAGATATAACAGAGGTTATATATTGCAGATGTACCAGCAGTTACATGTTACAGATATAAACAGTGGTTATATGTTGCAGATATAACAGTGGTTATATGTTGCAGATATAAACAGTGGTTTTATGTTGCAGATATAACAGTGGTTATATGTTGCAGATATAAACAGCGGTTATAGGTTGCAGATATAAACAGCGGTTATAGGTTGCAGATATAACAGTGGTTATATGTTGCAGATATAACAGTGGTTATATGTTGCAGATATAAACAGTGGTTATATGTTGCAGATATAACAGTGGTTATATGTTGCAGATGTAACAGCAGTTACATGTTACAGATATAAACAGTGGTTATATGTTGCAGATATAACAGTGGTTATATGTTGCAGATATAAACAGTGGTTTTATGTTGCAGATATAACAGCGGTTATATGTTGCAGATGTAACAGCGGTTATATGTTGCAGATATAACAGTGGTTATATGTTACAGATATAAACAGTGGTTATATGTTGCAGATATAACAGTGGTTATATGTTGCAGATATAAACAGCGGTTATATGTTGCAGATGTAACAGCAGTTACATGTTGCAGATATAAACAGTGGTTTTATGTTGCAGATATAACAGCGGTTATATGTTGCAGATGTAACAGCGGTTATATGTTGCAGATATAACAGTGGTTATATGTTGCAGATATAACAGCGGTTATATGTTGCAGATATAACAGGGGTTACATGTAACAGATATAAACAGTGGTTATATGTTGCAGATGTAACAGTGGTTATATGTTGCAGATATAACTGGTCTCTGAACGGGTGCGAGATCTGGGGATGATCTTAGATGTTGGGCTGACTTTAAGATCTCAAGTGTCAGCAGTGGTAAAATCCTCATTTTATTAGCTGAGAAACATCACCAGAATCAAGCACCTCGTTCCGTTTGGTGATCTTCCAACTTTGCTCCATGCCTTCATGACCTCACTCCTGGACTATTGCAACTCGCTTTACCTTGGGCTTCCGGGGGTTGATATCCGTCGCCTTCGGCTGGTGCAGAATTCCGCAGCTCGAATACTTACAGGTACTCCTAGAACATCACATATTACTCCGGTGCTGCGGGATCTGCACTGGCTACCAGTCTAGTGGCGGATCACCTTCACAGCTGGATTACTGACTTTTAAAGCCCTACATGATCTGGGCCCTGACTACCTGAAAGATCTCCTGATTTCTTACCTCCCGTTGAGGTCGCTCCGCTCAGCAGATGAGGGGTTGCTAGAGATTCCTAGGGTCACACTGAAATCAGCTGGTGCCCGGGCTTTTATATTTGCAGCACCAACTGTTTGGAATTCTCTATCATGTCGGATAAGGGAGTGTTCGACCGTGGGGAGCTTTAAACAGGCTCTTAAATCCTTTTTATGGAATAAGGCATATGGCCTTGATTAATGTCACGTACTTGTTTGTTCTGTTTGTATTTAATCTTTCTGGAATGCGCCTTGGTTTTGGAAAGGCGCAATATAAATAAAGTTTATTATTATTATTACATGTTACAGATATAAACAGTGGTTATATGTTGCAGATATAACAGTGGTTATATGTTGCAGATATGAACAGTGGTTATATGTTGCAGATGTAACAGCGGTTATATGTTGCAGATATAACAGCGGTTATATGTTGCAGATGTAACAGCGGTTATATGTTGCAGATATGAACAGTGGTTATATGTTGCAGATGTAACAGCGGTTATATGTTGCAGATGTAACAGCGGTTATATGTTGCAGATATAACAGCGGTTATATGTTGCAGATGTAACAGCGGTTATATGTTGCAGATGTAACAGCGGTTATATGTTGCAGATATAACAGCGGTTATATGTTGCGGATGTAACAGCGGTTATATGTTGTAGATGTAGCAGCGGTTAAATGTTGCAGATATAACAGCAGTTATATGTTGCAGATGTAGCAGCGGTTAAATGTTGCAGATATAACAGCGGTTATATGTTGCGGATATAACAGCGGTTATATGTTTCAGATATAACAGCGGTTATATGTTGCAGATGTAACAGCTGTTATATGTTGCAGATATAACAGCGGTTATATGTTGCAGATATAACAGCAGTTATATGTTGCAGATGTAACAGCGGTTATATGTTGCAGATATAACAGCGGTTATATGTTGCAGATATAACAGGGGTCACATGTTACAGATATAAACAGTGGTTATATGTTGCAGATATAAACAGTGGTTATATGTTACAGATATAAACAGTGGTTTTATGTTGCAGATATAACAGCGGTTATATGTTGCAGATATAAACAGCGGTTATATGTTGCAGATATAAACAGCGGTTATATGTTGCAAATGTAACAGCGGTTATATGTTGCAGATATAACAGCGGTTATATGTTGCAGATATAAACAGTGGTTTTATGTTGCACATATAACAGCAGTTATATGTTGCAGATATAAACAACGGTTATATGTTGCAGATATAACAGCGGTTATATGTTGCAGATATAACGGGTTACATGTTACAGATATAAACAGTGGTTATATGTTGCAGATATAAACAGCGGTTATAGGTTGCAGTTATAACAGTGGTTATATGTTGCAGATATAACAGTGGTTATATGTTGGAGATATAACAGTGGTTATATGTTGCAGATATAACAGTGGTTATATGTTGCAGATATAAACAGTGGTTATATGTTGCAGATGTAACAGCAGTTACATGTTACAGATATAAACAGCGGTTACATGTTGCAGATATAACAGTGGTTTTATGTTGCAGATATAACAGCGGTTATATGTTGCAGATGTAACAGCGGTTATATGTTGCAGATATAACAGCGGTTATATGTTGCAGATGTAACAGCGGTTATATGTTGCAGATATAAACAGCGGTTACATGTTGCAGATATAACAGGGGTTACATGTAACAGATATAACAGTGGTTATATGTTGCAGATATAACTGGTCTCTGAACGGGTGCGAGATCTGGGGGTGATCTTAGATGTTGGGCTGACTTTAAGATCTCAAGTGTCAGTAGTGGTAAAATCCTAATTTTATCATCTGAGAAACATCGCCAGAATCAAGCACCTCGTTCCGTTTGGTGATCTTCCAACTTTGATCCATGCCTTCATGACCTCATGCCTGGACTATTGCAACTCGCTTTACCTTGGGCTTCTGGGGGTTGATATCCGCCGCCTTCAGCTGGTGCAGAATTCCGCAGCTCGAATACTTACAGGTACTCCTAGAACATCACATATTACTCCGGTGCTGCGGGATCTGCACTGGCTACCAGTCTAGTGGCGGATCACCTTCACAGTTGGATTACTGACTTTTAAAGCCCTACATGATCTGGGCCCTGACTACCTGAAAGATCTCCTGATTTCTTACCTCCCGGTGAGGTCGCTCCGCTCAGCCAATGAGGGGTTGCTAGAGATTCCTAGGGTCACACTGAAATCAGCTGGTGCCCGGGCTTTTATATTTGCAGCACTAACCCTTTGGAATTCTCTATCATGTCGGATAAGGGAGTGTTCGACCGTGGGGAGCTTTAAACAGGCTCTTAAATCCTTTTTATGGAATAAGGCATATGGCCTTAATTAATGTCTCGTACTTGTTTTTACCAGTTTTTATATTACTGTCTGTTTGTTCTGTTTGTATTTAATCTTTTTGGAATGCGCCTTGGTTTTGGAAAGGCGCAATATAAATAAAGTTTATTATTATTATTATTACATGTTACAGATATAAACAGTGGTTATATGTTGCAGATATAACAGCGGTTATATGTTGCAGATATAAACAGTGGTTTTATGTTGCAGATGTAACAGCGGTTATATGTTGCAGATATAAACAGCGGTTATAGGTTGCAGATATAACAGTGGTTATATGTTGCAGATATAACAGTGGTTATATGTTGCATATATAACAGCGGTTATATGTTGCAGATGTAACAGCGGTTATATGTTGCAGATGTAACAGCGGTTATATGTTGCAGATATAAACAGCGGTTATATGTTGCAGATATAACAGCGGTTATATGTTGCAGATATAACAGTGGTTATATGTTGCAGATATAAACAGCGGTTATATGTTGCAGCTATAACAGCGGTTATATGTTGCAGATATAAACAGTGGTTATATGTTGCAGATGTAACAGCAGTTATATGTTGCAGCTATAAACAGTGGTTTTATGTTGCAGATATAAACAGTGGTTATATGTTGCAGATGTAACAGCAGTTACATCAAGTTAAAGCTTATTTAAGCACATAATAGGGCCCTATACACCAGAGTTATATACTGTATAAATGCCACTTGTAGGCTTCCATACAACAACATGCTGCATATCATGGGTCCTATTGGAACCCCTCGGCATTCATGAAAGGGACGTGGGCCCGTTCCATACTGGATTCCGAGTTGGGCTATGGTATGGTGTGCATGGAATGCCAGGGGGTTGGGCCGGAGGTGGGACCAGCCTCCATACCATTCATGTCAGCATGGAACACCAGTGGAGGGAGCACATGCTATGTATCCAGGGACCCTGCTGTAGCCCTATGTGCACTCTCCATTCAGAAGCTATGCTGCAGCTGTAGGGGGCTACTGGTGGTGCTTTACTGGTAGCCATACAGGGGTACTGCACACTGGTACATACAATCCCCTGCTCTGTACGGAGGCTATAGTTGGACATGGGTGGCTTGTAGTGGGTCACCTGCCCACTCAGTGGCTATTTCTCCCCTTATAGTTTCCACCCCTTTATCAGGTGCTGACACAACTAATACACTGATGTGCATGCTTTCTCCTCACAGTGCATTTTTGCATGCTCTCGATTATACTACCCTCCATAGTCATCCAGCTGGAACTGGAGCAGTGAGTTGCACTGCCCTCCCACCCCAGAGAGGACAGCATCCATTGGGACAGAGGCAGAGTTAAACCCTTTAGGGGGGCTGAAGCCCCCTGAATCTTCTAATTGGCCCCCAGCTGACTGCCTATCATGCAAACTGTTGTCTAGCCATGTTTTTCCCATATACATTTCACCCTGCCCCTGTTGTAATTTTCAGGGATATACCCTGGACAGGCTCGTTCACCATCACATAGGTGGCAGGGGGATTTTCTCCCCTTCATGTCTCCTCTCTCTGACATGTGCCATCCCTTACAGCCTTGGCCATACAGCATGCCCCTGTGGAAGAAGTAGGCTTCCTTGGCTCACACACAGGCATAGGTGCCAAAACCTATGGGCAAGGGGTGGCAGCAGACCTCCCCACTTTTACCCAAGAGCATTCAAAGTGCCACTTTAATGCATGCAAGGTCAAAAGGGAAGCAGTTATGGTCTCTTTTGTTATTAGTACAACCCCCCCACCACTTTCCCCATGTTTTGGCACCATGGTCGTGGCACCACTGGACCCTGCTGCCAGTCCCCCACCCACCCTGCTGAGATGTGCTACCTTGGCAGCTGCCTGCAGTCTGGCCTACCTCCTGACACGGTGACTGAAAGTTGCTCCCTAACTCCACTGGTCTGTACAGCAATGCAGTGCACTGCTGCAGGGTCATTCAGTGTCCTAAGGCATGTTTTTAAATACCAGACTGTGATCGCAGCGTCGAGGTTTCAGTTCTCTCCATTTAGGAAGTAATATTACTATTTACAGTACTTCCAGTAATTAGTCTGCCTAAGAATACTGGCTTCCAAAATTTTGAAATCTGGGAATTGTTTTACCAGTCAAACATAAGTGGAATAACTTCCATATTCGGAATAAGGATGTTTTTGACTCCCACACTCAAAAAACAACAAAAAGAAAAACACTTGAACCCCCTCTCCCATGAAGTCAGTTTACCAGTGAGCCCAAGTTGTCCTGGAGAAATATGACATCAGCTGAGTTGTATACATAGGATCACGTATCCCCGGGTTATTGACAGAAAACTAGATACAGTGATGGTTTGCAAACTGCATTAATATGTCACCTAAGAGAGAGTTTTTGTTTCGTTTATTGATGAGGTTCCCTTGTGTGTCCCTTCCCACTGAACTGTGGCTCAGCGTTTGTTTGCCACTATCGTTCATCTGGGACCTTGCTTGTAGTGAGGTGGGTCTCCCGGTGTTTTCACTTTGTTATCTGGTCAACCCTCAGAATCGAGCCATGGTCTAGTAGTCAATGTTTGTCGCTGGTAAATATTTCATTGCTAAGGTGAGCTAACTCTGTGTTGAGTGCTGTTTGCTTGCGAGACGCCGGGTCTCCAAGGATTATTCTGCGTAAATATTGATCTTTTTTCACCTCCATTATGTACCAGGATTTTGCTTCCTAGTAAGGACTGCTAGCCTCACCTCCCCTGCACATTTCCATCCATATATAAGCTACGTATCTTTAGTGTGTGCATATATGTGCTTCTTAGATATGAAAATATTCATTTATTGGCTGAAATTGTTAGGCATACAGGGATAAACAGTAACTTCATTTTCACTGGTGACCTCAGGGAAAGAATGGAGGAATGTACATGGAAATAGTTTTAAGAGATTATCCAGTTTCAAGAAAAAAAGTCACATTTGGCAGGAGCAGAATTCAGTAACACAAAATTCACCAAACATTTAAATGGAAGGACTTTCCATTTTTTCTATAACTTACTTTTTATCAAGTTTCCAACAGCAGCAATAAAATGGCTACAATAACCAGTACATTACTGTGTTATATAAGAATAGATACATATGATATAAGCAAAACATGTAGAAATAAACACGTAAGAAGGTTTTTCGGATGAGATGTTAAACTGAGGTCCCTTCTGCCCATGCCTGGTCACTGTCCAGGTAGAAGCTAAAGATCCCACGCCATTTATGCATCCATCAGACCTGGGTTTGATTCCAACAACCTTCATTTGCATACTGTGTGACTCAGAGCAAATCACTGAACCGCCCCAGTGCTCCCGGGTTGCCCTTGAAAACAGGCACTTGCGCTTAGTGGGCCTTACCTGGTTACCAAAAGAATAAATAAAAAATAAAATAAAAATGATTGAAGAAGAGTGGGGGAATTGTTTTATTATGAGGAAACAAAACAATCACTTATTTCAAATTAAGCCAGATAAAACAAAAATGTACGGAGAAACGTATAACAGCTTGGTTTCCAGAAGTAAATGTACAATGGAATGTTTTCTTTTTTCTTTTCTCAACCACATCAAGAAATCATATTTCACATTTTGGCTGAGGCATGTATGGTCGCCACTGAACTGTCTAATCTTTAGGCACCATCTGATCATTCCTGCCAAACTACTTTTGGAATATGTCTCTAAACAGTGTGTAGCTGGAATGTGGGTACACTCTCAAATGTCATTTTAGTGCCAGGGAAATAAAATATTGTCATTTTGCTGCATATGGTGTCAGTTTTTGCCGTGGTGAAAAGGCACAAGAAGCCTGCCACAAATAACTGTTTAATACAGCAAATAACACCCCATACCGTGTCACTCTTTGTTTCTTCCCAACTAATAGGCCTAATCCCAAATATGAGACACCCACAGGGCACTGATGCTGCTAAAGGCCATTTCCAACGGGCAGCTAAAAAAAAAAATTGAGTGTATGGGCATTCTTCAGATATTTTTGTTTCTGCTAATTTGTCACACCCTGCAGAAGGACAATATCTCTCTTCCATGCTCTTATATTTCTGGGACCCCTTCACACCCAGACGTCTATGAAGAAGAGGAGGGGAATTTTATTTGAAAAAAAATAACTATACAAAATTATACAAAGACTACCAAAAATATACATCACAAGGTAAAGAAATTAGAACAGGAGGCCTCCTAAATGTTCTATACAAAGACAAAAGGCTGCATGCATAAAAGGGGAACACCCCATAATTAGATAAACATATCGAATATCTGGTGAGATAGTAGGAGACATAGAATCTGAATAGCCTTCTCCCTTTGGAACTGATGAACAAGCCTCCCAGCAACACTGAAAAGTGGTAGCTGGTAAAAAGGTGGCTTCCCTCGGACACAATCTGCTCAGCGTGTTAGTGGCCTGATGTACTACTTCCAAACTAGTAAGGAATTTGTTTTGCAAAGACAAAGCACAACAACCAGCTAAAGATGATACTTACACATTGCATGTCTCACCCTTTGTGTGCGGACGTGAAAAGTCTTCCAACAAGCACAAAAATTCTTAAAACTGCATTGTCATAATCTGAGTACTTAAGTAGTAGTAGTAAATTTGTTTAGCGTCCAATCCCGGAGGCTCTGGGTGCTGTACAACCATTTAAAATACACAAACGTAATATTAGAATAGGCTAATAAAAACAACAGAATAATAAATAACATAAAGCAGTGAAATGCAGCATTGACTAAAACATCCAGTGAGGATTAAGTCAGATTAAAGGCCTCTCTACATAAGTGGGTCCTGAGGCCCCTCTTGAAGGCCTCCACTGAGGGAGCCTCCCGGAGGGATCTGGGAAGCGAGTTTCACAGGGTAGGATCAGCAACTTCAGAAGTGCAATCCCCGGATGTTATAAGCCTAGCCTTGGGAACCACTAGGAGGTCCACCTCGCAGGGTGGAGAGGGTGAGAAGAGTGGCATGGAGAGAGGCGTTCACCCAGATAACCCAGGCCCAGTCCATATAGGACTTTATAGGTCAGTAAACCAACCTTGAAGGTGATTCACCACTTCACCGGCAGCTGGTTCAGATAATTTGTTGAGTACCTAGAGGCCAGTGGGGCACAGGACTCAAGGCAGCATGGATTCACGATGGGAAGGTCATGTCAGACGAATCTAATAGATTTCTTTGACTGGGTGACCAAAGTAATAGACCCAGGAGGGGCTGTGGACATGGCCTACCTAGATTTTAGCAAGGCATTTGATACAGTCCCACACAAAAGATTAATACACAAGTTAGCTAGCTTTGGAGTAGGTCCCAAGGTGGTAGCCTGGATAAAAAATTGGCTAGACAACAGGACGCAAAGGGTAATAGTAAATGGAGTTCACAGTGAAGAAAGGAGGGTTACTAGCGGGGTACCACAGGGTTCAGTACTGGGACTGGTCCTTTTTAATGTCTTTATAAGTGACATTGCAGAGGAACTAGAAGGAAAAGTATGTTTCTTTGCAGACGTCACAAAGATCTGCAACAGGGTTGATACACAAGATGGAGTGGAAAGGATGAGAAGGGACTTGGCAAGGTTGGAGGAATGGTCACATGTATGGCAGCTCAGATTCAATGCAAAGAAGTGCAAGGTAATGCATCTGGGGAAACAAAAACCCAGGGGAAGAGTACACAATGGGGGGTGAGATATTGACAACAGTAAAAATGGAAAAGGACCTGGGGTAATTATATCAGATGACCTAAAGGAGGGCAAGCAATGTGAGAAGGCAGTAAGGAAGGCTGGGGGGATACTGGGATGCATAGGGAGAGGCATCAATAGTAGAAAACAGAAAGTTGTTATCCCTCTGTACAGACAGTTGATGAGACGCCATCTGGAGTACTCTGTGCAGTTCTGGAGACCCCATCTCCACAAAGACATAGAGTGGAGGCTGTCCAAAGGAGGGCGACCAAAATGGTGCAGGGTCTGCACCAGAAGACATACGAAGAAAGACTAAAGGAGCTTAATATGTATACCCTTGAGGAAAGAAGGGGAGAGAGGGGACATGATAGAAACTTTCAAGTACCTCAAGGGAATCAACAAAGTCCAAGAGGGTAGCATCTTTCAGAAAAAGAGATGTGCAAGAACAAGGGGGCACAATTTGAAGATAGAGGGGGGACGGCTCAGAGGTAATGTGAAGAAGTATTTTTTCACAGAGAGGGTTGTGGATGCATGGAACAGCCTCCCTGAGGCAGTCGTGGAGTCAAGAACAGTGGGGGAATTCAAGAATGCATGGGACAGACATAAGGCAGTCCTAGTGGGGGGCAGGAGGAAGTAAGCTGTTGGTTAACTAGGATCTGCAGCTTATCTGTTAGGTAGGAAAATGGGCAGACTAGGTGGGCCAAGCGGTCCTTATCTGCCGTCAAATTCTATGTTTCTATGTGGGATCAGAGTCAGATGACAAGACTTTGAAAGTCCCAAGACACAAAGCACTGCAGTTGTTGAGTCGAGAAGTCTTCTGGTGGGATCAAGGTTTTAATCCAGATGATGTTCTTGAGATGATAAAAGCCATTCCTGACTAAGGACGACACCTAACCTTAACTCACTGAGTCCGGAAGACGCCATATGGTGTCGAACCTTCCATTACAGAACCTGACCAAAAATGGCCACCAGGACTCAATGAGTATCTGTCTTTCATCCAGAATGATGTCCAGATTCTTAATTTTAGCAGAGGTCACAAGACTGGAGGAACAAGGCAGGAGGCTGGTCATTTCTACTGCGGCCCCCGCACCCTGTCATTGATCAGGATCAATCACTAGTACCTCCGCCTTACCTTGGTTTAGTCTAAGCCAGCTGGAGGACATCCAGTCCTGAATCTCGGCCAGGTGCAAATTAACTACATCAACCACAGCAGGTGTCCCGGGTGCAAATGACAAGTACAGCTGGGTATCATCCGCATAGCAGTGGAAATCCAGACAGTAGCATCTGATGATCTCTCCCAGGGGCAGCATGTATACCGTGAACAACAAAGGCAAGTTGATCAAGCCTTGGGGAAACACCACAGAGCAGGGGCTTCGGAAGTGATGAGAAATTTCCCATCACCATTTGCTGTCCAAGACAGATCATGTAGAACGAGAAATGACCATTCACCTCAATCTCTAGCCCTGAGAAGGTGTTGGTGATTATGCACCCTGACCAATGCAGTCTCCGGGCTGTGCCGTGACTGAAATCCAGACTGGAGTAGCTTGTAGATGTTAGAGGTTGTAAGGTGTGCCTCGAGCTGCAGAGCCACCATCTTCTCAACATCCTTAGAGGCAGATCTATAATTTTCTAAGCAGTCCAGGTCCACAGATGGCTTTTTCTAAAGGGGCCTCACCAACGTATCTTTCAGTGCATTGGCAAAGGACCCCTATAAAAAGGAGCACTGGATTATCTCAGCGAGCACTGGACCTAGGACACCCACACAGCTCACTAGGAGACATGTTGGATCTGGGACCAACTCACAGTAGAAGGGGTTGCAACTCTGAGATCACCTCACAGACCTCCTCCACCGATGCAGGCCTCAAACTATCTCAGATTGGAGGAGAGCCCCCAGTGTCAACTAGCTCTCTCTTCTGTTAAGCTGAGACAACCCTGTTGGGATTATCCAAGACCTGATCAGGGCACTCAATCAGAGAATACCTGAGCAAACTCTTAACACCTGCAAATTAAGTAGCCTTAACAGGTTGAAGACAGGCAGGATGTACTAGCCTGTCCACAATCTGGAAAAGCGGAGCCATAAATAAAAGAAAGGTATTGGAATCAATATATTAAGTCTAACTATTGTCTTTGTTATCAACTTATCAATAGCATAATTCTCACTAACAAGCAGTAAGGGCCAATCTCCACTGCTATGATACCTCCTGGGTGACTTTGAGTGGCAGTGGAGCAGAGACTTCGGAAGGAGGGGCAGACACCATGCTGTGCGGTGATATGCGCACATGCCGTGAGCTCCTTGAGAGCAAGTGCTAGCATGAGGTAGGGAACAGAAGACAGAAACACCCAGCAGCTTGTAGGATTAAGTGGCACACTCGAGCCCTGGCCCAGATGACTGGCCACCAACCAAGGTGGTCCTTAAGGTAAGGACCATCAGCTTGCCAGGAGCTTGGCAAGCCTGGTGAACCCCTGGTCAGAGATAGAACCTAAAGAAGTGCAGAGCTGGGTGGTTGCTGCTGGAAGGGGTCCACTCTGAAGGCAAAAGCATAAACATTTATTAAAAAGTTCATATCAAGTGCTAATTTAAAAGTTATGCCTTTTCCTGGCCCAGTGGTGCTGATGGAGTACATTGCACCCCCATATGGGAGTCCCAGGTTTGCGCCTTGACCCGCCTCCTGACCCTCACCCAAAGCTCACGGAGTGCTGGGCGTGATGCTGGGGCAACACACTCAGGCTTCAAGTGGTAGGGAGGTGTCCGCCTGCTGCACTGGCATCTCCTGGGGGTAGTGGAGCAACCTTGACATTGTAGATGACCACACAACTTCACTCCCCTTTCCCCAGGTCGGTGCTGTTGGCAAACAGACACATCTGCATCTGGGTAGTGGAAGGGAGGAAATCCTCCAGGAACTAATGACTGCCAGTCCCCGGTATCTGCAACCCTGACCCTGCCTGCTCTTCCAGGTGAATGACAAATGCCTTTTTGTCATAATTCGCACAACAAGTTGTGTTTATGTATCAGGTATCTTTTACAAAATGGTGTCAACTGCTTTTAAACAGTCTGCTATAATGTCACCCGCCCAAGCAGACAGCAGCGGGAAGCTCTGCTCTTGGAGTACTTTATATGCTGCTGCTGGCCACTCAGTCACCCAATATAGCTGTGGCTGTGAAGGCAGCATAGTTTAGTGGCCATAGTGCAGAACCATATAGCAGGAGACCAGATTTGAATCCTGCTGCCACTACTTTCTCTGTGTTACCTTCAGTAAGACACTAAAACAGCAGCTGACACCTCAGGAGGAACTTTAGAAAATGTAATTCTTAGACACAGTTGAGCTGCTGTTTCGCATGCTGTATGCATTTCTCTGCCCGTATTCCGTATTATTGTGGGCACTAATATAAGAAAAATGGAATCTCTGTCCCTCAGAGTCGATCTGCTCCCACTGCCTGGTCCCCACCTGAGGGTATAGTGCCCTGTTTGTAATATCACAGTTATTTCCACGATAACAGATTGTGAGGCCACAAGCAAAGGATTATAACTTTAAATGGTGAATAAGTAGGGGTAAGGGTGAACTCCAGACCTCTGGACCCAGACTGGACCAAAATGGTAAAAAGTGGACCAGCTGATCTAGCTGGACTGGCCAGACTGAGTGAAATGTGCATTGTCTGTCTATTCTGGCTGTACCAACCAGTCTATTTTTTACTGTTTTCGCCTGGTCCGAGTCCAGCTGTGCTGTTTAATTTTGACTACAAAACACGGTAATCAGATGTACGGTCTGAGTCTGGTGGTCACCACTGGACCCGGACAACCGGTTACCATTTTTTGCAGATTAACCAACAGAAAGCATCGCCAGACCAGGATCGGACAACTGATTGGCTTTTTTTGTAGTTGTACCACTAGAGAGAACAGCTGGACCGCTGGATCTGGACCAGACAAAACAGTAAAAAATGACTACAAACTGTATCCAGTCCTGTTTTTACCATTTTGGTCCAGTCTAGTTTCGGTGGTTTAGATTTTACCAAGTCCCAAAAAGCAGTGGTACTAACTGAACTCTAAGGCACAAAGATCTCATTTTTATGCAGATGTTCTCAGCAATAAAGAATGGAAAGAAAGAATTATCATGACTACAATGCAATGGTAATACTCTGACGTAATAGCCCAGGTGAATTCCACCCCCCCACACACACACACAAAAATGACTGCTACTTTAGTGGTCAGGGGTGGATGCCAACTTTTTTCAAGGGGGAAGCAGTTTTGTCAAGGGAGTAGCACTTTGTCTGAAAAATATACAGTGCTCCTTTTAAAGCTCAGATTAGGCTAAAACAGCAACTGCATGCTGGTCTACAAAAATGGTAATCAGTTGTCTGGTCCAAGTTTGGTGGTCACCACTGGACCTGGACAACCAGTTACCAATTTTTGCAGATTAACCAATAGAGAGCATCGCCAGACCTGGATCAGACAACTGATTACCTTTTTTGTATATGTACCACTAGGGAGAACAGCTGGACCGCTGGATCCAGACCGGACACCCCACAGCCGCCTAGGTGCATACTGTGTGATCCTGAGCAAGTCACTTAACTTCCTTGTGCTCCTAGGTCGCATCTGGAAACAAGCTTCAGCTTAGTGTACTACTCCTGGTTAGACAATGTTCCCTTCCCTAAGGGGGTAGTGGGTGCTGCTTTGCGACAGAGCTGGATCCACTAGTGTTAACGGTAACCGGGATGTAAACATGCACGCCCTGCTGCTGTCATTGTCTTCCTAGTCTTTATAAATCCATGACTTAACCTCCACGTGCTTGAACGCCCTCTCTTTCATCACTCCCTTCTCTTTTAACCTCCCTGTGTTTGCCTAACAGTTTCTGCAATGTTCCTGGCATAAAAGTGTTTTGGGACACGGCAGGTTAGAAAGGTCCTCTAGAACACAAGTTTGCTTTTGTTTCCTCTTTTTCCTAACTATGAGGAATCTCCTTCCTTCTCCCTGCAGCGATGGCCCTGTAATATTGGGGGAGGGGAGGGAGGTATGCTGGGTGGGAGGATGGGGCAGTGGTTCAGCTGTGATGCCTGTTCCAACCTGGAGTCAGTCCAGTTTCGTAATGACTTGAACAGCAGCTGCTGTGTGTAGGCAAGAGGCCTGCTGTTGTAATAGGGCGGCTGGCTGAGGCCCCTCATTCTCTGCCGTGCTTTCAATTACAGACAGAAGACACATGGAATTAGGAGGAGAAGAAGAAAATGAACAGAAACAGTAGCTGGATAGAGCGGGCTCCCTATTTAATTCTTCCCCACATTCACTGCATATGAGTCATGATCACCATTTCTGGCAGCTGGGTCTAGTGCGCTGACTGCCTCCCTGTTGGCCCCCTGCTTCTGCATAGGGTGAGGATCTGTTGGATTTAAAAAGTGCTGTGGACTTCATCCCAAAATGTTCAGTGGTAGCCAGTCAGAACATCCGTTATGCAATTGATCATTTGTGTTGGTTTCCATTTTTGTGTGGTTGTCCATTTCTATATACATACATACATATCGATAGATATACAGACATATATGCATATATACATACATACACACATATACATACATCTCAAGACATACATACATGCATGCATAAATACATGAGGGGAAAGACCAGCTATTCATTGAGTTTCTCCTTCCCACTAAGCTCAGTGGGAATGCCTTGTGCTCATGTGCTTCAGGAGGGCAGGCAAGGAGGCAGTCTGCTCGACTGACTGGGTCCTGCTTCACTGGACTCAGGCATGACAGTTCTCTGTATGTGCTTCCACATAAGATTGGAAAATAAGCCATGCTCTTGCAAGGGTGGGATTTGGTCTGCACCCTGGAGTAGCTGATAGAGTGGTGCCATTTATTTGGCCCCTTGCATGGCCAGGAGAGGACCAACTCTTGGATGCCAGAGCTTCTGACATATCTGTGGAAGAAAAGGAGGTTACAAAACTAAGTGGAAACGGTTCTGCTCAAGAAAAATAGTGTAAAGGTTCCCGAGAAAGGACAAGGGTTCCTTTGTGTGTGTCTGTGTGGGGGTGTTGGGAACCAAGGGTGGTCTGCAGCACCGGAAAGCAAAGCAGGTGGGAAGATGGAAGCGTGCCCAATAACGTGGCATGTGACTGCACCACATTGATGGCTCCAGGGCACAGTAAACCAAGAAATGTGAGGACGAGGATAGAATGACAGGTGCCACCCACTATTGGGGCCTCTCCCTATTACTGTATGTGGTATCTCCCCCAAAACTGTATAGGGCGCTACACCATGGAGAACTGTGCATGTACATGTGTTTATCTGGCAGGGGTAAATCCTAGGAGATGGGATGGCAGTCCATCTCAGATACAGAACATACTAACATACTAAAAATGCCTGCAGAGTAGGCCTCATGGTCTTTCGAGTCTGTTCGATAGTCAGCACCCATAATGGGTGCCATTTCTGCTGTCCCCCTCCCTCTTGGATCCCCCTACACCCTGTCCTAGTTATTCCCCTGCATTGACCTTACTCAGCTTCACCCTTCCCCTATACCTGTCCCAGCCCCTCTTGAACCCCTCCACAGAATCCACCTCCACCAGCCCCATAGGCAGCACATTCCATGGTTTCACCACCCTCTCGGTGAAGTAACACCTCCTCCTCCTCCTCCTCTCTCCCCTGAGTCTCCCCCCCCCCCAGCTTCCACCCATCTCCCCTGGGTTCTCCCCCTTTCTGTTGGAACACCCTGTCTAAACCTACCTTATTTATCCCCTTTATGTACTTGAAGACCTCTATCATGCCCCCTGTCCCTCCTCTCCTTTAGAGAGTACATGTTGAGGTCCTCAAGCCTCTCCTCGTAGGTCCGCTCCCTGAAACCCCGAATCATCTTGGTTGCCCTCCTCTGGACCCTCTCCAGGAGTGCAATGTCCCTTTTTAAGTGCGGCCACCAGAACTGCACGCAGTATTCAAGGTGCAGCCTAACCAGGCAGTTCTACAGAGGGAGATTCACTTCCATTCTTCTTGAGGTTATCCCCCTAACGATGCAACCCAGCATCCTATTGGCCTTGGCCGCTGCCCTCCTACAGTTCTCAGAGTTGTTCATTTTGACATCCACCAACAACCCCAGGTCCCTATCCCCATTCGAGACTTGTAGTGTATTTCCTCCCAGGGAATACACGTGGCCTGGGTTTCTAGCCTCCAGGTGAAGAACCCTGCACTTCCCTGCATTAAATTTCAGTTTCCGGGTACATGTCCACTTCTCCAGAGCCTCCAGGTCCTCTTGTAGGGCTACTCTCCCCCTCCTCCCCATCCATCACTGCCTCCAGCTTCGAGTCATCTGCAAAGAGACTCATTTTGCTCCTGATACCTTTCCTGATGTCAGAGACGCAGGCGTTAAACAGGAGTGTCCCCAGGACCAATCCCTGGGGGATGAGACTTCCCCCCCCAACCGCCACCTTCTGAGTACGGCCCGATAGCCAATTCCTTATCCATCTAATCATCTGCTTTCCCAGCCCCATTTCCCCCAGCTCAGACAGCAGCCCACTGTGAGGTACCAAATCAAATGCCTTGCTAAAGTCTAGAAAGAGGACAACCGCCAGCCTACCCTGGTCCAGCGCCCTCGTCACCCAATCGTAGAACTCCACAAGATTTGTCTAACATGATCTTTCTAGGACAAAGCCATGCTATCATCCAGGTAACCCATTTCCTCCAGTAGCCCCCCTAGCCTTTCCTTGATAATACCCTACATCACTTTGCCCACCACTGACGTCAGGCTAACAGGCTTGTAGTTCCTCAGCTCCTCTCTTGAGCCACCCTTGTGAATAGGTACGATGTGGGCCACCATCCAGTTGTGGGACACCCAACCCATCTGAAGGGAGATGTTGAAAAGCTCTGCCAGAGGGGCCGCCAGGACATCGGCCAATTCCCTCAGCAGCCTGGGATGAATTTCATCTGGCCCTGGAGCTTTCTCCGTTCTTAGGGTCTTGAGGGCTTCCTTCACTCTACCGACTGGGATTTCAACATCCTTGGCCCCTTCCTCCTCAGCCTGTCCTGCCTGCCCCCCTCCAGTCAGTGCTGGCCCACTACCCCCCCCACTCCCAGCAGGGATACCAGCATCATGAGTCCCGCCACTTCTGCAAGTCCTCCATATCTTCCCCCGTGCGGTGTAGCCCCCTCCATCCTCCCTGGTGAAAACCAATGCAAAGTACTTGTTTAATATCTCAGCCTGCTCCCCCGCATCCTCTGCCCACCCCTTCCCTGTCCTAATCCTGCTAATCTGCCTCATTCACTTTCCTTTTTTCCCCAATTTATCTAAAGAACCCTTTTTCCCCTCTCCTGAGTCCCCTAGCCAACTTCTGATCTGTCCTCGCCTTGGCCAATTTCACCACCCTGGTGACCTTCCTGGTCATCATTTCATACTCTCCCTTATCCCTCTCTCTCCTCGAATGCTTGTACAGCCTATAAGCAGCCTTCTTTTCCCTCACCATCTCCTGAACCTCCCAAGTCCATCAGCACAGTTTTCTGACCCTACCAAACTTGCATCTCACCTTTGCACAGGACTTGGTAGCCTCCTGTACCCCCCCTTCTAATGATCTCCCACCTGCTGTCAGAATCCATGCCTGGCCTTATCCACTCCAACTAACCCTTAAGGATCCTTCCCATACCCTTGAAATACACACCCCTAAAGTCAATTACCGCTGTCTTTGCATGATTTTCATCCCCCCCAGGTCCAGGAAAAACCAGACCGTGGCATGATCACTCCCGGCCAGTGTGTCCCTCACCTCCAGGTTCCTAATCCAGTCACCGTCCACCAGGACCACACTCAGTATCTGGGCATCCCTCATCACCTCCCCCACCTGCTGGCTTAGGAATGCATCCTGGAAGACGTCCAGCAATCTCTGCTCCTTTACCACTGGGGATGTCATAGTTTCCTAGTCAGTCCCTGGCATATTTAGGTCCCCCAACACCACTACCCTGCCCCCACCCAGTCTACATTAATCCCTAATATTTGCCACCAATCTCTCTTCCAGATCCTCCGCCAGCATGGGGGGTCTGTATATCACCCCTATTTTTGCCCTCTTACCCACCCCGGCATCTGCAGTGTGACCCATATCGCCTCCACGTCCCCCTCTGCCTCCTCCACTCTGCCTACACCTATGTTGTTTTTGATTATCAGTGCTACTCCCCCACCCTTCCCATCGCCCTGTCTTTCCTGAACATAGTGTACCCCCTCCAGATTTAGGTCCTAATCATGCCCTTGGGTGGTCCAGGTCTCAGTGACAGCTGCCACATCCACCGCCCCTTCTACAAGCATTGCCTGGAGCGCGGGCATCTTATTTCCTAACCTCCTGGCACTGATCAGGACCACCCTCCACCCCTTCCCTCCCTCCCCATATCCAAGCAACCTAATTAAAAATAATATATATATATATATACCAGCATATTTGGGTTTGTGCCCTCTCCTCTTTTTCAAGTGTCATCGAATCTTATATATCTAAGAGCAGATGAGCACTCTACTGTACGTGTTCTTGGTGGAAGATCAGTGTTTACACTGACCTTAATTAGCTTCCAGTAGTAGGAAAATGTTGCCTGTGCTTTAATCCCCCCCCCCCCCACCAACACTTTCTTTTTTTACAATTCAGTTACCTAGGATAGCCCAACTGGGATGCACCCTCTCATTTACAATGGGGTTCCTGCTTTGATCCAGTTTTACAGCTGGGAAGAACGGAAGCAATAAGAAGTCATGTGATGGTACACTTCTTCATTATTCTAAAATTTGGTGATTAGTGCCCTGAGGACTACACCACACTGCTTTACATGCTTCCATGCAGTCAGTAGTATTTTGCTGCCTATTTAACATAAAATGAGATCCCAGAATTCATAGCAGTGTTCTAGTTCCACACTAGTATACTGGATCTGTAAAGTGTCTGTTTGGATCTTCCAAAGCAGGGCTGGAACACTGTCTTCTCATCACACTTTATCTAATATTACTGTATTACAAGCCTGGCAGTATAGTCACTTGTTCAATCAATCAATCAAAATCTTTATTTATCCAGGCGGCCACCATTGAGCAAGACTCATTTGCAAGGTGGACCTGGTGATGAATTCATCAAAGTACAGTACAGAAGCAGGTATACAACAAGCATTTGTCAATGCTGAATGTTGGCTTGCTGGCATTGGCATTGGCAGTGCAGGAGTTAGAGAGATGCATAATAGGAATGGCAGTGAAGTACTGAACTGATGCCAACCCACCCCCACCCTGCAGAGACTGACAGGCATTGGGGTGTCCCTTTGGGTGTTTGATAGTGCAGTGCAGGAAAACATTTAGGGCAGGATGTGAAAAATGACAGCTGTACAGTTCATAAGGAAGTGTAAAAAAATGCCAGTGTTGAAAATGTGGCATGTAAATATTGCAAATTTGCGAAGTTACAAGGGTGCGTGGGAAAATATGCAACACACGCTTGCAACACTGCCATTTTATGGGCGTTCAGCACCAAATTTTCAACATAGGCATTGTAGCACCTCTGCTCATGCACAGTGTCACTGTTATTTCCTCAAAGTGTCCCAAGAAGTGATTTCGCACAGCGACCGCGCTATTCTGCGCTGGAAGTGCGAAAACACATTTTGGCAGGGTATGTGAAATGACGGCTGTACTGTTCATCAAGAGGTGTGGAAAAATGGCAATGGTGAAAATCCAGAGTGAAAATATCATAAATACTGCAGCCCGGTCGAGGCGTGCGTGCAATCTCTAGCTGCGTTACAGTAACACAGTCATTTTATTATCATCACCAGATTTTCAACATAGGCATTTTAGGACCTCTGCTCATAAACTGTGTCACTGTCATTTTCATACTCTGGCCCAAACACTGATTTCCCACAGTGACTGCGCAATTGTGCGCTGGAAGAGCGAAGACACATTTCGGGCAGGATGTGGAAAATGACAGCTGTACTGTTCACAAGGAGGTGTACAAAAATGACAATGCTGAAAATCTGGCATTAAAATATTGTGAATGCGTGAAGTTATGAGCCTGTGTAGCAACTGCGCAACGCAAGCTCGTAAAACAGGCATTTGTTGGATTTTTCCCACCAAATTTGGAACATAGGCTTTTTGAGAGGCCACCTCATGAATACTGACACTCATTTCGTTAATGGGTTCCGAAAGGTGATTTTGCGTAGTGACTGTGAAATCACCTTTCGAGGCTGATTAATGCCATGACAGTGATATAATTCATGAGGAGGGGCCCCAAAAACCCCATGTTGAAAATTTGGTGCCAAAATTCCAAGAAATGCCTGAGATATGCAGCAAAGTTGAAAAAAACCTATTCATTCCATTATACAGCTTACTGGCATTTCCTCAGTCTGTGGTCGGCTTTGAAGAGTGCAGACGTGTTCCCGGTCCACCGAAGATCGTCATGCCGGACTCGGAGGTGAGTATGAGGTGACGGGGTGTGTGGGGAGGCAGGGTGTAGTGGGTGGGTGAGGTGGGGGCAGGAGACTACTGAGGACCTTTTTGTTACTGGAAGTAAAAAAATAATTACATTCTGGGACAGTTTTTGTTTTCAGGAAACTTGGCATGCTGGGGTGGGCTCCCAGCGATGCCACCTAACTATTTTCGGGGGTGCTGCAGCTGACAGGGGATTGGGCACCCTAAATCGGCAGATAATGGGGGTGAATGTATGCCGACGGTTGGGCACTGTGACACACACAGTGACAGCGGGGGGAGGCAGGAGCCAGTGGGGATTAGGCACCCTCTCGCATATAAGAAGTGCGGAAGGGGGGCTGATTTATGCCGATGGGGAGGGTTCCCCATTGGCACACAATGAAAGCAGGGGAGGCAAGAACCGAGTTGAGCACCCCCTCGGCATATAGCAAATGGGGGCTGCTCTATGCCCGACGGGGAGTGGGCCCCCGTCGACAAATTCTTCAGACCACAGAAGTTGGCTGGGGGATTGAGCACCCCAAGTCGTCAACAATTGATCGGTGCAGCCCACGGCGTTGCTAATGTGGCAGCGCAGAAAGGTCAGCTGCGCCTGACGAGCTTTGCTTGGATTGCAGCGGACCTTTCCTTAGATGTGCTCGCCACATTAGCATGCATGGTGTGGAGCCGCATGCAGGCTGATTGGGGAATGATGGACGCACCTACTGATGCGCGGCTCTGCATTTGCCCAACAGCCGCGCCCCATATCTGCACTTCTCCAAGATGTTGACTTATGCAAGTGCGGCAAGCCAACATAATAAAAGCAAAATATACAAGGAAGAAAAAGTATATACAGTGTATACAGTACAGTACAAGGTTGAAATAAATTAAAAAAATAAAAAAACAGCATTATTTTACAATTGAAGAAGTCAGCAGATGTACAATCAACCATAGGCATACAGGGGTTATAAGCAGAGATCTTTTGAGTGAGGCAGCCGGCAACTACACATATAGGGGAAAGAGGCCATGTGTGGGGTGGCAGGTGAGAGAGGTAAAGAAGAGGAGGGATATATTACCGATGACTGGGGGAAAAATTGGGCTAAAACCACAGAAAGTGACGATGGCTGTCATGTACTTGTTTATTATGATAATGACGGAGGAGGGGTAGATAATTGGGACACTCCTATGGATGGGGTGGGACTTTAGCCAGGCTGGAGCGGACAGGGAAGGGTGGGTGCAGCAGGAAGAGTTAATAGGGAAAGAGTGAGAGCCAGGGGTAGAAACATGGCGAGCGTCAGGATGGAAAGGGGAATAGTTGTTGATACTGAGATACTTTGACGACTCCTCCCTGCAGTGTGAGACTGGGTTTATGTTACTTGCGCACTCTGAAAACATTCACTGTGCAGACGGCTAGTGCTGGTGAACTTGTGTAAGGGATGCTGAGACCAAGTTCTGTGGAACCTGTTTGAGGGACGCTAAGACCCAATTCCAATGGAACCTATGTGAGGGGTGCCAAGACCAGGTTCCATGGAACCTGTGTGAGGGTGTTGAGATCAAGTTCTGTGGAACCTGTGTGAGGGTGTTGAGACCAAGTTCTGTGGAACCTGTGTGAGGGTGTTGAGACCAAGTTCCATGGAAGCTGTATGAGGGGTGCTGAGGCCAAGTACAGTGGACTCTGTATGCAGGTGCTGAGGCCAAATTCCTTGGAACCTGTATGAGGGTGCTGAGACCAAGATCGATAGAACCTGTGTGAGGGGTGCTGAGACCAAGTTCCATGGAACCTGTGTGAGGGGTGCTGAGAACAAGATCTATGGAACCTGTGTTAGTGGGGCAGAGACCAAGTTCTTTGGAACTGGGTGCTGAGGCCACAATCCATGGAACCCGTGTGAGCAGTACTGAGACCAAGTTCCTTGGAACCTGTATGATGGTGCTGAGACCAAGACTGATAGCAACTGTGTTAGTGGCACTGGGATCAACTGCTGTGGAACTTGTGTAAGGGGTACTGAGACCAAGATCCATGGAACTTGTGTGAGGGATGCTGAGACCATGTTCCATGGAACCTGCATGAGAGGTGGTGAAATCAAGTTCTGTGGAACCTGTATTAGTGGTGCTGAGACATATGAACAAGCCAGCAGAAGAAGGCTATTTGGTCTGTCAAGTCTGCTGGTATTGCAGGGTCCACAGCTTGCGCTAATGTCCCTGCCCTCCTCCCCACTCCTCCCATCCTCCCTACCCATGATCCTTACCTTCTCCATGTCTGTCCCAGCCTCTCTTAAAGCTGCCACTGTCTTCAACAAGATGACCTCTTCCAGCAGTGCATTCCAAGTGTCCACCACCCTCTCTGTGAAGAAATGATTCCTGACCTCCCTCCTAAACCTCCCACCCTCCAGCTTAAGACTGTGCCCCCTCGTGATATGGTTGCCACTCAGCTTAAAGAGACTTTTCTTATCAACCTTATTTATCCCTTTCAAGTACTTGAATGTCCCAATCATGTCCCCTCTCTCTCTCCTGTCTTCCAGGGAGTACACGTTCAGTGCCCTCAACCTCTCCTCATATGCCTTGCCCTGCTGACCAGCTATCATCCTTGTGGCCCTCCTCTGTACCTTCTTCAGTCGGTTAATGTCCTTTTTGAGGTGTGGGCACCAGTACTGAACTCCATACTCTAGATGCAGCCTTACAAGTGACCTGTACAAGGGCAGTATAACCTCCTCTCTCCTACTACTGATCCCCCTTGCTCTGCATCCCAGCATCTTGTTTGCCTTTGCTGCTGCTTTCTTGCACTGCATGGAGACCAAGGTCCTTGGAACCTGTGTGAGGAGTGCTGAGACTGTGATCCATGGAACCTGCATGAGAGGTGTTGAGACCAAGTTCTGTGGAACCTGTGTTAGTGGCGTTGAGACCAAGGTCCTTGGAACCTGTATAAGAGGTGCTGAGACTGTGATCCATGGAACCTGTATGAGAGGTGTTGAGACCAATTTCTGTGGAACCCGTATTAGTGGCACTGAGATCAAGGTCCTTGGAACATGCGTAAGGGGTGCCGAGACCACAGTCCATGGAATCTGTGTAAGGGGTGCTGAGACCACAGTCCATGGAACCTGTGTGAGAGGTACTGAGACCAGGTTCTGTGGAACATGTGTTAGTGGCACTGAGACCAAGGTCCTTGGAACCTGTATAAGGGTGCTGAGACCACAGTCCGTGGAATCTGTGTGAGAGGTACTGAGATCAGGTTCTTTGGAATCCGTTTGAGGAGTGCTAAGACCCAGGTCCAATGGAACCTTTGTGAGGAGTGTTAAGATCAAGTTCCATCCAACCTGTATGAAGGTGCTGAGACCAGAATCAATAAAATATGTGTGAGGAGTGCTGAGATCAAATTCCATGGAAGCTGTGTGAGGAGCACTAAGAACAAGATCCATGGAACCTACTTGAGGAATTCGGAGACCACGTTCTATGGAAACACTGTGAGGGATACTGAGACCAAGTTTCATGGAACCTGTGTGAAGGGTGCTGAGACCCAGGTCTAACAGTACCTGTGTGAGGGATGATGAGATCACATTTCATGGAACTTGTGTAAGGGGTGCTGAGATCACATTCCATGGAACCTGTGTGCAGGATGCTGAGACCCCACCAGGTCAGTTTCTCGCACGCTCTGCCACTCATGTCAACACCACGCGTCATGAACTGTGTAGTCAGGAAGAGTGAAAGGGTACAAAACTGTGAAAGGGTGTATGCGCTGTAGTGCACCCTCTCACTGTTCCTGGGCAGAGGATGAGATCTCTGCTGGGAGGAGGGGCTGACGAGCAGCTGCTGTGACTTGATGGGATGAGCAACAGGCAGCAAAGGAGGCAGTGCATCTGTGGACTGGGTTTCTATTCCCGGTCCCAGACGCATGAAATTTTTTTCTTTTTTGCACTTTGTGCAATTTTAGTTATACAACCCCCCGGAGTTAGGGGTGGGGGAGTTGATCCCCACAAGACATGCAGTAATCAAGTCGGCAATATACCATTGCATTGGCAGCAGTATATTGCTGCACTGTAATGTCTTATGACATTATGACCCCATGCCCTGAGACCACTTGCAATGGAATCTATGTAAGGGGTACTGTGCCTGCATACAGTAGAACCCATACAACAGATGCTGAGACAACATACAGCGGCACCATCCAGGACACAACCCCGAAATTCTGCAGTATATATCACAAAATGCTGCAGTATGCTGCAGGGAACCGTAATTCAATGGCAATTAAGCCCTTTTTTTGAACTGCAGTATTTTGTGATGTGTACTTTACTGCAAGTTATTGCATTGCATCATGGCTGGCTACACTGTATAATGGAACTTGTACAAGGGACGTTGAGCTCACAAAATCTGTTTAATGGGGTGCTGATCCCCCTAAACCTGTTTAATTGGGCATTGAGCCCACACACAATGGAACCTACATAAGGGGCTTTGAGCACAGGTATAATGGAATCTGGTAAGGGACACTGAGCCTACAGAGAGGAACCTGCATAATGGTCTCTGAGACCATGTACTCATACAACAAGGGTGAGAACACATGCAATGGGACCCATGCAACAGGGTTGAGATCAACAATGAAACCTGTATACTGAGTGTTGAGACCACACAGAATGTAACCTATTCGACGGGTGCTGTGAATGTGACTGTGTACAACAGAATCTGTATACTGGGTGATGAGACTATGTACAATAGAACTTGTACAAAGGGAGCTGAGAACACATGCAATGGAACCCATACAACAAGTGCTAAGATCACGTACAATGTAAATCTGTATATGGGGTGCTGAGCCCACGTACAATGGAACTTGTACAAGAGTCGCTGAGCCCACGTACATTGGAACCCACATAACAGGTTCTGAGAACACTCACAATGGAATCTGCACAAGGAGTGCTGAGAGCACGTACACTGGAATCTGCACAAGGAGTGCTGAGAACACATACAGTACAATGGAATCCACACAAGGAGTGCTGAGAACACATACACTGGAATCCGCACAAGGAGTGCTGAGAACATATACACTGGAATCCGCACAAGGAGTGCTGAGAACACATACAATGGAATCCGCACAAGGAGTGCTCAGAACACATACACTGGAATCCGCGCAAGGAGTGCTGAGAACACATACACTGGAATCCACGCAAGGAGTGCTGAGAACATTTACACTGGAATCCGAGCAAGGAGTGCTGAGAACATGTACACTGGAATCCACGCAAGGAGTGCTGAGAACATGTACACTGGAATCCGTGCAAGCAGTGCTGAGAACATGTACACTGGAATCCATGCAAGGAGTGCTGAGAACATGTACACTGGAATCCGTGCAAGCAGTGCTGAGAACATGTACACTGGAATCCGTGCAAGCAGTGCTGAGAACATGTACACTGGAATCCGCGCAAGGAGTGCTGAGAACACATATAATGGAATCCGCACAAGGAGTGCTGAGAACACGTATAATGGAATCCACACAAGGAGTGCTGAGAACATGTACACTGCAATCTGCGCAAGGAATGCTGAGAACATGTACACTGGAATCCGCGCAAGGAATGCTGAGAACATGTACACTGGAATCCGCGCAAGCAGTGCTGAGAACATAAACACTGTAATCCGCGCAAGGAGTGCTGAGAACACGTACACTGGAATCCGCACATGGAGTGATGAGAACACGTACACTGGAATCTGCTCAAGGAGTGCTGAGAACACGTACACTGGAATCCACACAAGCAGTGCTGAGAACACATACTATGGAATCCGTACAAGGAGTGCTGTGAACACGTACAATGGAATCCGCACAAGGAGTGCTGAGAACACATACACTGGAGTCTGTGCAAGGAGTGCTGAGAACATGTACAGTGGAGTCTGTGCAAGGAGTGCTGAGAACATGTACAGTGGAATTTGTGCAAAGGGTGCTCAGAGCAGACAGACTGGATATTTTATAAGGGGTGCGCAACATGCACAGTGGAACCTGTACACAGGGTGCTGAGCCATGTGCAACGCAACTTGTGCAGGGGATGTCAAGAGCTCATCTGCTGTGTTATGCAAAGAGTGCTGGCTCCTTATACTGTGCAATCATGTGTCCAAGCAGTGATGACGCCGCTAAGTGTGGACTCTGTGTTTAGGTTGGTAATGTCTTTGACAGCCCCACTAGCATCTTCCTATCTTTTCTTCTTTCACTATTCCCACCCTCTCACCCACGTCAGGGGAGGGGGTGGATGGAGGGGAAGGGCAGATTGGGGGGCAGGGTCAGTAATAGTAGTAGTAGTAGTAAAAATCTTTATTTTTAGGCAGGATCAGTTGACATATATAAGCTATTAGGACAAGTCCTGTTCACAAGGTGCACCTGTTTTTTTTTTTTATATAAGAATCTAAAGATATCTAATATTGCACAGATACAAATCTATTATCATGCACACATACAGCACTGAGGGACTAAAAATACAAATATTCTCTCCAACATATAGTAAATCAACCTATCTTGTGTTGCACAGGTGTGACGCTTAAAATGTGTACATCTTGTTGATAACTCTTGTTTTAGTGCTGTATTAAATTTCTTTGAGATTTCATTTATATTTTTGGTCTGTATCTTTAGTTCTTAGCAGCTTAGGCTGAGGACCCTGCACTATGAGCAGACTAGATATATCTAATGACCTTATTCTGCTAGCTTCATCGTATGTTCGCAGCATGTCATATGTTCGCATGTCATACAACAGTGCCCATTCTTTTGATCTTATGTCTGAGCAACTGCTCGCTCGCATCCATCCTTCTACTCAGGATTTTGCAGTATGCAGCAAGTTCATAGCTAACATTAGCTACAGGCTTCACTAAAAGAAAGTTTAGGCTAGGTGTGTACATGTGTGTGATGGAGGGTGGGGTAGGATCCCACAACATAAGTTAAAGAAAAATGAAGAATGCAGACAGTGTATTGTAGTCCGTCCAAAGCTGCCCAGTAATAATCTTAGTATTCGCCTGCACTGCACCTGCCCGTAATCTCCTATTTTGTCCTGGGACCATCACTAATTATTGTAAATTGTGTACATTATTTTGATATTAGACTTGTGCACCGTACTGCACCTGCCCGTAATCTCCTATTTTGCCCTGGGACCATCACTAATTATTGTAAATTATGTATATTATTTTTATATTAGACTTGTGCACCCTACTGCACCTGCCTGATCTCCAAACCACCTTATTTGGAGCTGCTGTGGAACTGTAAATGTATACTGTGACTTGAAATTCTGCACAGTTTTTTTATTGCCATTCCATGCCTACTCCTGTTCCTGGAGCGACATTTGTCATTGAACTGTATACATGCTGTTGTACTGCTTCTCACCTGTAACCTGCCCCCGGACACCTCTGGAAATGAGCTACTATGTCTAAGAAGGCCTTTTCTGGTAAAACTCTTTCAATAAAAATAAATAAATAAATACATAAGTATGTGAGTGAATGAATATATAACTAAATAAATAACTCAAAGGGCTCCATTATAATAATCGTACTAATCACATAACTCTGTTGGACTGGGTGGAGAGCCACACAGTTCATTTTATTTGGAAATAGCATGTTTTGCCCAATAGAATCCAGCATCAAAATGTGACATGAGGGACAGCATATTGGGAGGGGGGGATATTTTTTGTTTTCCTTTCCAAAAATTAGCCTTTGAGAACATCATGGAAGCATCAGAGTGACAAACTTGAAATGAAATTTTATAATCTGATATATTTGTTGGGGAGGGGGCTGTAAAACAATACGAAAGGAGGCAATGAGTTAATCATCTTTCTGCACCAGGCTGTCAAAATGAGCCAGCATCTGTCTGTCAGTGTCAGCCCGTGAGGTTTTATTGAACACAGAACACAATGATTTGATTCAGACCCCCGCTACTCAGATAATTACTCGGGTTATTGTGTGGACAGTTGGAAATGGGGTCAGTGTCTATGTGTGTGAGAGTGTGAATGCCTGTTCATTTTTCTAGTGGGCTGCACAGAGCTGGGTTGACAGACTGTTCTTGGCTAATTCTACTCTTGGAAGCTTACAAACGAAGGGCCTTTCAAGGGGCACTGATAGAGTCTGAAAACTATATCATTTTGCAGTCAGAAAGATAATTATAGAAACCTTGTCTACCATTTTTATTTTATTTCAGCAAAATATTAATATCACACTGCATGAAAAGAAACAGTGGGTATTAGATGCCCCAGTCAGCACCTGCCTATAATGGACTCATATGCAACACAAGAGGGCAGAGAAATCCTCAGAGCTGTCTATTGTCTGCATATTTTAAACATCACAGATCAAGGGTAAGCTCCCAACCAATCAGAGCACTCCTTTCCTCTGCCCGTGAGACACACATATTCTGTGAAGTATGTCTGACACCCAGCTGCCCTGGAAACAGGCACATTCAGGTAAGATTCTTAAAAAAATAAATTAATAAATTATTTGATTGAGCTTGATCAATGATATATTAGTACTGCCACTGAGCCCAGTCTTGCGCTTGTAAGAGTGGTCTCACTTACAATCTTATGGTACGAGAACCGCTTACCTTTAGTTCCAAGTTCTCATACCCTAAGAATGAGCGTGAGATCACTCTTACAACCATACAAGTGTTCCCAGTGGCAGTATTCACATACACTTAAAGTCTTGGTTTGCCTGTCGGTGCAAAGATGGGGCTTCCACTCACCGTGGCTGTTACCCGGGTTAAGAAGTAAGTCTAGGTTGTCGGGGGCTGCTGGGGGAAGAGGGCTGAGTATCCCAGAGGATGCACCCCACCTCCAGGGAGGAGGGCCTTATCTTCTGCCCCAACACCACCACCTGAGTGATCACAGGGGATAGTGCAGCTGGACGGCCAAGGGGAAAAGGCAGATGTCGTTGTTGTCAGTGCTGTGCACATCTTGCATGCAGGCACCATAATGACGTGGCATGCGACAACCATAAGAGGAGGAAGTAAATGGAAACTCATGGCCCCAGCTGCCGAGATGAAGGACCCTGGTATATCCGGGACCAGCATCCCTACCTCAGCTCACCAGCTGATGACTTATGAAGTTTGGAGGTCCATCCCCCTACCCAGTCCCTATCTGAAAGGCAAAACTATGGTTCAGTGGGGGACAGGTGGCTAGATAAGGGGGGATGGGGATCCAGTAGGCCTTGAGAGCACTGGAGGGAATTGGCAGCTAGAGTAGAGAAGGGGCGTACACAGAAAGTTAAAAAAACACACACTTAAAGAGCCACTGACAGCATTAGCAAAACTTTGAAAAAGGTAACATTTATATTCTGCCCTATCTCATTTTCTTTAGTACTTTATATATTTTCAGTAATGAATTTCCCATTTTCTTCATTACTGTAAACAGTTGCATGAAAACAAGATCCCTGTTCCCTAGACTCTTATCTACTGTGGCTGCTTCTCTACACATGACATCACATCTCCTGTTTTCGACATCATAATTATCTCCACAGCAACATATTTTGATGCTATAAACAGAATTATGATGTCAGGTGTAGGTAGGCAGCCAGAGATCACAGAACAGAGATACTGTATTGATGCAAATACCCCAGAATAAAGAAATAAGGGTGAGACTTACAGAATAAAATACAAAATAAAAGCTACAGTTATGTCTGAATATTACATTTTTTCAAAGTTGTCTCAGCTGTGTCAGAAGCACTTTAAGGTCTCTGATGCAGCAGGGAAACTTTGAAAACAATATTTAGATTAGCATTGCTCTTAAAGGAAAATACAGCCAAAATTTACAAAAAAATATGTTGTGCAGAGTGTTCTGATTTGTATATGTAGTCAGTACCTCCTTTGTTTGCTGTTAGTATTATTTTCTGAATTTGCCTACCTGTTTTTATGGCCCCTGGGGATCTCCATGTCAGTCTCTTTTATTGTCTTTGTTTTCCCCACAATCTGTCCCATGTGACT
The DNA here is from genome assembly GCA_016271365.2 of Neoceratodus forsteri. Taxonomy (NCBI): domain Eukaryota; kingdom Metazoa; phylum Chordata; order Ceratodontiformes; family Ceratodontidae; genus Neoceratodus; species Neoceratodus forsteri. The sequence continues at coordinate 117,150,069 of JADMNL010000031.1, forward strand.
ATGATGCGTTGGAGACCATTTCTGGACATTCTGTTTTTTATTACTTAAGATATTTTGCATCAGATCGTAGTCTTGACCCTTTAGACTTCATCTGTTCCTGTGGCTTTTCCTGCCTTGAAGTCTGCCAATCCAGAATTTGAAGTTTTCACAACTGGAGTTCTGCTGATGCAAACTGTGAAATCTTTGTTGGAGATGAGAAAATCGCTTTAAATTCTGACATGACTGGGAAATTTTACAAGCAAATTAAAATGAGCGATGTATGGGATTTGTAACTTATTTTCTCCTGGGCAGCCATTTTGTATTAGGTTAAGCAGCGGATGGTTCAGACATCACACGGAGTTACTGGAAGTAAGGTGAAGAAGGGTCAGGCCAGACGTTTTGCCTTATTTCATTACACTGCTGCTTCAAATCGCAGGCATAAAACTGAGGACGTTTACTTTATGCCAGTCCAGACTGACGGCAGAGTGTGGTGAAGGTACGCAGTGATGGGGTAGTGGTATGGCTATGTTCTTTGTTTTTATTTTTGTTACCCCCCGTCTTTCCCACCATGGTTTCCCCGTCCCCCACTATGACGATCGAAGTCACCACGGCAGTACCCACTCTCTGACCAGGAGCATGGGTGACAGCCTTCATAGCTGATGTCACTGGCACTCCATGGTACACCAGCAGTGGTTGTGAGGTGGTTTATCCCCTCTGTCCCTGGCTGCCTAGCACCTCACCTCCACAATACACCTGCACGCCCCCAACCTACAATCACCACCCTGCTGGCTTCAGTGTGGGAGTCTATGGATTGCGTGCATACCCAGGCCTGCCTGGTGACAAAGTGATGGGCCAACTCTGGCTGTGTTCTTTGATGTGCTCCAGTGTCCCACTCATTACGTTTTGTAGACTGGGCCCGAGTCCGATGTACCATGCTGGTGAGCCTCGCCATTGCTGAAATGGCTGGCGCAGTGGTTCAGTATTGCCACCTGTGAGATATGGGGGTCAGTGGGCCCAGGACCAAACTTGAGCCACAAGGTCATGGTCTGGCAGGGGTTGGGTGTACTGCGGAGATGAAGTACCTGCACTTAATCCTGGGGGGCTAGGGGGATGGGCCTGACAGTGGTCACTGAGCCCACTGAAAACCACTACCCGATGATCTCAGTTATGGCAACTGGCATCAACTGGGAAGCTTGTCACTCACCTGTCCAGTAGTTTGGTCATTTGTTTTGAAAGGCCCCCATAAAGAGGGGTGTGATCAAAAAAGGTAAACGAGGAAAGGGGAAATTGTTTAACCAGGAAAGGCACACTAAGCCGAAGTTTGTTTCCCGGTGTCACCTGGAAGCACAATGAAGTTGAGTGACTTGCTCAGGGTCACACAGTATGAAAGTGGGGGCTTTGGGATTCAAACCCAGGTCTCCAGGTTTGCAGCTCAGTGCTCTTAAACACTATGCTATAAAAGGGTCTGACCTGATGCTCAGGGGTGTTGGTTCTGTACGTAACAGATTGCAACTATTTACAGTGCAGCACTTTGAGGTATTTATGCATAATGCATCCTAACAGCTCATTACTGTATTGGGCTCCATGTGAAAGTGCACTGTGTCACCATTTCATAAGATGGTCAGTTCCTTTTGGCCAGTGACAGCCCTTCCCTTTTGTTGTCTTGCTTCACTAGCCCCCTCTCTAAGGATAGTTCTTTTGTTCAATTCTAGTTTTAAACAAATGCAAAAATGGGGCACCTTATGTAAGTCAGTCCATTAAACCTACACGTCTAAAATACCCACCCTACTCCATTCATAAGCACCGTAATTAGTAATCTCGGATACAGAGCTTTTATGCCTGAAATGGGAACAGCAGTGCTTGAAATGTGGAGATGAAACCAAAGAGGGGGGCAGGTGTTATAATGGCTGCCAGATGGATCTCCACTACACAGTGGCAACAAGGGCTTTGATGCATAAAGGTAACTGTCAGGGGAGAATCAAAGTTTGCTTTCAATTCCTGTTTCACTAATCCATTGCTCTTTTTCTTAATTCTTCCACTACTCAGCTACATCTCCCATCCTCTCTCTGGCAACCGTCCCATCCCAGCACCCAATGCTGCACTCCGGGGGGGGGGGGCCCTTACCTGCCCCAAGGGTTTCCCTTCAGGGTAGGACATTCCGTGGGGTGGTGAACCACCCCCCTCTCTCTGGGGCACTCCAGAGTTGCAGCAGGGACCCCTTGTGACTGATGAGCAGGCAACGCCTGAACGTAGCAGCACTTCACTCTGTTGAACCAGCGATTCTTCCACTCCTGTGATGCTGACTGCGGGCGAATACAGCACACAAGCATACAACAAGCATGTGCCGTGTGCTGAAGCTGCACGCTGCCCAGCCCCATACCAGATCTGCCTGGCTCTACCTGTGGGCCCCGCGGTGGCGCACTCACAGCAGGAGTGGGCAGCTGCCCTCCCTGAGGGGGGAATGTCCTATGGAACTCTTAAACCTCCTCCCACCACCAGCCCTCCACTGTCCTGGACTTGTTCTCATACCTGGGTCACCAGCATCACCACAAGCACCCCTGCTGCTGCAGTGATGGGCTGGCTCATTACACATCCATAGTCTGCTCTGCTGCGCTCTGGACTGGGGATCGGGTTCCAGTCAGAGGCAGTGTGGCGTAGTGTTTAGAGCACAGGCCTGGGAACCTCGCTACACAGCAAACCCAGGTTCAACTCCCACCGGAACCACTTGAACACACTGTAGCCTTGAGCGTGTCACTTAACCTCTCCATACACTAGCCTACTCAGGTAGGTGGAATCAGGACCCTGCTGAAAACAAGATGCTGCATCTCAGCTGAGCTAGCCCGGGTAATAAATACATTGTAAAATGAAGTAATCCTGCTACAGATCCACTTGACCTCCCTGTGTTTCAGTTCTCCCAGCTACCAGCCTGCCAAATCTCCCTCATTTTGAGGGTTTTGTCTCTCATTTTCAGGCAACTTTATCATAAGATCGAATCATTACGTTACCCGTTGCTGTCCTACCCCAAAACAAATTTCCACTGTGACCGTCTTTAGATCTTGGCAGCTTTATAACTGTAGCACTGCAGGACCCCCACCCCATCACTTACCTCCCCCGCCCTCACAGGCAGTGGCACTGATTTAGGTCAAGTAGACTAATCAAATGCCATTTTCAGAAGTTGAAATTTCATCTCTGCACCTGCAAATAGTGGTCTAAGGGTTGGATTTTATTGGGCTTCTATGGGCTAGCATTTGTTATGCGTAACTGCATAGACTAAAAGTAAGCTATATATAATGCAAATTAAATAAAACAAAATAAAACCAGTACTGAAAATTACTTAGAGCAAAAGACATGTAATGCAAAAAATACTGGTCTGCCATAAGTGGCTTAATTCCACGAAATGCTTTGATTTTTGTAGGTCTGCTGTCTGACTACAAGTAACAAGTACTATAACAGCAGGGCTTTCCTGTATAAATAAATAAAAAAAAATATATATCCCACTGCGCATTTTGGATTATCGTCTTTTTCTGCATGGGTCAGAGAGAAACTGTTGGTGCCCAAAAGAGGAACCTTCTAATGGCGAGGACTGGATTGCCACCAAACAGCATAGGGTAACACTGTCTCTGTGTGGGACAGAGGGAGCTTCACACGGTAAACCAAAGAGGAACAGACACTGTAATGAGGAACAGTCCCACTGTATAGTGTGGGGCAACAGCACCCCTGTCTGTCTGGGAGGATGAAGGCAGGAATGTTAGCGTTCGTGGGAATGGAAGCAGTGTTCATGGAAGCTGAATTGCTCTGTTTTCTTGTATAACCAATGCAAGTCTATGGGAAGAATTTCCCTGTAGATGGCTCCCAATCCCTGTAAAATACAGGAATCCATGTAGATCTGAAAGCCCTATGTTACTCTTTTATTGATTGTTTATTATGATGTGTGTACTTTTGAAAATAATGATTAAAAAGTTTATTGAAAAAAGGCATTTTGTGTACGCATGCTACACACGACAGCTGCCCTCAGGTGTCCGGCTAAGTCCCAGCCCCGTCCATCTTCTTCATGTGCTCTCCATGTGCTCCTCAGTGGACCCCCTGTAGTGAGGCCTGCAGGGATCCGCGTTCCTCTGCAGGAACAAAAGTGCAGTAGGGAGGTGGTAAGTCCTCACCGGCAGAACCCAGGAGTGCCTTTACTTCATGCTGCCGTGCGTGCTTTGAGGATTCTACTCCTTGGTTTCTCTGCTGTTGGATGTGCACCCCTCAGGGCTCCAGTGACTAGCGTGTGAGATATGCTGTCTGTGAGCACACACACATCACAGCCTCCTCTCCAGGGCAGGCTGCTTGCTGCTGCAGTGCATTGAACAGACAACGCCTGCCTTCTTCCCTCTCTCCCCGAAGGAGGAGGGTGCACTCTGGGATGCTCAATCCCCCTTTCCCACTGGACTGCCTCCACCCTGTGCTCACTTCTGAACCTGGATAACTGGTTCCACAAAGCTGCAGCCCTGATGTTGCACTAGTGGGTTGGTCAATGTTTTTAAAAAAATGCTTTTATTTTTAAAAATCTAGAACTATGGTAGTCTCTAAATGCAAGTGTTTTATAATCTTTGTATGTCTTACCTGTATTTCTTCTGTCCTGGACCTGCTCCTATCAGTTTCTGGCAACCGCTGGCCAGGTGGCCCTCAACTGCTGCCCTCTCTCTATAACCCTTGACTTACCCCCCCCCCCCAAATTGGGGCTGGGTGGGGTAGGTCCCCTCTGGAGGCCCTGTGAAGCAGAGCAGGGTAACATGGGCTGTGTGAGGCCTGAGCATACTGTGCTTCAGTTTGCAGGGCAGGGGTTTCCCTCTTGATTTTCTCTGTACCCAAGGGTGCCCACATGGGCTCCAGCTCCATGGCGCTGGATAGGTGACCCAAACTCCTAGCTGCTTCTGCATGCACTGTGCTCATGGTCACCCAGGTGACAATGTTCTAGCTGAAGATGACATCAGACCTCTCCAGAGTAGGAGAGCATCCTCCGAGATGCTCAATCATTCTCCTTCCACCAACTCTCCGATGCCCGTCTCATTCCCAAACCTGGGTCACCGTCATCGTGAGTGGCATCTCTGCCATTGCACTGGCAGGCCAGCCTGGTTTACAGTTTTTGTAAAAACAAAGGAGGTGGATTAGTTGTGGTCACTGCAGTACTGTTAAAAGACTGAAGAGATTGAGAGGGTCCAGAAAAGCAGGCCACCCAGCTGATTAGTGGTTTATGGGGCAAGAAAGGATTGGCATACTGAAATTATTCAGCCTGGAGAAGAGAAGGCTGACATCCTGAAAGGACATTATTGTGGTATTCTAGAGGGGCAGCTGGCCTGTTGGTGCAGCGGTAGGGTTAGTGCTTGCAATGCCGGCAACCCACATTCGGGAAAGGGGTGTGGGATGCTGTGGGCTAGCTAGGGGGAGGAGGATCCAGAAGGATGCTCTCCTCCTCCGGGGATCGAAGGAAGTTAGCTCTGCTGTCCCACTGCCACTTGGGGGCCCACAGGTGGTGGTGGTGGTGCAGCTAGGAGCAGCTAGTGGGAGGGATGGATGCTGGCAGATGCCATGCACCATGTGTGGTTCTGTGCATACGTATGCGCACCCCTCACTGCCAGCATTTCACTGTGGAAGGGACCCAGAAAACTGGAAAAAGTCATGGCCCCAGCAGTGATGATCACCAACTCCCTGCAGGCCTCACACTGATGACGTGGCACTCCTCCAGCTGGGACCTGGTCTGGCAGGTGCAGAGCATGGCCCCGCCACCCCCTAGCCTGTAGCCCCAGGTAGGGAGAAAGACATGTGGAGGCTAGAGTGGGAAGGCAAGCCCATAAGATGTTGGGTGATGGGGCTCGAGGAGCTGGTGGGATGGTGGTCTAGGAGAAACTGAAAGGAAGTATAAAAAACTTCTAAAGGGGTTTAGGGTGGAGCAAACACAGAACTTTAAAAACATTACATCACACAGAGGGTGGTTAACAAGTGGAACAGCCTAAGCCTACTTTGTAAGGTTGTGGAAGCTACCTCTATTAAGACTTTTAAAGCAGGACTAGACAGATTCCTGAGGGGAAACAGCACTGATGGTTACACAGGTGACTAGGGGTATCACAGAACTAGATCCTTAGGGAGAATCACTTTGAGGATTTCACAGCATGAGTAGAGGTAGCACAGGACTAGACAGTTTCCTGAGGGAGAATGGCATTGAGGGTTACACAGCATGAGATGGGGTAACACATGACTATACAGATTCCTGAGGGAGAATCATGTTGAGGGTACACAGCATGAGTAGGAGTAAGCCAGAACTGGATATATTCCTGAGGGAGAATGTCATTGAGGGTTACACAGTATTAATAGGAGTAACACAGGACTGGACAGATCCCTGAGGGAGAATGTCATTGAGGGTTACACAGTATTAATAGGGGTAACTTGGATGTGTATCCACACTCAAACTGGATGTATTCACTGCCGTGCAGTAGGAGGGTTGGATAAGATGGACCCTGTGTCCCTTTCATCATGACAATACTATGTTAAATCATGTCTATCATAAATGCCTGTACATTCCAGCTCAAGGAGCAGGTCAATATCAAACACACAGATGACACAAGACATGGAGCACCCGGAGGAAAAAAGAAGAAACAAGTCAATACGGCACCTGATATAAGGAAAAAAAAAACAAGAACGAACCCAGCAATGGAGTGTACCAGACAGCTCTAGCTTACTGTTTAACAACTAGTTGTTTGTTATTCACTAAGCACGTCAGAAGCTGTTTTTCCAGAGCCATTTATAAGTAAGCGATTCCACCTAAACTACTGAGCTGTTAGTGCTCGAGGCCGTGATTTGTGCCCATCTCTCCCCATCCCCCTGCCCCATCCCCCTGCCCCATCCCCTACCCCATCACCCCTGCCCCATCACCCCTGCCCCATCCCCCTGCCCCCATCCCCCGCCTCCCATCCCCCTGCCCCCATTCCCTCGCTCCCATCCCCCTGCCCCATCCCCTGCCCCATCCCCCTGCCCCATCCCCCTGCCCCATCCCCCTGCCCCCATCCCCCTCCCCCATCCCCTCGCCCCATCCCCTGCCCCATCCCCCTGCCCCATCCCCCTGCCCCATCACCCCTGCCCCATCCCCTGCCCCCATCCCCCGCCTCCCATCCCCTGCCCATTCCCCCTGCCCCATCCCCTGCCCCATCACCCCTGCCCCATCCCCCTGCCCCATCCCCTGCCCCCATCACCACTGCCCCATCCCCTGCCCCCATCACCACTGCCCCATCCCCTGCCCCCATCACCCCTGCTCCCCATCCCCCTGCCCCATCCCCCTGCCCCCATCCCCGCCTCCTATCCCCCTGCCCCCATTCCCCTGCCCCATCCCCTCTGCCCTCCCATCCCTCTGCCCCATCCCCTACCCCATCACCCCTGCCCCCATCCCCTCCCCATCCCCCCCATCCCCCGCCTCCCATCCCCCTGCCCCCATTCCCCCTGCCCCATCCCCCGCCCCATCACCCCTGCCCCATCCCCTGCCCCATCCCCTGCCCCCATCACCACTGCCCCCATCCCCTGCCCCATCACCACTGCCCCCATCCCCCTGCCCCATCACCCCTGCCCCATCCCCCTGCCCCATCCCCCTGCCCCCATCCCCGCCTCCTATCCCCCTGCCCCATTCCCCCTGCCCCATCCCCCTGCCCCATCACCCCTGCCCCCATCACCACCTCTCCAGCTGATAAGCATTTATAAACAAAGAGCTAAACTGAAAAGACAATTGTCTTGCTACAGTGTGACAGTGCTATGATACTGAAGACACTCTGCTATCCTCTTTCAATCGAGTAGACCCAGAGAATGCCCAGAACAACAGCAGCCAGAGACAAGAACATCGGTCACAGAGCTGATAGCAACGTGTTTCAGTCAGTCTAGCTTTGTCCGAGCAAAAGAATGAAAAATAGAAACACCAGCAGATCGTCCATCCCCCCACCAAGGATGTCAGTGAGACCTTCCTACTTCCCCCATACGCCTACCTGGAAACAAATGCAGGCTGAGGGCGTTAATATCACAAACACTTCTTTACGTGGCCTTGGTGTGTGTGGGTGTAGATACTGTATGTAGTGTGCATGCCCAACCGTGTGTCAGTGTGTGTGTGTGTGTGCATATGCCCAGCTGTGTGTCAGTGTGTGTATATGTGTGTGTGTGTGTGTGTGTGCATATGCCCAGCTGTGTGTCAGTGTGTGTGTGTGTGTGCAAGCCCAACTGTGTGTTGGTGTGCATAAGTGGGTGTACATACTGTGTGTGTGTGTACCCAGCTGTGTGTCAGTGTTCATATCTGTGTATGTGTGTGTGTGTGTGTGTGTGTGCACACAGCTGTGTGTTAGTGTGCATGTGTGCATATGCGTGTGTATATACTGTGAATTATTGTGTGTATATTCTGTATATGTTTATACTGTGTTTGCATGTGTGTATTCCATATGTGTGTGCATGTATACTGTGTGTATGTGTTATCGTCTGTCACAGCTTCTTTAAAGAAGGACTTTTGGACTGGCCTATTTGTGTAGTGGCACTGTTGCCACCCATGATGCTGCGGCTTGGGTTCGATTCCCCAGCCTGGGACATCAGAAGATCATGGGTTGAGCATCCCAGAGCTGCTCCTGTGGGCAGTGAGAGCCGCTGGCTTCACTAAAACACCCCACTTGGGCAACTACAGTTGGCAGTGCTGCGGAGGTACCATGGGATGGAGGACAATCGGCCCAACTCTGTGTAGGCATGCCTGTGTTTGCGTACCTGGAGCCCTGTATGTGCTGGCATTCTGAGAGAGCAGGTAAAAAAATGACCCCAGAATGAACAGGATGAAGTATGGACACTCTCTAGGCCTACTATGACGACTGTCATGTCACCAGTGGGTATTCTGAGGGGTGCTGACCTGAGTGTCCCACCATGAGGGGGTCAGAGGGAGAAGAATTAAGCGACGGCAAAGCACAGATGGGCCTGGGAAATTGTCTGGTGGAAATTAGACAGCTATGGAGACTGGGGGGAATATACATTTAAAAAGAGGGGCTTTCACTCACCCCAGGACAAGGATAAAAAAAAATTACCTATCCCCCATATGGCTCCCCTTGTCCCCTACCTCGAGGATCAGGGTCAGCGTGACTGCACCTTTCGCTGCCCAGGGGAGTGGGGTGGGCTGTCTTCACAGATGACAACAATGTTGTTCCTTGATGGGCTGGCAGGGAGAGCCTGAATGCTGGGCAAACAGCGCCCCCTCTCTTCCAGGGAAACAAGCTCATCCACTCCATGGTGTAACCTGCTCCCATATGATTTTAATGTAGGATCGGGGATAACACTCAAACTCCACTCTTGTGCCACTGGGCTTGATAATTATTGTATTGAAGGGCTGCTCTTCGTGACATTGGTGACCCCAGTTCAGGAACAAGCGCCGAGGGCTGGAGGGGGAGAATTTGGGAACGTCCCAGAGGTGCTTTCCTCCTCAGGTGGGTGGACAACCTGTCTCTGCTGCATGAGGGCCACCTGGAGGTGCCCAAGAGTTGCTAGCCAGTCGGGGATGGCAGTGGGAGGGGAGACGCACTAAATTTGTGGCATGTGCACACCTGTCGTGTATTACAGGCATTGCACCTTCACAGTCAAACATATCGAGGTGGGTGAATAGTGACACCCCCCCCCCAGGCCCGACAGGATGATACTGCCAGCTTGATGGCTCTGTGCTGCATTTGCAGTACGATGGAACTCTCCTGTCACAGCATTAGGTGAAGTTCAGAGGGGACAGCCACCCGTGGAAAGCCTTCTGTGGGACGGTTTCTCGTGTGGCAGATTAGGAGAGCTTCCTGTGGTCCAAATCAGTGTCAAGGTGTCTGCCAGGCTGGTAGGGACTCCACCACAGTAGTTCTGTGAGTAAATACTAATAATGGAAATTAATAGGAAGATAAATACAAAACCATAATCCAAGACAACAGGGCTTAATTTACATATTCTGATTGTTGCTCATTTACTAGAATGTGAGAGTGTGCCCTCTTAAATATGGATGGGGAGCAGGCAGGAGGGAGGGTGGCAAATTTTGCTGGTGCAGAGTGCAAGCCTTGGCTTTAAGACTGTGTTGTACAAGTTCTCATCCACTGGTTCCCCTCCCACACACCAAGATAAGGGAACCCGAATCACATGCAAGGACAGAGGGAATTAACAGACAGAACAGCGAAAATAAAAGTGGAAGTGAGCTGATGGAGGTGGTTTTGTGTTCTGTTTTTAACCAGATATCCATGGGATCCAAGATAAGGCTGGTTTTCATACTCTGAGGTTCATTGACCGCTGTGGGTTTTAGAAGGTGACGTATCAATAGCTGTAATTCATGGGAATTGGACTCTTTGAAGAAGAAGGGAAAAACAGCTCTTATTTGAAATGGAAAGATCAGCTTAGACTGTCTGGCTTTTATTTGCTGTTTTGTCTACACTCTGCCGGTCTCTACCCTCTCCCTTGGTCGCAAAATGACATTCTGAGGTCCTCTATCTAACTACCCCTCCTTCCAGTATGGGAGGGTTAATAATAGAAATGCCAGTGCTTAGCTAGACTAGCACGTTAGCTACAGTCTAGCAAATGTTAAATAAGGGGGCATAGCATAAATAGGTGGTTAAACTAGAAGGGTGAGAGGGAGTGACTGGCACTGGCAGTACTGGACTGGTAGACTAGGGGTCTGCAGATTTGAGTTTTGGAGATAAGAACCAAGTGAGAAGAGGAGAAAAGGAGAAATGAAGGGAGCAGCCCTTAGCAGCTGGGGTCTCAGGTCCCTGCCAAATTCTGGCCCACCAAGTTGGGACCACCCATGGTGGGGGGGGGTCCTCTCAAGGAGAGCACACTAATGGCTTGCTGGCCTATATTTGGCTCCCCTGAAGATCTGTGGGAGATCCTGGCATTAGGGGCGAGCTTGTGTATACTCCAGCTCTGTGGAAGATGGCAGAAGGACAGGGTGAACCTTCAGAAGGTCTCATGAAGATGTGCAGCTGTAAGCTAGAAGAAATCCAGTCTCCAGACCGAAGGGCCCTTGGTGTGGGTTATGTTGTGCTGGCATCTGGAAAATGGCTTAGCTGGAATTGTTCTGATTAGCCTCTGCGGGTATAAATCACTTATCACTCCCTGTGTAAATAACGTCTGCAGTATTTTAAATCCCTTCAAGACTTGGCGGGTGGGGGTGGGAGGTGTGTGTGCTCAGGGTGCTGTGACCAAAGACATATTGTCTGCCTGCTAGAAGTTTCATTATGTGGGTCGGGATACTACAGCTGTTGAGTCCTGCTAGAATGTCATAAAGACATTGCAGACCTCTGTGATCAGCATGGAAACAGAGACAGTCTTGGAGTCACTGGTCAAATGACAATGTTGTGAAGCACGTAAGGTGTGGGCACAGAACAGACTGGATAGGATTAACATACATTTGAGAAAGACATCAGAAAGTGCACAATGAACAAAGCAAGGCACAAGCAACAAGCTGAACATTTCAGCACGTGTGTGGGACTGTTAAGGGGGAAAACAGAAGCTAGAGAGGGCAGGGAAGGAGTCTCAGTTGATGTCTGAGGGAGCCTGGGGAGGTAGTGAAGTGGAGGGAAGAGGGAAGCTGGCTCCAAAGTGAGGGAAGATGATAGGCAACATCTCATTGGCCAGCTGAGGAATGGGGATTGGGTAAATCTGAGGTGTGAGAGTTCCTGGAGCAGTTGGAGCAGGAGCAGAGGGAACAATGGAGGGGAGTGATGAATAACAGGAAGGAAGAGACCCAAACCAGCATTTAGATATAAAGGAGGCACAGTGTATCTGGCAACAGGAAAGTAGAGGGAGAATGCATAATGATGCATAAAGTGAGCAGTGATGAGTTTGAGAGGGGGATTGGTTACAAAGCATCAAAAGGAGTTACAAAGGGCATCCAGTCTAGTCAGAGAGATGGAGGGGGTAGAGCTATAGACCACATCCATACAGTCAAAGACTGGGAGCACCATTTTGGCAAGAAGCTATAGACACACCTGCAGAGAAAAACAGTCTTTATTATGGTACAAGACACCGAGTTTAGGTCGGGGTTAGGCATGGATGGTGTTGACATGGACAGTGAAGTCAAGCTTGCTGTCAAGCCACACACCAAAGTACTTGAAGGAAGGGACCACTTCAAGTGGGGAGCCATCCAAGGTGGAGAAGATGGGCACAGATGAGAGTTTAGCCAGTTTTTTGGCTGGTGCCAAAGGTCATGGACACAGTTTTTTAGTGTTGACCTGGAGTTGGTTTGAATTGAGCCATTGTAGGATGTTGTTGAAGTCTTGTTGTAGCAGACCGTCCATGGCTGTGGTAGAGGGACCAGAAGTGTAGATGACTGTGTCATCCGCATACATGTGAATATGTGGGTTGACACAGGCTGAAGGGAGGTCATTGAGGAAGATGGAAAAGGGTATGGGACCCAGGATGGAGCCCTGTGGGACTCCCACCTGGATGGGAAGAATACATGACAGGGTGCTACCAACCTGTATTGATTGTAGATAGTCCATGAGGTAAGACCAGAACCAGTTGACAGTGGGGGTTGAGAGGCCAGCAAAACCCAGGTTATTCAGGAGCAGAGGGTGAGATACAAAGCCAAAGGCCTTAGCCAGATCGGTGAAGATGGCTGCCATGATGTGACCCTGACCCATCCTTGTGAGAATATTATCAGTTACATACAACAGGGAGGAGATGGTGGAGTGATCCTTCCTGAAGTCAAACTGGAAAGGGGAGAGGAAATCAGAGGAGGAGAGGAAATCAGAGAGTCTATTGTAGACAAGCTTCTCTTGCAGCTTGGCAAGAGGAGGAGGAGGGAGATAGGCAGATAGTTACTGGAGAAGGAAGGGTCCCCTCTTTGTGGAGTGGTATAACTTTGGCCACCTTTCAGGACTGTAGGACCAAACTGAGGGAGGAGAGGTTGAACAGGTAAGTTAAAGGTGATGCAATGACAGGAGCAGAAATATGGAGGAGAGACAGACTTCCTCAAATTCAGGGAGTAAAGGGCAGTCAGGTCTCCTATGTGGTTAGAGGAGAGAAGAGGAAACCCTGGGAGGGGAAGGGAGGGAAGAGGGAACGTGGTGTGAAGAAATGGCTGACAGGGGAGAGGAATGGAGAGCATGAGTGGTAAAGAACCCATTAAATTGAGAAGCAACAGAGGAGGGTCAGATACAGGTGAATCATTGAGTAGAAGAATGGAAGGGCTAGACTGGGTGGGAGGGTCAAAGTCGGAGTGAATTACCTTCCAGAACTTCGAGGGGTTGTTTAAGTTATTTTGAAGGTTGGCCTTGAAATACTGAGATTTTGCAGACCTGACAGCTTTTTTACAGGAGTTCCTGCTAGTCAAGTCCTATACTGGTGGAGGTCAGGAAGGGAGCAAGATAATTTGTAACGAACCCAGGCAAAGTCACAGGACTTGCACTGATCAGTTATTTCCGGGTATCTCCCCCCCAACCCCCAGGGTGAGATTGAAAATGGGAAATACTTCCTATCATTGCCTTACTGGTCAAAAAATAACCCCGCAAACTTATGGCATTGTTCCTTTGTGCTTATAGTACCACTTAGTGTTGTCTGTACAGAACATCTGAAGTTATATATTCATAGATTCATAGATATTGTATGAGTTAGGAGGTCCGTGAACCTTATAATAACTCGCCACTTATTCAGTGGGCAAACTCATATTTATTACCCATTGGGAAGGCTTTAAGCCCAAGGTTCAGTGGGTGGAGCAACTACGTCACTCCCCCCATTGGGCTTTAAATGGCCAATCATCCTAAGCCTTTGCAAAGATTCGTTTCTCTTTGCAGCCAGAGGCCTCATCGGCCGTTCTCTTGCTGCTCTCCCACTTTCTCGCTCTTCTGTCTGTTTGCCTCCGAAATTCGTTGTCTGCTCCCCCCCCCCCACGCTCTCACTGCTGTGTCTCCACCTCACTTACTCCCGGCTGCTGCAGTGTTTATTTTTCTTCCATTTTTCTGCCCCGGTCATTTTCTGGCCCTTCTTTGCTTGTCTCTGCTCCACCTTTCAGTCTTCCTTCCTTCCTCCCAGTACCTCCTCTGTCTACTTCTTGTCCTGTTTTGCCTTGCATTCCCTCTGCTTACCTCTCTCCTCTATTTGCCAGTTGCCCTCCTGGGCTTCCCTTCCTGGCTCATCCGCTGAGTCCTCCGCAGTTATGTTGTGCAGCTGCTCCAGGGATCCCATGCCACGGCCCATGCCATCACCTCGCTCGGCTCCTCTGCCTGCCCGCAGGCCCTGCTGGGGGTAGCTGTGTCCTGGTTGCGATTCGGCACTCACCCAGCTGGGCTCCAGCCGCTGTCTGCTGCCTGTTCATTCTGGCGTTTTTGCCCAGGATCACTTCCTGGTCGCATTCCCCCCCCCCCTCCGCTCACCACAGACTGGGCCACCGCTATGCCTCCACCTTGGCAGCCTCATCTTTGCAGTAGGTGTTACCATGTTTCTTCCATATTTTCCATCTGACTGTCCTGACCCACTCTTCCTATTTTGCTCAGTCTGGTCCCACATCCTCTCCGACTCGTTGGGCTCGTTATGCTCGGGAAAGTCGCTTTCATCGTGTGGTGGATGCTCCTCTCCACCTGTTTCCATTGCAGCAGTACCCTCTCGGGCGTATGGGGGGGGCCTGACCAGAAGGGAGTCACACGTCTTTGTGATATTTCTTTAGTGACCCGGGGACCCAGATCGTTTCCTTCTCTGCAGTCTTGCCATTTTTACAGTTCCTCCTGTCTGATTTCCTGCCTCTTGATGGATTTCTCCCTCCTGCATATCGGCCATTCGCTCAGTCTGCCCCAGGTTCTCAGTTTGTCCTCCGGTCTCTTTCTTTACGTTGCTTAATCAAACATGACTCTCATTGGATCATATGCTACTGCACCCTTGCCCGCCATTTCTACCTTGGTGCTTCGTCTCCTTCAGAGCACTCATTTGGTCGTGCTTCAGGGTGCTCTCATTCTGCACCCTCGTCTCAGCAGCTGTTGCCCGCTGCTCTGCGTCCTGCCTTCCAGCACCTTCATGCTGCGGCCTCACCTTCCCCCGCTCCTTTGCTTTCTTTTGGGCCCTATGCTTCCTCATCGAACCGCTGCTCTCCTGCTGTTCTCACCTTCTGCCTTCTCCCGCTTTGCCATCCACATCATTTGGCCATCTCTGGCTGACTCTGTCTGGCCTGCAATCGATATTTCTTTTGGGCATGCCTATCATGAATCATATGCCACCTCTTTGACACGCGGCCCTCCTGCCGCTTGTTACAGGTTCTTGACTCCAGTCATCATTCCCTCATCCTTCCCTCAGGGTTCATCTATTTACATCACTTACTCAAGCATTCCTATCATTGAATCCTATGCCATGCCTCCACCATAGGCTTCACTACATCACCATATCCCTCAACCCAAGCATACCCTCTGGTTCCAGGCATGTCTTATCTCGTACCAGCCATCATGGATTCACTCCAATCATGGCGTCACTCCATCATCGTCCATCGTCCATTTTGCTCACATTGATCTCTCGACCCACGCATACCCTCTGGTTCCAGGCTTGCCTTCTTGGCCTCAGAGTCTACGTAATCACATCACTTAATTGAGCATACTTCTAATCGGGTCTTATGCTACCTCACTGAACTGCTGCACTCCTGCAGCGATCATCATCATCGGTCTTCATCAACCTCAGTCTTCTCATGAGCGTGTAACGCCCCTGCATATGGGGGTTCCCAAAAGTCTCCTAGGAGCGTGCTTAAAGACCCCAGCCTGGATGGTGTTCAGCATTTAAGCCGTTTATTTGTGAGTGCTTTTAGAGCCTCTGGTACTGTCTCTTTAAGAGCTGTCTGCTTGCAGGCAGGATTGGTATATGGGGGGGCTGTGGTTTCCTGCTCAAGTCCCGCTCGAGTTGCTGACAAATTGCTCCATTTCTGCCATTGCTAAGTAGGCAGAGCGAGCACTATTCAAAGGTGTAACTATTTGCTAGAGATCCGTTAGTGTGGTAGTGGAAATGTAATTTATCTAACCTGCATTTCTTGCAGCTGGAACTTTGTGTGCTTTGCCCCTCCATTTTGGATCTGAACTGCAGACTAGATCCAATCAGGTAGAAGAGGCACCTAAAATGGAGTTTGAGTGACCAACCAGGATCAGGACTCTCTCGGGAGCTGGCTGGCCATGGGGAATATAGCCAGTAATTCTGGGAAGTGAAGTTCTGGACTGTGGCACCTTTTCGCACCAATGGGATGAGTTTTGAGTGATTGGCAACTGAAGCCCACCAATTGGACCGGGTGGTGCCCGACTGTAATTCCCTGCCTGGTGGCTGGGAAGGCAGATCTGTTGTGGCTGTGACTGGGGAAGGAGCTCCGGGCTTCTGCGCTGCAGAGTTTTCATGCGGGAAGCGTGTGTGGAGGCCTAGTCGGACGGTGCGTTTGCCATGGTGATTCGGACTGAATCTGCTGTTACTGAGGAAAGAAGAGGCTGAATAGCCAAGAACCAGGCCCACCCTGTAGAGGACTGGAGAAAGTGCTTCATTGCGCTTGGTCTGTCAGAAAGTGAAGCTGCATCGCAAACTCCCGGGTTGGCAGTAAGTGCGATCGGGACCTGAGAGCAGCTGCCTGGTATGTTGTTGTTGTTGTTGTTTAAAATTTATTTTTATACAGGTTTATCTGTTGGGAAATTAATCCCCATTTTCAACAAATACCTGTGTTGTCATACAAAACATCAAACATAACAAAACACACAATACAATAACAAAATTAATAACAATTACAACTAACATTTAAATAATTAAACAATTCATGCTTAAAGTATACAAGTCAGAAATTTCAATAATTTCACAAGACAAACCATTCCATGACCTAGCTACACTATTCTGTAAAACCATACCCCCCATGCGATTTAAATTTTGAATTGTAGGCAATTTTCTTGTTGATCTCCTAAACATATCTAAGTATTTAGTGTCTGAATTCAAACAAATCAAATACCTTAAAGAATGCATATTTGAATGTATCAAACCATGACATATCATGAGCCACACAAATTCTCTTCGTATGGTAACTTCTTTTACATATAAATGTGTGGGGTGTGTTCTGCTTGCAGAACCTTGTTCCCCTGCTGTGTGAAGGGCATCCAGAACTCCATGCCACCCTTGGGGACAGCATCCAGCATTAAGTGAGTGAGTGAAAATCAGGGTAGCTCCCTGCCATCTGTACCTTTACATTGCAAGTGTTTCATCTGATTTTCTTTCTTTCTTGCTATGTGAACTGAGCCGACCGACTCCAGATTATAAATTGGGTAGTGTGCAAGTGTTTTTCCATCACAGGGCCCCAACCAGCTGCACCAATCCTGGCTAGCCCCCCCTCCATCCTGGGTACCCAGTGGCAGTACATTTAGGGACACTGAAATTGTACACAGTACTGTGAATATTAATGTGATTGATCCAATTAACCTGATTTCCCCTTGTCCTTGTTGCCACCCCGTAAATAAATCAGATCTGGTTGTTTCAGCAAAGTTACACTGACTAAGGTTTGTGTTTATGGTAAAGTACTGTACAGTGGCTATTGTATTACATCCTTTTGCTTTACAGTGGGGCCCCGAGTCAAGCTGACTGACCCAGTCCTGGGGGTAAGTGTACATTGTGAAAATACTCCTGATATATTGTGTGGGCCACTAGTGGAAAGAAAGGGGGGTTACAGTGTCCCGGAGGGCTGTGACCAAGTCAGACCAGACAGTATCAACCCTGACCTCTGGGTGGAGGCACCCGCCATTGGACCTAGGCACCTCAACCTGTCAATAGTCAGTCAGGCAGGGGTAGTAGCCCTTAGAAGAGCGCCACCTGGGGGTTACAAGCGCATCTGGATACCCCTCGCTCATCTGACCTCCATATGGATCTACTCCTTCCCACTGACTACTCGAGCATACCCATCTTGGGTCCATGCTGCCTCCTGTTCCTTAGATCTGTGCTTTTCCCTCATCTGATCTGTGCTTTCTTTTGGGGTTTTTTCCTATCCAGCCCTACTCGTAGCCTTCTCATTAGCCGACACCGACAACCATCCTTCATCAAACGTCTTTCAGCCTGGAGGGAAGGCGACCTAGGCCTTGGATCCCCAGAGGTTTCCTCCTTAAAGGGGGTTTTCCTCTCCTCCGTGCTGATGGTCATAATATTAGATAGGGCTAGTTGTTTCATAGGTTCTGTAGTTAGGTTCCACTGGTGGATGGAGTCGGATGGTGGCCCCGGCATTCCCTCTCTCCTTAGAAAGTCTGCCTTCGATATCTTTTCAGCTTCCTTTCATTCCTCACCCTCGCCTTTTCTCATCTTCTACTGTAATTCCTATCTACGTCTGTTTATTTATTTCCAATCTAGATATCTGCTGCTTCTCCCATCTTCGATGCTGGATGCCCGATTGGGTATTCTTTTTGGGCTTCTTCCAAAGCTACCTTTAGCCAATGGAATCATTCCCTCAGCACCTATAAGGGGGGAACCCTCTTCTTGGGTTCCTTGCGTTGTACCCCTACAGGGTGGTATATCCCATGGATAGAAAGGCGAATAGCCACAATGTAATCAAGTCACACAAGCATCATCTCATCCAGTTATGTAAGCACAATTGAATGGGAGGGCTTTAAGCCCGAGTTTCAATGGGAGGAGCAACTATGTCACTCCCCCCATTGGGTTTTAAATGGCCAATCATCCTAGGCCTTCACAAAGATTTGTCTCTCTTTGCCCCGCCATCCACCCTTCCTCCTCCAGTGGCTTGTCTCTCTTACCTGTGGGCTTCTTCCTAAGCTACCTTTAGCCAATGGAATCATTCCTGCGACACCTATAGGGGGAACCCTATTCTAAGGTTCCTTGCGTCGCACCCCTACAGGGTGGTATAGCCTCTGGATAGAGAGGCGAATAGCCACAACGTAATCAAGTCACACAAGCATCCTTTCATCCAGTAGCATAAGCACAATTGAAATAGAGGTCAAGAAGCTTTTGAAATTATTCCATATTTTTACTTGTTACTATGTTTTCTGGTAGCATGTTCCATATAGTCACCACTCTTCATGTAAACCATCTATTTCTCTTTACTGATTTTTTTACGTCACCTTTCAGTTTAAGTCTATGACTATGTGTATTTTTGGTTGGTCCCTGTCGCATCAATCCAATAGTCTCCCATGTATAGCTGTTGTTTGCAGCAACAAACGGCAGACATGGGTCTCCTCTTAACAGTCTATATTCTGTCGAATACATATTTAATTCCCTCAACCTCTCCCCAAATCCTTTGTGTTTTACCATATAGATCCTTTTGGTAGCTTTTCTTTGGACTCTTTCAACAAGTTTCTTCCCACCTATATTTTGTGGTGAACAAACAGGTCAACAGTATTCCAAATGAGGCCTAACCAGTGCTAAATATAATGGAATAATCACTGAAGGTTCTCTACTCTTGATGTTCTTGAAGATGTAGCCCAAAATGTTATTACACTGTTTGACCTTAGTTCTTGTATGTGTTTCAAAGGACAGATCATTGGTTATCACTACCCCCCAATATATATATTTTTAGTTACTGCTGTTTTATCCCCCTGAACACCAAGTGGCCCCCTTCATCCCAGCCACCCCGTCCCTGTCACCCCAACATCTCCAGGACTTAACATGCCTGTGTGTTCCTCCAGGGTTTACCCCCCCATTGGGTTCCCCCACCCCCACTGCAGAATGGATCCGATTTTGCAGCCATGCCTGCATGGGGGGTAGGAAGAAATAGGCTGTTGGTTAAATAGGATCTGCAGCTTATCCTCTAGGTAGGGAAATGGGCAGACTAGGTGGGCCAAGCGGTCCTTATCTGCCGTCTAAGTCTATGTTTCTATGTTTCATTGGGTGCAGAGCCTGTGAAGTGGTCGTAAGTCATCCTGCCAGCCCGGGAGTCTCCTTGGTTTCCTTTCTGCCTCCCAGTTGGCGTGATGGAGTGTGCATGCGCAACGGCGTCAATGACAGCACCATTCATGCTTCCGTACATGACATGTCATACACCTGCCACTCTGCTACTGTCCTCTTGTGGTCCTTGTGCCCTACCCCAGCCACCACTAGGAGTCAGGGTAACGCTGAGCTCTGAACCACCCCCTCAGAGGAGGAGGAGGAGAGCTATCTGTTGGATGCTCAATCCCCCCCCCCACCGAGGGTGGCCCAGTAGCATGGAAGACTGAGGCACTATGTGCCTTACCTCCTGCCACATCAGCAGCCCAAGTCCACGAATCAGCTCTGGTCACTGATGGTTGGCTGAGGGAGAGGAGGGAGTGTCCAGAAGACTGCTTTTCTCTCCTGGGGTGGAGAGGCATGCCATCTTGTCCTTTGGCTGCCCCCAGGTGGAGGCCTGGGGATAATATCAGCCTCCGGGTGTCAAGAAGGGAGGTGTTGTGTGTGCTGCTAATAACCATGCTGCACACAGGTTGAAGATAAGATTCAGTTAGTTTATTTGCAGACGTTCCTCTGGATAATTTTCTCCCAGAGGTCAGACAGTTAACTAGATAGGCTGGCTTAGCTAAGCGCTACCTATCACCACATCTCCCCCTTCAGGATAGATACATTTTTCTACAGAAATGTAAGCAGTCTTATAATAACAACTCTCAATTGTACTTTAACTTTTTAAAGAGCAGGTTCCTAGTAAGGGCTCCTCCAAGCACGTAACGTAGCCTACCTGGTCCTGAGGTGATCCATAATTTATTTTCTTTAGTGCTGCTGTAAAAAAAAGTTGTTACACTCATAAAATTGCCCCCAGACAACACAGCCAGAAATGCTACTTCAGAATAAACCAGAAGCAACCCCCCCACCCAAGCACACACGGCCCTTTTTGTGATGTTATAAACAGGTTGGCGAGTATGCATTCCCATTGACTTGAATGGGGTGATTTTTTTAAACATTTTATTACTACTTAGCATTGCGATTTAAATAAATCAAAGTGACCGCTTGACTAATAGTTGAGTGGTCGCTTTGAATTATTTAAATCGCAGCACTAAATAGTAGTAAAATGTTTACGAAAATTGCCCCCATTTCAAGTCAATGAGGCACACACGCAGCCTTCATTTTATGACATCACAAAACCGGGCTGTGTGTGCCTGTGTGGGATAGGGGGTTGTTTCCGGCTTTTTTGTCTCAGGGCAATTTCATGAGTGTGATAACTTTTTTCCATGGCAGCACTAATGAAAATAATTTATGAATATCAGCTCAGGGCCAGGTAGGCTATGTTATGTGCTGGGGGGGGGCAACTACTAGAGATCTATGAATCTGGGCAGCATAGAAACATATAGTTGATGGCAGAAGGAGACTGCTAGGTCCATTTAGTCTGCCCATTTGTTTTAAACCTATTTTGACACTCTATTTGCCCTTTGTATAGATTGAGGAATCACAATTCTGGTTCCCTTCAGAAGTAAGACATCTTGTACTGTCAAGGTGTGTCGTTCATGCTAGAATGGTTTGATAGTATCTGGACCTTGAACCCCTAGTGGCCAACCATGTTGTTTGTTGACATACATGATCTTTCAGTAGTTGCTGTCTGATTGCTCAGTTTGCTATCTGAAGGCGGAAGGGTGTCTCGTATTTGAGCGAGATAGGTATTTGTTTCTCCCATGAGGTTTGCATCACCTTCTGTAAATTTCTCCTTGAGAGGCATTCTTGACAGGGCATCAGTGGTAAGGAAAGATTTGCCCCGAACATGAACAATGGTGTAGACGTATCTCATCAACCACATGCGGAGCCTCTGTATCCTCGGAGGAAGGTCGTCTAAGTTTCTGGTGCCCAACAGACTTACCAGAGGTTTGTGATCTGTCTCTAGAATAAAGTGTGCTCCCACAAGTAACAACTAAAGCATTCACATGCCCATGCTAGGGTGAGTGTCTCTTTTTCAATTTGTGCACAGCGCTGTTCTGTTGGCTCAGTGCTCTTCAGGCATATCCGACAAGTTTCCAGTGGTTTTTTGTGCTTTTGCATCAGGACCTTTCCTAATCCTAGGGATGATGCATCTGCCACTACTTTTGGTTTTTATTGGAACTGAACGAAGCTAGGATAAGCGGTGCCATGAGTTCTGCCTTGAGAGCTGTAAACCCTTGCTCTTGAGCTGGACCCCAAACCCACTGATTCACCTGTGACAAAAGTTCTCATGGGGCTCTTGTTTTCTCTGCTAAGGCAGGTATGAACTTCCCCAATTGGTTAACCATTCCCAGGAAATTTCTAACTTCAGACACATATGTGGGACTTGTTATCCTCTGTATGGCTTCCAACTTCTCTGGATTAGGTTGTACATCCTTGTCTGAGATGATATGTGCCAGGAACCGAACTTTGGTTTTCCCAGCCTTACATTTCTTGGCATTCAGTGTGAGCCCTGCACTCTGGTCCTTTCTCAAGGCTGCATGGGCTCTGTGGCCGTGCTCCTCTCTGGAGTAACCGAAGACAAGGATATCATCCATGTGGCACACAACCCCCTCCAAGCCTTCCAGGACTCAGCACATTCAGCGTTGGATGTGCTCAGGGGCAATCTTTTAAAGCAATAGCGTCCAAAGAGTGTAACCAAGGTGGTCAGTTTCTCTGAATCCTTTGACAGATGTATCTGCCAAAATCCTGCATTGGCATCAAGCTTGTTGAAGAGAATTGCTTCTCCCAGCATTCCCAGTGTCTGCTCCACTGAGGGAAGGATGAATTTCTCCCATCTCACCTACTTGTTCAGCTTAGTTGGGTCAACACAGATCCTTACTCAGCCATCTGGCTTTAAGACCACTACCATTCTGGCACACCAATCTTTTGGTCCCTCTGTCTTGGTGATCATGCCCAGATTCTCCATTCTGGAACATTCCTCTTTGACCTTGGACATCAGCAGAACTGGGATCCTTCTGGATGCTGTCAGTGAAAATGGTATGGCTCCTGGTGTAAGCTGAATATGGTACTCTTCTTTGAGTTCTCCAAAGCCATTGAATAATGTTGGGAACTCCTCACTCCACTTGCTTTGTTCCACATTATCGAGGCTGGCAAGAAGATGAAGTTTCTCGATTGCTTATCTGCCTAGCAAAGGGGTATGAAGGTTCTTCACAACGTAAATGTCCTCTTGACTTGCATTGTTGCCTTTAGTTATAGTGGCAGTGAACACTCCGCACACATCCAGGGTGTATCCTCCAGGCCTCATCAGAACTTTACTTGTGGCCAGCAAAGGAATGCAGTGTTTGCCACACAGTTCCTGATACACATTTTCTGGCATGGCTGTAGCATTTGCATCTGTGTCTATCTTGAAGTCTGCTGGCTTCTTATTGATGAGAAATGTTATTTTCCAGCTAGTTCCTTTGGCCTGAACTAATCCCAAAAAAGCATACTCTATGTCATGCTCTGGTACTTCTTCAGCTTCGTGTGTTGTTGCTTTTGACCAACATAAACTCTTGCAATGTCCTCTCTTGTGGCGTGCATGGCATCATTTCCTTGACACTGAGCTCTTGGATGTGATGGATTGTTCCTGCACCTTCTGCATGGCTTCTGCGTGTCCTTTCTCTAGTGGGATGTCCCTCTGTTCCACTGATCCTGTATCCCTTTTGGAGCTGCATTGGATTGCAGTGGACTCCTCCCAGTGGGAAAATGATTGCCCTGCACTGCGTTCACATGTAGGATGCTTTTTTCTGCACCTTGGCCTGTTCCTGGATGGAGGTCTGACTGTTGTTTTCATACGGCCTCGCTCTGTTGGGCCATTGTGATGGCCTTCTCTAAAGTGAGGTTGTTGTCAAGTTGCATGCATTTGCCAATCTGCTGTCTCAGAGCCTTACGACAATCTGGTCCCGGATTAGTTCCTCTTGTATATCTCCATAGTTACAGTGCTCAGCTAGGGCATACATGCTGTAATAAAGTTATTGACAGGTTCCCCTGCTTACTGCCTGCATATGTTAAATGTTACCCTTTCATAGATAACATTTCTCCAGCCTGTGAAATATGTACTTAATTTTTCCCAGACCACATTATAGTTTTTCTTTTCTGTATCTGTTATTATACAATAGGGGTGAAGTGATATGTCATCAGTTAAATCACCGTATCACCACCCTCTACTGATAACAAAAACATGACGTGTAGACAGAACAAAACAGCACCAGATATATATATATATATATATATATATATATATATAGATAGATATACACTGGGTGGGATATTCAAATGGGTTGCACATGGCGCAACAGAGTTGCACCATGCGGAACCCACTGATGCGCCCTGGTGTGATATTCAATGGGGGGGAATATGTGCAGCAAACAACCCAATGTGCCGAGGAGCATCAGTAATATATGCGGCGCAGGTAAGGGCTGTGTGCCCATGCATATTCTGCACATCCCAATATTCAGCCCAGGATGTGCTGAGAATATGCAGGTTCAACCCCTTCACAGTTAAGCCATGAAATAAAGGAGCAACAGCTGGCCACCCACAGGTGAGCAGCCGTGATGCAGAGTACAACACGGCAGCTGCCAGCTGTGGGTGTCCACCCGAGCCCTGGCGGCACAGTCTGGTGGCGTAGCGCCCCCCCCATGCCTGATCGCGGGCTGTGTGAAACAATAGAATCCCTGGTGGTCCACTGGACCTATCTGCTTGCCTGATCACGGGCTGTAATGATGAATAAACTCCCTGGTGGTCCAGTGGACCCATCACCCTGTCCGATTGCGGGCTGTGATAATATTTAAACTCCCTGGTGGTCCAGTGGATCTATCTTCTTGCCCGATCGTGGGCTCTAATACTATTTAAACCCTCTGGTGGTCCAGTGCACCCATCACCCTGCCCGATCACGGGCATGCAGCGCTGTACTCATCCCTGGTGGTCCAGCGGTACCTGTACCCCCCTCCCAAACTGCCCACTCATTCCCGCCACCCCGCTCCTCCCAGTCAGCGGCAGGCAGCAGCACCCCACCCACAAGCCACCTGTCCGCCCACCGACTGACAGTGTATGGTATGGTCGTATGCACATTGGTCCACTGCATGGGCCAATGGGCATGCAGACTGTACAGTATTACACAGAATGGCCTTACCAGCTTGCAGGGCTTCAGTTCTGCTCCTGCCTTTATTTTTTCAGGTGCTGCTTCTGCTGCTGTGCTGCCTTTGGGCATGGATTCAGGCTGGTGCTCTGGCTTGGCCTCTTTGTTGGCGGCTCGGCCCGCACTCTGGATCATGCTCTATCCGCACAAACAGACTCTGGCTTTCTTTCTTTCCAGAAATAATAAAATACACTCGAACACGCTCCTGCAGGCACCTACTGACTTCCCAACGACAAAGTGTTCAAGGGAGGGCTCTGGATTATAGATGGGGACTGAGTCTGCTAACTTCTGACACTATGTCGTGCGTGCTACTAATAACCACGCTACACACAGGTTAAAGGTAAGATGGCAACTAGTTTATTTGCAGGATGTTCCTCTGAGTAATTTCCTCCCAGAGGTCAGACAGTAAACTAGATAGACTGGCTTAGCTACAGTGCCACCTATCACCACAGGAGGGGGCCACGGTTCTGTGGCGTGCACATGCCTCCACACACACATTCATGCACTGCCTTGTCAGGTGTAGGTAAATACGGCATTGGCAAGTTTGGAACAGAAAAGTTTGTTACAGGAATGTTAGCCACAGAAAAATTAAACGGCCAGAAACTTGGTCCACGCCGCCATAGACCACCACTCCAGTGAAATACGTGACCAGATTTCTGGCCGTTTAATTTTTCTGTGGCGAACCTTCCTGTACCAGACTTTTCTGTGGCAAACATTCCTCTTCTGAACTTACCAGTGCCATATTTGCTGTGCCCTGCCATGTCAGGGGACCCAAGGAGAAAAACAAAACAGAAAGGCAGGCTCGGGCTCCATGAAGTTCTGTCCGCCCCGACCTGCACTGCCGCCTGGACCACTGGATCCACACTGGATAGGTAAGTCCAGGTTGAGGAGGATGACCCTCCCCTTCCTGGCATCGCCATGGGGACAAGCTGTGGGGATCACTAGAGCAAGGTGAGTACCAGGGAAGGCAGTGGCCAATACAGGGTGGCAAGAATGGAACTGAGTAGCCCTGCCTGAGTCAACTGAAAGGAACAAAGCAATATGGGGAAAAAAAAAATCATTCTTCCCCAGCTGACTCTTCGACAGCCTGCATTTGCTCACAAACACAGGTCATCGGCTCTGCAAACCATAGGGGTACCACTACGCTGGTGGGCCAGCATAAAAAGTATTTTTTTTTCCTAACTGTATTTTCTTGCTCCCTTCCTTACCCACTGAACTCTCTCTGGCGACCCCCAGGTCCTTGGTCTGTACCTCCCTGCATGGCTTGACTGGTTCTCCACTCCCCCCTGGCACCAGGCATCCCACAGGTCTGTCCTCCGGGGAAGGGTCGCCCCTGCCCTGGGCGTTCTTTCTTATAGTGTTGAGCTCCGGGCCGGGGAGGAGGTGGGCAGTGGAGAGAGCTGAGTCCAACTCCGGGAGTGTGGACCTTGGGTGGGAGGTGCCATCGCCTATCAGTGGGAGGAGGGGGGTATTTGTAGTATTTTGCGTGATCCCCTGTGCAGCCCGGCTGACAAGGCAACATACTGCTGCGGCTCCACTTCCAGGCATGCACCACGTTGCTGCGTTCGGCTACCTCCAGCCACCACCAGAGGTCGTTCCCTAAGCGAATGTTGTACCCCAGCCCTCCCCAGAAAGAGAGAGCAGTCCTCTGGATGCTCGATCTCTTCCCTCCTCTGCCGACCCCGATGACCAAGGCTCGTTCCTGAACCCGGTTTGTCGGCGTGGCACGAGGTGTGGCGTCCAGCACCTCAACCCTCAGCGTCACCGGACTGGCCCAAAAAGTATTTTGATATTAAAGTGATCTGTGCTCTCCTTGCAAACTGCGTCTTTGGTGTGCACTCCCTCCGAGTGTCCTGCATGGCTGGGGGTGGGCTTTTGCTTGATTCTGATGTTCCTGAAATAATTGTCGAGGTTGATCGGGATACCCGAGGCAGCACTCCCCGTGCTGCTGGGTTGCTCTCACTCTCACTCTCTGTAGCCTGGCCTCTAGCCAGCTGTAGCACAAGCCTGTCAGCCCTATATTAGGGCAAGGGGCTGAGCTCAATAAGGAGATTCTGATGCACAGTCGGCCTGTACTTTCCTGCTAGACCCTTACCGGTAGTGTCAATGCACACTGGCCAACAAGGGTCGGTATCGTACTACAGTCAGTGGACAGTTGCCCTATACCAGTGGATCGAAACTGCTGCACAAGGAAGGGGGAGCAAAAATGTGGAAAATGCCCCTCCCCCATGGGTCGGAGCTGCTCTCTGCTAAAACAGCAGTGTGTCTGGATTGTGTTCGCCTGCCCCGTTGTTCCTGTTAGTCACAGTACTAAGGCATACTGAAGACAGGATTAGGATTCTCCATACCCGTTAGTGGGAGATGGCCAGAGCATCTCACAGTGCTAATGTGAGCCCCCCAGGAATGAAGCCCACCTATCCACCCCCCCCCCCATTCAGGGGGGTTCCTGTTCATATTTCATGTTAGACTGACAATCCCACATGTGCATTCTGTTTGTCTCTCACTAAAGATGGAACCAGCTCTCTTTCCTCTGTGCCTCAGAATCCCCTGAGCTTTTTAAAGACTATTATAAAGGAAGCAATAAAGGAAAGGGGGGAAGGGTTGCAGCTTGGGTTTATTGTTGGGGGAAGGTGTGTTCCAAGATGCTGGAGATGAAGTCATGCTGAAGGCATGTACAGCCCTTAGCAGTTCCTGGCGTGGGAGATGAAGGGTGGTAAGTGAGTGTGAGGGGGGAGCGTAGGCGATTCTGAGTCCCTCTTTCCTTTTGATGGTTTACACAGGATAGTACTGAACACATGAAGCATTTTAACTGACCAGAATCTGCAAAAACAAAAAACAAAACTGGAGACAAATGGACATAAGAACTGATGAAGAGTGACAGATGCATTCAGGCAAACCCTAAGCAGAAACAGGAAAATAAATGCATGCAAAGGCAGGCACAGGCTGCAGTAACGAAACACAGAGAGTGTTGGCATACACAGAGACAGACAGATGGAACTGGTTACTAAATCAAACAAGGGAATAGGTTGACTGAGGCTTACAAAGTGGATGCCGAAAATCCCACCTGTGATTTGTCAGATGACGTGCAGTGAAATTATCAGGGTGCAACCCACAGCAAAGGAATTTGTGGCACCTCTTTTTTGTAATTTTTTATTTTAAAATATTTCTGTGGCATAAACAATCGACAGTACAACAATAACATATCAGAGAGCAGCTCTGTCCCATGGGGGACGGGTGTGTTTCTGAGGCACTAGGTTTTTGATACCCCAAAGTGCATTGTGCGCCCCTACTTGTACTTTTTAACTTCTGTTGCTCTCTGTCTATTGCTGTCTATTATCTATGTCTACTGTGATATGTACTGTTTTTACCACAATGTGCCTATACATGTAATTAATTCTGGGTTGCCCCTGAAAAAGGGACTCTGAGTCTCAATAGGCCAACTCAGTCAGCAAAATTCAATAAATAAACCATGTAACCAGTGTTGCTGACAGACGATAAAATTCACAGCAAAGTAGATGTACCATACCAGGATTGACAATAACATGAACAGCGTTAAACATGACTTTCATGACCGAATTGAATAATCTGATGCTGTCAGATACAGGATTTTCAAGTAAAAGCTTGGCCAATAGGTGACAGTCAAATGGCAAGTGAATAAAAGGGAAGGAAGTGGCCGGCCCAGTGGCGCAGAGGGCTGAGGCACTGGCGCCTTACGTCGAACCACGCTGGTGACCCGGGTTTGGGAACGGACTTGGGCCACCAGGGTCTGGCAGAGGAAGGAGAGGATAGAGCATCCGTGGGACTTCTCTCCTCTCCTGGGGTGGGTTCTAGGGAGCGGCCCCAGGTGGAGACTGGGAACACTGCTTGAGCAGTGCAGTGGGGAACCACAGGAAAGCAGAAAAACAGCTCCAGGACCCGCCAGATGACAGCTGCCAGTCTGACAACACCATCAAAGCCCCCAAGGGAACCATATCCACCTCAGTAGCACCCCGGGGCCAAATAGAGAGTGTGCTGGCCAACCCCACTGGTGCCGTCCCCCTTGGAGGAGAGGGACCCATACGGCGAAGGGTTACGCTGAGTTACCTTGGGGATGGTTGCAATGTGAGGATGGAGGCTCGAGCGAGGGTAGTAGGAGGTAAGTCGGGACCATGGCTGCTTGAAGGAGTGGCAGGTCCAGGAGCACGTAAGGGAGTAAAAAAAAAAGGAAGGAAGTAACAGTTAAGCTAGGTGGAAATAAGTGGTTGACTAGAGTCACCAAATTAAGGGACAAAGTCAATGCGGAAAGAAATAACATAACATATAATACCCATCTTCTCCACAGAATTTCAAAATCTATTTGATTCAGGCACATGGTAATTTTCTCCAGCTTATATATCTCACTCACCATATCCTGCTAAAGGCAGATAGAAAGGACAGTAGGACTTGGCCAATTTTTCGTGATTTTGGCACCTTTTTTTATCATTTAAAATAACAAACAATGGTTCAAATATATCTATTTTATAAGCGTAGTAACATACTCGAGGGTTTTGGGTTGTGCTTCACTAAACTAACACAAGGGTGGTTGAAACCACTCTGTTTTCCTGGTATGGATGAAAACTGGACCACTGGAAGGGGACCAGACCAGACTGATAAAAACCGGACTGGGTGCAAGTTGCATGAATTTTGCTAGTCCAGACAGTCTGGCTAGACAGGCTGGTCCAGTTTTACTGATCAGGTCCAGTTCTGGTGGCCTGGTTTTTACTAAGTCCCAGGTATTGGTGAAAGCCAGAGCACCGGGACCGGACCATATCGGTAAAAGCCATTCTGGCAAAATGCATGCAACATGCATCCGGTCTAGCTATAACGAGCTGGTATGGTCCAGTCAGTGTTCTAGTTTTCACCAAGTCCCCGCTTTGCTCTGTGTTTCTCACACACACTTTTCATGAGTTTATTACAGCATACCGCACACCCTCTCTTGTGCTTTTATGTAACAGAGGTGCGATAACCAGCCAGACAGACACATTCTGGTGCAACAATAAAATACATCGATAAAGGGAAGTAGAAACAGGCAAGTACACACAGCTTCTCCATATCCGAACCGAGGTGGAGTGAGTGAGTGAGAGAGAGAGAGAGAGAGAGCTTGTGCTAGTGTGTGTGTGTGTGTGTGTGTGTGTTGTGTGTAATAGTTGATGTACAGGACCCAGCCAGCACCAGTGAAGGGCAGAAATAAAAGACAGCAGTGAGCAGTGACTGTGAGTTCCTGCAGACTCCCTTACCATGCTCCACTGCTCCTGCTGGCTGGCTGGCTTTATGCAACACCAGTTGGGTACAGGGGGTTGAGTTTGCCTTGCAGTCTTATCATGTCATATCTGTCTGTTTTATTTTACTGGCTGAAATGTTTGTTTCCCTAAAGAGGAAGAGCAGAGTGACCTCGCCTGCTCTTATTGTGCTCTGCCTGTCCCTGCCCTCAGGATCTTGTCTGATTCTCCCTGACATCAAGATCCTGTTTACCCCCTCCCCCACATTATCTCTCCTGCAGTCAGCGTCCTGCCTCCCCCCCCCCCACCTCCTGGCTATAGGATCCTGTCTGCTCTCCCGTTACCCTTGGCATCCTGTCTGCTTCCCCAGTGCTGCTGCAATAATCCGTTAGATGAAAATGGTGCAGTAATTTTTTTTATCCAGAAGATCATTCATAACTTCTTTGTTTAACCACTCTGTGTTGTTGAAGGATTAGAGTTGGGGTTTTGTGGCGTTGCTGGTTTTGCAGTGTTATGTGGCTATTTAAATGGACACTTCCTGTTTAGAGAGGCTTACTTTGGTGTTCCTGGCTGCTGACTTGATCTTTTGATTCTGTGCCTACCCTCAGGGGTGGATTAATGAGATGCAGTCACTGCCTGTTCTTGCTAACGCTCCACCAGGTGTACCCAAGCTATGGAACAAGGTGGCAGCTTGTAGAGTAGGTAGCCATATTCAAAAGTGGTCCAGTAAGGAATGATTTCTGTAAAACAAAAATATAATGTAGAACACACAAAGCCATGTTGCACGAAGTCCACAGAAGAAGGGGCTTGAAGGACTTTTGTAGTAGGTCATGAGGTTCGTTCAACCAAAAACACAGAGTGTCCTTTTCAATCAATCAATCAATCAATCAATTAATCAATCAATAGCTTTATTTAGCCAGGCGGAACACCATTGAGCAGGGCTCATTTACAAGATGGACCTGGTAGTTTAAATGACAACAACAAGTCACAATACAACAATTTGGTGTAGGCGTAGCAACATTAGCAGCCATGTACAGTCATTACAAGTGAGAATGGTGTGACTTGCCACAGTGGTGTGCAATAATTTACAAATATCAACGTAAGACTTGACATTGAGAACAGAACAAGGCAGCACAATTTACAGACATGGTACCAAAGGCAGTCAGCATACCGTTATGTGCGAGTTCTATGCAGGGCAGGTCTCTGATAGATGGTAGGGTACAATATTATATTGGATGAGGTCTAGACCAGCAAGCATTACATGGCCTAGGAGAAGACTATAAAGCAAGGGCACTGGGGGCATAGGATGCACCAAGGATAGAGGAGGGAGGAGAGGTTAGGAGGGGTGGGAGGGGGCAATTGTAATACCTTCAGGATTGTCATAGCTGCATTAGTCAGTGCGGTAGGTCTAAGGGTATTGTTACAGGTTTGTGTTCATTTCTAAATTGGCTGATACCAATGGTTTGTACTGTGTGCTTACACTGGCACCTCTTGCTTGTATTCCATGAAAGGGGGGCCTATATGTCTTGAGTGGTTCCTCCTGATTAAAATGTATTTAGTGCTTTTATTTTTTCCACCTTACTCAGTGGTTCACCCAGGAAGGGGAGCCATACGAGCTGACCCCCATGACAATAGTGTCTGCTACAGGGGTGGGATGCAGGGGAGGGGTCAGGTTGGGGGGGCACATGGTGGAGTGAAGGATGGAAATGGGTGGAAGGTGGTCTCCCTGAATGTGAGGAGCCTGAGTAAAAAACTGTTGAGCTCCAGGCTCTCCTAGCTGAAGGGATGGTGGACATTGCGGCCATCATGGAGACTTGGGCCACTCAACACCAGGACTGGGATCTAGCAATCCTGGGTTACAGAATTTACAGGAAGGACAGGGGAGTGGGGAGGGGTGGCAGTTTATGTAAGGGATGGGATTAGATGCACAAGAGACGAAGGGGAGGAAGGAAGGACAGAGGCATTATGGTTGCAGTTCCTGGACTCTAGGGGAAGAAAGTTGAGGCTGGGGGTGGTGTATAGGCCTCTGGCCCAGTCCGAGGAGTTGGATAGGAAACTAACAGAACAGATTAGGAGGTTATGTAGGGTGGAGTGTGGTGATCGTGGGGGACCAATCTGCCTGGGATGGATTGGAGTACCCCAGTCACCTCTAGTGCAGGGGAGCAGGTACTTCTGGATGCATTCCAAGACAGTCTCTTGGCAACAGCTGGTCAATGTGCCGACTTGGTTAGGTAATACACTGGACTTAATACTATCTAACAGGGAGGCGATGAGGGAACTAAGGTGGAGGACCCACTAGCTGGGACTGACCAACAATCGGTGTGGTTCATGCTCAGCTTGAGTAGGGAGTCTGTAGGCTCAGTAAGTAAGGTGGTGGACTTCAGAAGGGCGGATTTTGGAAGGATGTGGGAAATCCTGAAAGGAAGACTAGAGGGGATCAGGCCGGAGATGGACGCACAACAAAAGTGGTGTATCATTAAACTTGGGCTGAAAGAGGCTACTGAGGCTTGCACCAGGACTCTGAGCAAGAAAAGCAGAGCTAAGAAGAATTGTTGGCTAAACGGGAAGGTGTTGAGGGGGGTGAGGGCAAAGAGAGCAGCATTTCGGAGGTTCAGGTGGACCTGGAGGGGGGAGGACAGGGAAGCATATGAGAGATGGTCCAAGGAGGTGACCATGCTAGTGAGGGAGGCCAAGGCCTCCAGGGAGCTGAGGTCAGCTCAGGGCATTAAGGAAAGGGAGAAGGAATTTTTTAGATACATGAGGGAAAAAAGGAGATGCAGGGACCAAACAGTGCAGAAGATCAGGAGGAAGGGAGTGGGTGGAACTGGGAGCAGAGCAGCGGAAACACTGAACAAGTGTTTCTGCTCAGTGTTCATGCAGAAGGTGGCTGGTCCCTACCAACATGGACTGGGAAGGTGGGGACGGGGGGGGGGGTGAGAGATGACTGATGGGATTATTGCAGAGAGTAGAGTTCTAGAGGGTCTAATGGCACTAAAGGTGGACAAGGTACTGGGTCCTGATGACATTCACCCCAGAGTGCTGAGGGAGATAGCAGAGGTGTTGGCCGGGCTGCTGGTGGACCTGTTCAACACCTCCCTGGACACAGGATGCATGCCACATTACTGGAGGATGACCCATGTGGTGTCCACACAAGAGTGGACCACAGGATGAGCCATGCAACTACAGACCTGTTAGTCTCACTTCCATAGTGGGTAAACTCAGGGAAGCAATACTGAAGGAGAGACTGGTGACGTTTCTTGAGGCTCATGGCCTCCAGGATGGGCAGCAGCATAGGTTCGTCTCAGGGAAATCTTGCCAGACCAATCTAGTAGAGTGTTATGACTGGGTGACAAGAGAACTAGATAAGGGTCATGCAGTGGAGGTCCTGTATTTGGACTTCAGAAAGGCCTTCGATTCAGTGCCTCACAGGCAGTTGGGGGGAAACTGAAATCTGTGGGGCGGGGGCAAAGTTGGTTAACTGGACCATGAACTGGCTGAGGGGGAGGCAGCAATGAGTGGTAGTGGGGGGAACTCTCAGCTCCTAGGCCAGTGATGAGTGGAGTGCCGAATGCTCTGTGCTGGGTCCGGTATTGTTTGGGATAGCCATCTCCGATATCTCACATAGAGTTGGGAGCAGAATCAGTCTGTTCACAGACAATACAAAGATGGGAGCAGTAGTGGATGATGTGGAGGGGTGGAGAGAACTCCAGGGGGACCTAGCTAAACTGGAGGAGTGGTTGGAGAGGTGGCAGCTAGGCTTTAATGTGAAGAAGTGCAAGGTTATGCACTTTGGGGCAAAAGAACCCGAGGAGGGAATATTGGTTGTGGGGGCTGGGGGTCACCAAGGAAGAGAAGGACTTAGGAGTGATGGTAATGGAGTGCATGAACAACTCTGCTCAATGCCGGAAGGCTGCAGTTAAGGCTAAGAAGATACTAGGTTGTATTGCAAGGGTATTCTCATGCAGACATGGGAAGGGGATCCTTCCCCTCTATGGGGCCGTTGTCAGGCCACACTTAGAGTACTGTGTGCAGTACTGGCGACCGTATCTGAAGAAGGATATCAGACTGCTAGAGGGGGTGTTGCATAGGGTGACAAAAATGCTATGGGGGATGGAAAGCAAAACCTACGAGGACAGACTGAGGGAACTGAATTTGTACCCCCTGGAGGAGAGAAGGGACAGAGGAGATATGACTGAAACATTCAAGTATTTGAAGGGGATCAACAGACCTGGCTCTGATGGGTTATTCAGGCTGAGGAAAGGAAAGGAAGGGACACAAGAGGGCACGGGCTAAGATTGGAAGGGGCAGATTTAGGAGGGAAATTAGGAAGCATTATTTCACAGAAAGGGTGGTGTGAAAATGGAACGCCCTACCAGAGGAGGTGACATCATGTAAGACAGTGGGCAGTTTTGAAAGGGCATGGGACAGGGCATGGGGAGGGTCTGGGTAGGTAGTGCTGAGAAACTCCGGGGTGAGGGGAGGGGTGGGGCAGCTGCAAACTAGGAGTGCTAGCTGCATACCTGAGCAAACTAGATAGATCATGAGGCCTGTTTCTGCTGGTAGATTAGTGTGTTCATATGTTCAGGCTCTCCATTGGCCGGCAGACAAGCCCCGGATCACACACCCTACTGAAGCGGCCCAGTCGACCCCTGGATACCTATGGCTTGTGACCACCACTGACCACAGATACCGCACCATTCCACATCAGCATTGTAGATCAAGGGCTCACAGAAAACGAAGGTCAACAAAAAATAAAAAATGAATGCTATGGGCAGACTAGGTGGGCCAAGCAGCCTTTATCTGCCATCAGATTCTATGTTTCTCTGTTTCACATAAGAGACTTATTTATTTATTTATATATGTATGTATGTTTTTGGTTACTGTGTAAGGCACTGATCCAAAGGACCATTTTCAGGCACGACCCAGGCCACAAGGTGGCACAGAAAAGAATACAATGCAAGTTACATAAGATATACAAGAATACAATGCAAGTTACACAAGATATACAACACAGTTACAAATGCACTGATTAGTGTCACAGTCAAAACACACCATAGGGAATGGGTACAATAAGTTAGGTTTGCACAATTACAGACAACAAATGCAAAAGTGGGTCAGGTGTCGGCGTACAGTTGAGCAAGTGAGACAAAAGGCATATAGGAAAGTGAGCTCCCAACAGGTAGGTCACTGAAGATTACAACATGAGAAAGATACCGAGGCAAACACAATAGGTAGGCTCAATACTGCTGCAAGTTAGAGGAAAGAGCAGAGGTGAGCAGCTAGTGGATGCACTCCAGGTAGTGGGGCTTTCAGCGTGGGGAGAAAGGGAAGGGAGACTAGGAAACAGGGGTGGGGAGGTGGCGCAGGATTACCCAGGTGAGTAAGAGCATTTGGCTTCAGCCATCGGCCAGGCTTTGAGATGCAATTTGAAGCTGTGGTGCGTGTCAGATGACCTGAGGGCCTCAGGGATTCTGTTCCACAGTGAGGGGGCAATGACAGATAGGGCTTTATCTCCCATAATGGTGGAGACTCTAGGGACCTCAAGGGAGAAACAGATGATTCACAGACGCACCTGTGCATGGCCCTGGCCTTGAGGAAGGATGAGTACGGGGACACGTCACCTCCTCTAAGAGTGTTTTTGATGATACAGCCGAGAGCATAGTCAAGTGGCCTTGGAGTGGGAGCCAACCTAGCGCCCGGTAAAGGTCTCAGTGATGGGTTGAGTATGGAGCCAAGAGTGTGAAACAACAGATGCTATTGTAGACTGATGTTAGTATTGCATGCAGGGCAGAGGACATGTGAGTAGATGGGGGAGCAGTAGTCAATGATGGGGAGCAGGTTACCTTGGATGATGGCTAGGCGGGCCTCAGGAGTCATGTAATGTTTTAGTCAGTAGATGGCCCTGAGTTTTTGGTTAACCCTGTGTACGATGAGGTTGATGTGCTCCGTGTAGGAAAGGGTAGGGTCAAGGGTTACACACAAGTATTTGAAGTTAGGAACATTCTGCAGGGCAGGGCCATCGGGTGAAAGCACAGAGTGGGAGGAACTGGATTTCGGGATATATGCCCGGTATGGTTTAGATCCAAGATGCATCACTTTGGTTTTCTTTTCATTTACCAGGAGCATATTAGACAAGAACGAGTTGCAGGCTGATCCATTGTTTTGGGTAAGTACGGTGGATATAGTTGGTAGGGACTTGTCACTGTGGAAGAGGACAAGATCATCCATGTACAGTAGTGCTTCGCAGCTGAGGCCGTCGGTGGGGAGGGAGTTGATAAATATGGAAAATAGGAGGGGAACCAGGAAGGAGCCCTGTGGGATGCCTGTGGAGACAGGCAAGGCAGGGAGATGGCGGTACTGATGCACACCAATTGGGAGCAGCCCGAGAGATAGCTCCGAAACCAGAGGGAGGTCTCATGGGAGCAGCCAAGCAGGTGGAGTTTTGTATGTAGAAGGGAGTGGTTGACAAGGTCAAAGACCTTGGTCAGGTCCACAAAAACAGCACCTGTGGCTCTCCCCAAGTCCATATTCCTAAGGATGTGGTCAGTAAAGTGTACCAGGGCAGTTGTAGTGCTATGTTTTTTGTGGAATCCATGTTGTTGACTGCACATCAGGCTGTACTTTGCGATATGATCGGATAGTTGTCAGTGGACGATTTTCTCAAGGAGCTTGCTCAGGTGGGGGAGGATGGAAATAGGCCTGTAGTTGTCAGAGGAAAGGTGGTCCCCAGCTTTAAATATGGGTATGACCTTGGCGGTCTTCTATGAGTCCGGCATGGATGAGGTGCACAATGCTAGGTTGAAAATGAAGGTGAGGGGTTTGGAGATAACTAGGGAATCTAGCTTGAGCAGGGAGGGGTAGAGACCAACAGGAAACTACCCGGTAAACAAAAAATAAATAAATAAACTGGGCATCTTGGGATGGGTCCTAAGGTGGTAAACTGGGTAAGAAACTGGTTGAGGGATATGTTACAGAGGGCAGTGGTAAATGAAGATCACTCAGAGGAAGGGAGGGTGACCAGCGGTGTGCCTCAGGGCTCAGTACTGGGACTAATCCTCTTTAATGTCTTTATAAGTGACATTACAGATCAGCTGGAAAGGAAGGTCTGCGTTTTTGCGGATGACACCAAAATCTGCTTAGAGTGGACACTCTAGAGGGGGTGGAAAGAATGTGTAGAGATGTGAGAAAACTCGAGGCATGGTCAAAGGCATGGCAGCTGGGTTTTAGTGTGAAATAGTGCAAAATCATGCACTTAGGGCACAGAAATCCAGAGGTGGAGTACAAAATTGGAGAAGAGGTATTGACTGTCACTAAACAGGAAAGGGACCTGGGAATAATCAGATCTGATGACCTCAAGGTGGCAAGACAGCGTGACAAGGCAGTTGGTAGGGCTAGCAAGATGTTGGGGTGCCTGGGAGGGGTATCACCAGCAGAAGGAAGGAAGTGGTATTGCCACTGTATAGACTGCTGGTGAGACTTCACCTGGAGTGTTCTGGAGGCCACATCTCAGGAAGGACATAGACAGAGTGGAGGTAGTCCAGAGGAGGGGAACTAAAATGGTGCAGGGTCTGTATCAAAAGCTCTATGAGGAGAGACTGAAGGACCTCACTAAGTACACCCTGGAAAAGAAGAGGGAGAGGAGGGGACATGATAGAGACCAATAAATACCTCACGGGAGGGGGGGAGTAAGGTACAGGAGGGGAGTATTTTTCAGATCAAAAGATGCACAAGAACAAGGGGACATGCAATGGAGATGGAAGGGTTAAATTCAAGAGAGATGTAAGGAAGTACTTCTTCTTAGAAAGGCAAGGCAATTTTATTTCTATTGCACTCAATCCCTGAAGCTCTGGGTGTCTTACATAAACAAGTAGGGAAGAACAGGTAAAAACATGTCATATAGAAACATATTCATAAATATACAGATCCTAAAATGAATAAAACACAGTAAAAGCAGATAAGATTCAAGCTTTAAAATTAGCTCTGGTCATTAATGGATGTCATCAGGGAAGGCTAACAAAAATAAATGAGCCTTCGAACCCCTCTTAAATAGTTCAACCGTTGTGGCCTCCCTCAGGCCAGCTGGAATGGAGTTCCACAGGGCCAGACCGGCCACTTCAAACGCCCGATCACCAGATGTTTTTAATCTGGCCCTGGAAACTGTGAGGAGGCCCCTGGTCAAGGAATGGAGAGAGTGAGCAGAGGTGGCTGGTGTTAGGAGATAAGCCAGATAGCCCGGGCCCAGTCCGTATAGGGCCTTATAGGTGAACAAGCCCACCTTGAAGATGATCCTCCACCTGACAGGCAGCCATCGCAGAGCTTGCAGGACTGGAGTCACATGACTGGACCCAGACTGGCCCGTCAGCAACCTTGCCACTGCGTTCTGCACTATCTGCAGCCTTCGGAGGGTCCCTCCAGAGACCCCGAAGTATAAAGCATTACATTAGTCAAGCCTGGAAGTAACAAAGACATGTACTAGTGATGGCAGGTCTTTGGGCAGAATGAGGGGCCTAATCCTGGCAATAGTCCTAAAGTGGTAAACACTTTGGACCATAGATGACACCTGTGCTTCAAGTGTCAAACTGCTATCCAGGACAATGCCAAGATTCCACACCCTAGGAGAGCCATCAACAGAGTGGACCTCCAGAACAATCCTGTAATCGCTCCAGAGGCACTCCCATCATGCCCGTGACCCAGCTCTATCACCAGAACCTCCGTCTTATTGGGGTTCAGTCACAACCAATTGGAGGAAATCCAGTAATTGATCTCAGCCAGGCAGTTGTTAAGCAGTTCTACAGCATTCTGTGTTCCCAGGACAAAGCACATATACAATTGGGCATCATCTGCATAGCAGTGAAAACCCACACTGTAATGCTTAATGAGCACTCCCAGGGGCAGCGTGTACACCGCGAATAACACTGGTGACAAGATTGAGCCCTGAGGTACTCCGCATGGCAGGAGCTTGAGAGAGGAGGAGAAATTCCCCATCACCACCAGTTAATGATGGTACCAGTGAGTCCACAATATTCTCGAAGGTGATCAGGAAGCACAATGTGATCTATAATATCAAATGCTGATAAGAGATCAAGGAGTACAAGAACTGACCTGTCTCCACTATCTCTAGCCCTGAGGAGGTCATTTTGCACCCTGACTAATGCCATTTCGGTACTATGCCTGGCCCTGAAACCCAACTGGAATGGATCGTAGCTATCACAGGACACAAGGTGCTCCTCGAGCTGTTGCACCACTATTTTCTCAACAACCTTACCTAAAAATTGTAGGCTGGAGATTGAGCAGTAATTCGCCAGGATGTCAAGGTCAAGAGATGGCTTCTTCAAGAGAGGCCTCACCAGAGCCTCTTTCAAGGCATCTGGAAAGACTCCCTCTGACAACGAGCACCCAACAATCCTAGCGAACACCATGCCAATGGTTCTGATACATCTCATTAAGAAATGGGTCAGGCCAGGTCCAGTCCACAGTAAGTGTGTCTTAGCTTCGAGATCACCTCAATGACTTTGGCCACCACCAAAGGTCTAAACTCACCCCAAATAGTTGGAGTGCCTCTGCCATCCCCAGGCCGACCACTGCGAGGCAAAGTTTGCCTCACTGACAGGATCCCCGACCAGATAGAGGACACTCTGTCAGAGAAGAACTGAGCAAACTCATCGCATAATGTGATTGAAAAAGCCTTTTTTGGCTGTAGACAGACAGGGTGTAAAAGTCTGTCCAGAGTCTGAAAAAGCTGAGATGGTCTATTCTTCCCTGCAGCAGCCTCCCTGGAAAGGAACTCTGCCTTCTTACGGTTGATTGCCCCTTGGTACTCATGATAATGAGCACGCAAGGTCAGTTTGTCCTCCTCTAATCGGGTCTTCTGCCAGCAACACTCCAACTTCCAACCCCTGATCTTCATCACCTTGAGATCCCCATCAAACCACGGGGATCTCAAGTGAGAAGACCTGTGTCGTATACGGACTGGAGTGATGGCATCGAGTGCCTCAGC
The DNA here is from genome assembly GCA_016271365.2 of Neoceratodus forsteri. Taxonomy (NCBI): domain Eukaryota; kingdom Metazoa; phylum Chordata; order Ceratodontiformes; family Ceratodontidae; genus Neoceratodus; species Neoceratodus forsteri. The sequence goes on from JADMNL010000031.1 coordinate 117,190,273, forward strand.
TACCACTGCTTCGCCCATACCCACCGCACAGGCAGCATCAACACTAGATAAGTTAGCTGCTGCCAGCAGTCCCTCTGGAGACAATCCCCTTAAAGGGCAATAGTTGATCACTGCAACAGGGGAAGAACTTCCAGGGGGGGCCCCAAACAAGAACTTCACTGTGCAATGATCAGACCATACGACTTGATCAGTCTTAAGATTCATCTCCTCAAGCCCCAGTGAGAAAACCAGGTCCAGTATGTGGCCGTGTTGACGGGTCGCAAAAGTAACCACTTGTGTCAGACCCAGTGATGACATCAACTGGAGGAGGTCAGAACCAAATTGCAAGGATTCATTGTTGATCCAGGCATTGAAGTCCCCCAGAATCAACTATCCGGGGACTCCAAAACCTTGTCAATGATGAAGTCCGTAACCTCCTGCACGAATTCTCCTCTTGACCCCTGAGGGCAATAAATAATGAGGATCCTGCAGCCTGCACCTGGACCCCCATGCACTGCCACACATTCAAAAGACCTGGCTGTCCCCACTGGGTGCACAGAGAAGCCCAAGCTGGATCTAAAGCAGATGGCCAAACCCTCACCCCTGCATTCCCTCCTTGGACAGTGCATCGCAGAGTACCTGGAGGGGATGACTGCCTCCAGAACTGGTCCAGCATCATCACCCAACCAGGTCTCTGTAATGCAAGCCAGACTGACCGAGGAAATTAAGTCCACCATAATTGTAGTCTTGTTCCTCATCGATCTGGCATTGCACAGCACAGCCCAAAGGGGACTAGTGGATGCTACCAGCCCGCCACCTACCTACCCACTCAGTCTGGTGGGAGCCCTGGGGACAAAGACCAAACAAGTGAATGAGTGGTGGATGCCTGGAACAGTTTTACAGTGGAGGTGCTGGGTGCAAAAATAGTGGTGGGATTCAAGAATGTATGGGACAGACATAAGGAAATCTTAGTGGAAAGCAAAAGAGGGGGGAGGGAGCTGGAGATCAAGTATGGTCTGTGGTGCTAGTATAGGCAGGGAAAGAAATGGGCAGACTGAGTCTGCCAAACAGGCCTTATCTGCCATAAGAGTCTATGTTTCTATGACAGACGCTCTGCACTGCCAATGACACATGATGTGTGATAGCCCAGACTTTGGATTCAAACCTGGGGCTTCGGAATGGTAAGCTGCATATGCCATCAAGCAACCACTGAGTAAACAGTTTAAGTAAATCCATACTTTTACAATTTTCATCCCATCATCCTAATAAAGTAGCCAATAGTGGCCTGATTAGGCCTCCTGCTTCACTGGTCTGGCCTCATCTATCTGACATCATTTGAGTTAAACTGGAGAATAGTGGGTGGGGATTAGTTACTAGCCTTCTTTGAGAGGGATAGTTAGTAACAATGATAAATTCTCCCAGATGAGATTAGAATGGGAGGGGGGTTATTTTGTACTGGCCCTTGGTATGAGGGACTGTAGGTAGCAGTTCCAAATCATTTGGACTAGACTAGAATCGAGGTGTATAGAAGAAAATAGGTACTGCTCCTGTTTGTGTGGGGGAGGCTGTTGATAGCAGTGCTGAATTTGATTTGGAGGAGCCAGGCAGATTTAACAACAGTGGAGCCTGGGACCTACTGAGGTGGCTTGAAAGGGTCATGCACTGACTCACTTGGAGGCACTGAAACTGAATCCCAACATCAGCAGTCTTGTCTGAACTCCATGTCCAGCACTGCTGTGTGCATCTCGCTGAGTCGGGCAGGAGATGCTCTTCCCACAGAGCCAGGCAGTGCTGAGTAATTGTAACAGCAAGAGACAGAGATACCTCTGCCGGTGGTCATTGAGACTGCAATGTATAAAGTCAAAGGAACTCTCTAACCTCCCAGTTATGAGGAATGGTTAGGCCCCCTGATGAAGAGACATCGCCGCCTTGAAGTGCCGGGGCAGCGGAGTGGACTACTGCAGCCCACTGTGTGTGTACTGTAATATCTGGTTTACTAAATACAGCTGTATAAATTTGTGTTTACCTCTGACTGCAGTCACAGGATGATGGAGGCTCTGGCCAGAAGGGCACAGGGCAAAAACAGAATTAAGAAAACAAAAATAAGGTGTGCTGCAGGGTTGGCAGGCATGGGATGTGGGTTCGGAGTGACTAGAGTTTGCTTGGTGTTGATGGGGATTCCCACACAGACAGTGGGATCATTGGTTTCTAACTGGCCTCTTGTGTTGAGTGCTGAAGAGACGCCATTAATCATACTTTACCGCCCTGTCCTCCTTCCAGCTGGCTCTGCTTAGTCTAATTGCCGCATCCTTGTGCTTTGCAGGAGGGAGGCAGGCTGGGCAGGCTTGTCTCCAATGTTGAGCTGCATTAATTTCAGGTGTTGAGGTAACTAGGCATGTCACCCTACCCCCAGCTCAGTCAAGTGCAGGATTGTACAGTCATGTGACTAAGCAACCCCCCAGTTCAAAGCAATTCTATTGTTTTCCTTTTACGTTGGGCTTGTCATTGTCCTCCACCTGATCCTTGAGCTTTCCCGTCCAGTCACCTCTGAGCCCTGACAACTCCTCCCACCCCCAATCATGATCTAACCTGTAGGGGCCTAGGCAGCATGGGTCCTGAGAGTGCTGGCATCATCATCCTGACAGCAGCACTCACCCCGACCGAAGAGCGAGGTCACCACGAACATGCCTTTCCTCTCATCAGGACAGACAAGTGACTGCCTTCACAGCTTACATCAACATTGCTCTTTGGTTTGCTAGCAGGGGGTGTGCAAATATTGGGATGTCCTCCCTCCCTCCCTGGGAATCAAAGTCGTCACCTTTGTGATGACATACTTGGCCCCCCAAGCAGCCCCCGTGTGACTCTGACACTACTGCCTTTCACATCCCTTTTATGAAGACCAGTGCTGGCCAAAGGTCCTTTTGCTATAGGGCTCCACTCTAGACGAACTCAATCCCTGGTCCTACCTTATCTATCCCCAGGTTGGGGCCTTTTAAATCTGAACTACATAACCATATTATGTCCAGCTCCAACTGCGATTGCAGATAACTCCTCAACAAGTTCAAAAGTTCCACTGTTGAATATGTAACTGATTCTAATATATGATTTAACCACACACACCTTTGGTGTTGCTCTATGCATGTCATTTAGCAGTGTCAGTGGCTCAGTAGGTAGTACACTCGCCTCTGAGGCCAGGAGATCAGAGGGCTGTGGGTTCAGTTCCCACATCTGGCACTTGGGTTAATATCCCAGTACTGACACTGTAATGCAGCATGAGAGGGGTGCTGCATTTCTGAGGTGCCGTCTTTCAGATGAGACGTTAAACCGAGGTCCCATCTGCCTGGATTGGTGGTGAGTTCAGGTGGATGTTAAAGATCCCATGGCACTTATCGAAAAGAGTAGGGGAATTTCCCCGGTGTCCTGGCCAAATTTCCCTCATTCATTAAAAATACCACCAACAGCTTAATCTGGTTCAAGGTCAGTTGGCATTCGTCTGTTTCCCCCTCCCCCGGGTCGTGCCTGAAAATAGGCAGGATTTGTCTAGTGCACTTACCCGGTCAACAAAAGCTAAATAAATAAATAAAAAAAAAATGTGCTGTGCATTATTGCCTCTGTACTTGGTCGCTGTATTCGTTATACTCTGTCTTCATCCTCTGTATGACTTGGAGCCTTTGTAAATGAGTCCCTGACTCAAAGGGTTGTAATTCCTAGACTTTAATAACTAAATAAAATAAATAAAACATTTCCGGTCTTGCACAGAAACCTTGGTTCATCACGTGGCAGTGTGGCATACTGCAACTGTGCCCCCGGGCTGGTCACCTGTCTCATCAATAACCACCTACCCTAACTAGTCACGACTGCCAGGAAAGGTGCTGACTGCTGCTCAGTGTAAGCCTGCTCCTGCCCAGGAGTGTGAGCCCCCACAGACTTGAGAATGCACCCCACATGTCTGCTCCCTCCCCTTTTCTGTTCTCACTTTCCAACATGCTGGTTGTTGTATTATTTCTTGTATTCAGCTCTGTGGCACTAGACCACTGCATATGCCTGACACATTCCCCAGGCCTCCCAGTCCCATCCTCCACTCGCCCGCTGTCACGCCAGTGGATATCCTCATGGGGTGGGACCTGAGAGTACTAGCACCGTCACCCATGGCAGCTGGTGTGCATAGGTTTTTCTATTTTTTTCTCACCTGACCCTGTCCACCACCCCATGGCACCCAGCATCACCCCAACAGGCCACGCCAGTACATAGCATGCCTCTGCAGAGGGGGCAAGCTCTCTGGACCACCGCAAGGGTCACTGGTGTAGTGGAACTTGGGCCCTCCCCTCCTGGGTGGGAGCACTGCTGCATGGCAGCACCATCCCAGTCCATACCGAACTAAAGTCACCAGCATGGGAGTGCCATGAGCTTCCCACAGGGCCATCAGGAGGCTATAGTTATTTCATCTTTAAGAGATTTTAGAAGATATAAAAAGATCATGTAAAGCATCAGTTCATGTTGGCCATAAAAAATATGGTACTTTTTTTTTTATTTATTTTTTATTTTATTGAAATCTAGGATTACAAATACCTTTGAGCAGGAACTGCTCGTTTACAAAGGTTCCACGTCGAAGGAATGGGAGGTATACATACATACATACATACAAAGGTCAACATAATAATACATAGTTACGCAATAAAAAGAAGCAAGAGACTGAGGCTTAGGAAATTCCAGTAATTCAAAATGCTCCAAATGTTAGGTAGCATGACATACCAGCCAAGGGCAATCTTAGAAATAAGCACTGCAGGTGAGAGGGAAGGCGGTATGCTGGCAGGAAGGCCATTGTCGGAGGGTAGAGGGTGAGGGTAAGAGCTCCAGAGGGGAGAGATAAAAGTCAGAAAATGCCCGGGGGGGGGGAGGAGAAGGAGAGGGGGCAAAGGGGTAGGCAGGTAGAAGGGGGCAAGGTGGGGGAGAGGTAGCTGTCAAGACTGAAGTGATTTAGTAAAGGAACGTCTAGGATCCCTTACCGAATTATGCTACTGTAAGCTACAAATAACAACTGCCAGCTTCGTTGGTGCAGTGCTAGCACTACCACTTGTGGCGCTGATGACCTAAGGTCAGGAATGACCTCAGGAGTTGGAGGGTCATGTGGGGTGGAGGAGGATCAAGTGTCCCAAGAACTGCTCTTCTTCTCCGGTCAGGGGTGGGACCAGTGCCCAGTGCTAGCCTAGCCCCTAGAGGTGGCTGGGAGGTTGACATGCTGTCACTGTACGAGGGGGGTGGGTGGAGGCAGGGCAGGCACCCGGCATGTGGCGTACAGGAGTGTACCAGCACAGCTATTGGCATCATTGCACACAACTTCCTCTGCACAGGGGGAGAAACAGGGAAAAAGATGCCGACTTGTAGGGTGACACTGATCTCCCACAGGCGCCACAGTCGGTTATGTGGGCCACGTCTGTGCAAACCATATCTTGTTCCCAATGGGGCTTAAGGGGGAGCCCCACCGATCCCATCTGGGGAGGCAAGCCCCATGGGAAGAGCCAGATGAGATAAGTCTTAGAGGACACTGGGATGATGAGGCTGGGGAGACCAGTGGATGGGGGATGGTTGGCATGGATAGAAAATAAATGACAAAGATGGGTCCAGCGTGTGAGTGAAACGGTAGTGCTACCACTCACAATGCCTGCGATATGAATTGGGAAAGAGCTCTAGTCATCAGGGGCCGTCCGAGGGGAGGGGGGAAGGACTGAGCATCCTAGAGGATGCTTGCCTCCTCCGCGGAGGGAGGGTTCCATCCTCTGCTGCAATGCTGCCACCAGGCATTAGTGCACTGTGTGGGCCGAGGGAAGGGTGGGGATGTCACTGATGTCAGCCAGCAGACACGCGCACAGAGTGTGCGGGTGTGCCTTGATGTCCATGTATGTGGTGTCCTTGGGGGATGGAAGAACAAGGAAAATGGCCCCAGAACCTCTGCAATAATGGCCGTGGTACATCTTGGGTCCCTGCCTCCCCAGTGCACAGCACCACCTGATGACACACAAAAGTTCAGGGGTGCATCCTCATCCCCTCCGATCTCACAGGGGAGCAAAAGCTCCATGGAGGTAGGTAACTGTGGCCAGGGGAGGCTTCAGGTGAGTCGGGAGGTGCTGGCGGGTCCTGAGAGTACTGGAGGGGCTGGAGAGAAGGGAGCATAAAAAGAAATATAAAAACAAATAAAAAAATAACAAAGATAAAATAATTTATTTTTACCTCGGTTATTTTCGGAGAATTTTGAAGACAAGATGGCACTTGCCCACACCCACCTCCACTGACGTTCAAGCAACCTCAATAGATTCTGTAATGAATATCGATTGCAATTGGTCAAGAGCTGGCAGGAGTGACCAGCGCCGTCTCTGCTTGGGAGCCTCAGAAAAGAAGGTAAAAATAAACTATTTTACCAAAGTAATTTTATCTTACAGTATCCTGATTTAGGAAGGGAGCGCAGACATTCCCTTACTGAATCAAAAAAAGCAGTGCTGTACTTTTGTCACGGCTAACATGAGCTGGCACTTTGTTTATTAGCTCAAGGGTCTTCCAGTACATACATACATATATATATATATATATATATATATATATATATACACACACACACACACATATACATGCACGATAAATTACACAAATACAAAAGAAATAAACACGTAAATAAATACATTGTAAAGAAAATGCATAAATGAATAAAACAAATATGTAAAAACTAAGCACATAGATAGATAAATATGCACATAAATGCATAGGTAAATACGTATATAAATACATTAGAATGTTCCCTGCAGCTAAACCAGCATTGGAACATTCGTAGATGTCCTGTCCTTTCTAGCTGCCTCGACGTTTCTGTTTGAAGCTAAGAAAAAGCGGTGTTCGGGTGATTTAGGAAGCACCTCTGATAAATGCAGTGCTCTGTACGTAATCCTGTTGACTTACAAGAGTAATAAAATCCACAGTGTAGGTGGTTCTGTTATGGGGCAGTGTGCTGTAGTTGTTAAGAGCATGGGCTTGAGCACCTTGAGACCCAGGTTCAAATTGCACCAGAGCCTCGCCGGTTCGCTGGTGCAGCAGTCGGGCTACCGCTTGCAGCGCCAGCAACCCGGGCTCGGAATGGACGCGGGCGGCTGAGGACCCGGCTGGGGAGAGGATTGAGCGCCCAGGGGCTGCTCTCTCCTCCTCTGGGCGGGTGGGATGCGGGTCTCTGCTGCGATACCGCCACCTGGGTGACCATGGGTGGAGGTGCAGCGAGACAGTATATAGAGGGAGGACATCTCACCGGAGTCGGAGCGTTAGCATGTCGCGGACGCGCGCCGCCCATGGCCCCCTTGTGTGCAGACGCCCCTGTGGGCTGGGACCAGGAAAGCGAAAACCTGTGGTTGACTTCCTGTAGACGGGACCCAGCTGTCCGAGATAACCCATAACCAGGCTCCATAGATGGGGCTGGTGACGCCTTCCGACGCATACTTGAGGTGTGAGAGGGGGACTAAGGGGGGTTCCTCTCCTCCCCGCCCGGGGGTTAAACCGAGGCAGGATGGGGAAAGGCTAACCAGCACCCGGAGGGAGGTACCTGGGGCGGGACTACAGGAATACACAGCCTAGGGATCCCTGAAGAAAGGAATCTAGTACAGCGAGAAGGGGGCATAAAGAGAAAAGTATAAAAAAAAAAATTGCACCAGAGCCATTTACACACTGTGTGACCTTGAGCAAGTTACTTAAACTCTCAGTACTTTGTTCTGCCCAGCTAAATCAATGGGTGAAGGCTGACAACAAGATGCTGCATCTCAGCTGGGCTAGCCTAGGTAAACGAGGTTTAAAACATGCCTCTTGCTCTTAGTTCTGCAACAAGAGAGGGACGTGGTAAGAGGTCTTGTACAGCGCTGCACTGAGAAGGTCACTAATAGTATTGTTCAATGCTTATGGTACCACTGTGACCTGTTTTGGTCAATTCAATGCAAATCCAAACCTTGGAACCAATCTTGCATGTCCCCTACATGTATGCTACATGATGTTCAAGCCCGAGTCATCACCAACAGTATGTGTACACTGCTTAAAAGAACAGACTACGTTCTTGCTAAAATAAATTGCAGGACACCAGCCATAATTCTCCTAGATCATCCACTGGGTGCATAACAATTAAAGACAACAAGGTCCATCTTGGAAGTTAGCATGTTAGCACTACCCCCACCACTACCACCATGTATTTAATGGTGACAGCTATCGTTCTTTGTTTAGACAGCCTATAAACCAGCGCTTCACAGGCCATGGCGTGCTTCTGCCAAATATGACTCGTCAGTGTCTGTGAGGTATTTAATTCACGTACATATACGGTCACTCACACACATACACAGAGGGATTTTTATACAAACATACACACAGACAGATGGATTTGGAATGTGTAGGAATACAGACATATTCGCATGGCCTTTTCGCAGATGTTGCCCATCTAATCACATTTGCCTGCACACAGATGCACTGCCTGTTTTGGTTGATCGTACATTTTATTACTACTAAGATGTATTTGGCTGGGATAGCCCAACTGAAAGGTGACAACTCGTTTGCACTAGGGGGCTTCTGGTTCTACCCAGTTTTTTTCTTCCATATAGGTCTTTCTCTCCAGCAGCACTTGTCGTTTCAGGGATATATATACTGCTGTGGTTTAGGGCACTGAGCTGCAAACCTGGAGACCAGGGTTTGAATCCCATCAGTCCCCACTTGCATACTGTGTGACCCTGAGCAAGGCACTTAACTTCCTAGTGCTCCCAGGTCGCACCTGGGAACAAGCTCCAGCTTAGTGTGCCTTTCCTGGTAAAAACAATTTCCCCAACTCTTTCCTTTATATATACCCTGTTCTGGCTTGGTTCCCCTAGGACCCCAGTAACACACTGGTTTCCCCTACAGCTTTCCCTCCATGACAGGGGCTCTGGTGGAGGGCCGTCTCCCCTCCCCCAAGGCAGCCCACTGTGAGGACAATGATTCGGGGGTTAGTACTAGAATGCAGGGGACTCATAGAGGCCCAGCATGTCATATAGACGGAAGTGGGTTTTTCTGCCCTTTAGGCCTCTCCCACTTCCCCTGAAAGGAGCACAGCCATCTACTCGACCTGGTACACACAGCGCATCCTGGTGGCAGCAGCAAGTTCCAGCACTGGAGTCCTCTGCGAGCGAGACACACAGCTGTGCAGCAGCTGCCTCAGCATGGCCTGCTTCCCAACATGACAGCCGAAGTTTGCTTCAGTACCCAGGTCACCTGCGCATAATGCACTGCCACCAGGCCATCGGGGTTGCCTGCTTCTACCCAACTTTATAGCCATGTGGGACTTGAAGCACTGAGAGGTTAAGGGCCTTGCTCAAGGTCATGCAGTAGGACAGTGACTGTGGTGACAAGTGCAACAACCACACAGTACAGAGCGCATGGGGTTAAGGAGGAGCTACTTAACTGGAACCAACCGGCTCCACGCACACATTTCCATAACAACAGCGTACTCTTGGTCTCCTACCACCAGGTTCCCTTCAGCTTTTCAGTCCCTTCCGGGGCACTCGGAGCACATGAAGTTCTGTGAGCCAAACCTTTACTGTCCCTCACTGTTGAACCTCGCTCCGACAGCGATCCATTGCAGTTAGAGCTGCTAATTTATTTAATTCCTTTACTCCTGAGATTGCGACGACTGCAACCGTGGGACCATTTAAGTGGAATCTGCATCAATTCCTAGTTTCCAGAGCTTCCTGTGACTGCTATACCTAATCTCTGCTGACAGCTAAATGCACTGGGCCTCCCTCTTTTACCATTTGCCTCTGTATAGCCCTATGCTGCTGCTGCACTATTCCACTCACAGCACTTGCTCCCTTATCCCTTTCTCATTCCTGCCCTCTTTTCATCCTACCTCATACCTCCTTCCTTTACCCATCCCCTCCCACTTCCCCCCTCTCCTCTGTTTCCTCACCTTGTTCTCTCCGTCTACCCCCCGCACCATGGGTCTTTCCTGCTTAAGCTTCATTGTGGAATCTCCCTTGTTGCTCTTATTTTGCTCCTTCCACCCCCCAATTCACACCCTGTACTTCTCTCCTTGTAATCCCTTTCACCCCTCTTCAGACAAGGCCACTGGCTGCACTTTACACAATATTTATCTTGCCATATTGTTCTTTTGTTTATGTAATTACTTTACTCATGTTGTACTACTTACTGAAACCATTGTAATTTGCTATTCTTGTGACTTGACGTGGAACCTCCGTAAAAGAGCCCTTGGCTCAAAGGTCTTTCCGATTTGTTAAATAAAATAAAAAAATAAATAAAAAAATAAAAACTTTCCTTTCAGGTAAGTAACACATTTAAACTGCTGCTTTCAATGAAAAAATGCAAAAAAAGCTCTTTTATTAATCATCTGCCACCTTATAATGAATATCTCCCATCTATAGCAAATATCAGATAAACAGTCCACAGTACTCACAAGTGCCAGGCTGAATGGACTTGGGGAAAATCAGACTGCCAGAACTGGACCAAATCAGTACAACCCAGGCAAGCCAGTCTGAGTGCAGGTTGTGCAAATTGTGCAGGTCTGCCCAGATGCCCTTTTACCGATCTAGTCCAGTTCAATTCTGGGGTCCAGTTTCCACCAAATGTTCGGCATGGTTGAAAGTTGGACTGCCAAGACTGGACTGGACCAGACTGATAAAAACCAGCCAGCCAGTCTGGCAAAATTTGCAGAACTTACACCCAGCCCGGATTTGACTGATTTGGTACGGTCTGGTCCCAGTGGTCATAGGTTTTCACCTATATCACAGACTGAATCAGGTTTTCACCTATATCACAGACTGAATGCTCCACTGCTTCCTGGTTCCCTACTTTCTCAAGAGGCTGTTATTTGTTATACACTGGCTAGAAGGTGGCAGATAATTAATAAAGAGCATTTTTTTGCATTAAAAGCAAGCACTGGGAACTGTTACCTAGCTGAACAGAGACTGCACTGTAGTTGGGCAGATGTGCTAGGATTTGAACCTGGGATCACAAGGTTCATAGGGCTGATTTCTAACCATAGTGCCACTTTGCTTGCACAGTGTTGTGCATTGTACTGTCTGTTCTGAGAGACAGAATGCGGCAGGTATCTGGCTAGAGGTGCTGTTTTTCTGGCTCTATCCATTCACTGCTGTAGGACAGACATGAGAGATGGTGAATGTGTTTGTCAGCAAAGCTGCTGAACCAGGAAGTGCATTCTGGGGTCACAGCTGGGAATGCATTCCCTTTGCATTGTAGTTCGTGATGCCCATCCCAGCCGAGATATTAATGGCATGTCTGTCCACACCATAGTCTGGCCAGGCAGGTGCTGGGGAGGGAAGGAAGTGGTGCTTTTGTGGTGTCTGCACCCAGCTGTCTCTAGGTAAAGGATTTCCCAGTGGGCTGTGCTGCTCTGTTCCTTCCTCCTTGTGGTTCAGTATCTGATTCTGTCACACTTTTTGTGCTCAGATACAACAAGGACAGCAAAACACACCAGGAAGAGCCGGGGCATCAAAGAATCTTACACTTCCTTAAAGAGAAAGAAGGGGCTGCAAAAGAGGTCATCTAAGGTGCTTTGCTGGATCCTTCTGATGTGGCTCTGTGACTGAAGGATACAAGCCTGGGGTGGGGATGGGAATTGGAAGCAGGGCTGTGCTGCAGTAGTCTGACCACAAAATCTAAACAGCCATTTTTGATACATCTTCCTCCAACCTGAATCTGGCCACATCAACATGCAGCAGCAGGCAAGCGGATGCCCATGTATGGTGCATATATGTGGACAATTCAGATTCAGTTGTTTATAATTAAGTCTTTATTAATTTTTATCTGATTAAATAAACACGAGAAAGTACACACAGAAGTACAGGCTAAAGCAGTACATTCATAAAATGGTTCCAAAAACGGTGTCAGTGGAAAGGCTGCGGCTGTTCCAATAAAACAAAATGAAAAATAAACGTCTGATTGAAATGGGTTGTCGGATGTCCATTATTTCAACACTGTGGTCAAGGATTACGAAGTTTAGAGTGATCCAAACAGCTTGACATCTGATTTCCAGGCATGTGGATCCAAAATCTTTCTTCAGGTCAGAGACCAAAGAGTTTGGATTCTGGAACCGAGCTGCACTGTGATGGGTGTCATTTTGTCCAGGTGGTACTGGTAGCCCACGTGTCAGACTCGCACTATTGTTCAAAATGGCAGCGCCCCATGGGGTGTGGTTGAACTTGAACTATTTGTTGAGATAGCGAGAGACTAGTACTCTGTTCACAAAATTCCCATCGGTGCACCCTGGGCTTCCGACTGGTGGATTTTTAAAATGCATTTTCCTTCCAACAAGGTCCCCTTCCAGAGGCTACTGCTCAGCCCTGTACCCCAACTTCTACAACCCTTACCCTGCCTTCCAGCCCACGGTGAGGCTTTCCAGGCCTAACAATTTGGAAACCTGGATGGGTGCTCTTCCGCTGTCTTTAAAATCAGATAAGTCCGGGTCTGACCATCAAGTAGACGCAACATAATAAAAAAATGGTCCTGTCCAGGATACATCAGCCACCCTCAAAATCACTTTTCCATCAATAGATAAGGTTTATTAGACATGATGGTTGGCCCTTGTAATGTAGTCCAGTCTTTGATACCTGATACTTCACCCCTCCCTCTCTGAAGGAGGAGTGCTTCCTATGGGATTCCCAAATCTCTTTCTCCTGATGGCTTCCCAATGCCATATTTCTGTTCCTGAACCCAGGTCTCTGGCATCACCAGCAGCATCCCTGCACTCATAGGCTGGCTGTTTTTTTGGTTTTATTTACTTTCTGTTTTTGCTGCTATACTCACCAGCCCTAGGGCCCCTCATCTGATCCCCCCCTCACAGTACTCCAGAATAGCACCTCTCTAGGGTCCACCTTCCTTCTTTAGGACCACTGTGGCTTACTCCCCATGGCAGAGCTTTCTGGTTGGCCTAGTCCCCTTCAGGGAATTCCTCAATCAATTATGCGAGAGGCTGCTTGAGTTGGTCGTCACAGGGCCCCAGTAGGGTGCCTGCAAATATATATTTACATTTACACAGTCCCACAACTGGGCTAATCGTAGAACAATCTATATACACCTGACAGTACCCGCCTTGTTACAAATGAGATAGATGGGTGTCTGCATACCTCCATTGTTTCAGATCTGCAGGGTGGCAACACCAGCATGGTGATCTGAATGGAAGTGCCCTCTGCTCCCAAGGTCTGCTGACAGTGCCCATTGTAGACACAGATAGGATACTGCGGTGGATCCCATCCAACCAAACCCCTTGAGGGGAAATTGCCAACAGGCCCACACTATCCTGATGTTGGTCTTCAAATATAGCTGTTAAGGAAGTGTCTCCAGAGACTCACCAGCAGAGGACAGGTGCCGCTCTCAGGCTCAGAGTCGCGGGGGAACCACTACACTGCCAGGGGAGCAGTATGTTACAGGCAAGATACGAGTTAAAGTAGCAGGGCACAGGTAAAGGGGCAGGATACAGTTAAAGTAGCAGGGTACAGGTAAAGGGGCAGGATACAGTTAAAGGAGCAGGGTGCAGTTAAAGGGATAGGATACGTTTAATGGGACAAGGTACAATTAAAGGGACATGATGTAGTTAAAGGGGCAGGATACAGTTAAAGAGACATGGTGCAGTTAAAGGGGTGGGATGCAGTTAAAAGGCAGGATACAAGTGGTAGAGTGCAGTTCAAGCGGCAAGGTGCAGTTAGAGGGGCAGGATACAGTTAAAGTGGCAGGACACAAGGGACAAGGTGCAGTTAGAGGAGCAGAATACAGTTAAAGGGGCAGAACACAAGGGGCAAGGTGCAGTTAAGGGGCAGGATGCAGTTAAAGGGCAGGATACAAGGGGTAAGGGTGCAGTTAAAAGGGCAGGATACATTCATTTATTTTATTTAAAAGTTGGTTACTGGGAAAGGCACGCTGAGCCGAGGCATGTTTCCAGGACAACCGGGGACAGAACAAGCAGCAGTTGCTAACAACTGAAGTGCAAGAACAGCAGTATAAAGTGCAATACAGTAGGCAGTGAGGCAGCCATAGTGGGATAACTACAATGAGGGTAAGAAGACAGAAGTACTGTACAAATATGTCAGTTACTGATCTACAGATGTATGAAGGGGGGTCAGACTGGATTGAATTCGAATAGGGCAAGGCCCTCAGGTAAGAGAGAGAGGGTGAGGGGAGAGTGAGAGAACATTAATAGTGGGAAAGGGTGGCAGGGTGCATGAAGGTGGGGGAGAGGATTGAGGGAGTTAGAGGGGAGAGATGCGGGAACAAGTAGTGGAGGGGGTGACTTTAGCAGCCACTTTAGGGATAGTAGGGATGTGGCATGTCGAAGAAGAGAGAGCTGGTTCCACAGGTAGGGAAGACGTAGGAGAAGGCAGCCATACCAACACTAGAGTGAGGGCGTGGGATCATACCAGCACTAGAGTGAGGGCGTGGGATCATACCAGCACTAGAGTGAGGACGTGGGGTCATACCAGCACTAGAGTGAGGGCGTGGCATTGAGAAGGAATAGGAGTCTATAGAACGAAGGGGGAGTGGGTAGGAGGAAGCAGAGAGAGAGGGGAGAGGGGAGAGATAGGAGGGTAGGGATGTGAACCAGTATTTACCAATGAGGGAGGAGCAGTAGGAAAGGTGATGCAAGAGTAGTGGGGTGATGGAAAGAGTGGAGTAGAGGGAACAGTGATGTGTGCAGGGGATGGGGGGTGGTTATTAGCAAAGCGACAAAAGGCATTACAAAGGGTGTCCAGCCTAGTGAGGGTGGAAGGAGAGGCTGAACTATAGGCCACATCGGCCTTGTTGAAAATAGGGAGGATCATTTTAACAAGCAGGTTCTTCCAGACATTAGAGGGGCCGATTTAAAGGGGCAGGATACAAGGGGTAGGGTGCAATTCAAGAGGCAAGGTGCAGTTACGGGGTAGGTTATAGTTGAAGGAGCAATACACAAGGGGCAAGGTGCAGTTAAAGGGGCAGAATAGAGTTAAAAGGGTAGGGTGCAGTTAAAGTAGCAATATACAAGGGGCAGGGTTCAGTTAAAGAGGCAGGATACAGTTAAAGGGACAGGATATGAGGGACATGATTAAATTAAAGGGACAGGATACAATTAAAGGGGCAGGATAGAGTTAAAGGACAGGATACGAGGGACAGGGTTCAGTTATAGGGGGCAGGATACAGTTAAAGGGACAGCGTACAGTTAAAAGGATAGGATACAATTAAAGGGTAGGATGCAGTTAAAGGGACAGACTACAAGGGACAGGGTTCAGTTAAAGGGACAGGATGCAGTTAAAGGGTAGGATACGGTAAGATACAAGGGGCAGGGTGCAATGAAAGGGATAGGATACAGTTAAAGGGGCAGGGTGCAGTCTCATCCTTTTATGAACTATAGGCATCTATAATGCCCAAAATTGGGCATAAATTGAGCAATCACAGTCTCACACTGACTTAATATATATCATTTTAAAGTTAAAAGATACTTAAATTCTCTAATTGTTTTCTTTTTCAATAAAAAGATGGCTTCATAGCCATTTACAGGAAAGTCTCTATACTAATGCTGAAACTGCACTGATTTAATAAGGAGAACAGCAGTTTCATAGCATTTTAAATGTAAACTAAGTCTCCCCCTACCCTTTTTAATTATGTTGAATGCATGCTGTTTTACTGTTCCTCACAGCAGTCAATCCCCAAATCTGATTTTTTACATTATTTATTTAGAGTATGTGTACCCTGGATTCAAGGAATGCAAATAAACACATTTTTGTTTTATCTCTTATGTATACACAAAGTTCTCTGGTGTGAAACTGTCAGTGGAACAAAAAGAGAGAGCTCCTTCAGGTTGTTTTTATTCCTAAGCGCCTTTTGGCTGTGTTTTCTTAAGTTTATCTCTACCAACCCGTCACCCAGAACTGCATCCCCCCTTCCACTGCTGGCTAATACTACACCTGTGTATGAGAGTGTGTGTGTGTGTGTGTGTGCATGCGTGGGGAGGGTTTGAAGAATCTCATGCCTGACATCAGACAATGGAGATGAAAAGGTCCCATCAGGAAACCAAGTTTGACCTTTGACCCTGTGGCAGCACTGGTTTCCATCACCACTCATGCATGTTAATGTTTTCTCAGGAGCAGTTTTGCTCAGTCACACCATGGCTTTTAAAAGGCTGTACTCCCACTCGAAAGCATGTGGCCGCGGCTAATCACATTTTTAATAAATGTTCTGTTACCGGTACTGAGTGAACCCTCTGCATCTGCAGTGTTCTGTGGGGTTTGAGGTTCAAATCCCAGCACTGACCAAGTGTTAAAAATCAAAAGAGAAGAAACTGAGGAGGAAGGTAGGTGAATCTGAGCCATACTGCACAGAGTGCAGGGATGGCCGTAGGTGCACAGTTCTGCAAGCCTCAAGTCCCTGTCTAGGATAGGTAAGGCATGGCTGTTGGCAAATCCTACAGCAGCCTGGTTATTTCACATTGATTACATAGATCCACAGATGGTGACGGCAGGAAATGCTCTTAGCCCCTCCGGTCTGCCCATCCTACCTAACTATTCCACCTTACCCTAGTGGCAGTCCCTCTCTTTGTTACTGTTCCCCCTCCCCCCTCTTTTTAACTGAACCCAGATGCCTGTCCCATCCCTGCTTGACACTGCTGATTGATTTGGCCTATACCACTTCCTCTGGTAGCATATTCCTTTTGCCCACCACCATCTCCAGATGTCTTTTTTGAATCTCCCCCCTGCCAGCTTTAGTGAATTTTCTCTCATCCATGTATTTCATTTCCTTGATGCCCACCAAATTTATCCTGTGCAGGTACCTGCATGTCACAACCATGCCACCCCTTTCCCTCCTCTTTTTTTTTTTTTATACTTTATTTTTATCCCACCTTACTACCCATTCACCCCCACTCCTTCAGACTTGATCATTTCCTGGTGATCCTCCCACGGAGTCTGCCCCTAGAGTGTCTGGCATGCTCTTATATCCACCCTTACCTTCCTTCTGGAGTGCCTGCACACATTGGGGTCTGCCCGTGGTAGGTGATCCAGGAGATTAGGTCAGTCAACATCTTGGGGTTGAGCTGGGTGTTTTCCACTTTGCTCCATCTTTTAAGTCCCACTACCCATGAGGACATCAGCACATAGGACTGACATCCAGGCAGATGGTGTGCTTACGCACACTGTTGTCAAGTGCCCACAATGTCCTCCCCTTCCTGGTTCTGAAGAACCACCTGTGCCCCGATGCCTGTGCTTCCACAGGCACCGGTGCGTCGAGTGCTCGAAGCACCCCAGGAACCCCTCCCTGGAGGAGGAGTGCATCCGTTGGGATGTTCGATCCTCTTCCGCCCCTCCGACCCCTGGTGGCCCGAGTCCGTTCCCGAACCCAGGTTGCCGGTGTGGTGAGAGGCCCTCCTCTTTTTAAGGGTGTACATGTTTAAGTCCTGTAGTCTCTCCTCATGCGTCAGTCATGATTTCAGATTAAAGGGTAGTGGGGGAGCCTGATAGCCATGCAGTGGCATCCAGGGACCTGGGTTTGTTCCCTAAGGCAGGAATCACTGCTGAAGCCAGTAGGGGGCACTCTTCCCCTCTGGGGATGGAAGCCTGACTCTCCCACAGCTTGACTGCCCCGGTGCAGTTAGGAGGGTCTATGTTGGAAGATGGGGTAGGGCCTGAATTATATGTCTATGAGTGCTGTGAACTGGGCAAGCCTAGGAGCAGTTCTCTACAGTGGGAGAGAAGAAAACAGAGCAAAAGCAGGCAGAGTCCAGGAGGGCTGTGCTACCACACCCTCTCCCTCAACTGTGACACTCCAACCTCTGAGCCTCCAGCCTCTCTTCCTCTCTGGCCTATGGCGTTGTGGTTGAGGGGCCCTTCCACTGACAGATCGTACCTGGAGAGGTATGTCTGAGATAGCACATAGAGGATCAGGCAGCGAGTACCTGGGACTAGCAGCCTGTGCTTCAGTGGTCTGAGATTAGTAGCCTACAGACGAGCTCAAGGACAGCTTAGCCCCACCGTAAGGAAGGCCAACCAGAAAGTAAAAAAGGGGCCAACAGAAGTCAAGTTTACTGCCAGCAGCTATTTTTAATTATTTACAATTCTTACATTTTAAAAACCACTTTGAAATGTTGGATCGCAGTGAAGGAGCTCAAATTAAGTCAGAATTTAAAAGGCTTCTTTCACTAAGGAAGTGGTGCAGACCACTTTTGCTGTTCTGTTGTTTTAAATCGAAGCTCCCTGATACTCATCCCAGGTTTTTGTCCTAGTAGAAACGCAACGTCCCACAACATTCTTTGATAAGAGCCAGGATTACCCTGATTTTCTTGTAAAGAAATATCCCCAATCTCAAAAAACTGATTCTGCGGTTGTCTACAGCAATGACTGTATCACAGATGCTGTGTTCTGTGTTTGCCTGCAGGCAGTCGTCAGCATGCTACTGACACAGGTGCTGATGGCACCAGTGCTGAGGTGTCCTGGCCTTGCCACTGTTGACTTTCATTTGTTGATTACTGTTTATTCCCCCCTGCCAAGTCCCCTATCTTCCGAATAGCACCCCCACCCCATCACCTAATTCAGACTGAATAGAGCTCCTACTCATCTGCTCCATAGGGAAACCTCTCATGGTGGGGCTTTTCAGGGGTGGGTGTAACCCCGTCCTGTGCACTTTAAAGTCAGTGGCGGTGGGAGCTCTTTGTGTTGGATGGGTTGCATGGAGTCTGAGCAGGTCAGTGTCATTTGTCTGGGCCGGGAGATGTTTTCTCACTAAGTCTCTTCCCCAAGACGCAGAGCTGTGAGCACATGATGCAGCGCACAACAGGCATGCTCTTCACAAAGCTCCCTGCATCTCCCCTCCCACTACTGTCCCCGACTGACCTGCATCATCTGGGCACTCCCAGGTGGCGCCCATGCAGCGGGAAGCAGACTGCTTCACACACTGAGGAAATGAGCCCGCCACAGGGGTTACTGTGGTGCCAGAAATGGTACAGTTCCATCACCATCTTTGAAAGTGCTGCCTTCAGCAGCAATGTGTTCCAGTCTAGCTGCCCACTCCAAGTGACCCAGTTCTGCTCCAGCCCCTGGGTTACTGGCGCATGCCAATGGGTGGTTCCAGAAGTATCCATGTTTAAAAGGATTCTGAAAATAAGCAAACTAATTTACCCCGCCCCAACCACCACCACCAGCTAACTACCTAGCAAGATAATTTGTGGGTCTTGGTCACCCTAGAGAACCCAGCGAGCTTTGAATCTGCAGCAAGGCACCTAGCTTTTTTCAGCATCAGAATTTGCTCAGAGAAATAAGCTTTTCTTTGTCTGTGACTCATTAATAGATTTGAAACAGGAGAAAACTTTCAGTACTGTGTAGCTTTTTGGAACAAAGACTGGTGTTTCCTAGCAACTCTATGTCTGTGTGATATGTACATTTAAATTCACAGAACTGGTGGTGCTGTGAGGACTTGAACTCACCATTCTAGCAGAGGATGTTATTATGAGTGTGTGCCAAGCAGCTAACCTACGGCTGTGCATGCCTTTTATAACATCTCCTTTTCCACATGTTCTCCCCCCCTCCCCAATATGCCCATGTGTCTCCTTCCCAGCTGCTTTCTCTTAAAGGACCACGGCAGAGCAGTATCCGAGACCAAGGCCACATCTTGCTTATGAACTGGCCACAATGAAGCCACCCCCACACAGAGGACTCTCCCGTCAGCCTAGGGAGGGAATAAGAAACTCCATGCTGCTCTCCAACTTGGCTCGCCGCCACAGCACACTTCACTTCCACCAAGTCAATGGTACAAAAAAAGAAGAAAAATCAGTGCCTACCAACAAAGTACTGCTAAAAGTGGAATTTATTGCAGCGCTCAACAGTCAAAGTGAAAACACAGAGAGGACCGTTGGTAGCCAAGGCAGGCTTCCCTATGTATCACCACTCGCTGTGGCTTTCTCATGGGGGTCACCCCTTAGTGTTTCCATTTTGGCTTTTTAGCGCTGTAATAAATTTGCACTTTTAGCCATATTTTTTAATGTCCATAGTTTTTTTATTTTTGTATGTGCGTCCTTGTTGCCTGGCAAGTTTATCAGCTGCACCTTTAAAGAGCACCAGGTTAGGTGGTTTAGTTATACCCCACAATGGTAGCTTACCTATGCAGGACTTAAATCGTCCACTTTGCTGAATTTCTTATTTCTTAATTTTTGTAGGGGAAGGGATCATAAAGAGTAACAAGCTGTGAGTGAGCTACATCAAGCAGACCTGAGTTTGATTCCCACAACCTCCACTTGCATACTATGTGACTCTAAGCACATCATTTAACCTCCCCAGTGCTCCAGGCTCCCTGAAAACAGGCACTTGTGCCTAGTGGGCCTTACCCAGTTACCAAAAGAATGAAATAAAATTATCCACCCGATCCATTCAAAATGAGGGATTGTTTCAAAAGCAGCACAATTGTTGCTCTTTAGCGGGCAGTGTCTGTGCTTTTTTAGGTGGCAAACAATAGCTTCTGCCTACTGTCGTCATTTGTACTTTTTTTTGTACAGAATTTAAAGATTATTGTTACATTTAGTGTGTGTGAGTTGGCTGTGATGAGGTCCGAGCGGCGACATGTCAAATGGAATGTGGTACCTGTTGAATCATTCTCTAGTCAGCTCACCCCCCCTATACACACACAAACACACACATGGATTTGCATGCCTATCTGCTTTGTGCTTCATTTGAGGCTTTTAACTGTATGTGTGTTTACAGAAACACACAAACTAGAAAAGTATTTGCCCTCTTGTATTATTTATGCATCCTACATATTGTATCTTGCCTCTCAGCATTTAAATTACTTCACCTCTTTTTACTCACTACAGCATTAAAAAGAGTTCAACTGTACCTGCTCTCAGGCAGCTGACGGAACAGTAGCTGCTCATCCTAATGGGATTTAGTTTGGAGTTTATTTATTTATTTGAAAAAGTTTCACCGGGAGAGACGTACTGAGCTACAAAAGCTAATTTCCAGATGTGTCCTGGGGGAAAAGGGGAAGTGGATACTGTCACAAATTCACTCAGCAGGTCAGACCCTCTACTCCCAAAGTGCCAACCTCTGAGTACAGTCTTGTGAACAGTGTAACAGACAAGGTAACCCTCTTGTCTGTTTTTGTGAGTTCGGATCAACCTTTGGTCTCAGTTCTGGAGGGATTCAAACTGTTAACCTCTTGCTAGCATACCCAATGCACAGGTTCAGATATATCTGTCTTCGGGGGGCCAGATATCTTTGCCTACGGGCACCTAACCAGGTATTCAGAGATGAACCCTTAAAACTTAATAAAGACCTCAGATTTTAAATGCTTCTGTTTCCAGTTTGGTACCACCATACAAGCAAATGTCTGCTGAACCATAAATATTTCTTAACAAAAGAAAACAATTCAAAGACAGACCAGGTTTGCTCTAAAATTAGAGTTTTTACTAAAATATATAATAATACGTCAAACATACAATACAGAACTCTTGTATCACAAGACATACATATCTTTAAACAAAACAAGGTTTAAAACAGTACAATTCCTGCAACTATATTTAGATTTTGTCTAGCTTTCTAAATACCTGTTTTCAGTGCTCAGATGTTTTCTTAGTCAGTGTCAGATACAAATGCATCTCTATAGTGAAAGAGAATAATCTTTTCAAGCAGTATTGGCAAACCTCTTTTGGATGAAGTCATCCAGCCCCTCCTCTGGTCAAATAGCTAACAAAAATATATTTTTATACAACCACAGGATGTAATTTTATTAATCTATCCTATACAGCTATACAGGATGTATTATTTCTGCAACCTTAGTGTAACTCAAGCTTCAATGACACCTCTTTTGATCTCATGCTGTACTCTCTTCACACAGGCTTAATAGGGTCATTTACAACCTTACACCTCTATGTAACATCTGAGTTTCCCTTATTTTAACGTCATAAACCTAGTTTATGATTTCTCTCCTAACAAAATTAACTTAACAACTCTGTAATTATCTCAGAGAAACAGGATCCTTAATAAAAGTCTTCCAGTAACACATTGTCTCTAAAAAGACTGAGTGTGTGATACAATGCTGTCAGCAGTTCTCTTGGCCTGCATCTGCCAGCTAAAATCTGGGGGGGGGGATGAGAGAGGTCATTCCTAGATCATTTGAATTTTCAGCAGAGACATTAATACATTTTATATTAAAAAAATATAATACAGCACTCAGAACTGGCTGTCTACGTCACACTCCTCCCCACCTAGACTGAATTTGGGGGTCTATCCCCTACATAGGATGAGCTTCCCAAATCAGATTACTCCACATAGACCCTAGACAGCCCATTGGCGTTCTGATTCTTAATGCCTGCCCTATATATGACTGTCAGATCATATCCCTGCAAAGCAAGACTCCATCTTAGTAGTCTCCTATTGCTTTTTCCCATCTGCATCAGCCAAACCAGGGGGTTGTGGTCAGTCTGCACCACAAAATGCTACCCATACAAGTATGGCTCTAATTTCTTCAGGGCCCACACTATGGCAAGACGCTCCTTTTCCACCGTGGAGTACACTTGCTCCCTTGGGAGCAGCTTTCTGCTCAGGTACAAAACTGGGTGATCTGCCCCTTGGCTAGACATCTGGCTAAGTATTGCCCAAATACCCATGTCTGAGGCATCCATCTGAACAATAAAGGTTTTGCTATAGTCCGGACTTGTCAAAACAGGAGCACTGCACAGTGCCTACTTCAGTCTGGTAAAGGCTTCCTCACAGGCTGGGCCTCAAGTCATTTTCTTTGGCACCTTTTTCTTTGTCAGGTCAGATAGGGGAGCAGCCAGGGCACTGTAATTATGTACAAACTTTCTGTAGTACCCTGCTATCCCTAGAAAGCTCCTGACCTGATTCTGGGTTTCTGGTCTGGGCCACGCCTGAATCACCTCTATCTTTATTTGGTTAGGATGGAGCTGTCCCTGGCCTACCACATGCCCGAAGTATGCCACTTCCCCTATGGCCACCTGGCACTTCTCAGCTTTGACAGTGAGCCCGGCCCTCTGTATCCTGCCCAGCACTTCCCTAAAGTGTGAAAGGCGTTCCTTCCAGCTGGTACTGAAGATGGCAGTGTCATCCAGGTATGCTACGGCGTACTCCTCAGCACCATTCGACACCTGGTTCACCAACCTTTGGAAAGTGGCCGGGGCGTTCATTCCGAAAGGCTTACTTAAACTCAAATAAGCCTATCGGAGTGATGAAGGCCGACCTTTCCCTAGCTCTGTCTATCAATTCTACCTGCCAATACCCCTTGGTCAGGTCAGTAGTTGTAAGGTAGGTCACCCCTCCCAACTTGTCCAGGAGTTCGTCCGTCCGGGGCATCAGGTGGGCGTTGGACTTCCTGACTGCATTCAGTCCACGATAGTCCACACAGAAACAAGTTGAGCCATCTGGCTTGGGCACAAGGACTACGGGTGAGGCCCAGGGGCTGTGGGATCTCTGGATTACCCCTAAATCCAGCATCTCCTCCACTTCCATCCTAATGTCTTTTGGACAGCCTCTGACACCCGATATGCTGTTCGCCGTATGGGCGTCTGTGTCCCTGTCTCCACATCGTGTATCGCTAAGGGGGTTAGTCCAGGCTTGGCGCTCAACAGGGAGGCAAAGTCTGCTAAAACCTCCCTTACTTTCTGAACCTGGTCCGGGTTCAGCTGGGGAGACAATTTTATTGCCTCCACAGAGGACTCCCACTTACACTCTTCCAGCAAGTCCAGAAGGGGATCTCCTTCGTCCATCCCCTCCCCATGACTACATACTGTGAACACCATGTCAGCCCTGTTTGCATATGGCTTCGTCATGTTGACATGGTACATCCTTTCAGTCTGTCTATGGTCAGGTAATTCCACAATGTAGTTTACGTCATTTACCTTCCTAACCACTTTGTACGGTCCTGCCCACTCAGCTTGCAGCTTGTCTTTCCGGACCGGAATAAGGACCATGACTTCCTGACCCACCATATATGAGCGAGCTCTGGCTCTGTGGTTGTACCACACCTTTTGTCTCCGTTGGGCAGCTGCCAGGCTGCTCTGGGCTGTCCCCATAAGCTCCTTTAGCCTTTCCCTAAACCTAAGGACATAATCCACAATGGGAGCTCCCTGGGTGGCGTGCTTGTCTTCCCAGTCCTCCCGGATTAAGTCTAGGGGCCCACGTACTCGGTGTCCATATAAGAGTTCGAAGAGGGAAAATCCTGTCGACTCTTTGGGCACCTCCCTATATACAAACAACAGGTGGGGAAGGTATTTCTCCCAGTCCCTCCCATGCTGTTCAGCAAACGCCCGGAGCATTGACTTTAGGGTACCATTGAAACATTCCACAAGCCCATTGGCTTGTGTGTGATACGGTGTTGTGCATCTCTGCACCACCCACACTTCTCCCATAAACACTTCATCAGGTCCAACATGAAGGAACCCCCTCGATCGTTGATTACCTCCTGCGGAAACCAAACATGGGAGAAAATCCCAAGTAAGGCATCTGCCACTTTGTCTGTCCTCAGTGAGGATAGGGCGACTGCCTCTGGGTACCGGGTGGCATAATCCACCACAGTCAGGATGAATATCTTCCCTGAGGAGCTGGGGGTATTTAAAGGTCCCACAATATCCATTCCCACCCTCTGGAATGGCTCCTTCACTATGGGCAAGGGGATCAGGGCAGCTTGGGTTTTCTTGCCCGCCTTCCCTATTTCTTGGCACCGGTGACAAGACCTGCAATACTCCTTCACCTGCTGGGTGAAGTTAGGCCACTAGAAATTCTGGGTCAACCGCTGTGTAGTTCGTGCGATTCCCAGATGACCAGACAAGGGAATATCATGTGCAATTTTGAGCAACTGCTCATGATACCCCTGGTTATAGAAACATAGACTTTGATGGCAGATAAGGACCGCTTGGCCCATCTAGTCTGCCCATTTCCCTACCTATAGGATAGGCATGAGATCCTAGTTAACCAACAGCCTATTTCTTCCTACCCCCACAAGAATTGCCTTATGTCTGTCCCATGCATTCTTGAATTCTCCCACAGTTTTAGACCCCACAACCTCCTCAGGAAGGCTGTTCCATTCATCCACTACCCTCTGTGAAATAATACTTCCTCACATTGCCCCTGAACGCCCCCCTTCTATCTTTAAATTGTGTCCCCTTGTTCTTGCATGTCTCTTTTTCTGAAAGATGCTACCCTCTTGGACTTTGTTGATTCCACTGAGGTACTTAAAGTTTCTATCATGTCCCCTCTCCTTCTTTCCTCAAGGGTATACATATTAAGCTCCTTTAGTCTGTCCTCATACGCTTCTCTTGCAGACCCTGCACCATTTTAGTTGCCTCCTCTAGACTACCTCTATCCTGTCTATGTCCTTAGGAGATGGGGTCTCCAGAACTGGACACAGTACTCCAGATGGGGTCTCATCAACTGTCTGTACAGAGGGATAACAACTTCCTGTTTTTCTGCTGATGCCTCTCCTATACATCCCAGTATACCCCAGCCTCCCTACTGCCTTCTCACATTGCTTGCTAACCTTAAGGTCATCTGATATGATTACCCCAGGTCCCTTTCCTTTTTTGTTGTTACTACCTCCCCACCCATTGTGTATTCTTCCCCTGGGTTCTTGTTTCCCAGGTGCATTATTTTGCACTTCTTAGCATTGAATCCTAGCTGCCATACTTCTGACCATTCCTCCAACCTTGCCAAGTCCCTTTTCATCCTTTCCACGCCTCCTTGTGTATCAACCCTGTTGCAGATCTTTGTGTCATCTGCAAAAAGGCATACTTTTCCTTCCAGTCCCTCTGCAATGTCACTGATGAAGACATTAAAAGGACTGGACCCAATACTGAACCCTCGTGTACCCACTAGTAACCCTCTTTCTTCAGAGTGGACTCCATTTACAATTACCTTCTGTGTCCTGTTGTGCAGCCAATGTTTTTATCCAGGCTACCACCCTGGGACCCACTCCCAGGCTGGTTAATTTGACTATTAATCTTTTGTGTGGGACTGTGTCAAATGCCTTGCTAAAGTCTTGGTAGGCCATGTCAACAGTCCCCCCGTGGTCTACTACTTTGGTCACCCAGTCAAAGAAATCTATTAGATTCGTCTGACATGACCTTCCCGCTGTGAACCCATGCTGCCTTGGGTCCTGTGCTCCACTGGCCTCTAGGTACCCAACTATTTTTTCCTTCAGAAGTGACTCCATCACTTTCCCTACCACAGAGGTCAGACTGACAGGTCTGTAGTTTCCTGCCTCTGTCTTGGTCCCACTTTTGTGAAGGAATCACATCTGCCTTCCTCCAGTCCTTGGGTACCACACCATCCTCCCATGATTTATTAAAAGAGTAGCCAGTGGTTTCACTAGTTCCTCCCTTAATTCTTTTAGAATTCTGGGGTGAATTCCATCAGGACCCATTGCTTTGTCCACCTTTAGTTTTAGGAGTTCTTGCAGAACCCTTTCTTCTGTGAAAGGACTGGGATCGACCCCCTATCAAGAGTGCTTCTGTTAATTGGATTAGGCACTTCCCCCTCCTCTTTTGTGGTTAACGACAAGCTGCCTGCCTAGCATCCCTCCCTCTGTCTGTACTGCCTGTGTATACTTAAGTCCATTTTCCCAACAAACCTTATGTCTGCTGTCACCTCCCTGTGTGCCCTCAGAGTCTGCCAAAGCCCTCAGCTTCTCTAAACTAGGGTCACTCCTCTGAGCAGCTGCAAACCCCTCACACAGTCCCAAGGCATGGGACAAGTCCCCTTCAGTCGCTAAACTAGGGTCCCTAGCACTAGTGTCAGGGCCCTCAGGATCACTGTCAATCCTAACTCTCTGACAATTGGTCACCCCTCCCTCTTCAGAGTAACCTTCTGTAGCTGTGTGGCCACTTGCTACCAGGGAAATTTCTACCCCCTTTTTTATCAGTCTCCCCATCTGGAGACACAGGCTGGGGAACCAGCCTCTCCGTGGTTTCCACATTGGTTTCTGTGGGGTTCAGGGAACTACTATTTTCCCTTGCCGCTTGTCTACAGGTAACAGCACATACCATCCCCTTTTGGAGATTGTTACCCAAGATCACATCTATTGCTAATGTTTTAGCTATAGCCACCTGTTGCACAGTTCCCCGTGTTTCACCCCAGTCCAGGAGAACACTGGCCAGTGGCAGTGTTTTCACTTCACCCGCAAAGTCCTGTACAGTCACGTATTTGCTTGGGATAAGCTAACCAGGCTGTATTAGATCCCCTTTCACCAATGTCAGGGATGCCCCTGTGTCCCTTAACCCCTGCGTCTGTACATCATTTACCATGACTGGGTGCATGTATTCTCTCATGTTCACTGGCATGCTTCCAGGGACACACAAACAACCCATTTCCTTTCTGGTACTACTTTGCGTATTATTGCTTGCCCTTCTTGGACACTGTCTGGCAATGTTCCCAGTTTCTTTACATAACCAACAAGCATTTTTTACTTCAGAGAAATCTTTTCTTGGAAATCTGGGGCTAACTGGTTTCAGTGAAGGCAGTGAGGGTTTTAGCTGCCCTGAAGGCGCGCTT
Source organism: Neoceratodus forsteri (assembly GCA_016271365.2). NCBI lineage: Eukaryota > Metazoa > Chordata > Ceratodontiformes > Ceratodontidae > Neoceratodus > Neoceratodus forsteri. The sequence goes on from JADMNL010000031.1 coordinate 117,217,776, forward strand.
TTCCCTTTCTGCGCTGCCACATCTGCCCCATTCGCTCTCAGAGCAGGTCTACTCTTAGCATAGCGGTCCGAGAGTTCAGCAGCCTCTTGCACTGTTTTTGGATCTCGGTCCTCTAGCCAGGTTTTTAACTGTGCTGGTCATGCCCAATAAAACTGTTCTAATAAAATCACATTTTCAATTTTATCAACAGTATTTGCCTCAATTCCTTCCCACCAATGTTTTAAAAACTGACGTTGTTTCGTGGCTAGCTCCTCATAGCTCATAGCAGGGCTTCTCCTGAGCTTATGGAATTTAGCTCTGTATGATTAAGCAGTTAATTCAAACTTTTTTAGTAGCGCAGCTTTTAACTTGCTCTAATCATCACTGTCTTTATTGTCCATGTGACCCAATGCATCCCAAGCTTTTCCGGTAAGTAGCGGGGATAGCTGGAAGCTCCAGGACTCTCTAGGAATTTTAGCCTGAATACAAACTTTTTCAAAAGAATTTAAAAAGGCATCTATATCCTCCCCGTCCTTAAACTCAGCTATTAATTTAGAGTTCAATTTGTAACCCAGTCCTGCAGTCCTAGTTAAACCCAAGCCACTTACCTGCTCTGGTGCCGCTGGTTGGAGTCGCATCTTCTCCAGCTCGTGTTGCCTCTGGCACTCCTGCTCCCCACGGTCTGCGTCTCAGTGTTCTCATTCTCTCTTCTTCTCCTCTGCATCTTGCTGGCGCTCGCGCTCCTCATTGTCTGCCTCCCTCTGTTGTTGCTCTGCCTCTCTGCATTCTCGCTCTGCCTCACGGTCCACCTCTCACTTCTCTCACTCTCTCCTCTCCTGGGACTCCAGCTCCATCCTGCGCAACTCAAGTTGCAACCTGAGAACTTCCGGATTCAGGATACTGGTGACTCGTCCCTGCTGCTGTGGCCCTTCACTGACAGTGGCCCTGCTGTCCTCCTCATCAGCTTGGGACCCCTCACTGGCCACTAGTTCTGCCACACTCAAGGTCTGGTCCCTTTCAGTCACGGTCTGTGACTCCCTGATCTGGGTATCTGCTACTGTCAGGGCCTCTATGAGGTTCTGCTTACTGGCTTTCACCTTGAACAGGACTCCTCTGTCCTCGCACAACTGTTTTAACTGCTCTACAGTGTGCCTGCTGTAGTAGGATGCCATTTGTCCTAACTACTGCTACTCTGGCTTTGCACTTTAGGAAAAAAAAATAGGTAGGAACTTGACTGTACACCAAGTGATATATAGTTCTGTTTTCTTTTTAAAAATAAAACTCTTGTCTTTTTCTTTCTTTGCAAGAGAGCTTATGGTCTCAGCTGACACAGAACAATAAAGCTTGTGATACCAAAATTATGCCACCGCTGCCAACCAATCTGTTACAAATTCACTCAGCAGGTCAGGCCCTCTACTCCCAAAGTGCCAACCTCTGAGCGCAGTCTTGTGAACAGTGTAACAGACAAGGTAACCCTCTTGTCTGTTTTTGTGAGTTCAGATCAATCTTTGGTCTCAGTTCTGGAGGGATTCAAACTGTTAACCTCTTGCTAGCGTACCCAATGCACAGGCTCAGATATATCTGTCTTCGGGGGGTCAGATATCTTTGCCTACAGGCACCTAACCAGGTATTCAGAGATGAACCATTTAAAACTTAATAAAGACCTCTGATTTTAAATGCTTCTGTTTCCAGTTTGGTACCACCGTACAAGCTTATGTCTGCTGAACCATAAATATTTCTTAGCAAAAGATAGCAATTCAAAGACAGACCAGGTTTGCTCTAAAATTAGAGTTTTTACTAAAATATATAATAATACGTCAAACATACAATACAGAACTCTTGTATCACAAGACATACATATCTTTAAACAAAACAAGGTTTAAAACAGTGCAATTCCTGCAACTATATTTATATTTTAACTAGCTTTCTAAATACCTGTTTTCAGTGCTCAGATGTTTCCTTAGTCAGTGTCAGATACAAATGCATCTCTATGGTGAAAGAGAATAATCTTTTCAAGCAGTATTGGCCAACCCCTTTTGGATGAAATCATCCAGCCCCTCCTCTGGTCAAATAGCTAACAAAAATATATTTTTATACAACCACAGGATGTAATTTTATTAATCTATACTATACAGCTATACAGGATGTATTAATTCTGCAACCTTAGCATAACTCAAGTTTCAATGACACCTCTTTTGATCTCATGCTGTACCCTCTTCACAGGCTTCACAGCGCATTTACAACCTACACCTCTATGTAACATCCTAGCTTCCCTTATTTTAACGTCATAAACCTAGTTTATGATTTCTCTCTTAACAAAATTAACTTAACAACTCTGTAATTAGCTCAGAGAAACAGGATCCTTAATAAAAGTCTTCCTGTAACACATTGTCTCTAAAAAGACTGAGTGTGTGATACAATGCTGTCAGCAGTTCTGTTGGCCTGCATCTGTCAGCTAAAATCTTGGGGGGGGGGATGAGAGAGGTAATTCCTAGAGCATTTGAATTTTCAGCAGAGACATTAATACATTTTATATTAAAAAAATATAATACAGCACTCAGAACTGGCTATCTACGTCACAGATACAATATGATACAGATGTAACCCCCCTACAAAGGGAGGTTCCCGAAAAGTGTTCCCTGAGCTTGCCTAAATGCTCACTGCCAGGCCGGTGTTCTGTGTTTTAGCAGTTTAAATGTATTGCCAGAGAGTGCCTGTATAGCCTCTGTGTACTGTCACTTTAAGAGCTGCCTGGATTGCAGTCATGATTAATCTGAGAGGGAGCTCTGTTAGAAGATGTACTTGTTTGCTGATCGTTTGTTTGAGTAGTAATAATATTGCAGTTTGTTCTAACCTGCCTTCTTTGCAGCATGGACAGTTCTGTTTGTTTCCATCATCTTGGTCCTGGACTGCAGAATGGGCCAATCAGTACATTTGGGACTCTAAAATGGAGCCTGCCTACAGGGGCTTTGTGGGGCCAAAACTTGTAGGAATTGTAGCACAGTCATATTATGGGCTTTCGGCACCAAATTTTCAACATAAGCATTTTAGGACCTCTGCTCATGAACAGTGTCACTGTCATTTTCTTAATCTGTCCCTAAATCTAATTTGCCACAGCGACTGAGCTATTCTGTGCCGGAAGTGCGAAAACACATTTTGGCCAGGATATGTAAAATGACAGTTGTACTGTTCATAAGGAGGTTTGGAAAAATTACAATGTTGAAAATCTGGAGTGAAAATATTACAAAGTCACGAAGTTACGAGCGTGTGTGGAAACTGCACAATGCACACTCGTAAGAAAAAATTACTCGTCATAGTAATGTTGTTTCTTCTAATGGAGTCTTGCTGTATTCAGACATAATGCAGTTAGTCCCAGCACTTGAACTGCCCTGGAGAGGAAAGAGTTAACTCCATGCAGAAGCATGGAACATTGAGCTCGAGCTCGGTTTTCAAACATCTGTCTGTGGTACTTACCAGTGCAACCGTCAGATTCTTACGAGCAACTAACTAGCTTAACACTAAAATGTGGAAGTTGTTTGAACACATAGCCAAAAGGCAAACTACTTTGTGGGGTCCAAAAAAAGACTTGAGTCGAGAACCCAAGAAGAAATAAGGTAGTGACAGTTCAAACTATGCAACACAAGAAGGAAAAACATAACAGTTACCCCACCAAGAGGGAGGGTACAAGGTACACCTCTGAGGTGCAACACTGTGCCTGCCAACCCACTTCCCAAAAACAGATTCTGAGAGGGGAGGCGGGGGGAAGGGAGGTCTGAATACAGCAAGACTCCATTCGAAGAAACAACATTACTATGGTGAGTAATTTTTTCTTCAAACAACATGAAGTCTTGCTGTATTCAGACATAATGCAGACTACCAAGCAGTTCCCTATGGAGGAGGAAATACGGAACCTACTTTGGGAACAGGCTCTGCAGTGCTGCTGTGCCAAACCTAGCATCACTCCTAGCCTGGATGTCCAGAGAGTAATGCTTGGTGAATGTATGTACTGTTTTCCAGGTGGCTGCTTTACAGATCTCTAACACGGGTATATCTCTGGCCGCAGCTAGAGTAGCAGCTGTACCCCTAGTCGAGTGAGCCCTCAGGCCTGAAGGGGGTGTTCTACCCAATTTGTCATAGCAAAATTGCATACAGGAAACAGTCCTCCTGGCAATAGTTATCTTAGTGGCAGGCTTACCTTTCCCCACTTCACCATAAGTGAGGAACAATTGAAGACAGTCATTTCTGTGTGTCTTAGTATGCTCTATATAGTAGCTAAGTGCCCTTTTAACATCCAAACTGTGTAATCTTCTTTCCCCTGGGGAAGAATGGTCAGTGAAATATACAGGAAGAGACATAGACTGGTTTACGTGAAAATCCGATATCACTTTAGGAAAGAACCTCCTATTAGTTCTTAGGACCACTTTATCCCTATGGAAGGATATGAAGTCAGGTTCAACTGACAGGGCCTGTAATTCACTAATCCGCCTGGCAGAAGTAATAGTTACCAGGAACACAGTTTTCCAGGTCAAGTACTTCAATTCAGCTGAAGCCATAGGCTCAAAGAGTGGCTGCATACGCTGAGCAATGCAGACATTAAGATCCCAAGGTGGAGTAGGCTCTCTAAAGGGAGGGCTAATGTGAACCAGTCCTTTTAAAAACTTCCTGAAAACAGGATGAGATGCCAGGAAAGAGCCCTTCCCTGCTGAAAGGAATGCAGAGACAGCTGCTAGATGAACCTTCAGAGTGGCAGGCCTAAGGCCTAGGCTATTCAGATGAGCTAGGTAATCTAAGGTTGTGGAAATGCCTGCAGAATCAGGCACAATACCTTTCTGAGAGCACCAAATACTGAACCTCTTCCATTTGGAATTGTAAGTTTTTCTAGTGGAAGGCTTCCTGGAGACTTTCAGAATATCCAGAACACCCTGAGAGAGAGGTAGAGCTGCATATTCTAACTCTTCAAGAGCCAGGCCTTGAGGTTGAGAAACTGGAGATTGGGGTACCAGATCCGCCCTTGGGAGGAGGAGGAGAGAAGATTGTATCTCCTGAGAAGAAACAGAGGACGTGAGACAGCCAAGAACAGCAGTAGAGGATACCAGGGTTGTCTGGCCCAATCTGGAGCCACCAGTATCGCTGTGCAGGGTTGAGTTCTTATCTTGATCAGAACTCTGAACAGGAGAGGGAAAGGAGGGAAGGCATAGAGAAACCTGCCCTTCCAGTTCAGAATGAGGGCATCGTGGGGAACTGTCCCCAGGACTGGAGGTCTGCAGCAAAACAGAGGAAGTTGATGATTGTCTGGTGCTGCATATAGATCTATTTCTGGAATGCCCCACTTGGAGAAAATGATCCTCAGAATGTGAGGATTCAAGGACCATTCGTGATGCCCCTGTGAAATCCTGCTCTGGGCATCTGCCAGCACATTGTCCTTCCCTGGATGATGAACTGCTACCAGGGATGTCTGAAGGGAATAGGCCAGAGACCAAATCTTCATGGCCTCTGTGCACAAGGCCGTGGACCGAGTGCCTCCCTGCTTGTTGATGTACCACATTGTGGTAGTGTTGTCCATCCTGACTTGGACCACCTTGCCTTGACTGAATCTGAAAAGGTCTGAAGGGCTAGAAAACTGCCCTGAGCACCAGGAGGTTGATATGAAGAAGAGATCTCATGGGACCAGATCCTGAGCTGTTAGGGCTCTCAGGTGGGCTCTCCAGCCTAGGAGAGAAGATCCGTAATCAGTACTACTGATGGAAGTTGAGGAGAAATGGAACCCTTTCTGAGGTTGTCCTGGTCTAGCCACCACTGGAGAGCCTGGACCAGAGTTCGGGTCACTGGAATCAGTTTGGTGAGAGAATCTGTTCTCTGTGACCAAAAGGACCTTAGATGGAACTGAATGTCCTGCATCTGAAATCTGGTTCCTTGAACCATTGCAGTGGAGGCTGCCATGTGGCCCAGGAGTTGGAGGAACTGTCTCGCTGGAAGAGAAACCTGAGGCCGAAAGGAGGAACCGAGGTCTACTAAGGCCTTCACACTTGCCAGAGGAAGAAAAGCTTTTGCTTGGGTAGTATCCAATTCCACCTCTAGGAAGGTGAGAAACTGTACTGGTTCTAGGACAGATTTTGGCAGATTGAGAAGAAACCCCAGGGAACTGAGCAAGTCCTGAGTGGTTTGCAGAGCTGACCTGACCTGGTCTGAAGACTGCCCTACTAGGAGCCAGTCGTCCAGATATGGAAAAATGGTGATACCCTGTTTTCTGAGGTAAGCCACTACTACTGCAAGGCCCTTTGTGAACACCCTTAGAGCTGATGTTTAGCCAAAAGGCATGGTCTTGAACTGATAATGGCCTGAAGGCAACTCAAACCTGAGGTATTTTCTGTGGAAGCACCTTATAGGGATATGGAAGCAGGCATCCTTGAGGTCCAGTGATGCTAGCCAATCTCCTGGCCTTAAAGAGGGAAGGATTATTCCCAGAGTTACGATTTTGAATTTGGTTTTTGAAATGTGTTTGTTCAGATACCTTAGATCCAGGATGGGTTGCCACTCCCCTGTTTTCTTTGGGGTGAGGAAGTACCTTGAGTACAGGCCTTTTCCCCTGTGTTGAGTAGGAACCTTCTCCATGGCTCTGAGAGCCAGGAGAGAGGAAACTTCTGCCTCTAGGGCAAGGGTTTCTGAAACTGATGCAGGTGGAAAAGACGTGGCCCTCCTTTTTGGGTACCTTTTGAAGCTGAGGGCTAGTCCCTGGTTTACTACTTCCAGGACCCAGTTGTCTGAGGTAACAGATTTCCAGGCCTGAAAGTAGTAAGCCAGCCTGCCTCCTACTGGGATTGGAGAGTCGACCCGGGCTGACACCTCAGGCTGTCTGCTTGGCAGGAGCCTTAGATTGGGAGGAAGAAGCAGCCCTGCTCATCCCCCTTCTACCCTTCCCTCGGAAAAAAACCCTTTGTGGGTAAAATGAGGAGGTCTGGGCTTGGTAAAAAGGCCCGTGAAAAGGCCTGCCCCTACCCCTGGACTGCTGCTTCTGAGGAGTGGCTTGTCCTTCCTTGGCCTGTGCACTCCTGTAAGTGGTTCTATATTCATCCATTTTCTTCATGTAAGCCTCTGTCTGCTCCCCAAACAGAGAGTTACCAACTACAGGAAAATCCATAGCCTTAGACTGGGTGACCTTGAGATAGGCTAGTACATCTGAGCCAAGCATGCCTTCTGAGAGACACAGATCTAGCCATGACTCTGGATGCCACATCGTTGGAGTCGACAGCAGCGTGAAATTGTACTTTGGATGTCTCAATTCCATCCCCAGCCACCTCCTCCAGGTCTTTGGCTAGCTGGGGGGAGGCCTTTTTAGCCAGTTCCAGAACCGTATCCCACCTGGACTTCTGGTACCTGGCTGTGTAGGCCATATCATTTGCCTGCCTGAGTCCCAAAGAGGATGCCAAGTATAGTTTCTTGGCCATGGCATAGACTTTCCTGGACTCCTTGTCTGGGAGGGGTGTGAAGCCAAAGGAATGTTTGCCCTGTCACAGGCTGCAGCCTGCACTACCCCAACATGGCTGCTATGTGAATAAAGGAACTCTGCAGCTGAGCCTGATAACATGTATCTCCTGTCCATTCTCTTATCTACAGGAGGTAAAGAGTTAGGAGTCTGTAGAATCTTAGGCGTCTTTTTCCCCAAGGACTTGTGAAGGGGATTAGACAACCTTTTGGACTCTGGGATGTCCATCATCTCCACAAAATCAGGCTCTTCTTCCTCCTCAGCAGCTTCAACCAAAGGGAGCTGGAGGGTTTCAGCCACCTTCTTGTAAAACAAGAAGTGAGAAGGGGACTCAGAAAACCTGGGAGGGGAGACATCAGAGGGTCTGTCTGGGGAGATGTCCGGTTCAGTGGGCACATCCGGACCCCCACCGTTGTAGTCATCATCATCATCGTCCGGATAGTCTTCGTCTCCCTCCCACTCCTCATAGAAAGCATCCAGATCATAATCCAAAGGAACCAGTTCTGACTGAACTGACCACCTAACCGGCGGCATTGGTTCTGATGGAACCAGATGAAACGATTGGACAATACTAATCGCTTTGGCTATCTCGTCCGCGGTTGGAGTAAGCGGTACTGGATCCGAACTGGCGGACTTCCGTTTCTTTTTTGACGGAACCGACCACTCAGAGTCGGCTCTCCTTTTGCCCGAGGAGGTATCGCCTAGGTCAGTAGGCACCTCCTCATGTTCGGCTGTAACTGAACCGGGCTGGCCATCCGGGTCTACGGACTTCTTGGTCTCCCTTTCCTTCAACCTACTCAGTATTTTTTCTAGAGTGGTTTTAGGAAAGTTTTTGCAAATTTGGCAGTCTGACTGGAGGTGGTCCAACCCCAGACAATAAACACAGATGAGGTGGGGGTTGGCCTTGGCAAAGGCCTCCCCACACTCAGTACAGTGTTGAAACCCAGTGGGACCGGTTTTCTTTTTGGGTTTCTCAGACATGGCCAACCTACCAAAATTACCCTATAGAAGTGTTCAAGCCAGGTAATATCAACCGATCGGTAACAACCGTGTCACGGGTTTGGAAAAGAACCGAGAAAAAGCCCGGTTCTTTTGAAAATGACCGGTACCGGAACACCACTCTAAATAAATTTAAAATTAGAAGGAAACACAAGGTCGGTTCCTAACTGGACCGACCGGGAAGAAACCAACAATTTCAGTCACTACCTATCTACCACACCACCTGTACTATAGACAGAGGCTGGAAATCTGAATAAACAATAAAGAACAAGTTTTAAACCGAACACTTTTCTTTTACCAAACCGAGCAGAGGAATCTCCGGAGTGACTTCACTGTTAGGCGGAGTAAAAAATCTGACAGTTGCACTGGTAAGTACCACAGACAGAGGTTTGAAAACCAAGCTTGAGCTCAACGTTCCATGCTTCTGCTTGGAGTTAACTCTTTCCTCTCCAGGGCAGTTCAAGTGCTGGGGCTAACTGCATTATGTCTGAAAGCAGCAAGACTTCATGTTGTTTGAAAAGTCATTTTTTGGATTTTTTTCACCAAATTTGCAACATAGGCTTTTTGAGAGCCCACTTCATGAACAGTGGCACTGTCATTTCGTTACTTGGTCCCAAAAGGTGATTCCACATAGTGACCGCGAAATCACCTTTCGGGACTGAATAACACCATGACAGTGACTGAATTCATGAGGAGGGGTCCCAATAACCCCATGTTGAAAATTTGTTGCCAAAATTCACAAAAATGACCGAGATATGCACCAAAGTTGAAAAAACTCTATTTATGCCATCATACTGCTTACCGGCATTTCTTCAGTTCACGGTCGGCTTTGAAGAGTGCAGATGTGTTCCCAGTCCACCGAAGATTGTCGCGACGGGCTCCGGAGGTAAGTATAGGATGAGGGGGGTGTTGGGAGGCAGGGTACGCAGAGAGTGGGCGCGGGTTGGGGAGGGGGCAGTAGAGACCGCGCTGGACCGTTTTTGTGTTTTACAGGTAAATAAAAAAATGAAAAGACTATGTGGATCAGTTTTCTTCTTTCGCAGGTGTTGTTTGGTATACTGGGGTGAGCTTCCAGTGTACCACCTGCATTTGTGGGGAGGAGTTCCAAAGCCGACGGGGATTGGACCCCTCGTTAGCACAGAAACAGGTGGAGGGGGGGCATGATGCCGAGGGGGATTGGGAAACCCTTGGCACACAGCAGAAATCGGGGTGGGGACATTATGTCAATGGGGACTGGGCTCCCCGTCAGCAAATTGAACTGGGAAGGGGGGATGGAAGCCGACGGGGATTGTGCCCCACTTCGGCAAAGAAAGTGTGTTGGGGGGTGCATGATGCTGAGGGGGATTGGGCACCCCCTCGGCACACAACAGAAACTTGGGGGTGGGGACATTATGCTGATGGGGACTGAGCTCCCCGTCAGCAAATGGAGGGAGTTGGGGGCATGCTAACAGGTGGATTGGGCGCCCTTCCCCCATCAGCTCTAAGGCGGCCACATAGAGCCGCCAGGTTCCTGGTACTGTTACACCAGGCAAGGCACCGCCCTGCAATGGCTGGTCGCTCTCTCATTGCAGCAGAACTGCTGATGCTGCAATGACGAGGCTGCCCCTCATTGCAGTGGCCAAATCGTTTCAAGTTGGTGGCATTTCTGACATGGTCTTTGGCAAATCTCAGTATCACTGGTATTTGGATTAACTATTGGTAGTGGCTGGACTGAAAAATAGTATTGAATTTACATTTATATAGTACTGTTCATTAACGGCATCACAAAATATTTTTCAAGCAATTTATTTACGCAGGATAGCATAGCTGAGGTGCTGCATCTCATTTCCAGTGGGGTCCTGCTTCTGCACAGGACAACTTCATGCTTCTTAGTACCACTGGTACTTTGATAAAGCAGTGGGACTGCCTCTTTAAACTGCTGTCTGAGTCTGACATTATATCACAATAGGATTTAGCAGAAGGACACTCTGTAGATTTGAAGTATGAGACAGGGTTTGTAAGCAGACAGCAGTGAACTGTCGTATTAGTCAGCAAGTAATTCATTCTGTCCTTTTTCCTCCTCTCTTGGAGAAATCTATAAATAAGCGCGTGGTGGGCAGACTACTCTACAGTCTTACCCTTGTTTTGTTACAGTTACAGAGCTATTTTTATCAATTTGTTCTGCAGCCTAGAGCCTGGGCTCCAGAGATTAGAGAAAACGGCCTTTTATTCAAAGAAAAAACGTGTTTTTTTTTCACCTTTGGTTTATTAATGACATTTAAAAAAGAAAACTTTGTTTTTGAGTTTTGGATTCAAGTTTAGGGATTCTTAGCAGATGTGTGTGTGTGTGTGTGTGTGTGTGTGTGTGTGTGTGTGTGTGTAATGTATATATACTTAACACGATTTTCCCCAAAATTTGAAATGTCAGGACATTCCATTATTTATTACTAAACAAATTTGTGACAAAGTAGTAGCAGAGTAGCCCATGGCAACCAAGATTTATTTATTTATTGCATTTTGGTAACCAGGTGAGCCCACTGAGACCAGACAGTCCCTTTTTCAGGTGGTGACCTGGGAAGTGCAATACAGAGGTCCAGGGACGAGGGGGTAAATAATTCAAGGAAGGGCTTCAGGGCTCGTGCATGTACACCTTCAAGAAGAGAAGGGAAATGGGTAATATGATAGAAACGTACCTGTACCTGCACAGGATAAACAGGGTGGAAGCCAAGGAACTCTCCTTCTTAAACTCAAATACAGGTATGGGGATGAACACACTTAAACAAGCAGAGGGGAGCTAAGATGGAAAGAGTGGTTGACAAATGGAACACGCTGCCGGAAGAAGTGGTAAAGGACAAATTGGTAAGCAGTTTCAAGGAAAGATAGGACAGGCATATGGGATTAGTCGGGGGGGGCAGAAAATATGGTCACTAGGGGCAGTTATGAGTAGTGAGGTACGGTGAGCAGACTGGATGGGCCGATTGGCCTTTTTGTTGTAGTAGGAGTGGCTCTATTTATAAGGCGCCCTTCCTCGACAGCTCAGGGCACCACACAGAAATGACAGGCAATTAAAGCAATACAAACACTGATAAATAATGACAAAATACAACATACAAGCAATTTAAAATAATACTATTAAAAATAAAGCAGTAGCTGAATCATAGAGAAAACAAACGTCATTCTAATCCCCAAATGCCTGGCTAAACAAATAGGTTTTTAAACCTCCTTTTAAAGGCCTTCACTGAGGGGCCTCCCTCACTCCCCTAGCAAGGTATTCCATTAAAGAGGGCCGGCCACTTAAAAAGGTATGATCACCAGACAACTTAAGTCGGACCCTCGGGACTGGAGAACTTCCTCGGGAGAACAAAAAGGGTGCAAGAAGTAGACAGGATACAGGAGCTCTGCCAGGTAGTCAGGGCCCCACCCATGAAGGGCTTTGTAGGTCAGTAAACCATAAAAGTACTTTTTAATAATAATAATATCTGTCATCATTGTCTATGTGTCTATGAAATTTGCCTGAAAACAGGATCTTTTCCCTTCATCTGTCCCTGCTACTTATACAGCGTCTAAAGTCAGAATCTTCTGGTTGTGAAATCATTTGAACAGCAACAGATTGGGATGTCACAGAGAATGATGACCTCGCGGCAAGTTGTAAGCAACAGAAACAGATGAGCTCTAAGAGAGAAAAAAAGACTTTTGTTTTCGTAAGACAAAATTAACTTATTGAAATTCAAATTTCTGAGGAGTGGAATGTAATGGACTTCTCCTGAGCCCAGCTGTGAGCCTTCCACTGGAAAATGCCTTCAACATTATCCTGCTGGCTTCCTTAATGGTTACTGGGATTGGGAAATGCATGGTGCCCTGTTGCACATAAGAGTGCATTAGTACAAAGACCACTTGGGAACCATACTTGGTAGGCTTGCTTGGATTCCAAGTGATGGAATTGAATTCTTTGGATTCTGACGTGATTTTTCAGAATTGCAGTCTTAAAATCCTAGATGTGAAATTAAAGGCTAAAACACATCTTTACATAAGGATTTGGATTCCAAATCTGTTTCTGAGGTCCTTTTTGGAATTGTATATGATCTGGAGTTGGAAATTCCTAAAAAAGTTGTATCGGATCAACACAGTCACCATTTAGTGGTGCAGTGTGGTCAGAATGACTGCTTTGTGTCATTGACCTATTTTGCACTTTTGTAAGGCACACAGTTGGGTCCAAAGGCTTCCCTTGCGTAGCTGCAGTGGGTACTGCAACAGTGCAAGGAAGGAGATGGGTGGGGGTCTGGCATGCAGATGATGCCCTATGCCATGCTCAGTCACATGCCAGCCCCCCACCTCAGTTGCATGCTTCAGGGCCACTGGCCAGGAAGAACAGGTAAAGGCAGTTATACAGGGTGGCCCAGGTGTGTGATGGGGCAGTAGGGATCATCGGGGGGACTGAGATCACCGAAGAGCATTGTTTAAAAATTACAAGTGAAGGGGGAATGGGCTGGGGGGGGCACTGGACACGGGAGATGAAAGAAATTACAAGGAGCAGTTGGAGTGATCTCAGGACCACCACGGATGACCAGCGAGGGGCAAGAAAATTAAAAGACTGTACAACCCTCAAACAGGCCTTAGGGTGTGGATTGGGTGGGTGGGGTGTGCAACTGAGGCAGTACTGCCTTATGCCATGCATTTTAGGCTTCATACAGAACCATGCCACTGGCACAGTGCCATGCTCAGATATCCTCAGTAGTCACAGTTTAAAGAGCTGCTGATGCCTCAAACAAAAATTTGAAAAACATGATATTTAAGTACAATTCAGCTTGTATTCCATATATATTCAGTATATTTCTCCTCCCTATTATTTATTATTTAGGAAATGTGCATGAATACATGATCTTTATCCCGGAGAGTTCATCTGCCTCTTTAGCTTACTCCCTACTGCAAGTCATAATCCTGTGCTGTGACATCACAGTCTGTTGCCATGGGGATAACTGTGATGTCACAAGGAGTGAATTATGACCGCAGGTAGGGAGAAAGCAACAGGAACAGATGAACTCTGCAAGAGCATAGATCCTGTTTTTATGCAAATTACATCAGTAATAGATAATGGGGAGGAGGAATACAGAACTAATGTGAAATACAAGCTGATCTGTGTCTAAAGATTATGTTTTGTTAAAGTTCTCCAGAAGGCATCAGCTGCTCTTTAAAGCACCTGCACTGTTTCTTTTATTTTAGGCTGATCTTTAACTCATGTCTTGTGAAATGTCATTGTCCCCCACAACAAGTCTGCCTAAGTGCTTTTGTACATATTACATAATAAAAGGTATGCTCCTTTTAACACGGCTATCTCCAGCGTTTTATCAGTATTGTCTGCTTTTTCAAACACTCATTGTTTAACATCACTTTTCTAATGACTGAAATGCTCCCTGACCTGTACTAGCAGGCAACAGGCACTTTTCCCTGACCTGCACTAGCGTGCGACAGGCACTGCTCCCTGACCTGCACTAGCATGCGACAGGCACTGCTCCCTGACCTGCATTAACATGTGACAGGCACTGCTCCCTGACCTGCACTAGCACGCGATAGGCAGTGCTCCCTGACCTGCACCAGCATGTGACAAGCACGCTGCGACAGGCACTGCTCCCTGACCTGCACTAGCACGCAACAGGCACTGCTCCTGACCTGCACTAGCATGCGACAGGCACTGCTCCCTGACCTGCACTAGCATGCAACAGGCACTGCTCCCTACCTGTACTAGCATGCAACAGGCATTGCTCCCTGACCTGCACAAGCATGCGACAGGCACTGCTCCCTGACCTGCACTAGCATCTGACAGGCACTGCTCCCTGACCTGCACTAGCATGTGACAGGCACTGCCCCCTACCTGCACTTGCATGCGACAGGCATTGCTCCCTGACCTGCACTAGCATGCGACAGGCACTGCTGCCTGACCTGCACTAGCACGTGACAGGCACTGGTCCCTGACCTGCACTAGCACACAACAGGCACTGCTCCCTGACCTGCACTAGCATGCGACAGGCACTGTTCCCTGACCTGCACTAGCATACAAGAGGCACTGCTCCCTGACCTGCACTAGCATGCGACAGGCACTGCTCCTTGACCTGCACTTGCATGTGACAGGCACTACTCCCTGACCTGCACTAGTAGGCAACAGGCACTGCTCCCTGACCTGCACTAGTATGCGACAGGCACTGCTCCCTGACTTGCACTAGCATGCAACAGGCACTGCTTCCTGACCTGCACTAGCATACAACAGGCATTGCTCCCTGACCTATACTAGCATGCAACAGGCACTGCTCCATGACCTGTACTAGCATGCAACAGGCACTGCTCCTTGACCTGCACTAGCATGCGACAGGGACTGCTCCCTGACCTGCACTAGCAGGCAACAGGCACTGCTCCCTGACCTGTACTAGCATGCAACAGGCACTGCTCCCTGACCTGTACTAGCATGCAGCAGGCACTGCTCCCTGACCTGCACTAGCATGCAACAGGCACTGCTCCCTGACCTGCACTAGCAGGCAACATGCGCTGCTCCCTGACCTGCACTTGCATGCAACAGGCATTGCTTCCTGGCCTATACTAGCATGCAACAGGCACTGCTCCCTGACCTGTACTAGTATGCGACAGGCACTGCTCCCTGACCTGTACTAGCATGCAGCAGGCACTGCTCCCTGACTTGCACTAGCATGCAACAGGCATTGCTTCCTGACCTATACTAGCATGCAACACGCACTGCTCCCTGACCTGCACTAGCAGGCAACATGCGCTGCTCCCTGACCTGCACTAACATGCAACAGGCACTGCTACCTGACCTTCACTAGCATGCGACAGGTCATGCTCCCTGAGCTGCACTAGCAGGCAACAGGCACTGCTCCCTGACCTGTACTAGCATGCAACAGGCACTGCTCCCTGACCTGTACTAGCATGCAGCAGGCACTGCTTCCCTGACCTGTACTAGCATGCAACAGGCACTGCCCCTGACCTGCACTAGCATGCAACAGGCACTGCTCCCTGACCTGTACTAGCATGCAACAGGCACTGCTCCCTGACCTGCACTAGCATGCAACAGGCACTGCTCCCTGACCTGCACTAGCATGCAACAGGCACTGCTCCCTGACCTGCACTAGCATGCAACAGGCACTGCCCCCTGACCTGTACTAGCATGCAGCAGGCACTGCCCCCTGACCTGTACTAGCATGCAACAGGCACTGCTCCTGACCTGCACTAGCAGGCAACAGGCCTGCCCTGACCTGCACTAGCATGCAACAGGCACTGCTCCCTGACCTGCACTAGCATGCAACAGGTACTGCTCCCTGACCTGCACTAGCAGGCAACAGGCACTGCTCCCTGACCTGCACTAGCATGCGACAGGCACTGCTCCCTGACCTGTACTAGCATGCAGCAGGCACTGCTCCCTGACCTGTACTAGCATGCAACAGGCATTGCTTCCTGACCTATACTAGCATGCAACAGGCACTGCTCCTTGACCTGCACTAGCAGGCAACATGTGCTGCTCCCTGACCTGCACTAGCATGCAACAGGCACTGCTCCCTGACCTTCACTAGCATGCGACAGGTAATGCTCCCTGACCTGTACTAGCATGCAGCAGGCACTGCTCCCTGAATTGCACTAGCATGCAACAGGCACTGTTCCCTGATCTCCACTAGCATACGAAAGGCACTGCTCCCTGACCTGCACTAGCATGTGACAGGCACTGCTCCCTGACCTGCACTAGTAGGCAACAGGCACTGCTCCCTGACCTGCACTAGTATGTGACAGGCACTGCTCCCTGACTTGCACTAGCATGCAACAGGCACTGCTCCCTGACTTGCACTAGCATGCAACAGGCATTACTCCCTGACCTATACTAGCATGCAACAGGCACTGCTCCCTGGCCTGCACTAGCATGCGACAGGTAATGCTCCCTGACCTGTACTAGCATGCAGCAGGCACTGTTCCCTGACCTGCACTAACATGTGACAGGCACTGCTCCCTGACCTGCACTAGCATGCAAGAGGCACTGCTCCCTACCTTCACTAGTGACAGGCACTGCTCCCTACCTGCACTAGCATGTGACTGGGATTGCTCCCTGACCTGCACTAGCATGTAACAGGCACTGCTCCCTGACCTGCACCAACATGTGACAGACACTGCTCCCTGATCTACACTAGCATGCATCAGACACTGTTTCCTGACCTGTACTAGCATGTGACAGGCACTGCTCCCTACCTGCACTAGCATGTGACAGGCATTGCTCTCTGACCTCCACTAGCATGCGACAGGCACTGCTCCCTGACCTGCATTAGCATGTGACAGGCACTGGTCCCTGATCTGCACTAGTATACAACAGGCTCTGCTCCCTGACCTGCACTAGCATACAACAGGCACTGCTCCATGACCTGTACTAGCAGGCAACATGCACTGCTCCCTGACCTGCACTAGCATGCAACAGGCACTGCTCCCTGACCTGCACTAGCAGGCAACAGGCACTGCTCCCTGACCTGCACTAGAACGCAACAGGCTCTGCTCCCTAACCTGCACTAGCATGTGACAGTCACTGTTCCCTGACCTGCACTAACATACGAGAGGCAGTGCTCCATGACTTGCACTAGTATGCAACAGGCACTGCTCCCTGACCTGTACTAGCATACAACAGGCATTGCTCCCTGACCTATGCTAGCATGCAACAGGCACTGCTCCATGACCTGCACTAGCACGCAACATGCACTGCTCCCTGACCTGCACTAGCATGTGACAGGCACTGCTCCCTGACCTGCACAAGCATGCGACAGCCACTGCTCCCTGATCTGCACTAGCATGCGACAGGCATTGCTTCCTGTCCTTTACTAGCATGCAACAAGCACTGCTCCCTGACCTGGACTAGCATGAAACAGACACTGCTCCCTGACCTGCACTAGCATGTGACAGGCACTGCTCCCTGACCTCGACTAGCATGCAACAGGCACTGCTCAATGACCTGGACTAGCATGAAACAGACACTGCTCCCTGACCTGTACTAGCATGCAGCAGGCACTGCTCCCTGAATTGCACTAGCATGCAACAGGCACTGTTCCCTGACCTCCACTAGCATACGAGAGGCACTGCTCCCTGACCTGCACTAGCAGGCAACAGGCACTGCTCCCTGACCTGTACTAGCATGCAACAGGCACTGCTCCCTGACCTGTACTAGCATGCAGCAGGCACTGCTCCCTGACCTGCACTAGCATGCAACAGGCACTGCTCCCTGACCTGCACTAGCAGGCAACATGCGCTGCTCCCTGACCTGCACTAGCATGCAACAGGCATTGCTTCCTGACCTATACTAGCATGCAACAGGCACTGCTCTCTGACCTGTACTAATATGCGACAGGCACTGCTCCCTGACCTGTACTAGTATGCGACAGGCACTGCTCCCTGACCTGTACTAGCATGCAGCAGGCACTGCTCCCTGACCTGCACTAGCATGCAACAGGCATTGCTTCCTGACCTATACTAGCATGCAACAGGCACTGCTCCTTGACCTGCACTAGCAGGCAACATGTGCTGCTCCCTGACCTGCACTAGCATGCAACAGGCACTGCTCCCTGACCTTCACTAGCATGCGACAGGTAATGCTCCCTGACCTGTACTAGCATGCGACAGCCACTGCTCCCTGATCTGCACTAGCATGCCACAGGCATTGCTTCCTGTCCTTTACTAGCATGCAACAAGCACTGCTCCCTGACCTGGACTAGCATGAAACAGACACTGCTCCCTGACCTGGACTAGCATGCAACAGGCACTGCTCAATGACCTGGACTAGCATGAAACAGACACTGCTCCCTGACCTGCACTAGCATGTGACAGGCACTGCTCCCTGACCTGCACTAGCATGTGACAGGCACTGCTCCCTGACCTGCACTAGCATGCAATGGGCACTGCTCCCTGACCTGGACTAGCATGCGACAGGTAATGCTCCCTGACCTGTACTAGCATACAGCAGGCACTGTTCCCTAACCTGCACTAGCATGCAACAGGCACTGCTCCCTGACCTGTACTAGCATGCGACAGGTAATGCTCCTGACCTGTACTAGCATACAGTAGGCACTGCTCCCTGAACTGCACTAGCATGCAACAGGCATTGCTTCCTGACCTATACTAGCATGCAACAGGCACTGCTCTCTGACCTGCACTAGAATGCAACAGGCACCGCTCAATGACCTGGACTAGCATGCGACTGACACTGCTCCCAGACCTGCACTAGCATGTGACAGGCACTGCTCCCTGACCTGCACTAGCATGCAGCAGGCACTGCTCCCTGAACTGCACCAGCATGCAACAGGCATTGCTTCCTGACCTATACTAGCATGCAACAGGCACTACTCCCTGACCTTATGGGGCAAGTATAGTTCCAAAGCCGCAGAGACTAATGATGAAAATGTAGTGCTAGCCCTATATTAAAAGTAATGTAAAACAGAGTACTAAAGTAGATTCAAATAGTGAAGAAAGGAACTTTTTTTAAGTCAGAAGATAAGGAGCAATCTAAAATAGACTAAAAGGGTATAGATCAGAATTTTCACTGTACCATGCACTGCAGCTTTACTATCATAAAGGTTATGCCTGCGATTCAGTTGGTGGGAGCTACCAGCCACCACCCCCTTGCTGAGCTATTTAAGCCAGCTTCCTCTGGCCTCATTCATAAGCAGGGTTTCTTTATCCACTGTCCTCCCCTCCTCCTCTTCCAAAGGCACACCTCTCTCTAGGGGCCCCTTCCTAAGGTACCCATACCTAAAGGAATTATGTTGAACTTTTTTGACAATTGTCTCATGTATATATTGTATACAATTGCAGTGATTATTAGTGTTACATCGTACCATTTGTGTATCTTATCACATTGTGTTTGTTTTCTGTTGCTACTGTATTTCATCATCCTATTGCCTTTATGAGCTATGTCCAGGCACCTTGTGAATGAGTTTACCTCAATTGTGCTTTGTCTGGTTAAATAAAGACTGATTGATTGATTGATTGATGTTCCTGTGACACCTCTAGGGCTGGAACCCAACTCAATATGGTTCATTTGCCTTCACGGTACCTTGGCAGGGTGGTAGACCCCCCATGGGACAGAGAGTGCAAATGGCCAAAGAATTCACATATAACAGTCAAACAGCAAATTCATTCAGCTATCTTCAGACTAGCAACAACGTTGCACAAGTGTAACTCCTTGTTAAATTGTGTATGCTCGTTTGAACCAATAATTATCATTTGTATTGCAACACTTAGTGATGGGAATGAGTACTTACCTTTGGTGAATAAGTTCCCCTTTTCTGTATGGCAGTTTTGGGTGGCATCACCATGGTGACCCCTCCCTTAAGTAATTTCCACTTTGTGTGTGGCAGGCCTGGGTGGTGGCGTTGTGTCGCCATGGTGGCTCCTTCCGGTGACTATGTTTCCCCATTGTGTATGGCAGTTTTGGGTGATGGTTTGGCCATGGTAACTCATCCCTCCGGTGACTGAGTTTTCCTGTTGTGTTGTAGTTTTGGATGGTCGTGTGCTATGGTGACCCCTCCCTCTGGTGACTATATTTCCTTATTGTGTGTCATTGTTTTGGGTCACGGTTGCATAACAGTTTTGCTCCTCCTGTCGCCCTGACTGTATTTAGGGCTCTTGATGTGGTTTCTCACAGCAACTGCTCATTTACATTGTGTGACAAGACAGAACCGATATTAGGGTAACACCAACCCTGTGTCGCAGGATCATTCAAACCCCAAGGAACACAACACAACCAATTTGCCAAGATTCCAGAGACTTTGAACCCCAATTTTTCATTTTGCTACTTTGCACCCTTCGCGTTTCAGCCCTATTACACACCCCAGCAGGTCAGAATTAGAACATGTTGAACAGAATTTTCTGCACTTTAGTGAACCATGGGGCGGGTTGCTTCTTATAGAGTGGGGTCGATCTATGTGTGATAAACTACCACTGAATCACATTTAATATCACTGCGCAGTGTGTGTGTTTGCTGTGCATGTATGAATATGTGTGTCTGAATGCTATTTGTACATGTTACATATATTAGTATTTGAGTGTGTCAGTGTGTATAGTATGTATGTGTAATGTTTACGTGAGTCATCTGCATGTGACATATTGCAGATTTGTATGTATGTCTGCCAACAAGATTCCCCCCCTTCCCCATCCCACTATTACAGAAACAAGGTGTAAGATGTGGAAATGTGAACACCAGGGGAAAACCGATCTGGTTCTAACAAAGACAAATAGCCGCAGTGCCCTGCCTCGTTTAGGCAGTGATACAGGAGCCCGTGAGCGCCTGTTTTTAATATGAAATCTTTAATTAGTTGAGTGCTGTGTCTGTAGTCTTCTTTTTTTCCGCGAGGTTTGCTGTTCCCCCATGGGAGCTCCATTCTTGCTGATCCGTGCGATGACAGCCTCCCCGGATGATGATGAATGACGAAGCTCAGAGGCAATTACTGGGAAGCCAGGAGATGCTAGAGCCTGAATGCCATCATTTCAGAGAGCAAGTGTGAGCCGAGAACCTCCGGGAGTGGTGTGTGTGTGTGTGTGTGTGTGTGTGTGTGTGTGGTGCTTACAAAATGGTCAAAACACAGTTCTGTAACCTGATTGGCTAAGACATCCCCTTAGTTGTGGGTAAACTGCACAGCACCCAACGGTCTCATATAAACCTGGCCAGAGGTACAATGGCTACTAATGTGATAATATTGATTTAATTAGTGTAGTGGTTAAGGGCACTGAGCTGCAAACCTGGAGAACTGGGGTTGAATCCCATCAGGCCCCCACCTGCATACTGTGTGACCCTGAGCAAATCACTCAACTCCATCGTGCTCCCAGATCGCACCTGGAAACAAGCTATGGCTTAACGTGCCTTTCCTAGTTAACCCAATTTCCCCTAATATGGCTGATATCAACAGTATTAGAAGTAATTAAACAGTAAAAACAATATATTTTGTTCAAAATTATTTAACTTATGTGGACATTGTTCAAACAGCAGTATTTGTTACCAGACAAAATGTCATCATAGATAGAATTAGTTCAGTAATAATGTATTTTTTGAAGAAAACAATAAATACTGTTTCTTTTCATTGTATTTTCGTTCCTGAACTGTTAGTGAGATATGGTGTTTCGTTTTTAAAAGTTCCTGCTCTTGGGCTGCAGCCAGTAAGAATAAACATCTCAGTGAAATACTACGCTGTTTACCAGCAGAAATGTGTGTTAGCGCCATCCAATATATCCACAGTGTGAATCCAGTTAGTAAAGTCCAAAGTAACTTCAGGGGAAGGGATTTTTGTTTATCTCTTTTGCCCCCTCCAAGCAGCCCCCATCCCCTGGACAGTTCATCCCTGTCACTCCAACATCTGGAGGGACTTACCTGCCAACTTCTTCCCCCAGGACTCCCCCCCCCCATAGGGTTGGCTGGGCGCCCCAACCCTCCACCATTAGCTAGGATCCAGTTCACCTGGCTGGCCCAGATTGTCAGATTTGGGGAATGCGGCTGACTGGCATCATCCTAGCAGCCAGAATTTTCTTCTTTTCTCCCCTGGGGACATGGCATGCAGTGTCATCATGACACACATCACACGCTCCCGCGCCATGTGGATTGACTGCTGCACACCCCAGCACTTTAGTTGTCCCGAGCTGCTCATCACCATGCCTTTGCTAGGAGCCAGGTACTGGCTCCGCAAACCCCATCTCCCTGGAGGAGGAGGAGGAGAGCAGTCTTTCAGATGCTCAGTCCCCCTCACCCTGGCAGACCCTTTGAGACACCAGGTTTGCCCCAAACCTAGGTCATCAGCATTGCAAGAGGTATCGCTACCGCTGGAGTGGTGGGTCGGCCAAGAGACAAGATTTTTAAAATGTGCCATGGGTGCCCTTCTTTAATGATGTGAGACATTTAAGAGAAAACTAGTAATAAAACCTGTCTAAACAATATCTGACAGAAATAAAAATAGAGGGATACATTTAAGGATGTCAGAAATAGCAATGTCCACTAGCCTCCAAGACTACCACTGGCGGCAAGGATGGTACTGAATCTGAGAGCCACTCTGCCCAGTGCTCCCTTTGGTACTGAGTCTGGGAGCCTCACAGCACTCCCTTTGGTACTGAGTCTGAGAGCCTGCACAGCACTCCCTTTTGCACTGAGTCTGGGAGCCTGCACAGCACTCCCTTTGGTACTGAGTCTGGGAGCCTGCACAGCACACCCTTTTGCACTGAGTCTGGGAGCCTGCACAGCACTCCCTTTTGCACTGAGTCTGAGAGCCTGCACAGTGCTCCCTTTGGTACTGAGTCTGAGACCCTGCACAGCACTCCCTTTTGCACTGAGTCTGAGAGCCTGCACAGTGCTCCCTTTGGTACTGAGTCTGAGAGCCTGCACAGCACACCCTTTTGCACTGAGTCTGAGAGCCTGCACAGTGCTCCCTTTGGTACTGAGTCTGAGAGCCTGCACAGCACACCCTTTTGCACTGAGTCTGACAGCCTGCACAGCACTCCCTTTTGCACTGAGTCTGGGAGCCTCACAGCACTCCCTTTGGCACTGAGTCTGAGAGCCTGCACAGCACTCCCTTTTGCACTGAGTCTGAGAGCCTGCACAGTGCTCCCTTTGGTACTGAGTCTGAGAGCCTGCACAGCACACCCTTTTGCACTGAGTCTGAGAGCCTGCACAGTGCTCCCTTTGGTACTGAGTCTGAGAGCCTGCACAGCACTTCCTTTTGCACTGAGTCTGAGAGCCTGCACATTGCTCCCTTTGGTACTGAGTCTGGGAGCCTGCACAGCACTCCCTTTTGCACTGAGTCTGAGAGCCTGCACAGCACTCCCTTTTGCACTGAGTCTGAGAGCCTGCACAGTGCTCCCTTTGGTACTGAGTCTGAGAGCCTGCACAGCACTCCCTTTTGCACTGAGTCTGAGAGCCTGCTCAGTGCTTCCTTTGGTACTGAGTCTGAGAGCCTGCACAGCACTCCCTTTGGTACTGAGTCTGAGAGCCTGAACAGCACTTCCTTTGGTACTGAGTCTGAGAGCCTGAACAGCACTTCCTTTGGTACTGAGTCTGACAGCCTGCACAGTGCTCCCCTTGGTACTGAGTCTGAGAGCCTGTGTAGCACTCCCTTTGGTACTGAATCTGAGAGCCTGAACAGCACTTCCTTTGGTACTGAATCTGAGAGTCTGCGCAGCACTCCCTTTGGTACTGAGTCTGAGAGCCTGAACAGCACTTCCTTTGGTACTGAGTCTGAGAGCCTGCACAACACACCCTTTGGTACTGAATCTGAGAGCCTGCACAGCACTCCCTTTGGTACTGAATCTGAGAGCCTGAACAGCACTCCCTTTGGCACTGAGTCTGAGAGCCTGAACAGCACTTCCTTTGGTACTGAGTCTGACAGCCTGCACAGCACTCCCTTTTGCACTGAGTCTGAGAGCCTGCTCAGTGCTTCCTTTTGCACTGAGTCTGAGAGCCTGCTCAGTGCTTCCTTTGGTACTGAGTCTGGGAGCCTGCACAGCACTCCCTTTGGTACTGAGTCTGAGAGCCTGAACAGCACTTCCTTTGGTACTGTGTCTGACAGCCTGCACAGTGCTCCCCTTGGTACTGAGTCTGAGAGCCTGTGTAGCACTCCCTTTGGTACTGAATCTGAGAGCCTGCGCAGCACTCCCTTTGGTACTGAGTCTGAGAGCCTGCACAGCACTCCCTTTGGTACTGAGTCTGAGAGCCTGAACAGCACTTCCTTTGGTACTGAGTCTGAGAGCCTGAACAGCACTTCCTTTGGTACTGAGTCTGACAGCCTGCACAGCACTTCCTTTTGCACTGAGTCTGAGAGCCTGCACAGTGCTCCCTTTGGTACTGAGTCTGAGAGCCTGCACAGCACTCCCTTTTGCACTGAGTCTGAGAGCCTGCACAGTGCTCCCTTTGGTACTGAGTCTGAGAGCCTGCACAGCACATCCTTTTGCACTGAGTCTAAGAGCCTGCACAATGCTCCCTTTGGTACTGAGTCTGGGAGCCTGCACAGCACTCCCTTTTGTACTGAGTCTGAGAGCCTGCTCAGTGCTTCCTTTGGTACTGAGTCTGAGAGCCTGCACAGCACTCCCTTTGGTACTGAGTCTGAGAGCCTGAACAGCACTCACTTTGGTACTGAGTCTGAGAGCCTGAACAGCACTTCCTTTGGTACTGAGTCTGACAGCCTGCACAGCACTCCCTTTTGCACTGAGTCTGAGAGCCTGCTCAGTGCTTCCTTTGGTACTGAGTCTGGGAGCCTGCACAGCATTCCCTTTGGTACTGAGTCTGAGAGCCTGAACAGCACTTCCTTTGGTACTGAGTCTGAGAGCCTGAACAGCACTTCCTTTGGTACTGAGTCTGACAGCCTGCACAGTGCTCCCCTTGGTACTGAGTCTGAGAGCCTGCGCAGCACTCCCTTTGGTACTGAATCTGAGAGCCTGCGCAGCACTCCCTTTGGTACTGAATCTGAGAGCCTGCGCAGCACTCCCTTTAGTACTGAGTCTGAGAGCCTGCACAGCACTCCCTTTGGTACTGAGTCTGAGAGCCTGAACAGCACTTCCTTTGGTACTGAGTCTGAGAGCCTGAACAGCACTTCCTTTGGTACTGAGTCTGACAGCCTGCACAGTGCTCCCCTTGGTACTGAGTCTGAAAGCCTGTGTAGCACTCCCTTTGGTACTGAATCTGAGAGCCTGAACAGCACTTCCTTTGGTACTGAATCTGAGAGCCTGCGCAGCACTCCCTTTAGTACTGAGTCTGAGAGCCTGAACAGCACTTCCTTTGGTACTGAGTCTGAGAGCCAGCACAACACACCCTTTGGTACTGAATCTGAGAGCCTGCGCAGCACTCCCTTTGGTACTGAATCTGAGAGCCTGAACAGCACTCCCTTTGGCACTGAGTCTGAGAGCCTGAACAGCACTTCCTTTGGTACTGAGTCTGACAGCCTGCACAGCACTCCCTTTTGCACTGAGTCTGAGAGCCTGCTCAGTGCTTCCTTTGGTACTGAGTCTGGGAGCCTGCACAGCACTCCCTTTGGTACTGAGTCTGAGAGCCTGAACAGCACTTCCTTTGGTACTGAGTCTGACAGCCTGCACAGTGCTCCCCTTGGTACTGAGTCTGAAAGCCTGTGTAGCACTCCCTTTGGTACTGAATCTGAGAGCCTGCGCAGCACTCCCTTTGGTACTGAGTCTGAGAGCCTGCACAGCACTCCCTTTGGTACTGAGTCTGAGAGCCTGAGCAGCACTTCCTTTGGTACTGAGTCTGAGAGCCTGAACAGCACTTCCTTTGGTACTGAGTCTGACAGCCTGCACAGCACTCCCTTTTGCACTGAGTCTGAGAGCCTGCTCAGTGCTTCCTTTGGTACTGAGTCTGGGAGCCTGCACAGCACTCCCTTTGGTACTGAGTCTGAGAGCCTGAACAGCACTCCCTTTGGTACTGAGTCTGAGAGCCTGAACAGCACTTCCTTTGGTACTGAGTCTGAGAGCCTGAACAGCACTCCCTTTGGTACTGAGTCTGAGAGCCTGCGCAGCACTCCCTTTGGTACTGAATCTGAGAGCCTGCACAGCACTCCCTTTGTTACTGAGTCTGAGAGTCACACTGCACAGCACTCCCTTTGGTACCGAGTCTGACAGCTTGCACAGTGCTCCCTAGGTACTGACTCTGAGAGTCTGCGAAACACTCTATTTGGTGCTGAGTCTGAGACTTGCCCTGTGCAACACTCCCTCTGGCACTGAGTCTGAGAACCTGCAAAGCACACCCTTTGGCACTGAGCCTGAGAGTCTGTGCAGCGGAGCTTTTGGTACTGAGTCTGAGATCCACCCTGCAAACTCATCCTTTGGTACCGAGTCTAAGAGCCTGCATAGAGCTTCCTTTGGTACTGAGTCTGAGAACTGCCCTCTGCGGCATTCCTTTTGGTACTGAGTCTGAGAGACTGTGCAGTGCTCCCTTTGGTGCTGAGTCTGAGAGTCTACACGGTGCTTAATACTGATTCTGAGAGCGTATACAGCACTCCCCTTACTCCACCAACCTTTTGACATGAGTCAGACCCATGCTGCAAATACATGCTGGGGCTTCCACACTTCTCAAGCGTTTTTTACAAATTAATAAACAGGCGTGGACCAAAAAATGTTTCTAATACAGTATTACTGATGTTAGAAAAAAGAAATATTGGACTAAGGTTACTGGATTTCTTTTTGGGCGGCCTAATGAAGGCATTCCTGCATAAAGCCTCCTCAATGCTTCAAAGTCAGACTGATAATAATTCATGCTATTTGTCAGTGATCCGTATACTTACCACTCCTTAGTAATATATGGTGAGACTGGACTTGTGGTAGAGCTTTTGTGCGCTGTCAGCTTATATGTTTCTATATTGAATATTTATTCTTTGATCCTCTAACTTGTTTAGTTTTCATTTCAATATTAGTTTAAGGAAAATTCCTCCCCCTCTGATGGCTAACTCCCTTCCCTGATTTTCTTTTTTTTTTGTCATTTTAGTACAGTTCCATATTGTCCATAATGCAGTCTGCAGCCATTTCCTTTGCTGCCACACTTTCCCTCGCTTGTTCTGTATTAATGTGCTCTGAGGACTAATGGCTGACTTGGCAAGACACATTAGCAAAAAGCGAGCAAGGGGGCAGCTGCCAGCAAGATGGGAGTGGGCAGTCTTTGAAAACAGATGTCACAGAGCTGTACTAAATAAATAAAAAGTAGTATTTTAAGGTGCTTTAAAAAAATTATCTTAGATGCTAACTGGGAGGGGTAGTTATGGGGTGCTGTAATGTGGAGAAAAGTGGGGAGTGGGGATGTAGCAATAACAAAAGAGACCATGATTGCTTCCCTTCTGACTTTGCATGCATTAAAGAGGCACTTTGAATGCTCATGGGCAAAAGTGGGGGTCCTGCCATCCCCCCACTCATAATTTCTGGCACCTATATCTTCCTTTAATTTCTGTCTCACTAACTGGGCACTCAATGTACCCAGTTCTTAAAAGGGGCACATCTGATTCAAAACAATGGTTGGTGCCGGCCCGGTGGCAATGAGGATTGAGGCGTTAGATGCCACACCTCACATCACGCCGGTGACCCGGGTTTGAGAATGACCTTGGGTCGTCGGGGTGCTGGCATGGAGGGGGAAGGGTGGAGCACGTTCGAGCACCTAGCAGCAGCTCTCCTCTCCTGGGGTGATTGTTGCTCTCCCCCACCCCCGTAGTTCCGCTGCCTCCACACGCATGTGTGCGCGTCCAAAGACTAAGGCGGTAAACAGGAAAAAAAAAACACATAAAATACATCATAAAAAAACAAACAACTGTCAGTATCATTTTTTGTTTTTAGAGGTTAAGTGTAAGCGGGGGGGGGCAGTTACAAGGAGGGGGTCTGAAAGTAACTGATGCTTGCTGCACTGGAATCTGTAGGGACATGTCCACTGTTTTTTGATAACTGATCCTGGATGCACTGAGATTTGTAGTGGCACAGTTACTTTTCTCACAATGGCTTGAGATGGGCAGGGGTATTTTTAATATTGGTGGGGGGCAGCAGGAAGCAGATCTGGCAGCACACTCTGATGTATGGGAAGGGAGGGGGGACAGCAGAGCCATCTGATATGTACTAATGAGGTGATCTGATTCCACTGCGGATGCTGAAAGTACTATGCTTTGGTTCCATATCCCACTTTTCTCCCGAAGGCATTAGGTCTTATACAGCCATGTGATGCAGCCATAAAAACAAAGCTTGCCTGCAGTGTTCAGCAGACAAATAAAAACAGTAAGGGAATCTGATGACTAAAACTATTTTGTAGTCTTTAGACTCATGGCAAGCATGGTGCTGTGCAGATACCTGTGTGCTGGCAGGTGCCGGCTGGCAGGCGGCACGTAAATCCAGCACTGAAGTCAAATATTCATGGCTGTATCTGTTGCTTACATTCCTGCCTGTACTTTATATGTCTGTCTTGATGTTCCCCATAATTTGTATTTCTCTGATGTGGAACCTTTGTAAAAGAGCCAAGGCTCAAAGGTATTTGTAATCCTAGACTTGATAAATAAATAAAATAAAATATGCTGTACACACTGCTAGTACAATTCTTCCTGTATATTTATTCGCTGTATATATTTTGTTCCTGTACTCCTTCCCTAGGTCACACCTGGAAACAAGCCTCGGCTCATTGAGCCTTTCCTGGATGGTCACCAATGTGCAGTAAATATCCTTATAATATTAAGAGGTGGGGTGGCTTAGTGGCTCTAGCTCTAGCTTGGGAACTGGAAAATTGCAAGTTCAGCTCCCTCTAAGCAAGCAATATGACACACCAGGGTGTGTGATTGGGGGGGATAATTACAAAGCTTGAGTCTTTTGTTAAGCATGAGACGATAGTACAGAGTGCCTTTACACACAACAGCAAGTATATGTATATGTGTGTATATATATATATATATATATATATATGTATATATAATTTGTATGTATGTTTGTGACGTATATTTGAATGCATGTGTGTGAAATATATTTGTATGTGGGTATGATATATTTCCATATGACACATTTGTATAGATGTATGTGACGTGTATTTATATGTATGTGTGTGAGACATATACTGTACTTGCAAGTTTGTGTGGATATATGTGCATATATTTTTGTATGCATATTTTCAAATATTTATTTATTTATTTGTGCATCAGTTTACAACCTTTGAGCCAGAGGCTCATTTCCAAAGGTACCTCGTCACAAAGAGGACAAATACATTACAACATTTTGTTACATCATTGCGGTTACAGCTTTGGCAGTCACATGCTGTTATTTCTTTGTTACATCATTTAGGTTACAGGTTTGGCATTCACAAGCTTTTACAGTTATTTGGATATAGAGTAACAGATTAAACATACATTGATATAAGCATACATGCGGTAGTGTGCAGAGACTGCAGGAGGTAAAGTTCAAATATATATATATATATATATATATATATATATATATATATATAAAACATTAAAATAGAATACATTTGCTGAATACAATAATGTTATTTAGGGATAGGTATTTTCACTTCAGATACATCAGATGTATACCATCTGGGCCAAGTACGGCAACCACCCTGAGGGCCTCCAAACCTTTTGTCACCATTTCAGTCATGGCCTCTACCCTTCCCCTATCTTGAACCCCTCATGTGGATGATTTGACTCCACTTTCCAAACAAGGCCTGTCCTTCTCAACCGTGAATGCTGAGAAAGAGTAATTGTTCACTAGATTTGCCTTCTGCTGGTCTTCAACTCCCCCAGTTTTCCTTTTCTCCTTAATATATCTAAAACATTATTTTTCCTTTCCCTTCACACCCTTAGCAATCCTCAACTCCATGTCGAACTTTGCTCTCCTGACACACACCCTTCCCTCTTTAAAGGGGAACTCTCAGCTCCCCTTGTGGTAATGCTGTGGAACCCAGAGGACTAGAGCAACATGTGTACAAATAAAAATGTTAAACCACTTACTACTGTGAAGTATTAGTTATTATCTGGATGATACTGCGATCCCCCCCTGTCACTGTGCCAGTGAACTATGAGTCCTAGTGTCCCTCATGGCCACCCCTCTGATGACGTGAATGACAGGCTAAGCTGCGGGGGATGTGTGCCTAGATGTCTGTGTTAATATTAACAATGTAAAATAGTGCATGTTTTATTCTACTGATACTGATTGTACTGAGCCCTGGGTAGGTGGAGAATAACTGCAGGTCCATGATGGAGCGGGGAGGGTGCCACAGGGCCAATGGTTGGAACCACAGAAACACAAGATTACAAATAAAAACAGAAACGGTATTGAGCAGATGAAACCCCTAATTTCCAAGCATGTCCTGTGTGCAGGTGTGCAAACCAACTGCAAAACAGTCAGGAATGCATAGTGTATACTGGTTTTGTGAATAATGGTATCAGGACAATCAAGTTAACCCTTTCTTGTTCCAAGAAGGCTTTGGAATGCCGATAATTCTTCATAAATATGAAAGATGGCACTTGCAGTAGCACAGCGCCCTCTGAATTTAATGGAGAGAATGATAATCTGCGCTTAGGAGAGCATTCTTATCCCCCCCATCAGAAGGAACTATGTGGAATCTGGTACTTGAAAAAGCTCTGCATTTTATTTTTGCATAGTGCCTGACGTTGTTGAAACACTTGGAACTGCTTCTGGCGAGGCTCCAATGGGACTGGCTGCCTCGTGTCAGGCAATTATATTTTCCCTTATCTGTGTTCTGCCAGAGCCAAACCCACACGTTCTTTCCAGCATTGCAGAACTGAATGTGGCCTCCTCTGTCACAGCCACTGTGATGATTTCTTCCTGTTGGAGTGCTGATGTATATATTTTGCACTCGAAATCTGCACCACTAGTTATGGGGCATTTCTGGACAATTCAGTGGTGTTTCATCACAGGACAGATACAGTGGTTTGACTTTTTTTTAGTAAGACTGAGAATGAAGTGGTAGGCTTTTTTTTCACAAATTGTAGTGAGAAAGAAATAATGTGACCTACACTGGGACTTGAACCCTGGCCCCTAGAATACCTGTGTTTTTTTTTATTTACATTGTATATCTGTCTCTTGCTTAACTCAGCATCAGTCATCTGGCTACCATGTTCCCCCCCTCCTGTTTTGTACTCCAGCTTACTGCTTTCTGGCTATGTCCCTGCAGCCCCCTACCCCATTGGGTCACTTCTGCCAACTAGCAGGGTCTGAAGGAGGTGCTTTTTTTGTGAGCCATGATGGCCCATTGGTGCATTGGGTAGACCATGCACAATATTCTGCTCGGCTCCACCATTTCCTCCCAACTGACCTCTCTCCTTTCTTATGCTGAGGCTGCTGTCTACATGACGACTATGTCATGGAGAACTGAAGCTGTATAGTCAGTTGCAGCAACAGTGCCACTCCAAAGCTGACCAGAAGAGGCACCTGTGTGGGTGGAACAGCCACCCCCCCCGTCAGTTCATACTGTCTCTACTGTGCTCCCTAAACTCCACCAACCTGGGGCTAGAAGATCAAACCTGAGGCTTCTACATGATAGTGCAGTGAATTGTGCCCCTCCCAGTGCCAAGCCAGGGACTGAGCCCCGAGGGGAACAACTGTTAATCATTCAGCTACAGCAACATTCTCCCCCAACTTGGTAGGTTAGGGTGATCCATTGACCATCAGCCTTGCTAGCCAATTAAGCACCACCAGAGGTCTCTAGCTGTTATAGTTACTCAGCATTGCCTTAGTGCTTTGACTCCATTATTTGCAGCTTTCACTACTAGATGCATTGCTTTGGCTATGTTATTCACAGCTTTTACTACAAGACAGCACTGCTTTGACTCTGTTATTCACAGCTTTCACTACTAGATGGTTCATAGATTTAATGACTAGATAGCTCGGCTTTCTCCAGTAGATGGCACTGTTTTGACTCTGTCATTCACAGCTTTCCCTGCTAGATGGCACTACTTTGCACAGACTGCCTTTCTCATATACTGTATATTATCAGTGTCAGTAGCTCAGCAGGTAGCACACTTGCCTCTGAGGCTGGGAGATCAGAAGATGTGGGTTCTATTCTCACACCAGGCACTTGGGTTAATATCCCAATGCTGACACTGTAGTGCAGCATGGGGAGGGGTGCTGTACTCCTGAAGTGCTGTTTTCTGGATGAGATGTTAAACCAAGGTCCCATCTGCCTGTTCTGATGGTAGTTCAGGTAGATGTTAAAGATCCCATGGCACTTCTCGTAAAGAGCAGGGGAATTTTCCTGGTGTCCTGGCCAAATTTCCCCCCATTCACTAAAAATACCACCAACAGCTTAATCTGGTTCAAGGTCAGTTGACATTCATCTGTATCCCCCTCCCCCGGGTCGTGTCTGAATATAGGCAGAATTTATCTAGTGCACTTATCCGGGCAACAAAAAATAAATATTTATTTATTTGAATTTTGGTAACTGGGTGGGCCCACCGAGACAAGGTCCCTTTTTTCAGGGGCGACCCAGAGGAGGGGGTAACATGTGGAGCAAAAAAAGGGAAGTGTACGCAGACACTATACAAGGAACAAGTAAAAAGGAAGTGTACACAGACACTTATTCAGAATTAAACGTATAAAACAAAGACAACAATAAAAATGAGTAATAAACAGTGAACAATAAACAATAATCAGTACACACAAAGTATTAAGTAAACAACAATTTAAGACGGGTGGAGGAATTTAAAACTTCTGCTAACGTAAATTTGGAGAGGAGTCAACATGCAGCATAACACAGAAGATTGCTCTTACACAGCATAACATAGGGAATCATGCCTATGAAGATACCTGTTAGGTGGGTAAACTATTGGAATGCAGCTAACCCCAAGGTTGTGAAAAATCCCCAAAGGGGCAATTTTTTTAATAACTATTAAGTGTTTCCAACAAGACATGACCCAGAACTTTTACATAAATTATAAATATTGGACAGCCTGAACCACATAAAGGATTTCCAACAAGATATGCCACAAAGTGATAAAAGTGTGATTAGCGTGATCATCTGGCAAACATTTGTAAATAAATAAATAAAGACAACTTGCTTTAGAAAAGTCTTACAGAAATGTGGAGTTTATCAACCTACCCTATTCATGTAGTATAACTCATTCTTACTTCATGGGCCTTGGGTTCAAATCAGTACTTGCAGATATCTCCATGTGAGAAGTCATGGCATTAAAGGAAATCCGTCGGTGGGGTGTGTGAATTCAGGTCTAGTATCCCAGCACCCCCTGTGTTACAAGGCTCTGCTGCTCCAATGAACAGAATGTCGCAAACCTGTTCCAGGTGTAATGCCTTGAGCTTTCGTATTGCTAACAAATGTATTGTCAACTTGCACCTGAGCATTTTGCACTGTTTACTGATGGTAACTGTGTCATGTTATTGTTATGTCTTCCTGCCTATAGTAATTTTGTAATTAATCCCCAGATGCCCCTGAAAAGGGGACATAGTATCAACGGGCTCACCCGGTCACCAGAATCCACTAACTAATTAACTAACTGACCAGGAGTACCTGTGAACTCCCTCACAGTCAGTGCTTCTACAGCATTGCCTACAGTGACTCCTACTGGAAGAAGCTGGGACTGCAGTAACTGTGAGTGCCTACACAGTCAGTGTTCCTACACCATTACCTGCAGTGACTCCTGAGGCTGGGACTGGAGTAGATGTGAGATCCTACACAGTCAGTGCTCCTACACCATTACCTGAAGTGAATCCTGCTGGGAGAGGCAGGCAGTGGAGTAAATGTGAGCTCCTACACAGTCAGTGCTCCTAAACCTACCTACAGTGACTAAAGCTGGGAGCAGCTAGAACTAGAGTAACTTTAAGCTCCCCCACAGTCAGTGCTCCTACACCATTACCTGCAGTGACTCCTGCTGGGAGAGGCAGGCACTGGATTAAATGTGAGCTCCTACACAGTCAGTGCTCCTACAACATTGCCTACAGTGACTCCTACTGGAAGAAGCTGGGACTGCAGTAGCTGTGAGCTCCCGAACAGTCGGTGCACCTACACCATTGCCAACAGTGACTCTTGCAGGGAGAGGCTGGGACTGGATTAAATGTGAGCTCCTACACAGTCAGTGCTCCTAAACCTACTTACAATGATTCAATCTGGAAGCAGCTGGGACTAGGGTAACTCTGTGCTCCCGCACAGTCAGTGCACCTACTCCATTGCCAGCAGTGACTCCTGCTGGGAGAGGCAGGGACTGGAATAGCTGTGAGTGCCCCCACAACCAGAGCTCCTCCTACCTGATTACCTACAGTGGCTCCTACTGGGAGAGGCCGGACTGCAGTAACTATGAGCTATCCCAAAGTCAGTGCTCCTACACCATTACCTGCAGTGACTCCTGCTGGGAGAGGCAGGCACTGGATTAAATGTGAGCTCCTACACAGTCAGTGCTCCTACACCATTATCTGCAGTGACTCCTGCTGGGAGATGCTGGGACTGGATTAAATGTGAGCTCCTACACAGTCAGTGCTCCTACACCATTACCTGCAGTGACTCCTGCTGGGAGAGGCAGGCACTGGATTAAATGTGAGTTCCTACACAGTCAGTGCTCCTAAACCTACTTACAGTGACTCAAGTTGGGAGCAGGTGGGACTAGGGTAACTTTGAGCTCCCCCACAGTCAGTGCAACTACAGCAGTACCTGCAGTGACTCCTGCTGGGAGAGACTGGGACTGCAGTAACTGTGAGCTCCTACACAGTCAGTGCTCCTACACCATTACCTACAGTGACTCCTGTTGGGAGATGCAGGGACTGCAGTAGCTGTGATGTCCTACACAGTTGATGCTCTTACACCATTATCTGCAGTGACTCCTGCTGGGAGAGGCTGGGACTGCAGTAGCTGTGAGCTCCTACACAGTCAGTGCCCCTATATCATTACCTGCAGTGACTCCTCCTGGGAGAGGCTGGGACTGCAGTAGCTGTGAGTTACCTTGTGTTTTTATATCATTGTCTACAGTGCAGTTTACACAGATGATAAACACACCATGGAGTCCACAATAAGACAACTCAAAAAGAAGTTTTGCTGCGGACTTCTTTATTTAAAGGAGGTGTACTAGACCGGCCCACTGGTGACTGGACTGGCCCACCGGTGCAGCGGTAGCACCATCACTTATGGTGCTGATGACCTGGGTTCCGGAACAAAGTCTTGGCATTGGAGGGTTGGCTGTGGACAGGAGGACTGAGCATCCAGAGGTCTGCAATCTCCTCTGGAGAGGGAGGGCTGTGGTGCTGGCATTAGTCTGGCCTCTAGTGGAGGCCAAGGGCAAGGCAGTCATGGACCACATCTCAAGGAGCGGAGGAGCAGCAGCTGGTGACGTCCCATGCATGGAAGCGTGCATGAGGTTGCATGGATAGCAGTGCATGCCCACTTCTCCCTGGGTGAAAAATGGACGAGAAAATATGATCAGAGGCAGAGCAGGATGGCAGACCAATCCCTTGCAGACTCCACACTGGCTACAGGGTCGTCTCTCAGAACTCAATCTGTTGACAGTGAGCAGGGGGAGCCACCAACCCCATCATGGTGGGGGTAAGCCATGGGGAAGAGCGGGAAAGTAAGCCCCTGGGACGCTGGGTGACGGAGCTCCTGAGTTGAGTCAGATGGCAAGCCTGCACTGGTTAGGAGGAGAAAGAAATCAACATGAAAAACAAAAGAGAAAAAAAGAGAGGAGTACTGAGAAAAATGTTTGTGCAGCATGGACTGAACACTGCAACGTTTTGCTGAGCACTTCAACTTTGTCAGGAGGCCCCATGTCACTCAACTGGATTCTCCTAGGTAAGTTAACTGCAGGAAAAAAGTCAGTGCTTCTACACTGTGGTGTACAGCGACTCCTGCTGGGGGAATCTGCGACTGGAGTACCAGTATGGTGGGCCCAAATACCAGTGCTCACTGCTGGAGGGGGGCCCAGATTCTACTATACACAGCACATCTGTCTGCTGAACTGGAATCCTCAGAGCATGAAGATCTGTAATCCTGCCCATCAGATGTAAACGTCTGAAGTGCATGTTTCTGCGAGCCGTATGTTAGCCTCGTGTCACAAACAGATGGTCAGAAAAAAAACAGGCTTTTAACTTGCATGCAGGCCACACATATTTTTTGCATAGATGTACGATGAAAAACAGCTTGAGGTCTCCATGCTGCCTCAGGATGGAAAATATGAAGGGGGGGGTGACACTTGAAGTCCGGTAGATGACTTGTTTGTGTCTGCTGGCTGGTACATTTGTGTTTAGCAGGCTTGGTTAATAACAGCAATAAGCCTTTGTCTCTTGGATTTCATTCAAACCTACAGGTATCTAGAAATCTCCACTCCCAGTTAATGTCTTATTTCAGTGAGTGTCTCACAGCTGGTACTGAATAAACCAGCAGTTTAAGT
The DNA here is from genome assembly GCA_016271365.2 of Neoceratodus forsteri. Taxonomy (NCBI): domain Eukaryota; kingdom Metazoa; phylum Chordata; order Ceratodontiformes; family Ceratodontidae; genus Neoceratodus; species Neoceratodus forsteri. The sequence goes on from JADMNL010000031.1 coordinate 117,254,082, forward strand.
CTGGCATTAACCTGGCGCAGAGTGCGTTGGATCTCTCTCTACTGTAAGTGTGGATCTTCTTGGTTAGAGATTTTATGCGTCAGAGTGACTAGCGTATAAAAAAGATTTTCAAGTTTGGTAGCTGTGTGAACTTTCATAGAAACACAGACAATGTTGGCAGGAAAAAAAATGCATTGGTCCTTCCAGTCTGCCCCTTCATACCCTATCCTGCTCCGAGTTCATGTAGGGTAGGCATGTCAAACCTTGTGACGCCGGCCCACTGGTGCATTGGTTGGATTTCCGCTTGCGACGCCAGCAACCCGGGTTCGGGATTGAGCTTGGGACGCCGGAGGGCGGCTGGGGGACAGCTGAGCGTCCTATGACTGCTCGTTGTCTTCAGGGAGGGAGGGAGGGAGGGAGGAAGGGCTGCGACCTGGTGTTGGGCGACCGCTGGTGGAGACCAGGGGCAGGGCAACACTTTGTGTCATTGCTGGGAGGTGCGTGGCAGATGTTGGCTCTTGTCTTGACGTCTGGACGTCACGCACCACAAGGAAATCAGGAAAAATCGCTCACTGGCCGCCGGATGATGGCCCTCTGTTCCCTGAGTGCCTCCAGTGCCTTCCCAGGGCCTTCTGTTCCTCGGCAGCATCCAGGGCCATAGAAGTATGTGCTGGGGTCATCCCCCCTTCCCGGTGCCTTCCCCCTTGAAGGAGAGGGACCCGCCCGGAGAAGGGATACGCCGGGATATCCTGGGATCGGCTGCAATATGAGGTCCAGAGGAGGGCTGGGTACGCACAGTGGGATGGGGGTGACATGTAGAGCCTGAAGGAGTGGGGACCAGCGAGCACGGGGGTGGGAAAAAAACAAAACAAACAAACTTGTGACATATGACTACTTACGTAAGTAAAAAATTATAGCTCCACACCTGTAAAGTCTATGTCATAAATCCATTTTTTATTATTCCACAAAAAAAATCCAACATTTCGTGACTAATGACATCAGTTTATTAGACAATAAGGCAGCTTTCTCTCTCTCTCTTAAGATGCGCTTTAAGCTGAACTGAGAACAAGTCCGGGACGCATCTTAACTCGACATTTTAAAAACTCAGCTTTGTAGTAACTCTTCTGCTACTTGATTGAATGTTTTGATAATTTACTGCGCTATGTAGTACGTCTCTGTATTGTAGTTTTTGACATGGTATGTTTTGTAAACGAGATTTGCATCTCACAGAACTCATCTTGTCATCATAAATTTTAAATAAATACATAATAATAAATAATGATATCCTGACTTACGTCGCTCACCTCCTCCTGTAGTGCTGACTTTAAAATGTCATTCCAAATCTTTTGCCTGACCAAGCTACAGGCTCATGGTGCAGCCTGCTCCCTTCCAAGAGTAAGTATTACAGAAGGAGGTGGGCGAGGGAAGCCAGGATACCATAAAAGACTGGTCCAGGACATGTCCTCAGTTCAGCTTAAAGCACATCTCTACAGAGATAAAACCACCATATTGCCTGTAGAAGTGACATTAGTCACGAAATGTCAGATTTTATTTTTGGTGGAATAATAAAAATTGTTTTATGAAATAGAAACAGACCAGTAGGCCCATCTAGTCTTCCCTGTTTTCCCTGCCTAACAGTACAGCATGGATTCTGTTTGGTCACAGGTGTCTCTCCCTCCTCCCTTACCTGTTTATAATACCCATGTGCCTATCCCACACATGTTTAAAGCTCCCCACTGTCTTCCCCCCTACCACCTCTTCTGGCAGGCTGTTCTAGGCATCTACCACCCTTTCTGTGAAGTATTTCCTTACACCCCTCTTAAATTCCCTCCTTAAAGTATCATAGCGTGCCCCTGTGTACTGGTGTTTCTCCTCCTTTGAAAGACACTTCCCCCCCTGTGCTTTGTTCACCTCTGTGAGGTATTTATTGGTCTTAATCAAACCTCCTCTCGCTCTTCTCTCATCCAGGAAGTGCACGGCCAGCTTCCACAGTCTCTCCTCATGTGGCTTCTCATGCAAATCCCACTGCATTTTAGTAGCCCTCCACTGGACCACCTCCACCCTGTCGATGTCCTTGTGGAGGTGCAGCCTCGAGAACTGGATGTAGTACTCAAGATGGGGTCTCTCCAGTGAGCGATACACAGGTAACACCACCTTCCTTCTCCTGCTAAAAGATCCATACGAGCATACCAAAAAGCCAGCAGAAGGCCATTTGGTCTATCAAGTTTGCTCATATTGCAGGGTCCACAGCTTGAGCAAATGTCCCTGCCCTCCCTCCCCACTCCTCCTCTCCTCCCTACCCGTGATCCTTCCCTTCCCCCTATACCTATCCCAGCATGTCTTAAAGCTGCCCACTGTCTTCAATGAGATGACATCTTCTGGCTGCGCATTCCAAGTGTCTATCACCCTCTCTGTGAAGAAATGCTTCCTGACCTCCCTCCTAAACCTCCCACCCTCCAGCTTAAGACCGTGTACCCTCATGTTATGGTTGCCCTTCAACTTAAAGAGACTCTCTTTATCAACCTTATTTAACCCTTTCAAGTACTTGAAGGTCCCAATCATGTCCCCTCTCTCTCTCTCTCGCCTGTCTTCCAGGGAGTACATAGTCAGTGCCCTCAACCTCTCCTCGTATGCCTTACCCTGCTGACCTGCTATGATCTTTGTAGCCCCCCTTTGGACCTTCTCCAGCAGGTTAATGTTCTTTTTGAGGTGTAGGCACCAGTACTGAACTCCATACTCTAGATGCGGCCTAACTAGTGACCTGTACAAGGGCAGTATAACCTCCTCTCTCCTACTACTGATCCTCCTAGATATGCATCCCAGCATCTTGTTTGCCTTTGTTGCTGCTTTCTTGCACTGCGTGGAGTGCTTCAGGTCACTAGGGATCATCACTACCAGGTCCTTCTCCTCCTCTAATGCAGATACTCAGACTCCACCCAGGTAGTACTCTGTCCAGGAATTTTTGGCTCCAGTATGAATAACTTTGCATTTCTTGGCATTGAAGCCAAGCTGCCAGATCCTGGACCACCTTCCCAGCTTTTCCAGATCTTCCTGTAGGTCCTGTATCCCTTCAGCTGTGTCCACTCTCCCGCAGAGCTTGGTGTCATGCATGAATAGGCACATTTTGCCCTTAATGCCATCCCCAATGTCATTGATGAAGACGCTGAACAACATTGGCCCCAACACCAAACCCTGTGGGACTCCACTGATTACCTCTCTGGTGCCAGATAACTCTCCCCCACAACCACCCTCTGGGTTCCATCCCTCAGCCAGTTTTCCACCCATCCGGCCATCTTTTCCCCAACTCCAAGATTCACCAACTTCCTGATCAACCTTTGGTGTGGCACAGAGTCAAAGGCCTTGGTGAAATCAAGATATAGGATGTCTACTACTTGGCCCCTATCTACTGTCTTAGTGACAGTCAAAGAAGTCAATCAGATTCTTTTGACATGATCTCCCCCCCATGAACCCATGCTGCCTCGCATCCTGGAGACCATGCTCCTCTAGATATTCCACCAACCTTTCCTTTAATATGGTCTCCATGAACTTGCCCACAATGGTGGTCAGACTGACTGGTCTGTAATTCCCTGGGTCATCCTTGGGACCGCTTTTGTGGAGGGGCACTACATGTGCTGTTCTCCAGTCCTGCGGTACCATGCCTGACTCTAGTGAACTATTAAATAGATCTGCCAGTGGCCCTGCCAGCTCCTCAGCCAGTTCCTTTAGTACCCTTGGATGTACTCTGTCCGGGCCTGGTGATTTGTCAACCTTCAATGGCAGCAGCCCCTCCCTCATTCTATCCTCCTGTATCACTACATCTGTGTTCCCCTTCCCCCGCTCCTCTTTTCCCTCCTGAAGGCACTAGTCCAACCTTCTCCCTGGTGAAGATGGAACAGAAGTATTCATTTAGTATCTCTGCTTCCCCCATTATCCTCCACCCCTCCACCCCTTTCTTAAGCCTAACCATCCCTTTCTCCTTGTCCCTTTTCTCACTTGTACAGTGAAAGAAAGCCTTCTTCCCCTTCTTTATTCCTTCAGCTATCTGCAGCTCCTTCTGTGCCTTTGCTCGCTGGACTTTCTTACTTGCCTCATTAGCCAACCTTAGGTAATTTTCCCTATCCACCTCTCTCTTGGTCATCCTGAATTTTCTATAGGCCAGCCTTTTTTTCTCTTACTGCCTGGGCAACCCCAGAACTGAACCAGCTAGGTGCTTTGGCCCTCATGTTCTTCCTCCTGAGCCTAATGCACTCCTCTGTGGCATCGAGTATTCCTTCCTTTATGATGGACCACCTTTGGTCCACCTCCATATCTGCTCTGATGCCTGTCAGATGGCTCCTTAGCACTTCGCCCATTTTCCTGAAGTCCACCCTCCTGAAATCCAAGATTTTGGTCTTAGTCAGGATGCTTTCCTTGCCCATATCCAACTGGAACTACACTGTGCAATGGTCACTTCCACCCAGTGGCTCTCTGACCATTATTTCCTGTACATATCCCCATTTGTGAGCACCAGATCAAGAACTGCCTCAGCTTTTGTTGGTTCAGTGACGCTCTGAGTCAGGAACCCACTCTGCAGCCCTTTCAGGATCACCTGACTCCTAGCACATGTTGTGGAGAGTATGCTCCAGTTCACCTTGGGCAGGTTGAAGTCCCCCACAATTACCACCTCTCCTTTCCCTGCAGCTTCCAATATTTGTGAGCTCAGGTCCCTGTCCCTCTCCTCATCCTAATTGGATAATCTGAAAATCACCCCAACCTCACCTTTGTCCCTCTATTGGATCTCAACTGAACACATAATGCCTCCACCCCCCTTCCTCTGACTCCTCCCTCGTGCAAGTTATTCCTTCCCTGATATAATCTGCCACCCTCCCCCTTCCTGACTACCCTCTCCCTCCTGTATAGTTTATATCCAGGGATCGCAAGGTCACAGTCATGGTGTGAAGTTGCCCAAGTCTTGGTTACTGTAGCTATGTCCACCCTCCTGTCTGGTAACAGTGCCTGCAGGTAGTCTTATCTTGTTTCCAAGACTCAGCACATTTAGAGACACCACCCTCTACCCAGAATCTGACCTTCCTTCTCTTTCCTCTGTTCTTCTATTCACATTTATTCCTTCTGTGTGCACCCTTCCATGTGCCCTTGTTATGTGTTCCTCAACCCCTCCACCCTTTGCGAACTGTGTTCTCGCCCCTTCCACCTCCTACCTCCAGGCTTCTTCCATCATTGTGGGGGGAGGTTCACTGACTTATGCTTTCTAGCATCTGGCTTGCCTTGCCAACTGTCCTGGTACACTGCTCTGCCACTTTGAGATCATCAGATATGATCATCCCAAGATCCCTCTCTTGCTTGGTAACTGTAAATACCTCCCCCTATCTTATACACAGTCCCCAGGTTACTCCACCCCAGGTGCCTGACTTTGCATGTTTTGTCACTGAAACCCAGATGCCACTCCCCTAAACCACTCCTCTAGTTTCCTCAGATCCCTTTGCATTCTCCCTACTCCCTCCTGAGTATCCACCATGTTGCAGATTTTTGTGTCACCTGCAAAGAGACACACCATTCTCTCCAGTTCCTCAGTAGTGTCACTTATGAAGACACTGAAGAGGACAGGGCCCAGTACCGATCCTTGCGGTACTCCACTGGTCACTCTGCTGTCCTCTGAGTGACTGCTGTTTAGCACCACCCTCTACGGACTCTTACATTACACTCACATGGAGCACTGCTGTCTTGAATTTACTTGCTCTGCTCCCCTCGCACCGCTGCCTTTTCTTTTACACACTGCTGCTGTGTAGCATTCATGATGGCCTGCCCCTGTTTTGGGGGCATTCATGGCAGAGGGGTTAGTAAATGGGAGTGCATAGGTGCAGGTGAAGCAGCGTTTTTACACACTTGCATAAAACACCTACACTGGTGCGTACTGCGCCACATTCCCAACAAACCAGGGAACGTATTTTGCTGCAGTGGAAGCAGCTTGCAACATTCTGGTAGCTCTTTACACTGCCAGATAGGCACTGGAGCGATTAATCTGCACTGCTAGCACCGATGGAACAATGTCACTTTTGTAGCATTGCTCCTTTAAATACAGAGCAAGACCCAGACATGTCCCATTTGTGGCACTGTTCCTTTAAATACAGCGCAGGACCCCAAAATGTCCTATTTGTAGCACTACTCTTTTAAATACAGAGCAGGACCACAGAATGCCCCATTTGTAGTACCACTCCTTTAAATACAGAGTAGGACCCCAAAATGTCCGATTTATAACACTGCTCATTTAAACAGCAGGACCACAAAATGTCCCATTTGTAGCACCGCTCATTTAAATACAGAGTAGGACCCCAAAATGACCAATTTGTAGCACTGCTTCTTTAAATAGCAAGACCCCAAAATGCCACATTTGTATCACTGCTCCTTTAAATACAGAGCAGGACCCCGAAAAGACCCATTTGTAGCACTGCTCCTTTAAATAATACAAAGCAGGACCCCAAGCTGTATCATTTGTGGCATTACTCCTTTAACAAACAGAGCACGACCCCACAATGCCCCATTTGCAGCATAGCTCCTTTAAATACAGAGCAGGACCCTGAAATGTCCCATTTGTAGCACGTCACCTTTAAATACAAAGTAGGGCCCCAAGCTGCCCCATTTGTGGCATTGCTTCTTTAAATACAGAGCAGGACCCCAAAATGTCCCATTTGTAGCACTGCTTCTTTAAATACAGAGCAGAACCCCACAACGTCCCATTTGTAGCACTTCTCTTTTAAATATAGAGCAAGACCCCAAAATGCCCCATTTATAGTACTGCTCCTTTAAAAACAGAGCAGGACCCCAAAATATCCCATTTGCGACATTGCTTCTTTAAATATATAGCAAGACCACAAAATGCCCCATTTGTGGCATTGCCCCTTTAAATACAGAGCAGGACCACAAAATGTCCCATTTGTAGCACTGCTCCTTTAAATACACAGCAGGACTCAAAATGTCCCATTTGTAGCACTGCTCCTTTAAAAAAGCAGGACCCAAAAATGCCCCATTTGTAGCACTGCTCCTTTAAATACAGAGCAGGACCCCAAAATGCCCCATTTGTAGCACTGCTCCATTAAAAAGCAGGACCCCAAAATGTCCCATTTGTAACACTGCTCCATTAAATACAGAGCAGGACCCCAAAATGCCCCATTTGCAGAACTACTCCTTTAAATACAGAGCAGGACCCCAAAATGTCCCATTTGTAGCATTGCTTCATTAAATACAGAGCAGGACCCCAAAATGCCCCATTTGCAGAACTACTCCTTTAAAGCGTTTCCATAGTGTAGTGGTTATCACGTTCGCCTAACACGCAAAAGGTCCCCAGTTCGAAACTGGGTAGAAACATTTATCTAAGGGCAATACAATCGTTTTCCGTCTTTCGGATGAGACGTTAAACCGAGGTCCCATCTGCCTGGATTGGTGGTAGTTCAGGTGGATGTTAAAGATCCCATGGCACTTATCGAAAAGAGTAGGGGAATTTCCCCGGTGTCCTAGCCAAATTTTCCTCATTCACTAAAAATACCACCAACAGCGTAATCTGGTTCAAGGTCAGTTGCCATTTATCTGTATCCCCCTCCCCCCGGGTCGTGCCTGAAAATAGGCAGGATTTGTCTAGTGCACTTACCCGGTCAACAAAAGCTAAATAAATAATAAAATAAATAAAAATACAGAGCAGGACCCCAAAATGTCCCATTTGTAGCATTGCTCCATTAAATACAGAGCAGGACCCCAAAAACGCCCCATTTGTAGTACTGCTACTTTAAATACATAGCAGGACCCCAAAATGCCCCATTTGTAGCACTTCTCATTTAAATAGCAGGATCCCAACATGTCCAGTTTACAGCATTGTCCTTTTAAATACAGAGCAGGATCCCAAAATGTCCAATTTGTAGCACTGCTCCTTTAAATACAGAGCAGAACCCCACAATGTCCCATTTGTAGCACTGCTCCTTTAAATACAGAGCAGAAGCCCACAATGTCCCGTTTGTAGCACTGCTCCTTTAAATACAGAGCAGGATCCCAAAATGTCCCATTTGTAGCACTGCTCCTTTAAATACAGAGCAGAACCCCACAATGTCCCATTTGTAGCACTGCTCCTTTAAATACAGAGCAGAACCCCACAATGTCCCATTTGTAGCACTTCTCTTTTAAATACAGAGCAGGACCCCAAAATATCCCATCTGTAGTACTGCACCGGAAGACATATGAAGAGAGATTTAAGGAGCTTAATATGTATAGCCTCGAGGAAAGGAGGGAGAGGGGGGACATGATAGAAACTTTCAAGTACCTCAAGGGAATCAACAAAGTCCAAGAGGGTAGCATCTTTCAAAAAAAGAGGTGTGCAAGAACAAGAGGGCACAATTTGAAGATGGGGGCGGCTCAGAGGTAATTTAAGGAAGTATTTTTTCACAGAGAGGGTTGTGGATGCATGGAACGGCCTTCCGGAGGAGGTTGTGGAGTCAAAATCAGTGGTGGAATTCAAGCATGCATGGGATAGTCATAAGGCAGTTCTTGGGGGGGTGGGGGTAGGAAGAAGTAGGCTGCTGGTTAACTAGGATCTGCAGCTTATCCAGTAGGTAGGGAAATGGGCAGACTGGGTGGGCCAAGCGGTCCTTATCTGCCGTCAAATTCTATGTTTCTATGTTTTTATGTTTACTGCTTCTTTCAATACAGAGCAGAACCCTGAAATGTCCCATTTGTAGCGCTGCTTGGGAGGCAGTATAGCGCAGTGGTTTAAGGCTCTGAGCTGCAATTCTGGTGACATCCAGCAGACCAGACCTGGGTTTGAATCCCACAGCTTCCACTTGCATACTGTGTGACCCTGCCTGAGCAAGTCACTTAACTTCCCTGTGCTCCCAGGTCGCTCTTGTAAAAAAGCTTTCAACTTAATGTGCTACTCCTGGTTAAACAACTAAAAAAAAAAATAGCAGGACCCCAAAATGCCTCATCTGTGGCACAGCTTCTTTAAATACACAGCAGGGCTCTGCAATGCCCCATTTCTGGCATTGACCCGTCAAATATAGAGCAGGACCTCAAAATGTCCCATTTGTAGCACTGCTCCTTTAAATACAGAGCAGGGCCCCAAAATGCCCCATTGGTAGCACTGCTTCTTTAAAAAGCAGGACCCCGCACTGCTCCATTTGTAGCACTGCTCATTTAAAGATACTGCAGGACCCCAGAATGTCCCATTTGTAGCACTGCTCCTTTAAATAGTATGACCCCAAGATTTCCCAGTTGTAGCACTGCTCCTTTAATTTGCAGGACCCCAAAATGCCCCATTTGTGGCAAAGCTTTTTAAAATACAGAATAGGACCCCAAAATGTCCCACTTGTAGCACTGCCCCTTTAAATACAGAGAAGGATGGCCATGGAAAAGGAATACCCTTAAACCTGGGGAGGGGGATGGGGGGTTTGGAATGTCCTTTCTTCCTGTCCCGATGTCTCTTTCTTTGCTGTCACCGTCTGGTAGGGTAGCTATTGTTTCAAAATCCTGTGGGTGCTACAATGCGCTTCTTGGGGGCTACGTGGGCTGGACGTCCAGCAGAGCTGCCTAAAACTGACCAGTTTCTCCAGCCCTGGGAATGAGTGTTGTACTAAGGTCACAAACTCTGACTTTTTCTTTAGAAGACAAAAACAATTACTTAATGCCTGATATGCGTTGTTTTCCAGTGGGATGGAAATAGGCAGAGCACTGCATTCCCTGTCACTGATACATCCACAGCTTAGGGCCCTGTGTTAATGGCTAACGAAGGGCTGGTTTCTGTTGTGTGTGTGTGTGTGGGGGGGGGGGGACAGAGACACTGGGATCACAATAGTGGGACATATACCATGAATAGTGGGAGGCACCCAGTTCCAAAAATGTTTTAGGGCTTGACCCTATGCCCAGAGAAGCTGCCCAGCTGGGATGTGGTAGATTTTAACTTTCCTCGTCAGTGTGCCACTCTAACTGTGCCCCCTCTCCAGACAACCCACCGTGCATTCCCAGACCCCTTCCTTCCCGTTACCGATCCTGTTTGATGAGAACATGATGACAGGAGTGCTGCAAATGTCTTGTATAAACATCTGTTAAAAAAGTTTGTCTAATATGGTTTTAACATTTTAAATATTTATAATACCATGTCCTCGGTCTTTCACTGTTTATATCGTCGCGTTCTATATATTTTTTATCTTGACCCAGGCATGTCAGAAAATGATGTAACATACTGTCTACATTCTGGTTAAATAAAATAAAAACAAGATATTTACTGCTGTCCTTGGAGGGTGGGCTTCATGTAGCCTGAAAGGATAAACCAAGTCTGCTTGAAGAGTGTGTCTTGCTGTGAGGTACAGTGGCGGTGGGGGTGGGGTGGGGGAGGTTAATGGCATATAAGTATGAGGGAGTGTTTTGTCATGTAAGGAAACCCATTTCTAATTTGCCATTATTACCTGCTGGCTATAACGACGGCAGACATGCCCTGGTTTCCCCTCACTCCAAGCGTGCGCACACTCCCTCCCTCACACCCACTCTTCCATTGGTGCACATTAAACAGACTCCCAGAAAATATTTTCACAAGATCCTTCAAAAATATAGTGAAACCACGCTCCAGCCTGACTGTGCTACTGGAACCACTGTTTTGTATAATTGCTGAGTAGTGTTTTCAAGGAGAGAAGATGCTACCCAGCAATTATATAAAGCAAGATGTAGAGTTGTGTATGACGAGAGACTAAAGAAGCTTAATATGTATACCTTCGAGGAAAGGAGGGAGAGGGGGGACATGATAGAAACTTTCAAGTACCTCAAGGGAATCAACAAAGTCCAAGAGGGTAGCATCTTTCAGAAAAAGAGATATGCAAGAACAAGGGGGATTAGTTTGAAGATGGAGGGGGGACTGCTCAGGGGCAACGTGGGGAAGTATTTTTTCACAGAGAGGGTGGTGGACGCATGGAACAGCCTTCCTGAGGAGGTTGTGGGGTCAAAAACAGTGGGGAAATTCAAGAATGCATGGTACGGACATAAGGCAATTATAGTGGGGGCGGGAGGAAGTAGGCTGTTGGTTAACTAAGATCTGCAGCTTATCCAATAGGTAGGGAAATGGGCAGACTGGGTGGGCCAAGCGGTCCTTATCTACCGTGAAAGTCTATGTTTCTATGTGTGTAAAACTTGAATTTTGCACACACCCTCGGTGTTGAATACTTTTATAAACCCCTCAAGCTTCACTCTCAGGGTTTATGTAACATCCAACACCTTGTGTAAAATTCTCATTATACACACTACCCCATGTATTATTCTACATATAATAGTTTCATATACTTTAACACAGATTGTCAGGAGTCGTAAACCAGTGTGAGGCATATATCAGCAGATATCGAGCCAGCAAAGCAACTGATCTGCAGACCATATAACTGGAGCGATGGTGAACACCAGGAAACATCCTCCTCCTCCTCCCTGCAGTTGCCTCACCATATATATCTGTTTGGCGGGCTTATAGGAGACAGAAAGCATTGCAGCAGGACTCATTCATGCACCATATTATAAAATGGGTAAGAGAAACCAAGAACTGTGATTAGTTGGATATGATCACACGACCATACATTTTTAAAGCACAACAGCACAGGCCATAAATACTTAACTTTCTGAACCTCGTTACTCAGTTTAAAAAAAAAATTCAGGGAAGGCATTTTATAATCACAATAAAGCACTTCAGGGTGCATGTAATTGTAAATAAGTAAAAAAGAACCAGCACTCCAGGCAGAAAATTTTCAGCATGAAGATTTTTACTTTGAAATCATAATATTACTTACAGATAACACTATCATAAACAGCTCAATGCAGTAAAAAAATATAAGGCTCTCACACATCAGCCTTCAAACCTCAACACTTCAGGACTTCTAACCCCTTCATCAGGAGGTGCCACTGAGTGCATGTAATTGTAGCCACTTCTTGGGTGTGTAAGGCACTCGGCGTTGCCTCATGCCTCATTATCTGAGGCATGCCATTATCCCACAGTAATGCACACCTTGACATGCCCTATTTCTTAGTTCATACTCCCTGTACTCTGGGTTTGGAAGCAAATTTGATTTGTTAAGTGGGGAGGCAGGCCAGACTGTAGCAGCTTGGCAGTGCACTGCAGTCAGGAGGTAAGGGGTCAGGCACCTGATGACACACCCACGCCTGTGGTGAGCCAGAGGAATTGCATCAGGCACCTTCTGTCACACCGTTTCATGTGGTGGGCCAGGTGAGTTGTGTCAGGCACCTGGCAACACACCCAGTTCTGTGGTGGGCCAGGGGACTTGCATCAGGCACCTGCTGTCACACCCATTCATGTGGTGGGCCAGGTGAGTTGTGTCAGGCATCTGCTGTCACACCCATTTGTGTGGTGTGCCAGGTGAGTTGTGTGAGGCACCTGGTGACACACCCACTCCTGTGGTGGACCAGGGGAGTTGTGTTAGGCACCTGGTAACACACCCACTGCTGTAGTGGACCAGGTGAGTTGCATCAGGCACCTGCTGACACACCCACTGCTGTGGTGGGCTTGGGGAGTTATTAACTCCACAGGACATCAGCAGACTCCTCCCACACCAGAGCAGGAGGGAGGATAAGGGAGAAAACGGGGGACAAAATCGCCACATACTAAATGGTGGCAGGAGTTCCTGACTCCTCTTGGTCCTAATGCCTCCAACACTGGATCTTGTCTGCCTGGTGGACTGCCTCAAGGGGCCCCTTCCCTCTGAGGAGAATTAGTGGGAGCCATTTGGAGGCAGCTGGACCCAGGGGGAAGGTGAAGTGCTAGGCCTGAACAGGGGAGGATCCATGACACCTACAGCGCTGGGAACCCATGGACACCCCTGACCGTGACGCGACCCCGAACCGACCGGCAACATCACGACGCACAATGCAGGGGACTGTGCCCCCTGCACCCCCCCTACTATATATATCTAATTCCACATCGCACAGACAGTGGAGTTAGATATTTACCCCCCGCCCTAAAATGTCTCGACGCATAACCCCCATCGCTGCCGATTTAGGCGCGGTGGGGGTTTCGCTCTGCGGGTGTCACTGTAGTGGCGGCATACCAACAGAGGATATCCCTAGGACACTGGTGTATCCATGACAATGACATGGCCACGGCAGAAACGCTCTTCAGGAACAGAAAAGAAAGAGATGTGGATTTCAGTGGCAACACTGCAAGTGCATAGAGAAAGGGGAGAGGGCAACCTACAAAAGCTGGTATGCAGAAAAGGGACAGAAGCAGCCTCTGAAAGCTGGCACACAGAAAGGGGAAGGGCAGCCTCCGAAAGTTGGTATGCAGAAAAGGGACAGGGGCAGCCTCTGAAAGCTGGCACACAGAAATGGGAGGGGCAGCCTCCGAAAGTTGGTATGCATAAAAGGGACGGGGCAGCCTCTGAAAGCTGGCACACAGAAATGGGAGGGGCAGCCTCTGAAAGATGGTATGCAGAAAAAGGAGAGAGGCAGCCTCTGAAAGCTGTCAGACAGAAAGGGGAGAGGGACAGCCTCCAAAAGCTGACATACAGAAAAGGGAGAGAGGCAACATCTGAAAGCTGGCATACAGAATGGGAAGAGGGGCAGCCTCTGAAAATTGGCACACACAAGGGGGAGAGGGGCAGCTTCTGAAAGCTGGCACACAGAAAGAGGAGAGGGGCAGCCTCCAAATGCTGGCACATAGAAAAGGGTGAGGCAGACTCCGAAAGCTGTCATGCATGCCAGTAGCCTTGGGACAAAACCAGGAGGGGGAAATGTCCACTCTGCTGAGGTCAATGGTCACTCATTCATTGATGAAAATGGAGCCCCCATCATGTGTTCAGTTTTCACTGAGGTAGCAACTCACACCAAGTAGTGGTATTTGCTCCGTGGACTGATTGCAACCAGTGAGATATCCCTGCTTGGAGCAACTACGATGAAGTAAGCAGGGATGGGGGCTACAGACAGCTGGCTGACAGACCAGGGGGCTACAAATAGCTGGTTGAAAACTAGAGAGACAGAAAACAAAAATGTTTTTGGAAACGCTGCAGTCATGGGTGTATGAACACATATGCTGAATAAGCCATAGCTTACGGGTTAATTGAAGAGGGAAAAAAAGATATACTGACACAAAGCAAGCTGACTAGTGCATTAATGTAAAACATGCACAATCAGTTATTAAAGTAAGTGCTCACACAAGACACAGGATGTGCCCAAACCTTGGTGCTTTGCTCGGCAATTAGGTTTGACAGGGGCCTGAATGCTCCTATACAGAGCACGTCCAAGCTGGGCACTACCTTCTTTCTCATTGCTTTAACTGGGGTTGGCATTCTGGGCCCTGACCACTGATTTGGGTTACTCTTACTGTCTGATACCCACCCACAGGTAAGAGTGTTCTGCTCTGTTTGCATTAAACATAATTTTATATCCATAACATTAAGTCGTGCTGTATTTTTTTGCTCTTGTTATGCAGTTCCTGAAGTAAAACAGGGAGCGCACAAGGGGTCTGGGTCACAAATGTGGGCATGTCTACAATGGGGGGAGGCAAAAAGGCACCAAAGGATTCTAGCTTACCAGTTTTATTTTCCTAGCTATACAACTGGCAAGACTGCATTCCATCCTCCTTTAAGGCATTCCAAAGGCACGACTGGCATTGCCCCCCCAGTCAGTGCCAGTCATGTCTTTGGAATGTCTTAAAGGGGAATGAAATGTACCCCCCCACCATGATTAGGGACCCCAACACCTGCGGGGACTGAGGGGGCCTGCAGATGGCTTCACTAATAAGTGAAAAGTAACATCTGTTCTACATATCAAGCATTACGGATTGTCTTACCAGGAGTCATCCTCTTTGGCAGAAGATTTTAACAGAGTATCACAGTACTGGTTCTGTAGGCAGCGGTTCCTAGAATGGTCATGGGGTTCAGAACTGAACTTTATCCGAGCTTAAAGGACAAAGGTGTTACTTGCCTCCGACTACTGAAGCCCATATGAAGCGAGGCCATAAGTGAAAGTGAAACATAGTGGGAGGACTAGATTCTTTGTCACTCTGCGGGTGGACACACATTGTGCATTTATCTCACCGCTGCATTCTCCCCCCCTCCCTCGCAGCCTGGCAGGCCAAGCACCTGCGCTGCTGGAGGATTTCTGGAGGAGTTGCTTTTATTAAGGAAAGAAAGGGGGATAGTGCGATTTACACAGCTGTAGGAGCCATGATGCAGAGAGGGTGGGCTGACTGAGAGCGAAATTCTGAAGCCTTTTTTCTCTTTGCATTTCTCCATTATACACACACACACACACACACACACTCACACACACAAATATCTGTTCACTGATCACTAGCACATCGGGGAAGGGTCAGATGATCTTCCTTCAGGAGACCAGGATTCAAACAGATCACTGGAAGAATGAGTTGGAAGGTCTCATTTTTCTGGAACATAGTATAAAAACGAAGTTCACCATGTTCATCGTCTGCTGTCCAGGCTGTCATGGGGTTCAGTAATTTGAGAACTAGCTGCAAAAACTATTTTTTTTCTGAGTTCTGTTTTTGCTTCTCAACGGGCAGAGTGGATGCGACTGCCTTTTGGCCATATCAGCTATCATACTGCTAGAGCAGCAGGCAATCACCCCTTAGTGTCTCCTCTCTTCCCCCTTAAAGATGTCAGCACAAGGATGTATGTCCAGGCTGCCCTTCCAACCACCTTACATCACCCTCTCTGCCCCACACCACAGTTACAGCACTGTCACAGTAGCAGAGTAAAATGTTCTTTCCCTTCCTCCAGGGAGGAGGAGGAGGAGGAGGAGAGTGTCATCTGGGAAGCTTGAGCGTCCTCCTCCTCTTCCTCCTCCCGGCCAGCCCTGGTGTCCCTGGCTAGCTCTCAAACCTGGGTCACTGGCGTCATGAGTGCCAACAGACCAGCTGCTGCAGCCACTGTTCAATGGGATGTGTGACCCATGGCACACTGTGGACCTTTCCACTAAGGAGAGAAAAAACACTAGTGGCAATACCACAAAAACCTCTGGGAACCTGTGACCAGGTGAGACACCTGTTCTTGCTAGGTATACTAATTCTGCTTTGAGGTACGCACCTTGTTGGCAGTGCTGTAGTTCGGTAGTACCATAAGCAAGTCAGGACAAGGGGGAGGGCTGCCCAATGGCCCAGAAGGTAGCATGCTGCACTGCTATGCCAGCACCCAGGTTCCGAGGTAGACTTGGGAGCTGGGTACGGTGGCCGGAGGGACCTGGGGTGGCACAGCCACATGGCAGCACTCCCAGCCAGGGAGGGATGTTGCTATGGTTCTGCCACTGCAGTGACCCCTGCCATTGGGCTGGGAAGCTTGGCTCCTCTGCAGGGGCATCGCTGCATGTGTGGGAGGCCTGACAAGTCACTGCTGAGTGTCAAGAAGGTGGGCAGGTCTAAGGAATGGGAGAAAACCAGAAATCCCCATGCCTTCTGAGCCACCTATATGAAGACCACTGATATCTTGGTCTCCACACCATGGGGATCCCAACTGGCTTCGACAGTGTGGGGCAGCAAATGGAGTTGGAAGGTCGCCGGCATAACAGTCAGAAGTAAGGTGGTGGCACATGATCAAAAAGCTCTGTAGTTTCAAAAAAAAAAAAGCTCAGAGAGACAGCAGTCTCTGTCCAGTTTAGTACCAGCATGAACATTGTATCATGCCTGTAGTCCGAGCAAGTGAAGTTTCTTGAGGTCAGGGCAGAAGGTGGATAAACACTGCAGAGTGGAGGGGGACACATCACCCTTCGCTATAAACAGTGCAGAGAGGAGGGACACATGTCACCCTTCACTATAAACACTGCAGAGTGGGGGATACACACATTACCATTCACAATAAACAGCACAGAGAGGGGGGCACGCACGTTACCCTTCACTATAAACAATGCAGAGAAGGGGGACACATGTTGCCGTTTGCTATAAACTGCACAGAGCGGAAACACATGTCACCCTTTGCTATAAACAGTGCCGAGAAGGGGGACACATTTCACCATTTGTTATAAACAGTGCAGAGTGGGGGACACATGTCACCCTTTTCTATAAACTGCACAGAGGAGGAACACAGGTCACCCTTTGCTATAAACAGTGCAGAGTAGGGGGGGGGCATATTACCCTTTGCTATAAACAGTGCAGAGTGGGGAGGGGGACACACATCACCCTTTGCTATAAACAGTGCAGGGTGGGGAGGGGAAAACACATCACCCTTTGCTATAAACAGTGCAGAGTGCAGGGACACATGGCACTCTGCTCTGTACCTGTAGTCTGGAACAGACAAAAGACTTTAACTGCTAGCACTGCCCGGTAAGAAACATCAAATTAATCATCTTAGTTGAGTAGACTTAAATAACATGACTCCACAGAAAAATAAAAAGGGGGGACTTTGGTCTTTGGCTATGCTGAGACAGTTTCAAGGATGCTTTTAGCATTAGACTTTAAAGAAAATTGTTTTGCTTTCTGTAGTTATTCTCCGTGCTCTTTTCACAGATTTCTGACGACACTGTGGCTGAGGAACACCTGTGTATGAGAGCCCATCTTCTCACTATGAGGCCCCTTTGATCAAGTGCTTATGCAGAATTTGATGGTAGCACAGCCCAGACAATTGCAGATTCTGCCTTGACAGCAAGAAAACTCAAGACTGTAAAATACTTTCCTACCATCAGAATAATACCTGGGCAAAATACATGCAGCTGGACGGCACTATGACAGCTATGCCTGTATTTTGTGATGTGCTTTGGTCCCCATGTAGATTTACCATAGTGTTTTGGCATGCCTGTGATACAGCTGTGACTCTTCTAGACTCATAATGAGTCATTGGGAACCATGGCTTTGCATGTTCACACCCCACCAGAGCCAAATGTTTTATGTGTGATCGTGGACAAGTAACTTAATCTTTATAACTCCAGTCCACCCAGCTGCAGAAATGGGTAGAAGCAGGACCCCACTGAAAATAAGATGTTACATCTCAGGTTGGCTATCCTGCATAAATAAGTTGTAAAAATATAATCCTGTTTGCCAGACCTTAGTTCATGTATTGTACCAAGGCACTGGATGTTGTAATACAAATTCAATCCAAGACGCAGGTTCAAATCTTACCACAGCGAAACCCACACTGTGTGACCCTGAGGAAGTCCCTAGACCACTCTGCCTCAATCCCCCCCCAGCTGGACAATCAGGCAAAAGCAGGACCCCCATGTAAATGAGATATTGCATCTCAACTGGGCTATCCAGGAGAAATAACTTGTAAAAATAAAACACACATGTCCCATGCCACAGTACGTCAGCTTCACTACACCAGAGACTGCATCAGCAAATTTATTATTAGTAAAAGGCAACTGCATACTAGAAAGAGAGGGCAATGAGATGGGAAATGAACCAGGGTTGCTAAGAGCAGTCCCCTACCTCTCAGCACCACATAGCTGGTCTGCGCTCTGCTCTTACTCTTGGGATTATTCATACATAGTTTGATTTTTTTTATTACTGTTCAAACTTTTTTTTTTATTGGAGTTTTTTTTTTAAACTCTCCAGGGCTGTTTTTTGTTTTTATCTCCCCAGGACTGACCGGGCAGCTATTCAGCCTCTTCCCTATGTACCATTGGCCTTCTCTTGCCTCTGTCTTTGTTGGGGGGCTCTCCTGCAGATTAACCCCCACAGCAAGACCAGAAGAGGGAGGGACATCCTCCCCCCCTGGTGTCTGTCATCTGCCAACTGGAGTGGCAGGGCATAAGACACTTACTTTATTTACATACAGGCTTGGAATCAATTATAAGATATTTTATTGCTGTGTAACCAATTGCGAGCCTGCATGTAAATGACAGCATCAAGGATCGATCCTGCCACTGATTGAAGTGCACCGAATTAGTGCACCGATTCCAAGATCTTCAGTTTTCAAATTTCATGTAAATGCGATTGGAGCAGGAACCAATCCAGCACACAGGCTCAGTAAACTTGCACCCCATTTACATGCAGGGTAAAATAGATTACATGGTAATTAATTACCTTGTAATCAATAAACCCGTTGTCTTCTGGGTGAATCAATTGATGCCCTTCTTGTAAACATGAACAGAGTTGGTGATCGATTACATACAATCGAAGACTAGGTAACTGATCGCCAACTCATGTAAACATAGTCATTTTGCAGCGCCTCAGCCCTCTGTGCCACCAGTCGGCACTGTTGAAACTTGTTAATCGTGTCACAATGCTTTGTGGTAGAGCGGTACAGAATTTTGTAGTTCCAGTTCCGTCAGATTTCCACAGAACTTTTTTGGGAAATTCTACCTAATTCAGCAAAATTTAGTTGAAAGTGGGATTCCAAAATTCCGAAAGCACAATTTTTTAAACTAGTATCCAGCAGTTTAGGTAAACCATGGATTTATTTTGTCAAGCCACAGATTATACAATCCGTGGAATATTAACAGTATTACTATTCAGAATTTTGCAGAATGAAAACAAGAAATTCCAAAAAGCATTTTGGAAGCAGAATTGGCATTCCGTACAAATTCCATATTCCACACAAGTTTACTTTGAGGTGAGGCTGGTCCATTGGCCCAGCACTAGTGTTACTGCTTGCAACTCTGGCAACCTGAGATTGGGAGTAATCTCGTGTTGTCGGGGGCCAGCCTTGGGGGAGGAGGACTGAGCATCCCAAAGGACACTCTCCTCCTCTGGAGAGGGGGAGAGGGACATGCATTCCACTGCACTGCCGCCACCTAGGTGTCCATAGGTGGCAGCACAAGTGGAGCCCCAAAGGGAAGGGGGGCACTTCCTGACTGTGACAGGAGTATACATGTGTGCTCACGTCACTGCAGTCCACGCCCATGAAGCGTCCAGGGGAAGGAAGAACATGGAAAAAGACTGCCGGCTGAGGCAGTGTGATGTGGCATCCTCCCACAGGCCCTGCACCACCCACTGGACTTTCCTGCTGAACCCATCTGGGTTAAACTCTCCCCGAGGCTTGTGGAACCTCAGGGAGCTTTGCACAGGGGACAAACTGTGAGGCACTGTGCCAGGCTGGTAAAAGTAAGTCCAGAGATGGTGGTGACAGAACTGCGGAGAATGCTGCAGAGAGGGGCCAGCTGAGCAGAGAGTGGAGCACAAACAAAAAAAAGGTTTACTTTGAGGTGTTTTGCACATTAGTTGCACTCCATAAAAGACTGATTGAGCCACCCCAGTGGCATGGAGGGCTGAGGCGCTGAATGCCTTAACTCCTCCCAGGCCGGTGACCCAGGTTCGGGAACATGCCTGGGGCACCAGGGGTTGGCCGTGGGGGGGGGGGGTGAGGAGCTGGATTGAGTGGCTGCAAAGCAACTCTCCTCTCCTGGGAGGGACATGGGTTTCCCCAGCTCTTGGCTGCCACCCAGTGGAGGTTAGGTGGCAGCAACAAGCCGTAAGGAGCCAGGCATTAGGCCGGGTTGGAGGAAGGGACTGTTATCACAGTCACGGAGCACATGTGCGCCTCCACGTGCATGCATGATCGGGCTCTAGGGTCCCAGGATAACTGAGGAGAAAATGGGAAAATGGGGCACCGGAGGAGGCTCAATGAAGCCCTGTGTACAGGGTGGACTGAGAGCCTCCAAGGGAGGACCACAACTTGCCTGCCCCTGGAGCTCCAAGAGAGAGAGAGAGAGAGAAAGCTATACAAAAAAATATATATATATTGATTGAAATAATGGCAAGGTACTGCACTAAATTTAACTTCCTTGTATTTTAAACAATAGTAATGAAACAGCAAGCAAAGAGACACAGAGAGCACAAAAATTGCATCAGAAATCATTATTTCCCATATCTTGAGAAACACAGATTACACATACACCTCTAACCAGAATGAAACATGTGTCTGTGGTTTGCTGCTTTTAGCCTTTGCGGAATAGTTTTGAGGACTTTTGGCACCATTCAGTCCTGCTAAATGCCAAGCCAGTCTAAATTCCTTCATGCTAATTAGCATAATATTAGAAGCACAGAAACATAGACAATGACAGCAGAAAAAGACCAGTGATCCATCCAGTCTGGCCGAGTTCCCTGTTTAACCTTGGGACCTACTGTCCCTCCAGGGTCTCAGCTCTCCCCATTCCTCTCCCAGCTTCTGCCACCCCTTATCCACGTTGCCTTGTATTGGGTGTGTAATTATTGTTTTTTTTTTTATACTTTCTTTTTCTCTGATCCATTTTTCTGGCCAGCATCCGAAGCCCCCTTCAGTCTGCCTTAAGCTCTGTTCCTACTCGAGGAGTCATCAATGTTCCACTCCCATCCAGCCTTCACTCACAGCCTCACACCTGCCCACAGTAGCACTCTGTGGTTTAACCCCAGCAGATTAGACCCCCGGGGTGGGGTCCCTTTCTCCTCAGGAAATAATTCAGTAGACCAGTGCAATCATGGTGGAGATGGAGCTGGCAAGGGAGGGGCATATCCTGGAAGGTCCTCACTAAGTGTGGTGGGCAGGGTGGCATCATCTGTAAGGGGCATCTCTATTCTTCTAAATCCCTTCCCAAAACCACCCTTGAGGTGCATGGCCTGAGTGGAAATCCCAGCATTATGTCTGTCATTATGCCTATCAGGTGCATGGGGGGAAGGGTGAGACTTCTGTCATTTGCAAGTTCTTTGCTGAGCCCTACCCTGGACATGTGATGCATCCACATCAGGCAGGGTGGGGTGACTGGTCAGTTGGGCCAGAGCCCAAATGTTCCCCATCATCCTGCATCATGCCGGGTTTTCTTCCATGTTCTGTGGTCCTGGCCCCCTGAGGATGGCAGTGCACATAAGAATCCAAGCGCAAAGCGTGACGGCACAGAGTCTGGCCAGTCCTCCCCTCCCTTCTGCAATGCCTCTGCTACAGTACCACCTGTGGTCACCCAGGAGGCAGTATTTGTGGTGCAGGCAGCAACCTGAGGAGGAGGAGGAGGAGGAGGAGGAGTGTGTTCTCTGGGAAGCTTGATCCTCGTCTGCCCTGCCAGCCCTTGATGACCTGGGCTCATTCTCAAACCCGGATGGCTGGCATTTAGAGTGGTAGCCCTAACGCTGTCCCTAGTGGGCTGGGACTGCCTTGTGGCATTGTTCTTCTGCATTTGTTATTAAATGTAATTTTCACTTCTGATTTTTGTAGAGAAATGATATACCATTTCTAAAATACTGACTTGGCAAGGTGGTCCAAACTCAATCTCTCACTATAGGGTAAAACCAATGCTGTTAAAATGATTATAGTCCCCAAACTTTTTTACTTCTTCCAAAATATCCCCATATTACTGGAGAAGAATTATTTTAAGAAATTCGAGAAACATCAACATTTTTATGGAATGGATCACCTCCCCAGTTGAGCAATAACAAACTAAGGGCCCCCAAGGAGAAAGGAGGGCTTGTTCTACCATGGTAGGAGAGGTATCAACTTGCCTTTGCGTTGAAACAGACTCTACCTCACCTAACTAAAAGTCAACCCCAAGGTGCTGATGAACCACTGTGGTTACAGATTGAAAGGTCTTTGATGGGCACACATGTCTTGGCCGACTTCCTGTTCTTGAACAAATCACCTAAATCAATCAATCACTTTATTTAACCAGGCATAACACCATTGAGCAAGTTAATTTTCAAGGTGGTCCTGGGCATAAATACAATACAGTACACTTCATAAGATTACAATTACGGTGGACAACGGTGCAAAAAAAAAAAAAAAAGGAAAAACATTGTGAAAGTGCCGGTCAATATGGGCCTATACATAGCGGTCAACATAATTAACATGCAAAGGTACATAATGATAATCTTTACTGAAATGAGAAGAGTCAATAATCCCATATAGTCTCCACTGAGTAAGAGCTCATACCTAAATGATAAAAAATAAGGAGGTATTAAGGGATAGGGTAGAAATTGGGGTGAAAGAGTAGGCAGCCAAAAGGGAGGCCAGAATAGGTAAAAGGTAGAGAATAGGCAGGGCCATCTTGGATTAAGGGAACTAGGCTTGTAGGTCCTAGGTTTCTGTTGTTAGGAATGTGGGGTGGATGAGATACTTAGGCGTGGGATTTGAGAGTGGCACCCGAGGTTTAGGGGTCATAGGCATCTGAAACAGTTGCATGATTCCTTCAGATACTCCATTAATAGAGCTTTGAATGTGAAAATGCTTGGAAGTGAGGATAATTTTAATGAGTCTTGCATAGTGTTCCAAAGTGATGGAAGTGAGAAGTTGATTGCTGCTAAATGGGGAGGCAATCCATGTTTAACTTTTTCCATTCATACCCTTAAAAGGGTCAACACCATTATTAATCCCAACACTGTACTCCTAGACTTTGTGCCACTATGGTCCAACCCTCTACTAGCATATAATGGCAAAACAGTGGTTAACGATGGTTGGAAAAAAGCTGATATCCATAGAGTGAAAGATGTCACCAACCTGAATACTGGCACAATACTTTCTTTCACTGAAACTGAGGATAAATTTAAGATACACAAATCACATTTATACCAGTATCTCCAGTTAAGAGATCTACTCAACAAGTAAATATCAACCCATGATTACTGTCGGGGAAAAAATTTAGAGTGCAATCAGATCTTTAAGCTAGGCACCCTCAGGAAAAATGCAGGCATCTTATACAAGGTTCTAACATCCTCTGCCTTCTCCACAGCTCCTACGCTTAAAGCAAAAGAACTTTGGGAAGAAGAAATCGACATCCCTATTTGCATGGAGGAATGGGAAGACACCTAGACACAGGCATGTCTAAGCCATAGGGAATTACAAGGGATGTTAACACAGTTTAAAATATTGCATGGCTTTTATTATTCACCCCACAAGCTGTGTAATATGGGCCTAGCTATAGACCATAACTGCTGGCGCTGTAACCAACCTGATGCAGGTCTCATCCACACCCTCTGGGACTGTCCGGCTATCCGGGGACTATGGAAAGATATCCACAGGATTTGTTCTAATGTAACACAAAAGTACAGTTACGTTAGAACTTACCGTAACAGTAGATCTTCGAGAGAGGCTCTTGTAGTAGGTAATTACATATAGGACTGATGCCGGCAGGCATCAGGACCCCAAGGAAAAATTTCTAGCTAGCAGTTTCTGGCAGGGGATGCCCCCACGTCAGGTGACCGACGTCATGCGACATCAGTATAAAGGGGCAGTCCCCCACGCCCGCCTTCCAGTTCTTTCCCGCCAAAGGCCCAAAAGGGTGAGACGAGAGAGAAGCGGATATTTCCCAACCTGGAAAAGGAGCTAAAAAAGCTTAGGGGGATGGAGGGCGGGAAGGTATTACCTACTGCAAAAGCTTCTCTCGAAGATCTACTGTTATGGTAAGTTCTTACGTAACTGTACTGTCTTACTTCGAGAGGGCTCTTGCAGTAGGTAAGCAATCTGGAACAAGAAGAAGCAAAACGGGAGGAGGAAAGCTACTCAAAGTAGGTCCTCTAGCTGTGAAGAAAAAATTACTCACCTTAGTAATGTTTCTTCTAATGGAGTCTTGCTATATTATGACATATGCAGTATAACCCCAGGTTAGAACTGCTCCGGAGGTGAAAGAGTTAACTTTCCATGCAGGGCATGGAATCTTGAGCGCAAGCTCGGTTGAACACTCTGTTTGTTGTAGCTCAAACTTAAACTGTCAGATCTTTACGAGCAAAAACTCACTAAGGTTCTGTGGAAGCCGTAAACCTACACTAGCCACTGGCTACTAACTACAAAACACATTTTGATCTTGATCCCAAAACAAAGACTCAAGTTGAGGATTCAAGAAAGAAAAATAAGCAACACCTAAGCATCCTAGAAAGGGAAAATAAAGTGGGCATCAATGAAGTGCCAACATTGCACTGCCACCCACATCCCAAATATAGAGGTTCTGAGAGGGGCAGGCCTGGGGAGGTCATAATATAGCAAGACTCCATTGGAAGAAACAACATTACTAAGGTGAGTAATTTGTTCTTCAAACAACATGAAGTCTTGCTATATTAAACATATCTGAAACTACACAGCAGTACCTCCATGGAAGAAGGACAGAACCTGGTGGGAAATAGGCTCTGAAGCACAGCTGTGCCAAATCGAGCATCACTCTAGCCTGGATATCCAGGAGTAATGTTTAGTAAAGTGTGAACTGTTTTCCAGGTAGCTGCTTGACATATCTCTAGGATAGGGATGTCCTTGGCAGCAGCCAGAGACGCAGCTGTACCTCTGGTAGAGTGAGCCCTCAGGAGGAACCTTACCCAGTTTTTCATAGCAGAATTGGATACAAGAGACAATCCACCTGGCAATGGATCTTTTAGTGGCAGGTTTCCCTTTACCAACCTCACCATAAGTGAGGAACAATTGGAGGGATTCAAACCTGTTACCCTTGGTACGTTCTATATAGTAACTAAGGGCTCTTTTGACATCTAAACTGTGCAATCTCCTCTCACCAGAGGAGGAATGGTCAGTGAAGTACACAGGAAGAGACATGGATTGATTAGGTGAAAGTCTGAAACCACCTTAGGCAAAACTTCCTGTTAGTCCTGAGGACCACCTTATCCCTATGAAAGGAGATAAAATCAGGCTCCACTGACAATGCTTGTAGCTCACTTATGCGCCTGGCAGAGGTGATGGCTACCAGAAACACAGTTTTCCAAGTCAAGTACTTAAGCTCTGCTGAAGACAATGGCTCAAAAGGGGGTTGCATAAGCTGAGCGATGCAAATATTAAGATCCCAAGCAGGGGCAGGGGCCCTGAACGGGGGGTTGGTGTGAAGCAACCCTTTAAAAAACTTGGAGAACACAGGGTGAGCTGAAAAGAAGAGGGCTTACCTGCTGATAAGAAGGCAGACACAGCTGCCAAGTGCACTTTAGGGTAGCTGGTCTCAGCCCAAAGAATTCAAATGCACAAATAATCCAGGATGGTGGGCACGCCCAGATTCTGGGGAAATATGTTTACCAGCACACCATATGGAAAATCTCTTCCATTTTGAATTATAGGTAGCCCTGGTGTAAGGCTTCCTAGAGGCCTTCAATATATCCAATACACCTTGGGAAAGGTGTAGGTCAGCAAACTCTAACTCTTCAAGAGCCATGCCTTGAGATTGAGAGATTTTAGGTTCGGATACCAAACTCTCCCCTGGGCACAGGTTAACAGGTTGTGATTCCTGGGAAGACACAGGGGAAGGTGGACTGCTAAGGACATGAGGAGTGGGTACCAGGGCTGCCTGGCCCAATCTGGAGCAATCAAGATCATCTTGCAGGATTGAGATCTGATTCTGATTAGCACTTTGAAAAGAAGGGGGAAGGGGGGAAAAGCATAGAGAAACTTCCCTTCCCAACTGAGGAGGAAGGCATCCAGAGGGACTGAGCCCAACACTGGGGGCCTGCAGCAAAAAAAGGGGAAGTTGGTGATTGTCTGGGGCTGCAAAGAGATCTATTTGCGGGTGCCCCATCTGGCAAACTCCACCTCCAGTACTAGGGGTCCAGTGCACATTCGTGATGGCCCTGGGAAATCCTGCTGAGAGCATCCGCTGGGGTTGTTGTCCTTGCCTGGGAGGTGAACTGCCGTAAGGGAGGCGTTCAGAGAATAAGCCAGAGACCACAACTTCATTGCTTGATTGCACAAGGCCGTGAGCCAGTGCCCCTTGCTTGTTGATGTACCACGTTGTAGTGGTATTGTCTGTTCTGACCTGAACAACCTTGTTCTGAACAGATGTGGAAAAAACCTGGAGTGCTAGAAAAACTGCTCTGAGTTCCAGCAAATTGATGTGGAGCAGAGATTCCTGAGGGGACCACAGCCCCTGGGTGGAAAGGCCGCCCATGTGAGCTCCCCACCCCAAGAGGGATGCATCTGTAGTAAGGGTCAAGGAATGAGACTGGGGAGTGAAGGGAACCCACTGTCTCAGATTGTTCTGATCCTGCCACCACTGAAGGGCCTGGATCAGGGTTCGAGTCGCTGGAATCAGTTTGGTTAGAGGATCTGTCCTTTGAGACCAAAAGGCTCTCAAATGGAACTGTATGTCCCTCATCTGAAATCTCGCTCCCTGCACTACTGCTGTAGAAGCAGCCATGTGCCCCAGGAGCTGTAGAAAATGCCTTGCTGGTCGAGAGACCTGCAGGGTGAAAGAAGAGGCCAGAGACACCAGGGTCCTTGCTCTTTCCAGAGGAAGGAAGGCTCTGGCTTCTTTTGTGTTCAGTTCCGCGCCTATGAAGGTGAGAAGCTGGACAGGCTCCAGAACTGACTTTGGAAGATTGAGAAGGAAACCTAGAGATGTAGGCAGTTGCTGGGTTACTTGTAAGTGTAGTTTGACCTGTTCTGGAGACTGGCCTACAATGAGCCAGTCGTCCAAATAAGGAAAGATGGCAATCTTTTTGCCTTCTTAAATGAGCAACTGCTACTGCCAGGCATTTTGTGAACACCCTTGGGGCTGAGGTGAGGCCGAAGGGCATTGCTCTGAACTGGTAATGGCCTGAGGGCAGTTCGAATCTGAGGTACTTCGATGGGAGCTTCTGATGAGAACATGGAGTAGGCATCCTTGAGGTCCAGGAGGCTAGCCAGTCCCCTGGCCTTAGAGAGGGTAAAATAATCCACAGGGTCACCATTTTGAACTTTGGTTTTAAAAGGTGCTTGTTTAGATACCTGAGATCCAGGATGGGCCGCCATTCTCCTGTCTTTTTTGGGGTAAGGAAGTACCTGGAGTACAACCCTTTGCCCTGGTGTATGGGTGGAACCCTTTCCACGGCTCTGAGAGCCAGGAGGGAAGAAACTTCTGCTTCCAGGGTAAGTGCCTCTGATGGGTTTGCAGGTGGAAAAGACCTGGCTCTCATCTTCGGAAATTTTTTGAAGCTGAGAACCAGTCCCTGGCTTACTACTTCCAGGACCCACTTGTCTGATGTTAAAGACTTCCAGTCCTGGACAAAGTAAGCCAGCCTGCCCCCTAACGGTAGTGGAGAATTGGCCCTGGCCACCCCATCAGGGAGCCTGTTTTGCAGGGACTTTGGGTTGAGAGGTAGAAGCAGGCTTACTAGAACCCCTTCTGCCCCTTCCTCTAAAGAACCCCCTCTGGGCATAAGCAGAAGAGGAGGCCTGGGCTTGGTAAAAAGGCCTATGAAAAGGCCTGCCCCTGCCCCTGACATGCTGCCTTTGAGGAGTGACTTGCCTTTCTTTTGGCCTGTGCACTCCTATAGGTGGTCCTATACTCATCCATTTTCTTCATATAATTCTCTGTCTGCTCCCCAAACAGAGAATTGCCCACAACAGGAAAATCCATGGCCTTAGACTGAGTATCCTGTGACAGGGCAGGCACATCTGAGCCAGGCCATTCTGAAGAAACACAGATGTAGCCATGACTCTTGATGAAACATCATTAGAGTCTACTGCAGCATGAAATTGCACCTTGGATGCCTCAATACCATCTGCAGCCACCTGCTCCAGCTCCTGGCAAGCTGGTCAGGGGCCTGTTTTGCTAGGGCCAGGACAGTATCCAACCTGGTTTCTGGTACCTAGCTGCATAAGCCATATAATTTGCTTGTCTGAGTCCCAAAGATGCTGCCATGTACTGTTTCTTTGCCATGGCATCCATCCTCCTGGAATCCTTTTCAGGAGGGTGAGAGCTAGAGGAATATTAGCCTTGTCACAGGCTGCAGCCTGCACTACCCCACATGGCTGCACTGCTGGGAGAGGAACTCCGTATCAGAGCCTGATAAAGCATACCTCTTGTCCATCCTTTTATCCACAGGAGGATAGAATGAGGAGTTTTAGAATTTTACTGTCTGTTTCCTAAAAGATTTGTGCAAGGGAATAGACAGTCTCCTAGACTCTGGAATATCCATCATTTCCACAAAATCAGGCTCTTCTTGATCATCAACAGCTTCCTCAACAGGAGTTGCAGAGTCTCAACAACTTTCTTGTAAAACAAAAAATGAGAGGGGACTCAGATAGCCTGGGAGGACACTCTTGAGGGTCTGTCTGGAGAGATGTCCAGTTCAATGGGCACATCCAGACTTTCAAAATCACACTCACTCTCCTCATACCCTCCTCCCTTCCTCCGGTTCATAAAAATCTTCAAAATCATAATCTTGAACCAGGGAACCATCCGAACCAGCGCTTCCCAAATGGTGTCGGTTCGAGGCCGAGACTAAGGGAAAAGACTGGACAATTTGAATAGCTTTGGCTATTTCCTCAGCATGTTGGAGAAAGAACTTTTGGCCCCAAACTAGCTGACTTTCTAGTCCTTTTAGTTGGAACCGGCTCCTCAGAGCTGGCTCTTCGTTGCCAGGAAGTATCGTCCTGGTCAGAGGCACTCCCTCAGGTCCGGTTGGAACCCGAACCGGGCTAGCCATCGGGTCAGCGGACTTTTTAGCCTCCTTACCACTGAGCCTACAACTCTCTTTTCCACGGTGGCAGCAGGAAAATTCTTACAAATCTGGCAGTCTGCATTGAGGTGGTCAAACCCCAGACAATATACACAAGTGGTGTGTGGGTCAGCCTTAGCAAAGGCTTCCCCACAGAGCACAGTGCTGAAACCCAGTGGGTCGGTTTTCTTTTGGGTTTCTCAGACATAGTGCCAGCCTAACCAAAACTTGCCCGTTAATGGCAATCCGCCAAGCAAGACTCTCTTATCGGTTCCCAACCGTGTCACGGGCCGTGGAAAAAACTGTAATAAAATCCGTTTTTTTTAGAACCGATAAGAACCGGGAACCGCACTCTAAAGGACTAGAAAGTAATTTTAAACCCAATCTGATCGGTTCAAACCGAACCGAAAAGACGTTTACAAGTTCCACACAGAAGAAAATAAACAAAAGCCTATCTATTACTTACAATACCACAGACAGAACTTGAACCGGCGATTGCAGTTAAATTAGTAAAATAAACAGAGAATTACACTTTAAAACCGACAAACGAACCGAGCAGCAGGAGGAATCTCCGGAGCGACTGTTCAGTGAGGCGGAGTAAAGAATCTGACAGTTTAAGTTTGAGCTACAACAGACAGAGTGTTCAACCGAGCTCGCGCTCAAGATTCCATGCCCTGCATGGAAAGTTAACTCTTTCACCTCCGGAGCAGTTCTAACCTGGGGTTATACTGCATATGTCATAATATAGCAAGACTTCATGTTGTTTGAAGGGCTTAGGAAAGGAGGCCTTGCAGAAGAGCAAGCCCAGAGCCTGCTCTACAGCGAGAGGCAATATCCAAACTGTAATGTTTTGTAAAGGTATGGATGGAAGTCCAAGTGGCGGCAGCACAGATGTCCGGCGCTGACACATCCTTGAAACAAGCTGCAGAGGCAGCGACTCCTCTGGTGGAGTGGCCTCTCACTTGACCCGGAAGGGTCTTGTTGTACTTGTCATAACAGAAAGTGATACAATGAGCCAGCCATTTGGACAGGCATTGCTTAGTAACAGCATTGTCTTCTCTTTTGTGGGCAAGAGAGACAAACAGTTGATCAGCCTTTCTGAGATCTTTTGTTCTGTTAGTGTAATATCTCAGAATTCGGTGAACGTCCAGAGTGTGTAAGAGATACTCCCTTTGATTGGACTGCTGCGTAAAGAAACCAGGTAACTATGGACTGGTTCAAAGTAGATTCCGCTACCACCTTGGGGAGAAACTTAGGGTTGGTGCGCAGAGCCACACGTTTCTTGTGAAAAATCAAGTATGGGATTTTACACAGCAGGGCCTGGAGCTCGGAAATCCTCCGAGCAGAAGTAATAGCCACTAGGAAGAGAGTCTTCCATGAGAGGAACTTCATGTCTGCTGAGGCTGCCAGTTCGAAAGGAGGCAGAGTAAGCTTCTCGAGGATTAAATTCAAATCCCAAGGAGGGGAAGGAACCTGGATAGAGGGTCTCAAGTGGAGAACCCTTCTAAGGAAAGTCTTAGAGACCTCCAACTGAGCAAACGTCCTGCCTGCAAAAGGGACATGGTAGGCTGAAATGGCCGCCATGTGTACCTTCAAGGACGAGTGACTGAGACCTAGATCAAAGAGGTGGTGCAGGTAATCCAGCAGCTGCCCAACAGAGCATAAGAAAGGCTTGAAATCTTTTGCAGTGGCCCAGATTGTGAACCATTTCCATTTCATGGCATAGGTAGACCTAGTGGAGGGTTTTCTAGCCTCCAACAAAATCTCAGCCACTCGGGGTGAAACCCCAAATCGGGCTTGAGCTACATCTGCAGGAGCCATGTGTGCAGTTGAAAGGACTTGAGACCTGGATGGACCAGGGTCTCCTGATCCTGGGTCAGTAAAAGTCGCGACAGAGGAAGAGGAAGTTCCTCTGAATATTGTTGCAGAAGAGAGAACCAAACTTGCCTGCGCCAGAAAAGAGTGATTAGTATCATTCGAGCTCCTTCTGAACCGAGTTTCTGTAAGACTCTCAAAATCAAAGGGATTGGAGGGAAGCATAGATGAATCTGTCCTTCCAATCTAGAGGCAGAGCGTCTCTCCAAAAAATGCCATGCTCTGGAGCAAGTGAGCAGAAGTTGGGAAGCTTTGCGTTTAGAGTTGAGGCAAACAGGTCCACCTGTGGTGTTCCCCAACGTAAGACGATATCATCTAAGACCCCCTGATCCTGTTCCCACTCGTGAGCTTGAGCAGACAAGCGACTGAGTTTGTCTGCTAAAGTGTTCTCGACCCCCGGGACGTGAATTGCCGTGAGGTGGAGGTTGTGATGTACTGCCCAATCCCAAACTCGCATCGCTTCCCTGCAAAGAGGGTAGGAACAAGTCCCTGCTTGTTTGTTGATGTACCATACCACACACATATTGTCCGTCTGTACAGCTAAGTGTCCGGGAAGGAGATGCAGATGCAGAGCTTGAAGAGCATAAAGCACTGCCCGAAGCTTGAGCACATTGATGTGAAGTGTTTTCTCGAGCTAGGATCAGGAGCCCTGGGTCCTGTGAGGTCCAAGATGGGCTCCCCAACCTTCGCCCGAGGCGTCTGTGGTCAGAGTCTGGGAGGGGGGAGAAAGACAGAAGGGAACTCCCCGACAAAGGCTCTCCTGAACCATCCACCACTGCAAGTCCAGAAACAAGGGGGAGAAGACTAGGACAAGCTGGTCCAGGTTGTCCACCAACTGATCCCACTGAGACCGAAGCATCCACTAAGAGATTCTCATGTGGAGCCGAGCAAGAGGGACTGTTGGGATTGCAGCCGCCATAAGCCCGAGGAGGCGAAGGACTGACCTGGCACTGACCCGGCTGCGGCCAGACAACAGGCTGACCTGAGCCTGGAGTGTGGCCGCCCTGTCTGGTGGCAGGAAGACCCTGCCAGAGGTCGTGTCCAGGATCGCCCTGATAAACTGGAACCTCTGGGACGAGATCAAGTGGGACCCTGGGTGGTTGATGGTGATGCCCAGGAAAAACACCCCTGGGTAAGGAAAGGAAGCGACAGATTCACTTCCTGGACGGGGCCGCCAGGAGCCAATCGTCCAGGTACAGGAAAACCTGCATCCCCCCCGGGTACGCAGGTAGGCTGCTACCACCAAAAAGCATTTGGTGAACACCCGGAGTGCCGAGGAAAGACCAAATGGGAGGGCCTTGAACTGGTAGTGGTCCCCCTAGAAAGCAAAACAGAGGTATTTGCGGTAGGAAGGGCGGATAGGGATGTGCAGGTAAGCATCCTGCATATCCAGAGCGCACAGCCACTGTCCCGGCCGAAGAAGGGGCAGCAGGCCCTGCAGGGAGAGCATCCTGAATCTCTTGTACTCCACGAGCAAGTTCAGAGAACTGAGGTTGAGAATCGGCCTTACATCTCCTGTCTTCTTCAGGACCAGAAAGAAGTGGGAATAGTAACCCGTTCCCTGAAGAGAAAGGGGGAAGGGCTCTATCGCCTCCTTCAGCAAAAGTGCTGAAATCTCTTCTTGGACCAGAAGAAGCTGTTCCCGAGAGTATGATGACCTTGGGGGAAGGTGACAAGGTGGTTTCTGGAGAAACTCTGTTGAGTGTCCTGCGATCAGCTGGAGCACCCAGGAATCTTAAGTTATTCTCTCCCAACCCGAGAGGTGGAGGGAAAACCTCCCTCCTACCGGTTCCTCCGGAAGGCCCAGAGGCTATGGGAGAGGAAAGGAGTCAGGTGGTGTGGGGCAGCGTCACGGCTGAAGCACCCGCTGCTTTTTTGGGTGGAGGGGGCTTGGCAGCCGGAGGGGCCTGGCGTTTAGCGGCCCGCTTTCCCTGGGGTTTCATCTTTTGCCGATTCCGTCTGCAAAAGGGGCGGCACTGCGTTTGATGGTGATGATACATGGAGTCCACAGACTTCAGTGCAGTCCCCTTCTCCTGCAGATCGGTGATAATGTCCTTGACATCACCACCGAACAGCATCGAACCCCGGAAGGGTGCTTCCTGAATAGCGGTCTGCACTTCCAGGACCAACCCTGACACACAGATCCAGGCATGACGCCGTAAGCCTACGGCAAAAGCGGAGCTCCTATCAGCAGTGTCCACTGCATTGTAAGTAGCATGAAGCATGTGCCGACTGGCCGAACGTGCAGAGCGGACGAGGTCAGCCACTTCCTTTGTTTGACTTGAGAGTCTGGAAGGAAGTTCAATTTGGATTTCACCTCACTAAGAATCGCCTTCTGGTAATCCCCCATGTAACCGACAATAATTTAGGGCCCTAATACTCAGAGTGGAAGAAGCATAGATCTTCTTCCTGTACTGGTCCAGAAGACGGGATTCTTTGTCAGGTGGAGACGAGCTCAGGTGTTTCGGGTTAGCAGTCTGGCCATGAGTGGCACTAATCACGACTGAATCAGCTCGAGGGTGAGAATCTAAAAAGTGATCACCCTCGGGAGCCTGATATAGCCTGTTAGACTTCCAAGGAAGTGGGGCTAAAGTCAACGGCTGCTTCCAAATAGTGGAAACAAGATTGGCATGAGGCTCAATCCAGGGTGGCACCAAGGTGGGAGCTGTCACGGGCAGATTCAGATGCTCAGCGAGTTTCTTACTTTGGGGATCCGGCTCCAAGGAATGCCACTTATGAACCTGATGGATTTTGTGCAGCAACTCCATAAAAGCAGGATCCTCTGGATGGGACTTCAGAGGAGTCCTTGGCCTGGGCCTGGACGGAGAGCGTGGCTCATCATCCGAGGTGTCTGAGGAGGAAGATGATGATGAGGAAGACTCCCTCTCCCGACATGGGGGAGGAACGGACCCCTTGGGAAGCCCTCGGGGAAGCGTGTCCTGCCCTGCCCTGGAACCAGAGGGTTCAGCCCTGGTGTCCGGAGGTGGGGAGGGAGTCTGTCGTCATGGACATACAGGAACTGGAACCGGCACCATCGTCGGGAGATGACTCTCCACCTCCCTGGTGAGCTGAGCCTTGGCCTTAGCCCACCAGGAGGCCAGAGTCTCCTTCAAGTCCACTGGTGGCTGAGGGGGCAGTTGGAGGAGGAGGGGGGATACGGGTATGGATTATACCCTTAAGGTGTGTATCCATAACCCGACGGTGGGAAGCCCAGCATCAGGTATTGAGGCACCGGGTACTGTGTCATTGGATAGGCCAGCATCGGGTACTGGGGCATCAGATATTGTGGAGCTGGGTAAGATGGCGTCAGATACGACATGGTCAGATACCCAGGAACTGAGGGGTCTGCTGGAGCAGATGGCCTGGCCGGAGGGCCCATGAGCGGGTCTGGAGCAGAAGGCCCGGTGGGCAGAGGGCCCTGTGTTGGAGCGGCATCCAGAAGCGGGTTGCTGCCCGGGGTCAGCAAGACCAGCGTTGGGGCCGGTGGCCGGGGAACTGGCATCAGGGCCGGAGTCTGGGGAGCTGACGTCAGGTCGGTCGGCCCAGCGGGCGGGCGGTCTGATGGGGGCACAGCAGGAACCTCGGCATAGCCCAGGGATGGAGGGGAAAAATCCCCAGGGTCAGGCTGAGGAGACCCAGGGTCCCCAGAGGGCAGCAAAGGCTTTGGGGAGCCGGGAACAGTGCATGTGGGAGGGTCTGGTGTTGGCTCAGCCTCCATGTGGACGTCGGGCAAGCCGACGTCCAACTTATCAGCGGGGTCCGGGTGGACACCAGAGGAGCTGATGTCCCACTTAGTGGACCCGTTGCTCGAGGCAGGTCACAAAGGAGGGGTGGCCTGGTCGAGCAAAAGAAGGGCCGTGCGCTGCCCCAAGGGGTTGGGTGACTTATCAACCATCTCCGTGCGGGCATCGGAGGAGCCGACGTCTGGCTTACCGGAGCCACTTGAACCAGTAGGCCGCACAGTGGCAACTTTACTGGGAGTGGAGGCCTCCAATAGCCCAGAGGTGCCCGAAGGGCCCAAGCGCAAGCCAGACCGGCAAGCCGCCACTGCCTTGGAAACCTCCAAGGCGGCCATCACAGATCGGTCCCTGGGGGGGGACGTTACCTGAAGCACAGCGACCCCTGAAGAAGACGCAGTGGATGAGGATGAGGAGCCCTTGTCCCGGTGCTTCTCCTTGTCTTTTTTCTTGCAATGGCCTTAGGGGGGAAGTGGATACCTGAAGGAGCTTTTTTAACTCCTTTTCCATGGAGGACATTTTCTTCTTTAAAATATGGGCCTCCAGAGACTGCTGCCACCGTCTGCGGGTGGCCGCATGGAATTTAAGGCAGTGCTGGCACTTCTCCACCTGATGATCTGGGCCTAGGCAGAAGAGGCACTGGGAATGGCCGTCCTTGTGTGGGAGTTGGGCGCCACACGAGTTGCACTTGTTCTTGTGCTCGGAGGGTGTAGGGGACAACATACACCGATGAATACCTGACAAAAATTCGAAATATCGAAAGTAACTAGGTAAAAACTACCGACGACTGAGGCTGTTGAGTGTAGAACTTTACTGCGAGGCGCTGACATGAGCTAATGGCAGGAAAGAACTGGAAGGCGGGCGTGGGGGACCGCCCCTTTATACTGATGTCGCATGACATCGGTCACCTGACGTGGGGATGGTCCCCCGCCAGATACTGCTAGCTAGAAATTTTTCTGTGGGGTCCTGATGCCTGCCGGCGTCAGTCCTACATGTAATTTCCTACTGCAAGAGCCCTTTCCAAGTAAAATCTGTTATTCCATTCTCTCCAACTGTATTCCTAGTAGGCCGTTTTCCCCAAGTCCTGTCAGCTAGAATCCTATGAGTGCATATGGATCTGCCTGTCATCGCTGACACTCAAAAGGATTCTGTTAAAGAATTGGAAGTCTTCAAAAATCCCCCACTTAAGTGAATGGTAAGACAACATGGCGCTTCTAGTTAACAACGAGCAAACTGGTTACAATATCATGGATAAATCTGAAATGTTTCATAAAATTTGGGCACCCTTTCTAAACACATCCCCTTGAGAACAGTCCACAATCCTGTTTAAGAGATTATATGATATTTAAGCAATAAGGCAGGACAGGATGTGTGTTATCGTTAATAACGTCACTCCTGGGGTGGGTTGAAGCACGAGGCAAAACCGAGTGCTTCCACCATGCCAGGAGTGATGTTATTACATGATAACACACACCCTGGAGTGCCTCATTGCAATTATACAATGGCTTGTTGTTATGTACAGAATAAAAAATTAATTTTAAAGAAGGTTTTTGTCTGGGAAAATATTTATGTTTTTTAAGAGAAGATGCAAACAATCACGGTAATCCAAGGAATCCAATGTTACAGTGATGTTATTGTGTAATAACATCACTGTCTCAGCCAGCCCGGTGGTGCTGAGGGTTGAGGCGCTGGATGCCACACCTCATGCTACGCCGGCAACCCGAGTTCAGGAGTGAGCTCGGGCACTGATGGGTTGGCAGGGGTGGTTGAGGACAGAGTGCCTTTGTGGTGCTCTCCTCCCCTGGAGAAAGGGTTGGGCGGCTCGGCATGCCGGCAACCCCGGTGGAGACCAGGGGATGTCGCAGCAAGCCGGGCAGCATGAGATCAGCGTGGCCGATGCTGGCAGGGTTGCCATGCGCCTGAGCATAGGGGTGTGCCCACACATGGATGGGGGAACCAGCACCTGTCCCCCATGCCCTCCACCCGGGTTCTCCTCAGCTGGCCTTCCAGTTCCTCCCTCTGGGGCCCATCTGCAGTCAAAGTCTGACTTACAAGAGAGTCCAAGAGGTGAGGGCTACCCTCCCCAGGTGGGTGAAACCGGGGGTGCTGGCTGCAGGGGGAGAGAGGAGAGAGGAGGCACAGACTGAGGGATCCACAGGCGGGCAGGATAAGGACCAGATGCCCGAGAGAAGGTCCCACGAGCCGTGACCAGAGCGAAATAGAATAAAAAAAAAAAGTATCACTGTCTCAATGGGTCAGCAGCCAATCAGCTTCTTACATTTTTCCTTGCCATTGTATAATTCTTTTTCAAACATGTTTGCTAGCAGATGATATTATCTAAGCATTTGTTACATGGTGCTAATAAACATGTTCTGTTTTCTTTTCTTTCTGCAAGGCCCCTTATAATGTAAGTGCTTAGGTGCTTTATGTGTCTTTCCGTAGCAACAGTTTATGCAGTTACTAACTGTATGGAGTTAAGAGCAGCAACAGTCTGTTTGTGGATGATACTAAGATGGGAGCAGTGGTGGGTGACAGAGAAGGGTGGCAGAGGCTACAGGAAGATCTGACCAAACTGGAGGAGTGGTCGATGAAGTTGCAGTTGGGAGGCAGTATAGCGCAGTGGTTTAAGGTGCTGAGCTGCAAATCTGGAGACCTCGGTTTGAATCCCACAGCCCCCACTTGCATATACTGTGTGACCGTGAGCAAGTCACTTAACTTCCCTGTGATCCCAGGTCACACCTGTAAACAAGCTTTCAGCTTAGTGTGTGTCTCTCCTGGTAAAATAAGGGGTGGTGGGATTCAATGCAAAGAACTGTAAGGTTATACACTTTGGAGCAAAGAACCCAGGGAGGGGCTATTGGTTGGGGGGAGTTCAGTTAGGGGTCACCAATGAAGAGAAGGACCTAGGGGTGCTCATAATGGGGAACATGATCAACTCAGCTCAATGCAAGAAGGCAACAGCCAAGGCTAACAAGATGCCGAGGTGCATAGCACGGGGTATCTCATCTAGGCACGGGGATGTGCTCGTGCCACTGTACAGGTCACTATTTAAGCTACAGTACAGTACTGGTGCCCTTAACTTAGGAAGGAAATCAGGCTGCTGGAGGGGGTGCAGCGCAGGGCAAGGAAAATAATTCAAGGACTGGAGGGCAGGCCCTACAAGTACAGACTGAATGAGTTAGGCTTTCACAACCTGGAGGAGAGGAGATCAGGGGATATGATTGAAACCTTTAAGTACTTGAAGGGAACCAACAAGATGAACACAGAAGGGTTGTTTAGGCTGAGGAGGGGAAGGGAGATGAGAGGGCACGGGCTAAGGTTGGAAGGTGGTAGGTTTAGGAGAGAGAGAGATAAGGAGGCATTATTTCACAGAGAGAGTGGTGGGAAAATGGAACACACTGCCAGAGGAGGTGGTTTCCTGCAGGACAGTGGGCAGCTTTAAAAGAGCATGGGACAGGGTGCATGGGGGAGTCAAAGGGAGGGGTTAAGGGGGTGGGGCAGCTGCAGTTTAGGGGTGCTAGCTGCACAATCAAGCAAACTTGATAGACTACTCGGCCTATTTCTGCTGGCAGATTCGTATGATCATATGTAGATTTTCTGTTCTGTATTTTGACGTTTGTACTTGAAAAACCTAATAAAAAATTATGATGGGGAAAAAATATTTAATTTTTGTGTGCGCCACTCTCTTCTGTGCTTACTCAGATTATGCTACTTTTGTGGTGGTACCATTGCCTTTCTTCTTGAAGGGATCACATCGCGCCAATGTTGCGCAGTCTACATCAGCTGCCTGTGTTGTGGCATATCACTTTCAAGCTGGGCTTGTTAACATTGAAGGTCCGACGCGGTTTGGGTCAAAGTTACCTGAAAGACCTTTTGATATCCTGCACACTTGCCCACTCCCTCCGATCCTCCGATGCAGGCTGGTGCTATGTCCCTTGTTTCTGCCTTAAATAATCTGGGGACAGGGCTTTTGGGGTTGCTGCTACTCTTCTCTGGAACTCCCTACCAGAGATAGTAAGAGCTGCCTGTCTGGTGGAAGACAGCAAACACCAATTGAAAACATGCTTGTTTTCACAGGCCTACCCAGGCTAATAATTTTATCTGGATCGTATGCTGTTTATTTATTTGATAACATTTGTGTTATATAGTTTTTATTGTAAGCCGCTCTGAGCCTTTGGACAGGGCGGCAAACAAATGAAATGGTCTTGCCTTGATGCGAGTATTTATACTTCTGTGTGTGTGGCGCTTCTTTCTTTCCTGCATGGCTTCCCTTCCCCTGGGCCTTAAAGGGACAGCTACGCAACAGAAAGAGCCTCCCAACCTTCTCCAAGGCAGAAGATATCCAGACACCCTATCTGTCTCAGCCAGCCAATATTTACATATGTATTTATTTTGTGTTTATGGACCAGGTAAACACACTAGACAACGAAATGCCTATTTTCAGGTATGACCCAGGAAGTTACAAAAAGGACAGTTGCAAGCAGATGAATTACAGCACGTAAGATAACAACTGGAGTAATAATTGGTTACAAAGAGGCAATATCAAGGTATATAATATAAATCTATACAGTCGGAAGAGGCAACATAAAAATGTGGCGCAGTAATGGCACAAAACGAGGTAAAAGCAGATGCATAGCACGAGGAGTAAATCAAGCCCCAGTAGGGAAAAACCACAGCGATATACTCTGGCGCACAATCATTAGATTAAGGGAGGGCCAGTCACTCCAGTCAAGTGCAGGTAGAGTTGTCTTTCAAGTATTTCCACGTGTCCCGGGTGTGGGACGTGAACCCTGGTCATCCAGATGACAAGTAGTGCTGCTACTGCTGTGCTTGCCGGCCAACCCCTAATTCTGTGTTTCTTTAACACTTGACATTATTGACAGCATGCTTTTTGTGTAACCTTTGCTTCACTGCACTGTGGTTCCCTTCTTTAAATTGCTTTCCATATTTCCAGCTTTATCAAAGTGTCGGTTCATTTGACAGCATACCCTTTAGAGGCCAGAGACAAGCTGACCGATTGCTTATCTGAGCTGCTGGTATCCTCTTGGAAGGAGGAGGTAGAGGAGGAGATAAAAGAAAAAGGAGAGAGGAAGGAAGTCATGGACTGAGATATGCTGTGGGGGGAGAGGCAGGAAGGCCCAGAGGAAATGGACTGCATAAGAAGATAGAATGTGGATGGGAGAAAAAGGAAGAGAAAAGAACACAGGAGGAGGAGGATATACCTGAGTGGGGCCAGTCTGTCGTGGGGTCTGGGCATTAACTGATATCCTTATGTTACTACTGCTATCATTTGTGCAGGGAAATTAGATTGCACTCTACACTTTATGGACCGCGGCTATCCCTTGCCTCTGACGACCGACGTTGTGATTACATTACTGTCTATGACCCTGGGGTGGTCCTGGTTATACTACCATTGCTGCAGCATTCAATGTGCTTTGCTTCTTAGGGCAATTGCTGTTTTATCACATTACTCTGTTTTGCATAGTCGCATTACGATTGGTGTCGTATTATCCTATTGCCACTGTTTTCGTTGTATTGTTACTCTTCCAGCTCACGCTTGAAAATCAGCATCTTCAGGCATAGTGCTCTTACCTGGTGAACAACACAGATAAATGAGAGGGAGTGATATCTCAGCAATTGGGAGAAGGCAGCGTGGGACAGGTGAGAGGGTCTGACTAGGGGTTCTCAGCAATGGAATGAGGGCAGTCCCTCCTAATGTGGAACAGGTGAGAGGGCCAGACTTAGGGGTTTTGCGTGATGAAATGGGGGCAGTCCCTGCTAATGTGGGACAGGTGAAGAGGGCCAGACTTAGGGGTTCTGAATGATGAAATGAGTGCGGTCCCTCTTAACGTGGGGTAGGGGAGAGGTATGGACAGAGAGGGATTCTAAGCAGTATTTATTTTTTATTTATTAAAGTTGAAAATGTACCGGATACTTTTAATGAGATACAAACTCTTGTTTACACAACTTCCCAAGTCATTGTAAATAAACAAACAATATAAAATAATACAAATCAAATAACGAAATGATCCCAGTGATGTATATTTAACATGTTAGATTTAACAGTATCATAAGGGACGTCTCACCAGATGTGGGACAGTTGAGAGGTATCGACAAGAGGGGTTCTGAGGGGTAAAACGAGGGACATCCCTGCTAATGTGGGACAATTGAGAGGTGTGGACAAGAGGGGTTCTGAGGGGTAAAACGAGGGACGTCCCTCCTAATATGGGACAGTTGAGAGGTATGGACAAGAGGGGTTCTGAGGCATAAAACAAAGGACGTCCCTGCTAATATGGGACAATTGAGAGGTGTGGACAGAGGGGTTCCGGGGGTCAAATGAAGACCATCCCTCCTTATGTGGGACAGCTGAGAGGTATGAGCAGAGGGGCTCGAGGCATAAAATGAGGGACGTCCCTTCTAATATGGGACAGTTGAGAGCATACCTCATTCTAGCCTCAGATCCCTTCTGTCCATTACTTTAAACTGTCCCACAGTAGGAGGGACAGCCCTCATTTCACCCCTCAGAACCCCCTGTCCATACCACTCAACTGTCCCATATTAGGACAGCCCTTATTTTACCCTTCAGAACCCCTCTGTCTGTACCACTTAACTGTCACACAGTGGGAGGGACAGCCCTCATTTCATCCCTAGAGCACCACTGTTCCTACCTCTCAACTGTCCCATATTAAGAGGGATGTCTCTCATTTTACCCCTCTGGCAAAGGTGCTCATTTACAAAGGTTCCACGTCAAATCATAGTTACAAGCAGAACATAGAAACATAGAATGTGATGGCAGATAAGGACCGCTTGGCCAACCTAATACAAACACAACATGTAATAGGGTGAGTAGGGTATGATAGCGCCAACCTTCAATGCATGATTACGAATTTTTGGTGACAAGTGCAGTTGCAGTTGGGGAGAGGGCTACAC
Source organism: Neoceratodus forsteri (assembly GCA_016271365.2). Classification (NCBI taxonomy): domain Eukaryota; kingdom Metazoa; phylum Chordata; order Ceratodontiformes; family Ceratodontidae; genus Neoceratodus; species Neoceratodus forsteri. Next base: position 117,295,866 of record JADMNL010000031.1, read on the forward strand.
GCAAAGCTTTTTTAAATTGGGTAAGAATGGATTCATGTAGTCCATTAATTCAGATTGCTGGCTGCACAGCAAAGGAGCAATTCCCCAGATTGGTTCCCTGGCGAGGAAGTTGTAGGGCAATGGTAATGTGTGGCAGTGGAGTAAGCTGGAATTCTAAGCAGGATTTCTCAGCCTCCAGCTCTTTGAGTCTAACCAGTAGCACGTACTGCTTATTAACATGTGCTCTGAACTCTGATATTTCTGGGCAGCTGCCTTGTTAATTATGGAGCCCAGAGTGTTGTCGTGTTCCTGAATGTTGTCCAGGAACCTGAGTCAGGACCCGTTTAGGCTCTTTGTGCAGCATCAGCACGGAGTGCTGCCTGTTGCCCAGATCCAAAAGTGCTGCACTGAGATACAGTCGGGAGACAAATGTCAACATCCTTCTCCACTTGCTCCCCCTAGAGAGTATGAGAGAAAGGAAAAGGGAAGGGGGTTTGAGAGAGAGAGAGAAAGACAGTGACAGAGAGAGACACACACATGGGGTGGGGGAGACTGAGAGAGAGAGAGAGAGAGAGAGACAGGGCAGGGCACAGCAAGAGCAATCGAGTTCAGAGTACACGAAAAGTTTAGGTTGGGGGGGCAAAGGGAGGAGATGGACATGTCAGATAGTGTTCCCATTACAGAGGGATAGGATAATGGAATTATCAACATTCCAATGGCCTTTCAGTGAGGAAAAAATAAATAAACATAAGTGGCCTTTACTCACAGTAAAATCGCCACAGCACTGCTGGCAGTACGTTTCCCTTCTTTCTCTACCTCCCTCACCAGTTTCTGATCTCTCTCTCTCTCTCTCTCCCTCTCCCCTCTCCCTCTTTCTCGCTCTCACACGTTCTGTTCCCAACTTGTTTTAGGTAGGGGTGTTGTGTTTTTAAGCCCAGACTCAGAATGGTACCAGCTGCTCAGACAGGAAAGCAAATCTACTGTTTTTGCCAGTATGCAGTGGAACTGGCACAGTGCACCATTTTTGTCTCAGCTAATCAGAACCAGCCAAGCCTTTTACGGCTGTGCCGCAAAAAATATCTTTGGGCTGTGATACCATCGACTGGCGCAGAAGGGATCTCACTGCCCCAGCTGCGACTATAGGTCTCCCTTCCCCTCCATGAGTGAGAAGAATGTTAAAAAAATCCATACAGGAGCTGGCCCAGTGGAGGAGTGGTTGTGATTTCTCCCTCTATGCTGGTGACTGAGGTTCAGGAATGGATGAGAGTCATTCAGTGGGCCGGCAGGATGAGGGAGGATCAATCACCCAATGGCAGCTCTCCTTCCTAGGGGAAGGGACACCAGTTCCTGCTGCAGGGACTGACACCTGGTGGAGGCCAGGCAGCAATGCAGTGGGAATGCGCACATGCAAGGGATAGGGCTGGAGCTGGCACACACATGTCCAGATGCTCCAGTCCAGGGGAGAAAACCGGAGGCAAAAGATGCTGGGCTGCTCCTAGCCCTCACCTCCCACAGGGTCTCGCACAACTAATAGGGCTGGCCACCCTCCACAATGGGTTCTGTTCTGTGTAAGTGGTGAATAACTGGGAAGTCTATGAGAAAGTCAGTGAGGGAGCTGGGGGGTGCCGTCGGGCAGACCTAGGTGAAGGACAAAGCACTGATTGAAGAAAATCAATACAAGAGCTGTCCCTTTGGTGCAGCGGGAGCACTGCCACTAGGAACACCAGCGAGCAGAGTTCAAAAACTAGCCCAGTCACTGGAGGCCAGCCGGGGAAGGAAGACTGAGGATGCTGTCTTTTTCCAGGGATGAAGGGTACTGCCTCTGCTACCAAGACTGCCACCTGAGTTGCCAAGGTGGCAATGCATTGGAGATTCAGAGGGAAGGGGGATGTTGGCTGGTCTCCACTCCAGCATACATTATGTGCACAGAATTGCAGGCCCTAGCACTCAGACATCCTGAGGGGACCTTCAGAACAAAGAAAAAGCCCTGACTAATATGGGATGAGCTCATGGTTGCTCAAGCCCAGCCCCTGCTGTTACTCTCCACCACCAGAGTTCTACCTCTGTACTCAGGAGGAAGTGTGGGAGGTTTGAGTCTGGTTTGACCAGACCCCACTAAGGGGGTAAGCCCATCAGTTTGGAAGCCGGAGAAGGTAACTGACAGAGACACAGGGGGATGGGTCTGTGCCAGGCCTGACCCAGGGGACATGGCTGAGCAAAAAGGGAAGCATAAACAATAAGTTACAAAAAAAATTTTAAAAAGCAGATGCAGATCCTGTGGATTCAGTATGCTTATTCTGCTTGTTTATGAAGTTGGACTATCTAGCTGGGCCACTGTCAGCTGGCCCCGGATTCCAATACTGAGGCTGGCAAGGAGCCAAATACCTTACAGAGGTGAGGCATTCAACTTTGAGGGAGAGAGAGAGAGCATGGATCGCCCAGCATCGTTTTGGTTTTACACTTTATTTTATGCAGGGTAACCCAGCTAAGAAAAAAACATCTCATTTTCTTTGGAGTCCTGCTTCTACCCACTTTTACAGCCAGATAGATTTAAGAACTGAGAGGTTATGTGACTTGCTCAGAGTCAAACCGTAAGTAATTCTGCTGGTATTTGAACCTGTGTCTCCTGGTTCTTAAGGCTGTGCTGCAGTCATTAGTCACTGCAGCTGCTATAAGTATTTGTACCAATGTTCCCAGTAACCATTAGCCATGAAGCCAAATGCTACAAGATTTGCTAAGTTGCTAAAGGAATGCATAACCAATTCACCACAGTGACTAAAGTCATTATAGAGGAGCCGGACCAGTGGCACTGAGGGTTGAGGAGCTGGACACCACACCTCGCACTGTACCGGTGACCCGGGTTCGGAAGCGAGGTCAGGCCACCAGGTGTTGGCCAGAGGGAGATAGGCTGGAGCATCTGACGACAGCTCGCCTTCTCTGGGGGAGGGAGGGTCTTTCAGCCTGGCAAGCAGCGACTCCTGGCTGAGGCTGGGGGCACAACAGCAAGCTGGAGTCACTGGGGTATGATTGGCCGCAGGTGTAGGCTGGTGGCCAATCATCCTCAGGGGCTACTCCTTTGAGGAAGGAGGGGAGGGACGTTGCTGACATCGGCGTATGGGCCCGCAACGTCCCACTGGAACACAGGAAAAACACCCCATCGGAGCCGGGAAGTGCCAAGCCAGGTCACAATGTGTTGGTGCCTGCCTGCAGCCTTGGACTCTGACGGTGAATGCAAGAGTCGGGGGTCTGCCCACCCCGACCCTGCCCGGGGTTTTTTCCATGGCAGGATGGAGGGACCAGAGACTGTCAGGTAAGACACTGGCAGGGTCAGACTTAATAGGTGACTCCCGATGGTGCGGCTCTGATGGGGAGGTAGGAGGGATAAAGAGAAATATAAAAAAAAAATAAGGCCATTCTAGAGTACCAAGTTTAGTGCAATCTCACAGCCCCCCACTGTTAGCTAACCTACAGAGGACTTAAAGAGTCCTTTTTTTTGTTGTTAATTTTTACCTTGCTGGGTTTTTTGGAGGAAGGGATCATTAATCCTTGTATCGAGGAGCTAGCAGCCAGAGCCTTTCCCTTTTATGGTACACTGAAATGAAAGCTCTGCCCCTGTACTCAAACATTTTGTAACGGTGCACTCTATTGATTTCAATAGGGGGCAGATTTTGAATCACATATTTATGTATTTGAGAGTGCCACTATGTTCAAATCAATTCCTTCACTCAACTAACAAGAGATGTCGCACCTCAGGTGTGTAATGAGTGAAGCACAAGGCCACAGGCCGAGTGCCTTCAACCACCTGAGAAGTGACTTTATTCTAGCAACACATGCCCTAAAGTGCCTTTTTGCAATTAAAAAATGGATCCATTCATGTGTTAACAGATGTAAGTAGGTTGTTTTGTGGGCACTAGTTTTATCTGTGAGGCTGTGCTGGGATAACATCTCAAGTGAAACTGACTCTCCACCAAACAGCTTTCAGCAATTTTTCCAACCATTTATAATGAAAAATGTCTGTTTAGCTGATGAGGCCAGTAAAGATGGCACAATAGCAGAACTGGATAAGTAGTTTTAAAAAACTTCTACAGGAAAAAATGACTCACTGGTCCACTGTCATTCTGCTGGAAAGGCAGAGAATGTACCAAACCTATTATATTGAGCATTTTAGGTATCAGGACTTTGGCTGCTGTTTGAGTAATTTTCAGTGGCTGAGATTTTTAGGTTGCTTTAACCAGGAGTAACTTATAAAAGAAAAACTCCAGCGGGAGCATAGCTCATGCTTCCAATTGACTATGGAACCATGCTGGGCTTGGTGGCAAAGGCAGCCCCTTATATGCTCTCCAAGCTAGAGGCAAAGTGCAGCCGTGGAGGCCAGCATTACCAGAGTCGGGGACAGAGAGAACTGGGAAAAAAACTAAATGGAATGTAGACGTCTGAAAGGGTGAACACAAGTGACACAAACAACACTGAACTTGCTGAAGAGTCACGTGATGAAACACTGAAAAGCAGCAGCTCCTGTGCCAGCTGCTCGAGGCAAGCACTTCTTACAGCCAGAAATCCTGCCAAACACATCTGATCACCTCCAGACTAGCAGCATTCATTCAAGAGTACTCCATTATAGCTACAGAAAGATGCAATAAAAATTTACCACTCAGGTGGCAGCAGAAATGGAACTAATAGAGGTAGCCAGTACACCACCACCTCTCCCAACATAAGCCCCGGCTACAGAACAGCACAAACAGGATGACTAATCATTTGCCTTCCTGGCTGAGGAGGTTGACAGCCACAACGGAGAAATTTTTCAAAGAGCTTGGCTCGATAAAAGATACCCTACGGGACTTGGTGGCCAATTTTAGAACCAAGAAACTGGCTCTGGAGGAACTGACCCAGATAGTTTCAGAGTCAGAAGCTAGAATAAGCTTGCTTGAAGATTGGGCAAACAGATCGGAACCTGAAGTTGTGTATCTGAGACAGAAAATACAGAAATTGGAAGATCATATAGAAGAGCAGGAGAGCTGGAGCCAGCACACAAATCTGGTAATCGTTGGACTTCCAAAAAGGGCTGAGAGACCGGACACCAACTGTTAGAGAAAGTTGCCAGCCTATTTGCCACATGGTGCACACTACATAATTGAGTGGGCCCACTGTGCCCACTGCCCGATGCCGATCCCGGAGAGAAACCTCTCCTTATCATTCTGTGCCTTTTAAATTATCTTGGCAAAACCCATGTGCAAGCCAAGGTGAGGGAAATTAAAGAAATCTGGTGGGAGGAAGGAGCCTGACTCTCCTTTTTTAATTATCTCAGCCCTCAAGTGAGACCCAAATAGGATGAATACAGGGAGATCAAAACTGAACTATATGCTACAGGAGTAAAATTTTGGATGTTCTACCCAGCTGACCTGCGAGGTCCCTACCGTTGACAGAGAAAGGCAACTTCTGACAGCCATGGAAGCCAAGCAAGACCTGCCGAAGTACTTTCCGAACCTCTTCCCTCCTCCTCCTAGATCTCCAGCACGCTGAGCAGTACCTTTATCAGATGGGCCTCCGGAGAATGTAAGTTATCCTTCACTATGCTAAAGAACTTTTTTGTTGTCTGACTATAACATGCACATTCTTATCTCTTTCCATTCACACCGCCTCCAGCCATGATGATCAGCAACCCACCACCTATTATGACCTGATGTCAGCTGATGGAAGCCTGCCATATCATACGGCAATAACCGACTCAGCTGCCAATTTACATAACCCACGCAGCACATCCTATTACATCCCTCATATGCTGCACAGGCTGCAATAATAACAGCACCACAAGTTCCATGAACAACAGAGTCAACTATCATTAAAAGACTCTCGTCACTAACCTTAACAGAGGGCTTTTTCACTTTCCAGACATTGACTTTCCTTCTCATCCCCAGCTGCCAAAGGACACAGAACCAATCTTGTCAGATGCTGGCGGACTAAAGCAGATTACCCTTTTATGGTCTCTTGAAGCCAAACTGCATATCCTTCACTGTGCAGGCTACAATCTGCAAAATGACATTTAATATACAATCCCGGGAAACATGGGATGGGGCATCAGGGACAGTTTACAGTTTCTTCCAGGGATCCGGTTTCCCTCATGCTAATCTTGCCATTAGATAAAAGGCTGTTATGCACTGGGAATTCCCTGTGTGTTTTTTCCTTAGCTTATAAGAAATGCTAACTGCTAGTTGCAGATTTTGTGACTCGCGCTGTATTCGCCTGCACAGGTTATATATTTATACCCTCCAAGTTAGGGACTCCACAGCCCCTAGGCACCTTGAGGTAAATACATAAGGCATACTACTGAGCCCAACACATGTACACATGTGCAAAGTCTAGGGATATAGCCATTTCACTCGGTTGGCAGGGCATGGGGTTGCTTTGACCCACCACAGCTAATGCCTGAGGCATGGCTCAGGGAGCTGTCTCTCTCATTACAGACCGAATGGAACAGACCACAGTCCAGGGACCAGGGGATGACCACTCTCATGGGTAAGATCACTGTTTCATTATTCCTCGTTTTTCTGTTTTGTTCAGTGTTCCTACCATTATGTTGTATGTTACTGTTATCGGGGGGGGGGGGGAGCAGAATCAGGGTCTTCTATGGTACCAAGCAAGGTTATGATTTTCAATTTACAGACTTTCTGTCCAAGTACCAACATCAATTCTACATGAGTAGTATTATTAAATATGTTTGGAACGTGAAAGGGGTGTGTTCCAAAGTCAAAAGGTACCAAATCAATGAACATGGAAAGCAGCTTGAGGCTAGCATCCTATTAATACAGGAATCTGACATGCTCGTTTTGGAGGCTGTTTTATTTAGGAAGGATTGGATAGGGCAAGCATATAGTGCCAGGGACCATGCCCGGAAAAAAGGGGTAACAATTTTAATTGGTGTGTCTACTAGATTTAGATTAAAACAAAGTGTACCTGACCCTGAAGGGAGGTAAGTCTTTCTCATGGGTTTCCTTGACAATACTGAAATACTACTTAGGAGTGTATGGCCCTAATACAGACTCCGCCCCAACCACCCTTTTTTCATGTCCATAGCTCATATTCTTTCACCATTTTAACATATACCTGTGATCAAGGTGGGGACTGGAATGTCATTTATACTCCAAACCTGGATAGAACACACAAGGTGAAGGATGGATTGTCATTGGCACAGAGCCCAGTGTGACCGGATGGACTCTCTGGGAGTGTGTGACCCATGGAGATTGCAGACCCCCTCTACAAAAGACTTCACTTTTTACTTAGCTGCTCACAACTCATTCTCAAGGATTGATTATTTTTTGATTACTCCGACTGTTCTGCCTGGGTTGCATACCAGCACCATCACCCCTAGTGTTATCAGACCACTCACCCATATTGCTTCAGCACTTCTTTACTCACGGCACTGATAAAGACACAGTATGGAATCTACATGACCAGCTCTTGCAGGACAAGCTCATAGTGGTCAAGATTAAAGACACTCACTACTGTTGTACAGAACAATACTGGGTCAATAGGCACGATCTGGAATGAGCGGCCTGCAAATGCACCTTGAGGGGGAAGATGATCAGATAGCCTCTAGAAGGAAGAGAGAACATGCAGAAATGGCTACTACTTTGCTAGCAGAGATAAAGAAGCTGGAAGCCAGTTTAAAGCCCTCTACCCTGGATAATGTCAGAAGTATCCTCTATTCCCTCAGGGACAAATATGCACCCTTCCACATGAAAAGTCTGAGCATGCCTTCTATCTCTCATCCTCTCTCTCCACTCCACTTCACCTCCCCCCAGCCACTCTCTCTCAGATCTAATGACGCCTGCACCTTGACAGTCCCTTGCCGCTCCACCCTCATTGGTCAGCCTGGTTTCGCCCATTGCTTCTCTAAAATCTGGAATTGCCTCCCCCCTGAAATACGACACTCCTCCTCCAACTACTCCCTTACCTCTGCCCTACACAATTACCACTCCCTCAGCTGTTCCTGCTTTAACCCTCCTTAATACCTATCCCCAGTTTCTGCCTTCCTACCCTGACCCCCTCCCGTTAGGGTTCTCAACACCCGGAAGGGGGAATCAGGAAATGGCTACCCCTTCTCCTCATATTCAGTTCTTGCCTGTCCCCCTCTCTTCTCCACCTGCCCTTCTGGATCACCTGTGTGCACAATCTACCCCATCCTTTTTACTCCAACAGCACTTGCGTTCTACCTCAAGCCTGCTCCTGGTACATTCATGCACTGTAAATGGTTCTATCGCAATATTTACCGGTTTGTACATTTATATGTTCTTTTGTATGATTTTGGACATGTATTGTAATTTACCCAATGTTCCACTGCTGTTTATTGTACAATACCTTGTGTTCCAACTGTTACATAATCTTACAATGTTGTATTGTTTGTACTACCCACATACTATTGTAACTGAGCATCCTTCACAACCCTATGTAACCCCCTCCCCCCAAGTCACACTGTGAGACAAGCAACTTGTTGTTCAGTGTGCCCTCCTGGTGAAACATTTCAATAAATACATTTAAAAGTAATTTCAAATATGTAGCACAGTGAAGAAAGCCAGCAAACTGATGGCCATCTGGCCCTCTGGCTCAAAAACAAAAGGCATCAGACATATATCCTTATCAGTTCAGAAAGAGATGCATATAGAACATCACCTAGAGACACAGCATTAGAGTTCTACACTTTTACAGTGCGCTTTTTGGCCTCCCTACACACACACACACACACACACACACACACACACACACACACACATATGTACACCCTCAGGAGCTAGGGGCTTACTTCAACACTATTTATTTTATTTATTTATTATTGCTATTGGAGTACACCTTTGAGCCAGAGGCTCACTTACAAAGGTTCCAAGTCTTGATACATTGACAAGTAAACAGACAGTTAAAAATATGTAGTGTAAGGAAAGAGGTACAATAGTAAACAGCTAAGTTAGCAAGATATGTGTTACAGGGAAATATGTGCTAGAAATTGAATGAACAATAGGAGCAGCCAGAGGTCTTGTTGATGACTGAAAAATCTTATTGAACAAGCACAACGCTAAATTGAAAACCAAGTGGACCTTGGAAAAGTGGAAGGTAAGAGAGGAGGCAGCAGCTAGCTGTTGCAGAGAGCAACATGTTGGCCAGTTTCTAAAGGTTTGACGGAAGGGGTGGAAGAGGAGGCAGCAAAAGGTCATCATGGGGAGGCAATGGAAGGGGCAGCAGGGAGATAGGAAGGGATGTGGTAGTAGGTAGGAAATTAAAGAGAGGAGAGGGTGGAGGAGGAAAAGGTTAGGTGGGAAGAAAAGCAAGAAGGGGAAGTCTGAATAGGGTTAGGGTGGAAGGAAAGGCAAGAGGGGGAAGCCTGACCAGGGACTTGGTTATTGGAAGCAGTTACAGGAAGTGCTAACCACAAGGTGTTGGCGAAGTTTGCACTTAAAGGCACCTAGTGTAGGAGTGCTGGAGATATCCAAAGGAAGGCAGTTGAACCAGTCTGCAGCCCTGACATTAAAGGACCGTTGACCTTGAGTGGTTCTGCAGTGAGGTATGAAAAAAGATTGACTGTCCATCCTTCTAGTTGTATGTGGGACATAGTAGGTGGTAAGTATGTTCTGGACCCCAGGTTGCACAAGAGCCAAGGAGGTTATTTTGGCTAAAATGCAAGTCTGGTACTTCGGTCTGGTGGAGAGTTGGAGCCAGTTTGCCTGCGTGTAGATGTCATAAGTGTGAGAGAGGCGGTCTGCTGAGGTGAGAATCCGACAGGCTGTGTTAAGGGCTAGTGCTATGCATCGGAGGGCAGTGTCAGTAGCTGATCCATATATTGCAAGCCCATAGTCGATTACTGAGGTGACAGAGCTCTGGATGGTGGGATTTAGGGCTTCGGTTGTCAGGCAATGTTTATGTTTGTGTAAGAGCCCTATGCGGATATTCACTGCCTTTGCGATGTTATCAATGTGTTTGGAAAATGACAGAGTACAGTCAAGGGTCACACCCAGATATTTGAATTGGTCCACCTGCTTCAAGGCGACATCCATGTTGTTTCTTAAAGTTAATTCATGGTCCTTATATTTATTATAGGTCCCGTGGAACAACATTGTTTTGGTTTTTTGGTAGTTGAGGATGAGTTTGTGTGCCTTAAACCAGGCTTCAGCTTCTATAAAGCTTTTCTACAGTTGTGGCTGTAAAAGAGACCGGTCTGAGCTATATGTGAAAATTACTGCATTGTCAACATACAGAAGTATTCGGTCTTGACAGGAGGCAGGGAGATTGTTTAGGAAAATGCTGAAGAGCAGTGGGCCCAGGATGGGTCCCTGGGGGACACCAATGTGGACAGGAAGGGAGGATGAGAGAGAATCACCTATTCTGACCTGTTGGGTATGGTTACTGAGGTAGTTATGAAACCAGCAGGTTATATACGTTGACAGACCTAGTAAAGATAATTGTTCGATCAGCAGGGAATGGTTGACTGTGTCGAACGCCTTTGTCAGATCAATAAAAATGTGGTGCCAACAAGCTGACCCAGGTCCAGGGCATGTTGGATGAAGGTGGAGAATTCGAGGAGCGCTGTGGTGGTGCTGTGCCCTTTACAAAAGCCATGATGCTGAGAACATTGTAGATTGCATTTTTCAAGGTACTCAGTTGATCAGCAACTATTCGTTCCAGAGCTTTGAATAGCGGAGGAAGTATGGAGATTGGCCTATAGTTGTTAGGAACGGTTTTGTCCCCACATTTGTGAATGGGAGTCACCACATCCAATTTCCACTTTGGGGGAAACTAGGAACAATAAGGGAGAGGTTATGAATTTTGGTTAAAGGTGGAAGGACTTCATCAATGGCAAGGGCGAGGGGTTTCAGGTCGAGGGAGTCTCCACTGTATCTGGACTTTCTGAGCACTTTAAGAAGGTGCTTTTTGGCTAGGCTTTCTGAAACAGTTTTGAAGTAGAAAGGTGGGTGCCCCAGAAGCAGCCCAGGATCATGGAGGGTTGTGGAGTCAGGGGAGGGGGCCAAAAAGTCAGAGGGTAACACATGACTAAGGTCTCAAAAGGTGGCGCTGAAGGCATTAGCTATTAACACTGTTACCCTACCCTTACTTTAGCCAGGCCCCAGCTGCACCTATTTTTCCCTACAAGATCAGAATGGCAATTAAATATCTAACCCCAGAAAGAGCCCCAGGCCCAGATGGTTTTACACCAACTTTTAGATGACTAATTGATGTTTTCTGGTGTAGTATTAGCCACTACTAAGCAATATAAACCACAAATTGTAGTGAGAAAGAAATTAAGTGACCCACTGGGAATTGAACCCAGGCCCCTAAAATACTGTCCTGGTGCCCTCACCACTGAGCTAAAAGCCCACATGGTTGGACTGAGGGTTCCCAGACATTTTTGTTTATATATGTATACATTTTATAGTATTTTTGTAGGTGTTTTTTCTCCCTCTCCCACTTGAGGCCTCGGCACATGGCTGTGTGTGCGTGTGGAGGCACACATGCACACTGTGGCGCCAGCTCAGCCCCTTCCACCCCACCACACTTCTACCCCCTCCCGCCTACACAACCCACCAGACCTCCACCCAGTGGGTGCAGAACTACAGGGAGACGACAACCCACCCCCATCACCCTCAGGAGAGGAGAGCAGCCTGACGGCTTGCTCATTCCTGCTCCTCCCCCCAACCCGTGCTGGCACCCTGACTACCCGAGCTCATTCCCGAACCCAGGTCGCTGGCATAGCGTGAAGTAAGGCATCTAGCACCTCAACCCTCAGTGCCACCGGGCCGGCCAACACACTTCCTTTCTCTGGTATTGCAAATCCTGCATCTAGGAATAATCAACTCCCAATAGGTCACATTAATTCTTTCTCACTACAATCAGCCAGCTTCTACAAATTGTTTGCAACAGAGCTTGCACCCCTCCTATTCAAAACCTTCACCTATATCCAGGCACTGCTTGAGGCAATGATCACCTTGCTCCCCAAACCTGGCTGGGACCCAGACAAAGTTTCCAACTATCAACACATCTCCCCAAATAATTGGGATCTAAAGATTTTGGCCCAAATAGTAGCAAACCAGGTCAACAGTGTTTGGGGCTCCTTGACTGGCCACAAACAGGTCGGCTTCATGCCTACTAGGAACTCAGCTGACCACCTTTGAAAATTGGTTCACATTTTCTCTGCGTCTAGGAACCCATGGACCCGATAGTCCTGGTGTTCCTAGACATGAAGAAACCATCTGACTGTGTGTCATGGTCCTTTGTTCTCACCATACTAGAAAAATTTGGCTTTCCTCCTGAACTTATTAAATGGGTCCAAGTCATGTATTCCAAGCCTAACGCCCGTATTTACTGCAGCAGTGTTTTTTCCAGCCCCTTTTTCCTACACCATCGTATAAGGCAAGGCTACCCACTTTCCCCACTCCAATTTAATCTATATCTAGAACCCCTTGTTCTTCAGTTTAACAATAACCCAGACATCAAGGGGATCCAGATTGGCATGATGCAGTATAAACACTCCGTTTAGATGGATGATACTGTGCTCCATGTATCTCACCCTGGAACATCCATCCCAGCTGCTCTGAATACCATAACAACCTTTAGAACCCTTTCTGAATACAAACTCAACATGAACAAAACAGCAGTTATGCCCTTTAACACCTCAGTCCGTAAAGAGAGATTTACAGACCTGGGGCTACTCTGGGCCCACAGACATCTCCAATACTTGGGCATATAATTCATTAGAGACCACAGGGCTCTCCTCAAGACCTAGAGGATCTAATTGCTACCATCAAGCTTGACCTAGATCATTGGAGAACCCTACTGTGACAGTGTTGGGTAAGATCCTGTCCCATTTGTTATGCAGAGAGTTAAAAGCAAGGATCTGTTCTATCCTCTCCTATTCTGCCACTTGTCTACCTCTTGCCTGTCTGATTGCCCAATCAAATTGTCCTGTGGCACCTAAGGAACTAGCCATTTGGAAAGTACCCCCCATTCTTTTACTTGCTGTTTCTATCTTTCTTTCTTCCCTTGCTTCTCTGTGGTTAAAAAGTATATATGAATCTTTGTGTAAAACTATGTGAAATTGACATCCCTTGGTTTGCAACTGTACATAGTTATATTGTTGAAATGATTGCAAAAAGCTATTTGGAACTCAGGGGGTTAACCCTAAGATGCAGTTGGACCTCCACAAGCTCATTTGCAGAGCTGTCAACAGGAGATCGGTTCTGGGATACAATGTTCTATTTTCTTGCACCTCAGGAAACAAATTGATCAAAGTTCTGCTACATTTTATAAGAAATGGAAGATGTATCTTAAAGAACTGAGAATGTAGAAGTTAATTGCCAGGTAAAGACAGTGGGATGGATACTCAGAAATGTGCCAGAGGCAGACGCAAGAGGGGCGCAGCGCAATTTCACTGCGCCATGGCGCAACAAGCGTGATAATCAAAAGTTATGCATGACAGGCTGCACCTACGCAACGCAGCTGAATATCGCACGGATGCTCCAAGGAGCATGTCATGAAGTGCAATAGCGCAACCAGGGATGTGCAGGGGAGCAAGCCAAGAAGCACAATAGCAGCAGCCAGTGATGTGAAAGGTGCAGAGGAGCATGCTCCAGGACACATATGGAAAGGCAACAGGCACAGCAGGCACCAAGCCACAGGGGATGAAGGGCCCATCACCAGGGTGCAGAGTGCGCCAGGTGAGAGGAAAGGTAGGCACATGAGGCCACACCGACCAGGGAGCATGAGGCGGCAGTAGACCTCTGACCACACGCACCACAGTGGGGCACGGTGGCAGGGTGGCAACAACGGCCCCTGCCGCACAGACATTGGCAACCCCTACAGGAGGCATGGGACACGCAACTTGGACCACAGCCAGCAACACACAGGCAAACAGCACACAAGGCACACACCACTTGACCTGAAAAGACAGGCCATGGCCACCCCACCTATCCCATGGTGGAACACCACCAGGTAAAACCCCCGGTCCACCCCAGTCATACCACACAGCAGCCATGTACACCACTGCAGCATGGCGCCACACGTCAGCTGCAAAGTAGACATGGACACAGATGGTTAACCATAAAATAATGTATTGCAACAGGCATATAAAATGATACACATATATACAAGGAATAGGGTAATGGGAACAGGGAAAGGTGGGACCACCCACAAACAGGGAGGTCAGGGAAGGAAGGCAGGGGGTCAGGGGTAAAGGCAACAGAAGGAGACAAGGGAGGCAAGGGAGGGGGCTCAGGGAAGGGGAAATGAAGTGGGCCAATGGGACCTACGTCCGTCCGCACCCCACAGTAGGCTGACACTGTCATTGGCACTGCCGTCTGCGCTGTGACATCCTCAGCAGCCATACCACGTGGAGCGTGGCAGTTGACACATGCAGGATCTGCCTCAGTAGCCTTGCATGGATGTCAGTGGGACTGACACTGAGGACAAAGGAGTGAACATAGTATGAGTGCATGTCCAGAACACTGCAGCCCACCCACCGTGCGCAGCAGGCATCAGTGACATGCGCCCCGGGCCAGCAAGCAGCCACTCACAGTGAGTGCGCCCATATGAGCCACATACCCAGGGACACACAGCCATGCAGAACATTGCACGCCAACTCCGCCCATGCGCATCACACCACCACCATGGCAGGCAGATGACATGGCTATGCAGGAGGATGGCAGTGGCACAGCCAGGACCCAGATGCATCCACAGCCCACCTGCAGCAGCCACCCACATGTGTGACAGCCACAGCATGGTGCAATGGACACCGCAGGCAGAGCACAGCTGGAGGGGCCATGTGCACAGAGGGCCATGACTCACCCCCCCCCACTGCCCACCCTGCACAACAAAGAAGCATGGAATAGTGCCTACCTGCATGCTGTGGTGCACCTTGTGGCTGTCCAGCAGCACTGCCCATATGGCCTGCAACCAGCGCACTGCTCCCTGCGGTGGCCCATCCTGGCCCAACCGCAGTGCCTGCGAGATGAGCACGCCTCCGATCGTAAGGGCCTAGGAGGGAAATATGGAGAAAGACACATCAATACCAGGCAACACTACAGGCCCCCCCCCCGGCACAGTGTGACACCCTGCCCAGCGTATTAGTGGCGCAGTGCATCCACGGTGTACCACCACAGCCAACAGGATTTGCAGCCCCAGCCCCCCCCGCAGCATGGTGTGCCAATGGCACTGCCCCATGGACCACTGGATGGGAATGGGTACAAGTGATGTTCATTTACCAGGCCGTGGCACGGCACCCCTCTGGACACATGCCTGCAGTGTCCATAGCTGCTCAGGGTCCCTCTGCTGCAGGTCCCTGTAGCAGTGCCTGCACTGCTCCCCAGTGTGCTGAGCACCTGTGGCCTCCTCCAGACCATCGACCACCTCCTGCCATACCTCTGTCTGAGGCCTGTTGAGGGACATATGGCAGAACACGGTGCCAGCATGTGGCTCCACGAGTGCCACAAGGTTTACTAGCTCCACCTGGGTCCAATTAGGAGCCCTGGGACCTGTACAGCACAGCATGTTTGCAGCTCGCTTGGCAATACAAAATGGTGCCCAGTAGCGCATGTGCCACGCGTGCTGGGGATGCGCGCCTTGCACTGTGATGCACTGCCACCACCTATCGCGCAGGCATGGAAATGCGTGACTCAGCAACGCAACGCTGCCACATGCTGCAGGGTGCCCAGAAGGGCAAAGTGCAACCTTGGGGTCAAGAGTCGGCCACGCACCCTGTGCCACAGCGCCATTAGGCATGGCATGCATGGTGCGTGGTAGGGGGCATGTGGGATCCACGGTTTACGGCCCCATAGCGCAGGGGTGCCATGGCACCCATAATGCAGGGGCGCCATCAGCATCATGGTGCCACAGCGCTATCGGCACTGTGGTGCCCAGGCACCATAGGCCATACAGCACACGAGCGCCACATGTACAATAGCAGATGGGCGCTGTACTGCCTATCGCACAGTATGCGTCAGCTGCACCACTGGTGTGCATGACGGTGGCGTGCACATGCGTGCGGCACAGCCTGTTGCACACGTCACAATGTTGCATCTTGACTTGTGCATGCGCAATTTCATTGCGCAATGTGCAACTTCGCAATAGTCAGCCGCAATATGCAAATCAGCTTATTAGCCTATCCATGGCGCATCCGCTGCATTTGCATCTCATTATAGTTGCGCAACCCCTCATTTGCATGTATTGCGCTATAAAGGCACCACGGGAATGCAGAGGGTATGGACCGGGTATTGCATCCCTTAGAGGTATGAGGAACGCTGCAGGGCTGTCAGGACGGTGGAATGGGGGGGGGTGGAGGGGGATTTACCAGGCTGTACTAACACATGTCATTCCCCACAGGAAAAGGCATGACTGATAGAGAGGAGAATGAGGGCGAGCGCAGGCCCAACTTCACCAGGGCAGAGTCGGACACCCTATTCCAGGCGTATCTGGACCAGGAGCCACTCCTGAATGGCTCCACAGGCAACCCACAGGCCCAGGCAACAGCACGGGAGGGTGTGGCCCATGCTGTGAATGAGCAGGGCAGCCACCAATGGTCTGTGCAGGGGCACAAAAAAGAAGGTCGGCACAGAACGGAGGCGGATCAAGGAGAAGGTTGCAGCCATCTGGGCAGTGCGTGCTGCCACAGGTGGGGGTCAGCCTGCCATGCCCCAACTGATGCCGCAGGAGGAGACAGTGATGGCCACCATACAGCACAGTGCCCTTGAGGGCGTGCCTGGCAGAGGCTTCCAGACAGGTGGCAGCCCATCACTACATGGTTGGTATGGTTCTGAGGGGGGCAGGGGGGCTGGGGGCAGGGGTGGGCGACAGCAACACTAATGCAGCTGTGTTCCCTTTCAGCTCCTGAGCACCTGCATGCAGTGGCAGGGGTGGGGGTGTCCGCTGTGGTGGTGGTCCTGGACCCGGAGGATCGTCCATCCACCTCCACTGGATTCCGGGGGCCGGATTGACTGTAGGCCAGCTCCGCTGTTCGTCTGGATGCCTGTGGCATGGGTGCGGACGACGCCCTAGCTGTGTTCCAGCATGACACCAGGCATGGTGTCCTGTGTGCTGAGACACAGATTGGGGCGGTGTCCGAAGCCGATGACAACGAGACCTTCATCTTGGACAGCGATGTTGTGGCCGCAGGGGAGGTGCCCATACTACACACCCGCCACGGCAATGCAAACAGCGTCCCGGTGGTGGTTGCCTGCCCACCCGCCACTGTAGCTGGCGTCGCTGAGGCTGCCACTGGTGCAACAATGACTGGCGGTGGTGGTGGTGCAGCTGCACCGGTGATACCCTGTGCAGAGCGGCCAGAGGGGCAGCGTCAGCGTCCAGACAGCGTTGAGTGGGGGCCTGGGGCAGCGCCCACTGACGGTGCACTGCATGACAACCAGCCTCAGAAAGGACCCACCGTGCAGCACCCACCTTCATGGGGGGCTGGGCCACAGGGTCGGGCTGCACCTGTGGGTTGGCAGAGTGCCCATGCACCCCAGGGTGATGACCCCTTGGGCGAACACACCCGTCTGCTCCGGGCCTCCATTGAGCAGCAGGTGCTGGTCGTGGCAGGGGTGCATGCGCTCCACGCGGAGCTGCGCCAGGCAGCAGAGCGGTGGGACAGGGACTTTGCCCTGCTCCTAGCCGAGAACACACGAAAGGGCGGACACGACCACAGCCATGAATCGGCTTACTGCTGCGGTCACAGCCGGAGTGGCACCACTGCCTTCCCTGGTGCATGGCCATCCGCCGCAGACTCCACGGAGTGCATTCTCCACCCCTCGGGCCCGGTGTCGTGCGACCCCCACTGTGTCAATGCCAGGGTCTGCTGTGGGCATTCTGAGCACGCCTGGAGTGGGCATGTTTGGGGGCCTACAGACACCTGCGAGGACACGGTTGCATTCCCACAGTGTCACCCCTTGGGGACCATCTGTGACACCCCCTGAGGCTGACACTCAGCATGTGTCCACTGTGCGTTCTTGGCGGGGCTGTCCACATGTCCGCTGCGGCCGTGCCACCATAAGGCGTTCCTGAACCGCCCACCTCCGCGTCCGCCGTATGCTGCTGCCGTGTGTGCACATTGATGTGGCGTGTGTATCCCATGGCCATGGCATCCGTGGTCGACACCGCACATGAGCCATGTGCCCACCCGTCTAACTGCTGGCCACTGTGGCGTGTGCATGATGATGCCAGCATAGCGCTGACTGCCATTGTGCACCGGTGCTCAGCGTCTGACACATGCCGGTGCCCGCCTCTGGGAGGGGCATGGTGGGTCCTGTGTGCATGTGTGTGTGTGGGTGTGTGGGCAGGGTGTGCGGGGTTGTGCTGCTGCGGTGTCCAGACCCACACCTGTCCACACCCCCTCCAGCAGTCCCTGGCAAGGGAGCGCCCATGCGTGCCTGTCCACTGTGCTATAGGCCCTGGTCCTTGCATGTGGCCATGGTCACCTACCTGCCCACTCCATAGTGCTCCTCTGCGAGTGTGTCCCTATGCTGCTGGGCCATCCTGGGCAGCCGGAGATCCCTTCACCCGGGGGGGGCTGCCCATCACCTCCAGGACCGGCGTCCATGTCGTCCCCACTGCTGTCCCCCTCTTTGACCGTGACAGCTATCCCACAGTCGGTGGCGATAGTATGCAGCAGGCCAGGAATAGGCTGCAGGCCTTCGAGGGGCTGTACTGTAGGGCACCAGCAGACCTGTCCAGGCAACGGAACAGAGCCTTCAGCAGCCCAAACACCCGCTCGATGATGTTCCGTGTGCTGGCGTGTGCCTCATTGTATTGCTCCTGCGCTGGGGTCAATGGGGTGATCAGCCATGGCCGGAGTGGGTAGCCACTGTCACCTGTGTGCAGAGATGTCTGGTTAGCATGGTGATCTGTGTCAATGCACCCCCCGGCCGTCCCGGCTACACCCCCTGGCACCCATGCCCTAGCAACCCCCACACCCTGCCCTGCTGTTCCCAGCATACCGCATCCACTGCATACTCACCAACTAGGTGGCCAGTGGGGATGTCCCCACTCTCGAACCTGTGGCACAGTGCTGACTGGTGCCAGATGAAGGCATCATGTGCTCCTCCGGGTGTGTGGCACAGACATTGATTATGCGCACCCTGGCATCACACACCACCTGGCAGTTGACACTGGAGTAGCCCATCCTGTTTATGTATGCTACCCCCTCCGGGCCTGGTGGTGAGCGGATGCCAACATGGGTGCAGTCAATGGTCCCTAGCATGCCAGGCAAACGTGCCACCCTGTGGAACTCCTGCATGTTCGCTGTGCGCTCTGCCTGTGTGCTGGGGAAATGGATGTATTCCGCAGCATGTGGCAGCAGTGCGTTAAGGAAGTGTGTGAGGAGCCATGACGCGGCCAACTGGGTTATGCCTGTGGTGTCCCCTGTTGGTCTCTGGAAGGTCCCCGTGGCACGCAGGCACATGATGGCCATGACCTTTGTCTTCACTGACAGGGCATGGCCCCGTCTTGTGGGTGCCTGCATCTCCTCACTGCACAGCTCACAGAGTCACCTCAGAATAGCCCAGTTCAGGCGGTACTGGCCCACGATCTCTGTATCACTGTACTGTTCGAAGGTGATGCGGGCACGGTACCACCTGTTCTGGGCGTACCGGCAATGGGCCCTTTCACAGCCGCACTGGTCTGTGAGCTGCCTCCTCACACCCCTCATTACTGCCTGCAGCTGGAATATGGCACTGGCCATGTCCTGGGTTGTACGTCCACCCCCCCCAGGCAGCCCTCTCCCCAGGCCCTCCAGCTGTGTGCTGGCATCTGTGCCCCTGCACCGGGCGCACATCCCTGAGTCATGGCTGCCTGGCCTGTGGTCCGTGGCCTCTACCTCCCACCTCTCTGGGCCCCTGTACAGCCCCTCCTGCACTGGGTGGCACTGGCACTTGCTGCGTGTTGCCTCGGACCCTGTCTCGCACCCACACACAGTCACACACACACACACACGCTCACACTCCCAGACTTTGGCAGTGTCAGACTCCCTGGTCCACACTGTGTGCCTCTCCCAGCTTGCCTCACTCCCTGTGGCTCCCCTTCAGCTGTTCAGCCTGCCCCCTCACTCTGCCTCTTTGTGGCTCCCATCTGGTGCAAGCCTCTTTCCCTCGCTTGCTCCCTCTTTTTATGTGCATAAGTCTGTTCTGCGCAAGTCTCATTTGCTCCACGCTTGCGCCATTCACCTGCTGTTGAATATCGCACTGTGCCATTTATGCATGGCTATGCCCCCTGCACTTGCGCATGCATTCATTGTCATTGTGCACTGGAACTGGCGCTGCACATCTGCTGCCACTGAATATCACTTTCCGGCGCATTGGTGCGGTTACGCTGGCACATCCCTGTTGAGCAGTGCGCAACTGCTCTGAATATCCCGGCCAGTATATATATATAAAGAGAGCAATCTTTTGTTAGAGAGAGCGAGATGGAGAGACTGAATCTTAGATTTCGAGATACCCTCAGATGAAGAACTTTGTTTTGTTTGAACTCCCTGTATAAAAGCTATAATGCACAATTTTATTTTTATATATTTTTATTTATAATAAAACGCTACTTATGAACTTTATGACTTCTCCTGGTTTGTCTATGCTTCCTGACCCATGCCTTGAACACACCTACCATTGACATTATGGGCAGAATTAATATCATTAAAATGAATATTCTACTCTACTTGTTATACCCACGGCATATGCTTAACATGGTTATGCCTCTCACCTGGTTTGGCAAAGTCCACACAGTCATAGCTAAATTCATATAACACTGCAGCCCTGGTGGGACACAAGCCTAAAACTACTCGGCCCCTACCCAGATTAATTTTTCACCACAAAATAGGCAGCTCTTAAAGAGACAGGCACGGAGGCTCACAGAGCACTCACATGCAAACACTTAAATCATTAGGACACAGAACATCAGCCTGGCAGTGGACATTTAGGCAAGCCCAAGGAAGACTTTTGGGAACCCCCATTTATAGGGGAGTTACACCCTTCCTGCCTGAAAAGAACTTGGCATCTGTGTCAAGTTTATACTACAATAGCATGGAAAAGATTATATACTATATGTTATACATGTGAAATTACTACACAATACCATATAATGATTGATACATCAGTACAACGTAAACCTATGGTATTACTGTACTCTTCATGTAACAGTTTCTTGCACTTTGAATAACATAGATGGGGCCCATCCCCATCTGCTAACTTAGGGCTGGATGGGGCAGGGGCACCATGTTTGGAGGGAAGGACAATTAACTTAGAAGTGGCAGCCAGGCTCAGTTTGAGCAGTGAGCTCTTGGAGATGTAAACACCCTTTTGGACAACACTGAGAGGCAAATCCACAGACCTCCCAGGGGAGTCATAGCTAAAAGCCATCATTGGCTTGACAGCTCGTCCAGATTTTCTGGGGGTAACAGACAACGGCTCTGGGCTGTCAACACTGGCACTGGTTTCTTCTCCTGTAGTGAGGGGTGCCTCTGCACTGATTGAAATGTCCAAGTTGGGAGCACTGTCAGCTCCTTGCTCTGTAGACTCTGTTTCCACAATACTTTGCTCATTATTATCTTCTGAAGGGGGCACAGGCTGCTTATCCTGAAGGAACTCTGGGATCAGTGAACTTTGTGGCACTGAATGGGGTGCTGTCAACACTTTCATACTGTTCTGCAAGTTCTGGTACGTCACCACGGAGCTTTACCACATCAGATTCCTCCTCTGGCAATTCACAGAGTTCTACTAGACACAAAGATTTTGCCACTTCAGACACAGTATTCTGCACTTCACTTTCAGGGAGCACTTGCTCCAGGGAAGAAGCTAGAGGATTAGGCAGTCCTGAAGGTCCAGCTTCATCCCCATGATTATACATAGGGTTACCTCTAAACAGTTGACTCAGTTCATAAGAAGGGTAATAAGCATTGTCACACTCACTATCATCAGAGGTGGACTGACAGTCACCATTATTCTGGGCCTGCTGGGGGAAAGGCCTTGAATCAGTAACAACTGGGGCAGGTTAACTCTGCCTCTTTTTAGCAGCAGCAGTACGAGTCACTGGCCCAGGAGAGGCAATGGCAGATGGTTCAGCACCAATTCACTTGGCCAATAGGCAGTCGGTGGTTTCTATGCATGGTCTTGACAGCTTTAGAGTCATTCTCGGGGCACACTTTGTACACAGATAAATCATACAACTTACTGACTATTACATGTGGAAGATGATGCCATCTGTTAGCGATTTTATGCTTGCCATGCAGTCCCACGTTATGTAATAGCACTCGATCCCCAGGCAACTTTTTTTTTTTTAAAAATAGGAATTTTTATTTTATTTTCATGTAAAATATTACATTTAAACTCATTTTCAATGCAATGCTTACATTCAATTAATATTTTCATACAGCAATACAGGTACTTCAGTCTATATATCCAAATCTTATAAATAGACCATGTGGAACAGTCAACATCCCTTTCAGGCATTAAATAGATCCCAAATGTTACCCAGCAACCAAATCCCCTGCATCCATGGGGTGCAGAAATACCATTTATTAATGCCGTCAGTAATTGATCAGGTTGTTTCCCTGGCGGCACCCCCGGAGCGAGCCCCGTAGCTAGGAGAATTGCCCTTTGGATTTCCCATTTCAGTAACTTAAGTTTCCATAAGCTGGACTCTGTTAAGGGACAAAATCTGAATAATGGTCAATCTGGTAGGAAACCCATCTCCCCCATCTATTATTAAAACTCCTCTGCCTATTATTCAGTTTGGAAGAAATGTGTTCTAGATTATACACTTCATAGGTAAGATTCCTCCATGTCTCTTTTATCGGGGTTACATTTGTGAACCAAAGGCGGTAATAACTTTCTTGGCTATCAAAATTAGCAGAGCTATGATTTTATATTGTGTCCAGTTCATGTGCTCATTCCAAGGGGGTGTTGCCGTCAGGACAAAAGCTGCGGTAAGCCAGTCAGGGATATCAAACATACTGTTAAGCTCCCCCAGAATGTCTTTCCAGTACCCCAGCAGGGAGGGACAAGACCAAAATATATGTTCATGTCCTGCCTCAGATTGACCACACCCCCTCCAACAATAGCTTCCCTCTCCCCCTTCAAAGGTAGCCATAACAGTTGGGGTTCTAAAAAAATGAATCCTAACTTTCCAAGCGAATTCCCTCCAATAGGTGTTCGATGAGATTTTAGAATAGTGATATGTTGATTGTAACCAGGTATCTCTCTCAAGTTCCAACTTCAGGTTCTCAACCCATTTCTTTCTGACCTTGTCAAAGTCTGCCGCTCCATTGGGGTGAAGAGCCCAATAAAGGTTGCTAATAATATGCTCTTGGATAACCCCTTTTAGACAGTGGGTGACCAGCTTAATTAGATCAGACGGGGATTCTGCTATTTCAGCCAGCACCTCTTCAAAGGGAAGCAGTTTGGTTTTAAGTGCCAGGTAAGTTTTATATTCACTGGGGGGTATTTTATATAAGGATTATAGGTAAGAAAAGGAATGGATCCCAAAAGGACCCACTATTTGAAAGGTAAAGCTAATTGAGTAACATTTCCACCCTCGTACCAGCCGTGCCAGGGCAAGGGTACATAAATCTGTAGCACAGGCTAAGGCCATGACAAAAAGCCTCTCAGCTGCAGTTAGATTATGACTAATCACATGAAACCAGTTCTTAAGAAACCCCTTAGAGGTGTTCAAAAAGTGGGATACAGGTAAATGTCGCTGGGAGCCCCCTAGTAAGTATGAAGCAGGGTAATCTAGACCATTCAAGGTTAGCTCTATATCTTTCCAATATGCTGTATATGAGGTATTCATAAGCAGGAAGGCTGTACGGATCTGTGCTGCTCTGGTGTAATCTTTCAAATGCGGAAGGTTAAGCCCTCCTTGTATCCTAGGGAGCTGGAGTAACTTGTACTTTACCCTAGGTGCCCTCCCTTCCTCCCCAAATAAATCTAGAAATCAGTTTGTCCCACGACCGAAAATAAAATTCAGAGGAATCTAGGTAGTGTTTGCAGAAAAAATAGTAAGCATGGGAGGACATTCTGTTGTATGGCCTCCACCCAGTCTTCCATTCCTAGAAACAGCTGTGTCCATTTGGATAAGTCTGCGGTAATCTGTTGAGTGATGGGTTCTAAGTTAACTAGCTCCAGGTGTATCAATTTTGAAGGGATCTTAATCCCTAAATATCTCATCTCTACTTTGTGCCAGCGAAATGGGAACTCATTCTTCAGCATCAGGAGGGTATAAATGAATAATTAAGGACTTCAGTTTTAGAACAATTTATCTTGTACCCTGAAAGTTCTCCAAAAAGAGTCAATTTTTCCCATACCGCCCGCACAGAAGTTTCAGAGGAGGTGAGGGTCAGGAGAATATCATCTGCAAATAAGGTAAGTTTATGTGATCTGCCCCCCAGTGGAATCCCCTCTATCCCAATGTGTTCTCTTATATTTGCAGCTAGGGGCTCTAGATAGAGGGCAAATAACAGCGGGGATAGTGGGCGGCCTTGTCTAGTGCCTCTAGATAATGGAAATGGTTGGGGGGATAGGGATCCGTCTATTTTAAGATAGGCTATGGGGGATTGATACATAGTTTGAATCTGGTTAAAAAAAATTTTCAGGAAAAGCAAAAACCGTCAAAGTAGCCCAGAGAAAGGGCCAAGAAACCCTATCAAAGGCCTTCTCAGCGTCTAGCCCTAGGAGGATCAAGGGCATCTGCCTTTGAGTAGTTATGTTCTAAGAGTAGCAAAACCCTGCATACTGAATCCTGTGCTTGACGCTTCATTACAAATCCCACTTGGTCCTTATCAATGAGATGGGGCAAAAGAATATCAATTCTGTGGGCCATAATGGACATAAAAATTTTGTAATCACAATTTAGTTTCAAAATAGGGCGGTAAGAGGCCACTAGGGTGGGGTCTTTCCTTGGTTTAGGAATAGCTGTAATTTCAGCAAACCTCCAAGAGGGAGGTGGGAGACCACCCCCTTGGATATCTAAAAAAGCAGATAATAGCATAGGTGTTAGTAATTTCTGAAATTTTTTATAAAACTCACTAGGATAGTCATCCAGACCCGGGGCTTTTTGAGTTTTATTTATTAATTTATTTATTTATTTTTATTTATTTACTGTATTCTAGGAATTAAATACCTTTGAGCCGAGGCTCTTTTACAAAGGTTCCGCGTCAAAATTAGGTACAAACAATAGGGTTACAGTGAGTTGCACATTTAGATTACATTGAGGAAATAAACAGTGACATTAAACAGTTAAACATCATATACATTTGTGAATGACAGATAAATTACCAGTTAAACACTTTCATCATTTAGAGAACATTAGGGAAAGGGAAAGAATAGGTAAGGGAAGTGTGATAGGTAGTACAAGAGAGAGAAAGGAGGGAGGAGCAGACCATGGTTAGAGAAAAGGAAACCTCTACCAGGCCTTTGTCAGGTAGGTGGTCAGGGCGGAGAAAAGAAATAGTTAGGATTTAATCGAGGCAGTCACAAGAGTTGGAGGTGGCAAGGTGAGAGAATAGGCTAGATTTAAAAGCACCTAGAGAGTTAGAGGAGGTAATAGTGGTGCTAAGGGTATTTAGCCAGTTGGGGGCACGATAGGCAAATGATCGTTGACCCTGTGTAGTCCAGCAACGGGGGACCTGAAGAAGCTGATTTACTGATCTTTTGGTGGGTCGGACACTTGTGTTCTGGCATAACAGGTCTTGAATGTAAGGTGGAGTGAGGCCCATGATGGATATCTTAGCCATAAGGCAGGTGAGGTACTTTATGCGGTTTGAGAGTTGTAACCACCCAGTTTCAGAGTAGAGCTCGCAAGTATGAGTACATCGATGAGCACCAGTAAGCAGCCGACAGGCCTTGTTAAGGGAGGTTGTGATACGTTTAAGTGCGCTAGAAGAGGCGGACCCATAGACAGTTAAGCTGTAGTTGATGACTGAGATGATTGAGGATTGAATAGCTAGCTTCAGTGCTGGTAGGGTAAGGAGTTGTCTGTTTCGGTAAAGTATCCCAAGCCACTGATTAATAGTTTTGGCTATATTATCAGTATGTGTTGCATAGACTAGGCCTTGATCAAAGGTGATTCCAAGATATTTGGAGGTAGCCACCTGTTCAAGGGTGATTCCCAGGGATGTGTTGATAGTGAGAGGTGCTTGCCTTTTCTTGTTTTGCGGACTTGAGAAGAGCATGGATTTTGTTTTTTTGTGGTTTAGGATCAGCTTATGTCAACGAACCACGCCTCAACACAGGCAAATGCATGCTGGAGGCTAAGGCGTAAGGATTTGGATCTTTGTGCAAGATAGAATCACAAGCATCGTCAGCATAGAGGATAATTTGCTCTGGGCAGGATTTAGGGAGGGAGTTTAGAAAAAAGGCTGAAGAGGAGAGGGCCTAAGATGGATCCCTGTGGCACTCCTGAGAGGACAGGCTTAGGGTCTGAGAGAACTCCAGCTATTTTTACAACCTGAGAGCGTTGGGCAAGGTAGCTTTTTATCTAGGCACCAGAGCCCGGGGAGAGCCCAAGAGACTGTAGTTGACTGATGAGTAGACCATGATGTACCATGAGTTTTAGTCCTCATTAGGGTTAATTTGATTTCCTCTGAGGTTATGGGACTCAATAGTCCTTCTGCTTGTTGTGGGGATAGGCGTGGTAAATTAATATTTTCTAAGTAGGTGGTTAACTGTTGGGAGGTGGGGTGTGTATCCTCAGTATACAAAAGTTTGTAGTACTTCGCCATAGCTTGTCTGATGGCTGTAGGATGGGATAGTAGCTGGTTGGTCTCAGGGTTTCTGAGCTTAGTGACCATAGCTTAGTGCTTATAACCTCGAAGGTGTCTGGCCAGATTTCTGGCCCTTTTTGGTCCCCCCTCATATGAATTAAGTTTTAAATATAACAGTTGTTTTTGTATTTTTTGATCAGTTACTCTCTGTAACTTTTGCTTAATAGTCAGATATTCTGGCTTAACTGAGAGATCTCCCTGATATATTTTTTCCTGTAAATCATCAAGAGTCCTATGAAGGTCTTTCTCCATGGTTTCTCCGAGTCTCTTTTTGTAGGTAGAATATCGAATAATTTCGCCTCTCAACACCGTTTTGAGAGTGTCCCATTTCAAAGTTGGGGAAATCTCAGGGGAATCATTATTTGCCTGAATTATTGGTATCTGAGATTTGACTCTCTGTACAAACTCAGGGTCCTGTAGATGGGTAAGATTGAGTCACCAGAAAGTTTGCCTTTGGGGTTTAGTGATGTGCATCTTTAGTAGAAATGGAGCGTGGTCAGATAATATGGAGGTCCCCACAGACATATCCCTAATAGATTCCAAATGTTCAGTAATCAGTAGAAAGTAATCTGATCTGGCCGACGTATTAGTTTTAGACGAATGGTGAGTATAGGCCCTGATACTAGGAAAGAAGTGTCTCCAAACATCTGTTAGGCCAAATGTGGGAAGGGCATGCCTTAGAAATGTTTGGAGGGCCGAGGCCCAGTGTTTGGAGGGTTTAGAGGAGTCTAGGTTGGGGTTCAGAGTGACATTCAGATCCCCTCCTATTATGCATATTCCCTGAACCTGAGATAATAGTACGGCAAAGAAATTCTGAGCTACACGTGCCTTGCTTCTGGGGGGGGGGAGGTAAACCGAAGCCAAGGTGACCTGTTGCGAGTATAACTGGCCTATAGCTATTGCATAGTTCCCCTCCTGATCTTGAATCTGTTTCTGTAAGCAGAACTGAACCCCCCAAGGGATCAGAACTGCTGTACCCCTCCGCCTTCCAGAGGCATGTGATGATGATATTACTGTTTGAAATCCCGATGTTTTTAATGTGGCGTGTTCGATTGGAGAAAGATGGGTCTCTCGTACCAGAATTACATCTGGCCTAGTCTGTTTAAAAAACTGCACTAAATGCTTGTGTTTAATGGGATTACAGGTATGTATGCCATTTACATTAAATGACATAATTAATGCTGTGTCAGCCATCATTGGACTACCCGAGAAGATGTCATCCCTGTATATAAGTCATCTGCCTCTCCCTCTGCCCCTACTTGCCAACATTGGAGTCTCAACCCTAAACCACCCTCAAGATGTTGTACAGCATAATAAAACACTTGAAAAATATTAGTGGTAGGTCTAAAGTCATGTAGTGTTGTCTCTTGTACCTGTCGCTGGTAGTCCTTTGCATTTCTGAAAAAACTGAGTATCATTGCATATAAACTTTCCTCAAAAAAGAATTGATGTACCAACAGGGCACAAACAAACTGATAAAAACTGAACAACCCAACTGTAGGTAACCTTATCAGAATATCATTAGGCCATATTTCCGAAGGTAGAATTTTAACCTTAACTGCTTCAACTGCATTAGCAAAAATATTAAACAAACTGTGTGAACAATAAAAAAAGAAATAAATGCTTCCAAGGTGGGGGAAACCATATTTTGTTTCCCTTATATGACTGGGGAAGCAAAGATGGAGATAAGCTACTACCCAGACTGTGGGGTTTAGTCATGGCAAATCTTGCCCCGAGCCCTCAGTGGACTTAATTTGCCCACAAATAAAAAAAAAAAGATGGTGTGTAAAAAGAAAAGCTGGGGGGGTAGAAGCCCCATACGTGTGAGTCTGACGGCTTCTCTAGTGGAATGCCTAAGCATCCCCCAGCCCCCTCACTAAAAGGCTAGAAAGAAAAATAAAAACATTGAGCCTCAAATGGTTTTACTGCATCACTGTATGGACGGTAGTCAATTAACTTGTTAAGCAATCATCGTCCCAAATTAAGTCCATGTAACAGGGTCTGCCGCCCAGATAGCGGATTTCTTCAGTGAACAGTGGAACTCCATAGCAATCCCATTTAAATTACCACGAAGATGCGGCCCGGTATAAAGCCGCGGGATGTACGGGGGGGGGACAAGGCCTGCAGATCTTACCCTGACAAGCGACCATGCGACTTCCAACAATAGAGGGTCAAATCACATGTTCTAGAGTCAAGAGCAGACCCAGGAACCAGTAGGGAGAAAAAAATTTTTTTTAGATATATTCTTGCTCCCTGTCCCATCGCCTCTCCCCTCTACACTTTACAGATCCTGAGTGTCTTACACCTCAAACAGTTTGTAAGAATTAAATATACCATGAAGGTAATATTATCTCCATAAATCAGGGTGCCTTAGGTGTGGAAGCATCTCTGCTAAACTGCGCCAGCCGTTGTTTGGGGTCCAGATTCTTGTGGGAGATCTCTCTTTTGTCCGCCTTCAGCGTCTGGTTGTTCACCGGCTGCCAACGTGGTGGTTGCGGGGCCTGTGCTGCATTCGGTTGGGTTCTCTTTGGAAAAGCCATTCCTTTAGCAGTTAATGCTTCACGGGCCTCCTGTGCATTAGTGAATTCCAGCTTCCCCTCAGGCATGAAGACAACCAATCTTGCCGGGTAGGGCATATTGAATTTAATACCATCAGCTTTCAGAGTAGGAAGGAGAGGGAGGCAGGCCCTACATTGTTTCATCGTCTGAGGCACGTAGTCATGGTCGATGTAGAATCTGGTTTGCTCATAATAGATTTTTTGTCTCCTCCATGAGGTGAGCAAGATCTGCTCCTTAGTCGCATAGCTGTTGAACCGTGCTATGATTGAACGCGTAGGTGCCGTCTGGGAGGAAGGTTTTGGTGTCAGAGCTCTGTGTACCTGCACGAGGTCCAGGGGCATGTCTTCTGGAAGATTCAGGGCTGTCCAGAGAAGGTTGGTAACAAATTCTTTTATTTTGGAACCCTCGACCCCTTCCGGAATACAGTACAGCCTTATATTTTTACGTCTAGCCCAATTTTCTGCGTCTTCTTGACGGGCTTCTAGTATAGCTTGTTGCTCCTGAAGCTGCTGAACAAGGGTGTCCAAATCATCCACCCAGTTCTCCGTGGCTGTGATCTTTTGCTCTATGTTGTCTGCATGCTGCTCCAAAAGAGTGACATCTTTGCGGATTTCTGCATACAGTTGTTTAATATCTGCCCTAAAAGCGCATAGCTCTTGGTAGATCGTGTCCAGTTTGACTTTTTTTGGTTTTGTTCTTAGGTGTGCACTGTGTCAGAGAGGTATTCTTAGCTGGCGACGCTGTGGGTTGTAGTAGGGCAGTATCCGACTTGGAGGCCTCGGAATCGGATCGGGGATCATCTTCCACGGTGTCCGCCATCCTTCTAGATTTCAGTGGCTCATTTTCTTTATTCCCCCTCTTATTCATTATAATTGCACGGTATTTGGCAGAAAGCTGGAAATATAGAGGAGAAATTATTAGTGAGAAGGGCAGAGTGAGGTCTCTAGGCAGCCATCAGCTTCGGGGGCGGAACCGGAAGTCCTCAGGCAACAACTTTTGGGCTTTCACCCGCTGATCATATCTCACTTTGTTAGCAAGGTTTCCTTTGGCAGCCCATTGTTTGAGCCAGTTGGTATGCATGGTTCAATTGAGCTTTCAGTTTCTGTACATATTGTAAATAGTTCTCAGCTCTGACCCCATCTGGAGAGACTCCAAAGCAGACATCCACAGGCAACCGGGCTTCCCTTCCGAACACGAGGCAATAGGGAGAAAACCCAGTAGCATCACTTTTAGTGCAATTATAAGCATGTACCAAGGTGCTAATCTGTTGGCTCCATTTGGACTTGTCTTTGGGATGAAGAGTGCCCAATATATCTAGGAGAGTCCTGTTAAAACGTTCAGGCTGGGGGTTCCCCTGTGGGTGGTAAGGAGTGGTTCTAGACTTTCGCACCCCCCCCCACACTGAGAGCATTTCTTTGATTAGTCTACTTTCAAAGTCTCTTCCTTGGTCGGAATGGATACGTTGGGGTGCACCACAGTGGACAAAGAACTTTTCTACCAGCACCTTGGCCACCGTAGAGGCCTTTTGATCCTTGGTTGGGAAAGCTTGTGCGTATCGGGTAAAATGATCGGTTACTACCAGTACATTGCCAATGTTCTTTTGATCGGGCTCCAGCCATAGGAAGTCTATGCAAACCAGTCCCATGGAGGCACTGGTAGTGATGTTGACAAGTGGGGCAGCTTTCTGGGGCAAAACTTTCCATTGAAGGCAGCGACCACAAGTTTTGACATGATGCTCGACATCTGCCCCCAATTTCAGCAAACAGAATCGGGAACGTACTAAGTCGAGAGTCTGGTCAATAGCGAAGTGCCCCATGTGATTGTGTAAGGACCTCAGTACCAGCTGTTTGAAGGCTGTGGGTAGTACCAATTGCTGCTTGTTCAACTGACCTCACCGATCTACTGTCTCTCGATAGAGTAACTGGCCTCACAACTTTAGTCGGGGGCCTTCTTTAAGTAATAATGCAGTCCTTAAGTCAGTAGAACGTAGTTTAGACACATCTTTCCCCGCACAAAGGGCGTCAAGCATGGGCTGGATCATAGGGTCTTGGGATTGAGCCCTCTGAATGCTGTCACTATCAAACTGGGGCAAGGCACTGAGGTCCAATGCAGAAAAATGATAATAGACTACAGGTATGCAAGTATCGGAGGGCCCCAAACAATCCACCAGACAGTCCACTGTATCTGCGGATGGCTGCTCATCTTTGTCAAACTTTTGGCACAATGCTTTAACAGAGTGTTCTGACAGCCTCACCCAATTGTCTTGAGGGCTTGGCCACCGTGAAAGAGCGTCAGCATCAATATGGTTCAGTTCAGGGTAATCGTAAGTTGACAGAGCAGAAAGCCACCGGTGGCCAGTGGCATCCAACCTTGCAGAGGTCTGCACATACGTTAGAGGGTTGTTATTAGTTCTTACCAATATTTTGGCCCCATAGAGGTACTTGTGAAACTGGTAGACTATGCCCACTTTAGAGCTAGAAATTCCAACTTGTGGACAGGATAGTTTAATTCAGATGGTGTCAAACTTCTACTGGCGAAGGCCACAGGTCTCAGGCCATCTTCATGATCTTGATACAATACGGCCCCGAGTCCCTTCAGGCTGGCATCCATATGCAGGACGTAAGGCTTGGTAGGGTCAGAATAGGCAAGTACTGGGGCATGAGTAAGCTGATAGATGATCTCGAAGAATGCCGCCTCATACTCAGGGGTCCAATGGGCTCCAAATGGTTCACCTGTTTGGAAATGCACCTTTTCCTTCTTCCTTGAGGGATCCCTTTTTATACCTGTGGTTGGCAGGAGGATAACCTTGAGTGAGATTAAGAAGTGGCTGGATTACTTTTGAATAGTCTCTTAATGAACCGCTGATAAAAGCCACAGAACCCAAAAAAACAATGCAGTTCTTTTAAGTAAGTTGGTTGAGGCCAGCTGGTTAGGGACTCTGCTGGGGTCTGTCTGTATCCTCTCAGCTGATACTATGTGTCCCCCATATTTTACAGACGTTTGGAAAAACTGACACTTGTTTATAGACAGTTTGAGGCGGAATTCTTCCATGGGGTCAAGAACTTTGAATAATCTGGTTTCATGCTCTTCAAGGGTGCATCCAAAGACAATGACATCATCTAAGTATACTAGACATTCTAGCAGATTCGTGTTCCCTACTGCATGCTCCATCAACCTCTGGAAAGTAGCAGGGGCACCCAAAATCCCCTGAGGCATCCTCAGAAATTCGTAGAACCCCAAGGGACAAATGAAGGCTGTTTTCTCACGGTCCTCCGGGGCCATTGGGATGTGATAATACCCGCTTCGTAGATCAAGTACAGAAAACCACTGACTCCCATTCAGGCAATCCAGGGCATCCTGTATGCGGGGTATGGTGTATTGATCTGGTACAGTCCGTCGGTTTAGGGTTCAATAGTCTACACACATCCTCACTGACCCATTCTTCTTGTGCACGACTATGATGGGAGATGTATAAGGGCTTCTTGACTCGAATAACACCAGCAGCTAGCATCTCCTGTAGGTGCCTCCGAACATCATCTATATGAGCTGGGGCAAGGCGGTGGGACCGCTCTCTAAAAGGTCTGTCGTTGTGAAGCCTGACAGTATGCTCAGCACCATGGATGCACCCCACATTCCATTCCTTTAGGGAAAACACTTGGCCCCTCTGTGCAAGTTTCTTCCTGACTCGAGTCTTCCATTCAGCAGACAATGGGGAATCACCAAAGTCGAATAGGTCTGGGGTCACCTCCCCCTTTTCACCAGAATATTTGTTGCTGGGCAGTACTGCAGTGTCTGCATAGTGTACAGTAGGTAACGTACACCCCCTGTTCACTCGAATTTCTCGATCAGACACATTCTGGATTTGGACCATCACTCGCCATGCATAGGCATGGGCACGGGCAGGTAAGATACTGGGTTTAACCAATAACCCCTCTGGCAACTTCCCTTCACTAGGTGCATCCAGCATCAATATTTTATTTTTCATGTCCTTTCTAAGGCAAACTTCTCCATGAACGGTGTGCTGAGCTTTGGGTGGTAGTACCAGAGAATCGGGATCTTTCTTCCACACATTCCCCACCGGCTCATCTCTGCCCGCTTCTGTAGTCTGTTTTTGCAAGTCATAGGCTGTCTTTATCAAGGCTGGAATTCTCAGGGCTCGCCCAGTCCACTGCCCTTGTTTCTCTTGACATAGCTGAGCCAGTCTTCCAAACATTTGGGCATTGGTTCCAGTGAGCAAGGGAACCCCATCATACAATCCCATAGTAGGGCACACCAGGGCTAGTGTCTCCACTTGTTCATCTACACCAGTTACAGCCACAGGAAAAGACAGCCAGAGCCAGACACATCCTAGGTAGGGATAAGACTTGTCGCTCATGCCCCACACATGTAGGCCTTCAAGAGTTTGTGATGACACATCAGATAAGTGTTTGTCATACCAGTTCTGAAATACAATGGTCACTTGTGACCCGCTGTCGAGCACAGCCCGAGGATGGATACCATTGACAGTCACAGTAGTCTGCATCAAATGGCCCACTATTTTGGACCAGTCTGGAGGGACAGTAGCAGGGGCCTGGACAGACGACTTGGCCATAAAGAAGTTTGAATTAGGATTTCCTGAACCTTCACTGCGGTCATTGCCGCCACCCCTTGGCCATTGTTTTGCTTTCCGAAGCTCCCCCTGAAATCTGTATACAGCTTTAGCTAGGTCCTTCGGGGACCGGCATTCTCTCTTCATATGCCCATCCTTCCCACAATTATGACAAGACATGCTTTCCGGGATCTGACTTGGCTGACACATCACATTGGGAGCTGGTCTCCATTCATAACTAGGAGGTTGGGGTGGGTACATAGTTTGTGCTGGAGCTGGGGTATCAACAACGGGCAATCTGGGCTCGACCTCTCCCTGAGGTGTTAAAGGCAGTGGGAGATGTCTCAACAATTCTCTTATTGCCAACATTAGTTCCTTTGTTTCAGTTTTCTGACTGCTACCTGCAGGGGATGCCAAAGTGTGCTCCCTAACCCCCATACCGGATGCACTCTGAGAGGGGCTAGGATCTGTAGTGTCTTTGGGAAAGGGGTTGGGGAGGAGGGTGGCTTTCATTTCTCTGAACTCTTGCAGTAGCTCGGCACACTGTGAAGTATCCTCAGAAGCCTCTGATTCCAAGGGGTTCCCCTGCGCCAAGACTATTCTGGCTGTACCTGCGCTGGAACTCCTGTTTCCTTCCTCACTTTCAGCCTCCCTGAGTTCTTTCATCAGGTCGCAATAGTCAGGGGGATTACCCTTCCTGTCCTGGAGCCTTAACTGAAAGATTAGCAATTTAGAATATTTGGCATATTGCAGTATGTGGTCCAACCTCAAATGGTTCAAGTCGTTAGCTGGTACCCCACCCTTTCGGTAAGTTCTCTGTAGGGCCCTCTCCAGACAAGTGACATATGTTGATGAACATTCCCCCTTCCACGGTTTGGTGCCTTTGAATTTCACCATCAAAGTCTCCCCAGACTCAATGCTGCCAAATAGGCCTTCAGGAGCAGACAGATACCTTTGAGCAGGCGCATCAGGGTTGGTGGAACTCAGGATCCTAACTGCTTCCAAGGCCGGACCCCTCAAGCTTTCCATAATCCTTTTTCACTTCTCGGCCTCTGCACACTAACAGTCAGGTACCAAGGGGGAAACATAGTCGATCCAGGTCTCCCAGTCATCCTCCCGCTGTGGGATGGGGAGGGTACCTGAGAACATCCTTAACTTGCGGTACGTGTCATGACTAACTGCAGGCACAGGTTCCGGTACTGGAATGGGTGTAGGTGTGGGGGAAGGAACACCCCCCAGTGGCAGGAATAGTTTCTCAAAGTCCTGTACAGTCTTTCCCTCCATCAGCAACAGTTTGATAAACCTTTCCTCAAGGGTTTCAGATAAGGGTGGGGGCTCACCCCCCCAGAGTCTTTGCTGTCCTTAGTTATTACCCTCCAAGCAATTGGGGACCTTTCAGGGGTAACAGTCGTTTGCACCTTAGTGCCGTCCACAGTGTCACTACACTTCACCAAGGCCATGAGGGTTTGGGCCATTAAATCAGCCTGTTGCCCCACCACCACAGCGTTTTTCAAACCTTTGACTTTGGTGAGGACCCCTTCTACTGTGTCCTTACTAATATTCAAGGGAATATCTAGTATAAGCACGGCATGATGGGGGTCAACCTCCTGACCAGTACCCCACCCCACCAACTGGTGCACAGCGACTTCTACTGGTGTGGCCATATTCCGGCAACAATGATTCTAATGTCTGACCACTAGGGGGGGCTAATCCCAATGGTGCCTCCAAGATGTAACCCCTAGGTGGTGCTATCTCAAGGGCTACTACCCCTGCCTGCTTGGCTAGTTGCAGATTAAGGGGCCTGGGTACTGAAACGGGCACCTCCACCCGGAGGACAGGGTTGTTAGTAGCAAGGCTAACCTGGGTTCAGCCCTCTGGGACACTGTAACCCCCATCTTTCCCCTCTAGTGGCCTAGACAATATGCAACAAACACTTTCACAGTAGCCCTATTTAGCATACAAATCCCCACACTGTTTGCACTTACCACCAGGGCTGCTCCCACCAGTTCGACCCTGGAGACCCCTGTAAAACAAGGTTAGGCACATCAAATAACAACTGTACAGTGCTTTTGGTACAAACTGGAACCACAGTCAGATTAAATGCAAAAAGGGTTAGATCTGATTTATTCAGGGGAATTGAACAAGTGAGGGGCACAATCAGGTTGAATGATTCTAAAACTGATCTAGTCAGGCAATTATGCATGCACTTTTAGTCCCTGCACAGTCACATGCTCCGGGTACCCAGTTGGAAGTAAGGTGGACTAGCCTGGAACATTGCCCGGGGTAGGTCAGCATTGCAGCAGGTCGGGGCACTGAGATGAGAAGATAAGACATACATAGCCACACACAATTTGTAATATGGAGCCAGGAGGCTCAGTTCATGAAAGGAAAGAAAACAGCAATGCAGTGAGATGACAACGCTTGAGATTTAGCTGATGTTGCAGGGAGCTACCCTGATTGTTACTCACGTTACCCAGTACAGGACACAGGATGGACAAAATGGAGACCTCAGGATGACTTGCTGGTTTGCCAGGAGAAGCGGGCATGTGATGTTGTTGTGTCGTGTTGGTGTCATGATGTTGAGCGGGGGGGGCTGATCCCCAGGCAGGTCTCTCGTCAATTTTATTCTCTGTGGCGTGAGCAGCTGGCTGAGCTGAGGTGGCAGGGCCCAGACCATGTAAAACAATTCGGATGGCAGTCAGGTAGTGTTGGATTCAGCTTCCAGCAAGCGTGACACAAGCAGGCAGTGGGGAACCAAATCGCAACCCACTAACACCATTCAGTACACTTATAGTAAGGGAACAAAACAGTACCACAGTTTGGATGGCAGTCTGGTCGCAATCACAGTGTCTCTGCACAAACTATATGCTCTGCGGTCGTTTCAGACTTCCTGACAGGCCGATAGCGTGGAGCAAATCTTCAGTCCTCTTCGGGTAAACAGGCAGTCCCAATTCGGTAATTCTGATCACAATCTTCCTTGGATGCAGTCCCAATTCTTTTCAAGCAAAGTTCCCTACAAGGAAAGAAGAAGCAGGCAGACCAAGCACAGACTTCCCACAGTTTTCCCGGGCTACTACGCAGGAGCAGCTGCTCGAATCACTTGAGCTGTTCACTCTCTCAATTCCAACTCTAGACTGACTCTGCTGCAGGCAGCACCAGGACTTCCTTAGAAAATCCAAAAGGTTCGGTTGGCTGATCCATCTGTCTGTCACAGCTAGAGCCCCCCCTCCAGGTCCATTTAGTCGCCAAAGTGCAAAAACTACAATTCCTACAGAAATTCACTCCCACAAGACCCTGGGGGGGGACATACACCATTTTAGGGTTCCCAAAGGTACTGATTGGTCCCAATAGGCAGTCCAGAACCAAAGTGGGGGTGCAAATATAGAACTGTCCATGCTGCAAAAGAAGGCAGGTTAGACAAACTGCAATATTATTATTATTATTATTAAAGCAGCTGACCAGCAAACAGTCACAGATCTTTGTACAGCTCCCTCTGCACAATTAGCGATGGCAGAATGAATAATAACACTGCAGCTCGGGCAGGACTCGAGCCTGAAACTACTCGGCCCCTACCCAGATTAATTTTTCACCACAAAATAGGCAGCTCTTCAAAAGAAAGGCATGGAGGCTAACAGGGCACTCACATGCAAACACTTTTAAATCATTAGGGCACAGAACATCTGCCTGGCAGTGGACATTCAGGCAAGCCCAAGGAAGACTTTTGGGAACCCCCATTTGAAGGGGGGGTTACACCTGTTCTACAATGAATGGCTACAGGGCTTATTATTCAACCTAAGAACTGGAAAAATGATTGCCAGTGTTAATAACAGGATAAAAACTTATGATACTAGCGGGAGTAAACTGCACTCCCTATATGCACTTACTAGTGATGCCACAAATGCCCCCCAATGTAATTCCTGATTGCTCAGCTTATCAGTGGTGTTGGATTTACATTATAGGACCCTCGGGAGCTAGGAGGGCCCATAAGGGCCCTATCTTTCAATTGAGTCCCCCTTCCCATTAAAAGTCAATGGCAATTATGTGTGAGCTACCGGAGATTGATTCAGAGCTAGGGGGCCTGAGCCCTGGCAAGCCCTCCCTGTGATTCCAACACTGCTTCTCAGTCTATGTAATCTGTTGTTATATGCCTAGATTATCATATTTCAATTGTACTATACCTTGCTGATTATTTAGCCCCACACCATCCATATACTTGGGGATGTGTACCTTGTTTTGTCATATGTTGTATGTGTGTTTGTCATGCTGAAAATCTTTAAAATAAACTTCAAAAAAAAAGCACCGAACTAGCTGCTGGCATCAACCACTAGCAAAAGGTAGGGAAGGAGATTGGTTGTGAGTGCTATGCTTTCAGATCCATTAAAGGGGCTCCATAATTTCTTGTTTGCATGCAGATGAGATCCTTTCCCTGGCCTCCCTTCATTAGCTCGGAAACCATCAGAGCAGAGCAGTGGGGTGAGCAGAAACCACTTTCCACAGCTTGGCTTGGCCAAACAGATAAGACTGGGATAGACGATCCGTTTTTGGGTTACTCATGTCAGTTACAAACATGATTCAGAATACCAAGGATCAAAACGTCTGGCAATACAAACCTGCAAGAAAACATCAGACTATAATGGTTGGGCATCTTGCATATCGCCAAATATGACATTTCATAGCAAACAACTGAAAAACAAGCGAGGCGTTTTGTGCCCCACCCCCAAATCAGGTTAAGTTCATGAGGTATGTGATGCAAGCTAAATCTCTCCCTGATTTCCCATCAGCCCTGAGTAATACACAGAGTTGCCTTTTTTTCCCCTAACAAGTCAAGACTGTTTGTTCCTGCTCTCAATGAAGCTGCAAAGATCTGTGAAGAAATACTTTAGCCCTGACATCACCAGGGGCTGTGAGCCAAAAACATAACCCCCCCCCAACCTGTCTTTCCATCAGGACACCAAAATGCCTCGTTTACATCCTTGGGGGGCTGTGAACAGAGGGTCTCCCTTGATCACTGAGGAATGTCTGGCATCATACGTTTGACAATTCAGCACACAAACTGCATACTGACCACTTTGTAGGGATGGAGCTCAGTCTTTGACAGACCATGGTTTTAGGATTTACTGTATAAAGCTGGCAGCATTTCATGCAATTTGGGGGACAGGAGGGGGTGGGTGGGAGCAGAATAAACACTGAAGGCTTTCTTCAGCCCAAAGCAGAAAAAAATAAATATCCATTGTTTTTTGGACTGTCTTCTCTGTCTGGGTATTTTATTTGTACTTGGACTGCTAGTTTTCCAGCTTAACAAACAAGTGATATAATGCTGAATCTTCTATAATGCATGGCTGAGTTCTGTCCCCTTCCAGTGCCTACTGGCACTTGAATCCTTTGTGCCTCAGTCACTCCGTCAACCCACCAGCCTTACCCCTCACTTCCCCACTGACAGAACCTGTTCAGACCTCAGCCTCACATCCCTGGGGTGGGTGTTTCCCCGATGGGGCCCTCTCTGGTCATCATTGAGTATTGTCATCACCTAAATCCATTTACTGCTGCCATCCCATTAGGCCAGCTTGTCTCTGCCTGTGACCGCCACATGACCTAGAGGAGGAACGTACATACTCACTGGGTGGAGACTTGAAAGGTCCCATGTAAGGCAAACAGGAGGGTTCTTGGAGTGGGGAGGGAATGTAAAACCCTCATCCACAGTACCAATGCAACATTTTCACCTTCTTCTGTCCCACACTCCCAGAACCTCGTGCACACCTCAAAAAGGACATTAACCTGCTGGAGAAGATCCAGAGGAGGGATACAAAGATGATAGTGGGTCAGCAGGGTAGTGCATACGAGGAGAGGATGAGGGCACTAAACATGTACTCCCTGGAAGACAGGAGAGAGAGAGGGGACATGATTGGGACCTTCAAGTACTTGAAAGGGATACATAAGGTTGATAAGGAGAGTCTCTTTAAGCTGAGTGGCAACCATAACACTAGGGGGCACAGTCTTAAGCTGGAGGGTGGGGGGCTTAGGAGGGAGGTCAGGAATCATTTCTTCACAGAGAGGGTGGTGGACACTTGGAATGCACTGCTGGAAGAGGTCATCTTGTTGAAAACAGTGGGCAGCTTTAACAGAGGCTGGGATAGGCATGGGGGAAGTAAGGATTATGGGTAAGGAGGATGGGAGGAGAGGGGAGGGCAGGGAGGGCTGGGACATTAACTCAAGCTGCGGACTCTGCAATACGAGCAGACTTGATAGACCAAAAGGCCTTCTTCTGCTGGCTTCTTCGTATATTCGTATGTATTTATGTTCGTATACTATGGCTGGCCTGGGAGGGGTGCTGATGGCACTTGGTCACCCGCACTGGCAAAGCACCTTCACCGTGCCACCACCAACAGCCAATATAGAGCAGTACTGCAACAGCCCTCCCTCCAAGAGAAGACCATCCAAAGGACACTGTAAACCCTCCCTGTCAACATCTGCTCCTGATGTCCTGGGTTCAAAGCACTAACCTGGGTTGCCAGCAAACCCGAGCAGTCCCTCATAACTCAGTGCCGTGGAGGGTTCAGTCCATTTTGACTTTGATCGATACTGCAATATTATTCTCAGCATTTTTCTGACAAGAGTGTTTTACCAACACTGGTTGCATACTGGTGCTAAATAAGTTGTAACATATATTGTACCGAGTACTCTTGTGTCTTTATGAGAGTTTAGAGGTTATAAAGACATCATTTGTTGCTTATCAGAATGGAACTTCAGTGGGTTTCACATCCTGTCCAGCTGTCTGTGCTCGATTGTGAAACAGCAGTCTGCTATTAGTGTCACAGACAAGAAGCTGGGACTAAAGATACAGATCTCGGCACACAGACCTATTGATTCAAGATTACAATCAAATCATTTATTCAATTTAAGACTAACTTGAAAACCAAATGTGTCCTTTTTAATTCTCAACATTATATATTTCTGGGGGACATGTCTTTCTCATGGAAGCCATGCAAATGATGACTTCTGTGATTAATCTTGTTTCTATGACATCTGCATCATTTCTGGCATTTTCCATAGCAGCGCCATGAGTTTTGGCATTTTATAAGCCAATACAATGAGTTTTAGCATTTCCATGAAAACACCATACTTCTTGGCACTTGCAGATGACAGACCCATCATCATGTGCCTTATGGCCACAATGTGTTTGACCCCTGGTGTGGGATTCTGGGGGGTTGTATGTGAACCCTGGTGTCCAAGATGGCAGCTTCCTGCCACTGAAGCAACCTACAAATATCCTTTTTAAAACATTTAAATCTTTGCCAATGTGCATGACTAAAAATATATCAAAACAGAGGGAACTTGTTTAATACAGACTGGATCTGTCACTTTGCATGACTTTTTTGGCGATTTTTGTCACTTTGACAATACAATGATTTTCTCCTGTTTTTTTTTTTATAACAACCTAGTTACTGTTATTAAACTCTGTTGTTGTTAACTGTGTATTGTACATTCATAAACCAATGAGATATGTACCATTTAGATACACAGACATTGACAGCAGAAAGAGTTTTGGCCCATCCGGTCTGCCCATCCTACCTCACTGTTCTGCCCTGCCCTAGTGGCAGTCCTCCCCATTGTATTACCGTCCCACCTTTTTCTAACGAAACCCGCGTGTCTGTCCCATCCCTGCTTGAAGCTGCTGATTGACTTGGCCTGTATTACTTCTTCTGGCAGCATATTCCCCTTGCTCACCACCCTCTCCATGAAGAAGTGCTTCTGGACGTCCTTTTTGAATCTCCCCCGTCAGCTTCAGTGACTGAATGTCCAGGGACTACCTCATCAGAGAGGCTATAATCAATAATGTCCATTGTAGGAACACAGACCCACCATAGAGAAAGTATGTGAACCTTTATTTATTTATTTTATTTAGCTTTTTTTTTTCCAGGTAAGCACACTAGACAGACAAGTGCCTATTTTCAGGAGCGACCCGGGAGAGTTACAAAGTCAAAACAATACTTCAGAGACAAGGTAACAATTAGTCAATATGGTACAGTACAGTGCAGGCAGAGAGCCCACGCAAATAACATATAGTGGAACATGGTAGCAACAGGTTCGACATGGTACAAACAGGAAATAGGCAGCAGAACTACAGCCAGGTAGAAAATACAAAGTAAGTGCAGCAAGTAGGGCATGGTGGCCACTGGAGGCGGCCAAAGGGGCAACCAGATGTCAGCGGAGCCTTTTCGAGGAGTGCAGTCAATATGATGGCTCGCGAGCTGTCGGAGGACATCTGGGCAACCTGGAGGGGAAGGCGACTAGGAGCAGAGGCAGGCTGATGCTTGTTTTAGGTGGTCCCAAAGGGAGGACCTGAAACTCCGGTGGGAGGGGGCAGTCCTTACATGAGCAGGGAGTTGATTCCAAGCTCTGGAGGCAAGGGCACTGAAAGCCCGGTCCCCTGTACGGGAGCGGGTTTTTGGGACCACGAGGGCCTGGGAATCAGTAGACCTCAGTCGATAACCAGAGGGGACAGGGTTGAGCAGATCAGCAAGTGCAGGAGGAGTGGATGACCGGAGGATGTTGTCCATGAAGTTGCCCAAGACAAAGGATCGATGGTTACTAGGGGAAAGCCAGCCCAGCCTCGCGTACTGCTGACAGTGGTGGGTGAGACAGGGAGCTGATAGAGCGAGGCGACAAATATTGTTGTACGCTGTGTTCCTTTTTATAAGCAAGGTTTTGGGGGTATTCACGTAGGAGGGGAGCCCATAGCAGAGCGTGGGAAGAAGCACCCCTTTGGCAATGGCGAGCAGGGCTGCAGGGGTGAGGCAGCTCTTTGC
Organism: Neoceratodus forsteri; assembly: GCA_016271365.2. NCBI lineage: Eukaryota > Metazoa > Chordata > Ceratodontiformes > Ceratodontidae > Neoceratodus > Neoceratodus forsteri. Next base: position 117,338,566 of record JADMNL010000031.1, read on the forward strand.
CCTTTATGCCAGGCCCAGTTTGTAGTTAGTGGCCCTGCAGGAGTTTCATATGTGCAGGAAGAGGTCCAGCTGGGGGTCAAGGGTAACCCCCAGGTACTTGAAGGAGTCTACCACCTTAATAGGGGCACCGTCCATTCCAACAACTTCCATAGGTTCCAGGTACATGCTCATCTTGGCATGGGACCCGAATAGCAAGGCCTGTGTCTTCTGGAGGTTGACAACCAGCTTGTTTGCCATAAGCCAAGATTGAATGTGGGCAAAATCAGAGCTGAGTCTTATGTTTATGTCCCTCATTTCATGGGAACTGGCCAGAAGCACCAAGGTCATCAACATAAAGGGTAGCAAGCCCAGAGGCAGGTACTGCGGGCAATTTGTTAACAAAGATTGAGAACAGTAGGGGACCAAGGACAGACCTCTGGGGAACTCCACGAGTTACAGTGACAAGCTCAGAGAGGGTTTGTTGGAACATTGTGCACTATTGTCTGTCCAAGAGGTAGTTTGCAAACCAGACTAGGACAGGGGTGGAGAGACCGAGGGACCGGAGAGCAGCCCCCAGTAGAGAGTGATCAACCAAATCAAAGGCCTTAGTCAGGTCAATGAAAATGGCACCCGTGAGTTTGCCTTGGTCACTCACCGCCCTGATGGTGAAGGTGACCTGGGCAAGGGCAGTGGAGGTGCTGTGTCCCTTCCGGAACCCATGCTGCGCAGGGGACAGGAGGTCATGGGTCTGGAGGAAGTGAGAGAGCTGGGAGGATACTACCTTTTCCAGAAGTTTGTTAACTGCAGATAGTATCGCTATGGGGCGGTAGTTATCCAGGGTTTGGGGATCACCACGCTTGAGGACAGGGGTTATCCGGGCCACCTTCCATATGGCTGGGACAGATCCAGATATAAGGGAGGAGTTGAGGATGTGTGTAATGGGCCGTGCTAGGAGGGGAGTCCCCAGTCTGAGCAATTTGGGCTCAAGACTGTCGTTCCTGGCTCCAGCGTGAGGGGATAGCCCAGCCAGGAGCTTCCGTGTATCCTTGGTGGAGACAGCTTTAAAATAGAAGGGAGGGGGTGGAGGACTGGGCAGTGTGTTGTCAGTGGGGCCCGGGTCATTGCTTACCGGGGATGAGGGGGCATGGGCAGGTTGATCAGTGAACAGGACGTTGAAGGCGTTAGCCATAGTCCGGGCATTAGTGCAGTTGACTCCATTGATATGCATGTCGGAGACCTGGGGGCGGGCAGGCCCACTGACGGTATGCTTGATGGTGTGCCAGAAGCACCAGGGTTCCTTAGCTGACTCTATGAGCGAGGTTTTACAGAAATCACTCTTGGCAGAGTGGATCGCCCGCTCACACGTGTTTCTGAGCTGCCTATATTCCTCGTAGTCTTTTTTTCCCCCTGTAGGCCTTAAATTTATGCCAGGTTTTATCCCTGAGCTTCACCTGGGCAAACAGGCCGCCATGCAGCCATTTTGTGACTGTGCCCCTTACTCTTCTTTTAATGAGTGGGGCATGTCTATCTTGTAGGGACTGAAGAGGGATAGAAAGCAGTCAAGAGGAGCAGATGGGTCTCTGCTGGCATATGCCTGCCACACAAAGGTTTGACCCGATTTTGATATTAATGTAGCACATTGCATCATCGGCATCGTAAATTCATCATATGGTTAAAATATCAGTAAAAAATAAATAAATAAAGATTTACAGTCTCAAATGGTTTCTGTGTTTGTCACAACCCTGTAGACACCCTTGCATAACCCACATAAGCCTGTCAGTTTATATTACTGTTCCAGGGGGAGGTTTTGTTTACTCTCCTCCTTCCCCGCATTCAGTAAAGTTATACAGTAGGCAAGATCTTAATACAGCTTCAACAGAAATACCCCGTCAACTCAAACATTGGTATCTCCCATTCACAACTAGACAGCTAGAATGAATGATTATGGCCACCTCCGAACTGAGCAATAGAAAGCATCATAAAGTTAGAAAGTCAACCTCACAGTCCCAGATCCACTTTCAAACCAGCAAAGTAGGAAACAAATAAGAATAACTCAGAGTAGGCTCCATAGACGATATAAAGCCGTGAGTGTCCCAGGGAATGGCAGGCAGAGGGTCAGGGAAAGAGAATCAGAGCCCCACTCATGACTGGTGCCATTTTACCAACATCGCACTGAAAGCTAAAGAACTACAGCACGTCATGTAAATGTACCACATTACATGATGTATCTGTTTATTCCATGTTTGTAACCACCCTTAACATGCAGGTCACTTATATAAAAGGAGAATGTTTATCTCCAGAGAGCTTTTACATGGCAACAAATATTAAATAAATAAAATATTGGGTTTTGTGAGAATGGACTAGAATTCTTCTCCCTATGCAACACATACTGTACCTTTCTACACGTGCAGAGCCATCACAATATTTCTTTTATTGTAGAATTTTGGGCTGGGAAAGGTGCACCGAGCCAAAGCTTGTTTTCAGATGTGACCTGGGAGTGCTGGAATAGGTTAGGCCACTTGCTCAGGATCACAGTACGCAAGTGCCAGTTGTGGGATTTAAACCCAGGTCTGTTGGGTTTCCAGGTTCACGGCTTGGTGCTCTAACCTTTAGGCTATTTTGCATCCCCAAATTCTGTCTGGTTGTATATACTTGTAATGTGGCTATGTTGCCCAATTCGATGAAGAGTAAACCCATCACAGTACTAGACTGTATGCACTGACATTTTGTCCATTAGAATGCAGTGTTGGGCAAAGTTTGCAGCTGCCAATCATCTGCTGTGCATAGGAGTGGCTTGCTGTTGTGCATGGGCTACACTAGTCACTCACCACAGCTAGAATCCTCACAGCAGCGTAAGCCTTACTGGGCTGTACCCACCAGGGCTGTGCTGCATGCCCAGGAGTGCCCAGTCTAGACTTGGATGTTTGGAGGCTACAAGGGATAGCAAGGTTGGAGAGAGGCTGTTCAGATATGAGGCAACCTATAGGGTAAGGTTGCTCAACCAGTTTTCCTTTTGAATTGGGGAATAAGCAACCTCCTTGCCAACTGGGACCTAAGTCAATGGCATTCACAGGATAAAATTTGTGGTGGTGGTGGCAGGGGGAAATATGAAAAAAGATCCTTTTATCACCACCTTCCCTGACACATTTTTAAAAGTTTTCTCACAGTTTGGGGGGGGGGGGGCACCATGCCTCCCCTCCACAGGTGCATTTGACCTAAGCTGGTAGCCAGGATTGGTGGCTGGGAAGACCATGCTGGTATGGTAGGGGGAAGACTGCCAAGCCAAGACGTGTGTCCAAGAAGTTCCTACTCTTGGAAGTTTTTCTTTACTTTTGGGAGGCATATACTTCTAAAATGGAGTTAACCTCTTCAGTGTTAGAATTACATGTCATGAACTAAGGGAACAATAAGTGAACCTCCTTTTTTAAACAAATGCCCACCTCCACCACCAGTGGAGCTAGTAAGCTATGGGAGGGGAGGGTGACATTTTGTGCACTGCAGTGCCCCTTACAGGCAGTGGGGTGGCCTTAAGGTTGTGGGTGACCATAAGATGTTGGCCCCCGCCCCCTTTGTATGCCAGCATGCGGCCAAGACATTGACATTTACATCTTGGGAGGTGGGAAGAAGATAACAGGAAAAAACTCCCAAGGGCTCTATTGATGACTGTCCCCGCTCCATGTCTACTGCCATGGCACCGTCTATCCCTCCCCCTGACTTCAGCATACTACAGCTCTGTCAAAAAGGCAGTCTCAGCATGTCCCACAACTTGCATTGGGAGAGGGGAGGGTAAAGCTTTGGGGTTCCTGCTGGCGTTCAGCTTCTGGGTCAGGAGAAGTGATGGCAGAATCCAGAGACTGGACAGGATAGCAAGGGATGGAGCATCCGGATGTGGTAGGGAGTTGAACCATGAGTGGGGGATGGAAAAGTGTACTTTAAAAATGTAAATAAAACGAAATGTATGTATGTATGAATACATGTTGCGATCTCGAGTGGGACAGAGGGTATATTCGGGGGAGGGGGGCTCTAATAAAGGCAACACCTCTGCCAAACAAATAGTTTGTTGATTCTGCATAAAACAAACCAAACACACAGACCTGTGCCTACAATAGATAGCTGTGCTCTGCCAAAGCACTTTCTTTCAGCTGCTTCACTTTTCAAAATGCCACCATCACACATTGTGATCCTCAAACTGACGAAGCAGGGATGCCTCTTGAGAAAATCCCAGACAGCTGACCAGTGTCAAAGAGGCAGTGGCATTCAGAGGCCACCACAGACTGTGAGAACAAGTGGAACTCCGGAATGGAATGCATTTTTGAAGGAGTACAGCTGAGCAACGTCTTTGATGTGTGTTATTTTGTGTGTCTGAATTCATGATGTTTAAGTTCAGCTGTTTATTTGATTTTTTAGCTCCACAGCGCAAGCACTTGAGGCATACATCAGCGGTACAAATATATAGAATCAGAGGGGAAAGGCTTGGGAGCCAGACTTAGAACAGCCCATGAAACGACTCTCAAGCTTTCAGCACACAGATATGGAATGTTGCCCCTCGAAATGCGGGGGAAAAGGGGTAAAATGTGGAGCACAGCCTCACATCTTTGAGAGAGAGAAGTTCAGAATAGGGCAGCAGAAATTTGTGCTTTTATGTTCACAGTTTGCTGTTCACTGGACAATACATACCACTATGCATTTTTGTTTTTAAATCTTGGTGTAAAACGAGGGACAGCGTCCTATCCATTTGACACAGAGAGCTTCAGACAGTTAAAATGAGTGCTGTCCCTCTTAAAGGGGGACTGTTCAGCAGTATGGATAGAGGGTTTCTGAGGGGTAAAGTGAGTAACATCTATGCTAGTGTGGGAAAATTGAGATGTAGGTTATGAAAACTCTATCCATGGGCCAAAATCTGAGCACGTTTCAAGCCCGGACAGTTCCTGTGATGCATGAGGCTGATTTTAACTGAACTGCTGCTGTAGGATTCTTGTCACTGTATGGGCGTTTTTGGCAAACGCACCCCCACAAAGTGGCAGTGATGGTGGACTTGGAAAATAAAACTGCAAACACATGTGCCATCCAAGAAGTACAGCAAAGGGAGGTGAGCAGAGCAAACAGCTGACACTGGAGGACACAAAGAAAGCAGCTTTCTGAATAATTTCTGTTAATGTGATAAACTATGCTTTATTAGACTATTTATTGAGCAGCAAAGATCACTAATAGTTTCTGAAAGAAAACAGGAGCCAGAAGATACCAAAAATCATTACTTTTTTTTTTTTTTTTTTACAACCGAGTGCGGCAAGAGAAGAGTAAATCTAAGTCATGCAGCTGCACAAAAAACGACAGAGCAGGATCCACGGAAGATACAGCTGGGCCTTTTACAGATGCCAACCCATCTTAAACAGCCACCCCAGCCTTGTTGAAGGCCACGCAGTCTATTGTTGAAGATCTTGATGAGTATGCTAAAAGGGTCACAGTGATGGACAGAAACATGAATATGATCCAAGAACCTGACTGGTTCTAAAGTTTAGAACCAGTAAGAACCTTGCCTTAACGCAATGGTTTATGCCAGCCATGAAAAAAAAAAAACAACACTGCTCCTGTACTGTATCACATGACTGCAAATGCAAATTAACGAAGATAAAATAGTTTTACATTTACCCTTTCTGCAGATCTGAAGAAACGGCGGTGCTGGCCTGCCTCCCACCAAGTCCATATCAATTGTGATAGCAAGTTGTCTTTATTAATAGGATTACAATACCTTTGAACCAGAAGTTCTTTTACAAAGGTTCCGCCTCAAATACAAACAGAGATTGAGAATAAAATACAGAAACAGGCGATATAGATGAACATAAGAGATAACACGAGTTAAACAAATCATTAAAAGTACAATTATAGCAACTATTTACAGTTCATAATTAGGAATACATATGTACAGAGTAGTTACAAACGGATAAAAGGTATAAATACATAAGAGTAGACATAAATACATTTGTGGTACAAGAGGGAAGAGGAGAGTGAGAGAAAAGAAATAAAGGCAGAAGTCAAGGATATGTGGGAGGTGCAGCAAGAAGTAGAAGGGTGGGGTGGGCTGCAGGGCTACGGTGTAAGGCAGGGATGAAAGGGGAGGGGAGACAGGAAAAGCGGGAGTAGGACGGGGTTGGAAAGGAGAAGGAGGTGTGTAGCACAAGAAAAAGGCTGCAGTGGAGGGAAAGATGGGGAAGAAAGAGAGAGAGAGAGAGTCGGGTTGATGCAGTCCAAGGTGACGTAGTCAATACAGAGTAGGGGTTGAGGGGGGTGCGTGCTGAAGTCAGGGAATAGGAGGGGGAAAATGCTCAGGACAGAGGTTCAAGTCTAGGACAATGGGAGCCGAGCTTGGGGATTACAAGAGGGCACAGAGGGGTAGATTTGTTACGGGGCAGTCGCAGATATTGACAGAATTCATGTGCTGATGAAGGCTACTTTTAAAGGGACCAAGAGTAGGCTGTCTACAAAAGAAGAAGTGAAAAAAGCAGGGCCATTGTTTTTATGACTAACGTGAATTACTGCAAAGCCTCTAATATGTAAAATTAAGCAGGGAGGCAATGTGGTTTAGCAGTTAAAGCACCACACTGGGAAGGAGGAGGTCTGATTCAAACCCAACCAGAACCAAATACTCACGGTGTGACCTTGTGCAAGTCACTTAACCTCCCAGTGCTCCAGCCCACCCAGCTGTGGAAATGGACAGATGTAGGACTCCACTGGAAAACAGATTGGGCTATCCTGGGTAAATAAATGAAGAATAAAAATAAATACGCAAAATACTGCATTTGATACAAGAATCATTTGCATCTGAGTTCTAGTTCAAGTGGGTTTGGGTTTGCCTAGTTCCAGTTTGGATGATTAGAAATTTAAATGTCTGAAGTAACTGCCCAAACAAGATTCTTGCCAGCAGTGCTGTGTGCATCCAGCACTGGGGAAGTGCTCCAGTGTCAGAGAGGCCCCTCAGGAGGCCATGTCCTGAAATCAGTTGACAAGGGTTGCTTGCAGACTTGGGATGGGGGGGGGGGAGTAGGAATGGGCTGTATATTATTGTAAGAGGAGAGGAGGGGAACTTGTTTATTATGAGAGGTAGAAGAGGGAAACAAGCCTAACTTACAGTTTCCTGCTTGTCTTGAACTCCATTCTCTGGATGGATTGGGAAGGACTAGGAAAACCATCAGTGATGGTAACAAAAAAGAATGTTTTTCTACTGAAGAAAAACAAAAATGCTTTTCATTTCTCGTGGGAAACAACTGCACTACAAGAAAAAAGCTGAACAGGCGTCATTTTTATTTGTTGATGTGTGGGTTGATCCCCCAACCCCTGCCTGTAGGGAACCTTTATTTTGACACGGAAATGTCTTCAATGTCAGTGGAGTTCAGTGGTAGAACTGTTGACATTGTGCGATAATGTCATAGGTTCTAGTTCCAAGCTGGGGACTTTGGTTACTACCCATCGCTGGCACAAGGGAGGGGAGTTATTTCCCTGTTGGAGGTACAGTCCTTTGGATGAGACATTAGGTCAAGGTCCTTTCAGTTGAGCCCTTCTCTGGTGGCCTTCCAAATGGAAGTTACAGATCACGTTACACATTCTGAGAAAATGCAAACAAATAGGATGGAAGGAGGCTTGTTGGCCAGCAGGCCTGCCCCGCATACACTTTTCAGAGGCAGTACTATTTGCACCCAATAAATACATATCTAGCTCTTTCTGAAATGGTTCTCTCCTTTCTAAGTTTACTACATTGCTTTGGAAGTGAGTTCTGCATTTCCACCACTGTCTGCGAGAAACAATACTTCCTCCTAGTACCCCTGAATATTTCCCCTTGTAACTGCTTGTTATAGCACCTAATTGCAGTTTTTGTTAACTTTCTGAAACAGCCCCGAGTCTTTACACAATCCTAGATCTTTTATGAAAATGTATAGAGCAGGAACTGGCCCAGTGGCTTGGAGGTTTGAGGCACTGGACGCCACATGTGTTGCCACCCCAGTAACTCTGGTCTGAGAGTGGACCAGGGTTGCTGGGTCTGGTCCAGGAGGGAGAGGATTGAGTGTCCAGAGGACAATTCTTCTCTCGCAGGGAGGGTGGGACATTTTGCCCAGTGTAAGCCTGGTCCCTTGCAATGGCTGGGGGGAAGACAGCCAGGGACCATCACGCCAGGGACAAGGGGGAGTGACGGCCGTGACATCATGCGCACAGAAGCACATGCAGGGCCATCTTAGGTAGCACTGCACACCCCCTGCCTACAGAAGAACCCTAGGGGAGAAAAGATGGAAAAAGGTCAGTCCCCAGTTTGGTTGACAGTCTCTGGCTACCCGTTGGCCCTGCACCCAGTCAGCACCCAGGGCACGCAGCCGTTGTGTGTGAGTGTGAGTCCCAGCAGAAAGAGGGGGGTGATGGGGCTGGGGTGGATGGTGGCATTCAACTGGGGATTACAAATTAACTGCAAAAAACCCCAAACATATAGAGCAATAAGATCTCCTTGAATTGTCCTCATTTCCAAACGAAACCTGTCCACAGTGCGTACCATCATCATTCCTACTCGTTCCAATCTGCTCACATCTTTCCTGCAGTATGGAGGCCAGCACTGACAGCAGTATGCCAGCTGTGGCCTCACATGTGCCCAATTCAGGGAGGTTATCCCTTCTCTTGATCTGCTTACATCTGCTTACAAAGTTCTGCCCTATGCACCCCGACTCCTGAGCTGCTTTCCTTAATGTTGATTCACACTGCCTTCTCTGTTCACACTGCCTTCCTTGTTCACAATGCCTTCCCTGTTCACACTGCCTTCCCTGTTTACACTGCCTTCCTTGTTCACAATGCCTTCCCTGTTCACACTGCCTTCCTTGTTCACAATGCCTTCCCTGTTCACACTGCCTTCCTTGTTCACCATACCTTCCCTGTTCACACTGCCTTCCTTGTTCACAATGCGTTTCCTGTTCACACTGCCTTCCCTGTTTACACTGCCTTCCTTGTTCACAATGCCTTCCCTGTTCACACTGCCTTCCTTGTTCACCATGCCTTCCGTTCACACTGTCTTCCCTGTTTACACTGCCTTCCTTGTTCACCATGCCTTCCCTGTTCACACTGCCTTCCTTGTTCACCATGCCTTCCCTGTTCACACTGCCTTCCCTGTTTACACTGCCTTCCTTGTTCACAATGCCTTCCTTGTTCATACCGCCTTCCCTGTTTACCCTGCCTTCCCTGTTCACAATACCTTTCCTGTCCACAATGCCGTCTGTGTCCACACTGCCTTCCCTGTTTAAAGCCTGCTATTACTATAATGCCTAAATCTCATTCTTCTGCCAGTTTCTGCAATTTAGTCCCATTTAAGTAATTCTGCCCCTGTCTTTCTTTCCTAAATGCAACAGTGCACATTTCTTCTTGTTACACTTGATGCCACACCTGTTTGCTCACTCACTTATCCTTTGTAAATCCCTCTGTATTACTGTTCATCCCTTCTTCTGTTCCTACCCCCTCCCAATTTTGAGTCATCTGCAATGTCATTACCTAGTTGTCTGTTCCTTCATTGAACTCTGTGATATATATGTTGAACAATATCGGACCCATCACTGACCTCTGTGGTACCCCACTGGCACATCCCCTTCTTTGGATACAAAGACATTAATTCTCACCCTTTGTTTTCCATTACTAAGTCAGTCACTTATCCAGTTTACTGTCTTATAACTAATCCTGATTGTGTCAGGTTTGGTAATCAGTTGCACATGTAATGCCACCTCAGATGGTTTGCTGAAGTCCACAAATATGGCATCCACTTAATGCATTTAATGACTGGCTTATAAAAGGCCAGGTTATTGGTCAGGCATGATTCCCCCTTTGTGGAACCGTGGTGTGTCTTGTCCACAAACTCGATTTCTTTCAGTACCTCTTCAATTTCTGACATCAACAAGGATTCCACTATTTATTTTTTAATTTTTTATTTATTTATTTCATCTAGAATTACAATACCTTTGAGCCGAGACTCTTTTACAAAGGTTCCACGTCAACGTGTGCAACAGTCATCATTTTTAGTTACAAACTTATAGTCATTGACTTACAGACATGTAATAACCAGTACAAAGACATGAGCTATGAGCAAGACAAAGGAAGGAGGGTGGGTGGGTGGGGAAGTGAGGGTAGGAGATCAAGGAGGGGGTAGGAGGTGCAGGCGGTAAGGGGGAGTACAGGAGGTGGTTGAGGCAGGAGCAGGAGTGGAGATATGGGGGGAAGGTGGGAGAGGGTGGGAGACAGTGCAGCCAGGGGGCCTTGTCGAGGGAATATGGCAAGTAAGGTGCTAGGGGTGCAAAGACTGATTGTAAGTGCTGGGTGCTGGGGCATGTGCAGCTGGAACGGTGGAAATGTTAAGATGGGCAATCGCAGGATACAAGCAGTGAGAGGCGCAGCTTGGACTTGAAGAGGCTGAGTGTTGGAGCGATCGCTATGTCGCTGTCAAGAGAGTTGAGCCAGTTGGATGCCCGATAGGCGAATGATCTTTGTCCTTGGGTCGTGCGACATCGTGGGATATGTAGTAGATGGGAATTGGATCTCCTTGTAGTGACGTTCCTATGTCTAGGCTTAAGGAGGGCACAGACACCAGATGGAGCAAGCCCCATTATAATTTTCTTGGCCGTGATGCAGGTTTGGTATTTTATGCGTTTGTCCAGTTGAAGCCATCCAGATTGGGAATAAAGGTCACATGTGTGGTATGCGATGAGCCAGTGATGAGACGACAGGCCTTATTCAGGGAGGTCGCGATACGTTTGAGAGCAGTGGTAGTTGCAGACCCATATATGATAAGACCATAGTCTATGATGCTGACATTGGAGCTTTGGACGGCCACTGACAGTGCTTCTGGGGTTAGGTGTTTCCTGTGCCAGAATAATATGCCTAACCTCGCATTGGCAGACTTTGCAACATTGCTGATATGGACAGCGTATGAGAGGTGTGGATCAAGGGTGATGCCGAGGTACTTGAACGATTGTGTTCAATTGACTATTCAATTGACTATTATACATAGGATTGCCATAAAGTTTACCTCTGTCTCCCTTTTAAATAATGGTATCCCTATGGCCTCCTTCCAATCCACAGGTATTTTATCTGTGATAACACATGGGGATATCCCCCAATGCCCAGCCAACATTCCCTCTCTGACTCCAGGAAAGACAGACCATGCAAAACCCTTAAAATATGGTATACGCTGTGCAGGCAGTGAGGTACTAGACACATCTGAATGGATGGATGGATAGATGGATGCCTGGATGGATACTAACAACAACCAAAATGAAAAGGGACCGGGGTAATTATATCAGATGACCTAAAGGTGGGCAAGCAATGTGAGAAGGCAATAAGGATGGCTCGGGGATACTGGGATGCATAGGGAGGGGTATCAACAGTAGAAAACAAGAAGTTGTTATTCCTCTGTACAGACAGTTGATGAGACCTCATTCTGGAGTACTGTGTGCAGTTCTGGAGACCCCATCTCCGCAAAGACATAGACAGAGTGGAGACTGTCCAGAGGAGGGCAACCAAAATGGTGCAGGGTCTGCACCAGAAGACATATGAAGAAAGACTAAAGGAGCTTAATATGTATACCCTTGAGGAAAGGAGGGAGAAAGGGGACATGATAGAAACTTTTAAGTACCTCAAGGGAATCAACAAAGTCCAAGAGGGTAGCATCTTTCAGAAAAAGAGATGTGCAAGAACAAGGGGGCACAATTTGAAGATAGAGGGGGGATGGCTCAGAGGTAATGTGAGGAAGTATTTTTTCACGGAGAGGGTTGTGGATGCATGGAACAGCCTTCCTGAGGAGGTTGTAGAGTCAAGAACAGTGGAGGAATTCAAGAATGCATAGGACAGACATAAGGCAATTCTAGTGGGGGGGTAGGAGGAAGTAGGCTGTCGGTTAACTAGGAGCTGCAGCTTATCCATCAGATAGGGAGATGTGCAGACTAGGTGGGCCAAGCAGTCCTTATCTGCCGTCAAATTCTGTTTCTATGTATGTTTCTGTGTTTCAATGGATGGATTGATGGATGGACAGACAGACATGCTGAGAGATAAACAGATAGACAGATAGGTAGGTAGATATTGTCTTTAAATGAATGGATAGATATATGCTTTATTTATTCTGCGCAACTTCAGTGCCTGGATTGACGATGAACTCTTGCTTTTTGGACAAGATTTCCTCCAACTGATGGAATGACAGAACCTAGCTCAAGTGGTAACTTCAGTGACCCATCGACATGGGCACACCATGGACTAGGCTTTTTCCCCTGAGGCTCGTGATCAATGACCTTGAGGTTAATCCATTCCATTGGTCAGATCACTGCATGGTGACATTCTCCTCTGGAGCCCCCTTGTAGTCCACCTCCTATGGAATTGGTTCTATACCGCCTTTTAAAATGATTATCACCAGAAGGACTTCAGGTGGCGTTAGACATCTCAGCTGTGATGGCAGCTTGTGGGACTGGATCAGAGGAGGCGGTGGTGACCTATAACAAAGCCATTCCCTTGACCCTTGATTCTGTTGCACTGATTCATATGTGACCCCAGACCTCATGTCAGAGATCTCCGTGGTTTGATGGGGAGCTCAGGGAGTTGAAGTCTAGGGGTCAGAGGCTGGAGCATTGTTGGAGGAGACCTAGGACAACTGAAGACAAACTGGCTCTGAGAACTTACTATGATGTGTACCAAAGGGCAGTTGCCAGTAAGAAGGCAGCATTTCTGTCCGGGGAGATTGTTGCTGGGAGGAATTGACTGGCCCAGCTCTTCCAGACTGTAGATAGGTTGCTTCTTCCAACCTTTCTGCAACTGGTAAGAACAGGTTCATCTGCAAAGTGCAAGGAGTTTGCTCAGTTCTTCTTAGAGAGGGTGTCTTCTGTTCTGCCTGGGATTTCACCAACCTGGCTACTGCGACCGACAGGGTCAAACCTGCATTTCACAATCACACTCCTCTGCCATGAGAAGATTTTTGGTCAGTTATGATGGTAAAGGTTTTTTGGTTGATCTCAGAGCTGTGGCCCACCTTTTATGAACTGGATCCAGGCCCAATATGTCTACTGGTGAACTGCGTGGCATTACGGAGTCCAGTGTTTAATGGGATAGTCCAGTGTTTCCTCTCAGAGGGGGTCTTTCCAAGCGCATTCGAAGATGCTCTGGTGAGACCCTTTCTTAAGAAATCTCCTCTGGACCTGAACTGCCTAGCGAACTATAGAATGTTCTGTAATCTCCCATTTTTATGAAAGGTTATCGAGAAGATTGTGGCTTTGCAGCTTGAGACCCACCTCATGACCTATGACATCTAGGAGCCCCTCCAGTTGGTATTCAAGTCCAGACACAATAATGAGACTGCATTGGTCAGGGTACACAATGACCTTTTCAGGGCGAGGGATAGAGGAGAATGGTTAGTTATTGTCTTCCTTAATCTCTCATCAGTGTCTGACACTGTGGACAATGGGTTATTGTTGGACCACCTAGGGGAGTACTGTGGACTCACTGGCACAGTCATGTGCTGGTCTGAGTCCTACCTCATGGATAGGATACAGAGGGTAATGATGGGGAATTTCTTCTCGTTCCCGAAGCCTCTGCTCTGTAGTGTACCCCAAGGGTCAGTCTTCTCTCCCATGCTGTTCATAGTCTGCATGCTACCCATGGGAGGGATCATTAGATGTTACAGGCTGGGTTTTCACTGTTATGCAGTGACACACAGCCGCATCTGTCATTTGTACCTGGGATGCCAGGTGCAGTTGAGTTACCTAATTTGTGCCTGGCTGACAGTCAGGACTGGACAGCATTGAGCTGGCTGAGGCTTAACCCTAACAAGCTGGAGGTACTGGTGATTGAGCTGGGTCAAAGGAGGGGTGCAGGGGTGGCTGAAGTAGTGACAGAGCTTACCCTTGGGTCTTCTAGGATTGTGGCCACCACTAAAGTGAAGACTATGGAGCTCATTCTGAATGGGAAGCTAACATCTGAGGCTCAAGTGTCGGTAGAAGTCTGTTGGCTTTTGCCAACTAAGGAACATCGCTCGTATTAAGTCTTTGGTACCCCCTGAAGACTTGCTGTCTCTAGTACATGCATTTGTGACTTCCAGGTTTGATTATTGTAACACCCTGTACCTTGGGGTCAGTGAAGGTGTCCTGCAACAACTGCCGTTAGTGCAGAGTATGCAGAGTAAACAAATAAAAGGAACACTGCAACTTTAAATAGACATGTTAAAAGAGTACAGCTTCAGCACTTCTGGGACTCTTGAGAAAGCCCAAGGTGAAACCAGTCGGGTCCTCAGTTTGGATGGTCCAGGTGGCTGTTTATGTACATAGCACAGCCTGGTAAGAACGTTCATACTGCCTTATATGTAAGATGCCTTGGTATGTAAACTTTTTTTTTACTTCACTTGAGCAATTTATTAAAAGAGGCGCACTGTCTTTCCTTAAGTCTGGTGCTGGTTTTGTTTGTTTTGAACTGCCATTGTGCCTGGCATAGACCGGCTTTTTGGAGCAGCTCCTTGTTTGTAGGCTAGTGCAGAACACAGAGGCCAGCCTGTGGACAGGATGTCTGAGATCCTGCTATGTGGCCCGGGTCTTGCGTGAGTTGCACTGGCTTCCTCTGAAGTGGTATATCACCTTCAGGGTCAGATTACTGATCTATAAGGCCCGATACAGATTGGGCCTGGGCTACCTGGCAGAACTCCTGACTTCTCATCAATCCTCTGAGATGGGCCTCCTTGGAGTTCCCAGGGCAAGGTTAAAATTTGGTGGGGGAGACCGGGTAGAGTAGCCAGCCCAGCCCTGTGGAGCTCGCTCCCAGGATCTTTGAGGGAGGCCCCCTCAGTGGAGGCCTTTAAAAGGGGCCTCAAGTCCTTTTTATTGAAACCCCCTGTGGGGGCATACCCGATGTGCCCCGTTTTATCCCTCATTGTTCTGCCAGCAAGATGCCTTTTTCCACCCCACTGGGTGGAAGTCCTTTGTCACGAGTGGCTGGCATGCAGTTTGGCCGGCACTCATCCAAGCACAAGGAGCACTTTGATGTGCCAACGCCATTGCAGTCAGCAAAGCGGGGATGTTGTCTGTGGTCCCGGTGCCCCTCCTTGTGCTATGGGGCTTGGAGACCAGGAGAAAGTCAGGCAAATGCCTGAGGGGAGCAACCAGACATGAATTCCAATAACGGGGCTGCTCAAAGCTTATGAATATTAATGACTGGCCCCTGCATGTCAATGAGAACGCTGTCTGTCACCTGGGGCTGATGCAGTTTCGGCGGCAGCAACAGCAAAACTGTTGGGAGCCCACAGATGAGAGTGGGCTTGTTTAAATGGGGACAGTCTGGGCTACCATCCAGTGGGTTGATGGCGCTGATGGTACAAAGCATTGGGCTGCACCAGCGGTTAGAAGAGGGTAGACTGCATGGAACTGAGATGGACTCAATTAGACTGAATGGGAGCTGACATGTTGGCAAAACTTAACCCCTTTGTTTTAGCCAATCAGTACTCTAGGTGCCTAAATGGGACACCAAGAGACTCTTGGGAAAAGGAAGGGACAAATTCTGGCACCTAGATCATGCCTCAATAAACATGCAGGGAATATTGATCGCTATGGATATCAATTATTGAAAGGCTTCAACAGCCAATCAGAGGACTGGAATTTCAGTTGGTACAGTAAGGACTGACTGGGATTTCTTCAGTCTGTTGCTGGGCTCTGTACGAGTCAGGACTGTGGTGTGAGAGCAGACTGTGGACTTCAGGGGCTTATCCAGGCCCCAATCTGAAGTGTGTGTTTGCTGAAGGATTCCCCAGGTGCTGGAAGCAGGCCTGGATTGTGAAAGGGAAAAGAGAGAAAGAGACTGAACTGAGATATTGTTTCCCCAGGTACTGAGAAGTTGCTGAATGAGTGTTGGGAGAAACTAAAAGTGGCAGATACCCTGCACTGGGAAATTGGGTTATCCAAAAAGACTGAGCAGCTATTGGAGTTTTACAGTTGCTGCTGAGAGGTCTCTTGCTTGTGTGAACAGTGGACTACAACTACATTTTCTTGACAGAGGCAGAATGTCTCCGGTCATGGGGTGCTAGCCAGAAATTGTGTGTGTCCTGAGTGAACTGGTTAAAGTGGTTGAGACTGGCGGACTTGCTGCAGCCGAGTAAAAGAGTTTGGACACTGCTAAGCCAAAAGTGTGGGTTGATGTGCAGGGGGACTGTTGGTGTCGAACCCCCCCCTCTGCTGAATTGCAGTGACATTGATTGAATCGGAGGCTAGCACCTGCTAAACTTGGCACTGGACTTCAGTGCAGTGACTGCCTATAACTTTCTTGGTGAGAGCTCAGTGCAGGGACTGCAGGAGGACCCCCACCATTTGGGAGTTCTCACCCAGTGCCAGGGAGGGAAATCGCTACCCCCCCCCCCAAGTGGGACTCACTGTCTCAGCAAGTCACAGGTCTTGAACCCGAGTGCTAGGGCACTCCAATCTGGGAGCTAGGCTGTGGAGCCACTCCCCAGTCCGGGCCTTCTGGGGCTGGTGTTGTCCTGCCACCGTGCTCTGCACCGGGCCAGAAGTGGCTGAAGGTGACAAGCAGCCAGAACTGCAATCAAGGTGACCAGCTGCAAGATTCTCGAGCAAGTTCCATCCGGGCTTGTTTCCGTGTTGCTGCACTAGGGTTCCAGGGGCTCCACTTTCCCTTGGCACAGAGGTCAACTAACTGTGAGTACCCAGGACCTGGTTCCTGGGAAAGGTCAAGGGGGAAAATGTATTTGTCCAATTTAAAGTTCAAGCTTCATTATTTCAGGGCCCCAACAGCCGGCCACCCCACGGCACCAATCAGGCCTGCAACTAGTGGGTACCCCAAGGAACAATTCAGGGGGCAGTGGTATTAGTGGGGGAGGGCTTGGCTTGAGGGCCCACAGGTTTGAAAATTGCATATCTCACTAACTCTTTTTGCCTTCACAGCAATCCCACATCCAGGTATCCCTTTCCCTATTCCTTACCCCCAAATAAAGCTGTGACTTTGTTGTTTTAATTTGCTGTGTTAGTGAAATTCATTGCATGCACTTATTGTTGAAATATATGGTTTATGGTGGGACAAGGTACTTGGGGACACAGTGTGCAGAGTGGTTGGTAGGGGAGGTGGGTAGGCACAGCATCCCAGGGGGCTGTGCCAAACGGATATCTGGCCCACTGATACTTTACTCTGCATGGAGGCACCACGCTATTTTCACTTTTTTCTGGGAACGAAGCCCCAGTAGTCACTGTAGCAGGAGCCAGGCCCCTTGCCGGGTATCACAGACAGATGGCAGTGGGGAGGTCACCCACTGGCATACGGCGCTGGGGCTACATTATTTAATAAGGCCTTTAGAGACGCTTAGGGTCTATTTATTCATTTACTTACTGGAATGTTTAATTCTTTAAGATCTGTTGTTTTATAGAATGACCTATTCTATACTGATTTATATAATTCTTCATTACTATGTGAGGCACTCTGGAAAGGCTGTGTGCAATATCACATACGTGCAGCTTGATTAGTCAGCAGTACAAGCGAGGTTTATCAGTTGACCAGGTACAGCATTCGAGTAACAATGGCCATGAGTCAACCCTTATGGATACAACAGAAAACTGACGTATGCAGTGAGGAACCAGGGAACTGTTTACTGTACCAACACAGCTAGTTTTAGGCACATGGGTGTGGAGATTCCCATAATAATAGCCATCCAGGCCAGAACCACCCTTTCATAACCAAGGAAATAAGTATAGGCTCCATGTTATCGTACAATCATTTTTTGTATTCCTATCTCCTCCCCCTACCCCAGCCAGCACCTGTAGCGCTTCATGCTTAGAGGACTTACTACTCCTTCCAGCTCCTCTGGAGTTGAAGGAGCTTCTACTGTAAAGGTACGTGGACTATTGGGCATGAACTCCTCCAGTTCATGTGGCAAGGCAAAAGACCAGAAAAGCCACTGGGGGTAGTGGCATTTCATCCACCTGGGCCTGACTGCAGTTTCCCACTCTTCCTCCACCATTTAGCTCTAATATTGCTATATTATTTTAAACATCATCCTCTCTCCCCCGTGGAAGGGATAAATTCAGAATAATACCTAGTCACCTCTGTTTCATTCACAGCATGGCGAGATCTATTTCACGGCTATATTGTCCATTATACAATGGCAAGAAAGAATCCTGGTCTCTGATTGGTTAGTCTGGGACTGGACCCATGCTATTATCCCAGCACAACATCACGGGTCTAATCTCAGCCTCACTGTGAACCAATGCAGGTGAGCTATATGAGCTAGATATCTTTTTTTTTGCATCTCCTCTTAAAAAACAAAAATATTTTTCCACACTAATAAAAACATTCTTTAAAATTATTTTTTTATTTTATATATGACAACGAGCCATCGTATAATAGCAATAATGCACTCCAGGGTGTGTGTCGTGTGGGATAACGTCACGCCTCAGGTATTGGACGCACTCGGCCTACGGCCTCGGGCCCAACCACCTGAGGCGTGATGTTATCCCAGCACGACACACACCCTGTTGGGCATTATTGCTTAATTTGACCATGGCTATGGTTCATGGTGGAACGTGTGCTGTGTTACATTGTTCATCGACATACTTCTTCAATTAATAAAATATTTGCACTAATGGTGACCGTCTTTCTGGGCTACTGAGTGCCTGGCTTATTTTCTTTCAAATATTAGTTCTGTTTACACTGAGAGACACCTTTGGGTTTTGGAGCAGCTTCCATATTGACTTGGATGCTATATTACCCATGAAGCATTGCGTCCCCTCGATGAGCACACCATGCGTGTTGCTGACCGGGCTTGCAGGTTCGCCAAATAAATTGGCATGACTTTTTAACAAAAAATAAATAAATAAAAAGCAATAACTAGGAGGCACAGAATGGTATTTATTGCCGCGTTGGGATCTACTGATAGTGTGGGTAGGTGTGGTGCAGCTGGAGCTGGCTGCTGTAAAGCTTTCTTCACAACAATATTTCATTTATGTTCTCTGCCACTTTTTAATGACAGTAAGACATTTTGTTTCAGTCCCAGAGCTCGACACCTTCTGTTCCTGCTTTCTTCTCAGAATGGAACAGTAATGACAGGCAAGAGAGGCGACACCATGAGGCCTACGTCTGACAGCAGTTTCCTGTGTTTCTGTTTAACCTAAACCAGGACTGCCCTAGTCAGACCAAGGCAGGCGGCAGTGGCACCCTGAAGTAAGGGTCCTGCCTCTACCCATTTCCACTGCTGGGTGGACTAGCGCACTTTGCTCAAAAGTCACACAGTAAGTATGGTTGTATGGGGTTTGAACTTGGGATCTCCTGGTTCCCAAGCTGTTCTGTAAGTACTAGGCCGCCTGCCTCCAGTCTTAAAAACTTGCAATCTGTGGAAGGCAGGCTCGAGTGGGGGGTCACTTCATCAAAGGCCGGGTCTACATCTGAATAAGCATGGACCAGAACCAGGGTGAGGCAGAAAAGCCGTCCCGCCTCACCATGGTGACTGTAAAATGTTAGACAAGAGGACCATCTAAAGAAAAGAATGGAAGACAGTTTATTCCTCTTGCCTTGGGTGGGGGACGGACTCAGTCAGAGCCGAAACACAGAAATCCTCCCATTTTATAAACTATCACTGCACTGTAATCTGAATCCATAGCACAGCAATCCTGACATTTCCTCATTGACGGAGCTGTTTGTTATGAAAAGGGTCAAATGAGGCTGCTGTCGGGAAGTTCCCGCCAGATGGTCTTATAAGTTTTAATTTATTGCTCTTCCATTCTCCTCAGGATCTATTTTTCTTGTGTTACTTAGATCGGTTTTTAATATTTAATTCCATTTTTCTCTCCTTGACGCAGCCCGCCCCAGATGTTACAGTGGGAAGCAGGAAGGGGCCATTCTTTAATTCAATCTGACCGGCACACACTTCCTTCTTTCTTCTCTGTTCCAGCCTCAGGTTTCTTTTATGTTGAGTATTTTCCTGATTTTTTTAAAATCTCTTGTTTATTTTTCTTCTTTACCCTTTCACTTTCTTTGCTTTTTTTTCTGCTTGGCTTCATGAATTTCTCCATTCTTGAATTAAAATTTTTTTATTTCTGCTACTTGTGAAGAATGTTTTGTAACTGTCTTAATCCTCGGAAAACCAGTCAGTTTGATATATTTTAGTGGACCAACATAGGTTGTGTAAAACTGTTATAGCACACAAGCTTTCGGGACTATACTGATGCCTTCATCAGGTACATGTGAAGGTAACTCAAGACTTTGTAGACAAAACCTGAGCAAGGAAAACGCTTTTTGTAGTCCCAAGATTAGAATTACCTCTCCCAATCAGGCCTTCTGCTCAGGGCCACCTGCCATCATCCAGTTTCTTTTTTCCCATCCAATAGTGCCCATCTGCTGTGATACCCAGCAGGTGTCCCTCTATCGCCCACCCTCCACAGCCTTGCTGAGAACTGAATCCAGAAGGCAGGAGGCAGAAGGAGGTGCACTATCAGCACCCTTATGAGCATCTGTTTGAACCATTCTTCTTTGTCCTACTGCTTCTTCAGTTGGCAAGCTGTTCCATAGGTTCACCACCCTCTGAGAGAAAAGAATCTCCTAACATTACTCCTGAATTTGCCACATCTGAGCTTCAAGTCGTGTTCTCATATTCTGCTGGAGGACACCAGATCAAACATCTTAGACTATCCCTGCCTGCCCCACCAAAAGGTGCAAAGATTGCAAAATGACCCTGTTGTTGTTGGGATGAGATTTAATAGAGTAAAGACAAGCTACTTCCAGATTTATTTATTTATTTGCTTTTGGTAACTGGGTAAGTGCACTAGGCATAGAGATGCCTAATTTCAGGCATGACCCAGGAGGGTACAAGTTGGAGTACATAAAAAACATACAATAATACCAGTACAACAATGGGTGCAGCAGAGGGTTAACATCATGTCCAAAGTATTTGGTAGCAGCAGCCTGTGATCTTCGATGTGTTGACGGCATTCCAGCAGTTAGGAGGTTAACAAATCCCATTCTTAGGTGGCTAATGTCTGTTGAAAAATCAGCATGCTGTTGCATGTTAGCTGGGCTAACTCAAGTAAGGAAAGTTTTAAAGTATATATAGATATTTCCCCCTGTGTATTAATGGCAAGGATGCAAGCATGCCATGCAAAATGATGTCAAAGCTGTCTTCTGATACCATTTCCAGCCTGCTAATGGGCTTAGCATTTATGTTTTCTTACAATCTGAACTGCTGATTTCTTCTCTGTCTCTTTTAAATAATACATTCTGGACCAGAAGGTTGCAGGTTTCTGTCCTAGCATCATGACTCTGGGCTCGCAAGTGGCAGTGATACAAAAAAGGGGATGATGGCTCAGCATGTGGGCTGTGAAACGGAACCAAAGCATGATATTGACTGGTTGCTGAAAACAGAGATGGGAGTTAAAATCGATAATTCCAACCTTGAGGTCTTCTTTAGGAAGGATATGTAATCCTCTACAGCTGCTCTCATGGATTTTGACCTTTTCCTAGCGTAATGTAAGGAAAGGGATTTAATTAGCAGTTTTCATACGACACGCAGTATCCCAAAATGCTTTGCATGCCATGAACAGCTGGCAGCAACTGCTAGGCGAGGACAGGCATAGAGGAGAAAGTGTGAGAGACTGCTAAGCACAGAGAGGCCAAGTGAATTGCTCAAGGTCAAATGGGGAGTAAGAGGAGCTAGTGGGATTCAAACCTGAGTCTATAGGTTCACAACTGTGCATGCTAACCTCTAGACTACTCTAGCTGTCTGGAGTAACTTTGTTGATTTCCAAATGGGCAGCGGGTGCAGCCCCTGGTTCCTGGAGCGCTGAAGAGGGAGCGATGCAGAGCAGGTGCTATCCTTCTCAGATCACTTCTTTTTCTTCCAGACCAGTTACAGTAGTACTACTCCTGCGCAGTGTGCTGGGAGATACAGAAACTAGGTCATGGACAGTACCCTCTAGCGTATATCCCCTCCCCCACAGCTGCTACCTTCTTGCATTCTCTTTGCTCAGCAGCTCCTTCAGTGGTGTCAGGAAACAAGACAAAACTCCTGCACGTCCTCTGCCCACTGTTGTGAGCGTGTGCTCATACCCCACCTCAGCTCTTCCCCATTATGACAGCTGCCCCTCATTTTACCCCTCAGAATTAGAAACAGAGAAACGTAGACAGTGATGGCAGAAATGACCAGTGGTCCATCCAGTCTGCCTAAATTCCCGATCTAATCCTGGGACCTATTGCTCTCTCTGACATGGAGAGAATGCTGTCCCTCCCTGTAATCCCCCACTTTAAAGCAGATACTATATGATGCTGAAACAAAACTGAACTTTGCAGATGTAAAATCACAACTTTTCATTGTGTTCTGAGCCTTCAACTACATATTTGATGACCATGTGCCCCCATTTGGTACCTGTGCCCCTAATTTGGTACCTGTGTTCCACATTTCAGTGATTAAAGGTCGACAGATATGAGAGTGCCATGTTTCCAAAGTGCAGTTTCTGGAAACATAGTCTGTTTCAAAATGCTGACTGCTAGTTACTGTGTTTCACACTATCTGCAGGCCTGAGAGTTGCTCTGTGGTTTAAGTGGGTGAGAACTAAACGAGGTCCAGTATTTCAGCAGAAGCTGAGCTCTAACGGCATTTGTCGCTGATGAGACTACACACAACGTGACCAGCATGCATTGTAGTCACCCAGTCAACCAAAATAGATGAGGAAGCAATAATCGGATACCTTTGTAAGGCTGAGGTCACTTGCTGTAACTAAGAACTCCTTTCACAGAAGCATTTAATGTACTGTATCTGTCAACATATTCTTCTCAGTCTACACTTGTCTTACTGTAAGGCCCCTGTAACCACCCTACAAATGGGGGTTCCTAAAAGCCTTCCTGGAGCTGCTAAATAGCTCCTTGCCTAACTGGTGTTCGGCGCAATGCCGCCAAAATGCGGCCGATTGTGAGTGCTTTTAAAGGCTCCAGTACTGTCTCTTTAAGAGCTGCCTGCTCGCAGGCTCCAGTGGCTTGTACAAGGGGGACTGGAGTTTCCCTTGCTCGAATCCCTCCTGAGCTGCGGTGAAATCGCTCTAATTTTGTAGTCGCTGTAAGCACAAAGGGAGCCTTTCTGATAGATGTAACTGTTTGACTACAATCATTTAGAGTATTAGTGAAATTACAGTTTGTCTAACCTGCTTTTATTGCAGCTGGGACTTTGTGTGCTTGGCCCCTCCATTTTGAACCTGGACTGTTGAGCTGGGCCAATGGGGTAGAGAGGGGTAACTAAAATGCAGACCGCTTGAGCCAACTAGGATCAGGACTCTCTTTGGAGCCAGCTGGCCATAGAGGATACAGCCAGTAATTCTGGGAAATTAAGTTCTGGACTGTGGCGCCTTTTTTGCACCAATGAGGGCAGAATTAAGTGACGGGCATCTGCAGCCCACCAATGGGATCGGGTGGCGCCCAAACTGAGATGCTCTGCCCAAACTGCCAAGGGGCAGAGTTGTTGTGGCTGTGAGCAAGGAAGGAGCTCTGGGCTCCTGCGCCGTTGAGTTTTCGCATGGAAAGCGCGTCTGGAAGGCCAGATTCAGGCGGCTTGAACGCCAGCAAGTGTCGGACCAAATACGCTAGGCAGCGGTCAGAGGAGGCTGGGCAAAAGCGCAGCTACCTACCAGGCTCACCCTGTAGAGGACTGGAGAATCTGCTTCAATCATGCTTGGTCTGACAGGACAAGTGAAGCTGCGTCGTTGAGCCCGGTGTACGGTAGTGAAAGCGATCGGGATTATACAGCAGCTGCCTGGTATGGTACCCCTCTGCTCTTCATATAAATGTGTGGAGAAGTGTTTGAATTCCAGGCTCGGTCCTGCAAGTGGTGTGAGAGCGCTCTTTTGGCTGGAGTTGTGAGTACTAAATCAGGGTAGCTCCCTGTCAGATGTTCATAGTGAGGGCAAGATTTATCTGGCTGCTTTATTGGCTACATGAACTGAGCCTGCTGGCTCTGCTTAATCCTCTTAGGAATCAAGTGTTTGTTTTCTGCATCAGGGCCCCAACCAGCTACATCAAGAGGCTAGCCTTTATGGCCTGGGTACCCAGAGACAGTGACTTATAGGGATGGCCTGTGCACAGTGCCCTAGATAGATAAATATATATATATATATATATATATGTAATAGAGTGGTAAGCTAATTAACCTGATTTCCCCTAGTCCTTGTTAACTCCCCCCTAAATAAATCAGATTGGTTGTTTTGCAAAGGTATACTGCTTAAACTGTGTGTCTATGTTGAATTACTGTATAGTGGTTACTGTATAACTGCATCTTACTTTATAGGGGGTCCCCAGAATCAAGCTGTTTGAACCAATCCTGGGGGTGAGTGTATATTGCAAGGGTACTGTGATTGATTTGTGTGGGCCACTAGTGGGAAGAAAGGGGGTTTGCAGTGACCCAGAGGGCTGTGACCAAGTCATATCAAACTGTTCCAACCCCGACCTCTGGGTGGAGGCACCCACCAATGGATCCAGGCCCCTCAACCTGTTATTAGCTGAACAGGCGGGGTAGTAGCCCTTGGGATAGTGCCCCCTAGGGTTACACCCCTGTAGGGTGAGCATCCTACCAGCTGACTTAAGGATAGTGGTTGTGACTACCTTACACAGCCATCGGGTCATTGTAAGTGTTTTTGTGTCTTTTTTCCCCCCTCCTACATAAGTGTGTGTGTGTGTGTGGGGGGGGTTGTATCCAAACAGTGTAAATAGTGCCTTCACCCAGAAAAAGGTTAAAGTGGTATCTGTGGCTGCAACTACATGCCCAGAGCAGGCACAGCCAAATAAAACATTTTCCCAGACTGCCCCTAATAAAGCCCTTCCCAGCGAGGCCCAAGCACTCTGCCCACGCCCACATCACAAGTCACAGTACTGTGAGATGTTGCCTTCCTGTACTTGTGGCCACTATTCTCTCCAGCCTGATACCAGTACTTCCCTTTTTAACCCTTTAAGGTACTCCCTTTTAAAGTCCCCAGGTTCCACATGTGGAATCGGTGCAGGCTAGGGTTTGTAGGAATCTGAGGAACGGGATCAGATTAATCAGATTCTGAGCCTGTTTTCAGAGTTAGGATTTACAGATTCGCAGTCCAAAAATCTTAAATCCTAAATGGAATCCTAAAACCTATTTTACATAAGGATTTAGGGATTTCAAATCCGAATCCTAAATCCAATTTTAGGTCGTTTTAGGATTCAGATTGTAACTGGATTAGGATTCGAAAGTTCCTAAAATCCCATATCCTAAAATCGGATCGGAAGTGTCTGATTCCAGGCGTCTCTATTGCAGGCCTGTGGATGTTGCCATGGGTTGGCCGGCTGTGGTGCACTTTAAATTAAACAATGAGCAACTTCTCAGTTAAAGCCCTTAATTCCAAAGGCTATGCAATTGCTAAAATGGCAAGTTACCTCGAACAGGAGGTGTTTGTACAGTTCCTGTCTGGATCTGGCCAAATGCAAAGAAACAATCTGCACTTTAAACACATCACCTCTCTTAAAGCAGAGTGAGCCCTAGTCTTGCTCACGGTCCCACACTCTACAGGAGCTCTGGATCTCCAGTCTCCAAGGTCTCCCTCGATCATTTGGGCTGCCTCTACATTCTCCCGCTTCAGTCGCTCCCTGGCATGTGCTTCACTTGCTCTGTCTGGAGGTTTGCCCGACCTCTTTCACATCAGCAGCCGTTGCCTGTCTGTACTGGCCTACATGTCAAGGCCTGCAAGTCTTCAGCTGGTTGCTGCCTGACACCTAGCTATGGTGCCATTAACGGAGCTCCCAGCAGCATTGCTGCCGCTCCTTTTCACTATGCTGGGTCTTCTGTTCTCAGTGATGGCTGGCTAGCACCCGAATGTCACCTTTTCTGCCTAACCAGGAAAATGTCTTTTTCTCACAGTTTGTCTCACAGACGCACAGTCTGTCGCAGCTCAGTTCAAGCCCTCCAGGACAGCAGTCCTTCTTCTCCGAGATCTCTCACAGATCTGATCTGCAGTTAACACCTCCCTTGCTCTTGCCCTTTGGTTCTTAGGGCTGTCAATCAAACCAGGCAGTCTGATCCCTAGCAAGCAACTACCCGGCCAAAGGGTGCCTTAATTAATAAGTCCTCCTGTAGTCCATCAGCCTCTGAAGTTCCCTTTGCAGTGTCAGTTTGCACTAGTGTTACATTGTCCATCTATCACATATTCTCAGTTTGCACTAGTGTTACATCACCCATTCACCAGATATTCTTCTCAGTTTGCACTAGTGTTACATTATCCATCCATCGCATATTCATAGTTTGCACTAGTGTTTCGGCGCCCATCCATCACATACTCTCAGTTTGCACTAGTACTACATCGTCCATCCATCACATACACTGTTTGCACTAGTGTTACATCACCCATTTATCACATCCATCACATATTCTGTTTGCACTAGTGCTACATCACCCATTCGTTACGTATTCTTCTCAGTCTGCAATAGTGTTACAGCACCCATTCATCACGTATTCTCAGTTTGCACTAGTGTTACATTGTCCATCCATTACAGATTCTCAGTTTGCACTAGTGTTACATCACCTATTTGTCACAAATTCTTCTCAGTTTCCACTAGCGTTACATTGCAGATCCATCACATTTTCTCAGTTTGCACTAGTTTTACTTCACCAGTTCATTATATATTTGCAGTTTGCACTAGTGTTACATTACCCTTCCATCACATATTCTCAGTCTACACTAGTGTTACATTGCCATTTTTTTGCACTAGTGTTATATTGCCCATCATCACATATTTGCAGTTTGTGCTAGTGTTACAGCACCCATTTGTCACATATTCCTCTCTGCTTGCTAGTGTTACATTTCCCATGTATCATATATTCTCAGTTTGTACTGGTGCTACTTCACCTATCCATCATGTATTTTCAGTCTGCACTAGTGTTTCTTGCTTATCCAACATTTATTCTTCTCATTTTGCACTAGTGTCACATTGCCCATCTATCATGTATTCTTTTCAGTTTGCACTAGTGATAAATCACGTATCTATCAAAACTTCTTCCCAGTTTGCACTTGTGTTGCATCACCCATCCCTTCCATATTCTTCTGTTTGCACTAGTGTTATATCACCAGTCCATCCCATATTCTTCTGTTTGTACTAGTGCTACATCGCCAGTCCGTCATGTGTTCTTCTCAGTTTGCACTAACGTTGCATCACCCATCTGGCATGTATTCTTCTCAGAACTGGTGTTACTTTGCTTGTCCATCACCTGTTCTCAGTTTGCACTGGTATTGCTTCACCCATTGGATGGGTATGCTTTGCAGACATTTTCTAGCTTATTAGGTCTCCATACCTGCCCTACTACCAAGGGTACCCAGTGATTCTTGTGGTAAGCAGAAACTTGTCCAGGCTTACTTTGAAGGCTGACACTTCAATTTCAGAAAGGCATGCAGTGCTATGCTTCTTCCCTGACCATGGGGACAGGGTGTAAGTTTTGTTTTCATTCACTCAGTGTGCTATCTGATGCTAGGTGCGAACACCACAGGGAGGAAGTACAGTATATGACTCAGGCCTGCATTACACGCACTGGGGCTTCTACTTGTTGCTAACCGCTGAGGGCTTTTATTCTTGATAAGCTTCTCTAGAATGCCATAAGTGTCTCTGCTGATAATAAGCGGTATATTGCACAACTGTAGCCAGCTGATACTGTTACATGTTGCCAGAAAGTTACCACATTTCCAGGCTGTTATGTCCATCTCTTCGGGTGGGAAGATTTGCCATTATCTGTTGCCGATCATCAAACCCAGCAGCCTGAGTCACAAAGGCAGAAGCTCTAACCATTTAGCTAAAGGCAGCTCTACAATAGCTGAGACAACAGACTGTGCTTTTCACTTTAAATTACTACCAGTCTCTCACACTAGAGGGTGTTGTTGTTATCATTCCTCAACACCACTGGACTCTGTAATTGCTGGTCTCACCTCTAGATGACATTGCTATTCAGACTGCATTTTACATATATAGGTGTGATCAGTAGAGGTGCTCAAAAGGTGCATTTGAAGATTTGACTGTCTCCTGATGGATAATGTTGCTGTCCATCTCTGGATCCCAGATTTATACAACCAAATTCAGATTTCAGATCTGAGGCTGGATTCAAGGTTAGATCCACAGGGTAGATCCATGGATCCGACCAACAGATCCAAGCATTCTAAACAGATCCATAGATGGGATCCAAGGTTGTTGGATAGGATTCGTTCTCAGATGTCATAATTTTTTTTTTTTAACTTTCTATTTATCTCCCCCCCTTCACCACAGCACCTACCTTCCCTCAAGGACGCCCAAGGCATCGTGCCCATCAGATCTCCGGGATATGAGCCCTCATGTGTCCGTCCTGTCATCGCCCTCGGATTACCCCCCCACCGATTAGGGTGGGAGGCCTACCCCCAAGCCCCCCAGCCATCATCCAAGTGTTGGCCGGACTCGTGCGATCCCTGTCTGGTCCTGGTCTCGTGATGCCGGGGCCCATCTCCAGGCATCGCTGTGGGTGTTTTTTCCACTTTTCTGGGGAGTAGTGTGCATCCAACGTCAAGGCGCTCCCGCCGACGTCCACCACTCCCAACCCTGTCTGTTCACTCCACAGACTTGCCGTACCTCCGGCCTCCGCCAGAGATCAGCCAAGCGCTGAGATTATACCCTCCTCCCTCCCTCCCAGGAGAGGAGAGCTGTCCTCCAGATGCTCAGTCCTCTCCCTCCCCTACTGACCCCCAATGGCCCAGGCTCGTTCTTGAACCCAGGTCACCAGCATGGTGCGAGGTGTGGCATCCGGCACCTCAACCCTCAGAGCCACCGGGCCAGATGTCATCATTTGATGACATCCAAGATCCAATATTCTGCATGCTATCTAATGGTATTTGACTTGGATAGCATCTGAGCAGCACTAGTGACCAGTCCTATAGTGAGAGGTCTCAGATGCGTAGGTGTGAACATTATCACCCCAGTACAGGTCATGCAGTGCATGCGTCCGCAGTGGCATCATAAATAAGTGTGCACAATGGCATCCCAATATACCTCAGGAGCTTGAGGTAGCAGATGGTACCTGTCTGCTAGTGGAATATCAGTGGGCACTGTCATATGGGCGCTGTCATCCCCTTTAGAAATCCCAGGACAACTGGGACACTTTATTACTTCGCTGTTGAAAACACTGAGTTAGAAAAAATGAAAACACTACATAAAGAATAGATATAAAGGTTTCATTTGCATGTATTTTACTCTTGAGGTAATTGGTATGCTGTCGCTACAGCAACAACTTTACCACAACTGACACTACAGTGCCAGGTCACTGTAGAGTCAATGCGGGACCCTGGCATTGCTTTTTAGGGGTACTGCACCCCTCCCCAAAACAACTCTGACTCGGAGTTGATTAATTTAGTAGCGGGGGGGCAGAGCCCCACATGGGATGTTCAGTGGTCAAAGCCCCCCCCCAAAAACTCAGTCTGAAGTGACTCCCTTTATGCCGACCGCAAATGTGGTCGCTGTAATGTCGGTTGACAACGAAATTGTCGACCAACTGTCATGGATCCGAGGTAATTAATGTATTCTGTCTTCAATATTTTTACAACTGTACAAAGTTTTGGTTTTTTTAATCTAATAATGATTTACTAGAGCCTCTGTTTGTTAACGTTTCTTTAGGCAAGACAGTTGATAACACACCTCTCAACCTTTTGTCACTGAAATGAGGACATAGACACTCAAAATGAGGGACACATGCCCTTCTAATGAGGGGCACATCCTCAAACATATAGATACGCATTCAGAATGCTGTGGAAATCATCATGTTTACTTATACATTTATTTTTGATTTAGCATTTTAGAATATTATAAACTTCTACTTTAAAGGTTGAATCTATAGCACATTCTGTCTGTGCCGGACATCTTTTCCATGAGGGACGGATAAGGGACAGAGCAATTATAAGGGGTAAAATGAGGCATGTCCCTCGTAATCAGGGCCAGTTGAGAGGTATAGTTGACAGAGATCACTGGGGTAGAAGGGCTCATTTCTCTGATTCGACATGCCTGGACCTCTCTTCCCTTAGATGTCTGCGCACACACGTGTAATACCACTTGCATAGAGCTTCCTGCCCAAAGAATACTGGTCCAAGTTACACACCGTGGAACAGTCCTCATCTTGCCAGAGAGTTATGCAGCACACCATGCTAGCCCCCAATTATTTTTGTGTTTAGAAAAGGGTGGAAATGATGATAAACTATTTATTCATCGATTCTTTTTATATTTCTCCTTCCTCTTCAGTAGCAATCTTTGTTAGACCTCATGCCAGACTCCCACTTCTCAAACTCTCAGCTTTACAGAGCCACCGATGCCTCAAAAAGAACTTTAAAAAACATAACATTTGGACAAAAAGCAGCTTATATTTGTAATTAGCTCTGTATTTCTTATCCCATTACTTATTACTGAACTCATGTTCATGGAAACTGGATAGTTGTTTCATGAGGGTTCATCAGCTTCTATTACTTTTTCCCCAACACAATGTCATAATATGCTGCTTGTGACATCACTGTAATTCCCACGGCAACCAACTGTGATGTGGCAGCGGAGCATTATAATTTCAAGTAGGGAATAAGGTACAGAGGCAGATGAACTCTAAGGCATAAAGACTGTGTTTTTGTGGGAATTTCTTCAGTAATAAATAATAGGAGAAATCTATAGAATATCAGCTGAATTGTGTCTACATATTATGTTTTCCAAAGTTTTTCCCAAAGGCATCCACTGCTTTTTAACTGTGTAACATTGTCCTTTAAAATGTGGAGAAAATGGCCAGAATGCATAGCACAGTTTTAGTTTAAAGAATAAGGGTCGGTTATTCAAAAATGAGTGCCCACACTAAAATAGTTGGCGCGGGATAGCGCAGCGCTAGCCTGGGTTTACGTTAGTGATCCTAATGGAGCCATATTCCGGGCCCTGAGAGAGCCCACCGAACTCGGTAGTGCCAAGATGCTAAAATGCTGCTGTGCATATGCAAATAAGGGGGTCCCCTCGTGCATTCTGGCACAGCGGGGTGTTCAAAGGTTTGCACAAGCAGTAAACAGACTCACAGGTGGCGCTGTTTACCACCACCGAAAACCACCTCATGACACGGGACTAACCTGGCACCCCCATCCCCGAAGGCAGGGGCGGCTGTACTGCAGCTGCCCACTTTCATTCTCCCATTCAAACACCTAAATGTTATCCCTGGTGGTCCAGTAGTCCCCTCCACCCTCCCGATCGCCTAAGCACAATATTTATAATTGTATCTCATGACCCACTGGTTTCCCCACCCTCCAGTCACCCAATCACACTATTTATAACTCTACCTGGTGGTTCAGCGGTTCCTCCCACCCCACTGAGTACCCATTCCATGATTTGGTATCGTCCTGTTGGACCAGTGGTTCCCCCATCCTTGCTTCTCCAGTATATATTATTATAGCACACCTGGTGCTCTAGTGGTTCCCTCCAGCAACCTCCCACCCGACCTGCCTGCCTGCCTGCCTACATCCCACCTCCCCACACACCCCCTACCCTGGTGCCCAGACCCTCCTACTAGCTAGGTACAGTGACTGGTACAGCCCTCCTCTCACCTCCTTGGCCAGCTGCCATATGAGCGGTCAGTGAGCACGTGTATTATAGAAACAGCTGTTTTAAAAGTAAACATTGTCATTTACATTTTTTTAAAATAAAATCATTTTTCTATTTGTGCCAGTTTGCAAATTGAAGCTCTTCACATTCCCCAAGTTGCTGCAGTTCCTTCGTTCCGAGTCCTGAAGCAGCCTCTATGTGTGTCATCCTCAGCTGTGCTGTCTCAGCGTGATCTGGGCAGTGAGCAGCAAGTGTGTGCCAGCTGGCAGCATGCTGGTTCTCAGCCCCTGGAAGTTGGCACCTTGGTTGCAGCCATATAAAAAGTTAAATAAATAACATAAAAAAAATTCTCCCAATTCCTTCAAGTTGCTGACGTTCATTCCTCCTCCTCCTCCTCCTCCTACTCCTGAGTCCTGAAGCAGTCTGCACGTGTCATCCTGAGCTGTTTTGTTGCAGCATGATCTGGGCAGTGGGCAGAAAGTGTGTGCCAGTTTGTAGGGTACCAGTGCCCAGCAGCTGGCACCTTGGTGGCATCCCATAAAAAAAGTTAAAAAAAAAAAATTCTCCATATTTCCTCAAGTTCGTGAAGTTCCTCCCTCCTCCTCCACAGGCAAAACTGGTGGCACAGGGCACATGGTAGAGAAAGAAGAATCATGCCCTGACCCCAAAGAACTGTGGAGGAAGAGGAGGAGGGTGTTGAAGTGGAAGTAGCCCACAGTAGCTCACCCATTAGGCAACAGCCGAGAGTGCCAGGAGGAAAGACCAAACCGTTGATGTCGGTGGTGTGGGAGTTCTTTTAAGGGGACAAAGAATCACAGACAGATGTTGCGTGTCTTGTGTAAAGACAGGCTGAGGTGGCGTAAGGAGGGAACATGGCTGGGAACATCGACAATGAAAAGGTATTTGCTGAAGTCCCACGGATCTCAGTATGAGAAGGCATCCCAACACATGGTGTCAGCTGCAGCAGCACCAGGCGGTGAAACTGATGATCATAATGATTATGGCCAGGGGGAGGAGAATATTAGGAGACAATTTAGAGAGGCAGCTGATGGACAGCTCCAACATCTTCCATTCATCAGTTGTTGAGCACGCTGACTCCCGCACCTCCAAGGGGCTGCAAATCCCCAGCCACTTCCACCCCTAGAAGCAGCAAAAATAGGCACCAACTGTCACATCTGGGGAAAAAGACATTCAACTCTCACTGGTCGAGTCCCTGGAAATGGGACAGAAATCTAAAGCCAACAGACCAGAGCGAGGCAAAAAAGTTAACAAGAGCAACTGTGGAGATGCTAGCCACCAACTTGTCATTCTTCTTTGTCAGCAATGCAGGTTTTCTGTCGCTAATGCAAGTTGCAGCACCAAGGTATGAAGTGTCCAGTCATACTGTACCTACTATTCCACGGTGGCTCATCCTGATTTGAATCAGTGTTTACAAGACTGTGTCACATGCCCTGAAAGCAACACTTGTTCCAACTGTTCACATCACCACTGACATGTGGCCCAGTAGTCAAGACTACTGATTACCTGACAGTGACTGTCCATTGGGTCAATTTCCCCTCTTCGTTCCCCCCCTCCTTTTCCTCCTCCTGTGGGTTAAGTGCCAGTAGCAGTAGCCATAAGTCACTGAGGCCCCCAACCCCCGCAAGCAGACAGCTTTATGTACTGCTGGCTTTGACAATGTCCATCATGCAGAAAACGTGTTATACTTCCTTCAACAGAAGTTTGATGAGTGGCTGACACCACAATCATTAACATCAGGTTTTATAGTATCAGATAATGCAAAGAACATTGTAAAGGCAGTTGTGAATGAGGATTATATTCAATGTTTTGCTCACTGTGTAAATCTGGTACTTCAGGGATTCCAAGATGAGGAAAGCACCACGGTGCAGATATATGTAGCCCCAGCCAAAAACGTTTGTGGTCATTTTAGCCATTCTGTAAAGGCATGGAAGCTGTTATGAAACATTCAGCAGAAGGACCACCTTCCCCTCCACCACCTGAAACAAGATTGTGACAACAAGATGGAATTCTACCTATTACATGATAGAATGGCTGCTAGAACAACAGAAGGCTATCCCCCAGTATGCCATTGAACATGGTATTGGCAAGGAAGATGTCAACATCAGCCCATATCAGTGGTGCCTGATTGAGACCCTCTGCAC
The DNA here is from genome assembly GCA_016271365.2 of Neoceratodus forsteri. Taxonomy (NCBI): domain Eukaryota; kingdom Metazoa; phylum Chordata; order Ceratodontiformes; family Ceratodontidae; genus Neoceratodus; species Neoceratodus forsteri. The sequence goes on from JADMNL010000031.1 coordinate 117,372,300, forward strand.
TGTGCTGAAGGGTTCCATGTCATAATAGCGATTGCAAAATAGCAATTGCTATTATGGCGAGTGTATATCGCTGAAAAGCAAAATCGACGATAGCCACATCGCAGCGACCCAACTTCCAGCAAACTAAAAAGTGTTTTTGTGGGAGGGGGCTGCATGCCCCCAACACCCCACTGAATTTAGATAACTAACTCCAGGGGGATGCATGTCAAGGAGGGGGTGACACTCTGGTTGCTGTAGTAAAAATCTAGTTGGCAGCCGCAGGCTGTGGCAAAAACATTTGTCCTGGTCCCCCGGCCTGAACCCGGTACCTGCTCTGCTAGAGCTAGCCACCTTCACGACCACATCACGTGGCTAACTTGGCAGCAGCAGGCACATCAGTCCCCTAAAAAAGCATCCCTGTCCCTCCCCTTCCCCTCGCTAATCCCTCCTTCCAGTCGTCGTTTCCTACCCTGTCGTTCGCGAGGGTCACTACCCTTTCAGGGTAGCCCATGAGTATATCGCCCAATATGAGTCGCCGTTTTGACAGGGTGCCCATATTGGTTCGCTGTACTCACTGGATACCGTGCTGGAGCCCTTTGAGGAGGACACAAGGGTGGTAAGTGCTGATGTAGTGGGTCTAATCCAGGTACTCCCCCTCATTGCCCCGATTAACTTTTGACTTCTTCCTATGAAAACTCAGTATGAGGAAAAGGAGGATATCACCACTCTCAGTCTAGTAGAAAGAATAAGATCGCATTTCTGAAATGACCTGCACATTTTAAAAATGTGTACAGATGACCACTACATCGTGGCCACTCTCTTGGACCCTCAGTTCAAAGACACACTGGAGACATTCTTTGGTGACAAGAAGGCGGCGAGGATCAGCAGTCCTATAAAGCCTGGCTTAGCCATCTGGTCTCTGTACATATAGCCCAAAACAAGACCAGGGACACAAATAGAGCAGAAGAACAACACTCATCATCATCATCTCTTGCAGTCACACCGAGAGGCCCAGTGGAGGAGAAGGAAGAACGAGAATCCCAATGTGTTTCCACTGCTACTACTGAACGTCACTGGAGTCACTCATTTTTGTCTCCAAGTCAACCTACTACTGCTGCTGCTACTGCACCCACCAGAAAGATAGCCATTGATAACAAATCACTATGGGAACAACTGTCCAACTATGGCTTGATGAAAAAGCATTGCCAAGTCACTTTCCGACACAGTGAGGCCATCGATGCCAACAAACAAAATGGTGCAAAAATTAACCTGGACGAGAATGTGCCACTAGCTGAAGATGAGCCTCTAGTGTACTGTTACCAAAAAAAAGGCCATTTAGCCCTCTTTGACACAGATAGCTGTTGAACACCTCAACTGCTAACCTGCAAGTAATACTTAGAATTTTCAGTGTGCTGCAGGCAGATTTAGCACCAGCAGGAGAACATGCCTTTTGTCCAAAAATGCAGAGATACTTTTTTTAAAAATTAACCTGCCCCTTTTTCCCACAGCCCTTTTTGTCATGGTTTATGGATGATGAATCTCCTACACTTGCAGTTGGGCTAAAGACAGAGGAAGACGATGAGATGGATGGGCAGGGATTCTGTGTCCACTAGTTTTTTGGGACCAATAGCCCCCACACACACACACAGTGGGATGCTGCACTCTTGTCTTTGCTCAGTCTTCTTCAGATTAGTGTTTTGTGAATGTTTGGCAGGTCTACACAGGATGAATAAATATTTTGGGGGGCAATGTTGCCCATGAAACCAGTTGTCCAACACTTATCCATGGCATAACAGGAAGCCTTGTCCATGTGTGGCACTGTCCCAGTGGACATACAGTTTTTTGGAACCATTAGCCTATGCTGTGGTGATTCTTGTCCATGTGTAGCACTGTCCCAGATTAATGGGTACACAATTTGTGGAACCAGTAGGCCATATTGTGAGATGCTGCACTGTTGTCTTCAGTCAGTCTTCTTCAGACTGTTTGGTGAATTTTTGCCAGGCCTGCACAGGCCCAAAAAATAATTTTTGGGACATTGTTGCCCATGAAACCAGTGGGTACAACACTTATCCAAGGCATAATGGGAAGTCTTGTCCATGTGTAGCAGTGTCCCAGTGGACACACAATTTGTGGAACCAGTAGCCTATGCGGTGGAGTTCTGCTCTGATATTTTCTGGACATAGACAGGACTTACAAACCATTTGATTTTCAGCATTGTTAGCCATGTACTATTGCATACTACTAGGCACTGACTGAATGAACACAATTTTTGGAACCACTGCCCCTCAGTGTGGCCCACTGCATCATCCTGCAGTTTTGGGTTCTTCATCAGCCCACTGCATTATGTTATTTCATGTTCATTCCATTTCCTAATGCTTTTTAATGGTTGAACCAATGCAAACTAGTCTGTCAATAGGAGAGGTTTGGCAAACTTTACCTGGTTTGATGGTCAAAGCTTGCATGGTCGAACTTTGGGACGTATGCACAGCCCTATATTATTACTGGGTTTGAAAAGAAGGTTCAAAAACCAGAATCTTTCAAAACCTTTTGGGTTTCTAATTAGAACCAGAAACGGTTAATCGCTCATGCATCAAAACCAGGTCTCCCACCCAGTTCCTGCTGTGAGTAGCTAGATCAGGGATGCCCGCATTCAGGGATTGTTTCCCTGAATGCCTTCCTTATGAAAGATAATTTGGGAAACAGCATAGCCTATTGGTTAGAGAACATGACAGATTATCCAGAAACCCAGGTTTGAATCCCACTTCCGCCCCTTACTGTGTGACCCTAAGCAGATCACTTCAGATTCTTGAGCTTAGCACCCCAATTTCTCACTAAAACTTTCATGTATACACCTACTGGGTCCTGTAATTGTGCATGGCTTGTAAATCACTTTGGGATTCAATCTGTATAAAACTGAAAGGTGCTACATAAAACCACATTACTTGCCATTATTTTCCCTTGGAACTTCATGTACAAGTATGTTTCCTCCTCAGATGTACCAAAAAGACAAAAAGCCTTTTGTGTGATGAAATGCAGACCATCACATGTTCTTTTTAGCAGCTAATTAATTAGAAATCGTAAATGTTTGTTTTCAGCTCAGTGGTTATTTCGGGTGAGAATCAGACATTTGATAAGTCAGGTTCAGAAAGAGGCACCTGGTATTTGAAGTTTACTCCTGGAGCTCTCTTCCTGTGTTTGACCTTTTCTATCTCTGCTAATCGTGTGATGTGAGCTCGGACCCAGCTACCCACAGCAGGCAATTCATAGCTGAGCCAGACAGCAAGGGTTGGAGCAGCAAAGTGGCCACAGAGGGAGGTACCCATGACATTTGGAGACCTTAGCAGCCGTCACGGCAACACAAGAAGAGGTCCCGTTTCTAATTGTAGAGGCCAGACCTGACTATGACACAAACATGAGTAAGGAGAAATGAGAGTAATACTTCAGTGGGCAATGATTTACCCCCGGGGTACTTACCTTTACAGTTGGTGTTTTTGCCTTGCATATTTTAGCCTGCATATTACTATTCCTATTCCTGCTGGACTATATTAACCTGTTGACTGCTGCTGCAGTTGTCCATGGGACTCCCATAGAAACAAACTGCTGCAGCCACTGAGGTTATCTTGCTTGGAGTAATTACAGATAAATAAATAAACAAACAATCTGTGGAGGAACCCACAGGAACTCGGTCCTCCCCCCAACCCCACCTCACAAAATGCGAGTTCTGGCTTCTTTGTAACCGTTTCCTCTTGATTACTACAGGACTGTTATACCTCCTGAAAATGACATGTCCCCTGCTAGAAATTTAGAGTTCAGGCACTACCCCCCCGAGATGTCCAATTCACTAGTTACTTCAGAGGGAGACAGATGCCTAGATGGGCACATATTACCCTTTATTATGCAATGGCAAGAAAGAATCCTGACTTCTGATTGGTCAGTTGGCCACCACAGCAGAGATGTTATCCTGGCATAACATCTCTGCTGATTTTTTGTATTTGTATCTTTTGCATCTTCTCTTAAGAAACAAAAATATTTTTACACACAAACAACAACATTCTTTAATTTTTTTTTTTATTCTGTATATAACAAGCCATTGTATAATAGGAATAATGCTCTCCAGGGCGGATGTTATGCTGGGATAACATCCCTTCTTGGGTATTGGACGCCCTCTGCTGGTGGCCTCGGGCCCAACCACCCAAGACGGGATGTTATCCCAGCATAATACCCACCCTGTCGGGCATTATTCCTTTAAGTCGTGGTCATTTCTAGCTAGAGAAACATTTCTCTTCCACTATTCCCCACCTTTTCTTTATGCTTTGTCCCCTCTGCATCTCCCCACTCCCACTTCTTTTGGTCCAGCAGTGCTATAGCTCCCATCAGGAGCACTGCTCCTCACTGACTCCCACCCTTCTAGATTCTTGAGAGGCCCCCCTTTGTCCCAGTCCTGACTCCTTCTTTCTGGCTAAGGGGCTGCCCTCCCCTACATAGGTTAAGGGAAGGGTGACAGCAGTGTCCTGGTAGTGTGGGTGGAGAGAGAACACTGGGGAAGGTGGGAAATGGATAGCAGAGCTGTCAGGTGGAAGCCATGTAACATGATGGATACCCCGCTCCTAAGGAGGAGGAGGAGGAGAAAGAGGAAGAGGAGAGCATCTGATATTTTTTATAGAGTTTTTTTCTCCTTCGGTCAAAGTCATCAGGGATATACCCTGGTCCTAGGGATGTACCCTGCTCAGGCCAGGTGCTCCCCTGTCCCCAGTCCAGCTGCCGCCTGACTGCTCCCATGGTTTCCTCCTCCATGAGGAGAGGCTCCAGGGAAGGGTCATCCTCCCCCTTCAAGGCAGTCCACCAGTTGGATAAGGATCCTGTGTCCATGGCGCTCTTAGGAGAGCCCAGGAACCCAGACAGTCATGTAGACTGCATGTGGGATTTTGCCCCTCATTTTCTCCCTTGTCTTCCCTCTTTCTCTGGTGTGGGTGGAGTCTTCTGATGGCCTTGACTGCACACAGTGATGTCCTGTGGAGGGAGCAAGCTCCTATGGCCTGCTAAGTGCCTGATGCCATCCCTCCTGACTGCAGCGCACTGCTGAGCAGCAGCTGCTGCGGTATGGCCTGCCTCCTGATGCCATCCCTCCTGACTGCAGCGCACTGCTGAGCAGCAGCTGCTGCGGCATGGCCTGCCTCCTGATGCCATCCTCCTGACTGCAGCGCAACTGCTGAGCAGCAGCTGCTGCGGTATGGCCTGCCTCCTGATGCCATCCCTCCTTACTGCAGCGCACTGCTGAGCAGCAGCTGCTGCAGTATGGCCTGCCTCCTGATGCCATCCCTCCTGACTGCAGCACACTGCTGAGCAGCAGCTGCTGCGGTATGGCCTGCCTCCTGATGCCATCCCTCCTGACTGCAGCGCACTGCTGAGCAGCAGCTGCTGCGGTATGGCCTGCCTCCTGATGCCATCCCTCCTGACTGCAGCGCACTGCTGAGCAGCAGCTGCTGCGGTATGGCCTGCCTCCTGATGCCATCCCTCCTGACTGCAGCGCACTGCTGAGCAGCAGCTGCTGCGGTATGGCCTGCCTCCTGATGCCATCCCTCCTGACTGCAGCGCACTGCTGAGCAGCAGCTGCTGCGGTATGGCCTGCCTCCTGATGCCATCCCTCCTGACTGCAGCGCACTGCTGAGCAGCAGCTGCTGCGGTATGGCCTGCCTCCTGATGCCATCCCTCCTGACTGCAGCGCACTGCTGAGCAGCAGCTGCTGCGGTATGGCCTGCCTCCTGATGCCATCCCTCCTGACTGTAGCGCACTGCTGAGCAGCAGCTGCTGCGGTATGGCCTGCCTCCTGATGCAGTATCCCTTCTGACTGTAGCGCACTGCTGAGCAGCAGCTGCTGCGGTATGGCCTGCCTCCTGATGCCATCCCTCCTGACTGTCGCACACTGCTGAGCAGCAGCTGCTGCGGTATGGCCTGCCTCCTGATGCCATCCCTCCTGACTGTAGCGCACTGCTGAGCAGCAGCTGCTGCGGTATGGCCTGCCTCCTGATGTCATCCCTCCTGACTGCAGCGCACTGCTGAGCAGCAGCTTCTGCGGTATGGTCTGCCTCCTGATGCCATCCCTCCTGACTGCGGCGCACTGCTGAGCAGCAGCTGCTGCAGTATAGCCTGCCTCCTGCTGCCATCCCTCCTGACTGTAGCGCACTGCTGAGCAGCAGCTGCTGCGATATGGCCTGCCTCCTGATGCCATCCCTCCTGACTGTAGCGCACTGCTGAGCAGCAGCTGCTGCGGTATGGCCTGCCTCCTGATGCCATACCTCCTGACTGCAGCGCACTGCTGAGCAGCAGCTGCTGCAGCATGGCCTGCCTCCTGATGCAGTATCCCATGCTTGTTCCCACATTGAGGCCACTGGCGGCTGCTGGGCCTTTGGGGCAGCCAAGAGCATCTGAGTTGACTGAATCCTCCACTGCTAGCCGGCAGGCAGCAGTAAAACGTTTCTGATCAAAACAAAAATATGCATGCTACGCAACTGTGAGAGCTCCATATAAAATTAAGGGTTAAAATTAAAAGCACGCTGAAAATCAAGTTAGAGCTGACATTTCAGCCATAGGTCTTCTTCAGGAATCATCTAGAAATAGACATGATATATTTCTGGTACATCGCAGTGTGGGTTTATCAAACCCACAACACTCTGCATTATGGGGGGTGGGGGTCTCTTTTGTGTCATTATTCTTTCTAAATGCCCACAGCTGACCCTGGTTAACATCTGTATTTGAATTTTGTAATGTGGTCAAAACCTCCTCCACACACACACACACACACACACACACACACACACACACACATAGTTTAGTATACATAAGAGGTTGCTATGTGAATGCAAAAAGAGAACTGTACATTTCCCGCTCATTGGCCTTCCCACTCATGATTTAGCTAGCCTTTCCCACATCCTTTGGGTTTTAAAACAAAACTTATTGTTTTATACATCTCTGCCCCCTCCATTGCCCCTCTCTTTCCAGCCTCGCATTGCCCCCCCCCCTTGCTGCCCACTGGTCTCTTTTCCAATTTACTGAACTCACACCTCCAGGCTCTCCTGCTGTGTGACCTAGTGTATCTCTGCAGGAGGCCCCCTCTGTTGTCACCAGAGGAAGTGTGCTGTGGGTGTCAAGCACAGCTGGGGAGGGCATTGTGCTGAGGGGTCTGGTGTTGTGTGGAGGAGTCAAGAAGACCTCCACCGTCATCCAGTGCAACTGGACCTTTGCTGTTTTTAAACCCATCTGTTCCCCATCCACCTCCCTGCTTGCGTGTGTATGTCACAATATGCTGGAGGTGTATGATTGTATTGGTTATTGTTGTTTTCAATGGTTTATTGTTTGTATTCATGTTTAAATAAACGTAATGTTTGTATCCTTGGAAACTTGTTTGCTGCTGCTTAAAAGAAGTCCTAAAAATGAGGTCTTGCACTTCAGTGGGCCTATCCTGTGTAAATAATAAAACAAACAAACTGGGCTGCTCCCCTTGGCCCAGTGGCTGTACGTCACATTGCCATGCAGACCACCCAGATTTAGGAATGAACTCAGTGTGTTGCGTCAGGAGGTAGGCTAGACCAAGACAGCTGCTGTCCAAAAGTGCATCTCCACTGGGAGGGCTGGTGGTGGGTTCTGCCACCACAGTGACCCCCTGTGGCTAGGCTAGAGAGCTTGCTCTTGCCACGAGGGAAGCTGTGGGTGCACATGGCTGCATCATCCTGGCTTGAGGAGATAGTGAACAGGGAGAGAACACGGGAGAAAAACCTGGTAGCCATCTATATGATGACCAGAATTCTTTTGCCTGAGCTGTGTATATTCCTGCAACCAGTGTATACCCCTGCAATCAGAGCATATCCTTGTGATCAGTGTATATCCCTGCAATCAGTGTATATCCCTGCGATCAGTATATATCCCTGTGATCAGTGCCTATCCCTGCAGCCGGTGTATATCCCTGCAACCGGTGAGTCTACCTGTAATCAGTATATATCCCCACAATCAGTGTATATCCCTGCTATCAGTGTATCTCCATGTGATCAGTGTATATCACTGCATCTGGTGTATATACCTGTGATCAGTGTATATCCCTGTAATCAGTGTATATCCCTGCAACCAATGTATATCCCTGCAACTGGTGCATTTCCCTGTGATCAGTGTATATCCCTGCAATCAGTGTATATCTCTATGATCAGTGTATATCCCTGTGATCAGTGTATATCCTTGTGATCAGCATATATCACTGCAGCTGGTATATATCCCTGCGATCAGTGCATATCCTTGTGATCAGTGTATATCCCTCCAACCAGTGTATATCCCTGCAACCGGTGTATCTCCCTATGATCAGTGTATATCCCTGCGATCAGTGCATATCCTTGTGATCAGTCTATATCCCTGCGATCAGTATATATCCCTGTCATCAGTGTATATCCCTGCAACCAGTGTATATCCCTGCAACTGGTGTATCTCTCTGTGATCAGTGTATATCCCAGCAATCAGTGTATATCCCTGTAATCAGTGCATATCCTTGCAATCAGTATATATCCCTGTGATCAGCATATATCACTGCAGCCGGTGTATATCCCTGCGATCAGTGCATATCCTTGTGATCAGTGTATATCCCTGCAGCCGGTATATATCTCTGCGGCTGGTGTATATCCCTGTGATCGGTGTATATCCCTGCAACCGATGTATATCCCTGTGATCAGTGTATATCCCTGCAACTGGTGTATATCTCTGTGATCAGTGTATGTCCCTGCAACTGGTGTATGTCCTTGCGATCAGTGTATGTCACTGTGGCTGATGTATATCCCTGTGATCAGTGTACATACCTGCGATCAGTGCATATCCCTGCAAGCAGTGTATGTCCTTGTGATCAGTGTATAGCCCTGTGATCAGTGTATATCCCTAAGATCAGTATACATCCCTAAGATCAGTGTACATCCCTGCGATCAGTGCATATCCTTGTGATCAGTGTATATCCCTGCAATCAGTGTATATCCATGCAATCAGTATATATCCCCGTGATCAGTGCCTATCCCTGCAACTGGTGAATCTACCTGTAATCAGTGTATATCCCCACAATCAGTCTATATCCCTGCTATCGGTGTATATCCCTGTGATCATAGAGAAAGGAAAGGTAACATTGTTTAACTAGGAGTCGCACACTAAGCCGAAGCTTGTTTCCAGATGCGACCTGGGAGCACAAGACAGTTAAGTGGCTTGCTCAGGATCACACAGTATGCACTTAGATGGCTGTGGGATTCAAACCCAGATCTCCAGATTTGCAGCTCAGAGCCTTAACCCATTGTGCTATACTGCCTCCAATCAGTGATCAGTGTATATCCCTGTGATAAGTGTATATCTCTGTGATCAGTGTATATCCCAGCGATCAGTGTATATCCCTTCGACCGCTTCTATATCCCTGTAAAGACTGGTTGCCAGTCTGTCAATAAAATATGGGGAAAAAATAAACTGGAGTTCCACCAGTGGTGCCTTTTGTAGATCAAACAGTTGCCACAGTAGTGCCACATTTTGGGAAATTACATGTATAACTACCCTGCTCCTTTAGTTCTACATTTTTCAAATTATAAATTTAAAAAAAAAAAAAAACAAGAATGAAGAGAATGTGGAGGGCATATCCCACAGTGCCCGGAGGCGGAAGCATTGTCCTGAGAATGAGAGCTTTACAACTTGGAGGTGGATGTCTGACTATGCTCGTATCATCACTTCCCTCATCCCTAGCTCATCGGGCCTCCCCACAGTTGCACTAAATGCAAAGAAGATAGAGAATCCTAGCATGGAGATATCGTAGAGAGGTGAGTACGTTAATGTGCCACTCCCATGTTCAGGCCCAGTGGCACAGCAGACAGAGACTAGAGAATGAATAGGTTCCTTCTGCATTCTCAGCCCTCAGCATCGTGAGGCTCTGATTCTCAAACAGGCCATTCTATAGGGTACATAGTGCAGAATAGCCTGAATCCTTACTGCTCTCCCCACCTTCACACACACTTCCCTCTTGTGGGGGATCTAGCCACTGGAAGCCTTGAGACTGGGGGAAGAAGAGGCTTGGCTCTGATGGCAGAGGACAATTGGGCAGGGGTCTTCTATCCAGATCAGCCCTTCTTTGAGTCACAGCTGATTCCTGCTATACATAGATACATAGAATTTGATGGCTAAAAGAGACTGACGGTCCCTCTAGTTTTCCCTTTACTGTAGAAGTAAACTTAATTTTTATAGCGTCCAATCCCAGGGGCCCTGAGCGCTGAAAAAAATTGCAGACAATACAGTAGAAATGAAACATTCACAGCAAATCACCACAGTAAGATAAAAAATTATAAATAATTATAAATCATAAATATTTAAAACTAATAGTGTATTGCAGTGCTGGTCATTAGGCGAATTTCCAGCAAAATATTGAACAGTGCCATACGCTTCCTGAAAAAGGAAGGATAATGCCTCACACCGCTGAGCTACTATCTAGTAGGCAACCCCCGCGGTATCCCATCACTCAAACCCTCACTGCCCCTCATTTGGACTATGTGTCCTCTTGTCCTGTCCCAGTTGTGCTTAAAATGGAACATGCATTATGCAGGGACAGTGCTGTATGTTTGGGCAGCTGGTTGTTTTTTATTCTCAGCTCTCAGTGCTGAACCATCAAGAGGCCAGTCTCTGCTCTTAACCCATATGATTCCAAATCTACCATGAGGCCCATGTAATGATAGAACAGGACTACGCCGTTCCCAACATGTGTCTATTCCACGCTGCTGTGGTTAATGATGGATTTGTCATTGTATTTTCCGTTACATTAAAAAGCAGTTTAAACACTCGGCGAGAAGTTATATGCTAGAGATAGACTCCATCTCAATTTGGAGGGGAAGGGAATCCTTAAGTTGAAAATAGAGGGGTTCATTGGTGAAAAGTGGGGTTTAAACTTGTGAAGGGGGGAAGGATGGGAGAAAAGGCTGTCAAGGGGGTGCCGATAAAGGAGGGACTCTGTCTCCACCCCCCTGGGGAACTGGAGGATTGCGGGAAAAGGTCAACTGGCAAAGTGCAGACCAGGGAAAACAGAATCCCCATGGGAACACGAGCAGGGAAAAGGAACTATAGGGAAGGGTGGAAGGTAGTCCTGCTAAATGCCAGGAGCTTGGGCAATAAAATGCCTGAGCTCCAGGCGTGCTAACTGAGGGAGCAGTGGATGTGGCGGTCACTGAGACTTGGGCCACTGCAGGATCACGACTGGGACCTGAACCTGGAGGGTTACACTATGTTCAGGAAGGACAGGGGAGGGAAGGGAGGAGGGGTAGCAATGATAGTCAAAACTACATTGGCATAGGGGAGTAGAGGAGGCGGAGGGAACCGTGGAGGCGATTGGGTCACCTTGATAACAAGGGGGCAGAGAGTAAAATAGGAGTGGTGTATAGACTCGCTGCCCTGGCGGAGGAGCTGGAGGACAGTCTGGTGGCAGATGTTGGGAGACACTGCAGACTGGGCAGAGGAACGGTGGTGGTGTTAGGGGACTTAAACATGCCAGGAACAGACTGGGAGACTATGACATCCTCTGTGACCAGGGAAGAGAGGTTGTTGGATGTCTTTCAAGACGCATTCCTAACTCAGCAGGTGAGGGAACCGACCAGGGAGGCGCGGGTACTGGATGTGGTCCTGGCAGACAGTGACCAGATTGGGGGCCTGGAGGTAAGGGACCCATTGGTGGGGAGTGACCATGCCATGGTCTGGTTCTGCCTGGACCTAGAGGGTAGAAGGCTGCACAAAGATGGAAGTAACCGACTTCAGGGGGCGGATTTTAAGGAAATGGGAAGGATCCTTAGGAGCATTTGGATGGGATTGGGTCAGACATGGAGGCTGATAGTAGGTGGGAAATCATCAGGAGAGAGGGGTGCAGGATGCTACCAGCACCTGTGCAAGAGTAAGACGAAAATGCGGTAGGGCCCAAAAACCCTGCTGGTGGACCAGGGAGGTCCAGGAGGTGGTGCGGGGAAAGAAGTCAGCCTGTAAGCAATTCAAGTGCTCAGGGAGTGAAAGGGATCGAGGGGAGTATGAGCTGATGGCTAGAAGGGCCACTAGGGTTGTGAGGGCGGCTAAGGCAAGGAAGGAGCAGAACCTGGCCAGGGAAATTAGGAGAGGGAACAAGGGGTTCTTTAGATACATTGGGGAAAAACGAAGGGTGAAGGGGCAGATTAGCAGGATTAAATCAGGGGAGAGATGGGCACAAGACCCGGGGGAGCAGGCTGAGGTACTAAATGAGTACTTCACCTCAGTTTTCACCAAGGAAAATGGGGGTGCTGCATCATACATGGGAGGAGACAGAGATACTGAGGAGGGGGGGACCCTAATCGATCGGCGGGTCTGGGGAGAGGGGGAGGCATCACTGGCAGGAGGGGGGAGGGCTAAGCAGGGAGAAGAGGTACCGGAAGTGGAAATCACAGCAGAGAGAGTGAGGGAAGCCCTCAGCTTCCTTAAGACAGAGAAAGCACCGGGGCCAGATAAATTACATCCCAGAGTGCTGAAGGAACTTGCGGATGTCCTGGCGAAACCCCTGGCGGAGCTTTTCACCATCTCTGAGGACAGGGTGGGTGCCCCAGGACTGGAAGGTGGCGATATAGTGCCTATCCAAGGGGGATCAAGGGAGGTGGTAGGAACTACAGGCCTGTCAGCCTGACATCGGTGATGGGCAAGGTGATGGAGGGCATTGTCAAGGAGAGGCTAGGGGGACCTGGATAAGTCAGGATGCCTGGACGATAGACAGCATGGATTCATCCCGGAAATCGTGGTCAGACAAACTTGGTGGAGTTCTATGACTGGGTGACGAGTGCCTTGGACCTGGGTAGACCAGTGGACGTCCTCTTTCTAGACTTCAGCAAGGCATTTGACTCTGTTCCTCACGTGGGCCTGTTGGATAAGCTGGGAGACATGGGGGTGGGGAACCAGATGATCAGATGGATAGGCAATTGGCTCCAGGACCAGACCCAGAGGGTCATAGTTGGTGGGATAGTCTCATCCCCAAGGAGGATCATTAGTGGGGTCCCACAGGGATCAGTCCTTGGGCCCCTTCTGTTCAACGCCTACGTCTCTGACATAAGGACAGGAATCAGGAGTGAGATGAGTCTCTTGCGGATGACTCGAAACTGGGGGCAGTGGTGGATGGGGAGGAGGGGAGGGTGGCCCTACTGGGGGACCTAGAGGCTCTGGAAAGATGGTCTAGAAAGTGGAAGCTGAGGTTCAATGCAGGGAAATGCAAGGTACTCCACCTGGGGGCCAGAACCCGGCCAAGTGTACACCCTGGGGGGAATGCTACAAGTCTCGATGGCGAGAGGGACCTGGGGTGGTGGTGGATGTCAAGATGAACAACTCTGAGACTTGTAGGAGGGCAGCAGCCAAGGCCAACAGGATGCTGGGATGCATCGCTGGGGATCACCTCAGAGGAGAGAAGTGATACTCCCTCTGTATAACTGCTTGGTGAGGCCGCACTTTGAGTACTTTGTGAAGTTTTGGAGGCCACACTTAAAGAGGGACATTAACCCTCCTGGAAAGGGTCCAGAGGAGGGCAACCAAAATGATTTGGGGCTTGGGGGACAGGACCTATGAGGAGAGGCTCGAAGAGCTAAATATGTACACATTGGAAGAGAGAAGGGACCGGGGGGACATGATAGAGGTCTTCAGGTACATGAAGCGGGTAAATAGGGGAGGAATAGTCAGGGTGCTTGGAAGGAAGGAGTAGGGGCCACTAGAGGGCATGGGTGGAAGCTGGAGGGGGGAAGATTCAGAGGAGAAAGGAGGAGGTGCTACTTCACTGAGAGGGTGGTGGAGCCATGGAATGCACTGCCTAGGGGGCTGGTGGAGGCAGAGACAGTGGAGGGGTTCAAGAGGGGGTGGGACAGGTACAGGGGAAGGGTTCTGGAAGCAAAATCCAATGCAGCAAGAATATCCGGAACTGGGACGGGAGAAGCCAGAGAAGGTGAGGGGGGTAGCAAGGTCAGCAACCAGGGTGGGGGCTGACCAAACGAGCAGACACGAAAGACCATTAGGCCTATTCTGCTGGCATTTTAGTATGTTAGTATGTAAGTTAAAAGCCCAGTAGGAAGGTTTCTTTCAAAAACCTTATGGAGAAATCAATATTTTACAAAATCAGTTCTGACGGAGCCCACTGCACTGCACTGCAGTACAAGACTCAGGTTACGATTTTGGAAGGGACGATCTTGCCAGTTGGCAGCTTCTAACAGGCTGAGAGTTAACAACTTGCAGAAAACACATCCAGAATCGAATTCTGACCATGGCTGGAGCAAGGCCACCCAGCTAGTGACTTCTGTGTTTTTCTGCTACACCACAGGACTTGTTTATAGCCAGTGCTAGCACCACAGTACAGTACCTTAGTGGGGTGGGGACTGCACTGTTAGAGGTGCCATCCATTGGAGGACACATGAAACAGAAGTCCCTGATTTTAGTAGAGTTTACTCAGCTTTTCCATGTTCATTGTATGATGCATTATCTAACCCTTTTCACATCTTGGTACTGGATTCAGGTGTGATTGTCAGGTATTATTAACTAGGATCTGCAGCTTATCCAGTAGGTAGGGAAATGGGCAGACTGGGTGGGCCAAGCGGTCCTTATCTGCCATCAAATTCTATGTTTCTATTATACAGTACATCTCCAGATGTCTCAAGCATCTCCAAGCCAGTCTGTTTTTTTTTTTTATGGTGATTTGCATATACAGTACTTCCCATGATGCTCTGCATCCATAGGCATGTGTAATTTGGTATTTCTTTGAAACTTGGCTTCCAGTACCCTTCCATGGTAATTTTTGCACTTTAGTGCTTTGGCACTGAAGTGTTTGCCTTTGAAATTGCTTTCCTAATTCAGTTCACCATGACCCAGACATTTAAGACCATGTGGCTGGTTCTCCCTGAGTTGTGATACAGGTGTGGTGCACTGACAAGTCCTAACAAGTGCAAAACACGTGCCTGCTGTTTTCAGTCTTTGTAGATTGTTTGTGAGGCCGTTAGGCACCATTAAGTCTGTCTTAAAGGGAAACAGCACTAAGAGCCCTGGGACTGGTGCCAGTTTGTAGTTATTGTGCAAAAACATTTTTTTTTTTTTACTTACTGTTTACTGCAGTACAGTAGATTGCATCCGGTTGATTCTGCTGGGTATTGGAGAATCATGCTGTCAGCTATGGGGGGGGGGGTCTCCATGTTCTGTCCCCCCCTTGGAGGACCGGTCTGAAGTGCTGTCAGGGTGCATGGTGCTCGCTTATGCATGTCATTTGCTGAAGGCCGCTGCTCCTTTACCACAACATGCTCTCCAGAGCTGACTGCCTCCTAGCTGCAGCACCCCGAAAGCCAAACAATCCCTACGGACACTCAATTCTTGCCCCCGATGACCCTCCGGCGTCTGTGCTGCAAGCTGTAGCCCTACTGCTGTGTCGTGGGCTGGCTTTAATGTGCTTTTTTTATAATTAAATTTTATTAGCTATTTAGCAATGTAACAGGTAAGTACAACCCACATATACAGGCAGAAATACATGAAACGTAGGCGGGGGCTGTAAAGACGAAAACATACAGTTATGTCACATTAAAACTTAGTTATTAAGAGGTTTTACATCTATATGTCCCCCCATAGTCCCAAATGTGGAAAAATGTTCATGGCATGGAAGGTGAATCAGTCTCTATTTTGTTAGAGTCCACCTTCTCCCAGTTTCATCAAACAAAGGCATATGATTCAAGTAATGATAAGAATATTTTTCAAGATGATGAATATTATCTATTAGGGAAACCCACTGTGATAGTGCTGGGGGTTGTGGCTGTGACCATAATTTAGTTACTGCTTTCGTGGCTCCTGCCTGTAAGATTAATAATAGTTTGACTGCCGACCCGTCAGACTCTCAGCTGGTGTCGGAATACTCATCACAACCAACTTGGGAGTCAAAAGGCCTGTGACCCCAAACATAGGCTCTAGTATATAGGCAATATCATTCCAATAAGTGGTTAGGACAGGGCAAGGTCAAACCATGCAGGTCTGGTCCACTCTCTTCTCTCCACTTTAATGTGATTTTCTGATTTTCAGCAAACAATCCCCAGCTGGCACCAGTGGAACTCAGTTACACAAAAGTCACACAAACCTTAGAATTTCAGCACATTCCATTTTTTCATTACTGATCACGGTTTGGATGAAAACAGGCTCTGAGCCTTTTTAGGCTGTAACATGTTCCTGTTGCTTTTCCTGCCTGAAGATCACAGTTCTCTGCTTGTGACATCAGACTCACTTTTGTGGCTACAGGCTGTGATGTTGCAAGAGAGGATTATGACTTTAAGACAGAATGAGCAGCAGGGACTGATGGAGTACTGTAAAAGGGGCAAATAACATGTTTTCCTGCAAATGTGTTTAGCTATAAAGAATGGAATGTCCTGAAGTTAAACTTCTTCTTGGAATGTTGTAAGAGTCGAGTCCTGCCAGCAGTCAGTGTTTTGCAGAAGACTGGATAATCGCTTTAAACTTGCTATACTAACACGGTAACATGGATGGTGAATAAGAGGAAGGTGCTGTTGGTTGGGGACCTCAGTCTACGCGATGGGGACTGGAGCCTTCCAGCAGCAGTTTCGACTAGAAAGTAGGGCAATCCTAGACTCGTTACAGAAAGCGACTCTCAGGCAGTTAGTAAGTGAACCCACTAGGGACGAGACAGTACTGGACCTCGTGCTCACTAACAGAGACAGAGTAACAGATGTGACAGTGGCAACCCCTCGGGGGACAAGTGATCACCGTACAGTGAGGTTTAGTATCAAGACAGATACAGAAGCAAACCACACAAGGACAAAAGCCCTGGATTCTAGAAGGGCAGACTTTAAAGTAGTGGGAAACTGCCTTAGAAACAGCCTAGCAGCAGTGGAATGCAAGGGTGGGGGTAGAGTAACAATGGAGATAAATTAAGGAAGGTATAGTGAATGCAACCAGCCTCTGTGTGAAAGGAGTAAGTAAAAACAGGAGGGGAAAAAAAGGGCCATTATGGTTCTGTAGGGAGGTGGGCAAGTAAGTGAAGGAAAAAAAAAAGATGGCATTCAGGAAATACAGTGAAACACAGAAATAGATGGATAGGGAGAAGTACCTGGTAAAACAAAGGGAAGCAGGGAGGGCAGTGAAGCAAGCAAAAGTGCAAGCAGAGGAAAGGATAGTCAAAGCGGTGGCAGGAAGGGGACAAGACGTTCTTCCAGTACATAAGCGAGAAGAGGAAGGCGAGGGGAAGGAGAGTGAGCAGAAGGAAGTAGGTAGATGGTGACTGCGCCGAGGATGATCAGGAAAAAGCCAACATCCTGAACAGATACTTCTGTTCAGTCTTCACAATGGGGGAGGGGGGGTGCACCAACAAGGGACAGCAGGAACATAGAAGGGGGGAAGTAAACACAAGGCCATTTACAGAGGAAAGAGTCATGAACAGACTTGAAAATCGGGAAATGGACAATGCCATTGGATAAGATGAGATTACATCCCAAAATTATGCTCTTCCTGCCAAATGTACTTATGTAAAATAACTTATGTAACTTATGTAATCTGTAATGACTGACTTATGTTATCCAGTCTTGTGTTATTTGTAGTGTCAGTGGCTCAGTAGGTAGCACACTCGCCTCTGAGGCCGGGAGATCAGAGGGCTGTGGGTTCAGTTCCCACATCTGGCACTTGGGTTAATATCCCAGTACTGACACTGCAGTGCAGCATGAGAGGGGTGCTGCACTTCTGAGCTGCCGTCTTTCGGATGAGACTTTAAACCGAGGTCCCAGCTGCCTGGATTGGTGGTAGTTCAGGTGGATGTTAAAGATCCCATGGCAGTTATCAAAAAGAGTAGAGGAATTTCCCCGGTGTCCTGGCCAAATTTCCCTCATTCACTAAATATACCACCAACAGCTTAATCTGGTTCAAGGTCAATTGGCATTCATCTGTATCCCCCTCCCCCGGGTCATGCCTGAAAATAGGCAGGATTTGTCTAGTGCACTTACCCGGTCAACAAAAACTAAATAAATAAAATTTGTAACCTGTATCACAGTTGTTACTGTTTTTTGTTTTATGTATTTCTGTACTATGTTATCGGTGCCATTTGTAATGGCCAGGTTGTGTCTGAAAATGGTCCCTGGGATCAGTGCACCTACCCGGTTACCAAAGTCAAATATATAATAAAAATAAAATAAAATGACTTGCTGTCTGACTCTGCTTGTAAATGTTTTAATTAATCTGTATTTAATAGTTTAATTTTTGAATTTATTTATGTGTTTGTCATAATATGTTTATAATGTTGTATCTGTGTTTTTTTTGTAACTGGATGTCTGTGAAAATGGGCAATTTTGCTTGCATACTTTTCGGTATAAAATAAAAACAAAACACCCAAAGGTACTAAAGGGAACTCAGGGAAGAGCTCGCTGCACCACTGACAGTCTTATTCAACATATCACTGGAAACAGGAGATATTCCAGGGGATTAGAGGAGAACTAACATGGCTCTGCTTCATAAAAAGTGGCAGCAGGGAGGAGACCAGCAACTATGGACTGGTCAGTCTCACATCAGTGGTGGGAAAATTAATGGAAACCCTGTTAAAAGAAAAGCTACTGGAATATCTTGAGTCTGGGAGTAGCAGGACCAAAGATGGCATGGATCCATGAGAGGGAGTCATGTCAGACAAAGCTGATCAATTTCTTTAGGCGCTTTTACACACAGGTTTATGTAACAGAATAACTGTTACGGTAACAGTATTCCGTTACATCCTTTGTGTGTAAAGTGCATTTGTTTCGTTCTCTTGGTGAACGTTCGTCCAAACCTCAATCTCTGCTTCTTGCAGTTTGCACCAACATGTTTCGTTTGATCTGGCTGTGTAAAACAGCCATTCCGGTAGCACTGCAGAAACTGCCATTAGAGCAGCAAACTCTGGGGGAGCCGAAACAAATGGAGATGGGATTGTCCAGAACACTCGCAGGGTGTAAAAGGAAACCCGAACACAACAGAGTACAACGGCGCCACACAGGTAATGCTTATTTCATTTTACAATCCTGTGTGTAAAAGCACCTTTTGACTGGGTGACCAAGGAAATAAATCAGGGAAGGGCAGTGGATGTGGCCTATTTAAACTTCAGCCAAGCCTTCAACACTGTACCACATAACAGGAGACTGATAAAGAAACTGGATAGTGTAGGAGTGGGAGCCAAAGTTGTTAATTGGGTAACAAACTAGTTAATGGTTAGGCAGCAGAGGGTGGTGGTAAATGGCACTCACTCTACTGAGGGGGTGAGTGACTAGTGGGGTGCCACAGGGCTCGGTATTGGAGCTGATCTGGTTCAACATCTTTTTTTATTTTGTATTCTGTGTTTATGTCCCCTGCATTCCACTGCTTAAACTCCCTCTAGAATCCTATGGTGCCTGGCTCCACGGGACCCTTTCCCTCCACAGATGCTTACCTCCATGCTGCCTCAGTTGTGCCCTCCAGGCAGGGAAGAGAGGACTTACCTCTCAGTCTTTGTCCTCTTCAGGCGGCAAGCTGTGGGGTTCAGAACAAGTCCTCTTCGGTCCACCAGGATCCATCGTCTTTTGGGCAGTGGGGCCATTTTTCTTCATTTCTCCCCATCCCCTCTGATGTTGGTGTGCTAGGGGGTTCTAGTCATGTGTGCAGTCTGAGCATGCTGCCATGCCAAATCCCCAGCCTGTGTTCACCCCTCCCATGGCACCCTCAACTGTACTGCCACCTGCGGTCACCCAGGTTGCAGTATTGCAGCGAGGATGGCAATCCACCCTTCTCCTCAGAGGAGGAGGAGAGTGTCCTCTGGGAAGCTCTATTCCCCCCCCCGACCAACCCCCAACAACCCAGGCTTGTTTCCAAACCTGGGATGTCAGCATCAGGAGTGGTAGCAGTACCGCTGTGCTGACAGGCCAGCCCAGTTCAACAGCTTCATAACTGACATTGCAGAAGAGCTGGAAGGGAAGGTAGACCTTTTTGCAGATGACTGCTGCGGATGCCTCGAAGAACACTTTGAAAACCGTAACACTCAGACACAAATCAGCTTGCATTCCATATATATTCTATGGATTTCACCTACTCATTATGTATTACTGAAGAAATTTACATGAAT
Organism: Neoceratodus forsteri; assembly: GCA_016271365.2. NCBI lineage: Eukaryota > Metazoa > Chordata > Ceratodontiformes > Ceratodontidae > Neoceratodus > Neoceratodus forsteri. The sequence goes on from JADMNL010000031.1 coordinate 117,392,401, forward strand.
ATCTGACATTTATCCCTTGGAGTTCATCTGCCTCTATAGCTTATTCCCCACTTCAGTTCATAATCCTCTGTTGTGACATCACACTCTGTTGCCATGGGAATAACGGTGATGCCACAAGCAGTGCATTATGACTTCAGGTAGGGAGAAAGCAAAAGGAGTAGAAGAACTCTTCAGGAGCAAAGATCCTGTTTATAATGCAAATGACCTCGGTGATAAATAATGGGCGTGAGAAATACTGAACTAATGTACTACAAGCTGAACTGTGCCTAAATATTATGTTTTGCTAAAGTTCTTATGAATGTGTCAGCTGCTCTTTAAAGAGCAGCTTCCTACTAAGGGTCCTCCCCAGTGTGATCAATAACTGACTTTTGCAGTAGTGCTCTGATGAAATTTTGCAAGTTAATTCCATTGCAATGAAAAGTTATTTCCTCCATAACATTAGATTTCGGCATACTCCCGAAAAAAAGACCAACTTCCCGGTCCGAAAAACACGCCCCCGTGCTGGGACATGCAGCCCTGTTTTGTGGTGTCACAAAATGGAGGCTGCGTGAGCGTGACCCATTGACTTATATGGGGTGATATTTTCATACCTCTTATTGTTGCGATTTTAAGAATTCAAAGCAACCAATTGACTAACAGGGACCCTATTAGTCGATCGGTTGCTTTGAATTCTTAAAATCGCAACAATAAGAGGTATAAAAAAATCTATGAAAATATCACCCCAATATAAGTCATGGGGCGCTCATGCAGCCTTCATTTTGTGACATCACAAAACAGGGCTGCATGGACCAGCGCAGGGGTGTGTTTTTTGGACCGGGAAGTTTTTTTTTTCCTGGGAGTATGCCAAAATCTAATTTTACGGAGGAAATAACTTTTCACTGCAATGGAATGAACTTGCCAATTTCATCAGAGCATTACTGTAAAGGTCAGTTATCGACCACGGGGGGGGGGGTAAACAGTACTAGTAGGAAGCTGCTCTTTAAAGCTCTGTAACAGGGAGGATACTCTGGAGTGAGAAGAGAAACTCAGAAGGGTCCTTTGAAAACTTGAGGAGTGCTCAGGGGTATGGCACCTGCTGTTCAATGCCAAAAAGAGTAAAATCATGCACCTGGGGCACAGAAACCCAGAATGTGACTATAAGGAGGGGGGAGGAGTAATGTTGGTGACTAAGAAAGAAAGGGACCTAGGGGTTATAATATCTGTTGACCTTAAACAGTAACCTTAAGATCACAGGGCAGTGTGCTAAGACAGGGGGCAGGGACAGTGGATAGCAGGGGTGCATACATGAGCAGAAGGAAGGAGGTGATATTACCGCTGTATAGATCATTGGTGAGACCAGACCTGGAATACTGTGTCCAGCTGTGGAGGACACATCTCAGAAAAGACATGGACAGGGTAGAGGCAATCCAGAGAAGGGCAACTAAAATTGTACAGGGGTTGCCTGAGAAACCGTACAATGAGAGACTGCGGGATCTCAAGATGTACACTCTGGAGGAGAGGAAGGAGGGAGGAGACATGACTGAGAGCTAGAAGTACCTCACAGGAGTGAACAGGGTACAGGTGGGGAGCCTGTTTCAAATGAAAAACTGCAACAGAACAAGAGGGCATGCAATGGAGCTAGAAGGGGGAAAATTTAAGAGGGATGTGAGGAAATACTACTTCACTGAAACAGTGGTGGATGCCTGGAACAGCCTGCTGTAAGAGGTAGTAGGGGCAAAAACTGTGTGTGGGGGGGTCAAACAGGCATAAAATAGACATGGGGCGTGTCAGTGAACAAAAAGGTGGGAGGAGGGTCATTGGAGACCACAATAGGTAGGGAAAAAAACTGGGCTGATTGAGTGGGCCAAGTAGTCCTTTTTTTTGGCCAACAAATTCTATGTTACTGTATATGACTCACTTCACAGAACATGTGGTGGACACTTGGAATAAAGTGCCAGAGCATGGAGTATCAGCCGGTACAGTTATAACATACAAGCTCAGAGTCAACAAGTACTGTGACGAAAATGTGAGGATAGGGTACTGCTACTGTACGCTATTGGTGGGAAGGAGGACCTCCATGGACTGTTGGTCTTCTTTTCCCTCTAAAGCTTTAGGTAAGCACTAACCCACCATAGAGTATACATTTCCAGAGAATGAATGCATACCCCGGGTGAACTGAAAGGCACGAAGCCAACAGGCGAGTGACTTTGAACAACAAAAGAGGTCAATGACCAAGTGACTTTCAGTGTACCCAGAAATGCACTAATTCTCAAGAAACTCATGCCCTTGAGTAGGTTATTGCGCTTATAAAATGGAAAATATTTTTTTAATAGAGAACTGTTTTCTTTTTCTTTGATTCAGTTGTTGCTAGGTAGAATAGGTGAGTTTTACTAACAAAGACTGTGTGTCTTTGAATTAATAAAAGGGGAAAGTGTTTAACCAGGAAAGGCACACTAAGCCAGATCTTGTTTCCAGGTGTGACCTGGAAGCACAAGGAAATTAAGTGACTTGCTCAGGGTCACACAGTGCGCAAGTGGGGGCTGATGGGATTCAAACTCAGGTCTCCAGGTTTGCAGCTCAGTGCCCTAAACCACTACTCTGCACTCGATTAATTAATTAATTAATTAATCCAAGAACAATATTTATTTTGAGCAAACCTATGTCCTGTTGTGGGTTTTTGTGTTTAAAAAGTGGGAAACGTGCTGGCCGGCCAGTGCAGCAGAAAGATTCACCGCTGTGATGCCGGTGACCTGGGTTCGGGAATGGACTCGGGCATCAAAGGGCCGGCCGGGGGGAGAGGGCTTGAGCATCTGATGACTGCTCGCCTTCTCTCGGGAGGAGGGAGGTCTGCAGCCTAGTGCTTGCTGATATCTGGCAGAGGCCAGGAGAACAACAATGTGTCAGGCCCCATTGCCTAGGGGAGCGTGACGGACGTTGGCATATGTCCTGACATCAGTGGCACGTTACGCTCCCACGGGGAGAAAAAGTGGAAGCTTGCTGACCAGATGATGGTTGCCAGCCCTCACTGCTGCAAAAAGCCCCGAACAGACCACCTCAGCAGCACCCTGGGCCAAGTACCGTGCACTGGCCAGTCCCCCCAGGTGCCTTCCCCACCCATCTCGCAAAAGGTTATGCCAGGTTATCCGAGGAGGGCTGCGATATGAGGTGATGTCTGGTGGCGGTGATGAGTGCCGGTCCATGGTGACCCAAAGGAGTGGCCGGTTGGGGAGCTGGTAGGGGCCAAAAACAAAACAAAAGTGGGAAACATTTTTATTATAATGCAAAAAGGTTTTATTTTTATTTAGTTAAGATGGTGCTAGGTAGCTTAGGTCAGATTAGTTAAGAACTGTGCATTTTCTAGGTAAATATTCAGTGGTCAGGTGCTGTGTTTTAATCTATGAAGTTGTTCGATTTAGTCAGCTTTTTATACTCCATTTTACAAGTGTGATTATGAGACATTGGTTACATCATCACATATCAGCCTGTTGTGTTGGATTAGATGGTGTCAGTTACATTGTGACTCAGGGCAGTAAATGCATTGCATTTGTAACGTACCAGATTTCAACTGCGCTTATCTCCTGCTCTGGGACTCCACTGCTTGTGCATTCACGCACGTGCGCGATTGTCAATGTATTGTGCTTCCTTTATCTGATTTCTATACAGACACATATTTATTACAATACAATACAAAACTGTTTTATTATGTGCAGCGGGTTTCATACAATAGCATCTCAAAACATTTTGTATGAGCCAGTGAAGCAAACAAGACATGACAGTATACTGGAAACTGTGCTATTACAATGCAAGAAAAATGTAACACCAATAATGTGACACAAAAAACAAACATTACAGAAATGACCAACATGTAGAGGAATTCATTAATTAAGTAATAACGCGTAAACAAGTGGGCATTTTCTATGGATTGGCACCCTGCTGGGGTGTGTTGATAGCTTGAGGCAACCCCCCCGCCCATCTGGGTGTTAATCTCTAGAAATGCCTGCTTGCAAGTTATTACAAATTATAGTCCGATAACAATGACTGGGATCGGACTTCCGGTGACGTCATCATGGTAATGGCGGCGCGGTAACTGAGCTCCTTGCCTAACTCGCCAAACAAACAAACTCCGGTGTGCTAAAACCACATTATTTTTGAAGAAATGGCATTCAGATCAACCAGAGGGCATAGGTCCGGGAGAATCAGCAACAAAAATCATTGCACTCAACCAGATGGTGGAGGAATAACTCAGCAACCACCGCACATCAGAAGTGCCTCCCCGGCAGCCAATCTGGCCTCGACCCAGACACAGATACCGAGAGAAAATGCCTTTCATGCTCCCGGTTTGAGACATTACTACAAGAAATTAAATCATTGAGAGGGGAGAATAGGCGAGAACTCCAAACAATGCAACAGTGAAAGGCTGTGGAGGAGCAGCTAGATGAATCTGAAAACTGCATTTCCTCCGCTGAAATGGAAACCGAGCATATCCATATGGCTGTAGACTTTCTTTTGCAGCAACAAGAAGAGACCCAAGCTAAACTACTTGACCTAGAAGCTAGGTCGTGGAGAGACACCCTTAAGATCTATGGTTTACCTGAAGGCGCAGAGACAGGGAAAATGACAGAATTCATGAAGGATCTACTGAGAGATATCCTAGAGCTGTCTCCAAATTTCCAGTTCCGGATCGAAAGGGCACATAGGGCACTGGCACCTTGACCAACTGACCCTAGAGCTCGCCCCCACCCTGTAGTCTTAAAGTTCTCTAGCTTTAAAGACAAAGAAATCCTCTGGACAGCCTGGGCCAAGAAATCGGTGGTGTACAATGCCTCTTGACTGATCTTTGAAAACGATTATCCCATAGCGATTATAAAGCAGATAGTGGCCTACTCGGGATTACTAAAGGAGCTGAGATCTCATCAAGTGCACTTCTAGACCCCGTATCCTGCCAAACTCAAAGACTTCTGGGACTCTGGTTCCATAACTTACAAAACACCAGAGGAGGCGAGAACGGCGATGCTGAGCAGAGGATGGAGATTAACACACCCAGCTCCAGAGGAACAACGGCCCAGGTCACCAAGCAGCAGATGGATTGCAGGAGACCTACACCAACATAAAAACAGGGCCAAACGCATAGCCCCAGCTACGCTACAAGAAATACGCTGGCTGCTTCAGCAACATGACCGGAGGGAAAATACTGAGACCGCTGATTTACCACAGCAAACCGGAGGGCTTCAGGTCAGTCATTTGTGGTCTTTATTTAGATAAGAGGTTTTCTCTCGCTCAGGACCTGGACTACAAGGCCCCCTCACTATGGATCTGCCTCTTCACGTGAATGAGGGTGTGGCCCTCTAATTATCCGTTTTTCTCCATGTCTGATGGAGAGAGGGCAGATCTTTAAAGTTAACATTCCTTTGGAGACTGATTTTAAATGAGCAGTGATAACAGAAAAGTAAGGAGGATCATTTACCTTTCCAGTGTGTATGCTTGGCCATTACCTTCCGCTTTGACCTCTCGGTGGATCTGATCTGGCAGGTAACAGTAAACGAACAGGACTCTTAATAGCAGAGAAGGAGTAGGAGGGAACTGCCACCAGTTCTGTACTTCTCTCTTTAACAAGGAGATCTTAAGCCAATTAGTTCTTTAACCCTGCCACAAAGTTATCCGGACATAACTACCCCCAATTGTTAATTTGCCCCAGTATTTCTAATGTTTCATTAGCTACATCGATGTTTAAGATTATGTACTGATTAAAAAGACGGGGGCTTGGGATGTGAAGACTTGCATGAAAGGGAAGAGGGGAGTTCTACCTGAGGAGGGGAACTTGGGTTCATAAGGTGATAAGAGTGTTGTATAAAAAATTATTGGGGACTTACTTAAACTCAGTTTGCTTTCCCTTTTTTATTAGCAGGAGACCCTTAAATAACAAGCAGGGAGTATCTGATTTGTGTACAGGGAGGATTATAATCGTGAGACAAGTAAGCATTTTAGGACTACCTGGTGTTCACCCTTCGGAATACTTTATGTTTTGCGAGACATGGACATTTAGTAAAGAGTACAATGGCGGGTAGCTTTTCCGTGCTCGCCCTCGGTTTGATGATGATTATTTGTAGCTACTGTCATCAAGCTATGGTCCAACAGATAGTGGGACAGGAGAGTCCTGGGGGCTCACCCCCCCCCATCCTACCCCTCCACCTGCAGCAAAAAGTAGAAACTCCGCTGCAGTATATGAAGGGGAGCTAAATAGGTTGCTCCTCTCCCTTGGAAGCAGTACTGTATATATGTCACTTAGGTTGAAAATAAGTTTATTGTTGTTTGTTGATACAGGACACCTACAGGTACTAGAAATCTCTGGGCGAGGAACATATGCAGGGTACATCTGTGGATGAAACCAGAACCATAGATTAAGCTATAATGGGGCCAGAGTGACATATGATCAGACAGAGAACATGTCATGCACTTATCACAGAGAAGCTTATTCCCATCAGCACTAGGACTTACATTTATGGATTCCACCAGAAAAATAGTAGTCCATTCACAAACTGTGAACGGACACAATAATCTGCTGAAACGCCATAAGGCCATGAGCTACCTAAAAACAGACCCACTTTTTTTACTACAGGAAACACACTTGGGGAGAATAGAGCATCAGAAGCTTGGAAAGTTTGGTTTTACACAGATTGTGGCCTCCTCCTACAAAAAGGGCAAGAGAAGAGGGACGGCGGTTTTAATACCTCAATATGCCCATTTTCAGGTTAATTCAACTTACATAGACCCAGATGAGCGTTTGGCAACAGTAGAGGGTCTCTATGAGGGTGAACAGATCACTCTGGCCAGTTTATACATCCCGCTGGGCTCAGATACCCACCCTGTTAGATCGCTTTTACAGAGAATTACAGAATATCACAAGGGGGTAATAGTAGTAGGAGGAGACCACAACCTCACAGATGATAACCTAGATACGACAAACCCAAACTCACATAGAAAGACAACTGCCCAAAAGACAGCCCACTTATACATAAGAGAGGCAGATTGGGTAGACGCATGGAGATTCCTGCATCCCCACAAAAGGGGATACTCTCATTTTTCACATTCACATAAGACATATACTCATATTGATTTTCTTCATACTCCAAGGGAGCACTAATATCGCACCCTGAAGTGTGAAATGGCACCTTCTGTTCTGTCAGACCATTCTTTCCTGATGGTTGAATTAGACTTGGGTGGGGCAGCAAAAAAGAACATTGTGGAGGCTCAATAATTATCTGCTGGGCCTTCCATAGAAACTAGAATCCAACAGATCCTGGCAGAGAAAAGATCACCAGAGGCCTCACCAATACCATGTGGGACACCCTTAAAGTGGTCCTTAGAGGGGACATAATTAAATATGCTGTTTATTACAAGAAGTCGTAGGAAACCTACTGACCAATTTGCAGACCCAATTAAAAGACTTAATAGAGGAGCATACGACTGGAAATGAGGTGGTCTTTCATGTAATAGAGACAACGAGACAGAGAATTCAGCCCATCTTGAATGTCCGGACAGAAAAATCTCTTGAATTCCTGAGACAAAAACACTATGGAGGGGGCCCTAGGGCTACTCGCTTCCTAGCTCACCACCTCCGAAAGAAGGTGAACCAGACATCCATTAACCAAATCAGATCACATACAACTAGGGAGGTAGAAAGGAATCCCTCACGCATTATACAATCCTTTACCCACTTTTAGCGCACCCTTTATACTCCAGACCATACAACAGATCCACAAAAAGTGGAGGACTTCTTAGTGGGCTTGGCTTTTCCCACCCTTCCTCAAGCACAACAGGACACCATAAAGGCTCCGATTACCAAAGCCGAACTAGTCCAGGTGATCTCCTCACCGCAATCCAATAAAACCCTAGGACCGGATGGCTACACAGCTGAATTTTATAAGCAATTTCAAAAATAGCTGGTGCCGGTTCTACATCCAGCATGCCAGGGAGTTATGGAAGGGGAGGGGGCACCTACCTCCTGGCGATATGCCACCATTTCTAGCATATTAAAGCCAGGAAAAGATCCCCTGCCCTGCTCTTCCTACAGATCAATATCAGTACGTAATACTGACTACAAGATAATTGCAGCAGTGTTAGCAAAGAGAATGCAGACATTTCTACTATATTTAATTAATGAGGACCAATGTGGGTTTTTTTATTTTAATTTTATTGATTTTTCCATTTATCAGACACAACACGACAAGATAGTGTTATTTTCTTGGTATTGTCAGTCGACATTCAGTTTTCTTATTACCTCATATATATTTGTAGTATCAGCATATTTGTAATCCCCCCTCTACCCTTCCCCCCGGAACATTTACATTTATTTAGTCAAGGGCAAAATTCTGGGTCAATTTCCAATAGATAAGTATTCCATATGTGCCATTTTACCATAAATGGCTGCACGTTGTCTTTTAAGCTAGCAGACATACTTTCCATTTTATAAATTTTGGTCAATATCCCTCTCCAATCTTGTATTGCAGGAATTTTGGGCATCATCCATTTTCTTGTTATGGCTTTCTTTGCTGCAAGCAGGTAGATAGGAAGAAAGGATTTAACCCAAAAGGGGGGAATGGTCTGGATATATGGCAAGCAAAAACATTTCAGCTGTAAGTTCAATAGATTCCCCTATACATACTGATATTTCCTTTCGTAGGGATATCCAAAATGGCATAAGAAAAGGACATTGCCACATAATGTGAGCAAGGTCTGCCAAAGGGCAACCATAATCCCTCCAACACTTTCCATACCTCTCTGGTAAATATTTAGTGAGTCTTGCAGGGGGCCTAAAATATCTGTACCTGCACTTCCAGGAGAAATATCTCCAAGAATTTGAGGATGTTCTCGTCACCTCCGCAAGGGCTGCTGTGGACCATTGTTTCTTGGGACCCACCAGACCCAGATCTTTGTTCCAGCTTTGTAGTATGGAATCTGTAGATTCTGAAGTTAGGTCCCTCAAAATTTTGTAGAGGGATCCTATTAGGTTGCCCCAGTGATTCCTCTGAACATGGTCAATATATAATTTAAGGAGGGGAGGGGCCGGGTGTGTGATCCTGGCTTGGATTATTCGGTTTCTCAAGATATGGTTTCTGACTTGAAAGTATCTAAATAGGTCTGATTTTGGTAGGCCATATTTGAGGACTAGGTCCTCAAATGTTAGGACTCCTGATGGACCCAGGAATTGAAATACATGTTCTAGTCCCAATTGTCTCCATCTGGAAAAAGTCAGGTCCAATTGGGATGGAAGAAAAAGTTCCTCCTCTGAAATAATTTTTGCAGTATTCATATATAGACTGGAGGATTCCTCTCTTTCTAGCTCTAAACCATATTTTTATCACTTGTGTGATGTGATGGTTGAGAAGTCTTTTAAGGGCAAAGGTCTCTCCCGTAGAGGAGAATAAAATCTTTTCAATATCATGGAGATCATTTAAATGAAACTACAAAGTTTTCCACAGGGCGTGGTAGTTCTGGGATAACCACAGAAGGTGAAAGCGAAGAAATACCATTTCTGCATATAATTTTAGGTCTGGGAGATTTGTTCCCCCTTATGATAGAGATACTTTTAGAATGTTTAGTCTTATTCTAGGATGATTGTTTCCCCAGATAAATCCTGATATCATGTTGTCCCATGATTTAAAGAAGTATGAGGATGGGAAGAAGGGGATATTCTGGAACAAATGTAAGAAGCGGGGTAAAATGTTCATCTGAATAATTTCTATTCTTTGAAAAAATGATAATGAGAGTTCCTCCCATTTATCTAAATCCCTTTGGATAGAGTTTGACAATGGTTCATAGTTAATCAATTCCATGACATTCAGATCTCGGGGAATATGTATTCCCAGATACTTCATTTTGGTTGATCTCCATTTTAAATAGAAAGCTTACTTGAGAGAGCGAGGGGGAGTATAATTAAAAAGGAGAACTTTTGCCACACCTCACGCCACATTGACAACCCGGGTTTGGAAGCAAGCCCGGGCCATCGGGGGTCGGCAGGGAAGGGAGAGGACTGAGCATCCAGAGGACAGCTCTCCTTTCCCAGGAAGGAGGGAGGGAGGTCTGCACTCGGCGCTTGACTGGCCTCTGGCAGAAGCCACTGGCACGGCAAGTGCAGAGCAGATGCGGAGGGATGGGGGCGTGGCGATGCCAGCAGTGATGCCTTGGCATAGAGTGCGTGCCACTCCCCCCACAGAAAAATGCCTGCAGTGTCCAGGAAGAAGGAGCACCCGGATCTTGCCTCCAATATGCCCTCACCTGCCCGCTACCTCTGGTCCAATGAGACGTGAGTATCGGGGTGCTTGCCCGCCCCACCTTGGCCCCGCTTGGGGGGGAGCCACAGCTACATGGGAACTGGAGAGGTAGGTCTGGGTAGGGTGAGAGAGGCAGGAGGATGACTCCTTGGCAGCCCTGAAGGGTCAGGTCTGCAGGATGATAAAAAGAAAAAGAGTGGGAAAAAAGGAGAACTTTTGTTTTTGAGATATTTAATTTAAACCCTGCTATTTTTTCGTAATGTGTTAGAATGTGCCAAGTCTCTGGGCTTGATTGTGTGGGAGACAAGAGAGACAATAGATCATCCACAAATAGGCTGACCCTATATTCTATTTGATTTAAAGGGATGCCCTCAGTTTTTGAGGTTGTTCTCAGGGCTGCTGCCAGAGGTTCTATGTAAAGTGCAAAAAGGAGGGGGAAAGAGAACAACCCCGATGTGTCCTTGATATAATGGAAATGGAGAGGACAGACCCCTATTAATTCAGACATAGGCTTTCGGGGAGGCATAAAGGAGTCTAAGCCATTTTAATGAGGATTCTGGGAATCAGAATGTTAGTAGTGTGTCCCAAAGAAAAGGCCACAACATCCTGTCGAATGCCTTTTCTGCAGCTAAACTGAGAAAGGCTGCTGGAATTTTCCGTGTTTGGATGTGTTCTATTAAATATTAAGGTTTTTCGAATATTAGCCATCATGTTTCGTTGTTTTACAAATCCAGCCTGATCCAGGTGAATTATGTTGGGTAGAATATTCTCCAGTCTTGCTGCCCAAATGGCTATATAGGTTTTGTAATCAGTATTTAAAAGGGAAATGGGGCGGTAGGATGATGGGTCTCATTAATTTTTATCTGGTTTGGGTAATGCTGTTAAGATGGCATAGTCCCATGATGGAGAGGGATGGGAGGAGCACCCCCGCTGTCTCTGTAAATAATGAGTGCATTCTGGGGGATAATTCATTTCGAAATGTTTTATACCACTCACTTGGAAAACCGTCTGGACCCGGGCAATGATTCGTAGCTTGGTTTTTGAGGACCAAACAGATCTCTTCTGGTCTTATGGGGGCTTCCAGCCTTTTAACTTGTAGATCTGTTAGTGTTGGGAGGTTCAATTGTTTTAGGAAGGTTTGTCTCTGTTCAGGCATAGCTGAGCCCTCCGGCTTATACAAGTTTTGGTAATAATTTGAGAATATCTGCCTATTTTCCTCTTCTTTATATGAGGGCTGGCCAGTTTTAGGGTTTCTGATTTTGAATACAGTTGCTGTATTATTACGGGCTCTCAGTCTGTGCGCCAATTTGCGTGTTCCCCTCGTACCACCCTCGTAGTTTGCTAGTTTGAAATAGATTAGGGATTGTTGGATCCTGATGTCCATTAGTTTCTGAAGTGCTGCCTTGGTGTCCCTAATTTCCTTTTGGAGCTCTCCATCTCCCTCTGTGTAAAGTAGCTAGTAGTTTTGGAGTAGGTTCATTGGGTCCAACTAATTTTTTTCTCTTTCCTATTTTGGTGCATATGCTATGCTCTCACCTCTGATAGTTGCCTTCATGGCATCCCATAGCACAGCCTCTGTGATAGTAGGGGAAGAGTTTTCACTAAAGAACTGTGGAATTCTTTCCTTTATCTGGTCTATAAATTCTCTGTCTTTAAGGATAAGAGGATTAAGTCTCCAGAGAGTATTTTTTTTTTTTTTAATAAAACATTTGGATTTACAACCTTTGAGTCATGGACTCATTTACAAAGGCACCTAGTCACAGGGAGGTAGACAGAGTTACATAGTGTGGTTACAACAGTGAGAACAGTACAGGTGCAGAACATTAAACATAGAGTACACATAGGTTACGTAATAATGTTACTTATAATAGGTTACAGTCAAATACAAGGTACCCAAGGGATACATTGGGGGTACAGACCTGGACGTACCTAGATAATACCTGGGGAGGGTGGAGGTAGGGATGGGGAGTGGGGTGGGAGGGAGGCAGGGGGAGAGGATAGGCGCTCCAGAGGATGTCATCAAGTCAGGGAAAGGGGGGGGAATTGTTTAACCAGGAAAGGCACACTAAGCCGGAGCTTGTTTCCAGGTGCGACCTGGGAGCACAAGGAAGCTAAGTGACTTGCTCAGGGTCACACAGTATGCAAGTGGAAGCTGTGGGATTCAAGCCCAGGTCTGGTCTGCTGGATGTCACCAGATTTGCAGCTCAGAGCCTTAGACCACTGCGCTATACTGCCTCCTTGACAGGACAGTCTCTGACAGGAGGATCCCACAGTGGGATTAATTAGGTGCATCCACAGCAACGAGCATCGAAGAGATGTTCCGGAGGGCGATTTTGAAGGAACCAATTTTGGCAATGTCTGTGATGCAGGGTGGGAGGGAGTTGAACTAAGCAGGGGCTTGGTAATGGAAGGACCTCTGGGCTAGTGAGGTCTTGGATCTGGGCACCAGAAAGGTGGCCTTGACAGTGCAATGGGTGGCAACAGATGAGGATGCATGCCATAGGGAAGCAGAGACCCCCAGGGGTGGAGAACCCTAGAAGAGATTTTTTAGCGAGTAGGCAGGTCTGGTAGTGCAGATGCTCCTCAAAGTTGATCAGTTTAGCAGTGGAGTAGAGCAGGCAAGTGTGAATGTGGCTAGGAGCCTGCTGGCCTTATTGATTGAGAGCTGCAGCATAAATGGGCAAGCCATAGTCCACTAGCGACAGGATGGAAGAGGTGATGGCCAGCCAGAGGGCAACTTGGGGGAGGCAATCTCTATGACAGTATAGTAGGCCTATCTGAGAATTTATGGTGGAGGATAGGGCATTGATGTGGGTATGTAAGGTGAGAGCTGAGTCGAAAGTGATGCCTAGATATTTTTAAGAGGTCACTTGCTCCAGTGGGTACAGAGTGCTGGGGAGAATGAAGAGGAGCTCATTCTTGGCCTTGTTTTGGTGATGGGAGAAGAGCATTGACTTAGTCTTCTTTAGGTTAATGACAAGTCGGTGGTCAAGGAACCACTTTTCAGCTTGGTTGTAGGTGTGCTGGAGGGATACCTGGAGAGAAGAGGGATCGGGGTGGAATGCAAAGAGAACTGCATTGTCGGCATAGAGGAGCATTTTTCCTGTGCAGGAGCTGGGGAGAGTGTTGAGGTAGGGGCTGAAAAGTACAGGGTCCAGAATGGAGTCCTGGGGTACCATGGAATGAACGGGCCAGGTACCGGACAGGGAGCCATTTATCTTTTGCCTAAGTTTAGCTGTAAAAGGAGGGGGCGAAGATCTGATAGTTGTTTCTGACAAATCGTAATATCGATTACTAATGAAAGATGTTCACATGTAGTAATGAGATAGTCTGGCCTTGAGTATGAGTGGAATCTTCTAGATTGGTATGCATCTCTTTCGGCCACTAGTATGGGAGGAGGTGTGGACCGTGTATCTATGGCCCCATCAGATAAATGGGTCTCCTGGAGAAGGAAAATATCCACCTTTTGTTTACTGAGGTGTTGCATTAGGCGGGACCACTTAATGGGGTTGTGAAGCCCATTTATATTTTGGGAGTATATTTTTACTGGTTGTGTTGCCATTTTATAACTTGTTTAGGACTTACTTTCCTTATGTTGCTTTTTCCCCTTTTTTCTTTCAGGCTAAGTGAACCCAGTTTCTTCCGGACCATTTCCCCAAGCTCCCAGCAGGATTGGCGGTGGATCCCACAAGGCCTCCGCAACCAGAAGTAGATGGTATTGCTGGGACGGAGACAGCAGAGCCCTGGGGGGTCTCTCCAGCCCCCACCAACTCAACTGTTGAATATCTCTTGACAATAATAACATTTTTTCTTGGACTGGGGGCCCTCTCCTTTTGGGAGGGATCGTGGGGGGGAGGGACTGAGGGCATAAGGCCAATCTTACTGGTCGGCAGGGGGGGATGAAAGTTTTTAAACAATTTGTCCTGTCTCTTGTGTTCTTTTAACTTCATACTCAGGGCTCCAGATAAGGTATGTACCGGCCTATTTTACTCACCTCATTTTAGGAAACATTCTTCAGAAATTTTTTTAATGAGTACCAGTACTCACCCAACATTTGTAAGTACTCCACATGCCAAAGAATAGTGCTTCATAACATAACTGGTGATTCAAAAGGAACATTTTTTTGCCAGATTTACAGCACTTGTATGCATCTCACTTTTGTTTTACTCACTATGTTTTAAAACTGGTGAGTAAATTCCTACCTGCCAACATTATTTGGAGCATTGTTGGCACCTGAAATTCCTATCTAGATAAAAAAACTAAATTTTTTTAATAAATGTACTTCTTGGTCTATTCTAGTAAGACATTTGTACACATCTAAATTTCGTCTTACTCACCTCACTTTCAAAATGAGGAGTACGGGTACTCATCCCAAAAAATCTTATCTAGAGCCTTGTTCATACTTATTATCAATGAAATTTGAATAACATTTTTATAATAACAAATCTTGAACTTATCTTTATCCTAACTATATACAAAAACATAACATTCCATATATCTTTACCTAGAAGTATATTATATTCAACTATGTATATTTTAACTTCCAACACTGAGGTGATGATAACAGACCACCTCGTGGTTCTCTTATCTGAGACCCCAATAGGGGGCGGGATGTGATCAGGGGTCTCCGTAAACATCAGGTGGGTGATCAACCCCCATGCTAAGGGAGTAGTCCAAGGGGGTTATGATCCCAAAATGGGATTCACCCCTGAGTTCGTTCAGCATGATACGGTAGTGGATCTTTTCCCTCTGGGCTCCTCCACCTTGGAAAATAAGGGTCGATATTCCCGTTTTCAATTTTGTAGTGGATAAACAGTCACCGCCCCGTGGGTTCCCCAGGTCATCCAGTCACAGAGGAGGGAGAGGGTGGGGGTAGGGGGGAGCGGAAGAGGGAACCTGGTAATTTCGTCCCCCCGCCCCCCTGCCGACCAATAAAATTGGCCATATGTCCTCAGTCCCCTCCCCACTGATCCCTCCCAAGCAGGGGAGGCCCCCAGTCCAAGAAAAAAGAAAAGAGAAGAGAAAAAGGGGGGTAGTTCAGAGGAGGTCTAACATCAACTGGCGACATTTAGGCTGATAAGGCCATGACTGGTTCATTCTGAGACTCCCAGTGATGCCTCAGGCAGGAGTGGGGTCCGGGGCATGGCCTCCCAGGCTAAGGTGAGTCTGTCCTAAGATAGTCTCGTTAGGCAGCCAAAATCCCATCTAGAAAAGTCGAGGGTAGTCCCTCAAATAGCAAGTACAGATAAAATTCCCATCTTCGGGCCCACCTTCCGAGTATGACGTCTGCCAGCAGGAGGCCAATCCCACCCTAATTAATATACATCCATATTCAAAAAATCTTTAACCCTTCTCAGATCTTCAACCCCCCCCCCATCTCACCACAATGCCTGCCATGGACCACGTGGAGAACTCCCCACTGCATGGGCCTTCGATGTCCCTTTGGTCAGTAAGGGGATATCATGTTTAACCAAGTCCATAAAGTTTCCTCCAAATGGAGGTTATGTAACATCCACTGTTGGACCATTTCTCTTCGCCTCAGCATTACTTTCTTTAAGACCTTCTAGGGCCGGAGCCTAGGTTATTGTTGTTAGGCCCTTGTTGCTGCAATGTGTTAAGCGTCCCAGATTTCAGTAATCCCTCATGAGATCAGGCACCCAAGTGATCCAAGTGTCTGTTTAAGATTTCTTCCAGCTCTTGGCTTGACCAATGTGGTTTTATCCCATCCAGACAGGCACAAGATAACATAATGAAGACATTACACCTCATGTACCACGCCACCCAATCGAACTCTCCCTTCCTTTTCATAAGCCTGGATGCTGAGAAGGCCTTTGACAGGGTGGCGTGGTCCTTCTTAGATGCCATCCTGGGTGGGATGAATCTCCCGGAGGAATTTATACGAGTAATAAGGTCATTATATGACAGACAGATGGCCCAAATTAAAATTAACGGTTCTATAACTGAACCCATCCCTCTTTTAATGGGTACAAGGCAAGGGTGCCCCTTTTCCCTTCTCCTTTTTGCCCTGTACTTGGAACCCCTAGTCCAAGCTATCAGGCAATCCCAGAACATACAGGGAATAGATGCAGGAGGGGCTCACCATAAACTGTCTCTCTATGCCGATGATCTGCTAATATACCTGGCAGATCCTGAACTTACTTTACATCCCCTGTGGTTATTAATCAAAGAATCTGCGGAACTTGCAGGATACAGGGTGAATACCACAAAGACAGAAGTTTTAAAAATGTAAGTATTCCCCCTCTCTCAATAGCCCAATCCTTCCCCTTTAAATGGAATCTGCCCTGCCTTCAATATCTGGGAGTGTACCTAACTGGAGATCCCTTCAGATTAGAAGAGATAAGCTATACACCCCTGGTCAACCAGATGACATTAGAGTTAGAGAGCTGGAAATCCTTACCCCTCCCCGTGATTCAAAGAGTGGACACGGTGAGGATGAACCTCCTACCATGTCTTCTTTTCATGTTTCAGACCTTCCCCATACCCCTCCCAAAAGGTCTGATTAGGGAAATAAACAAGAAGATTTCCAGATATATATGGGGAGCCCAGAAGCCCAGGATCAAATTTACAACACTCCAAATGCCTAAGAAGAAGGGAGGACTAGCCCTGCCAGACTTAGAGGTTTACTATACAGCTGCCCAACTTCGTATCCCTATAGATTGGCTGCAACCTCACTACCAGGCAAAATGAAGAGATCTGGAGACAAGGGAGGAAGATTTAATAAACTTAAATAAGATATTACTACAATACCCCCCCAATTGAAGATATATCAAACAACCCCTATACAGTACATACAATAAGAATATGGAGAACGGTATTAGATTCTAAACAAATGACTACTTATAGACCATTGGTTTT
This sequence comes from Neoceratodus forsteri, assembly GCA_016271365.2. Classification (NCBI taxonomy): domain Eukaryota; kingdom Metazoa; phylum Chordata; order Ceratodontiformes; family Ceratodontidae; genus Neoceratodus; species Neoceratodus forsteri. The sequence continues at coordinate 117,409,527 of JADMNL010000031.1, forward strand.
CTCCCTACCCTACCACCAATACTTTTTTTTTATTTAGTTGTTTAACCAGGTATAACACACTAAGCAGGAAGCTTTTTTACATGAACGACCTAGGAGCACAGGGAGGTTAAATGACTTGCTCAGGGTCACACAGTATGCAAGTGGAAGCTGTGGGATTCAAACACAGGTCTGGTCTGCTGGATGTCACCAGATTTGCAGCTCAGAGCCTTAGACCGTAGAATACTTCACCCCAGCCCGTATAGACCATGGGTACAGGAGATGGGAGACAATGAATCTCCATTTAGTTGGTCACTTTATCAAAGGAGGGAGACTCCTATCTGTGGTTGAACTACAGACTCTCTATGAACTGAAAGCACAAGATAGTTTCCAGATTCTGCAGGCCTTAGACTTTACCAAAAAACAGTTGAGAGATATCCCATTGGAGGTCCCTCTACCTACTCTGATGGAAACAATTAGAGCAGCTATAGAAGGGCATGCTGCTCTGACACATGATTTCATACCTATACAAGGCAATCCTTTCCACTAGGGGGAACTCTCTGAATAAATTGAGGAAAACGTGGGAAAGAGATTTGGGGATCATAATCTCTGAGGACCTCTGGAATAGACATCTGAATCATATACATCGTGGCCTCTCCTTCCCGTCCTGGAAAGAATTTTCCTAGAAAACCTCCCTCAGATATTTCAAAACACCAACGATACAAGTGAAATATATGCAGAGAGGAGATCCCTCTTGTTGGAGAGAGAGTATGGAGGAGACCCGGCAACCCATGGGCATATTTTTGGGCTCTGCCCGGGGCTGCAGCCCTTCCTTTAGAACCTCCTTGATGCTCTCTCCCAGATCTTTACAGATCTACACAACCTCACCCCGGAATTATTTATTTTCCTAGATTTTCCAGCCCCCTGCAGAGACCCAAATACAAAAAAGCTGTTAATAATCTGCCTACTGACTGCAAAAAAATTATAACAAAGAACTGGCTGTCATCGGCTCCCCTATCATTAAATCAGTGGGACGAAATAATGGTCCAGACGTATAAGCTGGAGCAGATGACGGCAATTCTTAACAAAGGGAGGGAGGGAGGCATTTGACCTGATCTGGAGGAGATGGGTAATGTACATCTCTGCACGAAGACCAAGGTTTGTCCCATAGTGGAACTGGGGCCCAGAGAGAATTTTGCCATGGTCCGACATGTATTTATATCCAAGGAAATTACCTTTACATCAATGATTTAAAGTGTCTATAATTTAAGTGTATACCAATGAAATGTATGACTCAACTACTAATTTAATAACCCACATGACGCATTGCATCCTGTATTAATTCTTCTTCCCTGTTTGAATGTACTGTTAGGCTGTTCTGTTAACTGTTAATTTATTTTTTATTTATTTATTTGTTCTAGGATTACAAATACCTTTGAGACGAGGCGCTTTTACAAAGGTTTTACGTCATTGGTACAATTGAGACAAACATAAGGAAAGATAACAGTTTATAAATTAAAAAAAAAACTGTCTTTAGAGGAAAAAGAACAATACAGTGAAACTTTGTGGAGGGAAAGGAAAGGAGGAGGGTGAAATCAGGAGACTAAGTGGATGAGAGAAAGGGAGGTGGGGGACAGAGAGAGAGGTGGAGCGTGGGTAAGAATAGAGGTAGTGCAGCCGGGTGGCATTTGTCATGGGCCAGCAGGGAGGTGAAGATGGGGGTGCTGGCAAAATGCAGGAGTAGATGTGGATCCAAAAGGGCAGCTTCAGCTATGGAACCAAAAGACATGTTTAGCCACAACAGTCACAGAGGTTGGAGGCAGTGAGTGTTAGGCGGAGCCGAATCTTAAAAGTGCTGAGCGACAGTGAGGATGAGATGTCACTGGGAAGACTGTTGTACCAACTAGTGGCCCGGTAAGCAAAGGATCTTTGGCCTTGTGTTGTGCGGCAATGTGGGATTTGCAGAAGCTGAGGTTTCGATCCCCTGGTATGGCGGGTGTGGATTCTCGGTTGTATGAGGGCACAGACTCCAGGGGGAGCAAGGCCCAGCAAGATTTTCTTAGTAGTAATACAAGTTTGGTGTTTTATTCGATTGGCAAGATTCAACCATCCAGTTTGAGAATAGAGGTCACAGATGTGAGTTAGGCATTGGGAGCCAGTGACAAGTTGACAGGCCTTGTTGAGGGCGGTGGGTACACGTTTGAGAACGGTGGTTGTATCAGAGCCGTAAACGATAATGCCATAATCAATGGTGGATATGATGGAGCTCTGGACAGCAACAGTGAGGGCTTTGGGTGTCAGGTGTTTCCTATGATGGAATAGCAGGCCTAGCCGGGAGTTAGTGGCTTTGGCGACATGGTCAATGTGGGCAGTGTAGGAGAGGTGAGGATCAAGGGTGATCCCGAGGTATTTAAAGTTTTTAACCAGTTCCAGTGCAGCACCTTGTCTGGTGATAACGGAGAGTTGGAAGTGTTTATGTTTATTAATTGTATAAATGTTTTTAAGTTAATTTTAAGTTGTGCTCATTGTTATTGTCTATGTGTTGTATTCCTTTCAAAACATTAAATAAAGATTGAAAGTTAAAAAAAAAAAATAATGACTAGGATCTTGCTGTTCCAACTGACACCATTTTCAAGAAGACTAGGCAGAAGTACAAAGGTGGAGTGGTGGTCCTGTACATTAGAGAAGGCATAGAGGCCACCAAGTATAGATTAATGAGTGATGAGAACGAAGTGGACCAAGTCTGAGTGCAACTGGCAACCGAGGGAGGACAATGAGTGTGGGAGTAGAATATAAATCCTTGTATCAGAATGAGGACAAGGACAGGGCATTGGGGGATGAAATCACAAAAGGCATTAGGAAAGGATGACATGGTGCTAAGGGGAGACCTTTACCCTTCTGGATGGGTGGATGTGGACTGGGCAATCCCGGTGGCCAAGAATGCTAGCAGTTAGGCTACAGGATTTGCTGTGTGTGTGCGTGCACAGTGGGTGAAGTTACCTACTAGACTGGGGCCGATCTTGTACTACGAGAGAGGGGGTGACCTTGTACTACCAGAGAGGAGGCGATCTTGTATTACCAGAGAGGGGGGGTGATCTGTATTACCAGAGAGGGGGCTATCTTGTACTACCAGGGAAGGGGAGATCTTGTACTACCAGAGAGGGGGCGATCTTGTACTACCAGAGTGGGGGCAATATTGCACTACCAGAGAGGGGGAGATCTTGTACTACCAGAGAAGGGGTGATCTTGTATTACCAGAGAGGGGGTGATCTTGTGTTACTGGAGAGGGGGGCTATCTTGTACTACCAGAGAGGGGGCTGTCTTGTACTACCCAGAGGGGAGGGCAATCTTGACAGCCAAAGAAGGGGTGATCTTGTACTACCAGAGATGGGGCAATTTTGTACTACTAGAGTAGGGGTGATCTTGTACTACCAGAGTGGGAGCAATCTTGTACTACCAGAATGGGGACAATCTTGTACTACCAGGGAGTGGGTGATCTTGCACTACCAGAGAAGGGACTATCTTGTACTACTAGAAAGGGCCAGTCTTGTACTACTAGAGAGGGTGTGATCTTGTAGTACCAGTGAGGGGGTTATCTTGTACTACTAGAGTGGGGGTGATATTGTACTACCAGAGTGATGGCAATTTTGTATTACTAGAGAGGGGGCTATCTTGTACTACCACAGGGGGGATGTTGTACTATCGGGGGGGGGGCTGTCTTGTACTACCCAGATAGGGGGCAACCTTGTATTATCATAGAAGAGGCGATCTTGACTACCAGAGAGGGGACCAACTTGTACTAGCAGAGTTGGGGTGGTCTTGTACTATCAGAAAAGAGGTGATCTTGCATTACCCAGAGATGGGCAATCTTGTTCTTCCAGAGAGGGTGCGATCTTGTTCTTCCTGAGAGGAGAGTGATTTTGTACTACCAGAGAGGGGGTGATCTTGTACTGCCAGAGAGGAGATGATCTTGTACTCTCCAGCCGAGACATCGTTGGGGATGTTAGGATGATGGAACCTCTGAGGTCCAGTGACCCCAATTCAGTGTGGATTCACATAGCCCTGCAGGCCCTCCACTCCATTTCTAAAGCAGTGGTCCTAAACTTCAGAGGTGCGTCCTTCCGGAAGATGAAGGCGTTGCTCAGGGAATGGTTATCAGAGGTAGTGAGGATGGATGGGGTAGATGCCAAATAGGAAGTCATCAAGAGGGGGATAACAGAAGAGATGGATACTTGTATGAGGGAGGCAGGAAAGCATAGGAAGTAGTACAAAACTGATGGAGTTTTCCAAAAGTGTAGGGGAGACAGAGCAAAACAAGCAGCACTCCAGAGGTATGGAGTTGAACAGGGAAGACTATCTGGAAAAGCTAAAAGAGACCAATAGGATAGTCAGGAAGGCTAATGTGGATACGGAGTTGAGAACTGTGGAAGGGGTAAAGGAGAGAGAAAAAACATTTATTGTTATAAAAGAGGAAAACAAATGAAGGAGTAGTCAGACTGAGAAGGTGATTGGAATGAATAGGTGGAAAAGGACAACAACAAAAAACAGATATTCTGAATGAATATTTTTGTTCGGCCGTTACAGTAGAGGAAGGTGGACCACTTTCAGAGTGTGAGGTTCAGGCCCTAGGTGCAATGGGGCAAATTCCAGAGGAGGTTGGTGTCAGAGGACAGGGTGGTGAAGGCACCTGGGACCCTGAAAGTGAATAAATCGCCAGGCTCCAATGGCGTGCATCCTAGGGTGCTGAGGGAGGTGAGTCACCATCTGCAGCACCATTGGCAGATCTATTTAATTGCTCCCTAGCAACAAGAGCTGTGCCAGTGGGCTGGAGTTGGCTAATGTACTGCCACCCCACAAAACCGCAGACAGAGACGCTCCTGATAACTATGGGCCAGTCAGTCTGACGTCGACTGTCGGGACGCTGATGGAAAACATCATATAGGAGCACCTGGTAGAATTTCTGGAGGCAAACAGACTACAGGACAAAGGGCAGCATGCATTCGTCGCAGGAAGATCATGCCAGACTGACCATTTTTTTACTTATTTTTTATTAAACGTTTTACTTTTAAAAACATAACAGAACAATATATCAATACATTAAAACATGGATTATCCCAGAATTCTACTCCCTCTATTACACTTTTCCAAATGCTCCTGGTGGTGTCCCCCCAGGTCCATCTACAATGTAAAAAGAGCTGTTACCCAAGGGGAAATGTTACTTTCATAGCAAATGAAACATACCTAAACATAGAAATGGCACCAGCTGTAGTGCTGCAAGAAGGCAGAGAGAAACAATGAAGACACTTTCCACGTCTCTTTTGATTACAAAACAGGTTCAAACATTTTTGGTGATGATCAAATATACCCCATGGAAGAGGTATCTGTCTTGGTTAAGGTAAATCTATTTAGATGTATAGATTTACTCATTTGATAGGGACAAGAATGAATTCCCCCCCCGAGCTGTTACTCCAGGGGAAACATTAACGTAATGCTTATTTTCTATTGGGTGATTCTATCGTTAATACCCTAGCCTGATATAGTTTTTCTAGTATATTTAGTATATGTTCTTAGTACCCTAGATTATGTGCAGTAATATCTTATTTCCTAGACAAATTTATTACTACAATAATTAATTCTGTGTACTGGATCTTCTGTCCAAACTGAACATATGGGCCGGGATATTCAAAGGCACAACCCACTGATGCGCCCGTGCGCAATATTCAAAAGGGGATGTTGCACTGCGTAAATCCCAATGCACCAGGGCACACCAGTAATGTATGCTGTGCAAGTGCGGGGCGGTGTGCCCATGCATATTCGGCACATCACGATACTCAGCCCAGGATATGGCGACATGCATGCACATATCCGCCTTTGCGCCGCACAGGGCGGGCGCAAAGATCGCTGGAAAAAGTAGCAAGGCCTGGCCACCCACAGGTGAGCTGCCATATTGCAAGGTGCAACACGGCAGCTGCTAGCTGTGGGTGGCCACCCGACCTTCAGAGCCACAGTCCGTTGTTGTCGCGCCCCCTCCCAACCGAGGGCTCCAGTAAGAAGAAACTCTCTGGTGGTCCAGTGGACCTGCTCCCCAGCCTGATCACGGAATTTGTAATAATAGATTTATCCCTGGTGGTCCAGTGGACCTGCTCCCCAGCCCGATCGTGGGCTCTGTACTAATATAATTATCCCTGGTGGTCCAGTGGACCTGCCCCCAGCCCGATCGCGGGCTCTGTAATAATATGTATATATCCCTGGTGGTTCAGTGGACCCGCTCCCAAGCCCGATCGTAGGCACTGTAAATTTAAAACTGCCTGGTGGTCCAGCGGTACCCCCCTCCCCATCCGCCCACTCAGTCCCACCACCCTGCCCCCCCACGTCAGCGGCAGGCGGCAGCTCCCCCCTGCAAGCCGCCCACCCGACTGACAGCATACAATGTGGCTGATGCGCCCGTTGGTTACAGCATGGGCCAATGGGCGTGCAAGTTATGCTGCCTGATCCCGATATGAGATGACTTCCATTCATATATCGGGACTGTGTACAATCGCAGTTTACCCAACAGTTGTGCTATGCTGTCAGTCATGACTGTCAAGCTGAAAACTACAGGTGAGGCTACCGCGCCTGCTGCTTGCTGGCGGGGGCGGGGTGGTGGAACTGAAGTGAGCGGGTAGAAGTACCGTTGGACCACCAGGGAGTTTTTAATTTACAAAACTCCCAATCGGGCTTGGGAGTGGGTCCACTGGACCACCAGGGATACAATTATTATTACAAAGCCCGCGATCGGGATTGGGAGCGGGTCCACTGGACCATCAGGGATAACATTATTATTACATAGCCCACGATCAGGTTTGGGAGCAGGTCCACTGGACCACCAGGGATGAAATTATTATTACAAAGCCCACGATCGGGCTGGGGGGCAGGTCCACTGGACCACCAGGGATAAAATTATAATTACAGAGCCCGCGATCAGGCGTTGGGGCATGTTGCCGCCGAGGGGCAGGGGGCGTCGGTCCCCTACGTCTGCAGCCTGGCAGGGCGCCAGGCGCTAGTCACCGGATCACACACTGCATGCAAGTAGCCATATGACATGCAATGGCCCCATTTGTGCCCTTGCATGCTTGATGGCCCCATTTGCATACCCACCGCTGAATATCACGGTTCCTGCACCTAGCACAACTGCACTTGTGCTGGCACATCCCCCTGCTCCTCTCTTGCCACTTGTGCTGGTGCAGTGCTACTGCGCCATGCACAATAGAGGCAGCCATGGTGCCATATTCAACGGTGCTGACCCATGGCGTAGCACAGTTGAATATCACCCAGTCCACGCCCTGGTGCATCCCAGTTGCACTGCGCTCAGGCTTGCTCCACTGCCTGGCGCAGTCTGAATATCCGGCCCCTGGACTTCAGTATATTAAAATATGAACAAGTATATTTAATATCGTTATTGCTCCTATTTTTTCTAATCTAAAGTCCACACATAGAACGTAACTAGAATATTTTTCGATTAATTTATTTTGGTTATTCTATAAGAAGATCATTTTTCTACTTATGTTAGAAATGTAATGTGATTATCAGTGTTTCAGGTGCCTGTAACCTGTTTTTCAAATTGTTTGAAAAAATTAAGATTTCAAACATAAGGATGGTGTTCTGTAGAACAAGTGGGCAAAATTAAGGCTGAGAAGGGGGAGGTGGGAATATCAGGAAACATTATTCCACCCAAAAAGTGATGAGCATGAATGGCCTACCAGAGGGCACTGTGATTGCTGGCAGTTTGGATACTTTTTAATAATTGGCTTGAAAAGATTGGAACAATTAAGGGGACTGTACTGTTCTCCGTTGAATTTTCAAATATTGCACCTGCAACATGAACATGGCCTACTTGGACATCAGAAAGGTCTTTGGTACTGTGCCACATAGGAGACTGATAAAGAAATTAGGTATTCTAGGGTGGGATCCAAAGTGGTGAACTGGGTAAAAAACTGGTTAATGGATAGGTGATAGACGGTGGTGGTAAACGGCACTCACTCTAATGAGGGGAGCGTGACCAGCGGGGTGCCGCAGGGCTCAGTACTGGAACCAGTCTTCTTCAGTATCTTTTCTTTTATTTTTTTGTCTTTGGTAACCGGGTAAGGCCCACTAGGCATAAGTGCCTGTTTTCATAAGTCTTTGTAAATGACTTTGCAGAAGAACTGGAAAGAAAGGTATGTATTTTTGGAGATGACATCAAAATCTGTAAGATGGCGAATACCCAAGAAGGGGTGGAGAGAATGAGTAAGAATCTTAGAAAACACGAGCGGTCAAGGGCATGACAGCTGGGGTTCAATGCCAAAAAGTGCAAAATCCTGCACCTAGGACATAAAAACTCCACAGCTGAGTATAAAATGGGGTTGGAGGGGTGCTGACAGTCACTAAACAGGAAAGAGACTTTGGGGTTATCATATCTGATGATCTCAAAGTGGTGGGGCAGTGTGACAAAACAGTGGGCAGGGCTGGTGGAATGCTGGGGTGCATTGGAAAAAGTATCACCAGCAGGAGGGAGGGAGGAGGTGTTATCACTGTATTAGTCACTGATGACACCCCACCTGGAGTACTGTGTCCAGTTTTTTTTTGTTGTTGTTGCCGTTGCCCCGAGCTCCCATATGAGCTCCACCGGCTGCACCAACCGCCTTCTCATGCTCAGGCTTCCCCCCTCTCCCCCCGCAGTGGGGCCACCGAAACGATCACTGGTGGCCCAGAGGGAACGGCAGTGGAGCCAGCATCATTGATGGGGCTGCCATTTTTTCCTTGTTGCTGTAACCCCAGGGGGGCGGAAATGTGCAACGACGACCAGCGTCTGCCCCGCCCCCTGTGCATTATGGTGCCAGTTGCAGCAGAGCCCCAAGCCTCTGCCAGGGGTCCGTAGTGTGCTGGAAACTCCACCCCCGGAGAAGGAGAGCAGTCCACCGGATGCTCGATCCTTACTCCTCCTGGCTGGCCCTCAGACTTCCTGGGTCTGTTCCCAAACCTGGGTCGTCACAGATGGACGCAATGCCTCTGTGCCAGCGGGTTGGCCTCACTGTGTCCAGTTCTGGGAGGCCACATCTCAGAAAGGACATAGACAAGGTGGATGCAGTCCAGAGGAGGACATCTAAAATGGTGCAGAGGTTACATAAAAAGTCCTACGAGAAGAGGGAAAAGGAGCAGACCTAGTGGGAAGCAAGCAGCCTGCAAATGAAGTAACCTGCGTCCCAAGTAGATGAGTGGTGTGTGAGGAGCCACAGCCAGAGGGTTACTCGGCTGATTGTTTTGGGGCACAGCCTGTGGGGTATTCCCATCCTCCCTCCTCTCAACCCACGCAACCCTCGGCCTCATTTTATAGGGCAGGATCCGTAGTACATTACAACTTCCTGCAACCAAACAGGAAGCGACAGACCTAAACGGAATGGGGGGGGGGCAAAACATAAGGGAAAACAAACAGGAATATGGTATATAAGGCAGTAAGCAGACATTACATAGAAAAAGGTCGCATCTATGCACTTGGTGTCTGCAGCTGCAGGTAAATGGGAGTCTCCTCCCCTATTTCTCCAAATAATCATAGTGGAATTGGATTAATTTATCTTGTTGTATCGTAGCTATTGCAGTTGGATAAATAGAACTGCTTATTTTTATTATGTATGTCCTATCTGATTGTATTGTGATTGTAACTATTTTTTATTGTTACTGACGTCTCCTGATGTCATCACTGTATTCACTTTGTTGTACTCTCCCAGGTCGTGCCTGAAAATAGACAGGGTTGTTGCCTAGCGCACTCGGCCGGTTACCAAAAGCTAATAAATAAATAAATGTGATGGGAGTGGTGCAGTGCAGTGACTGTGAAGCAGCAGTCTTCAGGGAGACTTTCTGGAGGCTGCAATGCTGCCCTATCTGCAGGCACCTCTCTGAGCTGAGGGAGGAGGTTGCCTGTCTCTGAACTGAGTTGGCCAGGTTGCAGTGAGAGTCCACCCTCACCCAGGGACCACCAGGTCCACAATCGCAACCTCAAAAGGATGCCCAGGAAGAGGAGTGGTTGGATCACAATGGGCTCAGGGAGAGTGTGGTGGGGGGTATGAAGCACATCCCCCAACCGGTCTGGCTTAGTAACTCCTACACTGTACTGGAGGAGCAGGAAGGCCAAACATAGGCATCCACAGCTGGGACCAAGGAGGATGGGCGGATCCTCTAGGATGGAGACCCAGGGAAGGGGGACAGAGGACCATAGAGTAGGAGGAAGCTACTCCTAGTGGCGGACTCTATTGTCCAGGGAGTGACGTTAGGGATATCTAGTAAGGGGGAGAGGGAGGTCAAGTGCCTTCCAGGAAGCTTTGTATGGAGGGATGGGAAGCAGATCCATAGGCTCGCTAGGGCGATAGCAAAGAGGGAGGAACTGGATGTCATTGTCCACCTTGGTACCAATGACCTGGTGGGGGGCAAGGTAGAGTTAACTAGAGTCCAGGAGGATTTCAGGAAGCTGGGGGGTAGCCTGAAGCAGAGTGCATGCTCCGTCTCATTCTCAGAGGTACTACCTTTCCAAGGCAAGGGGAAGGCTAGAACACTCCACATCCAGAATTTCAACTCCTAGTTGAAAAACTGGTGTGGAAAGGAGGATTTTGGCTTCATGGGGGACTGGGGACCGACCTGGGCGGATGCGAGCATGAATAAGGAAGATGGCCTGCACCCATCCGAGAAGGGCACTTCAGTCCTTAGTGAGAAGTTTGGATGCTTCAGCAGCAAGCATTTAAACTGGCCAAGGAGGAGGGAGCCAGAAGGGACAAGAAGCTTAGTATCATCCCCCATGGGAACATTCAGGAAAATAAGTTGACACCAGTGACAAATGAAGCAGGCAGAGAGGGACAGTCAGAGGAAATGGGTAGATGGGGGGAACCAGAGGTGTCAAGATCACACAAGAAACACAACTGGGGTGGGGGGAAGAGGCGAGAGAGGGCAAGAACATGAGCAGAGAGAGGTTAGGCTGCAGAACAGGGAAAACCATGGTAACAAATGCCCGTAGCCTGGGAAATAAAATCCAAGATCTGGAGGCCTTGTTAGCTGACGCAGACCTGGACATAGCAGCAGTAACAGAGACATAGTACACCACAAACCACTAGTGGGACATCAATGTTCCAGGTTATACTCTCTTCAGGAGGGCTAGGAAGGGTAAAAAAGGTAGGGGGAGGTGGCCCTCTACATCAGAGAGGGTATAAAGGCTACCGAAGAGCAGGGAAGATGGGGGGGGCAAGGCACTGTGGGTCACCCTTAAACCAGGCAATGGCACAGCAATACACACAGGGGTGATCTACAGACCTCCGTCACAGGGGAAGGAGCTGGACAAGAACTAGTGGATGAAGTACATGACATGGCATCTAAAGGTGAAGTCCTACTGCTGGGGGATTTCAATATGCCAGACGTGGACTGGTCCACGCAGGCAGCTGCTTCAGCTAGAAGCAGAGCCATCCTAGATTCCCTACAGGGGGTAGGGCTCAGACAGCTGGTGCTTGATCCCACCAGGAAAAGGCGATTCTGGACCTGGTATTGACCAATGGTGACAAAGTATGGGTAGAAGGACACCTGGGATCCAGCGACCACCACATAGTGTGATTTAGCATGGAGACAGAGACGCAATTGAGTCGCACAAGGGCAAAGGTATTAGATTTCAGGAGGGTGGACTTTGCCAAAATGGGTAGATGCATCAGAGTAGCCCTGGGGAAGGAAGGAGTAAGTGGGGGGGTTGAGGAGCAGTGGGGGAAACTGAAAGGTGCCATAGTGGAGGTGACAACCCACTGCATCAGGTTAGTGGCCAAGGAAAAAGAAAGAAGCCACTATGGTTCTCCAAAGAAGTGGCAGACAAAGTAAGGGCTAAAAGAGTGAGTTTCAGTATAAGGGGACCCAAAAGGAGGAGGACAGGGAGGTGTACCTTGAATGTCTAAGCAGGGAAAGCTGTTAGGAGCGCAAAGGCATGGACAGAGGAGGGATTAGCGAAGGGGACAAGACATTCTATAGGTACATCAAAGAAAGGCTCAAAGAGGAGTAGGGCGAGTGTAAGGAGGGAGACCTAGATAAGGCAGAAATACTGAATAAATACTTCTGTTCAGTATTCACCAAGGAGGGGGAGGGTCAGGGGCTGAGGCTAGGTAGCAGATGCAAAGGGGGAAGGAAGTGGACACCAGTCCATTCACAGTGGAGAGAGTTCTGGAAGGTGGACAAAGCTATGGGGCCAGATGGCGTACACCCAAGGATACTAAAGGAGCTGCGAAGAGAATTAGCAGAACCTCTGGCAGTCATGTTCACGGAGTCACTTAACACAGGAGCGGTTCCAGAAGACTGGAGGAGGGCACATGTGTTCCCTTTGCACAAAAGCAGCAGTAAGGAGGAGGCTGGGAACTACAGGCCGGTCAGCCTCACCTTACCTCAATGGTGGGGAAGATCATGGAAGACACTGCTGAAGAAAAGGATAATGGCACACCTGGAATCCAGTGGTTCCCAGGATCCAAGGCAACATGGATTCACAGCAGGAAGGTCGTGTCATACAAATCTTATAGATATTTTTGATTGGGTGACAAAGGAAGCAAATCAAGGAGGGGCCGTGAACGTCGCCTACCTTGATTTCAGCAAGGCCTTTGGCACCATCCCACACAGAAGGCTGATAAACAAGATGGGTAGTCTGGGCATGAGACAAAAGGTGATACACTGGGTTAGTAACTGGCTGACAGACAGGAGGCAGAGGGTGGTGGTAAATATATAAATATACTGAACCAATATTTCTGCTCAGTATTCACAAAAGAGGAGGGGGAAGTGCCTAATCCAATTAACAGAAACACTCTTGATAGGGGGGTCGATCCCAGTCCTTTCACAGAAGAAAGGGTTCTGCAAGAACTCCTAAAACTGAAGGTGGACAAAGCAATGGGTCCTGATGGAATTCACCCCAGAATTCTAAAAGAATTAAGGAAGGAACTAGTGAAACCACTGGCTACTCTTTTTAATAAATCATGGGAGGATGGTGTGGTACCCGAGGACTGGAGGAAGGTGGATGTGATTCCCCTTCACAAAAGTGGGACCAAGACAGAGGCAGGAAACTACAGCCTGTCAGTCTGACCTCTGTGGTAGGGAAAGTGATGGAGTCACTTCTGAAGGAAAGAATAGTTGAGTACCTAGAGGTCAGTGAGGCACAGGATCCAAGGCAGCATGGGTTCACAGCGGGAAGGTCATGTCAGACGAATCTAATAGATTTCTTTGACTGGGTGACCAAAGTAGTAGATCAGGAGGGGCTGTGGACATGGCCTACCTAGACTTTAGCAAGGCATTTGACACAGTCCCACACAAAAGATTATTAGTCAAATTAACCAGCCTGGGAGTGGGTCCCAGGGTGGTAGCCTAGTAAAACATTGGCTGGACAACAGGACACAGAAGGTAATTGTAAATGGAGTCCACTTGAAGAAGGCGGTTACTAGTGGGGACCGTAGGGTTCAGTATTGGGTCCAGTCCTTTTAATGTCTCTCATCAGTGGCATTGCAGAGGGACTGGAAGGAAAAGTATGCCTTTTGCAGATGACACAAAGATCTGCAACAGGGTTGATACACAAGAAGCGTGGAAAGGATGAAAAGGGACTTGGCAAGGTTGGAGGAATGGTCTGACTGGCAGCTAGGATTCAATGCAAAAGTGTAAAATAATGCACCTGGGAAACAAGAACCCAGGGAAGAATACACAATGGGTGGGGAGGTAGTAACAACAACAAAACAGGAAAGGGACCTGGGGTAATCATATCAGATGACCTTAAGGTTGAGCAAGCAATGTGAGAAGGCAGTAGGGAGGGCCGGGGTATACTGGGATGTATAGGAGAGGCATCAGCAGCAGAAAACAGGAAGTTGTTATCCCTCTGTACAGACAGTTGGTGAGACCCCATCTGGAATACGTGTCCAGTTCTGAGACCCCATCTCCATAAGGACATAGACAGGATAGAGGCAGTCCAGAGGAGGGCAACTAAAATGGTGCAGGGTCTGCAAGAGAAGCCGTATGAGGAGAGACTAAAGGAGCTTAATATGTATACCCTTGAGGAAAGAAGGGAGAGGGGGGACATGATAGAAACTTTCAAGTACCTCAAGGGAATCAACAAAGTCCAAGAGGGTAGCATCTTTCAGAAAAAGAGACTTGCAAGAACAAGGGGACACAATTTAAAGATAGAAGGAGGGCGGTTTAGGGGCAATGTGAGGAAGTATTTCACAGAGAGGGTAGTGGATGCATGGAACAGCCTTCCTGAGGAAGTTGTGGTCTAAAACTGTGGGAGAATTCAAGAATGCATGGGACAGACATAAGGCAATTCTTGTGGGGGGCAGGAAGATATAGGCTGTTGGTTAAATAGGATCTGCAGCCTATCCTGTAGGTAGGGAAATGGGCAGACTAGATGGGCCTAGCGGTCCTTATCTGCCATCAAAGTCTATGTTTCTATGTTTCTATGAACATACGAAATTGCCAGCAGATACAGGCCATTTGGTCAATCTAGTTTACTCGAGTGTGCAACACTTCAGTCCATTAGACTGCAGCTGCCCCCCTCCCATCTCGCGCCCCCTCCCAGTTTGTACCTTCCCCTTGAATCTGAATCAGTCCCGCCCCCTCTTGAAGCCCCCTACACGATGCAGTGATACAACTTCCTCTGGCAGAGCATTGCACCCTGCCACCACCTTTTCTGTGAAATCGTGCCTCCTCCATTCCCTCTTTAATCTGCTTTCTTCCAACTTCATAGAGTGTCCCCTGGTTTCCCTTCTGCCCTTCAGACTAAACATACACCTGGTGTCTACTCTGTTCAAACCCTTCAGGTACTTGAAGGTCTCAATCATATCCCCATCCCTCCCTTCTTTCCTCCATAGGATACATATTGAGCTGTCTCCGTCTCTCCTCATATGGTCTGACCTCCAATCCCAGGATCATTTTTGTTGCCCTGTGCAGTACCTCCTCCAGTAGTTTGATGTCCCTTTTTAAGTAGAGGAGCCAGACTTGCACACAATACTCTAGGTGTGGTCTCACCAGGGACCTGTACAGGGGCAAGATGACCTCCCCACTGCTGGAAGTAATCCCCGCTGCTATGCAACCTAGCATTCTGTTTGCCTTCGCTGCTGCCTTCCTGCACTGAGCAGAGTGGTCCATCTCCCCGGTTACCAGCACTCCTAGATCCTTCTCCTCCTTGGATTCTGTCAACAGGACACCCTCCAGCCAATAATTGTGTCCTGGGTTCGTGCTTCCTAAATGCATGAACTTCTTGGCACTGAAACCAAGCTGCCAAGTGTGAGACCATTCCTCCAGTTTTGCCAAATCTTCTTGAAGTACTTTTGCTCCCTCCCCCCATCTACTTCGGCACAGGTCTTTGTGTCATCTGCGAAGAGACCGATCTTGCTCTTAATCCCTACTGCAATGTCAGCTATGATAATGTTAAACAGAACTGGTCCCAGCACCGAGCCCCGTAGTACACCACTTGTTACTGCCCTGGGTCCAGATGCCTCCCCCCCTCACTACTAGTTTCTGCTGTCTACCCTGCAGCCAGTTCTCAACCCATCTGACCAGTTTCTTCCCTGCTCCCAGACTCTTCAACTTGCAGGTCAGCCTACCATGTGGCATCGAGTCAAGGGCCTTGCTGAAATCCAGGTAGAGGACATCCACCGCATGTCCCCTGTCCAGTGCCCTCGTAACCCAGTCGTAAAAATCAACCAAGTTCATCTGGCAGGATCTGCCTGAGACAAACCCATGCTGCCTGCTGTCCTGGAGGTTGTTATCCTCATGAAATTGCACCAGTCTTTCCTTGAGGATTGTCTCCATCAATTGCAGTAAGGCTCACCGGTCTGTAGTTCTCTGGTTCATCCTTGGGCCCACTGTTATGGAGAGGTACCACATGTACTTACCTCCAGTCCCTGGGTATGCACCCTGAGTTCAAAGAGGTATTGAAGAGGTCCACAAGTGGCCCTGCCAGTACCTCCAGATCCAATCAGTTGAGAGGGAGGTAACCAGTGGGGTACCTCAGGAATCAGTCCTGGGACCAGTCCTGTTCAATGTATTCATTGGTGACATTGCAGAAGGGCTGGACGGAAAGGTCTGCATATTTGCAGATGACACCAAGATCTGCAACAGTGTGGATACTCCAGAAGGGGTGGAGAAAATGAGGAGGGACCTGGAGAAGCTTGAAAAGTGGTCGGAGGTATGGCAACTGAGGCTCAATGCAAAGAAGTGCAAAATAATGCACCTGGGAAGAGAGAACCCTTGGGAGAGCTACAGGATGGGGGAGGAGGTGCTTACAATCACCAAAGAGGAAAGGGACTTATGGGTTATCATTTCTGATTACCTAAAGGTGTCAAAGCAGAGCACAAAGGCTGCGGGGAGGGCCAGTGGCATGCTGGGGTGCATAGGAAGAGGGATCACTAGCAGAAGGCGGGAGTTGGTGATGTCATTGTATGAAACACTGGTAAGGCCTCATCTAGAGTACTGTGTGCAGTTCTGGAGGCCACACCTGCTCAAGGACATTGACAACGTGGAGGCGGTCTAGAGAAGGGTGACCAAGATGGTACAGGGCTTGCACCGCAAAACATATGAGGAGATACTGAAGGACCTCAATATGTGCTCACTGGAGGAAAGGAGGGAGTGGGGGGGGACATGATAGAAACTTTCAAGTACCTCAAGAGCATGAACAAGGTGCGGGCGGGGGGGCACTTCCAATGTAGAAGGAGTACGAGAATGAGGAGGCATGATATGAAATTGGAAGGGGGTAGATTAAGAGGGAGTGTGAGAAAGTTTATCTTCATAGAAAGGGTGGTGGACGCATGGAATGGTCTGCCACAATACATATTAGGAGCGAGCACAGTGGGGGTTTTAAACATGCCTGGGACAGGCACAAGGGAATCTTGAGATGGGAGGGAGTGATGAAAGACCACTGACCAGATAGGGTCGGAGACCGCATACAAGGGTAGGGCTTAGGGGTGGGAAGGAGTGTTGAAAGACCACTGACCAGATGGGGTAAGAGGCCACATACAATTGTAGGGCTTATGGGTAGACTGGATGTGCCTGGCACTCTTTATCTGCTGACAATTTCTATGTTTCTATACTGAGGGATCTCAACATGTACACTCTGGAAAGGAGGGAGGCATGACAGAGACCTACAAGTACCTCATGTGGTGAACAGGGGAAGGTAATTGGACTGTCGGCATGAATTGGGAGGGGCATAACTAGCAGAAGGAGGGAGGTACTGATGCCTCTTTACAAAGCCATGGTGAGGCTGCACCTGGAGTGCCGGGTCCAGTTCTGGAGACTGCACCTACGCAAGGACATAGATGGGACAGAGAGGGTTCAGAGAAGGGCAGTCAAGATGGTGCATGGTATGCAGGGGAAGCCATACAAGCAGAGGTGTAGGGAATTGGATCTGTACCCACTGGAGACCAGAAGGGAGAAGGGGGACATGAATGAAACTTTTAAGTATGTGAAGATGGGGAGCTTATTTAAAAGGAAGGAGGGGGCTAAAACTAGAGGGAACAGCTCAAGATTGGAGGCAGGAAGATATAGCGTCAATGTGAGTGTGCAATTCTTCACAGAGAGGGTGGTGAAGGCCTGGAACAAACCATAAGAGGAGGTGAGGTCACTGAAATGGTGGAGGGATTCAAGAGGGCATGGGACAGACATATGGAGTTGGTAAGTGCGGGGAAGGGGAGAGCCCGTGGAAAAGGAGATAAGTAGTTTGAGGAAGGGGCAGACTCGATGGGCCATTGGGTCCTTTTCTGCCATCTGATTTCTATGTATAGGTTCTGTTTCAGATGAGGAAGTGTATCAGGATAAGGGGCATGCATAGAAGCTAGAAACGGGGAAGTTTAAGAGGGATGTGAGGAAGTACTGCTTCACTGAAAGAGTGGCAGACCCGAGTCTGCCAGATTTGGTGATGGGAGTGAAAATGGGCTTCAAACATGCATGAGCTAGGCATAAGGGAATATTGGTAGATAAGTAGGGAGGGTTGACAAAGACCAGTTAGGGTCTGCGGAGACAGACTAGGCAGGACAAATCTGAGCAGACTGGGTGGGTCAAGTGGTCCTTTTCTGCAGACAGTTTCTATGTTTCAACCACCATCAGCTGTGGCAGTGCAGCTGCCTGTCCCCCGATGCTTCATCCCATGGTACTGTATCACAGTGAGCACCATTTCAAATAAAAACTATGAATTTGAAAGCCCCACCCTCTCCCCACACATTCACACCTGGAGTGCCGGGAAGAACAAAAAACAAATGATCTGTCTGCTGTAGCATTTAGGCAGCTAATAAGACAGGCAATATTGTTCGTTGTTAATGTGGGTGATTGTTATTTCTTTGGCTTTTTACTGTGTTGGGGGGGGTAGGTGTAATGGAGCCTTAGAACAGAGATCCTTACAGTGAAGAGCCACTCACAATTGACAACGAGAGGTAACTCCTTGTTTCAGTAGGTGTTCGGCCCTAAAAGGCATCCAAGCCATGGAAATTGTTGAGACGCTCTGCTCGTTCTCCCCTCTGCCTTTCCACTTTCTACCTGCTGTATCAGTGATCAGAACTGCTTGTTGCTTTTTTTTTTTGACTGCACATTTCTAAATTGCCTTGAACTTTTGTACAGGGCTAAGGGAAATGCATTAAGTGGTGTGCGTGTGTGAGTTTGTGTTTGTGCAAGCGTAGGCTGCTGTCTGATTTCAATAGATGTTTTAAACGCCCCAACCTGTATAGACCATTAAGCGAGAGGCAGTCTAATGTATGCTGCCATTATGGGCTGTGTGGGCAGAGAGATTTCGCACAAGTCAGGTCTTTTTTTATTTCCCTCCTCTCTCCTTTCATTTCTTTCAGCATTCTTTCCATCCTACTTACAGTAATTGATTCCACATGGTATCTCTCTCTCTCTCTCTCTCTCTATCTCTCTACCCATCACCCCAGGACTACAATAGCAGCCCTTTGAAATAGACCTGCCTGTTTTCCCCTTTACAAGGACACTGTGCAGGGTCTCCCCTCCCCAGCTTGTAAAGCTTTAAAAACGTATTAAATCCAAGATGTTATTCTGTGCCTGTATTGTTTTTATCTTGTATTAGCCTTCAAATAGGGATTGTAATCCAAGACTGTAATAACTAAATAAACAAACATATAATGTTATTTTTTGTTGATGGCGTTGCATTAAAGCACCAGTATTTTTTAATCATTATGTTGGTTTAGGTGTTAATATATTTCTGGCTAAAATATCAGTACACCAGTTTTTCTTTTCATTTTTTTTTTTTTTTTTTTACATTCCAGAATTGAGATATGTGTATTTTTTTTTCTCTGTCTATTGTTTCTCCCCCGATGCCCTCGGTGACCCCCCCTTCAGAATGGCCTCCCCCAGCCCCATCACCCGGTTGCACCACAACTTGCCTTTGCCGCCAACGTCCTCTGCTACAGGACATGAAGCGGGTGCCCGGTCACTGGAGGTGTGGTCTTCATTCGTCCCTGAGGGTCATTTTCCACCTATTTTTTCCCCTTTATGTCCTAGAAGCCTCAGTGCAAGGACGTGCATGTGCGTTGGGCAGAATGGCCCTGATCCCTTCACCCAGCCTAACATGAAGCCCCCCCCCATCTCCTGCATTGTCATCACGCCTCCACATGGTGGTAGTCAAAGGCCGGGAAGGCTAACCTCCCCAGTCCTGTACAGGAGAGCTGCCAGGCGGCCGCTCAATCCTCACCTAGCGCCTGCCCCCTCCCAGCCAACCCCCAGCAACCCAAGCTTGTCACCGAACACGGGTTGCTGGTGTGGCAGGAGTCGGCCAGCCTGAGATAGGTGGTTTTAAAGTTTTTAGCAATTCCTGCTCCTTTGGCATGCCAACCATGAAAAAATGTAACTTCTTGGTGTGGTGTGGCGTGGTGTGGTGTGGTGTGGTGTGGTGTGGTGTGGTGTATTGCTATTTACCATCAGAAACGTGCGCTAGCACCACCATAAGATAGCCACAGTATGAAGGCAGTATTTACAGTTAGAAGGTACTCTCAACGGATGAGACATTTAAATATTGCAAACGATGGCCATCTGTAATGACTTGCGTCATTTATGTAAAACATATTTATAAATGCTGTTTTTTAGTTATCTGAGGAAATTAAAAAGATACTGATTCTGAATCTAAGGGTGTCAGAAATATATTTTTGCTGAATAAAATGTTTGTCTACTAACAAATACTGCTGCTTTAATTTCAGTATATTCTTTTTATCTCCTGGTTGCTTGCAGACTGCCTTCAGCCTTGATAGATGCAGACTCCTACTTTGGCACTGTCCAGTGGTTCCTCAGGTCACCCTCCAGCAGTATGCCATCCATACGGCACCCTCCCCATAGCAACCCCCCCCCGCAAGGCTTGCTGAGACTCTTCAGGATCCCATGAGCATGGTCAGAGGGGCTTGCCAGGGCCTGCTGGACAGGTTCTGGACCTGGGTGCACCACACCAGCATCATCCTACACAAAGGGCCAACCACATGTGAACCTTAGTCACAAGTGAGTGAGAACCTGCATACTTGTTTTATGTTGAGCAATCAAAAATGTTACACCAAGCAATTATAAACAGGGATGCACAGACAAAACTGGTTCCAAAAACATTAAGAATCTCCAAGAACCCTGGCTGCTGTGGTCAGTGCGTAAAAGTAGTGCAAGAACACAGTACAAAACAGAGTAAACAGTGCACAAACAGTGCAAAACAGTGTAAAACTGAAGTGCAAAACAGTATAAAAAAACTGCAAGAACAGCATAAAAGAGTGCAAAATAGTGTAAAACCATGTAAGAACAGTTCAAATCAATGTAAAACTGTGGACAAACTGCAAAAAGTGAAAGTGCAAGAACAGTGCAAATCTTAATTAATCAATCAATTTTATTTGTATACTGGAAAGTATGTGAGCAAAAATGCCCATTTTCACAAATGTCCAGTTAACTGTTAACTGTGAAATAACACTGCAAAACTGTAAAACCAGTGCAAGAACTGCATAAAAAGTGTATAAAATAGTGTAAAGATATGCAAGAACAGTTTGAACCAGTCTAAAACAGTGCACAAACACAGTGCAAAACAGTATAAAAAACAGTTTAAGAACAGTGTAAAAACAAGTGCAAGAACAGTGTACAAAACAATGCAAGAACACTGCAAAACAATGTCAAACCTGTTCAAGAACTATGTAAAAACAAGTGCGAGCACAATGCAGAACACAACAGGCATGTAGAGGTCAGCAACCAAACCCCCCACCCCATCTAAAAAGTCTCTCTAAGCTGGCCCAGTGACAACGCACTATGCTGCCATCCGAGAGGCTGGGGTTCGTGTGTGTCTTCTAAGTTACAACGGCTGCAGCATCAGCAGAGGGCTGCTGCTCTGCTGCTCATGATCTATCCAAGGGGCAGGCTGCATCCATGGTAGCACTGTCCTAGGGGAAAATCCCACACAAACCCCAGATTGCATTCTATGCTAATTACATGCTATTTATTTATTTGATAACCGGGTAAGTACGCTGGTCCCAGGGACCTTTTTCAGGCATGACCAGGACCATTTAGAGGGGCACATAACACACAGGTTTACAGCAACAACAGGAAAATAGCAATATATAGTGTGTACATATAAGCTTCGGAAGGGCTTATGCTCCCACTAGGAACCCCCTTCCACCCCCCCCCCCAAGCTTAGGGATTTATTAGTGCTCTGGGGGTTAATCCCTGCTGGATGCCTGAAGGTGGCAGCAGAGGGCAGGTTAGGAAGGATATATAAGGAGAGGAAACAGGAAGTTCTGGGTCTTCTCTTTTCCAGCCCGGGCGGTAGGCCTGGGCTGGACAGCTGGAAAGGTAGGCAAGGAGGGGGTTCGTTGGTTCGGGCCTGTGGGCCCCCCCCAAAACGTTAGTAGATAGAGCCTCTACAGTGACATGGCGTTCGAGGAGCCAGGAAGGGAACTCCACAGGAAGGATGGCCAGCCAGTGAATCTGTGTCATCGGAATGAGGGAGGCCTAGTGGTAGGGAAATGGCAGAGTAGACAGGAGCCCCATGTAGATTCCGTGCAGGAGTTGCTTTGGTGGTCAGGGCTGTAGAGACTGTAGCAGATTTCCCATAGAGGAGGGGCTGGTGGCAGAGGTCCCCTTCTGCACCTGGAGTGGCAGGGCAGCCTGGGCACGTAGGGAGCCTGGAGTGTCCTTCACCCACAAAAAAGGGGCCTGCATGGAGGGGCAGGTCCTGGAGGCTGGCACTGCAGGGACAGCTGGGTCGCAAGTCTTAGGACAGGCCTTAGAGGGCAGCTCCGGCTGGAGCTTAGTTCAAGCCCAGGATGTGTTGGCAGGGACAGGGACAGGAGGCTGGGGGCCAATCCTAAGTCGCCAACTTGGGGCACCATAGACAGAAATGACGCCATTGGGGGCTGAGGAGGAATGTGGGCTGTTTGGTGGGCCTGAGCAGTGGCAGGGCTCAGGATCCTCTAGTGGCAGGGCAGCCCGGGAGGTGCAGTTTGGGCATTGGAGCTGAGCTGGGTTTAAGGGTCTCAGCACCAGTGGGAGCGAGAGAATGGACGTGGCCATAATAATGGAACCGGTGTGGGAGTCATTTGGCACACCAGTGGGTTTTCAGGCTCAAAGTGAAAGGGAAAGATAAGGGTTACAAGACCTGGGTCGGAAAGGAAGAATCCTGGTACCCCTTGAGATTTGGGCCAAGGTCCAGGGGCCAGGTGCGGGGAGCAGCATGCTTCTCCACGCTGGAGATAGGGCTGCCAACCAGAGCCAGACAGGGACACGAGGGAAGGGTAACCCAGAAAAGGAAAACTTGGCTTTCCAGTGCCAGAGAGCCAGGAGCCTGTTGGTTCTTCAGGTGAAGGATCCACTTGGGTAAACCATCCGAGCTTTCAGAAACAAAAGAGACCTTTTTGTACTACCTGTGTGCCATCATATCTGCTCGAGAGTTACAGCATGGGTGAACTGTAACATGTTTAAATGGCCCCATGGAGCTGCTTTATTTATTGGGAGAAGGAGGGGAACCCGTAGCCCTGGAATCATTTGGAGTGCAGGTGACAAAACAAAGTGCTGTTTGGGAAGAAACTTGGTAGTGATTTTCCTTTATTTAAGTTAAAGAGGGGATGAATGAGATGCAAAACCCTTTGTGTTTATTTTGTATCATAAGTTGCACTTCCAGAAGGCGACCATCAGTCTGCACCAAGATTATGGGGCTCGGGAACTCAAAGGGAGCAGAAGGCTGCAGACTGCTTGGAGGTCCTGTGTCCGGGGCTGAACCAGTTCATAGAGGTAGAGATCGAGAGTGCACGGTGTGATGAAGCCATCGAGAGGTAGGGCAAATGCTTTCCTGACTTTATTTCGGGTGCACTATCTCGGAGTTGTTTTGCATTGTGGTAATCCTTCCTACTTTCCCCTGGTACATCTGAGATGAAGTTTATGCCCCTAGACGGAGGGGGAAGGGGAGTTTACATACATAGATACCGAGGCAAGTCATTACAGTGCAGTAACCAAAAATACATCTTAAGAAAAGAAAATATTGAGTACCCTCTGTTCCAGCGGGCACCATGCACTTGATTCAGTTTATATAAGGACACAGAAATAAGACAGTCAACCCAGTACACTAACAATGACTTTAGAATAGACATCTACAGTGTGCTCTGGATCATAAAGCATCCAAGAAGTGCTTTTTAAAGGTAGCAGGTGAGACAAGTGTATGCAGATTATCCGGGAGGAAATTCCAAAGCTTAGGTGCAGCAAAGGAGAAGGCTCTTCGACCCATATCAGTGATAAGCCTAGGGCAGCTAGCAGAGGACCGTAATTCGTACCTATTAATTTTTGGGTGTATCAAACCTGACAGTGGGGATTTGATTCCCGCATGCAGAGTTTTAAAGGAAAAAGAGCCTAACAGCAGTTCCGTATGATCCTGGATAGAGAGCCAACCAAGAGTCTGGTATAACTGGCAGTGGGTGGGTATGGAAGGGGGGCTTGGATAACAAATCAGCAGACATTGTTATAAGCTGTGTTCATATGACTGAGAAGATGTAAGAGATATTATGGGGGAGCAGTTTATATACATAGAAACATAGATATTGACGGCAGATAAGGACCGCAAGGCCCATCCAGTTTGCCCATGTCTTTTTCTACCTTATAAATGTGCCGTCGGCCTTTACTCTGTCAATGGCCTATATATTCATACTCATCTGTATTGCTCCCTTATGCCTATTCCATGCCTGTTTGAAGCCCTGCACTGTATTCATATCCACCACTTCCTGAGGTAGGCCGTTCCATGTATCCACCACCCTTTCTTTGAAATAGAACTTCCTCACATTACCCCTTTATCGGCCTCCCTCTAATCTCATGCTGTGTCCTCTTGTCCTGCTATTTTTCTTATACTGAAACATGTTAGACTCTTTCACCTTGTCAATGCCCTTAAGGTATATTCACATTTCATAGGAACATTGCAATGCAAACCACTCGAACAGTTTTATGTTCTTTCTGGCTGTAATTTTAGGGCAGGTCATGTCTTTGTTTTAAACGTTTTTTTTTTTCATTTTTGCAAAAACAAGCAAACAAGTACAATGGATATATTTGAAAGAACAACGGATGGTAGACAGTAAAAAAAAAAACACGACACATTAAATCGAGAGCTCGAAGTCAGATAAACGATCTGTTGAGCAAGTCGTCTCTTATTTTGAATGCAGCATTGCAGGACAGGGCCAATTAATGTGAGTAGCGAGCTCCACAAGGACTCCATTAATAATATATTGTGCACAAATTCATTTATAACGGAAGGATTTTGCAAACCTGCGAGTGTAGATTTAGGTTATCGCTCACTGTTAAGCACAGTTGTAGCAAACAGAGCTTGCCCCGGCACTATTAATAGCAACATTTTAACAAAATTGGTCCCTCTTCTGTACAATACAGCCAGGCAGTTATACGTTTATATAATGTTTTTTTAGAACCCATTTTTTCCACAAGTATTTTCTGTGCTTTTGTCACAGTGAAGATACTTAGCTCTGTCCTTACCCCTCCCTCAAGCCAGCAACTGCCTCCTCCGAGACTCACCTTGGTTTGGAGGTTCCCCCACGGATTCTCCTTCATGGTGGGGCTGGAGGGAGGAAGGCCGTCCTCCCCCTCAGTACAAGCAATCCAGAGCAGACCAGTGGTGCAAGTGATAGACAAGAAGTACAGGAACTCAGGCACTGGCAAATATGAAATGCAGAATGAAGATCTTCAATCTGAAGGAAAGGTGTGTGAAGGCACGTCTGTCTGTTTAGACACTAGTAGATTCAGTTAGAGGTGCTGAAGTATTTCTACCAAAATAGTACTGTTGTACAAGTCAAATGTTGTTATGGAAACCCTGATTTCAGGTCACAAGGACATAGACTGTCATTTTGTTGTTGGTTTAAGAATTTCAGTTCCAGTTTCAGTGAGAAGAAGTACAGGAACTCCGTTCCTGCTGCAAAAAAAGGTACAGCAACTGAGTTCCTGTGCGTTCCTGTTCACTTTCATCACTGGAGCAGACCATCGGCAACTCCTAGGTAATGGTGCGAACTTGGGGACGGTGGGCAGGGCTTCATTAAGCCCTGACACTTTTTTCCTTAGTTTTCTGCCCCACCTCTGCTACATGCAATGTCCCGTCCCTGCACTGATGCATACCTATGAAGGTACACATATAATGCTCCTGCAGCCTCCTCCCTTCTTGCCACCTGTACTGCACTGCCAATAGGCCTCCACCTGGTGGCAGTCTAAGGCTGGGTCAACATCTCTCCCCTCCCTGGGAGAGGAGAGCAGTCCCTCAGATGCTCAATCCTCTCCTGCCCCAGTCGACCACTGGTGACCTGTGTCCGTTCCCGAACCCCGGGTCATCATCATGGCAGGAGATAAGGTGCCATTGCCTCAGTCCTCCACGCCATCAGGCCAGGATTTTAGAATCGGTTTTGCTGTCTCAAGTTTTTTATTTTGCCTTCCATGCCCCTGGCATCTGACTTCCATCTGGAAGTTGTGCTGCCCTGGTGACTCCCTCCACATGCTCTTATGTACCACCCTTCCCAGTCGACCGACCACATGAGTGTGGGATATCTGCCTCTACCACTAATAGAAGCAGCTCTGTACAGGTATTTTGAAAAAATTATACATATTTTAAAGCTGAAGAATTTAACAAAAAAAGAAAAAAAAGGAACGTTTATCATCCTTTAACCCCTGCCCTACCTTTTGATAGGAAAGGCCTTTATGAGTCGTAACTAAAGTCCCTGTCCCCTGTTAACACAAAGGAGAGGTTTGTTTCCGCACCCATTTTATAGCTGATTCCAGTATAAAATATTAAAGAAACAGCATAACAAGTTGCTGTTTGTCCCTAAACAAGCCCTTAAACCTCCTTGTGTTTAACCTCACTGTAATCTGCCTCTAATCTACTCTGTGCTGTGTGACTTAAACTGCAGCAAAATTCTCTCCACACCCCCCCCCCCGGATTGTAAAATACTATGGGACACAGTTTGCATGAAAGGAACTATAAAGAAAATGAAATTCCATTCCTAACCTCCCCTTATGTTACCTCTAGTGTCATCGTTTTTTATATTTGCTTGCACGCATGTGCAAGAAACATAGTGCCATCATACGAGTTTTCCAGAGGTGTTTCAGCCTCTTCCAATTCAGTCAGTGTGTTTGCAGGCGCGGTCGCAGAGCACCAATCACTGCTCCAGCTGTCTATGACAGCTGAAAATGCAGTGGCATACACTTGAAAGGGAGAGCTCCACTTGAGTGAGCAGAGCTCTCCCCACACCTGCAGCGCACGCACACACACTCACGTGCTCATGCGCCTTCCCCCCTACCCACACACTGTATGGCCGATGGGGGTGCCCAATCCCCGTTAGCTACCGCCCCCAAAGCATCCAGGTGCCACGCTGGGAGCCCACCCCAGCGTGGCAAAATTATGTTATGGCTGATGGGGTGCCCCGTCGGCTCCACTGTCTCCCCCATGCTGTCACCGCCAGGTGCCCAATCCCCATCGGCTCCACTGTCTCCCGAGTACAGGGTGCCACGCTGGGAGCCCACCCCAGCGTGGCAACAGATACAATGGCCGACGGGGGTGCCCAATCCCCCGTCGGCTCCACGGCCTGCCAGCCATCCTTCTGCCATGCTGGGAGCCCACATCAGTGTGGCAAACATCCTGTTTCGTCTTTTACAAAAAAAAAAACCTGTAAAGAAAAAAATGGTCCCTGTAGTCTCCCTGCCCCCACAACTGCACCCACCCACTGCGCACCTGCCTACTCACACCCCCTCACCCCATACTTACCTCTGGAGTCTGGAGCGGACGATCCTCGGTGGACTGGGAACCGTCTGCACTCTTCAAAGCCGACCCTTGAACTGAGGAAATGCCGGTAAGCTGTATAATGGGATAGATAGGGTTTTTTCAACTTTGTTGCATATCTCAGGCATTTTTTGAAATTTTTGCACCAAACTTTCAACATGGGGTTTTTGGGACCCCTCCTCATGAATTCTTGCACTGTCATGGCATTACTCAGGCCTGAAGGGTGATTTTGCAGCCACTGTGCAAAATTACCTTTCCGGAATGATTAACAAAACGACACTGCCAGTGTTCATAAGGTGGGCTCTCAAAAAGCCTATTTTGAAAATTTGGTGGAAAATTTCCTATAAATGACTGTTTTACGAGCGTGTGTTGCGCAGTTCCTACGCACGCTTGTAAGTTCGTGAAATTTCAATATTTCCACTCCAGATTTTCAACATTGCCATTTTACCACACCTTCTTATGAGCAGTACAGCTGTCATTTTTCACATCTCACCCAAAATGTGTTTCCGCCCATGTAGAGCAGAATGGTGCAGTCGGTGTGCGAAATCAATATACGGGACACATTAAGAAAATCACAGTGACACTGTTCATGAGCAGAGGTCTTAAAATGGCTATTTTGAAAATTTGGTGAAAAAATTCCTAAAAATGACTGTTTTACGAGTGTGCGTTGCAGAGTTCCTATGCACGCTCGTAAGTTCTCAAATTTTCAATATTTTCACTCCAGATTTTCAACATTGCCATTTTACCACACCTCCTTATGAGCAGTACAGTTGTCATTTTTCACATCTACGCCCTGGCGTGTTTCTGCCCATGTAGCGCAATAGCAAAGCAGTCAGTGTGAAATCAATGTATGGGACACGTTAAGAAAATCACAGTGACACTGTTCGTGAGCAGAGGTGTTAAAATGGCTATGTTGAAAATTTGGTGAAAAAATTCCCAAAAATGACTGTTTTAGGAGCGCACGTTGCGCAGTTCCTATGCATGCTGGCAAGTTTGCGAATTTGTAATATTTGCACACTAGATTTTCAACAGTGCCATTTTACCACACTTCCTTATGAGCAGTGCAGCTACCATTTTTCACATCTCGCCCAAAATGTGTTTCCGAACATGTAGCGAACAATGGTACAGTCAATGTGCGAAAACAATGTTTGGGACAGATTAAGAAAATCACAGTGACACTGGTCATGAGCAGAGGTCTTAAAATGGCTATGTTGAAAATTTGGTGACAAAACTCCATAAAATTACTGTGTTACGAGTGAGCATTGCGCAGTTTCCACGCACCCTCATAGGTTCATGAATTTGTAATATTTTCAGTCCAGATTTTCACCAGTGGCATTTTTCCACACCTCCTTATGAACAGTACAGCTGTCATTTTCCACAACATGGCCAAAATGTGTTTTCACACTTTCAGTGCAGAGATGCGTGGTCGCTGTGGGAAATCATTGTTCGGGACAGGTAAAGAAAATCACACTGACACCGTTTATGATCGGAGGTCCCAAAATGCCTGTGTTAACAATCTGCTGTAAAAAAATTCCCAAACTAGTTACATTATGGGTGTGCGTTGCACAGTTTCTACGCACGTTCGTGACTTCACCAGTTGTTTTTAAGATTTTCACAGCAGATTTTCAACATTGCCATTTTACACCTCCCCATGAACAGTACCGCTGTCATTTTTCACATCCTGTTCGGAATGTGTTTTTGCACCTGTGGTGCCAAATGCCATAGTCGCTGTGCAAAAGCAGTTTTCGGCTAACAAACTGATATTGCCACTGTTCATGAGGTTGAAAATTTGGAGTGAAAATACCAACGAATGCCTGAGGTGTTAGGGTTTCCCACCATAATGCCCCACCCTGTAAGGTATGACAGGCATCAAGGGTGTGACTTGGGATTCTTGCCTGTCATGCTCATACCATTCCACCCCCACCCACACCCTGCAGCCAGTGAGAGGCATCAAGGTGTGCCTCGGATTCTTCAGGCCCAAACTTCACCCCATTCTCCTATACCGCACCCATCTCACCGTATTTCTTGATGGAATAGGGTGCGCAAAAGGGCCAAAGACCCCGAAGCACACCGTGACACTTGTCAGTGTCTGCAGGGTAGGGTGTGGTGAAATGGCGTGGTCATTATGCCTGATGACCCAAAGGCACACCCCAATGCCTGCCACTCTCTGCAGGGTGGTGGTGGGGTTGGCTTCAGTTCAATACTTCGCTGCCATTCCTATTATGCAGCTCTGTAACTTCTACACTACCAATGCCAGTGCCAGCAAGCAAACATTCGGCATTGATAAATGCTTGTTGTCTCTTGATGAGAAGAAACCATTGTCCTCAGACTGCTGCGTTCAACCAAAACTACTACTGATCATGGTGCGATTAAGAAAAGATAATTAGCTGGCCTTAGGGACCCTCACTGTCCGACTGGGAGCCCCTTACTTATAGGGTGCACTGGCTGGCACCAATACTAGTTTTTATTTATTTATTATATATTTTATTACAGTCTCGGAATTTGACATACCTTTGAATCAGAGACTCATTTACAAAGGTTCCACGTCCAAAAGAAATCATAACAATTAGCTAAATACAACAATTAGTTAAATACAACAATGTAACAAAAACATGACATGGAAATAACAAAAACAAACAAACAAAAAAAAAACAATCAGAGCTGTCTTTATATTAGACTTTGTCAAAGCTGGCAAATAAGAACCAAAAATAGATAGCAGGGTAAAGGCTACGATAAAATACAATAGTGTATCAGTATGTGATAATAGACGGTCACGAATAACGTTGTTGAACTCAAGAGGTTAACATCGGTCAGCGAAGACAAATAAAAAGCTGTGAAAAAGGGGAAGGGGGAGGGGGAATAGGTGGAAATCAGGGTTCAGGAGCTACAGAGTGAGGTGAAGTAGAGAGGAAACACATCAAGAGAGAGGTACCTATGGTGGGGTGCGGGGGGGAGGAGGGGAGAGTGGCAGCTGTTTAGGCAGGAAATGAGGGGATATGTGAGGGTGAAGTAGCTTAGGTTGGGCAGTCGCAGCGGTTGAGAGAAAGAAGGCACTGTCTGAGGTCATCAGTCTATAGGCGCTTTTACACACAGGTTTCTCTGCCGAAAGGATAGTTACCTGTGTAGCGCCATTGCAGTCTGTTCCATTGTTCCTTCAGTTTACATGCACAGCAATATGTCGGCACACCCCATCCTACGGTTCCTATCAGTGCATTATCATTGTGCAAGAGCTAATGCATGGGACACATGGCTGCTGGAACGGCCTTTTCACACTGTGGGATGCAACAGAAGATATCAGGACGAACCACGCCAACCATGGAATGCGGTTTGGGCGAGTGTTCGCTTTGGAATCGGAAGGAATGCACTTTACACAGCAATGGATGAAATGGTAAACTATTTCTGCAACGTTCACTCCATTACACAACTGGTAGTGTAAAAGCACCTTTTGATCTGTAAATGTTTTTAATAGGGATGAGCAGACCAGTTCAGTGACAGATCACTTCCCCGTCCCAGACCAGCCCACTTCGACTCTGACCCAGTTGGGCACCTTGACCAGCTTTGGATGTACCAGGGACCGGGTTCTGCTGGGTTGTTATGTTCTTACAGATTCTGGAAGATATAAAAAGGGCCACTTGAGTTGTACATCCAGATTCTTCCCTGTAGCGAAATGGAACTTTAGTAGATTTTGGCACATTCTGTTTCTGTCCTGCTGCCTGTGCTTCTGTGTTTTGCAGCTAAGAAATACTGTGGTGGGGGATGCTTGGAAACAGCTCTGCTAAGGATGTGATTCTCTACACAAGTGTTTTTTTTATCAAGTTTTCTCTTGTCCCCAGCTTGCCCAGCGGAACCTCCCAGTCCCATCACTGACCTTCTCATGGAATTACTGGTTATGCGCTGCTTGCCCAGGGCCACAGTGGTGGTGGGTGGCCTGCCATGTCGCTCGTGTGTGGGTCTGTGGGGGGGAAGGGGTTGCCAGTGCAATGGCAGCATTTTCCTGCAGCTCCTACTTTTCTCCCCAAGGGTGCCGACGTCCAATAACATGGCACACGTGTGGAGGCACTCATGCATGTCGAGTGATGAGCAGTGAGCAGCTGCCCCTCTCCACTTTTATGTGCTTCTGATGTGCTGCTAGAAACCTTCACCAACTGGAGTCAAGCAGTGGGACGAAGAGTGCCCCCTTCCTTATGGAAGGGAGCTGTCCTTGGGATGCTTACTGTTTCCTTCCCGGCGTGCCTCTGAGAGATTCAAATCCAATCCCGAACCCAGGTCTCCACTGTACTACTGGGCTGGCCCTATACATGGTTCTTTTTTTTTTTTTTTTTTTAATCTACATTTTGTCTACCTCCTTTGTCACCTCTGCTGGGCCCCTTCTATCCTTGACCCCAGCCCCATCATCTACCTTCTCCGGGTCTTACCCCCCATTCATCCTCTGGTGCCTCACTAGTTGGCAGTGCAGGGCCTATGGGGTCGCTGCCTTCATCCTGCTGGCAGGGGTTGTTTTCCAGCTGCATTTCATCGGGTTCCTCCAGGGCCAAGTCACATGCAGTGCTGCGAGTGCTGATGCACACACACACTCCTGACATCTGAGTTGGGTCCCCTGTCCAGAGTGCTCATCTGTCACACCACCTTGCCTTCGCTAGGTGGTTATGGTGCAGCAAGATGCCAACCGCCCCCACACACACACAAGGAGGAAAGTATTTCATGGGACACTCAGCCCTCCTTCTCCAGGCCCCCCCCCCACAGAGTGACCCTGATCCATTCCTAAACCGTGGTCACTGGCATGGAAAGAGGTAAGGTATCCAACGCCTCTGCCCTCCACACCACCATGCCAATTTATATGTGGTTCTTTTGACTTATGAAAGTAATATTGTGTTTTGTGAGGGCGGGACTACCACTCTTCACACACAACATGGATCATGTGATCATCGAGTTTTATTCCGTTTACAAATGAGAAGATTGATAGAAAAAATATTTTTAATATGAAATAACATACAGAAAAGGCTTATGAAGGTGAGCAGGGGGCAACCTGGTTCTGTCATCTGCAACAGAGCATGCTATGGCCCAGCTTAGAAAAGATGCATGTTTTTTGATAAATTAGAGTTAATCACAACCTTTTGGTATACATTTTATGTCCTCTGCGGCTGGGGGTGTTACCTTTGGTTCCACCCAGTCCGACTTGACCTCACAGTCCCCGCTCTACCCCAAGCTCTACCCCTTCCACCGGTCCTCTCTCGTGGTGGGTACACAACCACCACCGCAGAAGCTGGGGGGGTTTCAGATTAGGGGGAGCATCCACAGTTGGAGCTGGGCGGTGCTGCCAGACTGGCCATCAAGTAGCGCACCAAGGTGTTTTTTTCCCCGTAGTAACCCCCCCCCAGCATGGGCGTGCAATGGCATCAACTGATGCTGTAGTGCATGCTCCCACACACATGTCAGATGCTGCCCATGCCATCCCCATTTTGAGCAGCCCCACTGCAATGACACCAGCTGCCGCTAGGAGCCGGCAGAGCCGCAGATCCCTGTCCCACCCTCCCTGGAGAAGGAGAGCAGTCACTGGGATGCTCAATCCTTCTCCCTCCCGGCCAACCCCCAGCGATTCGGACTCATTCCCAAACCCGGGTCGCCGGTGTGGCATACAGCGCCTCAACCCTCAGCACCACCAAGCCACAAAACACAATCTTTTGGAGAAAGATCAGCCAGAATCGGAACCAGTTCACAGCTGACCCATCCTACTCTGGTGTTTAATTCATATTTGCATCCCTGTTGCAAAACAGGACACTGGGGACATCAGTGGTCTGGGCCCGACCTCCGCAAATGGCACCATGATGGCATGACATTACCTGCCATAGATCACCCAATCAGGAAGAGAGGGCTAGAATAAGTAGGGGAACCATGGACTGATGGCCTCCAATACATTAGTTGAGGCAGCCCTGTAACAGAGAACCGTGCCGAGATAGTGGGTTGGAGGACTTTGATCAGCCAGTTTTTCGTGTGGATCGGCTCACAAGACTGATGTGCTCTGCCTGCAGCAACGGCTGAGCTAAGGCTTGCGTGTTACATGTCTGCTGGGTGAGGGCTGCATCCTTCTACTGACGTTTGTGAGTGTCTGCGTACTGACACTGAGGGGAAACAGCACTTACATAGTGGCCTCCCTCTGTCTGCTAACCCAGGGATATATACTGTAGCACTTAATGGTGAGAGAAAGAGAAAAAGTGCCTCCCTTGTGATGTGAAGTGGTGGGATGATATACAATTTGGTGTTGGGGGAGTGAGCTGAGCTGTAGAAGTCTTCCATTCCAGGGCAAATGAAGAAACAGGGGGAATCTAGTGGGGTTGTCTTCCTGTTCTAAAGGATATGTTTCAGGAGGAATGAGTGAGTGATATGGGGGGGGGGGGAGGTGTGCACACAGAACACCAGAGCCACCAAATGACAGTGAGGTGTTAAAGCAATTGACCTTTTATTTCACACTGAGGTTCTGACTGCCTGCTTGGTGTTTCAGCTGTTGTATATTTTTTTTTTGTAGTTTATTTACCCAGGATAGCCCAGTGGAGATGCATCTCATTTTCAATGGGGTCCTGCATCTATCCATTTCCACAACTGGGTGGACTGGATCACTGGCAGGTTAAGTGAGTTGCTCAGTCATACAGTCAGCATTTGGCTCTGGCAGGGTTTGAACCTGTGATCTCCTGCCTTGTATTTGTAACACCGGCTGTCTATCACTAGTCAAGGGTTCTTGGTGATATTCAGTCTAGAGACCCTTCGTTTGTACCATAGACTCTGAACACATTAGCGAACGGTATCAACTCAGGTATCGGGCACAAAGGAGCAAACAATTTTGCTGTTGGTTTAATTTTTTTATTGTGATAGTAACAGTTGACTGGCATATAAGGTGACAGAAGCAATCATATGAAGGGAAAATAGTCTTGCTGTGATTGTTCTGTCACTGGAATTGTCACCTGTAAATTATCATGTCATAACTGCAAGTGGTTAATGTTTGCCTTTTTGTAACAACACATGAACAACTAATAAAAGAAATTTGAAAAATAAAATTCTTAGTGGTCTGCATTAATCTTTGTAAGAAGGTCTACAGCGCAACGTGGCGTGCCTCCGTGCGTTAGCGCTCTGATGTAGAAGTACTGACGCCTTTTGAGTTGATCTTATATATTCAGGCCCACAACTTCTGGAGGACAGTGGTGACTCCAGTTTCTGGCCTGATAGAGCACATTCCTTGGCATAATCCGCTGTACTCCAGCAATGCTATGTATCTGCCAGCTCCGAGTGCCGAGCTGCAAGATCAGTGTACTTTGAGTATGCCCCAGATGTGGCTCCACCACTTATTGGAGGAGAGGAGGAGGAGGTGCTAGGGGGACAAACGTTCGAGAGCACAAGCCTTCAAAGAGTGCGGTAGGCTGTCGAGTTTTGTCAAAAAGGATTAATTTCAACTTGAGAGTCAGCAAACGTTCGGGAACTATATCAAAACATCCAAGACTCAAGGATGAGGCCAGAGTCTAACAACACCCTTAAGAAGTAGCATTTGAATGCCCATATTTATGTGCTGGCTAACAAATCTGTTGGATGCTTGCATGCAAGGTTTGGCCAGGGTGGGGTGGGGGTATTTATCTGTGATTGGGAGGGAAACTAACAGCTCACTCCAGACTAGAACTGAATTTGCCATTCTGGCTCTGTTTAAGCAGGGTGAATACCCCTAACAGGTTAGCCACTATGGGAAAAACTGCTATTGCTTCTGCCCTGGTCTTTTCCATCATGTGTTCCTGTGTGGCGATCGTGGCACTGTTGTCTAGGAAGGTGAAATAAACAGGGAAACAGTAGACTGTCTTAAGGGAAAACACTGTGACCTGTAAAGACGCAGCTCACTGTATTGCACTGTAATGCAAGCACTTTGTGCCCTACTTGTACCAAGAGATCCCCATGAAAACGAGATACTCCATCAAATGGTGCCATCCCACCATCTGTTTGAAATTCGCATCTGACAAAGATGCATGAGAAAACTGTCACTCCCTTTTTAATGGGTTCTTTTGAGATTCCAATCCTTTGCCCAGTGGGGTGCCAATCCTCCCTTATTTCTACACTTACTTCCCAGCTATCCAACGGTCTGCAAGTGCTGACAAGGTCCTGGTTCAGGCCCTAGAGTGTGGGAGCTGGGCACAGAGCTTCTAGTCTTTTTCTCTCTTTGTGAATGTAAATGAAGGCATGTTAGTTTTGGCACCAACCTGAAGTGTGTTGGTTCTTTCGGCTCCCAGCATATTTCTGTCACTTCTGTGTCCTCTCGGCAGAACTCCCACTGGAATAATGAACAAGTTGGAGACTGGAGGGCGGGGGGAAAGAAGGGAGCATTTTATGGAGCACTGGGAAGGGTGGGAGTTGACTCTGCTGTCTGTTTTGAGGCTCAGTAGATCCATGAATGCATACGCATCACTACACCTCAGCAGGGGGGATCTCTAGTGCCTCTCTAGGAATTTCTAATGTCATGTTTACCAGTTACAAAGCATCGATCGGCCGCAATGTGCCAGCACAGCATGGGGAGAGTAGTCGATGATGTCAGCTAAGTGACAGTGTATGGTCTTTGGAAAGAACACTAATAGGATTTGGAGGGGGCATTTTCAGAAATTGTATTCTGAGTGTCAGTTTACTTGCACCTATAAACAGTGGCAAACAGCAGGAATCGTTCACGCTGGAAAACAGGAGAATGGGGGGGGGGGGTTCACAGGGGTGTTTATAGACCTTAAGTAATCTTGTATAAAAGTGACCAGTTGAATGAGACCAGTAGTACAATACGCTGCCACTTGTCAGACTGGTGTTTGCGTCTGAGACCCAGAATGTCTGGTGGACAGATGCATCGTAGAGGTGAAGACCTTGACTCCCATGGAGGATGGGTGTGGGGTTGTGCGCCACTCCACATTCATGTACACCGCCTGCCGGCTGACCAAGGAACTGTACATTTCCTGTCAGAACTGTGCACTTGGAGTCAGCTAGGACCACAGAACTGCACACCTTCTGTCAGCTGAACAAGGTGATCTGTACATCTCCTGTCAGCTAACCAAGGAACTGTACATGTCCTGTCAGCTGGCCAAGGAACTGTACACTTCCGGTCAGCTAAACAAGGAAGTGCACATCTATAGGCTGATCAAAAAACGGCACACTTCCTGTCAGCTGACCAAGCTTCTAATTGTGTGAAGTGCTTATGATCAGTCTGTTCTTTTTTATGTACACAGTTTCTTCTTTTCGTTATGT
The DNA here is from genome assembly GCA_016271365.2 of Neoceratodus forsteri. Taxonomy (NCBI): domain Eukaryota; kingdom Metazoa; phylum Chordata; order Ceratodontiformes; family Ceratodontidae; genus Neoceratodus; species Neoceratodus forsteri. The sequence continues at coordinate 117,446,023 of JADMNL010000031.1, forward strand.
TTATTGACCCTGGCTGTATGTTGTTTTTTTCTGATGTAATTGTTTAGTTGTTAAAAATTAATAAATAGTTTTCATGTTAAAACAAGCATTTGTCAATGCTGAATGTTTGCTTGCTGGCATTAGCATTGGAAGTGCAGGAGTTAGACAGATATAGACTAGGCATGGCAGTGAAATATTGAAGTGACGCTAATCCCACCCCCACCCTGCAGAGGTGGACAGGCACTGGGGTGTGCTTTTGGGTGGTTGCCCATAACACTCATGTCATTTCACCTGACCCTACCCTGCAGACTCCAACAAGTGTCGAGGTATACCTTGGGGTGTTCGGGCTTTACACTCCCCTCATTCCATAAGGAAATATGCTGAAATGGGTGCAGTATAGGAGAATGGGGTGAACTTTGGGGCTGAAGAGTCCAAGGTACACCTTGATGCCAGTCATTGGCTGCAGGGTGGGGTTGGAATGGCACGAGCATTACTGTTGACAATACCAAGTCACATCCCTGATGCCTGTCAGTCCCTATAGGGTAGGGCATTATGGTTGGAAACCCTAATGCCCTGGACGTTTCTTGGTATTTTCACTCCAAGTTTTCAACATGAGCTTTTTGTGACCCCCACTGCATGAACAGTGACACTATCAGTTCTTTAGCCGGAAGGTGACTTTGCACAGTGACTGTGCCATTTGGCTACCAAGGTGCAAAAACACATTTGAACAGGATGTGAAAAATGAGCTGTATTGTTCATGAGGAGGTGTAAAATGGTAATGTTGAAAATATGGGTAAATATAAAAATTGAAGTCTGGCGTGCGTGAGAAGCTGTATACCTATGTAATGCAATTATTTTAGGAATTTTGACACCAGATTTTCAACATAGGCATTTTGGGACCTCCGCTCATGAACAGTGGCACTCTGATTTTCTTAATCTTTCCCGAACCTTGATTTCACACAGTGACCAAATCCATTGTGTGCCACAGGTGCGAAAACACGTTTCGGGCAGGATGTCAAAAATGACAGTTGTACTGTTCAGAAGGTGGTGTGCAAAAATGACAGTGTTGAAAATCTGGAGTAAAATTCCCAAAATACACCATCATACAGTATGCCCTCCTTCTCCTTTTACTCTCTGGCAACGTCCACCCAAACCCAGGACCCCTCTCTTGCCCAACCTCTACTGCTGCTAAACGTAATGGGCTCCACTTAGCCTCTATCAATATCTGCAGCTTGAAAAAAAAATCTCCCCCCTTCAAGGCTGGCTTGCCCAGCGCTCTCCAGATATACTAGCCCTAACTGAGTCCTGGCTCACCGCTGGTACACCAGACTCTGCTCTGACATTGGATGGCTACATGCTTTTCCATGCTGATCGGTTCTGTAAAAGAGGCGGTGGTTGAGCCCTCTGCATAAAAAATACTCTTCGAGCCTTTCAGGTTGACCTCCCCTTCCCTGAACAGGAAGCCCAAATACTCACTGTCAAATTGCTCCTTGGTGACCCAGGTAAAACCCTATACCTCTCCGTGGCCTATATCCCCCCGAGAAATCAAAGGCCCAGTTTTGAAGCCGTACTAGACTACATCACTAAACTCCCCTCTAAAAATGAAGTCATCCTCGTTATCAACTTCAACATTAATTGGCTCTCGCCCTCCTCCTCTCACTACCCCAACTCAGCCACAGCTATAGGCCTCATCCCGGTCATTCAATCCCTCACCAGGCTCAATCTCAAAACAGGAAATGCGACCCTTCTTGATCTCATCCTTGCAAACAGACCCAATAATATCTCCCAGGTTAGTGTTCTTCCCAATGCCATTAGTGACCACTGTCCAGTTGCCTGCTGGTGGTCAATCGAAGATCCTCACCCAACCCCAAACCCCTCCTTCCAGTGAAAACTAAAATGTGGCTCCCTCTCTCGTCTCAAGACTCACCTTCGGACGTGCGACTGGTCCCCAACTGACAGGGCCAAGAGTGTTGATGGTGCACTATCTCACTTCATTGCCACATTCAATGCCGCATGTGACCACTATGCCCCCCCTCATTAAACACTTCACAGAAAAAGTGACACCCCCTGGATCTCCCAGGTCCTCCTTGACATGATGTGCCACTGAGACAACTTCTGGCACAGAGCTCTCGACTCTTGTCTCCCTAGGGACAGGCAGCTCTACAGAGAGGCCAGAAATGCATGCACATGGCCCATCTGGCAGGCTAAGGCATCTTACCATAAAGCAACTCTTACTTCCTCCTGGGGCTCTGGCTGTGATTTCTGGGAAAACATCAGAGTACCTAGCGGAGAAACCATCTCCCCTCCCCCCACCCAACTGTCCAGTGGTGGGCAAAGCACCCAGGAACCTCTTGTAATTGCAAACATCCTAAACACCACTTTCTCGGACCTTAGTACAGTCCTGCCATGTAATTTCTTGACCCACCCTGCTCATCCCCTCCCTCCTCACGTAATATACCCCCCTTTTGACTACATACTGTGTCACCCAATCTAGCCAAAAATACCTATATAAATTTATGATCAAGTCCGGTACAGCAATGACTCGTTGGACCCTAAACTTCTACATCTGACTCTTGATGAAGTCCTCCCCTCTTGACAAAAATTCTCAATAAATCCCTCTGCCTCAGCCAATTTCCCCTCTCTGTGGAAGCAAGTGGTCATAACCTCTGTACTTAAGGGCGGGGACAGAACCTCCCCCAATAATTATAGACCCATATCTATTCTGCCTCCCCTCTCTAAGGCCTTAGAACAAATTGGAGCTGATCAATTCATGCACTGCCTGTCTAAGCATGACCTCCTCTGCCCAGAACATGGTTTCCATAGGGGACATAGTAAGACTACTGCCCTCATTGATTTCACCTCCTACATTCATCAAGCCCTTGACCATGGACTTATTGTCGGCTGTCTATGTTGACCTCACCAAGGCCTTCAATGAGGTCAATCATGCCCTGCTCCTCCACTACCTCCCTGCTCTTAGTCCCTTCCAGGAAACCACAGCCTGGTTTGCAAACTACCTCACTGGCAGGACCCAACGTGTTAAAATCGGCTCCACCCTCTCTGATTGCTGCCCTGTCCTATCTAGTGTCCCGCAAGGTTCCATTCTTGGCTCCCTCCTCTTTAATGTGTTCCTAAATGCGCTACCAAAAGCTTGCTCAGGTAAACTCCTCTTATATGCCAATGATGGTGTCATCCTCAGCAGTCATCAGCACTCAGACACCCTCCAAAGCTCTTTCCAAAGTTATTTCTCGGAAGCCAAAGCCTGGTTTTGGGACCATAGGCTTATACTTAACCACAAAAAAACAAAGTCAATGATTTTTGCCCACCGCCAGAGTTCTCACTCTGGAGCTACCCCCTCCATTGTCAGCTCAATGGGAGACCTGTTAGAACAGGTAAGCTACTTTCAATACCTGGGCATAACCTTGGACTCATCTCTCTCCTTTCAAAAACATATCCAGCTACTGTCCACCTCTCTAAACACCTGGCTTGGTCTCCTCTACTGCCTCAAGCATTACCTTCCCCCTGAAGCCCTCTGTGTGACTGTGTACTCCTCCGTTCTCTCCACCTTGGATTACGGCATTGTTATATATGGCTCTGCAGATCAGACAGCCTTAAGCTGCCTTAAAATCACTCTGAACAAAGCTTGTCTCCTCATCACAGGCTGTGATAGGCTAACCCATACCTGTGAACTCTATAGACAGTTCCAGTTGTTTATCTTTGACATGAGATTTAAATATCATACATGTCTCCTAGCAAAGAAAATCTTTCTCAATCTTGCTCCCCTGGGGCTTACCCCTCTACTCCAAGTTGCCTCCAGTAACCAAAACCACAAACTGCTGGCAAGACTCCCATGATTGTCTCCTACTCTAGGATCTCCCTCTGCCAAAGGGCTTTTATGTATCGGGCCCCTAAATGGCTCTGTGAACTCCCCATACCTATAGTTTATGGAGAAAAATAGGTCCCTTCAAAACCCACCTCAAAAACACGCTTGTCTTACTGACATGCTGTGATTGTCACTGATTTCCCACTCCTCACCCCAGCCTCTTTCTCCTATTTGCCCTCTCCTCCTCTCAAATTTCCTTTGTGTACCCTCACCTCTCCTTTCCCCTACCCGGTGCCTATATGCATCCCTTCTTTGTTGTGACCATTTTATATTGCAGAGTCACTCTGCTTATGAAACGCCTGATGACGGACTTGTACTTCCCTGATACATTTTTGTATTTTTTGCATTTCTGAAATTTTTATTTTTCGTTGTTTATCACTGTATTTTTATTTAGTTGTTTAACCAGGAGTAGCACACTAAGCTGAAAGCTGTTTTACAGGAGCGACCTGGGAGCACAGGGAAGTTAAGTGACTTGCTCAGGGTCACACAGTATGCAAGTGGAAACTGTGGGATTCAAACCCAGGTCTGGTCTGCTGGATGTCACCAGATGTGCAGCTCAGAGCCTTAAACCACTGCGCTATACTGCCTCCCCAATGTATGATTGTATGATTACTACCTATGTACCCTGCCTCCTCTGTTCTACTGCTATGTATTTCCATGTTGTGGAACCTTTGCAAATGAGTCTATGACTCAAAGGTGTATTTCCGACTGTTGTAATAAATAAATAAAATATGAAAAATTAACGAAGTTATGAGTGTGTAAAAAAAAAAAAAACTGTGCAATGCACGCTGGTAACAGTAATTTTTTGAAATTTGTTCAGATTTGTAACATGGGCTTTTTGGGCTCTCTCCTTGTGAACATTGTCACTGTGATTTTCTTAATCTGTCCCAAACATTGATTTCACACAGCGACCACGCCACTGTGTGCCAGATGTGCAAAAACATTTCAGGCAGGATGTGAAAAATGAGAGCTGTACTGTTCATACGGAGATGTGGAAAAATGGCAATGTTGAAAATCTGGAGTGAAAATATTAAAAATTCTCAAAGTTACAAGCATGCGTGGGAACTGCGCAATGCACATTCGTAATACAGTCATTGTTTGGAATTTTTTCACCAAATTTGGAACATAGTCACATGTCATTTTGTTACTCGGTCCCGGAAGGTGATTGCACAGTGACCGCGAAATCACCTTTCGGGGCCGAATAATGACATGACAGTAACTGAGTTCATGAGGTGGGGTTCCAAGAACCCCATGTTGAAAATTTGGTGCCAAAAGTCACAAAAATGGCCGCGATATCCACCTAAGTTGAAAACCCCCCATTTATGCCATTATACAGCTGCAAAATTGCTTCAAGTTGGTGGCACGCTTCTGAGCAGCTGTCATAGACAGTGTGCTCATTTACTGGTACCACAGAGACAAGCCCCAAAAAGCAGTGGCGGCATTGGCCATAACATGACCGCATCTCCACAACCTGCTACTCCAGTAAGCTGTCACAAGATGTTTCTTGTGCATGCGCGCAAGCAAACATAAAAAAAGAAACTGCACACTTCCTGTCAGCTGGCCAAGGAATTACGTACTTCCTGTAAGCTAAGGAAGTGTGCCCATAGAGTTCAATAGATAGATGGAAAGAGGCTAGAGCGCAGAGTGACGCTGGCTCCGTTGAAGCTGTGCATCTGTCATATTACTGGGGGATTGAGCTGCCGGGTAGCAGGAACTGCATGGTGTACAGTGGGTCAGAGTGAGAATGCTATGGCCAGAACCCAGAGGTAGGCTGCTCCTGTGACTCGCTTCCTCTCACCCAGATCCACAAGAACTTTTAGGTAGATGACACCGGCAAACTGGTCTGACTATGGCCAGAACTCAGAGATAGGCTGCTCCTTTGACTTGCTCCCTCTCACCCTGCTCCACAAGAAATTGTATTGATGAAATTTAGGTAGATGGCACCGGCAAGCTGGTCTGACACCACTGCAAGTAAGGCACTGCTTATACAAGCAAAAGAAAAACGAGCATACTGTACCTTGTTTTTCTCACCACAGTGTGAGTCTGCTTTATCATTTCCGTGCTTTCAATGGTGCTTTTTACAGAAGTGGATCAGTAGTGCGTTACTTGTAGTGGTGTCAGACCAGTGTGTCAGTGTCGGCTACCTAAGTTTCAATTAATGCAATTTCTTGTGGATCTGGGTGAGAGCGAGCGAGTCACGGAGAAATCTACCTCTGGGTTCTGACCACAGCATTCTCGCTCTCACCCACTGCACACCATGCACTTCCTGCTTTCTTCCGGCAGCTCGGTCCTCCAGTAACATGGTGAACACGTGACTTCAATGGACAGGTGAAGGTGAACCCAGTGGATTGCTCCCACACCCACTTCCAGGTCTGTCTTGACTGGTCTCTGTCTCTCTCCGCCACTCCCCGGCTGCTCTTCTTGATTATAGAGTGCCAGAGAAGTAAGGCGGTCCCACCTCAGGGGGCTCAGAGCCAGGGGTTGGGGTAGTCGGAGGAGTCTGGGGGGAGTTCCCAGGAAGCAGAGGCCAGTCCTGAGAGGACCTCAGGCAGGGCGGGACAAGGGCAGCTCCGAGAGACCTCACTGGAGAGAGATCTAAGGGTCCAGAGAGCAGGAGGATAAAGAAAGTAAAAAAAAAATAAAAAGACTGTTGACTGATCAGAGAATAAATGCCATGTTTAAGAATGACACCTTTGTATTGGCTACACTGCTAGATCCCTGCTTGAATTGGAACATTGAAGCCATCCTTCCTGCAGTAGAAGACACTTATTATTGGAGAGATCTTCTGCTAACCAAATATGACATTGCCCTACAAATACCATTAACTGATGTACAGCTGTCAAACACTGCCGCAGCATCACAGTGCGCCTCTGGGTGCAGACAATGGCACATCTATCAATTCTTCACAATAAGGAGTGTCATCAGCAAGGGAAAGGACATCTAGAGCTGCTTCTCAGGCATCCTATGTTCAGGGTCAGAAAGGCAAATCACTTCTGAGTTGCCTGCAACAACATGGACCGGTATTCTGTAAAGAAAGTGCAGCTGGTTAGTCTGCCAGACTGGTAACCGTCTCACGCAGCGCAGTGATCCTGGAGTACTTTGCAGACCGTACTGTGACTGGTCTCGAGGAAGATCCATTACTGTATTGGAAACAGTCTAGCAAATCTTGCAATGATGTACCTCAGTTGTCCACCTTCAAGCGTATATTCGGAACGTGTATTTAGTGCAGCTGGAGGAATAGTCACTGACCACAGAACACTGCTAAGTCCTGCAAATGTGGAATGGCTTACATTTCTCAAAATGAATGCTGACTCTTTCCCAGTTGCCACAAAGACTGAATTATGCAAGTCTGATGGAACATGAACAGCCTTCAAGCAGTGGTACTGAATATGGTGACGAGGTTGTGTACGAAACGAATGGCGCCATCACCACTGCCACCATACCAGCCACATGCGCCACATTAGTACTACTCTTAGTTTCTTTGTCAGTCATCAGTTTGTATTAAGTAAGTTTGATCGATGCCCACCGTGGGTATCGTTTCTGGAAACAGCAGCAGCCTCACTCAGAGCAGCTGCGCCTCTCGTACCTACCTCAGCAATGCCCGCCATGGGTATCATTTTTTAAAACAGCAGCAGGCTCAATCACAGCACCTGCTCCTCTTGTATCCACCTTAGAAATGCCTGCCATGGGTATAATTTTTCAATCAAATCTTTATTTATAAAAAACACAATTCCAAAGATCAAAGCGCTTGCACAAACATAGTTGAAAAATAGGGGCTGCAAAGGCAAAACAGCAGGCCCCAGAGGTCTTAAGTCGAACCCTGGGAATCACTAGGAATTCCTCATCGGTGGAGCACAGTGGGTGGGGGGGGGAGATGGTAGGGACAATGAAGATCTTGCTAGTACCGAGGGTACAGCAGCAGGCTCGCTAAGAGGAGCTGCGCCTCTCATACCTGCCTGAGCAATGCCTGCCATGTGTAATTTCTGGAAACAGCAGGCTCACTAAGAGAGACTGTGCCTCTCATACCTGCCTTAGCAATGCCTGCTATGGGTATCATTTTTGGACACGGCAGCAGGCTGCACTAAGAGCAGCTGCACCTCTCGTACCTGCCTCAGTAATGCCCACCATGGGTATCATTTTTGGAAACAGCAGCAGGCTCAATCAGAGCAGCTGTGCCTCTCGTACCTACCTCAGAAATGCCCGCCATGGGTATAATTTAGTTTTTTTTCTAAATATTTTATTCAGATGGTTGGATGTCACAGTCAATCCTACAGTTACAGGCATCATACGAAACTTCATATAGCATTGTTACAAGCATTGTTAAGGCAAACACTGATTGAACAACCAGGCTTGTTATTAACAAAGGAAAAATTATTCTCACCAAGGTACAGTATGCGCCAAATTAACCGGACCCGCTAGTAGCGGACATCAGCTTCTAACGGACAAATCTCAATTGCCAGAAGCCACTTACTATATGGCTCAATAAAAAAGCCGCCTGATTAAGCAGACCTGTAATTCCGCATTTAACAGCCCCCTAGTAGCCCATTCACAGATCTTTTCACACCTCTAGCAGCCGTTAATGCAGCTGTGCACTCGCTGAAGCTGTCTCCTGGGGAGCTCATCTGTAGCACAGCTGACATCCTGCTGGGAGGGGGGGATAACAGACCTTGAGAAGAGAAACATAATTTCTCGATCATTGACTCCTACACAAGCCGAAGTCATACGCTGCCGCTCATGGTGCTATTCCTGGTCACAAATTCCCTCTTCGGCCTCCTGGACTGCTGCTGCAACTCCAGCTCACACATCCTCAGAGTCGACTCCCACATAGAAACGTAGAATTTGACAGCAGATAAGGACCGCTTGGCCCACCTAGTCTGCCCATTTTCCTACCTAACAGATAAGCTGCAGATCCTAGTTAACCAAGAGCTTACTTCCTCCTACCCCCCACTAGGACTGCCTTATGCGTGTCCCATGCATTCTTGAATTCCCCCACTGTTCTTGACTCCACGACCTCCTCAGGGAGGTTGTTCCATGCGTCCACAACCCTCTCTGTGAAAAAATACTTCCTCACATTACCTCTGCGCTGTCCACCCTCTATCTTCAAATTGTGCCCTCTTGTTCTTGCACATCTCTTTTTCTGAAAGATGCTACTCTCTTGGACTTTGCTGATCCCTTGAGGTACTTGAAAGTTTCTATCATGTCCCCTCTCTCCCCCTCCTTTCCTCAAGGGTATACATATTAAGCTCCTTTAGTCTTTCTTCGTATGTCTTCTGGTGCAGACTCTGCACCATTTTGGTTGCCCTCCTCTGAATAGCCTCCACTCTGTCTATGTCTTTGCGGAGATGGGGTCTCCAGAACTGCACACAGTACTCCAGATGGGGTCTCACCAACTGTCTGTACAGAGGGATAACAACTTGCTGTTTTCTACTATTGATGCCTCTTCCTATGCATCCCAATATCCCCCAGCCTTACTTACTGCCTTCTCACATTGCTTGCCCACCTTTAGGTCATCTGATATATTTACCCCCAGGTCCCTTTCTATTTTTACTGTTGTCAGTATCTCACCCCCCATTGTGTACTCTTCCCTTGAGTTTTTGTTTCCCATGTGCATTACCTTGCACTTCTTTGCATTGAATCTGAACTGCCATACATTTGACCATTCCTCCAACCTTGCCAAGTCCCTTCTTATCCTTTCCACTCCATCTTGTGTATCAACCCTGTTGCAGATCTTTGTGTCATCTGCAAAGAGACATGCTTTTCCTTCCAGTTCCTCTGCAATGTCACTTATAAAGACATTAAAAAGGACCGATCCCAGTACTGAACCCTGTGGTACCCCGCTAGTAACCCTCCTTTCTTCACTGTGTACTGCATTTACTACTACCCTTTGCGTCCTGTTGTCTAGCCAATTTTTTATCCAGGCTACCACCTTGGGGCCCACTCCAAGGTTGGCTAACTTGTGTATTAATCTTTTGTGTGGGACTGTATCAAATGCCTTGCTAAAATCTAGGTAGGCCATGTCCACAGCCCCTCCTGGGTCTACTACTTTGGTCACCCAGTCGCCTGACACGACCTTCCCATCGTAAATCCATGCTGCCTTGGGTCCTGTGCCCCACTGGCCTCTAGGTACTCAAGAATTCTTTCCTTCAGAAGTGATTCCATCATTTCCCTACCACTGAGGTCAAACTAACTGGTCTGTAGTTTCCTGCCTCTGTCCTGCTCCCACTTTTGTGAAGAGGAATCGCATCTGCCCTCCTCCAGTCCTCAGGTACCACCCCATCCTCCCATGATTTGTTAAAGAGAGTAGTCAGCGGTGTCACTAGTTCTACCCTTAGTTCTTTTAGAATTCTTGGGTGAATCCCATCAGGCCCCATTGCTTTGTCCACCTTCAATTTTATTAGTTCTTTCAGAACCCTTTCTTCTGTCAATGGACTAGTATCGACCCCCATCTTCAGAGTGTTTCTCTTGCTTGGTTTAGGTACCTCCCCCTCCTCTTCCTTTGTGAATACTGAGTAGAAATATTCGTTCAGTATCCCTGCTTTTTCACTGTCCCCCTCTACCCACATTGCCTTCCCTTTATTAAGCCTCAATATCCCTCCTTTGGTCTTTCTTTGCTCCCTAATGTACCTATAAAAGGTCTTATCCCCCTTCTTAACAGAATTGGCTATCCTTTCTTCCATTTGGGCCTTTGCTGTGCTGACTGCCTTCCCCGCCTCTTTCTGATTTAACTGATAAAGTTATCTGTCCTGCTTCTTCTGTGTTTCCTTATATTTCCTGAATGCTATCCTTTTCTCCTTAACCTTCCCTGCCACCTCTTTTGAGAACCGTAGCGTTTTTTTTCCTTCGTTGTGTTTTATTGATTTGCTTTACACAAAGGCTTGTTGCTTCTGTGATGGCTGTTTTGATTACTCACCATTGTTCCTCCACCCCTCCTTCTTGCCTGTTTGCTGGTGCTTTTCTAAGGCACTCTCTCATTTTCCCAAACTCAGCCCTCCTAAAGTCCAATACTCTTGCTTTTGTATGTGTAACCCCTCACCCCTGCCTTTTTGCCAAATGACAGGTGGCATGCTGTTGAAGCTGACAGCAGTACCTGGTGGGGACCTGGGTTCGGGGAGGATGAGGTTACTCGGCACAGGGGGACCTAGGTTTGGCTACTCTGCACAGGGGCACCCAAGTAAATCCGAACACAGGAAGCAATAATTGTAATGTCCAGAACCAGGAATGGGATTCTACAGTGTGGCTTTTATTCACAAACTAGCTGAACACAACAAAGTATAGATGGACTCCCATGGGGCTACATTTACTGGTAATGCAGATTAGAGACTACAACTTGGTCCACTGGAAGAATGAACCAATTGACTGTTTTTCAGGCTCTGGACCCACCAGGCACACAGCCCGGACTTGCACATGCTTTGGCTACACAGCCCGACTGGCCCGGCTCCCCCGCCGGCCACTTGATCCACGGTCCATTGGAAGAATGAACCAATTATCCTGTCGTAGCTCCCCATACCACTTAGAGTCTGCGACTCCTAGAGAGATTTCTTCCTTACTTCTTCTGACTCCCCATCTCACCAAGAGAATTCTTCTTTACACTTGTTGTGGCTCCCCATACCACTTAGAGTCTGCGACTCCTAGAGAGATTTTCCCTTTTGCAACCCCACGTCTGGGTACTTCCCTCATCACTGGCCAAGTGCATAAGGCAAAGTAGCAACCACAGCAGAAATCCGTAGAGGTGGACCTGGTTACTAAAGATGGGAGTGCCCACCTCCAGCTCCCACAGCCCATACCCGGCCATTTCTCTGGAAAACTGAAACTTTTGAATGTAGATTAAATGGTAGATGAACTGTCGCATCCCCTTCTACAATTTATTTGAAATCACACGGCACTCTAGCATTTGACACTACTCCATTTGTTTGACCTAGTCCTATAGGCTTCCCAAATTGTAGCTCAATTCCTAGATTTCCTCATATGTCCCAGGCTGAAGAAACACATTTTTTGGCCTCTCATGTTAGAGCAAACACTCACCCTTTAGTTGCAGGTGCCCCACAGGCGAATCACAAATCTTCCAACTTTTCAAAACAAAGACTGAACTGAAATGGCAGCTTTTCTTCCTCTTGGCAGAATTAAGGGGATTGCCCCAGGAATCTGCATGGGGATCTTTACATCCCCTGGAGGGAGAGGGCACTGAGACCCGAACAGCGGTCTCCACCACTTGACACTGACTCCTTCCTACTTGAAGGCAAAACTGGAACTGCTCCTTCTTGCTTGAAGGCAAACTGGAGACAGACCACTTCCCTTTGAAAACTCCCAACGTTCTATCTAACTCTCTCTGCTGAAGATTCCAATGTGGCTTATGCAGCTGCGAAAGTTCTATTGGTGATGTCATCCCTCAGTCTCAGCTGAGACTGAGAACAGAGTGAGACAGTGTGAAACCCATTTAACTGGAGTTTCACAAGCTGCCTTCCCTGCCTACCACTAGGTCTTAATGGGATTCTAGTAACCCTGGGTAACAAAGGGGTTACATATAGCTTGACTCTATGGCTGTGTTTATCATGAACCACACTGTTTGGTGGTCGCTTGTTCCCAGATGTCTACCCACCTCTAAATCTGAGATTCTTTCTCCATTCCCATTTGAGAGTACCAGGTCTAAGATTGCTCCCTCCCGAGTGGGTTCCAACACTAGCTGTCTGAGGCTTGCCCCCTGTAGGGCATCAAGAATGACCCTGCTCTTGGATGTGCCTGCAACAAAGGTGCTCCAGTTAACATCTGGCATATTCAGGTCCCCCATCAACAATATCTCCCCTTTTTCTGCCATTCTAAGGAAGCCTTCTATAATTTCATTGTCCATTCCCTTCCCCTGAGAGGGGGGGGTCTGTATACAACCCTCGTGCGGATTGGCAAAGATCACCATTCACCACGCACACTGTTAGCCCGATCGTAAACAAACCTCTTCAGACTTCTGTCCAGCCACCACTGCAACTCCATTTCGCACATCCTCAGAGCTCCTCCTCAGTCACCGACTCCCACAAGACTAACCCAAAACTCATTCACAAAAGCACCTGAGCAACATAAACACCAGCTCTATATGCCACGGAAAACACCTCAACCAAAAACAGTGCACCCCAAAAAACATAGGAAAAATATTGAACCACAGAGGACTTTAAGTAAGCAGTAAACCCTGGACTGCAATACACGGGAGTGCCGATACAGAGGGGGATGCCATCACTTGAGAAAACAGTAAAACTGATGTAATGGACGCCGATTGTAACGGATGAAATGCCATATGTCAAACTAGCCCGTTACAAGCGGCGCATACTGTAATACCAGATCAAGTAGAGCAAGCAAGAAGAGCAATATCTAACTTCAAGCTGCGGGGATTGTTAGCAGTACTACAGTCCTGAAATACAAAACTTTGTCATTTAATGAGGATCCCATCAGCTGACCCCCGGCACCTTGTAGTGTTTCCAGCCCCGGCAGCATTACCGCCAATTACCCCAAGGACTGGAATGGGTCAGGCACAAAGCGCCACTGTGGCCCCGTACCAGACTATACAGGGAAACTGCCACATTCAATAGCTCTCAGCAGTGGACTCCACATTTGTTCAAATATCTCACCCCCTCCCCATGGCGCTCCTCTGCACACTCTTCAACTTCATACACAAGCATAGGTTGTTAGCCCATTGCTGTATCGTAGGGGGAGAAGAGGCCATCCATGCCTGAGCAATGGTCTTCCGAGCATTGATTAGTGGCAGTGACCAAAGAGCCTCAGTTGCCATACCTCTAGGCCACTGTGGGTCTGCACCTAGCAGTAATTCCAGGGGGCTACATGGCAGAGTACAGCCCAGCACACCCATCATTCGTCGATGCACTTGGACCCAAAGGGGTGCAACCTTAGGGCAGGTCAGGGCCATATGAAAAAAGTCACCCACGTCAACAAGGCACTTGGGACAAATATCAGATTTGGACAGGTCCATGACGTGCAAACGCTCTGGGGTAATACCATGTACGGTGCATAAAGTTTAACTGGGCCTACCTCAGCTTGTTGCTTCTTGAGCAGGTGTTGAGGTGCTGGACTGCACGCGACCAAACCTCTCCATCACAGTCAATGTTTAGATCAGCCTTCCATACCTTCCACACCCTATCCAATTGCTCCTCCCCTTCCCCCGCCAGTAGCTTATAAAATATTGTCAAGGGTTTAGTGTTTGGTTGGGGCCAACAAAGTTCCTCCTCATAAGGAGATAGCTCACCCCAGCCATGTTTGGCGTCCAGTGCAGCACCTAGTCTATTTCTGATCCTTAGATAGACAGAAAAGTCAGCTGGTGGGATACCCCATCACTTACACACATAGGAAAAGATTAAGACTGAGCCCCCTCATATAACTGCCATTCCACCCTTAGTCCCAGTTTCCTCCATGCCAACAAACTCTGAATTGATGACGCTGTACAAGGGCCTCTAAGTTTTAGCACCTCTATCAAGTCTGTGTTACGGGAGGGGCAGCCCTATGCCCCACCAGTTCATGTGCCCTTTTCCAGACCCTCAGTGTTGACTCCATGAAAGGGTTACTGACAGAGACCTCCCTGAAGGGCCCCAGCAAGCAATCCCTCAACCAGAGGGGTGCGCAGCCACTTCTCCTCCAAGCCCAGCCATATTAGGGTCTCTGACCCCCTCCCCACCTTTAAAAAAGCAAGTTGCGCCACCAGGTAGTACCAGTAAAAATTTGGGAGGCCCAACCCTCCCCTGGTGTGTGGCAAAGCCAAAATAGTGGTCTTAATATGGGCCAGCTTATCCCTCCACAAATATCTGTGCAGGATCGCGTTGATACGTCTAAAGTGTGATTTAGGGAGGGAGACGGGCAGAGCCTGCTACAAATACAAACATCTTGGTAAAATCATCATTTTCACCACTCCCACCCTCCTGATTAGTGACAGTGGCAGACCCATCCATCTGTCACATTCCCCTGCAATTTTTTCCAGGAGTAGTTTATAGTTTAATGCACTTAGTTTGTGGGAATGTACTGAAATTTGAACACCAAGGTATTTTAGTTGCTCCACCATTTGGAATCCACCCAGGTTGGTAATTAGGTTGGCCCTATTCAGTCATCCCACCAGGAGGAGTTCACTCTTTGTCCAACTGACTTTGTGGCCCGATAGGCTACCATACTGTCCCATCACTTGGTGCACTTCTGGTAGGTCACTAGAAGGGGACTGCAAATATAACAGGAGGTCCTCTGTGTAAAACACCATTTTGTACTCACTTCCACCCCCCCTGGAATCCCCTGATCCCAGTATGCACCCTGATCCTAGAGACCAATGGCTCCAGAGACAGTACATAAAGGAGTGGGGAAAGGGGCAGCCCTGCCGAGTGCCCCGCCCCAACTCAAACTGAGGGGAAAGGGAGCCATTAACAGCTATCTGTGCACTCGGCTTACAATACAGTGTTTGTATCCAGAATCTAAAGCGGGGGTCCATCCCAAACCTGCCAAGCGTCTCAAAGAGGTACCCCCCACTCCACGTGGTCAAAGGCCTTTTCAGCATCAATGGTCAACACCGCAGCCCCATGCGCACCAGCACTGGACCGCCACCTGTGTATAATGTTGAGGGTGCGTCTAATGTTATGCTTCTCCTGTCGTCCTTTGACAAAACCCAATTGGTCAGGATGGATCAGGTGCGGGAGCAGTCCCTCCAGCCTAGTCTCCAGAGCCTTAGCTAGGACCTTATAGTCTGCAGTTAGTAGGGATATTGGCCTGTATGATGCACAACAGGTGGGGTCCTTGCCGGGTTTCAGAAGCACAGTAATGATAGCAGACCACGTTGGGGGGGGGGGGAGCTCACCTTTCTCCAGGCCCTCTGTCAGCAAATTGTGCAGTGGGTCAAGGAGCAGGTCATGAAAGGATTTAAGAAAGTCTATGGGGAGCCCATCTGGGCCTGGAGCTTTGCCTCCTTTAAGTTCCTTGATAGCTCGGCTTAACTTGGGGTGAGTAAGGGGCACCTCCAAGTCCTCTGCCTGCTCTACGGTTAATGCAGCAAGAGGGGCCTGTGAGAAAAAGCTATCCATAGCTTGGGGGTCAGAGGATCCCTGTGAGGTATACAGTTGTTTGTAGAACACCCCAAATGCTTGCCCAATGCCCTGAGTATCCCCTCTCAACACACCCACTTCATTGCGGATGCTTCCCACAATTCTGTCCCCCTCCTTCTTACGGAGCTGCCAGGCAAGATACTAACCCCCTGTCCCCATCAAAATGGGCACAAGCGTGCGTGAACAGGATGGCTCTCTCCAGTTTAGCACTGCTTAAGGTATTGTACTGCCACTTGAGCTTTTGTAGGACCCCAAACAGGGCAGGCGTTGGTCAGCTTTTGTGCACCTGCTCATATACCCCAATTTTGGTCCTCAGCTTTTGCAGGTCTTGAGAGGACCTTCTAGAGTTTTGTATGGTGTAGGAAATCGAGTAGCCCCTAATTGAGGCCTTCAAAGCCTCTCAGCGAATCCCATGGGATGTATCCCCTTTTATTGAATGACAGAAACTCCTTTATCATAGCAGTCACCCCCTTTCTATATTCACCATCCCTGACGAGTAAAGGATCTAATTCCCGCTGCCTGACCACTGGAGGAGCATCACCCACACTTAGTTCTAAGGTCAGAGAGGCATGGTCGGACAACAACATAGGGGAGTAAACGGCACTCTTAAATGAAGTTACTAGGGAATGGCTCACCAGGATCCTATCCAATGACATATGAACCACGGGCATGGGAGTAGAAGTTGTAGTCCCTGCCAGTGGGATATATATGATGCCAAATATCGACTAGGTCCAAGTCCCTCTCCAACTCACCCAAGGCGACAGTATTTTTGGACTTAGCCATCGGGGTGGTGTTTGATCGCTCCAACACACTGTCTAATACACAGTTATAGTCCCCGCCCAAGATCCAATGCCCCAGCCACCTAGCTATCTCTAGAGCCACCTGCTGAAAGAACTCAGGTTGCTCCACATTAGGGGCATAAATAGACCCCAGCGATACTGTACCCTCCCTGGGCATGGTCACTCTGTCTAAAGCGAACCTCCCATACTGGTCTGTAATTTGCTCCAAGATTTTAGCCCCCCGACCCACTGGGAAACCAAAGGGCTGCCCCGCATGACTTAGTCGAAAATGTCGAGGACATCCAGGGCCCCGCCGGGCAGACGCAGTTTTTACAGCCTCTCCCGCAGACATATGGGTCTCCTGGAGCATAATAACCTGAAATTTAGATCTTCTGACCTTGGTTTGTAACTTTCTCCTCTTAATCACCGATTTCAAACCATTAATGTTCAGGGAAGTAATTTTTATAGAATCAGCCATGATCCCCCTGTTGATTTGTGCACCTCAAGCTTAAGCCAGCTATATTCAATCATGGGGAAGCCCCACAGTTGACTGTTCCATCCACCCAATTTTTAATTTTAACCCTCTCTCCCCCCCCCCGGTACAACAGCCCTCAAACTGGAACCCACACCCAACCCCGGCTCCTGCACAGCGTAGAAGTGGAGCCACAGTGAACCCTCCCTCCACCCCAAACATCCCAAATGTATCCCAATCCATACCAACACTAAACCCACCACCCACCAGATCCAATGGGATTCGAACTTTCTTAGGCACTTTAAGCTACAATGTAACTTTCAGCGAAGCCCCCATAATGCAATTAGTTAAACACACGACACCACCTGCCTTGACCAGTTATGTTCCACCCCTTTAGGCAAGAATATGGCGGGGCATATAAAGAAGAGCAAAAAATTAAAAATTAAATGCAAGCCACATGAGCTGACAACGTGTCCCACTATAGTCTAAACCTGCTCTGACGGCCTTGATTACAGAAACAGCCTTACTCCCCTTCGCCGCTATGGCACTAAAACAACACGTGGCTAGGGTCGAAAAGCAAGCGCGGAGACAGAGACAGTCAACATGTACAACTGAAATGAACTTCTCCCGCTCAAGAAAGTCAGAGCAATTTTCTGGGGCAAGTTCTTTGAGGCAGAATCCAGAGGGAAAACCTCCCAGACCCCGCTGATTCCCTGGTCCCTAGATTAGGTCAGGGCCTAGAAAGCAAGGTATCCGTGAGTCTTGAGCCTCCGGTGCAGATCACTGTAGCCACGCTATCTAGGATTAGCTACCCCACATATGGACAGTACAGCATGACATGATTTGGGGTAATTGACAGAGAAGAGCCCAGCTGCACCCATAAAGAGCCACATTACTCTGCGTCCCTCACAGTCTGCCATAACATAATTCAAAAAAAAATTGCGTTGAGAGATTCACTTATCTGGGTCTGGATTCTTGCCTGCTTCCTCTTTCCACGTCTCTTCACCTCATCAACCCAGCGCAAAGCCTCTCTGGGGCAGGAAAACAGCCTTGGTGCACTCCCGGGGCGGTTAATGCAAAGCTTGGCAGGGAATAGAAATATAAAGCTCCATCCCATTTTGAACAGCCTAGTCTTGATGTTTGTTCTGAAGCTCCCGGCTATAGTCTGAAAACTCATGACAGTGTTGTTTTTGAACTTTACCGAACCCTTCACTTTTGCCTGCTTGAGGATAGCTTCTTTTTCAGTAAACTGCACGTATTTAATCAAGCAGTAGCGAGGATGATCCCTTGGTTCGGGTGGGGGCCTCACCCTGTGTGCCCACTCTATTTCACATTGTGCCAGTTCCAGATGCAGATTGAGATGCTCCACAAGCCACTCGTGCAGGCTGGCCTCTGGGTTGTTCCCTTCTGTGCCCTCTGGGAACCCCACAATCCTCAAGCTAGAGCTCAGAGAATGATTTTCCTGATGGTCTACCTGAGCCATTAAATCCACTATAGTTTTTTGCATAGAGGCCCTATCCCTGGTGGCCTCTGCCAATGCATCCTCTAGTGCCCCTACCCAATGCTCTAACTGGGAGATCTGTTCAGTGTGGGCCGCCGAGGTCTCAGAGAGGCCCGTGACAACAGATTGCATGTGGGTTATCTGGGCAGCAATCTTTGCAAATCCAGCCTTCATGTCTTGCTGGATCTGGATTAGCGTGGCTGGAACAGTTGCGAGAGATCTGTCCAAGTCGGACATTGCTCCAGTCTCATGCACGCTTGCTCAGGCCCGGGGTTGGAGCGGCTTTGCGACACCGCTGGCGCAAACTGCAGTTTGGCTTGTTTGTTTTTCTTTTTACCAGATGCCATCGACTACCCACACCCATCAATCCAGAAAAGGTGCCAGATTAGGTAGTGGGGGTCTCACGATTCGATTTGAAAAATAAGTGCCATGCGGAGCTCAGCTACACTGCGTCCGCCATGTTACAGCGCCGACCACACCCCCCCCCCGCCATGGGTATAATTTTTGGACACAGCAGCAGGCTCGCTAAGAGGAGCTGTGCCTGAGCAATGCTCGCCATGGGTATAATTTTTGGAAACAGCAGTCTTGCTATGAAAGCCTGTGCCTCTCATACCTGCCTCAGCAATGCCCACCATGAGTATAATTTTTGGACACAGCAACAGGCTTGGTAAGAACAACTGCACCTCTTGTGTCTGCCTCAGCAATGCCCCCCATGGGTATAATTTTTGGAAACAGAAGCAGGCTCACGAAGAGAGCCTGCACCTCTCCTGCCTGCCTAAGCAATGCCCACCATGGGTATAATTTTTGGACACAGCAACAGGCTCAGTAAGAGTTGCTGCCCCTCTTGTACCTGCCTCAGCAACGCCTGCCATGGGCATATTTTTTGGAAATAGCAGCAGGCTCGTAATGAGAGCACGTGCCTCTCTTATCTGCCTCAGCAATGCCCGCCATGGGTATAATTTTGAGAAGAAGCAGCCGACTCACTACGCGAGCCTGCACCTCTTGTACCTGCCTCAGCAATGGCCTCCATGGGTATAATTTTTGGAAACAGCAGCCTGCACTTCTTGTACCTGTCTCAGCAATGTCCCCAATGGTTATAATGGCTCAGGGCACCCAACAGTCTAATAGTCCAAAAAAACTTTCACGTGATTTTTTTAATGGCAAGGCTTGGGTAATTGGGTAGTAGAACGGGTTGGGTAGTAACTACCCGACCCGACTACTCTTTTTTCATCTGGGTATTTTTAGGGTACTTTTGGGGTACATGTGGGTAATCTTGGTGGCTGGGTTTTTTAGAACCCCCCCATCCCTAATTTCAGGCGACTACTGTCAGGGTAACAGGGAGATGGATTCAGTGGACCAGAAGTCTTACTCTATCTCTCTTACCACCTGTGCACTGATACTACATGAGAAAATATGAAAAATTTGGATGGAAAAAGACTATGCTTATCGAGACCCCCCCTTTCTTGTTTTGTTTATTCTTTTTCTCCCCCTTCAGGCACGGCTGTGCTTCATGCCAGCCCTATCAGCTCAATCTCCAGATTCCCCCAGGACTGATCTGGCCTTCCTCTATGGCTTACCTCCCCCCGCAGTGGGAGTGGTCAAGGATCCAGTGGCTGTGCCCAAGTCATCAGGGGGTAGAGCTTCGGAGGGGTGGCAGTCATCCACACTAACCAGGACTGTTTATTCCCCTCTCTGTGCCTCCTCCTCCCTCTTATGGCCCTGAGGAGCAGTCCACAGTGACATCAATGGCAGTGCCACACATGCTCCCATCTGCCACTTCTCCGCTGCCCTGGTGTACTGCCCCGTAGCCTGTGCTAGGGGGCAGTGTTATCCCAAGCACCATGCCAGTCCCTCCCCAGAGGGAAAACAGTCCTTGGGACTGCCAAACCTTCTTCCCTCGGTCGACCCTCCAACATCCATGTAAGGGCACATAGGCAGTAGGAAAGCAGGTGTAAAAATACATAGAGGGAGGAGACAGTAAGCATACAAAGCAACAGGAGAGGGGACACAAAATAAGTCAAGATGGGAGTGGTGCAGTGCAATGGCTGTGGGGCAGCAGTATTCCGGGAGACATTCTGGAGGCTGCAGTGCTGCACTATTTGCAGGCACCTCTCTGGCCTGAGGGAGGAGGTTGCCTGTCTTCAAGCTGACCTGGCTAGGATTCATGAAACCTCTTCCCCACCCAGGGATCACCAGGGCCACCACTGCTATCTCAGAGGCTACCAAGAAAGAGGAGTGGTTGAACCAAGGTGGGCTCAGGAAGGGAGAGGGTGGTGGAAAAGAGGTGCATCCCTCCAGTTCTACCTCTCCACAATTCATATGCTGTTCTGGCGAAGAGTGGTTCCTCTATGAAGGCATCTGCAGTGGAGACCAAGGAGGATGCTGGGAACCTCCACAAAAGAGACCCACAGGTGTGGTACGAGAACCCACAGGGGAAGAAAACAACTCCTGGTGGAGGACTCAATCATTAGTGGGGTAGAAGTGGGGGAGGAAGAGGGTAGGGAGCTAAGGTGCCTGCCTGGCACTACTGCTCGGAGGGACAGGAAGCGAATCCTCAGGATCGTGGGAGCAGCTGCATGAGGGAGGGAGCAGGATGTCATTGTCCACCTAGGGACAAATGACTTGCCTGTGAATGGGATCAGAGCAGTGCAAGAGGAGTTTGTAGAGTTGGGGAGGGGCCTTACAAGTAGCACATTCGGTAACCTTCTCAGAGGTGCTGCCTGTCTGTTGGCAAGGATGATGCTAGGGTATTCCACACTATGGGATTCAATGAATGGTTGAAAACTGGTGCAGAGCTCAGGGTTTTGGCTTCATTGGGGTCTGGGGAGCCACCTGGAGGGATGCAGTCCTATACTGGCGTGATGGTCTGTATCTGTCCGGTGGGGGGGACCAGGATAGCTAGGTGATAGGTTTAAATGCTTCATTGCACGTAATTAAACTAGCCAAGGGGAGAGGCACTGAAAAGGAGCAGGGAAATCCCAGCCTCCCCCCCACAAAACACAGTAGTTAGAGAGGTAAACACCAAGGTAGAGAAGTCAGCAGGAAGCAGGACGGGGAGAAATGCAGAAAAAGGCAGTAAGGACAGGGATGGGGCTAAAAGGGGTAAGGCCATAAATAAATAAATGGAAGGTGATGAGTACCAATGCCCACAGTCTGTGCAACAAGCTCCCTGAACTAGTGGCCTTGATGGAAGAGGGATGCCTGGATATGGTGACAGTCACTGAAACATGGTACACAGAGAACCATGACTGGGATGTCAATATGCTAGGATACACAATCTACAGGAGAACCCACAGAACTAAAGAGTAATCAGGAAGTTGATGAGTCACTATGGGTCACCCTGGAGACAGGAAATGGCATCACAATCCGCATGGGAGATGTGTACAGACCCCCATCTCAGGGGAAGGAAATGTATTTATTTATTTATTTATTTAACATATCATGGAATTACAACCCTTTGAGTCATAGACTCATTTACAAAGATTCCGCGTCAAACATAGTCATACATACTGTACATACGATGAGTCAGAGGCAGTAATGAGACATCACAAAATTAAACAAGGTATTTACAGGTAATGGCCAGGTTGGCTGTTGACCTGTACATGTAGTAGCTAGGATACTGAAGTTGATACAGGTGGTACGGTTACATTGTAAGTGCAGCCTCTGGCAGTTGGCATATAGTTGTAACAGTGATCGGTAACAAAGATGAGATATACAGCAGGGTCTATACTGTTGGTAGCCATGTCAAAGGGGACCAGTGTAGGGCAGCATTGTGAAGGGCCAGTTAGGGGGATTAGCAATTACATTGGCATTGACGCAAGGAGGGAATGTGTTTTTTTAGGGTGGACTTAAAGTGCCCTAAGTTGAGAATGGAGATTATAGCTGTGGGGAGTTTGTTGTACCAAGCAGAGGCTCTATAGGGGAATGATCACTGCACTAGGGAGGTTCTGACCCTGGGCATGGCCCACAGGTGTTTGTTGGCAGCATGAGTAGCTGCAATGGGGAAACATGAGAGTAGGGAGGCAGAGACCCTCAGTGGGGTCAAACCCCAGGTGGATTTTTTTGGTGAGGAGACAAGTTTGGTATTGTAGTCTTTCATCTAGGATGATAATGTTGGTGAGGGCATAAAGGATGCAAGTATGGGAATGTTTGTTTGCTCCTAGGAGGAGTCAGCACACATTATTAATAGCTATGTGAATTTTGTTTAGGGTGGTGTTGTCAGCAGCTGAGTAGATGGGGAGCCCATTGTCAACGAGAGAGAGGACTGAGGAGGTGACAGCCAGGTTCAGTGCCTCTGGTGTCAGGCAGTCCTTGTGCCAGTAAAGAAGGCCTATGCGGGAACTAATGGCTGAGGATAGGATGTTAATGTGGGCGTGGAAGGATAGGGAGGTGTCAAAGGTAAGGCCGAGATATTTATAGGTATGTACTTGTTCCAAAGGGAGGTGAGCTTGGGAGAAGATTTTTAGTTCAGCGTCCTTGGCCTTGCTTTGCCGGTGGGCAAAGAGCATGGCCTTTATTTTTTTGATGTTCACAACGAGTCTGTGATCGGTGAACCAGTTTTCAATCTGCTTGAATGAGTCTTGGAGAGAGGACTGTAGGATGGCAGGACTGGGGTGTGCGGCATAGAGAACTGCATCATCAGCGTATAGTAACAAGTTACCGGAGCAGGATTTGGGTAACACATTTAAGTAGATACTGAAGAGTAGAGGGCCCAGTATGGAACCTTGGGGACCCCCGAGCGAACAAGCAGGGTGGAAGATAGGGTGGCATTTATCTTGACACATTGGGATCTAGTAGTAAGGTAGAAACATAGAAACATAGAAACATAGAAGTTGACGGCAGATAAGGACTGCAAAGCCCATCCAGTCTGCCCATTTTTTTTTCTACCTTATAAATGTGCCATCGGCCTTTGCTCTGTCAGTGACCTATCTATTCATAGTCATTTGTATTGCTCCCTTATGCCTATCCCATGCCTGTTTGAAGCCCTGCACTGTATTCATAGCCACCACTTCTTGTGGTAAGCCATTCCATGCATCTACCACCCTTTCTGTGAAAAAATTTCCTCACATTCCCCCTTAATCGGCCTCCCTCTAATCTCATGCTGTGTCCTCTTGTCCTGCTATTTTTCTTATATTTAAACATGTTAGACTCTTTCACCTTGTTTATGCCCTTAAGGTGTTTAAATGTCTCGATCATATCACCTCTCTCCCTCCTTTGCTCAAGGGTATACATATTGAGCTCCATTAATCTGTCCTCATATGTCTTCTGATGCAGTCCCTAAACCATTTTGGTTGCCCTTCTCTGGACTGCCTCAATTTGGTTAATGTCCTTGTGAAGGTGTGGCCTCAATACTGCATGCAGTACTCAGATGGGGGCCTAACCAATGTCTTGTACAGAGGATTATTACCTCCCTCTTACGACTTGTGATACCTACTAATACACCCTAACACCCCCCAGCCTTACCTACTGCTTTAGAGGTCTGCTTGGATGATTTTAGGTCATCAGTGATGATGATGCCCAAGTCTCTTTCTTCCTTTGTGACTGCTAGCAACTCCTCCCAGCCTATAAGTGGTTTCAGGGTTTCTCTTCCCTATGTGCATGATTTTGCACTTCTTTGCATTAAATCCAGTTGCCACTCTTCTGACCATTTTGCTAGTTTATCCAGATCTCTTCTCATTCTGCCCCCCATCTGGATCATCTACTCTGTTGCAGATCTTGGTGTCATCTGCAAACAGACAAGCCTTACCCTCTAGTCCATCTCAGAGGTCACTAATGAAGATGTTGAATAGGACTGGCCCCAGGACTAATCCCTGAGTACCCACTTGTGACTTGCATCTCTTCTGACTGTATACCATTACCACCACTCTCTGTTTTCTGCCAGTCAACCAGTTTGCCACCCAGTTGACCAACTTCTGACCCACCCCGAGCCTACCTAGCTTATTTATCAATCTTCTATGTGGAACAGTGTCGAAAGCTTTGCTGAAGTCAAGGTAGGCAATATCAACTGCTCCCCCTTGGTCCACCACTCTGGTTACCCAGTCAAAGAAATCTATGATTAGTTTGACAGGACCTTCCTTTTGTAAACCCATGCTGTCTTGGATCCTGTGCCCCTATGGATTCCAGGTGTTGCACTATTCTTTCCTTAAGGAGTGCCTCCATAATCTTGCCCACTACTGAGGTAAGACTGACTGGTCTGTAGTTCCCCGCCTCCTCCCTGCTACCACTCTTGTGGAGCGGGATCACATAAACCCTTCTCCAGTCTTCTGGGACCTCTACTGTGCTCAGAGACTCACTAAACAATTCTGCTAATGGCTCTGCTAGTTCCTCCTTTAGCTCCTTAAGTACCCTGGGATGTATGCCATCAGGTCCCATTGCCTTATCCACCCTGAGCTTAGCAAGCTCTTGTAGGACCCTTTCTTTTGTTAAGGGAGTAGTGCTCACCTCCCTGCCCCCTGTGTCCATGATGCTGAGCTGTGGGCCCTGTCCTACCTTCTCTTCAGTAAATACTGAGCAGGGTCCTCCTCCTCACATGCTCCCTTTTCTCCATTAAGCTTAGCAATCCCCCCTCTGGACTTTCTCCTTTCACTAATGTATCTATAGAAAGTCTTGTCACCTTCTTTTACTGTTCGTGCTAGTGTTTCCTCAGTTTGGGACTTTGCCTGCCTTACTGCCTTCCCTGCTTCCCTTAGGGCAGTTTGGTATGCCTCCCTATCTTCATCCCGCTGTGTTCCCTTATATTTCCTGAAGGCCAGCCTTTTGGCTCTGACCTTTTCTGCTACTGTATTTGAGAACCAAAGTGGTTTCCTTCTTCTTTTGCACTTCCTTTTCTGTCTAACACAATGGGATGTTGCTTCAAGTATTGTATCCTTAATGCTTGCCCACTTTGCCTGTACCTCCTCACCTGTGTTTCTTTTTGCCAGGGCTAGCTTAACTCTGTTGGCCATCTTATCAAAGTCAGCTCCTCTGAAATGCCATATGTTTGCCTTGGAATGGGATGATTTAGTTGTGGCCAAATTGAACCATACCATGTGATGGTCACTGGCCCCCTGGTGACCTTCTACCTGGAGATCTGTGATCCCTTCTATGTTAGTCAGTACTAGATCTAGGATAGCCTTGTCTCTTGTGGGTTGCTGTACCAGTTGTTTGAGGCCTCCCCTGCAGGAATCCACTATGAGTCTAGTTCTGGCAGATGTTCCTGCTGGTATTGACCAATCTGTATCTGGCATGTTGAAGTCTCCCATTATCAGAACCTCCCTTTAGTTGTCATGTTTTGTATATCTTCTAACAGTAATGTGTCTATGTCCTCCCTCTGGTCTGGGGCCTGTAGACCAACCCCAGTTCTTATAGCTGTCCCATTTCCTGTTTCAGGGTGACCATTCTTCTGGCTCCTTATGTGTATTCTGAATTTCTGTAGCTTTGATATTTTCATTAACATACAGGGCCACTCCTCCCCTTTTGCACCTCGGTCTCTTCTGAACAATACATAGCCAGGTACTGAAGTCTCCCAAGTGTGGTTACTGGTAAACCACGTTTCACTAATTGCTACTATGTCCAGTTTAGCCTCTGACATTATTGCCTGCAGGTCTGGGATCTTATTTCCCAGGCTGTGAGCATTGTGTACATGATTTTCCATTGGCCAGATTTTGGTGTGTTAGTTGTTGGATGAAGTTTGGCATTACCCGTGCATCGTATGGGGAGACAAACCTTTTCTTACCTGGTGATGCAAATGAGCGGCAAACACGCTGAATTCCTGTTTGACCACTAGCTGAGGGGAGGGTGTTCTTCCATTCGATGTATGGGTGCTGCACCCCTCTCCCATTTGCTAGTTTAAATATTCTGCAAAGGCGTCAAACTTCTGCCCCAATGCACTGACTCCCTCTTTAGTCAGATGCAGTCCATCAAATTAAAGAACTTTCGCTCCCAGAACAATTGCCAGTTCCTACAAATCTGTGTCCTTTTTCCTGGCACCAGTCCTTGAGCCACGTGTTTAGCTCCCTATCTCCCCTTCTCTGACCTTCCGTCCATCTGCTCCCTTCTCCCAGACTGGCAGGATCTCAGAGAAGGAGATGCCAGACGAAATAGATGATAGTTTGTCACCCAGCTTAGTCAGGTGTTCCTTGGTCTCCACAACTGACCGGCTGGCAGGATCATTAGTCCCTATGTGTACTAGCACATCAATGTTTTCTCCTGCTTTGTGAACAATTTTAGCAATGCGGTCAGTGTCTCTCATGCTGATGTACCTGGAGACATCTGACCATCACCCTAGCTGGAGATGGGTATCAACTCCCGAATCATGGAGTCTCCTATGATCAGAAGTTTTTGGATTTCCTTTGTGCTTGTTTAGTTTTGGTTCCTGATTTGGGTGAGTATTGTTGTGCTAGCTCCTGTGCGCAGTGTCCTGCTCTGCAGTGTCTTCTGCCTCTTTATTTGATTTCAGAGATAGAGGCAGATACCTGTTTATAGTGTTTATATGGTTTTGGAGGTAATGTGTTGGAGAGCAGAGGTGATGGGGCACCTGATTTGCTCCTCCTAACCACCTGCCAACCTCCTGGACCAACTACCCTCTGCAGTCGAGGTTTTCTGTTGGATGCTGGGGAAATGGCGGGTGGTTCTTATAATGTATTTCCTCTTCAATATGAAATTTGAGGCGTGCAATCTCTGCCCATGCTGCCGGAGCTGAGACCTAAGATCTCAAAGGCCCAGCATGTAGGACAGTGTCCTAAATCCTGTAAGACTGTCCTTCTGAAAATTGTTCCACAGTACCTGCAGTTAATGAAATCCATTCCAAATAAGTTGCTGGGTTTGTAACCTAGTCAGAGTAATTAGAAGGAAAAAAAAAGGAAAAAAATGCAAGTAATGGTTTAATTGTGCTTTGTTTAACTTGTTATAACAAGTTAAATTACTAGTGCCCCTGTAAATGAGATCACCTTGTGGAAGCCCCACTGATCCGCCCCTTCCTGCTGAACCACGAGAGGGGTCTGCTTGATAGACCAGTGAGGTGGAGATAGACCAGTGAGGTGGAGTGTGTCCAGAAAGAGAGGATGGGAGACCGTATCAAAGGCCTTTGTGAGGTCTATGAAGATGGCTCTGGCAAGATGCTTACGGTCAAGGGCAAAGTGAATGAAATTTGAGAATTCAATGAGGGCAGTGGTTGTGCTATGGCCTGATCTGAAGCCATGTTGCTCACTACATAGTAAATTGTGGGCAAGCAGATACTTGGAGAGTTGGTCGGCAATGATTTTTTTCAAGGGCTTTTGTGAGAGGGGGAAGGATAGAGATGCCCCGATAGTTGTTGGGGTTGGTGTTGTCCCCACTTTTTAGCATTGGGGTAATTGTTGCAATCTTCCAGGTGGTTGGGAATTGTCCCAGGCATAGGGAGCAGTTCAGGAGGTCAGTCGGGGGGAGAGAACAGTGTCAAGAACCCAGAAAAGGATTTTCATGTCACAGGAGTCTTTGCAATAGTTGGAGCCACTGAGAGCTTTGGAGAGGTAGCTTTTAGCCTCCCATTTTGTAATGACCCTAAGATAGAAAGGGGGTTGCTGGAGGTTAGGTTCAGAGGTAGCTTGAGCCGGGTCGAAGAAATTGCTTGGAAGGACTGTGCTTAGATCAGAAAAGGTGGAATTAAGGCAATTGGCAATGGCCTGGGGGTCAGTGGAAATGATAGAAGGCATCCTTAAAATGGCAGAAAAAGGGGATATATTGTTGATGGGGGACCTGAATATGCCAGATGTTAACTGAAGCACCTTTGCTGCAGGCACATCCAAGAGCAGGGTCATTCTTGATGCCCTACAAGGGGCATGCCTCAGACAGCTAGTGATGGAATATACTCAGGAGGGAGCAATCTTAGACCTGGTACTCTCAAATGGGGATGGAGAAAGGATCTCAGATCTAGAAGTGGGTAGCCATCTGGGAACAAGTGACCACCAAACAGTGTGGTTCACAATAAACACAGCCATAGAGTCAAGCCATACAAAAACAAGAGTATTGGACTTTAGGAGGGCTGACTTTGTGAAAATGAGAGAGTGCCTCAGAAAAGCACTAGCAAACGGGCAAGAAGGAGGGGTGGAGGAAGAATGGGGAATAATCAAACTGACCATCACAGAGGCAACAAGCCTTTGTGTGACGCAAATCAACAAAACAAAACAAAGGGAAAAAACACTAAGGTTCTCAAAAGAGGTGGAAGGGGAGGTTAATGAGAAAAGGATAGCATTCAGAAAATATAAGGAAACACAGAAGGAGCAGGACAGAGAACTTTATCAGTTAAAGTAGAAGAATGCAGAGAAGGCAGTCAGAATAGCAAAGGCACAAACTGAGGAAAAGATAGCCAACTCTGTTAAGAAGGGGGATAACACCTTTTAGAGGCACATTAGGGAGCGACAAAAGACCAAGGGAGGAAGAGATACAGAGACTTAATAAAGGGGAGGGAATGTGGGCAGAGGGTGACAAGTGAAAAAGCAAGGATACTGAATGAATATTTCTGCTCAGTATTCACAACGAAAGAGGAGGGGGAGGTACCTAAACCAAACAAGAGAAACACTCTGAATAGGGAGGTCGATACCAGTCCATTCACAGAAGAAAGGGTTTTGAAAGAACTCTTGAAACTGAGGGTGGACAAAGCAATGGGGCCTGATGGGATTCACTCCAGAATTCTAAAAGAACTAAGGGTAGAACTAGTAATGCCACTGACTACTCTCTTTAACAAACCATGGGAGGATGGGGTGGTATCTGAGAACTGGAGGAGGGCAGATGTGATTCCACTTCACAAAAGGAGCAGGGCAGAGGCAGGAAACTGCAGACCAGTTAGTCTGACCTCAGTGCTAGGGAAAATTATGGAATCACTTCTGAAGGAAAGCATTGTTGAGTACCTAGAGGCCAGTAGGGCACAGGACCCAAGGTAGCATGGTTTCACAGCAGAAAGGTCATGTCAGACGAACCTAGATTTCTTTGACTGGGTGACCAAAGTAGTAGACCAGGGGAGGGCTGTGGATATGACCTACCCAGATTTTAGCAAGGCATTTGACACAGTCCCACACAAAAGATTAATATACAAGTTAGCCAGTCTTGGAGTGGGTCCCAATGTGGGAGCCTGGATAAAAAACTGGCTGGACAACAGGACACAAAGGGTAATAGTAAACGGAGTCCACAGTGAAGAAAGGAGGGTAACTAGTGGGGCACCGCAGAGTTCAGTACTGGGACTGGTCCTCTTTAATGTCTTTATAAGTGACATTGGAGAGCACCTGGAAGGAAAAGTATGTCTCTTTGCAGACAACACAAAGATCTGCAACAGGGTTGATACACAAGAAGAAGAAGAATCAGCATTTATATAGCACTTTTTCATACATCCAAAGCACTTTACAAGCAATGCTAGACTGGTAGTGAAGTGACTGAATGTGTGGTGGTGGCCATATCGCACATCATCACCCACACACAGCCTGGATAATTGCATGAACCGGTTTATGGGAAGGGGAATGTTGGCTAGGACACCGGGAATGTGCCCTACTCTTTGTGAAGAGTGCCCTGGGTTCTTTACTTCCACCTGGACACCCACCAGGACAACACCAGGATGGGCAGAAGGGACCTCGGTTTAGCGTCTCATCTGAAGGACGGCACACCCCAGCAGTACAGCATCCCCCAATACTGCACTCGGATGCTAGTGATTTTTAGGTGTAAGTCCAATCCCGGTGTGGGACGAGAACCCACAACCTTCTGGTCCAGAGGCGGATGTGCTACCAACTGAGCCACGCTGACACAAGGTGGGGTGGAAAGGATGAAAAGGGACTTGGCAAGGTTGGAGGAATGATCAAATGTATGGCAACTCAGATTCAGTGCAAAGAAGTGCAAGGTAATACATCTGGGAAACAAAAACCCAGAGGAAGAATATACAATGGGGGGTGAGATAATAACAATAACAAAAATTGAAAGAGACCTAGGAGTAATTATATGAGATGACCTAAAGGTGGGCAAGCAACGTGAGAAGGCAGTAAGGAGGGCTGGGGGTATACTGGGATGCGTAGGGAGAGGCATCAACAGTAGAAAACAGGAAGTTGTTATTCCTCTGTACAGACAGTTGGCGAGACCCCATCTGGAGTACTGTGAGTAATTCTGGAGACCCCATCCCGCAAAGACATAGAGTGGAAGCTGTTCGGAGGAGGGCAACCAAAATGGTGCAGGGTCTGCACCAGAGGACATATGAGGAGAGACTAAAGCAGTTTAATATGTATATCCTTGAGGAAAGGAGGGAGAGGGGAGACATGATAGAAACTTTCAAGTATCGTAAGGGAATTAACAAAGTACAAGAGGATAGCATATTTCAGAAAAAGAGATGTGCAAGAACAAGGGGGCACAATTTGAAGATAGAGGGGGGACGGCGCAGAGGGTAATGTTAGAAAGTATTTTTTCACAGAGAAGGTTGTGGATGCATAGAACAGCCTTCCTGAGGAGGTTGTGGAGTCAGGAAC
Organism: Neoceratodus forsteri; assembly: GCA_016271365.2. NCBI lineage: Eukaryota > Metazoa > Chordata > Ceratodontiformes > Ceratodontidae > Neoceratodus > Neoceratodus forsteri. The sequence goes on from JADMNL010000031.1 coordinate 117,477,163, forward strand.
AGTGAGAGAATTCAAGAATGTATGGGACAGACATAAGGCAATTCTATTGGGGGGGGTAGCAGGAAGTAAGCTATTGATTAACTAGAATCTGCAGCTTATCCATCAGATAGGGAAATGGGCAGACTAGGTGGGCCAAGCGGTCCTTATCTGCTGTCAAATTCTATGTTTCTATCCTGAGTTCACTCTCGAACCCAGGTCATCGGCACCACAAGTGGCAGAACTACTGCTGTGCCAGCACCCCCCTTCCTCACCTTTTCCATGGTAGGACCTGTTTATGTTTTCCTTCTGTAAGTGTATGTCCAAATACCTCTTCAATGTTTCCAGCATTACTGCATTAATTACATGACTCAGAAGGGAGTTCCCAATTCCCACCCTCTCTGAAAGAAATAGTACTTCCTTCTATCTCTTCTAGACATTCCCCCTTGCAGCTGATTGTGCCCCAAGTTGTACTGTTGTTTACTTTTATTGATAGTCCCAACTCCTTAAGTGACTCTGAATTTTTTAAGTACTCATAAAAGGCAATTAAGTCTCTCCTATTGAGGGGTTGCACTGCAGAGACTGAAACCCTCAAGAGAGAACTGAAGATAAGCAGAACTGCAGTACGCTCCAACCTCCACTTTCTCACTTCAGTTTCTTAATCATACAGTAGGTGTGGGTCTCTGAACAAAGCCCTTTGCTGGAATGGAGTCCTTTTATCCTGGAGCTTGTCCTTTCTTGGAGTGCAATCTGACTCAGTGCTGCACATCTTCATCTGATGCATATAATTGGTGCCTCCTGGTCCAGCCACCCTTGCAAATAATATTTTAATCTCAATGGAACTTCCTGTGTAAATAACGGCTACGTTATATACTGAAGTAATCAGACAGCATGTGATAGTTTCTCTGCCAATCAGCTTGCTGCATTTTTCCAACCTTCTGTCTGTCTGTCTATCTATTTATCTGTCTGTCCATCAACAGTATAGAGGATAATGGATGGTCAACAGTGAACAACAACGCTGTGTTCCCTTCAAGAGGTTGTCATGACAACCTAGTATAAACCTCGGGAGTGAAGCCGGAGAGGTTTAACGTTGTCATGAAACCTCAAGAAGTGACCTCAGTGTTGTTGCTTACTGTTGCCCATCCACAGTCTTTAATAGTGTATGGGCAACAGTGAAACGAAACAAACAAGCATTTGTCAATGCCGAATGTTGTCTTGCTGGCATTGGCATTAGTAGTGCAGAAGTTAGAGAGATGCATAATAGGAATAGTAGTGCAGTATTGAACTGGTGCCAACCCTACCCCCACCCTGCAGAGACTGACAGGCACTGGGATGCGCCTTTGGATCGTCAGCCATAGCGCTCATGCCATTTCACCTCACCCTACCCTGCAGACACCGACAAGTGTTGTGATGTGCCTTGGGGTCTTCGGGCCTTACTGTGCAGGACCAGTGGGTGACACCAGGGGTTGGGGTCCACAGAATATGGCAGCCCATGCCAGTCCACCAGAGGCTGCCATTCCCTTCAAAACAAGCCAGAAATGCCATAATATCAGACCAGTGCGGTGACACCCCAGCCCATATCTCTTCACCCAGGACTGGGGGCCAGTGGAGAATGGGCTGTACTTGCCCGTATGAACTGGACAACCAGTCAGAGGGGCACATAGATGGTACTGACAGCCCCAAAGTAGATGCTCTCTGTGCCAGCTGCACTTGCTTCCCTGGCAATGTGCAGGATCATGCAGTTGTCTGTCCCCTTGCCTGCCCCCAGCCCACCGCAGAGATGGGTCCTGTGACCATGATTTGGGCATGGAGTAAGCACACAACAATGGCTCTGGATGCTGTGGGGTGCCCCAAAGGTGCACATCCTGTGCATGGGGGGCCTCTGCAGCTGTCCACTCCCTTTCCAAGAGTGGAGCAGCTGCAAGCATTGTGTGGAGCATGCCCTTATTTCAAAGCATATTACATACAGAATAATGCATGGGGTGGCTTGTGTAATGAGAATTTTACACACACCTGAGGTGTGGGATGCTACATAGTAAAGCATCCGACACTGATTATTGCGAATGCGTTGTTACGAGTGTGTGTTGCGCAGTTGCTATGCACCTCGTAAAACAGTCATTTTATGGAGCATTGTCACCAAATTTTCAACACGGGCATTTTAGGACCTCTGCTCATGAACAGTGTCACTGTCATTTTTGTAATGTGTCCTGAACACTGATTTCACACAGCAACAGCGCTATTCTGTGCCAGAAGTGCAAAAACACATTTTGGCCAGGATGTGAAAAATGACAGCTATACAGTTCACAAGAAGGTGTGGTAAAATGCCAATGTTGAGAAATCTGGTGTGCAAATAGTGCAAATGGCTTAACTGACGAATTGTAAGGCCAGTGCAGTTGCTACACACGTCTGTAAACAGTCACTTTATGGAGTATTGTTTCAAATTGTCAACACAGGCATTTTAGGATCTCTGCTCATGAACAGTGTCACTGTCATTTTGTAATGTCCCAAACACTGATTTCACACCATGACCGTGCTATTCTGCGCCGGAAGTGCGAAAACACATTTCGGCCAGGATGTGAAAAATGACACCTGCACAGTTCACAAGAAGGTGTGGTAAAATGCCAATGTTGAGAATCTGGCATGAAAATATTGTGAATTTGCTAACTTATGAGTGTACGTTGTGCAGTTGCTACGCACGCTCGTTAAACAGTCATGTTTTGGATTTTTCCCACCAAATTTGCAACATAGGGTTTTTGAGAGCCCCCCTCATGAATAGTGGCACTGTCATCTCCTTACGCAGTCCTGAAAGGTGATTCTGTGCAGTGACTGTGAAAATCACCTTTCAGGACCAAATAACACCAGATCAGTGCAAGAATTCACGAGAAGGGGTCCCAAAAACCCCATGTTGAAAATTTGGGGCCAAAATTCACAAAATGCCTGAGATATGTACTAAAGTTGAAAAACCCTATCTATCCCATTATACAGCTTACTAGCATTTCCTCAGTTAAGTGAGTGGCTTTGAAGAGCGCAGGCGTGTTCCAGTCCACGATGATCGTCGCCGGGCTCCAGAGGTAAGTATGGGGTATGGGAGGTGTGGGGAGGCAGGGTGTGCAGTGGGTGGGTGCGGGTGGAGGCAGGGGGCACAGAGACTACGAGGACCGTTTTCCTTTTACAGGTAGTAAAGGAAAGAAAACGATGACGGACAGGTTTTTTTCCAGGGCGTTTGTACGCTGGGTGGGCTCCCAGTGTGCCACCTAACTGTTTTAGGGGTGTCTGTAGCTGATGGGAGATTGGGCACCCTCATCTGCAAACAACATGGGGGACTGAATTTATGCCGATGAGGATTGGGCACCCCATCGGCACCAAAGAAAGGGGGCATGAGCTGAGGGAGGATTGGGCATCCCCTCAGCATTAAACAATTGGGGGTTATTTTGCTGACAGGGAGTGTGCTCTCGTCGGCACAAAGAAAGAGGGGTGAGGTAACAGCCGAGGGGATTGGGCACCTCGGCATTACGCAGTTGAGGGGCGCTTATGCAGAGCGGGGAGGCTCCCCATCGGCACATTGACAGGGGCAGGGGCAGCTGACAGGGGATTGAGCACCCGGTTGGCAGTTCTATGGCTGTGTCCCGCCATGCACATAATGGCGGTGAGCACGGCAAGAAAAGGATCGCTGCGTCTGACGAGTTTTGCTCGGATTGCAGCGGACCTTTCCTTAGATGTGCTCACCCCATTATGTATGCATAGTATGGCACCGGCATGCAGGCTGTTGGGGAATGAGGGACACACCTACTGATGCGTGCCCTGCATTCGCCCAACAGCGACCGCACCTCCAAATCTGCACTACCGCAAGATGTTGACTTGCGCGCAAGCGTGGCAAGACAACATAAAAATGAGCATTTCTTGAACGTTGCACAGTTGTCCTTCCCTACAACATTGTGCCTTGAACAAGCCATTATCCCCCCACTCCCGCCACTCACGTAGACTCAGTTTAAAAAAAATAAAATACATCAGAAGGACCGTACTGTTTCATGCTGATGTCTGCGTGTCTCTTCATGTCTTCCTTTCCAGTTGCTCTCACAGTACTGCAGCCACAAGCCAGTTACTTTCGCCTATGCTTGGAAATCATTTGAACACCGCTCTGCAGTCAGAGGCAGAAGCAGATGCGCATGCACAAAGACGTTTGATGTTATTGTACCATTGACGTGACATACCCAAGATGGTACAACAACACTTTGACGTCACATTGATGGTACAACAACACTCTGATGTCACACTGTTGGCACAACAACACTAGGATTCAATTGAAATTTGGTTAATAAAGCATTCTACCATATACTATATCCATCTGTCTGAACATAGTACAATCACGGCCCTGGCCAAGGTGACAAATGACCGGCAGCGCGAGCTAGAGAACAAAAAATTTGTCTGCGCCGTTTTTCTAGACCTAAGTAAGGCCTTCAACACTGTCGACCACAGCCTCCTTCTTCCTTTTTTTTTGAAATTACTATTTTTCCATGCCTACGTCCTGCGGGTGCCGACCCATCGGGAGTGCCTAGGTGTTATCCTCCTGCCTCTCTTGCCTGCCCGATACTTACCGTTGGTCCCCATGGAGCTGTGGCTTATCCCCCCCGAGTGGGGTCAAGGTGGGGCAGCAATCACCTCGAAATTCTGAATCTCTTCGGATCAGAGGTAGTCAGGCAGGCAAGGGTATATCGGAGGCACACTCCAGTGCACCGTCTCCCTGGCACCCGCAGGCATTTTTCCTCCACTTTAATCCCTGAGGAGTGACATGACCTGCCACCAAGGCATCACCGCCAGCGCCACCACCCTCGTCCTGTCAACGTCTGCTGCAATGCTTGCTGTATCCCTGGCCTCCGCCAGGAGACAGGCAAGCACTGAGTCTGGACCTCCCTTCCCTCCCAGGAGAGGAGAGCCGTCCTCTGGATGCTCAATCCTCTTCCTCCCCAGCTGATCTCCGACAACCCAGGCTCGCTACCGAACCCAGGTCGCCGGCGTGGCGTGAGGTGTGGCATCCAGCGTCTCAACCCTCAGCGCCACCGGGCTGGCCTTCTTTCTTCATTAAAAGCTATTGGTCTATATTCTACCTCTTTGCATTGGTTCCACAGCTACCTTTCTGATAGGCACCAACAGGTCAAGGCCGAAGGTGAACTCTCCCCCTCAAATCTGTTAAAAAGAGGTGTACTGCAGGAATCCATCTTGGGGCCTCTCCTTTTTGCCATCTATATCAACAACATAGACTCTGGCATCAGTGAGGCAAAAATTCATCTGTTTGCAGATGATACAGTGATCTACCTAAGCCGTACAACACCTGAAACTGCCTGTAGCGACTTGCAAGCTGACTTCAACATACTTCAATACTAGCTCCTTAGTAAAAAATTGCTACTTAACGCCAAAAAGACTAAGGCGATGCTACTTTCACCTATTAACCATGCAGCCCACCCTGCTGTATCCCCCCCATCACCACCCTCCTAGGAGAAACCTTGGAATTTGCGACGAAATTCAAATACCTGGGGGTCTGGCTAGACTTCAAACTCTCCTTTGCAGACCACCTGGAGGATTTGTTAAAAAAACTGAGGCAGAGACTAGGTTTCTTCTTCATGTTAAACCGCCAACTAACTACAGAGGCCAAGAGACAGCTAGTTCAGTCTACGTTCCTTTCCCTAACTGATTACGCTGGCTTTATATACAGCCAATGTGCTACTTCATACCTCGGTAAATTGGACACACTTTACCACAGAGCCCTGCGCTTCATCACTGGTCTCCCCTTCTCCACCCATCACTGCTCTTTATATGCGGCCGCAGGTTGGACCTCCCTACACTACAGACAAAATAAAAATATAGCTCTCTGGACGTACAGAGCTATCACTGGCAAACTTTCGCAGTACATTGTTGATTGCCTGACTCTGAATATGCCTGGAACCTATGCCCTAAGAAGCTGTTCACTGATTTCTCTGAAAGTGCCCAAAGCCCTAACGCGTTTTGGGAGAGCTGCCATAGGATTCGTACTACCGTCACTCAGGAATGTACTACAGAAATCACTGAAACTGAGGACTCCTGTTAGTCTTACTGTGTTTAAGACCTTATACTCAAAATACATTGTGTTGTCTGTTTATCCATGGCACTCCCACTTTTCCACCCTAGGGTTATGTACGCCTGATAGGCTGCTGATGCACATGTGACCTAGGGTCAAATTACGAACCCTCCTCCAAGCCCCTTCTGTAGTCTGCAGTTCCTCAGTTTTAACTTGTGCATCTGAGAGGCTGCAACGCTGTCCCAAGCTCCAGTAGATCAGCAAGCAAAAGGTAATTACAAACAAATAGCTGCATGGCACAGACAGTATAAAGTATTGCGTATAATACAGGCGTAGGCTAGAAATGTTGTTTAAAAGAAAGAGAGATATAATTTATGCTGGTTATGGAGAGTATCTATATAGCAAAGGAACAGAGCTCAGGATCTGGCATTAAGTTATCAGAAAATGCTCTGCGTCATGGACGTTGCGTTATTTTACAAAAAATAGTTAGTAGACAAATGCTAGCAATCCTAGGTTTAGCATGAGCCAACTAAGTTTGAATGGACCGTCAGCAGGACTCCTCCTCCTTCATGAGCGAGGATATCCGACTTAGCTCTCTAAGCAGTCCCTGACCAGCGACTGCCTCAGTGGGAGGCTCATCAAAAAATCTGTGGTAGGGCTCCCCTGAATTAAATTGTATCAGTGCACAACCTGTCCCTGAGCCTCCTACTTGCCTACCGCCCTAAATCTCACCCTCCCTCACCCTCCTATTCCTTGTCTACCCACATCATCTCATCCCTTCGCTCCTAGTATTTCCCAGTACCAGACCCCCCCCCCCCACTGGCTGCCCACTTCTCCCAACACATGTCTCCCCCTTGATACGCCTGGGTCTTTTTAAAATGACTTTGTATGTCTCTTCGCTTATAGCATCCACTACAACTAATCTCTTCGCTGGACTATAATTATAATGCCTTTACCTTGCAGGAACACTAAACCATGTATATTGTTATATCTGGTATAAATTTTTACTGACTTGCCACCCTATTGTTATTTATACCTTTACCGACTGTCTTCTACCTGAACCCAAATGTAATTTTACTTATCCTGTCTATTGCAGGCCTACCTGTACTGTCTATTTGTCTGTACATAAATGCATTGTTACTTGACTTGTGTAATGCAGGTCAACCTTGTAAATGAGCTTGCTCAATGGTGTTTGCCGGGATAAAGAATTTAATTGATTGATTGTCTGTATCTAGCTAACTAGCTAGCTAGCTAATCTATCTACAGAAATTATCTGTCTATCTGCCTATCTGTCTGTCTTTGTCTACAGACAGTATCTATTTCTCTACAGTTATGACATTAGAAGTGAGAGGTGGGGTTAGGGCAAGAGTGGGGGAGGAGTGCGCTGAAACCCCCAAAAGTGCATGGTCAAAAACTGTGCTAAAATTAAATAAACAAACTCCAAACCGGGCACACTGTTTTGAGCACTCCGTTTTTGACTGTGCATCTATTCCATCACAGTCTTGATGGTATACTGGCCTGCAGTACTGGGGGAAAGGGGTGGGCTTCGCTTAGTTGAATACAAGGTGGTGACATATGGCATGTTCGCATTCTGCAGCCTGTAACCAACGTCTTGGCGTTCAGATGAGAGGCTGTTCCATGGAACGTGGGGGGGGGGGTTAAATTCCTGAACAGTTCTGGCCCTGATAGTGAAGGGAGGGGGATGAAGTGGATGGGACCCACAGACAGCAGGAAGTGATCTGTTGAGACCACTTGGTTTGATAAGACTCTGTCTGTTACAGCCATCATCGTCAGATTCACACGGGATTTTCACAATTTCCCAGTGTTTTGAATTTCACACATTGTTTTGTTGGCAAAGAGCCAGGTTCTCAGCACGTGTCACAGTAACGTATTGCAAACAGCAAAAACAGAAGAAGATGCCATTTTCTGCTTTGCAACTGATAACACTGTGCCACTTGGATTCTTTTTCATGACTTGCCATGTTGTCACCTTGATTTTACCTGAACTGAATGTGAATGTTCTTATTTTGATATTTTGATGTAATAATCATATGGTGAACAATTGTACTGGTGCCCAACTCAGACATGACCTCCCTGCTCATAAAACACCATTTAAAATAAATAAAAAACAAAAACAAGGCGCTGCGTTAGCATGTTGTCTAAAAGCAAAACAAAATGGTTATATTAAATGCACGCTGAAAATAGAAAATAGAGTTAAAAATCTACGTTTCGACCTTAGGTCTTCTTCAGGAAATATCTAAAAGAGAAAAAAAAACAAGTTAGTGTGTCTAAAATAAATGTTTTCCTCCTACTGCCAGCTGTGGCCCCCATCAGTTCTCTGGTGATGTCCCAGTCCTGTCACCTGATCTTGCAACCCAGGGGATCCCTAACATGCTCCATGGGTTACCCTCTGAGGTAGGCCATTCTGAGGTGACACCTCCCTCCAGAGTACTCTGAATTCAGTGGGCAGAGACCACTCTTGCTGGACGGACAGGCAGTGTGTGGCTGAAATGTATCAATGTGTCACCCTGCCATGCTGGGGATTTTTCTGTTCCCCCATTGTGAAATGAGACTGACACCGCACTGCACTGCAGGGACGTGAAATGGGTCTGTGTGGTGCACTTAAGCCTCTGCTCTTGTTGTCCTTAAATGAGTGACTCCACTTATGGGCCCCTGGTGGCACTCCTGCAGCTGGGATACATTACGCTCCCACTCTGAGGTGGTGGGCATCCCGTGGGACCCCAGGTAATGCTCCTGCAATGGAGATCAACCTCAGTCCTTCCCCGAGCAGGTGAGCCTCCTGTGGGTCCCAGGGGCTGCTCCTGCAATGGGGAACAACATCAGTCCCTCCTCAAAGAGGTGAGCGTCCTCTGTGCCTTCGGGGCTGCACCTGTAATGGAGATCAGCCTCAGTCCCTCCATGAAGAGGTGAGCATCCTGTGGGCACCAGGGGCTCCTCCTGCAAGGGGATCGGCCTCAGTCCATCCCTGAGGAGGCAAGTGTCCTATGGGCCCCAGGGGCTGCTTCTGCAACAGGGATCAGCCACAGTCCATCCCCAAGGAGGTGAGTGTCCTGTGAGCCCCAGGGGCTGCTCTTGCAATGGGGATCGGCCTCAGTCCCCTCCCCGAGAAGACGAGCATCCTGTATGCCCTCAGGTCTGCTCTGGCAACAGACATCAACCTCAGTCCCTCCCTGAGGAGATGAGCATCATGTGGGACTCAGGGGTTGCTCCTGCAGTGAGGATTACCCTAAGTCTGTCCCCGAGGAGGCGAGTGTCCTGTGTGCCCCAGGGGGCAATGGGGATCAGCCTCAGTCTCTCCCCAGCAGGTGAGTGTTCTATGGGCTGCAGGGGGCTGCTCCTGCAACAGGGATCAGCCTCAGTCCCTCACCAAGGAAGCGAGTGTCCTGTGGGCTCTAGGGGCTGCTTCTGCGATGGGGATCAATGTCAGTCCCTCCCCAAGGAGGCGAGCATCCTGTGTGCCCTTAGGGACTGCTCCTGTAATGGGGATCGGCCTCAGTCCCTCCCTGAAGAAGTGAGCATACTGTGGGCCCCAGGGACTTCTCCTTCAAGGTGATCAGCCTCAGTCCCACCCCGAGGATGCGTATGTCCTGTGAGCCCCAGTGGCTGCTTCTGCAACAGGGATCAGTCTCAGTCTGTCCCCGAGGGGGTGAGTGTCCTGTGGGCCCCGGGGCTACTCCTGCAATGGAGATCAGCCTCAGTCCCCCCAACCCCAAGAAGGCGAGCATCCTGTGTGCCCTCAGTGGCTGCTCTGGCAACAGGAACTAGCCTCAGTCCCTCCCTGATAAGACGAGCCTTCTGTGGGTCCTGGGGCTGCTCCTGCAATGGGGGTCAGCCTCGGTCCCTCCCTGAGGAGACAAGCATCCTGTGGGCACCAGGGGACTGCTCCTGCAACTGGGATCAGCCTCAGGCCCACCCAGAGAACGTGAGTGTCCTTTAGACCCCCCAAGGGCTACTCCTGTTTTGGGGATTGATCTGCCTTCCACCCAGTTGGCAGTAAGCATCCTGTGGGTCCCCAGTTTTGCACTCTTGCAGTGGGGATTGCTGTGTCTCCCACTCTGAGGAAGTGAGCGTACTGCAGACCCCCAGGTGGTGCTCCTGCAGTGGAGATCAGTCAGCCTCCCACCCCGAGGAGGCAAGTGTCCTGTGGGATGCTCAAACCTTATGCCCACCACCACTACTTGTTCTCCAGAGTCTTGAGCTTGTTTTCACCCCTGGTGTTGTGAACAGAAGCCTTGCCACCATGCCAACAGATTGGTCACAAAACACCATTTGTAGCTAAAGTAAGGATTTGCTTCATCCCCCGACACAGAATATATTCTTTGACTTTGTGTAGCCACATCGTGATAATGTCATTGCAGGGCCAACAGGAAGCTGAACAATTGCTAAAGATGTTGGTGGGGATTGTGGTGCAGTGGCATTTGTTACAGCACTGAACTATGAAACAGAATATCAAAGTTTGAATCCCACTACAGCCACTGGCTTACTGTGTGACCTCGAGCAAGGCACTTGACCTCCCTGCTCTTCTGTCCTATCCAGCTGTAAAGCTGGGTAGAAGAAGGATCCCCATGAGAACGAGAGGGTGCTCAGCTATGCTATATCCTGTGTAAACAAAATGAACCTGACAATACAAACACAGCCAATGCAATTGCTCAGCTCCTGAACCCTGCTGCTGTTTTCAAAAGCCACAGTAGCAACGATATTGTGAAAAAAAATAAATAAGTGCATGCGTACTCCAGTTCATTCTGCATAGTCATTTATTTGGACGGAGTACAAACAGGGAGCTGCAGAACAAATCACAGCAAAACTCGACTGTGGGTTTGTATCAGTAGTTGGAGTACAACATGTTTTTGGGAGGGCGGCCTTTAAACCTCACATCCCCCAACTCAGGGAGGCCTCTTTAGGGTTTTAAGTTGCTATAGTGTCCTTGCTAATGGGCTAGAAATACCAAGCAAGGGTTAAAGGGAGCAAATTCAATCATCTCACCTTTATGTTCCCTCTCCCCATGGCTCTGTCTATGTCTAGCCTTATCGTAGTTTACAAAAATGGGTAGGAAACCAGCCTGTGGCTCTGCGTCAGTGTGTGGCCCATACATTCCTGCTTCCACTAGCCCTTGATTACTATTACAACAGGAGAGAGAAAGCTGAGCTCAGACTTTGTGGGTCAAGGGTGGGCTCTGACTCCTGGGTCAGGGGTGGGCTCTGAAGCATTTGCCTTATTGTATGTCACGTTTTGAAACAAGACTCCTACAGTTTCACCACCTGACGCCCAGCTGCCTCCCTTTCTCCCTCCCACCCTCTTTTCCATGGAAAGTTTGAAGTCTGGAGAGTGATGGCAGGTTTAAGCATTCCCTGCCTCTGAGCTCAGCCTGTGCAAAGGTCTCCAGATTTTCCGAACTGTTACCTGTTACTACCATCCCCCCCACCCAAGCTCTTACGATTCCTAATATATCTCTGCAGTGCTGGGAGACAGATTGAAAGCCAGAGTTGGAATATGGATCACTAATTGCCATCAGTTCCTGGCCAGAGCTGTTGTTGCAGATCAAGTGCACAGAGAAAATGCACCAGAGTTTCCCCACATTCTGTGCCTCTGGCAAACCATTTCTTTTTTGTGTTGTATTATTTGTTTAGCTCCCCAGCACCCCCATATGCCACTCCTTCAGGCCAACTGCCAAGGTAAAACATTTCTGAAAAAGTTTACCAACATAGCAAGCCCTCTCCAAGAGGCTGTTTCGGGCAAATATCTTCCTTCCTTTCTTTCCAGTTTTTGTTCTGTTGAGTAGTCTGGGACTGAGACAAGATAACTAAGGATGTCGTGGAACTGGATTACTCAGCGGATTGGCAGTGGCCTTTCATTTTAGATTACTGATTTAAATCCAGCACAGGTCGATAGTGGCCAGAAAACCATTATCACCTGAGGGCTGTTTGGCGGCCTACGTGAAATGATTGAGATGATCTCAGTCCAGCCCCAGTGAACAGGTTTCCACAGCACAAAACCACCAACACAGCTGGCAGCATTTGTCTTCCTTGTTGGCATTCTCACACCAGAGGCCAAGGACTGAATAGGCATGGGGTCTGAGCTACCCTCTCACTGAGGTAGTGGTCTTTCCATAACAGGGTTGGGGCTCAATGGTGGGGCAGTATAAGAGAAACTTGCGATGGCCTGTGTTATACATATCATGTGCATAAGCAGAGGGCTTCCATCTCCAATGCTGCTTCCACAAGCACAGAACAATGTTGAATTTTCACGGGAATCATGGGTTCAAATCCAGCACAGGTCGGTAGTGGTTGAAAGCCATTATCACCTGAGGGCTGGTCAGTGACCTATGTGAAATGAGATGTGGTGGTCTCAGTCCAATTTCTAGTGGGCAGGTGTCCACAGCACAAAACCACTAACACAATTGGCACCCTTGTTGCAAGTCTCACATGAGAAGCCAAGGACTGAATGGGCATGGAGTCTGAACTACCCTCTCACCTATGTTGTGGTCTCTCCATGGCACGGTTGAGACACACTGGTGGGGCAGTGTGGGGAAGTTTGTACTGTGATCGCCCGTGCTGTACCTGTTATGTGGACAAATGGAGGACTTCAGGTTCCAGTGCTATCATTCCAGCACCTTTCAGGAACACTAAATTCATACAGAAAACAAGCATTTGTCAATGCCGAATGTTTGCTTGCTGGCATTAGCATTGGAAGTGCAGGAGTTAGACAGATGCAGAATAGGAATGGCAGTGAAATATTGAACTGACGCCAGCCCCACCCCCACCCTGCAGAGATGGACAGGCATTGGGGTGTGCCTTTGGGTCGTTGACCATAATGCTCACGTCATTTTACCTCACCCTACCCTACATAAACTGACAAGTGTTGAGGTGTGCCTTGGGGTGTTCAGGCTTTACACTCACCCCACTCCATAAGGAAATACACTGAAATGGGTGCAGTATAGGAGAATGGGGTGACCTTTCGGGCCGAAGAGTCCAAGGCACACCTCAATGCCTGGCGCTGGCTGCAGGGTGGGGGTGGCATTACTGTCGACAGTCCCAAGTTACATCCCTGACGCCCGTCGGTCCCTACAGGGTAGAGCATTACGGTTGGAAACCCTAACGCCCTGGGCATTTCTTAGTATTTTCACTCCACGTTTTCAACATAGGCTATTTGTGACCCCACTGCATGAACAGTGACACTATCATTTCGCTAACCGAAACGTGATTTTGCACAGCAACTGCGCCATTTGGCGCCACAGGTGCGAAAACAGATTTTGGGCAGGATGTGAAAAATGATAGCCATACTGTTCATGAGGAGGTGTAAAAAAATGATAATGTTGAAAATCTGGAGTGAAAATATAAAAAATTGTTGAAGTCACGAGTGTGCATAGAAACTGCGCAATGCACACCCATAATGCAATTATTCTGAGGATTTTTTACATCACATTTTCAACATAGGCATTTTGGGACCTCCGCTCATGAACAGTGGCACTGTGATTTTCTTAATCTGTCCCGAACGTTGATTTGGTACAGTGACCGTGCCCATTGTGTGCCACAGGTGCGAAAACATGTTTCAAGCAGGATGTGAAAAATGACAGCTGTACTGTTCATAAGGTGGTGTGCCAAAATGACAATGCTGAAAATCTGGAGTAAAAATATAAAAAAATTGGTGGTTATGAGCGTGCGTAGAAACTGTGCAACGCACACTGGTAACAGTCCTGTTTTGGAATTTATTCTCCAAATTTGCAACATGGGCTTTTTGGAACCTCTCTGTATGAATACTGTCACTGTGATTTTCTTAAGCTGTCCCGAACGTACATGTCATACAGCGACTGCGCAATTGTGCGCCACATGTGCGAAAACACATTTCAGGCAGGATGTGAAAAATGACACCTGTGCTGTTCATAAGGAGGTATGGAAAAATGGCAATGTTGAAAATCTGGTGTGAAAATATTAAAAATTCTCGAAGTTACGAGCGTGCATGGAAACTGCGCAATGCATGCTTATAACACAGTCATTTTGTGGAATTTTCTCACCAAATTTGCAACATAAGCTTTTTGGGAGCCCACCTCATGAACAGTGCACAGTTGTTTTTATTACTTGGTCCTGGAAGGTGATTCTGCGCAGTGACTGCAAAATCACCTTTCGGGACCGAATAACGACATGACAGTGACTGAGTTCATGAGGTGGGGTCCCAAGAACCATATGTTGAAAATTTTGGGTCAAAAGTCATAAAAATGGCCGAGATATCCATCTAAGTTGAAACCTCCCCCATTTTTGCCATTATACAGCTTACCGGCATTTCTTCAGTTTGTGGTCGGCTTTGAAGAGTGCACACGTGTTCCCGCTCCACTGAAGATTGTTGCACTGGGCTCTGGAGGTAAGTATGGGGTGAGGGGAGTGTGGGAGGTGGGGTGCACAGAGGGTGGGTGCGGGTTGGGGGAGGGGACCCGATGGCGAGGACCATTTTCTGTGTTCAGATTATAAAATAAATAAATAAAAAAACCACCACGGACCGTTTTCTTTTTTTACAGGTGTAAGAGTTTGAGGGTCGTGTTAGCCACACTGGGGTGGGCTCCCGGTGTGGCACACAGTAGGAGTGGGGTGGGTGCAGGACATTGCCGACGCGATGGTGGGGGTTTATACGTTCCGACAGGGGATTGGGCATCCCTTTGGCAAGCGTGTCTGTGTTTGGGGGGAGCTGGTGCTGAGGGGGACTGGGCTCCCCCGTCGGCAAATGAACTGGGGAGGGGGCATACAGACAGGGGGATTGGGCACCCCTGAAGTTGGCTTGCTGGGGACTGTGAGAGGTGGATGGTGACAGCCGCCGCCATGCTTACTGAAATGTTACACCAGGCAAGGCACGCCCTGCAATGAGGGGGTATTCCCTCATTGCAGCAGTGAAATCATTTCAAGTTGGTGGCACACCTGCAGACTACTGTCATAGCCAGCATGCTCTTTCATTGGTGACACACAGACGAGCCCCAAAAAGCATTGGCGGCATTGGCCACAACACTACCGCACCTCCACAACCTGCTTCTCCAGCAAGCTGCCACAACGTGTTTCTTGCACATGCGTGCAAGCAAACATAAAAAAGGAAGACTAAGGATGGCATAATATGAAATTTTTACTATCACATTTGTTTAAGAAATACCGCAATATATTTATTATCATGATAATCGGCAGTGTTTCTAATTTTAGGAAACAGTAAAAATCTATTTGGAGGAAGGTGAAGAATCTGGAATTATTTCACAACTGGGGAACACTCTGCTGGGGCAGCAAGTTCAAGCAGTTTATTGCAGTACAGCACAATGTATCATGTTGCACGATAATCACAATATTCTTTTTTTTTTTTTTTTGACAATGATAAATTATCCTTAAGACATCCCTACAAGAGACACAGGAGACCTGGGTTCAAATACCTGTATAGCCTAGATATTAGAGTAATGAGCTGTGAATGAGCTTGGTACCTCCAGTAGACTGAGG
The DNA here is from genome assembly GCA_016271365.2 of Neoceratodus forsteri. Classification (NCBI taxonomy): domain Eukaryota; kingdom Metazoa; phylum Chordata; order Ceratodontiformes; family Ceratodontidae; genus Neoceratodus; species Neoceratodus forsteri. The sequence goes on from JADMNL010000031.1 coordinate 117,492,672, forward strand.
TGTGATTCCAGTGACCTCCACTTGCATACTGTATGACTTTGAGCAAGTCACATAACCTCCCCAGTGCTCCCGGATCATTCCTGAAAACAGGAACTTGTGCCTATTGGACTTACCCCGTTACCAAAGAATAAAAAAAAAAAAACAAAATCAGAGTCCCTTTCTAGGCTGTGTGACTTTAAGCAGTGATGCTTCAGTTCATGTTGCTATAAAACTAGATAAAACACGGAACTGTACAATCTGCACCGACAACAAACAGGATGTTGCATTTCAGTGGGCCTACCCTGGGTAAATAAGCTGTACAAAAAAAAATAAAGTCACTGAAGAATGAAGCCATCTGTTGATTTACAGGTGAGGCCAGTGCTATGCGGTGTCACCTCTGTACCTCACTGCTGATGTTGATGAGTGACCTACAATAGCTCCGTCCCTTCCATTGGGCAGTCTCACCAAACACTCTCACTGGGAATTAAACTCGAGACCCTGCATCTCAAAGGCAGCAGCTTATTTTTTATTTTTTTTTTTTAACAATTTTGGTGAAGAAAGACTCACTGAGTTGAATCTCATATCCAGGTCTGTCCTGTGAGCAGAGGGAGGTTAAGTGATTTGCTCAGGGTCACACAATATGCAAGTGGAAATTGTGGGAATCAAACCCAGGTTTGATGGTTGTACCAAGCTTGTTAACAGCTCATTGCTGTACCCTGCAGTTTAAACTGTCAGTCTGCAGTCTCCTGGTCTATTCTCGCACTATCCAGCTACTGCTCCCCCTCCTCAGCGATCCAACAACTGTCCAGCCCCGTCACCCGACACTGCACTCTAGGAGGATCCTTACCTGTCCTACCCATTTCACTGCATGTTGGGGCTTTTGGGGGTTGCTAAATCTCCCCTCAGGAGCACTCCACAGTTGATGGCACCCTCATACAAGGAGGACAGGTGGTGCTGGGCCCGAGCATATTAGCATTTGACCTTTCTCCCACATGAGATGCTGACTGTGAATGTGCATAGCGTACGTGCACAATGGTCGCATGCAGCATGCTGATGCCAAATGTTTCCCTGCACCATGTCATCAAAACTGTCTCTGTTGTCCCCCAGGTGGCATCCATGCAGTGGAAGCAGACAGCTGCCTCTCCCAAGGAGTTGAGACGTCCAACAGGATGTTCAAACCTCCTCCCACTGCTCCTCCAGTGCCTCTGGCTTGTTCCTGAGCCTAGTAAACAGGCATCACTGGAAGCTGCCTTGCCACTGCACCAAATGGCTGACCTCAAAGGCAGCATTTCTGACCATTCAGATAAAGGGAAATCCCCCCTCACTGGGAAATTAGACTATGTTTTAAACTTCTCATCACTGTCAGCTTCTCACAACTAGAGGACACTGCTGTTGACTTTTTTCAACACTATAGGACTCTGTTATTGAAATGTCTCACCTCAAGGGCACTGCTGCTACCATTTTGCACCGCAATTGGGCTCTGTTATTACAGCGTTTCACACCTAGGGGGCACTGCTGTTATTTCTCAACACTACAGGGCTTCATCATTGCAGTATCTCACATCTAGAGGACACTGCCCACGGCCAGCTTTTTATATTTTCAACAACTTCAGAAGAAGATATTTCGGTCTCCATACTTATCCAGTATGTGGCCACTCTCTTATTTTTTTTTATTTACTTTTTTGCCCCAGCTACCTATCTGCTGCCCCCATCTGCCAGTATAACCCCCTGTTCCATCACCTCTTCGAACCCCAGAGAGTCCCCCTTACCTTCCCTGCAGGGTGACTTCCTTCTGTAGGGCCTTTGGGGCGGGATGGCAGCAACTCCCCTCAAAAAACAGTGATGGTTGCAGGGGGACTCCTCATGTTGAATGAACAGGTGGCACAGGGCCAGATAATCACTCAGAGCTGCAGATTCTCCACTGAACAGTAGGGGCAGTTCTGAACCCAGTTCAGTTTGCGTGTACGTCTTCAAACCAGACTGGGAGCAGAAAGTTGCTTACAGATGCAGTTCGTTCTGCAAGTTGTAGCCAGTGAATGCACTGTGCTCCTATGCAAATGCAATATAGAGGATTGTGTATGAGCAAGCATACGCAACAAGGCAGTTGTGATCGAGAGGTTTCTGTGGTAACCAAGACCTCGAGAGCGTAGCTCAAGAGGTCTGTTACCACAGAAACCTCGAGATCTAACAACTGCCTTGTTTGTGTATGCTCGCTTTTACACAATATTTTGTAGTGTATGGGCAAGCATAATCAGCACTCCGTGTTCCCCTAAACCAGGGCCCCTACTTTTCTGTGGCACAGAGGGACCAAGATCTGTGGCAAGACTACCATTTGCCGCAGAACTTCTGCGGCGGTGGTTTGTAATTTCTGCGGAAGTTCTGCGGCACTAACAAACTACCACATCACAGTGACAGCTTGTCATCCTGACTTCACTTTCATGGCAGTTTTTATAGCAATCAGGATGGTGGAAAGCACAGCAATACTAGTTCAAAAAATAACAGACTTTTAAAAATAATTTTATGCCTAAAAAAGCAAAACAAATGTCTCTCCCTTAAGGTCCTAGCCTGTTGCATAAATGACATATGCAGAGGGGATCTTGTGTGATAAATAATGTATTTCTATACGCATGCTATCTATTCCACTAATGAGGTTTTCACTGTCTATCACTTATATATTTGTATGTGCTTTCTACACCACTCATGAGGTTCCCACTGTGTATCACTTATATATTTATATGCAATCTGTAACATACATACAAATCTGTGTGTGTTTGTAGTGAGAGAGACAGAGATACTGTGTATGTGTGTGTGTGTGTGTGTGTGTGTGTGTGTGTGTGTATGTGTGTATGTGTGTATATATGTATATATATATATATATATATATATATATATATATATATATATATATATATATATATTTAATTTCCATGAACTTGCATCCTCATTCATACAGGTTCCATTAGAAATGGAATAGAGGAGTTATTGCAAAACTCATTTTGATGTCAACTCATGCCCTGACACACTGCATAACACCATCAGGCCATGACATGCATAGAACCGATTGTAAGATAGAGCTCAGACCAGCACACAATGTGTCCACTCATGTGACAGAACACTGCACCATACCTTCCCAGGCTCTGAGCAATGATGTGTTCTACTAATCCTTGTGCTGCCCAGCCAGCTCCCAGAGCTAATCTCTGAACCTGAGTTGCCAGCATGGAAACACAGCATGCTACCCTCTGGCACAACAGCTGTCCCTGCACACAACATTTCTCCATAACTTTTAGGTGATTCTATCAACCAATGACAATATGTAATCAATAACCCTGGCAAAAATGCGTATAGTGCAATTATTTATTTCATGGGTCTATTCTTTCAACAGGTCTACACATTATTATATTCCACTTTTCTGGGCATAATTACTTTATTTTTCTTAAAAATTACAGTTAAATTCATTTTACCGGTTATTCATTTCAGATGGCATCTCTATACCTTAAAGGCACAAAAAGGTTTGTACAAAGTGAGGTATGGACTTAACAGGTCTGTGCTATTGACAAGGTTTTGTTCAAGTTGGCCCTAGTGCAATAATGTAAGACTGAAAACTATATTAGGCTGTAGTGCAGATTGAGCAAATATCACCATGCCTGATGTGCAGTGCCACCGTCTCTGGCAGTGGGAGCTGTGGTAGATAAGTGACTGTTCATTTCTGTTGCAGATTGCAGCCATTTTAACAACTAATGTATGATGTTATAGCAATGATAACATCACATTCTGAACATATGGGGGTTTAGGATATAAAAAGAGGAGAAGGGAACCAGATTCTATGGAAAAACAGAAATATTAATAAAAAAATCAACAAGAAGAGTGATTCTGCAGCACACTAGAAGTTCTCTGATGAACTCAAGTTCTGCATAAAATTCTCGCGGCCAGAATTCTCTAGGGCCTTGCATTAAACAAGTCTACCTCTTAAAATAAGGCTTACTTCAGGATGCGTAGCAGCCACTGACTTCCACATCGCCATGGGTCACCAGTTGCGCGATAATGCAAGTGGTTTGATCTTGTGTGCTGCACCGTGACGACTCGTGCAGCACAACAAGACAGTGACGCACTGAGGCAAGCACAACAACGCTGTTGGGAGCATGGATTTCCACGCTGAACCACGTTCTGCCATACACTATAAAGAAATGTGATTTAGAACTTTATTTCACTTGTTTGCGGTTGACTTTATTTGCTGAAGAGTGCTGACTACTTTGGAGGAGGTTTGTTCTGCAAAGACAGGCTGGGTGTGTGCCTGAGACAAAAAATAAAGTGTTATACTAGAGAATGTGGTATGACTCACACAGCATTGGCCCCACACTGGGCACCAATTGTGATGATCACACAAACACAACACCAAGGTAGATGTGTTTCCCGTCACACCAGGTAGATGCAGCACCTGTACAGAGAGTTTCAGAGTTGTACCTCCAGTAGGTACTTTGCCTCTCTCCCCACCCACAACCACTGACTGGGTACACACAGGAACTCTCTGAATTGTCTCCTCAATTGGTAGCTGCAGAAACTGTGTAGGAGAGAGAGGAGCTGCACTAGACTGACCCAGGAGACCACAGGAAATGTGTGACTCGGGCAACCTTAAGCACAACTCTGACACAGTTTCAAAGTGAAACATGAATGTACATTTTCCTCAACTGCTCTATAACGTACAGACACAGTTTGCTTGAAAGGCAATAGCATTCACATCAGCTTTTACTGCTGACTGAATTTTGTATAACCTGTTACACGTTAATACTTTTTGTCTTATTCTCCCACAGGTCTGTACCTGAAAACCTCTGGATTCCCTTCAGGTCACTCTCCCAGCTCAAACTCACCCAAAATGAGATGTGCAACTCCGTTTATATTTTTTCTACCTATCATTTTACAAAATCCTTGGTATCTGAGTGGACAAAACCCTGTTCCAACCCTCAGCACCAGTCCAATTAAATTCCAGCTTGGAATTCTGCAGCAGCATAAGCCACAATGGAATCCTACCTTTAGAATTCCAGCTGCCTTCCCTGAAAATTCGGAGGCTGCCTTGCCCTGTCTGCCTGGTCTAAATGTAGTTTAATACATACATTTTAACACAAATACATTACTATAACACAAAGTCTAAGCACTTTCACAGTTTTCCCATAAGAAAGCTTTCTTTACTGGCATTCTCCAGTATATTTTTCAAAGAAATTAAGTTATGAGATCCTAGCGTCACTAAAGCGTGACGTTTCCCCAATCTAAGAAAAAGAATAGCTTACAGTGACCTTCCCTTCCTGACATGAACTAGATTACTATAAAAATAATGCCATTTCTCATTTAAAGGAGTAGTCCACCCAAAACTTGCAAAAAATATTTGTTGTGCAGAGTGTTTTCATTTGTATGTGAAGTTCTAGTGTTTCCTTCCCTCTGACTGCTATTAGGAGTTTTTCCTAAATTAGCCTGCTAGCTTTATGCTAGTTTTACGACCCCTGGGGATCTTCATCTGAGACAGTTTAATTGTATTCCTTGTTCCCACAGTGCATCTTGTCTCATGTGACAGTGATGTAGCGGAGACCCAACATTCAGCATGCACGCCAAACAAACTAAATATCTTGGAAGCTTTACAAACTGCACAAACATTACCAGCAGCAAAGTTCTTCAGAACAGTAAGACCTTTACCATGAGGGCAGTCACTAAGCTGAATTCTATATATTTTAAAATATAGCCATCTCTACTGTTGTGAACTGACTGTAAAGCAGTGTTTTCTGCTGGATTTATGGTCTCTGCTACACCACTGTCACATGAAACAAGGTGCATTGTAGGACAAAGGAATACAATTAAACTATCTCAGATAGAGATCTCCAGGGGTGGTAAAACTACCCTAAAGCTAGCAGGCTAATTTAGGAAAAAAACTCTTAATAGCAGACAGAGGGAAGGACACACAACAACTTAACACACAAATCAAAACACTCTGCACAATATATGTTTTTCGCAAGTTTTGGGTGGACTACTCCTTTAAATGACTTTCCTCCTTAGATTTGAGGCGCCGTTCATTTAAATATTCATTTTAATTTGTGTTACTTCCTCCCTGGGGCGTGAGCGTCTATAAGAAAAAAATTACTCACCGCAGTAATCTTCTTTCTTCCATGGCGTCCTTCAGCTTCAGTAACTTTTTGTACTTAGCTGGCTAGGTGCAATTGCCCCAGAGGTGTCCCTTTAAGAGATTTTTTAATGAGCGTAGGGCCAGTCAATCAAAAGACAGGAGGGGGTGTGAACTAAGTGAGAGCTGTTGACTGCTTCAGCATTTTTTTAAGGAAAAACGAGGGCAAATGCCCCGAAAAAGAATTAACAGGATTCAAAAAACATGCAAATGTCCAAAATTGGAACTAGAAACAGCAACACGAGGTAAAAACTCATCAATAACAAACACCACATTTGGTAAAAGGTAATGTAAGAGCCCTTCTCTGACAGGTGAACCAGGAAGGAAGGGTGGGAGCTTACTGATCCTAAAGGACTCCATGGAAGAAAGAAGATTACTGCGGTGAGTAATTTTTTTTCTTCTTACCCAAGGAGTCCTTTAGCATCATTAATTTTTTGCAGACTACCAAGCAGTACCAATTGGGAGGCGGGCAGAAAACCTGCTTAGGAAAGAGGTTCTGCAGAACTGCCCTGCCAAATTTGGCATCAGATCTGGTCTGCACATCCAAACTGTAGTGTTTCACAAAGGTGTGCACAGATTTTCAGGTAGCCGCTTTGCAGACATCCAGTAGGGGAATGTCCCTTGCTGCTGCAAGTGAGGCTGCAGTGCCCCTGGTGGAATGGGCCCTGATCCCCACTGGAGGTTGTTGACCAGCTTTCTCATAGCAGAATCTAATACAAGAGACCAACCAACGAGAAATAGTTCTCTTGGTAGCTGGTCTTCCTCTACCTACATCCCCGTAGGTGAGGAACAACTGAGTGGAAGAGCTTCTGGACTGTCTAGTGTGCTCTAGGTAGTGAAAGATGGCTCTTTTGACATCTAAACTGTGGAGCTTTTGCTCACCAGGAGTGGATGGCTCAGTAAAGAAGACAGGCAGAGTAATGAACTGGTTCAAGTGAAACTCTGAAACCACCTTTGGCAGAAACTTCCTATTTGTCCTGAGCTCAACTTTATCGTTGTGAGGGATGATGTAATTCGGCTCAGTGCACAGGGCCTGTAGCTCTGAAATCCTCCTGGCAGACGTAATGGCTACCAGGAAGATGGTCTTCCAAGTTACAAACTTGATGTGGGCCATGGACATAGGCTCGAAAGGTGGATTCATGAGCCCATCTATGCAAAGGTTCAGGCTCCAAGGAGGAACAGGCTCCCTGGTTGGAGGCTGGAGGTGCAAGAGGCCTTTGAAAAACTGTTTTAAAATGTCTTGGGGGGAAAAAACAGATTTCTTCTTTCCCACCGAAAGGTAGGCTGAAATTGCTGCCCGGTGTAGCTTGAGTGAAGATGGTTTCAAGCCTGACACCTGTAGGTGTACCAGGTAGTCTAGCAGCTGAGGGTCTGAAGCAGATAGGGATTCAACCTTTTTGCTTCTGCACCAGAGGGAAAACCTTTTCCATTTGGCTGCATAAGCCTTCTTAGTGTTCGGTTTTTTAGCCATCCTCAGCATCTTAAGGATCTGTTCAGAGTACTGTGAGGATGGAAACTCTAACTCCTCAAGAACCAGGCTTTGAGGCGAAGAGAGTGTACATCTGGGTACTGCACTCCCGTCCTAGGAAGGGTCAGCAGGAAACGAGCTGGAGGCAGGTGAATGGGCCTGCTGCAGGACACTGAGAGAAGGAGAGGGTACCAGGCTTACCTGGGCCAGTCTGGAGCCACTAGGATCATGGATGCAGGCTGCTGTCTGAGTTTCAGCAAAACCCTGAATATCAGGGGAAAGGGAGGAAATGCGTAGTGGAACCTCCCTGACCAGTCCAGGATCAGGGCATCCAGAGGAAGTGTTCCCAGAACTGGGGGCATGCAGCAGTTCTGAGGAAGCTGAAAATTGAGAGGCGAGGCAAACAGGTTCACGTCTGGTGTGCCCCACTGCCTGAACACTGTGGCTAGTACTTGCTTGTTCAGTGTCCATTCGCTCTGACCTTGACTGATGCAGCTTAGAGTATCCGCCAGAGTACTGAGTTTGCCTGGGAGGTGAATAGCTGAGATGCTGACTCCCAGGGAGAATGCTAGAGACCAGAGCTTCCAAACAGAGTATTCCTGATCTGGTACCACCCTGTTTGTTTATGTAGAACATTGCAGTGGTGCTGTCCGTTCGAATTTGAATCGCCTGCCCTTCTATGCTGGGAGCCAAAGCTTTGAGAGCTAGTAAGACTGCTTTGAGTTCCAAAAGACTTATGTGCAACTGTGACTCTTTGGGAGTCCAGTTGCTGCTTACTAAGGCACAGTCTAGATTAGCTTCCCAGTCCAACAGGGAGGCATCTGTGGTGATCACCTTTGTAGGAAGAGGAGCTTGAAATGGAACTCCTGCCTGCAAATTTGCAGGGTCTTTCCACCACAGCAAATTTTGGAGGAACTGCTCCAACACCAGTATTAACTTTGAAAATTTGTTGCTTCTCTGAGACCAGCGAGCTGTAAGGTAGGCTTGCAGGAGTCTCATCCTGTACCTGGCCCTAGGACTACTGCAGTCATAGAGGCCATATGTCCCAGAAGTTTGAGGAAATGTCTGGCTGGTCTTGGCTGTCCCTGGGCGAAAGAATCTGCCACTGAAAGGAAACTGAATTTTTTCTTGTGGGAGGAAAGCACATCCCTTCTGAGTGTCCAGCTGGGCCCCATATGAAGGTGAACAGCTGTGTGGGTTCCGGTTGAGACGTCTTGAGATTTACCAGGAAACCTAGAGACTCCAGAGTGCGTTCTGTGAGGGGAAAAGATTCCTTGATTTGGCAAGGAGACTTTGCTACTATGAGCCAGTCATCCAGATAGGGGTAGAGAGAGACATCCAGTCTCCTGAGATGTGCTGCTACCACTGCGAGACACTTGGTAAAGACTCTTGGGGCTGAGGACAGACCGAAGGGCATTGCGGTGAACTGATAGTGACCCGAAGAAAGTTTGAACCTGAGAAACTTCATGTGAGATCTCCTTATGGGTATGTGGAAGTAGGCATCCTTTAAGTCGAGGGAAGCTAGGCAGTCGCCCTGCTGTAAGGACTGTATGTCCAGTGACAGAGTGACCATTTTGAATGTTTTTTTTTGGATGTTTGTTTAAAGGTGACCTGCAAAGTATCTATACAGCCCGCTCCTGTCCCCACATACCTTCTAATGCTGCTTCGGGAGTCTGGGGCTGCATAGATGATAATTTTTAATCCAGTCATGGCTTTTTATAAACTGCCGAAATTTTGCGGCCAAACCCGGAAGTGCCGGTGAGTCCCAATTGAGTGGGTGCAATTGCACATGGGTATTTCACCCATTTGGTGACGTCGCTACCACCATTGCTCTTATTATAGTAGCAGTGGCGGTACTTTATTATACTTATTTTATGGCTTCCACTGAGGTATTGATCACTGTAATGTTACCTGCAACAACACCTGTTGGCTTCTCCTCCACACTGCCTCCCTGCAGCATGGATTCTGAACTACCGTCACTGCACCTTCCCAGGTTAGCGATAGCGATCCCCTTTTCCTGCAGTTTTAGTCACATAAAATTATATTTTCCTGATAGAGCACATCCTACTCTACATTCCTGCCAAGTTTGGTGCAAATCTGACCAATGGCTTGGCAGTGTAATTTAGAAGAAAAAGTTGCATTTTACTGCTGTTTAAACTAGGCCGATTGCCTACTGACTGCACACTGTGATTCAAATAGCTCCGTTTTTAATACTATACATTTTTGTACTGTGTGCTGTATATGTGTGTGTTCTCTGGACTGTTGTCTAGCCCCCGGTAACTTTTATTTATGGCATCACTCAGCTGTCATATGTATTTCCTTGAGTGATTAAAAAATTATGTACATCTTTCTCTGAGCAGCCTTCCTGCTGCTCTAAAATGGCTCCTAATGTCACTTAAGGAACGAGTGAGTGCCCATCCCCATTTTATTTTATGTGCCCCTTCTTGTTTATTCCTTATTACAGAAAATAAATAGTAGCCAGTTACTAAGGATACTGCCTGGCGCTTACCGCCTTCCAACTACATTGGTGTAGTTTAAAAGAAAACACAGTATCCTACCAGTGAGAGGAGCACTCTGACTGACTCTCTCTCGATCACACGCTTCGGCAGGCCTTAGCCTGCTCCGTGACCGCTGTAGCAGTTTCACACAGCCGCTCCTCAGCTGTGACGATGGAATTCCCCTTCTAGCGCAGTAGCGCTGTGCTATGGAGCCGTGGTTCAGCTCTCTCTTTGTCTCGTCTTCTGGTGCCTCCGCGTCGTGCAGCTGCTGCTCAGCATTTCATTAACTAAGCAGCAGCGGAGTAACACATTATTTAAACCAGGCACAAGCTTATTTCAATTAAAAGGCACTTTTTTTTTTATTTGACCCAGGCTGGCCCCAATTTACACTAGACCACCAGGGCTGTTAACTTGCTTGCCAGGGCAATCTACTAGCCCTTGGCTACCTACTGCTGCACCCACATTTTTCCATTAACATGGGGTGACAGGCAAGCTACATAGATTTGTCAGTGATGGTGGAGAGTGTCGGACCGCCCGATGTTGCATAGCCTAAATGCGACCTGAATTGAAGGACGTGCAAAACAATTAAGCATTACGCTATGCAACTCGTGACTTGAAGAGAGCTCGTCAAGTGAGCTAATGGTGGCAAGAGGCATGTGCCAACATTTTCTGCAATTGGGGGGCTGTGCTCCCCGCACCCACCTTTTCTTTATAGAAAACATGTTTTCTTGCAACATACTTAAAATAAATAGTAAAAAAAATTACCAACACTGAATAACAAACAATATAACACTATCGCCAATCACTGCGTATTAGTAATTTTGGTGATGTAACATGTTATGCAATTCTTGTGCAGCATTGTTTATGCATTAAATGTATTTCTAAGAGTGGTCCGACACTCTCCACTATCTCCGATTTGTCAATAGAAATGTGTGTATTTCTGTGCAAGGGGCAGGCAGTTCCTCCCGCCTTTAGCGTATTGATCCACCAGAGCTACTAATAATATGCTCATAGTTGTCTTTGTTTCCTTCCCAGGGTCCACCCTTTCTCCTGGCAGATCCCAGCTCCGAACTGCCTACCCAGGTGACCTCCTAGTAATGAAGGTATCCAGATTAGTTACTTGTGAAGCAGTCATTCCATGGTTGTTACGTTGTGAAGCAGAATTCCAGCTTACAAGGGAGAGGTAAACACATGCTGAGTATTCATAGATTCATAGAAGTGTGATGGCAGAAAAGGACCGACAAGGCCCACCAAGGCTGCCCATTTGTCCAGCTATCTGCTTGGACATGCGCCCCCCCACCCTCAACACTCCCGTGTGGTTGTCCCATGCCCTTTTGAATCCCTCTACTGTTTCTTCTCTGACAACCGTCTCCAGGAGTCTGTTCCACTTATCCACCACTCTCTCTGTGAAATAGTACTTCCTAATGTTACCCCTGAACTGCCCCCCTTCCACCTGCAGGCCATGCCCCCTCGTCCTCTGATTTTCCTTCATCTGGAAGATGCTTTCCATTGGCACCCTGTTTATACCCTTAAGGTACTTGAAGGTCTCGATCATGTCCCCCCTCTCCCTCCTCTGTTCCAGGGAGTACATGTTTAGATCTCTCAACCTTTCTTCATAAGATAGGTGGCTCAACCCTTTTACCATCTTTTTTTGCTTTCCTCTGAACTCGCTTCAGCCTCCCCACATCCTTTTTGAGGTATGGCCTCCAGAACTGGACTCAGTATTCTAAATGCAGTCTAACCAGATGGGTGTACAAGTGTACTATGACCTTCCTATTTCTACTGGTGATCCCCCTTCCGATGCATCCCAGCATTCCACTACCCCTAGCCACTGTTCTCCTGCACTACCTTTCCACCTTCAGGTCCCACAATATAGTGATGCCCAGGTCCCTTTCTTTTTTCCGTTACCTCCAGATCTCTGCTCCCCATGCAATACCCTGCCTTCCGGTTCCTGTAGCCAAGATGCATGATTCTGCACTTTGCTGTATTGAATGAAAGCTGCCACCTCTTTGACCATGCCTCAAGCCTCCCCAAATCTCTCTGCATTTTTTTTTACACCTTCCTGCGTGTCCACTCTATTGCAGATTTTAATGTCATCCGCAAACAGACTCACGCCTCCCTCAAGGCCCTCCACAATGTCCCCTACAAATATATTGAATAGTAGGGGCCTCAGCACTGATCCCTGAGGGACCCCACTTGTGACCTTTCCCTCTCCGGATGCCACCCCATTTATTATGACCTTCTGCCTCCTGTCCCCCAGCCAGCTTCCCACCCATTTAACCACCCTCTGCCCCAGCCCCAAGTATGACATTTTATACAGCAGTCTCCTGTGGGGCACGGAGTCGAGTACCTTCTTGAAATCCAGATAAACCACATCTACTGCCCTCCCCTGATCCAGTTCCTTTGTGACCACGTCAAAAAACTCTTATCAAATTTGTTTGACAGGATCTGCCCCTGGTAAAACCATGTTGCCTTGGATCCATCAGGCCGCTCTCCTCGAGGTAGCGGGTGATCCTGCCTTTTATTAGTTTCTCTATGAGCTTGCCTACCGCCGATGTCAAGCTCATGGGCCGGTAATTTCCCACTTCCTCCCTCCCCCCTTATGCGGCGGGACCACATTTGCCTGCCTCCAGTTTTCCGGCACCACCCCAGTTTACAAGGACTGATTGAAGAGTGCAGTCAATGGTGTCGCCAGTATCTCCTTTAGTTCCCTTAACATCCTTGGGTGCACCCCATCTGACCCCATTGCCTTGTCTACCTTCATGCAGCCTAGTTCTCCCAAAATCTCCTCCACGAGGAATGGCCTTATATCCTCTTCCCCCTCCCCTGCCATTACTTTTCCTGCTCTGCTTCCTTCACCGTCTTCCTCCCTAGTGAACACTGAGCAAAAATAGTTGTTTAGCAAGTCCGCTTTCTCTCTGTCCCCTTGTAGCAACTCCCCTTCGTTTGTTTTTAACTGGTATTCCTGCCTAGTCTTCCTCTTTTCACTTACTGCGAAAGAAAGTCTTATCCCTTTTTGACTCCTCTAGCTATGTGCTCCTCCTGTCTGTACTTTGCCCTCCTTATCTCTACCCCGGCTTCTCTCTGGTTCACCTGGTATTTTCCCCAGTCCACTACCGCTTGCGTTTCCTTAAACTTCTGAAGGCCTTCCTTTTTGTCTTTACCTTTTTTACTACCTTGCTAGTGTACCACAGAGGTTTCCTGCTCCTCTTATTTTTACTTGCTGTCTTGGCACAGATGTCAGTGGCCTCTACAATAGCTTCTTTTATCTTCCCCCACATTACCTCCACCTCTGTCAACTCCACCACCCCTTCCAAGGCCCTCTCCACCATTTCCCCCATTCTCATGAAGTTTGCCCTCTTGAAATACAGCACCCTCAACCTAGACCGGTGAACCTCAGCAGTGTTCCTTATTGTAAACCTGACCGTGTTGTGGCCACTCGTACCAAGATGTTCCCCCACCGATACATCTCCTACCCTATCCCCATTTGTCATGACTAGATCAAGAGTAGCTCCTACCCTGATTGGCTCCCTGACCAGTTGATTTAGGAAGGCCATTTTCAGGGAGTCCAATATTTCCCTGCTGCCGGTTGAAGCAGCAGAAAGGGTGCCCCAGTCTACATCTGGTAGGTTCAGGTCCCCCATCAGCACCACTCCCCCCCCCCGCCGCCATTCTTACGAACTCATCAGCTATGCTTCTATCCTCTGATTCCTGCTGTGCCAGGGGCCTGTAAACCACCCCCATATGCACTGTCTCTCCCTTCCCCACCGCCAACGAGACCCAGAGTCCTTCGGCCTCTCCCCACTTACCCTGCATTTTGGATGCCCTGATACTCTGCTTTACGTAGAGTGCAATCCCACCCCCCCTTTCCACCCTGTCCCTCCTGAACAATTTGTACCCTGGTATCTCCATTTCCCATCCCTGCTCCTGGTGGCACCTTGTTTCTGTTACCCCCACAATGTTAAGGCCCCCCCTCAACCATTTTTGCTGTTAGATCTGGGATCTTCCTACCTAGACTTCTGGCATTTGCACACATGGCCCTCCACCCTCTCTTTCCTTCTACCCTGTATATTTTGCCCCTTAACCTTTTGCTGTGTGTGTAGGGCTTTTTGCCCCCCGCTGCCTGTTGCCTCATCAACAGGGCTTTCCCCTGCCCTCCCTCCCAGGTTTAGTTTAAATGGCAGCGTTTGTCAACATAATGGTCCAGTTTGCATTTGAGCACTATTTTCCGCTCCCCATTTAGGTGCAGCCTATCCGGGGTATAGAGGCAATTACCGCTCCATGTTGAACCCCAATCTCCTATCACTCCATACCCCCTCTGAGCACACTAACCTGCAAGCCAACTATTGAACGCTACTATATTTTGCCTCACCTCCATGCTGGCCCTTGGTACTGGCAGCACCTCAGAGAAAGGCAGGGATTTAAAGTCCAAGCTGCTGCAGAACCTAGCCAGTGCCATAAACCTTGCCTGCACCTCCATCACATTACTCCTTGCAAGGTCGTTCGTGCCTAGGTGGAAGATCAGATGAGTTTTCTCATCTTTTTGCCTCCCCCTCGAGGGGATCCAATGCATGACTTTAGCTGCCGTATTGTATGAATTTGAAACTGAAAGCCACCGCTTGCAAAGAGCCTGCACTGCAGCCCGAGCTAGAGCCTGCAATGGAAACCACCTGGTCAGCATCGCTGCCAGGTTCTGGTTACAGCCACTGTGTGGGATTCAACATCAGGACATACTGGGTGGGGCAGATTCACTAAGACTGCCACAGGAGAAGCAGCCTATGAAATGAACAATTCGTCGATTGCTGGAGCCAGAGGGGCTGGACCTGCACCGGTGTGGCAGCCAAGCCCTGCTACACCAGCAGCCATCACTGATAAGACAGAGAGAGAGATGGAAGAGTGAAAGGACGCCAGTAAGAGATGGATCACTGCAAGCTGGCTATTAGCCCCTGTGTAGGGAGGGAGGGAGATCCCCTGGTTCAGAAACTGTCTGTATTTATTTATTTCAAAAGTTTCACCAGGAAAGGCATACTGAACTGAAAAATAGCTCATTTCCAGATGCATCCTGGGGGAAGGGAAAGAGGGGTGTTAAAACAGTAACTTATACAATAAAACATCATACAAATATATAAATTAAACAGTACAAAACAAGGTTCATCAGACAGGTACAATTATAGGCAAAACATTTTTTACAAGGACAGGGCAGGGGATCTGTCCCATGGGTTCAAGCACAAGTACATTTCAACTGTGATGGCACCAGGGGATAGGGCACTGTAGGAAGGCGCGCAGATGGAGGGGTGCAGAACAAGTGAAGAGGATGAAGAGAAGGAGGAGGAGGAGGGTTGGTGAGGGGCAAGGAGGAAGAGAAGGAAGGGAAGAGGGTAAACAGAGGAGCAGGGAGGGCTGTGACTCTGAAAGGCAGGCACAGGAGGGAGCAGTGTGGTCACGGAGCAAAGAGGAGAGAGCGTTTGGAAGAAGCGGAGTGAATGGTTGGGGCAGAGAGTTTCAAAGTTTAGGAAAGCAGAAGGAGAAAGCAGCTCGACCAGCACAGGATTTTTGAGAGGGAAGCATGAAGGAATGATAGCCAGAGTTACTGAGGATATAAGAGGAGGGAAGCGGGGGGAGGGGGGAGAGGAGAGAGCTAAGGTAAGAGGGAAGGGAGAGGCATAGTGGATTAGGTGGTGATCATTCAAGGAGGGGAAGGAGAGGGCTAAGTATAAGGAACAGTGGTGAGCATGAGGCTGGCTGTCCAATGCAAAGTGGCAGAAGGAGTGAAAGAGGGGGTCCAGTCTGACCAGAGTGGTCTTTGGGGCAGCACTGTAGACAGTGTCACCATAATCGATAATGGGAAAGATCATTTTAGTGATAGTATCTCAACGAGCAGGAAGTGTGATGCAGCTTTTATTCCCATATAGTGTGCCGAGTTTGGGGTGGAGTTTTTTTACATATAGCATCCACATGCTGCGAAAAGTCAAGGTGTCAGTTTAGTCAGACCCCAAGGTACTTCAATGAGGGCACATCATCAGTTGTGACCCCATCCAGGGTGTGGAAGGAGGGGAGGGGAAGGATGAAAGCCCGGGAAGCCTCTGCTTCGTGCCAAAGCTCATGTGGACCATATTTTTTGGCATTTAAGGATAGCTGATTTGACATGAGCCATCGCTGGATATTGTCGAAATCATGTTGAAGCCTGGCGGTTAGCTCAGAAGGGGAGGACCGGAGACAAAAAGGACCGTGCCATCAGCATACATGTGGATGGACACAGATGAGCAAGCAGAGGGTAGGTCATTTAGGAATATCGAGAAAAGTAGAGGGCTAAGGATGGAGCCTTGGGGGACACCAGTGCAAGTGGGGAGAGGGGAGATAAGGACTCACCAGTTCTAATTGTTTGAGAGCTACTCACTAGGTAGGAGCGGAACCAGTTAGTTGCAGGGTCTGAGAGACCCACAGACTTGAGCCTGTCAAGGAGGAGAGGGAGGGCAACAGTGTTGAAAGCTTTAGCCAAGTCCACAAAGATGGCGGAGGTGAGGAGGCCCTGGTCCATGCCTGTGTTGATGGAGCTAGTGAGCCGGAGGTGGTAGAGTGGTGTTTGTGGAAGCAAGACTGGAAGGGGGTGAAAGAAGAGGAGAACTCAAGGAAGGGAGAGAGCTGAGACAGCACTGTATGCTTCTGGAGTTTAGCTGAGGTTTGGAGCACAGAGATAGGGTGGAGTGGAGGAGTCATCTTCTTTAGGAAGGGGAATGACAGTTGCATGCTTCCAGGGGTCTGAGACAAAAGCAGGAGAAAAGGAGAGGTTGAGAATGAAGGAGATGGGGAAGGCAATGGCATGGACGGAGAGGTGTAGGAGCTTGGGGTTTAGCCCATCAGTAGTGCTACCTTTCAGAGGTTTGAGGGCCAGGAGGGCATTGAGAGAAGCAGCAGGGGTGACTGGCGAGAAGGAAAGTGATGGAAGGGCAGGAAGGTGAGTTGGAGGAGAGGGTGGTAGTGAGGATGGAGGAGAGAAGGGAGGAGGCACAGGAGGTGAAGAAAGAATTGAACTTAGAGGCCACAGAAGGAGGGTCAGAAATGAGAGCATCTCCCACCTTGAGGACTGGGCAGAGAGGGAGAAGAGGACATGGATGACCTTCCAGAACTTGAAGGGGTGGTTAAGATTGTTCTGAAAGGAAGAGGAAAAGTACTCAGCCTTGGCAAGTCTGGTCACTCTGGTACAAGCATTCCTTTGGGGTCAGTACCTATTAAGGTCGGACGAGGAGTCAGAGGACTTGTAAGTCTTTCAGGTCGGGTCACGTGCACGGAGGTAGGCCAAAAGTTCAGCTGAGATCCAGGGGAGGTGAGAACCATAGACCCTGTTTTTCCAGAGGGAAGTATGCAGATCCCAGATGGATAAACATTTGGAGTGAAAGTATTCAAGTGCTGAGTTGATGTGGCTGGCAGCAGAGAAAGGGGACCAGTCGGTGGTTAGGAAGTCTGCATGTAGCAAGGGAAAGTCTAACGACTGAAAGGACTGGATCTGTATAATTTTAGGGGGGACTCTGGGGCTGTGAGTTGTACACATGCAATAGACTATATGGTGGTCACTGAGTGCAGCAGGGAGGGTGAGTAGTGAGTACCCAGTCCAGTAGTGAGTGGTGAGTACCCAGTCCAGTAGTGAGTGGTGAGCACCCAGTCCAGTAGTGAGTGGTGAGTACCCAGTCCAGTAGTGAGTGGTGAGTACCCAGTCCAGTAATGAGTGGTGAGTACCCAGTCCAGTAGTGAGTGGTGAGTACCCAGTCCAGTAATGAGTGGTGAGTACCCAGTCCAGTAGTGAGTGGTGAGTACTCAGTCCAGTAGTGAGTGGTGATTACCCAGTCCAGTAGTGAGTGGTGAGTACCCAGTCCAGTAGTGAGTGGTGAGTACCCAGTCCAGTAGTGAGTGGTGATTACCCAGTCCAGTAGTGAGTGGTTCGGGGATCTGTAACTGTGATGGGTTGGGACTGAGATGAGTTGTGTCAGATGCAGGGAATTAATGTTTTGGCAAAGTTTAGAGTGAGAGGGGAATAGCCGAGTAATACTGAAGTCCCCAAGGATGAGAAGTTCACCAGAGGAGGCATGAAAGGTGATAGTGGTTAGGCATTCAGTAACAGATGAGGGGGACAGCCCTGGGCAGCAGTAGACATCAGCCGCAAAGATAAGGAAAGAGAAAGGGATGGAGGGTTTGAGGAGAAGCAGTTCATACTCAGCAAGGGAGGTGACAGAGAGCACTGGGGTGGACTGGATGGTGGAAGAGAGGGGTAGATGGCAACTCTACCTCCCTTCTTTGCACAGTCTTGCTGGGTGAGGGTATAACCAGAGATGGTGATAGCAGAGTCGGTGATCTTGGGGGGCAGGGGGGCAGGACTCAGACTATCAGGACATCAAGGAGAAGGGTAACCATGAGCGGTTGAAATAGATCAAGTTTAGGGGAGACTTCAGATGTTAATGTGGGCCACACATAGGCCTTTGGGGAGGCAGGTAGGAAGGGAGTGAGCCAGGCCAGGACTGAGTCAGTATCAGTTGCCAGGGAGGAGCAGAATGAAATGAAGAGCTTAGCAGAGTCAAAGATGCATCTGTGAGACAAAGGGGAGAAGAAGGAGCAGGGACAGGAGGGTGGGACGGAGGGACAGTGTATGGTTACCAAGTGGAGCCAAGAGGAAGAGGAGGGAGCAACCTGGGAACCGGGGGGAATGGGAAGGGGGCAGGAGAAAGGGAGGGTAGGAGAGGAGGCAGAGGGGAAGGAGAAGGAAGAGGGAGCAGGAAAGCTGGCAGGAGGGAGGGAGGGAGGTTAGGGAAAATAGAAAGGGAAAGAGGGAAAGGGTGATAACATTCTAGCTGACAGGTGCTTTAGGCTCAGTGTTAGAGGAAAAGAAATAGAAGGGTCAGACTTAATAGTGATGAAGAAGGAGAGATGCAGGAGAAGGGGTGGACGAAACAGGAGTAGCATTGAACAGGTGTCAGGGTAGAAAAAGATCGGGGACCCTAAACTAGGGAGTTGTGAGCATTGAATAAAAGGGCGAGGTGGTGGGAAGTAAGAGAGGCAGTCAGGGGAGGAGGAGGAGGAGGAGGAGGAGGAGGGAAAATGCTGTGGTGGGGGTTAGCACAGAACTGAGAGAAAGGAGGGGAGGATACAATTTAGGGAAGAGGGAGCAGGCAGAAGACAGTAAAGTAGGGAATTCGATCAAGCAAGAGTACCATCAGCAAGTATTGTAGATACTGCAGCTGAGCAAGTAAAAACTTGGAGGAGACGTGAAGTTGCGATACCAAGCAGGCGGTAGTGAATGGAATAATTAGTAACCACAATAATGTAGGCGTGATGACGAGTAAGAGTCAAGGAAATTAGAGCAAGGCAAAATGATTTGAAGTAGCGAAGAATGAAGCATAAAATAAGCAATACAACACTAAGCTGGCAAATAATTCACACAGATTGAATAAGCAAGCACCACAGTTATCATAGGCAGTTACGATATGACACAAGTGGAATCACACCTACTGTACGTAGGTAGACAGCAATTACTTCTAACAAAACTGAGCAAGGCAAAACTGATTACAGATGGAAAAACAACTAAGACAAGGCAACAGGAAAATTTGGTAGACAAAGCAGACTATGCAATGATGTGAAGGGTGTAGACCCAGATTAACCAAGCTGAACATCAAAGGCAACAGCAATAGACAAGTACTGTGCAAAGCATGACCAGGTTGAGCAGAGGGAGACGGAGTGCAGGCCGGCAGAGCATCTGGCAGACTCGCGGACTCTGGCAGACTCAAGGCAGATAGCTGTCCTTAGCGCTAACAGTCCTTTGCACAGAATGGGCCCCCGGTGTGGATGGGCCGCTTGGCAGAAGTGTTCCATTATACTGGTGCAGATGGCCTGATTGGCTGGCAAGTGGCGGCCGTAGGAGCTCAATTTCAACAGTCTCTGGACAAAGTCCTGCCATTTGAAAATAATGGCTCCAATGGAGATCGCAATCCAGGGAGGGTTTCCACACAGACAAACAGCAGCCCTCACAACCCCTGAAAAGGCTCTGGCAGCAACTGGTGCATGCTAGTAGGTCTGGGTTTGGAGTTTGATTTCACAAAGCATTGCTACTCTTTCGGTGCAACACCACCAGCTAACCATGCGCACCATTATCGAGCCTTCACTGTTTCCATGGCTGTATACCCAGTGAAGCACTGGGTGGTCCCTACGTAGACCTAAGGTTGTAATACTGGTACCAGCGGGGAGAGCCCCCAGCAGAGGAGGGCTAAAGGTAGCATACTGCACTGTGATGTGGGGGCAGGTATGGTTTGAGGGTGGAGCCTGGAAGGGCACTGAAGCACAGCCTGGGCAAATACTGCTCGGTTGGCCTGGGAAGGTATTGAAGATAGGCTGGTGTTAAAGTTTGGTTGAGCTTAGCAGGGCACCGAAGACCAGCCTAGGGATATTATACTGCACCAGCTCCTACTGCTAACCCTCCTTTCTCCCTTTTATTTTTTTGCTTATTATTTCTTCCCACCTGGCCCTGGTCAGCTCCTTGTCTGGTTGCCGTCCCATTGCTCTGTTTCATCAGGCCCTCACCCCCTGTAAACCCCACAGCTTACCCCCCGTGACGGGGCAGCGGCGAGTCCCCCTTACTCACCCTCCAGATACAGATCCAGTTTCGGGGGCGTTACCTCTGGAGCAGAGCGTGGGGATGGCCATCAAGCCGCAACGACCAGCCATCTGGGACACTCTTTTTCTGTTTTCTCCCCCAGATACACGGCATGCAATGACGCCTGTGGCAGGCACGCACCCGCGTGGGCCCTGCCAAGCATCTGCCGTGCATCAGCCCCATGTTCTTTGCGGTGGTGTATCATTGAGCCCCAGCCTCTGCTGGGGTCAGGCATGCACCGACCGCATGTCACCTCCTCAGAGGTGGAGAGCAGTCCGACGAATGCTTGATCCATCTCCTGCCTGCCAACCCCTGGCAGCCTGTGCTCGTTCGGCGTGGGGCGCTGCAATGCGGTGTGACTTCAAGCGCCTCAACCCTCAGAGCCACTGGGCCGGCTCCTTTCTCCCTTTAATGGCTTGAAGCCTGACTCTAAATAAACCCCCTTGTTTTTTTTTTGTTTGAATCATTGGCCCAGTACTCTTTGTTTAAAGGGGTGCTGTCAACCCCTTGGGCCTCAAAGCATCTCTAGTTTAAAAAAACACATTTTGATTAGCCACATTTTGTAGAGACTGCTGATATAGCTGATAGTTTGATTCAGTTTCCTTTTTAAAAGTGAAAACAGATTGTCCACCGTACTGGTGTTACCATACAGAAAGGTGTTTGTTTACAGTCATTGATCAGCTCCCACTGCATCTTTCCTGAACTTGGGAACACTCCCAACACAGTCTAGGCAGTCTGATGCAGTGGGAGCAGAGTAGGCTGTTGCATCAAAAGTGCCTGCACTGTTTGTGGGTGTTCCTAATGTTCAGTGAGTATGCAATAAGAGTAGAGCAAGGACTTCCGAAAAAACAAGAACATAAAGTGCCGGCAGAAGGAGACCTTGCGATCCATCTAGTCTGCCTTTGAAAGTTACCCCCTCCCAGTTTCTTTACTGCCTTAGGTTTCCACAGTGCCTATCTCATGCTAGCCTTAACTCCCCCACTGTCTTCACTGCCACAGCCTCTGGGGGCAGACTGTTCCAAGGTTCCACCACCCTTTCTGTGAAGAAAAACTTCCTGCTGTTTGTTTTGAAACTACCTCTCTTCAGACACATGTTGTTCCCCCTTGTCCATGTATTTGTGTTTTCCCTGAAGAGATCCTGTGTTTGTAATGAGTTGATATCTTTTGCAGTTCAACAATTGTTTATTGTTTTAATATACAACGGTACATACATGTATACATGCAACAGATATAACTTTGCTTGTAACTTAATTTCCACACAATTTAAAATGAATAGCTTACAGAGTAGTATTTCAGTGAGAATCACATCCTAAAGTTGGACGGAGACAGTCAGCATGCTGTTGTATTGTTTAATATGATTTTCTTTATTTCATCAGATAGACTGATTATTACTGTTGTAAATAAACATCCGTGTTATCTTATCCCGAGTCAGATTAATGTGTTTATTTGTAAATGTACTATTCTTATTGTGAAGTCATACGATGAATTAATAAAAAGTGTCCTGATACTTATTTCTTGTATAGTTTAAGAGAATGGGGGTTCGGGTCTCCTTTATGTGTGTTTGGTTAGTGTCTTGTGTTTATACTATAGTTATATCTAACATATGACTTCTACAAAACTCCCTACCTACCTACCTGTTACTTGAGCAAGATTATGAGGCAAGTGTGTTATCTCTTATAGGCTATACGAGTTCTGTTGTATCTTTGAGGTATTTATTTTTTTATTTTTGTTGATATTTCTCTTTTTCCTCCTTCCTGCCCCACAGAGCCCCATTCCCTCAGAAACGCCCAATAAGCCTGCCCCTGCCAGCACCCACCTGCAACCTCTGGCCCTTCATCGCGGCCGCTGGAACCCCTCTGGGGGCAGGGTCAGGAACCCCAAATCTTAATCTTGTCAGGAACCCACAGGCAGGCAGGCACTGGCACATTATGCAAACATAGAAGATGCTATAAGATTTCGTGTCACACTCCTTCCCTCCCCAGGCCAACTGGAAAAGAGCCCTGGGCTCTGTGTGCTTACGTGGTAAAACATGTTTAAAATAAATAAAGCAAGTACAGCTGTGACATGTACAGTACACAATATTAACACCGAAAAAGCAAGCAATTCCAGAGCCTAAATACCGTCCGGAAGGGTAGATCCTGAGGGCTACACTAACCCAGTCGGGGAGTTAATTTCCTTCAAGTGCCCGCTCATGAGGGTGTTATTAGAAGTCTGATTACTATATTGTTAAACAGAAAAAAAAATACACACACTTTACAGAACTGCACTAGGAACTGCAGCCAATCAGAAAGCATGATATTCTCATAAATACGTAATTAGACTTTCAAGTAAGCAATAACAACATGATAGGGTGTGGGACAGTGTGTGATAAACGCAAAATTTGGGGCGTAGTGAGGCACAAGGCCGCAGGCTGATTGTCTTACTGCCCCCAGAAGTGCACTTATCACACACTAACCCACACACCGGAGTATATTAGTGCACTTATAGAATGTGTATATGTTGAGAAACTGTGGCATTTTGTGCCGCTCTACGGAGCCACTGGATCGCTGCCCTAGGCTGCCAGCAAGACTGCGATTTCCTTAAGGTCCTGTCAGTGGCAGCTACCATTTGCAGTAGCTAATTTCAAAAACTCCCAGCAATCTCATTCTATGTGGCATGGCAAATATAATATAGGAAAGTCCGGAACAGGACAGTTCGCCACAGGAAAGTTCAGTACTGGAAAGTTCAGCACAGGAAAATCAAATGGCTGGAAATGTGGCCACACATTTCACTGGAGGAGATCCATCGCCTTGTGGTGTTGTGATAGTAAATCTACACTTATACCTCAAATTTCAATGGCGTGGAATCCATAGACAGAGGCACACCCAGTCAGATGTTACACACCACAATCCATCGTCATTCTGGAGCAGAGCTCCCTTATGGATACACCATGAGAGGAGACTAAGGAGGCTGAGGACAACTGTCACAAGGGAGGCCCACAGGAAGGAGGCAGAGGACACCACAAGGAAAGGAAGCAGCTCCTGGTGGGGACTCAATTAGGGGATAGAACTGGGAGGAGCTGGGAAATCTGAAGTAAGGTGCCTGCCTGGTGCCATGGCTTGAGGGACAGGAAGCGCATCCTCAGGATCACGACAACAGCTGCAAGGGATTCTGAGCTGGACGTAATTGTCCACCTAGGGACAAATGACTTGGCTCATCATGAGGTTAGAGCAGTGCAGGAGGACAATGCAGAGTTGGGAGGGCCTAAGACAAGTAGCACACACAGTATCCTTCTCAGAGGTGCTGCCTGTCAAAGGCATGGGGAGGCGAGGTAATGGCACCATGCAGTTTAATGAATGGTTGAAAAAATGGTGCGGAGCACAGCGGTTTGGCTTCATTGGGGACTGGGGTTCCACCTGGAGGACACCAGCCTATACTAGCAGGATGGTCTGCATCTGTCCAGGAAAGGAACAAGTCTTTTGAGCAATCGGTTTAAATGCTTCATTGGCAAGCTTTTAAACTAGTCAATGGGGAGGCACTGACAAGCAGCAGAAAATCCCAGCCTCTCCTACAAAACAGGGTACTAAATGAGAAAAAGACCAAGGTAGAACGGTCAGTGGGGGATGCTGCAACAGAAGGTAAGGCCATCAAAAAATGGAGAGCAATGAGTACTAATGCCCGTAGTCTAGGTAACAAGCTTCCTGAATTAGTGGCCTTGATGGAGGAGGAACATCTGGATATCGTGGCAGTCACAGAAACATGGTACACACAAAACCATGACTGGGACGTAAACATACCAGGATACACTATCTACAGGAGGGACAGGGAGGGTAAAAGAGGGGGAGGAGTAGTTCTTTACATAAGGGAAGGAATAAAAGCAACAGAACAAAAGGGTAAACAGGGAGGAGAAGAAGCACTGTGGGTAAATTTGGAGACAGGCAATGGCACCACAATCCGCACAGGGGTTGTATACAGACCCCCTTCTCAGGGGAGGAAATGGACAAGGAAATGATAGAAAGTATACTTAGAATGGCAGAAAAAGGGGAGATATTGCTGATGGGTGATCTGAATATGCCAGATGTTAACTGGAGTGCAGTTGCAGCTGCCACTTCGAAGAGTGCAGTTATTCTAGATGCCCTACAGGGGGCATGCCTTAGACAACTAGTACTGGAGCCCACTCGAGAGGGAGCAATATTAGACTTGATACTCTCAAATGGAGATGGAGAAGGATCACAGATGTGAAGTGGGTAGCCATCTGGGAACTAGCGACCATCGAACAGTATGGTTCTAATAAACACAGCAATAGAGTCAAGCCATACAAAGACAAAAGTACTGGACTTTAGGAGGGCTGACTTTGCCAAAATGGGTGAGTGCCTAAGGAATGCACTAGCAAATGGGCGGGAAGGAGGGGTGGAAGAACAATGGGGAATAATAAAAACTGCCATCACAGAGGTAACGAGCCTTTGTGTGAAGCAAATAAACAAAACAAGACGATATAAGAAACCACTATGGTTCTCAAAGGAAGTGGCAGTGAAGGTTCAAGAGAAAAAGAAAGCATTCAGGAAGTACAAGGAATCGCAGCAGGAGCAGGACAGAGAACTGTATCAGTTAAAGCAAAAGGAGGCTGGTAAGGCAGTCAGAACAGCAAAGGCCCAAACCGAGGAAAAGATAGCCAACTCAGTTAAGAAGGGGGATAAAACCTTTTATAGGTACATCAGGGAGCGAAGGAAGACCAAGGGAGGGATAGTGAGGCTTAATAAAGGGGAGGGAGGGTGGGCAGAGGGAGACCGTAGAGGCAGAGATACTAAACAAATATTTTTGCTCAGTATTTACAAAGGAAGAGGGAAGGTACATAAAACAAACAGTAGTAACACTCTGGATACAGAAGTTGATACCAGCCCATTTACAGAAGAAAGGGTTCTGAAAGAACTCTTAAAACTGAAGGTGGACAAAGCAATGGGGCCTGAAGGGATTCATCCCAGAATTCTAAAAGAACTAAGGGTAGAACTAGTGACACCACTGACTACCCTCTTTAACAAATCATGGGAGGATGGGGTGGTACCCGAGGACTGGAGGAGGGCAGATGTGATTCCCCTTCACAAAAGTGGGAGCAAGGCAGAAGCAGGAAACTACAGACCTGTTAGTTTAACCTCAGTGGTAGGAAAATGATGGAATCACTTCTGAAGGAAAGAACTGTCGAGTATCTAGAGGCGGAGGGCACAGGACTCAAGGCAGCATGGATTCACAGCGGAAGGTCATGCCAGACAAATCTGATAGATTTCTTGACTGGGTGACCAAAGTAGTAGATCAGGGAGGGGCTGTGGACATGGCCTAGGTAAAGAATTGGCTGGAGAATAGGGCACAGAGAGTAATAGTAAATGGAGTCCACTCAGAAGAAAGGAGGGTTACTAGCGGGGTACCGCAGGGTTCAGTATTAGGACCAGTCCTCTTCAATGTCTTTATAAGCGACATTGCAGAAGGACTGGAAGGAAAAGTATGTCTCTTTGCAGATGACACTAAGATCTGCAACAGAGTTGATGCACAGGGTGGGGTGGAAAGGATGAGAAGGGACTTGGCAAGGTTAGAGGAATGGTCAAATGTAGGCAGCTTAGATTCAATGCTAAGAAGTGCAAGGTAATGCACCTGGGAAACAAAACCCAGGGAAGAGTACACAATGGGGTGAGACACCAACAACAACAAAAATGGAAAGGACCTGGGGTAGTCATATCAGATTACCTAAAGGTGGGCAAGCAATGTGAGAAGGCAGCAAGGAGGGCTTGGGGATACTGGGATGCATAGGGTGAGGCATCACCAGTAGAAAACAGGAAGTTATTATCCCTCTGTACAGACAGCTGGTGAGACCCCATCTGGAGTACTGTGTGCAGTTCTGGAGACCCAATCTCCATAAAGACATAGACAGGATGGAAGCTGTCAGGAGGGCAACTAAAATGGTGCAGGGTCTGCACCAGAGACATATGAAGAGAGACTTAAGGAGCTTAATATGTATAGCCTCGAGGAAAGGAGGGAGAGGGGGACATGATAGAAACTTTCAAGTACCTCAAGGAATCAACAAAGTCCAAGAGGGTAGCATCTTTCAAAAAAAGAGGTGTGCAAGAACAAGAGGGCACAATTTGAAGATAGAGGCGGCTCAGAGGTAATTTAAGGAAGCATTTTTTCACAGAGAGGGTTGTGGATGCATGGAATGGCCTTCCGGAGGAGGTTGTGGAGTCAAAATCAGTGGTGGAATTCAAGCATGCATGGGATAGTCATAAGGCAATTCTGGGGTGGGGGTAGGAAGAAGTAGGCTGCTGGTTAACTAGGATCTGCAGCTTATCCAGTAGGTAGGAAATGGGCAGACTGGGTGGGCCAGCGGTCCTTATCTGCCGTCAAATTCTATGTTTCTATGTTTCTATAGCAGCATGGTGCTGTAATAATAAATCTACTCCGGGCGGAGTAATTGTGAACAACAATAATGGTTCCGTTGCAATTGGGATTGCATTTGGGGCACAGAGGAGATATAGCCATACTTGGCTGATTGTTTCTTAAGAGGAGGGCCATGGATTAGACTCCGGCCGTCCTGACTGTTAGCAGAGGGACTGCGTCAAAAGTTTTGAAAAGCATGCCAGGCGGTTGGGATTTATAAAGGTCGGTGTGCACATTGTAACTCTGAGTTGGGCATCCTGGAGGAAGGGGAAGCAGCAAGCGAGGAGGCTGCTGCATCCATCGGGGCAGGGATGTTTGTTTTATTATACTTTTTTCCTATTCTTATGTGAGTTTGTTTACTAAGAACTACAGGAGCTTTGCTTTACTGTGTAATTTTCCTTAGATTGATTGCAGATAGCTATGGGGGTTTGCTGTGGTGACAGAAGGAGGGATTATATTTCAAACAGTATTTGGGGAATTGCTGCTGAGGGAGAAAGGTGGTGATTTTAATTCAGGATACCAGGAACACAGGTGTATATTACAGCAAGGCAGAACTAGCTGCAGTGGGGCACTGGTGTGGCAACAGAATGGAGTAACTGGACAACAGTAACGGTTCCACTGCGATTGGGATTGCATTTGGGGCTAGAGAGAGATACAGCCATTCTCTGGCCGATTGTTTCTTAGAAGGAGGGCTGTGGATTAGATCCCACCCAGCCACCCCAGGGCTCATCCTACTTTTTATAGTCGTGGCCCTCAGTATAGTACAACATCTGCCGGCGAATATTAAAAATAAATAAATAATAATAATAGTCTGTTTACACAGCTGCACACTAAAGCAGGTTCTCACAACTGGGATACTAGAAGCAGATATAAACCAGCAAGGAAGAAGAGCTCAGTAGGGAAGCACCTTACACTGCAACAGGGATATAAGATGGCAGGAGTAGTGCAGTGCAGTGGTTGTGGGGCAGCAGTGTTTAGAAGGGCATTCTGGATGCTGCAGTGCTGCCCAATTTGCAAGCACCTCTCTGGGCTGAAAGCAGAGGTTATCATTCTCCAAGCTGCACTGGAAAGGATTCAGGCTTCCACTATCCCCACCCAGGGACCACCTAGTCAACCCTTGCTTGCTCAAAGGATGTCTAACTGCAAGAGTCGATGGACTAAGGTGGGTTCAGGGAGGGCCGGAGCAGGGGTGCAGAGACACATCCCCAATGGTACCACTACACACCTCTTAGTCAGCGCTGGCAGTCCATCATGTTCCCAAACTGCCCTGGGGGATGGAGGGACAACCGGGATGGACCCCAAGGGAACAACAGTGGTAGACCCCAGCGAAGAAGGAAGCAACTCCTGGTGGGGGACTTAATTGTCAAGGGAAGTCAGCTGGAACTAGGCAACGGGGGGAGAGGGAGTTAAAGTGCCTACCAGGAGGCACTGCTTGGAGGGATGGAGGGGCGAATCCTTGGGATTTCAAGAGCAATAGCTAAGAGGGGGAAGCTCGATGTCATAGTCCACTTGGGGACAAATGACCTCACAGGGGAGGAGAACAGTTTAGAACAAGTGCAGGGGACTTTAGGAAACTGGGGAGGGCCTCAAGCAGACAGCAACCTCTGTGTCCATCTCGGACGGAGGTGCTGCCTGTCCAGGGCATGAGGGAGGACAGGGCATGATGCATCCATGACTTCAACACATGGCTGAAGAAATGGTGTGCAGGTGAGGATTTGGCTACGTGGGGACTGGGGCCCCTACCTGGGGATGAGAGCCTGTATAAAAGAGATGGCCTGCATCCTTCTGAAGTGGAAACCACAGTCCTGCCAATAAGTTTCAAATCTTCTTCGAGAAGGATTTAAACTTACCTGGGGTGGTGGTGGTAGGGTAGAACACGACAACATGGACCCACCCCCAAATGGACCGCAGACACAGGGAGGGGAAGGAAAGGGGAAGCGGCACACTGAAAGAACCAGAAACTTTGGGAAGAAGCTAGACAAATGCAAGGTGGGAAACAGGACTAATACAAGGTGGGAAATCAAGGGGACGAATGCAGGAGGGGGAAACAGGGATACAAATGCAAGGGGGAACAGAAGCAGGACCCCATTTCATGGAAGGTCATGCAAATGAATGCTCTCAGTCTGGGGAACAAGGTCCCAGACCTGATGGCTGTAATGACGGGCTGATCTGGACATAGAGGCCATAACCAAAACATGGTACACCAGGAACCACAGCTGGGACATACATGCCTGGTTATGCCCTGTTCAGAAAAGACAGGGAGGGCAAAAAGATGGGGTCACCCTTTTACATCAGAGATAACATCAAGGCAACAGCAATTCAGAACCCCACATGGGCAGACAGAAGAAGTATGGGTCACCCTTGAGCCAGGCAATGGAACAGCTATTCGCACAGGGGTCATATACAGACCCCTGCTCAGGGACAGGAAATTGACAAGATAATGCTGGAGAACATACATAAGATGACAGCGAAAAGGGGAAGTCCTACTCATGGGGGATTTTAACATACCGGACATAGACTGGTCCATCTCAGCAAGGGCTTAGGGCAAGGAACTTCATGGACTCCATTCTAGGGGCAGGCTTCAGACAGCTGGTGCAAGAACCCACCAGAGACAGGGCCATCCTGGATCTGGTACTGACCAGTGGGGACAGGGTGGCAGAACTCCAAGTGGAAGGTCAACTAGGGTCCAGTGACCACCATATGGTGTGGTTCAAACTGCACACAGGGACAGACTTAACTCAGACTAAAGCAAGGGTCTTAGACTTCAAAAGGGCTGACTTTACCAGGATGGGATTGCAGGTTAACAAAACACTGGCAAAAAGGGAGATAGAAGGGAATAGAGGAGAAATGGGCACACATAATGGAAGTTACAAACCAATGTGTAAGGATGGTAAGCAAGGGAAGAGAAGAAGGAAACGACTTTGGTTCTCGGGGTGGTGGCAGAAAAGGTGAGGACCAAGAAACTAGCCTTCAGAAAGTACAAGGAGCCACAAAGGGATGAGGACAGGGAAGTGTACCAGAATTGTCTGAGGGAGGCAGAGAAGGCTGTAAGGGGCGCAAAGCTCACATGGAAGAGAGAATATCTCAATCTGTTAAAAAGGAGACAAGACATTCTATAGGTACATTAGCAAGAGAAGGAATGAAGGTGTAGCCGAACTTAGAGGAGCGTGGGGGAGGGGGTAGAGGGAGACATGGAAAAAGCATCTATCTTAAACAAATATTTCTGTTCAGTCTTCACTGTGGAAGAAGAGGGGTGGGGTCCATAGCTGGGCTTCAAGGGAAGAAGGCAGACACCATCCCTTTCACACAGGAAAAGGTCCTGGAGAAGCTTACAAAGATAAGGGTGGACAAAGCCATGGGTCCAGATGGCATATATCCAAGGATCCTTAGGGAACTGAGGACAGAGTTTGCATCCCCTCTAGCAGACCTGTTCAATGAGTCCCCTGACACTGGAACAATCCTAGAGGTCTGGAGAAAGGCAAATGTTGTCCCCCTTCACAAGAGTGGAAGCAGGGAGTATGCAGGAAATTACAGGCCAGTTAGCTTAAGATCTATTGTCAGAAAAATCATGGAGACACTCCTAAAGGAGCGAATAGTGGAGCACCTGGAAGCTATAGGGGCACTAGATCCCAGGCAACATGATTTCACATCAGGAAGGCCCTGTCAAATCTGATTAATTTCTTTGACTGGGTGACAAAGGCAGTGGATCGGGGGGGGCCGTAGACATCACCTACCTCGATTTCAGCAAAGCCTTTGATACTGTTCCACATAGAAGACTGGTCAATAAACTCAGTAGTTTAGGGGTGGGCCATAAGGTAGTAAACTGGGTTGCAAACTGGTTAGGGGGAAGGAAACAAAGGGTGGTGGTAAATGGAACCCACTCAGACGAAATGGAGGTGACCAGCGGGGTACCTCAGAGTTCGGTGCTTGGGCCAGTCCTCTTCAATGTCTTCATCAGCGATATTGCAGATGGGCTGGAGGGAAAGGTTTGCCTGTTTGCAGATGATACCAAGATCTGCAACAAGGCAGACACTCCAGAAGGAGTGGAAAGGATGAAAAGGGACCTGGAAAAGCTGGAGAGATGGTCTGAAGCTTGCCAACTGAGGTTTAACACAAACAGGTACAAAATCATGCACCTGGGGAGTAAAAACCCACGAACAAGCCACAGAGTGTGGGGGGAGCTGCTGACAGTTACAAAGGAGGAAAGGGACTTGGGGGTCATTATTACAGATGACTTGAAGCCACCAGACAGGCAGCCAAGGCAGTAGGGAAGGTCAGCGGGAGGTTGGGTTGTATTGGGAGAGATATCATGAGCCGAAGAAAGGGAGTAACAATACCACTGTACAAAATCTTGGTGAGGCCTCATCTGGAGTACCGTGTGCAGTTCTGGAGGCCACATTTCCATAAAGACCAACAAGATAGAGGAGGGTGACAAAGATGGTCAGGGGGTTACAAAAAAAATTCGGCATTCCTCCTCTGCCCACTCTCTTTCTACTGCTCTAGCTAACTTCCTCACCACTAATTGCTCCTGTACCTGACTCAGTCATGCGCCAATTGCTCCCCTCCCCACTGCCCGGCCTTAGCTTTGCTATAAATGCTGACATATAGCCCCAACCTATGCACTTTTGTCCTGTGCCTTTTTGTCCTGCACCATCGTGTGTTCTATGTCTCCTGTTGCTTATATCTGCATATTACTGTGTGCTAAATTTTCCCTTGTATTGCTGCTATATGTTAAGTAATTGTCATACGCTCCATACAATATCCAAAGTACTCCATGTGTTGTTGCTTGTCGTTTAATGCAATTGTATCCATGTGCTGCTACTTGCCTCTGTCATTTGCTCAGTTGATAACCTGCGTGTTATCCAACCCCCTTGTACCCCCTCCCCCCAGGTCGCACCGGGAGACGAGCATCTTGTTGCTTAGTATGCCTTTCCTGGTGAACCTATTTCAATAAATAAATAAATAAAGCCTTACGAGGAGAGAATGAGAGACCTCAATATATACACACTGGAGCAAAGGAGAGAGCAGGGTGATATGACTGAAACATTCAGTACCTCAAGGACATAAACAAGGTTAAAGGGAATATATGCTCCAGTTCAAAAGAATGCCAGGACCAGAGGACATAAAATGCGACTAGAGGGAGACCACTTAAGAGGAAATGTGAGGAAGTTCTTTGCACTGAGAGTGGTAGATGGATGGAATGGCCTACCACAGGAGGCAGTGGCGGCACATACGGTGGCAGTAATTAAACATGCACAGGACAGGAATAAAGGAAGACTAGCAAAAGGAAAGTAAAGCTAAAGCCAATGATCATAAAGGGTCATGGGTCGCTTTTACAGGCAGTAAAATGTGCCGACTAGATGGCCTGGAGGTCCTTATCCGCCAGCAATTTCCATGTATCTATGTACACTTAAACCTGAAATTTCACAGGAGTGGTGATCCATGGTGGCAGGGACCAAATTTCCGACTGTTTAATTTTCCTGTGCCAAACTTTCCTGTACCAAACTTTACATCGGTGAGCTCTGCTGTTCCAAACTTTCCTGTGCCTTATATACCTGCACCCAATTCTACTTGCGGGTCGCCGGAGGCAGTTTCTAGAGTCCGTGATACCTGTGGTTCAGGAGGGGAGGGAGCAGCTGGGGAGAGATAGTGGAATTTACCTGCTGACAGCACATTTTAAGTGTTTTAAGTTTTTCTTTCCTTTTGTGACTTCCGATTCTCACCGCTAAATGGAAAAAAATGGTGACTGAGTGGCATTGGCGGGCATGGATCTGTAATGTAATGAAGGGACAGGTACAGGGACTTGTTATTTTCACGCCGTATAAGGGAAAAAAGACATGGCTTGAAAATAGTTTCAGCCAATCAGAATTCAGAAGTGTCCCTACCCATTTTATAATATAAATTAGAACATACCTCTCAACTACCCCGATTTTCAGGGATGTCCCTGATCTTGCCTCAAAATTTTCTGAGTATATGTGAAATCAGATCAGCCCAAAAATGGTAAGAATTGAACCAGCTGATCCAGTTGGACAGGGTGCACCTTGCTTGGTCGGCTCGGACCAGTCAGTCCAGTACTTAGCATTTTGGTCCATCCATTCCAGCTGATCCAAACTGCTAGACCCAAACCAAAACGATAAAACTGTACCAAATGCCCAGCTATTTTGGTCTGGAGGTCTGGATTTCACAATGTCCCAAAGTTTTCTCAAACCGAGGTGCTATTCAGACCAGCCAGAATGGACGGATCAAAACAGCAAAAACCAGACTGCACATGATGCGCTTGATCCGTTTTTTAATGTTTTGGTCTGGTCCGGGAGGAACTAGCAGAGCCATTAGCAGAATTGTTTAGTGAGTCTCTGAGCACAGGAGAGGTCCCAGAAGACTGAAGAAGGGCTCATGTGATCCCGCTCCACAAGAGTGGTAGCAGGGAGGAGGCGGAGAACTACAGACCGGTCAGTCTTACCTCAGTAGTGGGCAAGATTATGGAGGCACTCCTTAAGGAAAGGATAGTGCAACACCTGGAATCCATAGGGCACAGGATCCAAGACAGCATGGGTTTACAAAAGGAAGGTCCTGTCAAACTAATCTCATAGATTTCTTTGACTGGGTAACCAGAGTGGTGGACCAAGCGGGAGCAGTTGATGTCGCCTACCTTGACTTCAGCAAAGCTTTTGACACTGTTCCACATAGAAGATTGATAAATAAGCTGGGTAGGCTCGGGTGGGTCAGAAGTTGGTCAACTGGGTGGCAAACTGGTTGACGGACAGAAAACAGAGAATGGTGGTAAATGGTATACAGTCAGAAGAGATGCAAGTCACTAGTGGGGTACCTCAGGGATCAGTCCTGGGGCCAGTCCTCTTCAACATCTTCATTAGTGACCTTGCAGATGGACTAGAGGGTAAGGCTTGTCTGTTTGCAGATGACACCAAGATCTGCAACAGAGTAGATGATCCAGATGGGGTGGGCAGAATGAGAAGAGATCTGGATAAACTAGCAGAATGGTCAGAAGAGTGGCAACTGGGATTTAATACAAAGAAGTGCAAAATCATGCACATAGGGAAGAGAAACCCTGAAGCCACCTATAGGCTGGGAGGGGAGTTGCTAGCTGTCACAAAGGAAGAAAGAGACTTGGGCATCATCATCACTGATGTCCTAAAATCATCCAAGCAGACCTCTAAAGCAGTAGGTAAGGCTAGGGGGGTGTTAGGGTGTATTAGTAGGGGTATCACAAGTCGTAAGAGGGAGGTATTAATCCCTCTGTACAAGACACTGGTTAGGCCCCATCTGGAGTACTGCGTGCAGTATTAGAGACCACACCTTCACAAGGACATTAACCAAATTGAGGCAGTCCAGAGAAGGGCAACCAAAATGGTGCAGGGACTGCATCAGAAGACATATGAGGACAGATTAACGGAGCTCAATATGTATACCCTTGAGCAAAGGAGGGAGAGAGGTGATATGATCAAGGCATTCAAACACCTTAAGGGCATAAACAAGGTGAAAGAGTCTAACATGTTTAAATATAAGAAAATAGAAGGACAAGAGGACACAGCATGAGATTAGAGGAGGCCGATTAAGGAGGAATGTGAGAAATTCTTTTTCACAGAAAGGGTGGTGGATGCATGGAATGGCCTACCTCAGGAAGTGGTGGCTATGAATACAGTGCAGGGCTTCAAACAGGCATGGGATAGGCATAAGGGAGCAATACAAATGACTATGAATAGATAGGCCACTGACAGAGCAAAGGCCGATGGCACATTTATAAGGTAGAAAAAGAAATGGGCAGACTGGATGGGCCTTGCGGTCCTTATCTGCCGTCAACTTCTATGTTTCTATGTCCAGCAGTCTGGATTTCACCAAATGTCATTTTTTTCCATGTAGGTTTTTCCGCCCCTTTGGGCAGCTGAGGCAGCTTATATCAGCCCTGTTCTCCATCCCACCAAATAGATCCCCCCCGCCATGGTCTCCTTCCCCTGCCCACCCTCAAAACACAATCTACATACTAAATTACATACTAAGAGTGACAGATGTACAGAAGGCTGTAGCCCATATTAGTACATTTCCAGAACCTAGATATATATATGCGTTGTTTAATCAAAATTTATCAAGATTTGTTTTGAGTGTTTCTAAATTTTCTGTATCCAACAGTGATTTAGGTAGGTCATTCCATATAGGTATGATTCTCTGGGTATAAAAAGAAACGTCTGTTATCTAACTTTGAATATTTTAAAGACAGTTGAAATTTGTGGCTTCTGAGATTGCAATCTCTTGTTAAAGGTCATTCCCAATTGTGTCATAAGTTTCTTATCTTTGGCTATATTGAACATCAATAGCAAATCCCCCCTCGTCCTTCTCAATTCCAATGAATAGAGATCAAGCTCCTTTAGTCGCTCATCATAACTTCTGACTTGCAGGCCATCTATCATGACCTTCGGGATTGAGACCTGCGGGAAGATGACGGTCACGCTGGGCTAGCCATCACTTGCAAAATTTTGTCATCCGATTTTATAAGGCTATCATTCTATTAGTTTTAATTGTGCTTTGTTTATTTTAAAATCGTAGTTAATTTATTTTGTTTTGTTTTTTTCATCTGTGAGCCCGTGTTGAGGGTCAAAGTGTTGCTGTACAGCGTGGTGCTGTGCTTTGGAATGGCGAGAGAGGACTGTGGAGCAGATTTATTTCTTTTTTCTGCAGCCGTTTTTGTTATTGAGGGCAAAGGATTCAGGACTTCAGCGAGTTGAGGAACCTGTGTTGTGGCTTTGCCGTTCACCGTGGTGCTGTGCACTGGACTGAGTGTGAGTGAACTGGAGGAACACATTTCTTTTTCCTTTGTGGCTCACCCATTTTACTGGGGGTGAAGGACCTAGGATTTGAATAGTTAATACCCTCCTTGGATATTCAAGTCTTTAAAGATTAGCACAAGTACCAGTGCTAGTGGACCTCTGGAAGAAGGATTATTTGCTCCTAGAGATTTTTCAGCATTTGTTCAGTAGATTTTGGACCTTGGGAAGGTAAAGGGGGGCCCCAGAAGGTCTACCTTGTGCTGGCTTGGGAGGTGACCGTTGTAGGGCAAGCCAGCTGTGGGAGACGCTGGTGCAGGATCTACTGGAGGGTGGGTGTAGTTTCACTGTTGTTTCCCAGGTCTTCCCAGGTGGCTGGCCATAGGGCGAGCCATGCCTGGGACCCGTAGTGGTGGGCCTGCCCTGGCAGCTAAATTACTTCCCTGGGAAGGCATGCGCTGGACTCTGTCTGGGTGCCTCCTCTAAAAAACGTCCTTCTTTTTGATGTTTAAGAACGCTTGTTGAACTGCTGAAGTTTTACCTGTTATTCCACTTCAAGGAACATCTTGCAGAGAATTTAGATTCTGGCAGTGAGAGTGCCTGAACCTTTTTAATTTCTGCTCATACTTACAGTGTTTTCATATAAGGTTAAGGTGAGAGCTAAACTGGGGGTGAAATCACTGACTGGTTAAATCTTCGGAGTGGGAGCTCTAAGGGTTCCTATCAAGACTTTACAAGATATGTCAGTTTTGAGAATGGAATTTTCTACAGTGGTACACAAGCGGAAACTGACTGAGGCTTTATGTTCAAATCCTCTGAACTATCCCTGCTGAACTAAAACCCTGTTCGAAGGGAAGGGTAGTTGTTTATTTGGTTTTGTTAAGCTCTCCTCGCTCACGTGAGAGGTGGGGAGCTCTGGTTTAATTTAGTTAAAATAGTCTAATTTATTTTTGGGGGAAATTGCTGTATAAGTTAATTCAAATAGGGTAGTGGCGTTGATGGTGCTAATTAAAATCTGTTGATCGACAGTAGTTTCTAAATAGGCAACATGTGTTAGGACCGAGTTTCGGTGGGCAGGTTCTACTCCCCCTCCAGGCTGAGGGACCTGCGCCCCTCTGACAGCACCCCGTTGCAACCTGAGGTACATAGGCGTTGTTGTGCCTTGGTGATTGATGGAGGAGGAGGGGAGGTTCTTCAGCTGGGGGGGAGGAGTGGGCAGATAAGGGTGGTGAGGTCAGGGAGATGCCCTGGGGTGAAATGGGTCCAGGACAGGGGTTTGCGATGCCTGGTTCCCATACCCAAAGGTTCCACTGATAGTGGGCAAGTTGCCATTCCTCCAAGGCCTCTCATCCAACTCGGGGGTTTTATGTAATGCCAGGCCTATAAAGAACAAGACAGCAATTATTGCTAATCTTGTTGAGTCATCTGACTTGGCTTGCATCGCCGAGACCTGGCTGGACGAGAATGCTGGTCCCATACTGGAGTCAGCTGTTCCAGCCGGGTACTCTGTGATACATCGCCCAAGACTGGATTGAAGGGGGGGGTCGCTATTTGTTTTAAATTGGAACTGGACCTTGTAGAGGTTCCAGTGATGACCCCTAAATCCTTCGAGTGTATCATGGGAGCAGGTGTGGGCAGCAGAATCTTACTTGTCTACCGTCCACCCAGTGATGAGAAAGTTTTTCTGCAGGAAGTTGCAGACTTAATTGTCGACATGGTGTTGGAACCCTCCAGGTGGTTGGTACTGGGGGATTTCAATGCCTGGGTCGATGATGAACTCTCGCATTTTGGTCAAAACTTCCTCCAACTGATGATTTCGTTGGGCTTTACAAAGGTTGTTACCACTGCAATCCATATTCCGGGTCACTCTCTGGATCTTGGTGTTCACCCTGGGGATGGAGATCACAGAACTGGTGGTGGAACCAGTTGGGTGGTCGGACCATCACTCTATTAGGTTCAATTTCGCGGCCCCCCCATGATACCGCCCCCTTTGGAGATGGTCCAGTACCGACCTTTGAGGAGCATAACCCCTGAGGGTCTGATGCCGGTGTTGGACCTATCAAGTTGGCCTGTGGAGTGCATGGAACCAGATGTCTTAGTAGTGCACTACAATAATATGGTGCTGAAGGCTCTGGATTCCATAACACCTCTCTGTGTTCGCCCCCTCTCCCTCCACCCTCGGTCCTCTTGGTTTGATGGGGCATTAAGGGAGTTGAGGAGAGTAGGGTGAAGATTGGAACACTGCTGGCGGAAATCTGGCCTGGAAGGGGACAGGCTTGGACTGACTGTCCATTATACGGACTATCAATCAGAAATCTCCCATAAGAGGGCAGAGTTCCTGTCCAGGGAGATAGCTGCATCAAGGAATCGACCAGCTCAGCTCTTCCGGACCATGGACAGGCTGTGCAATCCAGCCTGCCTGCGGGGTCAGAGAGATTTTTCACAAATAAAGTGTGATGAGTTTGCTCAGTTCTTTGATGATAAGGTGTCATAGATCAGGTGGGAGATCCGCAAAACGCATTCAAATGAGCATGGCAGTGGTCGATGCAAGGTTACAGGCCCTCAGTCTGCCTGGTCAGATTTCGACCAGCCAGTGATCATGGATATCATGAAGATTGTCCAGGGCTTGCAACCGACTTTCTGTAGTTTGGATCCTGGTCCTACGCGCCTCCTTGTGGGGTGCGTGGATGCAATCAGACCAGTCCTTGCTGAGATAGCCTGGTGCTCACTGGACCAAGGGGTGTTCCCGGAGTCCCTGAAAGAGGCTATCATGACGCCCCTGTTAAAGAAATCTTCCTTGACCCAGACTGTCTACGCTAACTACAGTCTGATCTCTAACCTGCCCTTTTGGGCAAGGTTATTAAGAAAAGTAGTCGTTGCAGCTCGATGACTTTCTTACCATCCATGAAGTCTATGATCCTCTCCAGTCTGGTTTCAGGAAGAGGCACAGTACCGAGATGGCTCTGGTTCAAGTACTGAATGATCTCCTAATAGCAAGAGATCGAGCGCCATTCGATCTTGGTCCTCCTTGATCTCTCTGCAGCATTTTACACCATGGAACATGGGATGTTGCTAGGATGCCTGTGGCTATTCTGTGGACTGTCGGGGACAGTCCTCAGATGGTTCCATGCTTTTCTCATGGGCAGAACTCAGAGGGTAGTATCAGGAATTTTTTCCCTCTGCTCCTTTTGCTCTGCCTTGTGGGGTGCCACAGGGTTCTGTGCTTCCCCCATGTTGTTCACGGTGTATATGCTGCCATTGGGAGACATTATAAGGCGTTATGGGCTGAGTTTTCACTGCTATGCAGATGACACTCAGCTCTATATGTCCTTTGTACCCGAACGTAATGATGCATTATCGGTCTTTAACAACTGCCTCGCTGAGATTCAGGACTGGATGAGTGCTAACTGGTTGAGATTGAATCCAGACAAGACTGAGGGCTGGTGGTGGACCTGGGTCACCATGTAGAGAAGTTGACTCCTGGGTCTCCTTCTGGCCTTGTGTTAGGGGGTAACCAGTTGAGACCTTCTGAATAGGTATGGAATCTGGGCATAATACTTGACAGCGAGCTGGCGCTTAAGACACAGGTGTCAGCCGTTGTCAAGTCCTCTTTTACCATCTAAGGTATATAGCTCGGATAAAACACCTTGTTCCACATGATGACCTCAAGTGTTGGTTCGCCTTTTGTTCTTCCACGTCTTGACTACTGTAATGCTCTATATCTAGGGTTGCTGGGGTGGATCTCATCACCTGCAGCTGGTGCAGAATGCTGCAGCCAGGTTGTTGACTTGGTTACCAAGAACTTGCCATATCACACCTGTGCTGCACGAACTGCACTGGCTGCCAGTGCGATGGAGGGTCACCTTCAAGGTCACGTTGCTGACCTATAAGACCCTACGCGGTCAGGACAGGGCTAATTGTAAGATCTCTTCCTACCGCCCTCTCTGCCCTCCGTTCCACCACGAGGGATTGCTAGAGATTCCCAGGGTTCGTCTTCAGTCATCTGAGGCCAGAGCTTTTTCTTTCGTGGCCCCAAACCTGTAGAATTCTCTACCTCATCAGATCAGAGAGTGCCTGTCCACTGAGTCTTTTAAAGCTTCATTGAAGAGTTACTTATTCGAATTAAGCTTTTTGAATATAACATCTAGTCTATCCTGCTGCCTTTTTAATGTTTTATATTTGTATTTATTATTGATGTGTTTTATCTTTGTCATGTACCTGTGCTTTGGTATTTTGAAAAGCGCATTAAATTGATTTGATCACCTTGGTAACCCTTCGCTGCATTCCCTCCAGGGCACTGATATCACACCTAAGATATGGACTCCACAGTGGACAACAATAGTCCAAGTGGGGACATACATATGCTCTATAGAGCAGAAGAATACATTCCCTGTTTCTAGAAATGGTATTTTTATGCATCCTAGTAATCTATTTGCCTGATTTCTAATATGATTACAATGCGAACTAAATGAGAGGTATGAATTAATAATTACACCCAGGTCTTTTTCTTCTCTTACAGGTGTCAGTGGGATCTCATTCAGAATAAACTGTTTGTTTTGATTTATATCCCATAAACGTGATTACACATTTATTTATGTTAGAAATCATGTCATTTGTTTAGCCCAGTTTTCTAGTTTTTTTAGGTCATCGGAAAAGTCCACTATATCCTCTATAGAACCCACTTTAGCTACAATTTTAGTATCAACTGTGAATTTTATAGCAATGTTCTTCAGATTTACGTCCTATCAGACACAAAAATAGAGAATAATACAGGCACCAAGACAGAGCCCTGCAGCACCCGTAGTGACTATGCCTATATTTGAGGTGTGCCCTCTTATGCATTACTACCTGTGTGCAGTTTTAGCCTCTCATCAACCCAGTTAATTAGTTTATGGTGTATTCCAAATGAGCTCATTTTTTAATAAGAGTTTTATGGCACTTTATCAAAAGCCTTGCATAGGTCTAAGTATACCACATCCACTGGTGTCTTTTCGTGAAGGACTCAACTAACCCTTTCATAGAAGACCAAATTGCTAGTAAGGCAATATCTTTTACTCTTAAAACCATGCTGGTTTGGGTCCACTAGATTTTTTAACCAAATCACCCTGAATCCTTGTTTTGAGAATGGCTTCAAACATTTTGCCTAGAATGCTGGTTGGGCTAATAGGTCTGTAATTAGAAATTTCACTCTTATTGCCTTTTTTAAATATGGGTGTTACCAACACAGTCTTCCAGTCATTTGGTACTGATCCAGATGTTAGGGACAAATTAAACATTTTATATAGTGGTTCAATTAACCATGATGCTATTTCTTTTAACAGGCAGGGTGGAGATTATCAGGCCCTGGTGATTTATTGATGTTGACTGCATCCAGTTTACTTTTGATTTCTTGTCTACTTATTTCCGGCATATCATCTCCTATATAGTTTGTGTGAGCTGGAGTCTTGTTTTGTGTGTGAGATTGGATTAAATATTGAACAGAAATAGTTATTCAATTCCTGTGCCATTTCCCGAGGGGATTCTAGTGTATTATCACCTACAACAAGTGGGCTAATAGTTTTTGTCGTTTGTTTCTTGTTGTTTGTATATCAGTAGAAACTCTTGTCTCCATTCTTTAT
This sequence comes from Neoceratodus forsteri, assembly GCA_016271365.2. NCBI lineage: Eukaryota > Metazoa > Chordata > Ceratodontiformes > Ceratodontidae > Neoceratodus > Neoceratodus forsteri. Next base: position 117,534,212 of record JADMNL010000031.1, read on the forward strand.
ATGAGTCAACTTAAATTCCAACTTCTTTTTTTCCTTTCTTATAACATACTTACACCTTTTTAATAATGTCCTATAGTTATTTTTGTTATATTCGTTATTGCATCCTACTGCAGCTCTGTACGCTCTTTTTTTTAAATCAGGTGTAATATGTGAGAGGTTGCCCAAATGGGTATTTTTCCCGTTATTGTATCCAATTTTGTCTGGTATGTATTTTTGTTCTAGGGTAATAATTTTATTTTTTATTAATAGCCGGATCTTTTCTGCTGATGTAGACCCAGTATCCCACTTCCATGCAATAAGATCTTTCTTGATTTGGTAAAAATTTGCCCGACCATAATTTCTGAAAGTTGTTTTACCCAGATTTTGTTCCAGAATGATTTTAGTCTCGAACATAATCATACGATGGTCACTATTTTGTAAGGGGTCCCAGATTTTTATATTCTTGATTTGGTGAGGGATATCTGTTATTGATAAATCAAGAATGTTTTCTTTTCTTGTTGGTGTGTGTATAATTTGAGCTAGTCCGTTTGATTCACATACTTCCAGGAACATAGTTTCCATTTTGTTATTTGTTGTTCCCTTTTTCCAATTTATCCTGGATAATTAAAATCCCTAGTAGTATAACATCTGAGTGATCCATTTTTTTATTTATACTATCCAGTATAGCCTGATGTTCTCGTGGATCGGTATTGGGCGGTATATAACAAAGGCCCACCAATAATTTTGCTTATTTTTCTCTCATTATTTCTATCCACAATATTTCACTGGATACTTCATCACTTGGGGCATTAACAGACAGAAACATAGAATTTGACGGCAGATAAGGACCACTTGGCCCACCCAGTCTGCCCATTTCCCTACCTACTGGATAAGCTGCAGATCCTAGTTAACCAGCAGCCTACTTCTTCCTACCCCCACCCCCCCAGAATTGCCTTATGACTATCCCATGCATGCTTGAATTCCCCCACTGACTTTGACTCCACAACCTCCTCCGGAAGGCCGTTCCAGCCATCCACAACCCTCTGTGAAAAATACTTCCTTAAATTACCTCTGAGCCGCCCCATCTTCAAATTGTGCCCTCTTGTTCTTGCACACCTCTTTTTTGAAAGATGCTACCCTCTTGGACTTTGTTGATTCCTTGAGGTACTTGAAAGTTTCTATCATGTCCCCCTCTCCCTCCTTTCCTCGAGGCTATACATATTAAGCTCCTTAAGTCTCTCTTCATATGACTTCTGGTGCAGACCCTGCACCATTTTAGTTGCCTCCTCTGAACAGCTTCCATCCTGTCTATGTCTTCTGGGATTGGGTCTCCAGAACTGCACAGTACTCCAGATGGGGTCTCACCAGCTGTCTGTACAGAGGATAATAACTTCCTGTTTTCTACTGGTGATGCCTCCCTATGCATCCCAGTATCCCCCAACCCTCCTTGCTGCCCTCTACATTGCTTGCCCATCTTTAGGTCATCTGATATGACTACCCCCAGGTCCCTTTCCATTCTTGTTGTTGTTAGTATCTCACCCCCATTCGTACTCTTCCCTGGGTTTTGTTTCCCAGGTGCATTACCTTGCACTTCTTAGCATTGAATCTAAGCTGCCATACATTTGACCATTCCTCTAACCTTGCCAAGTCCCTTCTCATCCTTTCCACCCCACCCTGTGCATCAACTCTGTTGCAGATCTTAGTGTCATCTGCAAAGAGACATACTTTTCCTTCCAGTCCTTCTGCAATGTCGCTTATAAAGACATTGAAGAGGACCGGTCCTAATACTGAACCCTGCGGTACCCCACTAGTAACCCTCCTTTCTTCTGAGTGGACTCCATTTACTATAACTCTCTGTGTCCTATTCTCCAGCCAATTCTTACCCAGGCTGTCATCTTGGGACCCACTCCCAGGCTGGCTAACTGTATATTAATCTTTGTATGGGACTGTGTCAAATGCCTTGCTAAAGTCTAGGTAGGCCATGTCCACAGCCCTCCCTGATCTACTACTTTGGTCACCCAGTCAAAGAAATTTATCAGATTGATCTGGCATGACCTTCCGCTGTGAATCCATGCTGCCTAGGGTCCTGAGCCCTCTGGCCTCTAGATACTCGACAATTCTTTCCTTTAGAAGTGATTCCATCATTTCCCTATCACTGAGGTTAAACTAACAGGTCTATAGTTTCCTGCTTCTGCCTTGCTCCCACTTTTGTGAAGGGGAATCACATCTGCCCTCCTCCAGTCCTCGGGTACCACCCCATCCTCCCATGATTTGTTAAAAAGGGTAGTCAGTGGTGTCACTAGTTCTACCCTTAGTTCTTTTAGAATTCTGGGATGAATCCCATCAGGCCCCCTTGCTTTGTCCACCTTCAGTTTTAAGAGTTCTTTCAGAACCCTTTCTTCTGTAAATGGGCGGTATCAACTTCTGTATCCAGAGTGTTACTACTGTTTGTTTTAATATCTCCCCTCTTCCTTCGTAAATACTGAGGAAAATATTTGTTTAGTATCTCTGCCTTTTCACAGTCTCCCTCTGCCCACCCTCCCTCCCTTATTAAGCCTCACTATCCCTCCCTTGGTCTTCCTGGCTCCTGATGTACCTATAAAGGTTTTATCCCCCTTCTTAACTGAGTTGGCTATCTTTTCCTCGGTTTGGGCCTTTGCTGTTCGGACTGCCTTCCCAGCCTCCTTTTGCTTTAACTGATACAGTTCTCTGTCCTGCTCCTTCTGCGATTCCTTGTACTTCCTGAATGCTTTCTTTTTCTCTTGAACCTTCACTGCCACTTCCTTTGAGAACCATAGTGGTTTCTTACATCGTCTTGTTTTGTTTATTTGCTTCACACAAAGGCTTGTTACCTCTGTGATGGCAGTTTTATTATTCCCCATTGTTCTTCTACCCTCCTTCCTGCCCATTTGCTAGTGCATTCCTAGGCACTCACCCATTATGCAAAGTCAGCCCTCCTAAAGTCCAGTACTTTTGTCTTTGTATGGCTTGACTCTATTACTGTGTTTATTGTGAACCATACTGTTCGATGGTCGCTAGTTCCCAGATGGCTACCCACTTCTACATCTGTGATCCTCTCTCCATCTCCATTTGAGTATCAAGTCTAATATTGCTCCCTCTCGAGTGGGCTCCAGTACTAGTTGTCTAAGGCATGCCCTGTAGGGCATCTAGAATAACTGCACTCTTGAGTAGCAGCTGCAACTGCACTCCAGTTAACATCTGGCATATTCAGATCACCCATCAGCAGTATCTCCCTTTTTCTGCCATTCTAAGTATACTTTCTATCATTTCCTTGTCCATTTCCTCCCTGAGAAGAAGTCTATGTCTAACCCCTGTCTGCGGATTGTGGTGCCATTGCCTGTCTCAAATTTACCCACCATTCTTCTTCTCCTCCCTGTTTACCCTTTTGTTCTGTTGCTTTTATTCCTTCCTTTATGTAAGAACTACTCCTCCCCCTTTTTTACCCTCCCTGTCCCTCCTGTAGATAGTGTATAGATAGATACATAGATACATAGACAGTGTCGGCAGATATGGGGCCTATGGCCCACCTAGTCTGCCCATTTGAGCTTGTAAGTTCAGTTTGTTTTCCTAGAAGTCTATTTCCTCTACCCCTGACCTCTAGAATTCCTTTATGTCTATCCCATGCATTCTTAAATCCCGTGATTGTTTCAGTCCCCACCACTTCCTCTGGCAGGGTGTTCCACTTGTCCACCACCCGTTCTGTGAAGAAATTCTTTCTCATGTTTCCTCTAGATACGTCCTCCCTCCAACTTCATCCCATGCCCTCTAGTCCTGAACATCTTTTTAGCAAAAATAGTGTTTTCCTGCACCCTGTTCCTCCCTGTAAGATACTTGTATGTCTCTATCATATCCCTCTCTCCTCCTCTCCTCCAGGGAGTACATGTTCAGTTCCTTCAACCTGTCTTCATAGGACTTGTGATGCAACCCATGCACCATCTTTGTTGCCCTCCTCTGAACCTTCTCTACCCTGTCTATGTCCTTACGTAGGTATGGTCTCCAGAACTGTACACTGTACTCCAGGTGGGGCCTCACTAGTGTCTTGTATAGCGGAATTATGACCTCCCTTTTCCTGCTGGTGATGCCCCTGCCTATACATCCCAGCATCCTATTTGCTTTACCTGATGCCTTGTCACACTGTTTCCCTACCTTGAGGTCATCAGAGATGACAACCCCAAGATCCCTTTCCTGCTTGGTGCATGCTATATCCTCACCCCCCAACTGATATATTGTGCCAGGGTTTTGTGCCCCATATGCATTATCTTGCACTTCTTTGCATTGAATTTCAACTGCCAAACCCTTGACCATTCTTCAAGTTTCTGCAGGTCCCTTCTCATTCTGTCTACACCCTCTGGTGTGTCTACTCTGTTACAGAGCTTTGTGTCATCAGCGAACAGTGAAATTCTGCCTTCTATATCCTGTGCAATGTCACTGATGAAGATGTTGAATAGGACCGGTCCCAGCACTGATCCCTGTGGTACCCCACTGGTCACTCTTCCCTCTGAGATGTTGAATAGGACCGGTCCCAGCACTGATCCCTGTGGTACCCCACTGGTCACTCTTCCCTCTGAATCCTGGTATGTTTATGTCCCAGTCATGGTTTTGTGTGTACCATGTTTCTGTGACTGCCACGATATCCAGATGTTCCTCCTCCATCAAGGCCACTAATTCGGAAGCTTGTTACCTAGACTACGGGCATTGGTACTCATTGCTCTCCATTTTTGATGGCTTTACCTTCTGTAGCAGCATCCCACTGACCGTTCTACCTCGGTCTTTTCTCATTTAGTACCCTGTTTTGTAGGAAGAGGCCGGGATTTTCCGCTGCTTGTCATTTGTGTTATTTGTGCTTGTGTGTATTTGATACTATTTTTAATAAAGCTATCCCTCCTCCCTTTTGGATGTTCTGTTGTTATGAACAGTGTTATAGCCAACGATATTTGTATTCCAGCTGGATTTGTCACCCGTGGCTTTATCGATGCTATCCCTATTGAGTCATAGTTCAAGCTCATCTAACTTTGTAGCATGAAGACTTCTTGCACCTGTGAGCAGGAAAGACAGCACGTGTTTCTTTGATATGTTTTTGTATTAGTATTGCTGATATGTGTAGCTGAGTGTTTAGTAGGCATTTTGTTTACAGTTTCCCTGTGCCCCTCTGAAGTTAGGTTTTTGTTATTGTAAGTTCTTTTATTATGTTAAACACTGTATACCCTAATACTCTTGTACCTTTTTTATTCAAGTGTAGTCCATCATAACAGTATAGGTCGTTCCTCCCTTCAAATGTTTCCCATGTTTTTATACATTTTATATTATTTGTAAGGCTCCATCTTCGTAGCCAGTTATTATAGGATTTTATATTTCTTGTTCTGTGATAGCTGGCTCTTGGTACCGGTAGCACTTCAGAAATAATGGGCATCACATTCAAGGTCTTCGATGTTTTAATAGCTTCTTCCATGTCTTTTGTTATACTTTCAACCTCCTGCTTCTCAAAATCATTTGTCCCTACGTGGAGGACAGCTGTTTTGATGTTTTGAAAAATACCTGGGAGCATACTAGTCACATCTTTTATAGTTGCTCTCATAGCTACAGCTTGTCACATTTTCTTTATTCCCTTGTGGTGAATCTACCAGTATATCTGGTAATTGAGTCTCCCAAGATATAAATTTGATTGGGCAATGTGTCTTGTAGGGGTACTAGTCGCATTATTACAGATATTGATAAGTGCTTCCTGGGGGGCGTTAGTAGTACTTCATTTGGGGGTAGGATGGGATTTGGCTGCCTTATATTGCTAATTTCCACCTCTGATGGTGGTGTGGACTTTGACTGAACATCAGTAGTATGATTTAAAGGTACAATGGGGGGGCAGATGTTGGTGCTATAGGTAGTTCCTTGTCTAAAAATTGCAACAGAGGGTCAAAATTGTTAGCTAAGGCTAGTAAAAAACCCTCTGCCTTCCTTCCCTTCTTTTTCACTGACCTAGCACGTTGTACGGTATACCAGTTATTGTCATTGTTTTCATCGGTGTCCTCTAATCTAATTCGTTTTTTAGTAGGGGTGCATCTATTTACAACTTGTATATCAGTACCAGAGTTCCCATCATACTTTTCGTTAGTTATATGTTGAAGGGGGGGGAGGAGGCATGAGTGTCCACTACGTTGACAGCACACATCATTTTTATCCAGAATATGTTGATCTCCTAATTCTCTTTTGTTTATTCTAGAAGCCATACTTTGTTGGCTACATTCAAGAGCCTGTAATCTGGTACCAAATGCTGATATTTCAGCTAACATGTCAACATTTTGCTTACATTTAAACACATAAAGGGATTATTCAGTATAGGTATCTCTGAAAATAAATAGATTTCACAGGATAGACGCTTTGTCCCCTGTTTACCCCCAAAACAGTGTATTAAAGTCCATTGTACTATTAGTTGTAGTTATATGCACAAGTTTGGGCTAGCTTACCTTAAGGCACTTTGTTTTAATTAATCCCACTTTACTTCTGTTGTTCCTCATGCAACACGCGTAACATGTGCCAATGCGCAAGTCTCTGTGTCTCCGCATGGTCGAGCGTGCACCCTGCCCGAGCTTGTCCTGCTCGCTGCAGGGCTTACTTTATAGTCCAAGTGTGACCCGAAGTACCTCCCAGTGTCACAGCACCTCGGGTCTAAGATGCCCAAATTTGTTTTAAATGAAGTCCAAAGTACTGCTAGGCATGACACTCATGCATGTCACTTACACAAAAATAAAATGTCTGTACACAGGCTCAAAATAGCTGTTTGACTAGCGCTGTTGAATGGTTAGCAACAGTTGCTATGTGCACCAGACTCTTTTCCTGTTTACGTGACTAGGCAACAGGGCTCCAGTAAAACGAACACTAGTTCACATAAACTAAATACAAAACAGTACAGCAATGTTTCATGTGTGGCTCACTGATGTAGTACAGGGTGGTTTGGCATTTAATCTCTCACCCGCTCGATGCAGGGCTTACTTTTATAGTCCAAGCGTGACCTGGAAGTACCTCTCAGGGTCACAGCACCCTCGCGGTCTAAGACACCCAAATTTGTTTTAAATTAAGCCCAAAGTACTGCTAGGCACGACACTCATGCGTGTCACTTGCACAGAAATAAAATGTCTGTATACAGACTTAAAAATAACCCTGTTTGCACAACGCTGTTGAATGTCTAGCAACAATTGCTATGTGTACAAGACTCTCTTCCTGTTTACCTGACTAGGCAACAGGGCTCCAGTAAAGCAAACACTAGTTCACATAAAATAAATACAGAACAGTACAGCAATGTTTCAGATCAGGAAGTCCCAGGTGGTAGCACAGGACTGGAGCCAGGCATGAAGGGTTTCACTGAGCCTAGCCCCAATTTTCCATTTTCTTCCTCTCTCCTGTGGCAGACAAATGTGAATGCTTGTATGTGTGGAGGCATGCACGCATCACGAAACTGCAGCCTCTCTGTACATCTCGCCTATGCCTGCACTTCCAACAGGTATCCGCCTAGCGGCACTCAGAGGCTGGACAAGTAAGCCGCTCCTCCCCGAGGGGGGCATGGCAAATACGGCACAGGAAAGTTCGAAACAGGAAAGTTCAGTACAGGAAACTTTGTCACAGGAGAATTAAATGGCTGGAAATTTGGTCCTGCATTTCACTGGAATGGTGATCCATGGTAGGGTGGTGCTGTAATACTAAATCTACACTTATACCTCAAATTTCATTGGAGTGGTGATCTATCGCAGTTTAGTGTTTTAATAGTAAATCTACATTTATTTATTATTTATTTATTGAATTTTGTTGGCCTAGTAAGCCCATTGGGTTTAGAAGACCCTTTTTAGCCAGCCCGCCAGCGCAGCGGTTGGATTTCCGCTTGCGACGCCGGTGACCCGGGTTCGAGAACGGATCCAGGTCATCGGAGGGCTGGCTGGGGGGAGAAGGATTGAGCGCCCGGAGGCAGCTCTCCTTCTCCGGGGGGAAGGTCCCGACAGTATCCGGAGCAATGAGGGCTCCTAGCGGAGGCTGGGAGAACTCACGCTGCCGGCCTGTGGTGAGGGAGGGGCGAGGTAGGCGGGCTGACGCTAGGCGTCATTGCACGTCCCCGCCTCCTCGAGGAGGGGAAATATAGGGGGATAAAATCCCTGCCTAGCGTCTAAATGACGCTCTGCCCAGGATTGCCCTGATTGGCCACCGGAGCCGTTCCCCCTAACCAGTTACAGTTCCGCGGCCGATAAAGTCGGTACCGTGGCCCCGCTCTCTGGGGGGTAAGCCAGGGATGACCAGGGGGATTCGGCGATGTCCGGTGGTCAGGGCTCCAGGGTCCTGACCAGAGCAGAAAAGTTTACCTAAAGGTAGGGGGCATAAAGAGGAAAATAAAAAAATAAAAAAGACCCTTTTTTCTAGGGTCGACGGAGGGGATACAGATGGTAACCAACTGAAATTGAACCAGATTAAGCTGTTGGTCATATTTTAGTGACTTAAACCTGAAATTTCACTGGGTAAGAATCCATGGTGGCATGGGCCAAATTTCTAGCTGTTGTGCGAACTTTTCAGTGCCATATTACCTACCCCCAATTACTGGATGCTCGATCCTCTCTAACCCTTGCCGACCCTTGGCAACCAGAGTCCACATCAAACCAGGGTCTCTTAACTTGGTGGTAGGGTAAGGCATACAGCACATTAGCCCTCAGCACCACTGGGCCAGACTACCAAATCCCATTTTCTAAATTCTGCCCCCCAAAAAAAAAACAACAACATTTTTTGTGTGTGTAAATGTCACTGAAGAGTAGGGATTTAATCCAATTCCCCTTCGCAAAAACGCTCTTCACAATAAGCCATAGAACAGAAGTGTCTCTAATTTTTGTCTTTTGTTTCGAGTCTTTTAAACTTTATATTTGCAAGGCAGGACTCAGGAGGTTAAGCGGTAAGCAACAACATGGTGCACACAATTTCAATGAGCGCGCCTGGCCCCATCCCATAAGAAGGACTGTAACAAGGACTGCAATACTTCTACTGCACAGTCGTGAAAGAACATGGTCTTAGCTTTCAGAAGGCTTGTAACCTGAAGATAGTGTTCTTACGAACCTTTTCTTCTTGTTTTCTTTTTGCAAATAATTGGGAGACAGAAACCCGAACAACTACGGCAAAGCTTTCGCGGAGCATGGGACATGTAGATTTCCCCTTTTGTTTACATGCCTTTTTATGTCATAGACATGCGACAAATCATAGAAGGCAACCAAAACTACTTGTCCCGAGAGGCCATCCGGCAGGAAGGACTCGTTTGCCCTTCGGCTCGTTCAGTTTACTTCCTAGTTGTAATATGGCGGCGCCCAGTAGTGCATCGATAATATTCTCTCTGTAATGGAAACTGTACGTCGAATACAGTTGTTCAAAGCCATACATATGTATTGAAATGTATATTTTAAGTACATTTTTAATTATTTAGCATAGAAAATGTCTTTGAGTGGATACCAAGTGCTAGGATAAAACGACTTAGCTGTTAAAGGTATGCTAACCCGATGTGGTGGCCGCAGAGATCGGTGACAACAGTCCTTATCGCATATACAGTGGTTCAGATTCAGACTGGAATGTTTAGGGCGTTCTTTTCTTTTTTTTTGTCGGGGGTTAAGATGGTCCTTTGTTGTTTTATGTACCCAGAGTTTGGTTAGTTATAATGGGCTGCCTCGTCTTCGCTGTCGGAACACCTGATAAATTGAAATTAACAAGTCAAACAAAACCAAGCGCTAACAAGTAAGAAGTAAATTGCTAACAAGATTAGCAGTTTTGGCGATTGTGAAGAATACATATATTCTACACAATCGCGAGGTTAATACCATACAAGTACATAAATTATGAACATTTCTAACAGTTGTCAAGTTGGGTATGAGTGGAACCTAGTTAGACCCCGGAATCAGACCCTACCATATGGCTAGAAGCTTAGAAAACTGCTGACCGAAGAAATCCTCGTAGTCTGTCTAGGCTGTCCTGTGGGGTTGTATATGCCGCCTAGGCTCCTGGTGATCATGACCAACCTATCCCCTGCCCCATTCCTTGACCAGCCCTTTGTGCCTGATCTGTCTCCTCTTAAAGCCTCCCCCCCCCCTTTTTTTTTCATTGATCAGTGTCTTGGGTAGCTTGTGCTCCGCCGCCACCCTTACTATGAAGTAGAACATTTTAAGTAAGACCAACCTCTTTCTCTCTTGCCCTGTCCAACTCCCTTGACCAGCCCTTTGTGCCCATTCCACCTCCTCTTAAAGCTCTCCACCATTTTTGCACTGACCAGTGCCTTGGGTAGCTTGTACTCCTGCACCACCCTCACTATGACGTAGTACTTTTTAAGTAATAATGAGCAGTAATTCTGTCACTTCCAAGGGATTAATGACAGACTGGGGGCCACCTGCCCAGCTGGTAGTTAATCCAAGGGAATGACTGGGTTTCAGTTTGGTATTGCAATTATAAGTCTAATAGCAAAAACAACTTTTGTTTTTACCTTTTTTTTTTTTTAACAGGTTTTGAGTGGAGTGGCGCCAAGCCGTGTGCGCACAGAGAGCAGTTGGCAGCTGGATGGTCATTGCTAAGGCCCTTTGCAATGACCGATCCGCTGCCAACTGCCTCTGTGCGGCACACACAGCTACTAAGGCATTAATAACCAATCCAGTAGCCAATCAAAATATATAAATATATATATATTTTTTTATTATTATTATTCTTTGTAACTGGGTTAGGCCACTAGGCACAATGCTTGTTTTTCAGGGATAACTTGGGAGGACAAGTGACATGCTCAGGGTCACACAATATGCAAGTGGAGATTGTGGGACTCAAACCTAGGTCTGCTGGATGCACCAAGCTCATTCACAACTCATTACTCTAACCTCTAGGCTACACTGCCAGCCCAACCTCACATCCCTTTTGAACCTCATACCCCCTGCTCACTAGTTTCTTAATATTCTCCTTAGTATTTGCATTGCCGGTGGTCGTGAACAGCCGTCTGGCGTTCACTTTGTTAATGCCCTCTGTGTGTGTTTAAACATTTTAATCATGTCCTTCCATTTTCTTCTTGCCTCCAGCGAGTACATGTTATGACACTCCAATCTCCGTTCATATGTCCTCCCCTTCTGCCTGTGAATAATTTTGGTCACCCACCTCTGCACTGTATCTACCTTCTCATTCTCCTCTTTTAGGTGCAGGTTCCAGAATTGTACACAGTACTCCAGGTATGCTCACTCTAGAGACCTATACCTGGGTAGTATGACCATTTATTTGCTGCTGAACCCCATACCAATACATCCTAGCATCATTTTCACCTTCCCTTTGCTTTATATCATTGAACTAATGATTTGAGGGTTTTGGAGCTCAAAACCCCAAGATCCCTGTTCTCTCTCTCATAGTAACTGTAACCCCCCAACCTGTATTCTGCCCCAGGGTTTTGTTTCCCAAGTGCATGCCCTTGCACATTTGGCATTAAAGCACAGCTTCTAGATGTTTGACTGCCTCTTGGCCCTCTCCAGGTACTCCTTTACCTCACGGATACATTCTTCAGTGTCAGCCCTGCCACAGAGCATGCATCATCTGCAAATTGGCAGAGTTTCCCTTCTGATATCTTCACCTGCAGTATGTCACTAATGAAGGTAAGATCGCCGTGCCTAGCACAGATCCTTGCAGTAGCCCACTGGTGAATGCCTTCATTCCATTAGTCACCAACCTCTGTGTCCTTCCCCTCCCCAACTAATTTTCCACCCGCCTTGTTAGTTTGCCACCACCTACCTGATCCCCTAGTTTTTTGATTAATCTATGCAGTGCCAAGGTATAGTATGTCAGCTGTCTGTCTTTTATTTACTGCCTCCATTACCCAGTCAAAAAAAAGTCTTATCAGATTTGTTTGGCAAGACTTCCTGCCACAAAGCCGTGCTGTCTACATCTAGTAGCCTGTTTTCCCCAGGAGCTCCATCACTCTTTCTTTTTTAACGTTTTCAAGTAGGTTGCCGACTCTTGTCGTTAAACTGACTGGCCTGTAGTTCTCTGACTTGTCCTTACTACCACTTTTGTACAGTGGTTCCACATCTGCTGTTCTCCAGGCCATCAGCACCTGTCCAGTCTCCAAGGAGCAATTAAAAGAGGCATGCCAGGGGCTCATCCAGTGCATATTCCATCTTCTTCAGCATCCTGGGGTGCAGGCCGTTTGGCCCTGGTGACTTATATACCCTCTGTGCCCCAAGTCCACTAGCTCCATACAATTTTTGTCCCCTTTCTAGTCCAGTGGTCATTTTTCCCTGAGGCAGAAGCTCTTCCTTTTGTAAATAATCAACAGAAGTAATCATTTGGTATTTCTGCCTTGCCATTGCTTTCATCCATCCACTCCTCTCTGTTTCAGTTTAACAGTTCCTTCCCTTTTCTTTTTTCCTATTCCAGTCCTAGTTTTGTTTTGTTTTGTTAAATGTACAAGTTATTTGTTGCTCTTTGCTACTTTAGATTAGTTTTAATAAACTGTGTTGTAGTTTAGTATTTTTTTTTCTTAGTTTCCCAGAATTGAGAAAACCACAGTTTACATTGGTTATCGGTCTGGCATTCAGATATTTAAACTATTTAAAATAAATTGATTTTTGAGGCAGATTGGATCGTTTTTAAAAATGGTTTTACTTTTTCCACATGTGAAATCACTGCAACATTTTCGGTGCCCTTTCGTTATCAAACTAGCATGGCAGAGATGGGTACAAAGAAGATAGGTCCACAAGGTTTAAATTGTTACAAATCTTGGCAGCATCGTTACAAAAGGCACTGGCCGCAACTGTTGCTTTGTTTTTTTGGGGCCATTTCACAATTTTTATACATCAAGAACCCTGCCAAGTTTTGTGCCCTGAAATAAGAAGAGGGCAGCTAAATGGCAGTCTTGTCTGCACCAGCTTGCAACACACAAAAGTAAACCACATATAAAACTAGGGGAAAGTTGCACTAATGGTAGAAAGTACACTTCAGATGGCATTTTGCTTTGCAGCAGTCCCTAGCACACATGGAGACTTAATGCTGAAAGCACTCCTCTGTTAAGGATCTGTCTAGCATCCAAGGAGACAGATAAGACTGACTGCCAAGTTGTCACCTACTAAAGGGAACAATGCTCCCACAAGGGTAAACCCGATGCCCCCGAATACAGAAATAAAAGGCTTTCAGGCCAACAGTTAAATACTACTGCTGGCAAAAGAAAATAAACTGGAATGACCTTACAGTTCCTCAGCTAGGAATGCAAGTAGAGGAACTAGTGCCAGAAGAAGAACTCGCCATCCTTGAGAACATTTAAAGATGTGGCAGTCCTTCCCTTGGGAATGTCTGCCCCCTCCACGATGTCTTGTGTCCTGGATGGGACTTATGGAGGTTCTGGAGGAACCAATGTCCCCAGGATTCTGTTGACACTGTTTGCAGTTCCCCATCCAAGGTTAATGAAGAATATTACTGCTGCAAAATATGCTGTATGTAGCATCCACTAATTACAGGAGGATAAAGAGGAAGTTGAGCTTATGATTATGTGGGAGTCTGACTTTAGCTAAAGAGTATTTCTCCTATGAACAAAGTTTTGAACCACTAACACATTTTTGCTATACCTTCAGTGTTTGTGACATAGACAAGGAAGTGTGTGTGGTAACCATGGAGGTGATCATCAGCCAGCCTGACCATGTCCATGAGGGAGTGATGCAAGCAGCTGCTGGTACAAGTGCAGAAGTTAATCTGACAGCTGCACCTCCTGCTAAAAATTCCAAGTAATTTGACCTGATGGCAGAAGGCTCCTGCCTATACTCCATTACTGAAGCAGGCAGCTTACCCTTTATCTTAATTCTTTTATATTTATCTATTCTGCACATTATCAGCCGGTCCTGAGGGATATAGTATAGCAAGGACAGTAATAGGTTTGTATTGAGTCAAATCCTGTTTTAGCCCCTACTTTGTGGTAGGGCACAACTTTACTGCGTTCCAGACAGTAGGTGTTTCAGCAGAGGTGAGGGAGAAGTTTAACAGCATGGTATCTGTGGCACAGATATGATGTGATGTGCTGCAAGGCGGAGAAGCTTTAGGTCAAGGGAGTCAGGACCTGCACTCTTGTTTGGGCTAAGTCCTTTTAGTGCTTTGAGGACCTCTGCTGTAGTGATTTGTTGGAAGTTAAAGTTTGGCAGATCATGAGCGTCAGACTCTGGGCTGCTTGATGAGAGATCAACCACAGATTGCATCAAGGAGTTCTGGAGCTTGGCAGAGATGCTGAGATTAGTAAAGTGAGCATCAGTAGAAAAGATTCAGGCTCAGCTCACCTTGGTATGAATAGAAACATATAATGAGGGAGGAGCTGGATCCAATCAAGCCAATAAACTACACTCACAGATTGGATCAATGAAGCTCACTCACCAAATGTTATATATCAAAGCACTTTTATTTTTTAAAATATAATTGTTATTCCCACCAGAAATCACTCCAGCGTTTTGCGTGCTCTTTGTAGTGCGGCAGGTGCAGGAGCCATACAGGACCCCTTGTTCCTATTTAGTCAAGATAAGGTCCCCTCAAATACAATAAGTTGAAAATGATAAAATAAACAATAATATTTACTATGGAAAAACTAAACTAGAGTTTCTATGCATCCAACCCTATTTACATAAATGTGTACGTGAATCAGTTTTCCCATATAAAGGAGTTATACCCGAAACATTGGAGTGATTTCTGGTGGGAATAACAATTATATTTTAAAAAAGAAATCTGTTTTGATACATAACATTTGGTGAGTGAGCTTCATTGATCCAATCTGTGAGTGTAGTTAGTAAAGTGGGTATTTAAAGGCATTCACGGAGCCTGGAAGAAAGGTGACAAAGTCTTCAGAGGGGTTCCACTATTGATCAGTTTCAGATAGATTTTTAATCTTTTATCCCCTGACCAGAATTTGCTGGAATGTTTGTTTTCCTCCTATTAGTTGTTACAGTAGTCCATTTTGCTACTGCTGATTTACTTAGATTCCAGAGTTTTCAGTAATACTGTCTGTCATTTAGAGTTCTAGGCCGGATATTCAGACTCGCCAGGCTGTGGCGCGAAGCCTGGGCACAGCGCAACTTGGCTGCTGTGGCGTGACAGGGTGATATTCAACGGAGCTGCGCCATGGCACAGAAGTGTTGAATATCGCACCCTGGCCACCCGCTGTGCGCATGGCGCAGTGGCACTGTGCCAGCACAAGTGGCCAGAGTAGAGCAGTGGGATGCACTAGCGCAAGTTCTGTTGCGCTAGGTGCAACAACCGCGATATTCAAAAGTGCACATGCAAATGGAGCCATCGCTTGTAGCCTGATCACGGGCTGAAGTTAAAATAAATGAAGTCCAATTATCCCTGGTGGTCAGTGGACCGCTTCGTGTCAGCGGGCTGAAGTTAAAATAAATGAAGTCAATATCCCTGGTGGTCAGTGGACGCTCGCATCCCGATCGCGGTCTGAAGTATGTAAAATATCATCCCATATCCCTGGTGGTCCAGCGGTATCCCCCACCCGCCCACTGAGCCTCACCGTCCATTTCCCACCCGGTCAGCGGCGGGCAGCACACCACCTGCCTGCCGCCCGCAGCCCGCCGACTGACACCATAGGTAGGGCTGTCGCCCATTGGTCCACAGCATGAGCCAATGGGCGTGCATACCGCACTACACAGTCAGCAGGGCGGCAGGTGGGTGAGGTGCTGCCCCGCTGACGAGGGTGCGAGGCGGGGCAGTGGGGCTCAGTGGGTGGGTGGGGGGTACCGCTGACCACCAGGGATATTGGACGATATTTTTACATACTCAGCCCGCGATCGGCTACAAGCGTCCACTGGACCACCAGGGATATAGAACGTGGTGTTATTTATACTTCAGCCCGCAATCGGCTGGCGAAGCGTCCACTGGACCACCAGGGATATAGGACGGTATTATATCATACTCAGCCCACGACTGGCTGCGAGCGTCCACTGGACCACCAGGGATTTTGGAGGATCCTCTTTCTCGTATTTCCGCTCATCGGGCATGGGGAGTGCTGCTAGGTGCAGCTGGAGCTCGGGTGGCCACCCACAGGTGGCAGCTGCCGTGTTGCGCCCTGCAATACGGCTGCTCACCTGTGGGTGGCCAGCCGTTGTTCCTTTTTTTTGGCTCACCTGTGTGCAGCACAAGTAGGGGTTGCGCATGCATGGGCTCAGCACATCCCGGGCTGAATATCGGGATGTGCGGAGTATGCATGGGCACGCCCCCCTACCTGTGCCGCATACATTACTGATGCACTCCGGCACATCGGGATTTGTGCCAGGCACAATCCACGTTTGAATATCGCGCCAGGGCGCATCAGTGGGTTGAATATCTGGGCCCTGGTCTTTCAAAATCTGGCTAAGGCAGAAATATAAGCTGGGCAGAAATCCATCTCATCCCTTTCCCAGTGCAGCAACAGACAGAACCCAACCCCTGACAATTCTCTGTTGCCAGAGACACATTGCCAGAAGAATATAATCTGCATCTAACACTGTACCCATGGACATTGTCCTGGGCCCCAGGCATGCACTGATTAAAAGATTGCGAATCAGGGTCTTTGCATTCCCTCTGCAGTTGCCTAGATGAAGAGCACTAAAATCCATCAGTGTGTTTTTGTCTCTGAATCTGTCAGCTAATCCTGCAGCAGTCTTACTGTTGAAATCAATTTACAGTCACATTTGCCTGTTCTGTAGCTGATTTTACTTTACAGCAGGAACATAGGTGGTTGACTCCTTCCCAGAGCAGGTGGAAACAGAGGAACACTGAAGCTTTCTGGGTGAATTTACTCAACATGCTTCACCTGTTTTCTGTCTCCAAGTTTAAAAGCAGAATCCATCTGCCCTCTGTGGATCCACTTCTGTTTTTCCCTGTTGTGCAGCTCAAGTTGAATTCAGTATGGTTCTCCTCTCACCCCAAATAGGTGACTGTAAAGGGAGAGCTCGTCAGAAGATAGCGAATTCTTTGCAGCTGGAGCTGGCTCAGGAGTACATTGCAGTTCAGTCACGCTTGTCTGCCTTCCTGCTCTGTGACATTTTTCAAAAGGCTCAGCGGCGCCAGATCCTCGACTCACTTGTTGCACAACCCTCCTGTTTACTCACCAGCAAGGTAGGAGGACAGGCTGGGGTGGATTGTTATAGGGGGAGAGCATTTGGTTTTGGCATCATGCAGGCGTATCAGCCAACGGAGACTTTGTGCAGCTCAGCTACATTACTCTGCCCTTTAGTTGTTTCATGCCGTTTGTGCTTCGAGGGTGAACAGCATGCAGGTTTCTTGGTAGCTTTTGTATTTTGGGGGTTCAGGCAAGGCAATTTTATGTATGAAGCACGGCTTTCCCAAAGGCACAGGAAGCTTTACATAATTTAACAAATTAAAAACATACACTACACATAAAAAATAAAACATAACAAGAACAAATACATCAGAGCCAACAAAATACAGACTGCTCGTCATCTGATACTTGTTAGCTGGGGAATGCTTGCTCAGGTAAGTATGGTTTGAGTGAGGCCGGCACATTGGTTGGATTTCCGCTTGCGATGCTGGCGACAGGTTCAGGAGCATACCTGGGAGTCAGAGAACACGGCCAGGGGAGGATGTCTGTCTGAGCATCCGATGGACCATTCAGCTCCTCCGGGGTGGGGGATCATGCCGCTGGCTGGGGGCGGCGAAGTATCGCAGCCCTGGCGCCCGCACCAGGAGGGAGGCGTAATGGATGCTGGCACAAACTGGCATTGTGGCTGCTGCGTTCTGGGGCGTCGTGGAAAATGCCTCTCCCAGTGCGACACGGCCCGGTGAGGGGCCCGATGGTGGGTCCTCACCTGCCTCTGACTGCAGTACCGCCTGGATCCCCCAACAGTGACTTGATTTCCTCTGGGGCCGGGGTTTGGGGCACCCCACCACATCCCCGCCTGGGGGGTCAGACAGGGCTACATGGGGGGAGTCCTCGATGGGAAGAAGCGGCTAACAGGTAAAGCAGTCGGGTGTCAGTGCTGGGTTGGGGTGGGGGTAAAAATAGAAAATAATAAAAAAAAAAAAGTATGGTTTGAGTGATCTTTAAAGGCCTCCACAGTGCCAGCAGAGTGGATACTCCCCAGAAGAGAATTTCACAACACTGGAGCTTCTACTCCAAAGGCTCTGTCCTCAGATTGTCTCACATGGGAGGAGAGGACAGCAAAGGCCAGCATCTGTGGAATGAAGGAATCAGGTTAGGAGGTAAGGAACTAGCAGATCTTTCGGGTAGTCAGGTCCCAGACCATGTAGGGTCTTGTATGCTCACTGCAAAGGCAGCCATTGCAGTGCACACAACACTGGCGTGATGTCCCTCTGAGAAGTTCCCACCACCAGTCGAGCTGCAGCATTCTGGACCAGCTGCAGGCATTGCATTAACCCTCCAGATAGCCCTAAGCACAAAACATTACAGTAGTCCAACCTTGAGGTAACCAAAGCATGAATGATCGTCACCAGGAGCCAGATGCGATTTAATCCTGCCAATGTTTCGAAGATGATAGAAGCCAGATCGGATCACTGCTGACACCTGCTGGTCTAGTGGAGCCTGCAGTCCAAAATGAGCACAAGATTCTTAACCGCATTAACAGCAACAAGAGACTGCCCACCCAACCCAGGAAGGGCCGCCACACCTGCTGTCACTACTGCACCCCATTGACCCGGCTCTATCATCATGACCTCTGTCTTCCCTGGGTTAAGACATAGCCAGTTTGAGGCCATCCAGTTGTGGCCTCAGCAGGACATCACCTCAGCACTGAAACTGCGTGGTCCCCACCAAGAGAACAAGACAGGTACAGCTGAGTATCATCTGCGTAGCAGTGAAATCAAACCCCATACCATCTAATGATCTCCCCCAAGGGCAACATGTACTCAGAAAACAACACAATTGCAAGGCTCAAGCCTTGGGGAATCCCACAGGAGAGCACAGGAGTCCCAGAGATGAAACTACCTAGGGCAACCTGTTGCGTTCTCCAGCTTATATAGTACTCAAACCAATGCAAAACAGTGTTGGTGAGACCCATGTAATTCCTCAAGCAATCCAGCAGCACCCTGTGGTCAACTGTGTCAGATGCTGAAGAGAGATCAAGAAGGAATAAAATGGAACAAAGTACTTGATACCTCACCAGGAGGAGATCATGCATCACCTGAATGAGTGCAGTCTCAGTACTATGGCGAGGCCAAAATCTGACTGGAGAGTTTCATAGATGTTATAATTCTCCAGGCAATCCAAAGTTGGTGAACCACCACCTTCTCGATAACCTTCCCCAAAAAGGAAGGTTCAAAACAGGTCTGTAATTCACCAGAACATCAGGGTCCAAGGATGGCTTTTTCAAGAGGGGCCTAAGTACTGCCTTTTTCAGAACAAATGGAAAAACACCCTCCTTCAAGGAACCACTGCCGATCTCAGCAGTCACTGGACCCAGGGATTCGTTGCAGCTGAAAAGCAACCAGGTTGGTTCTGGGTTCAGTACACGCCAGGTGGGACAAAAAACTAGAGATCACCTGAAGCACCTCATCCTCAAAAAATGGCGGAAACTTGCTCCAGGTAGGCAGATCTACATTATCAGGAGGTAGACCACAGCTGGCCCATGGCAGGCCACTTGAAGAGATACCATATCTAATGGAGGACACGTTATCGGAGAAGAATTTATAAAACTCCTTGCACTTATCTGCTGAAAAGGCTCTAACAGATTGCAGACAGGGAAGATTTAACAACCTGTCTACAGTATGAAAGAGCTGAACTGGCCAATTTTTCCCTGCAGCAGTCGGCCTTGACAGGAACTCTGTCTTTTTTATGTCGATTACCTGTTGATACCATGATGAGTTTTCAACACCAACCTATCCTCCTCAGACCATGACCTGCTGTAAAAACGCCTCAGCTTCTGTCCCTTAGTTTGAGGTTCCTGACAAAATTCTGAAAGCCCAGCAGTATTCCTTTGGATTTGACTTTGGGCATCCCACTACAGTGCAGGTGGATACCAGGCAACAGGTTCTACTTCCTGAAAAGTTAGCAGTGTGTCCTGAGAATTGTCCACACTATTGGGATGCATGTTCCAATGAGCCTTCGGCTCAGCAAGGACACAGGGCCCCATGTCCCTGATGGTCCTTTGTGTACCTGGGCCCTCTACAGGTACACCCAAAAAATCTTCAAGGAAAAGGGCCGAATTGCCACCAGCGCTGGGAACCACTGCAAGTCTCTGTTGTGGGGTCCTTCTACAGTCATTGCGATGTGGTACTCCCTTCATTGTCCCCTGACCCTGCTCTACCTGAGATGCTGGTGCATTCTTATTTCTGCTCTGTCGATCATAATCCTGTCACTGCTCTTGGAGTATGACTGACAGAAACAGGATGAATTAGAAGACAGGTGAAGCATGGCCTGACTGCCTGCATGTGCAGATGCAGGGATTCAGAGCTCCACTGGAGAGCTACTAAAACTGTTTAAAATAAACAACTGTTTTTTTTTTATTTTAGTACTTAAGTAAAAGCAATTACTAACCACTAAGGATCATCAGTGTGATTTTCAGAGCATTCAGACATGGTGAAGCCCAAAAATCAGCCACCTTCAGAACCTCCAAAAATGAAGGTTCCTAACACACAGGCCACAGTGGGATCCATGTTGCCGACCACCTGGAGTGGAGAGCCCGCTTCCCGTCCTTCCTAGCTGCTATCTAGAGACTTGACTGTAGATGGAGAAGTTTAACAGCAGACCCCGGAAAGAAGTCTGAGTCGGCCCAGGCCAATGCAACCAAAACTGGTGAGGTAGCTAAAAAGCACTCCTTACCTGCACTTATTAAAGAAGGCTCAACTCTCCAAGCCTGACCTGATCAGATAGAAATTTCACTAAGGCGTCAAACTTCCCCATACTGCTGCCAGAAACAACAGAGGGTGCTGATTTAAAGACTTTCCTTATGGAATGGATCCCTGAGGCATTTTCACTAGACTTTGCCTTAATTAAGAAAGCATGCCACATTACTTCAAGGTGACTGCTGCAAGATGAGAATATCGCACATACAATATTAATGAACATGGGGAGCCCTGGGGAAAGAGATGAACTGCTTCTTGTGGCTAAACACATTAGGGGAATAAAACTGGAGGATGCAAATGTTAAACTCTTCCCAGATTTAAGTTTTAGCACCAGAACCAGGATAAAAGGTTTTGATGCGGTCCAGAACATAAGGGAATTAGGAGTAAACCGTTACCTCCTTCTGCCAGCTTGCTGCAAGCTACACTGTGGGTTAGTTCACCAGAGTTGTACTTTGGTTAAGATGATAATCTGAAAAGTTTATTTTAAAACAATGTTTAATGTGATGTAATTTCTAAAGGCAGCGATTTACATAGCTAAGTTAGATAGCAGTGTACTTCTCAACTTCTACATGTCATTGCTATTTTACAGAATTAGTTGTATGCTGTAGAAGTTATACATAGAAACAGTGACAGCAGAAAAAGACCATAGGTCCATCCATCTGCCTGGAGTTCCCTATCTACCCCAGGACCTATTGTCCAAAGAGGGTTTTATCCTTCCAGTCCACTCCCTTCTCTGCTGCTACTGACTTGAGCAGTAGTCAGACCCTTTACTGTCCCAGCCATACTATCACCATACAGGATGATAATTTCCATGAAATTCCTACAATAAATATATAGTAACTTTTATGGACGCTTTGGGCACTAAACCGATTAATTGGTTGAATTTCTTCATTTCCAAGGAACTTTATGCAACCCATGCCTTGCGCAATCACAGGGTTTCTTGGGCTTTGTAAGAACATTAACTTTGTTTTCATGCACCTCCAGTGATGTAACAAAGGGAGAGCAGTGCTATACTTCTCCTTGGTTATAACTACCATATCTGTGTGTATTATAATTTATTTCACCTCTCATGTGGTATTGTAAATGCAAGGAGTTCAGTATTTTTCTGGAAAAGGTATTCTCCATTTAGACCAGGATCTTGTTGGGTGGTCTGCTATGGACTAGCAGTGCCCAGGCAGTAGCAGACTCTGTATGATAAAAGAGCTAGAGTAGAACCGTTACTGATTGGGTAAAGTATTGCTCAGGTGCACTCACAATTGACAGAAACTGAAAACTAAGTGGGACCAAACCCGTACATCATCATTGACATTCTGTATCCAGATGTGCCCATCTACGAATCAGACTGAATCCAGTACTCCACTTCAAAGAAATGTACACTGCAATCTTCTCAAGCCATGTACTTTCAGAACTACAGAGAAAAGAGGAACCGAATCAGGGGCCAAGGACTTGACTGCAAGTGAGAGACAGAGCTGCTTCATGGAAGGGTTACCAGACCTTACCCCAGAAAGTTGTCCTGTGGTATCGTGGATCCATAGTATTCCTTTTAGTTCCCGAATTCTATGCCTACAGAACCAATGATGACTAAGCAACTGCAGAAGCGGTCTCAGTGATCTGTCCTTGGGATAACCACAGAGTGATTTGTTATGGAGGCAGGTCAAACCACATGGTAGAACCTACTGTAATACAGCAAAACACACCCCATTTGCTGCAAGTGCTAAAACATAGTGTCACGTCAGCCACTGAATGATACAATTGAGAAAGTTTAATAAGATGTTACATGATAATCATTTGGATGCATTTTAGGAGTGATGGAGTCTAAATTGTTAATGAGATTATTACCAATACATGGAGACATGTATAATTGGGGGCCTGAAACTGTAGTGTCCCAGAGCTAGGGCCCAGAATCTGTAGTGCCCCAGAGCTGGGGGCCTTACAGACAGTTGCTTCAGGGACTGAAATGTGGAGCCCAGGAAACAAGGATAAGTGTCTGGTTTGGGCAGTTTGCCCACTTAGTTTCTCCAGTGTCCCAGTGGGTCCCTGTTAGTACCCCTACAGTTAGTGCCCCCGGCAGAGATTTGGCGCCATAGGCAGTTCTTGCCATGCCCAAGCTTGGCTATGTTTTCAAACTTTTTTCTTTCCCTCATTTTCTTTGTGCCTCGCTGCCTATAATGGACCCCCCCGGTAGGCAATGCAAGGAAAGATGAGCCACATACTGGGACTGCTGTCCGTGCCAAGCATATAGGCAGAATTCAAATCTTGGAGCCATTGTGGCTGGAGCTCGGGGTTCGAGTGACAGAACCCCAAGTGTTAGAAAAAAAGTTCTCTCTCCGCCAGCCATGTGGTTTGTGCAGCAGGACCAGTGAGAGAGAATACATGAGGAGCAGTGGAGACCAGAAAAAGGCTTACATCAGGTTTGAGGCGGGTCCCATCGGCTCTGCCTGGTGCATCCCCTCCAGTCTAGTACATTGGTGGCAGTGGGTCATTGGGTTAGTGTGGTGGTTCCATATCACTGTCAGTGAGCTCCGTCAGTGAGTGGCAGCAGCAGGTCAATGACCGTGGTGTGGGCACCCTTGCCCTATTTTATTTTTTTAAATTTGTTAAAAGAAAAGACAAGTGAAGCGGTCCCTTGGTGGCTACAGCAGGCCTCATTAAGCAGTTCTGACGTGCCAAAGAGTGTCTGGGCAGTGATGGAGCATTGGGGGCGGAGCAGCAGCAAAGGCCCCAGCATCAGGACTGCCCATCTCCAGCTTCTTCAGTCAGTGGTGCTGGCTGACTCTCCCTACAGATCTTCACCCCGGGTCAGGATGGTGAGTCGGCGGCAGCACCATTGATGAGGTGCCGACCACCAGAAGACACCTAAAAAAAACCAAAAAGGTAATTGGAAGATGCAGGATGGTGCAGGGACAAGTGGCTGAGATCACGGGGTGTGGGGAAGGCAGGAAGGCATCCAGTCCAGAGAATGCCCAGAGAGTAGAGTAGTGAGCCAGAAGTCTCTCACCCCAAGCTGATTAGCTCCCAGAGAGCAGAGCAAGAGGCAGGAAGCCTATTAAGCAAGCCAATTCAATTTTTTTTTCTTTTCTCTTTTGGCAGCTGTTCTAATTAACTGTGTCAGGCGGCACCTAGCAGAGCAGCAGAGGTTGCATAAGTAGGTAGGTACTTCTCAGCTTAGGACTGCCCATAGTGGTAGCCATAGCCTTTCCCCAGCTGTGGAAGTGGACCCAGTAGGACCCTAGTGAGACTGCCCATAGGGTGGGATATACAGAACCCCCGCTGGCCAAATCACTGGTGTTGGGCATCGGTAGTTGCCAAATTAACCACCAATACTGTGTTTTGCCCTAACGTGTACTGCTAATCTTGTGTGGTGCCCTGAACTGCAAAACAAACTGCCAGTACTATGCTTGGCTCGGGTGCAGATTTTGTGGGACTCAAAATGGCGGATGAGATTTCGACGTAATCAAATGAGATTTTATTCTTTTTTTTTTTTTTTATATGTACTTTATGCTCCTTATCTGCCCCCTTCTGACTGACCTCCCCAGCCCAGTCACCCTGGTATCACCGGGACTTACCCCGGCCGGTCACCGGGTGCGGAGCCTGCGAGAGGTTGGTCGTCATCTGCAGCTAGAGGTGTTTTTCCTCCATTTTCTGCCTTCCACAGCTAGAATGCACCGTAGGACATGCGTACATGGGCGTGCCGTGTCCAGAAGTCCGCAGCACCCTCTGTTCTTCTGGCCCCTCTGACCTGCACTGCCCTCCAGCCTCCACCTGGGGGCAGTCATTCGGCGGCAGTGCCAGTCTTCCCTCCCTGGGAGAGGAGAGCTGTCTCTGGACACTTGATCCTCTCCCTTCCCTGCCAACCCCCAGTGGCCCATGCTCGTTCCTGAACATGGATCGTCGGAGTGGCTCAAGGTGTGGCGTCCAGCGCCTCAACTCTTAGTGTCACTGGGCTGGTACATCAAATGAGATTTAAGCATCATAATGAATTGTCGTCTGATGACATCTGTGATCTCGTAGGCACTGCAGCTGGTAGAAGTAGAAGTACAGTAGTGCTAGGAGGGGGCTGGGGGCTTTGCCAAAGTCTAACCAATCCTCTGTGTTTGGGGGAGGCACAGCCCTCTGATTGCCTCCATTCCGTGAGTGCCCGACTGTTACCTGGCAAATTTGTCTCTCAGAGTTTGTAGTGACGCCTCGCTGTACCAGAGACTTCACATGCAAAATCTGAGCCGCCATCTTTGCCATTCCTTAGAATCTGCATCCACTTCCTACGTTTTGCCACTAAAATGAACTGTTAACCCTACATGGTGCCATGAACTGCCAATATTGAGATTTGTCACTAAAGTAAACTGATAACCCTCTGTGGTGCACTGAGTTTCATAACAAACTGCCAATACCATGTTTTGCCAGCAAAGTGAACTGCCAAACCTGTGTTATACCTTATTTGCAAAGTGAACTTCCAAACCTGTGTTATACCTTATTTGCAAAGTGAACTGCCAAACCTGTGTTGTAGAAACATAGAAGTTGACGGCCGATAAGGACCACAAGGCCCATCCAGTCTGCCCATTTCTTTTTCTACCTTATGATTGTGCCATCGGGATTTGCTCTGTCAATGGCCTATCTATTCATACTTATCTGTACTGCTCCCTTATACCTATCCCATGCCTGTTTGAAGCCCTGCACTGTATTCATAATCCACCAGTTCCAGAGGTAGGCCATTCCATGTAACCACCACCCTTTCTGTGAAAAAGAACTTCCTCACATTCCCCCTTAATCGGCCTCTCTCTAATCTCATGCTGTGTTCTCTTGTCCTGCTATTTTTCTTATATTGAAACATGTTAGACTCTTTCACCTTGTTAATGCCCTTAAGGTGTTTGAATGTTTCAATCATATCACCTCTCTCCCTCCTTTGCTCTAGGGTATACATATTGAGTTCCGTTAATCTGTCCTCATATGTTTTCTGATGCAGTCCCTGCATCATTTGATTCTCCCTTCTCTGGACTGCCTCAATTTGGTTAATGTCCTTGTGAAGATGTGGCCTCAGTACTGTACACAGTACTCCAGATGGGGAGCCTAACCAGTGTCTTGTAAAGAGGATTATTTCTCCTCTTCGACTTCACGATATCCCTGACTGATACATCCCAACATCCCCTAGCCTTACCTACTGCTTTAGTGGTCTGCTTGGATGATTTCAGATCATCGGTGATGATGATGCCAAATTTTTCTTTTCCTTGTGACTGCCAGCAACTCCTCCCAACCTATAGGTGGCTTCAGGTTTTCTCTTCCCTATGTGCATGATCTGCACTTCTTTGCATTAAACCCCAGTTGCCACTCTTCCAACCATTTTGCCAGTTTATCCAGATCTCTTCTCATTCTGCCCATCCCATCTGGATCATCTACTCTGTTACAGATCTTGGTGTCATCTGCAAACAGACAAACCTTACCCTTCAGTCCATCTGCAATATAACTGATGAAGATATTGAAGAGGACTGGCCCCAAGACTGATCCCTGAGGTACCCACTTGTGACTTGCATCTCTTCTGACTGTATACCATTTACCACCACTCTGTTTTCTGCCCGTTAACCAGTTTGCCACCCAGTTGACCAACTTCTGACCCACCCGAGCCTACCCAGCTTTAATCAATTTCTGCACTGTGAACAGTATCGAAAGCTTTGCTGAAGTCAAGGTAGGTGACATCAACTGCTCCCCTTGGTCCACCACTCTGGTTACCCAGTCAAAGAAATCTATGAGATTAGTTTGACAGGACCTTCCTTTGTAAACCCATGCTGTCTTGGATCCTGTGCTCCTATGGATTCCAGGTGTTGCACTATCCTTTCCTAAAAAGTGCCTCCATAATCTTGCCCACTACTGAGGTAAGACTAGACTGGTCTGTAGTTCCCTGCCTCCTCCATGCTACCACTCTTGTGGGGCGGGATCACATGAGCCCTTCTCCAGTCTTCTGGGACCTCTCCTGTGCTCAAGACTCACTAAACAGTTATCATAATGGCTCTGGTAGTTCCACCCTTAGCTCCTTTAGTACCCTGGGATGTATGCCATCCGGTCCCATTGCCTTGTCAACCCTGAGGCTTATCTCGAGCTCTTGTAGGACCCTTTCTTTTGTGAAGGGACTAGTGCACACCTTGTCCATGGTGCTGGAGCTGTGGACCCTGCCCTACCTTCTCCTCAGTAAATACTGAGCAGAAGTATCTATTAAGGATAGATGCTTTTACATGGTCCTCCTCCACACATGCCCGTTATCCCCTTTGATCTTAGCAGTACCCCCTCTGAACTTTCTCTTTTCGCTAATGTATCTATAGAAAGTCTTGTCACTTTCTTTTACTGTTCATGCTAGTGTTTCCTCGGTTGGGCTAGTGTTTCCTCAGTTGGGCCTTTGCCTGCCTTACTGCCTTCTCTGCTTCCCTTAGGGAAGTTTGGTATGCCTCTCTATCTTCATCCCGCTTCGTTCCCTTATATTTCCTGAAGGCCAGCCTTTTGGCTCTGACCTTTTCTGCTACTGTTTTTGAGAACCAAAGTGGTTTCCTTCTTCTTTTGCACCTTATTTGCAAAGTGAACTGCCAAACCTGTGTTATACCTTTGTAATATGCCACAGTTAGTAGTCCCCAGTTTCCCCCGGTAAATACTGTAAGGTGCCCTGTGCACACGGTATATTCTTGTAAAAAAAAAAAAAAATAGATTTTAATGCAGCACAGCAACAATGGCTTCGATGGAATGCTGTGCTGAGCAGCTTATGCACAGCATTCCACCCCAACCATTCTGGAACCAGAAGCACTGGTTTAAAAAGTTTTAACAGTATTTTGAGAGTTCCTGGGTAGCTGTGGAGGAGGGAGGACGCAGCAAGTTAAGAGGACAAGGGAAGAGGCTTACCTGATGTTGAAGCCGTCCCCGAGAACTTGCCTGCGTGCCTGCTCTGCCTCCAGCACCTGAGGTCAGTCCAGAAGAGCTCCAGCACGATTGGTGGTGCCATCGGGGCACCGAAAGTAAAAAGAAACCATCCGGTGTTGCCGTTGGGCTGAGAGCCCCATCTGGTTATTTATTTTCACCCCTTTATTTAATTTAAAAGGTTTCCCCCGTCCCTCACCGGCGGCTTGACAGTGCCGCATCGCCAGTTGTGTTGTCGGCCTTCAGGGGCCCCTGTCAGCCACCGCATTGCCCACTAAATCCCTCCCACTGCCTGAGCACCTCCCACCTCCCGTTTGCCTCCCGATCCGTACCAGAGCAGCCAACGGAGTGGTGAGTCAGCAGCAGCACGCTGATTCATGCTGTCCACCTTAAATAAATTGTTAGTGCATAAGGCTCTTGTAGGAGCGGCTGAGAGCCGCGGGAGGGTGTAAGGACCCAAAATTATTCACCAGGGGCGGGT
Organism: Neoceratodus forsteri; assembly: GCA_016271365.2. Lineage (NCBI taxonomy): Eukaryota > Metazoa > Chordata > Ceratodontiformes > Ceratodontidae > Neoceratodus > Neoceratodus forsteri. The sequence continues at coordinate 117,562,386 of JADMNL010000031.1, forward strand.
GCAGCGATGCCTCTTTGGGAGGAGCAGCAGATAAGGCCAAGGAAAGGCCTTCTGAATATTCATTAGGTGGGGCAGGCACAAGGAGGGGCAGAGAGATTGGTGACAGTAGGCTTGATGAGCCAGGAAATTAAAGGGCCCTGCCACAAGTTAAAAGGGCATTGCTCAGCCCAGAATAAAAGAGGGTACCAGGCCCAATTAAGAGAGGGCACCAGGCCCAGTGTTAAAAAAGGGCACCAGGCCTACAGTAAAACAAAGGGCACCAGGCCCAGTGTAAATGAAGGGCACCGGGCCCAGTGTAAAAGGGGGCACCAGGCCCAGAGTAACAGAGGGCATCAGGCCCACCATTAGGAGAGGGCGCCAGGCCCAGAATTGAATTAGGGCAGCCCAGGACTAGCAAGTTAGGGCAAGCCAGCGTAGCGGTAATTAGGGCAGCCCAGGCCTAGCAAGTTAGGGCAAGCCAGCCAGTGGTACTAAGGGCACAAGGCCCAGCCAAGTGAAGAACACCAGGCCCAATAGTGATAAAGTAAGGGCAACACAAGGCCCAGGACCCGTAGCTTGCTATTTAGACCTGCAGATGTGATAGGGGCCCAGCAGTAGGAGCAACCCCAGGTTTAATAGGAGCCTAGCTACCCACGAAAGTCCTCTAGTGTTAAAGGGGCCCAGTTATCCATCTATTGTATAGCCTTCCAGAGAGCCTGTTCCCCACTGTAGTGTTTCCACAGTAACAGGAGAACCCAATTTTAGCTAGCAAGGACCACAGTTATAGTTAGGTCCACCAGAGCTAGGGTTGAATCCGTATAATAAATTGCCTGTATATTTGCTGTGGTCTGGACACTGAGACTGTATATTTATTGACCACTACAGAAGGAAGTGAGACTCTGTTTGTATTTTCCTGCATTATTATCCATTCTACAAACATTATTGAGTGTCAGAACTGTCTTGCATTGCTTTGTGCCAGCATTTCGGTGTTGGACCACCATCTGAATCAGTCTTCAACTATCTTCAAGTCACTTCACCCGGTGTAACCCTGTCAGTCTTCCCTATCTTCCAAGAATCATCCTGCAGTGCAACCAGAAGCAGACAACAGCCAATCCACAAGAGCCATATCACTGTTTGCCTGAAGTTGCTCGTCCCATTCTTATTTTCCTCTTACAGTTTCCCAGTATGGCTTGGCCCGTGCAGAAGTCTGCTGTCCGTTTTTGTTTTGACCTATCAGTGTCAGTTCTCGAGTGACGTTTGGTTTGTTGTTTTAGTGTGTCGCCTGGCTGATCTGGCCATGGACTCAAGTTTGGTCTGTTCGACATGTGATTTATTGTTTTGACAAGTGCCTTGGCTCTGCTCGGCCTTGAACTCAGAAGACACCACATTTCGAGCGCCCAGAGAGTGGTTGCCTGGAGTCTAAGAGTGGTCCAGAGGTCCTGATCCAGTGGAGCATCAGCAAGTGTGTGTCTTTTGTCCAAAGGAGTGCTTGCCTGGAATCCAAGAGTGGTCCAGAGGTTCCGATTCTCCCATCCAGTGTGTTCATCAGTCCAGAGTGCATCTTCAGTCCAGAAGCGGACTGTTGGTTCTTCTTCTTCTTTTCTTCATCCTTCACTTGGCAATCCAGAAGCGGATTGTGGCCAAGTGGTTTGCATTGCTTCTTCTTTCTGGGCAGTCTAGAAGCAGACTGCAGCCGGATCTTGTATTCCTTTCCGGCAACCCTAGAGAGGTGGGGTGTAGCCGAGAACTCATGGTCTGTTAAATCCTCTCTGCATCCTTAGTTTTCCCACAAAGGTTCCGTATTTCACTGGGAAACCAGTGGAGTGTTTCCACATTTCTTTCATCGACAGAGAAATTTACAAGCACCAACTGACAATCATCTACCGCATGGACTCTTCTTGTAGTAATAGAGTGGCTGTATCTTTAAAACCTAAATTTAGGGAGAGGTGCACTCGGGGGGAAGTAGATATCTGAGGATAGGAAAGACACTTTTACAGTGTAGCTGTTACAGTCGATTGATCCATTCTGGTATTTATGCTGTAGAGTTTCCTCTTATAGGGAAGTAGGAAATAGAAATAAGGCGCTCTTACAGCGTAGCTGTTACAGCTGATTATTCCTTTTGCCTACAGTGAAATATAATCTTGCCTATAATGAAATATAATCTTGCCTATGGTAAAGTAGTAGTTTCTGTATGTATGATTGTCCCTCTTTTGTGTCCCTAACCTATGATCAATTGACAATAAGCAAGTTCCTTTTCTCTAATCGTGCCTCCTGCCTCTCCATTTTGGTGAAGAATTACATCACGTAGCCAAATAGGAAAATAACTGCCTTACCACCTGAGTGGATGGATGTGAAGAGTCTGATATTCTTGTTCGGCACACTTCACTTGGTCTAAACAGTAACGATAACCTCCCTATCCATCTATCTCTCTAACTCTTCTTCGTCCTAACAAATAATAAACCACCACCAATGATTCTGGCTCTCTTCACCTTATTTGCAAAGTGAACTGCCAAATCTGTGTTGCACTTTGTTTACACAATGAAGTGCCAAACCTGGTTCTACCTTAATTGCAAGGTGAACTGCCAGACTTGTGTTGTGCATCAATTGTAAACTGACCTGTCAGGTCTGTGCTGTACTCCAACTGCAAAGCAACTGTTTAAAACGTAACACCTTTTGGATTACAATGTGGGTAGTCGACACAGCTAGAGTTAGAGGGTAGTCAGGACAGGCCCCTCCAGCTACTCCTCTTTGTTGTGTCCCCACCCCATTATGAAGGAAGTCTAGGAGCCACTCCGGTTCAATAGTTAAATACTTCGACACACAGTGAGGTGGGATTTTTCTTTTCAGTGCTTTACCCCGGGCTAGACATTTCTAGGGGACCAGTCCTTCACGCTTCCAGAAAGCACCTGGTTTCCACTGAGTACAGCTAAGAGGACAGATAAGACAGACATTTGTTTTTTGGTTTTGTTAGATTTCTGTTGTGAGAAGACAGGCACACAAGTGACTTTACACATATATATAAATATATATTTATTTATTTTTTTTAAATATAATAGCTCGAAATCACTGGTCAACAGGGCTCGACCATCAATGACCCTGTCCCCATCTGACCTTACAGTTGCTGTTTGTGACAACACAGTCTGTTTCAACGAGCATTGTGATGTCACAGAGGCACTGTGAGGTTAACTGGGAGAGGTAAAATGACTGGGTAGACTACAAAGATGTGTTGTAAACCTTGGAAAGGAACATCGAAGTGAAAAAGTATTCACTAGTAAATTGTAAAAGCTTAAACATATTTATGAAGGTACATGCTGAGGTGCAGTGCTACTCTTCAGTCATAGAAGTGACTGCAGGGATTTATATGAGGCAGGGCTGGCATCAGCACCAGGCCACATGGGCAAATGCCCAGGGCCCCAGCACCATTAGTCAGGCCCACCGAGGGGCCCGAAAACTAAAAAAAAAAAGAAAAACTCAGTAGGAAGGTGGGTATGGTAGAAATGGAAAAAGTCTGTGGGGTCAGGGAGGCTCAGCTAGTGTCAGGTGAGTGCTGCTGCAAATTAAATTGTGTTCTGGTGCTGCTGCTTTGGAGTGCGCTCAGCGAGATCGGCTCACATAATCACATTTTCCTGAGTTGCAGTGCATTGCTGCTGTGGGCTGCGGCATGCGGCTACGCTTTGACCATTTTCTGTTCCTGGGACTACTGGACGGTGGGAATTTGTTGGGATGTGGTGGATTGGAACCAATTGCACTCCTGTAAGAAGAAATTCAGTTGTTCTTCTGTGGAGCCGCTCAGGGCTCTAGATGTCTTCTACAGTTCTGCTTATGGCTCCCTCCCAGTTGCCTTGTACTGGTGGCGGATGGTATATGACTGGCAGGGAGCTAAGGTAAAGAGACTGCAAGCACTTGGCACACACTTTGGTATAGTGGTAGGGTAGGGGCTAAGGGAGTAATATAAAGAGGTCACTCTTGGGGGGACAGAAACATGGTGCCTGGCTGGATGATGGGGGTAGGAGCTTCAAAAGTAACTGTAAGGAGGTTTGTTCAAGGGACTCTGGGTCTGAGAGGTCATCCCTCATATAGGCAGATCAGAGAGGATGAGTTTCAGAACTTAAGGTCAAGGAAGACCTGTTACCTTAGGAGCTAACTAAGGACTGCTGGTGAGGAGGCGGGCGAGCATGTGTGGAGGATGTAAGAGGGCTTTAAATGTCCTGAGGATTGATGTTTATGTGGAGAGAGGAGTGGTGGCACACTAAAGTTGAATGAAAGGCATAAGGATGATGAGGGCACAATTGCCAATGCCAGCAACCTGCCACTTTCCTCCAGAGTCTGTCTGAGCGCAGTGCATCATGATCAAACTAATAAGTGCCACTACCTGCCCTGCCCTTCAAGTTAAGTTCATCACACACCACCACAACCCAGAGAGAGAGAGAGAGCTCCTTCGCTGAAAAACAAAACAAAAAATATCTTCTGGTCCTCTGGACTGTCCATTCCAGGCAGCACTGCACTGTCTGCTACTCAGTTCTGGAATTGGATCGTGGAGCAATCACCTTCTGACTGTCTTTGCTGATGGTCAGTCCGACTCTGTTTCTGAATCCTGATGCTGCTGTGCAGCTGTGTTCGCTCAGCTCACTCAGGCACCATTCTCTGGACTGTCGGGCCGGCATGTCGCTCTTATTGCTGTTCGGTGGGCGGCGCTGTCAGACTCAGGGCCCCTCCCATGCCCCGTCTCAGACAAGTTACAAACACACTGAGTCTCGAGAGACAGCCGAGCCAGGTGCTGCCGAAGATACCGTAGTACCCTGAGGCCTGAAACATGGATGGGCATTGACATCAAAGATCAAGGAACACAATGGTGCCCCAGTGTTACCCACAGTGAGAAATAAGTGTGGAACAGTGAAAAGGAGCCAGAATGAGGGGATGTGATGTGAGCTGAGCTTATCAGAGGGGTCGGTTGGCGGATGTCATTTTTTTCATTTCGCATTATTTTATGCAGAAATCAAGCTTGTCTTTGTTGTTACTTGTCTCTGATGAGGCTCTCAGGTTCAGGTGCAGCAGTGTAGAACGAACGAGCGCATAGGGTGGGTTCATTCATTCATTAATTTGACATGGATTGGCATCAGCTGCCTCTGGCTGCTCAGAGCTAGAGGGGCAGCAGTAGCCTAGCCCGACTGAATTTGTTCCCTTTTCGCTCACACAGTGTGACGGTTGTTTGCTTCTGGGTGCATTCATTCATTAATTATGGCATCAGCTGCCTTTGGTTGTGCAACGCTCAGTGCTAGAGGGGCAGCAGTAGCCTAGCCCAACTGAATTTGCGATCCCTTCCCGCTCACACAATGCAACATTGGGTTGCTTGCTTATGGGTTGCTAAGTTGTAGCCAGTCAGAAAGCAAGACGGTGAGAGTGTCTGCCCTGCACACCAGGCGGGAAATTGAAACACTGTCTCTCTCGCTCACTCACTCCTTCCAAAAGCAGCATATTATTAGCGTGTGTGTGGGCTGAGTGACTTTTGATTTGGCTTTGAGATTTCTGTATTCTTGTTCTATTTTCTGACTGACTCACACTTCACACGGTGACCGTGGGGTGACGGTCCGGTCCTCATTCAAGGAGTGTATGTATGGGAAGGTTAGGCCAGGGTATATATTTTTTTACATTATTTCACTGTTTTTCACAAACACAGCCAAACCATGCCTGATCTTGACCTGACCTGACTGGCTTCAGAAAATCCATCGCCAGAATCAGTCACTCAGATTGGTGTTCCAGAGTGTGCAGGTGGGACTGTGTTCTCTCACTCTGAATCTGATTGAGAGACTACTGACTGTGACTGTGTGCTGCTGTGCTCTGCCTGGCCCACTCCACTGCCTGTGCTGTGCCTGCCTGTGCTCTGTAAAGAAAGCAGCACAGCCTGCCTGTAGACTAGCGCCATGTGGCAAGTAAGCTGGCAACCATGAGCGATCCAGAATCAGAACCCCAAAGAAAAAGCACAAATTGGGATGTCAGAGCGGAAGGAAAGGAATGCAAGGGAAGAAAGCATTAAAAAACTAAAAGCTAGATCCTGATTCGGCAATTTCTGCAGCCAAGTGTCTGGTTTGGCAGCAGTGGAGGGGGCACTGCCAGCACCAGTGGTGGCACTGCTGGCACTTCTACCACTAGTCAGACCACAGAGATTTGTTGTGAAGAAGGGGAACTTGGGGAAGCAGAAGGCGAAGCTGAAGCAGAAGCAAGTAGAGCAGGAATGAACAACAAAGATGAAGGTGATGATAGAGCAGGTGACGATGATGAGCCAGCAGTCCTAGATAACAACAACAGTGATGGAAATGAACACCAGCACCACCACACCCAATCAGTGAGTTTTAAAATATTTTGTAATATTTTTTAGGAAAGGAGGCAGGAAAGGGAACATTGTTTAGCCAGGAGTAGCACACTAGTGGAAGCTTGCTTATTTCCAGATGTGACCTGGAAGCACAAGGACGTTAAGTGACTAGCTCAGGATCATCACACACTATGTATATACCTAGGCAGCTGTGGGATTCAAACCCAGGCCTCCAGATCTGCAGCTCAGAGCCTTAACCCACTGCGCTATACTGCATCCCTTTAATCCCATTAATTCTCAGCCCAGGTCCCTCGGGTGGGAAGCCAGGTGGTAATCACTGTTGCAGTGGAGTCTTCATGTCAGTGTGTCAGTCATGCACACTTGACTGATGAGACAGACAAAATGGGAGGGGCATGTCCTGCTGGGGAGGGCCACGGCTGGCTGCTGCCTGACATAGCACTGCAGTGTTCAATCTTGCACTATTTTAACCTGTCACTGTGCCTATGATGCATAGAGTTCATGGCTGGCTATGCCTGTCTGTCATTTATGTTTCTGTCTTGTAATTGATCAAGTAATCATCTAGACTGACTTCAGTCTGCTTCTGCTTGCTAACTTCAGAGTCACTCATTTCAGTTCTAATAATCCAGCCAGTCAGTCAGTGAGTGAGAGAAGAAGCACGTGAGTTGACATCATGCTGTTGCTGGCAGCACTGCACTGCACTGCAGCCATTACTCCTCCTGGGTTGCTTGGGTTGGGGTGGGTGGGTGGGACTGACTGGGTCAGGGTCAGGAAGGGTGGGTGTTATTAGTAGTTAGTTGGTCATGGTGCAGTGTGGTATGTCAGAGGTGGTCATCAGTGACTTTCTTCCTGCTGCTGCTACAGCCCTGGCCTAACACACAGTGTCTGACATCTGACTTCCTTTATTAGGCTTTGAAGAAGCATTTATTTTCTTTGTTTTGGCTGCAATTGTCATGTTTAAAAATAAATATTGGGGTTAGATTATATATCCCCATATATGCAAGCACTACTGTCTAAAACTTAAGAACAGCAGCACCTTGCAAGTTATAGCACAGAAGCACTTTTTTTTTCAGACAGACAGCACCCTTACCATCTTGTCTACCTCACTTAATTATTAGGGTCCAGGCCGTCCAAGTCCATCTGAGCTGTGGCTGCTGTGGAAGGTCAACCTCCTGGTGAACACCACAGTCTTGGTTATGGTGCCTTCCAACTTTGTAATCCACCACCAGAGCTTAGTGAAGATCCTGCTGAGTGGCCAGACAAAATCACTAATTCATTGCGAAGTCAAGCAGTCTTGAGAGGACCTACACAGCTGACAGGGTCAGATATGTTACAGATAGACTTTCCAGTGACTGAATACCCTAACGGCAAAAAGAGACAAGTCTCTTCTGCTCACTACTATCGGAAATTAGGCAACGGATGTAAAATCAAAAGAGACTGGCTAGTCTACTCAGAAGTGGTTAATTCTGTATTCTGCTTCTGCTGTTTGTTATTTGATCATGATGAGAAGTCAAGTTTCTCTAGTCGGTCAGGTTTTTGTGACTGAAAACATCTGTCTGGCACTGAGGGTCCTTGCATGTGCATGAGATTTCTGCTCCTCATGTCGACAATTACTTGAAGTGGAAAGAATTAGAGCTAGTTCTTAAGTCAAATGCAACGATCAACAAAGAACTGCTCAGAAAGTTAGAATCAGAGAAGGAAAGGTGGTATCAGGTATTGAATCGTTTGTTAGAAGTGATTCGATGGCTAGCTAAAAACAGTTTGCCCTTTTGTGGATCTTCTGACAGAGTTTTCACAGAGCACAATGGCATTTTTCTGCAGCTACTCGAACTAATGTCTAAGTACGATCCAGTTTTGATGGAACACTTGTGATGGACTAGCGAGAAGACCAACACACATTATCTCAGCAAAGATATGCAGAACGAGTTTCTTCGTCTTTTAGCAGATGCTGTGCTGGAAAACATGATAGCAGCAGTCAAAAAAGAAAAGTGTTTCAGCTTGATTATTGATTGTACGCCAGACAATTCTAAACAGGAACAACTGTCGCTAGTACTCCGCTATGTTGAAACTGATGAGGAAACCAACAAAACAGTTGAAATTAAGGAAAGCTTCTTGGAATTTATGCATGTCAAGGACACAACTGGGAAAGGGCTTGCCAGTGTTGTGTTAGATCGAATAACAAATTATGGTTTGTCAATTTCTGATCTTTGAGGTCAACGTTATGACAGTGGCGCCAATATGAGGGGACGGTACAATGGTGTGCAAGACATTATTGCTGAAAAGAACACTCTGGTTTTCTTTGTTCCCTGTTCTCCACACAACTGGAACCTTGTAATTGTACATGCTGCTGAAAGTTCCACTCATGCAGTCTTTTTTTGGGAATTTTGAAGAGAAGTTATACATTATTTGCTGCATCCACAAAAGATGGGATGTTGCTTCACAGCATTTGACCAATCTCACCCTGAAAGGACTCTCTGAAACACATTGGAGTGCTCATCTAGATTCAGTTAGATCAATTGTGTCCCAATTTCCTCAGCTTACTGAATCCTTTGAGCAGCTTTTGCATGGTGACATTCTGGATGCTGAAGCCTTTTCTGAAGCACAGCCTCTGATGGCTCAAATTTCATCATACGAATTTATTGTTTCGTTAATAATCTGGCATGACATTTGTCAAAAGTCAACAAAATTAGCATTGGTCTACAATCAAAAAGATGGACATCTCCAGGGCAATTCCCTTTGTTCAAGCTATGATTTCAGACTTCCAGAATTATCTGTTGTGTGGACTTCAAAAGGCTAAAGCTGAAGCTGCAGAAATCTGTGAGCAACTAGATTTTCCAGCTGAATACCCTGTTCACAGAATCTGCAAACGAACCAAAAAATGCTCTGACCCAGACTGTCGGGAAGCTTCTTGCTGGAAAGCAGATGCTGAACAACTTCACACTGATCCTAGAACTGGATTTCAGCAAACACTCTTTAAGTCCCTACTAGAAAAAGTCCTGGCTCAAATTGAAACAAGATTTGACTTCCTGCTAAAATTTAGCTCCAATTATGGATTCCTATTTGACATAAAAAACATAGCTTCTTTGGCATCTGATGTTGTAGAGTTTGAGAAGACATGCAAGGATTTCTCAATTCAAGTTACAGCCGGGGATCTGTCTGGGGGGGGTAGATGTTTCAAGAACTGAAGACATTGTCAAGAATGCTGCCTGATCATCTGTCACCTCTGGAGACTCTGCAGTTTATTGTTTCTCGATCACTGTGCCCTGCTTTCCCAAATACTGTTGTTGCATTGCAATTGTTGCTGACTCTTCCATTGTCAGTTGCCTCAGCAGAAAGGAGTTTCAGCAAGTTAAAGCTAATCAAGAATTATCTCTGGTTTCAAATGTCACAAGAACGACTGAATGCCTTAGCTATTCTGTCAATTGAGTGTAAAGAAGCTGAGTCTGTGAACTTTGACAAATTTTTTCTAAGTTTGCCTCTGAAAAATCAAGATGAAAAGTGTTCTAATTTTTCCTTTTTGATTGATGAATATAGAGAAGGAAAGAAGCTGAATCAATCTGATCTATCACAAAATTGGTTCCAAATTTGCATTTCAGTCTATAGAGAAAAAATCAAGATGGAAAGTCTTGTGATACTGTTTTTGTGATTGATGAATAGAGTAGAAATAAGCTATTCTGTCTTGTGAACTTTGACTGTTGTACAAATTATTTCAAGTTTTGTCTGTGTAACATCAAGATGGAAATGAAATGGCCCGGTGGCACTGAGGGTTGAGGCGCTGGACACCACACCTTGCACCACGCCAGTGACCCAGGTTCGGGAATGGACTCAGGCTGGCAGGGGAGAGGAAGGATTGAGCGTCCCACTACTGCTCTCCTTCCTCTGGGGTGGGTACAGGACATGCACCACGCTGCAGCAGCACCTAGCAGAGGCTAGGTGCACTGCCAGTGACGGGCAAACTAAGGGGAGGGAGCGCAGCGGGCGTCTGCACGTAGGTGTATCAGACACCATTGCACGTCTGGCTTCCTTAGGGGTTGTAATGGCAGAAAATCGGCAGGCAACCTCGGCGCTCATGGCTGAGCTCCTGTGCCCTCGGACAAAGAGAGGCGTGGCTACCTGATCCCGTGACAGGCCCCGTGGGGTCCTGTTAACCGAACCAAGCCTGTGTGAGTCAGGTGCATGGAGCATATGCCAGACCTGGTCCGGGGCGCGATGGTGATCGGGCGGTTGCTGGGGTCATTCCGCATGAGGAGGAGGATAAATGTAATATAAAAAAAGATGGAAACTAAAGTCTTTATTTTTGTTGATTTAACATGACTAGAAAATGTTAATGCTGTGCTTGAAAATATGTTATTAATTAAATTACAGTATGTAAAGGAATACTCATTGCATGTCTTATTTGTAGTTTGAGCCAGATTCAGTCAAAAGTATGACAATTAAAAAAAAAAATTGTTTTTGCTTGGTGGGGGGCGGCGAGGTGAAGGGGGCCCACTGAAGGTCCACTGCCTAAGGCCCACAAAAACCTGAAGCCAGCCCTGATATGAGGCACTGAGAGATGTTAACAGTTGCATATCTCATTTATTTAAGGATTGCCCATGGAGCTGTATGCATGCAAGTAAAATACAGAAAAGGTGGTTTCAAATAACACTACCCCATCAAAAAGGTCAGCAAAAAGACTTACTCTTTAACAGCCTAATTTCTGACTTTCTAGACTCAATAAAAACATAGTGCAAACAGTATACATCAAGCCCACCGATCCCTCACAATTAAGGCAGTCCCACTTTGCTTCTGGGATAGAATGTATCGTACTGTACAGCCACCCCCACAGCACACATCCATGATCCATAGACAGACCACTGGTGGGTAGTGACTGCTGACCACACCCTGGACTACCAAGTGTCATCTGTGCAATTTTTCCTATCTGGCCCTTTACGCTTGGAATGTGCAACCTATAGTAATTCAGCTAGGTGTTCGACAAACAAGTCCAAAAGTAATGTATTTACCCTGTAAGAGGTATTTTCCCTTTTTAGATAGCTTTTATCCCCAACCACTGTCTGCCTAGTCCAGAGGCCTGAGGGCTTGCCCATTTGTTGATTGCCCCAAATCTGTCCTGTACTAGCCCTGCCTGTCCACAGTGGAGGAGCCACAGTACAGGACCCAAGACTGTCACTGACTCACATTGTGACAGGTGCATTTTTTGATATATGTATATATACATATACATGTATATAAAATGGATAAAAATAGCTCCAACAAAAGCAAAGTTCTAATTGTATAAAACACATCACACATTACCGTGGTATATCAGAGCACCACCGCACACCTGCACTTTACCTCCCTCTAAAACAATTTTGCTATTTTATAAGATAGATAATCGATTTACCGTAAGGGTCGCGGTTTTGATATACGCATGCCTTGGGTGGTTGATGTACCAAGGCGTGTATATCAGAGCGCACTGCACACCTAAGAGTGGGTTATCTATTACATATACATATATATAACACGTATATGTGTGTATGTATATATATATATATATATATATATATTTATATATATATATATATATATATATATATATTTATTGCAAAAAACTTTGTTAATGCATCAGTTACAGTGAGAACTATAGCCACAAAAGAAGGGAAATGAGGAAACCCTAATGCCCCACCCCCACCCTGCAGAGAGTGACAGGAGTCGGGGTGTGCCTTGGGGTCATTGGTCATAATGCTCATGCCATTCTACCCCCATCCCCACCCTGCAGATAAAAACAGGTGTCGGGGTGTGCCTTGGTGTCTTCGGCCCTAACGCTCACCCCATTCCATAAATAAATAAGGTGAAATGGGTACAGTAGAGGGGAATGTGTTGAGTGTTAGGATGAAGACCAAGGCACACCCCGACGCCTGTCTGTGTCTGTAGGGTAGAATGGTGAGTGTTATAACTGATGACCACAAGGCACACCCCCACTCTGTCCCTCTCCTGCAGGCCTGGTAGATGTACGTTAGGTTGGAAACCCAACGCCTCATTTTCTCTCCTTTCTTTTGTGGCTATAGTTCTCACCCTAACTGATGCATTAACAAAGTTTTTGCAATGAATATATATATATATATATATATTTTATTTTTTTTGTCCATCCCACAGTCTCCCCTCATGAACCTGTTCCCTGACCCCATCACGTATCATCTCTGGGACTTTCTATTTATCCACCACATACCCAGGATCACAATTGCTGTGTGTGGCCTGCCCCTCTCTGTCGTGCGTGGTCCTGCAGGATGTGCTGGCACCATCTCTGATAGACCGGGGTTTTTCACCTCCCAATTTCTCCTCTGAGGGTACCAGAGTGCAATGACAGACATGCATGAGGGCGATACTTGTGTGCTGGCACGTCAGGCAGTTGCCCCTTCTCCCTTGATGTGTGCCCGCTGTTCTACCACCTGTCTTCCACCAGTCAAGTATCGGAATGTAGTGTTCCCCCTTCACGAAAGAAGACATCTGTCCTTGGGATGCTTGATGTTCCCATACTGGGCTAGCTCCAAGTGACGCAAGTCCATTCTCGAACCCAAGTCACCAGCCTAGCATGCAATGGCACTACCAGGTTTCTCAGTGGCATGGTTTTGCTTCTCATTTTGACTCTCTCTACCTCATTGACATTGGACAAAGTCTACTTTGGTCTCACATGCAGCCTCCACCCCTGATGAGGAAATGTACTCCCGTCCAACTGCCAGAGATCACTGAGATGGTGATCCTTTCCGGCTGGTTTGTGCTACATTAGCAGCAGACTCTAGTTCTCAATTCCATGATTATGGCTTCCCTAGTCTGGCTTAAACCTGTGCCACTGGCACAAAAGCACAGTCAGCTTCCACTGAGCCATGGTGTGGTGCCATGTAATTGTGTTTTATCTGTAAGTAAAACACCATGACAGGGTGTGCATTAAGGGATTTTAATGCACACCCCAGGTGCGTAGTAAGGCACGTGGCCACAGGCCGAGTGGCCTTATGCTTCTTGGAAGTGCATTAAAATCCTTTAATGCACACCCTGAAGTGGCTTGTCACACTTATGAAATGGCTCAAATGTACTTTGATAATAAAATAATTTTTAAAACAGTTGTGTTTTTTCTTTGTTCTAAAAAAAAGTAAAAAGTAGTAAAAATTGAGAGAATAGTTTTATTTGAAGTCTTTCGCCAGCAGATGGTGCTGTGTTGTTTTGCTTGCAGAGCAAGGGAAACTGCATGTAGTTTGTGTTTAGTTTCGAGTTGTGATTATCAGTTTGGGGAACAACATAGAGACATAGAATTTGATGGCAGATAAGGACCGTTGGCCACCCAGTCTGCACATTTCCTACTTGATGGATAAGCTGCAGATCCTAGTTAACTAACAGCCTACTTCTACAAGCCTACAAGCATGAGTAAAGACAGCTCCCCCTTGCTGCGATCAGTTGTGAGTCTCTCGCTCATCAAGTCTGCTACCCCTGCCCCAGTATGATTGACTGTGACTTGCTCAATCAGGAAGACTGCCCCACTGCTCTGTTCAGCTGTTTCAGTTGGTTGTGACCTGCCTGCTTCCAGGTTCAACAGTAAGGAGGTTAGTTGTTTAATTAAAGGAAATTTCAAAGCTGTAGTGTTGGGCTTTATAGCTGCAGCATTAGTCCTCTGAGGTATAAAAGATATTTTTTTTATCAGTCCTGTTGGAAAGGTAAGGGATCGAAAATCTGGTCAAGCCAATGGCTAGCTGAGCCTTGCACTTCCACTAACGCCCTGTGCTGGGACATTTGTGATATCATCTAACCAGGGAAAGCATGGGGTGTGCCACAGTGAAGTTATGGGCTCCGGTTCAAACTTTTTTAGTGGGTTATTTCTGGTTAGAAAGCCACCACTCAAACTAATAGGCCCACTATTAGGTGAGCGGTGGCTTTCATATATACCAGAGATTGCTAAATCACTTAAAAAAAGTTTTGAATCTGAGCCCCATAAACTTAAATAGGGTGCACCCCTGCGCTGTCCCTGGTGAGACTGCAGGGGCATGGCTGGCGGTCCAGGAAGAGGAACGGATCGGCTGGTTATCAGGCTCAGCCCGATATATGATCCCAGCCCATCCTAAAAGAACAAATAAAAAAAAATAGCTTTTGTGGCTCAGAGGACTTACACTGCAGAAAGGTAACAGGGTAGGCTGGCCCAGTGGCAGTGAAGGTTGAGGCACTGGACACCACACCTCGCACCGTGCTGGTGACCCGAGTTTGGGAGCGAGCTTGGGCCACCAGGGGTCAGCTGGAGGGGGAAGGGCGAGGAGTTGGATCGCACAGCCACAAGGCAGCTCTCCTCTCCAGGGAGGGATATGGGGTTTCCCTGGTTCTTGGCTGCCACCCGGTGGAGGCTAGCTGGCAGTGCCAAGCCAGCGGGCACCTGGCATTGGGCCAGGAGGGAGGGAGGAAGGGGCCGCTACTGGAGGCGCAGAGCACATGCACGCCTACACGCGCATGTGCGCCTGCATCTCTGCCTCAGGTAATGGGGTAACTGGCTATAAAGCCTGAAAGCCCCAACAAAATGTTGGAATTCAGTTTAATGTAGCAGTTGAGTGAGGGACTGATGAGAGAGCAATATTTTATGGCTGATGCTTTTGTGTAGTGCTGTTTCTGCAGTATTAATGAAGTTGTTACTCTCTCACTGCACTCTGCTCTACCTCACTAATCTCTGTGGTTTTTAATGGACGCCTCATCATCTACGGTCTACTCTTTTTGCAGTTTAACTTTTATTGAGACAGTTCAATGAAAATTTTACATACTTTGATCATCACATGGTTACAGTAGTCAATTTCACCTAGTCATCTTATACATTAAATCTCATATTTCATCACAGGTTATCAGTTATTCTTAGTTCTAACATCCTATAGGTGTTCTAGCAATCAAGTCGTATTTCCTATATATTTCTTTTAGACACTTTGGGAGGCTGCATTTAACTCCGGTGACCGGCCCGGCCCAGTGGCACTGAGGGTTGAGGCGCTGGATGCCACACTTCGCGCCACACCGCGACCCAGGCTCAGGAACGGATCTGGGCTGTCGGAGGTCAGCAGGGGAGGAAGAGGATCGAGCATCTGGAAGACTGCTCTCCTGTCCCGAGGTGGGTTAACGGGGACTCCCGGCTCAGTAGTGACCTCTGGTGGAGATCAGAGGTGGCACTAGCGTCGGGATGTAGAAAGAGGTTGGAGCGACAGCAGGCTCCAGTGGCAGGAGGCGTGGAACGGCCATGCAAGGAGCTATTGCACGCCACGTCCCGAGGGGCAACAACAAGGAGAAAAAAAAAAACTACCTCGGCGGTAGGCGACGGTGGATCCGGGGCCAGCCCCATGTCCAGTGCCAGTCTCTATCGCCATGTGTTCCCAGTCTTCTTCCTCCTCCCAGTCGCTTCTACTAGATTCTAGGTAGAGTGCCAGAGGAGATGGCAGTCCCCTTGGGGCTCAGAGCCGATGTTGGGTGGCGGGTGAGGCTTGAGGGAGAAGGGCCCAACTGGAGAAGTGCAGAGTCAGAGGCTTCAGGCAGGTAGCAGAGCAGAGCTGAGTATCCACACCCGAGAGAGTCCTCCAAGGTAGGGAGATAAAATAGTTGGGGAAAAATCCAGGAGACCAACCCCCTGGCTCAGCTGACCCACTGTGGGAGGAATCCCGCTTCTGCAGGGAATCCGTGCCACCGTCCCTCTGCCTCCCCTACAATCATGACTGAGATTTTCTTTGATTTTTCTCTGTTGTTCTTGCTGCGTCCCCATCAACGGTCTGCTGGTTTCCCCACTGTTTTAATCCCTTGTCTGATTTTGTTTCTTTTTTTTTTTGTCCCCCTTCCCCCAAGCCACTCTCAGTTTTTTACTTATCTCCTTATGGTATAAAATCCAGGCAGAAGTCTGAGACATAGAATATCCATTTTTACCATTTAGTTCTATGTTGGTCCTCCCTGTCCCAAATCCCAGCCATAAATCTTTCCATGTAGTATATTTCATTCATGATTTTTCTCCAGTTGGTGATGGTGGGATGGGCCACCTTCATCCAGTTTTTTATTATTGTTTTTTTTTTTTTTGTCGCTAGTAAGTAGAGCCAAATAGGAGAGCAGGGCGACAGTTGGTGTCCACTTGCAGGGTCCGAAACCAGAGCTATTTGTGGGGTTAGGTTTAGGGGGGCTCATTCTAATGTCCCTCTGTAAGAGTATTTGCTCCCAGAATGTTTGTAGTTTCGGGAATGACCAAAGAATGCAGCCTGGTCAATGGAGGATGACCCAGTAGTTTCTCCAGCATTCACCATACCTGCTGGGCATATATTTTGCTAATATCTCTGGGGTTCTAAAGTATCACCTCTCTCCATTGGGTGGTGGGTGTAATCTTTACTGCTGTAATAGAGTACTTGAGCCGTGTTTCATATTCTATGTTTGTGTTCAGCTCTTTATTCTAGCTTTACAGAATTGTTTTAGTGGAATCTCCCAGTTGTTGTTGAAGTGCTTTATATGCATTCCCTTTGAGATGTCCCCACTGTGATCCTCCCTGAATGCCTATTATCATTGTCATTAGTAGTGGGGGCTGAGAGGGTCTTTTGGTCAGGGTTTTGCATTTATGAAATAAATACATTCAAACTTGCAAGCACCTGAAGCAGTTCCTGCCCATTAGGTTGTATGTTTTTTGCAGTTCTTCAAAGGTTGAATGCCATACTGGTCTAAAAATGTTAAAATATAAGATAGGCCCAGCTGTCCCAATTGATGGAACACTAGGTCTATTCTTGCAGACATAAATTACTCATCTGTTTTGAGGATTCTACAGTAATAGAATGTCTCCTGAATGCTGGGTGTTTTAGATTGCAATCCACACTTGTAGGGTATTACACGTTAAGGGAGTAAGTTCTCAGCCGTAAAGTAGAGCAGACTGTGGACAGTAGTATCTGACCTATGTCGTGGAGGTCATTTAAGTGGAATTAAATCTGTTTCCAGATCGCATTTACTTGTGGGAAAGCCATAGGAGAGCTATGCGGAGATGGGCTGCCTGGCATATTCTCTCAAATTTTGCAAGTTAACTCCACCTTGGCCGGGACGGAGTTGTAAAATGGATAATCAAATTTGTGTTCTCTGGCCTACCCATATAAAATCTGGATATCATTTTCCGCCACGACATGAAGTAGGTGGGTGAGGGGAAAATTGGGAGGGTTTGAAACAGATATAGTAGCCGAGAGAGTACATTCATTCGGACAGTCTGTACCCTTGCAAACAAGGAAAGTGGGAGAAGAGTCCATCTGCCTATGTCTGTTTGTATTTGATTGAGCAACAGCTCACAGGTTACCATTTCTAGGGTAAAGAGATCCTGGGGAATTATTTTTCGTAACTATTTCATTTTAATGGAGCGCCATTTAATTTTATATGTGTCCATCACAATTTGCGATGGTGTGTATGAATTAGATATGACCTCAGTCTTTTTAAAATTTAATTTGAAACCAGCAATTTGTGCAAAAGAGGTTAGTATGCGCCATATCGCCGGGATTGATTTCTCCAGGTTAGTAAAGGTTAAGAGGACATCATTGGCATATAGCATTAGCTTGTGGTTCTGTTGTTCTGTCTGACTTCCCTCCACCTTTAGGTCCAGATTATATTGCCTGTACAGTGCTTTATATGGAGCACAAGCAGGCGGGGGTGATAGTGGTGGCCCTGCCGTGTACCTCACTGGAAGGTGTATTGGTTGGGATAATGTGCTATTAATTCTCATACACGCCTGAGGAGATGTATATATGGACTGGAAAACTGCTGTCTACTCTTGACTGGGAGACATTGCCCTATTGTTTTCAGTCAGAATATACTGAAATAACTAGGTATGTGAAACTGTATTGAAGTGGCATTAGAGAAAATGGTTTTGTGGGCAGAAAGAGGATGAGCTTCACTGGACATGCGGTGCGGTGCTTAACGGGATATCAAGAAAAAAAGACAGTTGCTTATTCGGAGGCCACAGTCTATAGTTTAAACACTCGAAACTTACGATTGTTGATTTAATTATTGGGAATTGTTTCATAATGTGTTCTATGTATGGCAGTGTAGGTTGTTTGGAAAAATATTGTTAACAGTTTTTGGAAAATGTCTTTGTAATACTGAGGTACTGAAGACTAGGATTCTCAGTATCTGGCTTTTACTTTATTTTTGGAGGTACAGTGATATTGTTCAGTAAGTAGGTTTTTTGCGTGAGGAAAATGAGATTCAGCAGATGGCTGTGTGTTTGTGGAGATATAATGTACGGTTAGCTGACATCTCTTGGCCAATGACATTTCTAGAATTTTTCTTCCCATTTTATAATTGTTATACTTTGTGTCTCTGTAAGTTTGTATAATGTCTAATACTGCAGCTGACCAACTGCACTCTTTTAAAAGAGGTTCTTTTACCTGAATAAGTTATTTTCCCTAGTTAATATTAAGAACAAAATAATACTAGGACTTCTCAAGCACATGGCAGAAGACCCTACAATATAGTAATACTGTGTTCACCACTGAACATCTACCCTTGACATTTATTGCTGTGTGGGAGGATGCTTATTCAGTGCTAATCAGAAATTGATGATCTATCAGGAGCTGTTGGATAGTTTGATACCTTTTATTGGACCAACATATGTCTTGTACAAAGATGGTATAGTACATAAGCCTTCAGAGCCCAATATTCATTTTACATTAAAGCGGAACAGTTACAGCTAGGGGCCCACCACACGCTAGCGTGGGGCTGGTTCCAATGTGCACTTTGTGTGCCAAAACATTTTGGTGTTTACTTACTGTTTACTGTACTATAGTAGATTGTATCATACTGATTTTTCTTAGTTGTAAGCTGACATTTTCTGTTATTACAAATCCCAGAATCACCTGCAGATGACATCAAAGCAGTAGGCAGCAATGTAAGTAAGATTCAGTAGCCTACATAGAAACATAAAATTCGACGGCAGATAAGGACTGCTTGGCCCACCCAGTCTGCCCATTTCCCTACCTAATGGATAAGCTGCAGATCCTAGTTAACCAGCAGCCTACTTCTTCCTGCCCCCACCCCCAAGAATTGCCTTATGACTGTCCCATGCATGCTTGAATTCCACCACTGTTTTTGACTCCACAACCTCCTCCAGAAGGCCGTTCCATGCATCCACAACCCTCTCTGTGAAAAAATACTTCCTTAAATTACCTCTGAGCCGCCCCTCTATCTTCAAATTGTGCCCCCTTGTTCTTGCACACCTCTTTTTTTGAAAGATGCTACCCTCTTGGACTTTGTTGATTCCCTTGAGGTACTTGAAAGTTTCTATCATGTCCCCCCTCTCCCTCCTTTCCTCGAGGCTATACATATTAAGCTCCTTAAGTCTGTCTTCATATGTCTTCGGTACAGACTCTGCACCATTTTAGTTGCCCTCCTCTGGACTGCTTCCATCCTGTCTATGTCTTTGCGGAGATTGGGTCTCCAGAACTGCATGCAGTACTCAGATGGGGTCTCACCAGCTGTCTGTACAGAGGGATAATAACTTCCTGTTTTCTATTGGTGATGCCTCTCCCTATGCATCCCAGTATCCCCCCAGCCCTCCTTGCTGCCCTCTCACATTGCTTGCCCACCTTTAGGTCATCTGATATGACTACCCCCAGGTCCCTTTCCATTTTTGTTGTTGTTAGTATCTCACCCCCCATTGTGTACTCTTCCCCTGGGTTTTTGTTTCCCAGGTGCATTACCTTGCACTTCTTAGCATTGAATCTAAGCTGCCATACATTTGACCATTCCTCTAACCTTGCCAAGTCCCTTCTCATCCTTCCCACCCCACCTTGTGCATCAACACTGTTACAGATCTTTGTGTCATCTGCAAAGAGACATATTTTTCTTCCAGTCCTCTGCAATGTCGCTTATAAAGACATTGAAGAGGACCGTCCTAATACTCGAACCTCCCGCGTACCCCACTAGTAACCCCCTTCAGAGTGACTCCATTTACTATTAATTCTGTGTCCTATTCTCCAGCCAATTCTTACCCAGGCTGTCATCTTGGGACCCACTCCCAGGCTGGCTAACTTGTATATTAATCTTTGTGTGGGACTGTGTCAAATGCCTTGCTAAAGTCTAGGTAGGCCATGTCCACAGCCCTCCTGATCTACTACTTTGGTCACCCAGTCAAAGAAATCTATCAGATTTGTCTGGCATGACCTTCCACTGTGAATCTATGCTGCCTTGGGTCCTGTGCCCCTCTGGCCTCTAGATACTCGACAGTTCTTTCCTTCAGAAGTGATTCCATCATTTTCCTACCACTGAGGTTAAGCTAACAGGTCTGTAGTTTCCTGCTTCTGCCTTGCTCCCACTTTTGTGAGGGGAATCACATCTGCCCTCCTCCAGTCCTGGTACCACCCCATCCTCCCATGATTTGTTAAAGAGGTAGTCAGTGGTGTCACTAGTTCTACCCTTAGTTCTTTAGAATTCTGGGATGAATCCCATCAGGCCCCATTGCTTTGTCCACCTTCAGTTTAAGAGTTCTTTCAGAACCCTTTCTTCTGTAAATGGGCTGGTATCAACTTCTGTATCCAGAGTGTTTCTACTGTTTGTTTTAGGTACCTCCCTCTTCCTTTGTAAATATTGAGCAAAAATATTTGTTTAGTATCTCTGCCTTTTCACAGTCACCCTCTGCCCACCCTCCTCCCTTTATTAAGCCTCACTATCCTCTCCCTTGGTCTTCCTTTGCTCCTGATGTACCTATAAAAGGTTTTATCCCTTCTTAACTGAGTTGGCTATCTTTTCCTTGGTTTGGACCTTGCTGTTCTGACTGCCTTCCCAGCTTCCTTTGCTTTAACTGATACAGTTCTCTGTCCTGCTCCTTCTGTGATTCCTTGTACTTCCTGAATGCTTTTTTCTCTAGAACCTTCACTGCCACTTCCTTTGAGAACCATAGTGGTTTCTTACATCGTTTGCTTTTGTTTATTTGCTTCACACAAAGGCTTGTTACCTCTGTGATGGCAGTTTTATTATTCCCCATTGTTCTTCCACCCTCCTTCCTGCCCATTTGCTAGTGCATTCCTTAGGCATTCACCTATTTTGGCAAAGTCAGCCTCCTAAAGTCCAGTACTTTTGCCTTTGTATGACTTGACTCTATTGCTGTGTTTATTGTGAACCATACTGTTCGATGGTCGCTAGTTCCCAGATGGCTACCCACTTCTACATCTGTGATCCTCTCTTCATCTCCATTTGAGAGAACCAGGTCTAAGATTGCCTCTCTCGAGTGGGCTCCAATACTAGTTGTCTAAGGCATGCCCTTAGGGCATCTAGAATAACCCCACTCTTGAAGTGGCTGCTGCAACTGCATTCCAGTTAACATCTGGCATATTCAGATCACCCATCAGCAATATCTCCCTTTTTCTGCCATTCTAAGTATACTTTCTATCATTTCCTTGTCCATTTCCTCCCCTGAGAAGGGGTCTGTATACAACCCCAGCGGATTGTGGTTCCATTGCGGTCTCCAAATTTACCCACAGTGCTTCTTCTCCTCCCTGTTTTCCCTTTGTTCTGTTGCTTTGATTCCTTCCCTTATGTAAAGAGCTACTCCTCCTCCTCTTTTACCCTCCCTGTCCCTCCTGCAGATAGTGTATCCTGGCATGTTTACTGTCCCAGTCATGGTTTTGTGTGTACCATGTTTCTGTGACTGCCACAATATCCAGATGTTCCTCCTCCATCAAGGCCACTAATTCAGGAAGCTTGTTACTCAGACTACGGGCATTGGTACTCATTGCTCTCCATTTTTTGATGGCTTTACCTTCTGTTGCAGCATCCCCCACTGACCTTTCTACCTCGGTCTTTTTCTCATTTAGTACCCTGTTTTGTAGGGAGAGGCTGGGATTTTCCTGCTGCTTATCAGTGCCTCCCCCCTTGACTAGTTTAAAAGCTTGCCAATGAAGCATTTAAACAGATTGCTCAAAAGACTTGTTCCCTTCCTGGACAGATGCAGACCATCCTGCCAGTATAGGCTGGTGTCCCTCCAGGTGGAACCCCATTCCCCAATGAAGCCAAACCCCTGTTCTCCACACCATTTTTTCAACCATTCATTAAACTGCATGGTGAAAGTACCTCAGCACCTCTGAGAAGGATACTGTGTGTGCTACTTGTCTTAGGCCCTCCCAATTCTGCAAAGTCCTTCTGCACTGCTCTAATCTCATGTTGAGCCAAGTCATTTGTCCCTAGGTGGACAATGACATCCAGCTCAGACTCCCGTACAGCTGTTCTCGTGATCCTGAGGATGCGCTTCCTCTCCCTCCAAGCCATGGCACCAGGCAGGCACCTTACTTCAGTTTTCCCTGCTCCCCCCAGTTCTATCCCCTAATAATTGAGTCCCCCACCAGGAGCTGCTTCCTTTCCTTGTAGTGTCCTCTGCCTCCTTCCTGTGGGCCTCCCTTGTGATAGTTGTCCTCAGCCTCCTTAGTCTTCTCTGCTGGTGCATCCATAGGGGAGCTATGCTCCCCCAGAATGGTGTATGGATTGTGGAGTGGAACAACTGACTGGGTGTGCCTCTGTTCCACCATCCTCACCCTCCCTGAGCCCACTGTGCCCTCACAAAACAATCAGCTAAGAGCTCTGACCCACCGCTGCGATGAGTGCCTTCCTGTCAGCAAGATACCCTACACAACAATTTGAAAGAGAAAATACCCTGTTAATCAAACAGAGAAAAATGCAGACATCCAAGTCAGACACAGGTAAAACCTCCCCAGCCCCAAAGCAGCCTGGTGGTTTGTGCTCTGAAAGCAGTCAACCCCAAAATAAGTCAGCTGTGCTTTAAACTCTTCCTGCACTGAAAATCTTAAGAATTGTAACAAAGACTGTCTTTTCCTGATAATTCTAAGTTCCTTATTTCACCTTTCAGTTAGAAGTAGCCTCCACCTGCAGAATATCTGCTACAAACCAAAGACAATTGTAAGGTTCACCTCCCTCTGTTGTGAGCACTACTCGCTTTCTTGCAAATCCTATGTTCAGTATTGCAGCTTCCAGCCAGAGGTAATTTGACTTGAAAAATATTAGCTGTTCTGATGAGTTTGCTGTAAAACACTTGCTTATAATACTATTGTTCTCAGGTCTGTTACCAAAGCTATTGGCTGATAAGTAGCTATGATGTAAGCACTTCCTGCTAAAGTCTGGAATTTCCTTTTACAAGCACACACAGATAAACACAAAAAACAGTTTCCACCCCTTAGGGCACTTGTCTGGGTCAAATACACAACCTGTACCTGCACTTATTTCAGGATTTATGACAAATTCTTAGCCCAAGGTTTAAACTCTACCTGCACTGAAAATCTTAAGAATTGTAACAAAGACTGTCTTTTCCTGATAATTCTAAGTTCCTTATTTCACCTTTTAGTTAGAAGTAGCCTCCACATGCAGAATATCTGCTACAAACCAAAGACAATTGTAAGGTTCACCTCCCTCTGTTGTGAGCACAACTCGCTTTCTTGCAAATCCTATGTTCAGTATTGCAGCTTCCAGCCAGAGGTAGGTTGACTTGAAAAATAGTAGGTGTTAGCTGTTAGCAGTGCATGTTAGGGTTGATATAAGCTTGTTTGCTGGTCCCGCTGTTCTCCATGGGCTATGTGTGGTTGCAGAGGACTGTAGTTGGCCCCTGGAGAAAAGCAGTCCTGGAAAACATCTGATTGGAGATTATAAAAGCTCTAATATGCACTGCAGGCTATTGAATCTCCCACTGCTGCCTACTGCTCTGATGTCAGCTGCAGGGGATTCTGGGATTTGTAGTAAAAGATGTCAGCCTACAACTAAGCAAAATTAGTCTAACATACAGTAAACAGTGAGTAAATCAAAATGTTTTAGCCCACAAATTGCATATTGGGACTGGCATGCACTTGCCAGTGAGTTCCTTAATGCTGATGGGTCCCCTTGAAGAAACAAGGTATGTAATAAAAGGACCTTGATTGAAATCTGAATAATGTTTTAAAATAAGAGATCTTTTTTTTTTCAGTTTTAAAGGCAATAGAGGCTTATAGAAACGTAGAATTTGTCGGCAGAAAAGGACAGCTTGGCCCACCCAGTCTTCCTAGATGGTCCCTGCCTGGTCTGCCTCCACAGGCTTTAACTGGTCTCCAGCGACTCTCCCTCCTCCCTTCACTAATATTCCCTTGTGTTTATCCCACAGATGCTTGAAGCCCTATACTGTTTTTGCCTCTACCACTTCCATTGGCAGTCTGTTCCAGGTGTCTACCACATTTTCAGTGAAGTAGTACTTCTTGACATCCCTCTTAAACTTCTCCTCTCCAGCTTCATCACATGCCCTCTGGTCCTGGTGCTCTTCCTACTTAGAAAGAGAGTCTCATCCTGCACCCTGTTCAACCCCGTGAGGTACTTGTAGGTCTCTATCATGTCCCCTCTCACTCTCCTCTCTTCCAGAGTGTACATGTTGAGGTCCCTCAGTGTCCTCTCGTAAGGCTTTTGGTGCAGCCCCTGCGCCATTTTAGTTGCCCTCCTCCGGACCACCTCCACCCTTTCGATGTCCTTTCTGAGCTGCAGCCTCCAGAACTAGACACAATAATCCAGGTGGGGTCTCACCAATTGCGATACACTGACAACACACCTTCATCCTCCTGCTGGAGATACTCTCCCAGTGCATCCCAGCATCACGCTGGCCCTACCCACGGTACTGTCCTACTGCCCTTTCACTTAGAGGTCATCAGATATGATAACCCCAAGGTCCCCTTCCTGCTTAGTCACCGACAGTACCTTCCCCACCGTCCTACACTCAGTCCCTGGGTTCCTGTGCCCAATGTGTGTAATTTTGCGCTGTTTGGCGTTGAACCCCAGCTGCCATGTTTTTGACCACTCCTCAAGTTTCCCAAGAACCCTATGTATTCATTCCACCCCCTCCTGATTGTCCATTCTATTACAGATTTTGGTATCATCTGCAAAATACATACCTTCCCTTCCAGTCCATCTGCAGTGTCACTTAAGACGACATTAAAGTGCACCAGTCCCAATACTGAGCCCTGTGACACCCTGCTGACCACCCTTCCATCTTTAGGGTGAGTGCTGTTAACAGCCACCCTGTGTTGCCTATCTGTTAACCAATTTCTAACTCAGTTCATCACTATGGATCCCACCCCTAGGCTGCTCAGTTTCTTAATCAGTCTCCTGTGCAGCACAGTGTCGAAGGCCTTGCTAATGTCTAGGTAGGTTAGGTCCACTGCCCTCCCCTGATCAATTTCCCTGGTCACCCAGTCAAAGAAATCAATCAGGTTTGCCTGACATGACCCCACCCCACCCCACCCCCATGAATCTATGCTGCCTTTGGTCTTGCAGCCCATTTGATTCATGATACACTGCCAACCTTCCTTTAACAGTGTTTACATTAATGTCCTCACCACTGAGTTGAGACTTACTGGCCTATAGTTGCTAGCCTCGTCCCAGCTGCCACTCTTATGTACAGGAACCACGTCTGCTCTCCTCCAGTCCTCAGGAACCATGCCCAATTCCAGTGAGCTGTTGAACAAGCCTGTCATTGGGGCAGCCAGCACCTCCCTGACTTCTTTTATTACCCTTGAATGTATCCCATCCAGTCCCATAGCCTTGTCCACTTTCTGAACTGCAAGTCCTATCAGAACTCTTTCATCTGAAAATGAACTTGAGTTGCCACCCCACCCCCCCATTTCTACTGCTCTCTGGTGGTTGTCCCCACCTCCCTCCACTTTGAAGAGCGAGCAGGTGTGCCAGTTTGGGATATCTGCTTTTTTCTTGGTCTCCTATTGCGCAGGCTCCCTCTACTTTCCTCCTTATCCTCACTATCCCTCCCATTGGTTTCCTCTTCTCCGGGTGCCTTTGAATTTCTGTAGCTTTAATTCCCTCCCTCACATGTAGTACAACCCCTTCTCCTCTACCCCCTTCCCTGTCTCTCCTGAAGAAAGTAGCCTAGTATTGCCATAGCCAAGTCATGACTGTCAGAGCACCATGACTCGGTTATGGCCACCAAACCCAGGCTAGCCTCCTCCATGATGGCTTCCGGGTCCGGAATTTTATTTCCCAGACTCCTTGCATTGACATACATGGGGTTCCATACCTTATTACCTCCCTGCTTGCCTCCTTGCTGTCTCCCCCCTCCTTCCTGCAGCTCCCCCTTGACCCCTTCCCTTTTTACCCTTTCTGTTTCTTGTCTCTTTTACTTCTCCATTATTGCATTCTAGCTTTATAACCCCCCTTATCCTCTGCCTTGTCTCTGCCTCTTTCTTCTTTGCACTGCCCTGGGGAGCTTCCTCCCCTCAGACCCTCTTTCCTTATTGCTTCATCATGTGAGGGACAATTTTTGCCTCCCTTGGTATTACAGCTAGTTTAAATGCCCATCCAAGTAACATTTAAACCTCCCACTAAGGACTGGGATCTTCCTCCTCGAAGAATACAAGTCATCTCCTTCATAGAGGCCCATATCCTCTCAGACTGGTCCCCTGTCCCCCGTGTAACCAAAGCCCTCCTTTTTTTTTTTAAATTAATCTTTATTAAGTAACATAGGTACAAGCGTCTTTACACAGTACTATTACTGATATTTTATAGCACAGCAAATTTCACATAGAAATGGGACAATTGTCGCCTCTTACCTACAGACTGCAGACAAATTGTGAGCAGCATCTCAACCCAGCCATTTGTACACAGAAAAAGGATATGGGATGTCTGGAACAGGAGATTGGGCTGACTACTAAGAGTCATTGCGCAGCAGCCAAAGTGTCCATCTGCGGACAAATCATGCATTTGGAGATTAACTTTATAAGTTAATTCTTCCATAGACTGAATGTCCTGAATTACAGATAGCCACGACTGATATGTAGGTGGGCCCATTTGAAACCATTGCTGAGTGATGGCTTTATGTGCAGAAGCTAATAGTATGTTCCAGAGCTATATCTTATCACGCCCTACCAAGCCTGCAGGGGGAAGGCCCAGTATTACATTCTCTAATGAGAGAGGGGGAGCCCCTAGGCCAAAAAGGCTTGACAATGAGGTTATAATATTGTCCCAAAAGTCTGCTAATGCCAAACAAGACCAAAAGATGTGGCCATGATTGGCCTGCTTTTCCCCACATTTCCTCCAACAAGCAGAGGAAAAACGTGAGCCCCATTTTCCTTGCATGACAGGTGTATGGAAGTAATGAGTCCTGACCTTCTGGGCGAACTCCTGCCACAAGGGGGGAACAGGTGGTTTTAAGTCCTGAAAGGAAAACCATGGCCCAGTCAGATTCAGGAAGCACCTCATTGCTTTCTTGCTGCCATTTTTGTTTTATATGAATGGCATAATCAATTTGTGAAGCTTTAATAGCTTTATAAAGGGATGAAATCAACCTGGTCTTGATGGTATGCTTATAAACTGTGTCCATAACCGCCATCAAAGGTTTTACTTTTTGAGTATTGAAGGCTGCTGCACGCTGCTCTAACATATATGTGCGCAGTTGTAAATATCTGAAATTATCTGAGTTGGAAAGTAAAAAGGATTGTTGACGGGTGTGGAAATCTGAATGGGTATCCCCCTTCATTGCCTGGTTAAGATAACAAAAGTTTTGCCTAGACCATCTTCTAAATGTCAAGTCATGTGTGGTGGGATGAAAGCGGGCATCCCATATAAACCACCTAAAGAGTCACATTAAAGACCCAATATTAAACTTTCCCCATAGACAGTAAACCCTTTTCAAAGTATTACATACGGAGAGTAAAGACAAATCTGTGTTATCTTCCTGAAAAGCTGGGTCCATGGCCCGGGCAGTCAGCGGGGGCCCCCCCTCCTCCCTCATCTCCATAAGCTCCCAGTTAGTGGAATTATCAGTGACATGCCAAATTAGTGCATTTTTAGAAGAATGGCCAGGTAATAGTCCTCTAGGTCAAGTAGCACCCTGCCCCACAAAGCCTTAGGTGCTTGCAATAATTTATATTTGATTGTAGGGCATTGTGAGACCCAGATGTACTTAGAGAGAATATGCTACCATTGTTGAAAATGGTGTTTACCTATATGAATGGGGAGACATTAAAACAAATATAGATATCTTGGGACTCGATAGTCATAATTACCGAATAAATGCGAGAATACATAGGAAAGTTGAGTAGAGACCAACGAGTCACATCCGCCTGCACTGTTTTTGTCAGAAGGACAAAATTTGGCTCAAATAGGTTGGAGATGTTTTTATGTGTTTAAGCTGTGGCACCTTCCATTTTACTGGTAACAAATACCTGATTTGGTGGGAGGGGGTGTAATGGAAGGCCAGAACTTTTGTTTCAGATTTATTACGTGAGTAGCCTGCATGCTGCCCAAATGTTTCAAGGGTCTTCCAGACTTCTGGGATGGATTCTTCAGGGTGAGCCAAGTATAATAAAACATTGTCCACATATAGTGCAATCTTGTGGTGGGCTCCACCCGCCTCAATTCCCTCTATTTTTGGGATTGTCTCTAATGGCTTTTGCCAATGGCTCTATATATAGAGCAAAAAGAAGGGGCAATAGGGGGCACCCTTGCCGTGTCCCACTGTTAAGGTTAAATCTGGAGGACAAGCCTCTGTTCATTCAGACATAAGCCGGGGGGCGGCGTTGAGAGCTCAGATGCCTTTGATGAACTGACATGGGAACCCATAGGTCTGAAGAGTACTGAACAAAAAGCTGCCGACCACCTTATCAAAGGCTTTTTCGATGTTGAGACCCATGACACAAGCCAGGGTCCCGAAACGCCGAACAGCCTGAAGGACATTGAGTGTGCATCGGACATTATATGGAGCTTGTCTCCCTGAAATAAAGCCCATTTGATTCTATATGTACGATATCAGGGAGCATGGGGTTGAGTCTCTTTGCTATTATAGAAGTAAGTAATTTATAATCCATATTAAGAAGTGATATCGGACGATAAGATCCACTCAGGGTTGGGTCCTTGCTGTCCTTCAACAAAACTGAGATAGTGGTTCCAGGATGGTGGAACCAGCTCTCCTTTTCCCCAGACCACACTGAATACTCGACCCAGCAGTGGAGTTATCTCCTTCTGGAGGACTTTATAAAATTCCCCACTGAAACCATCAGGGCCAGGGCATTTGCTGTTCTGAGGTCTTTAATTGTGGTAAGGATTTCTGCCTGTGTTATTGGGGCAGTCAGCCGCTGCTTCTACTCGGTTGTCAGTTGAGGCAGCTGTAAGGAGTGTAAAGTATTCATGTTTGGCAGGCAGGGGAGTTTCCTGGTGAGGGCTATAGAGAGACCTGTAATAGAAGACCATGGCATCCGAGATGTGTTCATCCTGATACACCAGCTGGCCTGTGTCCGGGTGCCGGAGTTTAGTAATAGCTATTTTGGCAGCACACTGCTTAAGCCTATAGGCCACCAGTTTTGTGGCCCTAGCACCCCCTTTGTAGTTTTTTTTGTTGTAAGTAAAAAAAAATGCTTTTTCTATTTCGGCCTTCTGTAATTCTTGAATTTTAAGTTTCACCCTCTTTATCTCTGCTTCTACCTACCTATCCCATTTATGTTTTTGTTTGGTCTCTAAATCCTGAAGACTACTGATTAGGTCTGAAAGCTGTCACTGTCCCTCCCTTTTCCTGTGCACTGCTAGAGGAATTAGTTTTCCCCATAAAATCGATTTGGCCGTATCCCATAGAATTTGTGGGGAGGTGCCTGGTCTGTCATTATTTTCAGTGGCCAACTGCAGGAGAGTCTTGAGTTTGGTCACAATGGTGGGGTACCAGAGAAGTGAGCTATTCAGTCACCAGTGTGTTTTCATTTGGGGGATATGTAAGTTAACCTCCAAGAAAACTGGCTGGTAGCCTGACAAAACAGACATGCCCACCCACATGGATGCAAACTGTGACAGGTCCCTCTGATAGGTGAAATACATCTAACCACGAGTAGACTTTAAAATGAGGGGAATAATGTGTATTATCTGGCAGAAGGGTAGCGTGCCCACCAGACATCCTCCAACCCCAACTCCCTCAGGAGGAATTTAAACTGTTTGGCAACTCTATTATTTGAAGTTGAGATCTGAGAGGTTGTGTCCAGTGACCTATTCAGAATAAGATTCCAGTTCTCTCCCATAATCAACCCCCCCCCTTAACTTTATCAGAAACTAATTGAAGTAAACTGGAGTAGAAAGTACCCAGAAAACCCGGAGGGGCATATACATTGACTAGAGTAACCGGGGTATCATGAATAAACCCTATGACAATTAAGTACCAAGCCCCGGGGTCTACAATAACCTCTGTCTTTTTAAATAGGACTAAGGCAGGGAGCAGTATCATTATCCCCCACTTACGCCCCTTTTCCAGAGAACGTGATATAGGGTGGGAAAGCCCCAAGCCTTAAACGTTAGTTTCCACTGGAGATAAATGGGTCTCCTGTAAAAATACAAGGTCACATTTCTGAGTTTTCAAGTATTTAAGTAATTGCTTATGCTTGACTGGTTGTTTATGCTGTTAACATTATAAGTTAAGATTTTTGCCATTGTTTCTTGTAAAGCACACATCAGCTGCAGAATATTATATGGCAGTAGGGACATGCAACTAATCTGAGGGGCCATCCACTTCCCCACACCTACTCACCGACTTCCAAGGTCGAGTAAGAATAAAAATCCATACCTGGAGGGGGGTCCTGATTTTGACACAGTCATTCCCCCAGACTAAGGGGGGAAGCCAGGCCACTATGCTCAACACTGCAAGCCAGTGGTACTCAGGCAAACCAAACGTCATGTTGGAAACCTAGGCCCAATAATTAAATAGAAATGAGAAGGTCAGTTAAACATAGCCCCCCCAAAGCTAAAACATAACATATTAATCTGCCATGCCTCTGCCTAAAGAAAGCCCTCAGGTTCCCGACACTGACTTGAAAAATTCCCATTGTATTATGTTTCTGCCTGGACTGTGGCACATTGCCCCACCCAAAGTTCTGCACAGGTAGATTAACAGTGCTTTTTCTTTGAGCCTTCAAGGCAGCAGGTCCCCTGTTGATTAAATCAGGCAGCTCCACCCCAATAGAAAGTGCCATAAACAGGTAACGGGCGTGAGGTGTAAATGAGCAAGTTGCCCGACCTTCTTGGTGACACCCTTTCGCCCTCAGCTAGTCCAGCCCCTCTATGAAGAACTCTTAAGGGTAAGGGGGAGTAGGCATGTCTGCATAGAGAATTTACTGAACTGTATACACGTAGGGTAGGCTGGAGCAACCAGTAAGGACAACATGAAAGAGATCAACAACTAACATCAGCCCCAGCTTACACATGACCCATCTTCCTCCAACCCCAGAGAAATAAATATTGAAGAATAGTTGTATAACTGCGAAAACGAGGCATACTTCACACTTAATAAGTAGAGAACCAGTATTACTGTAGGCAAGGCCCCTAGAATTCTGCGGCTGCAGAATTTTGTGCAGAACTTGCAATCTACCGCAGAACTTCTGCAGTGCCGCAGAATTCACTCTTCTTGGTGATTTTTTATTAACATTTCTGTTTATCCATAGAATCTGGTTCCCTTCCCCTCTTTTTATATCCCAAACTGCTCTATGATCAGAATGTGATGTTATCATTGCTATAACATCATACATTAGCAAATGAAATGGCTGCATTCTGCAACAGAAATGAACAGTCACTTATCTACCACAGCTCCCATTGCCAGAGGTGATGGCACAGCACATCAGGCTTGGTGATATTTGCTCAACCTGCACTACAGCCTAATACAATTTTCAGTCTTACATTATTGCACTAGGGCCAACTTAAGCAAAACCTTGTCGGTAGCACAGACCTGTTAAGTCCATACCTCACTTTGTACAAACTTATTTGTGGCTTTAAGGTATAGAGATGCCATCTGAAATGAATAACTGGTAAAATGAATTTAACTGTCTTTTTTAAGAAAAATAAAATAATTATGCCCAGAAAAGTGGAATATAATAATGTGTAGACCTGCTGAAAGAACAGACCTGTTAAATAATTGCACTGTACAAATTTTTGCCAGGGTTACTGATTACATATTGTCACTGGTTGATAGAGTCACCCAAAAGTTATGGAAAAATGTGTTCAGGGCCAGAGGGTAGCATATTGTGTTTCCGTGCTGGCAACTGGGGTTCAGAGATTAGCTCTGGGAGCTGGCTGGGCAGCATTAGGATTGGTGGAACACATCACTGCTCTGAGCCGGGGAAGGTATGGTGCAGTGCTCTGTCTCACGGTGGACACATTGTGATGGACTGGAGAGCTCTATCTCACAATCGGTTCACATGCATGTCATGGCCTGATAGTGTTACGTAGTATGTCAGGGGAAGCAGGTTGGCATGAAAAATTAGTTTTGCAATAACTCCTCTTTTCCGTTCATTCCATTTCTAATGGGACCTGTATGAATGAGGAAACAACTTCATGGAAATAATAAAAAAATATATATATATACACACACACACACACACACACACACACAATCTCTCTCTCTCTCTACTACACACACATATTTGTAAGTATGTTACAGATTGCATATAAGTGATATACAGTGGGAACCTCATGAGTGGTGTAGAAAGCACATACAAATATGTAAGTGATACACAGTGGAGACCTCATTAGTGGGATAGATAGCATATGTGTAGAAATACCTTCTTCATCACATACAGTCTCTTCTGCATATTTTATTTATGCAATAGGCAAGGACCTTAAGGGAGAGACATTTGTTTTGCTTTTTTAGGCATAAAATTATTTCTCTGTCTGTTATTTTTTGAACTGGTGTTACTGTGCTTTCCCCCATCCTGATTGCTATAACCACTGCCATGAAAGTGAAGTCAGGATGACAAGCTGACACTGTGATGTGATAGTTTGTTAGTGCTGCAGAACTTCTGCAGAAATTACAAACCACTACCGAAGAAGTTCTGCAGCAAATGGTAGTCTTGCCGCAGAACTTGGTCCCGCTGTGCCGCAGAAAAGTAGGGGTCTTGACTATAGGCACGTGCAGCAATCAAACACAAATTAGCACCTGCAATTAGGAGGAGTTATCTGAGTTTCTTAGTTACAGAGGACAGCAATAGGACCCTATTGCAGTCCACATAAATTTGATTAGGGTGCAGTCCTTAACTTAAGTCTTCCCACAGGTTGCCTTGGTAGATGCAGTGAAGAGCCGACCACATAGAGTGAAAACCTGTTTGGTCCGGAGCCCCAGAATATGCCCAATTTCCACAGGCACAGATAAGGTCCACTGATTATTACTGATGAAAACCAAGTGAATCAAATAAGAAATACAGCACTCACCGCAAGATACTAGGAGCAATGTCAGCATGTTGCACAAGCTCCAGTCACAATCCCGAGGAGGACCAAACAACAGGAAGTTCATCTTGGAACCTCACACTGGAAACTACCTCATGTCCACGTCTGCCTGGTCTTGCTCTCGTGAAGAAACAGGATTCTGTAGAGATGTTCCTTCATAGCCCTGGAGCAAAGAGTTTATATCCATATGTAGGGTAGTGGGCTGTCACCCAACTGAACCTTTCTCTTGTGACAGACCCTTCCGTGCGACCTCCCAGGCTGTCTGCAGGAGATCCCTCTCAATCTTTTCTTTCGCCAGGGACAGGATTTGGATCCCTAGGCTTTCCAAATATGCAGCAGCTTCCAATAGATCAGCATATGTGCAAGGGCCAGAAGGGGTTTCTATTCGGAGCCAAGCTGGAAGCAGCATCTGGGTTTTTATCTCCCATGCCTGGAGCTGCTGGAGGATGGGCCAGAGGACACACTGCTTCTCTTGAATCAGTGAGGTATAATCATTGTCAATTGTTATCCAATGAGTTTGGTAAAACAGTTCTTTATGCTGCCATGCTCGGCAGAGGAGGTCTCCTTCAGAGTGTATGATGCAAACTTGATAACAAAGGACCGTGATCGGGTACTGGAGGTGGTGGGCTTGGGCCCCAGAGATCGATGAGCATGATCGATATGCAGCTCATAGCCCTCCAGCAAGTGAAGTGTCTCCTTCTGTAGAGTGTTGATGAAAATAATGCTGGATTTAGAGCTTTTTTCAGCACCTTCGGGAATCCTGTAAATACGTATATTTTCCCAGCAGCTGCATCCCTCCAGATCATCCAACTTATGGGCACGCTCCCGATCTCTTTCTTATAGGTATAGAATAAGGCGCTCGTGTCAGTCCGTATGTTCCGCCACCGCTGTTAGATGTTCTTCCACTTGGTCCGTGCACTTCCCAATAGATTTAATATCTGCTTGCAGCTGAGTGAGAGAAGTGTCTATTCTTTGGACTGTTTTGGCAGTTTTCTTGATTGTAGTAATCAGATCCATCTCCTCAGCATCCTCGGCCAGCTGCAGACTCTCATGGCAGCTCGAGGGGTCCACGTCCGACATACTGCAAGATTTTTTCAGCCAGCAGGAGGTCCTTTCGTCTTTGAGCTGGCGTCCCCTGAGACCTGGGTGGGAGGGCTTTAGAGTGGGTGCTCTTGGCAGGTGAGTCCATTAATTTAGAGGCAGATGCCAATGGATATTGGCCAGAGAACCGAGGGAGCAACAGATTCAAGCTGACATTAGCCTGCTAACATCACCGGAAGTCCCAACCACAGCCCTCGTTGATGCACCATGCTTTCTAGCAAGTGTTAAAAGCCGTAGTGCTGAGTGCCCTTTCCTCTCCCCGGCTGCATGCAGGTGACACCTCATCAAATGCCACCCTGCATGTGACCTGCTTAAAGCCCCTCCCTAGCTCCCTGACACTACCATTCATGGCCCTTAACCTGTCCATACCAAACTGCCCTAAGGGCAGCAGGGAAGACAGTAAGGCAGGCAAAGTCCCAAACTGAGGAAACACTAGCACGAACAGTAAAAGAAGGTGACAAGACTTTCTATAGATACATTAGTGAAAGGAGAAAGTCCAGAGGGGGTATTGCTAAGCTCAAAAGAGAAAAGGGGCATGTGAGGAGGAGGGCCCTGTAAAAGCATCTATCCTAAATAGATAATTTTGCACAGTATTTACTGAAGAGAAGGTAGAGCAGGCCCACAGCTCAGCACCAAGGACACAGCGGGGAGGGAGGTGAGCACTTCTCCTTCACAAAAGAAAGGGTTCTACAAGAGCTTGCTAACGCTAGGGTGGACAAGGCAATGGGACCTGATGGCATACATCCCAGGGTACTTAAGGAGCTAAGGGTGGAACTAGCAGAGCCATTAGCAGAACTGTTTAGTGAGTCTCTGAGCACAGGAGAGGTCCCAGAAGACTGGAGAAGGGCTCATGTGATCCCGCTCCACAAGAGTGGTAGCAGGGAGGAGGCAGGGAACAACAGACCAGTCAGTCTTTTTTTTTTTTTTTTTTTTACGTGGTATTTATCCCTCCTACTGCCCTCTCTCACCACTCAATCGGACTTCCTCTGTTGCACTAACCTTCTTCACACTGGAGTCTGCCCCTAGAGCACCTTGGTCCATATATATCCTTTGATTGCCGGATTACCCCCCGGTGGGGTGGAGGGAGCCTCTCTCTCCCCGACCATCAATAGTGGACACTGTGCAGCGGAGTCTGCCCCGATGATCCGACGGCACGCAATGAGGAGTCATCACCTAGGCGAGGAGAGGGTGTTTTTCCTCTTTTTCTTCCCCTAGCGCTGGCGTGCAATGAGGGCCAATGAGCAAGGAGGCGCAATGAGACGCACCTCCTGCTCTGCCCCTCGGCCGATGTTTGTCCCGGAACCCACGCTGCTACCTCCCTCTACCGCAGCTACCTCCCGAGCTCCCCCAGGAGGCGGTATTGCGGCGGGAGCTTGCAGATTGACACCCCAGAGGAAGGAGAGCAGCCCGTCGGGCACTCAATCCCTTCTCTTCCTCGGCCGACTCCTGGTCCGTGCGTTTCTGCCCCTCATCATGGGTCATCATGTGGTGTGTGAGGTAAGCATGCCCAGTGCTTCAGCCCCTCAGTGCCACCGGCCGCAGACCGCCAGTCTTACCTCAGTAGTGGGCAAGATTATGGAGGCACTCCTTAAGGAAAGGATAATGCAACACCTGGAATCCATAGGGGCACAGGATCCAAGACAGCATGGGTTTACAAAAGGAAGGTCCCGACAAACTAATAGATTTTTTGACTGGGTAACCAGAGTGGTGGACCTAGGGGGAGCAGTTGATGTTGCCTACTTTGACTTCAGCAAAGCTTTTGACACTGTTCCACATAGAAGATTGATAAATAAGCTGGGTAGGCTCGGGTGGGTCAGAAGTTGGTCAACTGGGTGGCAAACTGGTTGATGGGCAGAAAACAGAGAGTGGTGGTAAATGGTTTACAGCCAAAAGAGATGCATGTCACAAGTGGGGTACCTCAGGGATCAGTCCTGGGGCCAGTCCTCTTCAGTATCTTCATTAGTGACATTGCAGATGGACTAGAGGGTAAGGCTTGTCTGTTTGTAGATGACACCAAGATCTGCAACAGAGTAGATGATCCAGATGGGGTGGGCACAATGAGAAGAGATCTGGATAAACTAGCAAAATGGTCAGAAGAGTGGCAACTGGGATTTAATGCAAAGAAGTGCAAGATCATGCACAATGGAAAGAGAAACCCTGAAGCCACCTATAGGCTGGGAGGGGAGTTGCTGGCAGTCACAAAGGAAGAAAGAGACTTGGGCATCATCATCACCGATGACCTGAAATCATCCAAGCAGACCTCTAAAGCAGTAGGTAAGGCTAGGGGGATGTTAGGGTGTATTAGCAGGGGTATCACAAGTCGTAAGAGGGAGGTAATAATTCCTCTTTACAAGACACTGGTTAGGCCCCATCTGGAGTACTGCGTGCAGTACTGGAGGCCACACCTTCCCAAGGACATTAACCAGATTGAGGCAGTCCAGAGAAAGGCAACCAAAATGATGCAGGGACTGCATCAGAAGACCTATGAAGACAGATTAATGGAGCTCAATATGTATACCCTAGAGCAAAGGAGGGAGAGAGGTGATATGATCGAAACATTCGAACACCTTAAGGGCATTAACAAGGTGAAAGAGTCCAACATGTTTAAATATAAGAAAAATAGGAGGACAAGAGGACATAGCATGAGATTAGAGGGAGGCCAATTAAGGGGGAATGTGAGGAAATTCTTTTTCATAGAAAGAGTGGTGGATGCATGGAACGGCCTACCTCAGGAAGTGGTGGCTATGAATACAGTGCAGGGCTTCAAATAGGCATGGGATAGGCATAAGGGAGCAATACAGATGAGTATGAATAGATAGGCCACTGACAGAGCAAAGGCCGCTGGCACATTTATAAGGTAGAAAAAGAAATGGGCAGACTGGATGGGCCTTGCGGTCCTTATCTGCCGTCAGCCTCTATGTTTCTATGTCCCTTGCTAGGTCATTTGTCCCCAAGTGGACAATGACATCAAGCTCCCTCCACTCTCCTGCCAGCCTAGCAGTCCTCTGGATCTGCCCCCCATCCTAAGCTAAAGCACCAGGGAAGCACTTCACCTCCCTGTCCCTACCCTCGGGCCGTCCCTCCTTATTGCATCATCATGTGTTAGGGGGGCAGTTTTTGCCTCCCTTGATATTACAGCTTCCTCCCCCCAGCTAGTTTAAATGCTCATCCAAGTAACATTTAAACTTCCCACTGAGGGCTGTGGTCCCCCTCCTGTAAGGATGCAGGTTATCTCCCGTATAAAGTCCCATATCCTCCCAGACTGGTCCCTGGTCCCCACTGTAGCCAAAGCCCTTCTTGGTGCACCATGTCTTCCACCAGTTGTTAAAAGCCCTAGTGCAGAGTGCCCTTTCCTCTCCCTGGCTGTACACAGGTAACACCTTGGCAAATGCCACTGTGCATGCTACTTGCTTAGGGCCTCTCCACAGCTCCCTGAAATTACCTTGCACTACCACTAACCTATCCCTTACCAGATCATTTGTCTTCAAGTGGATAATGACATCTAGCTCCCTCCAATCTTCTGCTGCCCTAGCGATCCTCTGTAACCACTCCCTATCCCTCCCAGCTGAAGCACCATGGAGGCACTTCACCTCCCTCTTCTTTCCACCTCCTGTTCTGAAGTCTATCCCCTAACTGTAGAGTTCCCTACTAGCAGCTGCTTTCTCATCAGCTGGGGGCACGTCCTTCTTCCTTGGGGCCTCCTTTTCTGGGGACCCCCACATCCTCCCTTTTTACTGCTGTGGGTGCTTCCTCCTGGCTGCCCCATCACGCCAGTAAGGTGAAGGAATTTTGCAGTGGTACAGGCTAAGGAGTGTGTGCCCTGACCTCCACCCTCCTGGAGCCCACCAAGGTGTAATGGTTCTTCATCTGCCTAGGCATCTTCTGGGGAGGCGGTGGCAAACTTAGTGGCCCTTGGCTAGGGCAAAAATGTCTTTGCACCCTTGCCAGTTCAGCCCAGAGTCCAGTCACCTCTGCCCTCAACCCAGAGAGATGGGTGCAAATGGGGCAGCACCTCAGT
The DNA here is from genome assembly GCA_016271365.2 of Neoceratodus forsteri. Classification (NCBI taxonomy): domain Eukaryota; kingdom Metazoa; phylum Chordata; order Ceratodontiformes; family Ceratodontidae; genus Neoceratodus; species Neoceratodus forsteri. The sequence goes on from JADMNL010000031.1 coordinate 117,601,016, forward strand.
CTTCAGAATGTGTCCGAAAGACTACAGCTCCACACCCGTTAAACTGCACCACTCCCATGCTCTTTCTAGCCATAACGTTTTTGGTTTTTCAACCTTCCCCACACCCTGCTACTGGCTTTCTATGCCTGTTTACTTCCTACATTTTCCTTTCCTTAACTGTATTTATTATCCTACCCTAGATAGAATGTCTCCTATTCTCCCTTCTGCCAGTGGCTACCTTTTCCTAATGTGTACTGTCTCTTACCCCTTAGTTGTTACCCCACCACCTGAAGTTACTTGACCTTATGCTATCATATTTCAGTATATCTGTACCCAGTACTGTGTTTTCTCCTACCTTGGTCTATTGTCTAACTCTGCAGAGTTTCCTGCAGACTGCAAACCATCTGTGGACACATGCAGATGACTTAAGATAGATGTTCCACTCCTGCTCTGTCTCACAAGCATGATGGGACATGCTGGGAAAAGTGCTCAAATGTATCCCAGAGTAAGAGCTTCCTGGCTAGCCCTGCCAACAAGCCACCAACAACTTGCAGTCAGAACTGTGACTCAGTCACCACCTCCAGTTATCACCCCTTCCCCAAACTGCAGGGCATATGACAGTTCTTTTATAGTGGGCTACTATGGCTGGTCTCAAACTTACCCTATAGTTAATAATAAACACACTAATTCAAATAAGTGGCACCACAACTTACCCCCACCTAAGTTGTCTGAAAATTACAAAAACGTTTTTTACTTCTGTAACAAATGCAGACAGCCTCAGCATATCTACCTCTCTAGTAGCAGTCACTATTTTAGGTGACAAATAATAGCTTGAGCGCCTGCTGCTATTATTCATATTCTTGTGTACAGATTGTCTAGATTATTGTTACATTTAGTGTGTGTGAATCAGCTGTGGTGAGGAGTGGGTAATGACGTGGTCAACATCACCGGAAGTCCCAACCACAGCCCTCGTTGATGCATTATGCTTTCTATCAAGTGTTAAAAGCCATAGTGCTGAGTGCCCTTTCCTTGCCCCGGCTGCGTGCAGGTGACACCTCATCAAATGCCACCCTGCATGCGACCTGCTTAAAGCCCCTCCCTAGCTCCCTGACACTACCATGCATGGCCCTTAACCTGTCCCTTGTCAGGTCATTTGTCCCCAAGTAGTACATGTTGAGACATTTCCTATTCAGCTTACACCCCACCCACCCACCTCCCTGCCTTGTCACTCGCCCATCTCAATGCCTTTATATGCATGTTGGTTTGCACTGGGTTTTAGGCTTTATAATGCATTTGTTTGGCTGGGAGAGATTTACTAACACAAAATAAAATGAAAATTATCTGTCATCTTCTCTAGTTTCTGTTTTCTACATACTGTTTTTCTTCCAAATTGCCACTCTGTTATGCTTCATCTCTCATATACTACATTGGAGTGTAAAGGGTGCACTTAGGCAGTTCTACCTTAGCAAATTGATAGAGGCAAGTAATGCAGTGAGGAGGGCTAAGATGGAGGCAGAGCTCAGAATAGCAGATGAGGTGAAGAAAAATTATAAGGTCTTTCTTTGGTACATCAGGGAGACACATAAGAGAGAAGAGGAAAAACAAGGGAAATTGAAAAGCTGAAGAAGGGAGATGGGGTGAAGGAAGACATCCAAAAAGTTCAGTTTTCTTGGTTGAAGAAGGGCCGCTGCTGGAATGTGGTGTTAAAGGTTCTGAGGGGGTTGAAGATGGGGACATCACCAGGGCCTGATGGACTGCATCCCAGGTACTTAGGGAGGTGGGGCAGTCTCTGGCAGCACCCTTGGTAGACCTTTTCCATCTTTTTGCTAATGGCAGGCATGGTACTCATAGATTGGAAGGTGGTGGCTGATAGCTGTGGACAGGGGTCACCAGGGCAACTACAGACTGGTTAGCCTGACCTGTGTTGTAGGGAAGCTGCTGGAGTCTTTTCTCAAGGAAAGGTTGGTAGACTTCCTGGACAATGACAGCCTCCAGGACAGTAAACAGCATGGCTTTACAAAATGGAAGTATGACCAAATGAACCTGGTACAGTTCTTAAACACAGTGTTTCAGGCAGTGGACAGGGGCCACGTGGGGCACGTCCTGCATCTGGACTTCAGCAATGGCTTTAACTCAGTGCCTATAGACGTCCTGAGAAGAAGTTGGGTGACTTGGAGTTGGGGAAGATATAGAAACATAGACAGTGATAGCAGAAAAAGACCAATGGTCCATCCAGTCTGCAAGAATTCCCTGTTTAGCCCTGGGACCTACTGCCCCTCCAGGGTCTTAGCCCTCTCCATCCTTCCCCCATTCCCCTCTCAGCTTCTGCCTCCCCGGGCAGCCACTATCTATCCCAACCATGCTTGAACCCACCAACAGTTTTAGCACCCACCACTTCAGCAGGCAGATTGTTCCACAGCTCCGTGACCCTTTCTGTAAAGTACTACTTCCTGACATCCCTTCTGAGCCTCCCTCCTGCAAGTTTCCAGTCATGTCCATGTAACCTTGAACTAGTATTCAAGCTAACCATTTCTCCACAGTTCACCTTATTAATTCCTTACAGGAACTTGAAGGTCTCTGTCATATCTTCCCCTCTCCTTTCTGGTCTCCAGCGAGTACATGTTCAGTGCCTTGAGGTGCTCCTCATAGGACCTGCCCTATTGGCCCTGAATCATTTTTGTTACGTTGTACTGCACCGTCTCCAGCCATTTCTATTCTTCCTGAGGTGAGGACACCAGAATTGGGCACTGTACTCCAGGTGTAGCTTCACTAAGGATCTATATAGGGGATGTATTACCTCTACCCTTTTGCAGTCAGCACCCCTCCTGATGCATCCTACTCACTTTGCTATATGCCTTGTTGCACTGACTCAGTTGTTTGAGGCAATCATTGATGATAACTCCAAGGTCCTGTTCCTCAGTTGTAGTGCTAGGTCTCACCCCACTCGTCCAGTACTCTGTCCTGGGATAGTTGTTCCCTAGGTGCATGACTTTGCACTTTTTGGCATTGAATTTCAACTGCCAAACCTTAGATCAACCTCACTAGCTTCTGTACGTCACTCTGCATTTCTCTAATTCCCTTGCCGCTGTCCACCCTCCCACGTAGCTTAGTATCATCTGCGAAGAGGCACTGCCTACCCTGGATACCCTCACCAGTGTTACTAGTGAACATATTGAAGGGGACCGGTCCCAGAACAGATCCCTGTGTTACCCTGCTTGTGACCTCCCTTTTTGCTGACTTGACCCCATTGACTACAACCATCTGCTTCCTCCCCTTTAGCCAGTTACTTATCTAGTTTACTGTGACCTTAGCTGCACCCAGATCCTCCATCTTCTCCAGCAAATGTCTGTCAAAAACCTTGCTGAAGTTGAAGTGGAGCAGATCGACAGTGTGGCCCTTATCCAATTCCCTCATCACCCAGTCAAAGAAAACTATAAGGTTAATCTGACAAGACCTAACTGCCACAAATCTGTGCTGTCTACGATCTTGAAGTCCGTTGCTTTCCAAGTAGTCCATGAGGTTCTCTTTGACTAGTAACTCCATCACCTTCCATGCAGTAGAAGTAAGACTGACAGGTCTGTAGTTCCCAGCATGTTCCTTGCCCCCCCCCCACCTTATGGAGCAGAACTATATCCGCAACCCTCCAATCCTTCATAACTACCTCCGTCCTTAGAGAGCTGTTGAATAGACCTACCAAGGGTTCACCCAGTTCTGCTGCCAGTTCCGAGTAACCTTGGGTGCAACCCATCTGGTCCCAGCGCCTTATTGTTTTTAGTGCTGCCAGCCCATTCTGGATCCTTTCACCTGTAAATATTGCCTGCTTCATCTCTGGGACCCCATTAGTGGCCTTGTTGATGCCACTCTCTGGCAAGGGCCCACCATTCTCCTTAGTAAAAACTGGCTAAAGTAATCATTAAGGACGGCGGCTTTTTGCCTGTCCTCCTCTATCACCCTACCCCCTCTGCTAACCTTACAACCCCCTTCTTCCTTTTTCCCTGATATAGTGGAAAACAGTTTTTCTCAGCTCTTGGCCCTTCAGCAGTACGCAGCTGTGTGTCTACTTTTGCCTCCCTAACTGCCCTCTTTGCCTCTCAGTTTTTCAGTACATATTCTTCCTCCCCCTGCTTTTCGTTATACTTGTAGAAGGTCTTTTTCTTTGCCCTCAGTGCTTCCTGCAATCTTGTCAAGAACCATAATGGTCTCTTGAACCTGTACTTTTTGGTTGCTGTTCTCTTGCATAACTTGCCTCAAGAATGGCTCCCTTAATTAACACCATCTCTCTTCCACCCCCTATGTTGTTCACCCCAACTAACTTTTCCCTGACCAGCTTCCTCAGCTTGTTGAAGTCTGCACTTTGGAAATCCAGGACTTCAGCTCTCAGCTGGGGGTTTTCGGATCCAAGGGCAAGGTCATACCAGCTGGAGTAATGGTCACTGTTCCCCAGTGGCTCCCCTAGTCTCACAGTTACAGTCATCTCCAAGTTGATGAGCACCACATCAAAAATTGCAGTCTGGTGGATTTCTTAACTAGCTGTACCAGCAGATGGTCATGGCAGGTATCCAGCAAGGCCTGAATTCTGGTGATCCTGGCCACTGGAATATCCCAGTCGATGTCTGGCAGGTTCATATCACCCACCACTACTTCCCATTTTGCTAACCCTCTTTCAAGTTCTTTCCTGAGCTCTCTGTCTTTCTCTTCCCCCTTGCCCCAAAAAGAACAGGTTCAAGAGAACATTATGGTTCTCGGCAAGCGTGCGGGAAGTGATGAGGGCAAAAAAAAGGCCTTCTACAAGTATAAAGAAAAGCAGGGGGAGGAAGAATATGTACTGAAAAGTGTTAGGCATTTATGTGAGACATTTCCTATTCAGCTTACCCCTCTACACACACACACACACACACACACACACATGCACACCTTTGCATGTGCATGGTTTGTGCTGGGTTTTTAGCTTAGAATGCATCTGTGTAGCTTTGAGAGATTTACAAAAAAACAAGCAAATTGGAAATTATCCATCTTATTTGTTTATGAATCCTACGTACTGCTGTTATTTCAAACTGCCTCTCGGTTATGCTTCATTTGACTGTAATTGGTGCCTCATGGAGTGGTTTGTAGTGGACATGCTGCTTTGGCAAAGGAGTGATTGCATTGTGCTACATTGCCATGGTTCTCTGTGTGACCAGCCAAGATCACACAAGCTCACTACAATCCTCTGTTGCTTATCAAACAAATTGGCATGTACTACAGTCCCACAATATATCCTAGCTGATATGTTACTATCTGATTTCTGTTGGGGTCCTGCTTCTGCTTGGGGCAGTTTAATGCCTCTCAGTGTCATTGGTACTTTGATTTCTGTATGCTGATTTATGCATAGTTTTCATTCTTACACTAGCAGATGTTAAAATCTATGCCACTGAATGTGGGAGTCATTCTCGCTTTTAATTGTTGCATTATGATAAAAAAACTGCAGTTTACACCCACTGTATCTATCACAGGTAGTGTAATCATTTACAATGTAAACAATGGGTCATCTGTTTTCTAGTACAGTAGTACTATAGCCGTTTAACTCATAGAAACCTATAAATGTCATGTTAGATATAACACTAGACAGATGTAATTTTTAACACATCTAAACTCATGAGAAGGCACAGTAGGGGACATTAATAATATTCTTTACATAGGTTTAACAAATTATTACTTTAATATCCATATTTGCATTTCTGTTTTCTTTTATGGGTTTGTTTCCATTCTTTTATCTGTTATTTCTTGTTATAGAATAATATCGCATCACATGCCTGTCCGTCTTAAAATTATGCAGCAGAACAAGTAATGTGATAGCCTTCTTAATTCGAAAAAGGAAAAAGTTTGCACACCTGAAATTTCCTCACAAAATGTTTTTTAGGCCACGATAATATGGAGAACATAACCTGATGTTTTGACCTACATATAGTCTTTCTCAAGACTTAGGTTTTGTGTTTACTGTTCCCTTGTGGGGAAATGAGATTTATTAATACTCAGGGAATGATACTGAATGTACTGTATTGTAGCCAACGTAGTAGTAGTGCTACTGCTTGTGGCACTGACAACCTGAGTTTGGGAACAAGCTTGGGACATCGGAGGGTCAGCCAAGGGGGAGGAGGATCAAGTGTCCAAAGGACTGCTATCTTCCTCCAGGGAGGGGTTGGTGCAGTGTCTGGTGCTAGACTGTCCCCTAGCAGAGGTTGGGGGACAATATTCCCAGACCCCACTTTGGGGGTGGAGGTGTGGCAGGTGTCCGATGTACCACACACAGGAACATGCGTGTGACTGCCACTGACACCATTGCACATACGCTCCTCTGTGCCGATTGGGGGCAGAAAAGCAGGAAAAAGACATCCTGGATGGCCAGATGATTGCTGCCCCTCACAGGTCCTGCACCCTGTGACTCAGGCATGGCCCTGTTGGATCCTTGATTTGGCAGGTTGACAGCACTCCCCGCCACCCTGCGGGGGGGGGGGTAAGCCACAAGAGACTGTGGGCCCAGTAAGTCTTGGGGAAGTTGGGGTAACGGGCTGAGGGGTTTAACGTAATGGGGACCATGCCAGTAGGGGAGAGAAATAAGACCAAAAAAAAAAATGAGCTCTAAGTGTGTAATTCAGGAGTTCATCTGTGAGGAAAAACAAGTTCTGCTATAGGATTTTGTTGTTAAATTCTATTGTGAAATCATTTTAAAGGGTACCTAAACAACATTTTGCCAACAAACTTAAAAAATCCAGCTTTATGGGGGAATAAAGGAAAGGATGCTATACACATTAATGCAAGAACTGTATTTATATATTTAACATAACTGCAGTTTTGTAGTATTTAAAAAATGTAAACAGACTTTGCAGTTAAAAAAAATGCCCTGTATGCTCCCTAAAACTGCCAACAAACATGCTACATGATCATATCATTGGAGTCAGAGGCAGAGAACTACGTGGCTCTCTACAGTGTATACAGTGTAGCTAATTGTTTGTATTTCCCTTTTTGTAGTGTAGTATCACAAAAATTATCAAAATGAGACTGCAGTATACATTCATACAAAAACTACATTTATATAGTTAACATAAATGCAGTTTCATGGCATTTAAAAATGTAAACAGCCTTCACAGTTAAAAAAAAAGCAGCCCCATCTGCTCCCTAAAATGGCTGACAAATGTGCTACATGATTACATCATTGGAGCCAGAGGCAGAGAAATATGTGGCTCTCACAGTGCAGCCAGTTCTATGTATTTCCTTTTGTAGTGTAGTTTCACAAAAATCAAAATCATGACATGTATATTATTTTTATCAGCACATATGTTAAGCTGTGGTTTTCTTCATTTTTTTTATCTAAACTTGATGAAATTGTGTTTTAAACTGCCTTCTGTTTGCAGGTACAGTATACCTTCTCAAATATCTGGTGGTCTAGTAATTATGTCCCAAGAGACTCCGAAAGATGTTCATGGTACCGGGTCTTTTCAAAAGGCAACGTTATCCTTGTTAATCCTTATTTGAAATGGAATTTGACTTCTCTTCCCTGTCTCTGATGTGAAACACCCCCCCTCCCGGCAGCCCACCCATCTTACTGTCATCGTACACTCCCAGTTAGCTTTTGTCCAACTCAGTTTCCACGTATGCCACACTGCCTGTCCACAAAGATAGGGCAGTACAACTGATGATAAGGTTTTAGCCTTGTACTGTATGAGTAGTGCAAACACCATTACCATTTCACTCGCTTCCTTTCTGGTGTGTACTACTAAATGGCGTATGTTTCACATAATTTAGTAGTACCACCAGGAAGGAAGAAAGCGTAAAGATAAAGGCGTGTGCTCGCAGGGTCACAAGGCTAAAGTCTTATCATCAGTTCTGCTTTCTTTGCGGGACCGGCAGTGTTGCATATGCGAGAACAGAGTCGGACACACATTATTCAGGAGTGTGTGACAGCGGCAGGTAGGCTGCCTGGGGGGGAGGCATTTCACATTAGAGGCAGTTGGAGAAGGGAAGAGGAGCTGAGTTTTATTTCAAATAAAGACTAACAAGGATAACTTTGCCTTTTGAAAAGACCTGGTACCATGGATATCGTCGGGAGTCTCTGGGGATATAATCACTAGACCGCCACATATTTGAAAACATGTACTGTACTGGCAAACAGAAGGCAGTTCAGAACACAATTTTATCAAGTTTAGATGAAAACAAAATAACAAAACCATAGCTTTACATGTATACTGCAGACCCTCCAACATTTCATTAGTCAAAATAGGTACACTTCTGTGTTTCAGTGAGTTGGGGGGCATATTATGGCCGGGGGTCTGAGGGCCGCCAGGCCTCCAGAAGCTCTGGGGGTTTAGATGCTCTGTGGTGAGTTTTGGGGCTTTTTCTGAAGGTAAAACACAGTTTTGATGCTCTAGGTTTTAGTCTGATCTGCGGTGAGTTTTAAGGCTATTTTTTTTGAAGATACAATATGCTATTTTTATGTGTTCACAACTCACGAATCCAGGGGGAAAATTATTGTTTTTCGCTGGAGTTAGGGATGTTGGTGTCTCTCTGGCTCACCTTGGCTTAGAGTCTTTAGCTGCAACTGAGGTGGGCAGCTGGCTGACCAACAATGTCAACCCTCCACCTCATGACCTTTTTTGCAATGTCCTGTGATGATTCTTCTTCCCCCTCCTCATCCCTTTGCTCTTCCCTCTCCTCCTCCTCCTCCTCTTCTTCTACTACTTCTCAAAAACAAGGACAAAGGTCAACAATATGCCCCCACCGCTCTATGTAAATAAACTTGAACACACTTGTTTTGAAGCACTACAATAATAAATAACGTTGTAATTATGTACTTGGGTTGCTTTGCAAATGGTGACATTCCTATAGAGATAAGTTACAGTACAGTTCCACTGTACCACCATGGCCACAATTTAGCTGCTTCTCTTTTTAATCTGTAAGAAAAAAAGGAGTAGGACTCACCTGACGTCTTCTCTCCCCAGTCTCTGTCTCTCTCTTGATCTCCTTCGATAATGCAGCTCAGATTTGAAGGGCTCTTGCTGTGTGGTATGCTCTGCTGCTGCCTCTATCCATCCGACCATATCATCCCTACCCAACCCATTCCCACAGACAGACAGGGCAACAGAGTCACAAATGGGCCTCAAACAAACTTGAACAAAAAAAGCAGATGAAGACTTCAGCTGGACCAAAAGAGTAATGGCAGTCTCTACATGCAGAAATATGGCAGGCTGTCTGTTAAAGCCGGCAGTGGATTTTCATTGGGCACCCACCCCCAGATGGATTACCTGACACACAGTGCTGCTCACCTGCCATTGGTGATTCACAGCCAATAGAACTGAAATTCACAAATTCTGTTTTCCAATTGAATTGGCTTATGTACATCACTGACTATGGACGGTCCAACAGGGCCATTCCTATCTGGTCCCTTTACCTGATATTGGTTGTTCAATTAAAGGGACACATGCTGGCAGGCAACAGGTAATAGGATCATCATTGGCTGGCATGCAGGGAGAAGGAGAGTGTGCAGTAGGCAGATTGGATAACACAACCTCTACACAATTAAATTCTGATTTCAGGAAAAGCTTCTGGACACTGGGACAGCCCTTTGGATACCAGGACTGTACCACTCAAACCGGGATGTTTGGCAGCTCAACCCCCCACCTCTGGTTTCCCACTATTCAAAGGGACCATGAGTCACCATTTTTCAGTGTTGGATGAAAACATACAGCTACGAGTCACCAGACAGCAGGTGTATTAATTAGTGTGTCTGTTTAATTTTGCATAAAGTTTCTAAATGTTTTTGAAAATGTAATTGTTTAAAGATGAAAATTCAAAACTTACATTCAAAACAGACTCAATAATTTCTACACAATAATATTCTGATACTTTTAAAGTTGTCATCTACAAGAACGTTTACAGGAACTGAACTGTTCTATAGGTAGATACCAAAAATAATTAAAATTTTAAACAGTAACAGAGGGGAAAGTGTGCAATAACTTGATACTTTGCGTCCCATACAGTAATTAGGAGGGATGTCAAGCGAAAGCTGAGAAGGGATCAATAGGCCAACCGGCTTAACTACTGTGACTAAATTAAGAAACCTCTAAAAGGATATGTGGGGGGTGAGAACTGTCACAACCCCAATCAGCAGGACAGCCCTCTACTTCCAAAGTGCCAACCTCTGATCGTAGAATTGTTAACAGTTAACAGAACAATGTAACCCTCTTGTCTGTTTTGTGGGTTCGAATCAACCTTTGGCCTCAGTTCTGGAGGGATTCAAACCATGAGCCTCTTGTTAGCGTACCCAACGCACAGGCTCAGATAATTCTGTCTTGGGGGGGCCAGATATCTTTGCCTACGGGCACCTAATCAGGTATCATAAAATGAACCCTTAAAACTCTATGCAAGACCTAGAGAACTGTTATCTGTTTCCCAGTTTGGTACCACAATAAGCTCATGCACAGTGTCAATTATAACCATGTAAGCTTCACTTATAAATAAAAAAAAGAAGTTTCAAGGCACACCATCTTTCAGTGCTTCGATGTTCCTCTTTCTCAATCAGAAAATGAATGTCTCTCTGTAAGGTCTGCTCAGTGTACTTAAAAGCAGTCTTGAGCTGACCTTCTCTCTGAGGTCATCTAACTCCAACTTAGTGTATTAAAATGTATATTTTATAACACAGCATGTCCTAATAAGATATTTTAAAAAAATTGGTGACATCAGTGAATCTCCTCTCTTCATGTGACTTCCCCCAAACCAGTCTGTGATCTGCTTCTCTTTGATGTAATTCACTGGATACCCCAAGCAAATGCATATTGGACTTCCCAATTTAGTCTGGGACCTGCTTCACACAGACATAAAAGTCTCTTTGATATAAATCACTGAATACCCCAAGCAAATGCATGTTGGACTTCCCAATTTAGTCTGGGATCTGCTTCACACAGACATCAAAGTCTCTTTGATGTAATTAGCTGGCTTCCTTGGAAGACACCCCAACACATGCATATGCCCCTTTCCTCATGACACCTAGTGCAAATCAAAGGATTTCCCTGAGGGCATTATAAAATGGATATATTGGTTCCTGGCTTCAAAACAAATTGAAAAGGTAATTGCATCGCAGATATCTGTAGTTTAACCTACGTCGTGTTGTTTGAACTTATACCTGGGGGGTTTTGATGTGTCAGTTTCAGCAAGACAGTAGTTTCTCCTGACAGACACTCCACTACATATTTTATATTGCAGAAAAAATATCATATTGTAATCAGAACCAGTTGTCCACATGTCACAAGAACTATATACAAACCCTCAAAAAGAGGGTGAACAGTGACTTCCAATAATGCGCCCTTGGATCGAATGTGCATTGGGGACAAGTCAATTGACTGTCCGGGATTGGGTTTCCCGACCACAGAGTGAGAGGAAAACCTAGGGAAATATTTTCCCCTAAATTCAGGATGGGATAGGATGAGAGTTAGGGAAAATAATAACAGGGAGAGCTGCGTGACAAAAAAATGGGGTGGCGTTAGGGAAAAGATATGGTATGGGGAAAAAGGTGCTGCTCCAGCGGGGTCTGACTCAGGCGTGGCATGTGGATTAACCAGAAGCCCGTTCCCCTTTATAGATGAGAGGGGGGGGGAGGGAGATAACAGATTACCGGATATCCTAAAATATTCACTAAGACCTACTAAGGTATCTGATATGAGGGGAGCACCAATCCTTCCAGGGTCTCTCCCAGTTGCCCACCCTCCCAAATATTCCAGGGAGGTAAAGTTTATTATTTATGTGGACTCTTTCCAAGTCTATAAGAGCGTAGGATGTATGGCACATAAACAGTCTGTTCACAAATTTATAGGTGCATTCAGTCCCAGTGTATGCTGCCATGCTGGAGTCACAGAATTTGTTGAGAGGAGATAGTTCTGGGGAGAAATTGAGGGCCAGCAGGGGGAGTGGGGTCTCCAGGGAGACCCAGTCCTTCCACTAGCTGCTGCGGTGGAGGAAAGGTGACCCTCATGTGGGGGGAAGGATGAGGGAGGGACAGGATCCATGTCTGTCAAATACCATTTGCACCTTTGATCGTATCCCAACATCTGGGGTGGATCCAATTAGATCAGAGACACTTCGTCACGGTGTCCTAGTCAAGAGGGGAGGACAGCATAGGCGGCCAACCACCAGGCCCTATTTATTATCAGCCAATCCCTTCCAAGTCTAACAGAGACAGTGTGAGACACTATGCCCTCTGAAAATGTTCCAGACAATCCCCAAAGTGCACTAACCTTTACGTATCCAAGGGTCACTTATTCTCAAGTGTGCATCGATGCCGCCAGGCCACTCGCAACCGATGAGACCCCAGAACCGCACCCTATTTAGCGGGTTAATGCAGTAAAGCCTGCTGTGATACAGTTTGATGGGGTGAGATCCTAAGTTCAGCGTTTGTGTCCAGGCCCGGCCGGGCGGGAAATGACCGACTAAGGCCCACCAGCCTCAGCTCAAGCATGGGAACCCCTGAAAGCCCCTATATAACAGAAATTAGCAAATAGCAGATCAAACTTCATATCTGAGCAAGGCATTGATCAAATCAGAGCCCATATCCTCCTGCCGCGAATGACCCGGCGGTTTACCATTCACCTGCATGACCCTTTGTCTACTTCAGACTGTGGGAATTGGGTAAAACATCCTCCCTGTTTCACTCTCTGGTCCCGACCAGGAAGGTAGGCCTACTGTGGCAGCCGCCCCCCGCCACCGCCCCACCTTGAGCAGGTGCTTTCAACTGTCCTAAGAGTCCCAGCCCATCGACCCCCAGGAATCTCACTCAAACCCTCCCCACATCACAATGTCAGCCAGGGAGTCCACCGGACCCACATCCGCTTACAACCTCTGTATTCACTGCGAACCCAAAGTCAGAGTGCAAAGAGGGCCTCAGCTGGGATTCCTGGAGAACTGGGCCAGCATCTGCTTGATTGAGTCGATTGTGGCCTGCTGATAGACTCGTGGGCCTGGAGGAGTCCACCTAGTAGGACCACATTCCACTGTTGATCTCTGGGGTAGACGAGCCGAGGTTGGAAGGGATATGCTCTGCTTCTTTAGGTCTGCGTAATCTTCCTCCGTGTTGTCATAGGTTTGCTGACCCGAGGGGAACTGTACCACCAGGTAGGGTAAGGGGTCCTATGAATCCATTCTATCTCAAAATTAAAGTCAGTAGTCAGCTCTAGTGTCTCTCGGATGAACGTCTCCACGAACAGCTGGAGGTCAGTACCCTCGCTATTTTCAGGAACGCCATAGAGCCATAGGTTGTTGCGGTGGCTACGATTCTCCGCATCTTCCTGATGCTCCACCGTAAGTTGGCAAAGGTGGACTACTTGATTAAGTGTGTTCTGAAGTTGTGAGCTGGTTGAGGCCTGCTCTTGCATGTTTTTCTCCAAGGAGGAAAATGTGATGTGTAGATCTGCGAGGTCCTTTTGAAAAGATTCTTGATTTTGTTCGAATTCATGAAAGTCTGATTTGAATTCTTGCAGGTCCAACAGTATTTTGTCAAGTTTGGTGTCCATCGTGCTCAACTGTCGTGCCTTCGGTCTATTCTTCCCCCCTGCTTTGGTCTGTTATTTTAGGGTTTACAACAGGGGCACGGGCTTGGAGCTTGTGAATTAAGCTGCCACCTAACCGGAAGCTGAACCGGAAATCCGTTATTTCCTTCTTAATTCTTTGTTTCTTTTCTTGCCATCAGACTCTTATATGTTGCTGATTTAGCCTTCTAGATGAGGTCACTGGAGGGTGACCATGCTGTACATGGTATGTCCTTGGACACATTGATTTTAGAAGCCATCACTGCACAGAGGTTGTTTCTGATGCCTGTATGCTCAGCATATGCTCCGGTTACTGCATGTCTTTCTGCCAATTTTCCTAATGAGCTTCTAACCTCTGTAGTGATTTTCCTGACCATGCTAAATATGCTTTCACAGGAAGCATTGCTATGTGGGAGCAGTAGAGCATATTTAGCTAACTGTGACAGCAATCTAAACTGTGGTTGCCCAGTGGCTGGTTCTGTCATTTGTGACACATTGTGCCAGAATCTATCAATCCTGTCCTCTTCAAGAGAGAAGGTAGGTAGATCAGTGGATGTCTGGTATAACATGAACTCCATGAACAGTTCGTTAGTTCGGTTCTGTGGGAATTACATCAGGGAAGTTCTGCAGCAGAGTTTCGATCATGGAGAAGTTGGATGTCAGTTGATTTTATGGGCCAAACACAACAACAGCCTTAAGTACAGGGTCATTGAGGGGGAATTTCTGTTTCATGTACACCATAGCATTGTGATAAAATCCCCTTACCTCAGCACGGAACTTGGCAACTTCACAGGATCCCCTCAAGATCTTGTCTCCTAATCATTTGAGATGCAGAAAACCCAATAAATAAATCTGCATTCAATTTCTGCAAATCCTTTTCAGTGACATCTATAGCAAGGAGGTCGTCCTTATTGTCCATGATCACAGAAGGTTTCATCAAGCATCCTAGCAGCTCCTGATATAGCTTCATCATAGCTGGTTGTAGTCTGTTGATCATGGGATCTTCACGCTGAAGCAGCACATTGAATGTGTCAAATCTGGGAATGATGGCATGTAAAAAGAGCACATACAATCTGTAGATGGGTCCACTGAAAATGTTAACCAGTCTTCTCCCTGGCTCCAGTATCACCTTGTACCCTTGTCTTCTGTCGCTTTGATGGACCAGGCTCGTCATTATCATAGTGGGTTAGAAAATAGCATCGAGTCCATCCAGATCTCTAGGACTCTTTCCAGTGTACGTGACATACTCAGCCATCGAGTTGACACATGCTTCAGTACTTTCCTAATGTTTTCATTACAGAAAGAAATGTCTTCTCTCAGCAACTCCTTCCATTTTGCACTTTTATCAGAATGGTAGAATATATCTAGTAGAAAATCTTGTGGATCAAATGACAGCGCTTTAGCCCCCTGTTTTGCAGCAAGGTGTGCAAGATGACAGGCACAACCTACTCCATAAGTTTCTCCTCCACTACGTTTTTCTTGTAAGAGTTTGAGAACTCCTCGGTGTTTGCCAATCATAACTGATGCATTGTCAGAGACAAAAGCTGCACAGTTGCTGAGACTAAGCCCTGAAGTGGTGAGACATCTTTCCATAGCTTCTGCAATGTTTCTGGTGTCAGCATAATTGACTGTGGGCATGTCCAGGAATCAAGTCCTAATTATTCCTTCTGCGTCTTCACAGTTAACCAGTACGGGGAAGTATTTGTCACCATTATCAGAACTTCCATCAGTGCTCAGGGAATACCATTTCTTGTCTTCTCCATTGTCTGGTATCAGTTGTTTTCTGACCTCATCAATACTTTCTTTCCCAATACACTGTATGAGATGACTTGCCTTTGTGTGACCACATGCATATTGTTTGGCTATATCACTGTCTGGAAACATCATGGCAACCAGTTTGTTGAAGCTATCATTCACAGCAAATGGAAGGTTATGCTGCAATACAAATCCTTGAAAAAGAACTTCCGCTTTTGTTGCTTCATCATTCACTGGGGTATGTGGATTGGCCCAGGCATTCATCTGACCTCTTGATGAGGTTAAACTCTTTTTTAGTTCAGCATTTGACCGGTGCTTGATTGTCTTTAGATGGACCTTCACATCGTGGATGCCACCATGAGAAATGGAGAAATCACAAGCACAGTGTTCACAAAATGCTTGTTCCCTTTACGGGATGGTTTTATGAAGTCCCTGCCTTCTGGTGAGTAAGAAACATTAAAAGTATTATCACAACGCAGTTGTTTAGACTGAGACATGATGTTGATTTGGAATGGGCTAATGGCTCCTACTTTCTTCTACTAGCCTGTACTTTACTGCTTTTGCTTGCTCCTTCTTGCAACCTTTTTTTTTTTTTTTGTCTCTGACTCTCCTGGTGTTTCTGACTCTGGCTGATTCTCCTCACTTTTCTGTAACCTCTCTGCTTATCCTGATGCTTACACTTCTGCCGTGCCTCTTTATAATGTCTACTCTATCTGCCTCGTCTTCTTCTCTTTTTCTCACCTGTTACTGTAATCTGTCTGAAGCTTGTCCTACTCTTCTTCTCAGTCTTGTCACCTTCACTTTCTTCCCCTACAATATGACAAGCTACAGTTCAGTAACTTTCGTAATACAGTACTAAAAAACAGTAACAGTTACTAATACCACAACCAACATCAATACTTGAGTTATGCCGGTGCTCATCTTTTGAACTTCACTTGCAGCACTTCACTGATAAATATTACATACAATCACAGAGACAGAAATCCAACACTTCAAGGCTTATAAAAAAGGTACACACACAGTATAGTGATGCAAATGACACTTTAATAACTACCAAGGTGTTTGGAAGGATGGGGATACTATCTGAATGGCATGAATTGTGTTCAGGACAGGTCAAACTATACAAGCAGGTTGTAGATCTCTATGAAGAAAGGCTTGCATGGTAAGTATAGGTAGTAGGCCAGGAAAACACCTTGTCAGATGTGGACATTTGAAAGGTCATAAACCAGGGATAGGATACTTACATTTGAGTGGTGACACGTGGCCGTGATAGATGTGACCAGTTACCATGAAATCATATGATCCACTATTATCCTGGTTGCCCTCCTCTGAACCCTCTCCAGAAGAGCAAGGTCCCTGTTTAACAGGATTAAAATCTCCAGAACAGCAGGCAGCATGGGTTTGTCTCAAGCACATCCTGCAAGACAAACTTGGTTGATTTTTATGACTGGGTTATGAGGGCACTGGGCAGGGGACATGCTTTGACACTGTGCCACACAGTAGGCTGACCTGTGGGTTGAAGAGTCTGGGAGCAGAGAAGAAACTGGTCAGGTGGGTCGAGAACTGGCTGCAGGGTAGACAACAGAAGGTAGTAGTTTGGGGGGGAGGGAGACATCTCGGCCCAAGGCAGTAACAAGTGGTATACCACAGGGCTCAGTGCTGGGACCAGTTCTGTTTAATATTTCATAGCTGACATTGCAGTGGGGATTAAGAGCAATAACATTCTGTGTGCAGATGACTCAAAGATTTGTGCCGAGGTAGATGGGGGAGGGAACAAAAGTACTTCAGGATGATTTGGTAAAACTAGAGGAGTGGTCTCATACTTGGCAGCTTGGTTTCAATGCCAGGAAGTGCAAAATGATGCATTTAGGAGACAAGAACCCAGGAGATAATTGCTGGCTGGAGGGTGTCCCGTTAACCAAATCCAAGAAGGAGAAGGATCTGGGAGTGCTGATAACTGGTACTCGAGCAGACTATACAGCTGGAATGGCCTGTATCTGCTGGAAATTTCATATGTACATAAGCTCATTTTAAAATCCATTTTGTGCAATAAGCAATCCATCCTTTTTTTTAATACACTGTGTAATAAAGGCGCTACATAACCTTATATCTTACAATGGGAAGAAAGAATCTTGGACTGTGATCAGTCAGTTTGGGGCTGGATCCGTGATGTTATCCCAGCACATCATCACGGGTCTAGTCTCAGCCTCACTGTGAACCAATGTAGATGACATTATGGATGACCGCTTGACGCTCTCTTTTTTTGCATCTCCTCTTAAGAAACAACAATATTTTTCCACACTAATAAAACATTTTTCAAATTATTTTACTTTTATATATAACAACAAGCCATTGTATAATAGTAATAATGCCCTCCAGTGTGTGTGTCGTTTGCGATAGCATGCGCCTTGGTATTAGACGCTCTTGGCCTATGGCCTTGTGCCCAACCACCAGATGTGGCGTTATCTCCAGCCACACACACCCTGTTCGGATTATTGCTTAATTATATTGTGGAGTGTTGTCCTGTACAAAATTCCATTCCTTTCAAAATGCTGTTCTACCACAGTTCAAAGCTAATGGAATGTGATTCTACCCTACATTGGCAGAACAGCATTGTAGAACATCTAGAGACTGCAGGGGTTGGTTTCATTTTGAAATCAAAAGAACTCACAACATACATTTCACATAGTACATTACACTACAGGATGAGCAACTTAAGGCACAACCAATGTGTTTTGCTACCTCAGGGCTCTGATTCCCATTGACCTCTAGAGTTTCGTTCTCAAGGTCATAGGGAATCAAACCCCTTCTGTGACAGAACACACTGGTTGTGCATATTTGCCCATCTATCACACCAGATATTATAGCAGATAACAACAGATACTAAAGAATTAGCTGTTTCAGCAAATACTACAAAGTTTTGGGTCATACAGGAAAAAGTGTTTTTTAAACGACTATGGGCAATATGGTATAAGAGGTGCTAGTATATCCTTTTAAAGTCTAAAACACTGACTGATATGCATTTTGCATATACCCTTTATTTTACATGACTGTTCTGTCCTCGACCTCTAATTGCTGCATCACATAATGGCTAAGAAAAATACTAAAAAGAACAGTTATGTAACCAGTGCCTTTACAGAGACATGCCAACCCCTCTTATACCATGATTGTTTACAGTTGTTTAAAAAAACATTATATATGTTTCCATTTTGATGGCATGGAATGAGATCACTGACCAATCTCATGTCTCAAAAAACACTCCAAGTACCCAACAAAAACCCCAAATCCGCCATATTGGATCCCTGCTAAACACTGGTGTCCCAACTGGCCTGGCACTGTAATTCTGCAAACAGTACTTTAAAGCCACAACCTGTAGCTGAAATACATTTCCAACATTCTGTTTTTTTTAAACGCAAATGTGTACCTGCCCATTCCTTTCAACACAGTTTCGTAGGGCAGTGTGGTTTTATTTTGGGGGTGGGGGACTACTAGAAGTGTTTGAATCTGGACCTAGATTGTTTTGATTGTGTCCCAGCTGCTTTTTGATGTATGAGCAGGACAGGATTTAGTTTGTTGCTTGTTTGTTTTTGTTTTTATTACGGAGATACTACTCCATTTTTGCTACTTGTGCACATGTGTGGCAGCATTGGTTATTGCCGAGGTTACTGTTAGGTGTGTTTTTAAGTTCTTCTATTTTGGGCCGAGAGAATGCAGTCCATTCTGTTCATATTTATTTCTTTTTGTTCTGCTTTGGCTTGGTTGAGAATGGTGCAGACTGTTGATGTGTCGCCTTTAGCGTGTGCTAAGCAGCGACAGCTTCTTATCATTTTGGAGCATGGTGACGAACTATCAGATGTTGTCACAGGATTGGGGGGACAACACTGTGTTGAAAGGAATGGGCAGATACACACTTGGCATTTTAAAAAAAATAGAAGTGTTGGAAATGTATTTTAGCTACAGGTTGTGGCTTTAAAGGACTGTTTGGAGAATTACAGTGCCAGGCCAGTTGGGACACCGGTGTTTAGCGGGGATCCAATATGGCGGATTCTGGGTTTTTGTTGGGTGCTCGGAGTGTTTTTTGAGACATGAAGCTGGTCAGTGATCTCATTCCATGCCACCAAAATGGAAACATATATAATGTTTTTTTAAACAACTGTAAAGCAATCATAGTATAAGAGGGGTTGGCATGTCTCTGTAAAGGCATTGGTTACATAACTGTTCTTTTTTGTATTTTTCTTAGCCATTATATGATGCAGCAATTAGAGGTCGAGGACAGAACAGTTATGTAAAATAAAAGGTATATGCAAATATGCATATCAGTCAGTGTTTTAGACTTTAAAAGGATATATTAACACCTCTTATACCAT
This sequence comes from Neoceratodus forsteri, assembly GCA_016271365.2. Classification (NCBI taxonomy): domain Eukaryota; kingdom Metazoa; phylum Chordata; order Ceratodontiformes; family Ceratodontidae; genus Neoceratodus; species Neoceratodus forsteri. The sequence goes on from JADMNL010000031.1 coordinate 117,620,667, forward strand.
ATTGCCCACAGTCGTTTAAAAAACATTTTTCCTGTATGACCCAAAACTTTGTAGTATTTGCTGAAACAGCTAATTCTTTAGTATCTGTTGTTATCTGCCATAATATTTGTTATGATAGATGGGCAAATATGCACAACCAGTGTGTTCTGTCACAGAGGTGTTTGATTCCTATAACCTTGAGAGCGAAACTCTAGAGGTCAATGGGAATCAGAACCTGAGGTAACAAAGCTACATTGGTTGTGCCTTTAAGTTGCTCATCCTGTGAGTGTAATGTACTATGTGAAATGTATGTTGTGAGTTCTTTTGATTTCAAAATGAAACCAACCCTGCAGTTTCTAGATGTTCTACAATGCTGTTCTGCCAATGTAGTGTAGAATCACATTCCATTAGCTTTGAACTGTGGTAGAACAGCATTTTGAAAGGAATGGAATTTTGTACAGGACAACACTCCACTATATAATTAAGCAATAATGCCCAACAGGGTGTGTGTTGTGCTGAGATAATGTCACATCTCAGATGGTTGGGCACAAGGCCATAGGCCGAGTGCGTCCAATACCTGAGGCATTACGTTGTCCCAAACGACACACACCCTGGAGGGCATTATTGCTTTTATACAATGGCTCATTGTTATATATAAAAGAAAAAAATAATTTGAAAAAATGTTTTTATTAGTGTGGAAAAGTATTGTTTTTTAGAGGAGATGCAAAAGGAGATGCTACGTGGTCATCCATAATGTCATCTACATTGGTTCACAGTGAGGTTGAGACTAGACCTGATGATGTGCAGGATATCATCAGGATCCAGTCCCAAACTGACCAATCACAGTCCAAGATTCTTTCTTGCCATTGTAAGATATAAGGTTATGTAGCGCCTTTATTACGGTGTATTAAAAACCGATGGATTGATTATTGCACAAAATGGTTTAAAAATGAGCTTATGTATACTGAAATTGCCAGCAGATACAGGCCATTTCAGCTGTATAGTCTGCTCAAGTACCAGTTATCAGCACTCCCAGATCCTTCTCCTTCTTGGATTTGTTAACGGGACACCCTCCACAGCAATTGTTTCCTGGGTTCTTGTCTCCTAAATGCATCACTTTTGCACTTCTTGGCATTGAAACTAAGCTGCCGGTATGAGACCATTCCTCTAGTTTTACCAAATCATCCTGAAGTACTTTTGTTCCCTCCCCATCTACCTCAGCACAAATCTTTGTGTCATCTACATAGAGAATGATCTTGCTCTTAAAGCCCCACTGCAGTGTCGGCTATGAATGTTAAATGAGAACCAGTGCCCAGCACTGGAGCCGCTGTGGTATATCACTTGTTACTGCTTTTGGCTGAGATGTCTTCCTCCACAAAACTACTACCTTCTGCTGTCTACCCTGCAGCGGTTCTTGACCACCTGACCAGTTTCTTCTCTTCTCCCAGACTCTTCAACCCACAGGTCAGCCTACTGTGTGGCACAGAGTCAAGCATGTCCTCTGCCAGTGCCCTCATAACCCAGTGCGTAAAATCAACCAAGTTCGCCTGGCAGGATGTGCTTGAGACAAACCCATGCTGCCTGCTGTTCTGAGATTTTTAATCCTGTTAAACAGGGACCTGCTCTTCTTGAGAGGTCCAGAGGAGGAAACCAGGATAATAGTGAATATATGATTTCGCTGGTAACTGGTCATCTATCACGGCCACATGTCACCACTTCAAATTGTAGGTATCTATCCTGGTTTATGACCTCTCAAATGTCCACATCTGTGACGAGTGTTTTCCTGTTTACCTACTTTACCATGCAAGCCTTTCTTCGTGAAGATCTACAACCTGCTTGTAGTCGACTGTCCTGAACACAATTCATACCATTCAGATATTGGCCCCATCCTTCCAAACACCTTGGTAGTTATTAAAGTGTCTTTTGCATCACTATACTGTGTGTGTACCTTTTGTATAAGCAGTTGTTGGTTGGATTTGCCATGTGATTGTATGTAATATTTATCAGTGAAGTGCTGCAAGTGAAGTTCAAAAGATGAGCCCGGCATAACTCTGTACTGATGTTGGTTGTAGTATTAGTAACTGTTACTGTTTTTAGTACTGTATTAAGAAGTTACTGAACTGTAGCTTGTCATATTGCAGGGAAGAAAGTGAAGGGTGACAAGACTGAGAAGAAGAGTAGGACAAGCTTCGAGACAGATTACAGTAACGAGAAAAAGAAGAGGCAGACAGGTAGACATTATAAAGAGCGCGACGGAGTGTAAGCATCAGGATAAGCAGAGAGGTTACAGAAAGTAGAGAATCAGCCAGAGTCCAGGAAAGACCAGGAGAGTCAGAGACAAAAAAAAAAAAAGGTTGCAAGAAGGAGCCAAAAGCAGTAAAGTACAGGCTGGTAGAAAAGTGGAGCCATTAGCAGATCTAAATCAACATCATGTCTCAGTGAAACAACTGCGTCGTGATAATACTTTTAATGTTTCTTACTCACCAGAGGGCAGGACTTCATAAAACCATTTCCGTAAAGGGAACAAGCATGCATTTTGTGAACACTGTGCTGTGATTTCTCATTTCTCATGGTGGCATCCACGATGTGAAGGTCCATCTAAAGACAATCAGACACCGGTCAGATGCTGAACTAAAAAGTTTTAACCTCATCAGAGGTCAGATGAATGCCTGGGCCAATCCACATAACCCAGCGAATGATGAAGCAACAAAGCGGAGTTCTTTTTTCAAGGATTTGTATTGCAGCATAACCTTCCATTTGCTGCTGACTGATAGCTTCAACAAACTGGTTTGCCAGGATGTTTCCAGACAGTGATATCGCAAGCGATATGCATGTGGTCACACAAAGGCAAGTCATCTCATTAAGTGTATTGGGAGAAGTGTATTGATGGGGTCAGAAAACAACTGATACCAGACACTGGAAAGACAATAATGGTATTCCCTGAGCACTGATGGAAGTTCTGATAATGATGACAAATTTCCTCGTACTGGTTAACTGTGAAGACACAGAAAGGATAATTGGGGACTCGATTCCTGGACATGCCCACAGTCAGTTTGCGTGACACCAGGAGCATTGCAGAAGTTTGGAAGATGTCTTCACTGCTTCGGGGCTTTGTCTCCGCAACTGTGCAGCTTTTGTCTCTGACAATGCATCAGTTATGATTTGCAAACACCAAGGAGTTCTCAAACTCTTACAAGAAAACGTAGTGGAGGAGCAGTTTATGGAGTAGGTTGTGCCTGTCGCCTTGCACACCCTTGCTGCAAAACAGGGGCTAAAGGCAGTCATTTGATCCACAAGATTTTCTAGTAGGTATATTCTACCATTTTGACAAGTGCGTGAAACGTGGAGGGTTGCTGAGAAGACATTTCTTTCTGTAATGAAACATTAGGAAGTACTGAAGCATATGTGTCACTTGATGGCTGGTATGTCACATACACTGGAAAGAGTTCTGAGATCTGGGATGACTCTGATGCTATTTCTAACCCACTATGATAATGTGAGCCTGGTCCATCAAAGCGACAGAGACAAGTGTACAAGGTGATACTGGGCCAGGAGAAGATGGTTAACATTTTCAGTGGACCCATCTACAAATTGTATGTGTCTTTTACATGCCATCATTCCCAGATTTGACACATTCAATGTGCCTTCAGCGTGAAGATCCCATGATCACAGACTACAAGCTATGATGAAGCTATATCGGGAGTTGCTAGGATGTTGATGAAACCTTCTGTGTTCATGGACAATAAGGACGACCTCCTTGCTGCTAGATGTCATCGCTGAAAAGATATGCAGAAGTTGAATGCAGATTTATTTATTGTTTTCTGCATCTCAAATGATTAGAGATAGGATCTTGAGGGATCCTGTGAAGTTGCCAAGTTCTGTGCTGAGGTGAGGGATTTTATCAGAATGCTCTGGTGTACATGAAACAGAAATTCTCCTCAATGACCCTGTACTTAGGATGTTGTGTTTTGATCCACAAAATCAACTGACATCAACTTCTCCCAATTGAAACTCTGCTGCAGAATTTCCTGATGTAATTCCACAGAACGACTAACAAACTGTTCATGGAGTTGATGTTATACCACATCCACTGAACTACCTACCTACTCTTGAGGGACGGGATTGATAGATTCTGGATATTGTCTCAATGATGGAACCAGTCACTGGGCAGCCAGTTTTGATTGATACAGTAGCTAAATATGTTCTGCTCACATAGCAATGCTCTGGCAAGCATATTTATGGTCAGGAAAACACTAGGTTAGAAGTTCCTTAAAAATTAGCAGAAGGACATGTGTAACTGGGCATATTGGGTATACAGGCATCGAAACAACCTCTTGCAGTGATGGCTTTGAATCAATGTGTTCAAGCTTATACCACAGCATGGTCTCCAGCCAGGGCCTCATCCGAAGGCTAAATCAGCAACACATAAGTGCTGATGGCAAGAAAAGAAACAAAATTAAGAAGTAATGGACTTTGGTTCAGCTTGGTTAGATGGCAGCAATTCATGAGCTCGAGCCGCCCTGTTGTAAACTAAAATAACAGACCAAAGCAGAAATAGATGAAGGCACCAGTCAAGCACGATGGACGCCAACTGACAAAATATTGTTGACCTGCAAGATCAATCAGACTTTCATCAGTTCAAACAACAAATCAAGAATCTTTCAAGGACTTTGCAGATTCTTCATCACATTTTCTCCTTGGAAAACATGCAAACGTGCCTCAACCAGCTCACAACTTCAGAACACACTTAATCGTGGTCTTTGCCAACTGGCGGTGAGCACCAGGAAGATGCAGAGTCAGTCGTAGCAACCTATGCTCTATGGGTTCCTGAAAATAGCGGGTATTGACCTCCAGCTGTTCGTGGAGGCGTTCATCGAGAGACACTTGATGACTACTGACTTAATTTTGAGATACAATGAATTCATGAACCCTTACCTAGCTGGTGGTACAGTTCCCTGGTCAGCAAACTATGACAACTTGGGAGATTGCAGATCTGAAGAAGCGAGCATCCTTCCAACCTCGGCCTGTCTGCCCCAGATCTATAGTGGAATGTGGCCCTACTAGGTGGATTCCCCAGGCTCCGCAGTCGATCAGCAGGCCACATCGACTAATCAAGCGGATGTTGGCCCTATTCTCCAGGAATTTCAGCTGAGGTCACTTGCACCCAACTTTGGGTTCCAGGAGTACAGAGGTGGAAGTGGATGGGTCCGTGGCCTCCTGGCTGACATTGTGATGTGGGAGGGTTTGAGTGCTTTCCCTCTATTTTTTTATGTTTGCTTGCGCGCATGTGCAAGAAACATTATGTGGCAGCTTAGGAGAGAAGCGGGTTTTGGAGGTGCAGCACTGTGGCGGCCAATGCCACCACTGCATTTTTGGGCTTGGCCCTCTTTACCCAATGCAGTGACACACTGCTGCTGACACTAGTTCAGCAAGTGTACCATAAACTTGAAATGAATCAGATGTTGCAATGAGGGAGCGACCTGTCATTGCAGGGTGGTGCCTTGCCTGATGTAACATTTCAATAAACATGGCAGCGGCTGTCGCAGTCCACCTCTCACAGTCCTCATGAAAGCTGACGGGTACCCAATTCCCCTGTCGGCATACCCCCTCCCCAGTTCATTTGCTAATGAGGGAGCACAATCCCCATCGGCATAATGTCCCCTGCCCTGTTCGTAGTGTGCTGAGGGGGGTGCCCAATCCCTCTTGGCTCTTGCACCCCCCAAACACAAACACGTTGTATGTGCCAATGGGATGCTCAATCCCCGTTGGCTCCAGGTCCCCCCCAACAGACACCCAGGTGGCAGAGAGCCCATTGTCCCTGTAAATGGAAAAAACATCCCGATGTCTTTTTTTTTTCCTGTAAAAAACAGAAAACCATCCCTCATAGGCTCCAGTGCCCCCTCCCCCAACCCGCACCCAACCTCTGTGCACCCCATATGCCCGTACCCCCCTCACCCCATACTTACCTCTGGAGCCTGGCGTGACGATTTTCGGTGGAGCGGGAACACTTCTGCACTCTTCAAAGTTGACAGCAAACTGAAGAAATGCCAGTAAGCTGCATAATGGCATAAATGGGTTTTTTTCAACTTAGGTGGATATCTTGGCCATTTTTGTGAATTTTGGCACCAGATTTTCAACATGGGGTTCTTGGGACCCCACCTCATAAATTCAGTTACTGTCATCTGGTTATTAGGTCCTGAAAGGTGATTTTGTGGTCACTGCGCAGAATCACCTTTCCGGACCAATTAACGAAATGACAGTGTCACTGTTCATGAGGTGGGCTCCCAAAAAGCCTATGTTGCAAATTTGGTGAAAAAATGACTGTGTTTCGAGCATATTTTGCGCAGTTTCCATGCACACTCGTAACTTTGAGAATTTGTAATATTTTCACTCCAGATTTTCAACATTGGCATTTTTTCACACCTCTTTATGAACAGTATAGCTGTCATTTTTCACATCCTGGCCGAAATATGTTTTCGCACATCCAGCACACAATGGCACGGTCACTGTGGGAAATCAGTGTTTGGGACAGATTAACAAAGTCACAGTGACACTGTTAATGAGTGGAGGTTCCAAAATGCCTACGTTGAAAATTTGGTGACAAAGGTCCACAAAATGACTATGTTATGAGTGTGCATTGCACAGTTTCCATGCACACTCATAACTTCAAGAATTTGTAATATTTTTACTCCAGATTTTCAGCATTGCCATTTTTGCACACCTCCTTATGAACAGTAGAGCTGTCATTTTTCACATCCTACCCAAAATGTGTTTTCGCACATCTGGTTGCTGTGGGAAATCAACATTCAGGAGATTAACAAAATCACAGTGCCACAGTTCATGAGCAGCGGTCCCAAATGCATTCATGAGGTGGGGGTCACAAAAAAATGCCATGTTGAAAAGTTGTAGTGCAAATACCAAAAAACACCCAGGGCATTAGGGTTTCTAACCATAACATCCCATCCTGTACAGACTGACAGGCGTCAGGGATGTGCCTTTGGATTGCCGGCTGTAATGCTTATGCCATTCCATCCCCATCCTGCAGCCAGTGACAGGCATCGAGGTGTGCCTTGGACTCTTCAGCCCCAGAGTTCAACCCATTCTCCTATACTGCACCCATTTCAGCATATGTCTTTATGGAATGGGGTGACTGTAAAGCCGAACACCCCAAGGCATACCTCAACACTTGTCGGTGTCTACAGGATAGGATGAAGTGAAATGGTGTAAGCATTATGGGCGATGACCCAAAGGCACACCCCAGTGCCTGTTCATCTCTTCAGGGTGGAGGTGGGATTGGTGTGAAGTTCAGTACTTCACTGCCATTCCTATTCTGCATCTGTCTAACTCCTGCATTTCCAATGCTAATACCGGCAAGCAAACATTCAGCATTGACAAATGCTTGTTTATTCTATTTTTGGCTCATCTCGGACTTACCTTGGGAGTCCTAGTGCTGCTGCAGCCCACTCAAGGTCCCATGCTATTTACACCAGGTACCATCTCCTGATCTAGAACTGACCCACCTGGTGTTCTGGGCACCTGTATCTTACCCACTTGGGCTTTTGACTTGGTAGTGGTCTAATAGGTAGGGGCTAAGTCCAGATTCATGCTGGAGAGTCAGTTGAGTGTGCACAGTGATTGGTGGAGGCTGTTACACTGTGCCCAATCAGGATGGTTCTCCACTCACCTCCTGGGCCAACTCAAGGCTCTGATAAGCGTATATCCAGGTGCTCCAGAATCAGCCTGAATCTGAAGCTCTCTGATGGGTGGCACTGGCTTCAGCTGCTCCACCACCCCTTTTGGTCACCCAGGTAGCTGTACAGCAGCTGATATGGCAGTCTTCCCTTCCCAAAGATGTTAAGTAACCTCTGGGATGCCCAGTCTTCCTCCTTCTGGCCAACCCCCAACATGGGGGTTATTTTTGATCCTGGGCTGCCGATGTCACAAGTGGTAGCTGTACCTCTGTATCAACAGACTGGCTCTTGGCCTTCACTTTGAATTACAGATCAGTTCTGGAACCTGGTGGGGACAACAGTCGAGTTGAATTCTGCAGCAAATTCACTGCAGAGCTCCCTCAATGGATGTCACAGGATTCTGAAACTGATTGCTAGGTAAAATAAAGATGAATGACAGGCAAGAGAAGGGCCAAATCAATAGGACACCCGGGGGAAGGGGGCATTATTTCAAAGCAGTACAAGAGACAGTACAACAGGAAGGTTTGGGAGGGCAGCCCCCTACCAAATTTCCAGCTATATTACAAAACAAAAAGCCAGGAAGTTTTTCCCTTTATGATTTCCTGCTCCAAACATATTTATTCATCTCTCCTTAGGAAGTGTGTTGGGGGGGGTGTAATAAATGATAGACTTGGAGTCCTTTCTAACCCTTAATTACTCTGTTACTAAGATTGACTGTTTCCACATTTTCTCATTCAGGATAACAACAGACTGAGCTCGTTATGGACATTGTTCTAAAAATATTTGTTGTGGGCTGGTTAATTTTAGTCATACTGTTTAACTGAAGGCTACTTTTATCATTTTGGTAAAACCCGGAAAACTCAGCATGGTCTGCCTGGCTTCCCCTTATCTGCATTATACAAACCTATTCTTTCTCGATGGCCCTTAGGGAGCCATTGAGGAACACAGCACTTATGGGGAAGGCCTAGTCACTGTGTGAACAATGACAGCTGCTTGGAAATAGTGGCGGAGTTCCTTCTTGCGTAAGCATCTCTGTAAGTGCATTGATGGGACATGTTGCAAGAGTTCCATTGTCTTCCTTTGGGTTTCACCAGTGATCTGTTTGGAACTCATGGGACCAGAAATCCAGAAAGAATGTCTAGGGCAGGGCAGAACTGATCCCAAAAATACCTTCCCAACCTGTTAGTGTCTAAAATTTAGCCAAAAATAACCTCTCATTAAAAGTACAATTCTACTGACTCCAGAGGTATATGCTAAAATATAGAATATTAGTTGGGCAACCATGCACAACCAGCCTGTGCTGCCACAGAGGGGTTCTGATTACATTCACGAGAGAAGCTTGAGAGATTCGATGTAATCACAAGCCAGAGGTGGCAGCTCAGGGTGGTTAGCCATGTGGTTGCCTAATCAGTATTTTTTATAGTGTAAAGCTTTTTTGCTTAGGTTTGTGTGTGTGTGTGTGTGTTTTCACAGTACTCCCATGGCAGCAACAGACATGCCAGCAGTTTTGGTTCAGAACATGAACTGATTGCTCTGTGTGCAGCAGCACTGTGAAAAACAGCAGCTGCCTTGAGGATTTCTGATCAGCTGGAACCCTGTTGTACCACAGAAGGGTACAACCGCGTTCCATGTCCTTTGAGCTGTGGTACAGTAAAGTTTTAGCTGGCATGGATATCCATGCAGAACAAACCCTTACTATACACTATTTCGTGTGTACTTAGTACTTATACATAAATAATATACAAACAATTTCAGATTCTTACATCAAACAACAAGAACCAGTTAGAACCCTTTTGGGTTTTAATTAAAACCGGTAATGGTTCGCCTGTCCCAGGATTTAATAGGCTACATTCTCCTTAATGCCTTCCTATTATTTTAACACAGCATTACATGGCTGCTACACAAATAAAAGGGGTGTACAGATGCTACGCACACACACACACACACACACACACACACACATATACATATACACAGACATACACACACACAAATATAAACACGAACACATACACTACCATTCATACTATGGTTTGTAAGGAGTAGATAAAGGCCTTTGACCTATATTGACTACTCCCCCACTTATTTCAGTGGTAGTGAGTCGTATCAGTTGACACCATATAGGTGTCCAAATTTTCTTGAATATGTCTTTATTTTTGCTTATTGCCACCTCTAATAGGAGACTTTTCCAGAGCCACACCACCCTCTGTGTGAAGAGATGTCCTCTCTTTTGACCCCTAAAATGTTTATTCTGGACCTGTAGGGGGTGCCCTCTAGCGGTTTTAATGCTCCAGCAAGGGGAGCTGTCAGGAATAAGAGCCTCACACCCATGTGTGAGCTGATCTACCAGTCTCCTTTCGGTGCGAAAAACACTTTTTACCTAATGATTACTGCAGTGTAGTAGGCATCAGGCTAATTTCATTAACTTGTAAGTTGACATTTCCTGTAACCAGAAATGCCAGACTCCCTTGCAAATGGCATCAGAGCAGGGCTGCAGCAGTGGAAGAGTCAGTAGCCTACAGTGAATGTCAGAATTTTTTTTATAAGCTGTATTCTTCTATTTGCTTGTCTGCTGTTCTCCTGGGGCTAGATATAGTCAGAGGACTGTACTAAGCACCATGAGCACAGCAGGACCAGCAAACATCTGATTTTAGCTTACAAAATCTTTAACATGTATACGGGGGGGGGGCTATTGAATCTCCCAACTCTGATGTCAGTTACAGGGGATTCTGGGATTTCTGGTTACAGGAAATGGAATCTTAGAAGTCACTAAAATTAGGCCAATACATTCTACTATACTGCAGTAAACAGAAAGTAAAAAAAAAAGGTTTTTTTCACAAAGTGCAAATTGGAGTTAGCCTCACACTTGGGTGTCAGGCTCTTATTGCTGACAGTTCCTCTTTAAAATCAAAGTACAATGATGTAATCAGTTCAGAGTTATTTATAATGTCAGTCAAAATTAATATATACATAATATACACATACATAGATACACACATACATACATACATAGATACACACATACATACATATATACATATATACATACATACATATATACATACATATACATGCATACATAGATACATACATACATACATAATATACACATACATAGATACACATATACATACATATATAAATACATAGATACACACATACATACATACATATACAGTATACATACATAGATAAACACATACATACATATATACATACATATACATACATATGTATATAGATACACACATAATATACACATACATAGATACACACATACATACATATATACATACATAGATACACACATACATACATATATACATACATATACATGCATACATAGATACATACATATATACATACATACATAGATACATACATACATATACATACATACATAGATACACACATACATACATAGATACATATATAGATACACACATACATAAATACATATATACATACACACATACATACATATATACATGCATACATATATATATACATACATGCATAGATACACACATACATATATACATACATATACATGCATACATAGATACATACATACATATATACATACATAGATACACACATACATACATATATACACATATACATACACACATACATACATAGATACAAACATACATACATATACACACCTACATATATACATACATACATATACATGCATACATACATACATACACACATACATACATATATACATACACACATACATACATATATCAATCAATCAATCAATCAATCAAATCTTTATTTATTCAGGTGATCATCATTGAGCAAGGCTCATTTACAAGATGGACCTGATAAGGTCAAGTTTCGAGTTGATACACAGCAATTACATCACACACTTATAAGACAGTTATACATACAGAAAAAGATGTTTATAGCAATGATATACAGTGAATTCACATGTTGAAACCTCAGTTATGGAAGGTTAAACTAATATCTACAATATGTACAGTACATATATATCCCAATGAGGGTCAGGACAGTCACACATAATGAGTACAAGGATGGTGAAGGAAATATTGGGTGCCATAAACTGGGGGTGTCTGATTGGAAGGAATATGTCATATATGATTGGAATATAGGTTTGTGGGATGACTATTCTATCTCTAGTGGTAGCAACTGCATTTCTCTGTGAAGAAGGCTGTACAGTGCTGCTTAAGGGCTGTAAATGGAATGATAATGGACAGTTTTAGGGATTTTTGTAGGGTGTTCCATGCTATAGCTAGAGAATAGCTGATTGCTGCCCTCCCTAGTTTGGTGTTGACTTTGGGCAATTTGAGCAGGATGATATTGTTGCTTCTTAGGGCATAGGAGCTGGAGTGGTCTGGTTGAAGCAGTCCAGGATATAGCTTGGGAGTTTTTGATAAAGCTCTGTAGATCCATAGAGCTGCATTTCTGCTCCTCCTGACATGAAGGAAACCCATCCAACTGCGTCATAGAGAGAACAATGGTGGGTATTATATATGGCAGGTCTGTAATGAACCTTATTGCTCTATGATAAAGGTATCCAGCTTTTGAAAGTAGGAGATGGGGCAGTGACTATAGAGGAAGTCTGCATAGTCAATGACTGATAGAAAGATGGCCTGACTAACTCATCTTTGAGTCTCTGTTAAGGAAGGGTTTTAATCTATAGAGGAGGCCAAGCCTTAGGCAAAGCTTTTTTAACAGTTGTTCTAGATGCTGAGTGAAGTCTGTTCTGTGTCAATCACACACCTAGGTATTTGAAATTTTCAACATACTCCAGATTTTCTCCAAGTATAGTGCATAGCTGGGGGAGATTGATTGAAGAGGATGTGTTGGTGGAGTTTTGAGTTGTGAACATCATTGCTTTAGTTTTCTTTGCATTTAGCAGAAGCTTTTTCTCGAGTAGCTGATATTGTAACAATGAGAATTCTGTTTGTAGGATTTCATGAGCCACTGTAGGCAAAGGGTTGCTGACATACAGAACAGTATAATCAGCAAAGAGGTGTACTGAGGACTTGGTAAGGGTTGAATCAATTGTATTTATATAAATGGCAAAAAGGATAGGACCCAGAATAGAGCCTTGGGGGACTCCTTTTGACAGTGGTCTTAATGGGGATAGGTCACCTTCAGCTTTACCTGCTGTGACCTACCGGAGAGGTAGCATCTGAACCACTTAAGGGAGGGTGGATCTAGGCCAATGGAGTGTAGGGATGAGGAGTAGCAGTTCATGGTCCACAGTATTGAATGCTTTGCTCAGGTCCAGGAATACTGCACAGACATTGTTCTTTTTATCCAATCCGGTTTGCCAGTCATTTGTGACCTTGGCTAATGCAGTGATAGTGCTATGTTTGGCCCTGAATCCAGATTGAGCTGGATTTAATAGGTTAAGCATTGTCAAGATATTCCCTTAACTGAATACTACTAATTTCTCTAGCATCTTGGATAACACAGGTAGAATGGAAATGGGCCTGTAGTTATTAAGATCCATAGGGTCCCCTGATTTTAAGAAGGGGGACGACTTGGGCTGTCTTCCACAGCATGGGAATAGAGCCAGAGTTTAGGGAAAAGTTAAAGAGGTGTGTTAGGGGGACTGCAAGCACATGGCATGCAATCTTTAGAAAGAAGGGGTCCAGAAGGTCTGCTCCTGCACTTTTTTTGGTATCCAGATGCCATAATAGATCCTCAACTTGTTTCAACAGTATAGATCTGAAGCTAAAGGAAGAGTCAACTCTTTGATCACCAGTGTAGTGGGAGCTTAAATGGTCCCTTAGTAGGTTAGCTGGGGAGGTGTCAAAGGCAAGGCCAGCTGTTGTGAAGTGGTTGTTGAATGCATCCAGTATTTCCATTTTATATATATATATATATATATTAGAGGCAAAAAACTCCGTTTAATGCATTAGTTAAGGTTGTTCCACAGCGGCAAAAAAGTAAGGAATTCGCTGTTGGGGTTGAAACCCCCCTTGGACCCCCGCCCACCCCCAACAGGCATTGGGAGTGCGCATTGGGATAAATCAGCCTAACTCTGCCCCATGACATGTGTAAAGCAGCGGAAGTATGGGAGGAATGGGGTGAGTTGGGACCCACGATCAATCGCTCCAATGCCGGGTTGAGGTGGGCGGGGATCCAAGGGGGGTTTTCAAACCCTAACAGCCAATTTCCTCACTTCGGTCGCCAGGGAACAACCCCAACTAATGCATTAAACAGAGTTTTTTGCCTCTAATTTCCCTTCTTTTTGAGAATGATAACGAGAAATAGTGAATATAATGCAGCAGGGCCCAGCGCTCCCGCCACATGATGTGTTGTGGCATACTAACAAGGGACAACAACGCAAAACAGAAATGCTAACAGTGGCATACTATGGTAAACACAAGCTACCTAATGAGAACAGAAAGGGTAATTCGACATGGTGGCTAGACAGAAATGGTCTGCCAATGACGATGTGTTGTCACATAGTAACATGGTGCCTGCAAACAGAAATGTCAATGGGCATGGTGATGTAAAGTGAAACAGTAAGATAAACAGTACTGTAGACAGAAATGGCAAAAATAACAGAAGCATAGCGCAAATGAAAACGCAAAGGATACGCGGCACATGGTGGCGCGGGACGCCAATGGTAAGTGAAACAGTGCGGATCTACCCAATGGAAAGGGCAACAGTAACAGTAACAGTAATGTAAGCGCACAGGCTGGTTTTCCCCAAAACCTGCATTGAGAAAGACAGTGAGTACAAATAATGTATGCAAAATAATGAGTATCAGAGCAGAAAATGAGATCTTGGAATACTAAATACATTATATCTCAGGAACCGTACGACGTAGAAAAACAATTTAAAAGTCATATTATTTACAACTGTCCTGGCTAATGTGAATCTTAGCCCCATTGTGGGGCTAAGAAATTTTCCAACGAAAAGTCTGTATCTCACACCGTTTCCGAGATACGGGCCCTGAAAGGCGCGGCGAACGCCGTAATGTTATCCTATGGAAAAAGAAAGTTCGGATGTGCCATAATCCTTGCTCTCCCTGTAATGGTTTTCACCAAACTACTGAAAAGCACATCTGTGGGCTGTTGGCTGTCTTCCCTCCAAATTTCAGGAAAAAAGACCAAACCGCTATTTTGCAGCAGGGCTCCAAATGATTTCTGTTAAGTGTCGGGCGCCGTAATGTTATCCTATAGGAAAAACCGTCAATTTTGGAGTGCCGTAACTTTGCCGCCATGTGATATTTTTCACCAAACTACTGAAAGGCACATCTGTGTACTGTTGGCTGTCTTCCTCCAAATTTCAGGAAAAAGACCAAACCGTTATTTTGCAGCAGGTGCCAAAGATTCCTGTAATGCTTCGGGCGCCGTAATGTTATCCTATGGAAAAACTGTCAACTTTGGAGTGCCATAACTTTGCCGCGTGTAATATTTTTCAATACAACACTGAAAGGCACATCTGTGAGATGTCGACTGCGTTCCTCAAATTTCAGCCAAAACTCCCCAACGGTTATTTTGCAGTGCAGTGCCAAAGAATTGCTGTCATTTTCCCACAGACTAGAAAATTACTGTAGCAATTTCATGAAAGCTTTCATAAAAATTTGCAACACTTTCATGAGCCACAGAAAGTAATTTCGAGAAATACTTTTTCCAGAAATTTGAAAAACATATTTCTGGGGTGTTTTACCACAAAATAAAGACATGGCAAGCATCCTCAGGGCCCGACTAGGTGAATACAAAAAATTAGGTTGCTAGAGGGTCCCAAATTTAAATGCCAACCATTCTCTGATCACCAACTGAAAACAAAATGGCCGATTTACGAGAAGTAACAGGCCCATTTGCAAAGTAAAAATGCATTTGTGAAAGTGTTGAACTTTTGTTAACTTTTTCCATTGACTTATAATGGGAAACTGTTTTGAATAACTTTTGAACCGCTTAATATTTTTCATGAAATCTTTGAAAGGCACATCAGGGACCCTGGCTGCACGTTCCCTGAAGATTTGGCGATCCGCAAACCGCACGACCTGTAGGCGTGACCACAGAATTCCAGAAAGCGAACGCGCGCACAGATCAACAGCACTTAATAACTCTGCAGCCAGAGCATCCTACCAGTACAAACTTATAGATCCCAAGGCCTATGGTTCTTGATCATAAATTCCAAATTTCAGGCAAATCCATCAAACTGTTGCAAAGTTATTAAGGTGCAAAGATTTGGGGTTTAACATAGAAATGGCTCTTCAACCCTAACTATGGTAGCACTACCGTGCTACCATAATATATATATATATATATATATATATATACATACATATATATATACATACATAGATACATATATACATACATACATAGATACACACATACATACATATATACATACATACATATACATGCATACATAGATACATACATAATATACACATACATATACATGCATACATAGATACATACATATATACATACATAGATACATAATATACACATACATAGATACACACATACATATATATACACATATACATATATGTATATATATACATACATATAGATACACACATACATATATACATACATACATAGATACACACATGCATACATGCATATATACATATATACATAGATACACACATACATACATATATACATACACACATATATACATACATACATATATACACACATACATACATATACACACCTACATATATACATACATACATATATACATACATACATTGATACACACATACATACATACATACATATATACATACACACATCCATTCATATATATATATATATATATACACATATAGATACATATAGATACATACATATATACATACATATATACATACATACATATACATGCATACATACATACATACATAATATACACATACATACATATATATACATACATATACATGCATACATAGATACATACATAATATACACATACATAGATACATACATAAATATATACATACATAGATACATAATATACACATACATAGATACACACATACATATATGCATACACATACATAGATACACACATACATACATATATACATACACATACATAGATACACACATACATACATATATACACATACATAAATACACACATACATACATACCTAATATACACATACATAGATACACACATATGTACATATGTACATGCACATACATAGATACACACATACATACATATATACATAAATGCATGCATGAGCACACACACACACACACACACACACATATACACCCACATGTACATACACACATACACATTCACTACCATATACATATACATGCACATACACATACACACATACATAATGTGGTTTTGAGGAGGAGGCCTAAGTAAACTACTTCTCAAGTTTGAGCCCAGAATATTTAAAATTGGCCAAATTATGGCCATCTAAACATTTTAAGGTTGAAAAAACAATGTCCCAGGAATTCCACTGTGTGAGTGCGCAAGGACTTAGGGTTTTTCCAGAATTAAAATGCTTACATGACCGTTACTTGGCGAATTTTAAACATTTTGGGCCCAAACCTCAGGGACGGCTTAGAAAGGCCCTCTTCTCCTAATGATGGAACTTAAATCCCCCTGAAATGGGTTTTGTGGGATTTAAGATTCACCCCTTGTGAAGTTGTCAGGAGGGGGCCTATCTAAGCAATCACCTAAGTTTGGGGAAATATTTTAAAAAATTGATCAAGAGAGAGCTATTTGAAAATTTGCCAAGTAGGCTGCAGGTCTGGTGCAATGTGTGTGTGATGATGCAGCTGCTTTGTGAGTAGACCACAAGGCCACTTACAAAGTCTACTACAAATCTGGTACACTGAGTGGGATGATGAAGACCACTCGAAAACTCCGATACAGGTCTGGTGCATGTGTGTGATGATGGGGACCACTCACAAACTCTGATACAAGTCTAACACACTGTGTGGGATGATGAGAGCCATGTGCAAACTCTGATGCAGGTCTGGCACCCTGTGTGGGATGATGAGGGCCTCACATACTGTGCTACAGGTCCAGCGTACTGTGTGAGATGATGAGGGCCACTCGTAAACTCCGCTACAAGTCTAACACACTGTGTGGGATGATGAGGGCCATGCGCAAACTCTGATACAGGTCTGGTGCATGTGTGTGATGATGGGAACCACTCACAAATGCCGCTACAAGTCTGGTATACTGTGTAGGATGATGAGGGCCATGTGCAAACTCTGATACAGGTCTGGCGCCCTGTGTGGGATGATAAGGGCCTCACATACTCTGCTACAGGTCCAGCGCACTGTGTGGGATGATGAGGGCCACTCACAAACTCTGCTACAAGTCTAACACACTGTGTGGGATGCTAAGGGCCACTCACAAACTCTGATACAGGTTTGGCACCCTGTGTGGGATGATGAGGGCCTCATACTCTGCTACAGGCCAGGCGCACTGTATGGGATGATGAGGGCCACTCGCAAACTCTGCTACAAGTCTAACACACTGTGTGAGATGATGAGGGCCTCACATACTCTGCTACAGGTCCAGCACACTGTGTGGGATGATGAGGGCCACTCACAAACTCTGCTACAGGTGTGGTGCACTGTGTGGGATGATAAGAGCCACTCGCAAACTCTGCTACAGGTCCAACTCACTATCAGTGGATATACAAGTTACAGAGTGTTAAGCCTGTGGGCCTTAACGACCAGTGGGACCGTAAACCCTTTTTGAAAAAGTGAAATAGAAGTAGAAGAAAGAGTAAATAGTAAACAAGCATTTGTCAATGCTGAGTGTTTGCTTCCTGGTTTTGACATTGTTAGTGCAAATGAGTAGAGTTATGTAGGTGTAAATACTTCTGTGGCCCTATCAGAATTAATGACAGATTGTCCTGCATTTTTGCCTACTCTTAAAAGTATAATATTTTACAACATCTTGCAAAAAGTAGTCTGACAGGGAGCAGGCAAGTGCTTACAGGAAATCCAAGTACTTACAAATTGGACTGTGTGCTGTGCAGCACAATTGTTAATGGAGATTTGCTGTCATTGCATCCTGCCCCTGGGTTGGGGAAGGGGGATGGGGCTCAGGAAATGCAAATATCACAGGTAGAGTATAAAAAAGAAGCAGAACAATGAAATGCTCTCCAGCACCCATAAATCCAGTATGCTTTATGAGAAGCTTGGTTTCTGACTTGACTGAAATAATATGTTGTACTAAGTATCAAAAGCTGCAAGAAGGTTGGTAAGTATGTAACAATGTTGCACATTGTTTCTGAAAGGAACAGATAAAAGGTGGACAGACTGTGTAGCAACGAAGTTGCAACTCCTGGTAACAGTGTACAATCTTTATGAAACAAAAGAGGAAAGTCACAGTTTTTGTTTTTTTTAAGTACCAACTCTGATGTGCTACAGTATGACTGCAAAAAGCTATCATGGATTTCTGTTGTATTTTCAGATTTCTTTTTCTTACTTGTGTTACATCAAAATTAATAAAACAAGCAAGTAAACAAGTGTGCATGTATTATTATTTATCAAAAAAATTGTAATTGCTGAAACTCTTACTGATTTATCAATTAGTATGCTGTGCTAAAGCATTAGTCTGGCTAGCTATGTGTGTAAACAGTGAAGGACAGGCTGAAATATATCGAAACGCATCATATAGTGCCCATCTTAACTTTCATGACCTTATCAGGGAATGAACTGCAGATCTGATTGCATCCCTCACATCTGTGAGTGTTCTGCTATGATGCATTCAGGTTGTGATGGGTATGGTGGATGGGGGGTTGAGGGTTTGAATGGTGTGCTGAGTGGCTTCCCACAATCTCCCACTTGCATACTGTGTGACTAAGTGAGCAAGCCACAAGGAACAAGGAGGTGCCATTCACTGAGTGGGTGGTGGAGCCCTGGAATGCACTGCTCAGGGAGTTGGTGGCTGCTACTACTATGGAGTAGTGCAAGAAAGGCTGAGAGAGGTATAGAGGGAAGGTGCATCCTGGAGCCTCGCTGGGAAATGGGGAACCTTGTAGGGAGGGTAGGGGGCTACCAACGGTGCCATGGGAAGGCACTGACCATCAAGCAGACTCGATAGAGCATAGGGCCTAATCTGCTGGCTTTGTAGTATGTTAGTAAGTCACTTAACCGCCCCATTGCTCTCTGGTTGCCCATGAAAAAGGCAGCAATGATTAGTGGGCCTTACCTGGTTAACAAAGAATTACATAAATAAAATAAGGTGTAACCCCCCTACAAATGGGGATTCCTAAAAGCCATTTAGAAGCTGCCTAAGTGCCCCTCTGGTGGTTGGTGTTCAGCGCTTAAGCCATTTAAATGGTTCTGTGAGTGCTTGTAGAGCCTCCACATACTGCCTCTTTAAGAGCTGTCTGCTTGCAGACACTATTATTGCTCCTGAGGGGGACTGTGTGTTTCCCTGATCGAGTCCCGCTCGAGATGTAATGTAATGGCCCCTCTTTGCCATCGTTGAAAGCGCAAAGGGAGCCCACTTGAGAGAAGTAACTATCTGCCTGCAATCCTTCAGAGTAGTAGTGAAAAATGCAGTTGTTTAACCTGCCTTTGTTGCAGCTGGGACTCTGTGTGCTGTGCCCCTCCATTTTGGACCCAGACTGTCTGAGGGGTCCAGTGGGAGCAAGGGGTTATCTAAAATGGAGTAAATAGTGACCAATCAGAATCAGGACTCTAGGTGGAGCCAGCTGACGAATAGGGATACAGCTAATAATTCTGGGAAGTGAAGTTGGGACTATGGCACCTTTTTTGCACCAATGAGGGTAGTAGTGAGTAATTGGCATCTGTATCCCACCAGTGGGATCAGGTGGTGCCCGACTGGATTCTCTCTGCCCAAACTGCCCAGAGACACAGTGATTGGTGATCGTGAAGGGAGAAGGAGCTCTGGCTCCTGCGCTGTGGAAATCTTTGCTCAGAAAGCACGTGTGGCAGGCCAAGAAGTCGGGCGATAGCATCACCAGAAGGAGTGGACAAGATCCGTGGAGGAGTGCAAGCAGAGGAGGCTGTACGTTTACAGCTACCTACCAGGGTCACCCTGTAGAGGACTGGAGAATCTGCTTCAATCGCACTCGGTCTATCAGGACAAGTGAATCTGCGTCGTTTGGCCCGGTGTGTGCAGTGAGAGCGATAGGGAGTATACAGCAGCTGCCTAGTCTGGTACCCCTCTGCTCTTCATATAAATGTGTGGAGAAGTGTTTGAATTCCAGGCTCGGTCCTGCGAGTGGTGTGAGAGCGATCTTTCTGCTGGAGCTGTGAGTACTAAGTCAGGGTAGCTCCCTGTCAGATGTTCATAGTGAGGGCAAGATTTGTCTGGCTGCTTTACTGGCTATACAAACTGAGCCTGCTGGCTCTACTTAATCCCCTTAGGAATCAAATGCTTGTTTTCAGCATCAGGGCCCCAACCAGCTGCATCGAGAGGCTAACCTTCTATTGCCTGGGTACCCAGAGACAGTGACTTATAGGTTAGGCCTGTGCACAGTGCCCTAGATATATATATATATATATATATATGTATATATATATATATATATATATATGTAGATTAGAATGGTAAACTAATTAACCTGATTTCCCCCAGTCCTTGTTATCTCCCCGTAAATAAATCAGATTGGTTGTTTTGCAAAGGTATACTGACTGAGTGTCTATGTTGAATTACTGTATAGTGGTTATTGTATAACTGCATCTTAATTTACAGGGGGTCCCCAGAGCCAAGCTGATTAAACCAAAGCTGAGGGTAAGTGTATATGGCAAGGGTACTGTGGTTGACTTGTGTGAGCCACTAGTGGGAAGAAAGGGGGGTTGCAGTGACCCAGAGGGCTGTAACCAAGTCAGATTAGACTTTCAACCCTGATCTCTGGGTGGAGGCACCTGCCGTCAGACCCAGGCCCCTCAACCTGTTAACGTCAGAGCAGGCAGGGGTAGTAGCCCTTGGGGTAGTGCCCCCTAGGGGTTACAAAAGACAGAATGTTTAGAAGTTATACATGATCAGGAAATGACTTTTGTGCGTTGGACAATTGTAGGTTAGTTGGAAAGGAAACCAACTTGCATTGGAGTTCAGCTCCCATGTGGGGCTGTGCTCTACACATGGGCATGCAGTGTTGCCACAGTGCTGTGTCAGTGTTAACACTGCTCACAGTAATTGCAGTTTGACTCCTCGACCCAAGAAAGCTATCCACACACACACACACACACGGGGAAAGTGTACTCTTTACTTATTAACTACACCACACAATTTGCACACTAGTGAGAATCTGATTTTGTGTGTGTGTGCACAATGGCCTAGAGACTGCTGGTAAAAGAACTAGTATAATTGTGTTATCTAGATTAAGGGGGAGAGAGAGAGAGAGAGAGGAGGGAGGAGGGAGGGAGAGAGAGAGAGAGAGAGAGAGAGAGAGAGACACTACATGGGGCTGAAGTCAAATGCATAGACACCGACAACTTGAATCAAAGTTTGCTGTCTTTTGCAAACCTCGGTGTGTGTATAGGTATCAAGTACGGAGCAATGGCAGGCTACCACCCATTCCCCCACTCCCCAAAGAAAGATGAGAGAGAGAGAGGGGTAGAACTAGGGAACAACAAAATGTTACAGTCACATAAAGCCTAAAAAATGATCTATTTACTTTTCCAGGCCTCACTGTGGCTATGTTTACAGGGCAGTAAAATAATGCTGAAAGAAATATTGGATGTCTGTTATCCAGGTCAGAGACAGACAGACAGACAGATAGACAGAGTGTCAATGAGATGGGGGGGGGTTCTAGAACCCAGAACCAGGCTAGACAGAGAGAGAGACAACAGGTGTCCCTAGAAAGACATCTGCTACAATAACTTGTTTTACTGGCATCAGTGTGACACTGCGTACATGGCAATGGACAGGCTGGCAAAATACATCCTTGGAGTCACAGAAAGTATAATTAAAACTGTAGCTGTAAATGAGCATGGAACATCCATCAGACAGATCTGGGTTTGAATCCCACAATCTGCCACTTGCATACCTGGGCATGCAGGTGGCAGATTGCCTCTGAGCTGGTCATTTAACTTTTTTGCCTCTGAGCAAGTCACTTAAGCACCCCAGTTTATTTATTTAGTTTTTGTTGACCGGGTAAGTGCACTAGACAAATCCTGCCTATTTTCAGGCACGACCCGGGGGAGGGGATACAGATGAATGCCAACTGACCTTGAACCAGATTAAGCTGTTGGTGGTATTTTTCGTGAATGGAGGGAATTTGACCATTGCACCAGGGAAATTACCCTGCTCTTTTCGAGAAGTGCCATGGGATCTTTAACATCCACCTGAACTACCACCAGAACAGGCAGATGGGACCTCGGTTTAACGTCTCATCCGAAAGACGGTGCTCCCAGGTCACCTCTGAAAACAAGCACATATGCCTAGTGGGCCCTATCTGGTTAACAAAGAATTATATAAATAAATACAAAATGTGTAGAATAATTCCACAGAGACAGATATGTATTATAATAGTTCATTTTTGTTTACTGGCATTAGTGTGGCAATGTAAATAGTACATTGAGATAATTTCATTGCAAGGAATCTGTGAATGGCAGTAGCATACCTGGCAGGTTACTCCTTGCAGAACAGGCCGAAACTGTATGATTGGTTACTACAAGTGGTTTAAGTATCAGTAAGCTGTTGAGTTTATCACTAGATGATGCTGAGCATTGCTAGGGGAGGAGTACTTACTTCCAAAGGAGGGTTACTGAGGCTTAATAAAGGGGAGGGAATGTGGGTAGAGGGTGACAGTGAAAAATCAGGGATACTGAATGAATATTTCTGCTCAGTATTCACAAAGGAAGAGGAGGGGGAGGTACCTAAACCAAACAAGAGAAACACTCTGAAGACAGGGGTCTATACCAGTCCATTTACAGAAGAAAGGGTTCTGAAAGAACTAATAAAATTGAAGGTGGACAAAGCAATGGGGCCTGAAGGGATTCACCCAAGAATTCTAAAAGAACTAAGGGTAGAACTAGTGACACTGCTGACTATTCTCTTTAACAAATCATGGGAGGATGGGGTTGTACCTGAGGATTGGAGGAGGGCGGATGTGATTCCTCTTCACAAAAGTGGGAGCAGTACAGAGGCAGGAAACTACAGACCAGTTAGTTTGACCTCAGTGGTAGGAAAAATGATGGAATCACTTCTGAAGGAAAGAATTGTTGAGTAACTAGAGGTCAGTGGAGCACAGGACCCAAGGCAGCATGGATTCACGATGGGAAGGTTGTGTCAGACGAATCTAATAGATTTCTTTGACTGGGTGACCAAAGTAGTAGACCAGGGAGGGGCTGTGGACATGGCCTACCTAGGTTTTAGCAAGGCATTTGATACAGTCCCACACAAAAGATTAATACACAAGTTAGCCAGCCTTGGAGAGGGTCCCAAGGTAGTAGCCTGGATAAAAAATTGGCTAGACAACAGGACGTAAAGGGTAGTAGTAAATGGAGTCCACAGTGAAGAAAGGAGGGTTACTGGTGGGGTACTGCAGGGTTCAGTACTAGGACCGGTCCTTTTTAATGTCTTTGTAAGTGACATTGCAGAGGAACTGGAAGGAAAAGTATGTCTCTTTGCAGATGACACAAAGATCTGCAACAGGGTTGATACACAAGATGGAGTGGAAAGGATGAGAAGGGACTTGGCAAGATTGGAGGAATGGTCAGATGTACGGCAGCTCAGATTCAATGCAAGGAAGTGCAAAGTAATGCACCTGGGAAACAAAAACCCAGGGGAAGAGTGCACAATGGGGGGTGAGATACTGACAACAGTAAAAATGGAAAGGGACCTGGGGGTAATTATATCAGATGACCTAAAGGTGGGCAAGCAATGTGAGAAGGCAGTAAGAAAGGCTGGGGGGATACTAGGATGCATAGGGAGAAGCATCAATAGTAGAAAACAGGAAGTTGTTATCCTCTGTACAGACAGTTGATGAAACCCCATCTGGAGTACTGTGTGCAGTTCTGGAGACCCCCCATCTCCGCAAAAGAACGCTAAGTGAGGAGGCTGTCCACAGGAGGGCAACAAAATGGTGCAGGGTCTGCACCAGAAGACATATGAAGAAAGACTAAAGGAGCTTAATATGTATACCCTTGAGGAAAGAAGGGAGAGAGGGGGACATGATAGAAACTTTCAAGTACCTCAAGGGAATCAACAAAGTCCAAGAGCGTAGCATCTTTCAGAAAAAGAGATGTGCAAGAACAAGGGGGCATAATTTGAAGATGAGGGGGACGGCTAAGAGGCAATGTGAGGAAGTACTTTTTCACAGAGAGGGTTGTGGATGCATGGAACAGCCTCCCTGAGGAGGTGATGGAGTCAAGAACAGTGGAGGAATTTAAGAATGTATGGGACAGACATAAGACAGTCCTAGTGGGGGGGGGGGTAGGAGGAAGTAAGCTGTTGGTTAACTAGGATCTGCAGCTTATCTGTTAGGTAGGAAAATGGGCAGACTAGGTGGGCCAAGCGGTCCTTATCTGCCATCACATTCTATGTTTCTATGTTTCCATCAGAGTGGGCCTTCCCCAGGAGCAGGGATGGGGTGGGGGAAGCCATATGATGGGTCCTTACAAGATTTCAAAGTACCACTAAGCTGGGGAGCCTGCTGAGTGGTGATTGGGGTACTCCTTTCAAAGTGGTGTCCCCAGAGAGAATTAAATTAATTACTTAATTCATTATTTTGCTTTGTTTATGCACCTCTTGTGTGGTGGGGATGGTGCCCTATCCTCCTGTCAGCCCTCTCATGGACCCGCAACACTCCCCTGACCTGGCCTCCAGCTCAGCTGCAGAGAGGGGAGGACTGTGTGCCCCCACGGAGGCCCTCCCAGAGGAAATAAGGGAGATCAAGATACTAACGTACTAATTGCCAGCAGACTATGCCATATGGTCTATTGAGTCTGCTCGAACCTCAGACCCCTGTTGGGAACCGAGGCCCTCCCCCGCTTGTGTTCCAATGCCCATTTCTGTATCCATTTCTGTAAGATCACCCTTGAGCCCCTACCCTGACTTATGCTGGGCTTTGTTCAGGTCAGAGGAAGTGGAAGTCCCTCAGGGGCTTCCTTGTGTGTGCTCAAGAGGGGGTTTCTACCCCCAGAGGAATGGATTTGCAATGACATCCAGCATGCAGTGAGCATGCTCCCACATCTGCCTGCATGATGTTCACCACTGCCTCAAGTCAATCCCCAGTGTTCCCTGGCTGCAGCGACCCCTAGTCTCCACTGGGAGTTGCCAAATGCCAGGGATCCACAACCCCCCCTTCCCTAGGAGAGGAGAGCAGTCCTCCAGACTCTTGATCCTCTCCTCCCCTGCCGACCCCCCATAACCCAAGTAGGCTCTCAAACCCAGGTCACCGGCGTGGCACAAGGTAAGGCATCCATGCCTCAGACCTCAGTGCCACACAGCCAGTCCATTTATGGATTTATTGACTGCTTGATTTTTTTAATAATGTGTTAAGGTACAGAACGGTCCTTGAGCAACTAGTGCCCATTTGCAAGGGTGACCTACAGTAAGTCAGCATAATAACATAGAGAGTGAAGGAAGGGAGAACAGAAAGCTGGTTAGCACATGTTTGGATCCCGCCAACACCTCTCAACCCCCTGCCTCATTAATCAGGGACAAGGCTTAAAGCAATCAGGGACAAAGGTTTAAAATCAGGGACACATCTTAAAAATTGATGATATCCACTCAGGAAGCTGGTAGAATAAGTGGTTTAGTGTAAAATGCATTTTCTAAGGAAGAACAGGTCTGTAACATTAATGTTTAACATTATTTTATGCTTACAACCCCCACTGTTTTGTCATGGAAACACAATTTTTAGGAGGACAGAGTAAAACTGTGAGGTAAAAATCAGGGACGTCCCTGAAAATCAGGCACAGTTGAGAGGTATGAGTCCTGTCTAGCACAGCTGTGTGGGAGGAGGGTGCTCACAGTAATGTCATGACCACCTGCTGGGCCAGCAGTGGATGACACTTTATGCTTATTAATAACCCCCTCCAACTAGGTATATGGTAAAGCTCTCTAAGGACTGTGATATTTTACCTTTAAACCTTCAAGTGGGTGGTCTCAGATCTGGTGTTACTGTGCCGTGGGAGTTGCCTGGACAGTGTCTTTACCTGGGAAAGCCTGTTCTAGCACCTAAGTGACTGAGATAATACCACCCCCAGGAACTAAGTAGAGTAAATAATAACCAGCAATCCCACCCTACAGTATACAATGTATAATAATGCACAGGTGAGGTGAAATTAAAGGGACCATTCTTGAGGCAACAAAGTCTATGACTGAGGGTGGTCACCAAGAGAAATGGGTGCAACAGACCAATGTGGTTCATTAAGAAGGCCAGGAAAGCTGGCCCACTGGTGCAGTGGTAGAGCTACCACCTGAGTCACCGGCAACCCAGGTTTAGAAGCGAGCCCAGATTGCTGGAGGGCTGACTGTGGAGTGAAGGATTGAGCACTCAGAGGGCTACTCTGCTACTCTAGGGAGGGTGAGGTGTGGGTCCTGTTGCTTTACCACCACCTGGGGAACCACAGGTGTAGGTGCAGTGGGATTGCAGAGTGAACAGGTGGGGAGGACGTTGGCCGAGGTCTGGAGCAGTGCCATGTTCCTGCATGCCCTCGCCTCTTTGGATCTCCTTGTATGTTGTCATCCTCTGGGGTAGGAGACACTAAAATAAGGAAAATCCCTGCACATGTGCCTAGAGATGGGCCCCAGGACCTTAGCCATATGACCAGACTCCATGGGGGGGCTCAGCTGGACTGCCTGATGCCCTCAATGGACTGGAGGGGGATGACCCGGGATCCCCCTCCTCCATGCCTGGGGGATGAACCATGGCCAGATGGGGGTCAGTCCTCTGAAGCCTCCTGGAGATGCCTGGTGGAGCCTTGGGAATCCCAGAGGATAGGAGCAGGTGCCGTGTAGAAGGGGGTGAATAAACAAAGAATATATAAAAAAAAATAAATAAAAAAAAAGAAGTTCAGGGAGGCAGTGAATGTTGAGAAAAAGGCTTTCATCAGAAACAAGAAAACACTGAAGGATGAAGAACAGAATGAGTACCAGGTGAATTCAAGGCAGGCCAAGAGGGCAGTGAGGGATGCAAAAGCAGACACAGAGCTGCGTATCATGAAAGGGTTAAGAGTGAGAGAAAAAGCAGTTTTTTAGATATATGAAGGGAAAAAGAAAGACATGAGAAGGAATTACTCGGCAAACAGAGGGGGCAGGTTAATAGAGGAGGACATGCAGAAGGCAACTGTTCTTAACGACTACTTCTGCTCAGTTTTCAAAGTACAGGACTGCGGGCCTTTGCCACAGAGCAGCATAAAGACTGCGGATAGGGGTATCCCAGAAATGAGGCAGGGAATATTTGCAAGTGAAAGGATCAGAAAAGGGCTGACAGCCCTGAAGATAGATAAAGCCTTTGGGCCAGATGGGATTCTCCAAGATTGCTCAGGGAACTGGAGTCAGAATTGACTGCTCTCTTGGCAGGGTTACTCAATAGCTCAAGTCAATCAGGGTGGTTCTGAAAGACTGGAGGACAGGGGATGTAGTTATGTTCCAGAAGGATAGAGACAAGGAGCAACTGGGTAACTACAGGCCTGTCAGTCTTACCTCTGTTGTGGGTGAACTGATGGAGACACTAGTCAAAGAATATACAGCTTGTTTAAAGTAGTGAGGAGGAGAGTTAGAGTGCCAAGGTACCCATCCTTTTTCACAAACAAAAGGGTACTTGCTGGCCTCTCCCCATCAACCAATACAATGGAATCAAGTACAATCAGGGTAAGAGAAAAAGGAGAGGGCAATGATAGATACTGGAAAGTGATGTGCACCAATGCCAGGAGTCTTGGCAATAAAATGCCAGAACTTTAGGTGATGGTCATAGAAGGGAGCATTGACCTGGTGGGTGTGACAGAAGCATTGTCAACCCTTAATAGCAAATGGGACATAACCAAACCAGGGTACTTACTGTTCAGGAAGGACAGAGTAAAGAGCAAGAGAGGTGGTGGAGGAGTAGCACTGTATGTAAAAGAAGGGACAGAGACAACTGAGATAGACAGCCTAGGGGATTAAAAAAAATAGAAAGTCTGCTAGTGCTAGCAAGGACAGGAAACCAGTACAGTAGGACAGGGTGGTCTATAGACCACCAGATCAAGATCAAGGGCAGAAACTAGGTAGAAGCCTAGGAAGACATCCAAGTCTGGGGAGGTAGTGGGGGACTTTAATTAGCCAGATGTGGACTGGAAAGTTCCAGTTATGGCAAGTGCAGTGCTTCCTCCTTTATCCACCCCCCTTTTTATCCACCACCCTCACTTACTACCAGTATGAGTTCCTGTCCCATTTCCAGAAATGTTATTGGCCCTTTAACTGCCACCCTCAGTTATCCACCACCCTCTTTTGTCCACCAACATTTAGGATGTACGGAGGTTGGCAAATCAAAGAGGGAGCACTTGACTATGAATCATCTCCTGGAGTATGCATGCTAGGAGGCATTCCTAACTCGGCTAGTCTAGTGTTCAACAAAGGAAGAGGTTCTGTTGGATATGGCATTCAACAACAGTGAGAGGATCCAAAATGTGGTAATCCAGGAGCCACTTCATTCCAGCCACCACAGAACAGTGGTGGTGGAGGTCCAGATAGAGGCTGTCAAGGGAGCAAATGCAGAAAGTGTATGGGGCTTTAAAAAGGCAGATTTCAACGGAATGATTGGGAGCTACTGGAAAGAAGCACATGGAGAATAGTATTGGTAGAAAGAGTGGAGGAAACATGGGAAGAATTTTAAAAAGCAATGGCTGAGGTGGCAGAAAGCTCAGATGAGAAAGTGTCCAAAGGAAAAATGACAAGGGGCTCAATGTGGTTCATGGCCAAAATAAAGATGATAGTATGAGGGCATTCTTGAAGTACAGAAGAAGCCAAATGGGGGAGAATAGAGAGAAGTACAACAAAGGTAGCCAGCAAGATGGTGAGGGAGGCCAAGGGTGAGACTGAAGCCAGGCTTGCCATGGGACTGAAGGAAGGGGAAAGGGCATTCTTAGATACATCTGGGAGACGTGCAAGGTTAATGGGGGTGTTGTGGGGCTCAAAAGTGAGGAAGGATGGGAAGAAAAGCAGAGATACTGAACACATATTTGTGTTTCATCTTTACTAGGGAGGACAGGCCACTATCAAAATCTGGGTTCAGAGCGGAAGACTGGAAAGCAAGTGGTCAGGTAGCATGGCTAGAATAACAGGGAGTAGGATGTCCAAGAAGGTTGAAGGTAAATGAATCTAATGGGACCTGATAGCGTACAACCAAGAATGCTTAAGAAGGTAGCAGAGGTGATAGCTGGACCACTTGCATTCAGCTGCTCATTGGACACTGGGAGGTGGTTCCTAGGAACTGAAGGACAGGAGATGTAGTCCCACTACACAAGAGTGGAACAAAAGGATGAGCCAGAGAATTATACTAACATATTAAAATGCCAGCAAAATAGGCCTAATGGTCTTTCGAGTCTACTCGATTTTCAGTACCTGCACTGAGGGCCAATTTTGGTGTCCTCCCCCTCCCCCTTCCCCTCTCCTGGGTTATACTGTCCCCAGTCACAGATGTACCAGCTGCATTGGACCTGGTCAGATTTATCCTCCCTCTGTACCTGTCCCATCCCCTCTTAAACCCGGCCACAGTCTCCGCCTCTACCAGCTCCCTGGGTAGCACATTCAATGGCTCCAGCACCCTTACAGAGAAAAAAACACCTCCTCCTCCTCTCCTCCCCCCTGAGCCTGCCCTCTTCTAGCTTACACCCATTTCCTCTCGTTGTCCTCTCCTCCTTCCTTTAGAGCACCCTGACTGGGCCCCCCCTTATTGATCCCTTTTATGTACTTAAAGACCTCTATCACATCCCCCTGTCCCTCCTCCAGGGAGTACACGTTGAGCTCCCTGAGCCTCTTCTCATAGGTCCTCTCTCTCAAGTCCTGGATCATTTTGGTTGCCCTCCTTTGGACCCGCTCTAGGATTGTAACATCCCTCTTTAAATATGTTCTCCAAAACTGCACACATTACTCAAGGCGTGGCCTAACCAAGCAGTTGTACAGGGGTAGGATCACTTCCGCCTTTCTGGAGGTAATTCCCCTGGTGATGCATTCCAGCATCCTATTTGCCCTTGCTGCTGCCCTCCTACAGGTCTCAGAGTTGTTCATTTTGACATCTACCACTACCCCCACCCTCTCACCCTCCGTGACTTAAATTTTGTCTCCTCTCAGGGTATACCCCTGGCCTGGATTTCTGACTCCAAGGTGCAGAACCTTGCACTTCCCCACACTGAATTTTAGTTTCCATTTTCCTGACCACCTTTCCAGAGCATCCAGGTCCTCCTGCAAGGCCACCCTGCCCCTCCTCATCTACCACTGCACCCAGCTTTGATTCATCTGCAAAAAGACTCATTTCACTCCTGATCCCCTTCCTTATGTCTGAGATGTAGGTGTTGAACAGGAGTGGCCCCAGCACTGACCCCTGGGGCAACCCACTAGTAACCTACCTTGGGGATGAGGCTGGCTTCCCAACCACCAACCTCTGAGTATGTTCAGAGAGCCAATTTCCTATCCATCTTAACAACTGTCTCCCTATCCCCATTTCCTTCAGTTTAGCCAGCAGGTCATTGTGGGGTACTAAATCAAACACCTTGCTGAAGTCCAGAAAGAGGACGTCCACCAGCCTCCAGCTAATTATAGACAAGTCACTTTCATGTCTATCGTGGGAAAGCTTGTGGAGTCTACACTCATGGAGGAGCTAGTAGACTTCTTGAAGGAAAATGGGCTACAGGACCCCAGACAACATGGGTTCACAAGAGCAGATCTTGCCAGACAAATCTTCTCAGCTTCTTTGACTGGGTGACCAGGGAAGTCACTATGGGACAGGCAGTCAATTTAGTATACTTGGATTTCTGGAAGGCCTTTGACTCAGTCCCCTCACAGGAGGCTGGTCAAAATGTTAAAGGACTTAAGGCTGGATGAAAAATGGATGACTTGGATAGAGAACTGCTATGGGGAAGTAGTAAATGGGGAGATATTTTAGAGGTAAGGGACACAACAAGTGGAGTACCTCAGGGGTTGGTGCTGAGCCTGGTCTGTTTCAATGTGTTTATTTGTGATGTAGAGGAATGGGCCAAGATCTGCCTCTTCACAGACAGCACAAAGATCTGCATGAAGGTGGGCACAGAGGAAGGGATCAGAGAACTCACAGAGGATCTTGGTAGGTTAGGAAGGAGATATGGCTGCTGGGCTGTAATGTTGAAAAATGCAAGGTGATGCACATTTGAAAAAGGAGCCCAAGAGTGCAGTATGAAATGTGTGACGGTGGTGGTGGTACTGGAAAGTGCCATGGAAGAAAATGAGCTAGGTGTCATGCTGTCAGAGGACCTACAAACAGCAGCACACTGTAATAAAGCTCTCGATAAGGCAAACAGACACAATCACTTTTCTTGGCTCATTTAAGTGTCTTCCCCCTTCCCAATTTGCATTAACCTGCATTTTTTTCTCTTTATTTTCTGTTGTTTCCTGACCTAAATCCATTTTTTTTCCTGTAGATCTCATTTATTTCTGGCCACACCATTTCATGCTTCACATTCAAAGCCTTTCAGTGCCACATTTTGTAGCATGAAGTAAATGCCTCTCCTCTTCCAGGCCCCAATGCAGGTTCATTATCAGTGGGCAGTGTGTTATCCAGCATAAGTACAGGTCAGAGCATGAGCTCAACTAAAGTGCTCATAAATCCATCACGTTCCCAACACCAACTCCCATTCCTTGGAGTCCACTCCCCCCCCCCCGCATGTACTGTTGCCAACCCTTTAAAACTGCGTGGCTGTAGTGATACCCCCCATCCCCATTTGCCATGATGATTCCTACCCCCCCCCCACTCCCAACCGAATGTGCAGCAAATCTTCCCATTTGGATCAATCATCCCCTTCCCAGCTAGCACCCTGTGATCCACAGTCACACAACTTCATTTGTGCCCCTCCACTCAGCACCATGACTGGATGCAAGGGGGTCACACCTTGTTATTCAGACTGTAGCTCGCTGTGGTGGTGAGTGGAATGACTGCCAGTCACCATCAGCAGTACAGTCCTAGTTGGTGGTCAGTGATCAATTGGGACTGGAGAGTTAGCTACACTTTCTGTTGGGGGTGGTTGTGGGGATCATTGTGGCAATCAGGGATAAGGGGGTACCACTAGAGCCAGGCAGTTTTGGGGGCTTGGCAACAGTAGGATCAGTGATTGGGGGGGCACTAGTCTGAACACTATGAAATTTGAGTTGATAGCCTAGGGTTGGTGTTTACCAATACTATGGCAGAACAGTAAGGATGGGATAGAAACTAGTGAAATAGGACAATAGCAGGGAATAAAAGTAACAACAAAAAGAATACAGACTAAATACAGCTTGAAACAAAATACAAGTACTAGTAATAGGAAGCGTTTTGCTTTAACACCCATCATCTTTGGTCTGCATCTGCACACAGAAACAGAACCTTGTCAGATGCAAAAACTATCTACATACAAAACACAAAACTACTGGAACAGATGTGTAGCTTCATTATGCATGTTTCAATTTCTCTAATCTTATACTTCAGGACACAACAGTCCAGGAGTGGCTCACAGCATTACAGAACTGTCACCATTTCAGTGTCAATGCGGCTGCAGTTATTGCCGCAGACAAACGGGCCTCAGCGTGCTCCAGTGTCCATTCACTTTTAACTGAGAGTCACCACTCACCTCCCGCATGCTTTACTGCATTTCCATTGTAATATTATGTTTATTTCATGTTATGTTGATATTTGTAAAGAGCTCCAAGCCTATTTGGATGGTGCAGTATGGAAAAATAAATACCTTGCCATTTAAAAACCAATTAAAAAAAGCGTTTGTCAATGTCGAATGTTTGCTTGCTGGTATTAGCATTGGAAATGCGGGAGGTAGACAGATGCACAATAGGAATGGCAGTGAAGTATTGAACTTCATGCCAACGCCACCTCCATCCTGCAGAGATGGACAGGCATTGGGGTATGTGTTTGGGTCATCGCCCATGACGTTCATGCTATGTCACCTCACCCTATCCTACAGACACTGACACGTGCTGAGATGTGCCTTGGGGTGTTCGGCTTTGCAGTCATCCCATTCCATAAGGACATACGCTGAAATGGGTGCAGTATAGAAGAATGGGGTGAACTCTGGGGACGAAGAGTCCAAGGCACACCTCGATGCCTTTGGCTGGCTGGGGGTGGTGATGGGATGGCGTGAGCATTACAGTCGGCAATCCAAAGGCA
The DNA here is from genome assembly GCA_016271365.2 of Neoceratodus forsteri. Taxonomy (NCBI): domain Eukaryota; kingdom Metazoa; phylum Chordata; order Ceratodontiformes; family Ceratodontidae; genus Neoceratodus; species Neoceratodus forsteri. Next base: position 117,654,609 of record JADMNL010000031.1, read on the forward strand.
CACCCCGATGCCTGTCAGTCTGTACAGGGTGGGACGCTATGGTTAGAAACCCTAATGTCCCAGGCGTTTGTTGGTATTTGCACTACAAATTTTCAACATGGCCTTTTTTGTGACCCCACCTCATGAAAGCATTTGGGACCTCTTCTCATGAAGAGTGGCAGTATGATTTTGTTAATGTATCCCGAACTTTGAGTTCCAACAGCGACCGTGCCATTCTGCACTAGATGTATGTAAACACAGATCGGGCAGGATGTGAAGAATGACAGCTGTACCATCCATAGGGAGGTGTGAAGAGATGGCAATGTTGAAAATCTGTAGTGGGAATATTAAAAATGCTCGCACTTCCGAGCATACGTGGAAACTGCGCAATGCATACTCATAACACAGTCATTTTATGGACTTTCATCACCAGATTTTCAACATAGGCATTTTAGGACCTCTGCTCATGAACAGTGTCACTGTGATTTTCTTAATGTGTCCCAAAAACTGATTTCCCACAGTGACCGCACTATTCTGCGCCGGAAGTGCAAAAACACATTTTGGTCAGGATGTGAAAAATGACAGCTAAACTGTTCATAAGGAGGTGTGGAAAAATGCCAATGTTGAAAATCTGGAGTGAAAATATTACAAATTCACGAAGCTACGAGCATGTGTGGAAACTGCGAAACGCACATTCATAAAACAGTCATTTTTTGGATTTTTCTACCAAATTTGCAACATAGGATTTTTGAGAGCCCATCTCATGAACACTGGCATTGTCATTTGGTTAATCGATCCCGAAAGGTGATTCTGTGCAGTGACCGCAAAATCACCTTTCTGGACCAAATAACACCATGACAGTGGCTGAATTCATGAGGAGGGGTCCCAATAACCCCATGTTGAAAATTTGGTGCCAAAATTCACCAAAATGCCTGAGATATGCACCAAAGTTGAAAAACACCTATTTATGCCATTATACAGCTTATCGGCATTTCTTCAGTTCACGGTCGGCTTTGAAGAGTGCAGACGTGTTCCCGGTCCACCAAAGATCATTGCGCTGGGTTCCAGAGGTAAGTATGGGGTGAGGGGGTGGGGAGGCAGGGTGCGCAGAGGTTGGGCATGGGTTGGGGAGGGGCAACAAAACTCAATGAGGGACCATTTTCTGTTTTACAGGTTTAAAAAAAAACATCATGGGGCGTTTTTTTACAGAGACATTGGAACATCGGTGGGCTCCCAGCATGCCACCTGGAGTGATTTTTGGGGCTGTAGCCAACGAGGATTGGGCACCCTCGCTGCACACACCAAGTGGGGGAGCTGAGGGAGATTGGGCACCCCCCTCAGCGCACAACAGATTGGGAGGGGGGGACATTATGCCAATGGGGAATGGGCTTCCTCATCGGCAAATTGAACTGGTGAGTTGTAGCCAACAGGGGATTGGACACCCCCATCGGCACATACTGAGTGGGGGGAGAGAGCCAAGGGGGACTGGGCACCCCCCTCGGCACACAATAAATTGGGGGGGACATTATGCTGACAGGGAGTGGGCTCCCTCATTGGCAAATTGAACTGGGGGGACTGAAGCTGCCAGGGATTGGGCTCCCCATCGGCAAAGAAAGACTGTTGGGGGGCTGCATGATGCCGAGAGGGATTGGGCACCTCCTCAGCACACAACAAATGGGGGAGGGGGTTACAGTATGCCAACAGGGAGTGGGCTGCCCATCAGCAAATGAAGTGGATCGGGAGCATGCAGACAGCAAGGTACCGCCCTACAATGATGGCTTGGTCCCTCATTGCAGCAAAATGGCTGACGCTGCAATGACGAGGTGGCCCCTGATTGCAGGGACAAAAACATTTCAACCTGGTGGTGCTTTAGGAAACCAATGTCATCAACACAGTGTGCCTGGATTGGTCCACCGGTGCCAAGCCCCCAAATGCAGTGCCGCTATTGGCTGCCACAGTACTGCACCTCCACAACCCCCTTCTCTCCTAAGCTGCCACATAATGTTTCTTGTGCATGCACACAAGCAAACATAAAAATTATATAAGACAGTTGTAATCTTTCTTTTGTAATTAATTCTTGAACAGCACACCACCGATTCAGAAAGGTTCTACTGTTCAAACTCTGAGGAACAGCACACCACCGGTTCACCAAGGTTCCATTGTTCAAATCCTGAAGAATGCCACACCACTGATTCGCCAAGGTTCCATTGTTCAAATCCTGAAGGATACCACACCACTGATTCGCCAAGGTTCCACTGTTCAAACCCTGAGGAACAGCACACCATGATTCACCAAGGTTCCATTGATGCTTTACCCAAGTCTTTAATTTTTCTGCTTTATACGTTTTGTACTTCAACCCTAAAAGATGCATTAATGTAGTTTTTGCACTTTATACACATACATATATATGTCAGCACGCATGCTGTGCATACACACATACATATGTAAACACACATGTGGTACATACATATGTAAACACATATGCTGTACACACATACACACATATATATGTAAACACACATCCACGCACATACATATGTAAACACACATGCTGTACATACACATATACATATGTAAATACATGCTGTATGCACATACATATGTAAACACACATGCTATACATAAACACATACATATGTAAACACACATGCTGTACATACACATATACATATATAAATACATGCTGTATGCACATACATATGTAAACACACATGATATACATAAACACACATACATATGTAAACATACATGATGTACATATATACACATATGTAAACACACGTGTATGTACATGCACACATATGTAAGCACACATGATGCACACACATATACATACATATCTAAACACACATGCTGTGCATACACACATACATACATAAACACACATGCTGAACATACATACACACATACATATGTAAACACACTTGCTGTACACACATACATAAGCACATACATATATATGCATGTATACATACATTCATACACACAAGTGCATATGTACATACAGCTATATGCATTACAAATACATACATATACACACATACACATGCATACACACATGCATTCCCACATACATATACATGTACATACACTGACACACATACACACATGCCTACATACACTTGAATGCACATATCTACACTGAAATACATACATACACTGACACAGTCATACCCACATACATACATTGACACACATAAATGCACACATGCTGCATAAAGTTGAACCAGCATAATATTCTGTGGTAATTTGCATATGCAGCCCATGATGCTTTGCATTATGGGGGCATGTGTGATTTTGTATTTCATGCTGCATGAATATACAAACAAAACATACATACAACATATATATATTGAATACAGAAAAAGACCCATCTACCACACACAGAGATACAGACACCAACACATACTCTTACACATGCACAAACATGCCACATACACAGATACATACACAGAGAAACACACACATGTATACACATTCACAGACATACCACACACACACATAGATGCACACAGACACACACATACTCACACACATATACATATACATACTGCACACGGACATACACATACAGTAACACACAGACTCATAAACAAACACACAGAAGCGCACACTCTCATGGACGCTTAAAAGAATCTCTTGCACATTAGAAGGAAATCTTTTGCTCTCTGAGAGCGGCTTTTCCTATTTAGTACATGAATTGTTAGTGTTACATAATGGAGGAGCGTGCCTGTGTCAGCGAGAAAGTGTGCATGTGTGTGGGACTGTAGATTTAGTAGTTGCCGTATTGTGTGTGTGGGAGTGAGGACTACTGTTTCAATGAAGTTAGGGCTGGTTTCAGGTTTATCTATTGAACAGAAATGAAATCTGTTTCAGTGGAAAGGGTATACAGTGCCGCAGCTGAAGGGTCTGCAAACAGTGCTGAAAAAAACATAGTGAATCAAACAAATCTGCAAAGGAAGAAACTCCAGCGTTATCTTCAGTAACACAAGCAAGCTGCTTTAGGAAGCAGGGAATGTTTGATTTCAGTTGTTCTGGACAGAGTGTAGTCTTTTTTTTTTTGTTCAGTTTTCTTTCTGGCTGTCCCAACAGGGCGGGGTTGTACCACATATCAACCCAGGACTCCACAAGCCACTCACCAGCCCAGGACTCCCCCTCTCAGCTGCCCAATCCAGAAAGACCATGGCTTAGCCCTCATGGCAGGGACCCCCGAAGGGAAGGATCTATATAAGCCATGGGTCTTGGACAAGACTTATGCTGTGGCATTGTTTTAGTGTGTAGGTATCTCACGTTTTTCCAGGTGTCATGATGCTGCCTGCCGAAGGAATTTTCTTGTGAGTTCTCCCCAAGGATCAGCTGTGCAATGATGTTCAAGGCACACCACACATGCTCCCATGTACAACCGTGCTAACATCTGCCAGGTCCAAGACCCACATGCACAGGAAGTGTCAGGTGCACTGACTCCCAGCCACTGACAGGTATTAGACAATTGCTGACATCCTCACCTCCCCCCCACCTTGGAGGAGGAGAGCAGTCCATTAGACGTTCATCCTCTCCCCACCTCGGCCGACCCTCCAATGCACCAGGCTCATTCCCGAACCCAGGTCATTGGCACTGCAAGTGGTAGATTTATCACTTGTGCCAGCAGGCTGGCCAGACTGTAATCTTAAGTAACACACCTCTTAGAAACAACTAGAATAACAATGCACAAAAAGGCTGCATTCCCATTGAGGGGCTCCATGTGATATCAACTACGGGAGTAAAGCTTGACAAATGTATAGACTAGTAGATAGGCAATCGTGCACAACAGTGCTCGTTCCCATTGAGGGGATCCTTGTGACATCATATTAAAGCATGAGAGTGAAGTGCGAGTAATGTATAGAAATATATATGTGTACAGTACTGGAGACCACACTTAAAGAGGGACATACAGCTCCTGGAGAGGGTACAGAGGAGGGCTACCAGGATGATTTGAGGAATGGGGGAGTTGACGTACGAGGATAGACTTGAGGAGCTCAGACTGTTTACTTTGGAGGAGAGGAGAGAAGAGACAGGGGGAAAATGATTGAGGTCTTCAAGTACCTCAAGGGAATAAATAGAGTAAACAAGGAGGGGATCTTTAAACTAAAGGAGGGAGATATCACCAGAGGGCATGGTTTGAAGTTGGAAGGAGGAAGGATGAGTTGGAAAAGAGGAGGAGGTTTTTCACAGAGAGGGTGGTGAATCCTTGGAATGCGCTGCCTGACGAGTTGGTCCAGATTTCCAATGTGGAAGGCTTCAAAAGAGAGTGGGACAGATACAGAAAGGGGTATCGAAATGCTAGGGAGGGGAGGGGGGGGCCTCAGTTCCCAACAGGGCATCTGAGGTTTGAGCAGACTTGATAGACCATAAGGCCTAATCTGCTGGCATTTAGTATGTTAGTATGTTAAATAATAGATGGTCAACAATGCACAAGGCTATAGTCCTAGCTAGGTCATCCTTGTGATATCATAAATCACAAGAGTGAAGTGTGAGTAATAAATAGAAATAAGAGATGGTCAACGATGCACAAGGCTGTGTTCCTAGCTAGGTCATCCTTGTGATATCATAAATCACGAGAGTGAAGCGCGAATAATGTATAGAATAACAGATGGTCATCGATGCACAAAGCTGTGTTCCCATTTACAGGATTATGGTGGCATCATAAACTAAGAGAGCAAAGCTCGAGCGGGCTATGCTGTCACACAGTTTCTCAAGATGGAAACTCAGCCATGTGTTTCATTTGACCATGTTCTATGTTAAGTTCATTTTCTGAGTTGCTGTCTTATTTTTCTGCAGTTTATTGTTGCAATATATTTGTATTTTTGTTAAGGCACTCCAAGCTTTGGAGGAGCACTTTAAACAAATAAACTACGATTAACACCACTACATGTTTGAAACGTGCATGTAGGAAACTTGTTTTGTATTGAGAATGCATTTTCCATCTCTTGCTCATACATCTAGCATTGATGCATCATGTATTTTCTCATTATTTCGTATATTTTAAATATACTAAAAATGAGCACTTTTGTATATTTAAATTGTATGTTTGGACCTTATGTGGAAAATAACTGCCTTCACAATCGAGCCATGTATAATTAGAACACATGGGGAATACATTTATCTTTTTTAACTGTCAAAAACATTTCTGTCTTATGAAGCTCCTCTTTTCACTGTCACTTTCACCTTCTATTTTTCCGCCCTTTCCTTCTGCCCATCCACAAGCCTCAAATCCTCACCACTGCCTCAAGATATCTGTAGATTGGCCACTCGTATACTGTCTTGAACCAATCCTTCTGGGTAGGATCAGCTGGAAGAACAGGGGGGAGAGGTGGGGGAGATAGGGCATATAATCCCAAGGTGTGGACTCCACAGTTGGGTCATAGAGAATAATGGGGACATCCACACAAACACTACTGTTGTTTCCATCTGCTTTTAACTCCCCCTCCCACACACACATATCCCACTCCTGCCCACGATAAGAAACATCTCTATGCAATCAGCAGTGTGCTGGAGCCAGGCTCGCCCGCCACCTTCTGACTGCCACTCATCAGCACAAGACGGTCGATGTCCTGCATTGTAATGACAGCAGTTTCAGCTCCCATGTCTGGAGATGCAAATTCCTGTCAACATGACTCCCCTCTCTCCCTCACTCTGGGCCAACAGGAGGCTGTCATGAAACAGCAGGAGCCCCCCATTCTCCTCCAGGCAGGAGGTGTCCGAGGCAGGCATGCAACACTGCTTCTGCCTCGCGGTATGAGACTGCCCTGGCTCAGAACTTGAACCTGGGTCAGTATATTAGCATGGTAAGCCACACCACTTACCATCAGGCCATTAGTGATGTGATTTTTCCTTTTTTTTTTTTCTCTTTGGTAACCGGGTAAGGCCCATTAGGCACAATACCTGTTTTCAGGGGCAACCCAGAAGCATTAAGGGAGGTTCAGTGACTTGCTTAGGGTCACACAGTATGCAAGTGGAGGTTGTTGGAATCAAAACCACTTCTGCTGACTATACCAAGCTAATTCACAGCTTGTTACTCTAACTTCTAGGCTATAATGCCAGCCAAACTCACGCAGTTTGGCACCACCGATAGGAAGGATAGAAGCGCTGTGCTTTTAGTATGCTTTCTGGATGTTGCAAGGAAGTCCAAGTTCACTGATAGGACTCTTACACAGGACTAAAAAAATATACTGCTGGGACAACAGCAGTCAGAATCTGAGCAGGAATAAACCTTCATACAAAAAGCCCATTTTCCACCAGATTTTTATCCTCAGTTTTTTTTACTTTCTATTTTTATGCCCATTTCTCCTTGCCAGCTACCAGATCCTCCTTCCACCTGCTCAAGCACTTTTGTCATAGTAGGAGTCCTCTGATATTCCAACCTGCCACCAGCCTCTGCTCAATATCCTCTCTGGACCCCCCAACCATAACTCATAGCTTGTCCCCTGTTGGGGGGCCCATTTCCAAAGCTGGGAGGAGGAGGATACTTCACTCGATGGTGGAGGCCTGGGAAGAGGAGCTGGCAAGGCACAGGAGGAATTGGAAGGACCCTACTGTGGCATGGGGGGACATGGTGGCTTTTCTTCCTCCCTAAGCCCTCCATTATCCCTTCCCAAGGTGTGGTCCTGAGAAGTGACCCAGCAGAGCACCCATCAGGGTAATCAGAAGGGCAGGTGAGCCCTGCCGTACCTTTGGAACATCCCTACCAGCCTCACTCTGGGCATGTGATGTCTCCATGTCACTCACCAGGTGAGTGGGAGCATGCTGTCATAAGGCCATTCCAGAGGGATTACTTGTTCCTTTCCATATAACATGCCCTTCCCATGGACCACCGGGGAGCAGTCATGCAACAGAAGGCGGTCTCTTCCCTCCTTGATGCAGGAGACATCTAGACAGACACCAGAACCCCACCTCACCGGTTGGCACCAGAAGTCCCAGACTAGTGGCAAAAACCCAGGTCATTTGGATGGCTAGCGGTAGCTCTGCAGTTGCACTAACTGGCCTCACAATTGTTGTTTTTTTTCAGGCACTTTTACCATATCCTTACAACCCCGCTGCAAGCATCACTACAAGATCTCTTGAGTTTTCCATCCTGTCTCTGGCCATACAGTCTTGATTTTTAAAGTCAGCCAACAGGCAGGCCCAGTGGTGCTGAGGGTTGAAGGGCTGGACACCACAGCATGCACCGCACTGGTGACCCGGGTTCGGGAGCAAGCTCAGGTTGCCAGGGGTTGGCAGAGGAGGGAGATGATCGAATGTCCAACTGACTGCTCTCCTTTCCTGGAGTTGGTGGATCAACTGTCTTGCTCCTTGGCTGCTCCACGGATATAGCACCAGATACTAGCAAGAAAGCTAGACTCAGGAAACTAGCTACTTTTACAAAACGGGCTGAAGAATTTTAAAAGTGATCAGAAAGTGGGGCAGTGATACTGGGCATGCATTTATACATATTAATAGCCCTTGGGATATGATACTTTATAGCCCCCATTTTGCAAAACTAGCTAGTTTCCTGAATTCAGCTTTCTTGCTAATATCTGAAACTAGATTTAGCTAAACATGGGTACTGTATGTCAAGTGATCGGGAAGTCTTCAGCCGGAAATGAGGCTGAAACAACGGAACAGCCCAGGCACTGAGGCTGCCGTGTGAATGCATATGCTTGCAGTGCAGAAAAAATGGGAGTGAGCACAACAAAAGCGTTGCGATTTGGTAGGGCCCTGTGTAAAGGCGCCTTAGGTTACACTCCCTCCCAGCAGAAAGGGTGAAATCAGTCATACTGAGGTGCCCCTTCCTTTAAACTCTACAGTCCTCAAAGGACAAATACCTCCCAATGGCCAAATACCATCAACGGCCGCCTTGGACATCCTGAAGCCGGGTAAGAGTGCGGACCTGACCAGGAAAGCTCCGTGTCACCCCATTGGCTCCTGAGGTTTGCTGCAGCCTCTGATTGGACTTTGCTTGTATGGCTCTACCTAGGATTGGTCCGCCTTTCTAATGCTGATTCTGGGCTACTGCTCCCATAGAAAACATTGAAAAACGCCACTTTTTTTGATAGACCTGCGTTTGCCATACTAAAGCCATTTTTTTGTGAATCTCACTATTTATTGTTAACTACGTTAGAAAATCTGCACCACATAGCTGTATCTGCTGATTTTGTTTGCGCTGCCTGCTGTTTTCTCCTGTGCCCCTAGTCTAATCTCCCCTGGTTAATTAGCTGTGTCTCTTCCCTTCCCCTGTGGCACCAGGGCTGGTGATTAACATTACTTGTACTTGGCTGCCACCTCCCCCCCTTCTCTTTGTTATCTCTCTCAGGCATCTACCTCCCTTCTCTGCTTCCGATCCCCTTCTGTCTCCCCGCCCTGATTCACTCCCATGTCACCGCTCCTTTGTCCTCCCGTGCTTATCTCTGACCCCTCTCTCCTCTCTCTCTCTCTCTCTCCCTCCGCAGATCTCAGCCCTTGACTCCGGCCCCTCACACCACTGGAGTGGCCGCAGCTCAGGAAGCCAGCCACCCATCCTCACCACCACCACCAACGGCCGCCTTGGACATCCTGAAGCTGGGTAAGAGTGCAGACCCAACCGGGAAAGCTCCATGTCGCCCCATTGGCTCCCACGGTTTGCTGCAGCCTCTGATTGGACTTTGCTTGTATGGCTCTGCCCAGGATTGGTCTGCCTTTCTAACACTGATTCTGGGCTACTGCACCCATAGAAAAACATTGAATAACGCCGCTTTTATTTGCCTGCCCCCCCCCCAGCCTTTATTAAATAGTCCTAAACCACACCCACCTCCCTAGCCTCCATCCTTCCCCTAACCCTATTGGTCCCAACTTCTCTACCAACACCTCTACCACCCCTACTTCTGCCTGACCTCCCACCTCTCTATCTCTCCTCCTACTGTGTCCCACTCCCAACCCCTTCCCTCTTTCTTGTGTGCTCCTCTTCTTCCTGTCTGTGCCTCATACTCTCGATTGCTGATCCACCGCAATGCTCAACATTATGTTTTCTCAATTACTAATTATCCTGTCACTCCTTCCACTCTGCTACCTCCCTGAGGCCTGCTACCCCTCCCCCCTGCCCAATTACTGCATCGACCCTACCCTTAACCCCACAGGCACCGTCTCCTCCCCATACCCCTGCCCCTATTATTGCTTTAAGTGGCAACTTGCAGGTTAATCCACACTTGGTCCCTGGGACCTTTTACCACTGCTCCCCCTTTTGCAATTGATGACACCTCTCTGTGAGAAACAACTTCAGCCCTCTCAGAGACACAGCACTGAGCGGTCTCGTAAACTCTCCATCAGGGCCCTGCGACTGTCCTCTCTGAAACTTCTACTCCTTCTACTTCTGCTGTCAGGGAATATTCAGTATCCTTAAACATTTGTAGTCTTCTTCCCAAGCTTGATGCCCTATAAGTCTTTGCTAACCTGCACAAGCCTGAAGTCATCTCAGTTGTAGAAACCTGGCTCTCACCTAAAATTCCTGACCATGCAATTGCCCTGCCAGGTTACAATGTCTTCAGGCTGGATTGGCAGGCTAAACGAGGTGGGAGCTGTGTTCTTTACCTTAAAGACTCCCTCCTGGGCCACCCCATAACTGCCCCACCCTCAGACTCACTGGCACAGATTCTCCCAATCCGTATCGTACTTGGAGCCCATGGCAAATTACTTACAGTTGCCGCAGTCTACATCCCCCCCAAAGACCAAGTGAAAGGCCTAAACACTGAGCTGGAATTCACCCGAATGCAACCTCCTGACTCTGAGCTAATCTTGCTTGGGGATTATAACATAAACTGGCTTGCCCCAATCCAGGAGACCTCAAGGACGCCATCTCCTCTGTTCACCTCACACAGCTGGTTGACTCCCCCACCAGGCACAATTACAGAACTGGTACCAGCTCCTTCCTTGACTGGATTTTATCCAGCCACACCACCCGAATCTCCAATATCTCCATCCTTCTGGATTCCCTCCGTGATCACTCTCCTGTTACCTTTGTGTGGTCCAACAAATTCCGCAAGCCTCCATCAACAGTCATCTCCAGTAGAATCCTCCCTCGTGAAAACCTGAATCTCCTTAAATGTCATCTCGCGAGCCTTGACTGGACTCCAATCTTCAAGGCAAATGATGTCAATACAGCCTTGGACTCCTTCATCTCCATCTTCAACAGAGCCTGCGATACCTACGCCCCCTACAGAAAGCGTAAAGTAAAGACCCTCTGCAACCCCTGGCTTACTGCCGACCTAATAGCCTGGCTAAAATCAAGGGACTGCCTCTGGCTCCTAGCCCAGAACTCTTAATCTCCAATGGCCACCCAGAATTACAAGCGTGCACGGAATGAGTGCACTAAGGCCATTAAACTACACAAAAGCAACTATCACAGGGAAGTTCTTACTAACACTTGGGGAAATGGTAGAGCTTTCTGGAACAACATCAAGGAAGTGACTGGAAAACCTCCGAAAACCTCCCCAACTATGCTTAACATCGATGGCACTATCACTCTTGACCCCACAACTATCGCCAATACCTTCAATACCACTTTCACTGACCTCAGCTCCATTGTCTCATCAGACTTCTTCACTGACCCAGACACTTCCCACGCTCCCCACCCTACTCAACACCCGCCCTTCTATTTCAAATCAATCAAGCAGCATGAAGCCTGTAAGTACATCAGCAAGGCCATGCTAATACAAGGTTTAGTGGGGACTCATTGAACCTCAAACTACTGTCCCTCATGCTTAATGAAGTCATCAGACCCCTCACCAAGATCCTTAGCCTCTCCCTCTGCCTTGGACAGTTTCCCGACTTTTGGAAATCCACCATAGTCACCCCTGTACATAAGAACAGGGACAAGATGCACCATGGAAACTACCGACTAATCTCCATCCTACCCCCCCCAAAGGCACTCGAACGTATTGTTGCCGACCAACTCACCGACTTTCTGGACAACCACAACATCCTGTATCCTCAGCAACATGGCTTTAGGAAAGGTCACAGCACCACCTCCACCCTTTTGGAATTCACCACAATGATCCATAATTCCCTGGACAACGGCCGCCTTACCGGGGCGGTCTTCATCGATTTAACAAAGGCTTCTGATACCGTTCACCACAACCTGCTCTTCAACCAACTCTCAGCTACAGGGCTCTCCCCGGCTCTACTGCCTGGTTCTGAAGCTACCTGTTAAACAGATCACAAAGGGTCAAGATTGCAGGCACTCTCTCCAATGCCTTGCCAGTCCGTTCAGGAGTACCCCAGGGCTCCATACTGGGACCGCTTCTCTTTTCACTCTTTCTGAACAACCTCCCTAAATCAAGCCCTGAACAAAATATCCTCTATGCAGATGACGCTGTAATTCTCTCCTCCCGTAAGGACCTGCACTCCCTGCAAAAAACCTCCAACTTGGATTCACATCAATGGAAAAATGGTTCAGTACACAGAGACTTATTCTCAACTACACAAAAAAAAAAACTGTGCTTTTCCGTAACTCCCACAGCAAACATGGTACACCCCCCCTGAACATTTCAAACCTACAAGGCTCAACCCCCGAACACGTTCCAACCTTCAAATACTTAGGGATCACCTTAGACAGTAACCTGTCCTATGTGTCCCACATTGACAATGTCGCAAAGGCTGCCAACATGCATCTTGGCCATCTCTACAGGCATAGGACCAACCTAACTCCTGCTGCCTTGGGCCTTGCCGTACAAAGCTCAATTCTCTCCCTCATTGATTATGGCCTCATCATTTACAGCACGGCCACCTCTACAGCTCTCAAATGTATCTCCACCTCCCTCAACAAAGCATGTCGTCTACTCACTGGGTCCCACCGTACAACCCATACCTGTGACCTCTACGCACAGTCTGGGTGGCTGCAACTCTCTAATCACATAAGATATCAAACATACAGCATGGCTAAGAAAATCACTATGGGCCTAGCACCCCCTGCGGTTCTATGTCTCCTCAGCCCTAGTAGTAACCACCGTCACACAAGACACTCAGAATTTCATTGCCTGATTGCACCACTTTGCAGAAACTCCATGGGCCAGTGCTCATTTGCCTATCGGGCTCCTTGTTGGTGGAATAGTCTTAACACTGAAATCTCCTCTGCTCCCACACTTGGTCAATTCAAAACAGGGCTCCCTCTCCACCTCTCCGCCGCTGGCACCTGCGACTGTTATACATAGCCAGACCCCTCCTGACTCAGTCCAGCATCTCTAGCCACTCCCCTTCCTCTCCTACTCCCACACCTCCTCCTGCACCATGTTCTACCTGACGACTGCCACCGGCAGGCTATACTGTACGTGTACTATAATGGAACTGTATGTTAACTCTGTTTTAACCTGCTGTAAACCTGCACTTGCCTTACTTGCATATTTGCAGTATGGCGCAGTGGGTTAAGGCTCTGAGCTGCAAATCTGGAGACCTGGGTTTGAATCCCACAGCCTCCTAGGTGCATACTGTGTGACCCTGACCAAGTCACTTAACTTCCTGTGCTCCCAGGTTGCACCTGCAAACAAGCTTTCAGCTTAGTGTGTCTCGCCTGGTAAAATAATTGGTTAAAAAAAATCTGCATATTGCTTTTTGCTCCACTGTGTACCGCTGTATTGTCCTGTCCTTGACGTGGAACCTTTGTAAAAGAGCCTTGGCGCAAAGGTATTTGTAATCCTAAATTTAAATAAATAAATAAATAAATAAATAACCCCTGTATAGCTAGTCAAACTCTTGGATGGGGCTTTTTCCCCAGAGAATCCTCACCCATCTGATCATTCTCCTGTGTGTGTGTGTTGGGGGGTGATAAAATCCTTGCAGTGCTCTGGAGCAGTTTGTGGACTAGGTTGCCTTTACTTGTTTCTGCAAATACAGATGCTACGCAGATGTGCACTTTATAAAATACCATTCCAGAGACAGATGGATTCCTGTGGAGTAGTGGGATTTCTTGGGGTTGCCCACATGAGATCCTGAAGAACTGTGGGAAATAAGTGGGGGAGAAGCCTGGAATCCCAGACAATATTCCTTCTAGAATAATAAGAAGTGCCTACAGCTCGCTGTGTGAGCATTCTGTTGTCATGTGCTTGGCATCCAATTCTTTGCTGTCTGAAGCACTCAGAGGTGTAGCAGGTCAATAATACCCCATACATTACACACATTTGCAACTTTACTAGCCTTGTTGGGCTATGCTAGGTTTCTTTAATTAGTCCAGGGGTGACTTTATTTGCCTCCAGTGAACCCTAATGTCGGGCATTGACTTTAACTTACTGGCTAAATGGCAGAACCTAGGGATGTCATATCAGCAAGGGTAATTATGAGATTATATCAGCAACGTAATTTATGTAATATGCAAGCATGTCAGTGAGGTTATTCATGTGATATGAGGTGTACCACTAAAATTATTAATGTGATATGAAGGTATAACAGTGAGGTTATTCATGTGATATGCAGGTATATTTATTTAGTTTTTGTTCACCAGGTAAGTGCAATAAACAAAAACTGCCTAGTTTCAGGCACGGCCCAAGAGAGTTACAGACAGAGGAACAACAATTACAGCAATTACTCAGCAAGGGTATTCGAGTGATGTACAAATAATCAGTGAGGTGATTCTTCATGTGATATGTAGGTGTATCAGTGAGGTGATTCATGTGATATGCAGGTGTATCAGTGAGGTGATTCATGTGATATGCAGGTGTATCAGTGAGGTGATTCATGTGATATGTAGGCATATCAGTGATGCCATTCATGTGATATACAAGTATATCAGTGAGGCTATTCATGTGATATGCAGTTATACCATAGATGCTACTGATGTTATATGAGGCATATTAGCAAGGTTATTCATGTGTTATGTCAGTTATTTATGTGATATACAGGTTATTTCTGTAATATCTATCTATATCAGTGAGGTTCTTGCTCTGCATACCTGCCATGAGGTCATAATCCTTTGCTTTGACATCACAACCTGCTGCTGCAGAAAATGTTGTGATGTCACATGTGGTGGATTAGGACTTAAGTGCAGGAAAAGCACCGGGAACAGATGACATCTTGGGGGCACAGAGACCATTTCCATGCAAATGTCTTCAGTAATAAAGGCTGGAATGTCATAGAATTTGAATTGTTTGAATGTTTTGGGATTTGGGCCCCGGCAATGCTAGGTGTAATTTTATTGCAGTGCCCGGGAAAGTCTAAATGTACGAAAGCACTGGGCTACTATGCCCCAAAATATGCCTGGTCTGAACATTATTCTACAGTAGAAAATTAAAACCAGGTAGGCCTTCGTTTTACAGAAAACTGAAACTAGTACAAAAAGACAAAAACTCCAAGAATCTTTCGTTTTTTTGTTTCTCATGAGTTGGAGCGCTGAAGTGCAGAAGAAAGCGGATGGCAAGAGGCAAGTGTGACGTAATCTACACTGAAACACACACGCGATGATAGTACAGGTTCAGCCTCTCGCAGAGTGGAACCACCCACGCTTCCTCTCCAATACCAGGAATAGGCCGTGCTGGGGCTCACAGTACGTTAGTGGTTAATCGGAGGGCTACAACTTTTTCAATGCCATCACCTTCTCCTTTTTGGTCACACTTTAGCAAAAAAAAATGTGTCCTATTTCTGATAAAATTGGCCAATTGTGAGAATTAGAATTTTAGCATAAAGGAAATCAATATGCTTTGAGGAGGAAGAAGCTATGAAAGGTTCAGGCGTGGTTTACCAGATATGCTCTTGATGGGTTCAGATAGGAAGTTAGGCATACCTTGTGCCAGGATTCAGATTTGCAGGCATTAAAAACAATACAGTAGCCCCCCCTTCCTCCTTCTGCCGAGGACTGAAAGTGTACACAAGAGGAAGTGTGTCAGCAGCACTGTTAAAATCATGCTGTGACACATCACACCTGTGGGAGTGAGGAACTTGGGTTCTGGAGTGGACACGGTTCCAGCATCTTGCATGTGAATGCATAGCTTGTTATGCTATGATACATGAATGAGGAACATAGAAATCTGGGAAAATGGAGTCCTTTGCAAACAACCATTCACTAAAAACACTACCAACAGCTTAATCTGGTTCAGGGTCAGTTGGCATTCATCTGTATCCCCCTCCCCCGGGTTGTGCCTGAAAATAGGCACAATTTGTCTAGTGCACTAACCCGGTCAACAAAAACAAAATAAAAAAAAAAATCTTGACAGAAATGGACTCACTCATTACTCAAATGATTTCTAAATCACTGAGCTGAGTTTATCAGGAATAGCAAGCACCTTCCACATCTGCTTAAACAGAGTCCTTCATCATACTCGAGACTGCAGGTGTGCTTCATACCTCTCCAAATGTAACTTCATGTTAAAAAGCATCATGGGATGAGGGAAGAAACCTCAACAGGTCCAAGGCTGATGACCGCATGTCCTACAGCTAAGGTCAGGAAGTGAAATATGCTAGAGATTGGATGCAGTTTGTGTTAAAAGAAGACCTAATTAGCCACAATAGTTCAGCCACAGTTGGTTTATTACTTCAATTGACTGGTCAGCTTGCAGTATGTATTCAACTGTTGATAGAAATCTCTGTAGGATGAAAGAAGCCACTAAACTCAAGTAGAGATACAAGTTATATGCATGCAGTATGAAAACTATGATATAAACCGGTGCGGGGAAGGGAGGGAGGGATTGTCCTCCCTCTGACCCAGAGCTGGCACTTGTACCAATGCAGATGAATATGCAGTAAAGCTGAGTTAAAAAAAAAAAGCACCATATGGCTGTCTCTGTGATGCTGGGCAGTGGGGGACAGTTCTGGCACGCTGGTGACCCGTGTTCATACCCTGAGTCCAAAACGTTACGAGCGGAGAGGTAGTACACCTCTATACATAGGGGACTTAGTGGTAACAAGACAGTCCATTTTTTTTGGTGACATGTAACTGACATTAAGCTATTAAAAATGTTGCAGAGCACTTTTTTTATTCTTTGGTAAGCAGGTAAGACCCACTAGGCACAATGCCTGATTTCAGGGGTGGCGTGGGAGCATTGGGGCGGTTAAGTGACTTGCCCAGAGTTACATAGTATGCAAGTGGAGGTAGTGAGAGTCAAACCCAGGTCTGCTGGATGTACCAAGCTCATTCACAACTTATTACGCTAACCGCTAGGCTATACTGCCAGTCCACTTGCACTTTATTTTAACCTGTTGGATGCAATAAACTGCATTTTTTGCATGCATGAATTGCCTTTGTTTGCTTTTCCACAAGAGCGGAGGTTGGCAGGAAAGATGCTGAGTGTCTATGCAGATACTTATCTCCCAGGGAAGGGCTCCGCATGGCACCGGTCACTAAGTGACACCTGGTGCTGGTGTAATAGAGGTACCACTGGTAGCAAGGGTGACTACACATATTGCAAGGCATCTCCCCAGAAGTGTCACACGCGTGCATGCTAACACAGAGGGGGGTGAGCGGGACAAAAATTGGGAGGAAATTCCATTGCAGGCAGGATGACAAGTAGGCCTGTTACCCCCCCCAACACACACACACACATTTGCCTGGCACACTGAAAGGTCGGGATTCCAGAGAACACATTGTGTGCAGTGCTGAATCTCACCCGAGTATGCCATAAGGAGTGACTGGAAACAAGAACTCAGCCACAGGGATTAACTAGTCGGCACAGGCAGAATCCTCCTCTTAAGTGTAACTAGGAGGAGGTCACCCACCCACCCACAAGGCAGGGCTGTCCTCCACTTCAGAGAGTCAGCCTCCAAGCCACTTCTCCATTCAAATCTTTCTGACTTTATGATAAGCTTTTATTTCTCTGCAGAATTTGTATGTGTGACATTTTGCAGCTTTCTGTGCATTCTGGCTATTTTTCCTGCTAGACCACCTGAGAAACAGTCTGCTAACAACACAGGGCACCAAGTGCTAGTAGTATAAGTTAATCGGGCCTCTGTGGGGTGCCTCTGATAGTACAAGAGACTATGAGTGTGAGATCTGAGCAACAGGACCACAAAGTGAAGCTGAACGGTTCTGACTGCCCAAACCTCACACTCAGCGTCTGTTATACCATCAAAGACACCCCTCAGAGGCCATATTAAATTATTCTAAATCATGTCCCGGTGGCACCAAGGCTTGAGGCGCTGGATGCCACACCACGCTGGCGACCCGGGTTCAGGAGCGAACCTGGGCCAACAGGGGTCAGTATGGGGCAGGAAAGGAATGAGCATCCGGAGGACTGCTCTCCTTTCCTGGAGGAGGGTTGGGCAGCCTGCTGCTGCTAAGGCAGCTCCTGGCAGTGGCTGGGGGTCACCGCACCAAGCGGCATGAACACATGGGGGAACATCGGAGGGCGCCTTGCGCATGGGGGTGGGAATGCACCCATTGCGTGCAGGGCACCATTGCACGTCCGTGCTCGGGGAAACATAGAAGGAGGAAAAACCCTGGTGCCACCAGTAGGCGAAGGTGGGATCAGGAACCAACCACCACACCCAGCACCAGATCCTTTGGCCTGCCCCGGATGTTCCCTTCGCAGATTCCTGACTGCATGTTAGATTTGCAGAAAGGTCGCCAGTAGAAGTAGGTGATCCCGCCCTGGGGGCCTTAAATCCAGGGGGTATGTGGTCTAGGAATGAGCGAGGGAGGCTATTCCCATCCGGTAAGTAGAGCTGAGGATCTCGGTGGATGGGAATAGGCTGGTCGAGTACCCCACTGGAGAGAGTCTGGTGGTCCAGTGTGCAGGATGATAAAGAGAGTTTAAAAAAAAAGTTATTCTAAATCACTTGGGTTAGCTAGAGTGATTTATAATATGTTTTAAGTATTTTGTTTCTTATTTAGTACAAGTTATGCCCCCCACTCTCCAGGTCAGCCCTCCATCTGCCAGCCCCCAACCCCAGCCCCACAACCACCTTGTCTGGGACGTAACCCACTTCCTGGTTCCCATGGCATAGCCCACATGGTGATGCCCTTGGGGTGTGCAGGTTCCACTTTCTGAGTTTTCAGCCTTCTTGCACAGCCACAGGTCTTGTTCTCCGCAACCCCACTGACACGGCTGGCTGAGAACCTGAGGATGCAGGCATTCTACGTGTGCTCGCACCATAAGGCAGTGTCCAGTCTCCCTGAGTGGGTCTTGCTTGCACTGATACCCACAGTCCCCAAGATGGCGGAAATGCACTGAAGCTCACTGTCCACCCCTCTCTGAGGAGCAGAGCATCCGCATGGACACTCACTCCTCCCCCCCCACTGACCCCCGATGACCCAGGCTCATTGGTGACATAGCAGGGGTAACCTGCACCTGTTTTATCTCACAACTCACCTGGTAGTTGCCAATATGGTAGCACCCTATATGGGCGAGTCTTATTGAGCGGCTCAATATGAGTGACTCAATAATACTGCTCCCATGTAGAGCAAGTGGAGATAAAGAGCACGAATGAGTATAGCAAGTGTAGCACTGAGGGATACATGCTACACTCGCAAGAAAGGGAATAAATACAGCAATTGGGCCAAGCCCTGCTGAGCTGGCCATGTGGTGTGGTGGCTTGAACCACAGCCCCAGAGCCTGTGGTGCTGGGTTCAGATCCTGGTGCAGGAAGCTATTTTGCTTCCTGGGGGAGTTGCATTATTTTTCTAAGTCTGCTCCCCCTGGAGTTTACAATATTTATTTTGGGGGGGGTGTGTGGGGGCTTGCCCCCCACATTAAAAACTTGATTTTCTTTTTTTTTCTGTCAATGAGTAGGCGACTGTCACTATTTGCAATGGTCAGTGCTGTGCAGCTCACCCTTTTGACATCGGGTGGTTATTTCCTCACTTTATGTGATTGGTGGTCTTATAGACTCATTCTTATCACATAAAACTGCAGGTATTACAGCATACCTGCACATCCCAACATGTGGGATTGTATAAGCAATAAGAAAGACACTTCTCGTGCATGGCCAGAGGCGTAGTGAGGCACGAGGCTGCAGACTGAATGCCTTCAGCCCCTGGTTGTGCCCGAGAAGTGTCTAGCGCGCACACACACACCTCGGAGTGTCTTATTGCGCTTATGAAATGGGCATCAGCACTGTACATGCATGTCAAAACTAAAATTCATTGGATAAAGTAACAAAACAGTGAAATATGTGTCTTAATTTTAAATAAAATACTTCCTCCGCCTGTGTAAGTGTACTGTGTTTTTTTCTTAAGGACTTTTGTGTGGCCTCCATAGTTGTAGTTTTTTTTTTTTTTAATCAGGTGGTTGTTATGGCAATACCACCGCCCTCCTCTTGTCCTGTTGAAAATCCTGAAGACGAGGTTGAATTATACTGGAAATCTGGTATCTGGAAATGACATTAATTTCATTTGTAACAGTTTGCAGTCAGGTGAGGTGACACTGCTAATGTCTTCAGCATGTCGGGGAGGAGATGCACAACTAGATCAGCAACCATAGTCTCAGCACTGCAGTCATGGAAGAAGCCACAAAGCTAGAATGTTGGCAGCAGCTGGGAAGAGCACAAATGGTAAATAACTAAATAAATGTCAGTGACTGCCAAAGAAGTAAGCAGTTTATGGAGGGAATCAGCATGTAGCCAGCAGGTCGGCTGAGTGGGTGGGCAGGCAGTCGGGGAAGAGATCATTGCAGGCAGAATGGTAATTTTTTCAGAAAGCAGAGGACAAACTAAATCATTTTTAAACAAAACTAAATTTTTTTAAAGAGAAACAGTACTGTTTGGAGGCCATTGTGATGTGTTTTATGGTGAAGCCGAACATGAACTGAAAAAAAAATGGCAGCCATTAACTTTCTAAATATTTTTAAACATTCCAAATGTGCATTTATTTGTTTTGGGGTTTTTTTGTGCTGCTTCCAGGCTGCTAGTAGTTGTTTCTAACAACCAATCAGAAGGTTCGAAATCTTAAGCCCACTTCATAATAATGTGCAGTGTTTTCTTCTCCTCATTGCTCCTTGCCTCTTCTTTCTGGATGTTTCACCTCATTGCCTCAAATCTATATGCCTGCTCAGTCCCCTTTTTCAGGTTCCCGGACCCTCTGCTTACAGGGCCAATCAGGGAGGGTAAACAGTGAATCATTGTGATGCCTATGGGGACAGCTGGTTGGCAAAAAGAACCACTAGTGCCCAGAGGGGGGTGTTTTTTTTTGCTGACCAATGAGTAGAGTTTAGTGATCTGAACACTCAATGATGGCAGTGTGATCAGCCCTATGGCTCTTTCGTTTTACATCTTGATTCCTGAGGCAGGCAAAGCTGTACCACTGCTAATGTGAGCTTCTTTTACCTCCTTCTTTTACCTTACTTTCAGAAAAAGAGATGTGCAAGAACAAGGGGACACAATTTGAAGATAGAGGGGGGACGGCTCAGGGGCAATGTGAGGAAGTATTTTTTCACAGAGAGGGTGGTGGATGCATGGAACAGCCTTCCTGAGGAGGTTGTGGGGTCTGAAACTGTGGGAGAATTCAAGAATGCCTGGGACAGACATAAGGCAATTTTTGTGGGGGGGTAGGAAGAAATAGGCTGTAGGTTAAATAGGATCTGCAGCTTATCCTCTAGGTAGGGAAATGGGCAGACTAGGTGGGCCAAGCGGTCCTTATCTGCCGTCAAAGTCTGTGTTTCTATGTTTCTGTGTTTCTCCCTCATCCATGTGTTTCTACTGGCAGGTGGCAGTTTGCAACAGCAACAGGTGGGAACAGTTTTACAGATGGCAGTTAGAAACTCAACATGATGTTTAGTGAAAAGACCGAGTCAATATCTTGGAAAACCATAGAGCACTGGCGCCATCCGTAATCAGTCTGGCAGCACAAGCAGAGGGGCAGTGAAGACTTGGACAGGGCTATACTGCATCTGTGTAACACATCTGAGTCATAATGATCTTTGAACTAACATTTTTTGTGTTTTTAGACCAGAATGAATGATGCCAGTGCAGGGACTCCAGTCTCATGACCAAGAGATGCTTATGAAAAACAAAGGATGCAGACAGAAACTGTCAATACCCCCCATGCTAATTATATCTTATACCAGGACACAGCCGCTGCACTTGTTATAGGCGGGCTGTGAAGGAATAGCATCTCCCCTCCCTGAAGCAGGCTCGCAGCTCAGGAACGCATTGAAGTCTAAACCAGGTTCAGACGAAGTTGAGACAGCGGGTCAAGCTCAGGCCAGCTCCCTTGATGCCCACTTCTTAAATGTGATGTCATTTTTGGAACTGCAGGACCCCTGACCCCACCTTCACCCCCCACCCCTTTGCAGATGTACAGTGTAAGTTTCTAGACTGAGATAAATAGAAACCATGTTTAAATAGATAGATTTCACATATGCACAGCCACACCTGTACTTCATATGCTAATGGGGTCATAACAGCACTCCTTTCGTTTGAGAGTAACAGGTGCTAGAAGAGTAAACAAAATAAAAACAACAAAAGCAAGACATTTCTGAAACTCAGCGAGTCTCTGTACTGATATTTATACAGTGTACACACACACACACACAGCATGCACACACACATGCACACACACACACACACACACACACACACAGAGCACACACTCACATGCACACACTCACATGCACACACAAATACTTTTGCTGTTACATCTCTCTCTCTCCCTTTTGTACATGTATTATATTTCCAATGCATTTTTATTACAGCCCTGTTTTTACAGCTGCAGTAGCTGGTGTGTGTTTATCCTCTGTCTGCTATGATCTTTGAGCTCACTTGTCATGTTACAATTGAATGGATTCGTTAGTTAAACTTGCACTGCTGCTCTCATTTGCTTGAACAGATTGACAAGAAATGTTTCTAGTTGAGCGACTCAGTTCCCCTCCTCCCTGGATGCATCTAGAAATGAGCTGTTGCCTGCTTAGCATGCCTTTCCTGGTAAAACGTTTGAAATCTATCTATCTATCTATCTATCTATCTATCTATCTATCTATCTATCTATCTATCTATCTATCTATCCATCTATCTATCTGTCTGTCTGTCTGTCTGTCTAGCCATCTGTCTGTATCTCTGTCTCTATAACTATCTGACTGCCTATCAGCCTGCCTGTCTATCTGTCTACCTGCCTGTCTCTCTGTATGCCAATAGTCGGTGTGTCTGTATATCTGTTGGTCAATCTGTCCATCTATTACTGCTTTCTATGCATACAGCTGGTGTTATTATTTTCATTTATTTTTTGTTTCTCTCCATTTGTGTCCCTTGCTCCTCCCCATCCCGCCCCCATGAGTGGGGTAGTCAAGGGCTGCACACTTCCTTTGGCTGGTCACATGGGTGAGTGGCTTTCTCCAAAGATGTTGCCAAAGCTGCTTCTATGGTTGATCGGCAGAGTAATACTGGGAGGTGTACATTCCCCCACCACGGGAGCCATGCGCCCTGTCTCAGTGACACACTGGAGCCAAGTTCATTGCTCTCAACTGCTATGAGTTTTGCACAGCACTAGGAGTTTTACCCTCATTTACCCTTGCTCACTCTGCAAATGTTTACTAATGTTCCTCATAATGTTAGAACTATTTCTGGACACACAGACTATTAAAATATTAAACTCATTTGACAAAAACAGTCCATAACACTAAACATTAAATATATGGGACCTGTTGTTCTTAAACATACTAATCTTTAAAATAAGAAAGTGCTACACATTCTGCAAATGTCCTACTTAGTGCTCACACGTAGCTTTCATAACATTAGCAGTGTCAGTGGCTCAGTGGCTCAGTAGGTAGCACACTTGCCTCTGAGGCCGGGAGATCAGAAGGCTGTGGGTTGAGTTCCCACATCTGGCACTTGGGTTAATATCCCAGTACTGACACTGTAGTGCAGCATGAGATGGGTGCTGCACTTCTGAGGTGCCGTCTTTCGGATGAGACGTTAAACCGAGGTCCCATCTGCCTGGATTGGTGGTAGTTCAGGTGGATGTTAAAGATCCCATGGCACTTATCGAAAAAAGAGTAGGGGAATTTCCCCGGTGTCCTGGCCAAATTTCCCTCATTCACTAAAAATACCACCAACAGCTTAATCTGGTTCAAGGTCAGTCGGCATTCATCTGTATCCCCCTCCCCCGGGTCGTGCCTGAAAATAGGCAGGATTTGTCTAGTGCACTTACCCGGTCAACAAAATAAAATAAAAATAACTCCACATAGATGTGTATATATATATAGTATATGTAAAGATAATATGCTGTGACAATGATATACTCAGTGAAATCATACTGGTGTAGCTATAGTTGGCTGCATAACTTGCATGTTGCTTTATTTTTATGTGTCCTGCATGACTTATATGTAAGCCTACCCTCCATGGTGTTTAAGGGTATGCTTGACGCAAAAGTCTGTGGGGAAGGGGGCACTCACAGCCAGAAACACACTGTACAGAAATGTTGCTGCGTTTACCTAGTTCAGATTGTTGTTACCCTAGAGTGCCCCAGTCTCTCTGTTTCCTTGTTGGTGCTGACCGCTGCAAGCGGCAAAGCTGAGTTACTGCAAATCAAGATGGCATTCATCGATTTCAAGGTCCACACTGATGTAAAAGTTTGAAATTGGATTTAATGTCCAACAATTTGAAACAAACTTCCACACCATGGAGTGTTGGGGAAACCACATTGTGGATAAGAGTTCATATTACAAGGCACAAGCCCAAGATTTCAGTGCATGGCTTTCCCTCAAGGCCACGTAGACCCTTACAAAGATGATGGCAGCAACGCTATAGGCCGACTAGCTTCTTTTTGGTTTTTTTTTAGATCTCGGCAGCTCCAAAACTCCTCCTGCACAATACCTTGAATTTCTTCTCTGGCTCCATTGCTTCATTCCTTAACAACTACCCTTCTTTGTGAGCACTCCTAGAAGACAGCTGGGCGGACACCTGCTGCTCATGGTGGTCTCACCCTTTGCAGTGATGGGCGATTGTGGAGGGTCCTTATGGCAGACAAATTTCCATCTATAAACTGCTGGGGCATTTGAGCCAGATGGTCAGTGGGCACACCAGCCAGGGACCAAAGGCTACTCATTGCTGCAGCTGCTTGAAAAGGCTGATGCCACGGGCTGCTTACAAAATCGCCAGGCCATCACCACCTACAATACACATTATTTTTTAAGCGAAAAAGATGTTCCAGGACTAGAGGGCATGGGATGAAGTTGGAGGGAGGATGATTCAGAGGAAACATGAGGAAGAATTTCTTCACAGAACGGGTGGTGGACAAGTGGAACACCCTGCGAAGCGGTGGGGGCTGAAACAATCATGGGATTTAAGAATGCATGGGATAGACATAAAGGAATTCTGGAGGTCAGGGGTAAAGGGCAACGGACTTCTAGGAAAACATAAAGTGAACTTACAAGCTCAAATGGGCAGACTGGGTGGGCCACCAGGCTGGGCGAGCTGTGAGTTGTGAGCTGTGAGCTGTGAGCTGCGAGCTGCGAGCTGCATGTTATTGCAATTGTGTGTATCTGCAGCATATTCTTTTAATAGTATTCCGTTTTAAGGTTTTGTTTTTGCCTAGTAATTCGTTATTTTTGCAGCATTTGGATCAAATGATTTAGAAATACAGAATAGTTAGCTAGGAACGATATACTGTAGTTGAGGCAGTAAGTATGTTGAGCCTTTTTTTTCGGGATTTTGTTAATACAACGCAGGAGTGTGCTTTTGGAGTGGTGCAAACATTTTTTCAACACCGCTCAAGCAGGATTTCTGTACGTAAGAGAACTGGATTTTTTTTTTTTTTTCTTTTTGTCCTGACCCAACCTGTGGAGTGGCGAGATGGTCTACAGGAGGTGCTATCGGCGAGTCCTGGAGAGGGTTCTTTCTGCTGAAGGAGGCTTTCTGCCTGAAGAGCTGTGCCGTGTTGTTTTCAGAGTTGGCTGTTCTGATCATCCCCCCTACTGCCCGGATTGTTGTTGAACTTTTCCCTCCGTGAAGAATAGGAGGTATCGTTGGCTCTGGACTGGCCGTTTGTGGGGCCTGCCATTGGCGTGGAGGAGGGGGCCCAACTTTGCTCCGCTGAGCTTAGCTGCTGGATCCATCGCTGTGCTGGAGTCGGGGTTTGAGTCAGCTGGGGAGCTGGCTGATCTGCTCTGGGTGCTCCTAGGTCATCAGGGAGTCGGCTGGTGGGCCTACTCTAGCGGCGGGCCAAAGCCGCAGTGGGGGAATATTTCTGGCAGTGTTTTTTTCAGGGCAGACTTTTTTGGGCCCCCTGCCAGCTTTTAGGTGGCCCGAGACCTTGGATCTCCCGAAGAAGATTTGTCCTGAAAATTCTGTGCTGACTCGATCCTGGACACGGTCAGACCTCCCTTTTTCATTACTTGATGTTCACATTATATCCTGAAGGCAGTGTGAGCATTTGATTATTACTTTATTTACAATAACTGTGGTTCTGCCTGCCTTTGTGAGAGGTAGCCCAGACAGAACCACATTTGGTCATATGGTAATTTATCAGGTAGTGAGAGTACCTGGTTATCTACTCTTTAATAACTCTGTGGTCCAACCCTGCCTATGTGAGAGGTAGTGCAGGTGGAACACTCCTGGACTTACTCTACCTTCTCAAGCAGTGAGAGTGTCTGGCAAACCATTTTAGCCACATTAAGTTTGTGGTTCTACCTGTCTTTATGAGAGGTTGAGCAGATAGAACCTTTTCTGGACACTTATTCGTTGGAGGTGTGAGCTCCTTGAATCAAAGTATCCATTTGAGAGACTTTCAATGACTGGTTTCATAATTTATAGTCTAGAAATGTCATTTGCTTATGCCATCATATATTTTAATTAAGTTATTTATATGTTTTGTTACAGCTAATTGTTTGGCTATTGTTATTTTTATTTTTTCTATTATTTTTGGTAGTGAGAGTACCTTTATTATTTGTTGATTTGGGTTTTTGGGGTGTTTATGTTTTTGAGTTTTAGGAGTTTTTAAATTCAAATCGTAGCTTTGTTTTGGACTGTGTTAAGAAATTGAGTTTTGTGTTTTTCCACTGTTTTTTGCAGTAATTGGTGGAATGTGCTCGCTTGCCCCCCTATCTTGTACTATTCAGCCTCCGCTCTCCATGCCCTCTGCCTGTTCTCTCCCCCCCACCTGCTCATATTTACCAGTGATGTCAGGCGCTGTGGATTGCTCACAGGGGAAGGGGGCAGGGGTGGGCAGGGGGCGCGGACAGCGGAGTTCAAATGAGTGGCGCTCTCCCATTGGGGAGGTTAGGACCAGAAGATGCCCTGGGGCAAAATGGTGCCTGGAACGTGGTGATCTTTCTCTGGTCCCCATACCCAAGGGCACCTCCTCTTTGGGAGGGCAAGTAGCTGGGACGGCTCGCGAACATCGTCCAACCCAGGCGCTGTTATGCATCCCCGATCCATTAGGAACAAAACTGCTCTTATCGCAGATTTTGTTGGAACAGCGGATATGGTTTGCATTACCGAGACCTGGTTAGATGGGAATGCTGCCCCAATTTTGGAGGCAGCTATCTCCCGGGTACTCAGTTTTACATTGCCCGAGACTGGATCGTGGGGGGAGGGGTAGCGGTCTGTTTCAAGACTGAATTGGGCCTAACAGGGGTACCAGTTGAGGAGGCCACATCATTTGAGTGTCTTGTGGTAACTGGTATGGGGTGCAGGATAGCACTCATTTACTATCCACCAGGTGATGAGAAGCTGTTCCTGCAAGAATTAGCAGACTTCGCCCACCGACATGGCATTGGAGTCACCCAGACTGATGGTTCTGAGCGACTTCAATGCTTGGGTCGATGATGAATCCTCACTTTTTGGACAACACTTCCTCCAGGTGATGACATCTCTGGGCTTCACACAGATTGCTTCCTCAGTTACCCACAATGGTGGTCAATCTCTTGATTTGGTCTTCCTCCTGGGGATCGAGGCCTCCGATTTGGTGGTGGAACCTGTTCATTGGTCCAATCACTACAACATTGGGTTCAATTTTTCTGCCCCCCTGGGTAGGTCGGCCCCTATGGAAATGGTCAGTTATCGTCCTTTGCGGGATGTTGCCCCTGAAGACCTGGCTGCGGTGATTGACCTCTCGTTGTTCAGTGAGACCAGCACAGATCCAGAGCTATTAGTCATGTCCTATAACAGGGCTAGTTCTTCAGCTCTTGATCTGATTGCTCCTGTCCATGTTTGCCCCCTTCCACTTTGTCCCAGGCCCCATGGTTTGATGGGTCTCTGAGGGAGTTGCGGAGGTTGGAGCATAGGTTAGAGCATCGTTGGCGGAGGTCTGCCTTGGATGCCGGCCACCTTATTTTGTTAGAGCATTATAAACTCTATCAATCAGAGATTTCTCGTAAGAAGGCAGAATTCCTGTCCAGGGAAATTGCTGTTGCACAGAACCAACCGGCTCAACTCTTCCGAACTGCGGATAGGTTGTGCAACCCAGCCTGTCTGCAGCTCCGTCGATTTTTTTCACAAATAGAGTGCGATGAGATCGCTCGATTCTTTGTGAATAAGGTGGCCAACATCAGGCAGGAGTTCCATCAGCCTTGCTGTATGGGGGATGCTGTTGGTCGGTGCTTGGTCACTGAGCCCAGAGTTTCCTGGAGTAGATTTGATCTGCCGGAGTTCGTTGACATTATGAGGATTGTCCAGGGGATGTGTCCCACATGCTGTAGTTTAGATCCAGGCCCTACTTCCCTGATTTTGGGTTGTAGTGACATCATCGTCCTGGTTCTAGCTCAGATTGTCCGGTGCTCCTTGGAATCGGGTGAGTTCCCTAGCTCCCTGAAGGAGGTGGTGGTGACACCCCTCCTGAAGAAAGCTTCTTTGGACCTGGAGACTCTAGCAAACTACAGACCTATCTCTAACCTTCCTTTTGTGGGAAAAGGTTATCGAGAAATTTGTGGCAGCTCAACTGGAGAACCATTTAACCATCCATAATTTATACAAACCTCTCCAATCGGGTTTTCATAAGCGGCATAGTACTGAGACTGCTCTGGTTCAGGTGCTCAGTAATCTCCTGATGGCGAGAGATCAGAGAAACCACTCCATCTTGGTACTCCTTGATTTGTCTTTAGCTTTAGACACTGTGGATCATGGGGTCCTGCTCGAGTGCCTGAGGTCCATCCGTGGGCTGCCTGGGACAGTACTCAGATGGTTTTCATCTTTCCTCACTGGTAGAACTCAGAGAGTTGTCTCAGGAAAATTTTCTTCCAAGTCTTTCTCTCTGCCCTGCGGGGTGTCCCAGGGCTCGGTGCTGTCTCCCATGTTATTCGCAGTGTACATGCTGGCCCTTGGAGACACTGCAAGGTGGTATGGGCTGAGGTTTTACTGCTATGCTAATGATACCCAGCTCTACCTGTCTTTTGTCCCCAACCAGGTTAGTGCTATTTCGGTATTTAACTGCTACCTCATTGAAATCCAAGATTGGATGAGTTCTAGCAGGTTAAGGTTGAATGCAGGAAAGACTGAGGTTTTGGTGGTGGACCCGGGTCACAGGACAGAGGGGTTGAGGACTGATCTGCCCTCTGGTTTAGTCCTTGGGGGTTTAGATCCTTACATCTGAGCGGGTGCGTGACCTGGGAGTGATGCTTGATGATGGGCTGACCCTTTGTCATCAGGTGTCGGCAGTCATCAAGCTAGCCTTTTGCCATCTTAGGAACATTGCTAGGATCAAGCATCTCATTCCGTCCAGTGACCTGCCTATTTTGGTCCACGCCTTTGTGACCTCGCGCCTTGACTACAGTAACTCCCTTTACTGAGGGCTTCCTGGGGTTGACATCCATCGCCTGCAGCTAGTGCAGAACGCTGCTGCACGTTTATTGACTGGGGTATCCAGGAGATCTCACATTATCCCAGTGCTGCGTGTCTGCACTGGCTGCCTGTTCAGTGGCGGATCACCTTTAAGGTAGGTTTATTAACCTACAAAGCCCTACACGGACAGGGTCCTGACTATTTGAAAGAGCTCCTGGTTCTTTATACCCCTTTGCAACAGCTCCACTCAGCTGATGAGGGGTTGCTTGAGATTCTGAGGGTTAGTTTAAAGTCATTTGGGGCGCGCTTTTGGGTTTGTTGCCCCTACCCTCTGGAATTTTCTGCCTCGTCGGCTATGGGAGTGCAGGACAGTGGGGTGCTTTAAGCAGGCACTGAAGACTTTCTTATGGGGTAAAGCCTATCCTGAATTTCTCTGATTTTACTAGCATTTATTGAATTTTTTGAATTTTACTTATTTGTGCTGTGCCTTGATATTTGAAAGGCGCTATATTAAATAAAGTTTATTTTTATTATTATTATTATCTGCCAACACTGTCTATGTATATATGTACCTACTCCATCTTGGCTCTCCAATTCAGCACCAAAACAGTCCTAATGTGGGGTGACCATGAAGCAGATTGCCACCCTGCTCCACCAACAATGCGGGCTCTCACCTCCAGCCACAACCCCAGACTTAAGTGGCCACCCGACTGGCTTCCTGGACGGGACCCCTTCCACACCATCCTATGCTCTGGGCCTCAGTTCTCTTCCTTCTTCCGTGGCATAGAGGTCCATGTGGCAGCGGCATGGTTCTCCCCTGGATTGCTCCACTTCCCACCCGACAATACGTGGCATATGGGATGGTGGGCTAGGGTGACAATCGCCCGACCCAGACCTCTAACCTCAGCCCCATGGGCTGACTTTGCACACACACTTCCTACAAGGGATTCCCCTCTTTTTGATGCCCAAACTCCCTTCAGTTACTAAGATAGTGGGCTAGGGGAGAGCCGTGGATGTTATCTACCTTGACTTTGACAAAGCCTTCGACTCGGTCCCACACAGAAGGCTGCTAAATAAGCTCGAGCATACAGGAGTGGGACAGGAAGTGGTATCATGGGTTAGGAGCTGGTTTAGTCAGAGGAACCAGTCAGTGATGGTCAACAGGGCAGCATCAGGGAATAGAGGGGTGACCAGCGAGGTGCCACAGGGGTCCGTCCTGGTTCCTTTACTGTTCAATATTTTCATAAGTGACATCACTGAGGGGCTGGGCAGGAAGGTGAGTCTGTTTGCAGATGACACAAAGATCTGCAACAGAGAGGACACTGCTCAGGGAGTGGAACAAATGAAAAGTGGCCTGCTCAAGCCAGAAAAATGGTCCAACATGTGGCAGTTAAAATCTAATGCAAAAAATGCAAAGTGATGCATCTGGGCAGGAGCAACCCAGGGAGGGTCTACTATCTGGGAGGGGAGCAGCTAACAGCTACCAAACAGGAGCGGGATCTTGGGGTCATTGTCTCTGATGACTTAAAAGTGGGCAGACAATGTGAAAAAGTGACACAAAAAGCCAGTAAAATGCTGGGATGCATAAGAAGTGGCATCACAAGTAGAAAGAGGGATGTGATCATGCCACTATACAAGTCCCTGGTAAAGCCTCACCTTGAGTACTGCATACAGTTCTGGAGGCCTTACCTCAGGAAGGACGTGGGTAGACTAGAGACGGTACAGAGGAGGGCAAGAAAAATGGCACAAGGGCTCCATGAATTACCATACCAAAGCAGATTACTGCAACTCAACATGTACTCACTGGAGCAGTGCAGAGATAGGGGTGACATAATAGAGCCATTGAAGTTCCTGAAGGGCATAAACAGAGTCCCTACCCAGGAACTCTTTCTGATCAATAGATCCACAAGAACAAGGGGTCATGAAATGAAATCAAGGGGAGGGAGGTTCCGGGGTAACGTGTAAGTTCTTCTTTATGGAAAGGGTGGTGGCTCCATGGAATATCCCACCTGCAGAAGTTATTGACTCCAAAACAGTAAGGCAATTCAAATCTGCTTGGGATAGGCATAAGGGGATTGTCTCTAAGAAATTCTAAAGGGTGGGGGGGTAGCACTCAGGGCAGACTAGATGTATCTTTGGTCCCCATCTGCTGTCACTTTCTGTGTTTCTCTTTATACCCCTTGAGCACCCCTGCCCCACTTGCCAGCAGGTGGTCCCAGAAAACTCCAAGGTATAATTTGTGGGCAATACAGTGAGCTTCCTACAGGGGGGTTACATATATTACTTTTATATATTATTATAATTATGATGTATACTTTATATTAAATAAAAGGAGAAAGCCACCGAGGTATGGGATACCCATGAAGGGCACTGGCTTTGTTGCCAATGCCCTTTTTGGGTAACCTTTGCCTCGGTACTTTCGTGCTGAGGTTCTTTGTCTTTTTAGCTTGCTTTCTTATTTTGGACCCACTATGACCCAAACCCTTAAGACCACATTAGGGCTGGCTTGTTTCCTCTGTGGTGAGATACAGACAGACACACTCACTAGTGTCATTTCACCAGAATCACAGGGGTTGCAGAGTCCCATTTCAGCAAAATCACAGGGGTTGCAAAGCTCCCCACTCAGCACATTTTGTATAAGAAAATGCTGGGAAAGCCAGTTTAAGGGTATTCCTAGGGGTTGCAGTGAGTATCAGGGGTTGCAAAGAAGTCATAGGGGTCTCAGCTGCAACCCCTGGCTACAGACTGCCCTGAAATGATACCCCTGGATGACCTGATGAGTCCTGTGTAGGACAAAAGGTGTGTCTGTGTCTTCTGTTTTCACCCTTTGCAGGTTGTAAGAGAGGTCCTTTGATACCATGCATTCCTCCCTAAAGTAGAACCAGCCTACATTGTCATGGTGATTTGCAAATATGTCCCATGAAGATTTGCATTATGGGGGTCTGTGTGATTTTGTATTTCTTGTTATATTCAATGTTGAATGTGTTTTTGCATTTTTCTCCTTGCCTGGGCTGTGCCTGTAAAAAGGTTATGTGGCCCAAAGGACCTCCCCGGTAAGCAAATAAAAACGCACATTTGGGCCATTTGCTCTGAATTCTGAAGGCCAGTGCTATGCATTTTAGTGCAGAGATGCTGAGAGGTATGTCCCGGTGTGGGATTCCATCTTTCACTACCTTCCCCTCCCCCCTCCCCAAATCAGGTGGTAGTGTGACTCACAACCCAGCAACAGTACAGACCAGAATGTCTTATAATAGGGGTGTAGGATATAATTGCAGAGGGCTTTATGACAAGAAGATATTCTTCAGCAGCATTCCTCTCACTGACTAGTAAATTGGCCTGCATATGAAACTCTTAGCCCCAAAGTGTGGCAGTTTGACTATGCAGACTGGCCCACCGGTGCCATGAGTTTTATACGCAGAGTAATTTACTAGTGAACAAGGGCAAAGGCAGTAGTGTTTGAGAGGTGTAGTCTCATTTATAGTTCAGCAGAAAACTCCAGATCCTTCTGTTGAACATCAGTGGCCAACTCAGCTCAGTCTGTCAGCTGCATCTGGCTAATAGTCACATAGCAATTTATGGTCGGAAGGGACTCTAGGTCCTTCATGTCCACCCACTGCTTCATAAGTAGGGATGAAACAGTATGATGTACAAACATGTTCTAATTTATAGAGATACCATAGGCACTCTACTACCCAGGGTACCCTGTGATTTATTTGGTAAGCAGAAATTTGTCCATGCTCTCCTTGAAGGCCAGTTCTGTCTTCATGAAAAATACAGAGTGGGTGGAGTACGGTTTATGGTGTTATTACTTCTTATTGCATCATAGAGGTTGTCTGCTTTAATATTTGTATGACATCTGATCTTTCTTATTTTAAGGAAATGTCTGTGTTTTTGTATTAGATTTTTAGAATATTGTAATGGCTTAAGCTGAGCAATAAAATGTTGTACTTGTACTGCATCGTAGAGGATCAGAATTTGGGTGGGGTGTGTGATATACACTCCAGGGCCTATTGAGAGGGTGCGGTGTGTTATACTAAGAAGCTTATCAGGTGGGTATACTGAGGTGCCTAGTGAGATGATGGGGTGTGCATTACACTGAAGGTTTGTTCTATAGAGAGGGCAAAGAGTGTTATACTGAGGGTTTGCTCTATATAAGGGGTCATATTGAGGGTTTGTTCTACAGAGAGGGCAGGATTATTATACTGAAGTATTGTTCTATAAAGACGGTGGGGTGACATACTGAAGGTTTAACATATAGAGAAGGTAGGGCATGCTATATTGAGAGTTTGTTCTACAGAGAGGGTGAGGAGTGCTATACTGAGGATTTGATCTATATAGAGGGTGTGGTGCATTATACACTTTTTTTCTATAGAAAGGGAGTGGTGTGTTATATTGTGGGTGTGTTCTATAAAGATGGCAAGGAGTGTTATATTGAAATTTGCTCTATAGAGAGTGTGGGGTGTTTTATACTAGGGGTTTGCTTTATAGAGAGGGCAGTGTGTATTCTACTGAAGTTTTTCTCTATAGAGAAGGTGGGTTGTTTCATATAGAAGGTTTGCTCTATAGAGAGGGTGGGGTGCATTTTGCTGAAGGTTTGATCTATACAGAAGATGGGTCATGTTATACTAAGGGTTTGCTCTCTAGAGAGGGGGAGGAGTGTTGTAATGAAAGTTTGATCTACAGAGAAGTTGGAATGCATTCTATTGAAGGTTTGCACTACAGATAGGGTGAAGAGTGTTATATTGAGGGCTTGATCATTCTATAGAGAGGGTGGAGTGCATTCTACTGAAGGTTTTCTCTATAGAGAGAGTGGGGTGTGTTCTACTGAAGGTTTGCTCTACAGAGGGTGGGGTGCATTCTACTGAAGGTTTTCTCTATAGAGAGGGTGGGGTGCATTCTACTGAAGGTTTGCTCTACAGAGAGGGTGGGGGTGCATTCTACTGAAGATTTGCTCTACAGAGAGGGTGGGGTGCATTCTACTGAAGGTTTTCTCTATAGAGAGGGTGGGTGCATTAGATGTAGTTTTTTTTTATAGGAAGGGCGTGATGTGTTATACTGAGGGTTTGAACTACAGATAGTTTGTTTTTAATATCTTGTTTTGCATTCAGTCACTTTGGGCTGGGTAGGGACCACAGCTGGTCGAGGCAGACCATTTAGTCTGGTTTGAACTGCCTGTCTTGTGTAACCCTGCTTTGGGCTGAGCTCCACTGGTGGTCTGTCCCCGATTCATACGTCATCCCTGCCGGGGAAGGAAACAGACAAGCAGTTGACTATGGCCACTTCCACTTTTTCTCTTCTGCAGAGCAGTGTGTAGCAATAATTTCCTGAAATGAAGAAGGAAGAAAGGATCACAATGTGTACTCAAGATTACGAGAAAACTGCTGGCCGTGGTGAGCTACAAAGCTGAAAACTGCAACCTTGAGGGTTGCACTTTCATCCAATATCAGGTGCACTTTTGCCTGAAGTGTCTTTCTTTTTAAATACGTTTGTGACAACTCCCAAGCGGATTTTTGTCAGTGCATGGGTTTTGTTTAGCAGAGGCTCAGGAAATTTATTTATTTATCTGTTGACCAGTTAGTTAATCAGCCAACTTGCGTGAATCCTAGTAATGGATCAAGCACCCTGCTCGATATGCAACTCACCAATCGTCCAAACAGAATTTTGAACCTTGCTATACTCCCAGACTCTCTAAGCGATCACTCCCCCATCCTCTTCACCTGGTCATGTCAGCGGCAAATACCCCAACCAAACAGTTTCACCCAACACCAATTTCAGCCTGGAGTCCCCACTAAGCTAAGGTGGCATCTAGCCCAGTGTGATTGGTCCCCCATCAGCTACGCCCCTACTGTAGATGAAGCCCTTGACTACTTCACACATACATTCAACAAAGTGTGTGATAGCTTTGCCCCTCTCACTAAGATTCAATGCAAAAAACGTAATGCCCCCTGGGTCTCACCAGTACTCCTTCAGCAACTAAAGAATTGAGATGATCTCTGGCACAAAGCAGTTGCCTCTGGTGTGCAGGTGGACAGGCACGCCTACAAGGCAGCATGCAATAGATGTACCTGGGCCAT
Source organism: Neoceratodus forsteri (assembly GCA_016271365.2). Taxonomy (NCBI): domain Eukaryota; kingdom Metazoa; phylum Chordata; order Ceratodontiformes; family Ceratodontidae; genus Neoceratodus; species Neoceratodus forsteri. The sequence goes on from JADMNL010000031.1 coordinate 117,690,272, forward strand.
TAGGATGGCCAAATCTGACTACTATAAAACTACCCTCACTTCCTTCTGGGGGAATGCAAGGTTGTTCTGGGACAACTTAAAGGAGCTGAATGGAAAAACCTGGATGCCACCCCCTCCCAGCTAACTGTCAACACTGATACTACCTCGGACCCACTTGCCATCGCCAATTGCCTTAATGCTGCATTCTCAGACCTAAGTGCAATTCTTCCAAACAACTTCTTTGATCCCACCCCTGAGACCCCTGAGCCAAACAATGCTTACCCCCCTTCCACCCCAGGGTCATTACAATGAGTAAAGCAAGGCCATACCTTGCAAATGCCCTTGGGGGCTCAAGCTACTGCAAAGACTCATTTGATATAAAAACCCTTAACTTGGTACTAGACTCTGTGCTGTCCCCCTGACTGATCTCCTTAACTGCTCTCTATGTCTAGGGCAGTTTCCAACAGTCTGGAAGATGGCTACTATCACTCCCAATACCGAAGAGTGGGGATATCACCGCCCCCAATAATTACTGGCCCATCTCCATTCTTCCTCCCCTCTCAAAAGCCTTGGAAAAAATCGTTGCCACCCAACTCACTGACTACCTGCTAGCGTACAACATACTATGTAGGGAACAACATGACTTTAGAGCTGGACACAGTACAACAACCGCCCTCACGGAGTTCTCTAACTTCTTGCACAATGCCCTAGATAAGAAACACCTAGCAGGGCCCGGTGGTGCTGAGGGTTAAGGCGCTGGACGCCACACCTCATGCCATGCTGGTGACCCGGGTTTGGGAATGGACTCAGATCGCTCAGAAGCCAGTGGAGGAGGCAAGGATTGAGCATCACAGTTCCCCTTCCTCGGGCTGAGCGGGTCTGTGCTGTGAATGGCACAGCTAGGGGAGCTCGTCTGCACCCAGGGCATTTGGTTGCCTCCGCGGAGGTGGAGACAGCTGCTGCACCCATTGCACAGTGCACGGGCACAAAGGGGCAAAAAAGGAGAAAAATCCCAGGTGGCAGGATGATGCCCCGACTCCCCGCAGGCACCGCTCCTGGGCCAGGCATAAGGTAAGCCCCGGTAATTCCAGGGGATGGAGCTGAGGGAGTCGGGCAGAAGGGGGCTGTCGGGGGGAGGCGTAGAAACAGCAGCTGTGTTAAAAAAGAAAAAAGAAACATCTAGCAGGAGCTGTTTTCATAGACCTGTCAAAAGCTTTTGACACAGTCTCCCAACCCCTGCTCCTAATTACTCTCTGCCTCACCGGTCGGTCGCCTGGACCCATCACTTGGTTTACAAGTTACCTCTCAGATGGGTCCCAATATGTCAAGATAAACAGCAGCCTCTCATCTACCCTGCCAGTCTGCTCCAGGGTCCCCCAGGGCTCCATCCTCTGTCTTTTATTATTCAGCATCTACCTGAACACCCTGCCTAAATCCTGCCCAAGTAATCTTCTGCTCTATGTGGATGATGCAGTACTGTTTGCCGCCCACCCTGATCCCACATTCCTACAGTCCTCCCTACAACTTGCCTTCAACCAGATCGAAACCTGGTTCACTGACTGCAGACTGGTGGTTAATGTTAAAAAGATTACATCAATGCTCTTTGCCCACTGACAGAGCAAGGGCAGTGATGCCCAACTAACAATCTTTTCCAAAGCTCTCCTCCCGCTGGAACAGGTCCATACTTATAAATACCTGGGCCTAACATTTGATCCCTGCCTCTCATTCCACCCCCATATCAGTAATCTTTCCTCAGCCATAAATATCAGCACAGGACTACTGTATCGGCATAGAGACTGCCTACCGCCAGAGGCCCTTAACCTTGCTGCTGTCTCCTCTGTCCTCTCTCTAGTAGATTATGGGCTAACCGTCTACTTGACCACTGACCACACAGCTCTCAACAAAATCCACTTGGCTATCAACAAAGCATGTAGACTCCTCGTTGGGGTAGAAGGATGGACCCACAGTTGCACCCTGTATGCCCTAACAAATATCCTCACTCTAGATGAAAGAGTATGTTATCAAACATGTCTTCTCACCAAAAAAATTCAACTAGGACTTATGCCCCTTGGGGTCTCTGCCTCCCTCCCTCCGTACTTCCCATGCCTCAGCTAACACCTGCTCAGCAAATTAACTGATGTGGGCTGATCCCAGGGTCAGGGCCTCCCTAGCCCAAAGGTCTTTTACCTACAGAGTGCCATTATGGTACAGTGAACTCCCCCCTGCCGTTACCTCTGTCTTCAGATTAGGCCCCTTCAAAATAGCCCTAAACCACCACATACTCTCAACCCACTGCTGCCAGTGCACTGGCTAGGTATGGTCTGCTGCTTAGCACCACCAATACACGGCTACCGGGCCCTGGCCAGGCCAGCCCGGTCCTTGCCTCTATGGTGGAGCAGGGATGGAGATGCCAGCTGGTGCAATTAAACATTCAGTACTACCAATACTACATAGAGAGAGCATTCATGTATACTAGTGTATACCTGTTGTTAATGTACACTTTGCTTTGCTCATTATTGACTGTGTTAATGACACTGTCGGAATCTCGACTGCTTGCATCTTGACAATTACAAGTTCCTTAGCTGGACCTGTATAGCTACATCATTGTATAGGCCTTATCCTGCTTATTGATTGTACTGTTCAGACCCCGTTTACTTGTCTTATTGTATACTGTTTTCTGTTTATTCTTCTGTATTGTATTCAGACGTGGAGCCTTTATAAATGAGTTTATGACTCAAAGGTTGTAAATCTGATATCTTCAATAAATAAATAAATAAACGAGGGCACTCTGACCTACACAGACATCACAGAAGTTGGAGCACATGGATGCACAGGAGAATCAGGAAGTGTAGAGGGCTTGTGCGGGCAGCCCCTCGGGGGCAAATTACGATCCCTTCCCTTCCTTTGGGTCCATTATTAAAAAAACATCCATGGGGGGATCGATCTGAGTAGGTAAGTCCTGTGGAGATGCACAATGGTGTGGGTCAGTGGGGCAGGGCTGAAGGGAACACCAGCCTGTCCCAGCCAAGGAGCAGAAAACATATATAGAAAAAAAGTCACCGTTAAAGAAGTCCGCAAACTGTTGAACCACTTAAAATCTGACAAATCAGCTGCCAGTGGCGGCTTAATCCCCAAATTTCTTAAAAACTGCCGCTCCACAAATTGCTCTTCCCATCACTAGAATTTTCAGCCTATCTTTCGAGGCTAAGAAAATCCCTAATATCTGGAAACTGGCTCCGTAGTACCACTACACAAACAGAGTAAGCGAACTGTCCTGGATAATTACAGACCTATCTCCATCCTCTGGGCCTTGGCCAAGGTAAAGGAAAGGATAGTCCATAGTCAGATTACTTCTGATCTGGAACAGCACAGGTTGCTTTGTGAGGAGCAACATGGTTTCAGGAAGGACCACGGAACTTGTACAGCACTGATCAATTTCACCGATATGGTCCACCAAGCTATAATTAAGGGCCTTTTGACCAATGCCTTGTTCATGGACCAGACCAAAGCCTTCAGTCTTGCCAACCATGACCTGTTCATTCAGAAGCTGTCTGAACTGCAGATGGGGGAATCAGTTACTTTTTGGTTTTCTAACTATCTGCACAAGAGGTCACAAATGGTCAAAAGTGGCGAAGTCACTTCCAGGGCAAATTCTATCTTTGAGCACAAAGGCAGCACTCAAAACTTGTAAAGAGTAAAAAAAAAACTTACAAATAACAGCCATCTAGTTAAAATATTTATTGAGGTTGATCCACGGCACTAAACCCCAGCACTTTGCATCGTCAGTGTGACACTTCTTCAGTGAGTGTTGATGACACGAAGTGTCGGGGTTTAGTACTGTGGCTCAGCTTCAATAAATTTTTGACTCTAGACGGTTGCTATTTGTAAGTTTTTTTCTTTTATTTTTTACTCTTTACAAGTTTTGAGTGCTGCCTTTTGTGTTCAGAGTCTAGTCAGCTGTTTCAGCCAGCACCCACTCGATTCCGTGAGCTAATGGTCACTTGTGGTCTTTCTCAAATTCTATCTCTTGTGGTGTTCCACAGGGATCCATTCCAAGTCCTCTTTTAGTCATGGTTTTTATTAAGAGCCTACAAAAGATCTGCAATACTGCCAAAACTCTGCTCTACACAGATGATCACTACATTTTCAATCATATGGGTGCAGTGTGCATAGTTTATGGAACACATACAAACAGAGGAGAGAAAGAAGTAAGTGCCTCAGCTGGGATTTGAACCTAGGCCACCTGGAATACTGTTCTGGTTGCGCTAACCAACTGCGCCACCAAGACAACTGGAACCTGGGCTGTCCTGGAGCACATATTACTCTTTCTCCAATGCAGAACCTGGTGCTGCACAAATAATTACTTCATTTTCTATTTCATTTCTATTTTATAGAAACACACAAACAGAGGAGAGAAAGAAGTAAGTGCCTCAGCTAGGACTTGAACCTAGGCCGCATGGAATACCGTTCCAGTTGCATAACCTGAGGCACTTCTTCTTTCTCTCCTCTAAGCAAGTCACTTAACTTCCTTGTGCTCCCAGGTCACACCTGTAAACAAGCTTTCAGCTTAGTGTGCTACTCCTGGTTAAACACTTGCAAAATATATATATATATATATGCACACTGCACCCATGTGATTGAAAATGTAGTAATTATTTGTGCAGCACCAGGTTGTGCATTGGAGAAAGAGTAATATATGCTCTGGCACAGCTCAGGTTCCAGTTGCCTTGGTGGCGCAGCTGGTTAGCTCAACTGGAATGGTATTCCGGGTGACCTAGGTTCAAGTCCCAGCTGAGGCACTTAATTCATTCTCTCCTCTGATGTAGTCATTTACATGCATGGGAAAACATCAGCACTATTAATGATGTCCTTGGCCACAACTTCCACTCCCTGCAAAAATGGTTTGTGAGTGAAAAACTGGTCCTAAATGTCCCCCAAACAAAAGCTATGCTACTTGGTTCTACCCCAAAGACCAAAAGATGCTCCAAGACTTCAGTATCTCAATCCTAGATGGTGTCCAACTTGAGTTAGTTAAGGAATTCAAATACATACCTTGGTGTTACCATCGATCCCTGTCTTACCTTTGACAATCATATGACCAATACTGTTAGAAATGTACATTAAAAAACTGAGATTACTCTACCGCACCTCAAAGTATTTAGAACCAGATACAAGAATCAGAATTGCCCAAAGCTGTATTCTCCCTCTGACTGAATGTGGCTCTATTGTGACGGATGCTGCACCCCTTACAGTATGGGCAACAAACAGTGTTGGGTAAGTTACTTTTTCTACTGCTTTCTGTTTCTTTTGGAAACTTGGTCCAGGAAGCTCTGTGCAGTCACTAGCAGGGATGGAGAAGTACTAGAAAAAGTAATACACCTTACAGTTACAGTTACTTATTTCTTTTTATACAAAAACAATACAAAAATAATAAAAAACTACAACAGATGACATTTATTTGAAAGTAATAGGTTAATTACTAGTTACTTTCAAATAAATGTAATCAGTTACAGTTACATATTACTTTTGTATAAAAAGACATAAGTAATTGTAACTGTAAGGGGTATTACTTTTTGCAGTACTTCTCCATCCTTGCTAGTGACTGCACAGAGCTTTCTGGAACAAGTTTCCAAAAGTAATAGAAAAAGTAACTTACCCAACACTGGCAACGAATATAGGTTACTCAGCTGTAACCTTAGTTCTTTAAGTGCCATATAGTTCATATCCGCACTCTGACAGTGCCACTGGAAGTGCTGATTTGTTGGACATCGTGAAGCTAAGCTTCTCCTACTACCCTGGCAGTATCTCTAACTCTGCCCTGTGACATCAGATCTTTGCACACTGGAAGCAGGGATCCATGTACCACCTGTGTGGGAGGGTGGGTGGGTGTGTGGACGTGAACTGTATACTACTCCTAAAACTATGTTTGCAGGTGAGTAACCCATTTTTCTAAGGGCATGGATGTAGTTCACTATCCACACTTTGACAGACTCCTAGCAGTTCTCCTGGAGGAGGGGGCAAGGCACACACCCTTATTCGGAGAAAAGAGATTGGAGAACCAAGGTCCCAAAACCAGCATCTGATGAGACTCAAGGTCGATGCTGTAATGGGATGAAGGTGCATGCTGATTTCCAGGCAGCTCTCCTAAGATTTCCTGGATAGGGACATCCCTGGAAGCAGCCACTGAGGAAGCAGTACATCTATTGGAAGGAGCTCTACAGGATGCTCCCTACCAGCCAACCTATATTAGATGTCAATGTAGGATGTGCTCCACCTGCCAGTCATTTCCTTTGCTGCCGGTCTGCCAGGCATGGCTTCTGCATATGTTACAAACAGATGACGAGTGCGCCCTGAACTCCAGCTGCGCACTCCTTATAATAAGAGAGCACCCTCTGCAGGTCCAGGGTATGGAACCTGCAACTGGCCTCCAAAGAGAAGGGTTGGTAAATATACCAGAAGGTTCATCACCTGGTTTGGGTGGAATTCCGATACTACCTTTGGGAGGAACTTCGAGTGAGGGCGAACTACGCAACTTTGTCCTTGTGGAAGATTAGGTAAGGAGAATTTACCAATAGTGCCTGAAGCTCACTAATCCTGGCTGATATGATGGCCACCAGGAAGGCCATCTTCCATGACAGGTGTGACATCTCACACCTCTGCATAGGCTTGAATGGCTTTCCCATTACCATAGCCAGCACCAGCAGAAAGTCCCTTGGTGGTGGTGGTGGTTCACACACAGGAGGGGACAAGTGATCAAGGCCTTTGGAAAAATGCCCAACTACCATCTCCTGCGCCACTACTGGATAACCAGCCTATGCCTCGTAAGCAGAGATGGCTGCCAGGTACACCTTAAGGGTGTTGCTTGCTGTCACAACTGAGAGATGGACCAAAGATATTCCAAGATGCTTGCCATAAGGCAGGCAAGGGGATCAAGCTCCTTCCCTGGCACCAAATGGAGAACCTCTTTCATTTAAATGCATACCATCTTCGAGTTGATTCCTTTCAGGAGGCCTCCACAATGTGGAGCACATCTTTGGACAGACCCAAGACCTGGAACTCTAGCTGTTCAGGAACCAGGATGAGAGGTGCAGGGATGTCAGATCCAGGTGCAAGACCATCTCCTGTTATTTGGTCAGCAGATCCAGGCTAAGAGGCAGCTCCAGGGAGGTCTGCTGCTGAGGCTGAGGAGATCTGTGTACCAGAACTGTCCTGGCCAGTCTGGAGCTATCAGTCTCATCTGCACTTTGTCGTTCCAGACCTTGACCACCACCTTGTGGATCAAGGGGAAGGGAAGGAAGGCATACACGAGGCCTGGGGTCCAAGGCCTCAGGAAGGCATCCCAGACCCCAACAGTGTCCCGAACTGTGGGGAGTGGGCACAAAAAAGCCTTAGCTTGGCATTCTCCCAGGAGGCAAACATCCACCAGAGATGTGTCCCACTGGAAGAACAAGCGATTCGCCACCTTCTGATTTAGGGACCACTTGTGCAATGTCTCTCCTACCCAGCTCTCCCACAATATGGCTCGCCAGGAGATCTGCACCCAGGCTGCGTACAAGGGCCAGGTACAGAGGGCCTCCTAGCACAAGAGAATGGAGTGTGTTCTACCCTGCCTGTTCATGAAGAACATGGCTGTGGTATTGTCCATCAGGATCTGCATGACCTGACCCCTGACTAGAGGAGCTAATTCTGTCAGAGCAAGCTGCACTGCACGGTGTTCCAGCAGGTTTATGTGGTGATGGGACTCCTGGGGGCCCAGAACCCATGAGCTCAGTGGTTTCCCAGGTTTGCTTCCCACCACACCAGAGGTGCATCCGTCATGAGCGTAGCAGTTGGGTCTGGCTGGAAAAATTGGATTCTTTCCTCCAGATGTTCTGGGATCAGTCACCATTGGATGGCATCCTCCATTGGCTGGGTCACTGTGACCAGCTGGTCCAAGTAGCCTATGTGCAGGACGACTGATGGACCAACTCCCACTGCAGGTGGTGCCTCCACCAGTGGGTGCAACAGACCATGCCAGTGCAGGATGCCATGCACCCCAGCAGCTGTAGGAAATCCAGGGCAGGGCGTGAGCACCCAAACTGAAATGATCAGACAAAGGAGGTAAGATCCAGTGCCTAGTCCACAGGGAGGCAGGCCTTGGCCTGCAGGGAGTCTAGTTCTGCCCCCAATGAACTTGATTAGCTGTGAGGGTGCCAGCTTAGACTCATCCAAGTTGACCAGCAGGCCCAAGTCTCAGCAGGTCTGGAGAGCCAGATTTAAGGACCTCTTGACAGTCTCTTTGAATGAACCAGCCAGCAGCCAGTCATTTAAGTAAGGATACACCCTGACACCTTGGCACCACAGGAAGGCTGCCACCACTGCTCATGCAGCTAAATTAGTCCAAAGCAACTGTGCTCAATGAAAATCCTGGGGGAGATGCTGCCAAGAGAGGTGGCTAGTCCCCCAAAACACAGGAAAGACTCAGAAAATGGCATCGCGTGAAAGGCTGTTTGATTACACTGCTCTGCACTGTGTTATGTTGTGCCATTTGGTACATATTCTTGTAACCCCCAGGGGGTGCTATCCCAAGGGCTACTACCCCTGTCTGCTCTGACTATAACAGGGTGAGGGGCCTAGATCCGTTGGCGGGTGCCTCCACCCAGAGGTCGGGGTTAAGACAGTCGAGTATGACTTGGTCACAGCCCTCTGGGTTGCTGCAACCCCCCTTTCTTCTCACTAGTGGCCCAGACAAATCAATCACAGTGTCCCTACCATATACACTTACCCCCCGGCTTGAACCAATCAGCTTGCTCCGGGGACCCCCTGAAAAGTAAGTTGCTGTTACACAATAATCACTGTATAGTAATTCACCATTAACACACAAACTATCCAGTATATCTTTGCAAAACTATCAATCTGATTTATTTAGGGGAAGAATAAGACTGGGGTGGTTAGTGTTAATTAGCTTACCACTATAATATATGAGTATCTATCTAGGGCTCTGTGCACAGGCCTAACTTATAAGTCACTGTCTCTGGGTACCAAGCCCTACAGGCTAGTCCTCGATGCAGCTGGTTGGGGCCCTGACAAAACGAGCATTTGTTTCCTATGAAGATTAAGCAGAGCCAGCGGGCTCAATTAGTGTCACCAGTACAGAACCCAGAAAGTCCTGCCCTTACTAGGACCATTTGACAGGAGCTACCCTGATTTAGTACTCACAACCTGTAGACAGAGGCCTGCACCACCTCGCAGGACCAAGCCTGACTTCAAACACTTCTCCACACATTTATATGCAAGGCAGAGGGGTACCATACCAGGCAGCTGCTGTCCTTCTCGATCACCTGCACGGCATACACTGGGCCAAACCGACGCAGCTTCACTGTTCCTGACAGACCGAGCGCAATTCAAGCAGATTCTCCAGTCTTCTACAGGGTGAGCCTGGTAGGTAGCCATGCTCCTGCACAGCCTCCTCTGACCACTACCCAGTGGATTTAGTCTGTCTACTGGTGATTCAAAGTGCCCGACACTGGCCTTTAATATCGCCATCTGCGCCGGATCACACGGCACAGGAGCCCCGAGCTCCTTCCTCGCTCACAGCCACAACATCTCTCCCCCTCGGCAGTCCAGGCAAGGAATCCTCATTCAGGCACCACCCAATCCTATTGGAGGGCTGCAGATGCCAGTCACTCAGTACTGCCCTCATTGGTGCAAAAAAAAGGCACCATGGTCCAGAACTCCACTTCCCAGAATCACTAGCCGTATCCCCATTGGTCAGGCGGCTCCCATTTGAGTCCTGATTCTGGTTGGTCACCAATACGCCATTTTAAAGGCCCGGGCTTCTATTGGACCCTTCAGAACAGTCCTGGTCCAAGATGGAGGGGCACAGCACAAAATCCCAGCTACAATAAAAACAAGTTAGACAAACTGCAATCTTACCAATGCTCTACATGTTTTCGGGGACACAACTACATCTTTCAGATGGGCTCCCTCTGCACTCTTAGCGACTGCAGAAACGGAGCAATCAGGCAGCAGCCCAGGGCAGGATTCGAGCAGAGAAATCCCAGTCCCCCCATTCAAACCATTAAAGCCTGCAAGCAGGCAACTCTTAATGAGACAGTACTGGAGACGTTTAAAAGCACTCACAACGCCCGCATTTAGCGGCCTTATGCCGAACACCAATTAGGCATGGAGCATTCAGGCCAGCCCCAGGAAGACCCCAGCAGCCCCCATTTATAGGGGGGTTACACCCTTCCTGGCCTGGAAAGAACTTGGCGTCCGCGTCAAGTGGTTACCCTTAAATTACTTTAAGGCAAACAGTTCACCTTGACAGATCATCAGACCTTGGGTTACATACATTAAATACTATAATACACAGCTTCTCAATGGTTTATACAATATTACCACACACCCAACCTTGGTCTCTTTTTATAACTCAGGTCATAACCTCTTGCCCTGGGCTTCCGGGTAGGGGTAGCCTTTCGCCATTAGCTATCTGAGGGCTAACAGGAGCAGTAGACCACTCAGAGGGTAACACTAACAGTTGGGCATCGCTCTCAAGACTAACTTGGGCAAGGAACTCGGAGATACATACACCCCTTGATGGACTACATTTAAGGGCAAGTCCACAGGCTGACCCAGAGACTCATAACTTAACCTTACTACAGGCCGTACTTCTCAGCCAGTGCATCTAGGGGTCTCATTAAAATCTGCTACAGGCCCTGGCTCCATTTCAGCCTCACTTAGATTAGTATGGGGAACCTCCATAGGAGAAGGGGACCCCGTGCCCATAGTACTTTCAGGGACATGACCCTCTATATCAGGACCCACACTACTCAGTTCAGTCAAGGGAATTTCTGGCACAACTGGGATGCCATCAGGGCACTCAAAGTATTCTTCTTGCTCGGGCAGATCCCTAACGGGTTCCTTCACATCACTTCCCTCTTCTGAAAAGTCAGACCGCTCAGCCAGCCCAGATAATTCAGCCAGGCTCAAAGATCCCACTTCTTCACCCTTGGTGCCACCCACTTCACCCTCTGGGAGCATAGACTCCAGAGACAAAGTGGAGGGCTCAGACAGTCCATGAAACCCAACTTCATCCCCAGAGTTAGCTAGGGGATTGCCCCTAAAGAGTTGACTCAGTTCATAAGAGGGGTAATACTCAACATCATGTTCACTGTCTTCAGACACAGATGGAGGATCAGCTTCATCAGAGGGGAAAGGGGAAGGCCCCTGGAGTTTAAGTTCTGAGGAGTCGACCCCTCTGGATTTCTTTTTGGCAGCAGCTCTAGTTATAGGCCCAGAGAGGGGGACGTCGGAAGGTTCAGCCTCTATCAAAATTTGTCCAATTGGCAGCAGGTGATTTCGGTGTAAAGTTTTTACATCTTTTGAATTGTTTTCAGGCCACACCTTATACACAGGCAAATCTTTCAATTTTCCTACGACAATATGAGGGATGTGATGCCATCTGTCAGCAATCTTATGTTTACCGTGTAATCCCAGGTTATTCAATAGCACTCTATCTCCTTCTTTCAATTCCACTACTTTCACTTTCTTATCATATCTTTCTTTATTGGCCAAATTCCGCTTAGCAGCCATGGTCTGGGCTAGTTGGTAGGCATAATTGAGTTGGCCCTTCAGCTTCTGCACATACTGTAGATGATTAGGTGCTTGAACCCCATCGGGAGAAACCCCAAAACAAACATCCACTGGCAACCTGGCTTCCCTTCCAAACATCAGCCGATATGGGGAAAACCCAGTGGCATCACTCTTGGTACAATTGTAAGCATGGACTAAGGCACTGATCTGCTGGCTCTATGTAGATTTGTCTTTAGGGTGCAAGGTGCCCAACATGTCGAGCAAGGTGCAATTGAATCTCTCAGGTTAGGGATCATTCTGGGGGTGGTATGGGGTGGTTCTTGATTTCTGCACCCCCCACAGGGATAGCATCTCTTTAATCAGACGGCTTTTGGAATCCCTCCCCTGATCGGAATGGATTCGCTGGGGGGCCCCATAGTGAACAAAGACATTTTCAACAAGGACTTTAGCCACCATGGTTGCCTTCTGATCTTTGGTGGGGAAAGCCTGGGCATATTGGGTGAAATGATCAGTGACTACCAATATGTTGCTGATATTTTTCAGATCGGGTTCTAAACTCAGGAAATCAATGCAGACCAGTTCCATAGGGGCGCTGGTAATGATATTGACAAGGGGAGCAGCTCTCTGAGGCAGGGCCTTTCTTTGTAAACAGCAGCCGAAGGTCTTAACATACTGCTCTACATCAGCACTCATTTTGGGCCAGTAAAATCGGGTCCGCACTAGGTCAAGAGTTCGGTCTATGCCGAGATGCCCCATGTGGTCATGCAGGACCTCAACACCAGTTCTCTAAAAGCGGTGGGCAGCACCAGTTGTTGTTTGCCTACTCGCCCCTCTTTGTCTACGGTCTCCCGGTATAATAGTTTATTGTTCAGCTTCAACTTTGGGCCTTCTTTGTATAACAGGGCAGTTCTCAAGTCAGCAGACCACAGTTGGGACACATCTCTCCCTACTTGCAGCGCCTCTAAAGCAGGTTGTATCATAGGATCTCGAGACTGAGCCAGCTGGAGACTATCATTATTGAACTGAGGCAATGTACTAGCATCTAATGCAGAAAAATGGCAGTAAGCAGCAGGTATACAGTTCTCAGATGGACACAAACAATCCACCATGCAATCCACAGTATCAGGAGACACCTGTTCTTCCTTGTCGAATTTCTGGCAAAGGGCTCTAATGTCGGGTTCGGACAACCTGATCCAATCGGCTCGGGACACAGGCCTTCGGGAAGGAGCATCAGCATCTATATGGTTTAGGCCTGCTCTGTATTCAACAGCGTAGTTGTAGGTGGATAACGTGGAGAGCCACCTATGATCAGTGGTATCTAGCTTGGCTGAGGTCTGAACATACGTCAAAGGATTATTATCAGTTTTCACCTGTATCTTAGCCCCATACAAATAATCATGGAATTGATCAACAATAGCCCACTTTAAAACTAGGAACTCTAGTTTGTGCACTGGGTAGTTCTTTTCAGAAGGGGTCAAGCTGTGGCTGGCAAAAGCTACCGGTCTCAGACCATTTGAGTGCTCTTGGTACAGTACGGCCCCCAATCCTTGCAGACTGGCATCAGTATGAAGAACATAGGGTTTAGCAGGGTCAGCATAGGCCAGCACTGGGGCATGAATAAGTTGATATATAATGTCATAGAAAGCTTCCTCACAATCGGCAGTCCAGCGGGTACCAAACACATCATTTGGGCGGAAATAATTTTTTTCAGTCCCAGATTGTACAGTCTTCCTATATTTTTTATGGGTACGGGGGGTACCCTTGCTTGAGATTAAGCAGGGGGTGGATCACCCAAGAGTAGTCTTTAATAAATCGTCGGTAATACCCACAGAACCCCAGGAACCGCTGCAGCTCCTTCAAATTTCTTGGTTGGGGCCAAGTGGTTAAAGCTTCTACTTTGCTGGGGTCAGTCTCTATGCCTTCAGTGGATACTATGTGGCCCACATATTTTACAGAGGTTTGAAAGAATTGGCACTTGTCTATAGATAATTTAAGACCAAAGTCTTCCACCCGATCCAGGACCTTGAACAATCAACTTTCATGTTCTTCCAAAGAGCTGCCAAACACTATAACATCATCTAAATAAACCAAACATTCGAGCAAATTCATGTCCCCCACAGCACGTTCCATCAGGCGCTGAAAAGTAGCTGGGGCACCTGAAATCCCTTGAGGCATCCAGATAAACTCATAGAAGCCTAGGGAGCAAATGAGTGCAGTCTTCTCTTGATCCTCCGGAGCCATCGGGATCTGATAGTACCCACTGCAGAGATCTAACACAGAGAACCACTTACTGCCGTTTAGACAGTCCAAGGCATCCTGTATGCGTGGCATGGTATACTGGTCAGGGATGGTCCACCGGTTTAAGGTTTGGTAATCCACACACATCCGAACGGCACCATTCTTTTTCCTCACTACTACAATGGGGGAAGCATAAGGGCTCCTGGATTCTTGTATCACACCAGCAGCAAGCATCTCTTGCAGATGCCATCTCACATCATCTATGTCAGCGGGGGCCAGGCTCCGAGACCTCTCTCGAAAAGGCCTTTCATCAGTAGTCGGATGTGGTGCTCAGCTCCTTGCACACGTCCACGTCCCAATCTTTTAGGGAAAATACCTGGTCTCTTTGGGCAAGCTTTTCACTGATCCTCACTTTCCATTCAGCAGGCAACGGGGAGTCACTGAAATCAAACAAGTCGGGCGTTACTCTGTCATCCTTCCCCAAACCCTTGCTATTGGGGAGCACTGCAGTGTCTGCACAATGCACACTAACCAGGGTGCAGCCTCTGTTTACTCAAATCTCTTTGTCAGGCACATTATGAACTTGAACCATCACCCTTCTGGCATAAGCATGGGCCCTAGCAGGCAAGATACTGGGTTTAACCAGCAGTCCCCCAGGCAACTTTCCCTCCCCAGGTGCATCCAGCATCAATAGCTTATTCGTAATATCTTTTTTAATCTGGATTTCCCCTTGCAAAACACACTGGGCATTTGGGGCTAATAGCAACGGCTCCAGATCCTTTCTCCAGACGACACCCACCGGGCCTTCAGGTTCCTCCTGGCTAGCCTTTCTCTGAGTCTCGTAGGCCTTCTGGATCAAGGCGGGTATCCTAAGAGCTCGCCCAGTCCTGGACACCTGCTTTTCAGAACACAATTGTGCTAATCGACCAAACATGTGAGCATTGGTCCCAATCAATAAAGGTACCCCATCATACAGTCCAGTGGGGGGACATACTAAGGCCAGGGTTTCCACTTGTTCGTTCACCCCAGCAACAGAAGTAGGAAACAACAACCAGATCCGGATATACCCCAAATACGGATAAGCCTTATCACTCAGCCCCCATACATGTAGACCATCCAAGGGTTGTAGTGGCACCTCAGGCAGGTGTGTCTGATACCAGCTCTGGAACATAATGGTCACCTGAGAGCCACTATCCAATACAGCCAGGGTGGGTATCCCATTTACTCGTACCGAGGCCTCCATCGAGGGCTTCCTGGGGGGTCGGGCATAGGCCCTGCGATGCCAGGTGATCAGCCTGCTGTTGACCTTCCTTAAATTCTCCGGCAACTGGCACTCAGTCTGAAAGTGTCCATCCTCCCCACAATGGTAACAGAACTTGGGGTCCCGGGGGTCTTTATTGGGAGGGGAATACTTCATCTGCTGGGGGCCATCCTGGGGGCAAGGGGGCTCCCCTTGGCTAGGGCGTTTGTTTCTAGATAACTCTGGTTCCCCAAACCTAACAGGGTGGGTAGCGGTTTGCTTCAAGTCCCTCACCTTGTGATTCTGGGGATACATCAGGCCCCCCCGAAAGGTGGGTCTCATCGGGTTCGCTAGACTCAGGGGTTTGGCACAGATTCACAGCCCCCACATAGGGTTCCCACCCCTCCTCATCAGTCTCTACTTCTCTAATCTCCCTCATCAATTGACAGTACTCAGGCTGGGCACCTCGTCGATCATGTAACTTAAGTTTTAACAATATCACACTGGAAAATCTGGCAGATTTTAAAACATGTTCCAACCTGACCTGGTTCAAGGCGGCGGCAGTGATCCCCCCTTTTCGATAGGCCTTCTGCAAAGCCCTCTCCACCCTAGTAACAAAGGCAGACAGCTTTTCATTTCTCCACTGCTCGGCAGACTTGAATTTTCATAATAAGTCTTCCCCAGTTTCTGTGCTTCCAAACACTCCCTCTAAAGCAGAAAGATACTCTGCTGCAGTAGCTTTCAGGCTAGTAGCCTGCAAGAACTGAATGGCTTCCAAAGCTGGACCCCGCAGGCTCTCCATCAGTCTCTTTCATTTCTCCCCCTCAGAGCATTGCCACTCCTGAACTAGGGGGTGGCATAGTCCATCCACGCCTCCAAATCATCCTCCTCAAGGCACTGGCACTGTGCCAGAAAAAAGTTTTAGCCTACGGTACAAATCTAGCTGTATAGAGGGAACCACTAGGGGCGGTGGGGCCAAAATAGAACTCTTGGGGGGGGCCCAGGAGAGGTACCGGGGGAAGCCTGGGGGGTGGGGTCACTGGAAAGGTCCAATGCCTGCAGTAACTCTTGGGTAGTCCTCCCCTCCACAGCTAATAATTTAAGCAGTTTATCTTTGAAGCTATTAGTCTGGGGAGACCCCGGGGGGGTGTCTGACCCACTCTGGATGTGAATGACCCTCCACCCCTGTTGGGCACCTTCCGGGTAGATCACTGGGGGTAACCCTTCGGGGTCAATGGCTATACTACATAAAAGTAACACCTGCAAAGTCTGATCGAGTAGATCAGCCATACGCCCCTTCACCTCTACCTTACCCAAACATTTAACACGCTCCACTACCGAAATAAGGTCAGCGTTCATTGTCCCCAGAGGTACATCTAGTAGTAACACAATTCTCTGAGAGTCCAATTCTTCGGCCTTCACCCCCCACCCCATCAGTTTATGTACCATTGTCTTAATGGGGTCCAACTTAATTTTAGCCATGATATCCCCTTCCAGCTTTTCCTTCAATTTATCCATAGTTAGGTACTTCGTCCACTAGGGTACGCTAATCCCAGTGGTGCCTCCACAATGCAACCCCCAGAGGGTGCTATCCCAAGGGCTACTACCCCTGCCTGCTCTGACTGTAATAGGGTGAGGGGCCTAGATCCGTTGGCGGGTGCCTCCACCCAGAGGTCGGGGTTAAGACAGTTGAGTATGAATTGGTCACAGCCCTCTGGGTTGCTGCAACCCCCCTTTCTTCTCACTAGTGGCCCACACAAATCAATCACAGTGTCCTTACCATATACACTTACCCCCCGGCTTGAACCAATCAGCTTGCTCCGGGGAACCCCTGAAAAGTAAGTTGCTGTTACACAATAATCACTGTACAGTAATTCACCATTAACATACAAACTATCCAGTATATCGTTGCAAAACGATCAATCTGATTTATTTAGGGGGAAATAACAAGGACTGGGGGTGATCAGGTTAATTAGCTTACCACTATAATATATGAGTATCTATCTAGGGCTCTGTGCACAGGCCTAACCTATAAGTCACTATCTCTGGGTACCCAAGCCCTACAGGCTAGTCCCTCGATGCAGCTGGTTGGGGCCCTGACACAAAACGAGCATTTGATTCCTACGAAGGTTAAGCAGAGCCATCGGGCTCAGTTAGTGTCACCAGTACAGAACCCAGAAAGTTCTGCCCTTACTAGGACCATTTGACAGGGGAGCTACCCTGATTTAGTACTCACAACTCCAGTAGACAGAGCGCTCTCGCACCACTCGTAGGACCAAGCCTGGACTTCAAACACTTCTCCACACATTTATATGCAAGGCAGAGGGGTACCATACCAGGCAGCTGCTGTCCTTCTCAATCACCTGCACGGCATACACCGGGCCAAACCGACGCAGCTTCATTGTTCCTGACAGACCGAGCGCGATTCAAGCAGATTCTCCAGTCTTCTACAGGGTGAGCCTGGTAGGTAGCTGCACTCCTGCACAGCCTCCTCTGACCGCTACCCAGCGGATTTAGTCCGAGTCTACTGGCGATTCAAAACACCCAACACTGGCTTTACACGTGCTTCCCGCGCGAACGCTCAATGGCGCAGGAGCCCCAAGCTCTTTCCTCGCTCACAGCCACAACGTCTCTCCCCCTCAGCAGTCCAGGCAAGGAATCCTCATTCAGGTGCCAACCGATCCTATGAGAGGGCTGCAGATGCCAGTCACTCAATACTGCCCTCATTGGTGCAAAAAAAAAAGGCACCATGGTCCAGAACTCCACTTCCCAGAATCACTAGCCGTATCCCCATTGGTCAGGCAGCTCCCATTTGAGTCCTGATTCTGGTTGGTCACCAATACGCCATTTTAAAGGCCCTGGGCTTCTATTGGACCCTTCAGAACAGTCCTGGTCCAAGATGGAGGGGCACAGCATAAAATCCCAGCTACAATAAAAACAAGTTAGACAAACTGCAATCTTACCAATGCTCTACATGTTTTCGGGGACACAACTACATCTTTCAGATGGGCTCCCTCTGCACTCTTGGTGGCTGCAGAAACGGAGCAATCAGACAGCAGCCCAGGGCAGGATTCGAGCAGAGAAACCCCAGCCTCCCCATTCAAACCATTAAAGCCTGCAAGCAGGCAACTCTTAACGAGACAGTACTGGAGACGTCTAAAAGCACTCACAACGCCCACATTTAGGGGCCTTACGCCGAACACCAATTAGGCATGGAGCATTCAGGCAAGCCCCGGGAAGGCCCCTAGGAACCCCCATTTATAGGGGGGTTACACTCTGTTTTCTGATTTTGGGAGTGTAGCCGTTTTCTGAGTGTACCACTGTCATGCATTTGGTGAAGACCCTGGGTGCTGAGGAGAGACCAAAAGGCATGGTGTGGAACTGGTACAGGACCCCTTCTGCTTGGAACTAGAGGTACTGGCAGTGGGACAGACAGACAGATTGGGATGTGGAAGAATGCATCCTGAAGTTCCAGGGAGCAAAACCACGACTTTTGCACCAGAGATAGAATGATCTGATTCAGAGTGACCACCTGGAACTTGTGCTTCCATATGAACTGGTTCAAATCATGCAGATCAAGGATGGAGCGCCAGCCATCCCATCAGTTTTGGGACCAGGAGGTACCTGAACACACAATCCTGACTGGCCAAGGTGTCCAGGACATTGTGAGCAGCTCAGCGATGTCCTCCTGAAATTATTTACATTTACATATAATGAGAAATATACTAAAGATGTAAATAAAAATATTTTTAGAGTTAAAACCAGACTCCTTGATGAAGGGGGATTACCCTAAAATGTAGGACATGGGCTGGCTCTGTGGTGCGGAACAAAGGGGTTCACTCTGCACGCTGGTGACCCAGGTTCGCACCCAAGCTTGGGTACCAGGAGGAGACCAGCAGGAGGGATCCAGAGTGTCCATTGGACACTCCTCCTGTGGGGAGGTGGGCAGGGCCTTGGCACCTGCTGGTGGATTGGAGATGGCTAAGGGATGTAGCCTGACACTTCAAGAGGTCACCACCCCACAAGGCCCAATCAGGAGGAGTGGGCGGGCCAAGAAAAGCAGAAAAATGCCCCCTGGCCCGACTGGATGATGGCCACCGGTCCCTGGCATGCCACAAAGCCTGGGATAGCCCCATGCTGACCATCCCACTGTGGATCCCAAGGCTAATATAGATGTGCCTCTGGGCACTTCTCCCCGGGAGGGGGACCCACCCGATGAAGGGTTACATTGGGTCACCTTGGGGGAATGATTGGTGGTTGCGGGGGCAGCAGGATGGTGACTGGTGGAGAAGGGTGGTCGTGGGGCCCAGGTGGCCCAAAGCAAAAAGTGGCCGGCTGGGGGAGTGGGAGGAGCATAAAAAAATGTAGGACACTAAGTTTTATGTCTGGATGCTATTATTTGAAAGTTTCAAGAATAAAAAAAGTTATAACAATAAAAACTCTTTTGGGTGACTGGGCCGGTTACTCCAATCTGTCTCAGTGGAACTTAGCAGTTGCCATGTATTCTTTGATGTGGGAGGACAATATTTCTAGCACTACAGACGATCACTTGTAGAGTGATATGTTTGGGCAGATCAAGGGTCCAGGGCGCTCCTCAGGTGGTGAACATGCTACCCACCTAGCAGAATTTTACACTTTGGGGACCTGGTGTCCATTGAGATCTGCAGATATGATTTCCCTCTGTATTTTAACCCCGCAGACAAGATGGCAACCAGCCAAGTGAATGGGAGCAGTACAACAGGACTGCAGTGTGTCTTTGGGACTCAGAATTTCACTGTACAGTGACTGACTGTTTCCGTTTTTTTTCCACTGTGTCCTAAGCTAAATGTGGAGGCTGCTTAGCACGTGTTTTTTTTCAGGTGGGGAACCGAGATGGAGTAGGCGGTAAATTTGATTGGAGGAGTTTGTGCTGAGGAGGCACTCTCCTCGATGTTTTTTTTTGGGGGGGTGTTTATGGGTGCAACTGCCTGCGGCCCTTATTTCTGCATAATTTGGAATGAGTAATTTAGCCCAGTGTTCCTGCCTGTATGCTCTGTTGCTGCAGGACCTGACGTTCAGGTGGGGGGGCTACTTTTAGACGGGGACAGGAGTCCATGTATAAGTGGCATGAGCTGGTAGATTCAGCAGTTGGTACAGTGGCTGTAAGCCCACAGAAGTGTTGTCGCAGATGTTGATCCTGATGGGCTTCCACATCCTATCATATGGGTGTCTTTTGGCTTATTTTGAGGGTACCCCCTCACAGCCTCTCGGGTTCAACATTTTGAATGACACTGCAGATCAGGGGGTAGGCTTGGATGCTGGGACTCTGCCCTAATAGTGCAGTGGTTACTTAGGCACAGAGAGAGGGCCATGGGCATTAGGGGCAAAGATTTGGGATTTGTTACATAATGGGTTATAATCAGATTGTAATGCATGGGGCTCTTAATTTAATGTTTTGCCCCATGCATCTCAATGGAGCACAGTTGAGTACTGAGTGGTGAAAATATTGTACCCCCTGGGATTCTACACCATCTTCTTATTACTCCCTTTCTGGATGAGGGGTGACTAATTGCATCTTTAAGAGCTTGGTCTGAAGGACATACCGAACACATCTCTTCAGATCGCTAACCCTTCCTGAGGGTAGTCAGGCACGCCTTAAGGCTAACTACCCACTTCTTTGTTCTGGTATGGATCTCAGTTGGATCCCAGTTCAAGGTTTAAAATGGGTTAGAAGTTTTAATGCTCTTGATGGTATTGTTTCACACTCTCAGAATATATGTGCACTTTTCATACCTTAGTAATTCTACTGGGTAGATAAGGCAAGCTTTCCATCTCCTGGTCCACTGTTTAACCCTCCCCAAGTCTGTACAGTTATAGGCCAATGTCTGCAATGCGACAATACAATTAACAATGGGTAAATGTACCAACATAATATCATGGAATATGAAGGGATTGAATCACCCCATTAAGAGAAAGAAAGTGATGACATACCTTAAAAAAGGAAAAAAGCAGGTGGCGTTCTTACAAGAAAAGCACTTAAATGCCTCGGAGCATGAAAAGTTGGCGAGAGGATGGGTGGGCCAGGTGTTCTATGCTTCCTATATGAATCATGCTAGAGGGGTGGCCATATTACTATATAAGGATCTGCCTTTTAAGGTAGCAAAATAACCAAATGACTGTGCAGGCAGATGGATTCTGCTGCAAGACACTCTTTTTAACCAACAGGGGGCTCCACTCAACATTCACATGCCAAATTATGATAACTCTGGGTTCTTTCACGATTTGATGCTATTACTTGGATAAATGCAGGGAGACATAATTTGGGGTGGAGATTTTAATCTGATACTTGACAATGCTCTAGATAGGTCCTCCTCCTCCACACAGCCACATCAGTTGCACAGGCAAGTGTTGTAAAACAGCAGACCACTGATCTAGGTCTGACAGGGATTTGGAGAACTCTGTCCCACAAAAAAAGAATGTTCATTCTACTGTCATGTTTACAGAACCTAGACCCAAACAGGCTACTTCTTCATCTCTAAACACTTCGTAGGGGAGGTTACATTGTGCAGATATCTTTCTACTATCATATCGGACCATGCACCTCATAGCTATCCATCTGGGGGCAGAAGGGAGGCAGGGAATACCAATCTGGAGATTGGACCCCCTATTGCTCAGTAGGGAAGAGTACCTACCAGAACTTCAAACCAAAATCAAAGAATTTTGGGCCATTGATAAAGGGGCAGTTGATCAGATGGGAACAGTGTGGAATGCCCTAAAAGCCTTTATTAGAGGCAGGGCGATGGCTTATGCTTCAAAGATTCAAAAAAGAAAACAGAATGCAGCTTGCCAAGCTGGGGAGGGAAATCTCACAGCTACAACTGGAACTGAAACAAGCTTATGATGCAGGAAATACTATATCTTTACTAAACCTAGAATGGCGTATAATGAGATTTCCTCCAGACAGCTAGAAGGGGCCTGTACATTCCAAAAAGCTATGTATTATGAGTCCAGTGATAAGTGTGGTAAGCTACTGGCATTTCAGTTGAAAAAAGCAGTTCAGAAAAGGGTGGACTGTGTTACAAATGGGGGGGGGGGGGAGGAGGGAGTGACAGTTACCAAACAGCAGGAGATAAATGAGGAATTTAAGTACTATATGGACCTGTACACCTCAGGTAGAGGTAACCCCACAGGTAGTCATAGTTATGACTTTTATAGCTGTTTCCCAAAGTTGGATGAAAGTGACAAGGAAAGCCTAAAGGGCCCCAGAACCAAACAAGAAGTGTTGGCTGCCATGGAAAACTTACCATTAGCTAAAGCCCCTGGCCTACCTATTAAATTGTATAAAAACACTAGCTGTAGATAGCGAATGGCCCCATTAATGGACACCTTTCAAGAAATGTATAAGGAGGAAAGGCTTCCTAACTCGTATACTGAAGCCAGAATGACAGTATTACTGAAACCTTCAAAACCAAGACACCAGGTAGGCTCTTATCACCCCATTTATTTATTTATTGAAAAGTTTCACCAGGAAAGGCAAACTGAGCAAATGCAATTGTGCATCTCCCGATGCGTCCTTGGGGGGGAAGGGGATAGGCGGGACAAATTACAGTAAAAATGCATTTCAAAGCAGTACAACAATTACAATAACAGATGTAACAAGCAAATTAAGCGTATGAGTACACTGATAAACAGGATTTTAAAATTTACATTATGTATTAAATGCAGTAAGTGCTGAACTAAATTGAAGTGCTAGCATATAGAGGAATTCACAGTCAGTATGTAAATCCAATGACAGGAGACAGTGGAGAGGATGGAGTCCAAGCAGAAGAAAGGAACTAGAGGGTGGAAGGAAGCAAGAACAAATTAGAAACAGGAACAGTTTGGTTAAAAGAAGTTGAGCAGCAAGGAGAGAGAGCAGGGGCTGAAGGAATGCCTAATTTGTGGAGGCAGTTGGTTCCAGAGTTTAGGGAACTGGTACGAGAAAGCTGATTGGCCTGCAGAAGTTGAGCGGTGAGGGACAGGCAGGGTACGTGTGTCTTGGGATCTGAGGGAGTGGGAGGAGGGGGGAGGGATACTAATAGAGGAGAAGAGATAGGGTGGGAGAGAGCCGAGCCAAAATGTGGATAGAAATTTGGCAATGTGGGAGGAGCATCGACTGTGAGGGAAAGGCAAGGGAGTGACATAAGGTACAGTGGTGAGTGTGGAGGGGGGAGTCCAGGGCAAAGTGGCAGAAGGAGTTAAAGAAGGTGTCCAATCTGGATAGGGAGGTTTTGGGAGCAGCACTGTAGACTACGTCATGGTAGTGAAAAATGGGTACGATCATTTTCTGAACTAGTTCACGCCTTACCGGGAGAGATAGGCAACTCCGGGTTCCTGTACAGGGCACCTAGCTTGAGGTGCAGTTTTTTCAGGATGGCGTCCACATGAACAGAAAAACTCAGGTGCTGGTCAAGCTAAACACCCAGGTAATGAAAAGAGGTGGGGTCCTCTAGTTGAGTCCCATCAAGGGTGTGGAAGCGGGATGAAGAGGAGAGCTTTGGGAGTCTGCCTAGTGTCAAAGGTCATGGAGATAGTCTTCTTGGCATTAAGGAAGAGATGATGTGAGCTAAGCCAGTACTGAACTTTATCAAAGTCATCTTGGAGTCTGGTAGCAACATCAATGGATGACTGGCCTGAGGTAAACAGAACTGTGTCATCTGCATACATATGGATAGATGATGTGGTGCATACCATAGAAAGATCATTTAGGAAGACAGAGAAAAGAACAGCGTCTAACACTGAGCCTTGTGGCACACCAGTATTAATAGGGAGAAGCGGGGAATAGAGTCAGTGATTTTAACTGACTGAGACCTACCAGAAAGGTATGCACCGAACCATTTTACGGCAGAGTTCGATAGGCCTGCCATAGTAAGGTTGTCTAGAAGAAGTGAAAGTGGGAGACAGTGCTGAAGGCCTTAGCAAGGTCGACAAAGATAACGGAGGTGATTAGGCCACTGTCCATCCCTTCGAAGATGGAGTCAGTGAGCCTTAGCAGGGAGGTGGTGGTGGAGTGATCCTAAATCCAGATTGGTAAGGTGTGAAGAAGGAGGATTCAGAGAGAAAGGCAGTGAGTTGAGACAGCACTAAGTGCTCCTGTAATTTAGCCAGAAAGGGGAGGAGAGAAATAGGGTGATAGTTCGCAGGAGAAGTGGGGTTGTCACCCTTAGGTAGAGGGAGGACAATTGCATATTTCCAGGTGGTTGGTACAGAGGCAGATGAGACAGATAATGCTCACTGAGCGGCTCCCACCACCCCCCCCTAAACTAATCCTCCTCCCCTCCTTCCTCTACCTGCACCCCTCAACCACCTGTGCACCCTAGGCTATTCTGTGCATGGGTTATGAGTTCTACTGTAACAAAAGTGTAACTGAATTGTATCTTCTTTGTGTAATTGCTGTTGTCCCTTGTTCTATTGTTCTGATGTCCTCTGTGTGACGAGGTACCTTTGTAAATGAGCCTCTGGCTCAAAGGTTCTAAACTG
Source organism: Neoceratodus forsteri (assembly GCA_016271365.2). Lineage (NCBI taxonomy): Eukaryota > Metazoa > Chordata > Ceratodontiformes > Ceratodontidae > Neoceratodus > Neoceratodus forsteri. The sequence goes on from JADMNL010000031.1 coordinate 117,714,801, forward strand.
ATGTTTAAATAAATAAATAAATAAATAGATTTAGTAGATCTGCTAACTAGGAGGAGATTACTGCAGCAGATAAGAATAAATGTTTTGGTTCAAGCCCATCGGGAGAGCTGCTTTTAGAGGGGTTGATCACTTGGAGAGCTGCTAAGGTGTCAGTAGGGGAGACTTGTGAGAAGGAGTCGTCGTGTTTAGAAGTGGGGCTGTTGGGGGGTGGGCAGAGTGTTGAGGAGACAGACAGAAGAGAGGAGGGCAGAAGCGCAGGAGGTGAAGTAGTCATTAAATTCAGAGGCTACAGATCTGGAGTCTGATATTAAGGAACCATAAAACTTAAGAGAGGAATAGAAGAAGTGGGTGGGGGGGACAAGGCATGGACAACTTGCCAGAATTTTGAGGGTTTGTTTATGTTAGCCTGGAAGGTATAATGAAAGTATTCAGCTTTAGCCAGCCTAATAGCCTTGGTGCAGGACTTACGAAGGATGGAATTCACCCCAGAATTCTAAAAGATTTAAGGGGAGAACTAGTGAAACCACTGACTACCCTTTTTAACAAATCATGGAAGGATGGTGTGGTACCCGAGGACTGGAGAAGGCGGATGTGATTCCCCTTCACAAAAGTGGGACCAAGACAGAGGCAGGAAACTACAGACCTGTCAGTTTGACCTCTGTGGTAGGGAAAGTGATGGAATCACTTCTGAAGGAAAGAACTGTTGAGTACCTAGAGGCCAGTGGGGACTGGGACCCAAGGCAGCATGGGTTCATAGCAGCAGGAAGGTCATGTCAGACGAATCTAATAGATTTCTTTCACTGGGTGACCAAAGTAGTAGACCAGGGAGGAGCTGTGGACATGGCCTACCTAGACTCCAGCAAGGCATTTGACACAGTCCCACACAAAAGATTAATATTCAAATTAACCAGCCTGGGAGTGGGTCCCAGGGTGGTAGCCTGGGTAAAACACTGGCTGGACAACAGGATGCAGAAGGTAATTGTAAATGGAGTCCACTCTGAAGAAAGAGGGGTTACTAGTGGGGTACCGCAGGGTTCAGTACTGGGCCCAGTCCTTTTTAATTTCTTTATAAGTGACATTGCAGAGGGACTGGAAGGAAAAGTATGCCTCTTTGCCGATGACACAAAGATCTGCAACAGGGTTGATACACAAGGAAGTGTGGAAAGGATGAGAAGGAAATTGGCAAGGTTGGAAGAATAGCAGCTAGGATTCAATGCAAGGAAGTGCAAATAATGCACCTGGGAAACAAAACCCAGGGAAGATTACACAATGGGGGGTAGTAACAACAACAAAAAGGAAAGGGACCTGGAGGTAATCATATCAGATGACCTTAAGGTTAGCAAGCAATGTGAGAAGGCAGTAGGGAGGCTGGGGGATACTAGGATGCATAGGGAGAGGCATCACCAGCAGAAAACAGGAATTTGTTATCCCTCTGTACAGACAGTTGGTGAGACCCCATCTGAAGTACTGCGTCCAGTTCTGGAGACTCCATCTCTGCAAGGACATAGACAGGATAGAGGCAGTCCAGAGGAGGGCAACTAAAATGGTGCAGGCTCTGCAAGAGAAGCCATATGAGGAGAGACTAAAGGAGCTTAATATGTATACCCTTGAGGAAAGGAGGGAGAGGGGGGGACATGATAGAAACTTTTAAGTACCTCAGTGGAATCAACAAAGTCCAAGAGGGTAGCATCTTTCAGAAAAGGAGATGTGCAAGAGCAAGGGGACACAATTTAAAGAGGGGGGGGGCAGTTCAGGGGCAATGTGAGGAAGTATTTTTTTCACAGAGAGGGTAGTGGATGCATGGAACAGCCTTCCTGATGAGGTTGTGTGGTCTAAAACTGTGGGAGAATTCAAGAATGCATGGGACAGACATAAGGCAATTCTTGTAGGGGGTAGGAAGAAATAGGCTGTTGGTTAACTAGGATCTGCGGCTTATCCTGTAGGTAGGGAAATGGGCAGACTAGGTGGGTCAAGCAGTCCTTATCTGCCGTCAAAGTCTATGTGCGGTACAGTTGGAGATCTCTAGGTAACTGAGAGATTTCATGAGCTTTCCAGGCCTTGTCATGAGCACGTTGACAGGCCAGCAGGTCCGGAAAGACACAGGAAAGGTGATTACCCTGCACCCTGGAACATCTTATAGGGACATGAATGTTCCAGATACGAAGAAAGATATTGCTGAAGCATACCAAGGCATCATCTGAGTTAGCTGAGGAGATAGACCAACCAGTGTGAGCAAGGTCGAGTAAGAAGGGGGATAGGTCAAGTGATTTATAAGATCTGGTTTGCAAGACTTTATTTGGGGCTTTTGGTCTGTGGATTTTATGGACTAGATAAACCATGTGACGGTCACTTAAGGCATCTGGAAGGAGATCAGATTTAATAACCCTACATGAGTGTGAGGTGAGGGCCCAGTCAATAAATTAAGGGTTTTGTGTATTATGATTTAACTGAGTTGGCTCATGTATCAATTGGGAGAGGTTTACAGCAGCTATATCATTACGGATTTTGTTAAGAGAGGAGGACAGCCAGTTCTGTTTGAAATCCCCCAGGGCATAGAGTTCACCTAATGAGGTGTGCGAGACAATAGTTTTTAGTAGATCCGTGGTGGTGACTGTATCGAGGCCAGGGTGGCAATATACCCCCACCACAAAGATGGGTACAGAGAAAGGGAGTGCGAGTCTAATAATAAGCATCTCACAAGCCGAAGGGAGAGATGTAGCTAGTATGGCAGTATGTAGGATACAGGAGGAGATGTATAGTGACAAACCTCCCCCTCTTCCAGCACGGTCTTGTCTAGTGAGGGCGAAATCAGGACTAGCAATAGCAGAGTCAGGAATTTTAGCATTGAGCCATGACTCCGAAATTATTAGCACATCAGGAGCAAGTGAAGCCGTGAGTGGTAGCAATAAGTTGATTTTAAGGAGGAGCTTCTTATATTTAGGTGGCAAATTTTAAGGCCATAAGACAGGGCCGAGGGGGTGTGGGGAGGAGGGCCAGGGCTGGGATTTATGTCACCAGAGGCTAGTAACAGAAGTGTAATGATAACATAGTGAAACTTAGTGCTCTTGTAGCAAGGATGGGCTGCTTGGGAGCGTGATTTAGTATGGCAAGAGCGAGGGGAGGAGGCATGGTTTTTGAGTAGTCGAAGTAATGAACTGGCGCTGGACAATGGGAGGAGTGAGGAGCAGGGTAGGAGCGTAAAGTGGGACCATAATAGATGGAAGGGTGCTGAGGCTGAAGCATGATTGAGTAAGGGAACAGACAGCCGAAAGAGGTATGAAGGGGTGGTCAAGTGACTGGGAGGGTTGGATGAGGGGGGAAATGATGACAGCAGAAATGAATAATAGGAGAGAGCAAAACAGGGTTAGCAGCATGATAGAAAGCAAGTTGCAAGTAGGAGGAGGGGGAGAGAAGAGAGAGAGAGAGAAGAACAATAATAAAAAGACTAGAGTAGTGAGGTACACAGTGGAACAGATGCACGGAGTGAGACCTAACTGGGGTTGTAGCTCAGACAGGTAGAATTAGATTACCTTGATAATTAATAAAAGGAGCAGAAGTGGAAACCAGAATGAGTTAAAGGTTAGTTCATAGATACTTCAGCAGCTGGGAGGTGTAGACACTTTAAGGGGAACACACTGCCAACAGATTGATCCAGTTGGACAGGTAGCTCAGCTGGGTGGCGACCAGGACAGAAAACCAATTTAAAGAGTGTCAGGGGCGGAGGTGGGGGGGGGGGGCCGGAGAAAATTTGTGAAGCTGCTATTCAGGTCTGATTCTGGTGAAAGCAATAACCAAAGCAAATAAACTACTGCAGCAGGCTAATTAACAGGGAATGGTTCAGCACTGAAAGTGCAAAATGAGAGAAACTAACAAGCTGCAGTAGTGAGCAGACTGAACTACGGTACTCTTTTAGCAGCAGTACTTATATTTTAACAGAAAGTACACTTACGTAAGAACTTACTGTAACAGTAGATCTTCGAAAGAGGCTCTTGCAGTAGGTAATAACTTGTAGGACTGCACCCCTTGGCGTCAGGACCACATGGAAACTTTTGCTAGCCGTGTCTGATGGGGGACCGCCCACCCAACGTCACACGACATATGTCAGCGTGACACTATATAGTGGGTGGTCCTCACATCCACTCTCCAGTTCTTCCGCTGGGGACCTCCGAATCATGACAGGAGATTGAAAAGAGGCTCCTGAACCCAAGAAAGGGCTTTTGGAAAAGAGCTGTGTGTAGAGGGGGGAAGGTGGGTGGGAAAAAGGTTACCTACTGCAAAAGCCTCTCTCTCGAAGATCTACTGTTAACAGTAAGTTCTTGCACAACTGTACTATCTTACTTTGAGAGGGCTCTTGCAGTAGATAGTAACTTGTAGGTCTGAGTCCCAAGCAATCAGAGTCCAAGGGACAGGAAAACATAGGAGGCTGAAGCAGAGATTTGGTGGAAAGCCAGAGAGTTAGGACAGAAGTCCCTGGAGGACTGCTAGTCCAAAACCAGCCCTGCGCCTAGAAGCAATTTCCAAACTGTAGTGTTTCGTGAAAGTGTGTACTGAACTCCAAGAAGCAGCCATGCAGATGTCTGCAGCAGATACATTTCTGAAACAGGCTGTAGAGGCAGCCATTCCCCTGGTAGAATGTCCATTCACCAGCCCCGGAAGGACTTCACCATACTTCTGGTAACAGAAAGAAATGCAGTTGGCCAACCATTTAGAAAGGCACTGTTTGGAAACTGCTGCAACTTCTCTTTTCAGTGTGAAAGAAACAAAAAGCTGATCCGATTTGCAGACAGATTTAGTCCTGTGAGTGTAATAACGTAAAATCCTGGGAACATCTAGTGTATGAAGGATGGCCTCCCCCTGATTAGAATGCTCAGGGTAGTACACCGGCAATTCCAGAGACTGATTCAGGGTAGTCTCTGAAACAACCTTTGGAAAAAAAAATTAGGATTCGTGCACAGAGCCACCCGGTCTCTGTGAACAGTCAAATAAGGCACCTTACACATCAGGGCCGAAGCTCGGAAATCCTTCAAGCAGAAGTCCAGTAAAGAGCAACGGCTGGCACAGGGGATACATGGAGGGGAAAAGGGGTTCTTCCGGTACATTGGGGAGCGGAGAAAAACTAAGGGCCATCTCAGCAGATTGAGATCAGAAGAAGGGTGGGTGGAAGAGGCGAGGGACCAGGCAGAGGTATTTAACGAGTACTTTGCCTCTGTGTTCACTAGGGAGGGGGATGGGATATCTACAAAGCAAGGCACAAAGGGATAGAAGGCGGCAGGGTGGGATCAGAGGAGCAACAGAAATGGAGCAAAAGGGAGGAAGGTACCCCAGGGTGTCACATCTGGATAAGGATAAAAAGACCAGTAAGGTGGAGGGGACAGATGATGCCATCCCACCAAAAGGGTGTGGTTTGCCCTCAAGGCCTAAAGAAGACAAATCTCCTGGGCGGGATGGCATTCATCCGGAGTACTATGGGAATTGGCGGACATACTGGCTGCAATTCCCAGTGAGCTTTTCAACAGGTCACTTGAGACAGGGAGGGTACCTAGGATTGGCGAGAGGCACATGTGGTACCAATCCATAAGGGGGGTCAAGGAAGTACCAGGAAACTATAGACCCATCAGTTTAACCTCGGTGGTGGGAAAATTAATGGAGAGTATACTAAAGGAGCGATTGGGGGTTTACTTGGGGAGGTGGGAGGTCTGGATGAGTCGGCAGCATGGGTTTGTGCCAGGTAGATCATGTCAAACCAACCTTGTGGAGTTCTATGAATGGGTAACATCAGAACTGGACAGGGGTAAGCCTGTGGATGTATTATTCTTGGACTTCAGCAAGGCGTTTGACTCTGTCCCCACAATGGTCTGGTGGAGAAACTGATGGGGTTAGGAGTAGGCCTTTGATGGTCAGATGGATTGAAAACTGGATAGCTGGATGCACTCAGAGAGTAGCAGGTCTGTGGGGAGCTCTCGAACCCTACAGAGGTTTGGTAGGGGTACCACAGGGCTCGGTCCTGGGTCCAATCCTGTTTAATGCATCATATCAGACATCAGGGATGGTATAGGGTGTGAAATGAGTCTCTTCGCGGATGACTCCAAGATGGGAGCAGTAGTTGAGGGAGAAGAGGGAGGTTGGCCCTGCAAGGACCTGGACACCCTGGAAAGCTGGGCTCACACATGGAAATTAAATTTCAATATCACCAAGTGCAGGTGTTGCATCTTGGTGGGAAACCCTAAACACAGGTACACCCTGGGAGGAGAGGTGCTGGAAGCCTCAACAGGGAAAAGACCTAGGGGTCATGGTGGATACATGTATGAATAACTCTGAGCAGTGCAGGAGAGCAGCTAGCAAGGCAAACAGGATGTTGGGATGCATCACAGGGGATACCTCAAGGAGCAAGGAAGTGATTCTGCCGCTGTACAATGGACTGGTTAGACCACACCTTGAGTACTGGGTACAGTACTGGAACCACACTTGAAGAGGACATACAGCTCCTGGAGAGGGTACAGAGGAGGGCAACAAAGATGATCACGAGGGCTAGGGGATTTGACTTACGAGGACAGACTTGAGGAGCTCTGCCTGTTTTCATTGGAGGAGAGGAGAGACAGGGGACATGATTGAGGTCTTCAAGTACCTCAAGGGAATAAATAGGGTAAACATGGAGGGGATCTTTAGACTAAAGCAGGGAGGCATCACCAGAGGGCATGGTTTGAAGTTGGAAGGTGGAAGGGTGAGGGGGGTAAAGAGGAGGAGGAGGTTTTTCACTGAGAGGGTGGTGGACCCTTGGAATGCTCTGCCTGGTGAGCTGGTTCAGAGATCCACAGTGGAGGGCTTTAAGAGAGGGTGGGACAGACACAGAAAGTGGATGTATCAGATGATGGCCTGTCCCGGGGGGGTTGGGATGGATGATAGGGGTTTCTGGAGCACAAGGGATGGGAGGGTCTCTGCACCCAACTAAGGATCTAGGTTCGAGCAGACTTGATAGACCATAAGGCCTAATCTGCTGGCAAATAGTATGTTAGTATGTTAGAAGTGACTGCAACTAAAAAGAGTGCTTTCTAGGATAAATAGCGCATGTCACATATACTTGCCGGTTCAAAGGGAGGCAAGGTAAATTTTTCTAAAATAAAATTAATGTCCCATGGTGGAGCAGGGTTATGAACTGGGGGTTTTAGATGCAAGATACCCTTTAAGAAGGTTTCTGAGACTTCTAACTGGGCCACGCTCGTGCCGCCTATTAAATCATGGTAGGGATGGCCGCTAGATGCACCTTCAGTGACGAGTAGCTCAATCCTAGATCCGACAAATGGAGAAGATACTCCATGGCATAAGGAATAGGGCACGAGAAAGGATCCAAAGACTTTGAAGTGGCCCAAATGGAAAAGCGTTTCCAATTCATGGCATAAGTAGCTCTAGTAGATGGCTGTCTCGCCTCCACCAAAATCTGAGCTATTCGAGGAGAAACCCCATACCATGAAATGACTATGTCCTGAGGAGCCATGCATGAAGATGGAGGGATTTCAGTCCTGGATATACTAGCGTGCTCCCCTCCTGGGTCAGGAGGTCATAGGAAAGAGGTAAAGGAACCGGAGGTTCCACTGCCAATTGTTGGAGCAGCGGGAACCAAATTTGTCGAGGCCAAAATGGAGCTATCAATATCATATGTGCTTCTTCTGATTGTAGCTTGATCAACACTCTCTGTAAGACTTGGAAGGGAGGAAATGCATACAGAAATCTCCCTGTCCAAGAAAGCGATGGTGCATCTTGCCAAAAAACACCAGACCTGGGATCGAGTGAGCAAAACTTGTGAAGTTTTGTGTTTGATGAGACTGCGAAGAGATCCACTTCTGGACAACCCCAAAGGTCAAAGATATGATCTAGTACTTCTTGTTTTAGCTCCCACTCATGTTCCCATACCCTGGTGTGGCTGAGACTGTTTCTGCACGCCTGAGATATGGACCGCCAGAAGACGGACCTTGTGCAGAACCACCCAATTCCAGACCCACATCGCTTCTTTGCAAAGAAGATACGAGCAGGTGCCTCCCTGCTTGTTGCTGTACCACACCCTGCACATGTTGTCCGATTGGATCATCAGGGTCCTCTGCTGAAGAATGTGCTGAAAAGCCTGAAGAACATAAAGCACTGCTCTCATTTCTAGCACATTTATGGGCAGGTGCAGTTCTACAGGCGACCACAGGCCCTGGGTCCTGTGACGTCCCAGTTGAGCACTCCATCCCATTCCCGATGCATCTGTGGTCAGTATTTGGGAGTGAGGAGGGGTCTGGAAAGGGGCTCCTTGAATCAGGTTGCTGGAGTCCTGCCACCATAACAGATCCTGTTGCATTGGGCTGGAGATGAGGACTTCACTGTCCAAGTTGTCCTCCCTCTGATCCCATTGTGACCTCAGAGTCCACTGCGAGAGTCGCATGTGGAGTCTGGCTAATGGGACCATAGGGATAGCCGCTGCCATGAGGCCAAGAAGACAGAGAACCGCTCTGGCTGAAATGTGTTGGTTGGAAGATACCAGCTGGGCCTGCTTCTCCAGGGTGTCCAACCTGTCCAGGGGAAGAAAAGCCATTCCCCGTACCATGTCCAGCACCACCCCAATAAATTGATGGCACTGGGAAGGAGCAAGCTGGGACCTGAGGTAACTGACAGTGATACCCAGGCACTCTAAAAGGTGGAGGGTAACCGACAAAGAAGCTTTCAACCCCTCCCTCGATGGAGCTGCAAGAAGCCAATCATCGAAGTAAGGAAAGACATAGTGTCCTTGACTCCTCAAGGTACCTGTCACTGCCACTAGGCATTTGGTAGAAACCCACGGGGTGGAGGACAGGCCAAAGGGAGAGCTTTGAACTGGTAAAGCTCCCCTTGGAAAGAAAACCTGAGGACTTTGCAATGTGGACGGAATATTAGGATGTGTAGATATACATCCTGCATGTCCAAGGCATAAAGCCATTGTCCTTTGGAAAGGAGAGGCAGCAGGCTTTGCAGAGTCGACATCCAAAGAGTAAAGTTACATAAGAACTTACTGTAACAGTAGATCTTCGAGAGACGCTTTTGCAGCAGGTAAACACAGATAGGACTGACACCGGCTGGCGGCAGGACCCCACGGCAAACTTATTTTCTAGCAGTACCCAGTGGGGGACCATCCCTCACTGACGTCCGCTCTGCCCCCGATGTCCCTCCCCGTATATAAGAGGAGACAGTCCCAGCATGCTCCAGTTCTTGTACCACCAGAAAACCCCGGCAGTGGGCACAAAAGGTGCAGATGACAAAAAGGCGCTTCCTCATTCAGCAGACAGCCTAGATTCCTGTCTCATGCAGAGAGAAATAGACCTCTAGGGGCAAAGAAGGGGGTGAAATATACCTGCTTCAAGAGCTTCTCTCGAAGATCTACTGTCATGGTAAGTTCTTACATAACTACTATCTTACTTCGAGAGGAAGCTCTTGCAGCAGGTAAACACAGATAGGACTGATTGCCAAGCGTATAAACTAAATACAACTACTTGGGGAGGTAGGAGAGGACAAGGAAGGAGACAGTAAGAGATCCCTCAGGAGATCAGGCCCTGCAGGACCGCAAGGCCTAAGTCCGCTCTGCACCAAGAGGCAATATCCAGGCTGTAGTGCTTCACAAAGGTATGGACAGAATGCCAAGTGGCCGCTGCACAAATATCCAAGGCAGAAACCCTTGAGAGTGGCAAAGGATGCAGCAACAGCCCTGATAGAGTGCCCCTTGATTGGGCCCGAAAGGGGTCTGCCATGCTTCTGATAGCAGAAGGTGATGCAGTGCACCAACCACCGTGAAAGGGTTTGCTTGGAAACTGGGCATCCTAAGGAATGTGCAGCAAAGGAAAGGAACAACTGATCGGACTTTCTGGACCCCTTGGTCCTAGAGAGAGAAAATCGCAAAATGCGATGGACATCCAATGTGTGGAGCAGTGCCTCCCCTTTATTAACATGATTGGGGTAGTAAACAGGGAGATGAGCTTCCTGGATTAGTGTCATTTCCGACACAACCTTAGGGGCAAATTAGGATTAGTACGCCAAGACACCCTGTCTTTGTGAAAAAACAAATAAGGCTCCTTACACACGAGGGCCTGAAGCTCGGAAATTCTCCTGGCCGATGTGACGGCAACTAAAAAAAATGTTTTCCAGGAGAGAAAACGTAGCTCACAATCCATGGCTGATTCGAAAAGAGGGAAGGTAAGCTTTTCCAACACAAATAAAAGGTCCCAAGGAGGAACAGGATCCTAAATGGGGTCTTATATGGAGGATGCCCCTGAGGAAAGATTTAGAAACCTCCAATTGAGCTACCATTCTGCCCTGGACAGGGATATGATAGGTAGAAAGGGCAGCCAGGTGTACCTTGATGGAGGAGTAACTGAGGCCTGACTCTGATAAAGAGAGCAGGTATTCAAGCAATGTGTTGACTGGCCAGATCAGCGGATCTAGTTGTCTCGCTGCGGCCCAAAGACAGAACCGTTTCCATTTCATAGCATAAGTAGCTCTCGTGGAGGGCTTTCTGGCCTCCACCAGGACGTCAGCCACCTTATCCGAGACCCCAAACCTGAGCTTAAGTAGGTCTTGAGGAGCCAGGCATGAAGGTGAAGGGAATGCAGATTCAGATGAACCAGGCACCCATTGTCCTGAGAGAGAAGGTGGGTAGAGAGTGGCAGCAAAATGGGCAGCACCACCGCTAGCTGCTGAAGTAATGGAAACCCAGAGGAGCAACCAGGATCAGTGTGGTCCCATTTGATTGCACCTTGAGGAGGACTCTCTGGATCAATGGAAAGAGGGGGAAAGCGTACAGGAACCTCCCCTTCCAAGAAAGGGACAATGCGTCTTGCCAAAAAGCACCAGGCTCGGGATCTAGCGAGCAGAAACTGGGCAGTTTTGTGTTAGATTGGGACATGAAAAGGTCAAACTCTGGTGTCCCCCACCTGGCGAACAGGTTATCGACCACAGACTGAAGGAGGGACCAATCGTGAGCCTGAGACCTTGATCTGCTGAGAGCATCTGCAAGATCGCTCTGAACCCCTGGAACGTGAATTGCGGAGATGGTCATCTGATGTGCTATGGCCCATTCCCACACTCTCATGGCCTCTCGACATAGAGGGTAAGAGTGAGTGCCCCCCTGTTCGTTGAGGTAGAAGACTACTGCCGTATTGTCCATCTGGACGAGAAGGGGACCTGGGAAGATCACTGAGTCCAGAGCTTGTAGAACATACAGATATGCTCTCAATTCCAGGGTACTAATGTGCAGAAACTATTGTAGTAGAGACCATGACCCTTGAGTCCTGTGACATCCTAAGTGCGCTCCCTATCCCATGTTGGAAGCATCCTTGTATATGGTCTGACTGGGAACTTCCATCCGGAAAGGAGTGCCCACCAGTAAAGTCGGAGATGGCATCCACCATTGGAGTTCCCAGCAAACCGATCCCGTAATGGCAACGGGCATATCCAAGTTGTCTCGACTTTGATCCCACTGAACCCAAAGGGTCCATTGAATGGTCCGCATTCGCAGCCTGGTGAATGGGATGGAGATAATGGCAGCTGCAGTGTGGCCCAACAGGTGGAGCAGGAGCCTGGTGGGTGCTGAAGGGACTGAATAGAGATGACTGGCAAGAGCCTGTATGCGTGCTGCTCAGTCCTGAGGCAAGAAGACCCTTCCCAGAACCGTGTCCAGCAGTGCCCCTATGAACTGTAAAGTCTGAGTAGGAACTTGGAGGGATTGATCATCACCCTCAGGAGGCTGCAAAGGGTGCAGGTTTCCAGGATGGTGACCTGAAGACGATCCCTGGAAGGAGCCAGAAGGAGCTAGTCATCCAGGTAAGGGAACATGAAGTGAACCCTTCTGCGAAGTGCCGTGGCTACCACCGCCAGGCACTTTGTAAAGACCCTTGGGGCAGAAGAGTGGCCGAAGGGAAAAACTCTGAATTGATAATGTTCTCCCTGAAAGGTAAACCTCAGGTATCTCCAGTGACACTTGGCAATCCAGATGTGTAGATAAGCATCCTACATATCTAGAGATACTAACCAGTCTCCCGGATCAACCATGGGGAGAAGGTTCTGATGGGTGACCATTTTGAAGCGTCTGTAGATGACCCAGTGGTTCAAGTTGCTGAGGTCGAGAAGTGGCCTTAAATCTCCGGACTTCTTCGGGACCAGGCAGAAGTGAGAATAGAACCCGGAGCCCTTCTTGACATGGGGAACTGGTTCTATTGCCCTCTTGGAGAGCGGAGATCGGATCTCCTGGAGAATGAGGTCTCTGTGTCCCCTTGGATGATGGGATGGGGTTGGTGGTCTGTTCGGGGGAAGATCGACAGACTCGATAGAGTGCCAGTGATCTATGAGTTCAAAAACCCATTGGTCAGAGGTTACTTGTCTCCAGGCTTCTGGATATAGAGAGGAGTGACCTCCTTCCTCCTCTCCCAATGAGCAGTCGAGGAGAGGTGGGGTGCCTGGATAGTCAGGCGTTGGGGGGGGGGGAGAGCATCTTGGGCTGGTTTAGCTTGTCGGGGGGCAGAGGCCAAGGAACCCCTGGCCAACCAAAACCTCCCCACTGAGGTTGGTTCTGAAAGCAGGGTTGCTGAGGCTGATGACCCCCTCAGCCACAAAAACGGGACCTACAAAATTGTCCCTGTTTCTGGCGGTACATGGACTGCATGGTACGGACAGTCTTACTGGAGTCTCGTAGCTTGGAGGTAATCTTCTCCGACTCTTCGCCGAAGAGTATGGAGCCTTTAAAAGGTGCATCCAGAAGGTGAGATTGTACATCTGGTGTGAACCCAGAAACCTGGAGCCAGGAGTGGCGCTGAAGGCAAATTCCCATAGCAGCCACCTTGCTGATGTGTCCGTAGAGTCATATGCAGAGCGGAGCCCATGTCTGATCCAGTCTGTAGAAGTTTCGAAAGCTCTGCCTTTGCAGGGCAGTCAGGCATGACTTGCAGAATGTTCAGTCCCTGTTCCCAAAGGGCATTCTGAAACTGGACCATATGGGTCAGGAAGTTCAGAAGCCTGACAGTGCAAGTGGCAGATGCATACACCTTTCTGCCCACTGAATCCAGTTGCTTGGACTCCCTGTCTGGTGGCTGGGTGCTCAGGTGTTTGGGCCTCTGCAAATGACCATGAGTCACTGAGATGACCACTGAATCAGCGGTGGGCTGCTCAGCAAGAAAAGGATGTTCCTTAGGAGCCCGGTATAGGCTATTTTCCTTTCTGGGGACCAAAGAGGAAGAGTGAGGGTGCCACCAGGTGGCTTGAGTCATGTCAGCAAAGGTGTCCACCAAAGGCGGGATAACCATGGGCTTGGAATCCTTTTGCCGGAGGCATTTTGTGAGGCCTGAATGCTCCGGATCGAGGCACTCTGTGTCCCAGCCCATGTTTTTCTGGATGTGCTGCATGACCTCCATAAACGAAGGATCGTAAGGAGGTGACGTTGGCTGATCTTCAGGCTCTCCCGAAAGCAGATCCTCCATCGAGGAAGAAGAGGAGGAATCCATCGGGATATATGAGTCTGAGGAAGAGGGAGAGGGATGTCTTTTCCTCTTGCGTCGGTGCCTGTCCAGAGAGCTGGAGCTAGAGCTGCAAGACCTGCAGTGCCTCCTTTTAGCCAGCTTCTTCCTAGGAGGGGAATGACATCTGCCCCTACCTTCATCTTCACCTACGGGCAGGGGTTCAGTCCCCCATCCGGATTTGGGGTAGGCTAGAGCTGGGGAGCAGCCGGAGTAAGTTTGGCAGGCAATAAGTCCGGTTTTATCGTCTCTCAGCAATGGGAAAAGAGATCCTTCACTTGGTTCATATTGAGCCTTAGTGAGACTGGAGTTGGCAGCGCCAGATTTGGTGTCGGTAGGTGGCCACTGACGCCGGTACCAGCGTCGGAAGGGTCCGGCATCGGAGTAGGGCATATGGGTGACAACGGTGTGTCCTGGGCCTGGAGGCCGCCGTCGGGCTCAGAGGAAGGCCTACGGACCGGCATGGGTTGTTCACCATGACATTGAGTCTGATCGGCGGTGGTGGAGTCCTAGCTGGAGGTGGCACAGAAGTATCTAAAGAGGAAGTGCCATCGGCGGACTTATGAAGATCCAATAGAGGCTTATGAACCTTCTCCATCTGGAATCAGTCAGAGGTAGGCGTCTAACAGTGTTTGTCTTTCTCAGACGACTTAAGACTGTTTAGGCGGGAGAGATGAGGTCCTACCCACTGACTGGCTGGAAGATTTAGATCTCTCCTACTGGCTGAAAGATTTAGATCTCTCCCACTGGCTGGAAGATTTCGATCTCTCCCAGGAGTCAGCACCAGAGACAGAGGCAGACTGGGAGGAAGCATGCGCCTTGCCTGGATCAGAGGATCTCCCTGAAGCAGTGGGAGGAGGCCTGATCTTTAGCGGCTGAAGAGCCAGAGACTGCCTGGAGGACTTTTGAAGAGAGGTCACCCCACTGGAGGTCGGGGCAGGCTTCAGGGCCATGAGGCGGAAGTCTTTGCTGAAGGGAACCCGACCTGGAAGCCGTGTAGGACCCAGAGGATCAGGGCCTAGAGTGGAATCTCTCTCTCTTTCTTTCTTGGTGTCTCTCTCTGTGCTTCTCCTTCGATTTGGAAGAATGTTTCTTTGAAGTGGAACAATCGGGAGATTCCCCCGAGGAAAAGTCCCTCTGTATGGCGGCAAATTGTTTTTCAGGCAAGGAAGGCCTGTAGGGACTTTCGGCACCTAATGCGGGTCCTGCTGTTGAAGGCCTGACAGTGGGAGCAGGCGGCTGTGTCATGGTCCTGGCCCAGAAAGAATAAGCAGGCCATGTGGCCATCCTTGGAGGGAATCTGACATCCATAGGCACACTTATTTGTGTGCCCTGAAGGTGTAGTCGACATGCAGGAGATGGACGAATAAAAGCGGAGAAAAAACAGTAGAAGAGGTCGGTACTAGTGACAGAAGTAGCCGAAGAGCCCAACGATCGCGTGCGATGGTAGGAAAAGAACTGGAGCAGGCTGGGACCACCTCCTCTTATATACTGGGCAGGATGTCAGGGGCAGAGCCGACGTCAGCGAAGGGCGGTACCCGCTGGGTACTACTAGAAAAGAAGTTTGCTGTGGGGTCCTGCTGCCAGCCGGCATCAGTCCTATCTGTGTTTACCTGCTGCAAGAGCTTCCTCTCGAAGTAAGATGCTCTTGTACTCTATGAAGAGGTTTAGGGTACTGAGATCCAGAATTGGGTGTAGATCCCCTGTCTTTTTGGGTACCAGAAAGAAGTGGGAGTAGAATCCCTTTCGATCTGGTTTGCCGGCACTGGCTCTATTGCTTCTTTTCGAAGAAGAGCCAAGATCTCCTCCCTTAAATGGGGAATGTGCACCCTTGGGTAATGAGAAAATCCTGGAGGATTGTTTGGAGGTTTTTCTCAGAATTCGAGAATGTGACCAAGCTTTATTAACTGAAGCACCCAGGCGTCTGTTGTGATGGACTCCCAGATGCCTCACAAATCTTCCACTTACCTGTTCCTCCAACAGACATGGGGGTGCAGTCAGCAAGTCAGGAATGGGAGGGGGGTTGGGAGGTCGCTCTGAAGCCCTTTGTGTTTTGGCTGGAGGGGCGGTGCCTGTATTGGGAGACCTACATTTAAGTGGTGTTTGGGTGTTTGCTGATTTTTCGTCTGGCGTCCGTCTGTTTTGACAATGAAAAGGACGCTTTTGTTGTTGTTTCGGATGGTACATGGTGTGAACCGACCGAAGAGCTGTGATAATGTCCCGGGTATCACCGTCAAACAGGACAGAACCTCTGAAAGGGGCATCCTAAATAGCCGACTGAACATCAGGGGCTAATCCAGATACTCGGAGCCAGGAATATCGGCGAAGGCTCACAGCTATGGCTGCACCTCTAGCAGAGGAACCCACCGCGATCATACTGTAGGTGGCCCGTGAAGAATGACGCCCTGCAACCTTGGCCATTTTTAAGATGTTTGCCAGAGTGGACTTTGTTTCAGAGTCCGGTAGGGCCTCAACAACGAGCTCAAGTTGGCAGGACAAAGACTTCTGGTACTCTAGCATGTGCGAAACATAATTCAAAGCACGTATAGCTAGAGTAGAAGCAGAATAAAATTTTCTCCCAAACTGGTCCATTTGCCTGGATTCCTTGTCGGGAGGGGAAGTACTAAGGTGCTTAGACTTCGCAGACCGATCGTGGGCTGCAGTAATGACCACCAAATCAGCCCTAGGATGCACACTGAGGTGGTCCTTGTCTTCAGGGGTCCTGTAAATCCGGTCAGCTTTCTTGGCCATGGTCGGGATGGAGGATGGTCTCTGCCAGACAGTTGAGAATAAATCCTTGTGCGGTTCCAGCTGTGGGGTGTGAGTCAGACTAAGTCTCTAAGAAAGCCAGATGCTCAGCCAACCTCTGTATTTTGGGTCCTGAGCCTCTGACTTCCAGCCTTGGGCCTCCACCATGTGTTTGAGGAGGTCCACAAAAGTGGTATCTTCAGGGGATTTGGGAGATTCCTGCTGGACTGGTTCCTCATGGGAGGCATCTCAAATCCTGAACCCTCGGATGAGGAATCAGAATCTGCTTCGAATCATTGGAATCCTCTGGAATGTTTTCAGGAATCGGGGTTCTGGTTCCTTGAGAGTCCATTCTAACATCAGGGCTGCGATCAGGCTGTCGCCTATCCTGACGCTTGAGGTTCAGAAGATGACGGGGGTGCCCTAGGGGTAGCATCTTGGCACCCTGTGTCCGAGGTTGCAGATGCATGCTGTCCATTCTGAGACCAATTGTAATTTGGTCTCAGACCACCAAGATTTCAGAATCTCCTGAAATCCACCTGAGGTTGAGCTGGAGGAGGTGGGTGACCATGTCCCGAGAAGCTAGAGGATGGATAATGGTGAAGATAACCTGGTGGAGGGTAATAACCAGGGTAATAAAAGTAATCGAAAAGGATCCAGCGTCTGGGCTGACGGAGGATAGCCTGACGGTGCTCCCATCGCCGTATAGCCAGGTGGCATTCCTGACGGATGGTAGCCAGATGGCGGTCCTGATGGAGGGTAGCCTGACAGCAGCCCTGATGGAGGGGAGCCTGATGGCCCTGAAGGTGGATAGCCTGAAGGGGGTCCTGCTGGAGGACCTGCAGGGGGAAACCGCGATGAAGGACCTGAAGGCAGAAGACCCGAGGAGGGCCCAGAAGGCAAAATACCTGTAGGGAGCCCCGACAGGGGAATGCCCATTGGCGGTCCTGATGGATACAAGGGGACCTGTGGACATACAGGAGAAGCGGGTCTGGCACAACTATAGGCTGCGTGGAGCCACCGTGAGGCCTTTGGAACCCCATCAGGTAAACCTTTCCTTCCAACAGGACTTGTGGGTCAGGAGACAGCAGAGGAATCTCTGATGGAGGAGGAGAAGACAGGGCTCTCCATGGATGAAGACTCGGAGTGAACATTGCCCTCCAGCCAAGACAGTGTCCAACTGTGCATCATCAAAGCCTGATGGATGCAAAGAGTCGTGGATCGCCTGAGGGCCTGACAATCAGCTGATTGACCCGGTCATGCAGGAGCCAGAGGCCCGACTCCCAACTTATCAATCTGGCTGGGTGCTCATCTGAGGGTCTGATGGGCAGCTTATTAACCATACCTGCCGACTCAGAACACAGAGTAGCGATGGGCCTAAGAGTGGTGGTGACCTGGACAAATCTGAGGTACCCGCCTTCACCATAACCAGTGGCAGCAGGGAGGTCAAAGTCTGCTCAGAAGGCAGAAGCGCAGGCTTGACTGCGGCATTCGCCTTCCTGGAGGAAGAGGGCCAATCCTCCATGAAGGGTCCACGGGCAGCTAAAGAGGAGGGGGGACTGCTCCTGGTCCTGACGCTTTTCCTTGTCCCTCTTCTTCTTCTTATGGGGATCAGTCAGGGAGGAGGAGGAGGAGGAGGAGGCGCTTTTCAGCTCTTTCTCCATGGAAGCCATTTTTTGTTTCAGGAGATGGGCCTCGAATAACTGTTTGCACCTTTTCCGTGTGGCCTGGTTGAATTGGGTGCAGGCCTCACACTCCTCGACATTGTGATCTGGTCCAAGGCAGAAGAGGAAGAGGGTATGCTGGTCCTTATGCGGTAGCTGGACACTGCAAGAATCACGCTTGTTCTTATGCGATTCCATTGAAGAGGATGACACACAAGAATACTAGAATTAAATTCAGGTAAGAGAAAAACAGATACTCATCCGAAATAGGCGTTCAACTGCTAGAGCAAACTTCAGTCAGTCCAACGTGCACAGGTGGCCGCACGACAGGAAAGAACTGGAGGAGTTGTGGGACCGCCCACTATACAGTGCCACGCGACGTCTGTCTCGTGGACGCCAGGTGGGTGGTCCCCATCAAACACTGCTAGCAAAGGTTTCCGTGTGGTTCTGATGCCAGGGGCACAGTCCTACAAATTATTACCTACTGCAAGAGCCTTCTTGAAGTAAGATCTACAGTTCGAGTGCAGTCTAGATAAAAATAGCTTCAGCCCAGTTTGGAAACAAAGTTATGAGCCACAGCAGCAGATTGAGGAGCAGGCCCATTTTGCTACTTACTGCAGATTTTAAGATCTATGCTAAACTTCTGGTCACCAGATTAGAAAATGTTCTTCCATAAGTTGTCACACCTGACCAGTCTGGGTTTATCAAGGACAGGGATGCCCATGTCAATATTAGAACATCAGTGCAGATCTTAGCTACAGACCAACTTAGTAATTCTGATTGTCCGTGATGATCTCGCTCAATGTTGAGAAGGCTTTCAACTGGATCGAGTGGGAGCACCTCTGTCAAACAATGCTTAGTATGGGATTTGGCCCAAAGTACATAAAATTGGTACAGACCGTATACTTAAATCCCACAGCAGCTATTCGGACCAATAATTGGGTTTCGGCACAAATGCCACTAGGCAGGGGCACCAGACAGGGCAGCCCAGTCTCCCTTACTTTTTGATATTGCACTGGAGCCTCTGTCCCTTGTTATACAAGCTCACCCAGAAAATCACGGAAGTGGGAGTTCATTTAGTAATGGCACCAGTAGCCCTATATGCAGATGACTTGATGGTTAGTGTCACCCACCCCAAGTCATAGCTACCTGCATTGATGGATGTCATTGAGGCTTTTGGGGCAAAGGTGGGCTATAAAATCAACATGACGAAATCTAGAGTGATGCCCAGTCGTAGCCCTGATAACCAAGAATGAATTATCTTGCTCCTTTAAGTGGACTGACACCAGGTTCAAATACTTAAGAGTCCAGGTAACAGAAAAGGTACAAGGGTTTTAGAAGGCAAATTTTCCACGTTCTGACAGAGGTCAAAAAGTTGATTAATAAATGGAAGATGTTCCCGATATCTTTAGTAGGTACAGCCAACATACTTAAAATGACAATACTGCCAACATTTTCTTTACCTCTTTCAGGTTCTCCACTCGCCTGGATCCCGTAGGTTTTTAAACACCTTACATCTTGCTGTTTGGTGAGGATGTGGGCAAACAAGACAACTCAGGTCAGCCATGACCAACCTGCTTTGCCTCCGGGGAGGGAGGGTGCTTGGGAGTCCCCCACTTTGAAAGTATTACTGGGCGGTGCAGCTGGTGGGCCTGACTGATTGGTGTAATGCTAAATGCAAATAGAAAGGTCTACTTTATGGAGAAAGCATTCACAGGGAAGCAAAGACTCACAGATGTGTTTTACTCATCCACAGAACACAGCTGTGGGGTGGCAAGGGGAGACCCAGTCCTCATACATTTCCCGAAACAATGGCATAGGGTTCACAGGTTAGTGGCTCCCTCCATACCAGCCTCACACCTCTATGGGGTAACCCAATACATCCAGAGTTCCTGAATGATCCAGACTTTAAAAGATGGGAACAGAGAGGTATTACCCTCCTGGAAAATCTCTATGGCAATGGTAAATTGAAACCATTCAATGAGCTGGCTAGAGCATGCAATCTACCTTGAACTCATGTTTTTAAATAAATGCAAATTCAACATTACGCCACTTCAGTACTGGGACCATTGCAAGCTCTACAGGAAGCATTGCCAGCATTTTTGCATAATGCTCAAGATATACAAGGATTAGTGTCAACTTATATAAACATATTTGAACAGGATTCCCAGGCAAATGGGCTAGCACCAAAGAGTGGAAGAACAACCTGGGCCTGAAAATCACTCAGGAAGACCGAGATGATATCCTGAATTCCTGAATGATGGGTGGAGGATCCTGATTCAATGTAAATTTAAGTTAATTCAGTTCTTTTCTATTCAGCAGGCATATTACATAAATATATATATATATATGTATTTATTTTTTGTTTACCGGGTAGGGTGCACAATATAAACATTTGCCTATTTTCAGGCACGACTCGGGAGAATACAAACAGAAAGGGTGGTGGACACTTGGAATGTGCTGCGGAAGAGGTCATCTCATTGAAGACAGTGGGGCAGCTTTAAGAGAGGTTGGGATAGGCATGGGAAAGGTAAGGATCATGGGTAGGAGGATGGGAGGAGTGAGGAGGCAGTTGACCCTGCAATATGAGCAGACTTGATGGACCAAATGGCCTTCTGCTGACTTCTTCATATGTAGAACATCACAGTGCAGACACCGATAACATATAGTAACAGAATAAGAACCATAGGGGTACTCTGGAGGCTTTCCAAATTCTCCCCAACATACAGGACAATGTCCCAGATGTAAACAGACATCAGGGACTTGGGTCATGTGACATTTGCCTGTCCACAACTGCAAAATTACTGGCACGATATTAAAGGAGAAGGCAGTAGGGAGGGCTGGGGGTATACTGGGATGTATAGGGAGAGGCATCAGCAGCAGAAAACAGGAAGTTGTTATCCCTCTGTACAGACAGTTGGTGAGACCCCATCTGGAGTACTGTGTCCAGTTCTGGAGACCCCATCTCCGCAAGGACATAGACAGGATAGAGGCAGTCCAGAGGAGGGCAACTAAAATGGTGCAGGGTCTGCAAGAGAAGCCATATGAGGAGAGACTAAAGGAGCTTAATATGTATACCCTTGAGGAAAGAAGGGAGAGGGGGACATGATAGAAACTTTTAAGTACCTCAGTGGAATCAACAAAGTCCTAGAGGGTAGCATCTTTCAGAAAAAGAGACGTGCATGAACAAGGGGACACAATTTAAAGATAGAAGGAGGGCAGTTCAGGGGCAATGTGAGGGAGTATTATTTCACAGAGAGGGTAGTGGATGCATGGAACAGCCTTCCTGAGGAGGTTGTGGGGTCTAAAACTGTGGGAGAATTCAAGAATGCATGGGACAGACATAAGGCAATTCTTGTGGGGGTAGGAAGAAATAGGCTGTTGGTTAACTAGGATCTGCGGCCTATCCTGTAGGTAGGAAAATGGGCAGACTAGATGGGCCAAGCGGTCCTTATCTGCCGTCAAAGTCTATGTTTCTATGTTTTGTCACAGGTAGGGAAGATCCAGATTAAGCTGGTAGCCCAGATGGTCCTGTTAGGAGACCTGGGAAAGCTACAGGAAATATCAGAATGGGTTAGAAAGTTGATATATCGTGCCCTTATTTGTGCCACATTAGGCATACTCACACTATGGAAATCCAAGGAATCTCCCAAATGTCAGGTATGGTTGAAAACAATTGGGGAGTGTGCCACCCTAGAGAAGCTGATTTACAAAGCCCAGGGAAACCTCATGGCGTATGACAAGAAGTGGCTGGCCTTTGTAGAATTTCTCAGTTCTAAGTCTCAGGGTAATGCCAGTGGAGTGGTTTGAGACACCTGATAAGGTGTTACAGAGAGAAGGAAAGGGGAGGAGTTAAGAATGTCATGCTATTAAGCTATTAATAAAACAATGGAAATTATGTACTACCCAGGAAAAGGATAGAAATCGTAGCATTTGTAACCAGAGTGTAATTATTTGACGTTTAATATTTTATTATCTATAGACTCAGTTGTGAGGGTTTTCCCTCGATTAGTTTTACATACAGCACGTAGTATTGCGTAATTGTACCAGGTTGTGATTGACAGCGACACAAACGGTCAAGAGACTGATCAGTCAAAATCAGAGTTGAATCATAAATGCCTCTGAATTCCAGAGTTGGGTCAAGGTGGGCCATTCTGCAGGGGACTGAACTGCCACAGAGCCAGTCCTTTCATCCTTATTATTATTAATATTCCTTCAGTTCCCAAAGTCCCCACCCAGACAGCTGGGGTCACCTCCCAACCAGACAATTGGGGTCACTACCCTACCCAGGCATATGGTCACAGCCCCACCAAGACACACTCGAGTTCACTGCCCTCTCTGACAACTGGGGTCACCCCCCAGCCTATCAGTTAGGGTTACCACCTCTCCACCTACTCAAATGGGGTCTCTGCCCCCACCTAGACAATTGAGGTCACCACCGCTTCCAGAATGATCTATGATGCAAAAGGTAAACAACATTGTTGAGCTGTACATCACAGTATAAAAACATACTCTGGGCCGGCCCTGTGGTGCTGAGGGTTGAAGCGCTGCACGCCACACCTCGCGCCACACTGGCGACCTGGGTTCGGGAATGAGCCTGGGTCATTGGGGATCGACAGAGGAGGGAAGAGATAGAGCGTCCGGAGGATGGCTCTTTCTTCCGGGGGAGGGTTTGGGGGATGCTGTCGTGCAAGAGCGCCCTCTGGTGGCAGCCAGGGACACAACACAGCTGCTGCGCCTGCGCAGCAAGGGGCAGAGTTGAGGCTTTACGTTGCCTTGCTGGCCGCACTTCGAGGGGCAGGACACATAAAGCAGAAAATCCCCACCCTGGGGATAGGGCAAAGGCTCCTTGGTCTCCAAAGTCTTCACTGCAAGCACTGGACCCATCCTCCTCTCCACGGCTGACTCGTGGCAGCCCGGCACTCTATACTGTAGATAGAGTGACCTGGGTGGGTAGGGCAGCCCTTCCTCCTGGGGGGGCAGAACCAGGGGTTGTGTTGGGCTGCACGAGGGAGAGGAGAGAGAGAGAGAGAGAGAAGTCACAGGTGGGTGGTAGTGAGACTCTGAGTCCCGAGGAAGCCAGAGAGAGTTCCAGTGTGAAGTGGAGCAGAAAAAAGAATTTAAAGATAAAAAACACACCCTGAAGTGTGTTACTGCATCAATAAAAGGATCTTCTGTGTAGTCAGTCTCCCCCTTCCCAAATTTGTCATTCATTAGCATTTGCTGCCTTGTCCCTTCCAATCTGGAGCCAGTTGATGGGGACATTATGTGAATCTAAGTTTCAGGAATGGAGTGTAGAGCAGATATGTTTACTAAGAGAGACGACAATGGCAAAAAAAGGACCCAACTGCTGGTCCCGGTCTTACATAGCCCCTAGTGGCCATCGCTGTCCCTTACCTCTGCCCTCTAGCTCATCTGGGGATAAGGTGTTAACAGTTTGGGAGTGTGGGTGGCTGGGTGGGATGGACATTTCTGGAAGCAGTGCAGGTGACTGTGTAACTTTTTAAAAGTGGGCTAAGAGTAATTTTAGAGAAGGAGTAGGGCTGATAGAAAGTTCAAAAGCTGGTGTGGGGAGTGCAGATTCTGTGTGTGTGAGGTAGGGGGGATAGAAATATATTTCAGAATTGGCAGGTCCATGGGAGCCTGTGGGTAAAGGGCTCATGAGTGTCTGATGTTGTGTCATGGCTGCTTTGAGTGGTCTCACAGCTGACTGCAGCAGGCTAATTGCTGCATGGGGGCAAGGTCATGGCTGCCTGGGGCAGGGACTTGACTGCTTATGGCAGGGTCATGGCTGTGTGGGGGCAGGATTATGGCTATCTACAGTGGGGAAATGGCAGTTAGGGACAGGCTCATAGAAGCCTGGGGCAAGGACACGGCAGCCAGGGGTAGATTAATGGCTCATAACAGCCTGGTGGTGGGGTCATGGCTGCCTTGGGGATCTCATAGCAGCAGGGGCAGGGTCAAGGCTGCTTGGGGATGGGTCATGGGGAAGGGTCATGGCTGCCTGGTGCAGTTGCCATGGCTGGCTGGGGTCAGCTCACAGAAGCCTGGGGGCAGGACATGGCAACCTAATGAGTGGTTCATGACAGCATATGACAGGTTCACAGCAGCCTGGGGATTGGACAAGGCATCCTAGAAGCAGCCTCATGGCTGCCTAGGGGCAAGTGGACAACATGGTTGCCTATGGCAGGCTCATAGCTGTAATGGACTAACTTAAGACTTCCTGAAGCAGGCTTATGGCTGCCTTAAGGCAGATTCATGGTCACCTGGGGAAAGGCTTACAGCTGCCTGGGGCATGTTCATGGCTGTCTGGGGATGAAGTCATAGCAGTCTGGGTGGAGTCCTCATGGCTGCCTCTGGCATCTTCATTGTTGTATGGGATGGGGCATGGCAGACTAGGGACAGGGTCCTGGCTGCCTGAGGTCATGCTCTGTGGCGTCTGGGGATGGGGTCCATGGCAGACTGTGGCAGGGCTGTGGCAATCTGGGTCAGAGTCACAGGCCAGAGGCAGGGTTGTGGCAGTCTGGGTGGTATCATGTCGCCTGGGGACAAGCCCACACCCCCCAATTACCCAACATTCCAAAATAAGATGGATTTTGAAGCTTTTTGTATTAATGAGGCTGTATATATGAACACCTCACCTTTCCTTCATAGTTCTGATTGTGGTTTGGTGCTGTTCGGGAATGGGCTCAGTTCCCTGACTGTGATGATGACACAGTGTGTTGCTGTGGAGCGGTTGTGATGTCACAGTTTATGATGACCTCGGCTCCTAAATAAGATCAGTTCAAAATCAACTTTTTCTTTTAAATACAGGTTTTTATCCTCCTGGGCTGACTGGGCAGCTGTTCAGCCCTGTTCCCAGATGCCACCGGAGTGCTGCTACTCTCCCGTCTTGGGGAGGTAATTCTCACACAACAGGGCCGGGAAGGGCCATCCTTCTCCTGGAGATTCTCATTCAGATGTTCCTCCTTGCACCTTGCAGTGGCAGGGAGGCCACGGCACCTTGGGCAGGGCTTTGTTAAACCCCTTCCGCTTAGGTTTTCACCCCCTGAAGGCTATGGCAGACACTGATGGACATGCAGCTCAGAATCACTAGCCTTCCACCTGGCTTTCGTCAACTTCCAGAGCATCAACGCTACCACCAGGCTTCCACCTGGTGGCAGCCAAGAGCCAGGGTGACATCACCCCAGTCCAGGATAGAAGAGCAGCCAAGTGGCCACTGGGTCCTCTCCCAGCCCTGCCCCACCAGCCAACCACCAGCAACTCGAGCTCATTCTCAAACTCAGGTCACTGGCGTGGTGAGAGGTGTAAGCGTCTCAGCCCACTGGGTCGACTGTTCAAAATGAACTTCGAAGTACAAGGAGCATGTTTTATTTTGATGCACAATGCCTTATTTTTAAAGGACCAAATTAAAATTGCATTTATTTTGGATTGTTGCATTACTGGGACATGCCAATGCCAGCTGAGATTTTATTTTGGTAATTGGAAAGAAATACCAGATGATTTGTTTGGTTTTGCACATAGTGAAAAACCCTTCTGTGGTTCACACTGGATACTGAGAGGATTACACTGGGATATGGCCTTGATCCCCCTTCCCCTGTGAAGGTAGATGCTTGGAAAGCTCACCGATGGATTACGTTTCAGCTACGGGCACGGATTACCATGTACCTGTGCCATTCTGTGGCCTCATCCTACAGCTGTAAAAGAAGTCCAGCATCACCTATGCGGGATCAAGAGATTTCTCCAGACACGATGAGGTGACTTGGGTGCATGTATGTGTGTATGTGTTGTAGGGAAGGGGATGTACTCGGAACAGCTTCACAGTACTCCACCATCTTGCACAAAGGCCTTGTTATAGTAAAACAGTAATTTAAGGTTGGAAGAGACTCTGGGTCCAGCAAGTCCACTCCCTTGCTTCACAAGCAGGATTAATAAGTACACTGTACAAACATGTACCAGTTAAGAGGATTTCCACCCCTCATACTCAGAGAGTCCCTTAATTCCTTTGGTTATGTGACCCGACCCACATATTTGTACGTGCACAAGTGCACTGCGTTGGATGAGGGGGTTCTGTTAAGCTTGCTGACTCCCTAACATTTCAGTCATTCCCGCCTGTGTTTTGGCCTTCCTCTCACTGCTACAGCTGATAATTATACTACAGCCAGGGGTACCTGCCGACCCGCTGAGCTGCACTTACAGTACTTCCAATCTGACACACACTCACAGACTTCTAGGAGGCTCCAGCTGCCTCCTCCTCTTCTTCCTCTCTTATTCACTCTCTGCTGTGTTGACAACTCCAGATGTGTTTTCAACAGCAGCACACTATCTAGGTCAAAGATTACAGCACACGCTGCAGTATGTCCCCCGGCACTGTAAGTCATAGGAAACAGAAGAGACAAATCCACAGATCAGATGCACCAGACTCCTGTCCCTCAGTTGTTTACACTGAAACGTTAAAATGCAAATTGACACCAAGGAGTCAAAACACGCAACTCAGTTGTGATTGATCTTAGTAAAGTATTTCTTAATAGAACTTGTGCACATTGAAAATCGCACTGCAGTCACCTGGTTACACTTTGTGTGCAAAAATATTTTTTTTCTTATTGTTTACTGCAGTATAGTAGATTGTGTCAGGCTGACTGTCGATTCTTTTTATTTTTATTTTTGATAAAGAGGGTCTATACCCTTGAAGCACCGAGGAACCGTTGACGTATGTTTGAATACATTTATTTACCCTTTAGCCTGTTTCCTGTGTATATCACTTGCTTTTTTGTTTTTCATGATTCTGTTGACTTCCAAGCTGACATCTTCTGTAACTACAAATCCCAGAATCCCCTGCAGAAGACATCTGAGCAGGGCTGCAGCAGTGAGAGATTCAATAGCCTGCAGTGTATGTTTTTATAAGCTCAGATAATATGTTTGTCAGTCCCGCTGTTTTCCCAGAGCCAAGTACAGTCCTCCGACTGTTCTTAGCCCCAGGGGGACAGTGGGACAAGCAAACAAAAGATTGGAGCTTACAAAAACTCTGCAGTGTTCCCTGGCTTGGGTCATCTGTTTTACCATTCAGAAACCCTCTGCCCCTAATGCCCAACTGTTCAATGTTGGAGGTATGTCCAACCATTTACCACTCAGCAACATTGTTCATACCTCAACAGTCCAGTGTTAGGAGGACGTCTCTCATTCTACTCTTCTATCTATATCTCTCATCTTCCCCACAGGGTGGGTGTCCTTCCTCAGAACCCCTCTGTTCATACATCTCAACAGTCCCAGGTTAGGAGGAACATTCCCTCATTTTATCCCCCAGTCTATACTGCTCAACTGTCCCACATTAATAGGGACATCCCTCATTTTACCCCTAAGAAACAACCTGCACTTATCTCTCAACTGTCCCACATTTGGTGGAACATCCCTCATTTTACCCCAGAACTCCTTCATCCCACAAGGTTAAACTATTGTACATGATGACTTTAAAGCAGAAACACATACAATTCAGCAAACCATGCTGACATCATAACACTAGTTCCATGATTTGATGGGCTGTTGCACTTTCTGTTGCTTTCCTCACATTTTGTAGGGACAGTGTCCTGTGCTTAGGCAACAGGAGACTGACAGGCAACATTGCTTTGGATCTTCAGTTTCTAACAACTGATCTCAAGCATCTTCAGGTTTTACTGATACAGATGGGGAAAAAAATGAAAACAAGAAGGTGATGGCATGAAACTGACAGACCACCAGTTTATGCGGGCTGAGGGACAGGTCAGACAGTCCCCTTCTTAAGCTGGCATCCCAACAAGAGATTGACTGACTATAGGCAGGGCCCTGAATTTCACTGCTGCAAAAGCACTAACCATCACAGAACAAATGTTGTGCAACACGAACCATTATTTTTGGTGATATATATATATATATATTTTTTTTTTTTAAACTGTTTTTTCCTTAGTGCATGGATCCATCTCACTCTCTGCTTAGCCTGACGCCTATAACACACAGACTCTGCATCAGCTAGTACCAATAACACAAGGTACCAGGTGCACCACCGCAGACATTTAAATTGCCACAAAGAACATGGGGTTCTGCCTACGGCTAGCAAGAAACACAAGAATCCTGCAATGTTGCAGCCCCCCCCCACCCACAATCCTATGTCATCAATACAAAAAAATAAATAAAAAAAATAACCATGGCCACCTGTGTGTTGACAGTCCACACTAGAAACAAAGAACCAGCACAGAACACTTGATAAGCTTTCAACAAGGATTTGGTCTTTTTTCTGTTTATTTATTATTATTTACTTTGTCTCTAGACCAGCATCGCTTTTGCATTTTCGCAAATGCTATACAAAAAGGAAAAACCCTAATACAAGTTTGTACATGTTGAGAATGCCACATAAAGGGTTACTACAGCTCCAATAAGACCAGGTTCTACAAAGGGCCATGCGTGGAAGGGAAGGAAGGGTTATCTAAAAAAAAAAACATAACAGGGATAGGATACCTTTCATCCCTCCCTGAGAGGAAAGGGAGATACAGGCCTTGCCTGCCCGCTGCCTCTTGTTTCAAACCAGAATGTACAAGGCCCAAGAAATAAATGCCAACAAGAAAAAAAATATTATATGTAAATATATATATGCCCTAAATAAGTTTGGTTCTAATTTTTATTGTTGAGATTTCTTGCCTAACACAAGATCAATCACAAAACAAATGTTTGAAATGTATTGCTTAGTAACTGGAAACTGATTTCCATTCCAAATCAATGAAAAGAAAAAAAAAAAAAAAAAGGACATTGCAACAACCCTGGCCGCTCCCCCCCAAATCTTCCCATCCTACCCACTCCAACCCCCAATGAATCCACCCCATCGCACAAATAAATACCTAATTCACAGTTGCCATTTTGGTTTTTAAATTAATACAGCCACACTTGTGCTACACCAGGCTAGCTAGAACATTGTAATTTTATTTTCATTTATTCATGTGTATATTTTTCCAAATATCGGCTACAAGAAATACAAGTAACTTAAATGAGGTGATAACATTAAAATTTTCCCCACCAACAAGCTGATGAAATTAATGCTCTGCCTTTGTTTCTGTTATCAAACCAGGATAGGGGCACGATGAGGAACACACAGTACAAAAAAAAAAGTCCCTTAAATATATTTATATATTTATATGTATATCCAAAAAAATTAACAAAAACAAAACAAATACTACAGTAATACATATATGGAGGAAGTTCACATCCAAGAACAGGAAGTGTGTAAGTCACATGTAAAGAATGATAACGTATTTAAGGTCAAAGTTCAAATGGTGCACCTTTTGTCTCACAAAAACTGACCTTAGACTGGGGAGCATGGTGGCCACACAAAGGTTACGAGAGACGATGTTCAGTCATTATATGAAAATGGATAAACATTCCAAATCAGACAAAGAAACGGGTTCCCCAGCCAACTATGGCTAGTGTAGCAACCGAAGGAAGACATGATGGGAAAGAGTAAAAACAGAAACTTGATGCATTGGTTCGCACAAGCACACACTCATGCACATAAAAACACAACAGCGAGCACACATACACGTGCACAAGATTACAGACAGGGGCCTGAGAGCAAAAAAAAAAAAATTAACAGACATATAATATATAGATAGAGTTTATGAACTCGGCCTGCATGGCCAGTTGACCTCTGCTTGACCCTGAGCTTGCACTAGTGTTTTGCAGGCATGCCTCCCCCAACCCAATATGGCACACCACCATCTGAAAAGGGGTCAGTACATTGTGAAGTGATGCAAAAGCTGCACGGCTTCAGGCTGAGCTCCCTGTCTCCATGCGGCGATGAATTCTGAGGGAAAAAAAGCCAATACAGTGCAAGATGGCTAGTGTTAACGCTCTGCCTCCCTCTTGAATGCTCTGCATTGTGTAACTTTGTCATTAATAATGAAACAAAAAGCACCTTCCAATACAGTACAAGAGTGTACATGTGCAGCTCTGCAGAGCAGGAAAAGAAAGCAGGGCATCGGCAAAAACAGAAGCAATTTAGCCTCCGAAGCACCTCTCCAAATATATATATATATACTTTTTTGTTAAAAATTCTGCTTTTCTACTGCACTGCATACAAGGGATGGGCTATTGCCCCGGGAAAGAAGCCCAAGTTTTGTTTGTTTCATTCTTCCTCGTTCCTCAGTTCCATTCTTTGAAAATAACCCGCCCCCACCTTAACAAGTGAATGCAGAACTCCACAAGACCAGCAGCATCGTGCGTTTTAAATTCTGTTTTGTTGTTTGCTTTACATGATAATGTGGAAAGGGGGAGAGGTAGCTTTTGTTGGTCTCCATTAAAATAAAAATAAAAAAAATAAAATAAAGAAGAGTACCACACCACAACCATTTTTTAAATATTACTTTCTGACCCTGATGCACTTGAAACACAAAAAAAAAAGCTAAAAATGTTTTAGCCGGATGTCCCCCCTTCTCCCCAAATACAGCTGGACTTGTACTCTATCCTCAAAGAATAAAAATACTCGGAGCAACTTTCAAGTTTTTTTTTTCTTTCCATAGGCACAAAATTGGGAGAGACCCATGTGAAAGATGGCTCCCCCGTTGTTATTCTCTGTGGCCCAGTGGCTGCCAAAACAACGCCCATCCTGGTCGTGGCAGGTGTGATGGTAGATAACTCTGTATAAAGAGCACATGTAGGTTCCCCAAACACCAAAAATTTATTTTTGTGTCCAGTGGCAGTTCTGAGGTCAACAGCAAGGCAGTTTGCAATCTGCAACTGAAATTAGAAGCCATTTTTTTTTTTAAATTGGTGGTGGGGGCCGGGGTTGCTCTCATGCCCCAGGTGCCATCTTTCTCCATGTCTGCTCTGCTCTTATAATTCAGAACAGAACAAGAAGAGTCAATGTTTTGTTTCCCCTTACACAAGGCTGTGCAGACAACATGACAATGGGTTAATTTGTACAGATCTCTGACAATGGGACAACGTCTACAGTCTACATTACTGTTGTACTGGCTCAGTCATGTAGTTAGAAACTACAAAAGTAAAAGCAAAAAGAGAATGAAAAAATCTCTAATTCAGCCATACCATATGCTGTTTTTTTTTTTTGTTTTTGTTTTTTTAAAACAGTAGGGCCAAAGAAAAACAAAACAGAAAAAGTTTTACAAAAATTGTTTTAAGTTCTACCCCCTTCCCCACAAGCATTGAGCAGCAGAGTTCACACACAGCGCTGTGCATGTGCCGATATGTTTCCAATCAGGATTAGCCCGGAACCTGGCACGCACTGTGGAGCCAATCACTGCCAAGACAGAGACTCTACTCCATCTTGTCCTCATCATCATGTCTGTCCCTGCCTTTTGTTTCTCAACCTGCTGGCGATCACTGCCTGTTGTCACCATCTTAAAAGAAAGTGCAAAAAGTTTCATTGGAACCTGAATGCTTTATGTGAAACAATGCTACATATTCTTGGGAAACTTCACAAACTTTCTCTTATATACGTCTGGATGTGTATGTGTGAGTTCCTCTCCAGAATGTACAGGGCCCCCTGGTTATGCTCACTGGGTAACAAGAGACTATGTTGACACATCTCTCTTGGCGCTATACTTCCAAGGGAACAAACCCTCCCCCCACAAAAGATGAAGTGTGACTGGTAACAAGCAGCTTTAAACCCACAGTTCCTCTCTCTCTCTCTCTCTCTCTCTACAGGACGTCATGTGACTGTTCCCTCCGCCATATAGAATTTCTGTAAGGCAGCCATATTGAAGTCCATTACTGCAACGGTCCTTGCCGTCTTCTTTCCTTGTGACCACTGTCCACTGTGGGCACAGGAAAACAACACCATTTAATATGTACTTCGGTGTTTTAAGTCAAAATCTTTGCTGCACAGTCCTGACTTCAGAAGACCCTTCTGTAGCTCCTTAAGTATTCCTCAGAGAAGCTTAACGCAACACTTTGGTCACTGAAATCAAAACATAGGTCCCCTCTTTTCCTCTCCAGCGGAGTCCAGTTGTTTATTTATATAATTAGTTCATTGTTTATGCTACAACAAATTCTGATTTCATGTCCGCTTTGACTTCTGGTTTCCACACAGAGTCTTCGAAATCTAAATCCAGGCTGCCTTCACTGGAAACACTGCTGTTGCTGTTGGTTCGACTGGACTTGCGGTTCGGCAACCACTGATAGGGCGCTCGGGCATCCCGCCGAGCCTTCCTGCGCATCCTCTTCTGCTGCATCAGCAGCTGCAAGCGTTCTACCTTGCAGCGGGTTGCGCGGTTCTCCGTCTGCCGCAAGCGGTCACCTGAAAGCACACAAAATAAAAAAAAATTAAGTTTACAGTTTCAGTGTTTTCACTGTTTAAGTTGTAGTCAGCCCCTTTAAAATCCCACTCTTATTAATGCAGTGTAATTTGTTACAGCAATCCCTGCTGGCTAGGGTGATGTTTCCCTTTAACATGCCCAAATATACAGTATCTGTGTTGTGCAGCTCTAGATTTATGGTCTTTGGCTTAGAAGGTTGTGGGATCACCACACACAAACACACACACACACCTGCACCAGAAATAGTTCGCACTGACACTCTACAACACCCTCCCCATCCCCAGAAACAAGCAAATAAAATATAGGAGAAGCCTTCAGAACATTGTTTCTCCACTGCCCTTCCCACTTCTCAGTAGGACACAGCACACACACACACACACACTCACTCACCCCCAGTCCCAAACTTGCTCCAAGCGGTTAACGTTTATGTGCAGGCAAACTCAACATGAATAACCTTTTTCCATTTCTGTGTCCTTTTGCTGGATTAGAACTTATGAATATTTAAATGCCAGGAGCGCTTTGCTGATATCACATTTCAATGCAGCTAGAAAGGTCAAGGGTTTAAAAAAATATACAATCAAAGAATTCAGCAAAGAAGAGCGAACAATCTCTTATCTACACCATTAAAGGGAATTAAATAACACTAGTGCATTAGACCAGGTCGATTCCGCATTAAAAACACTTATTGATTAAGCTCTGGCTTCATTGTTCACCTTCAGCTCTGCAGGGACTGCTCTGGCTTCTCGCACAAACTATCAGCTACTGGCGATTCAAGCCACATCAGAGGCTTTTCGGAGGCTTCCTTCCTTCTCTTCCCATCTACCACCCCAACCCCCTCCTTTTCGTATTTCACTCCTACCTCGGTTCCTCATGCAGCATTATTTTTGCTACAACTAAACCCATCTGCTGAGCTTTGTCAAGACGCTGATCTTGCAGTAATAATTACCATACAAAAATAATCCAACTTCCCCAAAGAAATATGGTACTACGCATTATTTTGAAAATACACAATCCCCCTCCCCAAATATCTGAAATCATAAAAAAAAAGTACCCCCCCCCGAGAGAAAAAAATGAGCAAAAAAGATCTCTTCGAATTTGTCAGTTTAGTAATTTAACAGCTGAAAACATTAGCCTGGTGACTTTTGTAAAATTGCTACAAATATGCCAATAGGGCTCTACTGGGCAACCTGGGGAGGGCCCTTGCATCGCAACCGAAACCAGGGACAGTCTTAGCGAAGGTGACAGAGCTTTTGAGAGCATGTTCTCCCCTTGGGGTGTGGGCACATGGCATGGAGAAAGCATCTGCCGGGGGTGATGCAGCTGGCGGCGTGAGCACGCACTGGTGGACGCTCCATAGGTCGCTGACATGGTTCATCGCCCTGGGTGAAGGGAGGGACACCACCACCAGAAACGTCATCTCTGGCAGCCACACAATGGATGACAGCCCTCACTCATGTCCCCAACCCCATACCACCGGCTAAGCTGTAGTTTGCAGCGCCTGCGCTAATAAGCGTCTTCTTTCCCACAAGGCGCAGTTTCAACCTTTGTTGGATCCTCAGTGTGTGGGGAGGGGCAGTGGGGCACGCAGAATGTGGTTCTGGAGCAGAGGAGGAGGCAGGCGGCGTCTTGGCATACTACTACACAAACACACACCACCCCACAAAAAACAAAAAACAGAACCCCTGCTGCAATTACAAGTCACACACACACACACACACACGTACATTTTAGCAATACTGTGGGAAAGAACATACCTACAGTCTGCCCGTCCTTGTCTGCTCCTCTATTGATGGTTTTGCGCTGCTCTAGTTTCTGCACAGGTTAGACATTCATTTGCCACTTAACAAATCTCTAGTTTCTGTCTCTAGTGGGGTTTGAAGCCATAATCTTGCGGTTCCCAAGCTGGTGCTCTAACCTTTTAAGATGTGTCCTTCTGTTCGCAACTGTCCACAGTATATTTCTCCCTAGACTAGTCACTGCTTCTAAACTGCCAAAGGCACCACACTGCGTGCTTCATTCTTAAATGTTTCAGGAAGAACTTTAGAGGATTTAAGCTGATTATTTCATAAAATGGCCATTACTCCCTAATGTCCTCTGTTAATAATTCTTCACTGTTCTTAATTACAGGAAAACCGCTGGTGGAACCTTCCTTTGCATACAGAACTCCCTCCCTCTGGAATGAAGTCTCTAAACCTATTAAAAGGCTGCACTTCCTGTTTCTGCTTTAAGAGCTTGCTGCTGGATTTCAATGAATCAACTGCATCAGTTAAGAGTGCTTCATTGTACATTTCAATGAGGCGGTAACGCACAAACATCCTGCTACCACCATTATGTGCACTTAAAGTGAATTTCTGACATACTTGCTGTAAGGTATTGAGCTTCATAGCCCAATACCTTATAGCAGCTTGAGCTCAACCCTGCAAAAATTTTAATTCAAAAGTTAATAATTTTAGCAGGGGAAGGGACTATAACTGGTGCCGAACCCTTGGCTAGCTGATCCCTTCCAGCTTCCTGGTGCCCCTGCTCCGCCGCCATGCTCTCAGAAATTCTGATGTGTGGCCAGGGAGAGCACAGGGGCGAGCCCCATACAAGTCTATGGGGCGTATTTTTAAAGCCGATTTTTAGTCATTTGTACCAGTCCTAGAGTAAAATTAAAGCAGTCGCTTACCTAGTAGGGACCCTATTAGTAGGGCTCTCCCTGGCCACATGTCACAATTTCTGAGAGCACGGGGGAGGATCGGGGGCACCAGGAAGCTGGAAGGGATCGGCTGGCCGAGGGTTTGGCGCCAGTTACAATCCCTTCCCCTGCTAAAATTACTAACTTTTAAATTAAACATTTTGCAGGGGTGAGCTCAGGACGATTATAAGGTATTGGGCTTCAGCCCAATACCTTATGATGGGAGTTATCCTTGAGGGTTTATTCCCGCTGAAATTACATTTTACCGAATAAGGGTTCCGACAACTGAAAGCTTACGAAGACACCTGCAATCCAGGGTCTCATTTTTGGCCTATAGGACACAACACAACCATACATACACACCACTTTTTTTTATCCTTGAACAGCAACCACAACATGTCACACTGGCCTGGAAATGAACTCCCCCACAAATGCTGCATGTACTGCCTTAGTTTAAGTGAACAGAGTTACTGTAGTATACTTTGTGACTGGTCTCAGCAGGACCAGTATGAACACAAACATAGAATATATCTAATAGCCAATGTTGTCTTGCGATGCAGCACCTTCCATGAAACAGAGTATGCCTTGACCCCACCCCCAATGGCACATCACCCTACTTTCGGTTTAAATGCACCATCTGCTGTACTTTATGAAATCCTCTCTACTCTCAAGTCTTAACACCTTTTTAAAGCCTAGATCCAAGAAAATAATGTCTGAACATCTCCAACCCACCCCAGGGTCCATACAAACCTCCCAAGACCATAAACAAAATAAATCGCAGTCCCTTCCCCCCCAGCTGCAGCATATCTGCTATCTAATCCCAACTTAACCTTGCTTACAGCATTGCAACCAAGCTGGCTTCTCTTCTGAGGGGCATATATTTGTTTATAACCCTTCCTTGTTCTGTACCCATCATACACCCTGCTTTAGCTGATCACCTTGCACGCCTTTGCACACTTACTTCGATGTGTTTAACCCTGCCCATGGGTCACGTATGTACCTGTTCATACAAAATACACATATGGCCTTGTTTTACTACCACAGGCTTCACCACGCTCCAGACATTCACTAACTGGAAACTAGAGACCCTGTCAGAGTTCACTGGCCACCTATCAATTAACTCTTCTCACCACGGGTTCGATTAGGGTCCACTGTGAGGAATGGGGGGGTGACAAATGTACCCACAGTATCAGCAAGTGAAACACACACACACACACACACACACACACACACACACACACACACACACACACACACACTCCCTCTCTCACAGTAATACCTACTTAAACTAGAAATTCACTACTATAGTCCCAATACATTAGCAGCAGCTCTCCGACATGAATTAAAAATGTTAAGTGCCTGTCCCCATTAACAGAGCGAGAGGCTGATGCGAGGGGGAAGGGCACTGTGAAGAAATCTATATCTAGAAGGCAGACTTCAACAGAACGTATAGTACAGCAAACCTCAAAGCTCAATCCCCACCAGTTACAGCAGGGAGGAAGAAGCCATTTTTACTCTAAACAAAGCGCTAGCAGCATAAAAAAGAACTGTGAATGGAGGCTGGCTGAGCAGGAGGAAGGAAGCTCTCGTGCCTGCAACCAAAAACAGATCTGCACTTGGTTTGCTAGGAAGGTCTCGGTTCAATAATAGCAAAACAAAGAACTCCCACACCACCGTTAGCAGAGGAGCTTTCTTTCCGTGAACAGGAGAGGAGTTTATAGGAAAAGAAAGGGGGGTGGGATTAGCTCCATGAAGATAGCCCTTTTTAGTAGCAAGTGGGTGGATGGAAAAATTATCATTCAGGACTGCTGACCTGGGAAACGGCTGGCAAGGGGTAACTGCTCTCAGGGATGATATGCCCCCCCCCCCAAACTATGTCCGCCCCCACTATGAGGAGTGCAAGGAATGTAAAGCAGTTACTCACCAGAGAGATGCCAAACAAAAAGTCACATAGAAACCATGGCATGGGGGCTGGAGGAGTCTAGAAAAACAGCCTGAAAATGGAGAGGGAAAGGCAGAGAAAGGGTCCTGCTGCTGGTGGTGGGGGGCGGGGGTGCGATGTGCCTTGGAAATAAGGAACCAGTAATTTGTCCAGGCCTTTTGACATCTTTCTCTATCACTGCAGACTTAAGAAGGCTCTCCCCTCTGAAAGAAATCCAAAGTTTTGCCTTGCCTACTTCCCCCAAAACTCAGAACAAAAAGGGGAAGTTATACAAACCGCAAGGTGAGACACGGAACCTGGCACCATCCACCACCACTTCCTCTGCCCCCTCAAAAAATCCCCCTCAATGCTATTTCCTCTCACCTGATAAAAAAAAAAATATATATATATATATATATATATATATTACCTCACCAAGATCTCTCTCTCTCAGTTCTGTCCCCCCATCAAAAGAAATCTGAAGTTTTGCATCGTCTCACCCAACACTCAAAAAAAAAAAAAAGTTGAACTTACACAAACCGCAAGGTGAAGTGTCAAAACAGCTCCACCCCCACCACTTCCTCTGCCCCTTCAAAAAAAATCTCCCTCAATGTCACTTCCGTGCACCCCATAAAAAAAGAAAAATCTATCTTCTCCAGAATCTCCTTTAGTTATGCCCCCCCCATTCAAAAGAAATCCAAAGTTTTGCTTTGCCTGTCCCCTAAGTCAGAACAAAAAGGTGAGGTAACACAAACCGCTAAGTAAAGCACCAAACCCAGGCCCCCATTTCCTCTGCTCCTCACGGAAATCTCCCACTTCCTTTCACCCAATTAAAAATCAAAGCAAAAAATAAACCGAGCGCTGCAGAATCTGCCTCAGTTCTGCTCTTCACCCCAACCCCCAGTCAGGAGAATGCACTTTTCTAGGAGCTTATTCCCAACTGGCATCCTAGAGTGGGAGAATGTTTAACAATAAAAGTACTGGAGTATTCTTCTTCTACCCTCAGTTCCCCCAGCTAGAAGCTGCTCCAAAGGCTAGAGGCAGCACCAAGCAGCTGCAGTGCCAAAAATACATTCATAGGAGATTAAATTCCTTCCTTGAATTAATTATTTATTTTGCTTTTCTTGAATTATTTATTTGGGGCACGAATGGCGGGGTGGGAGGCACTGTTAGATAACACCCATTTTCTATGGAATCTGGTTTCAGAGACAGGACTAAAATTACAGAGAGTGCAACACTGACTCTCACTGCTGTGAACACCATCACAAGCTCCGCCCCAATAAAATGATTTGGGCACGAATGGCTGCGCATGTTGGGGACTGAAATGCAAGTACAGTATAAGTAGCAAAGAAAAGAAGTCCCTGAGCAGGATGCACTGTGTTGGGTGGATACTGTCCAACAGCACAGTATGAAAACTCACAGGGCATTTACTATAAACCCAGACACATCGCTGCAAAAATGGAAGGGCACCACATCTAGAACACACCACTAGGCAGTTTGGAAACACAAAACCGTGAGGTGACTCAAAGGAGGTTTTGGTTATACAGCTAAGAGGCTGACAGCATTCCCATAACTTTAGATTGTCTATTTAATTAAGGTGCCAACCCGATTACCGCTGCCCAACTCCTTGACAAGTTTGGGGGAAGAGGGGGAGCTTGAGTGGCACACCATGCACTGAAACCATAGCAACCGTAGACAATAAGAAGTGCCTCATGACTGGAGAGTGATGGATCTTGGTTAAGAGTTGGTGGTTCAAATGACACAAAAAGTAGCAGCCCGAATTAGAGAACTGCCTGCTCAAATCAAGCTTGGTACACTGGAGTCCTGTCTCTTGCCTAGCCTTCTCTGTACCTTAAAACGGTCCACCCTACTTTATCAAGTCTGCAGCTGTTTTAAAGAGAAGCAGAAAGACAGAAACAAACG
Organism: Neoceratodus forsteri; assembly: GCA_016271365.2. Taxonomy (NCBI): domain Eukaryota; kingdom Metazoa; phylum Chordata; order Ceratodontiformes; family Ceratodontidae; genus Neoceratodus; species Neoceratodus forsteri. The sequence continues at coordinate 117,753,536 of JADMNL010000031.1, forward strand.
TTAAAAAAAAAAAAAAGTTTGGTGCAAGAATAAACACGGAGCTCAAGTGCAAAAAAAAAAATTAAAATAAATAATTGCAAATTGAAGCCCAAAGAAAACAGGATGCAGTAACATCTTCGAATGCAAGTTGTAGGGTTTCACTTCTTTTCTCTAGGCAAATTCTCTGCAAAGGGAACTGAACGTTGGCAGCAACTTTCTCTTCCTAATTCTGATCTCACAGATGGGAGAAATAAAGCAGCACAAGCCGTAACCACAGTCTGCTATACAAATTAAGCACATTATAGGGCCTGTGCTTGGGACACACACACACACACACACACACACACACACACTTTGGCTAATGCAAGCTAACAGCTGAACTGGAGTCACAATCCCCAAAGACAGACTCCCCCTTCCCCAAAAACAAAGAAGGGTGGAGTCTAGAGGCTTTAATTCAGTGAAGGAGTGTGCTCTAACACCAGCCTAATCCAACCACTCCCACAATCCCTTGCCTTTTTGATCCTTCTCCTGTAAACAGGAGAAATAAAGGAGGAATGAAGCATTTGACTCTATAAGAATGGTCCCCTCTTGCAATGAAAGAGCATATATCCACACTCATGCCCTCACCACCCCAAAATGATTCCAAAGACATAAACACATTAAACCCTTCAACCCCACCTAGCTTTTCCACAGTCTGAAGAAGAACACAAGTGGGAAGAGACACCTACACTGGGTTGGCAGGGGAGGAAAGCTTTTGGCTTTTTCCGTTTAGTTACATTTCATACTAACTAATGGTTATGCACTGCCTAGAGTATGTTTTGGGGGTGCAACAGTAATGATGGGGAGAGGGGGAGAGGCTAGGGTGCCTTCCCAGCAACCATCTGTGGTCAGCAAATGTGCCACTGTCAGCACTGAAAAGAAGTCACACAGACAGAGTACTGAGAGACAGAGAAAAGAGGAAGAGAGGAAAAAGCAATAGAGAGAGATAAACAGGCAATTAAGATGCCTAGCCACAGGAGTGGGGGTAACACCATCTCCCTCCCTCCTGTATAAACCCATCAGTTATCATCCCGACCCACAATAAGACCACTTATCAGAGAGCCCGCTGGTACCCACCAAAAGCTATCAATCCACAAACACTCTCATTCCTAGAGGGTAAGCGGGAAGCAATGAACTTCTAACAGCCCACCAACTGAAAGACAGAATATCAAGACATGCTCATTTAGGCCAAATCCATTCTACACTCCACAGAGGGCCCTCACTGCCTTTTCCTCATAGCCTTCCAAAATGCAAGCCTACTCCACAACAGTCTGCCATTCTCAGCTCAGCCATGAACAGAGCCTCTGTTCCCAGGACTTTAAATAGCAAAATATAGAAAGAACAGAGGAGAAAGGGCACTCATTGTATACCAGCAAAAGGGGGGAATCCATGCTGGACAACCATTCATAAACTGTACAGTTTACGTGAGACAAAATCATTGCCCACTTATAAAAGTAGTAACCTTTTGAGCATTTGCCTCAGACTCTTCTTGTGCCCCCCACCACCTGGAGTCTACTTGACATAAATGAGACTTGTGTCAGATATCCCGGATATTTATTTATTGAAAATAGGTAACTGGGAGAGGCAGAATGAGCTGAGGCTCGTTTCCAGGTACAACCCGGGGAAGAGGAACTGGAGAGGCACAGTACAATGCATCAGAGAGCAACGTTTGATAAATACGCCAGTACAAAAATGAGTGGATATTACATAAAGTTGCGTAGACAAGTGCAGTTCACAGCACAAAATGAGACACTAGATTGATAGATAGAGAACTGTCAGTATAGCCTAGAGATTAGAGGAATGAGGTGTGAATGAGCTTGGTACATCCAGCAGACCAGACCTGAGCTTGATTCTCACAACCTCCACTTGCATACTGTGCGACTCTGAGCAAGTCACTTAACCGGCCAGTGCTCCCAGGTCGCCCCTGAAAACAGGCACTTGTGCTTAGTGGGCCTTACCCGGTTACCAAAGACTAAAATAAAAAAAATTAAAAGATTAAAGTGCAAAGGAAAACGACAGTCCACTGCGTGCAGTTACCAAATGACACAGGCGAGAGACCAGAAACTGTGCTTAAACCTAACTCTGTGCAGACGGAAGCACAATGGTGGGGAGGGGTGCAGTCAGTAGACAGGGAGAGGAGACCCAGTCAGAGACCCAGCTAAGGATAGTTGAGGCAATGCTGGGTGAGGTGGGGAGTTAGGAGGAGGGGAAACAAGAGCAGCTGGGGTGTGGTTGGAGTTTCAACTGGGTGCCTGAGGAAGCAGAGGGAGGAGGATAGGTGGGGGGTGGAGTAGTTTGTTCAGAGTAAGGGAAATCAATAGAAGGGAAATTGCCTGGGAGATGAAGAGTAGTGAATGTGTGATGATCCCTGAAGAGAGGGAGTTGGGACAGACGAGAGGAGAGGTAGCAGGGAAGGGAACCAAACAGTATTTGGATATAAAGAAAGTACAGTGAGCTTAGCAACATGAGGGCTGAGGGAGGATGGAGAGGAATATGCTGAAAAATTCAAATTCCTCTTTCACCCCCATAGCCTCACATACCAGTGGTTTGTTTAGGGTGGGAGATAATTATAGAAATTGAAGCCCAATAGGAAAAGGCATGAACTGAACCCTGAAAGGAGATAATGATCCAGTTTTCTACTGGCAGGCCTCATTTGAAGCCGCCTGATCCTAGTGATTTCTCTCTTTTGCTTTGCTCTGCTCTGCCCCCGCCCCCCACACCACCACAGGTTCTGAGAGTGTCTGGGACTACTCTTGCTCTTTCTGGGAAAAACCTAATTCTCCCTACTGAGTGGCTCAGGGTATCCAGGCAGAAGGCAGGCACAACCAGATTCCGGGTCTCTTTCAGCAGGCAGTTCAGAATCCAGGAAGGCAGCGAATTACAAATCTACCAGCTGATTAGAAACATCACAGAGGACCCAGTTCAGCCATTATTGTTTCTGACATTAAGCAAAGTGGCATAATAGCATAATACGCAACAGGCTGACGTACGGCAGCAGACAAAAATGACAGAAAGAAAAAAAACCTCGATTTTGCCATCCTCTAACAGGTGAAGTGGTAGTACCACACTGGGGGATGGGGGGGTAGGCACAGCAAAGAACCAGAAACACTCTTCAGTGCTAAGGGACGCTCTCACTAGTACCATGTTACTTTGTCTGCATGTAACCACCACCAAAAAACTGCTGCAAGACCAGGAAAAATAAAGGAGCCCTTTTTTCTTTTACGATTTTCTGTGGCACTCCCCTGGATGCTGCAGTTTCTCCTCTTGCAGCGCATCTTTCATTTAGAACATAACAGAGGAGTACCTTTGACTGCCTTTGATTTCCTTTGCCTCTGCCTGTGAGCCAGGAAGATCTAAGTCCCTTGCACTGTGTCACTCATTGCCAAATTTTCGTTGAGATGTGCACACTGGGGTGGGGGTGGGGTGTCAGGAGAATGGTGACATTCAGGTCGGACTGAAAATTCTTTGAGCATTCTTTCCATTGCAGGGTTTCATCAGAAGCTTGGAGTCTCACAAGCAGACTTGTCCCCATTTGTCACGGCAGGGCATTCACAAAACTACACCATTTCTTTTCAACAGGGATCAACTGCAATCAAGAGTTCTTAGCCGTGAGCACCCCTATTTTCCAGTTAGCACTAGGGCCAAGAAGTGCACGTTACTCACCATGCGGTTTGCACATCCGAATCTGACTCTGGCACTGTACCATGGGGTGCAGGGGCTGTGGCAGTGTCGTGGTCTTGTCTGAGGTAGTTTTGGTTGAAAGTTCTGGAGCAGGCGGAGAAGGAGGCGGAGAAGGGGGAGCACACTGTGTCTGGCACCTCAGCTGTGTTAGGGACTGGGGCACACCCTGGTAGTGCCGCGTGGCACTTAGAAGGTCATTCAGAATCTGAAGTATGGTGCCGATGTCTCGCCGGGGCCTACCACTGCTGTCTTGGCAGTTTGGATGCAAAGTGCCTGCAGAGAGGAGCACATTAAATGCCACATTAATAAATAAACTAACTTATTGTCACTACAGCATTGAAAAAAAAAAATACACAAACATGATTGCTTGAAACATGTCACTTGACTGTACACACCCAGAGTGCTGATCCTTCTTATACAGCGAGCCATCTTAAAAGCTCAGCAACACAGCCACTCTTTTCAGCTCAGAACAGAACCTTTCAATGCACTTCCCCTGGATGTAAGGCACTTGGCTACACCTCGCACCCCTGGGACATGCATTAACACACAACAGCTTGTGTGTTTATTGCTTACTTAACATACTTTACAAAAAGGGAAAGGACATTTGTCTCAGCCTCGAATTATGCAGTTTAGACTCGGTCTACAAGCAACCAATTTGGCTGGCTCGCACCAGACAATTTTGCGTTATGGTCTTGTACAGTGAGTTATCTACGGGAGACAGTGAGACCGAGACAGTGGTTAGGGACAGACCAGGACAGTGACCACAATGGCATTCACAGCATACTATAGGTAGGGCCCGGCAGACAGGATGGGCCAGTGGGCCATTTTCTGCCACCAGTTTCTATGTTTTCAGGTGAACTGAAAAGGCAGAGTGGTATAGTGGTTAAGATCACAGCTTCAAATCCCACCACAAGCACCAGTTCCGTGTGTGTCCCTGAGTAAATCACCTGACCCTCCCTGTGTTTCAGACCCTCTCAGTTGTGAAAGTATGCAGAAGCAGGATCCCACCCCCATACAAAAGGATACCCTCTGCTGGGTTACCATGAAGACATAAATTATGATGTGCCTCCACTGGGAGAAAACTGCATTCCCTCCAGCCTTCACTATAATCCATTGCTGGTGGATAACTGCAGACTAGGCATTAACATCTTAGCATGGCACACTCCTGTTTCTGCTTGTTAGATGATATGGTTGCGCTGTTTCTTTTTAAAAAGTTAAGTTGGGGAGCCGGCCCAGTGGTGCCGAGGGTTGAGGTGCTGGACACCACACCTCACGCCACGCTGGCGACCCAGCATTGGGAGTGACCTCAGGTTGCCGGGGGTCGGCAGGGGAGGAGGAGGATCGAGCGTCCGATGATAGCACTCCTCTCCCCTCCCGGGGTAGAGGAGGATGTCATCCTACTCCTTGGTTTCCCCTGGTGGAGGCCAGAGGGCAGTGTCGGAGACGGGAGGCAGAACGATGGCTAGTGGCGCGACGATGCTTCCACAACGCTGTGTTCATAGCCACAAGGGATGGGACCAGAAAACGGAAAAAGGAGGGGCTACTGCAGGCTGCTTGAAGCTCTGCCGGCCACCCAGCATCCCACTCCATCCCTGCACTACCGTGATTGTCCCAATCTGAATTGCGTACTGGGTGAGGGGGAAGACAGACCTCCCGCTTCCCGTCCCACCATGGGGGGAAATGGGGTCCAGGATACTGGAGAGAGCAGAGGCGAACAGAGGGCGGCCGGCGGGAGCAGAGGAACCTGCCTGTGGAGGCCTCAGGGGAGTAAACAGAAAGGGGGGGGGGGCAAAACAAATTAAAAGGCAAACATAGTATCTTTATCTGGCACTTACTGCAACTAGTACAAGTAGCACAGTGTACCACTAAGCTAAGCTATTATTAATACTGGCTCATAGTTCTCCACCAATGTCTATAATTCCGGTAGAAGAAGCCGAGACTGTGCTTATCTGAGGACTTGCCTGTTCAAAAGGAACTCTGTGCATGAGTACACATCTGCGGAGTTTTTCAGATGAGTCTTATAACAGAGAGGAGTGTGTGAAAGGTCACGCAACAAGAATGAGTTTGTGTGAAAGGTCACAGGCAGAGAGAGAGAGAGAGAAAGAAAGAAAGATGCTTACCTGAAAATGTGCCTGAGAAAACCCCAGGAGCATGGTTTACGAAGCTCTCTATAATGGCACCAGGTTTCCGAGACCTGCTACTCGTGGCTGGACTGCTACTGCTGCTTTTCGTGGTACATTCCGCCTGCAGAGATTAAGGGAGAGAAGGGATATAATGAATTGGGTCCAAGAAGTAAATCGAAATAGGAATGCATACAAAATCCAAGACACCAATTTCCCTTCTTCAGGAATACAAAACTCCATTCTTTTCACTTATCTGCTTCAAAACTAACACTTTTAAGGGGGTGTGGATATAGTTCACTATTTATACTCTGCCAGCTCCAGTACAATAGCTGATTTGCCGGATGACCTTAAGTTAAGCACCTCTGAGCAGTACATCCTCTGATATCGCCCCATGTCATCAGATCTTTCTTTCTGCTGGGAGAACAGGTCACCTCCTTTGCGGCTCTCACTTAGGATTCTTGCACAAACTTTTGTTTTCAAAGTTTTTTGACAGAGTTTTGCTTTCTTATTTCCTCAGTCCTTTGACTCCCCTCGCAGATCACTGATGGAGCACTGGAAGCCGGGGTTCAAGTTTTGCACTCAGTGTTGGCAGAAGATGTCAGTCACTGACCCACACAACACATACGTGTTCTGCCTGGGCAAGCAGCATGATGTGGCCGGGTGCAGCCCCTGTTTATCCATGCTTCATGAGTCCCTTGAGGACAGGAAGTACCAGCTATCACAGGCCAGCCTTTGAAACGGGATCCGAAGGACCACCTTAAAGACCGCGAGAAGGCCTTGGCTGAGTCCAGATCTGCTCAGCAGCTTGTAGCCCTTGAGGCAGAAGCGGCAGCTGCTGCGATGGGCACCTCCTCAGTCTTGGTACTGTTCTCGGCTGCAGCCAGTGTTAGAGAGTCATTTACCAGAGGTTTCCGGGACATGTGTTTGGCTCTCCAAACCCTGGGGGGACAGCCCTGCCCACTGCAGTTCTAAATATAAGCACCACCGGCGTGGGTTGTGGGACCAGGAGAGAGTGAGGTCCTCCTGATCCCTCAACCGCTCAGCAGTGGTCAAGCGCCCTTCGGCTGAGTGGCAAGTCAAGCAGGTCAAAGCCTCTTCTGCAAACCAGTTGAGCCTGTCCACCTTGACACCGGGTCGAGCAGGCTGTGGATATTTTCTCAAGCCTGCCTACTGTCTGTCAGATGAGGTCAAGGAATGTATCTCACAGACCCTGCTGCTCCCATTCACAAGCAGCCATAAGGCTCACCTCACCACAATCATGTGGTTGATGGTTGAGGTCTTGATCAAGGTGCTCTCACTCTTGATCCTGCTCGACCAGGAGGCATCATCGTCGACTCTCCTCAGCCTTGGAGAGGGACTGACACAAGTTGCACCAGTGCTACAAGGAGCTGTTCTGGCAAAAGTGGATCAGTGCAGGGTAGGGTAGGGCTCCACCCTCTAGACTTCCAGTTCCCAGGCAGTCACCAGTTGTGCCTCCATCAGTCCATACTGTGCAGGTGCTCCCTGAAACTGCTCCTTCACCCCTTCAGGAGGAGCCACCACCACCTCAGCCAAACCTGGGCGCTCAGACCAAGGAGGCCCGCTCGGCCACTGGCTTGCCAGGCCAGTCACCGCTGCAGATTACCCCTGGAGAGGATACCTGTATGGTCTATGGCAAGAAACGGTAGAGGTAGGGTTGCCACCTGTCAGGTTTTTTCCTGGTGGTCAGGTTTTCAGGGTCCCTATCAGGTAATCCGGTTTTGCTCTGTGCTGGTCAGGTTTTGAGCCATTTGAGTACTCACATACTTTTGAAATAAATGTTGTCATATCACTCATTGTTTCAGCTACTTGTTCAAGTTACAAACAAGTTCTGTTGTCATGTAGCCTTTTGTTTGTGAATGCAGTCAACCTGGGAGGTGTAAAGTATGGTCATTAACACCATTAGCACTTACTTAACCTAATCTTTCCACTGCATCTTAAGTGGCACAGCACACAGCTGCCCCCACCTTTATAACAGTAACAGAGCAAGTTGTCCTCCACTTTCATTTGCTGGTAAACATTTTCATCTCTAATAGAATTTAGGCATTTTAAATGTTTTACATTATTTTATTTCCTTAAGAAAAAGTATAGTCACTTCTTTGGCTTTTAAATAGTACTGTGGACATGAACGAAATGGAGCCAGAAAAGATATAAGGTATGTATACTATTGTATGCTATTTACAGTATTTCCTTGTCTCCCCAGATCATATCTGTAAATGAGATTTTTTATCACTGTATGTTTATACATAAGTAAATAAATAATTAGGAAGAACCTAGGAAAGTAACTTTAACAGGTACAGTATAGTATCTTCACATTTTTGTAGAACTGCTGCTTTAAGCATTGTTTTTTATTGATATAATAAATAGACTTCTAGGAGGAACAATGCATGATGAGTCATGAAAAGGGGCCGGGCTAGGGGTGGAGCTTAGGATCCGGTTTTTGCCTCATCCAAAGGTGGCAACCCTGGGTAGAGGGCCATTTCTGAGAAGTCCTCAGACAACTCGAATTATGAGTCCATGACCTCCCTCTGGGACTTCACCTCGATCGGGCAGTCTCTGGTGAGGTGGGGAGCACACCTGGCAAGACCACAGGCCCATCGGTTCTGGTCATCCCGGGACTCCTGTCACCACACAAACCTGCTGCAGCTCAGACAGTTCAGCTGGCTCTGATGGAATTCGCTCTTCCAGTCAGCGGCCAGGTCGTGCAGGTCCAGATGGACAATATCACAACCATGTTCTATCTGAACATGCAAGGCGGAACTCACTCCCTTCCTTTCTGTCAAGAGGCCCTCTGGACCTGCATGGACACTCTGCGCAGCCTGGGTACTGATCTTCCAATGATCCATGTTGTAGGGGAGATCAGTCAGTTGGTGGATGCTCTCAGCTGGCTAGTAGAGACCTTCCATGAGTGGTCCCTGAATCAGGAGGTGGTGAACCACCGGTTTTGCCCTGTGGGGCACTCCTCTGATGGACCTGTTTGCCTCCTGGGAGTATGTCAGACAGGCTGTTTTTTGCCTGCCCCCCACAGTCTAGGACACTGTTGGAGGATGCTTTCATGAGGTCCTGTACCCAGGGCCTCATGTATGCCTTCCTTCCTTTCCCCTTGATCCATAACGTGGTAGTCAAGGCCCAGAAGGACAAGACATGGATGATCCTGATAGCTCTAGACTGGCCAAGGCAGTTCTGGTGCCTAGATCTTCTCAGCCTCAGCCCTCCGTGGCAGCTGCCTCTCCACCCAGATCTGCTGACCAGACAACAAGGGATGGTCCTGCACCCAAACCTGCAGTCTCTGCATCTCACAGTCTGGTTTCTGAGCAACTAGAGCTCCAGGCCTTGGGTCTTTTGGATGACGTGTTCCACATTGTGGAGGCCTCCTGGAAGGAGTCAACTCACTGGTACTGTGCCTTTAAATGGAAAAAGTTATTTCTCTGTTTGGTGTCAGGGCAAGGAGCTTGATCACCTTGCCTGCCCTGTGGTGAGCATCCTGGACTACCGCTGTTATGGAAGATGGCATTCCTGGTGGCCATTACATCAACCAGAAGGATAGGAGAGCTCCGGGTGCTCTCAGTGGAGTCCCCTACTTGGTCTTCCACAGGCAGAAAGTCGTCCTTTGCCCCAACGCAATTTTCCTCCCAAAGATAGTACTGGAGTTTCACCTTAACCAGGTGATTAACTTATCTGTATACTTTACCAATTCATCTTTTTTTTTTTTTTTAAACTCTCTTTTTCCTCCGGTTGCAGTCCTGAGAGCCATCTCTCAGGCATCCAACCTGTTCCTGCCCAGCCTGAAGTCCCCCCCATCTGAGCCTTCCTCTCCTCGGCCCCGCCTCGCAGCTGGCACCCCCAGCTTAACCCCTCCGGAGTGGGGCCGCCCCATCTACCTTGGGCGCTCTTGACATTTAGACTCCAGCTGCGGACGTGGGCCCCAGGCGGCAGATCAATGAAAGCCGGCGAAGTCGGACACAGCTGCAGGCATGGGGATTGCTGCCGTCGCCTAACCCCAGGACCAGGTTTTTCTGTTTTCTATGCCTCCCTCCCCATGCCTGTGCATGCCCCGAAGCAACTGGTGCACGGCAACTCTGCCTGCATCAGCCACGCTACTACAGGCTGGCCCCGCTTGCTGCAGTACCCCTTGGTCTCCCCCAGAGGTCACTGGCACACTGGGCCATCCCGTCCCGTTGGTCAGGGGAGGAGAGCACCACACGGACGCTGAGACCTCAACCCTTCCCCTGCCAACCCCGGTGCCTGAGTCTGTTCCCGAACCCAGGTCACCAGCGTGTCGCAAAGTGTGGCGTCCAGCACCTCAACCCTCAACGCCACCGGGCCGGCCCTACCAACTCATCTTTGGAGGACGACTGCAGGTATTATACCCTGAACCTGTGGATGTCACTCTCTTACTATGTAAGTACACAGTAGGAAGGGAAAACTGAGCAGATTAGGAGGGCCAAGAGGTCCTTATCTGATGACAGCTATGTTTCTATGTAAAGCACATGGCTAGAGTTCGGGGAGAGGCTCGTCAGCTGTTTGTCACTTACGCTGAAACTGTTCCTGGCACACTGGCAGCAAAGCAGATGAATGGCAGGTGCATCATATCCTGCACTGACCTCTGCTATAGGGTGGCTATTAAGGAACCTCCTGTAGGGCTTAAGAGCTCATTCTACCAGACACACCACTGCCTTGGTGGCTGCTTCCAAGGACATCCCTATACAGGAAATCTGCAGGGCTGCTACCTGGAAGTCAGCACACACTTTCATTTCCCACTACCACATCGACCTTGAGTCATGCTGGGATGTCGGTTTTGGGACCTCGGTTCTCCAGTTTTTGTTTGCCATACAGGGGTGTGCGCCTTGCCCCCTCCTCCTGGAGAACTGCTTAGAGTCTTCCAGATTGCAGACAGTGAATTATATCCACGCCCCTAGAAAAATAGGTCTCTCACCTGTAACCATAGTTCTAGGATTGGTATATGGTTCACATCCACACAACCCACCCAGCCTCCCTTGGCAAGAGGCACACAGATCCCTGCTCCTAGCATGCAAGATCTGATGTCAAGGGGCAGAGTCAGGGATATACTGCCCAGGTGGTGGGAGGAGCTTAGCTTAAAGACATCCAGCAAATCAGCTATTCTAGGGGAACTGCCAGAGTGCAGATGTGAGGTATATACCACTCCTAGAACTACAGTCACAGGTGAGCAACCTATTTATTTCTTTTACTGTACATACAAACAACTCAGGAATTAAAAAAATAGCTGATATAGCCCCTTTCTTCTTTTTAAATTCCTAGGCCAGGTGGGAATGCCTCAGATCCAACTTTTCTGTCATACAGTTTAGGGCTGCGGTTGATATGCCCTTGTCCTAGGAAGTCAACAAGGGTAAGAGGAGACTACATCTGCCAAATCTTTGCCTACAGCCATGTCTGAGATAGAGATCACAGAAACTGAAAGCAAAATATGAACAAAGCAGGAACTGAATCACATGAAAATGTAGAAATAGGTATTTCCACCCTCCAGCGACCCTGACAAAATATTTACCGGATAGCTATGGGCACTGCTGGAGAAAATGTGACTGTTCTCTGGCAAGTCTAGGACACATTATGTGGCAATGCCCAGCCCTTATGCCTTCTGGTGCTCACCCAGGGAACTGACTGGTTGCCTGGGGAACCAGTAGAGCTGACAGGGGAAATGGTGCTGCTTTCCATCTATCCAGACCACTCCCCACGGTGGGCAAACACATTGCTGCCTGTTTGCCTGGTGGCAGCCAAAAAAGCTCTCACCAGGAGATGGATGGGGGAGCGGGTTCCAACGATTGATGAGTGGAGAAAAATCATGTCTACAATATACCAAATGGAAAATTTGACAGCTAAACTACGGAACAGGAACCAGGTGTTCCAAACAAAATGGAAGAAGTGGGTACTTCACCAGCTGAAAGTCGATCCTGAATTCGTTCCATGACTGTTTGGTCGGAGTTTGGGGGGTAGACTACCCAAAAGATTTAGGTGAAGATATGAAGGGGCCCTTGATGTTTAACGGGAAGATGCATTTTGATACATTGTAATAAACTGGGAAACTCTAGCACATGGGGGAAGGGAAACGTTTAGACCTTGATTAATAGAAACTACATGATTAGCTCCTAAGTAAAATATTAATTGTCAATAGCCACCACACCAAAGCTGAAAATGTATGTAAAAATGAATGTGAAAGTGATGTGTGTAAAAATTTACTGTTTGAATAAACAGAGATTAAAAAAAAAATACACAACTTACTAAACCAGACAAGGCAGGGCTTACAAACAGGTTGAGACAACAGTAAACCCAGACAAACTCTGCTGCTAGCCCTTTTCAGAGACGCTATCGCAGCATTCCCTGGACCCAGATAAAACTTGTGCACTGCATCCCTGCCTGGGGCAGATACTGCAACATTTCCTAAACCTGGAACAGCTCACTACTTTGGAACAGGACCAACTTGTGATCTTATCAAATGCAGTAGGTTCTCCTAATTTGGGGGGTGCACAGAGCCCCAAGCTTGAATTACATAAATGTGTGACCCACTCTGGAATGGGTGATCTCCAGAGTCATGCGACAGGAGGTTAAAGAAAAGTGCCATTGTAAATCCTAATGTCACTTACCCGGTAAACAAAAACTAAATAAATAAATATTAGGCTCAACAAGGCATGCAAGTTTTGAAACTACAGAACTGAACAAACCTCAGGGCAGGATGACGAAATGGTAGTACTGGCTGTTGATGTGCTGGCACCATGTGACCGAAACATTCCTGCTGTTACTGGCGATGGGTGAGTTGGGTTACAGTACGTGGGTGCCATCTGGGGTGGAAGGGTAGGACTGGGCGGCGTGCTTGGCTGGCAGGTGGGCACTGGGATTGGAGTGAAACTGGAGCTGTGTCCCCCGTGCTGCTGCTGCTGATGATGCAGGTGTCCGCTGGGTCCCACCACTCCTCCGCTTTCCCCTCGGCTCGCAATCACATGTCGGTGCTGAAGCTGGCTACCTGCCTGCTGCGCGGCCAGCTGGAGCTGAACAAACATCATATGATCACCAACCCGCAGTGCAAGGGTCAGAGGTGACCGCCCCGATAGGAAGTCATTGACCTGCATTCAAAGGGAAAACAAAATTTTAGGATTTTGAGATTCAGAAACACATACTTGCTCAAAGATACAGAATGCTATCATCACCACTTGTATTAATTCCCCACTTCCTGGGACGCCTAGCTGTTCTGGATCACAGGGCGGAGGAAACATCGCCATTCTAACATTTCAGTAATGTCACCCACCTTCCAACGTCCCTCATTCATTCAACATAGCATTGCAGTTGGTGGTTTTGTTCTGCTTACTATTTTAGTTATGGCTCAGAGTAACCTTGGAGGAGGGGGCAGTGGTGATGGCAGTAGTAGCTGCCTTTCCAAGAGTTAATCGGTAAGTTATGGCCCATCATCTACATTCAAATCATGCTGTTCCCAGTGCCTTCCCCTACACTACGCACACTTCCCTGCCCATGTTTGCACAGCTGTGTCTCTCCATTTATCTTGACTCAAGTGAATTCAACCCATTTACCAGTATCTGCACTGCCACCTGCTCACAGGGAAGTGGGGTGCAGTGGAACAGTCAAGGACAACAGGGGCTCACCTGGGAACCACACAACAGTACTGGGGGAAAGCAAACAAACAAAAAGGAAAGAGTGAAGACCTTTTAGGCACTCAGCTGATGAGGAGGTGCGAATGTGAGCACCTTTCTCCCCACATCTCTATCACAAATGTAAAAACAGAGACACCTGAAACAGCAGGTGCAATTTCATACCTTGAATAGCCACACCCACTCCATCATAAGAATCTGTGCCAGAAAGGCATTTTTATTTATTTAAATTTATTTTACGGTTTGTTGACCAGGAGAGGCGGACTAGGCAATTCTGCTTATTCTCAGCCTTGTCCGGGGGGAGGGGGGGATACAAATGGAAACCAGTTGAAACTGAACCAAATTATACTGTTGGTGGTATTTTTTTTAGTGGCTGGGGGGAACTTGGCCAGAACACTGGGGAAACTGGCCTACTCTTTTCAAGAAGTGCCAGGGGATCTTCAACATCCACCTGAACGACCACCAGAACAGGCAGACAGGACCTTGGTTTAATATGTCATCCGAAAGATGCCACTTCAGTAGTGCAACCCCCCTCCCCATGCTTTACTGCCAATCTAGCACCACACCAGGAACTTGTGGTAAAATCCCAATACTGCCACAGCAGTGGAGCTAGAACCTACAACCTTCCATTCTTTTGGCCTCTGAGGCGAGTGTACAACCTGCTAAGCCACTGAAACTGCTGACATTTGATGTCATGTGTTCCCCCAAAATAACTGGATTCACTATAGATTGTGATAAGTCAAGATTTGTTTCTTTTAGAGGATAGCACCTTGTTTACAATAGGGTCCTGCTAAGATGGCTAACAGTTACACAGACAATGATACAGGATTATAGCGTACAATACATATCACACAAAAATACATTTGCTCAAGTATTCTATGTGTCCAGGTTTAAGCTGTTCTAATATCATTCGTGAGCAATTTTAATTGCATTTCATTTATTTACTCCTATTTTTTCATGCTACTCTCCCAAGCCCCGTCACCCCTCGTCTCTGGGGCTTATAACCCCACTGCTTTGCAGTGTTCCACATACTCCCCCCCCCATGCCGGAGCCCACCAGGCTCCCCTGGTCCAGAAGGAGACTAGGTAACAGATGCAGTAATGGGCAGCCAGGCGGATGGTGCAGTGCCCGTGGGGGAATGTGGCAGCATCCTGCAACGGCTTCACATTTTCTGCCATTTTCTCCCCTCGGGTGCCCCTATGAGCTAGGACTGAATGGATCTATGCATGTGCATGCGTCCCAGTCAGGAGGCACCCGCCTACTCCTCATGGCTCAGCTTGTGCTACCACCCGTGGTCACCCCGGTGGCAGTATTGCTGCACAGCCAGAAAGTCTCCCTTCCCGGCGGAGGAGCGCATCCTGTGCGATGCTCCATCCCCAACCCCACCGACCCTGGTCTGGTTTCTAACTCTGGTCACCGGCGTGGCAGCGGGTGGGGCAACAGCGCCTCACCCTCCGTGCCACAGGGCAAGCCATTTCATGTTATTTTTATTTTCTATACTGGAGAGCGAGAGGAGCTCAAGAAGCCCAATTCCACCAGCAACCAGCTGGACAGAATAAATACAGTGAAACAGGAACAAACAGACATGGTGTAAAAACACACATTGTATCCCTGGTAACCAGATCACAAAGACCAAGTAGTAACAGTCATAGTGCATGTTACCAACTGGGAGTTGATGGAGCCTAAATAGCGCGGTGCAGGGCCTACATACAGAAATGAGGCTTTGCCATAATTTGTTTATGTTCACCAGCAATCATCTGCTGGGGGCATTTTGTTTTCCCTGCTGAGGTTTTAACCCACTACCACCCCAACCCCCAGTTAGCTAGCAGGCTATCTGGAGCATTATGCTATCCTGGATAACATTAGAAGAAAGAGAGGAACTGAATAGTAAGATATTAATTAACCAGAAATGGCACTGACGTGCACACAGAGAGAGCGAGAATATACGGCTAGAGAAATTAGTTAGCGGCTTGCGTCACACGAAATGATACCGCTGCTCTACATTTGGGCAGCCCGCCTGAGTCAGAATCCATAGGTAGCTTCCGGCAGGCTTTGCTCCAGCTGCTTGTAAAGGAAGCACTGTGACGAGCAGCCCCCCCCCCCCATTACAAACTCCCCATGGGCTGGGACTGTGAGAAGGGCCACGTAGCAATTTGTCTCTGAAGCAGCATGCTCAAAAAAAGCAGATGGTGGGGGAGGGCTGTCAGTGTTGCTTTTCAATGCCTGCATTCCATCCCCCACCCCAGAAGCAATTAAAATACTGCCTTCCACAGAGGGCAGGGCAGACAGGGATTCAATAAAGGCTGTGAGAGATGTGCCCAATATCTGCAATCTCTTTTCTGGGTCAATTTGTGTGGAGCTCCCAGGTGTAACCCCGACCCCAATGCGAGGAAAGCTGCGCCACGGGAGTAAGCTGGTCCCTGGGTTCCAGTGAGCTTGCGTGAACAAAAGCAAACACATTCAGCGTTGGACCCCACAGCATTTCAGGTTCTCAACGAATGCGTTCTCTAGTGAATGAGATTTGTTTTCTCTGACAGGCTCCATGCAGCAGTTTCTAAATTCCTACAATGTGCACAGCTTACCCCACCCCCCACTCAATAATACAGTACACATCCTAATGTTGGGACCAGCCATCGTGAGACAGTGGTCCCGTCCCCCCAATGCCGCACTTCCTGTTCCATCTGCAAACAAGGTTTCAGTAGTAAAATCCATTAAACAGCCGGGAGCTTTAACTAGCATAAAATGTGCATTCGTTGCCCTTTTCACATCCACCATTTCTTCAACCCAAAGCGTCACATCTCCCTCCCACCTGCTCTCTCCCCCTTCACATTACCCCACTGTGACCTTTTCCACAACATCAAAAGGCAGCTGTAAAAGCATTTTGAAACCACCAGATAAAGGAAAAACTGCTGAATGCAACTAGGAGTCTTCCACTTATAGTTCTGCCAGCCACAGAACAAAGCTGGTCACTTGGTGAAAAGTGCCCCCCCACCACAATTCCTTTTCCTGAGCACATGCGCGCACACACACACACACACACACACACATACCTCGTTGCTCTCTTAGTACAATCACAAAAGCTTTGTGGGGGGTACATTAAATAGGTCACATTTGCTCATCTAAGGTGGGATGGGTGCACTGAGGAATCCCCCAATTATCTAAACGAAGGCCAGTACTGAATAAGCACAATGAAACTGATTCACCCTCACACCCCCAAGATTTTGGCACATGCACAGTATGACTGAATTCAGAACACGGGTGAGGGTGGGGGAGGGGCAGGGGGAGAGACAACCAAGCAAGCAGAAACTGGGAGCAGTTTTTACCTCCTACTGGCCAATTTTGTGACCATAATGTGCTTAGTGATGTTTTTTTGTTGACAAGTTGCAGAGTACTGCTTATGCAGAGACGGACTGCCACATCAGCAGATGCCGGCATGCAAATAGGATTTCAAAGGGCACAGCACCACTTTGCTTACAAAACTACAGGGCACAACAACCCACAGCACAGAAGGCGTGGAAGGATGGTGATGCCAATAACCAAACACAGTTCCCACAATTTAAGGAAAAGGCAGAGACTGTTCACACCTGGTTGTGACATTTACAAAAGGTGCTTTTTTTTTTTTTAAATGGAAAGATGCAATGTTTTATGTGAATTTGTAGGCATTCCTTTCCCAATTTAAAAAAAGGATCATCTTAAGGCATTGTGATTTCCAGGTTAGATCACTGAACTATGAAACAGGAGATGGCAGGTTATATTCCCACCACCGTCACTGGCTTATGTGTGACCCTGAGAAAGTCCCATCAATTCCCAGTGCTCCAGTCCCTCCCAGCTGTAAAACGGAGTAAAAACCAAACCCCATAAAAAAAATAAGATGCTGCTCTTTAGGGTAAATATATTGTAAACTGTGTCAGCGTGGCTCAGTTGGTAGCACATCCGCCTCTGGGCCAACAGGTCGTGGGTTCTAACCCTGCATCAGAACTGGGCTCATACGACAAATGCAGGCCCCCAAGTGCAGTACTAGGGGGATGCCATCCTTTGGATGGGAAGTTAAACCGAGGCCCAGCCTGCCTTTTCTGGTGCTTTAAGATCCCATGGCATTTCTTGAAAACAGATGGGGGAATATCCACTAGTGTCCTGGCTAAATTTCCTTCATTCATTTGAAATACCACCACCAGATTAATCAGGTTCAATTTCAGTAAGCTGGCATCTGTATGCCCCACCCCAGGACAACGCTGAACTAGGCAGTATTATGTAGCTCACCCTTCTCGGTCAACAAAATCTAAAATCAATCAATAAAAGAAGAGATTATATAAAGAATAATGAGCCAATGCATTCCTGGTTTGAATCCAGTCACTGCCACTGGCTCAGTGTGTGAGCACTACATTCTTGAGTGTATTTCTGATCTGCACAGTATTTTTGTCCCCTGCCCTGATGTACCCATCATTGCCTCTATATCAGACTGCAATACCCAAATTGCTGTCCATGCTCACAGTATGCACCTCCTTGCATCCCTCCCTGGGACGTGCTTAAAAAGAGGTATCCATAAAATACCAAAACTAGATAAAATATTAGTTGGGCTACCTTGATAAGTAAATTAAAAAAAAAAAAGGATGACTGGAGTAAGCTTTCTGTAAGCACCACCGCTGATGCAGACCAAGATGGACACTTACTCTCACTATTCTGTTCCAGCAAGCAGTTATCGATTAATTTAGTGGTTTTAAATGGGATAAAGTGCATGCTCCCAGTTGGAATTTATATCATGATTTTTAATTATTGTATTGTATTGCTATTGTTTGTACAGCGCCCAGAGTCTCTGGAAATGGGCGCTTTTATAAATAAAATATCTATCCATCTGTTCTGGCTAAAAGAAACAGTTGTACAGGTTCTGCCATCTCCTATTCACATTCCTTTCTTTTATTTACTCTTTTTGCACCTTCCTGGCCTGACCCCATCGGTCACTGCCCTCTGCCCTGTCACCCACCTTCAACGACACTCACCCCTTCCTCACAAGCTTCGTCATCTGAGTGGACCAAGCCCCTTCGAAGACCTGGATCCAGCAGAAGAGGGTGCCTTTGGTAAGCAGTGCATGGCCTGCAGGGTCAGACGTTATCCTCCTGTAGCTGGGGCATTTCACCCCGAATAGTGACAACGTGCTCCCAGAAGCACATACAACAATGCACAGGAACATGCGTGTCCTTTCCACCACAACTGAGCCCAGCACATTGCTTCATCTGTGAATCTACAGGTGGCGCTAGACAGGGGGCCCCAATCACTCACCCCACTTGGTGGAAGTGAGCCTCCTTTGGGATGCTCAATCCTCCCCCACCTGCAGGCCATCTGGCAGCTAGCCCAAATTTGCCCCTAAACCCAAGTCACCAGCGACACAAGTGGCAGCCCTGCCATGGCACCATTGGGTCAACCACACTAGTTACACTCCTGACCACATTTAGCCGACTATACAGCTCTACACACACACAGACTGGATAACATTCTTCCACCCACACAAACTGCATTTCATGAGCTACCACTGCTACTGAAAGACTGAGCACGCATACAGAGAAAAAGGCCTCACTTGAAAAGGTTAAGAATGACAAGATGACTGGAAGTATATGTGTGTGTGGGGAGATCAGCTGTGACTCTAAGCTGAGCAGCAGGAGGGTGACTTCAG
Organism: Neoceratodus forsteri; assembly: GCA_016271365.2. Taxonomy (NCBI): domain Eukaryota; kingdom Metazoa; phylum Chordata; order Ceratodontiformes; family Ceratodontidae; genus Neoceratodus; species Neoceratodus forsteri. Next base: position 117,772,681 of record JADMNL010000031.1, read on the forward strand.
CTCAAAATGTCCTCCATGGGTCACATGGCCTGGGCAGCCCAATGACAGTGACCTGCACCTGGGACTGCATGGGAGGGAGTGGGGGCAGAGTTAGTCACTGCATCTGAGAAATAAAGAAACCTGGAGGAAGGGAGGCAGGAAGACATGAGCTTATGCAGTCAAAACCTTACTCACTCAAGACAAATGGGATGTGTCAAGCACTATCATTTTCCTATGTGGAGCGCCCCCCCCCCCCCTGAACACAGATATTAGTCAAAGCAAAAAAATGGGTGGGGGCAGGGGTGTTCAAATCAAAACTTTTAGGGCTTGCCCAGCCATGACTGTAGTTGAATTTTCACTTGCCCCTATTCATTATAATGAAATTAGCTCTCTTTTTGTACTTGCCTTTCAAGGAAATTTACTTGCCCCAGACAGGGGGCAATAGGATTTGCACACCTGAAGGGGGTAAAGCTACTGCTTGTGCTTCCAGTGACCAGAGTTTAGAACAAGCCAGGGTTGCTGGGGACAGCTGGGTGGGGGGTGGGGGGATTAAGCATCCCAGAGGGCACTTCCTTCCTATGAAGGTGGAGAGTGAAGGGCCCCGCTGCTTGTGGCACCTTCAGTGGTTGGGAGAAACATAAGGACAAAGCTACCCCAGCTCACACAGCACAACAGCCTCTGTTGCAGCCGCAGGCTCCACACCCACTGACCTGGGCACCATCTCCCGGATAACTGGCTGAGGGATTTTCTGAAGGGCATGGCCACACAAGTCACAGGGAATGAGGTAAATTCAGTGAGAAGGCAGGGTGATGGAGCTAGGGTGTGATGGGGAGGACCTGAGGGATCCCCAAAGGGTTGGGATGGAATAAAGTGCATAAATACCAAATTTAAAAAAGAAAGAAACACTGCTCCTTTCAAACCCAACACTAATGTACAGAGCAGGAAAAAGGTACTACTTGACCTGCTACAGGGCGCTGCTGATCACCTCTCTAATACACACAGTAACAGTACTTTAAGGCCAGGAGGGACTTTAGGAGTACATCATGTGGGCCCTACCCCCTCTGCCACCCAAGATACCTCATGATTTCCTTGGTGGGCAAAAATCTGTCCAGGCTTACCTTAAAGGTCTGTATTATTTTCATGCCCGCCATCTCCACTGATAGGCTGTTCCATAGGTTCACTACCCTCTATGAGAAGAAGCGCATCTTAAGGGTACCCCTGAATTTATCAACTTAGTACTGCAAAGCATTTCTCTGCCTCTTGCTGGTGGACACAAGCTCAAGCACTGCCATCTGTTCGACACTGTCCAACCACGATGATACCCTTCAGTACATGGAAGATTCAGATCACGTCCCCTCTCGGACCACTCTTCTCCAAGGAAAACATGTTCGGGGCCTCCAGCTTCTCAAGCTTTCATTCTCCAACCCCCTGATCATTCTGGGGGCCCTGTACTGTACCCTTGACAGACATGCACACTAGGATATCCATATTTAGAGGAACTGGGTGCCAGGAGTACAGTTGCAGCAGCAACAGGTACTAACACTTATGATCTAGACAAGATTGTCATACGTACACAAGTTTACATTTACAATATACACATTAGCTACATGGGTGTGTGTGTGTGTGTGCACGCGCGCACCTACCTCTCTCTCTCTATGTCGGTATGTATCATGTCCATGTATGTACGCAAAAGTGTTATGTCTGTGTGTACATGTATGGGTTATCTCTGTCTGTGTTGCATGTATGTGTGGTGCCTATGTAATGTATATGGGTTGTGTGTGTACGTGTAAGATTTATGCCTGTGTCTGTATGTATGTACATGGAAGGGTTGTGTCTTTATATACGAACATACGAAATTTGCCAGCAGATAAAGGCCTAGAGGTCTATCAAGACTGCTCGAATGTGCAGCTAGCACCCCTTATTCTGCAGCTGCCCCTTCCTTCTGCCCTTCCCCTTCATTAACCCTCCCCCTTGTCCTGTCCCATACTCGTTTGGAGCAGTCCACTGTTCTACTGCATACCACTTCAGCAGGTAACGCATTTCACCCAGCCACCACCCTCTCTAAAAAGTGTCCCTCAACTCCCTCCTGAACCTTCCTCGCTCCAGTCTCATATCATGGCCCCTGGTGGCCCTCCCCTCCCTTACTTTGAACAGCCCCTCTGTACCCGTCTTGTTTATTCCTTTCATGTATTTAAAGGTTTCAATCATGTCACCCCCGTCTCTCCTCTCCTCCAGTGAGTACATGTTCAACTCCTTCAAATTTTGCAGGATGCTGCAGAAACTCAAAGTAATCTGATGGCAATTACTCCAACCTGTCATGCAGTAAACTGTGAAATCCTCCCGGGACACAGAATCCTGGTAAAGGGTACTGCATGAAACATGTATGTCTTGTGTTTGTTTTTACGATTATTTTTCCCTCCGGTCGCAGCTGGCTGGGGCCCCCATCAGTCATCCTGCCTTATCCCCTCCTACCGAGATCTTCCTGAGCCAAACTCTGTCTTCCCACCCACACACATCCCTTGGAGAGTCCCGTCCATGCCCCCTGGGCGGGCTGCATCCCGCTCCTTGGTCCTCCACCTTCTGAAGCTCCTCGGGTGGAGGTGATTGGGAGAGATGAGGTCCGTGGGCAGGATCCGGCATTGGGAGGTGGGGCAGGCGACATCTTCCTCCCAGCCAATGTCTGGTTTCCTTTATTTAGAGCACCTCCCCGTAGCATGGACATGCAGGACGTCCCAGCGCAGGCTGAGCATGCTCCCGCGCCCCACCCGTGGACATCCCCGATGCTCCTCCCCATCCCTGATGTGATCCCCCTGGCTACTGCTCTCCCAGCCTCTGCTGGGAGTCGCTAGCACTGGAGAATTGTTGGCCCACCCTCCCCAGGAGAGGCGAGCTGTCGGACACTCAATCCTCTCCTTCCCCTGCCGACCCCCCAGTGGCCCGGGCTTGTTCCCGAATCTGGGTCACCAGTGTGGTGAGAGGCATGGCGTCCAGCACCTCAACCCTCAGCACCACCGGGCCGGCTGTGTTTTGTCTGTATGTTATGTCTATGTAATACTTACGTGTTGTGTCTGTAATGGGTATGTTTTGTCTGTGTGTAACATCTATGTAATGTGTATGTGACGTGTCTGTAACAAGCATGTACCTGTTGTGTCTGTGTAGGTGTACCTTAAGCCCCTGTGTGTGTGTGGGGGGGGAAGGGGTCAGTACAGTAAGTTTTTGGGACACCAGGTTTATGGCAGACAGACTGTGCCCTGGGTGTCCAAAGAAAGTGAAGGGGCCCTAGTTCACAGAATGTGTGCCTGCGAGGGGGGGGCCAAGGATCTATACTTATTCTTTTGCAGATAAAATGTAATGGTTCAGCATCCATTTGATTTGAGGGCAATAACACTGACTAGACAGGCCCTGGGGTAGGACAGAGGAAAAGAGGACTGACTGGATGGATGGAGGGGAGTGTCTTTTTTTCTGCCAACTTTTTATGTTTCCATTTGCTTTGCTTTAATCCACCCCTTCTTTGACTTGCTGCCACAGTAATACATTCTGTCTAAATTCCTTTTAGAAATAACAGTAACAGGGAAGACTCCTCTGTACCTTGTGCAGGCTACATGGCATTCAAAAGGGACAGCCGTATAGGGGCTGTAGTGAATAATAACAGGCATCTTGGCTAAGCCCTGAACCTATCCTCCCAACCACCAAATTGCCTCAGCTTTGGGCTAAACTCCCTCATGAGTTCAAAGGGAGGCCCTCTTCCTCACACATCCTGACAAAATCTGTTGTGGAGGCCTACTTTATCACTGCCCCCCTCTTCCCACACACACACTTCAAGGGGACTACTTTGCATTCCTGACACGCACATGCAGCAATGCTGATTAACCCTTTCCAGGTGTCAGGGTTGGCAGCCCCCTTCCCTCCATCTGTGCAAAGTAAGGCTCGGTAAAGCAGACTTGCATGTTCTCAGAAATATTCACACACACACAAAAAAAAAAAAAAACAGTTTTCATGAAATTACGAAAAGAAATAATGCGAAAACTAATGGTTTTAACTAAAAATCACTGTTGGCACTTACAGATTGGTGGGAGTTTTTTTTTTTTTAATAATACATGAAATCCGCTAAAGCAAGTAAAAATCAGCAAATTTTTCCTGCTTTCACAAAAGCAAAAAAAAAACAAACAAAAAAAAAGACTAAATTGTTCCAGTGTTCAGAAATGGATGTTTTACATTATCTTTTGTTTACAAAAAAAAAAAAAACACAACATTTGTTTTTACCCAGCCCCTAGTACAGTGCTTCGCCACGGAAAGTAGAATGGGCACAGTATTGTATGCTACCACCTCCATCACAGTTCACTATGCCCCCTCAACCATAACCCTTATTTCAAATGGGCAAAACCAACCCAGGCATCTACCATCTCCAAACCAAAATGAGCAAACAGAGGAACAACATTCCCAGCATGCAGAAGTCAGCGGCTCACTGATAACACTCACTAATCAGAGCCAAAATGAAGTGGGTTTAAGGCCCAAATCGGAGCGGGGGTAAGGATTAAGCTAGTACCTAGTGATGGTCTATGGCAGTACTGAGGGTGTTGTGCAACTCATGGCTACACAAATGTGCATGCATAGTGCCCCATCACAATTATCTGTTGCATTTGAGTGCTAGCCAGATATGGCAGTATGAAACCAAACTATTCTAAAAACAAGCGCTATGATATCACGTTCCTAGAGGGTACTCTACGCCATGAATGTGGCCACTTTTGGTTGGGGGGGCATTATAAAATTCATTATGGAAATTAGAGAGGTGAAAGAAAATAAAATCCTGAGTGTGGGGGTGGCTCTTAATGAGCTGTCATGAGAGGCTGGGGAGGGGTCTCTGTTTTTGTCTAAGGGAGCTCCAATGGAGGTCATGGCTTCCAGACTCTCCCTGTAAGAGTGAGTTACTCTTTATTTAAACTGTATTTAAACTCGGGGCCCCCCCACACCATTTTTGGGGAGGGGGGTTGATTCCAAAGGCCCTTTAACCAATGTCCACTGTGTTTTGCTGGTACTGATGACCCAAATACCCATTACTCTTCAACATCCAGATTACAGCTGTTGAGTCTCTGCCAGAGGCAGCTCCAGAATTAAGAATGACTGGGCATAGGGGCCTTGTGACCTGTAACCCAAGTGGATTCCAACCAAGACTGGGTTGGCAGCATCGGGTTACTGCTAGGACACGGCACATATATATTTAGGCAAGTGCCCCATCTGGTACTAACCTGGAGTAGCCATGGGATCGGGCTCTCATACAGCAAAACCCCAAATCATTAGCAACAGCCACTAAAATTAACATGTAGAAATTCCTGTGAAACTTCCTCACATTTCACCGAAATCCCAGGTTTCGTCACACTGCACCAGCAGTTCTGAAGCATCACTTCCAGGACGTGGGGACCCTGCACACTCAAGCAGACTAGACAGACCATATGGCCTTTATCTGCTGGCATATTTGTATGTTATCTCATTGGGAGACCTGGAGCTTACCTGATCAAAAACAAGAGCATTTTGTGAACATACAAACACCTGGAGAAATCGTAAAATTGGCATCATATCCATTCTGCATCCGCAGCTTCACCTACCAAACATGTTAGACTGGAGGCTATGGGGACTATGAAGCCACTGCCAGTCTTGAAAGGGTTACTAATGAAAACAATCCTTGCAAGCTCACAGCTCCATAATGAAACTTGATAAGCAGACCCCCCACCCCCACCAAGTCTAATCTGGCTTTTCTTCTTCAAGCAGCTGCCTAAAGGGCCTTTGAAATTTGAGAGGTTAACCTTAAGGCCTCCATCAGCGAAGGAACACAGGCACAACTGGGGCAGGTCTTAAAAGTACACCTCCCCAAGCACTTTCCTACGGGTAACAAACAAGGCTTACCTGCAACAACATGAAATGTATTTATTATTTAGAAAACTGGTAGCCAGGAGTGGCACACCGAGGCAGGCTCATTTCCAGGTGCAACCTCTGGGTGTGGGTGAAGAGAAGGAACAATGGGCTTTGTTGCAGCAACATAAAATGTACATCTTTGTTTGGAAATTGGTAAGGGGTGGCATACTGAGGCCAGGCTCATTTCCGGGTGCAACAGGGTGGGGTGGGGGGGGTAGGAAGACAGAATGATACTACAGTGCTAAACAGCATCAGCAAATCAGCTTTACATCTGAAGGACCGCAACTGCACCAACAATTTTGTTCCTATATTGGTGAACTAGCATGCAACAGATACTGCCGCCTGAATTTATGGAACAGTGGGTGTTCGAATTACCAAAGTAAAGCTGAGGACAGCAATATTAAAAGGAGTGCTATTTTATTTCAAATGTAAAACAAAGGTCAAAGCAGACTCAAAATGGGGGGGTGGGCACGAATCTTACAATAAGAAAAAGGGGCAAGTTAAACAGAATACAAAGATAAAGGGCCAACACTCTTGGCATAGTAGCATCACTGCTGATTTAAGCATCCTGTACACCACTCTGCCATTCATAGTTCCACAAGGGCTCGAAAGCAGGTCACATGTGAACCAGTACCACATCCTGCCCACGGGACCACCAGCCATCCCAGCTAGCAGGAGATGCTGCTGGATTCGAGTTACATCTGCTCCCCGCCGTGGCACCCAGTCGCCTGGCTGGCTATGCTGACAAATGACTTGTGCCACCAGGAAAGGCAAGGCGTTGTACAACAAGATAAAACAGCCTTTTCTTTAAAATAAATAAATAACTAAAATGAACGATTCAGGGAATGAGTTACGATCATGAAATATTCAGGTGGAGTAACACTGCAGAGGCTTATCGAAAATTCACAGCCGACAGCTTTATTTATGGAGGTCCCTACAGTTCAGAGAGAGCTCATCAGCAGCTCTGCTACCTTCCAGCTCCTTGATATTCAGGCCCCCAGCAGCAGGGGACAGAGTGGAGGGGTGGAGATTTACTGACTGGCAAAATCATTTATTCTATGCAGGACACCAGTACTATGCATTGCTCCTCTCTTCAAACAAACCAAAATCTACAAAAGCACCCCTTCCTCAGAATGCCAATATCTGGCTTGTTCCAACACCCCCCTTAAACCACAGAAAACAAAAAGCAAACATCTTACAACAACAACATAAAAAGCCCATCTGCACTCCTCAAATGAAAGGAAGGCTTCTATACCTCACAATTTATCACAACCCCCACCCTTTCCTATTGTTAGGATTGTGGTAGTATAAGCATTACAACATGCCCAGGGGTTCAGCTGTTAATCTAACCATAGGGAGGGCATGAGGTAAAGCAGAGTGCCGGATACTCCATGGTTTTAACAAAGGTAACTCAAATGAAACTGCACTGAAAAGGTAGAAGGTGCATACATGTAAGACACACACACACACAGGAGATCACTCACCAGCAGGATTTCTTCATGCCCCCTTTCACCCCTCCACCCTTTTAATAGCTGGCTTGCACAACACCTGACTGTGCACTGGCTGGGTGGGAAAAGAACTGCATGCCAACTCCTCTAGTGCCAATGACTTTCCATTTTAAATGGAAAACACCAGCAGAAAATGGAATTTGTCATTTTTAAAACAAGCACTTGGGAGTCAGTTTTGCATGACAAAAATATATTTGTACCACCTAATCATGCAAAAAAAACACTATTCACCATCTTTTTGGGCAAACACTTCCATTTTGAGATACATTTTTGTTCAAAACATGCTGATTGCACTCAATTTTACAAAACACAGTTGGCCATTTGTGAAAAAAATAATTACTGTCTCTGCACCCCAGCTCACGCATGAAAGTGGGGTCTGGCTTCAGCAGGTTTCTTGTCCACAGAGCACTACAGCTGCACCTCAGAAGGCAGCGATCTAACTCTGACGGCCCCCTGTGTCTTTGGCGGCACAAAGGCCGGGGCACCATAATCCCCATACATATCAAATTAACCAATTCCAAAATACCTCATGCTTTTATCAGTCAGTATAATTAGCTACTTCGAAACCTCCTCCAGACCCCATTACTGCACTTTAGTTACAATTTATGCACCAATGCACCCACGCATTAACCCCCCACCACCACCACCACCATAGAGCAGCCTCAACCCCCAGCAGCCCTAACTGGATCACAGCGCAGGTCGTTCTGCAATGCAATCAGTCACGATTCTTCATACTCCACATACAAAGGAGTCCCTGAATCAAAGACCCAGCAGTCACGACTCCAAATTCTCCCTCCACCTCACACGTCAAAACTGTTAAATCGCACATCCCTCGCTCCCGCTTAGGAAACAAAAGGACAGAGCATTCAGGCCTGCTCTGCTGCTATATATATGAACCTTGAGTGGTCTGTCAATGGAGGGTATAAAAGCCGTTTGGCAGAGAGGGAGACACACACACAGGTTCACAGTGCTTTGGTTCTCAATGGAAACCTCTCCAGGGGCAAAAAAAGAGAGAAATGTTTTTTGTTCACAGGGCTCCATGGGCTAAGGGGAGAGCATGACAAAAGCATACAATTAGCATTCAGAGGGAAGGCTTCAATCACACACACACACACACACACACACACACACACACACACACACACACATTTGTGGCCATCTCCCACTCTCTTCAGATGCACCAACATGCACTAATTTCTGTGGGGGAGGGGGAACTGTATTGTCCTAATTCTACAAAAATTATTTTGTTTGGTGCTTGTAAAAGGTGACAGATTGACAATGGAGGAGACTGAAGCCCTACAGTTATCTAAATGAGAGGTACAGCATGGGCAGCCGTTGAGCAAGCTCCCTTCCCCTACCCACGTGCCTCAGCCCTGTCTAGAAAAAAAACACCATGGAGGTGAAAGGGCAGTTCAAACTTCATGCCCATTCAAGCCTTGGTCTTTCTCTTGTGAGAGACCGCAGCGAACAAGGGGTGCCAATTAGAGCCCAGTTTTCTGGGTGGTTTTAAACTGAACTGTTATCAACTCACATGATAATGGCTTTCGGCTACTCCTGACCAGGGTCAGATTAAATTCAGTGACTGAGCAGTAAAGGGTTTCATAAAAACACTGCTAATCAGGCGGGCCATCCAGTCTCTGTTGGCCTCATTAAACAAACAAACAAAAAAAGGTCTTTGCTACCCATTCCTAAAATGAAGAAAAAACTACAGAGACAGAAGATTGGTAGAATGTGAAGTTTTTTTTTTTGTTTTTTTTTTGGGGGGGGGAGTCACCCCAAGTGCCTGGTAAAATGCTCATTCCCTAGAATTCTATTTCATAGTGCTGTATTTGCCCCATGAGAGCTGTTAATAGTGAATTAAGCTGCTATTGCTAGGGTTATCCCTTCTAAGACTGGTGATGGAAGAAGTCCCTGGTGCACTGAGTAATACCTATAAATATCAAATGAATGCCAGCATGACAGGAGGCGCCCAGCCCATATGTTACTGGACCAGCCCTAACACACACACACACACACACACACACACACACACACACACACACACACACACACACACACACACACAGCTTTGTTGTCATTTATTTCATAAGGCAGTTCTGCCTTCACTCCAAATTGGCTGTTACTTTACTCCCTGCCTTACTAAAAGCCCCCACATGTGTACTCCCCTTCCCAGTTCAGAAAAAAACAGACTACAGGACACACCATTATATTCAAATAATAATAATCCAGTCTGGGGTTGTGAATTACTAAAATGCAGAATGTGTGTGTGTGTGTGTCTCTCTCTCTCTCAATTTTTCTTCTGGTCGTCCTAAGAATAATCCTCATGCTCTGAACAAAATGAGACTCCAGTGCACAGAGCAAAGGAGAATGAAGCGAGAGAGAGAGGAAAAAACTGCCTCTTCTGTCCTGAAAATGCCACAGAGGCTAGTTCAGTGTGAATTTGTATGCTATGATTCTAATTAAAGGAGCAGTACATTGAGAGACAGTAAGAGACAGAAAAAAAAAAATTTTCCTCCCACGCCTGAGTCAGGTTCATTGATTAAAAGCGCTTCAGATTCTATCCCTGGCAAACAAAAGGCCACCTCTGTGGTTATTTCTAGCCAGCGATTTTCAATTCCAATCATGACAAAAGGTCAAAGGCCAGCCCTAGCAGGAGAGGCTGGCAGGAAGCAACTCTGCTTGCATGTGTTATTCAACACCCGTACACACACACACACACACACACACACACACACACACACACACACACACTATGGCTTTTTGATGTCTAATCTTTTCTATTACTGGCTTTAGATTTCTGTCCAATCAGCTGACAGATCCAACGATTAGAGCACAGTCTTGGGAACCACAAGTTCACAGAGTCAAACTCCACTAGAGGCAAACACTCACTGTGTGACCTTGGGCAAGTCACTTAACCTCCCATGCTGCAGCCCACCCAGCTGTGGAAATAAGTAGAAACAGGACGCCACTGAAAATGAGATGTTGCATCTCGGCTAGGCTATCCTGAGTAAATCATAAAATACCCCCCCCCAGCAGTCTGCAGGTAACTATTTAATTTAGTGCATTAAAAATAGACTAAAGGAAATGAAGAAGTGGCTACATTCCAAACTCATGAAAGACAGGCATCTTCAAAATTCCATCCCACCAGCCTCCTACTAGCTCTTGTACTGCTTTCTCCCTGCCCCTAGCTGGAGGGTGAGGCTCAGCCCTCTCAGAAAGCACAGGCTGTCCTAGTTATTTCGCAGAACTGGATGAGTCACAGAACACTGCATTCCGTCGCTCTCTGTATGTTCCTAGCAATCTGATGTTTCATTGTGAACCTTCTCCCCACAAAAGGCCCCTCCTCCACACCAGAAACATGTAGGAATATTTATAGCATGATATCCGGAGTCAGTGCAAACAGGCTGATCTTATGCAGGGGCAATTTCATTTACACTGTGCAGTACTATGACACCCTCCCCATTTAATGAGGGGTACCCCACCCCAGTACAAGCTCTATCTCACACATTTTTACCATGAGCTTGACAGTATACTCTCCCAAATATGGGGGGGGGGATTGTTTAACCAGGAAAGGCACACTAAGCTTGTTTCCAAGTGCGGCCTGGGAGCACAAGGAAGTTAAATGACTTGCTCTGGGTCACACAGTATGCAAGTGGGCGCTGTGGGATTCAAACCCAGGTCTCAGAATTTGCAGCTCAGTGCCCTAAACTACTATGCTATACTAACAAAGGCAACTTCAAGGCTACTACCCAATGTACCATTTTTAGACTATTGTGTAAGACAATCTGTAAAGGTTGTTGGGGTGGGGATTAAGTTACAGCAACTGGCTCAGTCCCACAACACTCCATTCAGATTGCCAAATTATTTCATGTATTCAGTTTCTTCAGTTTATTTCCCCAGGATAGCCCAAGAGGGCTGCACAACATTGTGTGTGTGTGTGTGTGTGTGTGTGTGTGTGTGTGTGTGTGTGTGTGTGTATGTATGTATGTGGGTGGGAGGTTGAGTCACAAGAAGGGAGAAGGAACCGTGATTAAGGTCATAATGCACCATCATCTAGGATCAGATCTTAACCAGAATCTCCTGGCTCAGTTAAGCAGTAATAAAAAGGTACCTACCCGGTTTGGCAAACACACTTCAACAAGCCCTAGGATATAGAACTAACTGCACCCCGCACACAAAAACAAAGGAAAAAAAAAACTGATGGATGCCCAGGGTTACAGCACAGGTAGAAATCGCTTGTCTCATTCATCAACTGACACCAAGCTCCCTTAACTCCCCATAGGAAATAACAAAAATACCCAGCCAGCCTGGGAGGCAGAAGATTAAGAAGTGAAGGGACCGATTGTTTTCCTCCTGGGTATTAAAGCCACAGAAGGCTCCTCCTACCACCCCCAGCAAGGACCAGAGGGTAAACACTTGCCTTATCTTGCCCTTCTGCATTTCTTACACTGTATATTTGTTGACCTGGAAGCGGTTGGGTGGGGTGGGGGAGACAGGCAGTATGGACTGCTATTGAACCAGAGTAATCAGTTAGTGGTTTAGTGACCCTCCCTCCCCATACAAGAGACTTTTAAAACAAAAGGCTCAGGCAGGCAGTGTCAATCTTTTGTTTTCTTATCAATTAACAGAAACTCCATGCCACCCCCTCCCCAGCATGATACACTTCCTGTTGGCCTTCCCAGTACAATGACAATGCTCTTCAGGGTGTGTGTGTTGTGTGTGTGTGTGTGTGTGTGTGTGTGTGTGTGTGTGCACGTGCCATCCCATAGCTTTCAAAGAGTGCCCTTCTCGCATACAGAATTCACCGCAGGGTAAATCCAGTAACAAATGGGTTCTGGTTGCCAGTATGAACACAAAATAAAATTTACCAGTTTACACCAACAGAACCCAATTACACAACATTCCAAAGGAAAATTACAAGCCATACTATATTTTTTCCCCTTTGAACAATAATGATGCGTGCACCAAAACACGATCCATGTCCTTTAATGTGCCAGTTACTTTGATGCTGTTCAGGATTCTGTGGTCCTGTTCTTCTGCTTGTGACATCACAGTCTCCTGCTAGGTAACTGGCTTTGACAAGGGTACAACTACGGCTAAAAATCTGCTGGGGGAGAGGGATGGCTCTACTAAGCCTTTCACGCAGAAGCCAAAGTTACTGGTCATTTTGCAGGGTCTAGAAAGTTAAGGTGGACTGAACCCCCTCATCTCCCAGCTGGTTGTGCCCGTGGGCCATGATGTCAAAGGATTAGGACCTCCACTTTGGAATAACATCAGGGCAAATGGAACCAAAAAGCACAATGGTCACATCTCATACCATCAGTAGCTGCAATGTTTTTTTTCTTCTTGACCATGAAAGGCACATTGAGCTGTGACAGCTTACTGCCTGGTGCATGGACCGGTTTTATTGACACGGGGAATGCTGGTGTCCAGGGCACTCAGGAAAATCCCTGTCTTTCACAATAACCATCATGGAAACCAGTTTTCTCCAACAGCGCTTTTAGAAGTCTGTACATTCCACTGGTTAACGCTGGTTCAGAAAGGCCAGCTTGAGGGCTTCAGTTAACCTCCACCTGGACAGTCACAGGAGATAAACAGAAGGGACCTGCCTCGCTCTGGTACTACACTATACAGAACATGCCAGCAGAAGAAGGCCATTTGGTCTATCGGGTCTGCTTGTATTGCAGGGTCCACAGCTTGAGCTACTGTCTCTGCCCCCCCCCACTCCTCCCACCTACGATCCCTACCATCCTCCTTTGCCTATCCCAGCCTCTCGAAGCTTCCCACCATCTTCACCGAGACCACCTCTTCCAGTGGTGCATTCCAAGTGTCCACCACACTCTCTGTGAAGAAGTGCTTCCTGACCTCCTTCCTAAACCTCCTCCAGCTTAAGACTGTACCCCCACCCCTCATGGTATGGGGGCCACTCAACTTAAAGAGACCCTTCTTATACACCTTATTTCTCCCTGTCAAGTACTGAGTCCCAATCATGTTCCCCCTCTCTCTCTCCTGTCCTCCAGGGAGAACATGTTTAGTGCTCTCAAAGTCTCCTTGTATGCCTTACCCTGCTGACCCATTATCTTTGTAACCCTCCTCTGGACCTTCTCCAGCAGGTTAATGTCCTTTTTGAGGTGTGGGCACCAGTACTGAACTCCATACTCTAGATGTGGCCTCACCAGTGACCTGTACAAGGGCAGTATAACCTCCTCTCTCCTACTACTGATCCCCCTAGTTATATAGTGCATGTACTGTGTTTTAGCCCAGGTTCACAGTGCTGGACTAAAACCCATATTCTTCCGATCTTCTGGCCCCAGACAGGAGCATGCAAACTACTCTGCTACTGGCACTGCACCGTATTAAGAAAGAAAACACCACCTCAATTCAATTTTAATTTGGAATGTTGGAGAGCTGGCAACTGTGGATATCAGCAATAGTTTATGCAACTACTTGCTCTGTAAATTCTCTGTATGTGAAATGCTCTTCTGTGTAACTAACTCCAGGTTACCCCTGAAAAAAGGGACCTTTGGGGCTCAGTGGGCCTACCCGGTTACCAAAATGTAATAAATAAATAATAACCAGAAAAGAGAAACACTGGGTAGAAGTACATATACAACATCTCCCCCTCCCCCGGTAAAGCTGTAATGAAGCTATGTTACCCTTAGCTGATCTAAACCGACAGAGCAGCATCTCAAAACCAACACAGTACTTTGAGGAAGAGACTGCAGCGATTTACACTTCACAGTGTGCTCTACTGGATTCTTTTTTTTTTTTTTTTTGAGAAGGGGTAGCTAAGGCTGCTCACCTGCCCACCTCCCCAATCAGACTTGCCTACAGACTGCCAAGTGCTATTATACTGGTAGACTGATTAGTTGTGCCCACAAGGCTGCTCTCAGAGGGGATAGCCAGCATCAGGGGGTCTCGACATCACTGCAACCATTTAGCCATTCTGATGGCAAAAGGGCAAAACAAAAAAGGAACACCAGCATCCCAAAAAACACAAACACACACTGCAAAATTTTTTTTTTAGCTTCACGTCACTCCTCCAGCCACTGGTGACAAGCCATGTCCGGAACATGAGGGTGGAGTTGCCTGGCCTTTGCTCACTTTTCTCACACTGTTCCAAGGTTCATAATGAAAGTCCATGTGATTTATCATCATCTCACCATCATGGTTATTAGATTGCCGAGGCCTACGTCTGAAGAGAGGGAGTGGGGGGTGATGATGAGGCACCTCTGCCTTGTCAGCGAAGCAATCACACAAAGCTCCTTTGTTCCCATCTCTGAGCTTGTCAGAAGTCACGTGGCACACACACACACACACACACACACACAGGCACAGGCACTGGTAATGTGAATGAGAGGTGAATTTTCCCCCTCCAGATTCTGTCAAAGTTAGCCACAATCATTTCTCACTGCAAGGACTGGAGTCCTAGTTTACAAATACCAGACAGAAAGTACTGCAGAAGGTGCTGAACATCCTATGGAACCGCCTGTCTTTTAAAGGATGGACAGCAGTATGAATGTCCCAGGCGCAGCTCAGAAATGATTGTCAGCATTCCTCTTTATATCTTTAGATACGAGAGAGTGTGTGTGTGTACGTATACACACACACACACACACACATATTACACATTTTATTGAAGAAGTATGGGATTTTAACCCACCCCCCAGGGACACACCTGGAAATGAGTGGTCACAGCTCAGTATGCCTTTCCTGACTGAACATCACAAATGAACATGTTTCATCTGTAAATGTGGAAGAGACACACACACCACCTCTACCTTTCTCTGTATATGCCTCTATCACTGCACATGCAGCAGCTTTTCTCTCCATCCCCTACTAATTGGAGTCTATTTTTGGGTAATGGATTTACTGCGCAATGGGTTTATTTTAAGGATAAGAAAAATTCTGACACTCCAGAACAAATGTAATCCCCTGGTCACAGCTCCCTCCTTTGCCTTGAGACAGCCTTTAGGCTGTAAACAAATACTCTCACTCATTGATAATGTTACTCTGAGCATTGATACCCAAGAAAAACAAAGACTCTCCCCCAAAAAAATATTTAATTACTAGGTTTTTCTATTTCTTGAGAACATCTAGTACACACACACACACACACACACTTGATATGAGGACTACCTCAGGCATCCACATCAGCAAGCGTCCTGAGCAATTTACAGTTACAAAGCCCATGTAAAGGCTCCCCTGCCCCTAATGCATAGCATTTATCCCTTCCCCCACCCAAAAGCACATACAATGGACCCTGAACTTTGTGACAGAAACCAAAGGAACAGAGGAGAGTTACTGAAGATAAAAGACAGGTCTGCCCTTTGTTTATTAAACACGGTCATCTGACTTTTTGGCAGAAGCACAGAATACATAACAAGCAAAACCTGGTGGGAACTTTAGACCAAACAGTGATGCTGTCCTCAAGGCAGAAATTTCACACACACACACACGGTGGTGAAGTGATTAACGCATATAACAGCACCAAAAGTGGCATTATCTATGATATCAGCTACTTAACATGCAGCACAGCAGCTCAGGTTCAGCGGAGACTGGGTACACATATTAGCAGCAGAGCCAGTGCCAGTTAAATAACCAACCTGTGCTCAAAACAGCAGATTCGGGGGTGTCAGCCATTGGCACATATGGGCAAAGTCTCACTCCTAAATTATTTATTTGAGTTTTGGTGACGGGTAAGTCCACTGAAACAATACAGTCCCTTTGTGTGTGTGTTATCAAGCATCTTTATATAGTATATGGTTACCCTTTGTTATGTATAAAAATCAGCCTGCCCAAAATCCTTGTTAAGCACATTCTAAACTGTTATGCGCATTCTAAAGTGTTGTTATTCGTATTCCGAACAGTTGTTATGCACAGTTCAAAGGGCATACAATTTTAATTTTTCATTTATTCTACACTTAGCTACTTACTAACCACCCAGTACCCAAAGTCATAACTTTTAGCTTTCAAAAGGCAGGAAATTTGATTTTGATATGTGAGTAGAACAAAGAAATGGCAGGATTTTTTTTGTTTTCACTTCAGTGGGGTCTGTCACTCTAGTGCAAAAAAAGATATACTATAAAAAATAAAATACGGTCAACCACACACAACTCGGCATGTGTTTCCATCTCGGGGTTGAGATGACAGCGTAAACCTCTGGAGCTTCGCTCTCGAGGTTCATATGCTGTCATCTCAGCTCCTCGATGGAAACACAGCCTTGCTGTGTATGGTTGCCTATACATTATTCTCTATGTATTTTGTGCATTCCATGTCTCTCTGAAGTACAGCTTCTGCTCAGCACTGGTCACAGAAATAACACTGGTTGACTACAACCCTAGGCACAGTGAACGCTTGGCATCCTCCAACTCCTGGGTCACACAAAGACCACATAGTAACTCTATACTCTCCCCTAGCTATAAACAATCCCATTACAGAGTGACTACACATGGCTGTCTCAGCCTACTGGACGACTGCCCTAAAGTCACTGACCAGAAAAGGCATTCACCCTTTGATGTGCTTGTCACTGCATTAGTATTAAAATAAAAAGTTGGAAAAGTGCGTGTCGCTATGAATTTGTCTAATGGCTAACTGCACATGCTTTCTAACAGAAAACTTGGCGTGCACACACGCCCTTAGTTTTCCAAAATAATGATTCTTCCCACATTCATCCCATACCTATTCACAAACCTCTTAGAATTAAAAATCATAGCACTGGGCTTCAAAAATAATAGCAAATTGCCATAATGTGTAGCACTTACTTCGTTTAAACAATATTATGCCTACAAAGAGGGGGTCACATACAGTTAGTGATAAGAAATGTTTCCGTCATTTTAGTTCAATGTTTTAATGGTCTCTGTATCCAGAAATAGCTCTAACATTATTAAAAACTTCAGTAAACCTATGCAGAGCAAGGGTATATTTCAAGGTGAAAATCATAGCAGTTGAGAGGTATGCCTAATCATCTCAATAAAAATCAGAATACAAAATAAGTTTCAAAGAGTCTGCTGATGCACCAGTGTTTAAACTGAATTCCAGCTCCCTATACACAGGACGCTATACCCCAGTGTGCTGGAGTTTGCTTTAAAGGTCTGTCGCGCCTTGGGAGGAGGAAGGCACAAAGGTGACATTCTGATTTCAAAGAAACCACGCAGATAGTCTGGGAGGGGAGGAGGCACCTAGCTGTGGGCGGTGCTTTGACGCAAATTGCATCGGGCAGGGCCGATGCCTGTGGGACGTCGCACCGTGGCCAAAGGACGGGGGCGGGCCGCTGTTGTATAAGCACCGCCCCCTCCCGCTCTGACGTCAGAGGTTCCAGGAAGCCAAGGCCTACAAGCAACAGCAACACAAAGCCAGGACTGAGCAGTTCTATATAATCGGGCTTTTGTTTCCCTTTGGAGGTACGGAGCGAACCCAAAATGCTGCGCAAGGAAGAGGCAATATAGCCTGCAACACAGTACTGTCGACCCCCCCCCCCAAATCACCCTGACCTTTAACCACCCCATCAATGCGTTGCTTGGGGTGGGGTGGGAATGGGGTGGGGGGATAATAATATCACATATCCCCATTGCCCTAGTACAATGCTGCCAGGCAAAACCTGAATTCACTGCCATGTGTTTAGGGGAGGAGTGTGCAACATGTGACACCGCAAAATATAAGCTAGTTTAAGTGGCCTCATCAAATAAACACGGTGACCCTGTACATGCCAACCAAGCTCAAGGTCCATCTCCAGGTGTCTTCTTACCTGAGTTTCGGTTAAACTCTCCAGCGCTTGCATCACGGATTGTTCGGGTCGAGACGCTTGTGACTGTAGACAGAGAGAGGGGTTACGTGTGTTCTGGAGTAATCACTACAAGAACCTATGTATTACCTCCCCGACCCACGGATGACCCCGCACTCAGTTCAGCCTGACGTTGCCTCCCCGATGATTTTCCTGAAAACTGCATGATTCCCGAAATTCTATGGGACTTGCATACAGCACACTTAATTCATCTCTGCTGGGGGGAAGGGCGCATGATGGACCTAGAGTCCCTTCCGATGTGACTTGAATTGAACGATCAGTAGCGGGCGTAACAATTTGCAGTTTTCCTCATATATAAGCAATGCAAGTCTATGGTCGCAATCACTCTGCTCCCATCGCATGTAAAATGCAGGAATTCCTGTAGATAATCTTTTTTTTGGGGGGGGGCACATTAGCCTTTCATGGCAGCTGCTGGCAATACGATCAATGTGCAGTTTGCGAGTGAGACTACAACAATCAGCTAATTTCTGCAACTGGAACCCCGTTCCCACTTACACTGCACCCAGAAAACAGAGAAAAGGGAAATGGGGTTTACCATTAGGCCAGCCTCCACTGTGGGGACGAGGGTGAGCTTGCTCCCTTCTGTGATGCCGAAATCTTGCAGACTGCCAGAAGTGAGACGCCTACAGAGAACAACAAAGACACCAGTTAGACTTGGAAAAAGCAGCCTGCTGTGCAGGTGGCCCCCAAAAGTGCTGAAAGTGCGTTAGCAATAGAGATCACTGTAACTACATCGATGAGCAATTCATTGGGAAGTGCATGCAAATGATTGTGCAGAAGCCCTGGGCAAGCAGCAGATAGCAGCAGGCATTATGGTTTGGCTACTTGCGGTAGAGCAACTCCTGGGGCTGAAATAGACAACTTTAGTCTGCATAGACCTTTAACCCCCCAAAAAGCAACCGATTTTGGAGGTAGGGATTTCCCTATAAGTCCAGTATCAATTTGATACCTCTTATCTGCCCGCACCCCACATACATCTCAACTGTACTGGAATCCGCCCCGTTTCCTTGGCATACAAAGAAAAACTCCAGGGCAGCCGAGCTCGAAGTGACGGTGAGAGATGGGTCTTGAGAAACGGCTACTGCAGTAATCAGTCACTAGTCACTGCGGCTCGTTGCGAGGGGAGGAACGGGCTGGCTGCTGAGCCAGGATGGCAAATACAGTGGGGCTGAATCCAAGAAACTGTAAATGGGGGTGGCTGTCTCACCGAGGGGCACTACGAGGGGAACTTGATCATGAGGAGCAACATCTGGGACAGTGCGGGGGCATGTGGGACTCCTACAGCTACTGGTTTGCAGTACCAGATAACATGCAGTACATATGGGGGTAACCCAAAGGGTAGACAGAGCTGGGGGATTATCTGATTCACTCCCAGGAGCACAGTTCACACAACAGCAGGACTGTTCTTGTCTCAAAAAGCTACTTCCTACACACCCCTCCCCCAACCCAACCAACTGTTTCACAGCCCTGTCTGAGATAAAGAAAGCATCCACTTCGGATCGTGAGGGGCGAGTTCTTACAACCCCCCGCCATTCTGATCCCAGCCTGCATCTGTACCATGGGAACCGCTCGCCTAAAACAAAAGGATTTTCAGTAACGAACCCACCATACCCAAGCCAAAACTGCTGATGCGGACTACCCCCCTTTCAATGCCCCCCACCCCACAGAATTTTCAGAAAAGTGCATACATCCCAACCAGAGAAGCAAACCCGTAAAACTCTTCATGGTTAAGAACATGTAATGCATTACGTCATGCGTAATGGTTAGCACCACCAGGCAGAGACAAGAATTCCTTTGCAGAATCTTAAACTGCAAGCTCTCTGGAAAATCCCATAAAAAGCTAGGAACCCAGTGAAGGAGACAAAGGGGAGCCGAGTGCAGGGCAGACTAGCAGCGTCGAGCTCAACACATGCCACACACAAGCAGAGCGAGTACATACGTTTCTTTGTGTAGTAAGGTCAGCCTTTCCTTTGGCACCTTGAGCCTCTGAGAGAGCCTCCTCTTCAGTCCCTCCACCGTCTCCTCCAGGGGAACGGAGAGCTCATAGCGGGTCCCGGTGGTGGTGTGGATGTACAAATTCATGGAGGGCTCGCTGCTGCTGGGCACGGCCTCACAGGCTGGGGCTCCTCGGCTGCTGCAGCTCCTGGCGCTGGGATGTTGGTCCATTCGATGATCCGGAGAATTTGGGGGGTGAATACAAAGGGGGAGGAGTGGGGTTGGGGAAGGCGTTGGAACCAATACAGTCCTGTTCTGAACAAAAGAAAACAGAGGGTTATAATGCAACAAGGTAGGGGACCCAAAACACCTCCTCGATGCAGTCTGCAATGCAATCAGCCCAGCTCCTGGCAACCCGGTTCGTGTCCCGCAATATCCCGTTGGAAATGCAACCAAATCGCGTGATGGTCTTTCCCAGCCACTCGTGCTTCAGGTTTCACAAGGTGAGAAAGGGGGTTCGATGCAGCCACACAGGATGGGGTCCCAGACGGACGCACCGATCCAGGTTAAGGGGTCCTGAGCTGTGGAGTGAAGAGGGGCCGGGAGCTTAGAGCAGCCTTGTGTAGCATGGGATCAGCGCTGCTGACTGCCACTGCCGCCGCCGGGGGGGGGAGGGGGAAAGCCTCTGCGAACGCGGACTTGTCACTGCAGCTCCTGCAGCTACGCGGAGCTTCGGTGTGGAAATTAACAAAAAAAAACCATAAAAATGTATCAACGCTCAAACGCCTTGACACCGCCCACTAGCTCGCTACCTGCAGCCAATCGACAGCAGCTAGGGGGCAGAGTATCAATAGCAGCTGTCCAATCAGCGTGGCAATGTACGCCCCCCACGTGGCTCTCAGTCAACGCCTCCACCAGGGGCCGACACGCCTTTTCAGCACAGCAGCCAATCCAAACTGGAGGGCGTGAAGACAACGCCGGAGTCCCGCCCGCAGCAAACTGTAAAGCCATTCATAATATATTCACCTGACACAAAGGGGCCTTCTAAGTCACGGATTGCTGCGGCAGCGAACTTGCAACGTCGGGGGGAAGGGAGGGTCACATATCAAGGCCTGGCTTTAGGGGTTATTGTTGCAAGATCCAGCAACCTTGACATGGGGGTGTAGAGTACTATTTGTTCACACCTCCATTAAAGGGTCCATGATATTAAGGTGACACTTGGAAAAAACATAACTGTTCAGGACCTTTCAGCTTATATTTTAATTATTTATTTGAGTTTTGGTGACCGGGTAAGTCCACTGAGCCAATACAGTCCCCTTTTCAGGGTCGACCTGGGGTTGAATTACATGCAGTAATAATGCAAATTAACAGAGTGGTATTACATTGAACATATAGCAGAACACAATAACAGAGTGGCGACAATAGTCTTGAGCAAAATTTGATTACAATATATTAATGTATTTTCTATTCTTAGTGCCTCATTTTTCATCATAAATACCCACATTTGGATGGGGAAAGGGTCACAGTTCCCTAAACTTTGTGATGTGGTGGTTTGTCACCTCCTGACATCATAATAGCCTATTAGTGACATCATAGTCTGCTCCTGTGGGTACAATTAAAGAGCCAGAGAAGCGGAAGCCTAAGGGGGAGGGGCGATGCTCTTGCTTTCCGGTTAATGCTGACTTATTATGGAAAAGGGTTACATTTACTACAGATAAATATAACAACTATAAGCTAAAATGTGCCCAACAGGTGGTTCACAATGCAACCTTTGGAGCTCTAGCAAGTAACCATTGACCCATGTGACCTCCCTTGCCCTGGTGCCCATTGTGTTACCCTGTGGTAGGGACACAGCGTAGGCATCACTCACTACTGACAGCATTCTGACAATCACATTTAGAATGGGAAGTCCTGCTGTGCTTCCTGGGACTCGAGAGGGAATAAACGCTGCTGATTCTCTGGGAAGAGGGTAAAGGGTGACGCTGGCGCCTCTTTTATGTTCATTGTTACACTCAAAGAAATCGTTGGGGTTTGCACCTGTCGGTTTAACGAACTTGTGGGAGTTACTGCTGAAAGGCTGGGGTGGAGCAGAATCCAAGTGTGCAGTGACCCACCCGGTAATATATGCAATGTTGACTCATGCAATTATTGCAGATCGAGAAAACAAATACCTATCAGTGGCTTACTTTTTAAAATTATATTGGGCATCAGTCAAGATATTATGCTGCGTGTCTACCTATGCAAAACACAGGTGCAGAGTAGTCAGCATATCAGTTTTTACACAGGCACCGAGTAGTCAGTAGAAAATCAGTTTCAGTTATAGCACCCTCCGGGTGCAATGTCTCGTGCCGCAAGCCAAGACAGGTCTCTGAGCCCAGGTGTACTGTGCTGAGACACTAAGTGCTAGACAACGGAATTCTACGAAACCTGCCGCCTGCATAGAATTGCAGTGGCTGCTTAAATGGTAGCGTGCCTTCATCTCGTTCCTTTATATGCACCATGGAGCATTAATAGAAAGACATTTGGAGGAGTAGGATGAGGTGGGAGATTTTTGCAACACTCAGCACGCAGTGGAGCGAAGCGGGAGTCCGCAGAGCAGGAGCGCCCTCTGCTGGCGACAGTGGGGGAGGCGTGCATGCACTCTCTGAAACTTGCTTGCCTCAGACAGCACAAGTGACCTAAATTCTAAGACTCGTTTAGGGCCCGTAGATTGCAGTACAAGTGCAGCTCGGGGTGCTGCTCCGCGTGATCCCTCTAGGCCACATTTAAACTTCCTGTCACATCAAGAATATAGCATACAGCCTTTAAAACACACCATTACTAAGAACGGGGATTTGTGGAAAACCATAACTTGCAGGGAAGATGTAGCAATAGCTATCTCTCTCTCTCACACACACAGTCTGTCTCTCGCTCTCTCTATAATAACTGACCTTTCTCCACTGCAGTAACATGAAGAAAGTAATACAATACTATGACAGGATCAAATATATTCAGTTGGAACGTAGAACTATAAAAGCAACATACGGTGAATTCCGACCTCGGATGGTCAGGAGGGTTAGGTCAGGGTTAACAGCACCTCCCTGGTAAGCTATACAAAGAGCCTGAACTAAGGGGGATACCAAACACACATGCACACATCTAATAATTATTGCGGTATTATCCTGGCAGCTTATGCGGCAATGTAATAATTTAGTATTTTGTCTTGGTATGCATAAATTGCAAGTGCGCCTTGTATTCGGTTTGCTAATTTTAATTATGTCTCGATGCCTCGATTTGTAAACTCTACTTGCTCCCTGTCCGCCGGCACACACCTAGGAACAAGCTTCGGCTGTGTGTACCTGTCCCGGTCATACATTTTAAATAAACACCTCATATAACCGTGTGCAGAGGTAACATTCCGAACCCAGGATCTGAAAAGTCACTTCTCTGAAATGGCACTTGCTCTAGGATGGAAAGGGAGGGCGAAGCGTTTAAAATAGATCTAAATTGTGAGGGAAAAAATCAAGAACATTAGTACACGCCACTTAACTCGCGTGTACGTTATTCATTTTAAATTATGTGCGACTTTACTTAAGTCACTATTTGGATGGTATATTAAACACTTTTTTTCTTCATAATGGGTCCTTAATAATTTTACATTTATAACGCAAGATCAGTGTCACACCTGTAGTTCTCCTTACTTTATCTGTTGTTACTTACCTAACCAACAGATCACAAAATCCGCAGAAATTCCGTGGTAAAAAGTGAACAGTAGATCCAAAAAACAATATATTCCACTGAAGGGCAAATATATAATCCTTATAGGCGCGATACCAAGTTAAATCCTTATGGAGCAGTTCCAGATGTCTTCAGAGAAAAAAAAACTGTCTTGTGTTCTTTGCCCAGCTGGCTAGATTCCTTCAACCAGCTTTGAGGACAAGTCTTGTGTTTTAAAGTTCAGCTGCAGGAGGAGTAGCAGCTTTTATCCCACACTTGAGTCTGGGTGGAGGTTTCAAATAGCTGAAGGTACACCAACATGCAGAGTCAGCAGTGAAATTTAAGGAGGCGCGGCATGGTTGACAGAAACCAATGAGCAGTACTATAGCGTAATTGTCACCCCTTTGATTTAACCAGACTTTTATCATCACAAGTATCATCCAAAACGATTTTGTTTTGCTTAAGGAGAGGTTTATGCTCTCCTGTTTTCTAGGTATTTGCAATACCAGAGAAAGAAGTGTGTCTCAAAACCTCAGATTCAGTTGCATGAGCCTGCACCTCAAGGGTTAGGGCACCAGGACAGCATTCTGGGAACCTGGGCTCAATTTCCAAAAGATCACATTATTTTTTTCTCACTACAATTTGTTATTTAAACTGCTTAGCAGTGACTAATACTGCACCCAAAACACATAATTTTCATTCTGTTTATTCCTTGTGGCAGGATATGCAATACCAGAGTGCCCTTCCAGGAACCTCAGGTCCAATGTAAGCCTGTAGCTCAGTAGTCAGAGCTCTGGGACAGTATTCTAGGGGCATGAGTTCAGTTCCCAGTAAGTCACATTATTTATTTCTCACTACAATTTGTGATTTAAATTGCTTGGCAGTGGCTAATTTCCGCACCAGAAACATCTAATTGCCATTTTCTAGGTAACATATTTGTGATACAGGGCATCAATAGTATATAAATCAAAAGGGATTTGCACTGATGGAGTCAAGGGTTGGGTTGTTGTACAATTTAAGGAAGAACTTGCTAACCTAAAGGCTCACTGCAGGTACAAGTCATAACTGCAGTATTTTTTTAATTGTAGTTTATTGAGTCTGATGTGAGATAATACGTACAAAAGCACACAGATAGGCTTATCATGAATTAATAGCTAATCTGATATATTTGTAATCCTAGACTTGATAAATAAATAAATAAAATAATAGCTAATCTGAGACATTACAGTATTTTTACATAAAGGAACCATAAAGCCTCTGCCCCATGTTACCACACTTGGAGGCTATGTAGGACAGTTATTGAAGCAATGTAATATATAGATAAGCCTCAGTAATACTGAACTAAGTTATACACAGATTTCCAAGTAATACATCACTACTGTCAATAATACTATCCTGAAAAGTGATAATATTATCATTTTTGCTGATAATACTACAGTTCAAAGGTCATCTCCAACTGTAGTATTGTCAATGGATCCATATATTACAAATAAATAACAGAAAGATAAGTGTTTTACAAGGCAGTAATACCATCTTGAGGTTTTGGGGACTTCAGGACCTCTCAAGCTTCACTCTCGAGGTTCCACATACCCAAAACCTCTCGATGGTATTACTGCCTTGTAATACACACTTATCTATTATTCTATTTATATTCCAAATGTAAAACATGCAATATTTGGTCGTTGCAGCCATGAGCAGTGCTAATTTAAAAAATCTGCATTGTGCTCCAGAGCCTATGGGTTAACCATCCCCATTTAACATTTCAAAGACATAACATATTATGGTGAGCCTTGCCAAACTTGTGTTCTGCTAACAGTCCTCTGAGTATAATGTCATAAAACTGGAGAGAGGCAAACAAATCTATTAAGAGAAATGTCCCAGACACTGGTACAGTAACATTACATAACATGTGTATGAACATTTATAGTACTAAGTAAACAATATTAAACATTTGCAGATCTAAAGACATATATGGCAATCATATTGGTACCTGTGCAGGCACTCATCTGGCAGTCTCTTACTACCACCATTAAGTCCAAAAGAAAATCTCATTCATACCTGTTGCTGCCTATATTTGTAACATACAGATTAAACTTAGGAAAAAGAAGCGAACCACAAATGGGCGGGGGGCACTGGAATTATAAAGTAGCAGTCCTGGGACCTGATGCGTGGAAGAAGAGCCAACGTTGTTCAGGAGGATGGAAGGGCCGTCAGAGGGCTGGCTGGGGTGGGGAGAGGATTGAGCATCCCAATAGACACTCTCATCTGGGGAGGGGGGATCTGCCGATTGCTTACTCTGCTGCCCCCTGGATGACCACAGGTGGCGGTGCAAGGGATAGCATCAGACAGGAAAGTTGGACTGTCACTCTCACACAGCAGCAGTGGTACGCCGACACCCAGTGACATGACACGCTCCTGGGGGAGGGTGGGACTAAAAGGGGAAAAATAGGGAACAGATTGGGCAGATGAAGCCCCTGCCCACCCACCTCACTCAAAGCCAGACTGCATTCACAGCCTACCAGGGGGACCCTCCAGGATCTTCACCTGCACTGCGGGTAGCTAGATGGACTGCGGGGAATTAATGCTGTAGTGGCTGTAGGTGTATCCATCCCTTGGTTGGCAGTACAGCAGTAAGAAGTGGGTGGACCTCAGAGGCCTGGCAGGTATGTAGTGCAGTTTCTGGTAAGAGGGCATTTGGGCTTGGCAAGGTAGTGAAAGGCGGTCCCAACTGAGCACCCAAGGGAATAAAATATGTTGAAGAAAAGGAAGAACGGGGAAGGAGCCATCTGAGATGTTCCCGAAGTCTGCTAAATGGTGTAATTTTGAGCCACTGTGAACAGTAAGATACAATTGAAGTACAAACAAACTGATTTAACAATACCACCCTGAACAACGGCTCAAATAGCAATAGTTTTATCAGTCCTGTAGTTGCCACAAGTGCTTTATCTGTGTTTTTTGTTGGCCTTTTCATATCCTTTACCAATGCTCCCAGTTTACTGTCCATCTGTTTTTGTTGAGAGGCATAAGCCTCCACTTTTTTTGTCCAAGTCTACTATTGCCTTCAATAAGGTGGCGTTTGAAGTTGAGTAAGATCAGGCTCCCCATGCACAGAATGCAGTTCCTTGCAAGCCACTTAGCGTTGCTCTTTCGGTAGGGCTCCCTTGCCAGGGCCCACAGACCGTTACTTCTCATTACCAGTTCAAATATAAGTGAAATTGTAACCCACTTGTTCCATATAACTTTCTGTACCCGTGTATGAATTTCTTATTCCAGAATTCTGACTTTTGATGACTTCTTTCACAAATGTTTGCTGTTTTTTGCAGAGCTCAGTGGAAAGGCTGTTAAATAACAGTTCGACTGCTGGTTGCGCCCCCTTCCCCAACAGCAGTATTTGTAACTGCAATATTTCGTAACACATTACAACTGCATTAAGCCTTAATAAGTGCCTGTTCATTACAAAAGGCCCTCTTTAGTGTCAGAATGAAAGGTAGAGGAGGGGCACACACTGCCCCCCCCCCCACACAAGTTAGCTCTGATCTCAGTAGCTCATGCAACACCATAATAATGAGGGGCTCAGTTCATCACTAGGGCTCCCCATGTCCCCAAATCTCCAAAATGAAATGCCAACACTGTCAATACTGCTGGTCCTTCTGTGCGTAGGATGACTCTTTGTCAAAATGGACTGTTTAAAGCAGCAGTTGTTAGTGGCCAAAAATAGCAACCTTTTTTTTTTTTACACAAATGATGTATTTCTGACATTCTAAGATTCAGCTTTAGTTTTTATTTTCTCAGATATTTGTAAAATATGTTTGAATATTATTATTTATTGTGCTGCAGCAGTGTAGGAGAGTCAGTAGCTTGTAGTGGATGTTAGAGTTGGCAGTATAGCCTAGAGATTAGAGTAACGAGCTGTGAACAAGCTTGGTACATCCAGCAGACCAGACATGGGTTTGATTCTCACAACCTCCACTTGCATACTGTGTGACTCTGAGCAAGTCACTTAACTACCCAGTGCTCCCAGGTCACCCCTGAAAACAGGCACTTGTGCCTAGTGGGCCTTACCTGGTTACCAAACACTAAAATAAAAAAAACCTGTAAGCTCTGCTCAGATGTTTGCCGGTCCTGCTGTTCACCATGGTTACATACAGTTCTCTGTGACTGTGCTTAGCCCAGGGAGGGCAGCAGGGCCAGCAATCAAAAGATCAGAGCTTATTAAAACTCAAACATGCACTGCAGACCATTGACTTTTCCACTGCTGTAGCTGTCTTCTGATGTCAGTGGCAGGGGATTCTGGGATTTGTTGTTACAAAAAATGTCAGCTTGCATCAGAATGAGTCTTAAACAAGCTGCTATACTGCAGCAAACAGTAAGTAAAAAAAAGGGTTTTGTACATAACGTGTAAATTAGGAGCAGCCCCCGCCAACCCCGCTTGGGTGTGGGGCTCTTAGTATTGACTGTTCCCTTTTCACTGGCAGGGCTACCTTTTTGGTCTCTGCTCCACCATATGGCCTTTCGAATTCCTGGGAGGAGTCTATAACTGCAGTAGTTTTCATACCATACTGACAGCAGTAGGGAGGTTCCTTTGCATTTTATTGTGCAGAATGTATTCTAAATATCACATGTGAACTAACTGGGACAGAGTCCATTTTGGCCATGGCCTGGGCGATGAGGTTATACAAATGAAGGAATAAAGAATAAACAATGCACAGGACAGATGAGGTACAGAGAGTATCAGAGAGAGTAACAGACGATGTTCACAGAAAGATGTTTGAAGGTAACTTGGGATTTTGTAGTCCAAATGTAAAGCAGTAAGAAGGTTTTCAAGGCCTGAATCCAAAGCTGTTTTGCCCCATGACTGTCTTCTTAGACAGAGTAAGCTAGGACTCGGCTACGGAGGTGTCTTGACGTGATGCTAAGTTTAACCTTCGAAACCACTTTGAAACTGGGTCCAGCGATGGGGGATACTTAGACATGTAGCTGAGATTACCATCTGATTCTGTTTGAATCCATGGGGGTAAAGCTGTCTGAAAAGACCCAACAATCTACTTTTAAATAACTAACCAATATTTTATGTGTAATAATATCATTCAAGTACTTCAGTGGTTGAGTTACCATTGGTTAAGCACTAACCCCTGGGGGAGTAAGGTGCTTGGCTTCACCTCATACTGTGTTATACACCTCTAGGGTTAGATTAATGGATAGTAGCTGCACCCCTGCTTATTAATACATGAAATGAGAGTATTGCATTGCAGTGTTAACAGGGCAATGAATGTTTGAAAAACACAGAGGTCATGGTAGGGACTTGGTAAAATCCAGACGCCAAACCCAGACAGAACCAAAACGATAAAAAATATACTGGGCATAACTTGCACAGTCTGACTGACCAGCTAGCCTGTTTTTTACCATTTTGGTCCGTCCAGACGAGGGTATGAGTGGAATCTGGAGCTGCCTCACTTGGAGCAGACATTTTGGTCTGGTCCAGCAGTAGTCGGAGCACCAGTTAGGGAACTGGCTAGTGGTTAGAGGCTGGGACCCAGGAGATCATGGGTTCAAACCATGCTGGAGCCAAATGCTCATTCTGTGACCCTATCTGAGTCATTTAACCTCTCAGCGTTCCAGTCCACAAACTGCAGAAATGGGCAGAAGCAAGACCCCACTGAAAACGAGATTCTGTGTCTCAGCTAAGCATACCTTTCAACTGTCCCGGATTATTTTATTTATTTTTTATTGACTGTGAAGGAGACTAGACAATTCTGCCTATTTTCAGCCTCGTCCGGGGGTACAGATGGACGCCAGCTGACACTGAACCAGATTAAGCTGTTGGTGGTAGTTTAGTGAATTATGATATGAGGGACGTCCCTCAGGTTGCCCCTCAAAATTGCTCTTTCCTCACGGATTCCTTTACACACACACACACACAGAATGTGCTGCAAATTCAGTCTTGACAGCAGAAAAATCATAATATTCCACTTCCTGTTCCAAGATGTTACATTTAAAAATAAATGTTCTACAAGTACAGTGATGTCCACTGTGTTCCTGACCGTGTATCTCCATGTTGAAGGATATGTCCCTCTTTATGAGGGTCAGTGTCCCTCATTGTTCCCCATTTGAGTGACAAAAGGTTGAGAAGTACTGTATGCAGCTATGCTATCCGGAGAAAATACACTGTGAACAGTTTTGGCTATCCCGACATAGGTGAATAATTTCAGCAAGTTTAAGAATGGGAGCTATTGCTATTAAAATAAACTTTCTATTAGAAATGCACACGGAGAATTTGAGAAACCTAGAAAAGATAACTCTACGAGTGACCAGTTGCACCAGGACACGAGGCTGGCAGGGGGAAGCCCGCGGTCACGAGTTTCTGCTCCACCTTCAAAAAAATCCTGTTCGGCAAGGACGTGACGTCAGCGTGAGGCATCCATGGGGCGGGGCTGAAGCGTAGCGTGACGTCACTCGGCTGTGTGAGTCACCAGGCGACGAGGCCCCAACAGACAGCGATGAAATCGCTCACGCGCATAATATTTTATTGCTGTGCACGCGCGGGACCCCGGCAGCAGGTCGATGGCGTGGCCGGGGACGTGGTGGCGGGGTTCAGGGAAAGAGGAGGAGGCAGGAACATTAGTCGTCATTCCTGGAATAGTTTTAGACAAGCCCGCCCCCGGTAATAGGAAAAAACTTGCAGAGGCAGCCGGGCCATAGTCTGACAGCCTAAACATTTTCTCCAAATATGCCTTAAATCGCCTGGCCACATACCTCTCAACATTTCAGTCCTCGAATGTGGAACGAATAGGCAAAATGATGCATACTTC
Source organism: Neoceratodus forsteri (assembly GCA_016271365.2). Classification (NCBI taxonomy): domain Eukaryota; kingdom Metazoa; phylum Chordata; order Ceratodontiformes; family Ceratodontidae; genus Neoceratodus; species Neoceratodus forsteri. Next base: position 117,803,322 of record JADMNL010000031.1, read on the forward strand.
GTAATAAGATCTTTAACTTTGAAGCTTAGAACACCACTGAGCTGTGTGCCGTCATGTTCACAAAGTTTGCTGTCATCTGAATAATAATATTTCCACATTAATTGTTATGAATGTTTGCTTTACAGCATTTTGAGTGAGGGAAGGACCTGCTCAATGTGGAACAAGGGGCTTTTGGCAAGTAAAATTAGCTGTTCCTCGTAATGTGGGACAGTTGAGAGGTATGCTGTGGATCATACCTCTTAACTGTCACACATTACGAGGTACGTCACTCATTTTACCCCTCAGAAATCCTCTGCCCCACGTGAAGAAGGGGATATTCCACATTTCCCCGAGACTAATTGTCTATTATGCTCTGCTATCAGCAAACATTATTAAGATTAATGCACTGACAGCAATAGTGTTCAGAACTTGCAGTGCCAAGTTTGATGATATGTCACACATTTTGCTCATTTGTCACACATTTCAGGGAAGGAAGGTTGAGAAGTATGCTATGGATATATTCAGTGTACCCTAAACAGCATGTAGCTATGCTTTGGGGCCTTCAGTTTTTGGAATCCTGGTTACTCTCCTGACCTGTGGAGCACCATTACTCGATCAGCAGCCACTTTTGCACTTATATTACCTGGCATGAAGGACACACTGCTCTGTTTCTGCATTTGATCTGTTTCTGCATTTGACCTTATCTTCTAAGTAAGCATTAATCACCGACAAAAGAGGGCTCTACCGTGGATTAATGCCTTGGTTGGGGGGGGGGAGTTTCGGCCTCGTGCTTCCAACCACCCAGCGGGCACTAATCCACAGTAGAACCCGACGCTGGAGGTGATTAATGCGCTTGTAACATGGCAAGTGCGACACAGATATAGCGATACTATTCTTGAGCTGTACAGCAGACTCTGCTTACCCAGATCTCTTGTTGCTAGCGGTCTGCTGTACTTCGTTGTTTGTGACAGACAGGGATGCTGGAGAGACGTGCGCGTTCCCGTTCCACGGCACACCACTATTTATATAGTGTGCAGTGCTATGACAAGCTGTCCCGCGGCCACTGTCAGACTCCCACAGACCCGCGAACAGTCCGATTTGCTGATTCAGCGCGACACCTTTTCTGGTTTCTTTGTCGCTGTCGTGTCCCGCTGTGGCATTGCGACGGTGCATCATGGGAGAGATCGTTGCCAGAGGACCCGCTCGCAGCACTGCATCTCAGCGATGGGTCTATTACTTGTCCTCCACTACTGCCATCTACAGGGCTTGACAACACTATTCAGCCTCTCTGTGTATGTTGCGCGCTCACAGTAGCAGGCGCACTCCTTGTCACCCACATGCACTAGTGGGCGACCTCTACCTTGCCTTTCATGTTCCCCAGCTACCGCTTCAGATTGTGGCGATTTCTGGTACCGCTCAACCGGCCTCTGTGGACACTTTAGGTACTACACCAGCGGGCTCTACGCTGGGGTAATCACCTCTCGGTATTCGTGACATGCTACGTTTGCACCAATCTCGTTCCTCGATTTCAGCATAATTTATTGTGCCATGTTACAAGCAGTATTTCCTGGGCTGATGTTTGCTTTTTGCCACAGAGCAGATTCAGGACCTGGGTGACTTGCTTTCAGGGGTGGAGTAAGCAGTTTTTCCTAGGCTGATGTTTGCTTTTTGCCATGGAGCAGATTCAGGACCTGGGTGACTTGCTGTCAAGGGTGAGTGAGCAGCATTTCCTGGGTTGGTGTTTTCACTTTTCGGCAGCAGTACTGTTTTTTTTTCCTTTTGGGTTAAATTGTTATTGCATCCTGCCCCAGAATGCTGCTCCATTTTCTGCGATCGGAACAATTGAACCAGTAGGATCTTAGACTGGCTTCGTTTCGGTGGCCAGTCACAGACATAATTTCCCGGTCCTCGCAGCCAGTTTCAGATAGCAGACATACTGCAGTAGCATGAACTGAGTGATTCGTGTAGATTTGTGACAGGTCAGCTTCTTTGCTTAAACGAGTCATCATAGTCGAAAAGAAGTTTAACCCCATCGGCTCTCGACTATACCATGTATCTTGGGTATCTAGAAAATCCTGTGGCAGTTTACGAGGGTGGCAGTACAGGGATTTTGCATCTGGAGGTAGTTTACATATGTATTTCTTCAGACTTTGGACAGGGCAAGGTGGGGATCCAGGGTTGCCATAAATGAAGCCACGTTACAATTCTTTGTTGGCTTCTCTAGGATCGTTATGATTTTTTGTGTGTTCAGTAAAACACAGGCTTGCAAATTCATTGCCTGTTTCATCATACTGGAATTTAAAGCTGCCAGGTTTCAAAAGACGCAATCCTTCACGGCCGTGCCTGGCCACGTGCAGCTGGATGTCCAGCCACACTTTGCGGACAAGGCCAGGCGCGGTATTAGGTGACAACACTGCAGAGTTCCTTAATTTATTTAAATCAACATTGCTGATAGGAGGATGATGCGATGAACAGTCTTTTGTTCTCGCCTGTATTTTTTCATTACTGCAACAAACACGGTCCTGGATGTAAAGGCTTGATCTGTGATTATGTTGAATTTTCTGCCTACTGCTGTACAATTTAACTGTCTATTTAAGGCTGCCCTTAAACCACAAAAACTGCTCAGTCATACTCTGCCATCAGCATTACGGACTTCCGTGTAGAATTTCTGAAATGTGTCATTCAGCACTTTGGCCGAAGCGGTTTTAAAATCAACATTTATTTCCCGTGCTGAAGTCCAATCATCAAACACTTTTATTCCCCATGTGGTGGAACGTTTAGTGTTTATTTCATTACGGGAGTCCTCAATTACATTTAAATCATTTTCACTTACAAACTGGTGCCTGCTTTTTCCCGCCACTGCTTTTGAAACTGACAGCTGTGACTCGCTACGCACTGCGGCCGTCAGAGGATCGCTGCTACTGTCTGCTGCTTTTTCAGAAGGAATGCTGGTTTCTTGTTATGTTATCATTATCGTTTTTAAAGATTTCCTCCAGCTCCTCTTTAGTTATACTAACACTGAAGTAAACTAAAGACTCGCTCGACATGTTTGCATGTATGCAGTGTATTTAGCGTGATAACAAGATGGCTAACTGAACCTTTCTGAACATTCTATCTTTAGCACTCAACATTCTAATTTGGAGCATTGATTTCTATGACTGTCTTTTTATCTTATGTGTAATACAGATATTACACTGGTTTTCTAGCCAATCATTATGCTTATTTTTTCATGACCATTTTATAAAATGTGCTAACACAAAGGGCTGAGAAGTTTGTCACTGTATTAACAAGCATTTGTCAATACAGAATGTTTGCTTGTTGGTACTGGCATTGGAAATGCAGGAGTTAGATGCAGAGTAGGAATGGCAGTGAAGTATTGTACTTCACGCCAACCCCACCTCCAACCTGCAGGGAAGGGCAAGCATTGGGGTATGCGTTTGGGTTGTCACCCATAACGTTCGTGCCATTTCACCTCACCCTATCCTGCAGACAATGACAGGTGTTGAGGTGTGCCTTGGGGTGTTCGGCTTTACAGTCACCCCACTCCATAAGGATGTACACTGAAATGGGTGCAATATAGGAAAATGGGGTGAACTCGGGGGCACACTTTGATACCTGTCACTGGCTGCAGGGTGGGGGTGGAACAGAATGAGCATTACAGTCAGCAATCCAAAGGCATGCCCCTGATGTCTGTCAGTCTGTACAGGGTGGGACATTATGGTTAGAAACCCTAACGCCCTGGGCATTTGTTGGTATTTGCACTACAAATTTTCAACATGGCCTTTTTGTGACTCCCACCTCATGAAAGCATTTGGGACCTCTTCTCATGAACAGTGGCACTGTGATTTTGTTAATGTGTCCCGAAATTTGACTTCCCACAGCGACCATGCCATTGTGCACCAGATGTACGAAAACACAGATTGGGCAGGATGTGAAGAATGACAGCTGCACCATTCATAGGGAGGTGTGAAGAGATGGCAATGTTGAACATCTGTAGTAAAAATATTAAAAATGCTCGAACTTCCGAACGTACATGGAAACTGCGCAACACATGCATGTAACACAGTGATTTAGTGGAATTATTTCACCAAATTTTCAAGTTAGGCATTTTGTGACCTCTGCTCGCGAACACTGTAACTAAGATTTTCTTAATCTGTCGCAAACATTGATTTCCCACAGCAACCGAGCTATTCTGCACCAGATGTGTAAACGCATATTTCGGGCAGGATGTGAAAAATGACAGCTGTAGTGTTCATAAGGAGGTCTGAAAAAATGGCAGTGTTGAAAATCTGGAGTGAAAGTACTACAAATTTGCAAAGTTACGAAGCTGCATGGAAACTGCACAACGCACGCTTGTAACACAGTTATTTTATGGACGTTTGTCACTAAATTTTCAACATAGGCATTTTAGGACCCTCTGCTCATGAATAGTCACTGTGATTTTACATATGAACATACATATGAACATACAAATCTACCAGCAGAACAGACCAATCAGTCTATCTAAGTCTGCCTGAGTGTGCAGCTAGCACCCTAGATTGAAGCTGCCCCAGCCTCCTCCCCCTCAGTTCCTTCCCCGCTTGTCCCAGCCCCTGCCCCCGACTCTTCCTCTTGCTTTATCCCACTCCTTCATGAAGCTATTGATTGTCCTACATGTTACCACCCCCTCTGGCAGCGCATTCCAACTAGACACCACCCTCTCAGTGAACTAGTGCCTCCTCATTTCCCTCTTGAAATATCCCCCTTCCAACCTTAGTCTGTGCCCCTTCATCTCTCTTCCACTCCTCAGTTTAAACACCCCCTCAGTGCTAGGTTTATTTACCCCCCTCAGGTTATTTAAATGCTACAATCATATCCCCCTATGCCTCCTCTCCTCCAGTGTGTACATGTTCAGCTTCTTCAGGCTAACTTCATATTCCTTTCCTTCCATCCCCTTTAACATTTTTGTTGCCCTCCTTTGCACCCTCTCCAGTAACTTTATATCTCTCTTTGGGTATGGCCTCCAGTATTGAACACATTACTCCAGGTGCGGTCTGACCAATGATCTGTAGAGAGATAGGGTCACATCCTTGTGTCTGGATGAGAACCCCCTTGCAATGCACCCCAGCATCCTGTTTGCCTTCACTGCTGCTCTCCTGCACTGGGCTGAGTTGTTCATGCTCCCAGTTACCAACACCCCTAGGTCCTTCTCCTCCTCCTCTGTGTTCCCCAACCTCACCCCCTCCAACCAGTAGTCATTCTTCTGGTTCTTAGCCCCAAAGTGCATCACCTTACACTTCTTTGCATTGAATCCTAGCTGCATCTCCACTGACCATGTCTCTAGTTTGGTTAGGTCCCCCTGCTGTTTTTCCCATCCGTCCTCTTTGTCCACCACTGCCCCCAATTTGGTATCATCTGCGAACAGACTAACCCTGCTCCCCACTCCGTGTGCTGTATCAGAGATAAAGAACCCAAACAGCAATAGGCCTAGTGTTGACCCCTGCGCACCCTGCTTGTCACTGCTGTAGGTGCTGAGAGCTCCCAACCCACCACCACCCTCTGCACCCTCCCCTGTAACTAGCTCTCTATCCATTTAGTCAGCTTTTTTCCCACTCCCACTGCCATCAGCTTCCCCCCCAGTCTCCCATGAGGCGCTGTATCAAAGGCCTTACTGAAGTCCAAGTACAGGACATGTACCGCATGGTCCCTGTCCATCCCTCTTGTCACCCAGTCATAATACTCTGTTAGGTTGGTTTGACAAGACCCCTCTGAGACTAACCCATGTTGCCGGCCATCTTGGAGGCCATTACTTTCTAGGAATGCCACCAGCCTCTGCTTCAGTAGCGCCTCCATAAGCTTACCCACTATGAACGTGAGACTGACCATCTGATAATTTCCTGGCTTCTCCCTAGGTTCACTCTTGTGTATGGGCACCACATGGGCCACCCTCCAGTCCTGGGGCATATACCCCGTTTCCAGGGAGGTGTTGAACAGATCTGCCAGCGGCTCAGCCAACAGCTCCGCCATCTCCCTCAGCAGCCAGGGGTGGATGCCATCGGGACCTGGTACCTTGTCCATCCTTACTGCGCTCAGTCCCTCTAGCACCCTACTCCCTGTGATCACTTTGTCCATCACCTCCTCCCCCCTTTCCCCACCCCCCAGCCCATGCTGATAGTGGACCATCCCTCTCCTTAGTGAAAATGGAGCAGTACTCATTTAGAATTTCCGCTTGCTCCTCCCCCTTTTCCACCCAATCCGCTCCCCGCTTTATCCTCACAATATGTGAACACTTGTTTGGCAGTGATAATTACAGTGAAATTTAATGTGATGTTTGCCTGGTGTTAGGGGGAGGAGTAATTACAGGAATCATCTTGTCTTTCATTGTCCACCTGGGAACAGAAGTAGGAGGTTGTTTAGGAAAGAGGTTTGGTTTATATTCTGTTTTAACTGAAATATTTGAATAGTTTTGTACTTTTTTTTTAAGTTGTTTAACCAGGAGTAGCACACTAAGCTGAAAGCTTTTTTACAGGTGCATCCTGGGAGCACAGGGCAGTTAAGTGACTTGCTCCGGGTCACACAGTATGCAAGTGGAAGCTGTGGGATTCAAACCCAGGTCTGCTGGATTGAAATTAGTTCTGTGTGTTAAAAATTACTACTCTGAGTTAGAACTGTTACTTGGGCTGTGATATTGTAACTATTGGGGCTTGTGTGAACACTTGTTTGGCAGTGATAATTAGAGTGAAATTTAATGTGATGTTTGCCTTTCTTAAATACTGAAAAGCCACTGGGGGTTGGGATTGAAGGGCTGTGCATTTCTGTTTGTGACTGAAATTTGAAGCAACAGGAACTGGTGGACCTGTGACATCATACAGTACCTGATGTCTGCATACACACACTGTTAGCAGGAGTGGACACACACTGGACTGTATGTGTTTATGAGACTTGTGAACATTATTGGTGGGGTTGAAATAGGGTTCATAAACAACTGCAGTCAGTATAGAGAGAGAGAGAGAGAGAGAGAGAGAGACGGTAATTCAGGGGGAAGGGACTGAGAAAAGGGGTGTGTGCCATTATGAACAGAGAGGGACAAACAGGGTGGCCATATTCCACCATGGCAGGCATCTTCGGAAGGATTGTAGGCTGCACAGGCTGTGGGGTGGCAATAATTCTCAATTGGGCCTGGAGAGAGGGAGGCTGCCCACTCTGTAGACAGCTGTCTCATATCAGGAGTGAATTATATTGGTTAAGGAGTAAGCTGGGGAGCTGGGGGTATGTCCAGGATAAGGGGTGGATATGGCGGCAGAAGGGTGGGGCTGAGGGGTGGCTGGGGCAACGCTCAGAAATTACAGGATGTTATGTTACACCAAGCAGGAGGGGGGATATTAGGGACAGAGGACCCTTAGATAGGATGTTGATGCTATGGGGAAACTGCACGGGTAAACATTCTGAATATAAAGAGAGTGGAGGTGGAAGAGTCAGGAGGGCGTTGCCAGCGGAAGCCTAGAAGAGCAGACAGTGAGAAGGGAGGGGCTGTTATGGGGAAGCCTAAAAGAGCAGACTGTGGGAAGTGCGCTCCTAAGGAGAACAGGGCAAGAGGGGAGGAAGAGGGGCAGTTTAGAGGGGCAGTCAGGAGAAACTCAGGTTACTTGATGGAGGCTGGCATAGAGTGTTACAATAAATTTGAGCTACTAAGCAACCTAGAAGGGGGAGGAAGGGATTGGTGAAAATGAAGAAACTGATACAAAGGCCGAGGGGGGAGGGAGTCTTGATACCCATAGGGCATCACAGACCAGCAACGGAAAGGATAGAAATAGTCCCAGAGGGAGAAGGGGAAACGTCAATGTAAAGCAGATGGGGGAGATGCAACATATTGCAGACATGAGGGAGGAGAGCACGACTGGAAGAAACTGGGAGACAAGGAGGAGGGGGAGGCCCCTTCTTCAGAGGGGGTTTCTACTCAAGGATGGGGCCCCTAGGAGGACCCACAGAGGGCCTCTGGGTGCAGGGGTGTACTGTTACAAGGAGGAGGATGGTGGTGTGGGGGATGGGGAAACCATCAGGCCAGGATAAATGGTTCTCATAAGAGAGAGGTTAAAGGGACACCTATTGGGGTCTGAGTTAAGTGAGCAAAATAACAAGGAGGCAGAAAGGGAGGGTGACAGGGGTCTCTAATAAGGCAGGAAAACTCCCATGGAATTGAGATCACGAATAAAGGGGAGGGGGCTGAGGTGCATAGTGGAGGTAACCATAAGGATGAGCGTGTTAAGGTTCTGTTATAGGGAAACCTCGATAATTAGGGGTATCCATTGGGAGGACAGGGGTGAATGCCATAGCCAGGTGAAGGTAGTGAGTATCTCTGGGCTGAGGTTGCACAGAGCAAAGTTCATGAGTATGTCAGAAATGGTTAAGAGTTGTGGAGAAACGGTTCCTGGTGCATTTGGGAACTAACGATCTAGAGGGAAATAGCATTTTAGAAATCCAAGCAAGGTTCGAGAACTTGCCTAGAGTCTGTCGGGATAATGGATGCAACATTTTCTTTCGAATATTGCCAGTACCAAAGGCCTCAGTGGAGAAAAAAATGAAGACTACAGAGGTTAATGACTGGCTCAGGAAGTAGGGTGAAGAAAGTGGGTCAGGGATGTTAGGGAACTGGAAAAGAGTTTTGGAGGATAAGGGACTGTATGCCAAGGACAGACTCCATCTTGCCCCGTTAGGGAAGGAAGTCCTTAAACAGGGGGTGGCTGATTACATTCAAGAAAAGTGGGGTTTAAACTTGGAGGGGGAGGGATAAGGAGGGCTGACCAGAAACCCTGTCCTCCAGATGAGGGTAGCCAAACCCAAGGGGAGGGGAAACAGACTGGGAGGAGGTTTGAGGAGGAGCAGAGGGTGGATGGAAGTATAAGGAACCTGGGTGGGGTTCGACAAAGGGATCAAGGATAAGGGTGGGGGAATTAGTAAATGCCAGGAGCTTGGGAAACAAGTTGCCAGAATTCCAGCCATGCTATTCGGGGAGGGGTGGATATGGCGGCGGTCACGAGAACGTGGATAACCAAAAACCATGACTGGGACCTAAACATGGGGCACACTATGCTTAGGAAGGATAGAAAGGAGGGCAGAGGGTGGAGTGGCTATGTTCATTAGAAATGACATAGAAATTGCTAGAGTAGAAGAGGTAGAGGGAAACGAGGAGGCCTTATGGATCACCTTACGAACCCTGGCAGGAGGTAAGGTCAAGCTGGATGTAGTATATAGGCCCCCTGGGATGGGTGATGTTCTGGAGGATGGTTTGCTAGATGACATCATTGCCCAGTGTGGACCAAAAGGGGAGAGAGTGGTGTTGATGGGGGACCTTAATATGCCAGGTGCAAACTGGGGAACCATGTCCTCTAAGGTGAACAAGGAGCAGAGGCTGCTGGACGGCTTCAAGGATGTGTTCTTAACACATCACGTGATGGAGCCCACAAGAGAGGGGCATGTCCTGGACGTGGTTCTGGCGGATGGGGATCTGGTAAGGGACCTGGTTGTAGAGGATCCCCTGGCTGGGAGCGACCACAATACTGTCTGGTTTCAAATAAACATGGGGAGGGGTATAGAGATCTAGGACACTGGCAGTGGACTTCAGGGGGGCAGACTTTGTGGGCATGGGAAATATTCTCAAGGATCACCTGAAGGGGATTACAACAATGACAAATGTGGAAAAGAGATGGGAGGTCATAAAACCGGGACTTCGTGAGGCAGTCAGGACCTGCGCTAAGGTGAAGCGTAAGGGAGCAAGGTCACATAAACCATGCTGGTGGCCAAGTGAGGTTCAGGTAGCGGTCAGAGAAAAGAAGGCTGCCTACAAAAAATATAAAACAACGAGAGGGGACAGGGAAAAGGAAATGTACCATCTTGCATCTAGAAAAGTCACCCGGATGGTGCGGGGGGCAAAGTCCAGTAAAGAGCAGCGGCTGGCACAGGGGATACAGGGAGGGAAAAGGGGGCTCTTCCGGTACATTGGGGAGCGGAGAAAAACTAAGGGCCATCTTGGCAGGTTGAGATCAGAAGGAAGGTGGGTGGAAGAGGCAAGGGCCAGGCAGAGGTATTAAACAAGTACTTCGCCTCTGTGTTCACTGTGGAAGGGGATGGGATATCTACAAAGCAAGGCACGATGGGGATAGAAGCGGTAGTGAGTGGGATCAGGGGAGCAGCAGAAATGGAGCAAGAGGGAGGGAGAGATACCCCAGGGGTGTCACCAGGATAAGGATAAAAAGGCCAGTAAGGTGGAGGGAGGATGATGCTATCTCCACCGAAAAGGGTGTCGGATAGCCTAAGAGACTAAAGAAAGAATAAATCTCCTGGCGGATGGCATTTATCCGAGAGTACTATGGAATTGGCAGACATACTGGCTGCACCTCTGCAGAGCTCTTTCAACAGGTCGCTTTGAGACAGGGAGGGTACCTAGGGATTGGCAAGAGGCACATGTGCCAATCCATAAAGGGGTCGAGGGAAGTACCAGGTAACTATAGACCCATCCGTTTGACCTCGGTGGTGGGAAAATTAATGGAGAGTATACTAAAGGAACTATTGGGGGTGTACTTGGAGGAGGTGGGAGGTCTGGATAGTCGGCAACATGGGTTTGTGCCAGGTAGGTCATGTCAAACTAACCTTGTGGAGTTCTACGAATGGGTAACATCAGAACTGGACAGGGGAAAGCCTGTGGATGTATTATTCTTGGACTTCAGCAAGGTGTCACTCTGTCCCCACAATGGTCTGATGGAGAAGCTGACGGGTTGGGAGTAGGCCCTTTGATGGTCAGATGGATTGAAAACTGGCTAGCTGGGGCGCACTCAGAGAGTAGTGGTTGGTGAGGAGCTCCGAACCCTAGAGAGGTCAGTAGGGTACCGCAGGGCTCAGTCCTGGGTCCAATCCTGTTTAATGCATACATTTCGGACATCAGGAAGGTATAGAGTGTAAAATGAGTCTCTTTGCTGGACTCCAACATGGGAGCAGTAGTTGAGGGGAAAGGGAGGTTGGCCCTGCAATGGGACCTGGACACCATGGAAAGGTGCCTCGCCATGGAAATTAAATTTCAATATCACCAAGTGCAAGGTGTTGTCTTGGGTGGGGAAACCCTAAACACAGGTACACTGGGAGGGGAGGCGCTAGGCCTCAACAGGGAAAAAGACCTAGGGGTCATGGTGGATGCATGTATGAATAACTCCGAGCAGTGCAGAAGAGCGGCTAGCAAAGCAAACAGGATGTTGGGATGCATCGTAAGGGGGATCACCTCTAGGAGCAGGGAAGTGATTCTGCCACTGTACAATGGATTGGTTAGACCACATCTTAAGTACTGTGTACAGTACTGGAGACCACACTTGAAGAGGGACATACAGCTCCTGGAGAGGGTACAGAGGAGGGCAACTAAGTTGATACGAGGACTAGAGGATTTGACGTATGAGGACAGACTTGAGGAGCTCTGCCTGTTTTCATTGGAGGAGAGGAGAGACAGGGGGGACATGATTGAGGTCTTCAAGTACCTCAAGGGGAATAAATAGGGTAAACACTGAGGGGCTCTTTAGACTAAAGCAGGGAGGCATCACCAGAGGGCATAGTTTGAAGTTGGAAGGGTGAGGGGGGAAAGAGGAAGAGGTTTTTCACTGAGAGGGTGGTGGATCCTTGGAACGTACTGCCTGGCGAGCTTGTTCAGAGATCCACAGTGGAGGGCTTCAAGAGAGGGTGGGACAGACACAGAAAGCGGATGTATCAGATGATGTTCTGGCCCAGGAGGGTGGGGATAGATGATAGGGGTTTCTGGAACACAAGGTGGGGAGGGCCTCGGTACCCAACTAGGGATCTGAGGTTCAAGCAGACTTGATAGACCGTAAGGCCTAATCTGCTGGCAATTAGTATGTTAGTAGGATGTTCCTTGTGTAACCCCAGGCTGGTATGCCATTTGTTTCTGACAGCAGTACCAGGTGGGCTGGGTTCGGGGAGGAATAGGTCACTTGGCACAAAGGCTAGGTTTGGCTACTCTGCACAGGGGCACCTTAGTAACTCCGAACACAGGAAGCAATAACTGTAATGTCCAATACCAGAAGTGGGATTCTAAAGTGTGGCTTTTTATTCACATCCAAACAGAATAAACAAAGCATAGATGGACCCCCAAAGGGCTACACTCCTGGTAATGCAAATTAAAAGAGACTAAACCACTTCCTCAACACTTTAGCCCTCAGGCTCTGAACCCACTGGACACACAGCCCGGACTTGCACGCCGCTTTGGGTTACACAGCCCGAACTTGTACACTGTTCTGGGTTTTCCCTGGCTCGGTTCCCTTGCCAGCCACTTGGACACCTTCCATACTTCATGGAAACATTTTTTGGTGGCTCCCTAAACCACCTAAGAGCACCACGGTTCCATCAGGGAATTCTTCCTTTCAATCCCACGTCTGGGTACTTTCCGAAGGCACTGGCCAAGTACCTGAGGGAAAGCAAAAGGTGTCTCAGACAACCGTAGAGGTGAATTTGGTTACTACTGATGGGGGGGGTCTCCCACCTCTCGCTCCCACAATTCATACCTGGCCATTTCTCTGGAGAGTAAACACCTCATCCTGTAAAGCTTTGCAATGTAGATACTTGCTAAATGTATTTCACATTCCATCTACTTGTCTTGCTTCCCATTTGTGCTGGACTTGAACATACTTTTAAGTGGCATTGTCCATTACTCTAGACCTCCCACAGATTAAGCAGTCCAGTCCCCACTTTCCAACTGTACTTGGCTGTCTTTTCCTGATTCACAGTAACAGTCTCTTTAGTTCTTTCTGTTCAGGTGAAAACACTTGGCCTTTTTCAGAGCCCAGAACTCACCTTTAGTTGCAGGTGCCCTCAGGCAGTTTCCTCCACAAGAATCTCTCTCTTCAGAGCTTCTGGTGCCTCAGCACAAGTTGAACAGGCAGCTTCTTTCCCTTAGCGGACCCAGGGTTTGCCCTGGAAAACAGGCAAACATCCCCCCCATCCCTCAGGGATGGGGCTCTGAACTCCATTGAAAGCGGTCTCCACCACTTCAATTACCAGTTCCTGTGTTCCTCTCAGGTGGAAACACACACCTTCAAAAAGTAGCTCTAAAACAGAGCTTAAAGCTCTCAGAGCCTGCACACACTCTGCTGCACTACAGTCTCTCTCACTCAGACTGCACACAGACTGAATGACTTCAAATTCCCCAACGTTCTACTGTAACCTCCAACTGCAACATTCCAGTGTGGCTTATGCAGCTGCGATAGTTCTAAGATGATGTCATCCCTTAGTCTCAGCTGAGACTGAGAACAGAGTGAGACAGTGTGAAATCCATTTAACTGGAGTTTCACAAGCTGCCTTCCCTGCCTACCACTAGGTCTTACTGGAATTCTAATAACCCCTGGTAACAGTGGGGTTACACTTGCACTTCCTCTTTTCCCTGACATACCTAAAAAAGTCCTTTCCCCCTCCCTTTATGCCCTGTGCTAACCTTAATTCCCTGGAGGCCTTAGCTTTTTTCACCCTCCTGGCCACCTCCCTTGACCAACTCCCATAAGTCTCCTTCTCCTCTCCTTTCCCTGTTCTCCTGTACTTCTGGTATGCAGCCCTCTATGCCCTCACCCCTTGCAGCACTTCCTTGTTCAGCCAGCATGGTTTCTTGGCTTTGCTCTTCTTACTCCTGGCCCTGGTGCAGGCTACTGTGGCCCATGTTAGCCCACTCTTTGTGACTCCCCACTTTTGTTCTGCATCCATCCCCGACCTTATATCCTGGAGTCTCCTTCGCAGTGTTGCTCCCACCCTCCCAAAGTCCATCCTACTAAAGTCCACCACTTAGTGCCCGTGCCTCCTGTCTCCCTGCCCAGCGCGAGAACGAGCCACACTGTTTGGTGGTCACTACCTGCTAGTGGGTCCTCCACCCTTACCTCCCTCACCACCTCCCCATTTGCCAATACTAGGTCCAGAGTGCTAGCAAGCATTGTAGCCCTTTACCAATTGTGTCAGAAGGCCATCCTGGAATGCATCAAGCAGCACCCTGCTTCCTGGTACTGCTAGTGGCCGGGGGCTCAGTCAACCCTGGTAGTTAAATCCCCACCATCACCACACTCCCCTTCTACACATCCTTCTTATCTGCTCTGCCAACTCCCCATCCAGTTCCCCATAGATTGGTCTGGTGGTCTGTACACCACTCCCAGCCTCAGCTTTCTGCCCTTGGAGTCCAGGAGCTGCACCCAAAGTGCCTCTGTCCTCTCCTGTTCTCCCGCATCCCTTATGCATTTGATCTCTTCCCTCACATAGAGTGCAATCCCCCCTCCAACCCCCCGGTCCCTGCTGTTTATCCTGTATCCCGGGATTGCCAAGTCCCAATCATGGTACTCTGTGGCCAAAGTCTCTGTCACTGCAGCAGTGTCCACCTTCCCCTCTGAAAGAAGCGCCTGAAGCTCTGCAGTTTTGTTCCCCAGGCTTCTTGTGTTGACAGAGACCACCTTCCACCCGTACCCCTCCTTCTCCTCACTCTTCTCCTCGGCCTATGTCCCTCCTCCCGGTAGTCCGCACCCTTTCTCCTCATTATTCTTACCGGGTGGTGGTGCCTTCTGTATTACACTCAGAGCACTCTGCCTGCCCCCTCCCAGGATTACTACGCCTCTGCCTTTACCTATATCTAGGGGGGGTGAGCTCATTAGGCTCCCCTGTCCGGACCTTTCTACCAACCTGTCTTTTGGCCACCCCCCCCATGAGTTTAAATCCACCTATATAGAGATATACCCTCTAATCCCACCTTTAATACTCCCCTCCCCATTCCATGTAGCCTTTCCGTGATACAAGTCACTATTGCCCCAGACCCTACCCCAGTTAGTCACTAACCCATAATTTTGGGTGTGGCACCAATCCGTCAGCCACTCGTTGAACTCCTCGATCCTACCCTTCCTCCCAATGCTTGCATATGGTACTGGGAGTACCTCCGAGAATGCCACCAACTCCCCCACCCCCTCTTCTTCTGAAGGATACTACCCTCTTCTACCTTATTAATTCCCTTGAGATACTTGAAAGTTTCTATCATGTCCCCCCTCTCCCTCCTTTCCTCAAGGGTATACATATTAAGCTGCTTTAGTCTGTCCTCGTATGTCTTCTGGTGCAGACCTTGCACCATTTTGGTTCCCTCCTCTGAACAGCCTCCACTCTGTCTATGTCTTTGCGGAGATGGGGTCTCAGAATTGCACCAGTACTCAGATGGGGTCTCACTAACTGTCTGTAGAGAGGATAACAACTTCCTGTTTTCACTGTTGATGCCTCCCTATGCATCCCAGTATCCCCCAGCCATCCTTACTGCCTTCTCACATTGCTTGCTGACCTTTAGGTCATCTGATATAATTACTCCTAGGTCTCTTTCGATTTTTGTTGTTGTTATTAACTCACCCCCACTGTGTACTCTTCCCCTGGGTTTTTGTTTCCCAGATGCATTACCTTGCACTTCTTTGCATTGAATCTGAGCTGCCCGTATTTGACCATTCCTCCAACCTTGCCAAGTCTCTTTTCATTCTTTCCACCCCACCTTGTGTATCAACCCTGTTGCAGATCTTTGTGTCATCTGCAAAGAGGCATACCTTACCTTCCAGGTGCTCTCCAATGTCAGTTATAAAGATATTAAAGAGGACTGGTCCCAGTACTGAACCCTGCGGTACCCCGCTATTACCCTCCTTTCTTCACTGTGGACTCCGTTTACTATTACCTTTTGCGTCCTGTTGTCCAGCCAGTTTTTTTATCCAGGCTACCACCTTGGGACCCGCTCCAAGGCTGGCTAACTTGTATATTATTCTTTTGTGTGAAACATGTGACGATGCCTTGCTAAAATCTAGGTAGGGCATATCCACAGCCCTCCTGGTCTACTACTTTGGTCACCCAGTCAAAGAAATCTATTAGGTTGCGTCTGACATGACCTTCCTGCTGTGAAACCATGCTGCCTTGGGTCCTGTGCCCCACTGGCCTCTAGGTACTCAGCAGTTCTTTCCTTCAAGTGATTCCATCATTTTCCTACCATTGAAGTCAAACTAACTGGTCTGCAGTTTCCTGCCTCTGCCCTGCTCCCACTTTTGTGAAGTGGAATCACATTTGCTCTCCTCCAGTCCTCAGGTACCACTCCATCCTCCCATGATTTGTTAAAGAGAGTAGTCAGTGGTGTTACTAATTCTACCCTTAGTTCTTTTAGTATTCATGGGTGAATCCCATCAGGCCCCATTGCTTTGTCCACCCTCAGTTTCAAGAGTTCTTTCAAAATCCTTTCTTCTGTGAATGGACTGGTATCGATCCCCCATTCAGAGTTTCTCCCTTGTTTGGTTTAGGCACCTCCCGCTCCTCATCTGTTGTGAATACTGAGCAGAAATATTCATTCAGTATCCCTGCTTTTTCACTGTCACCCTCTGCCCACATTCCCTTCCCTTTATTACGTCTCTGTATCCCTCCCTCCCTTGGTCTTTCTTCGCTCCCTAATGTGCCTATAAAAAGTTTTATCCCCCTTCTTCTCAGTTTGTGCCTTTGCTATTCTGACTGCCTTCCCTGCCTCCTTCTGCCTTAACCAATAAAGTTCTCTATCCTGCTACTTCTATGTTTCTTTATATTTTCTGAATGCTATCCTTTTCTCATTAACCTTCCCTTCCACCTCTTTTGAGAACCATAGTGGTTTTCTCCTTCGTTTTGTTTTGTTGATTTGCTTTACACAAAGGCTTGTTGCCCCTTCGATGGCTGTTTTGATTATTCCCCATTGTTCCCCCACCCCTCCTTCTTGCCCATTTGCTAGTGCTTTTCCTAAGGCACTCTCTCATTTTCCCAAAGTCAGCCCTCCTAAAGTCCAATACTCTTGCTTTTGTATGGCTTGACTCTATGGCTGTGTTTATTGTGAACCACACTGTTTGGTGGTCACTTATTTCCAGATGGCTACCCACTTCTAAATCTGATATCCTTTCTCCTTCCCCATGTGAGAGTACCAGGTCTAAGATTGCTCCCTCCCGAGTGGGTTCCAACACTAGCTGTCTGAGGCATGCCCTCTGTAGGGCATCAAGAATGACTCTGCTCTTGGATGTGCCTGCAACAAAGGTATTCCAGTTAACATCTGGCATGTTCATGTCCCCCATCAATAATATCTCCCCTTTTTCTGCCATTTTAAGGATGCCTTCTATCATTTCCTTGTCCATTTCCTCCCCCTGAGATGGGGGTCTGTACACAACCCCCACGTGGATTGTGGTGCCATTTCCTGTCTCCAGGGTGACCCATAGTGACTCATCAACTTCCTGTTTACTCTTTTGTTCTGTTGCTTAATCCTTCCCTTATATAGAGAGCTACTCCTCTTCCTCTTTACCCACCCTGTCCCTCCTGTAGACTGTGTATCCTGGTATATTGACTTCCCACTCATGGTTTTCTGTGTACCATGTTTCAGTGACTGCCACAATATCCAGGTATCCCTCTTCCGTTAAGGCCACTAGTTCAGGGAGCTTGTTGCACAGACCACGGGCATTGGTACTCATCACCTTCCATTTATTTTTTATGGCCTTACCCCTTATTCCTAGTCGATAGCCCTCCTACAACTCTTCCCCTTATCGGTTCCCCTCCTACTTGTTCCCTCCTGCCCCGGTCCACCCCTGTTCCCTCTCTACCCGCAGCCATCTGCTCTCTCCCTTGGTACTCCTCGTGGTCTCTTCCTCCCCATCAGGAGCCCCCCCTCATCTCGGGCACCCCTCCTTCTCTCTTTTCTACTAGTGCCTCTGATACTGGGGTCGGTTTCAGTCCCTAGTTGTTCTTCCCCTGTCCCCCTTGCCATCCCCTATTCCCCCAGTCAGGATGCCTACCAGACTCACCTGCCCTGCCACGTAGACTCCTCCCTAACCTCCACAGTTCCTCCCTCAAACTAGCCAGTTGTCTACAGACCATACACCCCTCCCCCATGCTCCAAGCCCAGTCCAGGATCATGGTGAACCCACACCCTTTACACCCCACGACCCTTCCAAAGATGCCCGCCCTATTGACATGCGGCACCTGCCCTATTGACATGCGCCACCTGCCCCATTTTGGCCCCTATCTTATGTTACAGGCTCTTATTCCCAGTTTCTGTACCCTACTACAATTGTTAAGGCCTTATTTACTCAAATTCCTGTTCCCCACACTAGTCCCCTACCCTTTGCCGACTGGTTAATTCAGTCTCAAATCTCATCCGTTAGATACTGTCACTGCAGCAATCCTAAAGCCTTCTTGTCCATTTTCACCCCTCAGCTACCATACTTTTGTTCTCAGCCCGTAGTTTCACTTAGCCCAATTAGAAATCTTATTGCACTCCAAGTATTACTCAGCTTAGTTAGAGAAATAAACAGAACAACTAAATCTGTATTATTACAGCAATCCTAACAGTATCCACTCATTGCTTTGTCTGCACTCCAGAGATCCTGCTGTGATGTAGGACCACACAGGACCCTGGGCGGTTGGGTGGGCAACTCTAAAGTCCGGACAGAGCTCCGTTGAGCTCGCTCACTCCCTCCCCCTCTCTCACTCGCTTATTCTGTTTCTCCCAGCACTGCAGGCTGCCCTTTTGTACTGGGCTTCTGCCTGCGTTGGTGCCTTTTTCTGCCCACAAAGAAATCCGCAGCAGTCTTGATAGCACTCTGTTGAGCTCACTCACTCCCCCTCTTTCACTTGCTCGTTCTGTTTCTCCCGGCGCAGCAGGGTGCCCTTTTGTACTGGGCTCCTGCCTGCATTGGCGCCTTTTTCTGCCCACAGAGAAATCCGCAGCAGTCCCAACAGAGCTCTGTTGAGCTCGCTCACTCCCTCTCTCTCACTCTCTCATTCCGTTTCGCCCAGTGCTGCAGGCTGCCCTTTTGTACTGGGCTCCTGCCTGCATTGGTGCCTTTCTCTGCCCACAAAGAAATCCGCAGCAGTCCCAACAGAGCTTCGTTGAGCTTGCTCACTCCCCCCTCTCACTCGCTCATTCTGTTTCTCCTGGCGCTGCAGGCTTCCCTTTTGTACTGGGCTCCTGCCTGCGTTGGTGCCTTTTTCTGCCCACAGTGAAATCCACAGCAGTCCCGACAGAGCTCCGTTGAGCTCGCTCACTCCCCCTCTTGTTCTTAATCTGTCCCAAACATCGATTTCTCACTGCGACCGCACTATTCTACACCGGAGGTGTGGAAACACATTTCAGCCAGGATGTGAAAAATGACAGTTGTACTGTTCATAAGGAGGTGTGAAAATGGCAGTGTTGAAAATCTGTCATGAAAATATTGCAAATTTGCGAAATTACGAGCGTGCGTGGAAACTGTGCAATGCACGCTTGTAAAACAGTCATTTTTTGGATTTTTTTCACCAAATTTGCACCATATGCTTTCTGAGAGCCCACCTCATGAACAGTGGCACTGTCATTTTGTTAATCGGTCCCGAAAGGTGATTCTGTGCAGTAACCGCAAAATCACCTTTCGGGACCGAATAACACCATGACAATGACTGAATTCATGAGGAGGGGTTCCAGTAACCCCATGCTGAAAATTTGATGCCAGAATTCCCAAAAATGCCCAAGATATGCACCAAAGTTGAAAAAAAACCCTATTTATGTCATTATACAGCTTACCGGCCTTTCTCCAAGTCATGGTCAGCTTTGAAGAGAGCAGACGTGTTTCTGGTCCACCAAAGATCATCGTGCCAGGCTCTGGAGGTAAGTATGGGGTGAGGTTGGGGTGTTAGGAGGTGGAGTGCACATGAAGAGTGGGCGCAGGTTGGGGAGGGCACGGACATGTCAAGGAACCGTTTCTCATTTTACAGGTAAAAACAAACAAAAGACAACACGGGTTGGTTTTCTTCTTTCACATGTGTGTTGTACACTGGGGTGGGCTCCCACTGTGCCACCTGCATTTGTGGGGAAGGGGACTGGGATCCCCGTCAGCACAGAAATGGGTGAGGGTGCATGCTGCCAATGGGGATTGGGTACCACCTCGGCACAACAGAAATGGGGGTGGGGACATTATGCCAACAGGGAGTGGGCTCCCCATTCGACAAATTGAACTGGGAAGGGGGGACTGAAGCCGACGGGGTTTGGACCCCCATTGGCAAAGAAAGACTGTTTGGGGCGCATGATGCCATAGATTGGGCACCCCGTCACACAACAGAAATTGGGGTGGGGACATTATGCCAACAGGAGGGCTTCCTCGCCAGTAAATGAAGTGGGTCAGGGGCATGCCAACAGGGACTGGGCACCCTGTCGGCTTTCATGGGGCTCTGAGGCGGCTGCATAGAGCCACCATGTTCCTGGTAATGTTACACCAGGCAAGGTACCGCCCTGCAATGACAGGGCGCTCCCTCAGTGCAGCGGAATTGCTGACGCTGCAATGATGAGGCGGCCCCTCATTGTAGAGGCCAGATCGTTTCAAGTTGGTGGCACTTCTGCAGAACCAGTGTCATCAGGACACTGCACCTGCATTGGATGCACACTGCCAAGCCCACAAATGCAGTGCTGGCATTGTGCCGCACTCCACAACTCGCTTCTCTCCTAAGCTGCCGCATAATGTTTCTTGTGCATGCGTGCCAGCAAACATAAAAACAGCATAGCTAAGGTCACATAGGGACAACAGCTAACACTGTGCTTTCTTTTGTGTGCCTGTAAAGTCAGCTCAGCTGTATGCACTCACCTACTGGCTACGATGACCCATGCATGTCCTACCCGTTCGGAAACATGATAATCTGTATCTCAGTATACCTCTTCTGAGGAAAATGTGACCCCCCCCTCCCCCCGGCAATTGTCCGAACCAGAGAATATTGTACCTACAGAGCTGTGAATAAGTGGAAAACTGGGCCGTGTATAACCAGTCCAGGGCTGTGAATAACTAAAATACAGTGGCTCTGTACAATGTATAACTGGGCAACATGGATCCTAGTAATAAAAACTAGAAAACAGTGCATAGCTGGAGAACATTAGGACAGGACTTTGTAACATTGGAGAACCATGGTACTCAGACTGTGAATAACTGAAGGTCAGCAAATCCAGACTGTTTATAATTGGAGGTCAGCAAGTCCCAAAAGCGTAATGGGGAATAGTGATCCAGGCCTGAACCATGTTTCTGTAAAGAATGGTAGGCTGGGGCCCTGTATAACTTGGGACAACAGGCTGAACAGTGTGTAACTGAAGAAAAGCTGCCTCGTCCCATATATAACCGGGGAACAGCAGGTCCAATCCACACAGAGCCAGAGAACAGCTGACCCAGGCTGTGGATAATGAGAATGGTGGACCAGGGCTGTGCATAACTGTAGAACAGCAAGCTACAGCCATGTATAACTGGAGAACAGCAGGCCAAGGAGCTATATAAGTGGCAAACAAGTGGGCCTAGGCTGTGTATAGAACCCATATATTCCAAACTCTACCTGAAGCTTGGCATTTTGTACTACAACAAAACCTGTCCCCTACTTGTGATCTACCGCAACAGTAGCCTCAACATGATTGTGCCAGTATTCAACTATACAGACATGGGCTAAATACTGACTCCTACTTTCTCTCCTATAACCATGACTAAGATAACGATCCAAGTTTCGATAAATACATTCTAAAAATCTTGTTCTCAACTCCCCCACCCCGAGTCCATCCTTTTCCCACCATATTTTTCCTTCCACCACTGACTGCCAGTGCCACAGGCCTTTAAGGTCAGGGATACAATTTAATGACCACCCACTTCTTTTGAAAAACTCCTAGCATTTCACATCTGCTCTTGCTCCGACAGACTGTCCCTATTTTAGCAATCCCTTACAGCTGCCAACTTTCTTATATGGATCCTGGACTTTGTAACTACGATGTTCTGTGTATTATGGATTTCACTATGTAATTATGCCTACTGTATGTATTCTGTTGCTGTGTATTATGACATTAATATAGTGTATATTTCACTCCTTTCTTGTTCCCCTTCCCCTTAGTTGCAGGCGCAGCTGGAGACAACTCTTGGTTCGGTGTGCCTATCATGGTCACCAGGTTTTAAAGAAGTAAATGGTTGCAGAACAGTGGACCCAGGCTGTCTATAACCAGAGAATAGTGGGCCCAGAATGTGTATAAATGAAGAGTTGTGGGTCTTTATAACTGCAGGGCAGTGGGCCCAGACTGTATAACAGGAGAACAGTGGGCTAAACCTGTACATAACTTGAGTATAGCAAACCGGTACCTGAGACTAATGGTCCAGGGCCATGTACAACTACAGAATAGCAGGCTTGGGGCACATAATAGTTAGAGAACATGGGCCCAGACTGTTTATAATTACAGCACAGTAGGCCTGGGCCATGTAGGAGTGGAATACAGTGGGCTGGGGCCATGTGTAACTGGAGAACAGTGAGATGAAGTCATGTATAACTGGAGAACAGTAGACTGGGGCTGTGTATAACTGGAAAACTGTAGGTTGGGCTATGTATAATGGAAGAGCAGTGGACTGGGCCATGTGTAACTGGACAACCGTGGATTGGGGCCATGTATAACTTGAGAACAGTGTCACAAGAAAGGGTTCTGAAAGAACTCTTAACTCATTCCTTCCTGATGACGCCATATGGCGTCATAAAAAAACATACCTCTTTTTCCTGATGACGCCATATGGCGTCCTAAATCATTTGCTGTAGTGCCTGATGATGCCAATTGACGTCCATATCTTTCTCTTGGTGCAGCTCAAGCATTTGTTTAAATTTGATGAATTGAGTTGTACCAGCTAATAGGGGACATTGTACCCTTACTGATTTTACCTAATATAATATGTGTTCCCATTGGCTATTTTTGAGAAACAAGCCTTAATACATAAATAAATAAATTTACTATTTTTGCATGTGTGAAAAATGTGTTATGTTCATTCTGCCATTAGTTTGTATCAGTAACAACAAATCATCTTGTTTTAGTGTAACATGTTAAGCTGATCAGGTTTTACACTATAATTAATTTCATAACTTATTTATTTATTTTTTATTAGAAACGATGCCATCACCACTTTGGTGTTTTTTTGTCTTTTGGGGTATTTTCTACAATAACATGTTGTCACTGATATCATGATTGTTATAACTATTAGTCCATTTATACCACTAAGTGAGCTGAATATTTCTGTATTTAAAATCGAGCTCTGTGATTGGTCGATTTTCTGACATCAATTCTGAATTTAATTGGTATAAAGGGATTGTCTTAGATGCAGGCACCATCCCCCTGATGAAGCCTTAGTTGTCGAAGCACCAGGGAACCTGCACGCAGATCTTTTGTTGTGCCTTCCACTATTCTATTCAATGTGTGTGTGCCTGAAACGTTAGACTAAATCCTTATTTAGCATTGAAGCAAGGACTCGTATTTTTTTACAACTGTCACTGGAGGGAAAGTGGCTCTCTGGGCTCTGAAGTGTACAGTGATTTATTTATTTATTTATGTTTTTAGCTAGGGGTCACAGCCCTCACCTACACCTACCCTATCTCTGTAGTGCGTCACCGTTTGGTCATATTGATCCTCACTGTTGCCATGCTTGCTCTATGCTTATTGTACACGTCACTATTTCCATTAACCAGTCAGAGCACACACTGGGGCAGGAAGAGCATGATGACTAGAAACTTAGTTTCAAGATGGAGGTGCTGCTTTTATCCTAAAATACTCACTTCATTTCGGTGCCAAAACCTCGATTTGTAATCTGTATTTACTTTATTTGTTTTTATTTTTATGATAAAAGTTTTCATAGTAGTTACTTTGTTCATTTTGGGATATTTTCTGGACATTCTGTGTGATCACATCTTATGGATCCTGCTGGCATTCCTGATGGGAGAGAGTGTTTCTTGTGCATGTACTAGATGAGGTCACATGAATTCAGCACCTTTTGTTACTTTTTAAAGAGTTTATGTTCGGATTATGGCTATATTAAAATCTATGTGGCATGTTGCTCCTCATGCTATGGATGATAAGTGGTTAGGTCAGTAGCATGTTTGTTGTCCATGCTCTGCACTTGAGTTTTCTCCCTTATACGCAGTTGCTGATTGTTTAAAATGAAAAATAATGGTGTTGCCTTCAACTTATCTGGCATCAGTCCAACCCCAATCTCTGATGCATTGTAAAGGCCAAATTAGTTTTGAATCCCTCCACAGTCACTGGTGTTGTCCATCGACTCATATGACGCCAGTCCAGACTCAACCTCTGATGCACTGTAAAGTGTTCTTCAGGTTAAAATCCTCCACAGCCACTTGTAAGATCTAGCTCCTTACCATGCATCAGTCGAGCCCCAACTGTAGTGAACAGTGAAGTGCATTTCAGGTTCAGATCTCTCCTAAACTGATGGTGTTGTCCATCGACTTACCATGCATCAGTCCAGACCAATTCCATAATGCACTGTGAAGTGCATTTCATGTTCAAACCCTCCACATCCACTGGTGCAGTCCATCAGTTCAGCCCCAATCTGTGATGCACTGTAAAGTATTCTTCAGGTTCAAATCCTCCACAGCCACTTGTAAGATCTGTCTCCTTATCATGTGTCATTCGAGCCCCAAACTGTAGTGAACACTGAAGTGCATTTCAGGATCAGATCCCTCCACAGCTGATGGTGTTGTCCATCGACTTACCATGTATCAGTCCAGACCAATCCCATAATGCACTTTGATGTTTAAAACCCTCCACATCCACTGGTGTAGCCCATCAATTCATCTGACATCAGTTCAGCCCCAATCTCTGATGCACTGTAAAGTATTCTTCAGGCTCAAATCCCTCCAAAGCCACTTGTAAAATCTCAGGCTCAAATCCCTCCACAGCCACTTGTAAAATCTATCTCCTTATCATGCATCCATCGAGCTCCAAACTGTAGTGAACAGTGAAGTGCATTTCTGGTTCAGATCCCTCCACAGCCAATGGTGTTGTCCATTGACTGAGCTGGTGTCAGTCCAGCCCCAACCTCTACTGCACTGTAAAGTGCTGTTCAGGTTCAAATCCCACCAGAGTCACTGATTTAGTCCATCTGTTCATCAGTCTTCAGTCCAACCTTTATCTCTGACAATCTGTGATGTGCATTACTGATATGGATCCCTCCTCAGTCACCATGGTGTAGTCCATTGTGCACATCAAGATTCATTCCAACACTACCCTCAGATGCACTGTAATGTTCTATTCAAGTTCGAATCACTCCACAACCACTTTAGTCCTTTGTGCTCATAATGCTTCAGACCATCCCTTACCTCTGATGCACTGTGATGTGATCAGTGCCAGTGTATGATGTATACAGTCCATTCAAATGAAACATAGCACACAGTACACATGTGCACCAATGAGCAACACTCCATGGTGCAGGCACACCCACACTCCTTCCCACCCACACAGTGCACCATACTGAATGTTGAAACATATCACATGTGTATGCAGGCAAACCATGTGACACAGCACATAGTACACAACCTTTATAGGTGACCATGTCATCACCCTGTATGTGTACCCACAATGTTTCTGCATGGCACATGAACACCATTACTAGGTGCAGGCAGCCCCAACTTGCTTCCCTACAACTGTGTATACCCCAAGGACAGGTGCCAATTCATGACACAAAATGACTGCAGTGCCTATGAGCATCATTCCTTGGTACAGGCACACCACCCCTTCCCCATGACACAGTATGCCCCAAATTACCAGTGCCTTTTCAGCAATTTCATCATTCTATACGTATACCCATAATATATCTACAGTGTCTGTTACCACCATTATTATATGCATACAGCCCCTCTCATTTCCCCAGAACATATGAAGTGCATCTGATCCTGTATTATGAATGTAGGACCCTCCCCCACCACCACCACCACCACTACTAACACACAGTGCTTCCTCATACAGTCATTCCCTCACCTTAAACCATCCCATAATACAACCCCAAAAAATAAACTATGCCAGGAAATTAAATAATACACAGATTTATGTAACATGATGTTTTACTGAAAGACTGTGAACCTTTACATGAACAACATCATGCTTCATTTACAGTATGATAAAGCAAACAGCACAAATAAAATACAGTTTCCTATACTTATCATGGGATTTTATTACAAAACTAAAATAAACAGTTTATTTCAATGAAATTACACATTTTAACTACAGCACATATGCAATTAATCATAGAGACCTCCAGCACTAACACATGTCTCCATTTCCTGTGTCAGCTCACTGACCTACACTGGAAGGGTTCTTCCTGTTTACATCACTTGACCTCACAAAGCACTTCCTGCCTGCATCACTTCCGGATATGTCCTTCTAAGGTAATGTGTAAATATGTTCTTACTAAACTAGGGAAAACAAAAAATTGATAATCAGATTCATAAACTCAAAATCAGTGGGTAGGGAGAATTGAACACTGCAAAAATTCCAACCAGTGGAGTGGAAACAAAACTCAAACTGTAATAACAAGAGATTCAGATATTGATTTCTGACTAAAAAATGGTAAAAAACTTGCAAAATTTATATTTAGACAATGACAGATGTTTGTTGTATATTTGTAACAATTTTAATCAACAATTTTACAGAAATTTAATTTTTGCATGACTAAGTAAACAGAGCATAATTATATTTAGATAAAATATCAGAATTTATTAAAATATGAAAACAACCTTACACAACATTAAATCCAGTTAAATAGACATCACCAAACCTCACTCATTTTCAAAAACTTTATGTCCTGAAAAACTTTTCTTTTTACAGTTTTAAAATTGGATGTATGGTTTTTAAGATACGCAAATTTAAGCACAGTGTGTTTGTATGAATGCTGCAGATCTAAAACCCCTTCAGGCACACAGGTGTTCTAGCAGCAGGCAGAGGGGACCTGAACATTCTAAGTGACAATAGGATAGAATGAGTTAAAACTGAAGGTGGACAAAGCAATGGGGCCTGATGGGATTCATCCCAGAATTCTAAAGAACTAAGGGTAGAACTAGTGACACCACTGACTACCCTCTTTAACAAATCATGGGAGGATGGGGTGGTACCTGAGGACTGGAGGAGGGCAGATGTGATTCCCCTTCACAAAAGTGGGAGCAAGGCAGAAGCAGGAAACTACAGACCTGTTAGTTAAACCTCAGTGGTAGGGAAAATGATGGAATCACTTCTGAAGGAAAGAATTGTTAAATATCTAGAGGCCAGAGGGGCACAGGACCCAAGGCAGCATGGATTCACAGCGGGAAGGTCATGCCAGACAAATCTGATAGATTTCTTTGACTGGGTGACCAAAGTAGTTGATCAGGAGGGCTGTGGACATGGCCTACCTAAACTTTAGCAAGGCATTTGACACAGTCCCACACAAAGATTAATATACAAGTTAGCCAGCCTGGGAGTGGGTCCCAAGATGACAGCCTGGGTAAAGAATTGGCTGGAGAATAGGACACAGAGAGTAATAGTAAATGGAGTCCACTCTGAAAAAAGGGGGTTAGTAGTGGGTACCGCAGGGTTCAGTATTAGACTAGTTCTCTCAATGTCTTTATAAGTGACATTGCAGAGGGACTGGAAGAAAAAGTATGTCTCTTTGCAGATGACACAAAGATCTGCAACAGAGTTGATGCACAAGGTGGAGTGGAAAGGATGAGAAGGACTTGGCAAGGTTAGAGGAATGGTCAAATGTATGGCAGCTTAGATTCAATGCTAAGAAGTGCAAGTAATGCACCTGGGAAACAAAAACCCAGGGGAAGAGTACACAATGGGGGGTGAGATACTAACAACAACAAAAATGGAAAGGGACCTGGGGGTAGTCATATCAGATGACCTAAAGGTGGGCAAGCAATGTGAGATGGCAGCAAGGAGGGTTGGGGGATACTGGGATGCATAGGGAGAGGCATCACCAGTAGAAAACAGGAAGTTGTTATCCCTCTGTACAGACAGCTAGTGAGACTCCATCTGGAGTACTGCATGCAGTTCTGGAGACCCAGTCTCCGCAAAGACATAGACAGGATGGAAGCTGTCCAGAGGAGGGCAACTAAAATGGTGCAGGGTCTGCACTGGAAGACATATGAAGAGACACTTAAGGAGCTTAATATGTATAGCCTCGAGGAAAGGAGGGAGAGGGGGGACATGATAGAAACTTTCAAGTACCTCAAGGAATCAACAAAGTGCAAGAGGGTAGCATCTTTCAAAAAAGAGTGCAAGAACAAGGGGCACAATTTGAAGATAGAAGGGGAGCGGCTCAGAGGTAATTTAAGGAAGTATTTTTTCACAGAGAGGGTGGTGGATGTATGGAACGGCCTTCCAGAGGAGGTTGTGGAGTCACAAACAGTGGTGGAATTCAAGCATGCATGGGACAGTCATAAGGCAATTCTAGGGGGTGGGGGTAGGAAGAAGCAGGCTGCTGGTTAACTAGGATCTGCAGCTTATCCATCAGGTAGGGAAATGGGCAGACTGGGTGGGCCAAGCGGTCCCTTATCTACCGTCAAATTCCTATGTTTCTGTGTTACTTAGGCGTATGCCGACCGGACAGTGACAATTTCTGACGACATTGACAGTGGCACCTGATGTTGCTCTGTAATGTCACCGACAGGACCCTGACACGCTTTCTCCGGTATTGCACCCTCCCCGAATCAACTCCAACTGAGAATTGATAATCCCACGTCCAGGGGTGGTGGGGGGGCAGAGCCTCCCCGATGTGGTGTTCGGAGGGCAAAGCCTCCAAAAACAGATAGTTTACCTGACGGATTTATGCCAGCCGCAATTTGTGGTTAACATAAATCCATCACTGTAACGTCGGTCGACAAAATTCTTGTCGAACTGGCATCGTAGACCCGTGCTTGGGCAATGTATAAATGGAGAACAGTTGGGTGGGGCTGTATACAACTGGAGAACAGTGGGTGGGGCTGTGTATAACTGGAGCATCTCAAAATTATAGTAGTTATTCACCATGCAACAGTGATAAGAAGTTTTTTGGGGGGAGTTAAATATAATTTAATCTAATAGATGTTTAGATTATCTAATCTTTCCAGCCTAGAAGATTCCCAGTTGCTGTCCGTCTCTTCTACTCTGACTACAGAGGACATCCTCATCTCTACAGATGAATGGTCTCTCTCTCTCTCTCTGTCTCTCCAGGAAACATTCCCACCACCAACTTCTGTGTTTTCAGGTATCCGCAGGTGAGTACCAAGCGCTTGCCTTCTCTAGTTTCAGGTTTATTATTTATACAGGGTAGTGATCAATGGAACAGTCTCCAAGTTGCACAATGGTTCAGTTGGAGGCAACAGCAGTTTGTAGACATGATGTCTGCAGCTATCATTTCAATAACAGCACACACTGCATTTAGGTGACCCTACAAATTACAGTTGCTAAAAGGAGGCAGTATAGTGCAGTGGTTTAAGGCTTTGAGCTGCAAATCTGGTGACATCCAGCAGACCAGACCTGGGTTTGAATCCCACAGCTTCCACTTGCATACTGTGTGACCCTGAGCGGAGTCACTTAACTTCCTGTGCTCGAAGGTTGCTCCTGTAAAAAGGCTTCAGCTTAGTGTGCTACTCCTGGTTAAACAACTAAATAAAAAATAAGCAAGTGGCTAGGTGCACAAATATTCTGCAGTCAGCACGCTTGCCCTGTGGCATCAAGAAAGCATGACTACTCTACCCAGGAAATAATCAGACCAAAGCACTGACCATAGGAGAATAGACACCTGTCTCTTTGTGTTTGCCAAGGACATTTAGGGGACAGATGTGCTTTAAAAACAGTATGGGTTGGGTTGGGGTTGCTCAGCATCTCTGCTCACTCCATAAGCAGGAAGAGAGCAATTAAAATGTTCAGCTTTGACGAGCCCACTAGGAGGTGGAAGTGCTACATGATCAGAAGTGCCTCAAGAATTTCCCTCTCCTCCACAGCCAAAATAAAACTGTAAGGCCCGATGAACCTCGGAGTGACTTTACTAGATTTGGAAGATGGCAGATTTTTCTGTTTTCCTGTGACGTCACTTTGAGTCCCCTAAGCAGTACAGTGGTTCTCACTCATCTCCTGTTGGTGCCAGAGGGGCTGTGACTCTGTTGCAAGCTCCCATGTGGCAATACCACTGCCAGCACTCACTAAGGGTACTGTAAGGTGGCCCATTTGGTACTTGCGAAGCTTCCCTCCATCCACATCTCCCACCGGGCTCACTGGGATTCAGAAGCTCACTGTGGTGATTTGTAATCCTGTTCAGAACTGTGACCCCACAGTTCTATTCCTGAATATAAATGAAAAGCAAGATTGCTTACTGTTGGTATCCCGCAACATTTTAGTGCGACACTTACTGGATGGTCCCATTAATTATTCCAATCCCGCCATCCACTACACACTGTTTTCTAACCACATCTTTGACACTCTGCCTCAAATATGAGTTGTGAGCAAGCAGTTTCCTGTGAATTGAGTTCCAAAGTGTACTTGCACATAAGAAATTGGGTGGGGGAGGGGCACTCTTGAGGGAAGCATGGCAGGCCTCCTTCTCTGCAAAGTAAATGCCAGTCTGCAATGTGTGTTCACACCACACCAGCCCAGGGAATGAGAGACATACAGTCGCTCTGAAATGTGAGCCCCCACACTGCAGTGACAAGCATAGAGTCATCAGGTTGGCTTTGGCGAGCACTACTTTATTTATCAGTCTTTCTTCCAGTTTTCCCCTGCTCATTGCTGTAACCCTCCCTATCCCTGTCACCAGAGAGGATATCCCACCAGCCCCAGCGGGGCTTGTCTTCCATAATGGCATTAGTATGTCTGTGATGCACAGCTAGCTGCAGTGTGATGACAAGCTGTTGAAGAGCTTGGCATCATTTTCAGGGATATGCATTGAGTGGCAGCAGACCGGGGGGGGGGGGGGCTGTTCCTCATGGTCAAGTGGTGAGAGGTAGCATAGTTTTCATGCTGAAGCGTGTTTCCAGTTTACTGTGAGCACACCAGTGTTGCGGCAGGGCCTGTTGTTGGTGCTTTGATGCTGTCCAATTAGGAGTGTTGCAGATTATTAATTCGCCCACAAATTGTGGAGAATTTGGCCACTGTGTGCTATGGGTAGCATTCCTGTAGTCCACACTATGCAATTTGCTGCAGTTGCTGCACATTTTACTAAGAGAACTGACATAATTCGCATTTTGTGGCAAATTTCTGCTGCAAATTGCGTAGTAAAATTTGTTGCAGCTGCGTAGTGCAGCAGTTCACATAGTAACATTTGTGCAATTGTGTGAATTTCACTACACAAATTGCAGAGTTTTTTAATTTTGCAAGGAACCCTGGGCCAACAGGAGGTGACTGTTCCACGAGACGCACAGAGAGCCATCCCCTTAGTAGAGCGGATATCTGTCAGACAGCTCCAACTACTTCTGCCGTCCCAGATTAGGACTGCAGGCTCAGGATTGAACCCTCGACCTCCCTGAGCTGAAAAATGAATGCCTGGTCACTACATTAAAACAAACGGGGCTGTGGAACCTGAGTAAGATGGCAGCTGAACCCTAGAGCTCCTTAAACATTGTTAAAACAAAGTGTGTTTTTGGAGCACTTTATCCTGCACAGCTGGACAAAAAGTTATCTTAGCATGTAGTTGGAACATCAGAGAACAGATATGGGTAAACCACGGAAAGAAAAGCAATCTGGAGATGGAACTAAATCAGAAGTACCAGTGGGACCGTCTTCCTCGCGAACAGCACCAGGCCAAGAACAAGACCATGAGGCAGAAACTAGGGGAGAGATCCCACCGTCCTTGGGTGAAAAGCTGAATCACTTGATTGCTCCGGTAGCGGGACTGTCTAATAAGTTTGACTCTCTTACTATGAGACTGGCAACTGTGGAAACTGCATTGGAAGCGGTCACAGTAGCATCGACATCTGCAAATAAAACGGCTGATGCAGCCATGGGCACCGTAGCCTTTGTTGTAAAAGAGAACACGCATCTACGCTCTCGACTGGAAATGCTAGAAAACCAGTCGAGATGCCAAAATGTCAGAATCCTGGGGCTTGTAGAACGTGCCGAAGGAGACCACTTAATCTTGTTTCTACAAGACTGGATCACACAGCAATTTGGCGAGGAGGCTACCCCAATCACCCAAAAAATCCAAAAAGCCTATAGAGTGGCCTTCAGGAGCAGACAAGATAATCCGGATGCCCCTCGTACTGTAGTAATGGTCCTAGACGGTGTCAGGTCACGGGATAAATTGTTGCCATTGGCTAGGAGGAAGAAAGTCCTCCTCTGTGACGGCGACCAAATAAGAATGTTCCTCGACCTATCCTACGCAACTAGACAGAGGAGGAAGCGGTTCGATGGTGTAAGGGTGAGTTTGCGCGAGGGAAGTATACCTCATGGCCTAATTTTTTGGCAGATTGCGAATCATCCAAAGCAACCAGATCTTCCTTTTCTCAGAACCGGACGAGGCTCAGAAATGGTGCCAAAAGAATGTGCCCTCTCGCAGGAGGGACATGGAAGAAGATGACATCTCTTCAGAAGAAGATGATCCCTGAAGATTTGGGACTGCCTGGTTTTAGTCCTTATGGACTCGTTTGGTAACAGGACAAGGGGGGGGGGAGTGTTCAGTGTTTTAATGTTTTTAAAAATTGAAATTTAAGTAGCCATATTCATCCTATGAAGATCTGTGGACTGGTTTACAGCAGGGCTGGACTTTAAAGTTAGCTGTTAGGCTACTTATTTCTAAGTTTTTTTCTCCCTTTCTCTGAAGTCTTAACTGTTAATAGCATTAATAGTTTATCTGGAAAATAATGTTTGTTGCTCTTTTTTGCTCGCTGTGTTTATCTGGTAAAAGCCTTTGAACATGTACACTAATATGTTTGGTGAGTGTTTGGGGGTTTTTAGTCGGTTGGGCAAAGAGTTCTGAGGGTTTCCTTTTTATGTCACACTACAGTGTGTAATCACTTTGGTACAGCATAGTGACTGATTCCCTATTTTTAGGGAGGAATCAGAATATTATGGTGTGGACTTTCTTAACTAAACCATGCTACTCATGGTCTTCTGTACAACAGATGGACTGTTTGTTAAAGTTTCCAATTTAATTGGAATCCCCCTCATAGGACGTATCTTATGTCATTTAACAGATCTATTGTGTGTATTGAGAGGAGTGGCGCCCTCATTGTACTGTACATCTGCAATGTTAAATGAAGGTCTAGTGCTGTATGTTTGTTTACAAATGAATAAACATCAAGTATAAAAAAAAAAACAGAAACTGACCACCATAACTGGAGGATTAAGGGCCCTTTCAGTCTCCAAATAGCGGCTCAGGTTCTTACTTCTCTGCCAGGGCTGGCCTTAAGGATAGGCGAACTAGGCGGTCACCTAGGGTGCCATGTAACAGGGGCACCAAATATGAATGGTAAAATATTTTTGTATTATTTCCCTTTTTCCCCCTACTGTCCAAACGATGGTGCTTTTTAAATGTAACCCCTAGATGGCGCTATCCCAGGGGCTACTACCCCTGCCTGATTTGCCACTAACAGGTTGAGGGGCCTGGATCCGATGGTGGGTGCCTCCACCCAGAGGTCAGGGTTTGCAATAGTTAAACTAACTTGGTCACAGCCCTCTGGGACACTGCAACCCCCCTTTCTTCCCACTAGTGGCCCACACAGTATATCAGAATTACCTTCACAGTATACACTTACCCCCAGGGCTGGATCATGCACTGGGACCCCTGTAAAATAAGAAGATACAGTGCAACAATCACAGTACAATACTTTAACATAGACAAATACCTCAGGCAGTATAACTTTGCTGAAACAAGGAGCTCTGATTTATTTAGGGGGATGTAACAAGGACAGGGGAAATCAGGTTAATTAGCTTATCACTTTACTCATCTGTCTATGGCTCTGTGCACAGGCCTATCCCTACCAGTTACTGTCCCTGGGTACCCAAGCCCTAGTGGCTAGTCCAAACCGTGGCAGCTGGTAGGGGCCCTTTCACACAGAGAAAAGAAAAATTAGTTAAACAGTCAGCAGTACAGTAATTCCATTTGGATTCAATGTGGCAATTCAACAGGAGCGACCCTGAATTAGTACTCATGACCTCCAAACAAGATAGGGTCCTTCAATATCAGCAGGACTACTCTTGAGCTCCACGAGACTCCTCACACATTTATATGGCAAACTGCAACAGGCAAAAGTCCTTTAATGGCAGCAGGATTCACTTGAGCTACACAAGCCTCCTCACACATTTATATGGTAAAAAGAAAGTACTATACCAGGCAGGCTGCTTCTCTATCCCGATCGCAATTACTGCACAATACCGGGAGAACACACAGCAGATTCAGTTCTGATAGACCGAGAGCAATTCAGCAATTTCTCCAGTCTTCTACAGGGTGAGCCTGGTTTCTACTCTTCAGATATCCTTTGATTCTCTTCACAGGACGGATTCAGTCCTAACAAACAGTTACACAAGCTGCAGACCGGAACTCTGGGCCTTACACGCTTCCCTGCCTAAAACTGCACACCAAAAAAGCACAGGGCTCCTTCCTCTTCACTGCCAGAGCTCAACTGAAACTCCAGCAGACAAAACGGGCACTTCCTTTGAGTTCCTCCCAGTTCTTGGCTGGATTGGCTGTCACTCATAATAGACTGCTCCTGTTGGTCCAAAAAGGCGCCGAAGTCCAAACTACATCTCCCAGAGTCACTGCCCATACAATCCTCTTGTGGCTGGCTCAGATTACGAGTCCAAGTTCTGATTCATCCAAAGCACCATTTTAGAGCTACCTTAACCCACACTGATTAGTCCAGTTCAGCAGTTCAAAACTAGAATGGGGAACTAGGCAAACACAGTTCTGACTGCAAAGAAAGCAGGTTAGACAAACTGTATTTTCATTATTACTCTAAATGATTTCTGGCAAACAGTTACATCTTTCAGATAGGTTCCCTTTGCACTCCTAGTGACTGCAAAATGGAGTGAATTGCAGCAGCTCGAGTGGTACTCAAGCAAAGAAACACAGTCCCCCATACAAAACTAATTATGTCTGGAAGCAGACAGCTCTTAAAGAGACAGTACCAGAGGCTCTAAAACACTCACAGATAAATGGCTTAAACGCCAAACACCATTCAGGCTTGGAGCATTCAAGCAAGCTCCTGAAGTCTTTTGGGAACCCCCATTTGCAGGGAGTTACATAAATGTTAGCAAAATGGATGTGTTTTAGAGGGGTCTGCACTGTCAGTGATTCTTAAGTTCCAGTGTGCGAGTCAAATTCTGCAGGCCGCAGTCCCACTTTGTGGCTTAGTCCGCTCCTGATGCTTGCCATCAATCAAGGAGGACCCATCCAGCACAGCAGCCAACTAAGAAGGAGGCAGTAGTAGTGTGCCCACCCATGGTGTTAGCGCCAGCCCAGTCACCGACGTCTCTGCACCTGTCCCGTCGTCCGTTCGTGCGACCCCACCATAGCCCATCCTCACCCCCTAGAGCACCACACGGAAAGCCAATTAACTGTTGTGCGGCTATGCTGTCTACAGCATATTGCCACCTTGAGAGAGTGAGAGAGACAACTCGAGTCTCTAGACTCAGACAGTAGAAAATCGTCGTCTCATCCTGTCGACAACACAGCAGACTGAGGAATGGCCTGGGCCGGGACCTGGCTCAGCGGCTGTGGGCCCGCGGTGGCAGTCGGTGTTAACAGTGAGACTGACTCAGTCAGACAGACAATGAGTAAAAATTAAATATGAGCCATGTGGTGACTGGAGAGCAGATTTAGTAAGTAGCCATTGAGCTTCTCCTTACATAAAAGGGACTGTTTATTGTGTGGGGCCCCACTATGATGTCTACTGTATATCTTGTCTTGTGCTGAACAAAAAGGCAGCTTTGCTATTGCAGGTAGCCTCAAATGCATAGCCATTGCCTGGTTATGTGTACCAGCTTCAGAACTGATTTCTGATTTGGGCCTATTTCTTAATCAAGGGGATAAAGGGAGACTGTCTCTTGTGGCTGCCTGGCATGATGATGTGTATGAAAGGACTGGTTCCGGGGGTACATCCTTTGACTCCCAAGAGTACAGAGGTCAGATTTCTTTTGGCACAGAAAGATATCAGATGCCCACTGGTCAAGGGGACACTGAGCTGAAATTTCACCCTCTGTGTGTGTGTGCAATTTAAAGCCATCTGAGAGGGTAAGATACTTTTGGTCTTAATGTGAGAGTAATTGTTTCCATTCTGTAAACTGTTTAAACTGTTTTTATTTGCGGTCCCCATTGTGTGTTTATTCTATTTGTGTTATGATATAGTCTGTAATTTAGTGGTGCACATATTAAATATTCTCTGTGACCACGTAGTGCTTTTGGTACAGATAAAATCCATTTCTGATGTTCCACTACCTAAGATCACTGCTGCCAAGTTTAAAAGTAGTTAATTCCAGCAATCACAGCTGCAACTGGTATAACAAAGCACAGAATAGCTTGACACCTGTTATACTCCAGTTATCACTTGAAAAAGTGCACATTGTGGCCGGATATTCAAACTGTGCCAGGCTGTGGCGCAAGCCTGGCGCAGCTCAACTTTGTTGCTCAGGGGTGTGGCCTGGGCGATATCAACGGAGCTGCGCTATGGCGCAGCAGCTTTGAATATCGCACCCTGGCCACCCCCACTGTGCGTGGCGCAGTGGCACTGCGCCAGCGCAAGTGGCCAGAGTGGAGCATGGAGATGCACTAGCGCAGGTGCCATTGAGCCATTCACAGCACCAGCGATATTCAAAAGGGGACATGCAAATGGGGCCATAATTTATGCAAGGCGCACATGGGGCCATTTGCATGTCATTATGGCCCCATTTGCATCCCATTAGCATGCAGCTGCGCTGATCCCCGACGACTTGCGCCTGGCGCCCTGCCAGGCAGCAGCCGTCAAGAACCGATGCCCCCTGCAGCCCGATTGTGGGCATTCGTCTAAAAGAACCCCCCCCAATATCCCTGATGGTCCAGTGGACCACTATGTGCCCGATCGCAGGCATCGGTATAACCCCCCCGTCCAACATCCCTGGTGGTCCAGTGGACCGATCGCGGGCATCTTTCGAAATCACCCCGCCAATATCCCTGGTTGGTCCAGTGGACCACACTCTGCCCGATCGGCGGGCATCTGTAAAACATAGAACAGTCCTATTACCCTGGTGGTCTAGCGTACACCTCCCACCCGCCCACTGAGCCCAGCACCCGCTCCCCGGTCAGCCGGCAGGCAGCAGCACCTCACCTGCCTGCCGCCCGCCAGTGACAGCTCAGTAGGGCTGCACCGATGGTTCATGGCGTGAGCCAATGGGCGATGCAACCATACCGTACTACTCGTCCAGATAGTGAATGAATCATTCACATATCTGGACTTAGTAGTACGTATGGAACTGCACGCCTACTGGCTCATGCTGGAACCAATGGCGGGCAGCCCTACTGAGCTGTCAGTCGGCGGGCGGCGTGGCGGCAGGCGGGTGGGTGCTGCCACCCGCCGCTGACCAGGGGGAGGGCGGGGCCAGTGGGCAGGTGGGGAGGGGATACACTAGACCACCAGGGTAATAGGACTGTTCTATGTTTTACAGATGCCCATGATCGGGCAGAGTGCGTCCACTGGACCACCAGGTATATTTGCGGGGGGTGATTTCAAAAGATGCCTCGCGATCGGTCCACTGGACCACCATGGATATTGGAGGGGTGATTATACCGATGCCCGCGATCGGGCACATAGGGGTCCACTGGACCACCAGGGATATTGGAGGGGTGTCTTTGACACAGATGCCCGCAATGGGGCATGGGGTGCCGCCAGGTGCGGCTGGAACTCAGCGTGGCAGCTGCCATGTTGCACCTTGCACGCGGCAGCTCACCTGTGGGTGGCCATCATTTGTTCTTTTTGGGTTTAACTTCTGCAGGTGCAGGTAGGGTTGCACATGCATGACTCTGCACATCCCGGCTGGAATATCGGGCTGTGCAGGTTATGCATGGGCACACCCCCACCTGTGCTGCATATTATGATGCTCCGGTGCATCGGGATTGTGCGGTGCACTTTTCCTTTTGAATATCGCACCGGGCGATCAGTGAGTTTTGCATGGCAACACTGTTGCTGCCATGTGCAGCCCTTTGAATATCTGGGCCTCAGTGGAAAATTGATTTGTGGTTGCTGCTGCAGCCAGCTCTGTGTGATTTCTCTGCACTGTCTTTATTCTGTATGCAAATAATAACAGTTTAAATTGAAACACTGTCCTGGGGAGATTTTTACCTTTGGTGATCAGTGGTGGTAAAAACATCAATTGTTTGTGGTATATCCAAGTGTAAAAGTAACCTTTGTCAAATACAGGAGGGTGAGAAGTTCCTGGAAGTGACTAAAGGGGTGGTTCTGTTGCCTAAAATTAAGGTATTGAATTAAATGAGCAGTGGCTAGTCGTGGGGCAGAACCAGATAGAGACACCCTATTAGTCAGCCAGGTAGTGGCAGCATTGGAACTAAAAGTAATGTCCAGGCATCTGGTGACTCTTGTGTGTGAGGTTACCCCAGCACTGGTTGCTCTTGAAGGCACATTAGTTAAAGCAATTGTCTGGTTTTCCTCATGCCTTGATAGGGAAAATAATAGCAAAAATGTATTGATTTTGTGTTGCTGCTCTGGACCTGCAAGTGAGCGTATGTGCTCTAAATGAAGGTGTATAAACAGAGTCAGCACATTTCCCCATGTTCAACAGCATTTTGCTCATAGTAGAGTATAACACTCCTCATTAAGGGGTTAATGGTGCAGCCTCAAATTTTCATTATAGTGGAGCTGTTCCCTACTTGGTACAGCCTTTGGGTACTTAATAGGAGCCAGAAAAAAAGGAAATGTGTTCTGCGGTTCCAGTTGGTGCTGGGGAAGGATTGGGGGTGTTCTTGGGTGACCGATGGCTGGCAGGTTCCTTTGGTCTGTGTTGGTGGGGCCGCCCGAGGCCTGGCATGAGCTCTCAACTGATGCTGGTCCCTTGGAGCCTATAGCTCAATGGATGTAGATAGCAGAACTGAATGAGTAGTGATCGTGTTGCTGGGAGACTATTCTGGCCAGGGGTAGAGTAAGGCCCAAGGTTCAGTGGCCCTTTATACCTTGTGCTCTCAATGATCTCCACAGGGACCCTGGCAGGCATTAGTGGTTTCCATGCCCAGCCCAGTGGTCATCTGATTTGCATGTTGAGGCTGACTATAGTCCACAGGGGTCTTGGCACTGTCAGTTCTGGGCAGTGCTGCTATTCCCTGTGGGCTATATACATTCCAGGTCTTGGGGGCCCCCGTGACTCCCCTGAAGAGAGAAAGATGCTAGTGTCTTTACACCCTCCTGGTGTCTACATATTCCCACAATTAATGGCAATGTAAAACGCTTGCCCACAAATCCCTCATCTGGGATCTCCACCACAATTGGGATTGTCCCTGGAGGCTGCTAAGTGACTGGGTGTCAGAGTGATTTGGTCTAGGTCTGTACTCATTGATGGGTGCAGGGTTCTTGCCTGTCAGGTGAAAGTTCTGACAATTTAATAGAAAGTCACTCTGACATCTTTCTGTTTGCCACTAAGCGCCACCTCCACCCACTGCACTAAGACCATTAGAGAGCAGACTCTGGGTCTAGCACTCTGATAAAATACACCTCATCCTATAGAGTAGTTGTAGTTGTAGGAGGGGGTTGTTACAAGTCAACACAAAGAATTGCCCAACACAAACATCAGAAGTTCACATACTATAAAAAAGGTAAATCATTCGTCATAATTATTTTTAATGAAGTGATCTGCCATTAAGAATGTCATGGTTCATACTGGGGTGAGAATGAAGACTGTAAATGAAAAGTGTGGGGGGGCACTCGCAGCTGACAAGTTCGCCCTAGAGCGCCATATACCTAGGCCAGCTCTGTTCTCCGCTGCTGGCCTTGGAATTAGTCTTTGAACTTGATTTAATGCACGTAACATTACACTTTGCCTTATCGATTTGTGTGTAGGGTTTTCTATTTCATTTTGTTGATCCTCACTGTTGTACTATTGTAACTACCACTGTTACGATATCCTCTGTTGTTAATTTGTACCACTATGAAAGCGTAGTCATTTTCTGTATGTAACTTATCCCGGTCGCCTCCTGAAAAAGATGCAAGTCTTAGTGACCCAACCCGTCAATCAGATCCAATAAATAAATAAAATATTAAAAGCACTAAACTGTGGTGCACCTGCTGCTATCAATGGCACGCTTAGCAACACCAGCTGCAAAAACAAAACAATTGAGGGTGTGGGGTGGATTTCCCTCATTCTAAAAAGAACCTGCTGTTTTAGGTTTTGATAAATACTGAAATGTAATAAATGGGAAGCTCCACACCCCGTTCTGTTTGGTAACAATTCTGAAAACACGAAAAGTAAAAGGAAGTGAGCACAGCACAACAGAATAAAGGAAACGGAGTGTAGCACAGTGCATTTATTTACAAGCACATCGCTGCTGCAGTATGCTCATGTCCTCTTTTATGAGGACTTGTCCTCTTTTCCAGCTGCCAAATATTCCTCATGTACCTTCTCTCTCCTGATGTATTATTATTTTTATAATTTTTTTACTCTCTCCTACCCATAAGCTCCTTGTAAATGAGCTGAGAAGGCGGTGGAGACTTTAAACCTATTTACTCAGGGTCTGGCACAAGGGCTCATCAGGGTAGAGACTTACTGTCCTCTTTTTGGCATCCCAAAATCTGGTACCCCTATCATAAGTACTACACCATGGTCCTTAATGCTCCATCAGTGCCTGTCAGCCCGCCCTGTGGTGGCACACTGTAGTGCCTCCTGGGAGCCTGGGTTCATGTGTCAGCTTCACAATGCCATGCTGAGGTCTGAGTGGGGTGAGTGTTGTGGTGGTGAAGTGCTTGACTTCTTAGGAGTATGCAGGCCGGGACAGCAGGCATTTGCACTTCCCTGATGAATGTCAGGCTAGTGTTGCGCACAGCCAGTGGACGGCGGGTGCCAGGAAAGGTAGCCATACCAGATGATGTATAGAAAATTCAAGCACTCCAGAAGTCTCTTTTCCACTGAAAGGTGTAGTTTTATTCCATTGCAAGGGTGACAAACAGAACAATGAATTCCCTAGCCCGACCGTTAGGTCTCCCAGAGGATTTGCACTTCCCCTGTTGGCGGACCACTAAGCAACATTGGTATCTGTTGTGATGGCAGGTGCGTGCACCTATGCTCCTAGTTGGAGCATGGGTACTGCCCAGGTGACCCTAAACATCAGGGTGGGGGATAGGGGGACTACAAAGGGGAAAGATAAGAAGAAGAATGATTTTATAAAAAAAAAAGGCTTTGAGATCCATGGTGCTTTGCTTAGTGTGTCTAATCAAATCACAATTCATTCTGTTCTACCATCTGGTGTAACAAATACACAAACAGACAGGCATGTAATAAAATGCCCAAAGAAATTAACACACAATTAAAACATGAAATGTAGATCCACTTCTGAATTCATGATATACATAGCAAAGAGAAACATATTTTTTTAAAAGGCTGCTGCTGAAATAGAACCGGATGCTTATGGGTGGAGTACATATGCGTGGATCTGTATGTGTGCGCATAGATTAAATTTAATTTCAATAAAAAAAGTCCATATTCACCTGATACAGAACGTGGGTAGCTTGCCAGACTGTGCAAATATGGCAGCCTGCCCACTGTATAACTTTGCCAGCTGCTGACCATGAACTTCTCATTCTGTGTCTCATTCTACAGGCGATACCAGGGTCACTAAACCCTGGCCAGCATTTTTGTTGTTTTTCTCCCCCACCTGATTTTACACCTGGCTCCTCACTCCTTGCTCCATCCTTACTGATACTGCCCCTCTGTCTCACACTCACCTCTGGCTACTGTCCTCTAGTTCAGCACACTCGGGTGGGGGAGCAGTCAAGGAGAGGTGCTGGGGGCAGGGAGGTGGGGCCAGTCAGGGGTTTTCCTCTGTTTTCTCTCCCTCCTTCCCCCCATTACTGAAAGCCACTCTCAAGCAATGGCCAGAGAGAGAGAAGGGTAGAACGTCATGTGGTCAACCGCATCATCCAAAGTCACTCCACAGGAGATGTTGCTGCTTTGAGAACACTTGTGTCTCCCCCCCCCCCAATCTAAGAGTGCTCTCTAGACTCTCTTGCCTAGAGTGGTTGGACAAAAGAACCTGGGCTACCCACATGGGAACCTGGCACCTGACCTGTGCCACTGGGCCCAGCTTTACTTCCATTTCTGTTCCCCATAGCCTTAACAGCCTGCACCCCCAGCCTGCTATCAAGATATCCACCCGTCTGAGGAGCTCTCCTCGCTGGTGCCCTGTCAAGTCCTGCCACCAGCAGTGAGGGGAGGAGATGCCAATTGTAAGCTAGAGACCAGGGGAGGAGTCCCTGTTGGTTATGGGGACAGGTAACGTGGCAGCCTCCTAACCAGAAACCACCCAGTTTTTCATTAGTTTGCACCCCATGACCTTCAGCAGGAACATTTTGTTCTGGCAAGTTTACATCTAGCCATGACTTGTTATCCACACACCGCTGGCATTGACTCTCACTCGATACTAGCAAACTTCCTCCTGTGACAGGAACCCACAAGTATTAGGCGGATCACTGTCCCAGAATCCAAAGTAGTTTGGCTTGTGGCTCTGGGCTATCCACTTTGGGAGGTGGGAGAAGGCTGTGTCCGAGGCAAATTTAGCAGGGTAGAGTAATAACAAGTGTAATTTACTTGCCAGTTTTTAAAGTTGGTGAACGCATTACATTTGAGTGACTCAGAGCACTTCTGTCTCAGAAGAATGCTG
Source organism: Neoceratodus forsteri (assembly GCA_016271365.2). Lineage (NCBI taxonomy): Eukaryota > Metazoa > Chordata > Ceratodontiformes > Ceratodontidae > Neoceratodus > Neoceratodus forsteri. The sequence continues at coordinate 117,845,930 of JADMNL010000031.1, forward strand.
TTTGCCTTTTTGGCAGCAACAGTGTTGTGAAAGCCATGTTTTTACAAGGTCTGGTACATTTCCAATAGCTGGTTGGGCAATGGCACTCATGAAAACACTTTGTTCAAAAATATTTCTTTTAAGAAGCTGAGTAAAATAAGTTGTTACATGTGATCTGGTGCCCAAGCATCATGCATGGTGTGTTATCCACTGAATGTCCTTGCCCATTTTCCTGTTGTTCTGCCCCTAATGCGCATCCCACGTAGACACAGTGCCACGTACACCCATCTGGGATCCTTGTGCATCATGTTAACAGTTGTCCCCTCCTTCAGATCACTCCCAGAGTCCTCCGTTTAAGACCCACTGTTTGCTTCTCCTGTGCTATTTGGTTAATCCTTTTTCTGCTATCATAGTGAAATCTCAGACCCTCAAGTCCATACTGCGCTGTCCACGAAACAATGTGCTGAGAGAAGCTTCCAGCAGCGAGGATGCACTTCAGACCAGACCTCTCAGCTGACCTGGATTTTTAGGGATGCTCCTGATTTTGCCTTAAAATTCACCACTGTCTCTCCTTCATTTGGTATTTCTGTCACTAACGCATTGAGATTTGAAGCATAAAATAATGGCAGACTTTAGTGTTACAGTCTAGCCCTCCTTCAGAAAATGCTGTCTACGGCTGACCTCATGGCACAGGGGTAGGCGTGCTACTTGCAGCTCCATCAGCCTGGGTTTAGAAATGAGCAGAGATCATGGGGGCCAGGTTGGGGGGGGGCATTCTAGAGGATGCTCTCCTGCTTCAGATGCAGGCTAGTCTGCTCCTCACTATGTGAGTGCCACCTGGGGGCACCCTAGATATGCAAGCCAGGCTGGGACGGCAGTGGTAGGGAGAAATAGAGGCCTTGTGGCATGCATGCCTGTTGCATACCATGTCGCTTGTTCACAGCCCAGCGCCTCAGAAGAGGGAGTAATAATACACAGAAAAATCCTCCCAGCACATTCCAGGATAACAGCGGCATGCTCGGGCCCTGCGCCACTTGCCCATCCAGCACGATGAGACCTGCTGCCACCACATTCAAAGTACACTGTGGGGGTTCTGACAGCCCACGCTGGCAATCCAGGTTTGCACCCAGAACACAGGACATCAGCAGCAAAGGCTGGCAGGGAGAGATTCCAAGCATCCTCCAGATGCTTCCCTCCTGGCACTGCTCCACTGTCTGGTGGCTCTTGGTGGTGGTGTTGCAATGGTGCTGTTGGCTCTCTGCTGAGCATCACCAGGGCACCACCATGGTAGTGTGCGTGTGGGTTGTGGGCAATATCCCAGAAATGGAAGGGCAACAGACACACTTGATGGCAGCCGCTCGCACACCAACAGGTCCCTGAAATGAGCTGGCCTGCTACCCCCACTGTCAGCAGCTGATCTAAGGCACTTGTCTCCTGGTGACAGCAGGAGGGCCCCGACAGGGATGAGTTGCAATCTACAACCAGCCTACAAGTCCCTTGAGTCTGCCCTTATGTTCCTACATTGTTTTACTCTCTGCTACGCTGCTTAGTGACTTGTATGTATTTTCTATGGTTAGAACAAAGTGGCAACTCTCTTGCACACCTAGGAAACTCTCCCAATACTTTATAATGGGAACTGAGAACAGCAGGATTCCCCTATAATCAGACTGTTCAAGTGAAGCTATCGCAGGGAGTCTGCCTCGGGCTGTGAGAACTGCCCTGGTTTCCCCACAGTTGCTTGTCTACACCCACATCCTAATCAAGGGGTTGTGTGTATAGTGGACCCTATGATGGAAGCTGCACTATCTGTCATCGCATCTATCCGATGTTAAGCCAAGTCCCTTCTGCCTGTCTCTGCTGGCTGTTCATGCAGAAGTTCGAGATCCCATGGTATTTTTGGAATGAGTAGGGGGAGTTATCACCAGCGTCCTGAGCAACATTCCCTCTTTCAGTGACACAGATTTCACGCCGACTTCATTTATGGCCATTGCCCTGCCTCATATCTTGCAAAACGGAATGTATTATATCATAGAGAACTGAGATTTATAACTGGCCTCCCGTACTCCACACATCACTGCTCTTTATATGCAGCCGTAGGGTGGCCCTCCCTTCAATACAGGCGTTATAGAAATGCAGCCCTATGGACGCTCTGAGCCCTTACCAACAAACTCCCACAATACGTTGTTGACTGTCTCCCCCTTAGTCATATTAGGAACTATGCCTTAAGAAGTCAATCGCAGATTTCTTTGAATGTCCCAAGGGCCAACACTCACTTTGGAAGGGCCGCCATAAGCTATGCCCTGCCTACTCTCTGGAATAGGATACAAAAATCGTTGAGACTTAGCTCACCTGTCAGTTCTGCCTTCTTTAAGACCTTCTATGACAAAACGTTTGCTGAAATCTGTAATTGCTTCTATTGCGCCTAGCAGCTTGACTGTTGTTCCTCTCTTCTTCAACACTAGTCCCAGCTGCTTATCCCAATCAGCCCTTGCCACTGCTGCTCCCCCCTCCTCTGCCCCACTTGCCCTTAGCACCCTCTGCACCCCTCTTATTCACCACCCCCCTTCTGCCGCTTTTACCTAAGGCTTATACACTGCTATGCTAGATTCCATAGTTTAGAAATTCCATCCAGGCCTGTAACGTGTTTCTGCTGGACAGGAATATAAATAATCTTTCTTTTTCTTCTATGGTTTGTATATGACATCCATACAATCCTGCTCCTGTGGGAACTGTATATATATATATATATATATATATATATATATATATATATACATATATATATATATATATATATACACATATATATTACGTTCGGGTTTTGTTATGTATATCTTTCTTGTACATGTGACTTGGAATGTAAATACTCTGCTCCTATCAGTATTGTAAACATGTTGTTCCTTTTGTATTATGTATATTTATATGTAACTGTACAGTTTTCCCTGCCAACAGCAGTTCCGCCTTGTAAATGAGCTTGCTCAATGGTGATCGCCTGGATAACTAAAGATTTGATTGATTGATTGATTGATTCTTATGGAGTGCCTGTGTGTGTGTGTGCGTGTGTGTGTGTGTGTGTGTGTGTGTGTGTGATACAAGCATGTTTAATGGCTATAGTCCCTCCCTGCACTACCAATATCCACCCCATTGCTTTGTGAAGTGCTTTGGGATATAGTGTTTTGAAAGGCACTATATAAAACCAAATTATTATATTCTACAGTCCCTGCATGGCCAGTATCCACGTCATTGCTTTTAACGTGCTTTGGGATACAATGTGTATAAAAGGTACTAAATAGGCATTATATAAAACCAAACTGTATTCTATTTACAACTGCCCTCCCCACCTGCCACTTAAATACGCTACTCGTTGCTTATGCTGCTCTCTGATTGGCTAAGCTGTGTCATGCCGATTGCTCATGCTGTTGATTTGGCTTATGGATTTCACTTTCCTTAGGCTGCTTTTGATGCCCAATGATATTATTGTAACTTGTAACTCTTGTACATTCCGTTAATCTGATTCCTGCACAGTGTTTTTTGTACTTGTAGTTTTATGTGCTTCCTGTTTCCAATGCTGTGATAATTGCTTGTTGCACGTACTCCTGTAAACTCCTCTGTACCCCTCTACCACCACCACCACACACACACACACACACACACACACACACACAGCTGGAAAGTCCTCCTGGACTGTATTTGTTAACCTGCTAAAGCATGTTTGAATAAATAATTAAATAAAATGTTCTTGCAACCCATAAAAAAAAGGTTTCTGCAGGATTCTTGTGATTGTTTGGCAATTACAAAGTCCTGGCATGCAACAAACATGTAACAACTGCGTAATTACTTCTGTTGCAACTTGCAAGTAATTATTGTAACTGACACTTCAAGTGTCACCATGGCTTTTCAGGGGAGACTCTGTGACCCTGAACCTTGTGGTTATGGTGACGTGACATCACTGTCCTTGATTGGCACCGTCAGCCTTGTTTCGACACACAAGAACATTCTGTTTATCTGGCTATTTCCTCATAGCTTCTGCCAATGTCAGACTTAGAGTTCCCGTCTACATGGGAAAGAAATGCAAGAAAACTGCAGCCTCTCCAGGGTGTTGGGGCGGATGATGTTCTAATATATGCTGCTGGCAGGTTGACAACATATGGTTCAAGTTTATTGCAGGATTGCGGGATTCTGGACTAATGCATCAGTCTGTGGCATTGGAAGGGTAAGAGGATTACAAACTGAGTCCGCTAAGGGATTAGAGTAATGCTTCTCAACTACAGTAAGGGTGGCAAAAGCAGATGTGATTCCCAGGACTTCCTTTCAGCAAGGCTGCATATGTGTCACAGTGGTTTCCACCTCATCCTGAACTGTGCATGATAATGGATCTCTAGCCCCACCTGGCCGGAACCACAAGCAGCACCTCCATGGGCGGGGCACATGAACTGAAGGCTAGCATTTCATTTTTTAGCCATTGTAAACACATCTGAATTGTGGACAGGAAGCTCCCCCTTCCCCCATCATCAGCATCCCAGCAGGTTTAATAGGGCCACACCCTGGCAACAGAGACTGGAATCTCTCATGGCATTCTGTGAGAGTGTGAAGTGTGTGGCAATAATGTTTTGTTCATACACAAATCACAAAGAGGAGTCATCAGTGTATCCTGTTCACTCACGTCAGCTGTCATTTCAGGGAAGGGGCAGAGACGTTTTATAAAAACTTCCTGTTACCCTCATTTGGCCTCTCAGGGTAGGACTTTCTCCTACCAGTCAGTGCTTCTGCCTGTCTAAAGGAGCTACTGTTCTCCAGAATCTACCGGGACCCCAGGGTGTCATATAACCACCCCCTATTTTGCTACGTTATTTTATAGAATGTATACTCTTACTGGGCTATAAGTGGCAGACTTAGTAGTGCAAAGTAGGGAGGGGGCTGTCGTGAGACTGCACACTACCCAACTGATTATATATAAGTGTAATGTTTTGGTGTTCTTATTGTTGAATATTCAATAAAATGTTATCAACAAAAACAATTAAACTGAAAGGTAGAGCTGAAACTGCAGAACTGAATAAAATGAACACAAGATGGGGACCTCAAGCCAACAAGCCCCTCTCAGTCCACCCTTACATGTTGCATATATAGTGTATGGTGGAATGCAGTTGTGTGTGGAAATCCATACACCGCAAAAAGTTGTTCTGCTTCAGTAGTGACGTCCTCACTAATGCAGAACGACTTTTCAGTCTGCGTTAGTGAGGATGTCACAATGCAATCTCCTCCATCAGCACCGTTCATAGAAGGGGCGGTTGGCGACTGCTGCGTGCAAGCTGGCTGGTGGGCTGGAGTGACCAGGAGTATGGGTCTCCAGTGAGAAACAATGGTCAAAAAATGGAAGTGATCCTGTATTTTTGGGGCACCATACACTATATAGAACAGTGTATGGCCTCCCAAACTTTCTTCAGTAACTCTTCCTCTCATATTTTTCTACGACAGCAGAGGACCTCTGAGCTTCACTCTCAAGGTCATCAGCTGTAATAAAAACACTCGTGAAGAATTACCTTGTTATGTATGGGCGGCCATACACTATCCTATATATAGATACCAAAAGGCTAGAAGGGATATGCCTCTTACTGAACAGGATGGGGTTAGCACACTCAGTCAGTCATCTTGCCCCAGAAAACTGTCTGCTCAGTATATATTAGCAGATGGCTTTTACTCCAGTAATAAAAGGAAAAAACTTTGAAAATTCAAAATATTATAAGTAAAATGCTAAAAAAGATTCTGTTAATTTATTTATAAATCTTTTATTTCTTTTTGATACCAAGTAAGATACACCAGGCATACAAATGCCTGTTTTTCAGGCACGGCATGGTAGAAGTACAGATCAGCAGCAGCAATTAACAGAATAAAACAACGTTGGGAGGCACAATAATTGAGAAGTAACAGACATGAAGAAATATAATAACACACAAAAGACAGCAGAAGAAACATTGCTGGTAATTACAATAAGCAGCAAAAGTGACATAAACATTAAGGGATACAACACAAAATGTTGTTTTAAGAGACAAAAATCATGGAGTCAGTGACTGTTGGTGGCTTTTCAAACATGACAGAACTGATCAGGAAATTAGTTTATGCAACCTACACAGGCAGGTGACCTGGAATGTTTTTATTTGTACATTTTAGCAGGTAAGCGAACAAGAGTCCAAATTGGCTTCTTCCCAGCTGTTACTGGGGGGTGGGGGGCTTGTGCAGGAAATACAAGCAAGTCCAGTAATGAAGGTAGACATCAATATATATGTATATATATACAAGCTTATCAAGTCGTCAGTGTGCAAGACAAATATATAAAGTCAGCAATTAACAGAGTGTATAAACAGAGTTTAAACATTCACATACCACAGGTGCAAGGGGGAACACCCATGATACGAAAGGAGCTAAATACTGCCATACATAATACCCGTCAGGAAGGCCAGTTACAGACATAGCAAAGTAGGAGCAAACAGACCGGGGCCAGGCCCCCATTTAAATTAGGGAATACCTCTAGGGCAACAGTTCTCAGACTTTGTCATAGTGAGCCTCCCCTCAGCCATGGAAACAGATCTTGAGCCTCCCCCAAAATACTGAAATATTTTTGGGCCTCCCCATAGAAAAATAACCAACTTTTTACAGGTACATCAGGAATAAATTGAAACCTCCTTGCATAGCTGGCTCTCATGTTAAGCTTATTGTAACCCCCCTCCCAACAGGATAATCTACTTGCTCCAAATATTTTGACTCTCGGACCATTGTTACCCCTTACTGCCATACCTTCATGGATCAGATTGCTTTCCGTTTGCCCTCTAACTGGAATAACCTTCCTGATGACCTCTGCCTCTCTCTCTCTGCTCTTAAGCAACTTCTCAGGGATCATTTTGCTCCCTCCTGCTCTTATTCCTAGTACCTGTATGGTTAACTCTTGTATTGGGACAGTTCTGCTGCCAGTCTAATTGATCAATTTTTCCTTACATTGTTAGTTTATTGTTCGTTTGCACTTTTATTCATTTTGTATTGCTTGAGTGTTTTGCAGTTACATTCTGAACTGTGTTCTCTCACTACCCTTCCTGGTACACCTGATATAAGACATGGCTCAGTGTACAGTACCTTCCCTGGTCACAGACTTGTGAATAAATACATAAATTCACCTACTGTTATCCTCTTTCAGTTTACCTTATCCCTTCACACAAAATCTATAAAGTTCAAAAGTGATATAATACTTTTCAAGACTTGCTTGAGCCTCCCTGGAACAGGTTGGGGCCTCCCAGGAGGCTGGCCTCACCATTTGAGAACCCCTGCTCTAGGGCAAATCGTTGCCCCTAAGGGACAACCTAAATTGTCAGGGAGTCCCTGGGAAAAGGGGTACAGGGTGGGATATGGGTGGGGGATGCTAGGCTAGGAACAGGTCCAGGTTGGGACAAAAATAATGAAACGTGCAGTAACAAAATGAAAAGTTTTGACTGTATGTTGAATGTAAAATGGATAACTTTGGAAAGAAGGAATGTTGTAAATGTAAAACGAAAGTGAAAAGAGAAACATTGTGTGATATGTATAATAAATTAATTGCCAGTCGAGCACCCACTAACAGTTGTCTGTGTGTCGTTTTTCCGGGGGATCTCCCTCTGACAATCTGGGCAGTGCAACGGGACCTTGTAGTGCTCCTTAAGTATATAGCCTTTGCAGACTGGAGGATGGTAAAGGAATACGTTAGCAATGACATTAGCATGACTATAAAGGGAAAGGTGGGCAGATTACTGTGAAAACAAAATAAAACAACATTTAAAATTACAATTTTTTTTCTGGCTCACGTTTGCAATATTTTGTTGTAATACAAATAAAATATTCCTATTTCCACATTTAAAGCATTTTTTTTTTGCTTTTGGCTTTTTTTTTTTTTTTTTAGTATCACTAGAAAGGTTTATACTACACCAATACTTAACAGTAGCCTAGGGTAAGATGGCTGTCTGTGTCTGTTAGTGTCAGTCCCCACCTCCTCACCTTCCCCACTCTTGTCAGGATTTACTTAGGTTGATGTGCAGTTGTGTAAGTTACATCGCTAAAACACCCTTGTGACCCCGCATCAAACCTTCATCCCAACTTATCCCTTGAGTCAAGGAATGTCACCTTGCAACCAGGTGGCATCATGGTGAAGGTAAGGCGCTTCCCTTAGCTCCTAGGGAGGCAGGGCATAGCCCCCCCCCCCCACATACACACACTTAAGGCAGCTGCTCACCTGCCCTCCCAACTGTAGGAGAAGGGGTGTAGTCAGTGCAGCTCCCAATACAGGGGTGGGGGAACATTGGGGAAAATGGAGGGTAGAATAGTAAAAAAATTAACATTTTGAAAATAGGGTCCTTAGATATTTATTTATTGATCTGAAATTTTTCCAACAAGGATAACCCCATCAATGCAGTATCTCATTTTCATGGGGTTCCCAAGGAGGACAACAACAGACAGCAGTATAAAAAAATGAAAAATGTAGTGTATTACATTTTGGAAATCACAACACAAATACTACATATTCTATGAAAACATTTCCCAGAAAACTAGCAGCAAGAAAAAAGATTTGGGAATTATCATATCTAATAAACTAATGATTGGAACACATTGTAGGATGCATGTAGCCAAAGCAAAAAGAGTCCTATGGACCAGTAACAGAAACTTCAAAAACAGAGAGGCTAAAGTTATTATGCCTCTGTACAGAATGTATATCAGTGCCAGTGGCTCAGCAGGTAGCACACTCGCCTCTGAGGCCGGGAGATCAGAAGGCTGTGGGTTCTATCCCCACACCAGGCACTTGAGTTAATTCCCAATACTGACACTGTAGTGCAGCATGAGGTGCCGTCTTTTGGATGAGATGTTAAACTGAGGTCCCATCTGAACAGGTGGTAGTTCAGGTGGATATTAAAGATCCCATGACACTATCGAAAAGAGATGGGGAAGTTTCCTTGGTATCCATGCCAAATTTCCTCCATTCACTAAAAATACCACCAACAGCTTAATCTGGTTCAAGGTTGGTTGGCATTCATCTGTATCCCCCTCCCCTGGGTCGGTGCCTGAAAATGGGCAGAATTTCTAGTGCACTTACCCTGTCAACAAAACTAAATAAATATCAGACCTCATCTGGATTATGGAAACCCGCTATGGGGACCTATAAAGAGGACTAATAGGGACAACATTGAAAGGGTACAGAGGCAATCTACTAAAATCATCTATGAATGCAGGAACTTGGGATACGAAGATAGGCTGACAAAACTAAATTTAATGCCACTTGATAAGAGAATGATTACGAGGGACATGATATTAAGTTAGAACTCATTACAGGATTCTGAATTGATGGATGAAGGACACAATTTACAATTAAAACACACAAAGTTTAAAACAGAGAAACGTAAGGCATTTTCTACACAACGCATAATCAACCCATGGAATGCTCTACCAGATGATACTGTGTACGGTGTACAGTAAGCACAAAACACAATTTAAAGATAGATTCGATAATTACCTATTAATGGGTAATACTCTAACTTACTATTAGATAGTTACAGGAGCACATATAGGCCTAAAGCCTTTATTTCACGCCTATGACTTTAGTGTGAACCTTAGTATGAACTTCGCATAGCAGGAAAGCACTTACAGACAGCATACATACATAAGGTAGAAATGCAGCATTAAAGCAACTAAGACAAAAAAATAATTAATTACAGGATGACACAGGTGGAATAACAGGTGCAGGGAAAATTGAACCTTAAATATATTCTGTACTGTGATGGGGTGTGGGTGATACTGGACTAAAAGAGGTACAAAGGGTTCTGATGCAGTGGAAGAGACTGGTTTTGAATGCTTATAGACTAGGGGCATTTCTAAGTTGAGGGGGAAGTTTATTCCAAGAATCAGGGGCAAAATATACAAAGGCCTTTCAACCAGACTCATGCTTCATTCTGGGAATAGAAGAGTTGGGTGCAGCAGATGAGCAGAGTGAGTAGACATTTCCTGATTACATAAGGTGAGTTAAGAGATAGTCAGGGACTCTCCCATGTACACAGTTGTATAGCAAAGAGAGCCAGTAATAGTCACATCTGCCTGAGGGACATAGCCAGCTGAGCTTGTATGAAGGAGTACAGTGATGGGTGGCCAAGTCACACAAGAGTATAAACCTGCACAGCTTGTTATACAGGCAGCCTAGGGATAGCAGAGTGGATTTGTTCACTGAGCTGTATATGGTGTCCTCATAGTCAATGGTCAGGAGTAGAAAGTGGGAGACCTCCTGCCTCTTTGTATGTGCACTGAGGCAACACTTGGTCCTGAAGAAGAAGCTGAACCGGGTCCCACAGTGGCTAGGATGTAATCTATGTGCCTGATGTACAACAGTGAGCCATCGAGCTATACCACTAGATATTTAAAAACACTGGGTTGCTCAGTGGGTTGCTGTCTACTGTCTTGATATTGAGAGGTTCTACTGAACACCTCAGCAGATTTGAGGAGCCAGATACTGTTGCCTCAAGTTTGGTTTCATCAGGTAATTGCTGAAGAACCAGGAGGAGATGATATCACATGCAAATTTGGAGATGTGGGCACTGGCAGTACATGCAAGCAACCCCCACACATATATAGTCAGAGCCAGTTTTGCCCCATTATCTACACTCCCATCTAGGCAGGTTTCATTTTATTTGCATGCCTTACTGCCCACTATTTTTCCACAGTGCGTTCTTTTTAATACATGTCTCTTCCCCTTCTTAGCTGCTTCTTCTGAACTATCCTTTATTTCATGCCTGTGTGTTTTTTTAAACATATTTTATACATATTTCTTCAACAAGCTGTTGTCTTCTTAGATGCCTCAGTACAATTTGAGATTAATCCTAGCATTCTGGAAGGTCACCTGTGATGTCATCAACTTGAAACCCTGACCCGCTTGCTCTTTACCGTGTCTTATCACGAAGTGCCTGAACAATAAACTGACATTATAATTTGTAGGACAAGAAAAGCTTATGGTTACGAAACCTAAAGCAGGGAAAACATGATCTTTGCTCACTGCCAGGGTGCTGGCAGCTTTACTGATTCAGTAATCAGGTCATGCTGTATGAGCCTCTGTGTTCCTTGACACACACACACCCAGCACCAATGGAACAGAATGTCCTACTGACAAAGGGGACCTAGGTTCCAGCGCCATATGTGCAATGAATTTGTTGGTCTCAGCGTATATATAACAGAATGTGACTAACTTTGGTAAAACCATATGGTGGCCAAGATTTAAAAATGAGAGCTTGTGTGCAGCATAGTTACTTTTATAATTTTATAAGTTTGGATTCTGCTGCCAACAGAATTAGGACATACTGAAATTCTGGTCTGATCTATTAGTCCGCAGCACAGCATGGGTTAAATTGATCAAAATATTTCAGGTGGTTCGGGGGAATTTTTAAACAATATCAACATTTGTTATAACTTCCAGAAATTAATCTCCTTCCCAAATCTTGTCAGTCATTTTGTTTTATAAAGGTGTGTCTTGGGTTCTGTAGACTTTTGCCTCAGTTCATGGTAGAGAAGAGGCCGCTTCACAAACCCACCAGGTCAACAGATCTTTGCTACAGCCTGGAGGTGGATTAACAGAGCATCGGGACTAAATCTCTGTCTTACCATGGAGAAGTTCCACTCAGATGTACTGGGAGAACAGTAGGGAAGACAACACTGTGCTGGACTGCAAAGTTTCTGGCCTATGGAAAGGTAGAGGGCTTCCATCTCTACTGCTTCAGTCTTGCCTTTCAGAAGCACTAACTTAACCACTCTTCATTTTTGTGGTGGTGGGGGACGAATGTTTTTGTGTGTGGCAAGGCTCCTCCCCGTTCCCCTTGTCCCCTCCTCATTATCGGGGGCATCATGGATGCACTTAACCCTCTGTTCAAAAGTGTGTGTGTGTGTGTGTGTATATGGCTGCCTTCCTGACTGACACCAATGCCGCTCTGTGGTCATCCAGCCAGGAGGGGACACTCACCCTCCAGGCCCACTCCCTCCCCTTGAGAATGTGTGCCTCCCTCACCCAGTGTGCTCAGCACCTCCCAGTCCCAAGACAGGACATCCAAATCTGGAAGTGGCACCCATTTAATTTTCAGCTTCTCATTAATTGTGAGATGTAACACATGTGGTGAAGTGAGTGAGCGGAGTGCACCAGAGACAGCGACTTGAGATCTTGCTGATCTCTGCACTTATTGGACCAACATATGAGATGGGGATGCTGGGAGAAGTGGTAGGAGAGGGGCTACAGGGGAACCAGGAGAGAGATGGGAGGAGGGTGACCAGGACAAGGCTGGAAAAAAGAGGGCAGGGAGGATAAGCAAGCAGGTGTCTTGGAAGACTATGTGCATGAACACCAGAAGCTTGGGAAATAAGACCAGTGGTATGCAGGCAGTTGTGACAGATGCACACTTGGACCTGATGGTGAACACCGAAACATGGGCAACCATGACTGTGATATGACCATACCAGGATACACAGTATTAAGGAGAAACAGGGAAGGAGGGGGTAGCATTCTATGTAAGGGAGAGTATAAATACTTTGGAGAGTGAAGATATGAGGAAAGGCCCCTACTCTGAGACAATGTGTGTGCAGGTGGTGACGGAGGAGGGGAGAGGCATCAGAGTAAGAGTGGTACATATAAAGGCCACCATCTCAAAATGAGGAAACAGATAGGAAACTGGAGGATAAGATTAAAAGGGCAACAAGGCTGGGGGAGGAGCTGCTGATGGTGACTTTAAAGGGGACAGGAATTGTGTAGGAACAATAACAAGTGCATGTCGAGCTATGGCGTTGCAGCCTTTACAATGTGTCACTCCCACCGACTGTCCTGTACCGACTGACATATGATATATGCAGGATGCTGTTTACATGGCAGTTCACCATAATGGCTGTCAATGGGGGTTTGAGGATCTGCATTCTGTATGGCCGTTCACTGAGAGTGGACTCATGCTGTAACCATGATGTCAGGTCATGGTTTGCATGCCCTAGTGCCACTGTTGAGGGCTGACAGTCTGAGTCCCGTTGGAATGTGTAAAAAGCAAGGTGTGTAGTACTGCGAGGTGCATGTGGGAATGACCACAAACTGCTGGTATGCCCGCATTGTGAGTCACTCACGGAAGTGGTACACCGGGAAGGGCTCTGCTGGTATATCCGTTCGAGGTAGCAGGTGCCAACAGTAATCATCAGTGCCTGTGTAATCAACTCATGTATTGCTATCACGATGGTACGGATCTGCGGTATAGGTAGAAGGAATGTTGCAGTGTTGGGAGTGCGGGGGTGGGGTAAAGAGACAACGATATAAAGCGCAAGTGAGTAGATGTAGCAACATATGGCATATAAACCATCCAAGGTTGGAAATGGATCTGACAAACACTCAGCAAGCACTAACACCAGTCAACAGAATAGTGATGAATCTGCATGCAAACAACATACGTATCTACCAGATACAATTGTGCAAGTTGTCTCAATCGATGTCTTCTTGTCCATAACGTCCCTGACGGCTTTTTAATACGGGGAAGAATTGCACACGGTTCTGTCCATAGGAGCCGATGGTGTATTAACATGAACACTGGCTCTTGGTTAGCAAGGCTATGGGTTCGCGTGCTCGGTGTGGGGAAATGCTTGTCGTGTCCCAGATGGTTGATGATTTGTTTAGTGTTAGCAGTTATATTCAACAACTAATTCTCACATACTCATTTATTATGTGGTAGATACGAATGCGCATATCACACTTTTTACAGTCATTTATTTATTTATTTATGTTTTAGGGACTGAGTAGGCAAGCTGATCCAAGGACCATTTTCAGTTGCGACCTGGGTCATACAGTGGCAGACAATACGGTTGAAGCAATAGGCACAGGTTACATTAGAGAGAGTCATGTTGCTGCAGCTTGTAAGCGGGCATGAGGTGAACTACGATATACTGTCAGACATTACATTTGGGAGCTTATCACTGAAAGCATGCCCTACCTGTGGAGTGCAGTCTGTCATATCTCCTGACATTCCTTGACCATTCGCCCACTTACACTGTTCGTGTACATTTGTCTAATGACCACTCAGTCATGCTGCACATTGCTGTCTAACTTTCGCCCAGCAGATGGCACATACAATCAGTCCAAGCCCACTCAATCAGAACAGCTATGGACAAGAGGCAGACTGATGTCGATCTATGCTATGGACCTAGTGACTATGCATAACTGGCACCTTGCAGTCTGTGAGTTTGCCGTGGGAAAACAGATCAGATGCCACATCTTCTTCGTTTTTCTGATTCCGCCTTTTTCTTGCAGTCTGTACGAGTCAGGTACATATACACACTGGTTCTGTAGCATTGATCCACATCAGTCTGCTTCTTCGCTGTTCTGAATGAGTGGGGTGTGGACCGATCGTACTTCGGGTCTGCTGGGTGACATTTAGACAGCACAGTACATCATGGGCGAGTGGGCTAGAGGCAGTAAGATGGAGGGAATTATGAAACAGGGCATTGCTATTTAAGCAATAAGGCATGACCAAGGGTTATGTTAATGGTCTGTTAATCACCTTCTAGGGGTGTACTTTGGCACGAGGTGTAGCCGTGAGCCACATGCCCCTAGAGGGTGATTAACTGACCATTAACATAATCCCTGGGAGTGCCTTATTGCTATTATAATAAAACGTATTTTTAAACAGTGTTAAACCTTGCTCAACATATGGCTAAGCTCTACATGTATGTTAATAAAAGATTAACATAAGGCTGTTAGAATGTTTGCAGCCAATCAGAAAGCTCCATTTCTCAGACCCTTTTTATAATAGTTATTATTAGTACGGATACTGCTGTGACATAGATCATATCGTTTACTGGTGTACCAGTTTATTTACTCACCGGGACAACGGGACATGTGCTAGTGCAAGTAGCAGTGAGTGGAGTACTACAGGGCTTCACAGCACGTACTTTAGGTGAACGGAACAATTGTTCTACCAACCACTATCACGATTTCTAACTACCCGCCATTGGTTTCTGTGGTGCTGCACTGCTGTTGCACACCGTCAAGTCATCACAGAACCGAACCATGATTTCACATCATCAGAATACTACTTCCTGCTTCAAGCGCCGATCAGCAGACAAGGGCACACGGAACACAATACACTGGTGGCTAGATTAGGGCACTACACTTTTTATTCCACATGTATTTGATAGAACCCATACATTGTCTGGACAGCTGTAACAGCAGTGCATCCCCCAGTGCCTTCCACATGCTCATATACAAAATTCCTGTCCCCTTTAACAAGCCTAACATAAATAGCTCAGAAAGGACTCAGCTAGACAGGGTGCTAGAAGCCTGGAGCAAAGAGGTGAAGGAAGTCTGGGCAGAATCACTCTGGGACAGCAGCCCGAATTCCTCATAAGACAACAATCTCTGCCTTCCAAACAAAACATTTTTCTAATGTTAAATTCGATCTATGTTGGAGACATGGAACAGAGGTAGAAAATCACTATACTATTTTATGAATGTGCCCTAGTCTATTTTCGTACCGGACTGAAGTACATATATTTATTTATTTATTTATTGAAATGTTTCACCAGGAAGGCACACTGAGTGACAGACAAGTCACTGCCTCCCAGTGCGACCTGGGGGGATGGGTACAATAGGAGGAAACATTAAACATTCAAGTTACAAGATCAACATTAACATACAGTTGTAAGGCAGGTGTTACAAGCAGTGGTACAACAGTGTTGCTTATAATAGGTAGAAAGAGTGGACAAAAAGTAAACAAGTGCTTACGTGAAAGAAAAGGGGAAAGGAGAGGGAGGGGAGGTGGAGGGATGGTGGGAAAGGAATAGATGAGGGGATAAAAGCCCTGGGGGATGAAAGGACCCATGGAGAGCATTTGGAGTCCCTTACATTCTGTGAGAGATCAAGGGAGGCCAGTAAGGGGGAGAAATTTGGGGGAAGGGGAGGGGAGGAGAGCTAGAAATTTGTTTGGTGTGGGTGCACAGGGTAAAATGAAGGTGATGGTAGAGGGGTAGGGTTTATCCAGGACTTAGAGGAGGGAATTAGGGAGGGACATGGCAGGAGCAGCTAGGTGCAAGGTAATTATTGAGGGCAGAGCTGATGGAGTAGGCAGAGGATGAGCGCCGGATTTGAGGGGGGAGTGAATTCCAAATTTTTGGGAGGTGGTGAGAGTAAGCAGATTGGCCGATTAGGGTGGATCTGCAGGGGACTACCAGGGTGCGGGAGTCAGTTGATCTAAGGGAATGGGAGGAAGGGGGGGTTGTTATAAAGGAGGAGGAGGTGAGGTAGGAAGGGAGCTCACCCAACCAGTGCTTGGAGGTAAATTTAGCACAGTGGGAGAGTCACCTATTTGTAAGAGAGGGGAAGGATAGGGCACAATAAAGATCGCAGTGGTGGGTGTGTGGGGGGGGCATCCAGAGCAAAGCGGCAGAAGGAACTGAAGAGGGTGTCCAGTCTGGTCAGGGAGAACTTAGGGGCAGCACCACAGACTATGTCACAGTAGTCAGAAATGGGCAGTATCATCTTCTGAACAAGTTCACATACATAGTTACATTCGAGTTACATAGGCTGTTAAAACAGACCCTGCCCACATAGGTCACTTTCTCGTTTCAAAATATTATTTTAAGTTTATTCAAACATCAAGACATGGATAAAGGGACAGCTATATGTACTTATTAACTGCAGTGGTGGCTACTAAATGAATTACAATCAAAGGATTACAAAGACTCCTGCCTTCACTAGACAATCTGTTACCTAACTGAAGAAAGTTAGGATCTTGGAATCAGTGACCACAATGCCCAAGCAATAAGGCATGATCAGGGGTTTTGTAAATGGTCTGTTACTCACCCTCTAGAGGTATAATAAGGCACAAGGCACAGCCGAGTGTTACATGCCCTACAGGATGTTTAAGTGACCATTAATATAACCACTGGGGAGGCCTTCTTGCTCAACTGCTTGGCAGGAATGTTTCTGCATGATTGCGAGACCTGACAGGGCAACACCCAGCATCAGGGAGATGGGAGGATTTAAAAGCGACACGCTCATTTCAGTTTTATTCCCAAAGCCCCCACTGGTAGCTTATCTGCACTGGGTTTAACTTTTCATATTTAAAACATTTTCTTATGATATTTTGTGGAGAGAAGGGATCGTAAATGAGAGCTGGCCACCCAGTCCTTCCTTCCTGGTCCCGATATAGTCAGCTCTACCCCTTTGGTGCACCCAGACCACGCTCAGTTTTATGACATGGGAGTTTGTAGAGTGCAGAGCGCGCTCTGTTGCTATAGATGGGACAGTCATTTACAATGTATAGTTTTATATTTGAGGGGTTACTGAAGTCTTTTCAGTGCCGCTGATCAACTAAGACGAGCTTTCTTGGTTGATCGTTGGCATAATATGACAGTGACCTCTAAAATATAAAACCGTGTATAACCTGTCCCATCATGCATGTCTCAAGCTCTCAAACATCTCATGTCTAACAGGCGCAGAGGGTAGCAAGGGGCAGGAAGGGAAATGACTGAGCGGCCAGCTGTCATTTCGATCCTTCACCTTCACAAAAATATCCTAAGAAAATTTTTCAAATATGATGAGTTAAACTCTGTTGCAGGTAAGCTACCGGGGGCTTTGGCAAAGTACAGAAACTGGTGCTCTTTAAAGAAAACAGTTGAAAGGAAGATGGAGGAGAAGAAGGAGGAAGTAGGCTGTTGGTTAACTAGGATCTGCAGCTTATCCAACAGGTAGGGGAAATGAGCAGACTGGGCGGGCAAAGCGCTCCTTATCTGCCGTCTGTGTCTATGTGTCTATGAAAACCAGATAAATCTCTGTGTCTCTTGGGCCACCTTTATGATGCAGGGCCCCACACTGTGTGGATACCTGCTAGTATGATTTCAGGGATGGCAGCAGGTGGGGCTGGGTGATTGCTGGCGTAAGGGACCAAATGGAAGGTACAGGTTGTGGTCTTAGGGCAAATGCCCACCGTATCTGTAACAGAAATATCCTTTCCTTATGACAAATCAGTATTTTATGCTTTCCATCCCTGCAGAATTGGCGATGCAGCAGCAGCAGCACACTGCCATGCAGGTGACTTGGACTTGGGAGGGGACTGGGAGGATTTGGGTCGCTTGTATTGTTAGACAGCCCAAGCTTGGGCAGCTGCTGATGGCAGATCACTTCATCTGGGAGGGTTGGTGGCAGATTCTGGTGCCACAGCGCCCCTAGCGGCCAGGGATCTAACTCCTCTACAGGGCATACCGCGGGTGCACGAGACCAGTAGACGATGGAGAAAAACATGAGAAATAAGCACACTGTCACTGTGATAACAGCTGGTGGTTCTCTGGGGCCCTGCACCATGCCCCCCCCCACCACAGGGTGATGATGGAGTTAGTGGGGGACAAGGTTGGGAGAACTGCCAAGTGGGGTTTGCACCCCCCCTTCCCGCTTTAGGATTAGTGTATGTCAGTAGAGGAGAAACATATATGAAAAAAATAAGATACCCTCCAACCTGCCCCCCCCCACCTTGCTCCATTCTTCTTAATTCTTAAATAGCGTGTGGGCCAGAAGTGTTTGCACCAGATAACATATAAGCCATCTGATAACATTCCTTCTCAACCCTACACCCAAGGGAAGGATGTGCTGTGGACAGGGACAGTTCATTCGGTCCCAAGGATACACTGTCCAGATAAGACAGTTTTTATGTTCTTGTTTCCCCTGAGAGCTCTTGAAACATCAGCAAGCTGCCTCCATGGCTAGTATGACCAAAGTCTGCAGAGGAAGGAGAGGTAGCCATGAGGTCTACATCAGGAAATTAAACCTGGATGGCTACAGTGACTCAGTGCATTAGTGCACAACTGAACAGCCGCTCTGTTATTATAGGACTGCCCCCATCATCAGCTGATCCTCACTTCAGGGTCAAGACTGACTGCTGAATTCCAATAATCAGATGCATATATTTTATAAGTAAGAAGAACCTCTCCAACATATACATATTGATTTTCACTCCCATACACAATATGTTCTCTGTGATTTCACCTCATTGCCCTTGAACCATCACTGCTATCTATACTGAGGCTGGATCTGTCTGCATTGGATACTCAGACAAAGACTTGCAGTGTGGGTTGAAGCCATGGACTCTTTACACAATTGTAGTGGTGGGTGGCGGGCTTCGGGGGTGCACATGACTCCCGGTACCGCAACCTACCAAAACTGTGATTTACAAACAGGAGCCACTGTCTGCAGGTGGAAGATTCTCCCCTGCAACATGTGACCTGTCCAGATGTTAATGGTCACACATAGGCTGCGCAAACACTAAAATACTGGGCTGCGACAGAAGCAGAGGTCAGCCCATTCCATAAAAACAGGCACATGGTACCATTGTGTGGCCTGTGCCCTAGGCATAAGGCATTACCACTGAAGACGTCCCCCCTCACCTCATACCACTTGATGGCCTTGCCAATACAAAATTATGGTGCCCTTTGATAATCATCCCTTGAGGTCCAGTGGCCCCTGAGCCCTTCCTATTATTTATCTGTTTCTCTGGCGTCAAGTGGACCCCCCCTCCCTAGCCCGTTCCCCTACCTTAGTGTTGTCAGTGGTGTTGTTAGCTGCCTATGCCTCCCCATTGAGAATGAATGTTCCAGCTTGCAAGGCTGTGATTATAAATTTTACCATGGCAGGATCCCTAGCCTTGTGACTGGGGGGCTGAGTGTGCCGGGGAGCACATCCATGCATACTGGCCCCCCTCATAATGTCAGACTCCCTCAGCCCCTTTCCTCCGTACTGGTGCACTGATCTGTATGCTAATGCAAGCAAAGACTTGTGCCACTTTGCATTTGATGTAGAGGTGGCCTTGCGACCAGGCTGCAGTGCATATTATGTGACTCTGCATGGGGGTCCAGAATTTTAAGGGGTAGTACTATTCTCCAAAAATTGTAAAATGTTTCCTTTTCAAACTCAGATTAGGCTAGCATAATAGTTAAACAAAACACCCAACTGATTTCCGGACTGGCTGTATCAGATTGTGTCCTTAATTGTTCAACTGTATAAGACTAGACTTGTTTTAGTTCTTTATGTGTCCGATCAAATTATAATCACCATGTAAAATGAGCCATGCTTAGGTATCACATTTTATCCTAATCTTTCATATTTGCACTTCATGTTTATCTACTGATGTACTCTAAAACTTGCAATAAAATTACAGCGTAAAAAAACTGCTGTTTGCTGGCCTAACGGGGCAGCTGATGCTATGTCACTATAGAGCTGGATCTGCTAGTACTGGCAGTGCATTAATTAAAAACATGAGTGAGAGTTTTGAACAGCCCATGCTCAGCCAACATCTGTATTTTAAGAACAACACTGCTTAAGACTAGACACCACCATACATTTCAACAACAAGAGGTCCTCCACTCAGCCGCCGGGTGATACAGGTTTCTGCAAATAGTTGGGTGTGTCAGCCCTGAGACCATTAGCAGGCAAGACATGTTACAGGGAGTAAGTATTCAGCTGTTAGGAGATGCGAGAGATCCACACTCCACCAGCTGAACGGGAATGACCAGTGCTCGAGGTCAAGGGCCGTAGTAATCTTCTGATGTCAGGTTAGGGGTCTGCAAGGGAAAAGGGTGAGGGGGCCAGAGTGTCACCCAAAACAAGCACACATTGGTCAGTCTTTAATCCTCCTTGTGAGCAAAGAAAGAATAAGGAAATACGGGGGTGGGGGTGCTGTATCAGTGAGGGAGCTACAGACAGAACCAACAGATGATCTTCAACACATGCTGGAAATATGAAAAATAAAGTTATGTGTTGGTTAGACCTCGCAGTCAAAACATTATTTTCTATTTTCAGTGGTCAAACTAGATAAGCTTTTTGTTGGAAACAGAGAACAAGACACTAACTGGGCGAGATCTGGAAACCTGCTCGCGGAGGTGGTTCTGGTACTTTGCCAACCAGAGTTGGGCCTGAGAGAAAAGGTTGGTGGGTCTCACGTGATAGGAGCAACTGGTATTGCCCTCCAGAGGTTCCCATCAATGATGAACAATCACCAGTCTCACATACCCCTTTCACAACTTGCCACAATACTAATGACAGCTGCAGTAGTCACTCCTGTGATGAGTGTTGATGTGTGCAAGCTTCTCCTTCCTATATGCAAGCATCACTCTGACTCAGAGGGTTGGCTACATCGAGTTCTTTTGCACCTCAACATGAGTCGGTGCTTTGCATTTCATAACAGAAGCCCTGTTACTAGTACAGTCAACAAACAAACATGCGAAGCAGTCGTTTCCTGACTATTCACCCTGCTTTAACTGGAATCCTGGCTCTGGGCACACGCCCTGCTTGGGAAACAGGCAGTTAGCAAAAGAGAAAGGAAAAGCAGCACTGAGTATGTGCACATTTTACCCCAAAAGGTTTAACCCTTCCATGACCTCATGAAAGCAACAAGTGCAGATACTGATCTCTGTTGCAATAACATTATTTTTTTTGTGTTTTTTGGGGGGCTGGATTAAGCAATCAAGCATGACAGTGTATGTTATTGTGGGGTAATGGCATTCCTCAGAAAATGAGGCAAATGGGCAAAGCCAAGTACTTTATGCAACCAATAAGTGCCATTATTTTTATTTATTTATTTATAAGTCTAGGATTGCAAATACCTTTGAGCCAAGGCTCTTTTACAAAGGTTCCACGTCAGAGAAATACAAATTATGGGGAATACTAAGACAGACATTACAACAATGTGGACATTTCAAACAGATTACAGATTAATACAATTCAAGGGTAACATTGTAAGCAAGGCAGCCAGTGGCATTTGTCAGAGAAACAGGCAAGATAAGAAGTGCCAGAGTTATAGGGAGAGGAAGAGGGAGGAGGGAAGGGGAAGAAGGCATGTAGGTAGGTGGGGGAGAGGTGAAAAGTGCGCGCATTGGGTATACCAAGATGTGAGGTAGAATTCAGTGGGGGGACCACTAGAGCAGGCAGGGAAGTGAGAAACAAGGTTAGTTGGGCAGTCCCAGGAGCTGTTGGTAGTGAGATAGTCCTGGAGCCTAGTTTTAAACATACCAATTGTCGGGGCAGAGGAGATGGTGGGGTTGAGGCCATTGAACCAGAGTGGTGCTCGATAAGCAAAAGAGCATTGTCCCTGTGAAGTGTGACAGTGGGGGACTTTCAGTAGCTGTAGCATGGATCTCCAAAGGCACTGTTTGTTGGTTCAGTGTTGTAACAGAGTTGAGACCCCAGAAGGTGCAAGGCCAAGGTAGATTTTTTAGTCATGGAGCAGGAGAGAAACTTTTGCCTTGATAGTTGGAGCCAGCCGGTCTAGGTGTACAGGTCACAGGTGTGGGTAAGACGGTGAGCACCAGTGATGAGCTGACATGCCTTATTTAAGGCAGTTGAGTGGCGTCTAAGGGTTATGGTTGTGGCCGAGCCATAAATGATGAGACCGTAGTCTATTACAGAGATCACAGAGCTCAGGACTGCAACCTTCAAAGCTTCTGACGTGAGGTGTGGTCTGTGTTTGTAGAGGAGACCAAGCCATGTATTAGCAGCTCTAGCTACATTACCTATGTGAGGTCCATAGGAGAGATTAGGGTTAAGCTGTATCCCTAGGTATTTGAAGGACCCCACCTGATCTAGAGTGTTCCCCTTGGTGGTGGAGATAGCCAAGTGGTGTAGCTTGTGTGGGTTTTGAGAGCTGCAGAAGAGCATAGATTTGGTTTTCTTGTCATTGAGGACCAGTTTATGATTAAGAAACCATGTCTCTACAGAACTGAAACCAAGTTGAAGGTTGTGTTGAAGAGTTGCAGGATCTTTGTGAGTGGAGAATACAACAGCATCATCGCATAGTATGATCTGCTCAGAGCAGTGGTAAGGAGGGAGTTTAAGAAAATGCTAAAAGGAGGGGCCCAGTATGGATCCCTGTGGACACCCGAGCAAACAGGCAGGGTGTCAGAAAGAGTGTCAGCAATTTTTACTCTCTGCGACCAGTTTTCTAAGTAGCTTTTAAACCAAAGAGAAGAGTCAGGTGATAGCCCGGCATTCAGTAGTTGGTCAATTAGTAGTCCATGGTGTACTGTATCGAAGGCCTTGGAGAAGTCGACGAAAATGGCCACTGTGAGAAGGCCATTGTGAAAGGATTTGTGCAAAGCTCCAGTGAACCCAAGAAGGGCTGTGGTGGTGCTGTGACCTTTCCAGAAACCATGTTGTAGTGGACAAGGTATATTGTATTTATCCAAGTGATTGGTAAGTTGATCAGCCACAATGCACTCAAGTGCTTTAGAGAGTGAGGGCAGTATGGAGATAGTGTGATAATTTGAGTGATTCATCTTATCCCCACTTTTATGGACAGGTGTCATGGTGGCTGTTTTCCATAAGTCCAGGAATTTTCCACAGCTGAGAGAGAGGTTAGGATTTTTGTTAATGGATGAATTACCTCATCGAGGGTGAGCAACAGAAGCTTAAGGTCCAGGGTGTCGCTACTAGATCTAGATTTAGAGATAGCTGCAGTAATATAGTGGTGAGCTTCATTCAGCCTTACCTCCCTGAAGTAGAAGAGGGGATGGTTAGACTGGGGGGCTGAGGTATTTGGGGAGTAGGCCCTGTTTTCGAAAAAGTCATGGGGTAGGACAGCACTAAGGTCTGAAAAAGCCGTGTTAAAGATGTTTGCAATCACCTTGGGGTCGAGGGTTGAGGATCCATCAACCATTAACATGGCCGGAGAGGTTTTTGGCTGCTTCCCCATGACAACCTTGATATTGTCCCAGAAAGCACGACCGTTTCCCCATGTATTGGTGAGAGCGGCTTTGTAACAGGTGGATTTTGTGAGCCGATGGTTTTTGTACAGGCATTTCATGCTTGTTTGTACTCTTGGATGTCCAGTTGTTTGCCACTGGCCCTGGCAACTGTCCAGAGGTGGTCCTTTAGTTTCACTATGAAAAAGAGCCATGGTGAGCTATGGGTTAGAGAGAGAATTTGTTTTGCCTTTTAGTAGGGCAAAAAGGTCGAGGCTTTGTTGAAAATTGAGATGAAGTGATCAAGAGCCAAATTAACATCTGTTGCTTCAGATGGTAGCCAGTCTTGTAGAAGCAGGTATTGTTTGAGATGTGGAAGTTTTCAATGAGGAAGTACTCTGCTAGCGATAATTTTGGGAGGGGGCTTGAGGAATTTGTTAGACCATGCACATATGACTGGGGAGTGGTCACCGAGAGAGTCTGGGAGAACGGTCGTACGAGAAATCCTTGTGGGGTGAGTGGTGAGGACCCAATAAAGGAGTGTACTGGTGCCAGTCTTGTAGTTAATCCTAGCAGGGGAGTTTACTATTTGCGTGAGGTTAGCAGCTGAGATGGAGTCTTTATAGGCACTGGCGCCTGATGCTAACCAGTTTATGTTGAAATTACCTAGTAGAATAAGTTCAGCTTCAGGAGGATGAGAGTTGATAAAGTTTAGGACGTTGTTGAAGCCATGATTAGGGTCCCTGGGTGGGGTGTATATGGAGACAATAGTCGGGCTTTATGGTTGGGACCTAGGACGATTTTTATTGGCAGAATCTGGGCCGAGGCAGAAAGTGATGGAGTTGCTACAGGGTGCCATGACAGGGAGTCTTTGATATAGATTGCGCAACCACCACCTTTTTTTGATATCTGGTCCAGCCTGTGGACATTGTAGCCCTGTATTGTTACTGCCGAGTCAGGAACTTTAGGCGTCAGACAAGTTTCCACCACTGCAAGTATGTCAGGGTTGTGTTGGCATATGAAGGCTTGGAGTGCATCCAGCTTTGGTAGTTGGCTGCAGATATTAATGGTTGCAAGGATAAGGGCACCTGGAGTTTGTGTGTGGCCTGAGCTTCTAGGGCCAGGATTGGGGTGGACACTGCCTGAGATGAAAAGGAGGAGGTGTAGGAGTTTTAAGGAGCAGAGTCGCAGCTCTTTGAGAGATAGTTTTTATCGTTGTTTCCAGGGGTAGAGGTTGAAAGGTTCCGGGCGGTATCCCATATGGACTGCAAGGTGGTACCGTGAGAGGTGGCCACACTTGTTGAGAGTAGTGGTCAGGGTAAGTAACCAGGAATATCCAAACGGTGGACCAAGCACAAGTCTTGAGTGGAAGTGGAGGGTCCATTGGAGTAGCAGTGAAACCAGAGCAGAGGGTGGCAGGGGCGGGGGAGTGGGGGTGGCTAGGACCAGGGAGAGAGAGAAGGGGAGGCAGGCCAAGGAGGAGGAGGAGGAGAGGTGAGAGAAAGGCAGAGAGAACCCACATGGCTTGCATACTAACACAGTAGGGGTGGGGAAGCGAGTTGAACAGGAGGGAGTAACTTGGCTAGCAGGAGGCAGCTAGAAAGAGAGATTGAGAAAAAGAGCGCCTCAATCAGTAAGCACTACGTGGGATGAGAGAAGGGGATGGAGGCAGGACAGAGCAGAGGAAGCCAAGGGGTAGGCAACAGGCAGTGGGAGATGGGGTATGTAAGAGGGAGGGCCGGGTTAGAGGTGTATTTTTATTTATTTATTTATTTAGTTGTTTAACCAGGTATAGCACACTAAGCTGAAAGCTTTTTTACAGGAGCGACCTGGGAGCATAAGGAGGTTAAGTGACCTGCTCAGGGTCACATAGTATGCAAATGGAAGCTGTGGGATTCAAACCCACGTATTTAAGTAAGGTGGGGGGGGGGGCGAAAATTTGAGGCAAAACTAATGCAAAGTCAATGAGCGCAGCACCCAGAGAGCAAAGCAAGGCAGTGAAGACAGGGCCGGCCAATCAGCTGCTGTTCGACAGGTGTGTTTTCAGATGGTGGAAGAGCGTCTGTGTTTAACCCCTGTAGGTAGACTGGAGCTAAAAGCACAAGTGGTTAGAGGTGAGAGTCGATGGCAGGCTTATCTAGTTTTTAAGAAGGGAGAGAGAGAGAGAGAGAGGAAAAAGAGAGCCTACTGAGGAGGGAGCATTGTGATGATAAAAGAACAGAGTGTGTGATGTGCCAGATAACTACCAGAGATATAGCCCTCTAGTGGTGAGAGGATATAATCTGCTAATGGAGAAGTCAACCCCCCCCAAAAAAGCTCAAAATTCACTTCTATCATCTCAGAACTTAAAATGACTGTAAGGATTAAACAAATTATTAAACCCTGGCACATAAATTCAACTATATTCATAAATATCAGACAGTTCTGCACCCCCTTGAGTTACTTGTTGCCATTTTAAAATGGTTTCCTAATTTTTAATTTTAGAACCGTGTAGTGGGTTTCAGAATGTTAAAGGGACACTGTCAGCCTTTTTGCTGTTATCTTTATGTTCCTCTGTGGCGTGGCCCTACCTCCCGAGGAGCCCCAACCCTATCCCTGGCGCCACCATCTGGCTGACCCATACCCCCAGGGCTTGCTCTCCGGGTGGGGCCAGCTGGGTTCCCCAACCCCACCGGAGACCAGATCCAGTGTGACCAGTGCCATGCCTAGCAGGGAGCGGAGCCTGTGAAGCTCCTCCATCATTCACCACGCATCCATTTCCATTTTCCTCCCTAGGAGGTGAGCTTATGCAATGACATCCGTAGAGAGCACTTGCACCCGCATGTGCTCCTCCAAGCGCCTGCCCCATCTCCTCCCCTTTCTGCAGTGTCGGTGCTCTGTCCCCAGCCTCCGCTAGAAGCAGTCAAACACCGACCCTGACGATCCTCCCGGAGAAGGAAAGCAGTCCATCGGACACTCAATCCTTCTCCTTCCTGCCGACTCCTGGCTGCCCGGTGCTCGTTCCTGAACACGGGTCACCAGTGTGGTGTGCGTAAGCCGTCCAGCTCCTCAGCCCTCAGTGCCACCAGGCCAGACTGTCTGTCAACCTCTTAGGACATTTTTAAATGTCAGGTATAGAGGCTGTTTGGAGCAAGTTTCATCTCTATAAAATGCATACATGGTAATATTTGTGCACAGTAGTGCAAGATACATATTAATTGTTAAAAAAATGATATTTTGGTCGACCCAAAGGAAATGTCGGCTCTGTGCATCCAGGGGCTAGAATGGTGCGGAGCCAAGGGGAAATGTGTTCATGAACAAGTGAGTTATTTTTAGTCCAGTATGTGAAAACTGTTATAGTATATGAGTGCCTTCGATTGTGCATGGATTTCAGCAACTGCTGAAATCGTGTTGTAGGACAGTTCAAAGGTCAAAAAAGTTGTTGTACTATCGATGTGACGTCACATCGATAGTACAACAACTTTTTAACCTTGACCTGCCACCTGATTGGCTTAGCCGAGTGTCGATGTAAAAATTAAAACAAACATGGCGGCGTGATTTAGCGAGTGCCGGCCAGTGGAGCCACTGACTTTTGAATTTAGAATCAGGACACAGAGAGCCATACATGGCTCCCTTTTGGAAAAAACAAATTCTTTTTTCTTTTTTTCTTTTAAAACTAAGCGGTGCGGAGAAGTGAAAGTGAGAAGTGGGATGGATTAAGCAGAAATGCCAGCAGCGGGAACGGGAGCGAGCAGGAGCACCAGTGGGAGTGGAGCAGCACCCACAGCAAGTAACTTCATAAATAAAATAATGAGAAACAAATTGAAGGCACTCATATATTATACAAAACAGTGGATGGCTGAACATCCACAAGTAAGGCTGCGTTTCCATCTTGGGCAGTTGATGA
Source organism: Neoceratodus forsteri (assembly GCA_016271365.2). Lineage (NCBI taxonomy): Eukaryota > Metazoa > Chordata > Ceratodontiformes > Ceratodontidae > Neoceratodus > Neoceratodus forsteri. The sequence continues at coordinate 117,873,522 of JADMNL010000031.1, forward strand.
CATCAAGAAGACCTCTCAAGCTTTGCTCTCGAGGTCTCTATGATGTCATCAACTCCCTCGATGGAAACACAGCCTTGTTGTGGATGTTCATCCATCCACTATTCTATATGTATTGCTTACTGGTCACAATGCAGAGCTGTGCAAAGATATTTCCCAATGAAAATGAGCGCTGTAACTTGTTTTATTATGTATGTAGAAAATTCAAACTGGGACTCCAGGCATGCATTAGAGTTGACTCTATCCATTGGACACTCTATCTTACTGCCCCCCAGTTGGCCCTCTGATAGCCTAGGCTCGCATCCGAACCCCGGTCGTCGGCGTCACGGGCTGTAGTGCTACCACTGCACTGGAGGGCTCGCCCAAGAATGCAGGAGTACTTTTTTCATGACCATTAAACGAATATGCTGAAAGTAAAACTGCACCCTACAAGAGTGAGGGATTCAGTCCTGATGTTATGGAGTCCAAACAGCTTAATGATTCATGTATTAAGCTATGATATGATCCCTTACCACAACATATATATATATATATATATATATATATATATAGATATATATATATATATATATATATATACATGTGTATAAATATACTTATAAAATGGGTAAGCAAATACCAATACAATGTTCTGATTGTATAAAACACATCACATGGGGCTGGCCCAGTGGCGCTGAGGGTTGAGATGCTGGACGCCACACCGGCGACCTGGGTTCGGGAACAAGCCTGGACCGCTGGAGGTCGAAGGGAGAGAGATGATTGAGCATCTGAGGGACTGCTCTCCTCTATCGGGAGGGATCCAGGGGTAGCCAGTCTTGACAAGCGGCCTGGTAGGCTTCAAGCGGCACTGCTATGCACAGGGGCTTACAAGCTTGGGGCAGACGTCAGGCAGTTGCCTTCCAGACGTGGGTGGGAGCACCCATGTTGCGGGATGGGTGGCATTACACATTCCACATTGGGGGCATAAACATTACTGAAAAAAACCTTCAGCCTGGATAGGTGACGGCCCTGCCAGATCCTTGCCATCACACACGCAACACTGGAGCCCCGCCACCGCCCCTTCAATCTCCTCGGGACCCTATGTCCCCCGGGGGGTGCCCAGGGAGAAAGTAATGACCTTGAGGATGGTGGGGTTTGCAGTGGGCGGTAGAGTGGCACCAGCCAGTGGAGAGGTCTGAGAGAGTTCCAGAGTCAAGGGAGATAAAACAGAGTTTAAAAAAAAAACCAACATCACATGACCATGCATATATCAGAGCATGACCGCACAGCTATGCTTTTATCCCCCTCCAAAACAATTCTGCCATTTTATAAGATAGATAACTCACTCTAAGGTTTGCTGTCGCACTCTGATATATGCACGCCTTGGGTGGTTGACACACTCGGCCTGCGGCCTTGTGCGTAATAACGCACACCAAGACGTGTGTATATCAGAGCACGACTGCACACCTAAGAGTGGTTTATCTATTACACAGTATATATGTATGTGTATATATATATATATATATATATATGTATATATACAATATATGTGTGTGTGTGTCTGTATATATATATATATATATACACACACACACACACATATATTCATTGCAAAAAAACTATGCTAATGCATCAGTTAAGGTTGATATTACAGTGACAAAAGTCTGGAAGTTCGGTGTTAGGGTTACCAACCCTACCACCCCCCACCGTCCACACACCAACAGGCATCGGGGTGTGCCTTGGGGTCATCGGGCCTAACTCTCACCCCATTCCATGTGTAAGGAAGCTGAGATGGTACAGTATAGGAGAATGGGGTGAGAGTTAGGTCCGAAGACCCCAAGGCACACCCCGATGCCTGTTGCTATGTGGAGGGGTGGGGGTAGTGTGGTAGGGTTGGTAACCCTAATGCTGAATTTCCAGACTTTTATCACTGTAATATCAACCCTAACTGATGTATTAACTGTATTTTTTTAAAATTAATTTCCTTACTTTTTGAGACAGTGTAATGCTACTCTTATTCGGTTGTCCCATCAGCCCATAGTGTGTTGTGGGAGCACAGGGCCCGCATGTATATTGTAATTGTCTCTGATTTTCATGTGGGAGTGCAGGGTCCATAAGTGTAGAGACATTGTAATGAACCCTCATCTCCCTGTGGGATTGCAGGGCTGGGCCCTGCGCTCCCATTACTGCATAGTGGAGGGTCCTGCACTCCCGTTACTGCATAGTGGCATCCACATGTGGGAGCAAGTATAGGGACACAGCGCAGGCCTAGAAACAGTCTAAGTAACCCTTGTGCGGAAAATGGTGCAATATCTCAGTAACCTTAGGACACTGGAAAAAATCCCACCGCAGTTGTAAACATGGACTGGCAACTTGCATACATGCTTACCTAAAGGTAAACTAAGCTGCATTTAGTGGAAAATCTGTATCTCAAATCGTTTTCATGATATAGGCAATGAAAAGTACCATGGCTGTCACAATGTTACCCTATGGGAAATTTCTAAACTTCAGAATGTTATAACTATGGAACCAATGTAAATTTTGTCACCAAACCATCAAAAGGCACATCTCTGGAGCAAGCCCTTTCTACCCTGCAAATTTCATCCCAAAAGTCCTAACCATTTATTTGCAGTGAAGTGGCAAAGAAACAGCAATTTTTTTAAAAGTACATTTGCAGATTTGCGAAACTTTCACAAATTTACGAATGTTTCGCAAACGTACTTTTGCAAATCTGCAACACTTACAATAGAAAAATTGAAAAAACATGTTTCCGAGCATTATTTTTAAAAACTAATGTCAGGATTGTGTTCCTTGGGCCCCAACTAGGTAAACTCAACTGTTGGTGTTTACCAGGGGGCAGTATTTTTTTGAATTACAACGTTTTTTCTGTGTCGCTAACTGAAAACAAGACGGTGGATTTGCAACACTACAAAACCCATTCGCGAAAGTCAGAAGTGCTTTCGCAAAAGTCAAAAGTACTTTCAAGGTGTACATATATTTTTTCCCATGGGCTATAATGGAAAACTTTAAACGTTAATAATTTTTGAACTGATTATTTTTTCACCAAACCTTCAAAAGGCCCATCAGTGACCCAGACCCCATATTCCCTAACAATTTCAGACCAGACCCCCAAACCATTTTGGATTTATGCCCGAGCAAAGAATTTGCATGAAAGTGGTAAATTTCACATTTTCTGGCATCCGCAGCTCTGTAACCGGCACATCTGATGGAAATCGAAACTTGCCTGATCCTGAGATCTATGGTACCAGGCAGCGTATGCAAAATGTCAGGCAAATCGGATGAATGGTTGCAAAGTTATTAAAGTGCAAAATGTGGGTTTAATATAGAAGGACTGCAACCCTAACTATAGGACACTACTGCGTTCTTATAATTTATATATATATATATATATATATAATATCATGAGGATGGTATGCACTCCATATTCGAACTTCAAAATTAGTAATGAAAATATTTTTAAATCCAAACAGTAGTGCAGAATTGACTCACGCATAATTACAATGGATTTAACTTTAACCCCTATAAGGGTATGGGCACGGCCCCCTGGACATCTCCCAAAAATGCCACAGTTACAGAGCCAGTGATTTTAAATAGTTCTAAAAGTCCATCTGCTGGTTAAGAAACAGTTCTAGTGTCTCCAAGACAGGAAGAGGACACAGTACAAAGGTTAATGCAGTTGCCAAGTGGCGCTGCTATGAACCAAAGTCTCTAGAGATACAAAAGTTCAAAGATGTGGCTGTTCAGCATGTGTCCAGTTCATGAAGTCCCCAATATAGTCACTTTTATGGCAGAACAACTATCATTGCCCGGTTCAGAAGAGTTACTGATGCCAGGGTCCATGTATCCACTCAGTAATTTGAGGCAGGTACTTATCTGTATTGGGGCTATTCTTGTCTCCTCCTCTGACTCCAGTTTTCCTGCTGTTTGGCTGACTCAAATTCTCATGCTATGGTCTCAGCTCTCTTCCCAGGTTTGGTAGCATAAGTGTATTGATAAACATCACTGCTGCACTGGATTCAGAACATGTGGGCATGGGAAGAAAGTGCACGACTCCTGGACTTTTAAGTTTGACCCGGACAGCGTTGAATTTCTTCCATCATGCTCTGGTGACATTAGAGAGGTTGGGGGAAAAGGTGCAGGGTTGCACTGTCATAGTTTAAAGTTCAAGAGGCTTTGGAGGCTTTCAGAAGGATGTCCTGAGTGACTACTGTTGTAGACACCAGCAGAACTGTGCGATGTGCTCCTCTCTGCTGCTCTGCTGATCTCTGGGAAATCCCATAGGCCTGGATAAATTGCTGTGCCAGGCCATTGTTGTCCAGATGGAGGGCTCCAGGTAACTAGCTCTGGAGAAAATGTAGCAAGTTCTCTCCTTTGCAGCCTTATGGTAGTCCCACTAACCACACACTGGAGGCTCAACTGGCGTTTTCCAAAGGCCTCCAATTGGTACTTAAGCTGCACATTTTCCTGAATGATTTTGCTCGTGGCTGATAAGGCTTGTACAATTTGTGTCTCTGCAGCAGTTGCTTGCATTTTTGTAGCGACCTCGATTTTTACATGCTGCTGGTTACCCATTTGTTTTAGAATGTCTTCCACTTTGTTATCCATGGCTTGCAAAGACAGCATCAGGGAAGGCCGTGGCAGCTCCACTCCTGTCCCCGATGCCAAAGCCGAGGATATTGTAGCCTGATTCCCCCAGGTGTGACCGAGTCTTCCGGCTGCCCTGATCAATTTTATTTCGCCTTGCTATGGGTAAAATTAGGATGAGAGGACCATCCTGGTGAGCCAGGGGCAGCACACTGCTCTGCCGTGTGGGCAACCCGAGTTCCGGAGCAAGCTCAGGACGCCATGTTGGGGGTTGGGCCTGACCACAGCAGCTGCCACTTGGAAGTTGCTTTGGTCAGAAAGAGTTGGTGTTGCACACTGGTGCCACAGCGACCCCTGTGGTGGGCCAGGGGAGCGTGCCCTCTCTGCAGGGATGTTGCTGCATGCATCCAAGGCCTGGATTCTGATGCACGCCATGGGAGAAGTAAAATGAAGAGAAAACTGGGGGGTTGGGGACCATAGCACCACCTTGATGATGACCTGGGCTTTCCTGGCTCCCCTGCATCCTAGTACCTGATGGCACTGGATCCAAGCTCACATACTGATCTGCCCGGAGGGGGGAGCCCCCTCTGGGGCCTGCCACAGGGAGAATAGCCGTGAAGGAAGCTGAGTGGGGTGTGGAGACCTGGGGCGGTGGAGTCAGTTACCAACAGGCCTGATCAAGGTTGATACCTGACAGAGCATGAAATGGGGAGAAAATGTAAATAAAAAAAAGTAATAATAATAATTAGGAGGAGACTGTTGTGCTGGGTGAGTGCAGTCCAAGAGATAGAGGATGGAAGTAGGTTCTGCTCAGCTAGTTTTTTTTTTTTTTTTGTAAACTCTGTGTTAAACTGCAGAGCTCACACTAAGTCATCTTCTCAATAGGTGCACTCCACAGCACCCCCAACCCATTTATAGGTAGGGCCTCAGTAAGTTTTATGCTCCTCCTGCTATGGAATCAGATACAACAAGCGTTTGTCAATGCCGAACGTTTGCTTGCTGGCATTGGCAGTGGTAGTGTAGAAGTTACAGAGTTGCGTAATAGGAATGGCAGTGAAGTACTGAACTGAAGCCAACCCCACCACCACCTTGCAGAGAGTGACAGGCATTGGAGTGTGCATTTGGGTCGTCAGGCATTATGGCCATGCCATTTCACCACACCCCACCCTGCAGACACTGACAAGTGTCACGGTGTTCCTTGGGGTCTTTGGCCCTTATGTGCACCCCATTTCATTAGGAAATACGGTGAGATGGGTGCAATATAGGAGAATGGGGTGAACTTTGGGGCTGAAGAGTCCAAGGCATACCTCGATGCCTCTCACTGGCTGCAGGGTGTGGAATGGTATGAGCATTACAGGCAAGAATCCCAAGTCACACCCCTGATGCCTGTCATTCTCTACAGGGTTGGGCATTATGGTTGGAAACCCTAATACCTCAGGCATTTGTTGGTATTTTCACTCCAAATTTTCAACATGTTTTTTTGTGACCCCACCTCATGAACAGTGGCAATATCAGTTTGTTAGCCGGAAGCTGCTTATGCACAGCGACTACGGCATTTAGCATCACAAGTGCAAAAACATTCCGAACAGGATGTAAAAAATGACAGCTGTACTGTTCATGGGTAGGTGTAAAAAATGGCAATGTTGCAAATCTGCAGTAAAAATATTAAAAAAAATGGTGAAGTCACGAGCGTACATAGAAACTGTGCAACGCACACCCGTAATATAATTAGGTTGGGGATTTTTTACAGCAGATTGTCAACTCAGGCATTTTGGTGCCTCTGATCATGAACAGTGTCACTGTGATTTTCTTTATCTGTGCCAAACAATGATTTCCCACAGCGACTACAAGATATCTGCGCTGAAAGTGTGAAAACACACTTCAGCCATGTTGTGAAAAATGGCAGCTGTACTGTTCATAAGGAAGTGTGGAAAAATGCCACTGGTGAAAATCTGGACTGAAAATATTACAAAGTGATGAACTTACGAGGGTGCGTGGAAACTGCGCAATGCTCACTCGTAACACAGTCATTTTATGGACTTTTGTCACCAAATTTTCAACATAGCCATTTTAAGACTTCTGCTTATGAACAGTGTAACTGTGATTTTCTTAATCTGTACTAAACATTGCTTTCGCACACCAACAGCACCATTGTGCGCTACATGTGCGAAAACACATTTTGGGTGACATATGAAAAATGGCAGCTGTACTGTTCATAAGGAAGTGTAATAAAATGGCAATGTTGAAAATCTGGAGCGAAAATATTAAATTCGCAAACTTACGAGCATGCATAGGAACTGCGCAACGCACGCTCATAAAACAGTCATCTTTAGGAATTTTTTCACCAAATTTTCAACATAGCCATTTTAAGACCTCTGCTCATGAACAGTGTCACTGTGATTTTCTTAATGTGTCCCATACATTGATTTTGCACATCGACTGCGCCATTGTGCGCTACATGAAGCCAAAACACATTTAGGCAAGATGTGAAAAATGACAGCTGTACTGCTCATAAGGAGGTGTGGTAAAATGGCAATGTTGAAAATCTGGAGTGAAATATTGAAAATTACTAACTTACGAAAGGCATGAGGAACTATGCAATGCACGCCAGAAACAGTCATTTTAGAATTTTTCACCAAATTTTCAATATAACCATTTTAAGACCTCTGCTCATGAACAGTGTCACTGTGATTTTCTTAATTTGTCCCGCAGCATTGATTTCGCGCACACCGACTGAGCCATTGTCGCTACATGGGCGGAAACACGTTTATAGGTGAGATGTGAAAATGACAGCTGTACTACTCATAAGAAGGTGTGATAAAATGGCAATGTGGAAAATATGTAGGTGAAAATATTGAAAATTCGTGAACTTACGAGCCTCGCGTAGGAACTGCGCAGCGACGCTCGTAAACAGTCATTGTTTGACGGTACGAAATTTTCAACATGGGGTTTTGGGACCCCTTCAGTCGCAAAATCACCCTTCGGGCCTGAATAACACCATGACAGTGACAGCATTCCATGAGAAGGGTCCCAAACACCCCATGTTGAAAATTTGGTGCAAAATTCCAAAAATGCCTGAGATATGCAATAAGTTGAAAAACCCTATCTAGCCCATTATACAGCTTACCGCATTTCCTCAGTTCATGGTCGGCTTTGAAGAGTGCAGATTTGAAACCCGTCCATCAAGACTGCCGCGCGCCGAGCTCCGGAGGTAAGTATGGGGTGAGAGGGGTGGGGAGGCGGGTGCGAATGGGTGTGTGCGGGTTGTGGGGCTGGAGAAGCGCTGGGACCATTTTTATTTTGCAGGTGAAAAAAAGACGACGTGGGACGTTTGGCATGCTGGGGTGGGCTCCCAGCATGGCACAAGGATGGCTGGGGGCCGTGGAGCCGACGGGGATTGGGCACCCCATCGATGTATGATCAGTTGCCATGCTGGGGTGGCCTCAGCGTGGCACCCAGTACTGGGGGTGAGGACAGTGGAGCCAACGGGATTGGGCACCCCAGTCGGCTATTCTATGAGTTGCCATGCTGGGGTGGGCACCCAGCGTGGCATGTGGAAGGCTTTGGGGGCACAGCACAAGCCGACAGGGGATTGAGCACCCGTTGGCTATATGTTGTGCGGGGAGGGCAGCACACAGTATGCGTCGTTTCTGTGTGTGTGTGTGGGGGGAGCTGCGCGCAGGCGCTATATCTGATCGCTGCTCACTGAAGCGTAGCTCCCCCTTTCAACTGTATGCCACTGCATTTTGGAGCTTGTCATAGACAGCTCCAGCATGCATTGGCTTACAGGGGCCCCGCCTGCCAACACACTGACTGAATTGGAGGAGGAGGTGACACACCTCCGAAATCTCGAATGATGGCACTATGTTTCTTGCACATGCGTGCAAGCAAACATAAAAATCCTTGAAACTGGTCCACCCTTTGTTGGTAGCTGCTTTCAAAGCAAGCTATGCCTTATTCTTCAATGAATCCTGTAATTGTTATCATTAAACCAATCTTGTTCCCGATATGGAGAACTGGGGTCAAAATGTTGGTTATTCGCCACTCTATTTTCCCCACCCACACCTCTAGCTCTTACCAGTATTATCTGTGTCTGCAGCTTTGTTCTTCATTCAACTTGGCTTACAGAATGGGCTTAGAACCGAAGCTTACTCCATAACTATAGTACTATCTGACCCCTCACCCCCAGTTACCAACCAGGTATATGCTCTGAAAATATGCTCCTCTGAACCAGCTCTCTCGGTTTCTCAATTTCCTCTCCCCACAGTACCCTTCCGTAGCTCATGCTCTAAAATTGCCCTCGTGCCCTGCACTTTATAGGCTTCTGTATCTCCTCAATTACTGGCACTTCCTCTCCATACCGCTTTCCTGACCTATTTTCTTCCACCGCTCATCATCACAACATCCGGTGTTGTACTATCCGCCCGCCTTCCTCCTCTGCTAGCTTTGGGTTTGTATACCGTTACTCGAGCCCAGTTATCTTAACCAGCAGATAGACCTCGGGAAATCTATATAATGTACATATTATGGCTAGTCCTCCTGATTGCATCATTTAACCTAGTATTGACCAATGAAATGTCTATATATAATGTAAATACTATGTCTAGTCCTGCTGATTGTACCATTTAATCTGCTGTTGACCAATGAAATGTGTATATACTGTAAATAACTTGTCTAGTCCTGCTGAGGGTATCACTTAGTCTCTGTAATTCTATGCTATTTTACCACTTGCCTTTTGTTCAATGTAAATGTGACCGTAAGTTCTGTCCAGGTCCATTTTGAAAATGAGCACTGCTCAGATGTTCGCCTGGTAAAATAAAGATTTCGATTGATTGATTGATTGATTGATATAAGGCCCATTGTATTGGGCCTCACCAGTCAGATAATGGCCCAGGAGGGTAGAAAAGCACTTAAAATGCAGCTAAGGGTGCTTGCCCACCAAAGCATAATCTGATTTCTTTGGCCCGATATAGAGGGCCGTATTGCTAGCTTAAACCACAAACAAAATGTTAACTGTATTTGCAGTCCCAGTAGTGAATAAACAGGCAGGGGCACTAGTCCCACTCCTAGTGGTCACAACTGTCACCTGCCACCCCATCCCACATTCAGAGGCAACTCCAAGTTGTGCCAAATTCAATTCCCACACATCTGCATAGACTCCCCCACATACATCTTAAAGGGGAACTGTCATCAACAGGATTTCTTAATGTCTGAAAGCCCATAAAAAGCTAATTTGTTTGAGCCATTGTGTTGAATCTTTGCAGTCCAGAGTTATTCATATGTAAATCACCCTGTAATTAAGGCCTGGTGGCAGCCATGTGTTTTGGGCTCCTGACAGGAAATGATGTCACTGAGGGTCTAGAAACATAGAAACATAGAATTTGATGGCAGATAAGGACCGCTTGGCCCACCCAGTCTGCCCGTTTCCCTACCTAATGGATTAGCTGCAGATCCTAGTTAACCAGCAGCCTACTTCTTCCTACTCCCACCCACTAGAATTGCCTTATGACTGTCCCATGCATGCTTGAATTCCACCACTGGTTTTGACTCCACAACCTCCTCCGGAAGGCCGTTCCATGCATCCACAACCCTCTCTGTGAAAAAATACTTCCTTAAATTACCTCTGAGCTGTCCCCCTCTATCTTCAAATTGTGCCCTCTTGTTCTTGCACGCCTTCTTTTTTGAAAGATGCTACCCTCTTGGACTTTGTTGATTCCCTTGAGGTACTTGAAAGTTTCTATCATGTCCCCTCTCCCTCCTTTCCTCGAGGCTATACATATTAAGCTCCTTAAGTCTCTCTTCATATGTCTTCCGGTGCAGACCCTGCACCATTTTAATTGCCCTTCTCTGGACAGCTTCCATCCCGTCTATGTCTTTGTCGAGATTGGGTCTCCAGAACTGCACACAGTACTCCAAATGGGGTCTGACCAGCTGTCTGTACAGAGGGATGATAACTTCCTGTTTTCTACTGGTAATGCCTCTCCCTATGCATCCCAGTATCCCCCCAGCCCTCCTTGCTGCCATCTCACATTGTTTGCCCACCTTTAGGTCATCTGATATGACTACCCCCAGGTCCCTTTCCATTTTTGTTGTTGTTAGTATCTCACCCCCCATTGTGTACTCTTCCCCAGGGTTTTTGTTTCCCAGGTGCATTACCTTGCACTTCTTAGCATTGAATCTAAGCTGCCATACATTTGACCATTCCTCTAACCTTGCCAAGTCCCTTCTCATCCTTTCCACCCCACCTTGTGCATCAACTCTGTTACAGATCTTTGTGTCATCTGCAAAGAGACATACTTTTCCTTCCAGTCCCTCTGCAATGTCACTTATAAAGACATTAAAGAGGACTGGTCCTAATACTGAACCCTGCGGTACCCCACTAGTAACCCCTCTTTCTTCAGAGTGGACTCCATTTACTATTACTCTCTGTGTCCTATTCTCCAGCCAATTCTTTACCCAGGCTGTCATCTTGGGACCCACTCCCAGGCTGGCTAATTTGTATATTAATCTTTTGTGTGGGACTGTGTCAAATGCCTTGCTAAAGTCTAGGTAGGCCATGTCCACAGCCCCTCCCTGATCTACTACTTTGGTCACCCAGTCAAAGAAATCTACCAGATTTGTCTGGCATGACCTTCCCGCTGTGAATCCATGTTGCCTTGGGTCCTGTGCCTCTCTAGCCTCTAGATACTCGACCATTCTTTCCTTCAGAAGCGATTCCATCATTTTCCCTACCACTGAGGTTAAACAAACAGGTCTGTAGTTTCCTGCTTCTGCCTTGCTCCCACTTTTGTGAAGGGGAATCACATCTGCCCTCCTCCAGTCCTCGGGTACCACCCATTCTCCCATGATTTGTTGAAGAGGTATGGTAGTCACTAGTTCTACCCTTAGTTCTTTTAGAATTCTGGGATGAATCCTATCAGGCCCCATTGCTTTGTCCACCTTCAGTTTTAAGAGTTCTTTCAGAACCCTTTCTTCTGTAAATGGGCTGGTATCAACTTCTGTATCAGAGTGTCTCTACTGTTTGTTTAGGTACCTCCCCTCTTCCTTTGTAAATACTGAGCAAAATATTTGTTTAGTAGCTCTGCCTTTTCTCAGTCACCTCTGCCCACCCTCTCTCCCTTTATTAAGCCTCACTATCCCTCCTTGGTCTTCCTTTGCTCCTGATGTACCTATAAAGGTTTTATCCCCTTCTTAACTGAGTTGGCTATCTTTTCCTCGGTTTGGGCCTTTGCTGTTCTGACTGCCTTCCCAGCTTCCTTTTGCTTTAACTGATATAGTTCTCTGTCCTGCTCCTTCTGTGATTCCTTGTACTTCCTGAATGCTTTCTTTTTCTCTTGAACCTTCACTGCTACTTCCTTTGAGAACCATAGTGGTTTCTTACATCATTTGTTTTGTTTATTTGCTTCACACAAAGGCTTGTTACCTCTGTGATGGCAGTTTTTATTATTCCCCATTGTTCTTCCACCCCTCCTTCCTGCCCATTTGCTAGTGCATTCCTTAGGCACTCACCCATTTTGGCAAAGTCAGCCTTCCTAAAGTCCAGTACTTTTGCCTTTGTATGGCTTGACTCCATTGCTGTGTTTATTAGAACCATACTGTTCGATGGTCACTATTCCCAGATGGCTACCCACTTCTACATCTGTGATCCTGTCTTCATCTCCATTTGAGAGAACCAGGTCTAAGATTGCTTCCTCTCGAGTGGGCTTCAATACTAGTTGTCTAAGGCATGCCCCCTGTAGGGCATCTAGAATAGCCCCACTCTTCGAAGTGGCTGCTGCAACTGCACTCCAGTTAACATCTGGCATATTCAGATCACCCATCAGCAATATGTCCCCTTTTTCTGCCATTCTGAGTATACTCTCTATCATTTTCTTGTCCATTTCCTCCCCCGAGAAGGGGGTCTGTATACAACCCATGTGCGGATTGTGGTGCCATTGCCGGTCTCCAAATTTACCCACAGTGCTTCTTCTCCTCCCTGTTTTCCTTTTGTTCTGTTGTTTGATTCCCTTATGTGAAGAGCTACTCCTCCTCCTCTTTTACCCTCCTGTCCCTCCTGTAGATAGTGTATCCTGGTATGTTTACGTCCCAGTCATGATTTTGTGTGTACCATGTTTCTGTGACTGCCACGATATCCAGATGTTCCTCCTCCATCAACGCCACTAATTCAGGAAGCTTGTTACTCAGACTACGGGCATTAGTACTCGTTGCTCTCCCTTTCTTGATGGCTTTACCTTCTGTTGCAGCATCCCCCACTGACCTTTCTACCTCCGTCTTTTTCTCATTTAGTACCCTGTTTTGTAGGGAGGGGCTGATATTTTCCTGCTGCTTATCAGTGCCTCCCCCCTTGACTAGTTTAAATGCTTGCCAATGAAGGTCCTCCTTTGACTGTATTTAATCCACCAGTCTAAATAGGACATCAACTGTTTTATTAAGTGTGTTTTAAGGTGTTGTTACAACACTTTCGACATCTATAATAATTATTTTGTATGTGCATTGAAACTAATGAGTTATCACCTTTACATTTCAAACTGTTAGTAAAAATAATCCATCTTCAGAATTGCTTTAATCTCTAGGCTACACTGCCAGGGCCAGCTGATCATCAAAAAGTACACATCTCAAGGCTAGCTCTGTGGTGCCAACAGGGATTCAGGCCCCATATCAGGATTTCTAAACCCTGGTTGTGTTAATGTCAGTACAGATTTCTGGGACTGCCACAGCACCAACTTTGGACTTTTTCCATTCACTCTCTTGCAGCCTTTTCTCTTACAATTTCAGGTGTGAACTCAGGTCTACAAGATGCAAATGTGGCTACGTAACTATTGGTCTGGCATCATGGGGCCAGCTTTGAAATGTGTAGCTTTTGATTATCAGGTGGCAGTACAGCTGTGAACTAGCTTTGTTCATCCATCAGAATGGGTTTTAACGTGTTAAGATTCTGAAAATATTATACTCTTTATATCCAGATTTGACTTGAAAAGAAAAAAAACAGGAATCAATTACTTGTTTACTAATGGCAGAAACCCATAGATGGACACCATTGTTAAAACATGCATAATCTGAAATGCATTATTAAAATATAGAATAATATATGGGGGGGTGTGTGTAACCAGAATTTTACACAAACCCGAAGTGTGGGATGCAACATAAACCCCGAGGAGTTTATAAAAGCATCGCACACGAAAATTCTGTTTTTCACACACACACACGCACATATTATTTTATTTAATTAGTAGTGATATTTTTTCCCTTTCAGCGCAGTTCAGTTAGTGCAGCACTTTTGTCAGAGATAGACACACACACACAGCAGGTCTCTCCCTTTTGTTTTTTTCTTTTCTTTACATTACAGTGGTAACGACATTCTGGAAAGTCCTGGTCCGTCAGCATTGCTGCATAGTGTAAGACGTGCGCTCAGGGTATGAGCGGCAGGATCAACCAGATTGATTTTTTTCATTTTCAAGGCAGGATCAACTAGATAGATATTTACAAATATTTAAAATTGTACTTTTCTTAACAGTGTGTGGCAAAGCTTGAGTGCTGGTACCTGTGCTCTGTAATGGAGCCACCATGTTGGGCAAGATGTTCAGCCCGCCCATAGTGAAACTATGTGCCAGTTAGCTTTCTGTGGTGATGCTTGATTGACAGGTGTTGATTACAACCTTCAGATTGTAACCACACATATCAACCAGGAGGTTGTAACTGGAGATAAATGTGTCTTTATCTCTATTTAAAAAAGTATCACCATTAATTAGTTTTTTTTTCATTTGTAATTTATGGTATTTTTCATTTTTTTCTCCCCTCCCCCCAGGTCACGGCATACACGTGCATGTACGTGCAGGCACATGCCAGGATCCGGTGGCCCCATCTGCCCCTCCCTAGATTGGTGTCACCACTCCAACCTCCTGTGCTGCCCATCGGACCTCCAACCAGGGGGAGCGGGACTACAGCAGAGTGGGCATCCACCCCTTTGAAGGGGCGAGCCACAGCTCGATCCCGCTCCAACCCTCTCCACCCGAGCTGGCTCCCCAGTGACCTGAGGTTGTTCCCAAACCCAGGTCACCGGTGTAGCGTGAGATAAGGCGCCAGCGCCTCAGCCCTCTGCACCACCAGGCTGGCCGCTATCAAAGAGTATTTTACTTCTTTTGATGAAATTCAAATTATAACAGTTTCTTACTGAAATACTTCGGATGAAATGGGATTTTCTACCGCAACAATGCCAGAATTGTATTGGATTATTAGGAGGCAGTATAGCACAGCGGTTAAGGGCACTGAGCTACAAATCTGTACTGACATAAACACAGCCATGGTTTAGAAATCCTGATATGGGGCCACAGTACCTGTGGGCACCACAGAGACAGCCTTGAGATCTGTTGTTTTTGATGATCAGTTGACACTGGCAGTATAGCCTAGAGATTAAAGCAATTCTGAAGATGGATTATTTTTACTAACGGTTTGAAATGTAAAGGTGATAACTTACTAGTTTCAATGCACATACAAAACAATTATTATAGATGTAGGAAGTGTTGTAATAACACCTTAAAACACACTTAATAAAACAGTCTATTTCCTGTTTAACCTGTTGGATGAAATGCAGTCAAAGGAGAACCTAGACCTTCGGTGACATCATTTCCTGTCAGGAGCTCAACACATATGGTTGCCTCCAGCCCTTAATTACAGGGTGATTTACATATGAATAACTCTGGACTGCAAAGATTCACAGATCAACACAATAGCTCAAGCAAATTAGCTTTTTATGGGCTTTCAGACATTAAGAAATCCTGTTGATGACAGTTCCCCTTTAAGTTAAGGCCCCCAAAAGGGTACAAGAAAAACAGAAACAAATATAAAGGAAGAAATTCATAATGAATAGCTGGGTAAAATAGTACTCCTGATATCTTGAATAACTGTTTCATAAATTCAGGCCCCTGTCCCTGCTTGCTTCCCTGGAATTCTGTATATTGGTCAAAATGTTTTCAGACCATCACTCAACTCTGACTGCATTCCCGACGTTTGGGTTTGTGCCTCTGCAGAAAAGGAAAAAAACACACACAGAGAAAAAGCTGTTAACTGTATATGCAATCCAAAATACAAAAGAAGGGACAAAACCACAGATTTCGTAACACAGCTGGGTTTCCCAACTGCTGAAAAAAACTAAAGAGGAACAAACTGTAGGAAGGTCCTCTTTGCATATTCAGTAGTGAAATTCACAGCCACGTCAAGGTGAAAAACATGCTTTGAAATTCCAGACAGCAGCTGATCATCATGTAAGCCAGTACTTATGCTACTCACCATCACCTGAGGCTGTAATGACATGGAATGCCTGTATTTGAAAAGGCCATGAGTGTTGCACATCCTCTTATACATGGCAGTGTGTTTCAGGTTCTCTTCTACAGCAAATGATCAGATTTTCTTCATGCAGGATGACATAAATATAGTGATGATACCATAATGGTCAGGGTTTGCTTGGTAACAACCGGACTAGGGGTAGGATGAGACATTAAACCGAGGTCCCGTCTGCCTGTTCTGGTGGTTGTTCAGGTGGACGTTAAAGATCTCATGGCACTTCTCGAAAAAGAGTAGGGGAAATTTCCCTGGTGTCCTGGCCAAATTTCCTCCATTCACTAGAAACACCATCAACAGCTCAATCTTGTTCCGTTTCAGTTGGTTATCATCTGTATCCCCACCCCGTGTCACCCCTGAAAAAGGGGATTTCTAGTCTCAGTGGGCTTTCTCGGTCAACAAAATTCAATAAATAAATAAATAAACACAGAGGCTGAAGGCCGAGGTGTTTATTAACCCCCTGGGTCCTGTTATTACAGAGGAAACCCAAACCACTATTGGTATTATCGCTATTATAGTGGAAAAATGAAAAAAAAAAAAAAAGTATAACTGCAAAATCAGTTTGTCGGGTTATAGCATGTTTGTGAGAAAGCAGGAACTGTTTCTCTCAGAAGCGCTGTAGCATCACTAGATGTCTCTGACTGGCTGATGCGTGTTGAAGTGCAATGGCAAATAGAAACTGCTCTCTGATTGGCTAAGTACACACACATCAGTCAATCAGAATGCAGAGCAACTGTCCCATTATTGTTCTTAGCCAATCAGAATGCAGACCCACTGTCCCATTATTCAGTCTACGATTGGCTAAGAGGGATCTTCTTCTGTATAATATAGATTATACAATGGGGCATGAAAATCCTGTAACCTCATTGGTCAAAACACATCATATGACCATGATAAATCCTCCAGTACACCCACTGTAAAAGTTTTATATCACTATAAAAACAAAAACAACAAGCTTAACATTGTATAATAACAATATACCATGACAGGGAGTGGGTATATGGGTGGATTTACCACTTCTGGTGTGGTTAAGTCAATCGGCTGCGCCTCGTGACCGAACCACACCAGGCGTGGTGAATCCACCAATATACCCACTCCCTGTCATGGTATATTGCTTAAATAATTAATCCCCAACTGTGATGAACAAGCTGGTTCAGACACTGAATGGGTACTATGATGCCTTGTAGCATGAAAGCACAGCTCGAGTGCTCGCCATGATATCACAGTACCCACCAGGACGTGTCTTGGACGGCTTGTTCTTCACAGTTGAGGTTTGTTATTTTTTTATAATAGAGGGTTTGTTTTTCAGTTTTTTACAGTTTTACAGAGGCAGCAGAGTGCACTGCGACGCGGTATGAGACAGCTCTTTTCTAAATGTTTGGTTTCAGTATCCTCTCACTACCTCCAGTCGCATAGCTGCTTGAGCTCAACATTCCCAGTTGTTTATCATGTTCTAAGTTTTTCTTCATGATTCTTTACAAAGAACAACTTTTTGAAAAAACCTGTGAAATAAGAACATCATCTATTACTGTTCTCGCTCAAGTCGAATGTGCGTGAAACCACTCTTATACAGCAAAGAGTGATGCTGGGGGACATATTAACATACATAGTAGTGGCAACTGGGAACAGAGTAGCCCCGGCTCACAAAGCCTCCATTGCCAATTACATTTTTCTGCTGTTATAGCTGTGGAATATATTTTATCTGCAATAGACAAACTTCTTTAACTCCACAGATCTCCATCACTCCCAGAGCACATCGGGACCCCTGATCTCAGGCTTGATGGGTGCCAGAAGCAGCCCACCCCCCACGTCCCACTTGTAACTCAAGTGCAACATACTGTCCCCTCCCAACCCAGAGAGGGAGCACATATAATATCGAGCTTGTCTAGGTGGACTTTGATGCATGAACAATCTCATTCTCCAGGGGATCCTGCCACTAAGGGTTATACCAGGATCTGATATCGGCCCTAGGTCGTGCCAGAGCTGAAGGTGTCTCCAGTGATGTGTGTTTGGCAGTTCAAACACGTCCTGCAGCTAGGTGAAGAAATACAGTGTACCAAAGTCTATTACGTAGCCAGTCGAAACAACCCTGTTTCCCCAGTCCCACCCTCTGCCACCACTGGAACAGGTAAAGATTATAGTTTCATGCCAATCCCTTCAGTCATACAAAGAAATGTCCTCAATTTATAATTTTTAGGGACTTTTGTGTGGCCGAGTTCTCTTGATGCTAATAGAATTTTCTGCAAGAAATTCGAAAATCACTTTAACAATTGCAACCCTTACCTCGGTCAAGAGTGGCATCTTGCAACCAGGACCCCCCTAACTTGTACCACAGATGAGGCAACAAACCACAAGTTGGCATAAACAAAGGTACCACCCCTGGCATTAGGGTAAATACCTGGCTTGGAATCTAAGAGGTCGGGGGGGGGGTTAGAGTGCAAAATAACGTTTATATTTACTCGGAGTTCTGGGAGACAGGTGCCAGGGCTGTGCTGTGTCTCCTATCTGAGGGGGCCCATAAACATTTCACACGGACTCCAGTACCATAAAATTGTGATTGTATTGTATGGCTTTATTTCTACAGGTGGTAAGCAGAAACTGGGTGGTCCCCCAAGTTTGGAACTGTCACAACAAACAACAGATGCAGTCAAGAAACTCTTTCTCACAGAACAGGCAGTATTTGCATTTCACACAAAACTTCTCTACAGAACTAACTGCCCATCCCTCTTGCTTGGGATCTCTGTACTTCTCTACATAGTGTCTATTACGTGGGGGTTGCCACACACTTTAATTCGAACAAAACATCTTCCTGATGAGATAATAATAATAATAATACTAATAATAAATCTTTATTTGTACAGCACCTTTCTTAAAACCAAGGCGCCTTTACAATAACTGTACGTAAAACAGTAAAATAAACGCAGTTCAATAACTGCTAAATTCATGAAATGCAATAAAATATCATCATCGGGGTAAGCTTTTGACCATAAATGGGTCTTAAAAGCCTTTTTAAATTCCTCCATGGACGCACACTGCCGAATTGGATGGGGTAGAGAATTCCAGAGGGCAGGGGCCGCGCACATAAAAGCACCAGCCCCCGAAGATTTTAAAGAAACCCTCAATATCTCTAGCAACCCCTCATCTGCCGAGCGGAGTGATCGCCTAGGGCAGCAAGGTACCAGGAGCTCTTTCAAGTAGTCTGGGCCCAGTCTGTGTAGGGCTTTGTAAGTAAGGAGGCCGACTTTAAAGGTGATCCACCACTGTATTGGCAGCCAGTGCAGATCGCACAGCACCGGAGAAATATGACAGGTACAAAGAGTACCTGTCAATAACCGGGCCACAGCATTCTGCATGAGCTGCAAGCAGCGGATATCAACCCCTGGTAGCCCTAGATACAGGGAGTTGCAGCAATCAAGGCGTGAGGTCACAAAGGCGTGGACCAAAGTGGGCAGATCACCGGACAGAACTAGGTGCTTAATCCTGGAGATGTTCCTCAGATGGTAAAAGGATGATTTGACAACTGCCGACACCTGCGATCGCAGTGTCAGACCATCGTCCAAAATCACCCCCAGGTTCCACACCCATTCAGAGGTAGGGAGCTGGGTGCCACCCAGAAAAAGTCCTGAGGGCAAACCAGCTCCCATCCCCTCAATACAGTGACCCAGGTCCACAATCATCACCACCTCTGTCTTCTCTGAGTTTAACCTCAGCCAGCTCGAATTCATCCAGGTCTGTATTTCAGTGAGGCAGTTATTAAATACTAGGAGAGCTCTATCCCGGTCGGGTGCAAAAGATAGGCAGAGCTGGGTGTCATCAGCATAGCGGTGAAACCTCAGCCCATACCTTCTTACAACGTCTCCGAGGGGCAGCATGTACACTGTGAACAACCTGGGGGGGACAGCACCGAACCTTGAGGAATCCCACAAGACAGAGAGATTGGGCCGGAGGAATTAATCCCCGATACCACCCTCTGAGTTCTTCCAGTGAGGAAAGATCTAAACCACCTGAGGACTGTACTAGACAGGCCATAGATGAACCTCAGGCATTCGAGAAGTACCCCATGGTCCACAGTGTCAAATGCTGAAGAGAGGTCGAAAAGAACCAAGATGAAACGGCTCTTTCAATCTCTTGTCATCAAGAGATCATTGAGCACCCGAACCAGCACTGTCTCGGTACTATGCCTCTTTCGGAAACCAGACTGGAATGGTTCATAAATGTCATAGATGGTCAAATGGTTCTCCAGTTGTATGGCCAATACTTTCTCAATCACCTTCCCCACAAAGGGGAGGTTAGAGATTGGTCTGTAGTTAGCATGGCAGTCTGGGTCCAAAGAAGCTTTCTTCAGGAGGGGCATTACCACCGCCTCCTTCAGGGAGCTAGGAAACTCACCCATCTCCAAGGAGCACCAGACTATCCATGCTAGGACCAGGCCGATAATATCACAACAACCCTTTATCAGGGAGGTTGGGACCGGATCCAAACTACAGCATGTAGGGCACATACCCTGGACAATCCGCATGACATCAATGAACTCCGGCTGGTCAAAGGAACTCCAGGAGAGCCTAGGGACTGTGACCGAGCACTGATCCACAGCTTCACCCATAGAGGGTGCAGGCTGGAGTGCTGCCCTGATGTCTGCCACCTTAGCCACAAAGAAGCGAGCGAGCTCTTCACACTCAACTTGTGAAAAGGCTCTTCGAACCTGCAGACAGGCTGAGTTGCACAGTCTGTCTACAGTTCGAAAGAACTAAGCTGGTCGGTTCTGAGCAGCCGCAATCTCCCCGGGCAGGAACTCTCCCTTCTTACGGGAGATTGCGGAATGATAGACCTGATAATGTTCCATCAATCTAAGATGGTCGGCATCAAGGGTGGATCTCCACCAGCAGCGTCCTAATCTTTGTCCTTGTTGCCACATCTCCCTCAAAGTCCCGTCAAACCATGGGGATCGAGGGCGAAGGGGGAGATGATGAACATGGACAGGAGCAATGGAATCCAGAGCTGAGGAGATGGCTCTATTATAGGCTAAAACCAAGGCATCTGGGTCACTGCTCACTCCAGAAAGCTCAGATAGGTCAAGCACCACCGCAAGGCCCTCAGAACTTATATCTCGCAAAGGACGGTACCTGACCATCTCCACAGGAGTAGACCTATGGGGGAGCACAAAAACTGAACTCCACGGTGTAGTGATCGGACCATCTGACTGGTTCCGCCCCCAAATCGAAGGCTTCGATCCCCAGGAGGAAGACTAAGTCCAAGGAGTGACCACCTTTGTGAGTGGCAGAAGCAACAACTTGTGTAAGGCCCAAAGATGTCATCAATTGGAGGAAGTGTTGTCCAAACTGCGAGAGTTCGTCATCGACCCAGGCGTTGAAGTTGCCCAAGACCATCAGCCTGGGCGACTCGAATGCCATGTCGATAATGAAGAACGCTACTTCCTGCAGAAACCATTTCTCATCACCTGGTGGATGGTAAATGGCAGCAATTCTACAAGCCACGCCTGCCAGTACAATACACTCGAATGACTCAGCCTCCTTGACTGGAACACTCGTGAGGCCCAGTTCAGTCTTGAAACAGACCGCAACCCCTCCCCCCGGTCCAACCTCGGGCAGTGTAACACCCAGTACCCGGACAGAATAGCGGCCTCTAATATAGGGCCTGCATTTTCATCCAGCAAGGTCTCGGTAATGCACGCTAGATACACCGACCCAACAAAGTCTGCAATAACTGCAGTCTTGTTCTCAATGGATCTGGCATCACACAACCCCGCTCGGGTAGGATGGGCTGCTGGGGCTGCTCGGACTACTTGCCCACCAATATTGGTGGTGCCCATGGGTATGGAAACCAGACAGGAAGGACCCCGTTCCAGATTCCATTTCACCCCAGGGTGTCTTCTGGATCTCACTACCCCAATATGATGACCCCGTTCATTCCACATCCACTGTTCGCACCCCCCAACTCCCCTCCTCCCCTTATGAACAATACCCAGTGCTCTACAGATGGACTAAGTTAACACCTACAGGATACATTGTGCCTTTCAGGTAACCAGTTAGCCCTGACTACAGCTCAAGGTGAGGGTCTGCCCACCCTGGCCCCAGCCAGCCTCCGCCATGTCTTCCAGGACACACACACTGGATCTTTCAGTCCCACCTGGATTGCTAGAGGCCTCCACACAAAAAATACATATACATTCAGCATATCATTGTGGTGACACTGGGGTCCTAAGTGGTGTAATCTAGCCTTGTCTAGGACACATACACCAATAGATGACTCCTTTAGAACATGCCCATGTAACTGTACTCATGGTTTGTTTGTCCCTTTGTTACAGACATCAGGCTTTACTAAAGGCACCTTTCTTCCATCAAAACCATAGCTTTTCACACAGGAAACTCTCTCAGTTCCTGCTCTGGGCAGCTGGACAATCTTCTAGTCGCTCAGGGGATTGTCCCTTGGACCTACTGATTTCTCAGTCCCATTTCATTTTTACTGAAATGACCCACTGGAGTCCTGTTGACACAGATCTCCACCACTTCCTGTTGAAAGGTTGTTGTCTCACTCTTTAGGGTGAGAAAAATGACCGGAGGTCCTTCACCCAGCCTAGGGGAGGCTGGCAGGCAGCTCTACACTCAGAGTTCCCCTCTGGACACTACACTGCTCACTGAACAACTGAACCCAAGATTCTACTGTTCCTCCCCTGCAGCTGGCAAAGGGTTATGCTGCTGCGAGAGTTTTAAATGACATCACTCCTCATATACCTAGCCTAGCTAAGTAAACAATGAGTGGTCTGTAGGGAGCTTCTAATAAACTCCCTACCAGCTGCTCACTACCTTCCTAGTCTAACACTGATGGGATTCTAGTAACCCCAGGGGACTGGGTGGTTACACAATGTAAGAAGAAAAAACACTGATGGCTAAAGGGCCAAGTTGCCTTTGAATATGGAGCTTTCAGTAAGGAACTTCAGTGAAACCCACCACCTCAGCAACCAGCGAATGTGTTAACTTTTGATGTTTGTTCTATTATGGGTTATCCATTTGTGTGGGTCCCACTGAACTGAATTCATTGTTAGTCACAGCGTCGCATGAGGCTTCGCCACCACCACCACCACCAAGCTGCTAATTATATCTCTGACTTCAAAGGCAGGCAGAATGACCCCTTTATTCAGTGCCCAAAGTGTAGGCTGCATGTGACCAACTGTAGGCTGCATGTGACCTTTTACTGCTGATAAGGCTTTGCTGATTACCCTGCAAACCGAGCCCTTTGCATAATGTGTGGATCATACCTTTCTGATGTAATACAAGTCAGTGTTGCAATGCACTCTCAGGGGCTGCTTGGTCCACCCACTCACCAATCAGCTTCAGATTACTGCCAGCCTATGTTGGCTACTGACATCTGACAGCTGAATGCCAGTTTCCTGGCATGAACCGCTTTTCCAGTCAGTTGTGCTCCACCCTGTAATGTGCAATGTTCCTGACCAAGCATACTGTATGTGGGCTGTACAAGTCAAGCTCAAGGGAGAGACACACATTTAGTACAACAGTGACGTATTGAACCTCAAGTTGCCTGGCTCAACACAAGCCAAAGGAAAACAAGCTGATAATTGATTTACAGCACGCAGACGTAAATACATGATGTTACATCCAAGTACATATCTTCCCACAGTATCCTGTAATCTCTACACTACGTCACACGAAAGGAAAGGGGAAAGGAGATTTGTTTAACCAGGAAAGGCACACTAAGCCGGAGTTTGTTTCCAGATGTGACCTGGGAGCACAAGGAAATTAAGTGATTTGCTCAGGGTCATACAGTATGCAAGTGGGGGCTGATGAGATTCAAACCCAGGTCTCCGGTTTGCAGCTCTGTGTCCTTAACCACAATGCTATGCTGCCTCCACATGACATATATAATAATGTATGGGTGGGTGGGTGTATGTAACCAGAATTTTACACACACACGAGGTGTGGGATGCTACATAAACCCCTAGGGTGAAGCAAGAGAGGTTTATAAAAGCATTCCATACGAGGGCATGTGTAAAATTCTGGTTGCAACACACTCACCCATACATTATTTTATTTAATTACTGGACATAATTTTTTATGGCATTGTCCTTAAAAAATCAAACAGTGAGAGAGTGTTAAATTGCTATAAAGTGTTTTTATTTCAGTAAAGCTTAACATGAAAGTAAAACTTTTTCTTTGTTTTAAGTGAAGAACATTTATTTTTCAATTTTTTTTTAACATTAACTTGTTTTAGAGATAATGTAATTCAGCTTGATTCACAGCTACTGATTATAACTGCCCAGTTATAACCAAAAATATCAACTGGGCAGTTATAGCGCAGGATAAAACTCCTGTTGTCTGTGTATAAAAAATGATGACTAGTAATTAAAAATAGATTATGCTCGTTCCCCGAGGCATCCATGATTATTCACACTTTAATTATTTATTATTTAAGCTTTCGTGACCAGGATAGAAACATTGAGCCAGAACTCCTTTCGAGGTGTGACCCAGGGAAAGAGGTTACACAATGGAGTGAAAAGCAAAGGCAAAAAGTGACACTAGGTGTAGGTGCAGGAACAGTAAAATGCAAATATACGTAATAAATTACAGAAACATAAAAATGCAACATACATAAATTATAGAAGGAAAGATGCTCAGACTGGGGGCAGTGTGCAGCTGACAATAAAATGAGGAGGCAAGTATTTTTTGAATTTACTGTACTTTGTGCCCCTACACCCTGACTGGCCCCCAGCAGTCCAGCCGTGCCACCCACCCTGCCACCTGCCATCTCTAGGCCTTGCCTCTGTCTCACAGTTCCCCCAAGGATACCCCCCCATGGGAAGGGCTGCCAGGGGCAAGGCTTTTACTCCCCTGGTAGAGCTGAAGTGTTGGTCGATGAGGCAAAGAATCCATTTCGGCGGTGCGGGGCCTGTGGCAGATGGCAGACAGCAACTTGTGTTTGGATTTTTCTCTTTTTTTCTGTCCCACTCCCTGACGCCAGGAAGGTCTTGCCAACGTATATCGTCATGCCACAGACATCTCCTCCCTTGACCCATGGCTTCAGCTGCACCTCCATCTGTGGTTACACAGGTAACAGGGTTGCAGTGGAGACCATACTCCCTCCCACCCCTGAGGGGGCGAGTGTCCATAAAACACTCAACCATCCTCCCCTGGCTGGCCCTCCAGCAACCCAGGCTCATTCCCAAACCCAGGTCATTGGCATTGAAAGTGGAAGTGCTACTGCTGTGCTGACAGGCTGGCATGAGGAGGCAGGTTGCCAGACGCATCTGGAAACAAGTAATCCTGTTCAGCATGCCTTCCTGATGAAACATTTAAATATATAAATAAAATAAATACACCAAAGTCGTGGAGGTGCAAAATACCAAACTACAAAGTACACCGCGCTATAGAATATGTAGCTTGGTGCTGGTTACTGACCTAGTCAGTCCGATATTTTGTTTAAACTTAAAAGGCTGACTTTAAAGCTATGTTTAATGCTGAGATACTCAGGTTTCCTTAATTTCAGTTGCTTATCACTCGTATTTCTCTTACACCAATACCCTTTATTTGGCCTCTAGAGTTAACAGAATGCTAAAATATGCTGTTTCACAATGCTTGGATAACTGTGGCTATTACAGCCATTGGTTTGGCTACATAGTAAATATCTGTATTGTATTTGTTTGGAGGTAATATCCACTGTCTTGCTGTTTTTTGCAGCTCTTTCTTAACATGTGTGTATAAAATTAGGAATTCTCTTAATATAAAGTTACTTCCTCCGATGTCAATAACGAAAAGGGACAAGGACTATCCATCCTATGATAAGATACTGCAGTTCTGATTTAATGTCTCTGTCCTATGTATAACTTGCATTGTAACATGGGGAAGAGAAAGGGTTGTGCAGGACTGGTCCAACAGCATCAGGTGACTGTTGATTAATTCTCAAGTAATCCACGGTTACCTGAGAATTAATCAATGGTAAAGTGCACCCACATTCTGTTCCCCATGTTAGTTTCCCGTCCCAAAATAGTCTTAGCCTGCAATTCGTGGCTGACCAACTGATAACTGTCAAACAAGAATAGATATGCTTAAGTGGAATTTCTGGTAGTTCCGTCATAAGTAGCTTGAAAACGTCTATATGACTATGTAATGTGTTGTTTTCTTCACTTGGTCTGTTGGCTCAGAAACACATCCCCTTTCAGTAACTACACGGTAATGTATGCCACATTTGATTTTCCAGATTGCCTGTATGTCTTTTATTAAATATTTAAAAAAACTACTTCAACAGTGGAACCTAAAAACCACAAATGCACACACCTTGGACCAATCTCTATTAAACCTGAAAGTTTCAGGTTTCAA
This sequence comes from Neoceratodus forsteri, assembly GCA_016271365.2. Lineage (NCBI taxonomy): Eukaryota > Metazoa > Chordata > Ceratodontiformes > Ceratodontidae > Neoceratodus > Neoceratodus forsteri. The sequence goes on from JADMNL010000031.1 coordinate 117,899,789, forward strand.
AGTCTCCTATTTATTTAGTTATTGGGTGGCAAATAAAAGGCTTAATATTTTCAAAAACTGAGACTTTTGCATTCTTTGCACCAATGTAACTTTGCCTCCCCTGAACCGATCTACATGCAATTTGCAAAATCAAGATTTCCTTATATAGAAGCTGTGCTTTCTAAATTTCATGTAAATCAGTTGAAAGGGAGCAAAGTTATTAATGTGCAATGCTGGCTGTAAAATTCACAGCTAAAAAAAGATGTAAGCCTCAGTGTACTACCATGTGTAGGTCGGCCAAGGGAACTGCAGCAACAACTACCAGATCTCAAATTTCCTCCACATTTAAATAAATGCATTTCCCATAATGCACAGCAGTCAAATCCCAAACATCAAACATACCAGAAAAACAGAGATGATTCCACAGTTTACAAAACTAAGTCAGTCAAAATGAGCACATATTCTGAAATGTTGATCACATCTGCATGTAATCAGTAATTATTCACCGTTGCAGTCACAATATAAAAAAGTTAAACATGAGTTTCTCCAGTCAAGTGCAACCCCCCTTTTCTTCCCCATGGTAGAAACCTTAATATCCTCCTGGAACCTTTGTAATTTTGCACTTTAAAATTACTTTTACGCAAATGTAACATGAGGAAGGGAAACATATAAAAAGAGCACCGAACCCTTTCTCTTCCCCATGTTACAAGAGGATTAACCCACTCCAGAGTGTGCGTCTCTCAGGGATTAATGTATGGCTGGGGGGTTGGAACCCCCCCAGCCATACATTAATAGCTGAGGGACCTACACTCTGGAGTGTTTTAATCCTTACTTGTCTGCAGTACATGGCTTAATTAAGAACACTTGAATTACATAAATGCAAGGTAGACAGCAGCGGCAAGATATTGGGGTATAGTTATTCCCATGATTCACCTCTTTCAATCCAGCCCCTAAGGTGTGATATGTTCACGCTTGTAGTCACCGCTCCCTAAACAGTCTCTAAGGTGTGATATGCTCACACTTGTAAATCTGTGAAAGGAGACATGCATCAAGAGTCAGGGGTCTCTTGGAGATTAGCTAGAAGATCTTTCAGTCAGAAAAGAGGAATGGGCACTTGTTCAGGTCGGTGGTGATGAGTACATGGACTGGGTTATGGGCAGAAAATGTGACGTTAGGGTCCAGGCAAACCATGAGACTGAGTTCCTTTCATCTGCAAGCACTGCCAAGTCCCAAGTCCCCCGACAGCCCCTGTAAGTAATTTTTGCTGTTAATGGACTTGGAGCATGCTGTGGATCTGCTGGCATTTCCCCACACACACTTCATAGCTGACTGGCAGTTCATGCACACAGGAGGCACCCCAGCTGATGCTGGCCACAGTTTGCAGCAAAAGTGGCCATCCCTTGCATTGTCCCAGTCCCTATGGGCAGGTAAGGGGGCTGGAGACCTTGGGCAGGTGCAAGGGAAGCCACAAAATATTGTAAATAAAGAGTGTTGAAAAGTGCTAATATGGGGTTCATGAATATTAATTAGGAGCCTGTGAATATGAATGGACTGCCTGTCTGCTGCCTGGGGATTGCAGATTTCGGCAGCAGTGACAGGCGAGGGACAGCATTAAAATGTAAAATAAGGGCAGCATTTTAGAGGGCATAGAAGGGAATATTGAACTGTGAGGCAAGAAAATAAATAAAATGTTTTTACTGGCTGCACCAGAACTTTAATGTTAGGGACATTAATGGACTGCCTGGGGACTGTAATGTTTGCAGCTATATTCGCAGCTAGTCAACCAATCGAAAGCCAGGATTTATAGCTAGGACTCTTGGGACTTTACCAAAAGATTTATGGGACAGTACAAAGGTTTGTGGGGAAAAGGCAGGGACCTAATTTAATCGCCTAAATAGCGAGCCTATCAGGCATTGTGGAGGCCTAATTAATATTCATTTTCACGACGGACATTGGGATTCAGCCAGTTGAGAGCTGCCAAGAGCTCCCAAAACCCAGGAACTTTGCAGGCTGAGTTCAGTTCGATGCAAGTCCCTCCACAGGGAGGGGGGCTCTGGCCCTCAGCTCAGAGAATGGGCCTAGTGTGTTCAGTGGGAGCCCCTCCGCAGGGGAGAGGGGTCTCTGTCCTCTGCCAAGAGAGAAGTGGCTGCAAGAAATGAGGGTCACTGGTCAGGGGTTTGCCAGAATTTGTCCCCCAGGTGTAGCCTTTGCCTTTCCACATTATGAGGAAACTGTAGTTGAAACCTGAACCATCTTCAGCTGTGAGAGAGCTGCATGAGTGTTCTGCCTCAGCAGTGAGAGTGCTAATGAAGTTGTAACTTCAGGAAATGAAAAGCTTCCTGAATCGTTCTGAGTGAGTAAACTTCTGCTTACAAGTTGAGATATTTAGAGACCTGCTTGGGACAGAGAAGCCCAGAAAGACAAGAGGTGCTCAAGTTCTGTCTGCACCCTGCGTCTGATTAGCGCCAAGAAATGAGTGGACGTTGGATAGTTCAAGTGACCAGAGAAGGGTCCTTTGTTAAGAATGACTATAGTTTATGAGAATGTTTGAAAGTGCCTACAGGACTGGAAGGGGAGTACCCTGAGCATGTGGCTCTTCCTGACATTGCTTCTGAGGACAGTGGATGTCCATTTGGAGCTGCAAACACCAGCATAGCCAAAAAGGAATTTTGTTGATATGTCCAAATGTCCAGTTGCATCTGCAAATGCCAGCATAGCCAAGAGGGACTTTGTTATTGTGTACTGTGCTTTGAGAAGCAGCTGAGAAAATGAATTTGCTAACAAGTGAAAGTTTAAAGTGGTTGGGAGCCATGCCTCAAGCTTCATCTGTGATGTAAAGGAAAAGAGACTTTGCCTTTGCATGGACTGTGCAAGTTTTGGGTCCACCCTAGCCTTAGGGGAATGCACCCACCTGTGAGAGACTGTCTTGCACGCTGAAAGGACCATGCCTGCCATGTTGGCTGCATGGTTGAAGAGATTGTGACACGTGCTGAAAGTAAAATGTGCTAAATTTAAATGTGCTGAATGCAAGAGACTGTGTTTTCCAGATTGGCCTGGGAGTCAGCCTGGCAGTGTGCCAGCTATACACTGCCATATGCGCTTCCCCCTGAGGGGCATAGCCTAGGCATTGGGGTCTGAAGCATGCCAGCTCCGGTCCCGGCCTAATCTATACCAGAGATGTGACTTCAAGTCCCAAACAAGTCATGCCACTTCAAAAGAAACTGAGAGATGTTTCCAGCCTGCGAAAGCTGCAAGAGCCTGCAGTCAGTAAGGGGGCTCCTGGCTGCAAGCCTTTGCCAAGCATCTCAGCATCGACAGTCAGAGCCTACATGCTGTGGCTACTTGAATCTACCTTGTACAGCCTGATTTCGACTTCACCAATGAAGACTTCAAAACCGTGAGTAGACAGAGCCACCCTCTGCCAGCCTAATGGAAACTGTAAATGATTATTTCAAGTCTGCCAAGTTCAGTAAGCTAAAGCCTCAAGGTATCCAAGCAAGGGAGTGTTGCTGTTTGTCTGCAAAGTTACAGTCAGAAATGTGTCCTGGGATTAAAGATGTTAATCTAATTTTCTTTAAGGGCCCCGTTGAACTGCAACGCCGGCCACCTCAGCTGCATCGTTTAACAGGCCTGCACCTTTAGGAAGTCTAGTATTGGGTACCTAGAAAAGGTTTTAGAATTGCGGGGTTCTGTAATGGTTCTGGGACTGGTACCAGTGTGGGAAATGTTGCCTAATTTATCTAGTGCAGCTAGACAGCTAGAGAGAACTGAGCCAGAATCCATCAGAACATTGATGGGTTGCCATTGAGATTAATGTTTAATTTTAAAATGCAAGAATGATTATTTGATTGCAATGCCAAGAATACCAATTCCTAATGCCAATCTGAATCAATGGCAACTAATGTAAACACTTAAATTATGTTTCCAGTTCACCCTTCCTAACCCTCACCCCTTGTAAATAAATTGTTGTTTGTTTTCATAACTCTTGCGTCATGAACATATTATTAGTGAGGGTCAGTAATTCCAGAAATGTTAAAATGCGGGGTTTTGGTTAGTGGGTCATGCGTGGGATGAATATATGGTGTTGTGGGAGGGCAGATTTCAATGAAATGGGTAGATTTTTAAGAGCAGCCCTGGAGAAGGTAGAGGTAATGGAGGGGGTGGAGGAACAGTGGGGGGGACTAAAAGGAGCCATTCTGGAGGCAACTAACCAATGTGTTAGGACAGTGGCCAAAGGGAAACAAAGAAAGAAACCACTATGGTTCTCTAAAGAGGCGGGAGACAAAGAAGCGCAAAAAGAGCATGTTTCAGGAAGTATAAGGGAACCCAAAAGGAGGAGGACAGGGAGGTGTACCTTGAATGTCTAAGAGAGGCAGGGAAGGCTGTTAGGAAAGCCAAGGCACAGACAGAGGAGGGTTTAGCATGGACTGTGAAAAAAGGGGACAAGACATTCTATAGGTACATCAGCGATAGAAGAAACACCGGGGGGGGGGTTGTGAGGCTCAAAGGGGAGGAGGGAGAGTGCAAGGAGAGAGAATCTAGACAAGGCAGAAATACTGAACAAATACTTCTGTTCAGTATTCACTGAGGAGGGAGAGGGTCAAGGACCACAGTTAGGAAGCAGAGGCAACCGGGGAAGGGGGTAGAAGTGGACACCAGTCCATTCACAGTGGAGAGAGTTCGGGAGGAACTCACAAAGCTGAAGGTGCATAAAGCCATGGGGCCAGATGACATACACCTGAGAATATTAAGGGAGCTGTGGAGGGAACCAGCAGCACCTCTGGCCACCCTGTTCACAGAGTCACTCAACACAGGCATGGTTCCAGAGGACTGGAGGAGGGCGCATGTAGTCCCACTACACAAAAGTGGCAGTAGGGTGGCAGTGGGGAACTACAGGCCAGTCAGCCTCACCTCAGTGGTGGGGAAGATCATGGAGACACTGCTGAAAGACTGGATAGTGGCACACCTGGAATCCAGTGGTGCCCAGGATCTGAGGCAGCATGGATTCACATCAGGAAGGTCTTGTCAAACAAATCTGATAGACTTTTTTGATTGGGTGACTAGGGAAGTGAATCAGGGAAGGGCTGTAGATGTCGCCTACCTAGATTTTAGCAAAGCCTTCGATACTGTCCCACACAGAAGGCTGGTTAACAAGATGAGTAATCTGGGCATGGGGCATAAGTTGATACATTGGGTTAGAAACTGGCTGATGGACAGAAGGCAGTGGGTGGTGGTAAATGAGATCCAATCCGGGGAGAGAGGGGTGACCAGCAGAGTGCCACAAGGATCAGTACTTGGACCAGTCCTGTTCAATGTCTTCATTAGTGACATTGCAGAAGGTCTGGAAGGAAAGGTCTGCTCATTTGCAGATGACACCAAGATCTGCAACAGGGTGGATAGTCCAGAAGCGGTGCAGAAAATGAAGAGGGACCTGGAGAAGCTTGAAAGATGGTCAGTGGTACGGCAACTGAGGTTCAATGCAAAAAAGTGCAAGATAATGCACCTGGGTAGGGGGAACCCTAGAAAGAGCTACAGGATGTGTGTGTGGGGGGGTGCTGACTATTACCAAAGAGGAGCAGGACCTAGGGGTTATCATATCTGATGACCTTAAGATATCAAAGCAGTGTGCAAAGGCTACAGGGAGTGCCAGTGGCATGCTGGGGTGCATAGGCAGAGGTATTACTAGTAGGAGGTGGGAAGTGGTGATGCCATTGTATGAAACACTGGTATGGCCTCACCTGGAGTACTGCATGCAGTACTGAAGACCACACATGCATAAGGACATAAACAAGGTGGAGGTTTTCCAGAGAAGGGTGACAAAGATGGTGCATGGTTTGCACCACAAAACATATGAGGAGAGACTAAGAGACCTCAATATGTACTCACTGGAGGAGAGGAAAGAAAGGAGCAACATGATAGAAACGTTTAAGTACCTCAAGGGCATAAACAAGGTGCAGGTGGGAGATCTTTTCCAATGTAGAAAAGATACCAGAATGAGGAGGCATGATATGAAATTGGAGGGGGGTGAGATTAAGAGGTAATGTGGGGAAGTTTTTCTACACAGAGAGGGTGGTGAATGCTTGGTATAGTCTGCCACAAGAGGTGGTAGGGGCAAGCACAGTGGAGGGGTTTAAACATGCCTGGGACAAGCACAAGGGAACCTTGGGAGGGAAGGGAGTGACGAAAAGCCATTGACCACTTAGGGTGATGTATAGAGTCTATATGCAGACTGGATGGGCCTAGCGGTCCTTATCTGCCAACAATTTCTATGTTTCTATGTTTCTTTGGTACAGCATCCCAGGGGGTTATACCAGGTGATTTCTAGCCCACTTAAGAGTATACTCTGGGTGGAGGCACTGCTCATTAATGTGATCTAGAGGAAGAACCAGTTCTTAAAGTAAAATGGAACCCAGGCCCCTCAACCTTGGTCAAACTTGCAAGGCAGGGGTAGTGTAGCCCTTAGATACCCAGCGCCACGGTTACATTTAGTGTCTTGTTACTAGCTTGGGACTGGAGGAGCAAACTTAATGTAGTGACTTTCAAGGTCTGTGCTAAGTTAGGCAACTGCACTTGTCTCATATCACTCCCCCCCTTCCCCATGGAGGTGTCACTGAAAAGGTGGGGAATTCTAAGTAACTTGAGTACACAGAGCTGGCCCTCATTTCGCTAGATTCTGACAGTCTAGCTCATGCAGACACAGCAAGACCCAGCACCAGTAATACCCAACCAAAACCTGAAAACAGGAACCCTTCCTCACCATCCACACCAAAGATTACCAAGCTCTTGAGCAAGTTCATCTTTCAAATACCTGGGAGTATGGTAGGACCTGCAACTCACCTACTAGAGACGTGCAAATCACCCCATTGCTTTGGTGGGTCTCAGGCTAGGAGCCCCCAACAGACCCAGGAACTGCCTCAGTTTTATCATGAGAATGCACATCACAGGACAATTCCTACTCCCTCCGCTAGACTATGGAGATATGGTGCACTAAAGTCACACTGCATAGGCTGGACAGCCTGTACAACAGGTACTTTGGGTCCTCTGAGTGACTCAAAGACCCACCGCTGCCTCTTATACAGTCAACATGGCGGGCCGAACCTCACCACCCATACGGATGATCACCAGTTAACACTCGTTGCATAAGAAAAAGAAGAAGCAGAAGAAAAAGATGAAGAAAAAGATGACTCAGCATATATATAGCACTTTTTATACACATTGTATTCCAAAGCGCTTTACAAGCAATGCTGGACTGGTATTGAAGTGACTGAACATGTAGTGATAGCCATTTTGCACATCAACACACACACACACACAGCTTTTGGCAGTTGCATGAACCAGTTTTATGGGAAGGGGAATGTTGGCCAGGACACTAGGGAACGTCCCTTAATCTTGTGAAAGGTGCCATGGGTTCTTTTACTTCCACCTGGACACCCACCAGGACAGCACATGAGATGGGTAGAAGTGACCTTGGTTTAATGTCTCATCCAAAGGATGGCACAACCTGACAGTACAGCACCCCCCCAGTATTGCACTGGTGCGCCAGCAGTTTAGGTATGAGCCCAGTCCCGGTGTGGGACTAGAACCCACGACCTTCTAGTCCAGAGGTGAATGTGCCACCAAGTAAGTATATCCCCATCACCCACATACCTTACATCTCTCTTCACCCTTGTTCCTATCCATGCTGTAAGATTGATGCCAGCTAGATAGTACACAAATTCCGTAAGCACTTCAGCAGACAGGCTTACTCCTGTTCAGCCTCATTTATTTTCCTGAAATTCTCACTAATGTTTATTCAGTTTAAAAAAATTTAAGCAGCTGCCAGCCATTCTTTGATGACCCCTTATCTTGCTACTTTCCAAAGGCTGCTTGAGCAGCTCAAGGATACCCACACCTAAAGCCCCCCCTTTTAAATCTTGTTTGTGTTCCCTACCTCCAAGCTCCTCCATCTCTCCTACATCTGGCACCACATGTTCTCCTGCCACCAGTGTTACAGGTCCTCCCTGACCTCCACTTAGGACTGTTGCCACAGTGTCACATGAGAGAAAAGTCCCACCCTGGCAGGCCCTGGGAGTGTCACCCCCCCCAACTTTTACAAACTTTCATTAGTGCAAAATGTGAGGAGGACCTTCGTGACTGCTGGCATGGGGAAAGCACAGCACTGTTCAGCACGCTGGGTGGGCAGCCCTTCCCCCAAGTTTAGTCCTACCCGCCAAAAGCACTTGGCGACCTCATGATGCCAATCCGCGGGGGGCACTGTGTGGTCATCCCTGATGTCTTATACTGCCCCAAATCTCCCCAAGGAGGCAATGAGGCAGCTAGGACACTAGCCTCCCCCCCACAGAGTCTGGGACCACTGTCTCCACAGCACCCCCATGCTCCACTGGCCCAGAGTGATTAGGTGTGAACCCAAGTAGGGAGTGCAACACAGTCTACCAGCCCCACTGGGCCTCTAAAGCCTCTTCTGATCTATTCCCTGCCATACTTAACTTACACCTGGACAGTGCCCAGATATGGGCAGAAGGGACCTTGGTTGAACCTCTTATCTGAAGGATGATGTCGTAACAGAGCAGTACTCCCTCATACTGCACTACAATGTCAGTTATAGGTATTACCTCAAGTACCCAGATATGGCACTAGAACCCTCAACCCTCTGATCTTCCAGGACCAGAGGCAAGCATGCAACATACTGAGCCACTGACATGGATGACTAACTAGTAGAATAATTTCACTATATTTGGTGTATGTTCTGGGAACAAATTGGTCCTTGTTCATCATCTGCCTAAGAAGATAAATGGGTTAATAACTAATTTTCACCTAGGCATCCATTTTGTATCAAAGTGAAGCAATGGAGGCCGGCCCGGTGGCACTGAGGGTTGAGGCACTGGATGCCACACCTCGCTCCATGCCAGCGACCCAGATTCTGGAACAAGCCCGAGCCATCAGGGGTTGGCAGGGGAGGAGGGAGGGAGGATTGAGTGTCCAGAGGACAGCTCTCCTCTCCTGGGAGGGATGGGGGTCCCTGCTCGGCACTTGACCCGGCCTCTGGTGGAGACCTGAGGCATGGCAAGCATTGAGCCGATGCTTGGGGGGGGGGGGAGTGGCAAAGTTACCAGTGGTGCCTTGGCATTGGGCATGCGCCACTACCACAACAAACAGGAAAAAACACTCTCTGAGCTCCAGGTAGACGGAGCACCAAGGCAGGCCCCTAATAGCTCCCGCCTGCCTGGTCCCAGGGTCTCCCGGCGAAAGTTGAATAGTTCTGGATGTTCTGCCCCACCTCGCCCCACCTGGGGGGAAGATCCACAGCTCCAGGGGGGATCGACTGTGAGACCAGGTAGTGGCAGGATTGGGGAGAGTCCTTCATTGGAGCTCCCAAAGAAGCGGAGCTCAGAGAGAGTAGGCGGGATAAAAAGAAATTTCAAAAAACAAAAGTGAAGCAATGGATGATTCGGACTGCTAATGGAGCTATTGAAAGTAGTCTTAATTAGGAAGCTAGAATCAAGAAATTATTTCAAGGCATGGATGAAACTCACCTTCATCAATTTAAAGATCCAAGTCAATCGACAGATGTACTTTCTTATATTAGATGCAGTGAAGAGCCACAAAGACAATCCAGGGATTAGAGAGCAAGCCCTACGAGGATAGGCTGGGAGAGCTGAATATGTATTCATTGGAGGAGAGAAGGGATAGGGGGATATGATTGAGACCTTTAAGTATCTAAAGGGGATCAACAAGACCAACACAGAAGGAATTTTCCAGATGAGAAAGGGGAGGGACACGAGAGGGCATGGACTGAGATTACAAGGGGAAGATTCAGGAGGGAGATGAAGAGACATTTTTTCACTGAAAGAGTGGTGGACAAATGGAATACCTTACCAGATGAGATCGTGTCCTGCAAGACAGTGGGCAGTTTCAAGAGGGGTTGGGACAGAGTAAGGGAAGGGATACTGGGAAGGGGGGCGGAGGGGCAGCTGTGAGATGAGGTGCTAGCTGCACACAAGCAGACTCAAAGACCATGAGGCCTGTTTCTGCTGGCACTTTTGTATGTTCACATGAGGCTGCAACCAGCCCAGCCAGGTGAACACAGAACAGTAACATGTGTCAAAGTGACTTGAAAAAGGAAATCTAGCCAACCTGCTATAAATCTTGTCCAGTTTAGTTGATGCAGTTATGGTGGTGTTTCTATGTACCACATAGAACAGTTACATAAGAACTTACCATAACAGTAGGTCTTCAAGGGAATCTCTGTCATCAGGTCACACCTATGGAACTTCGCCATCAGGTGTCAGGATTCCATGGAAGCTTTTTTCTGCAGCAGTCTATTAGGGACCGCCCACGCTGATGTCAGTCTCCAATGTCACACACCCTATAAAAGTGTAGGCGGCCCCACTCCCTTCTCAGTTCTTTCCCTAGCCGGAGGCCAAGAGAGACAGGAGTCCCACCAGGAACCGAGGAGAGAGAAAAGGTGCTCAGCTAGCAGAAAGGTTGGAGCAACAGGAAAGGCAAGCTGGAAAGAAAAAGAGAGAAAGGGGGATGGAGGGAGGCAGGGACAGCATGACCTGATGACAGAGATTCCCCTGAAGATCTACTGTTACGGTAAGTACTTACGTAACTGTTCTGTTTTCTTCAAGGATATCTCTGTCATCAGGTCACACCTATGGAACAAGTCCCAAGCAGTGCTGAGAGCAAGGACAGTCTAGGTGGCAGGAAGGTCAGAGGCCTAAGAAAGAAGACCCTGAAGCACAGCTAGGCCAAAGCCTGCCCTTCTCCTTGAGGCAACGTCTAGATTACTGCTTGATGAAAGTGTGGACAGTACTCCCAATTGGCAGCAGTGCAAGTCTCAGTGGCAGACACACCCCTGAAACAGGCAGCTGAAGTGGCCTTGCCCCTAGTGGAATGGCGCTTAACAACCCCATGAAGTTCCGTACTGTACTTCCTGTAACAAAAAACAATACAGTTGACCAACCATTTGGACAACCACTGTTTCAGAACTGGAGCGCCCTCTCTGCCAAGGGCGAAAGAAACAAACAACTGTTTGGACTTCCCACAGTCCTTGGTGCAGTGAATATAGTAATACAAAATTCTATGCACATCTAAAGTGTGGAGCAATGCTTCCCCTGGATTGGCATGCTCTGGATAATAAACAGGCAGGTGGATGGATTGATTTAGGGTTAACTCAGACACCACCTTAAGAAGAAACTTGGGGTTAGTACGCAAAGAGACCCTGTCTTTGTGGAAAATCAAATAAGGCTGCTCACACATGGGAGCCTGTAGCTCTGAAATTCTTCAAGCAGAAGTAATGGCAACTAAAAATAATGCTTTCCACGACAGAAAGCGTAGCTCGTAAAACCCAGCTGGCTCAAAAGGAGGCAGGGTCAGCTTCTCCAAAACAAAATTCAGGTCCCAAGCCGGAACTGGGTTATAGCAAGGAGGCTTCAAGTGGAGGATGCCTCTCAAAAAAGTTCAGGTCACATCCAGCTGTGCCACAGTACGCCCATCAATAGGCACATGAAAGGCTGAAATGGCCAATAGGTGCACTTTAAAGGAGGAATATTTGAAACCTGTATCAGACGAGGTCAGGAGATACTCCAAAACCTGGTTCACCAGACAGGTGAAAGAGTCCAGGTGATGAGAAGCAGCCCAGATAGTAAGCCATTTCCATTTCATAGAGTAAGTGGCCCTGGTGGAAGGTTTTCTGGCAGCCACCAGGGCGTCAACTACCTTCTGAGACACCCCAAACCTAGCAATGGCTATGTCCTCAGGAGCCAGGCATGCAGGTTGAGGGACTTGAGGTCTGGATGGACCAGAGTCCACTGGGCCTGAGTCAGCAGGTCCCAGCAGAGGGGCAGGGGCACTGGAGGTTCCACAGCCAGTTGTTGCAGTAATGGAAACCATATCTGCCATGGCCAAAATGAGGCCACCAGAATTAGGGTGGCACCCTCCACCTGTAGCTTGACGAGAACCCTTTGAATCAGTGAGAAGGGAGGGAATGCATAGAGAAACCTCCCTTTCCAGAAAAGAGACAATGCATCTTGCCAGAAAATTCCAGGCCCTGGATCTAGTGAGCAGAAACGTGGCAATTTTGCATTGAGTGGGAACACAAAAAGGTTCAACTCTGGATGATGCCACCTGTCAAACAGATCTTCTGTGACCGAGGACAACAGCTCCCACACATGCACTTTGGACTGTGTTCTGCTGTGGCTGTCTGCCAAGGCATTTTGGGTGCCTGGCACATGGGTGGCTGACAGTTCTAGACCATGATCTAGAGCCCAGCACCAGACCCTCATTGGTTCCTGACACAGAAGGTAGGAATGGGGCCCCCACCCCCCGACTGTTGATGCAATAGACCACACTGAGATTGGAGGGCCCAGAGAGAGAGAGAGAGAGAGAGAGATGGTTCTGGAAGGCCTGGAAGGCATACAGAATTGCCCTCATTTCTAAGACATGTATGTGGAGGTGAGTCTCCCAGTGGGACCAGAGACCTTGGGTCTGATAAGGACCTAGATGGGCTTCTCAACCCAGACCTGAAGCATCCGTGGTGAGGATTTGGTGAGGGATGGGGATAAGAAAGGGGATCCCCTTTAAGAGATTTGCTGGGTCCATCCATCAGTGAAGCATTCTGCATACTGGCGATGAGACAAGGACCAGCTGATCTAGATCGCCTGAGCACTGATCCCACTGAACCCTGAGGGTCCACTGCGGAATCCTCATATGGAACGTGGCCAGAGAGACCTTAAAAATGGCCATGGCCATGAGGCCTAGTAGCTTGAGGAATGTCCTGGCTGGGACGTGCATGCTCCGAGCCACCTCCTGGGCCTGGGCAATAAGGTGGTCCCTCCCTCTCTTAAGGGAGGAAGGCCTTGCCTTGAATAGAGTTCAGTACTGCCCCTATGTATTGCAATCTCTGAGAAGGGGTCAGCACAGACTTTGGATGATTGACAATGATGCCCAAGGACTGGAATAACTGCAGGATGCATTCTAGTGTCAATAATAAATTTCTTATCGATTCAAGGTTCCTCCAGATCTAAGAAGTGGAGATTAAACAATGGTGAACTACATAACACAGAATTTGTAGGTGAAATAAAAACTAGAATATCAGAATTCATGGAATTGAATGACACAGAAGAAATCAAAAGAGGAGTTTTATGGGACTCTCTTAAGTGCTGGTTAAGGGGCAGAATAATAAGCGTGGGCACATATTAAAAAACGTGCTCTTGCACAAAATATGCTGCTGGAATATATATATAAGAAATACAATTACAACTAATTGATTCTGATGACAAGGACTTATGGGAGCAATGGTCTAAGCTTAAAATGGAATATAATGAATTAAGCAGGTATGATGCAGATTTTACACTCAGGAAAGCTAAAATTAGGTATGTAGACACTGGCTCTAGGGCTTCAAAAATGTTAACAACATGGCTCAGACAAAACTCTGCTATTACCTCTATTGTGGCAATTAAGGACCCCTTGAGTAAAAAGATTTACACTAGGCTGACAGACATTAGTGAAGAATTTGGCAAGTTTTATAAAAAAGTATATGCTCAAGAACGTGGGGATTATAATGTTTTGTCCTCAATATTTTTCTCACACATAGAATTGCCTATGGTCTCCCCAGATCAGTCAAGAGTATTAGCAGCTGACATCTCTATAGTAGAGATCTTGGAAGCTATAAAATCACTTAAGAAAAACAAAACTCCGGGTCCAGATGGTTATTCAGCCAACTTTTACTTAGTTTTTGCTAAACAGTTAGCACCTGTTCTGAAACAGATGTTCATGGAAGCCCTTTCACAAAATACTCTCTCTAATGATCAGACACATGGCCTTATCACTCTCATCCTTACAACGAGAAAGGATCCTCAAGATTGCAATAGCTATAGACCAATCTCATTAATTAACACGTCAAAATTTTAGCTCAAGTGCTAGCTAACAGATTAGAAAAAGTTATTCCATCCTTGATTACTTCCCAATAGACAGGATTCATGAAAGGCTGGATTTTTCTCTGACAATATTAGGAAAATTTTTCATGTGATGGGAGCAAATACTGCTAACGTGTCTTGCGGTCTATTATCCCTTGATGCCGAGAAAGCTTTTGATAGAATACTGTGGGATCATATATTTACAGTACTCCATAAATATGGATTTCCCATTAAGTTTATAGATTTAGTTAGACTTTTATATAATAACTCCTCCTCTGCTGTGATTACTAATGGAATCATTTCAGAACATTTCGTATAACTAGAGGAACTAGGCAGGGATGTCCGCTTTTCCCTCTTCTTTTTAACCTCACTATTGATCCTTTAATAAGAAAACTTAATGCAGATAGGATAATCTCCGGTATTTCTGTTGCAGGTAAGAAAATCCGTACCTCTCGGTTTACGCTGATGATCTTCTTCTTACTGTTGCTGATATAGATATATCTATTCCCAGGGTGTTACAAATAATTGGGGAGTTTGGGGAGATCTCAGGTTATAACTTAAACTTGAACAAAACAAAATTCTTACCTTTAAACAAATGGTGTGTTAAGAACACTGCTTTGGATCGTGGCCTGACATGGGAGGCAGAATTTATTGATTATTTGGGAATAGGAATGTACAGGAATACCTCATTAACACTTAATAAAAACCTGCCACTTATCAAACAAAGTTTTATGGAATCAATAACAAGATGGAACAACATACCATTAGGATTGTGGGGTAGAGACTTCCAGTTGAGCCACCTAGAGGAATGCAGCTTTGAAGAGACGTCTCCACTGGGCCCCGACTAACAGACTCCTCAAAATCAGAGCAAAACGTAAAACTTAAAAATCATCAATTAAGAGGAGCTGCAAAAGTGAATGGGAGCCAGGAAAAAGAGAAAAAACCCTTTAGCAGCAGCGAAACAGCCTAAACAGCCAACCGACTGCTACTTCGGGCCTGGTAGACATGGTGGAATCCCCGCCGACTCCCAATGGTCAGCCCAGTAATGCAGCAATCCTGGCCAAACTTAAAGGCTTCAGAGATGAAGCAAGAACTTTCCGTACTGAATTGACCACAGAATTAAATAAAATTAGCTAGAAAGTAACAGACCTGGAGACAGCACATACAGAAACTGATGCCAGAACTGATAGTTTAGAAAGAGTGGTGGTACACTTGTTAAACGAACAAAAGTGCTAAATGACAAATGTGAAGACCTTGAAAATAGGTCAAGAAGAAATAATCTGCGTATCCGTGGGGTTCCGGAAGACGAGGAAGGGAGAGATATGCTTACATTTCTGGACACTTTACTCGGAGAAGTTCTCCAACTCGACCACTCTGCTAAAATTGAAATTGAGCGAGCTCATAGTGCCCTCACCCCAAAGCCACAGCAGGCTGACCAGAGGCTGCGCTCTATAGTGCTGAGGCTGCTGAACTATGCTGTGAAACAGCAGCTACTGACATGAGCGGGGCAAATGAGAGATGTACAATGCAAGGGAAGGTGCTTATATTTTGATAATGATTACTTCCCACAGACAGCAGCTAGAAGGAGAGTATACATCACTTCTTAGAGTTTTAAAACAGCAGCAATTGAAGTTCTTTACACCTTATCCTGCAAAACTCATCATCATACTCACAGATGGCCCGCAGACATTCAAAACTCCCGATAAAGCAGCAAAAGCTATGCAAATCAAGAACATTGCAGTGACCCAAACATTTACATCAGATCCACAGGACCAGGAGCTGCAAATTCGAGGGACACTTTGGGATAAGGCACAGGCAACACAATCCAGAAAAAGGCAAGGTCTTTCAACATTACAAGATGTATAAAAAAGCTACTCCACAAGTTTCAGTGCACTGCTCCAGACTGACTGCTCAAATTAAGGACACTGGTAACTGTCTATCCTAGAGGGGAGCCATTGTCTATTTTCGAACTTGGGGATGCTGATTATGAGAAGAAGTGGACTGGCCTGGGGGAAATGTGGGGACATGCAATAGATGTTGAGGTCACAATAATGTTTTATTTCCTATACCTTCTTCAGAACAGGTCTGTAAAGCTTATGGGGGATGAAAAGGGATAAAAGAAACAACTGAAACAGCAAAGTAAGGGTTGAGGTAATATAAAACCCTCCCTCCCTCCCCTGTGTTCATCTCCCCCCTCTCACTCCACCAGGCATGCTTTGATATTTAATATTAAGCTCCCTTTCCTATCAGGAAGTCTCTCAATGTTTTGGGGACCCAGGGGGATACAAACACAGGGAGCATAACTCCATATTTGAGGCACCAGAATAACATGCCTCACTCTAGGAGGCCACTAGGCGATGGCAATGTGCAGATGCCCTGTACGCAGCATTCAGAGCAAAGACAACTTCACTGCACGGGGCTGCATATGCTGATCTCAAGCGCTGTGACACTGTTGTATTTTCATGACACTGGGGGCCCACGTTGGATTCGTGAGCTACCCCTGCAGGGAAACAACACTCTTTCCCCTCATAGGAGGGACTACAGATACCTTCCTACCTTGGGAGCCATTATCCTGTTTAATAGTTTTTGCTGTATGTAGTTGGTTATACTGGTGTGGACATAGGAGATGTGGTAATAGGTGGAACACACTGCAACTAACTTCCCACTGTTAGCATGCGCAGATGGCTTGGTTATATTTTTTGTACTGGTTATTAATATGGCTTAGAAAATGGCAAGAATGGATTCTCAGTGCTGATTGGCTAATACCACCTCCAAGCTGGGCATTTACTTTTCAATAAATGCCCAGCAGGAAATTAGTACCAGCCTAACTGCCACCTTACCACATACTCTTGTGCAGGGGTGCTCACCATGCTTTGTCATTGGCTCAAACTACCAGATAAAATTTAAATCCCCATGTTTTTTTCTCTCTCTTAGCAAGAGCAACTGGAGCTCTCGACACATAATCACAACAGTCGCTGTTTCACTATCAGCTTGCTCCTCTTCATAAAAATAAAAAAAACACACTCCACTTATTCTGCGGTTGGGAAGAGTGCCAACATTTTTTTTTTCCTCACAGCTGCACTGTCCCTCACAGCACTGCGTTAACTGGAATTAAAATGAAGCCGTTGCTCCAAACAGCTTGTTAGTGAGAAACAGCATTTTTAAAACCGTACCATTCTACCTCCACAGACGCCAGAACTCCCTCAAAGCACAATGCTCCCACAGTTATTTGATCTACCAATTTAAAACAAAACGCATCCTTTACCTTGGGGAGGTTCCTCATGGCACATAGTTGTCATCCACAGGTCCCACGCTTAACAGATGTAACGTCCAACTACAGCCCAATTAAAAAACCAAAATCATACACAAACATGACACAACTTAAAAACGATGCCCACAGACTGCTACTAGATATTTACTGGTTCTTCAGGTGGATGTGTGTGTGAGTGTCGGGAGGCGGGGGGAGTGATAGCTGTGGGGAGGAGCAACAGGACCTGGAACAGCCTTAAAGAAACATGGACTATTTTTTTCAATACTTTTATTCCTGCTAATGCTATTCATTTTTTTATAATCATTTCCTCTCTTTTTTTACCACTTCATTAAAACTTACTAAGAAAGGCATTTTCTAAGTGCAATAATAACCTCCAGGGTGGGCATTACTGGGAAATACTGGACCTTCCAGGGGCTATAAGGCCCTCTGCCTGCGGCGCTGGGCCTCATCACGCCCCTGGGCGGTCTGGTATTTCCCAATAATGCCCACCCTGGAGGGTATTATTGCTTACTTCATCTACCTCACCAAATGCTTAGGACTACTGAACCAGGACCCTTAGTAGTCAGCAATTATCTTCAACTGACAGTTTTGTTTGTAATGTTAATGGCTGTAAGTTATCATGATGCCCTATCTTTTGGGTATGCAATATTATTAGAATTTTCATACTCATTTGAAAAAAATAGGCATTGAGGATCTAGTGATACAAGAAGTTGAGGCATTGCTACAAATATAGAGGCACTTTGTGCATTTTTCAAATGTGTGGAGGGCCACTGAAAGCAAACAACACAGACTGGGGAGAGGCGGAGGAATTTCTAGAATTTTAGGATTACATTATCATATAGATAAGATTTTATATAGTCAACATGGGTAAATCGTCTTTACTTTTATCACTAAATATTAATGGGATTCATAGTCCTGTTAAACAGTCTCGATTGTTATAGTCTATTAAGAGGGATAATCCGGAAATTATTTTCTTGCAAGAAACACACTTGTTGGCCTCGGAACATGAACAATTTACAAAGTTGGGACTTCCCACAGTAATAGCCTCTTCACATAGTTCAGGTCATAGAAGGGGAGTGGTTATCCTAATTGGGGGGGTACCTTTTGACAGGCAAGATGTAGTTATTGACCCAGAAGGAAGGTATGCCATTGTCACTGGCAAACTATATGGACGCCCAGTAACCCTAGCTTCTGTGTATTTCCCACCAGGGACAACGAAGAATTTAGCGCAGACATTATTTTCCCAGCTACTGGGGGTCCTCCAGGGGCAGCTTCTGATGGGGGGTGGCTTAAATACCACTCTGAATCCTGCAAAGGATGTTTCAGTTCACCTTCCTCACAGAACTAATACTCTCCAAAAATATCTAAAAGGAACATTTGCTTCCTTGGGCATAGTAGATGTCTGGCGCCACTGTTTCCCATCCCAAAGAGAGTACACTTATATGGCCCCGGGGACGGGGGTTGCATCAAGACTTGATTATATATTCATGACTACAGAGCATTTAGACACATTAAAAGATGTCTGGCATAGAGTGACTCTTTTGTCAGACCATGCTCCAATATATACAAAATTTGAATTAGGAGGTGGACATGGGGCATCATTTTGGCACCTCAACCTGATGCACCTCAGAGACCCAGGGTTCTGTCAGCTAGTCAAAGATGGGGTCCCCTGTATCCTTAGGGAAAATTCCAACTCAGATGTTCCTGTAGTGATGATGTGGGACACCCACAAGACGGTACTCAGAGGGGAGGTCATTGCCTATTCTTCCAAAAAACATAGGGAGAGAGAGGCCCAAATGACCTTACTCCAGGCAGAATTAAAAGAAAACCAAGCCCTGTATGCTCAGGGAGACAAAACAGTAAAGCCACAGCTCCTGCTTCTAAAACAAAAATACAGAAGCATATAGATCAAAAAATTGAACAGCAATTGTTTTACTTGAGACTATCAGCACACAAGGAAGGTTCAAAGGGAGCAAGAAATCTAGCTTGTAAGCTTAGGATGCAGAAGGCTAGAAACTGTGTTGCATCCGTGCAAAATCTGAACAGGGAAATTGGAAAACCACCCATCGGCAATTCAACAAATCATGGCGGCATATTACCAAACTTTATATAAGGCAGACCCACCTACCCTGACTGGTCAGATAGAGAACTACTTAAATAAAACCTTCCAAAATTGACCATATCCCATGTGCAGGCTCTTAAAGCCCCTATCATTTCACCAGAGATTGAGAGAGTACTACAGAAAGCTAAAACACAGAAAGCACCAGGACCGGATGCTTATCCATTAGAGTTCTATAAAAAATTTCAAGAGGAACTAGTGCCACCACTTTTGAAAGCCATGCATGAGATACAGGCTGGCCCCCCCCCCCCACTCTTTTGGCAATATGCAGTAATTTCTGCAATTTTAAAACCAGATAAAGACCCCAAATACCCCTCACCTTATAGACCGATTTCAATACTAAATTTTGATTACAAAGTATGTTTGTCCATCTTAGCCTCCCGCCTGGAAAATATCCTCCCTTCAATGAGTGACCCTGATCAGGTGGACTTTATTAAAAGCCGACAAGCTCATGACGTGGTCTGCTGCACGTATCTCCTCAAAGAGTATGCTGCCAAAAGATCTATCCCGCTAGCATTGATCGGATTAGATGCCAAAAAGTATTTGACAGGGTTGCCTGGCCCTTTTTGTGGGCAACCTTGTCCTGCTTTGGATTTCCACAGGAATCAATCCGACAGCTACAAAGTATATATAAACCCCCCAAAGCATACTTAAAATTGGATGGCTCCTTATCAGACCGTACTCGCCAGGGATGCCCTTTGTCCCTCTTATCATTTGCGCTTCACCTTGAGCCATTAGGTCAGGTAATTAGACAACACCCAGAGATTCAGGGAATACCCATGGGAGGCAAAATATATAAAATGTCATTATTTGCTGATGACATTCTCCTATCCCTGTCATCCCCAGAAAAATCAATCCCGAAACTCTGGGAGCAGCTGAACATTTTTGGGAGATGTCTGGATATAACAGTCTCAGTTGTTATTTGCATGTACTAATGTCACCTTGTGTCATCTCTGCATAAGCTATATGTATTATCTAAAGTACTGTCTGACTTGATTTGTATTCTTACCTATATGTATTATATACTATGTATTGTATAATCTCATCTCATTTTATGTATGTATTCTCCTAGGTCGTGCCTGAAAATAGTCAACTTTGGCTAGTGCACCTAACCCGGTTAACAAAAACTAAATAAATAAAATTAATCAACAAAAAACAGCAGTATTACTACTGTATGTGATTATATACCCCCGCCCTCTCTAAAAAAAGCCTACCCCTTTAAGTGGTACAAACAATCAATACATTACTTAGGAATCCGTTTAACTAAAAATCCGATTCATTCGGACATGGCTAATTTTTAACCCTTAACCCAAAACCTCACAGAAGATCTTACAAAATGGTCCCATATCACACTAAGCTTCCTGGCACACACAGAAACTATTAAGCAAAACATATTTCCATTTATATTATTTTACTTACAGACCCTCCCCATCATGCCTACCTCAGTCTATTTTCAGTCTTGGAACAGACTAATATCTCGGTTTATTTGGCAAGGTAAGCCCCCCAGAATTCATTACACTTTGTTGCAGTTGCCCAGAAACCGGGGAGGCTTGAACTTGCCAAACTTTCAGGAATATGCCAGGGCTTCTTATCTGAGAGTGCTTCTCGCCTGGCTTAATCCTACTTATGATATGCCCTGGAAACAATTTGAGATGACCTGGAGTGATATCTTTGAGTTAACAGATTATTTGTTTGGCTACCCCCCTAGTTGTCTTCCCCTGTCAAAATTCCCTCAATGCACTGCAGAGTTCTTTAAACGGTGGACGCAGATAATCAATAAAAAACTTACCCCCATGGAGGCATTATACCTCAGATCTCTGACGGTTAACAGCTCATTCCCCCCGAAAGTTATTGATAAATCAATGTTAAAATGGTATAAATATAATCTTAAATATGTATCACAGCTAATAGGCCCAGGGGGCATACATTCTTTTGCCCAACTCCAGTCATTATATAAACTTCCATATGGCCAATACCATAAATATCTTCAGTTAAAATCATATCTGCAGCCTTTCAAAGAGGCTCTTGTGGCAATAGCAGAGAATCCCCCACAAATAATAAAATTACTCCATCTCCAAATAAGGGGAACTAGTATGGAGCACCTCATCAGTGCTGTTTATGTAGCCTTGGATGAGAAACCTAAGGAGTCCACAGAAACCATTTGACTTCATTGGTCCCAGGAACTAGGGGCAGATGTCCCAGAACTCAGTTGGAGTACCACCTCTGTGCTGATGCTGAAGGCTCCGGGATCTCCCTATTGGAGAGAGTATGCATGGAAGTTAAGATATAGATACTTCCGTACCCCCGCAGTCATAGCTAAATTTACAGGGGACCCTGAGGGAAAGTGTTGGAGGAACTGTGGGGCCACCCAGGCAGATCAAACCCATATAATGTGTAAATGTGACTTGCTGGGCCCTTACTGGAGGGAAGTTGTCCGGGAACTTGTGGCAATCTATGATAACCCTGATCTTTTCACACCCGAGTTCATTTTAATGGCCACAACTCCGAGAGTACTATGGGAATTGGCGGACATACTAGCTGCACCCCTGGCGGAGCTTTTCAACAGGTCACTTGAGACAGGGAGGGTACCTAGGGATTGGCGAGAGGCACATGTGGTACCAATCCATAAAGGGGGGTCGAAGGAAGTACCAGGAAACTATAGACCCATCAGTTTAACCTCGGTGGTGGGAAAATTAATGGAGAGTATACTAAAGGAGCGATTGGGGTTTACTTGGGGAGGTGGGAGGTCTGGATAGTCGGCAGCATGGGTTTTGTGCCAGGTAGATCATGTCAAACCAACCTTGTGAGTTCTGAATAGGTAACATCAGAACTGGACAGGGGTAAACCTGTGGATATTATTCTTGGACTTCAACAGGCGTTTGACTCTATCCCCACAATGGTCTGGTGGAGAAACTGATGGGGTTAGGAGCAGGCCCTTTGATGGTCAGATGGATTGAAAACTGGATAGCTGGACGCTCAGAGAGTAGTAGTCTGTGGGGAGCTCGAACCCTACAGAGGTTGGTAGTGGGGTACCACAGGGGCTCGGTCCTGGGTCCAATCCTGTTTAATGCATACTATATGGACATCAGGGATGGTATAGGGTGTGAAATGAGTCTCTTCAGCGGATGACTCCAAGATGGGAGCAGTAGTTGAGGAGAAGAGGGAGGTTGGCCCTGCAAGGGACCTGGACACCCTGGAAAGCTGGGCTCACACATGGAAATTACATTTCAATATCACCAAGTGCAAGGTGTTGCATCTTGGTCGGGAAACCCTAAACACAGGTACACCCTGGGAGGGAGGTGCTGGAAGCCTCAACAGGGAAAAAGACCTAGGGGTCATGGTGGATACATGTATGAATAACTCTGAGCAGTGCAGGAGAGCAGCTAGCAAGGCAAACAGGATGTTGGGATGCATGAGGGGATCACCTCTAGGAGCAAGGAAGTGATTCTGCGCTGTACAATGGACTGGTTAAGACCACACCTTGGGTACTGTGTACAGTACTGGAGACCACATTGAAGAGGAGCATACAGCTCCTGGAGAGGGTACAGAGGGAGGGCAACAAAGATGATACGAGGGCTAGGGATTTGACTTACGAGGACAGACTTGGGAGCTCTGCCTGTTTTCATTGGAGGAGAGGAGACAGGGGGACAGGATTGAGGTCTTCAAGTACCTCAAGGAATAAATAGAGGTAACATGGAGGGATCTTTAGACTAAAGCAGGAGGCATCACCAGAGGCATGGTTTGAAGTTGGAAGGTGGAAGGGTGAGGGGAAAGAGGAGGAGGTTTTCACTGAGAGGGTGGTGGACCCTTGGAATGCTCTGCCTGGTGAGCTGGTTCAGAGATCCACAGTGGAGGGCTTTAAGAGAGGGTGGGACAGACACAGAAAGTGGATGTATCAGATGATGGCCTGTCCCGGGGTGGGGATGGATGATAGGGGTTTCTGGAGCACAAGGGATGGGAGGGTCTCGGCACCCAACTAAGGATCTAGGTTCGAGCAGACTTGATAGACCATAAGGCCTAATCTGCTGGCAAATAGTATGTAACTCCCTTTGTGTTAAAGGTAGATAAATCCACATATCTGCAAACCACCTTTGATGATATTGGCAGGAAAAAAGGTAATAACCAGACTTTGGGGAATGGAAAAATTACCAACCAAGGGGGCATGGCTGGCTTTGGTGAGAGAAATATATGGTCTGGAGAGGACGGCAGCCAGAATGAGGGACAGCGTAGAAAACGTTGCTCTCCGGTGGAGAAAATGGGTTCTACACCAACTAACCACATACTCTGATTTTGTACCTTGAATCTAATTAACATGGGTAACTAAAAGATTGTGCATTGTTTTCTAAAACCCTCTGATCATAAATGTATCCTGTAAAATGTGATATCTACTATATTTTAATGTAAGCTGAATAACTTGCCTCTGTATTAACTCTGCATATGGAAATGTACCTGAACCTCGAGCCTAATAAAAAAATTTTATTATAAAAAAAAAAAAAAAAGGATTGTAGGGTAAACTTGACACGGTGAAAATGAACATCTTACCTAAAATCTTATATATTTTCATTATGCTCCCTTGTAGAATAAATAAAAAATGGATTGAGAGTCTTAATTCCGAAACATCCAAATTCATTTAGGATTATAAAAAAATTAGACTATCATATCACAAATTGACAAAGAAGAAAGATAAAGGCGATCTTAAAGCTCCAGACTTTTCTTCTATTACCTGGCTGCTAGACTGTCTCAAATTTCTAAATGGGTTTCACATACCCCCACTTCAGCGTACCTTCCAGAATGGATGGAACTAGAGATAACTATATGTAAGTCTCTCAAAATAAGTTTAAATTCAATCTTGTTTCTTAAGAAGATTCCGAACTAATAAGGAGAATTATAGCTGATTCAATTAGACTTGTTAGATATGTTGCAACAACATCTAAACTTGTTCTACACAAATCCTTACTTCAACCACTATGGGATAATCCAAACATATCTTTTTGCCCTGACGGCACATTAAAACAAACCTGGACAGATAAAGACATCTGGAGAATAAAAGATATTATGCATAACATGTTGTTTAACTCCTTTGAAGAAATGATAGAAAAATATGAAGTAAACAGGGAGGACAGAGAGTTATGTGGACAATTACCAAATGTAGTTCAAGCTCTAATTAAACAAGATACATCATCTTCTGAAGAAACTAGGCCGTTCATTATGTGCATGCATTTATCCCCCTCTATATCAACACTGCACAATTTCCTTTTAGATTTGGGCAGAAATTCACCACTGGATTCAGGTAGATGGTGGGCACAAGAGCTTAAGGTAAGTGCTGAAGGATGGGACTGGTCTCAAATTTGGGATTTGGCAAGTAAAGCATTTAAAACTTCAAACTTAAGGTTGTTACACTTTAAAACTCTCAATAACTGCCAGCCCCGGTGGCGATGAGGATGAGGCGCTGGACGCCTTACTTCACGTCATGATGGTGGCCCGTGTTCAGGAACGGATATGGGATGCTGGGGGTTGGCTGGGAGGAGAAGGATCGAGCGTCCCT
This sequence comes from Neoceratodus forsteri, assembly GCA_016271365.2. Taxonomy (NCBI): domain Eukaryota; kingdom Metazoa; phylum Chordata; order Ceratodontiformes; family Ceratodontidae; genus Neoceratodus; species Neoceratodus forsteri. The sequence continues at coordinate 117,924,622 of JADMNL010000031.1, forward strand.
AGGACTGTTCTCCTTCTCCGGGGAGGGGGGATTGCAGTGCTCGGTGATTGCCTGCCACCTAGTAGAGGCTGGGAGGTGACACATCAGCACTTGGGACTGTGGGCGAGAGTCTGTGGCAGGTGCTTAGAGGGGGTGCGCATGGGTGTGTGCTCACCGCCGCCGCAGGTGCTATTGCATGCCACAACCTCACGGGAAGCAAGGAAAAGAAGAAAATGGTAGTCCTCTGCGAGGATGACGATGGTCCCCCTCCGCAGTGGCCTGGGAAGGCACCTCCCCGAACACTAAATCTGGTCCAGTGGGTCGAGTTGCTCCCCACCCCCTGCCATGAAGGGTAAGTCATGGTGTCAAGGGGAGGGGTCTCACACCCGGTGTCTGCGTGGGTGGGGGGGGGACGTCAGATGGATGCAGAGGACTTGGGGGGGAAATACATAACTGTAAAAAAAAAACTCTCAATAACTTATTTTTTACCCCATCACATATGTACAGAATGGGTATAAGGAAGGATGCTCTTTACAGTAAATGTGGTTTTGATAGGGGGTCCCTCTCTCATACGTTTTGGTTTTTGCCCTGGCATCCAGAAATTGTGGGAAGAAATTAGAAGACTATTTAATGAAATTACAACTCTACACAATAACATAAACCTCAACTCATGTATATTTGGTTATTTTACTGATGAGACTCAATGGACCCAAGAACAAAAATATTCCCTTTTGCTTATAGGAGTATTGGTTAGGAATTGTATTTTACAACATTGGATTCAGGACACATGCCCCTTCAAAGGAGAATGCCACTTTCAAATAATAGAGAATCTCAAAACAGAATAAGCATTTGTCAATGCCGAATGTTTGCTTGCTGGTATTAGCATTGGAAATGCAGGAGTTAGACAGATGCAGAGTAGGAATGGCAGTGAAGTATTGAACTTCACGCCAACCCCACCTCCACCCTGCAGAGATGGGCAGGCATTGGGGTATGCATTGGGGTTGTTGCCTATAACATTCATGCCATTTCACCTCACGCTATCCTGCAGACACTGACAAGTGTTGAGGTGTACCTTGGGTTGTTCGGCTTTACAGTCGCCCCACTCCGTAAGGACAGACACTGAAATGGGGGCAATATAGGAGAATGGGGTAAACTCTGGGGCCGAAGAGTCCAAGGCACACCTCGATGCCTGTCACCATACCTCTCAACCTCCTGCCTCATAAATCAGGGACAAGGCTTAAAAAAAACAGGGACAAAGGACCAAAATCAGGGACACTTCTTCAAAATTGGAGACATCCACTCAGGAAGCTGGTAGAATAAAGGGCTTAGTGTAAAATGCATTTTCAAAAGAAGAACAAGTCTGTAACTTTAATGTTTGACATTAGTTTGTGCTTATAACCCCCACTGTTTGGTCACGAAAACACAATTTTTAGGAGGGACAGAGTAATATTTTGAGGCAAAATCAGGACGTCCCTGAAAATCAGGGACAGTTGAGAGGTATGCCTGTCACTGGCTGCAGGGTGGGGAGGTGGGGGTGGAATGGCATGAGTATTACAGTCGGCAATCCAAAGGCACACCCTTGATGCCTGTCAATCTGTATAGGGTGGGACATTATGGTTAGAAACCCAAATGCCCTGGGCATTTGTTGGTATTTGCACTACAGATTTTCAACATGGCCATTTTGTGACCCCCACCTCATGAAAGCATTTGGGACCTCTTCTCAGGAACAGTGGCACTGTGATTTTGTCAATGTGTCCCAAACTTTGAGTTTCCACAGCGACCGTGCCATTGTGCGCCAGATGTACGAAAACACATATCGGGCAGGATGTGAAGAATGACAGCTGTACCATTCATAAGGAGATGTGAAGAGATGGCAATGTTGAAAATCTGTAGTGAAAATATTAAAAATGCTCACACTTCCGCGCGTACATGGAAACTGCGCAATGCATGCATGTAACATAGTCATTTAGTGGAATTATTTCACTAAATTTTCAACATAGGCATTTTGTGACCTCTGCTCATGAACACTGTCACTATGATTTTCTTAATCTGTCCCGAACATTGATTTCCCACAGCAACCGCGCTATTCTGCGCCAAATGTGTAAACGCATATTTCGGGCAGGATGTGAAAAATGACAGGTGTACTGTTCATAAGGAGGTCTGAAAAAATGCCAGTGTTGAAAATCTGGAGTGAAATTACTACAAATGTGTGAAGTTACGAGGGTGAATGGAAACTGCACAACGCACGCTTATAAGACAGTCATTTTATGGACATCTGTCACCAAATTTTCAACATAGGCATTTTAGGACCTCTGCTCATGAACAGAGTCACTGTGATTTTACATACGAACATATGAACATACAAATCTGCCAGCAGAATACACCAATCAGTCTACGTAAGTCTCCCGAGTGTGCAGTTAGCACCCTAGATTGCAGCTGCCCCAGCCTCCTACCCCTCAGTTCCTCCCCTGCTTGTCCCAGCCCCTGCCCCCCGACTCTTCCTCTTGCTTTATCTCACTCCTTCTGAAAGCTATTGACTGTCCTACATGTTACCACCCCTTGGGCAGCGCATTCCAACTAGACACCACCATCTCAGAGGAGTGGTGCCTCCTCATTTCCCTCTTGAAACATGGCCCTTCCAACCTTAGTCCATGCCCCCTCGTCTGTCTTCCACTCCTCAGTTTAAACCCCCCCTCAGTGCTAGGTTTATTTACCCCCTCAGGTATTTAAATGCTTCAATCATATCCCCCCATCCCTCCTCTCCTCCAGTGTGTACATGTTCAGCTGCTTCAACCTAAGTTCATATTCCTTTCCTTCCATCCCCTTTAACATTTTTGTTGCCCTCCTTTGCACCCCCTCCAGTAACTTTATATCTCTCCTCAGGTATGGCCTCCGGTATTGCACACAGTATTCTAGGTGCGGTCTGACCAATGATCTGTAGAATAGTAGGATCACATCCCCGTGTCTGGATGAGAACCCCCTTGCGATGCACCACAGCATCCTGTTTGCCTTCGCTGCTGCTCACCTGCACTGGACGAAGTTGTTCATGCTCCCAGTTACCAACACCCCTAGGTCCGTCTCCTCCTCTGTGATCCCCAACCAATAGTCCCTCTTCTGGTTCTTAGCCCCGAAGTGCATCACCTTACACTTCTTTGCGTTGAAATTTCCTTTTAGCTAGCTGCCACTCCACCGACCATGTCTCTAGTTTGGTTAGGTCCCCCTGCAGTTTTTTCCATCCGTCCTCTTCATCCACCACTGCCCCCAATTTGGTGTAATCTGTGAACAGACTAACCCTGCTCCCCACTCCACATGCTATATCAGAGATAAAGAGCCTAAATAGCACCGGACCCAGCAATGACCCCTGTAGCACCCCGCTTGTCACTGCTCTGGGTGCCAAGAGCTTCCCCACCACCACCACCACCCCCCTCTGCACCCTCCCCTGTAACCAGTTCTCTATCCATTTAGTCAGCTTTTTTCCCACCCCCACTGCCATCAGCTTCCCCCCCAGACTCCCATGAGGCACTGTATCAAAGACCTTATTGAAGTCCAAGTAAAGGACATGTACCACATGGCCCCTGTCCAACTCCCTTGTCACCCAGTCATAATAGTCTATTAGGTTGGTTTGACAAGACCTCCCTGAGACGAACCCGTGTTGCCACCCATCTTGGAGGCCATTACTCTCTAGGAATGCCACCAGCCTCTCCTTCAGTATGGCCTCCATAAGCTTACCCACTATGGATGTGAGACTTACCGGCCGATAATTTTCTGTCTCCTCCCTAGGCCCACTCCTATGTATGGGCACCACATGGGCCACCCTCCAGTCCTGGGGCACGCGCCACATTTCCAGGGAGGTGTTAAACAGATCTGCCAACGGCTCAGCCAACAGCTCCGCCGTCTCCCTCAGCATCCTGGGGTGGATGCCATTGGGACCTGGTGCCATGTCTATCCTTACTGCCCTCAGCCCATCTAGCACCCTACTCCCTGTGATCACTTTGTCCGTCACCTTCCCACCCCCCAGCCCATTCTGGAAGTGGACCATCTCTCTCCTTAGTGAAAACAGAGTAGAAGTACTCATTTAGAATTTCCACTTGCTCCTCCCCCTTTTCCACCCAATCCCCTCCCTGCTTTATCCTCACAATATGTTCCTTGCACTTCCTCTTTTCCCTGACATACCTAAAATAGTCCTTTTCCCCTTCCTTTATGCCTTGTGTGGACCTTAATTGCCGGAGACCTTAGCCTTTTTCACCCTCTTGGGAATCTCCCTTGACCAACTCCCGAAAGTCTCCTTATCCTCTCCCTTCCCTGTTCTCCTGTACTTCCAGTATGCAGCCCTCTATGCCCTCACCCCTTGCAGCACTTCCTTGTTCAGCCAGCATGGTTTCTTGGCTCTGCTCTTCTTACTCCTGGCCCTGGTGCAGGCTACTGTGGCCTCTGTTAGCCCAGTCTTTATGACTCCCCACTTTTGTACTGCATCCATCCCCGGCCTTATATCCTGGAGTCTCCCTCGCAGTGTTGCTCCCATCTCCCCAAAGTCTACCCTATTAAAGTCCACCACCTTAGTGCCCGTGCCTCCTGTCTCCCTGTCCAGCATGACAAGTAGAGATATACCCCTCTAATCCTGCCTTTAATACTCCCCTCCCCTTTCTGCTCAAGTGTAGCCTGTCCCTTGCGTACAAGTCACTATTCCCCCCAGACTCTACCCCGAGTTAGTCACTAACCCATAATTTTTGGTGTGGCACCAGTCCCTCCTACCCTTCCTCCCCATGCTTGCACATGGTACCGGGAGTACCTCCGAAAATGCCACCGACTCCCCCACCCCTTCACACTGCCTGCCCAACTACTCGAACCTCCCCCTCACTACTTCCACAGTCTCCCCCACCAAGTCATTTGTACCCACATGCATCACTAACTAAATGAGGTGTCTTCCTCCCCCTCGCTGCACACTTGAGCAGTGCCTGCCCTGCCCCTCCTGCTGTCAACCTGGGGATAGCTTCAACCCAAATACGGCTGTGCTTTCCTCGCTTCTGCCCCATCTCAGCCCTTTCAGTATAGAATCCCCCAGGATGAGTACCCCCCCATCCCTTACCCCCTTTCCCTTCTAATGCCCCTTCCACCACCCCAGTGTTCATTCTTCCCTGCCCCTACCCTGCCAGCTGCACCTCTGTGACTTCTGTATCTGTGTCCTACTTCGCCTCACCCCTTTTCTCTGCCTTATTCCTCCCATCCCCCTTGAACCCTTCCCAGCCTGACTATTTCCTACTGGGCTTCCATGTGACCTCCCTCCTCCCTGCTGTTCCAACCCCTCTCCATCCCACTGTTGTCAATTTAGAGCCCCATTCCCCGACCCGATAGTGATGCTCCTCCATCCTACCCCTTCCGTAGCCTTCTCTCCTCCAGTCACCACCCTCCTTCCTTACTAGCCCTCTTCTACCCTTTCATCCTTGCTATCTCTTTCCCCTACCTGTTGCCATCCCTCTCATGCCCAGCTTGTCCGCCCACCCCAGTATGTTCCTACCCCCTCTCTCCCTATAGCAGAGGCTCGAATCTTTTCTAATCAATATCCCTCCCATCATCTCTTACCCTATTGTTTTTCCCCTCTCTACTTATTTCCCTCATGCCACCCTGGTCCTCTCTACCGCAGCCATCTGCTCTCTCCCTGATACTCCTCCTGGTCTCTTTCTCCCCCATCAAGAAGCCTCCCCTCACCTCGGGCACCCTCCTTCTCTTCTCTTTTCTGCCAGTGCCTCTGATACTGGGGTGGGTTTCAGTCCTAGTTGTTCTTCCTCCGTCCCCCTTGCCATCCCCTATTCCTCCCCCCAGCCAGGATGCCTACCATACTCATCTGCCCTGCCACTTAGACTCCTCCCTAACCTCCACAGTTCCTCCCTCAAACTATCCAGTCATCTACAGACCATATCCCCCCCCCCACCATCCTCCAAACCCAGTCTAGGATCATGGCAGACCCACACCCTGTACACCCCACCACCCTTCCAAAGATGCCCGCCCTACTGACATGTGGCACCTGCCCCATTTTGTCCCCCATCTTATGTTACGGGCTCTTATTCCCAGTTTCTGTACCCTACTACAACTGTTAGGCCCCTATTTACTCAAATTCCTGTTCTCCCCCACACTAGTCCCCCCACTGCCCCCTTGCTGACCGGGTTAATTCAGTCTCAAATCTCATTCGTTAGATACTATATTACTGCAGCAATCCTAAAGTCTCCTTGTCCGTTTTTCACCACTCAGCTCCCATGCTTTTTGTTCTCAGCTCTCATATAGTTTCACTTAGCCCAGTTAGAAATCCTATTGCACTCCAAGTATTACTCAACTCAGTTAGAGAAAGAAACAGAACAAATAAATATGCATTATTACAGCAATCCTAATGGTATAGCTCAGTTAGAGAAATAAATATTACAACTAAATCTGTATTATAACAGCAATCCTAAAAGTATCTAATCATTGCTTGGTCTCCACCCCAGAGACCCTGCTGTAATATAGGACCAAAAGGACAATGGGTGGGAGGGTGGGCAACTCTAAAGATCGGCAGAGCTCTGTTGAGCTTGCTCACTCCCCTCTCTCATTCACTCATTCTATTTCTCCCAGAGCTGCAGGCTGCCCTTTGTACTGGGCTCCTGCCTCGTTGGCACCTTTCTGCCACAAAGAAATCCACAGCAGTCCCGACAGAGCTCCGTTGAACTCGCTCACTCCCCCTCTCTCACTTGCTTGTTCTATTTCTCCCAGCGCTGCAGGCTGCCCTTTTGTACTGGGCTCCTGCCTGCATTGGCACCTTTTTCTGCCCACAAAGAAATCCACAGCAGTCCCGACAGAGCTCCGTTGAACTTGCTCACTCCCCCTCTCTCACTCACTCATTCTGTTTCTTCCAGTGCTGCAGGCTGCCCTTTTGTACTGGGCTCCAGCCGGCATCGGCGCCTTTTCTTACAAAGAAATCCGTAGCAGTCCTGACAGAGCTCTGTTGAGCTCACTCCTCCCTCTCTCACTCACTCATTCTGTTTCTCCCGGTGCTGCAGGCTGCCCTTTTGTACTGGGCTCCTGCCTGTGTTGGTGCCTTTTTGTGCCCACAAAGAAATCCGCAGCAGTCCCGACAGAGCTCCGTTAAGCTCGCTCACTCTCCCTCTCTCACTCACTCGTTCTGTTTATCCTGATGCTGCAGGCTGCCCTTTTGTACTGGGCTCCTGCCTGCATTGGCACCTTTTTCCGACCACAAAGAAGTTCACAGCTGTCCTGACAGAGCTCAGTTGAGCTCACTCACTCCCCCTCTCTCACTCGCTCATTCTGTTTCTCCCAGCGCTGCAGGCTGCCCTTTTGAACTGGGCTCCTGCCAGTGTTGGTGCCTTTTTGTGCCCACAAAGAAATCCGCAGCAGTCCCGACAGAGCTCCGTTAAGCTTGTTCACTCCCCCTCTCTCACTCGCTTGTTCTGTTTCTCCTGGCGCTGCAGGCTGCCCTTTTGTATTGGGCGCCTGCCTGCATTGGCGCCTTTTTCTGCCCACAAAGAAATCTACAGCAGTCCTGACAGAGCTCCATTAAGCTCGCTCACTCCCCCTCTCTCACTCGCTCAATCTTAATCTGTCCCAAACACTGATTTCCCACAGCGACTGCGCTATTCTGCACCGAAAGTGTGAAAACACATTTTGGCCAGGATGTGAAAAGTGACAGCTGTACTGTTCATAAGGAGGTGTGAAAATGCAAGTGTTGAAAATCTGGCATGAAAATATTGCAAATTTGCGAAATTACATGGGTGCGTGGAAACTGCGCAATGCACGCTTGTAACACAGTCATTTTATGGACTTTCATCACCAAATGTTCAACATAGGCATTTTAGAACCTCTGCTCATGAACAGTTCTCACTGTCTTTTCTTAATCCATTCAAAACTGATTTCCCACAGCGACCATGCTATTCTCGCGAATGACAAACACATTTCAGACAGTATGTAGCAAAATCGCAGCTGTACTGTTCATAAGGAGGTGTGGAAAAATGGCAATTTTGAAAATCTGAAGTGAAAATATTACAAATACGTGAAGTTACGAGTGTGCGTGGAAACTGTGCAATGCACGCTCGTAAAACAGTCATTTTTTGGATTTGTTTCACCAAATTTGCAACATAGGCTTTTTGAGAGCCCGCCTCATGAACAGTGGCACTGTTGTTTCTTTAATCGGTCCCAAAAGGAGATGTGACCATGAAATCATCTTTCGGGACTGAATAATGCCATGACAGTGACTGAATTCATGAGGAGGGGTTCCAATAACCCCATGTTGAAAATTTGGTGCCAAAATTCCCCAAAATGCCCGAGATATGCACCAAAGTTGAAAAAACCCTATTTATGCCATTATACAGCTTACTGGCATTTCTTCAGTTCGCTGTCGGCTTTGGAGAGTGCAGACGTGTTCCCAGTTCACCAAAGATCATTGCGCCGGGCTCCAGAGGTAAGTATGGGGTGAGAGAGGGTGTGAGGAGGTGGGGTACTCAGAGGGTGGGCGCTGGTTGGGAGAGGGGCAACGGACACTTTGAGGGACCGTTTTCTCGTTTTACAGGTTTAAAAAAAAATAGACAATGCGGGTCACTTTTTTACTTTTGCAGGTGTGTTTTTGGTACACTTGGTGGGCTCCCAGTGTGCCACCAGCATTTGTGGGGAGGGGGACCGAAGCCAACGGGGACTGGGCCCCCGTCGGCATAGAAACGACTGGGAGGGCGCATGATGCTGAGGAGGATTGGACACCCCCTCAGCAACTGGAACTGGGAAGGGGGGGACTGAAGCCAACAGGGATTGGGCCCCCCCCCATTGGCACAGAAGCATGTGTGTGTAGGGGATGCATGATGCCGAGGGGATTGGGCACCCCCTCGGCACACAGCTGAAACTGGTGGTGGGGACATTATGCCGACAGGGAGTGAGCCCTTCCCATCGGCAAATGAAGTTGGTCATGGGCATGCTGACAGGGGGATTGAGCACCCCCGTCAGCTTTCATGGGGCTCTGAGGTGGCGGCATAGAGCCGCCATGTGCCTGGTAATGTTACACCAGGCAAGGTACCGCCCCTCCAATGACGGGTCTCTCCCTCATTACAGCAGAATGGCTGATGCTTGCAGTGGTGAAATCCTTACAAGTTGGTGGCACTCTGCAGAAACAGTGTCATCAGGACACTGGGCCTGCATTGGTTGAGCACTGCCAAGCCCAACAATGCAGTGCCAGCATTGGCCACCACAGTGCCGGACCTCCACAACCCGCTTCTCTCCTAAGCTGCCACATAATGTTTCTTGCGCATGAGCGCAAGCAAACATAAAAGTTAGCATTATGTCTTAATGGGTTAGAGCATACTGTAAGTTCGACTCAAGGTATGATAGCCTTAACGTATTTCTGAGATGACCTTTTGAGAATCTATAGTATTTTTGATATAAATATACATAATTTCTTCTTATGGTTAATAACATATGAATAACAATAACATTAATATATGACATTTATGGCTATCTCTGAATATATTCATAGTAACATACATAGCTTTGGTTTGTTGAGTTGATCCTTTATTTTTATTTAACCTTTTGCTGATTTTACTTTACACTTATTTATCTTCCTTATCTATTATATTACTTTTTAAGGGTAAAGAAACAAAAGAAAGTGCGTTGAAACTCTTTAGTAGAATTACCTGTTTTAGTCTTATACTACAGAAGCATTGTTGGTGGTTCTTACTGATACGTTTTACTTATGAAATATGCAGAACAAGATCTGAATGTAGTGTTTTACACTGAATAGCTTATATGATTATAGGAGTATATAGAATTACTTTATATATAGGAATGCTATGTGCTTATTATATTAATCATGTCAGTATTCTTAGCCAATCTAGAACATTGCCTTATATGTAAATGTAAAAATTACTTGTATTATTTTACTGGAAATAAAAAATTTTATTGACAGAAAAAAACAATAGGAGCTCCCTGGACTGGGCTTTCAGTTACCAGTCGTCCAGATATGGGAACACATAGAGGCCTTTGCATCGAAGGGCTGCTGCTACGGCTGCTAAGCACTTGGTGAATACCCATGGCACAGAGGATAAGCCAAAGGGCAATATCCTGAACTGGTAATGCTCCCCCTGGAACAGGAACTGCAGGTACCTCCGGTGAGGGGGGCACACCATGATATGCAGGTAGGCATCTTGCATATCGAGGGAGCATAGTCAGTCACCCTGCTTGAGCAGTGGAAGAAGGCTGTGCAAAGTGACCATCCAGAACTTTTTGTACCGGATAAAAATGTTCAGCTCCTTGAGGTCTACAATGGGCCTCAAGTCCTCTGTTCTTTTGGGAATCAGGAAGAACCTGGAGTAGAACCCATTGTTCCTTTGCCACCTGGGCACATGGGCTGTTTGTGCAGTAAGGTGAGGACCTCCTTCCTGAGCAGTGCTGTGTGATCTGGAGGGTAAAACATGGGGACTTGGAGAATGTCTGGAGGCTGCTCTAGAAGCTCTAGAGCATGGCCCTGTTCAGTTATCTGCAGAATCCAAGCATCTGTTGTGATGATTCTCCATTGGGACAAATGGAGGGAGAACCAACCTCAAACCACCACCTACTGGCTTGAGGAAGGAGGAGGGAGGTCTATCAAGGAGTCAGACGGAGGCTGAACCAGCAGCCAGGGTCATACCTGTCCTCCTCTGGGTTGCTTGGCAGAGGGACCAGAGGAGGAAGAGGGGGTGGGCAAGGTAGAGCTGGCTCTGCACTTACCCTGAAGTCTAGCTCTGGGACTTGACTTGTGAGAGACCTTCTGAAAGGAGGACCTCGGCCTACTCCTGGTCTGGTTATGATGCAAAAAGTGGACAGACTGAATAGCCCTGTCAGAAACCTGCAGTTCATTGATAATATCCTGCACGTCTGGACGAGAAAGTTTGTGACCCACAAAAGGGGCATTCAACACCTTTTGCTGGACATCATTCACAAAGCCAGAGACTCGTAACCAGGAGTGCCATCTGAGGCCTATGCCAGAAGCAGCTGCCCTGGCTGCAGAGTCAGCCATATCATAGGTGGCTCTGAGGAGATGCTTACTAACATCTTCTGAGGCCTGGAGTACCTTTAGAAGCTCCTGTTCCTGGGGAACCCTCAGGGAGGGCCTTAGCAGCTGCTTTGCCCTTCTTCCAGAGGGTGTTTTGATACTTAACAACATGAGCCAAGTAATTGGCAATCCTAAGGCTAGGGTAGCTGAGACACAAGTCCTCTTGCCCCAGAGGTCCAACCTCCTGGACTTATGGTCAAGGGGCAGGGAGCAAAGGTGCTTAGGGGCCTTAGTTCTGTCATGAGCAGCTTTGATGACCACAGAGTTGGTCTCATACTGTGCCGCATTGAAGGGTAACCCCTGAGGCACCTGATAGAGCTTGTTGGCCTTCCTGGGCATGGCTGCCACCATATTGGGGCAGCAATATGCTTCAGTGGCTGCATCATTTAAGGCTGGCAGCAGGGGAGGAATAACCTTTGGTGGAGACTCGGGGATCTCCAGGAAGTCCAGTAGATTCCTCTTGGTTTCCATCCTCCTACTCAATTTGGAAACCCATGGTGGAGGAGAGCAGCTTCTTGATGTTGAAAAAGGTGGAATCTTCTGGGGGGACCTAGGAGTGTGCATGACAGAGTCATCACTGCCAGAGGAGACAGAGGACCTGTCAGAGGATTCCACATCAACGTCATCCTCTTCCTCCTGTTCCTCAGGGAGAATAAGATCAGGATGGTACTCCTCTTTGATGTCAGTCTGCTCTGAAGCAGGGACCAATGAATGCCATACTGATGGCTCTCTTGAGGGCGCAGGGCATGCAGGTCGAACAGGCGTTGATACCGAAACAGCCAACGACGGCATAGGCGACAATGACCTGGAATGTGGAATTAGTTGCTGGAAGAAAGACATGGTAACAGAGGTACATATAGTATTGAGGTTGATGGCAGGAAAGGGAATAGTCATTGACACAGGCATTGACAGAGGGAACCTGAGGCCCTGGCCTGACAATGAACTGCTAACTGAAGTGGCAGTGAGAGGGCCCTTTACCGACAGACCTTGAGGCTCAAGAGGTCTTGATGGTGGGGTGGGGGCCAGTGACCCAGAGGTCAACGGCCCCTCCACACCCTATGATGGCTGGGAGATGAATCCACCATGGGGGGGGCCTGAAAGTAGCAGAGGCCTGCACGGGGCGACATGCCAACGCCAAAGCAGTTGATGGGGTGATCCCAGGAGAGGAAGAAGAGAAATCCAGCAGGGACCAGGATCACCAATGGGGGGAGCGGTCTTTAGGCCGTTCCTTCACCCCAGAGAGTGCTTTCCCAAGGATTTCTCCTGGGCCTTTGTGGCCTGTGAACCCAAGGAAGATGTCAGCGACTGAGCAGGGTGAGGGGCTCCAGAATACCCCTGCATTTCACTGGTTGCCTGTTGCCCCATAAGGAACTTCTGCAGTGCTTTCTTGCGTCGGTGCCAGGTGGTGAGGTTGAATTTCTGGCAGGACTCACAGACGAGGACATTATGGATGTGCCCAAGACAGCAGACCCTGAGCTGGTGTTCATCGCTGAAGGAGATCTTCTTTCCGCTGTGACAGCAACAGAAAACAGCCGACAAAGGAGTCATTCTCGGCATACAATGGAGAAAGGAATCACTTTATATAAAAGTGATTCAACAGTAAGTAAAAGAAAAAGGTAAGTAAAGATGGCGGTCAAACTGAGCGATGACGCTCCCCTGGAGTCCATGCATGAAACATCGATGGCGGGAAAGAATTGAGGAGGGAGTGGGGCTGCCCCTGCTTTTACTGGATTTGTGATGTTGGAGCCTAATGTTGGCATGGACTGCTGCAGAAAAAAGCTTCCGTGGGATCCTGACGCCTGATGGTGAAGTTTCATAGGTGTGACCTGATGACACAGATATCCCCGAAGAAGATCCCTATATTCTAAAACAGTGATCAAAAGCTGCTGAACAAGTTTAGACTAGTTTTAGCTTCTCAAGTTAGATAGTAAGAGAGTCTCCTGAGTGCACCAAGTTTCCTCCTAGATTTGACAGAAGGAAAAGACACAAAATCCATCCAGTCTGCCTGCCCATCTTGAACCTTGCAAGTAACCTGCATTTGTGTATACTGGGAACTTGTGTACCCAGCTGTACTGCACTATAAACAAAGCACACTGTGTACCCTGCTGTACTGCACTTTAAACAAAGCATGCTGTGTACCCTACTGTACTGTACTATAAACAAAGCGGGCTGTGTACCCTGCTCTACTACACTATGAACTAAGCACACTGTGTACCCTGCTGTACTGCACTATACACGAAGCAAGCTGTGTACCCTGCTGTACTGCACTATGAACAAATAACGCTATGTACCTTGCTGTACTGCACTGTAAACAAAGCATGCTGTGTACCCTGCTGTACTGCACTATAAACAAAGCACGCTGTGTACCCTGGTGTACTGCACTATAAACAAAGCATGCCATATACCCTGCTGTACAGCACTATACACAAAGCAAGCTGTGCACCCTGCTGTACTGCACTATAAACAAAGAACGCTATGTACCTTGCTGTACTGCATTGTAAACAAAGCAAGCTGTGTACCCTGCTGTATTGCACTATAAACAAAGCGTGCTGTGTACCCTGCTGTACTACACTATAAACAAGGCACGCTGTGTACCCTGCTGTACTGCACTATAAAGAAAGAACGCTATGTACCTTGCTGTACTGCATTGTAAACAAAGCAAGCTGTGTACCCTGCTGTACTGCACTATAAACAAAGCGTGCTGTGTACCCTATTCTACTACACTATAAACAAAGCATGCTGTGTACCCTGCTGTACTGCGCTATAAACAAAGCATGCTGTGTACCCTGCTGTACTACACTATAAACAAAGCGTGCTGTGTACCCTGCTGTACTTCACTATAAACAAAGCTCGCTGTGTACCCTGCTGTACTGCACTATACACAAAGCACGATGTGTACCCTACTGTACTACACTATGAACAAAGCACACTGTGTACCCTGCTGTGCTACACTATAAACAAAGCGTGCTGTGTACCCTTCTGTACTGCACTTTAAACAAAGGACGCTGTGTACCCTGCTGTACTGCACTACAAACAGAGCACGCTGTGTACGCTGCTGTACTGCACTATAAACAAAGCACACTATGGATGCTGCTGTACTGCACTATAAACAAAGAATGCTGTGTACGCTGCTGTACTGTATTATAAACAAAGTGCACTGTGGACGTTGCTGTACTGTACTATAAACAGAGCATGCTGTGTACACTGCTGTACTGTATTATAAACAAAGTGCACTGTGGACGTTGCTGTACTGCACTATAAACAGAGCATGCTGTGTACCCCACTGTACTGCACTATAAACAAAGCATGCTATGTACCCAGCTGTGCTACACTTTAAACAGAGCACGCTGTGTACCCTGCTGTACTGCACTATAAACAAAGCCTGCTGTGTACCGTGCTGTACTGCACTATAAACAAAGCACGCTGTGTACCCTGCTGTACTGCACTATAAACAAAGCATGCTGTGTACCCTGCTGTACTGCACTGTAAGCAAAGCATGCTGTGTACCCTGCTGTACTGCACTATAAACTGAGCACGCTGTGTACCCTGTGCTGTACTGCACTATAAACAAAGCTCGCTGTGTACCCTGCTGTACTGTACTATAAACAAGGCATGCTGTGTATCCTGCGTACTACACTATAAACAGAGCACGCTGTGTACCCTGCTGTACTGCACTATAAACAAAGCATGCTGTGTACCCTACTGTACTACACTATAAACAAAGCACGATGTGTACCCTGCTGTACTGCACTATACACGAAGCAAGCTGTGTACCCTGCTGTACTGCACTATGAACAAAGAACGCTATGTACCTTGCTGTACTGCACTATAAACAAAGCACGCTGTGTACCCTGCTGCACTATACTATAAACAAAGCGTGCTGTGTACCCTGCTGTACTGCACTATAAACAAAGCATGCTGTGTACCTTGCTGTACTGCACTATAAGCAAAGCACACTGTGTACCCTGCTGTACTGCACTATAAATATAGCATGCTGTGTACCGTACTGTACTACACTATAAACAAAGCACGCTGTGTACCCTGCTGTACTACACTATAAACAAAGCATGCTGTGTGCCCTGCTGTACTGCACTATAAACTAGGCACGCTGTGTACCCTGTATGCTGCACTATAAGAAAAGCACATATGTACTCTGCTGTACAGCACTATAAACAAAGCATGCTGTGTACCCTACTGTACTACACTATAAACAGAGCACGCTGTGTACCCTACTGTACTACACTATAAACAAAGCGTGCTGTGTACCCTGCTGTACTGCACTATAAACAAAGCGTGCTGTGTACCCTGCTGTACTACACTATAAAGAAAGCATGCTGTGTACCCTGCTGTACTGCACTATAAACAAAGCATGCTGTGTACCCTGCTGTACTGCAGTATAAACAAAGCATGCCATGTACCCTGCTGTACTGCACTATAAACAAAGCACGATGTGTATCCTGCTGTACTGCACTATAAGCAAAGCATGCTGTGTACCCTGCTGTACTGTACTATAAACAAAATGTGCTGTGTACCCTGCTGTACTGTACTATAAACAAGGCATGCTGTGTATCCTGCTGTACTACACTATAAACAGAGCACGCTGTGTACCCTGCTGTACTGCACTATAAACAAAGCACGCTGTGTACCTTGCTGTACTGCACTATAAACAAAGCATGCTGTGTACCCTGCTGTACTGCACTATAAACAAAGCATGCTGTGTACCCTGCTGTACTGCACTATAAACAAAGCATGCTGTGTACCCTGCTGTACTACACTATAAACAAAGCACGCTGTGTACCCTGCTGTACTGCACTATAAACAAAGCATGCTGTGTACCCTGCTGTACTGCACTATAAACAAAGCACACTGTGTACCCTGCTGTACTGCACTATAAACATAGCATGCTGTGTACCCTGCTGTACTGCACTATAAACAAAGCATGCTGTGTACCCTACTGTACTACACTATAAACAAAGCGTGCTGTGTACCCTGCTGTACTGCACTATAAACAAAGCGTGCTGTGTACCCTGCTGTACTGCACTATAAACAAAGCATGCTGTGTACCCTACTGTACTACCCTATAAACAAAGCGTGCTGTGCCCTGCTGCACTACACTATAAAGCGTGCTGGTAGCCCTGCTGTACTGCACTATAAACAAAACGTGCTGTGTACCCTGCTGTACTGCACTATAAACAAAGCATGCTGTGTACCCTGCTGTACTGCACTATAAACAAAGCATGCTGTGTACCTGCTGTACTGCACTATAAACAAAGCATGCTGTGTACCCTGCTGTACTGCACTATAAACAAAGCATGCTGTGTACCCTGCTGTACTGCACTATAAACAAAGCACGCTGTGTACCCTGCTGTACTGCACTATAAACAAAGCATGCTGTGTACCCTGCTGTACTGCACTATAAACAAAGCATGCTGTGTACCCTGCTGTACTGCACTATAAACAAAACATGCTGTGTACCCTGCTGTACTGCACTATAAACAAAGCATGCTGTGTATCCTACTGCACTACACTATAAACAAAGCACACTGTGTACCCTGCTGTACCACACTACAAACAAAACACACTGTGTACTCTCGTGTACTGCACTATAAACAAAGCATGCTGTGTACCCTGCTGTACTGCACTATAAACAAAGCATGCTGTGTACCCTGCTGTACTGCACTATAAACAAAAGCATGCTGTGTACCCTGCTGTACTGCACTATAAACAAGCACATGCTGTGTACCCTGCTGTACTGCACTATAAACAAAGCATGCTGTGTACCCTGCTGTACTACGCTATAAACAAAGCATGCTGTGTACCCTGCTGTACTACACTATAAACAAAGCGTGCTGTGTACCTGCTGTACTGCACTATAAACAGAGCATGCTGTGTACCCTGTTGCTGCACTATAAACAAAGCACACTGTACCCTGCTGTACTGCACTATAAACAAAGCACGCTGTGTACCCTACTGTACTACACTATAAACAAAGCATGCTGTGTACCCTGCTGTACTGCACTATAAACAAAGCGTGCTGTGTACCCTGCTGTACTGCACTATAAACAGAGCACGCTGTGTACGCTGCTGTACTGCACTATAAACAAAGCACATTATGGATGCTGCTGTACTGCACTATAAACAAAGAATGCTGTGTACGCTGCTGTACTGTATTATAAACAAAGTGCACTGTGGACATTGCTGTACTGCACTAT
This sequence comes from Neoceratodus forsteri, assembly GCA_016271365.2. Classification (NCBI taxonomy): domain Eukaryota; kingdom Metazoa; phylum Chordata; order Ceratodontiformes; family Ceratodontidae; genus Neoceratodus; species Neoceratodus forsteri. Next base: position 117,941,869 of record JADMNL010000031.1, read on the forward strand.
AAACAGAGCATGCTGTGTACGCTGCTGTACTGTATTATAAACAAAGTGCACTGTGGACGTTGCTGTACTGCACTATAAACAGAGCATGCTGTGTACCCCACTGTACTGCACTATAAACAAAGCATGCTGTGTACCCAGCTGTGCTACACTTTAAACAGAGCACGCTGTGTACCCTGCTGTACTGCACTATAAACAAAGCCTGCTGTGTACCCTGCTGTACTGCACTATAAACAAAGCACGCTGTGTACCCTGCTGTACTGCACTATAAACAAAGCATGCTGTGTACCCTGCTGTACTGCACTGTAAACCAAAACATATTGTACCCTGCTGTACTGCACTATAAACTGAGCACGCTGTGTACCCTGTGCTGTACTGCACTATAAGAAAAAGCATGCTGTGTACCCTGCTGTACTGCACTATAAACAAAGCATGCTGTGTACCCTGCTGTACTACACTATAAACAAAGCACGCTGTGTACCCTGCTGTACTACACTATAAACAAAGCAGTGCTGTGTACCCTGCTGTACTGCACTATAAACAGAGCATGCTGTGTACCCTGCTGTACTGCACTATAAACAAAGCATGCTGTGTACCCTACTGTACTACCCTATAAACAAAGCACGCTGTGTACCCTGCTGTACTACACTATAAAGAAAGCGTGCTGTGTACCCTGCTGTACTGCACTATAAACAAAGCATGCTGTGTACCCTGCTGTACTGCACTATAAACAAAGCACACTGTGTACCCTTCTGTACTGCACTATAAACAAACCACGCTGTGTACCCTGCTGTACTGCAGTATAAACAAAGCATGCCATGTACCCTGCTGTACTGCAGTATAAACAAAGCACGATGTGTATCCTGCTGTACTGCACTATAAGCAAAGCATGCTGTGTACCCTGCTGTACTGTACTATAAACAAAGTGTGCTGTGTACCCTGCTGTACTGTACTATAAACAAGGCATGCTGTGTATCCTGCTGTACTACACTATAAACAGAGCACGTTGTGTACCCTGCTGTACTGCAGTATAAACAAAGCATGCTGTGTACCCTACTGTACTACATTATAAACAAAGCACGATGTGTACCCTGCTGTACTGCACTATACACGAAGCAAGCTGTGTACCCTGCTGTACTGCACTATGAACAAAGAACGCTATTACCTTGCTGTACTGCACTATAAACAAACACGCTGTGTACCCTGCTGCACTACACTATAAACAAAGCGTGCTGTGTACCCTGCTGTACTGCACTATAAACAAAGCATGCTGTGTACCTTGCTGTACTGCACTATAAGCAAAGCACACTGTGTACCCTGCTGTACTGCACTATAAATATAGCATGCTGTGTACCGTACTGTACTACACTATAAACAAAGCACGCTGTGTACCCTGCTGTACTACACTATAAACAAAGCATGCTGTGTACCCTGCTGTACTGCACTATAAACTGAGCACGCTGTGTACCCTGTGCTGTACTGCACTATAAGAAAAGCACACTGTGTACTCTGCTGTACAGCACTATAAACAGAGCACGCTGTGTACCCTACTGTACTACACTATAAACAGAGCACGCTGTGTACCCTACTGTACTACACTATAAACAAAGCGTGCTGTGTACCCTGCTGTACTGCACTATAAACAAAGCGTGCTGTGTACCCTGCTGTACTGCACTATAAACAAAGCATGCTGTGTACCCTACTGTACTACACTATAAACAAAGCATGCTGTGTACCCTGCTGTACTACACTATAAACAAAGCGCTGTGTACCCTGCTGTTACTGCACTATAAACAAAGCACACTGTGTACCCTTCTGTACTGCACTATAAACAAACCACGCTGTGTACCCTGCTGTACTGCAGTATAAACAAAGCACGATGTGTATCCTGCTGTACTGCACTATAAGCAAAGCATGCTGTGTACCCTGCTGTACTGTACTATAAACAAAGTGTGCTGTGTACCCTGCTGTACTGCACTATAAGCAAAGCACACTGTGTACCCTGCTGTACTGCACTATAAGCAAAGCACACTGTGTACCCTGCTGTACTGCAGTATAAACAAAGCATGCCATGTACCCTGCTGTACTGCAGTATAAACGAAGCACGATGTGTATCCTGCTGTACTGCACTATAAGCAAAGCATGCTGTGTACCCTGCTGTACTGTACTATAAACAAAGTGTGCTGTGTACCCTGCTGTACTGCACTATAAGCAAAGCACACTGTGTACCCTGCTGCACTGCACTATAAACATAGCATGCTGTGTACCCTGCTGTACTGCAGTATAAACAAAGCACGGTGTGTATCCTGCTGTATCAAGAGAGCCCCAGAAAAATGAGAAATTGCATCTCACTGGGTCAGCTTGCCATCAGTTGCAAGCAAATTTCAAATAAATAAGTGTGCTCTATTATATATGGGGGTTGAGAGTGAGACTAGAGGGTGTGTGAACAGTTTGGAAAAATACTCAGTTCCTCTTCTAAAAGGAAAGAACTAAGTGCATGCCATGGGCATTAATACCCCTCCCCCACCCAGCCACACTTTCCATGGACCCCATAATCTGTAAACTTCGTTTTCTAAATGCCACGTGGCTATGGATCTCCACTGTTATTAAAGTTGTGGTCTAAAGTAAATATCCCTGCAGTGAAACATTTTTTTAAAGTACACCAATTGTGCTCATTTCAAAAATCTTCGGGAAGCCCCGCCCCCTCCCCACACACACACACATTGTTAGCTTACCTGCACTGGATTTCTAAATTCCACTTTTTAGAATTTTCTTGTTCTTGTACATAGAAGGGGAAATTATTGTAAACCCTCATTTGTAGGAGCTGGCAGCCAGATCCCTTCCCCTTCCTGGTCCCGAATTGTAACAGCTGCATCCCCTGTGCTGCCCCCCATGCTCCGACGTTTTGTGACATCGGAGTCTGTAGAGCACGGAGGGACATGCTCCACTGCCATGTATGGGAGTAACTTTTAAAATGTGTATTTTTATATTTTGAGGGTCACTGGGGGTATATCAGAGTCACCAATCTATTCAGAAAGCTCTTCTTAGCTAAGCGGTGGCTCGGATTTTCCCCCAGTAACCCTCTAAAATATGAAAATATATATTTTAGAAGAAGCTCCCTTTCATATGCATGGAGCTCACCCCCCGCGCCTACAAACTCAAATGTCACAAAACACGGAGCAGGGGTACAGGCAGAGCTGTTACAATTCAGGAATGAAGGGAAGATATCAAGCTACCAGCTCCTCTGAGTGAGGATTTACCATCCCTTATTTATTTATTTATTTGCTTTTCTTAACCAGGTAAGCACACTAGACAGCAAAGTGCCTATTTTCAGGAGCGACCCGGGAGAGTTACAAGGTATCCATAAAAACACAATTACATACAGGAGCCACATGCTCCAGCAGTTGGGTTACATACAGGAGCCACATGCTCCAGCAGTTGGGTTACATACAGGAGCCACATGCTCCAGCAGTTGGGTTACATACAGGAGCCACATGCTCCAACAGTTGGGTTACATACAGGAGCCACATGCTCCAACAGTTGGGTTACATACAGGAGCCACATGCTCCAGCAGTTGGGTTACATACAGGAGCCACATGCTCCAGCAGTTGGGTTACATACAGGAGCCACATGCTCCAGCAGTTGGGTTACATACAGGAGCCACATGCTGCAGCAGTTGGGTTACATACAGGAGCCACATGCTCCAACAGTTGAGGTTACATACAGGGCCACATGCTCCAGCAGTTGGGTTACATACAGAGCCATGCTCCAGCAGTTGGGTTACATACAGGGCCACATGCTCCAGCAGTTGGAGTTAGCCAGGGGCCCATGCTCCAACAGTTGGGTTACATACAGGGCCACATGCTCCAGCAGTTGGTTACATACAGAGCCACATGCTCCATCAGTTGGGTTACATACAGAGACCACATGCTCCAGCAGTTGGGTTACATACAGGAGCCACATGCTCCATCAGTTGGGTTACATACAGGGCCACATGCTCCAGCAGTTGGGTTACATACAGGAGCCACATGCTGCAACGTTGGGTTACATACAGAACCACATGCTCCAACAGTTGGGTTACATACAGGGCCACATGCTCCAGCAGTTGGGTTACATACAGGAGCCACATGCTCCAGCAGTTGGGTTACATACAAGAGCAACATGCTCCAGCAGTTGAGTTACATACAGGAGCCATGCTCCAGCAGTTGGAGTTACATACAGAGCCACATGCTCCAGCAGTTGGGTTACATACAGGAGCCACATGCTCCAGCAGTTGGAGTTACATACAGGAGCCACATGCTCCAGCAGTTGGAGTTATACAGGAGCCACATGCTCCAGCAGTTGGGTTACATACAGGAGCCACATGCTCCAACAGTTGGGTTACATACAGGAGCCACATGCTCCAGCAGTTGGGTTACATACAGGAGCCACATGCTCCAGCAGTTGGGTTACATACAGGAGCCACATGCTCCAACAGTTGGGTTACATACAGGAGCAACATGCTCCGCCATAGAGTGATACAGAGATAACATCAAATAACAGTTTGGAATTCACAGCAAGAACAACAGAAGCAGGAGCCGAACATCAAAGTGGTTTAGGGAACATGAGTGAAGTAACATCAAATAGCAGTTGGGAGTATACAGCAAGAACAACATCAGCAGGAGAAAAACAACAAAATAGTTAGGAGTACGTAGGTGAGTAATAGCCTGGCCTAGATGCCTGTAAAGAGAGGGAGGGAGGGCTAGGTACTAGCTCGGGTGAGGAGAATGATTAAGAGAGAGAGAGATAATGCCGCTCCACCTGGAGCAGTAAGTGCCTTCCCCTTCTATATACAAGTAGAATAAAATTCTAAAAATTTGCATTTAAAACTCCAATGCATGTAAGCTGCGAACTTTAGGAAAGCAGCAGAAGTGGTGCTCTTTATAACTACATTTTGATTAAAAACAAGCAGCTTAAACATTACACAGAACACAGCCAAGCTCTCATAATGTCAGGTTTCTCAGGTTTTCCTTCCTTATTGAGACAGAAGTGTCCCCATATGATCTGTAAAGGTCCACAGACAGATTCACACACACACACAGGTTTTGACTTTGCCCTGTTTAGGTATTGCTGGCTGGCTTGAATGCAAATGATCTTGAAAAAGAAGCTACTTATGAAAAATGCCTCGTATACAAGGGTTCATGTTATTTTGGCTGGGTACATACTGCGCGTGTGATGCATTGTATGGCACCGTGTAATAAGCTACCTCACAACTTCAAATAGTAAGCTGGGGGGGGGGCAGGAGCAGCAAGAGGGATCCTCAATCCAAGTTTGATCAGACAGCTGGAGTTCTATGCTCCTAGGAAGGCAGTGAGAGTCATTTACGAAGGCGCCTAGGTCATTATATCCTGTACATCGTGGTAGCCATACCTGACGTTAAGGTCCCCCGAGTCCCCCACTGTATGTTGATATATTGTTTTACGTGTAAGGGGTAAGCAGTTTTGTACGGTACCATTTCCACTATGTGCTGTTAGCAAAACATTTCATTATGTAGCATTTTACATTTCATCATGTAGTTTTTTTTTTTTTTTAGCTGTTTTAAATTTATGGAGGAAACTCCACAGGGTACATTTAATCACAGTTAGTGACAGGCTAGCACTTCTGTGCTGCAGTTTCCAAGTTCTCTATTTACCAACTGAGGAACCTTCATGGGAAGGTGCTGCTGGTGGTGGTAGGAGGGCAGGGTAAGATGCAAAGGATTTGCCCCCAGGTGGGCCCGATAAGGCCATGGCAACTGGATCACAATTTACTTCCCTGTGCATTTAATTTGCATTGAAATACTTGAGCAAATGTGGGGAAGCAGGACCTGGAGGACAGTGTGAGATTCAGACAGTGTGAGAGTTTGGGCCCTGCTGTTCACTGCTAGGTTGCATTTAGAGGCCCAGCTTGGTGGCGAAGAGAGTGAGACTGGGCTTAATATCATGTGTACACAGCTACAAACCCAGCAAACCTCCAGCTGTAGCCCTTTGGGCTTTATGCTGAGTGACAAAGTTCTGTGGGGGCTCCAAACCCACAGGAATTTAAATAAGCTTGTTACAAGGAACACTACAGCTGTGCAGAAATTTATATGTGTCCTGTAAGTCTTAGTGAAGCAATAACAGAACAGTGGGTGGGGGGGTGCTCAGTAGGTAACACAGACCAAGGGGTAATTTGGGGCTGGCAGTATGGCCTAGAGGTTGGAGTAATGAGCTGTGTATGAGCATGGTACATCTAACAGACCTGGGTTAGATTCCCACACCCTCCAATTTATTTATTTATCCGGGTCGCACCTGGAAACGAGCTTCTGCTTATGGTGCCTTTCCTGGTTACCAACGTTTAAATAAAATAAATAAATAAATAAAACAACCTCCAATTGCATGCTGTGTGACTCTTAGCAAGTCACTTAACCTCCCCTGTGCTCCCAGGTCACCCCTGAAAACAGGAACTTGTGCCTAATGGGCCATACCCATTTACCAAACAATTAGAATTAAACAAAGAATAAACATGGAAGCCGTAGGCTGAATTGTTTATTAACCCTCTGGTCTGGTTATTGCCCGCAACCTCTGTATCGGTTATGCTCTACTATACTGAAAAAACAGAAAACTAAAAAATAAAAAAAGTTTTGAAAAAAGTGCCGAAATAGGGCTCCCTTTAGCACTACAGCACATCTGGGAGAAACCTGGAAATGTTAGGCAGTTTCTCACAGATGCACCACAGTGCCAGTCTTAGCCAGTCAAAACACAGGGATTAGCAAACAGTCTCATTACTGGGTCTACCGTCCAGTTACTGCAGACTAGCAGGTCAGCAGCTCCATGTTCTGACTGAGAGGAATCCAGTATAATTAAACTATGATGGTATAGTGAGCTGGGTTTACAGGGGAATAACTGTAGCGAGATATCAATAAACACCTCAGCCGCAGGACAGAACAGCCTAGCTGGCATTCAACATCTTGTTTACAGCAGGGATCCTGTTAACACACACATTCACAGCTGGGAGAGGTAGCAAAGCACAAGGAGGTTAAATTACATGCTCAAGGTCAGAGAGTAAATTGCTGTGGTGGGATTCAAACCTGGGATTTTTCAGTTCCCAAGGTTTCACACTAATCACTAGACCACACTGCCTTTATTATATCATAAACCATCACCTTTTAAACTTACAAATCAAATGTGAAAGACTTGCTGACCTAGTACGTAGAGATTTAAAAGAAATTCCTCTCTCATAGGGAAGTGGTAACTTCTCTTATTGAAAGCTTCTGCCTGGGGACTTCTTGGCAGATGCTCAGACACGGGACAAGTCTCAGTCCTGGTTGGTTGAAGTCTCCATTGATGATTCATATCATGTGAGTGTAATTAAAATAAACATTACCCACTGGGGTTGCCCTTGTCTCTGAAGCCCAGCACTGAATTCTCCCTTCCAGCTGCCTCTGACACTACCCTGTTTACTGTGGGGATGAAGGAGTCAGTCACACTGATCTGGGAGGCAGTTTTTTCAGTTTACATTTTCTGCTGCAGAGCTGCTTGAACTAGTTCCATTCTGATGCCCCCCAGCCTCATCACCTACCTTCCTCGGGACTTAGTCCCCCCTCACTTGCCCAGGACCACTATGCTGAGTGGGTGCCACACCCAGCAGTGCAGAGCCTGCGCAGGTCCCATTGTTATCCTCCTGGCCGTGGGATCTTTCTTCCATTTTTCTTCCTCCCCAAGGTCTGCTCGCTTGTCATCACACACACACATGCTTGTGCATGGTGGGCTCTTGGTGTCTGGGTCAGGACCCTCTGATATGTGACGTCCACTGCTTCACCACCCAGTCTTGGTTAACAGTGAAGCAGCCTGGACCAAATAAAACACAGCCTCCTCCCCTTTTTAGTTGGGGTGGGGTCTTGCTTCATTCCAGCCAGTGGAAGGTGAGGTTGTAACTAGCTTGTACTTTTTATTTGTTCACTAGATGGCAGTATAGAGGTCTAACTGACACTACAATGTTTCAAGCTAACTGTAATATTCTGTGTCCCTCTGTCGCTCGCTGTGGATAGATAGAGGGCTTTAGCCTTCAATGTTGCCCACTTGGCACCACTCATGAGAACCTAAATTCACAACCTAGTTTGTTATAAAAACAGACCCATAGCACACCCACCTGGGAGACTGGGGTTCATGTTCACACCCCCCCCCCCAGAAACCTGTGGTGGAGGCCGTTGACTACATCATGGAGATAGGATGTCCAGCTCCTGGAGAGGGAGGACACCAGCAACTTGGCACTGGTGCATCCCTATCCGCTGATTACAGAGCATCTTTGGCAATGGCTTTACTGGCTACTGCTCACCCACCTTCAAGGCCCAAAAGAAGGGGTGCCAGCACCCCTTTGTCCAAGCAGCAGTGCATCATGTGTTCAGGAGTGTAACTGAGTCACTGCATCAGGAGTCAGGCCAGATGTCAGCAGCTACTCCTCGGCAGTGCACTGCGGTCAGAAGGGAAGGCATCCAGCACTCGGTGCTACAGTAACTCCCATGGTGGGGCAGGGGAGCTTGCTTCTTCTACAGGTTTTGCTGCAGCCACCAGTAGACCCTGCCCATGCCAGGGGAGCTCGTGCCCTCTACAGGTGTCACTGTGCATGTCTGAGGCCATCAGTAGACTCCACCCATGCCAGGGGAGGAGGAGGACAGAGAAGGAAATGGGATTATATCCCACAACCATCTACATGAGTGCTGATGCCCCTGGCTCCTGGTGTCCCTGACACTGGATCCTATCCACTAAGTGAACTGTCCTTGCTCTACCCATAGAGGGGAAGGCATCAGGTCACAACTGGACTTGGGGAGCAGGGACTGGGGGGGCAGGAGAGTGCTAGTCCTCAAGCAGGGTATATTTCTGGGACCAGGGTATATATGACAACTGTCTGCAGGAGTCATTAGGTCACAGTTGAACTCAGGGGAGGGGGCAAGAAAGTGCCAGGCCTGAACAGGATATATCACTGGAACCAGGGTATGACAACTGGCTGCGCGAGCCATCAGGTCACCACTATACCCGGTGGGGGGTGGGGGGCAGAAAAGTGCCAGGCCTGAACAGGGTATAATGCTTGGACCAGGGTATATATGACAATTGGCTGCAGGAGCCATCAGATCATAGATAGACCGGCAGGGGCAGGAGAGTTCTAGACCTGAACAGGGTACATCACTGGGACCAGGGTACATCGACAGTTGGCTGAGGGAGAGCAAACGTTACAGGAAAAAGAAAGGGTGCAACCATTGTGTATGTGTGTGTGGGGGTGGGTGGGCACAGGGGATCTAGCGGTAAAATTGGCAGACAAAGAATAATAAAAATTGCAGAGAGGCAGGAAGTTTACTATATGAGAGATGCTGCATGTTGACTGGGATATCCTGGGCAAAGAAAGGGTACAATAACAAATACATGACAGAGTTGTGATCCACCTGGCATATCAGTGCATCATGTCACATTTGTCAGGCACTGCAGGCCTCTCCTCCTCAATGTGCATTTTTGTTTCCATCTGACATGCCCCAAATATACTAATCTACCCATAAGTGCTTATGGGCTAGTCTGCAGCCTCGGAGCATCTGGAGCCGCATCCTCTAGCATTTGAAGCGGACCCATAATTAGGCTGATCATTTTCCCTTTTCTTCACCTCCCTCAAATTTGCGGTTCACTTGAAGGTTCCCGTTCAGGGCCAGAAATTGCTCCTTGGTAGCCTTAGTTGACTCACTTGATGATAGCTTCTGAAGCAGCCCCACAGCCCACGGCCCAGTGATGGAAGGCTGGTTTCTGTGGCAACATGAGACATAATTGACAGGAACTGTTCCGCCTCCCTTCACAATTCTGGAGACACCAGCTGTCAGCTTTTTTCTGTTTTGCACATTAGTTTTGATGGGCCACGAGTTGCTCTGAAGCAGGAGCCACTTGAGAGTAAAAATCTGTGGACAGAGGTGGTCAAGCCAGGGGATCAGCATACCCCTCACTTCTGCAGCAGAGGGGGTTCAGCAAACATATTATGCCACCCCATTTTATTCAGTAGTGCAGCAATAATTTAAAAGAAATTAGGCTGGTGGAAATTCCCAAAGAACTGCAGACAGGCAATTTTTAAACTTTTTTGTATTCAGTGTGCACAGAAAATTAAGGAAATAGAATTATCTTTTTTTTAAATAATTTATTTTACTTTCTTCATTTACTGAGTGGATGACATTGTGTTTATTTCATTTTTTTTCCAGTAAATAGGGACTGGGTCCCAATGGACCCATTTTCAGCCATCCCTGAGAGAATAGCAGGGACAGACTGCAATTTATACAATATGCATGGAGACAAATCCACTGTCATAAAAATGTTATCTCCACATATGCATGATAAATTTTAGAACCCAGAATTTATCACACATTTTGGATTAACGCTACCTGTCAATCAGCTGCCACCCCCCCCCCAAAAAAAAAGAACACAGCCTATTGTATAAATAGAACACAACATGGGGACCTGTTTGATACATTGTTTATCTACACATGAGCAGCTTGGCCTTGGACACATTATTTGTGGCTTACACCACTCAAGGAGGTTACCTGAGGCAAACTGCTCTTGTGTAGAAAAATAATGTATCACACAGGTCCCCATTCTATATCCCCTATATATACAAATCGCACAGGCAATAGGTACACGCTAATAGAGATACAGTTGTATAAGTCCCGGCCCCTCACAAGTAATGATAAATTGCATAATTTGAGTCAGCCTAGAGCATATCCAGTTTATACAACATCAGTTTACTCGTAGCTTTTAAAACTTCTCAATTACAACTGCTGGCTTCAGTGGCGCACATGGCTGTTGTGATGTCATCAGCAATGTAAAAGATCCTCTCTGATTGGTTCAGCATTCCACAGTGATGTACCCAGCTTTGCTAGATAGCAAACGAAATATACCTCAAAATTCAAGATATCATGATAATTTGCAAAATGGCTCCAAAAATATCAGATTTATTCTGTGGTATTTCTCTCTACACCTGTTGCATAAAAAAAGAGAGCGTGAGGTTAGCTACAAAGATATCATGTTATCTTGCCATTTTTATATCCACTTGTGTTGTTTACTTATATTGTATCTAAATATTTTTTTAGAATTGAGGTCAGGCACTGCCAGAAGCACACAGCAGATTGGGTCTCATGTGATCAAGTGGTGATAAATATGGGGGCGTACATGTGATAGGACAAAGGCTTCAACCAGCCCACCCACTCAAAAACTTAAAATAATTTCCCACCCCCACAAAGCCATAGCATGTTCTGAATCTAATTCTTTACTTTCTTTGCATCACGGGTCTTTTGTTTACTCTCATACACCGACCAGGTGACTGTTTACTCAGTAAAACATCCCAGTTTCTGTGTACAAAGGTGTTAGCTCGTCCTTATTTGTCAGAGTCTGCTCACAGCAGCTACACAGTTACATAATATTGTGATAATAGCAGGAACTTGGGGTCCATCTTGTCTGCACCTCCTGCAGCATGGCACTGACTATACCCAACTGCAGTATGGATACACATCCAAGCAAGCTGGAGTGTCACCCCTACGCATGCTGTGAAACCCTCAGTGCCATTCTCCCTCAGGAATCTGTTTAGTCCTGTGTTGCCGCTGTTCATGCTGTGAAACCCTCAGTGCCATTCTCCCTCAGGAATCTGTTTAGTCCTGTGTTGCCGCTGTTCATGCTGTGAAACCCTCAGTGCCATTCTCCCTCAGGAATCTGTTTAGTCCTGTGTTGCCGCTGTTCATACTATGAAACCCTCAGTGCCATTCTCCCTCAGGAATCTGTTTAGTCCTGTGTTGCCGCTGTTCATACTATGAAACCCTCAGTGCCATTCTCCCTCAGGAACCTGTTTAGTCCTGAGTTGCCGCTGTTCATACTATGAAACCCTCAGTGCCATTCTCCCTCAGGAACCTGTTTAGTCCTGAGTTGCCGCTGTTCATACTATGAAACCCTCAGTGCCATTCTCCCTCAGGAATCTGTTTAGTCCTGTGTTGCCGCTGTTCATACTATGAAACCCTCAGTGCCATTCTCCTTCAGGAATCTGTCTAGCCCTGTGTTACCCCTACTCATGCTGTGTAACCTGAATGCCGTTCTCCCTCAGGAATTTGTTTAGTCCTGTGTTACCCCCACTCATGCAGTGTAACCCCCAGTACCATTCTCTCTCAGGAATCTGTCTACTCCTGTTCTACCCCTACTCATGCTGTGTAATCTTCAATGTTATTCTCCATTAGGCATCTGTCTAGTCCTGTGTTACCCCTATTCATGCTGTGTGATCCTCAATGACATTCTCTATCAGGAATCTGTCTAGGCCTGTGTTACCCCTACTCATGCTGTGTAGCCCTCAATGACATCCTCTCTCAGGAATCTGTCCAGTCCTGTTTTACCCTTACTCATCCTGTGTAACCCTCAGTGCCATTCTCCCTCAGGAATCTGTTTAGTCCTGTGTTACCCCTACTCATGCTGTGTAGCCCTCAATGCCATTCTCCCTCAGGAATCTGTCTAGTCCTCTCCTCATGCTATGTAAACCACAACACCATTCTCCCTCAGGAAACTGTCTATTCCTACTTTTAAAGCCTGAATACTGCAAGATTCCACAACCTCATTGGGTAGGCTATTTTCCACGTTACCCACCCTCATAGTTAAATGATCTATTTCCCCATATCCTGCCCCCTAAGTTTTAGTTTGAGAAGTGGAAATGCCTCTCTCTCTTTCTTCTTCTCCCTCTATCTCACATCCCTCTCTTTTACTGTCCTGCCCCCCCTTTCCTCCTGCTCCCTCCTTGTTAGTTGAGTGGTGACTTTGAGTTGACCCAAATGGACCTCTAAAATATAAATAAATATAATTAAAAAGATGCCCTTATTAGGAATGCCAGATATGCACTGCCGTGCTGGTGGCCTGGGTTCAGGAGTGCACTTAGAGCTAGAGTCAGGTGACAAAGGTGGGGGCTGCACTGCTGATGCCAACGCTTCCCACATGGGCTGGGCAGGTCCAAGTTCCGCCACTACAACAACCCTTATGGTGGGTGAGGGAAGTTTCTTCTCTGTCGGAGTTTGCTGCAAGAGCAAAGCTGACAAAGACGTAACTCAGCACCACATGCACAGTGGAAGGTACAGAGGGCACACTGAGGAGGAAAAAGGGCAAAAAATGGCCAGCCTTGCAAGGCCTGTTTGGATGAAGAATGACTGCACTCTCAGGCCTCACATTGTGAATCTTCCCCAAGATTAGTTCAGGTTGACCAAGCTAGTGGATGACAAGGCTGGGGGGTGGAATTTTCAGGTAACTCAGTTGGAGGACTGGGAGTGTGGCTGGTTAGGGGAGAAAGCTGTACTAAAAAAAGTGTCCCTGCTGAGTTGTATGGAGCGCACCCCCCCGCCCTCCAAACTAGAATGTCACAAAACAGTTGAGCATGGTGGCAGGATGCTCACTTCAGGAAGGGGAAGGGACTGAAAGGCTGACTCCTCAGAGCAAAATTTCAATCCCTTCCCTTCCTTAATGGCTCCTTTTAAATATTCTGTCAGTTTGGGCTTGGGGTGAGGGGAAGGGGCACCAAAATTGATGCTGCTGTCTAAAGGATAATTGCTCTTAACCTGCAAATCTTTGTCTTCTGTAGAAGCTATGTTTACAATACATTGTGTAACCCCCCCTACAAATGGGGGTTCTCAAAAGTCTTCCTTGGATGTGTCTAAATGCCCACTGCCAGGCTGGTATCCTGTGTCTTAGCGCTTTAAAAGTGTTTGTGTGAAGAGTGCCTTAATGTCTCTGTGCTCTATCTCTTTAAGAGCTGCCAATAACGTGGTGCTTATTTATTCTGGGAGAGGACTGAATGTTTCTATGCTCGAGTCCTGCCCGTGCTGCCAGATAATCACTCCGTTCTGCCATCGCGAGTTGCGCAGAGGGAGCTCTGTTAGAAGCTGTACTTATTTGCTGATTATCTATTAGAATAGTAATGATACTGTAGTTCGTCTAACCTGCCTTCTTTGCAGCCTGGACAGTTCTCTTTATCACAACCATCTTGGTCCTGGACTGCTAGAATGGGCCAATCAGTACCTTTGGGGATTCTAAAATGGAGCTTGTCCCCAGGGGTCTTGTGGGAGCAAATTTCTGTAGGAATTGTAGTTTTTACAGACCTGGAGGGGAATCCCTTGCTTTGACAGACAGATGGATCAACCAACCAGAACCTTTTGGACCAAAGGGAAATCCCAAGCTGCCTGCTGCAGTGAGTCAGTCTGGAGTTAGAGTTTGCAGAGTAAACAACTCAAGTGATTTGAGCAGCAGCTCCTGCGTAGTTCGCGCGGGAGATTGGTGGAAAGGCTCAGTCTGGCCTGTCTGCCTGCAGTCGCTCCAGAGGGAATCCTTTGAAAGGCTTAATAATCCAGACTGTATCCAAATTGAGTGAGAGAAAAACCACTGAAGTGTGACCAGGCTTAAACCTGAAGAAGACCGAAGATTTGCTGTATGCAATCGGCCTGTCAGGACATTCATTCACCATAGAACTCCCGGTTTTGCTCAGAGACACTGATATTGCTGCCAGACTGCTATCCGCTTTGTGGTATGGTGATTGCTTTACTATAAATGTGCTGTGTGCTGTTAGTGGGTCGTGATTTGGTTCCCCACTGTTTAATTGTGCCACACTTGCTGGAAGCTGCATCCAGCCTTCCTGGACTGATTTCCGAACTGTTTTACCCGATCTGGGTCCTGCCACACTGGCCCCGCCAGCTACTTCAGGTGCAGAGAACACCATCAATGAGAGATTTGCCCGGGGATCAGCCCCCTGCTCAACATCTCGAACAGGAATGACACCTCGGCAATTAGTGTGGGCTCTGCTTCTCCCAGCATACCAGTTGTCAACCTGCAGTCTCCATCTCGTCCCTCCTGTGTCTTGCATTGGGTAGCATGAGTAACAATCAGGGTAGCTCCCTGCAACAATAGCTAAATCTCAAGTGTTGTCATCTGATTGCATTGTTGTTTTTCCTTTCACGAACTGAGCCTTCAGGCTCTGGATTACAAATTGTGTGTGGCTGTGCATGCTGTTTCTTTTCATCATAGGGCCCCAACCAGCTGCGACGCCGGCCTACCCTGGGCAACATTCCAGGCTAGTCCATCTTACTTCCAACTGGGTACCCAGAGCATGTGACTGTGTAGGGACTAAAAGTGCATGCATAATCGCCTGACTAGATCAGTTTTCGAATCAATCAACCTGATTACACCCCTCCCTTGTTCAATTCCCCTGAATAAATCAGATCTAACTCTTTTTGCATTTAGTCTGACTGTGGTTTCAGTTTGTACCAAAAGCACTGCACTGTTGTTATTTGCTGTGCCTAACCTTGTTTTACAGGGGGTGTCCAGGGTCAAACTGGTGGAACCAGCCCTGGTGGTAAGTGCAAACAGTGTGGGGATTTGTATGCTGAATACGGGCTACTGTGGAAGTGTTTGCTGCATATTGTCTAGGCCACTAGAGGGGAAAGGGGAAGGGTTACAGTGTTGCGGAGGGCTGTACCATACCTCTTAAGTGTCCCTGATTTTCAGGGACGTCCCTGATTTTGCCTCAAAATTTTACTCTGTCCCTCCTAAAATTTGTGTTTTTGTGGCTAAACAGTGGAGACTGTAGGCACAAAACAATGTCAAGCATTAAAGTTACAGACTTTTTCTTCTTTAGAAAATGCATTTTGCACTAAGCCCCATAGTCTACCAGCTTTTTGGGTGGATATCTCTAATTTTGAAGATGTGTCCCTGATTTTGGTCCTTTGTCCCTGATTTTTTTAATCCTTGTCCCTGATTTATGAGGCAGGAGGTTGAGAGGTATGGGCTGTACGCAGGTTAGCCTTGTTACTAACAACTCTGTCCTCCGGGTGGAGGCACCTGTTTCGGTACCCAGGCCCCTTAACCTGCAATTTGCCAAGCAGGCAGTGGTTACAATTGGTTTGCATTCTATTACTGTTTAAGCTTTACTAGCCCACAGTAAATTCTTTGGCTGTTTCTGATTTACATAGCAGTGGTGAGGACCATTTGACAGTTGTAAGATGTAGTTTCTGTCCTTCCTTGTTAAGCCCTTACATTGTTGTCGCACTGCATCCGTATTCTACTACATATATAAAAGATAATCCACTACAGGGTGTGTGGTCTTACTCTGATATATGCATGCCTTGGTGTGTTTTGTGAAGCATGAGGCCACAGGCCAAGTGCATTCAACCACCCAAGGCATGCATATATCAGATCACTATCGCACGCTCTGTAGTGAATTATCTTTCTTATAAAATGGCCAAAATTGTTTTGGGTGTGTGCAAAAAGTAAAAAGAAGTGCAGGTGTGTAGTTGTTGTGGGATAATGCATGGTCATGTGGTATGTTTTGTCCAATCAGGACACAGCAGTTTTGTTGATTTTTCTCATTAATTTTATAAATGTATATACACAGTGCCAGTAGGTATGAAAAACTGCAAATAAATGCAATTATTTTCATTGGCAGGGCAGCTGGATGGAAAATAAATCATTCATTGCCATTGCAGCTCAGAGAACAATGTGTATTTCCACTCCAGTTCCATAATGTTCTGAGCAGAATTTTCCTTCTTTATACCTAACATTCTGTCCAGGCCTGCTGGTAAAATAAAAAATTACAATTGGGATTGGACAAATAACAATCAAACTTACCAGCTCCTGGTACTATATAAATTCCGTATGGCATGGGCTGCATGAAAATAAATTATTTATTTAGAACGGCTGGGTTTGACCTCTACAGATCTAAACTGTGGCTCTGCACTCATGAGGTCAATAGAGGTCATAAGCAGCTGTTCTTTATGCAGCCTATATATTCTTTGCAAAAAAACTTTGTAAATACACCAGTTAGGGTAACTTAACTCCACAAAAGCAGGGAAATGTGGTGTTAGGGTTTCCAGCCTAACTCCCCACCCCACCCCAGCAGCAAGGAGAAAAAAAACATTAGGGTTTTGGGTCTCCGGAGTCTTGGGAAATCAGTGGTGGGGTCTTCCTTGGGGTTGTCAATCATAATGCTCACCCCATTCCATGAGCAAACAATGTCACACATGATCTCCTGCGGGCCCTGCGTGATGAAAGCTACAACCAGTTGTGTTGGCGACATGTGGTGACACATACTTCTCTACCTCTGAAGAGTGTATCACTATGAGGTAGTGGCTTCGAGCTGCACCTTGTGCTTTGGATTGGAGGCTATGGGCTGGGGGGAGAGGGGTAAGCATTAGAGTTGACAACCACTAGAAAGACTCCACCACTGGTTCACCAAGACCCCAGAGACCCAAAACCCTAATGTTTTTTCCCTTTGCTGATTGGGGGGGAGGGGTAGGGGGGAGTTAGGGCTGGAAACCCTAATGCCACATTTCCCTACTTTTGTGGCATAAAGTTACCCTAACTGGTACATTAATAAAGTTTTTTTGCAAAGAATTTCCTTTCTTTTTGAGATAGTGGAATCGTATCCTCATTCACACAGACACAGATGCGCATGGTCATCTGGGCCATGCATCAAGGAAAGACTCCATCTACCTACAGAAGTGCTGGGCCCTGCTGGCCCTCCCCTTCTCCCCCCCCCCGGCTTGATAGGGTTTCTCCCTTGTCCAGCGAGTTCACCTTGGATTCATCCTCCCCGGTGCCATGTGGACTTACCTCAACTCCTATCCTCCATACCACTTGCCGCTTCCTCTGCCTCCTCTTCAGAGGGCGGTGGGCCATGCTTCAAGCTGCTTGCGACCAGGCCAAGATGGAGGAGCACCACCAGCCACTGGGTTAGGTCTGTGAGGCTGGCCATCATTGAACTGGAGCATTTGTTTTGTTTTCCCTTTGCATTCTGAGGGAAACATGATGTGCAACGATGTCAAGGCATGTACGCCGATGCCTGCCATGTCTCCCCCCTTTTCTCTGTAGCTTGGTCTTGTGATCCCCCGGCCTCCACCAGGGGTCAGTCAGTTCCCAAGCTCTTTCCCACCCCCCCGGAGGAGGAGTGCAGTCCTGTGGATGCTCAATCCTCCTCCCCCTGGCCGGCCCTCCAATGCCTTGGGCTCATTCTCAAACCCAACACGCTGGTGTTGCAAGTGGTAACGCTACCACTGCGCCAGCAGGCCGGCTGACCCTTCCCTTCTATGCAGCGTAGAATGTCAAAAATTATCAAAGTTATGAACATGTGTAGGAAAATGTCAATGTACCTTCATAACTGTGTTGCTTTTTAATATTTTGACACCAAATTTTCAACATAGTCTTGATACAAACCCATCTGAAGAACCTGGTAGGTGAAAATTTTCAAATCTTGGCTGAAACATCATTCCGTGGCACAGGTGTGGAAACACATTTTGGCCAAGCTTTGAAAAATGACAATTGTCATGTTCATGAGGTTATGTGAAAAATGGCTATGTTGAAAATTTGGGATCAAGCGTTTAAAATTACCAAAGTTACGAGCGTGTGTTGCAAAATTTCAACATATGCTCATAACTTTGTTGTTTTGTAATGTTTGTACCCAAACTTTTAAAAATTGCCTTCTTATGACCCCACCTCATAAACAGGGGTGGAGAAAATTTTCAAAACCCGCCCAAAAGGTGATTTTGTAAAGCAACAACATCATCATTCCATGCCACAGGTGTGGAATCACATTTTAGCTAGGATCTGAAAAATGACAGTTGTCACATTCATGAGGTGATATGAGAAAACAGTTATGTTGAAATTTTGGGGTCAAAATATTTAAAATTACCAAAATTATGAGCGTGCATTGCAAAATTTCAACATACGCTCATTACTTTGCCATTTTTAAATAAGCTGACCCCAAAGTTTCAACATAGCCATCTTATGACCATGCCTGTTGAACAAAGGTGGTAAAAATGTTCAAATCCTGCCCAGAAGGTGATTTCACCAAGCAACTGCAAAAACACCTTTCAGGCCTAATTTGCATAATTCCACCACCATTGGTCATGAAGTGGGGTCCCAAAAAGGCCATGTTGAAAATTTGGGCTTAAAATATGCAAAAATGGCAAGTTGAAAACCCCATTGAAATACATTGATTCACACTTACCTTACTTTCTCATACTGCAGTTGCTGGTTCCAGCAGCAAGACGAGTCTTTGATCGGAGAGTGGATCTGTGCTATGGGACCTGTTCAGGTGAATGAGTGTGTGTGTGTGGGGGGGATGTGGGGTGGCAGGTGCAGAGTGGGAGGTTTGGGTGGGGGGTCAGATCAGCAAGGGACCTTTTGTTTTTTTGCAGGTTAAAAAAAAATTACAGAGGAATGTGCTTCTTTATTTCACGTTAAAGTCCAACACTGGGATTGGGCACCCTAGCATTGGAGCAATGTACAGAAATGGGGGTTAGGTGACCTGGAGGGGAGGTGGATCCAGAGAAGCAGTACCAGGGGTGGGCACCTAAGTCCGCTAACATATATTTATTTAAGATTCAGAAGGGTAGGTGGGACACCTGGAGCGGAGGGGGAGAAAGAAGCGGTACTGGCGGTGGACACCTCGGTCTGCTTAATAAAACAAAGAGATTGATAGATACATACATAGGCAGACAGACAGATAGATAGACAGATGGGGACAAACAGAATGGGAGATCGGTGACTCACTCCTCTCGCTGCAACCTGCAGCAGAACTCCAGCTATGGCTCCAGAAATCAACAAAGTCTCACTGTTGTCAAACAGAGGATGTGGGAAAATGGTTCCTCTCACTATGCTGGGCACCCTGGATTTTGGGGTGCCCAGTAAAGGTATTTCTGGCAATTCTTTTTAAAAGCAAATACCAGGATCTAGCTAAACAGGTCCCGTTTAGCTAAGTTCAGATGTTTGTTTTTTTAAATTACACCATGTTATGTATTGTCCATATTTTTTATTTGGAGGGGAAAAGAAACAAGAAGATCTTGCTGTGAGAAGCAAGTGGTAAAAAAAACAAAAATGGTCCTGCAACACAGTTTTTGGTGTCATATCAGAACGTTATCCCATGAACCCTACTGAGCACGGTCAGGACAGAAAAACACAAAACGTTAAAGCCTTATAACTCTGGAACCATTCACGGGGGGGGGGCATTGTTTAACCAGGAGTAGCACACTAAATCAAAGCTTGTTTCCAGATGTGACCTGGGAGCACAAGGAAGTTAAGTGACTTGCTCAGGATCCCACAGTATGCACCTAGGCAGCTGTGGGATGCAAACCCAGGTCTCCAGATCTGCAGTGCAGAGCCTTAACCCACTGCGCTATACTGTCTCAATGGTCATTTAATATTTTTTCATGAAACTTTTTAAAGGCACTTCCTTAGGACATCACACCTGCATCCTAAAAGTTTGGTGAAAAAAATTCCATTCCATGTAGGCTGTAGTTGAGAGCATAAAAATAAAACCCATGTTAAGTACAGGAAAAATTAGATATCTACAGAAAAATGACATTTGCAGATCTCAGAAACCACCCTAGCTGCCTTCACAAAACTTTCCATAGATTTAGATTTTGCCTCCTAGACAACACATGCAAAATTTCAGCTGATTTAATCAAATGCTGCCAAAGCTATTAAGGTGCAAAATTAGGTGTTTAACAGAACACCCTACTCAGCCTTAGCTATTTATAAAATTGGTAGGGAAAAAAATCAGTGAAAATTGGGCTTCCTGGTTGGATACAACACATTCCATGACCATGTGTTAGTCCACAATGACTGAACACCTCTCACTATGACCACATGCCTGAACTGCTTTCCATCCCTCAGAGCCTTCTTACCACCAGCCAGACCACTCCACACCTGGCACATACAGAGTGGCACACACACCATGCATCTGGCACACCAAGGTGCCAAAACCATAAGAAATTAAGGCCCTATACACATCAGGCTAGTAAAACCATTTTAAGCTGCTTAAAAGATTTTAACTAGTGCAAACACGGCTCCTGTCTGCATTAAAACATGGTTTCATACCATGTTAACAAACCGTGCTAAAACCCTGAAAGAAACTAGTCTTAAACCAGTTTTTAAAAACGGTTTAGAAAGTGAAAGCATGTTACCTATCAATGCGGATGGGCGTCTGCATCTTGCTCCATTAGGAAGCGTGTTAACAGTCATGGGGAACCGGTTTTAAAAACGTTACTGGATGCAGATGCGGACAGGAGTTGGCTGTGGGATAACCGAGTTAAAACTCGGTTGAAGACTTATGTGGACAGGCTGCTGTGGTGAGTTCAAAAATGTTTCTAAAACGTTTTTAAAAACGGACCACATCTCACTTGTTAATGTGTACAGGGCCTAAATCTACATAGGTGTCCCACACTGCAAAAAAGTTAAGTATCTGGTTGATCCTGCCATGGTTTTTTATAAGTAGAAACTAATAAAACAAACTTATCTGGTTGATCTGATTATTTTTAGACTGTTTGAAGTCTAATGACTTTCATGTTCTTTTTTCACTGTAGCGTGACTGAGTGGCGTTCATCCCGCTATACAGCAGGGTTCCAAAACTGTAGAATCAGCAACGTTTTGTTGAAAAATCATGTCAAGTGTGGTGTTTAAGGTTAGTTTACTTAGGTTTTTCTAAAAGAAGCCGCCAACTGTAGAACAAGGAGAGGGAATGAGTTGGCGGCTTCAGAAGAGTAGGCACAAGCATGACTGAGTGTTGCATGGCTAAGCCATCGTGATGCTGGCAGTGACACTGAACATCCATGCTCAGTGGTGGAGTGAGTAGGAATTTAAAAAGCTTAAAGGAAACACGGCAGCTGGTTTAATGAACGGGAGGGAGCTCTGGTGTCCTGGCGTCAGCTTAGTCTGTAGACAAGTGACAGCTGGCATGAGAGAATTATGCTTTGCAAGTTTTTTTAAATTTTGTGTTTCCATTACTTCATTTATATTTTATTTGAAAGCCATTTGTTTTTTGTTCAGTGCAGTGAAGTTGATAAATCACAAGTGGTGTTGCCAGGCCTTGCTCGAGCGAGTGCACCTTTACTTTTGCAGTTCTGGACTCAGGAGTGAATTAAAAATAAAAAAAAAGAAACAAAATTAGGTCTGTTTTCTTTGTGTAGAGTTGGACAAGAATACAGCTTTGAGCACAGAGGGAGTACACAACCAGGCATCAGGAGTGACAGATGCATCAGAGCATATGGACTGAAAATGCAGGCAGGCAGAAGAAAACAAGGTGCTTTCATTTTAAGGAGAGAAAAAAGGTCTGGCTAAATGGTTGCTGGTTGCAAGAGGCAAGTGTTGTGGATGGTGGATGTTTGAAAAGGCAGCAGATAAGGGAAAGCTGCAGTTAGCTTAGTACATCTAAATTAGTGAAAGTACTTTAAAGTAGATAGTAGTGCTGGTGGGAGAGTGGGGGGTGTTGGCTGGTGGGCTGGAGGTGACACATGTACTATGTAAATAAATCCTGAGGACGAGCCTGCTGTGTACATTACCTACTAAATTATCACACAGCAGCTCAAATACCAGGATTTACATAATTTGTTTTGTGCCCACGCCTGTTGCATAAACACATATGTATACAACACTAGCAGAGTTTGAAAAAAGAAACATAGATATCAATCACTTAACTTGAAAGTTATCAAAATATATCACTACTCAGTGATGTCACAATCAAAAGATATCATCAGTCAATAATGTGACACTCAGAAAGATATTACTAGTTAATGATGTCACACCCAGACAGTATTACTTTCACTGGTTAAAAACATGATACTCACACCTACTCATTAACCAGTTGCACTGAACAGATTCAATTGCATTTCCTCTCACCAAAAATGCTGAAATACCAAAAATGCTGAAATGCTGCTTGGGCTTTGACTGTACATTAAATACAGCACAGTGCTGTATCCATTCGCTACATGCTGGCTTAATAGAAAATATCACGGCTAGCTTCCTTTGTGGTAGTTTCACCTCTATTGACCTCACTTATTGGCCTCACTCATAGCTTCACCACTCATGAGGCCAGAGGTCAAGTATAACTCAAGCAGATATTTCTGATATCTTCTATTGAGCCCACATGAATCCCATTGTGTACATATAGATATATATGTACATATACGTATATATGGGCAGAAAAACGTATTCTGTTGCCAGATGACACGAATGCAGTAGCACTGATGTGATGTCCTGCAGGCCATATGTCTAGAAAGGAGATCACATCTGACATTGTTTACTCATGGAACAGGGAGGGCATTAAGGCTGACAACCCCAAGGAAGACTCCACCACTGATTCACCATGACTCTGGAGACCCAAAACTCTTAATGTTTTTCCTCCTGCTGCCTGGAGGAGTGAGGAGTTAGGGTTGGAATCCCTTACACCATATTTCCCTACTTTAGTGGCGTTAAGTTGAACCAGTTTGTAGATTACAGTGTTCGATGTCAAACCCTAACTTTCCACCTTAATAACTTTGGCAGTGTTCAACAAAATTGCCCCAAATTTGGCACACGGTGTCCAGGAAGCAAGTTCTCAAGACATGGGAAGCTTCTTGATAGTAGCTTATATGGTTTCTGAGATGTAATTTTTACAGGAAATTTTTAAAATTTTCAGACTTTTATGACATGTTTTTATTTTTACTCTCACCTACAGCCTAGGTGGCATGGAATTTGTTTCCAAAACTTTCAGGGGAGAAAGGGCCTGTGCCAAGATAATACCTTTCGAAGGTTTCACAAAAAAATATTAATCGGTTCCAGAGTTATAAGTATTTTAAGTTTTTTTTTTTAGCATGCTCAGTAGGGTTTTTAGGATAACCCTCTGATACGACCTGAAAATGATGGTATTATAAGTGTTTTGCTTTTGCACCAATTACTGTTTTTGTGGTCATGAGAAAAATTTATAGGTCTTGATGGCTGCCATCTTATTTTTTGTTTAAAACTAAAACATATGGAAAATACACAAAAATTATGTAATTTAAAAAACAAGCACCTGAACTTAGCCAAACAGGATCCATTTAGCTAGATTCTGATATTTGTTTTTTTTTTTCATATTTGAGTCAAAAATACATTTTCTGGGCACCCCAAAATCCTTTGGTGCCCAGCTTAGTGAGAGGAGGCTATTTCATTTTTTCCTATTTTTCCCCTCTTCCTCAGCCAGCCCCCTTCCACCTTGCTACTCCCCCAGCCCTGTCACTTGTCATTTCTGAGGCTTACAGCCCCACCACTTTGCAGTGCCCTATGGACTCCCCCAACCCGTGACGGTGCCTCACAGGAGGAAACTAGCAGGGGAATGTGGCATCATTCCGCAATGTCCTCAGATTTTTTCGCTATATTCTCCCCTCCACTCTGGCACCCAATGTGTGAGGACTGAGTGGACACATGCATGTGTGTGCATTTCAGACGGAAGGCGCCCACCCTCCTCTTGTGGCTCTGCTTGCGCTACTACTGTACATGTGGTCACTTAGATGGCAGCATCACAGCAGAGCCAGCAGATCTTCCTCCCTGGAGAAGGAGAGTGTCTAGTGGGACTATCAATCCTCCTCCTCCCTCCAGCTGACCCTGTGCAACCCCAGTCTGTTCCAGAATCAGGGTCACGGATTTGGTGATCTCTGCAATGAGGTGCCAGTGCCTCAGCCTTCCGCAGCACTGGTCCAGCTGGGAGGAGGAGGAGGAGGAGGAGGAGGAGGAGGAGGAAGAGCTGTTTTTCAGGTCTGGAGCCATGAATTCCCCTGTTGCACACAAAGTGGTGCGATGAGAACTTCCATCTTGCACCCAAAGCAGTGAAAGTTACATTCTCCCTCCCACCCGCTTCCTTCTTAATGTCGTTAGCATAATTTTAGTGTGCTCCCTCCCCCTCTCAGCTAAGCCAGCTCACCTGTGTCCTTCCTGATGTCTTGAGCATAACTTTACTATGTTGCTTCCCCTCCCAGCTCAGCCAGCCCATCCCCATCCTTCCCAATGTCTTTAGCATAATTTTACTATGCTCCCTCCCCTTCTCAGCTGAGCTGGGGGTGGCTCAGAGGTAATTTAAGGAAGTATTTTTTCACAGAGAGGGTTGTGGATGCATGGAATGGCCTTCTGGATGAGGTTGTGGAGTCAAAAACAGTGGTGGAATTCAAGCATGCATGGGACAGTCATAAGGCAATTTTAGGGGGTGGGGGTAGGAAGAAGTAGGCTGCTGGTTAACTAGGATCTGCAGCTTATTCATTAGGTAGGGAAATGGGCAGACTGGGTGGGCCAAGTGGTCCTTATCTGCCGTCAAATTCTATGTTTCAGTCCACCCCCATCCTTCCCAATGTCTTTAGCATTATTTTACTATGCTCCCTCCCCCTTCCAGCTCAGCCAGCCCTCTCCTTGCTTTCTAATAAAAGGTTTTGCAAGCAAACTGGGATGCTCACCCTTGGTTCTGCTTCATACTAGCCCCCCCTCCCTTCCAGGTCACCGCTCCTCCTCTCAAAAACATAGGTGGTGACACCAGGGTACCCAACCCCATTGCTGCCAAACACAGTATACCGACACTGGGGTGCCAGATCCCCAGTGTCGGTCCATCCCTGTAAAAAAAGAAAGCAGTCCCTCTTTGGTCTTTTTTTTAACTATTACCCTGAAAAGAAGAAAACAATCTCTCAATGAGTTCTGCCCCCCACACACCCACTAGCCCCACCCTGATCCCCTACTCAGTGCCCACCACCCCACACCCCCTCTCATCTAAACAGGGTCACATGTTGAAGATCCGCTCTCCAATCCAAAAGACATCCTCTTCTTGGAACCTTGACTGTGATATAAAGAATAAGGTAAGTCTAGTTAATGTATTTCAATGTGTTTTGAACTTTTACTCATAACTTTGTAATTTTTCATTATTTTACACCAAATTGTCAACATGACCTTTTTAGGACCCACCTCATGAACAAGGTAGGTGAAATCCTTCAGATCCGTCCCAAAAGGGGATTTTGCAGTCACTCCGCAAAATCCCCTTTTGGGCAGATTTTGAAAATTTTCAGCTACTGGGTTCATGAGGTGGAGTCATAACAAGACTATGTTGAAAATTTGGTAGGAAAATATGTGTGATCCCGTGCTAATGAGCTGAGTTCAGGGGAGAGCTCAGTGAACCACTTGGATGGGCTGAGGCTGGGGAGACAGCGCTGTCATGCAGCACCATCCCCCAGCATGGGAAGGGCAAGTGCAGGGTTGCATGCAAGGGCCCAAGTACCATATTGTGAAAAGAACTCTTCTTTTGGTATAGGGCCCTGCACCTCTGCACCCATGGCTGCCTGAGGACCCTGCACTTCGACTGACAGATGGACGTTTTGTCCTGCCCATCTGCATCTGTAGCCATGTGGAAGCCTGCACTTCTGCAGCCTGCTAGACAGCCCCATTGTTACATGGAGGGCCCTGCACTTATACAGGCAGACAGATTCTTCCCTTGGTACAAGGCCTACAGGATTCTGTGCATCTGTGTTTGTTCATGCAGACCTCGAAGGGACCTGAGTGAATGAGAGTACAATTCCACTACCTCAAAAAGAAAGGAAATTGATTGCAAAAAAAACTATGTTCATGCACCAGTTAGGGTTCAACTTCCTGCCACAAAAATAGGGAAATGTGACATTAAAGTTTCCAACCCTAACTCACCTCCCCAGCAGCAAAAGGACAAGACCACACAAGTAACCACAGACAGCCATCTTCAGGTAAGACAAGCAATATACACCTGTTTCCAGATGGAACAAATGCGGTAGCACTGATGTGCTATCTTTGTTGATTTGTATCTGCGGTTGGGCCTGTGCTTCTGCAGCCACAACTGTATGTATGTGTCTTTCAATGTGCATGAGTACCTGTGGCTGCAGAAGTGCTGGCCCCACAGGGGCCTGTACTTTTGCAGACAGAAGTACTGTTGCAGTTGGGTATCATGGATTTCTGTATGCAGTTGTGAAAGTGCATAACTCACTGGGGCCTGCACTTATGCAGCCAGAAGTCAGCGTTTATGTCTTACACTTGCAACTACAGAGGTGCAGGGCTCTCAAGGGCCTGTGCTTCTGCAGATAGAAGTACTGTTGCAATTTTGGTGCCATGGATTTCATGGTGCATGCGGTTCTACAGCCAGAGGTCCATGTGTATATCTTACACCTGAGTCTCCAGAAATGCATGCTTCTCAAGGGTCTGTGCTTTTGCAGCTACAAATGTGTATGTCTTACAGTGTGCATGAGTATCTGTGGCTACAGAAGTGCTGGTTCCATAGGGGCTTGAGCTTCTGCAGACAAAAGAACTCTTGTAATGTGGGTATTGTGGATTTGTACTTGCGGCTGTAGGGACCTGTGTTTCTGCACACAGAAGTACTGTTGGGATTTGAGTATCATGGATTTCCCTTTGCAGTCAGAAGTGAGTGTATAGGTCTTGTGGTGTGTGTACCACAGATCCAAATCCACAAAGGTAGCAAGCATGGTGTGGGTCTGGATTAGCCAAGATAAAACTACTATCTTATGTCAAATGTGCAAGATATTATTATCTCACATGTTCCAAGACAGTACTACTATCTTGCAGAGCTGGGTATGTCACAATAGAATACTGAACCAATCAGTAAGCAGCTTTAATAGTGCTAATGACATCACAATAGCTATTTGCAACACTGAAGCCAGCAGATGTGAGATGCTTTGTAGACTTAGTGACTTTCTAGTTTGCATCTGTATTGATTGTACTGATTTGTACTGTACTGACTATTGATTTGTACTGTATTGATTGTATTAATTTGTACTGTATTGATTATATTGATTGGTACATTATTGCTTGTATTGATTTGCTTCTCTTATGCTGAGTCATTGATCATAGGTGCACCATTTACACTTTGTACTGTTCTCCTGTTGTAACTTTTTATCTTTTCTATCACAAAATGGTGAATGGTTTGGGGGTGACAGCACTGTGGAGTTTTACTACATAAGTTTATGGGTCCAGTTGGAGGGCCTCTTTTGGATATAAGAGTGTCTCCTCCAATGTTCTTAGCACTAGAGGACTGTGAAGCGAAGGTGAGCAGTTCTGTTGTCCTGGGTGTAAAATGTGACACTCTTAAATCAAAATGAGGCCCTCCAAATGGACCCATAAAATTATTATAGAACACGAACTTTATTGACTAAAAAAATCTTTTAAAAAATTTTTTTTATCTTCTGTTTTACCCCTGGGACCCCCGCAGGCAGGATTCTCCACCCTGATGGCTGCCTTTGGTCCATCTCCTCCCCTCCGGTGCCCAGCCCCATTCCCCATGGATTTCTGCTGCGGCAGGATCGGAACGGGAGGCCATCCTCCTCGCAATCCAGTACATAATCCAGATTGAGGCAATCATGGCAGTCTGGAGATGAAGCAGGATGCTGGGCGGTTGGCAGAGCATCACGTAGCCTGCAGTAGCCCCTCCTTTTCCACTTTTCTGGTCCCATCTGCTTGTGGCCATGAACACGTGCGTGTGGCAGTACATGCGCATCACATAGTCATGCTCTTCCCTCCCGTTCTCTGACACTATCCCCTGGCCTTTACTGGGGGGCAGCCAAGGAGTGGGAAGACATCCTCCCCAACCCGGGGAGAGAAAAGCTGTCATCGGACGCTTGATCCTCTCCCTCCCCTGCCAACCCCCAGCAACCCGTAGTCACTCCAGATCCCAGGTCGCCGGCGTGGTTCAAGGTGTGGCGTCCAGCATCTCAACCCTCAGCACCATCAGACCAGCTCCTTTTTTTAATTTAAAATGCTGACAGCATGAGCAGTCAGTGAAAAGCCCATTACAGTGACTCAGCGCGTGAGATACCCTTACAGTAATAAAGAGTACCTCACGTGCAACTGCAAGAAGCACTGTGATTGGTTGGGGACACTCCCATGATCTACAATATGTTTATGTGTACAGTTATTGTGTGTCTTATGGTTATAAGAGTGCATTCTTGAGTTCTTTGGGGGCGAGAACTGCAAAGTGAAGCTGAGTGCTGCCGGCACACAAAGAACTTGAGAAGGAACTCTACTAACCACAGGAAACACAGGTTCTGTACATATAAACATAGTATAAATCATGTTAAATATCTTTCTTTAAAACAACTTAATTTGAATTTAAAATCAACATTTGTTTGTAGAATATTAGAGAATCCCCTTTATTGGAAATGGGCTGTGCCAACTGAACTTAGAACTATTTTAGAACTATTTGCATGAAACACCCTCTCATGGGTATAAGAGTACCTGGAATATTTAGAAATAAACAATCCTGATTGGATATGAATGATGTCATGTTTTATAGTCAGGATAATCTCTTCCTCCATCAGCAAAAGAAATGCTTTTTGCCAGGATATGGGCCTATTAGTCATCCTCTGGTTTATAGAATGCCTTACATATGGGTGAGTATAGTAATTGCAAAATAGACTCGGGGGTTTACCTCACATGTGTTATTGCTGAAATTCAAAAAGCAGCTCCCTGGGCTATGATAGATGTACTGTACATGTACGCTTTATAGAGATACGGTCATTCCTAAACTATTTTATTGGGCTGTGACATATCAACTTAACATTATGCTCATTCCAAATCATTCCATGGAGTTGAGACATATACACATCACATAACATTATGGTCATCTTTCAATCGTTTCATGGGGTTGTGACATTTAAACGGAACATTACTGGTAGTCCTGTATCAAACATGATATATTTCCTTGGGATAATCCCTAATCATCTTTTCAGGAACAACTGAACTCAGCAGGTTTTGCAATGATTTTTTCTATCAGCAACTACTGTAAAAGCCCTCTCAATGGCAGTAGGTACATTTTGGGAGGGGGCTGTAGTTAAGCCTCCCTTACAACATGCTACTGCAGTACTATGACTGACTATCTCCAGCACAAGAAATGGGGTAATTTTCAACTGAATTCGAGGTCAAGAAAACAGGCTGTTTTGACTGAGTTTGGGGTAAAAGAAATGGGGCCAGTTTTGATTTAGTTCATAATAAATCAGTGTGATCATGGAAAACTGCACTCTCATGGCCTGGTCTGGAGCTAGGAGAACAGAAGTCTAGCTTTCCGAGATGCTTTTAGAATCACAGTTGCTTATGTGGTTCTGCTTGCGTAATACTTTCTGTTTTTGCTGTTTTTTCCCCTCCTTCACTGTTATTTTTAACTTCTGCTGCCAGATGTATGCAAGAATGTATGAGGCAGACACTGGGAACAGAAATAGCATCAGTAGCTACATTAGGACAGACTCCATCAAAGGGAACAGGCTGGAAGGGTAGATAATGAGCTACGTTTCCAGGTCTGAAGAACTGGTTTATTGTGGGGCTTGATTTTTACCCTAATTCCCCCACCTGCTATTCTCTCACTACCGACTGCTGGGGAGGGGGCACTACCACTGCAGTACCTTTCCTGTTGATGTGATAGGACAGTATGCAAGCAACTACCTTTAAAACCAACACCAATGTTCCTTGGCTGCTTGGCAGTGGAAAACAAGGAATTTTAGAAATGCCCCCCCCCAAAGGCAAACCCCACTATCAGGCATTTAAGCCAAGAAAATATTTGTTATTCCAAACTGCTTGCTGTAATATTCAAACATGTAATCGCTGCCAGAATGTAAACATGCCTCCACTGTGCAGCACCAGCTCACATGCACAGAGCAGCTACATGCCATATAGTTGTAGCAGTGTGCTAAAGTGAGCAGCACAGAGCCCCCCTGTTGTAAAAGTAGACATGTCTGGTGATGTGTAGCACCATTTCACATGCACAGAACAGCTCGGTACTGCCAACTTGTATCACTCCGATACAAGTAAGCAACGTTTAACTGCTCTGTGTATGTGAAATGGTGCTGCGCACCTTTGGATGTGTCTGCTTTTACAAGAGAAAGGCCCTGCACCACTCATTTGTATTAAAGTGGTGCAAGTGAGTAGCACGGAGCTGCTCTGTGCATGTGAGAAGGTACTATACAGTGTCAGCATGTTTACTGTCTGGCAGAGATTGCACACTTTAAATGTTTACAGCAAGCAGGCATTTTATTGCCTTAAAAGCCCAATCGATGGATTTGCCTTTGGGGAGGGGTAAGACATTTCTGAAATTCCTTGTTTTCCATCCCTAATGGATAGCTCGCTGGCAGTGTTTCCACTTGCGATGCCAGTGACCCAGGTTTGTGCCCCAAGCCTTGAGCATCAGAGGGCCAAACGAGGACAGAAAAGCCCGGAGGCTACTGAACAATGGGAGAGCATGCTCTGCAGCTTTAGGATTGGTTATTTTGTTCCTTGCCCTTCATTCTCACTTTTGTTTTCAGGTTTCCAGAACCGATGATCTTTACATGACCTCTTAGATTATTGGTCTTCGCTACCTTTGCCCCAGTTCATAGACCTTAGACCTAGAATTGTGCTTGAGCACCATCTGTATTCATTTACTGTATCCTGGCCATTCCTAACTATTAGGCCACACTTTAGAGGTACTGTTTATATATACAGTCTTATTGTGTCAGTGAGATAATGTTGATATTGTGATGTTGTGGTTGTGTTTGTGGTTGTCTTTTATACAAAACTTTTTAAATAAATATCAAGTTACAAACAAAGAAAAGCCCAGAGGTTACTGTCTGCCTTTTGATGGGGAAGGGGCTGTTGCCATGCGCTACCACTGCTTGGGTAGCCACAGGTGGCAGTGCAGAGGAGCGGCATGAAGCAGGGATGGAAGATGCCAGCTGGCTCCATTGCGGCACACTTCAGCCCATGCACATGTGCACACCAGAAGCCCCTGCTGCTGGTGTTCTTGGAGGGAGGGGAGGAAACACAAAGGAAAAATCTTTCTGGCACACCAGAGGGAGGGTCCCTGCACTCTCAGACCCCATGCCCCCACTGAGTGAACCTGCAAATTAGTCTCCACTAGTAGAAGGCCCCCCCTCCCCAGCTCCACCATGGGGAGGGACAAGCTGTGTAATGTTAGGCGAGAGCTGAGGTTGTCCAGTGGCTGTACGGGGTCAGAAGAGGACAGCCTAAGATGTTGAGAATAAAAAAACCCTTACTATCAGAGGGGAAACCTTGGAAAAACATTGCTTCGAGACACATTTCACTGCATTTCCACTGCAAGAGCACCTCTTCTGACCAGTGCCAGATGTGGTCAGATGCCACAGATGACAAGGCCCTCCCCCTCCTGTAAAGTTGGGCATGGCATGGGAGGTCAAATGAGGGAGGTGGATGTGGAGAAAACAGGAGATAAAAATAGTGGATGATGAAGTCCATGCCTCCACCATGTCCCAGCAGTCCAATCTGACCCCGTTCCTATTTCCTACCTCCCTCTCCAACTCCAGTTGGATCCTGAGGTGGCTACACTCACTGCGGGAATGAATCCACAGGGGTGTTTGGGGTGGGGAGGAGGGAGTGGGGCAGGACCAGTGGCTACTAGAGTTGGGCATGCTGTTGGGAAGGGGGCTGGAGCTGCAGGACTGAAGGTACACCAGGGCATCAAGAGGGTGGGGAGGGAGAAAAAAACTTGATTGCTAAAGCAAGATTGGAATTTGTTGCTAATACTAAACATGATGTCTGATAAAAAAATGCCCTTCGCCATCCTGTGATCTCAGTTCGTTTCCCATGTAGCAGACTGAGACCCATGAAACCTGGTACACCAGATTACAATGAGAGCACACATCTGGCTAACCACTCCAACTGCTACACTGTATGCCACTCATAATTAAAAACAAAATGGGGGGGATATGGTGTGCCAGTAAAGTGAACTGGGGAGCATAATGGTCAATGTGTTATGTGTTTGAGAATAGACACAGAAACACTTTGGCCCACAGAGCAATTTAAAACTTCTTCTGGATTCACAAAGTAAATTACATGTAAATCACTTTATTTTCTATGGAGCCTGAATTGTCCTGTTTTCCTAGACTGCACAGTTGACTAGTTCTGCTGATTTCTGAGTTCCTTCATAGCTCAGAGGTTAGAGCACAGCACAGCACAGAACGCTGAGGGCCCAGGTTCAAATCCCAGTGGAGAGCACACATTTTCCTTTCACATGTCCTTCATGATTTAAGGAATTCCCTCAC
Source organism: Neoceratodus forsteri (assembly GCA_016271365.2). NCBI lineage: Eukaryota > Metazoa > Chordata > Ceratodontiformes > Ceratodontidae > Neoceratodus > Neoceratodus forsteri. The sequence continues at coordinate 117,974,738 of JADMNL010000031.1, forward strand.
AGTGGCTTACTGCACTGAGAAGTTGATTGGTGTTTCAGTACAAATACAGGAATCTCTGTAGAACTGGGAGCACTGAATGCTGGATGGTAAGAAAAGCTGTGCTTATCTAGCTTGGGGGGGGGGCAATGCCAGTAATACAGATGTCTTGGGAAAGAAAAAAAGGAATATCTGGGGCAGTGTGGAGGACGGCAGAGATTAGGACATTCCACAGACGTGAATTCATAGCATGTTTGGTTATTTAAAACTATCTGTAAGAACAAAAAATGCTGCATGACCTCACACAGCAGTGGCCGCAGCTTGCCTTGTACTCTGAGTACCTTATGAGTGTTCTGGTCTCAAAGGATAGGAAAAAAGTCAGCTAAGCCTGGGATCTTTGTTACTGTTTTATGTGGTTTACAACAGCATATGTTATATAAATAGAAAGCAAAGTGAGAGGCATGAGAAATGTTTCCCTCATCGGGCAGGGGGGTTGCCTTTGTGGGTCATCCATAGCGGGGCTGTTATTTTGGATGTGTTCATCATGTTACTCACCCCCTCAAATTCAAATACTCTCACCATAAATCATAAGCAGTATTCTTAGAAAGCAAATATTTGAACAATGCAGATGTAACTGTTTGACCTGAAATATGGTAACACTATTACTATAGGGGATTTGGTAAAACTTGGGCCACCGGACTAGACCCAAAATGGTAAAAACCAACCAAGTGCAACTTGAGCTGTCTAACTCCAGTCAGTCCGGTTTTTACCATTTTGGTATATCCATTCTGGCTAGCCTGGATATCACCTAAAGTACCTCGTATTCTGTGTGAATCCTACTTATTCTGTCCTTCTTTACCTCATGTCTGTTACTTATTGCATTTTGTGACCTTTACCGCTGTCTTGGATCTCCCCTGTAATTGCACCTTGTGCGCTGTGGGCTTTACCTGGGTACCAAAGAATTAAACAAATAAATAAGGCTATTTTGGTTATAATATGCAAATCACTTGGGGGGGGGCTAAGCTCACAAGAGTAGCAACTGATTGGTTCAAGAATAGCACCAAAACATGTGACCTTTAATGTGGAAAACACCTGAAATGGAGAAGCTGCTGGTAAGCTGTGTGCTGTTCTTCCTCTCAGGAGGAGTGTGACTGTGAGGTATTCACACGATTCTCAAATGAAGAACAGGTCACTGAGGGATGGGGTTGTTACCAAAGATCCCCCCCTGAAGTGCCTTACCACTATTGCAAACTGCGGAGAGGCATAACTGTTGTTCTTCTTTAGTATTTGTATCCCTACTGTTTTCCATTTACACAAACTTGTTTTTGTCTGCACTGTATTGATGCATTATTTTGTTTTTGCCTATTCTGATGTGTATGCTCATGTACTCTTCCCCCAGGTCACACCAGGGAACGAGCCTTGGCTCAGTATGCCTTTCCTGGTCACCAATTTCTAAATAAATAAAGTAACAGTGTAATTTTGTCCTCATAAACGTGATGATACTGTGGGCTATGGTGTGATCATATGACCCAGTCCAACCAATCAGAAACACAGAGCTGGATTTTTAAAAACATAAGTAATCACTGCGGACTTAGGTACAGCCATGGAAATCGTTGCTGCCCATGTGCCTTGTCCATTGGCTGTACCAGTGCCCAATTTTCCTATCACAGGCATATTTGCAGCTATTGGAAGTACTTTATGGCATCTTCCTTCTATATTTATTGTTCTGATTTGTTATGCTTTGCCTCCCTTTACCAACACCCCGGACACATCTTGAAACAAGCTGCTACTCAGCTCAGTATGCCTTTCCTGGTGAAAATTTTGAAATAAATAAAAAATAAATATTTAGATGCCGGCAGCAAAAGCAAAGATGTATGCTAAACCACAGAGGCGTGGTCTACCTGGCATCCCTGTGACTCTGGGGTGGAAAATCCCAGCTTTTTTAATGCAAGTTCTGCAGCTCAAATATCTGACACCATGGGGATCTGCATCAAAAATGTGCAGCAGATCCAAAAAACGCACCCATAATTTCCAATTTATTCTGCTTATTAAGCTGCTACATTCTGATTAGCAGGTATAAAACGAATGGCAGCAAGGAAGAGTCTTCAAGGTTCAGGAAAGAAAATCTTTATTGAAGAAAACAACAGCAAATAAAGCTTCACTCTCTAAGGAGCTGCTGGCACCTGTGGGAAAACATTGGAAAACATAATATTTAGACACAATTCAGCTTGTAGTTCATATACCTTCTACAGATTTCTCCTCTCCATTATTTATTAGGCAAGGCAAGGCAAGGCAAAATTTATTTAAAAGATGCCAAATCCCGGAGGCTCTGAGCGCTGTATAAAATTTTAAAACAAACATATAAAGATAATAAATATACAGTTTATACACAGTAAAAATACAAAATCTAAAAAATCAGAAACATTGCCATAAATATCAATCTAAACCTCAAAAGCTTTAGAAAAAAGAAAAGTCTTCAACTGGGCCTTAAAAAATGTCTACTGTGGGGGCTTCCCTGACCATAATTGGCAGAGAATTCCACAGAACAGGAGCCGTAGTGCTAAACGCTCTATCGCCAGCGGATATCAACTTAGTTCTGGGAATGGCCAGGAAGCCACCACTAGAGGAACGAAGAGGGCGTGAGGAGAGGGCAGGTAGCAGAAGGTCTGACAGGTAACCAGGGCCCAGCCCGTGTAGGGCCTTATAGGTGAGAAGACCCACCTTAAAGAGGACTCTCCACCTGACTGGCAGCCAGTGCAGTTCGCATAAAACCGGTGTAATATGACAAGACTTCTGCTGTCCGGTCAACAACCAGGCAGCTGCATTCTGCACCAGCTGCAGTCTACAGAGAGATCCTCCTGTGACCCCGAGATAGAGCGCGTTACAGTAATCAAGCCGTGATGTGACTAAGGCATGTATCAAGGTAGGGAGGTCCAGAGGCGGAACAAGGGGCTTAATCCTGGCAATGTCTCTGAGATGATAAAAACAAGTGCGAACCGTGGAGGAAATTTGAGCCTCCATGGTTAAGTCCCTGTCCATAATCACTCCCAGATTTCACACCCAAGAGGAGGCCTTCAATGACACAGTTCCAAGAACAAGCCCAGTTTCTGCGTCAGAGGTCATCCTATCACGGACTCTGTTCGACTCCACTACCAATACCTCCGTCTTATCGGGGTTTAGTCACAACATTCCCACAAAAACAAGATCTTCATTACTTAAGAGTTCATTTTCCTCCATAGTTTATTCCCTACTTGAAATTATAATGATCTGTTGTGATGTCACAGTCTGCTGCCATGGGAGTCACTGTGATGTCACAAGCAGAGCAATATGACTCCAACTTGGGAAGAAGCAACAGGAGCAGGTGAATCCACAAGGAATAATGATCCTGTTTTCAAGCATATGACCTCAATAATAAATAACAGGGATAAGAGACACAGAGCGAATGAGAAATATAAGCTGCTTTGTGTCCAAATATGTTTTTCAAAGTTCTTCTCTTGGTGTCAGTGGCTCTTTAAATCTGAAACAGTTTTTCTGGATTCTTCTTTAGAAAAAGCACATGTGGCATGTTTGTTTCAGTTCATTTACCTACTTTCTTACTCTGTTTTGAACTGTGGTCCAACAAACAGAAGAAAGCACGTTCCAAGATAAGAGTAACAACATTTAATGTGATTTAAAGCACCAGTGCAATGAAATTAGGCAAAAAATATGACCTTATCTTTTTTCACCATAAAAGATTCCGGGCATCTTCCAGGTTCATTTGATGGTAAAATGTTCTAGTTCCACCAAAATCTGAGTATTTTATAAATGTTTCAATGTAGTGTTCTTCTCAAGAAAAAAACATGGCTGCCACATTTTGCTTAGGAAATACCACTGCAAACCTGGTAAGGGTTAGGATCAAGATAAAAAACTGTGGTGCGCAGCATAGGAGGAACCTAGAAAATTACATTTGACATGGATGGAAATATTTTTATTAGTTGTAACTGAAACTAGCTTTTTGTGGAAAAGCGTTTTTCGTTGCACTGCTGCTTTAAGTATTAGATACATGAGCTGGCAACATTTTTAGTAGTTCATCTTTTAACAAACAGTTCACTTGGAGGTCACGTGATGCAGCTCTAGTGGGAGAACATGTCCCGAGTTAATTCTGAACTTGAGGCGACATTAAATTTAACATTTGTAAGTTTAAAACTACAGCTGGCTTCTAAAAAGCATATCATGCCGGCCCGGTGGCATGGAGGGTGGAGGCACTGTGCCTTATCTGCCATCACACCTGTGACCCGGGTGTGGGAGCAGACTCAGGTCGCTGGGGGTTGGCTGGGGGAGAAGGACTGAGTGTCTGGCAGACTGCTGTCCTCCTCTAGAGAGGGAGGGATGTGGATCCCGGCACATGTTTGGCCTCTAACGAAAGCTAGGACTGTAGGCAGCCAGGGACTGCAACTTAGGGAATGGAGGAACAGCAGCCGGCAACATCCCACACACAGGAGTGTGCGTGGGATGTCTGGACAGCACTGCACATCTGTTCCTCCAAGGGGAGAAAAAGTGGAGGAAAAAGGCCACGAGCAGTGCAGGGTGACATCGACCCCTCACAGGTTCTGCACCAGGCTACAGTACCCTTTCTCAGAAACCAGATCCATTTCATTGGCAGTACGGCACAACCCCCACCATGGGGGGTATATTGTTAGTACAATGACCCTCCACAAAGTGAAACCATTAGATCAACAACACATTCAATATCCACAGTGTTGAACAGGTTGTTGCAGCGTTGTAACAGTACAGCGACTCACTGATAGCCGCTCTCCCCAGTAATCCGTTCCCCCTCCCAGAGTTGATTATATTTAAGTCTGGAGGGCATGGGGGTCAAACCACCCCACAAAGTCATTTATATCCCGTCACCGTGGGAGGCGTCGGCACATTTGCCAGGCGATGTGATTGCCATCTGCAAAATGTTGCTGTGAAGTCTGTGAACAACTTTGTTGTCAACACGACTTGGTGGAACCCCATGGGGGGGGAGCCGGTGGGGGAAGCACTGGGATGAAGGTAAGTCCCTGAGATGCCTGGGTGACGGGGCTGGGAGGATTGGTGAGAAGGATAGCTTACACCTGCCACAGTGGAGGAGAAAATAGATTAACTATAACAAAAGCATGTCACCAACAACCGGAATGGGCACTTAACAGATGGAGATGGAATTTATTTAGTAGTCCAGAGACCTCAAAGCAAGCATCTAAAAAAATCTCACCGGAAGGCCACGCCATCTAACAACTCAACTGCCATTATGGATCAACTCACCGAACTGCTGGAGGGAGATGTCAGCCCTCGGAAATACGGTCACAGAAGTGATGGGGAGATAAAGCAAATCAAAGGCCCCGCACTGACAAATACAAGGAGAATCAGTGATGCAGAAGCTTGAATATCGAGTTTGGAGGACGCTTTAGAAAAAACATTAAGCAATTAAGGACTCCAGATGACTTAAAAAAACTAGAAGAGAATGAAGAATATCAAGCAAATTACTCCGGTAGGAACATCCTTTTGATGTTTGGGTTGGCTGAAGGTAAAGAAAGGTGAGGTAAGGTAAAATTTATTTAAAGATGCCCATTCCTGGAGGCTCTGGGCACTGTACAAATGAATAAACACATGATCAAAAATACCTCAATTAAAAAAAAATAGGAAATAGTTATAAACATGCATATACTTCATAAAAACATTAAATAACTTAACAGATCATCAACTACTCTACTCAAGTCAGAACTCACAAATCAATAGCTTAATCTAAAAATGCCTGGGTGAATAGGAGGGCCTTAAGGTGGGCCTTGAATACCTCCAAAGTGGGAGGCTCCTTAACCCCAGAGGGGGGCGAGTTCCACAGGATGGGGGCGACGATACTAAATGCCCTATCGCCAGCCAATTTCAGCCTCGACCTGGGAACCGCTAGGGAGCCTTCACAAGAGGAACGCAGAGGGCAAGCAGAGACAGCAGAAACCAGGAGGTCTAACAGGTAACCAGGGCCCTGACCGTGTAGGGCCTTATAGGTGAGAAGCCCCACCTTAAAGTGGATCCTCCACCTGACTGGCAGCCAGTGCAGCTCATGCCACACCGGGCAGCTGTGTTCTGCACTAGCTGTAGTCTGCGGAGAGATCCTCCCAGGACCCCGAGATAGAGCGCATTACAGTAGTCAAGCCTCGATGTAACCAAGGCATGTATCAAAGTGGGGAGGTCCAGAGGCAGAACAAGGGGCTTTATCCTGGTGATATTTCTAAGATGGAAAAAACAGGAGCGGACAACAGAGAAAATCTGCGCCTCCATAGTCAAACTCTTATCAAGAATAATGCCAAGATTTTACACCTTTGAGGAGGCCTTCAATGAGACAGAACCCAGAACAAGTCCAGTCTCTGAATCAGAGGTCAACCTATCATGCACGCTGTTCGACTCCACCATCAATACCTCTATCTTATCAGGGTTCAGTCGCAACCAGCTAGATGCCATCCAGTCACTGATCTCAGCAAGGCAGCTGTTTAACACATCCACTGCGTTGGATGTCCCTGGGGCAAAGGATAAGTATAGCTGGGTGTCATCAGCATAGCAATGAAAACCCAAACCATACTTCCTAATGACCCCTCCCAGGGCAGCATATACACTGCAAACAACATTGGGTCTAAAACCGAACCCAGAGGTACTCCGCAGGAAAGGGGGCTAGAGGAGAAGGAGAAATTCCCCATCACAACCCGTTGCCTCCTGTTGGTTAAAAAGGACTCAAACCAGCAGATGACAGTGCCAGTGAGTCCACAGAGTTCCCTGAGATGGTCAAGCAACACACAATGGTCCACAGTGTCAAAAGCTGAACAGAGATCAAGGAGAACAAGAATTGTCCTTTCTCCTTGATCTCTAGCCCTGAGGAGATCATTCTGCACCCAAACAAACGTGAGTTCTGTGCTATGCCTTGCCCGAAACCCTGACTGGAACTGTTCATACAGCTCATGGGTCATGAGGTGCTCCTCCAACTGAAGCGCCACTACCTTCTCCACAACCTTCATTAAAAAGGGAAGATTGGAGATAGGTCGGTAATTTGCCCTGACCTCCGGGTCCAAAGATGGTTTCTTTAAGAGTGATCTCACCAGTGCCTCCTTCAAGGTACCAGGAAAAAACCCTCAGATAAGGAACACTGGACAATCAGAGCAAACACCGGGGCAACGGTGTCGATGCATCTCATATTTTTGTTCAGTATTCATGGAAAAAGGGGAAGGGGAGGGACCAAAGTTAGGTGATAGATGCACCAGTGGAAGGGAGGTGGACACCAGTCCTTTTTTGGAGGAGAGAGTCCTAAAGGAACTAGCAGATCTGAAAGTAGACAAGGCAATGGGGCCAGATGGGATGCGCCCCAGAATAGTAAAAGAACTTAGAGAGGTGCTGGTAGCACCACTGACAGCCCTGTTCAGCAAATTGCTGGAAACAGGGGTGGTTCCAGAGCAGTGGAGGAGGGTGCATGTAGTCCCTCTTCACAAAAGTGGGAGCAGGGAGAAGGCTGGCAATTACAGACCAGTCAGCCTGACCTCAGTGGTTGGAAAATTAATGGAAACACTGCTAAAGGAGAGGATTGTGCTATTTGTTGAATCCAGTGGAGTGCAGGATCCAAGGCAGCATGGATTCACAGTGGGAAGGTCTTGTCAAACAAATCTGATAGATTTCTTTGACTGGGTGACCAAGGAGGTAGATCAAGGAGAGGTGGTGGGTGTGACCTACCTAGATTTCAGCAAGACCTTCGACACCGTCCTACAGAAGAGGTTGGTAAATAAGTTGGGCAGCCTGGGAGTGGGCCCCATGGTGGTAAACTGGTTCAGAGTGTGGTGGTAAATGGCGTTCAGTCCAAGGAGGTGGAGGTGATAAGCGGGGTGCCACCGGGATCTGTGCTGGGGCCAGTCCTCTTTTATGTCTTCATAAGCAACATTGCAGAGGGGCTGACTGGGAAGTTATGCCTCTTTGCAGATGACACTAAGATCTGCAACAGGGTCAACATTCCAGGGGGGGTGGAAAAAATTTGAAAGGATCTAAACATGCTTGAGGAGTGGTTGAGAGTGTGGCGACTAAGATTTAATGCAAAGAAGTGCAAAATCATGCATTTGGGGCACAGAAATCCAATGGAGGAGTGCAAGATGAGGGGGAGAGGTACTGACAGCCACCAATCAAGAAAGGGACCTGGGGGTAATCATATCTGATGACCTTAAGGTAACTAAACAATGTGAGAAGGCTGTGGTGAGAGCCAGTGGGATGCTAGGGTACGTAGGGAGAGGTATCACCAGCAGAAAAAAGGAGGTGGTTATACCACTGTACAGATCACTAGTGAGACCTCATCTGAAGTACTGTGTCCTGTTCTGGAGGCCACATCTCCGGAAGGACATAGTCAAAATAGAAGCAGTACAGAGAAGGGCAACAAAAATGGTGCAAGGACTGCACCAAAACTCTTATGAGGAAAGACTAGAGGACCTCAATATGTATTCCCTGGAGGAGAGGGGAGAGGGGAGAGAGAGAGAGAGAGAGAGAGAGAGAGGGAGGATATGATAGAGACATTCAAGTACCTCGAGGTATAAACAAGATACAGAAAGGTAGCATCTTTCAGAAAAGAAGATGTACAAGAACAAGGGGGCATGATACGAGGTTAGAGAGGGGGTTGGCTCAGGGGCAGCGTGAGGAAATACTTTTTCACAGAAAGAGTAGTGGATGCCTGGAACAGCCTTCATATGGAGGTGGTGGGGGCAAAATGGTATGGGAATGCAAGAATGCATGGGATAGACATAAGAGTACTCTCGCAATAGGAAAGAGAGGGCAAGCTGCAGATCAACTAGGGTCTGCGGTATTGCATTAAGTAGGGAAAAGGAGCAGACTAGGTGGGCCACACAGTCCTTATCTGCCATCACCTTCTATGTTACTGCAAGGCAACCCTCTCGAGCATCGGAAAATCCTGATCTGCATAAACATATGAGATGACACGCACACCACAGGTAACGTGATAGTCTTTCACAGCCAAGCAGCCTACACAGCTATTACAAAGCCGCATTTATCTGTACCTATAACAAAAAAGAAAAGCAAAGAATCAGAGAAAAACACTCAAAACAGGCTCACAAGACATCTCCAGGTTCTGAGAATACAGAGGCAAATCTCGCACTAGATAGAGTGTGGAGCTGAACTGCAATCAGCCACCCCCCATCACAGCTTGATGCTGCTTTTTCCTAATTAATTTGAACTGCTGCAGAGAGGAAGCACCCTTGTGGGCGCATGGTGAGTATTCAAGGAGATGCACTTTGGTGGGGTGAGCACTATTGGGGTGTCATTGTATGGGTAGTCAACACATAACACATAACTAAGTGTTAATGCTCCCAAAAGAGAAACTAACCGATGTGCCCACTGCGGCAGCACCTATGTAGCCTACCCCTTCCTACCCAACCCTAAGAACCTCTCTAGTAAATGAGACACCCCCTTCATGGTGCAGAAACTGAAAGGCACCTAAAATTTTTGGGAGAGGCATCACCAAGCTGCCTTATTGGAATACAAACTAATGCCAATTGGGGGCGCTCTGAACCTTTGTAAGGAGGAACCTACGGTGCAAGTTAGACAGTGTTATTGTAGCAAACCTCAATTTATAAAAACTACTGATCCTGAAGAGTGTCAGCTGCTGATGTACTGTCTTGAGCCATTAGGCACTGACTTTAGACTACTAACCACACTCTCGCTGTTTTATAGATGCCCTTAACATACTCAGACCACCAGAAGGCTGACCTAAATAAAGGGTTCCCTCTCAGTAACATTACAGCAATTATTTTGGACATATTAGTACTATCATGCTCGACTGCCAAGAGCTGGGGGTGAAATGTGGGGGAATGGGGGGAATATGATGCAGTTGTATAAATCTTGTTCTTAACACAGGGAATGGAATGAGACCTGATTTTCTGTATAAGTCTCAAAGGAGAGACAAAGGGCCTATATACTGCAGCCCCAGGGTTTACAAATTACGCCTTGCTTAGCAATTGTATGTGTTGTATGGTTAAAGGTTATGACATAATGTTACTGCTGTACTACAATGTTGCTTGGTTAATTGTTAATAAACTTAGTGACATTAAAGGGACATTGTCAACCCCCTTAAAGCCTCAAAGTGTCCCTAGTTTAAAAAACACATTTTATGATTGCCAACATTCTGTAAAGATTGCTGATATAGCTGGTAGTTTGATTCTGATTATTTTTTTCTTTAAAAAGGTGAAAAATAGACTGCCCACCATACTGGTGTTACCACACAATAATAGGTTTGTTTACATTCCTTAATCAATTCCAACTACATCTTTCCTGGACTTGGGAACACCCACAACACAGTTTAGTCATTCATGATGCAGTAGGAGTTTAAGAGGCTATTGCATCATGAGTGACGGCACTATTTAGAGGTGTTTCTAATGTTCAGAAAGTATCCAGTAAGAACAGATCCAGGATTGTAAACAAAACAAGGTTGTTTATAAATATACATTAGCATTGTGATAGTAATGCCGTCCTCTTGTTTTTTTTTTGTTTTGCTTATACATTTGTTGTGCACTTCAAGTATCATTTGTTAAAGGAATCCGGACTATACAAACTGTTGTTGTCTTGTCTGTATGTATCTTTCTTGTTTGTTGGGCTGGCTACCCATTTTATAAAAATGTTTTTTTTCATTTGTCTTGTTGTTTGCCCTTCCCCCTTTGTACACTCTGGACCCCTTTGATAAATCCTATCAAAACGTTAGTGTTACCTCCTTTTGAGGATCCCTGGGCTAGATATGCTTATGCTCCTAAAATAGAATCAGTCCTTATTAATTAATTTCTTCCTCACGATTGTTAGACGCTGGTTTTGGCATTGTTACGTGTTTCTATGTATTCTCAGAGGTGTAAATAATATCAATATTTCAGATTAGCATTAGGCTTTATGGTACTTGAAAAGAAATAAAATCCTAGTATAGGGTCATTTTCCTGTCATTAGCCTCTGCCGCAGCATTTTCAAGCTGTAATTCAGTTAATTGGATGAGTAGATTTGTAAAGGAGAAAGTGGAGCTGCAGTAAAGGTTACTGCTCAACGCCGCACTATCGCGAAGTAAAGTAGCGAAATACTGTTTTTCTTTTTAAGCTAATTGTGACCCTCCTGAAAAATAAGGAGTACTTAAATTTAGTTTTCTCAGCAGGATATTCCTAGTAATAACCCGGGTAGTTGGGGAGGTAAAGAAACAAAACCCTTCCTTGCAATAGTCTCCCAGAAAGAAATGTCCGTTCTGAGCTGTTTGCTGTCAGATTGAAATGTCAGCCATCGGGAAAGGGCTTGCTTGTGTTGTCCAAACCCTGCATTAATACTGGGAGACACAGGATGCTAGTCTTTGCCCTGGTGATGTTTTTAAGAGCTGTAAAGAAATCGTTTTTGTTTCTATAGTAAGTTTGTTGCTGAGCCCTTATGCATTAGTGCGAATATGAGCTACGGTAATTAATTGCCGCTCGAACACTCGCACTGTCTCAGTGGAATAATTAATCGTAAAATAGGAGCGTCTCAGTTTGAACAGTGTAAAACTGTTTAGAGAGGTTGGCTTACCTCCTCTACCCTTGGAAACAAACAATTGAACAAGACTTTGAGCCCTCCTAATACGGAGATAATTTTAGTCTTGTATGCAGAACTCTGCAGTTTCGAGGGTTCCTCCTTCTCCTATTGCAGCGTTTCTTATGAGCCGGTCGGCCTCAGTTTCCTCTCTTTTATGCTGCTAATAGGAGGGGCGGACCTTCTAAACCTTCCTGGAGAATTTAAAATTTCATAAAAGGATCAAAATAACTTTAGAAACAATCGTTAAGATGTGGGTATACTTCAAACATAGTATTTTGTGTGAATAAAACAGATTAATGCTTTCTTTAAGTTATTTATTCAAAATTGTAATATTAAAGGTGGAGACATTGTGTCACATGATTTGAAAGCACTATATAAGGCGACTGCCTAGGGGAGTTAGGCAGAGTGGAGAAAGGTGTGGATCTAACAACACCCTGACCTGAATTAGTGAGTTCTAGCTCTGGACTTGATTTTTTTTGAAACTGTTATTTCTTGTTTTGTCGTTCACAAGTCCGCTTCTTAAAATAAATGTGCATTTTTGGTTACTGCTAATCTTGTCTGAGTGCCTTACTATCCCACGCCAGTTCACAAGCATGCATTTCAGTTCTACTAAACAAGGAGACTGACAAAACAAACAGCTACATCAATTAATTTTAGAGCAGGTAAGCAGTCATAAAACGCAGGTTTTTAACTAGGAACAATATGATGAAAAACAAGTTGACAGCATCCCTTTAAAACCAGTTCACTCTCTCAGGAGGTTGCAGAAGTCTCGAGTCTGGGATTGACCCTTGCTCGAGAAATCATGGACTGTAATGACAAAGTGAAGATGGCGTCTTTAGGTAATTGTCATACAAAGAATATTTCAACTGCATGGACTGTTAAGGATTGCATAATTCAGGTTCAAAAGGATGGGTATTGTGTTATGGAAGGCGACAGACCACCCAGGGTCCTAACAGATTATGAGTGACTACAGAATCAAACTTTTGTCAGTCAGCCCAGTGGCATGGTGGGTTGAGGCACCGTGTGCCTAGCTTCCTGCCACATTGACAACCCGGGTTCAGAAACTGATGCAGGTCACTCAGGGACTGGTTGGGGGGGGGAGGATTGAGTATCCATAGGACTGCTCTCCTCCCCCAAGGAGGGGGGTGTTGTGGCTTGCTGTATGACTGCCACGCAACGGTATCTGGGTGGCAGCGCATGTGACATCACCAGAAGGGAAGGGAACACAACCCACATTCAGGGCACTGCCAGAGGCATCTCCACAGATCTGTAGTTTGCGCATTGCACCCACTGCACATTCTTTTGGCTCAGGAAAAAAATTGGTGGAGAGAAACACCTCAGCTGCAGGATGGCGACCGATCCTTCACAGGCCCTGCACCAGTGACCATACAACCCCCTCTCACCACTTTTCCTGTGGCAGATGACAACAGCAGGAAAGTAAGTCCCATAGAAACCAGGTGACAGGGCTGGAAGGGGGGATCAGTAGGAAGGGGGAAGCCAGGTCAGCTTAGGAGATAAACAAATGATGGGGAAAAAAAGAATCAAGCTTCTAACATGCAACATGAAAGTTATGAAAAAAGGAAAAAAGAGGCATCAAGCTTAACACCACATTAAAAGGAATGGAGCCTAGCGCAGATCACTGTTTTAATTCACAGAAAAGATTCTGATGCCATTAAAATGCAGATAATGGGTGGGCTTCTCCGCAGGGGAAGGAGATAGTAACAGAAGAGGAAACACAATCATCCTGATACATAAGGATTTAAAATTCATGATTGATACAGAATGGAGACACAACACAGGCAGGATATTATTAGCAGCAGGGAAAGTAGAAAACATCAAATATGTATGGCCCTAATGTGCACTCCCTGAATATTTTTATAGAAAGTACAGTTACATAAGAACTTACCGTAACAGTAGATCTTCGAGCTCTTGCAGCAGGTTACACCATTAGGACTGAACCGCGGCATGAGACCCACAGAATTTTCTAGCTAGCAGTATTCTACAGGACACCCCATCCCAAGCAATGGAAATCCCACACCACTGGAGGAGGAAGGCAGAAATCCTTAATGAAACCAAAGCCTAGGACAGAAGTCCTTGAAGGACTGCTAGACCAAAACCTGCTCTTCGCCTCGATGCAACATCCAGGCTATAATGCCTGATGAAAGTGTGCACGGAGCTCCAAGTAGCTGCAGCACAGATGGGCGAGGTGGACACATTCTTAAAGGCCGCAAAGAAGGTAGCCACCCCCCTTGTGGAATGACCCTTAACCGCACCCAGTAAGGGTTTGTTGCACTTCTGGTAACAGAATGTGATACACTGAATGAGCCACCTGGACAGCAACTCTTTGGAAACAGGAGCTTCCATCATCCTGTGGGCAAAGGAGACAAAAAGCTGGTCCGACTTTCGGTGGGGTTTGGTTCTGGTCAGATAGTATCGGAGACACCTATGCACATCTAGGGTGTGCAACAGGGCCTCTCCTTGATTCAAATAGTTAAGAAAGTACACTGGTAGACTGATGTCCTGATTAAGGGTGAGAGCTGAGACCACCTTTGGTAGAAATTTGGGATTAGTCTGTAGGGATACCTTGTTTTGGTGAAAAACCAAATAAGGCTCTTTGCACATGAGTGCATGGAGTTCAGAAATTCTTCTGCCCGAGGTAACGGCAACTAAAAACAATGTCTTCCAAGTGAGAAGACGTAGCTCGCAATCCGCGGCTGGTTCAAAGGGTGGCAGCATGAGCTGCTCCAGGACAAAGGGTAGATCCCATGGCGGAATTGGATCTCTAATCAGAGGTCTAAGGTGGAGAATACCTCTCAGGAAGGCTCATGCCGTGTACAACCGGGATATGGTGCATTGGCCTATAGGACAATGATAGGCTGATATGGCACAGAGGTGTACTTTGATCGAGGAGTAGGCTAAGCCTGTCTGAAAAAGAGACAGGAGGTAGTCCAAGACTGACTTTTCTGAACAGTCTAGAGGCAAAAATCCCCGCGCTTGAGCCCATAGGCAACAAAGGTGCCATTTCATGGTGTAAGTAGCATGAGTGGATGGTTTTCTCGCAGCCATCAGTTACCTCTTGCGAGACCCCGTGTTGCAAAATGGCTGTGTCTCTAGGAGCCAAGCATGCAGGCTCAATGAATGAAGGTCCAGATGGACCAAGAAGCCCTCCTCCTGAGACAACAAGTGAGAGCTGATTGGCAGAGGCACCAGAAGTTCCCTGGATAGCTGATGTAGTAGAGGGAACCAGATCTGCCTGGGCCAGAATGGCGCGATGAGTATCAGCGTCGCTTGCTCTCTGCGAAGTTTCAGAAGAACCCTCTGGATCAATGGAAAGGGGGAAAAGGCATAGATGAATCTGCCCGCCCAGGAGAGGGACAACGCGTCTCGCCAGAAAACACCAGGCCCTAGATCTAGCAAGCAACAATTGGGCAGTTTTGCATTGGATGGGGATGCGAAAAGGTCTAACTCTGGTGTACCCCATCTGTGAAACAGATCTTCTACTACCTCCTGAAGTAGTTCCCACTCATGGACTCTGGCCTGAGAGCGGCTCAGGCCGTCTGCAATGACGTTGTCCACTCCTGGGACATGAACAGCAATGAGGTTTGCGCCATGTTGCAAAGCCCAATCCCACACCCTCATGGCCTCCCTGCAAAGTGGGTAGGACCGGGTGCCTCCTTGTTTGTTGAGGTAATACATCACTGCGGAATTGTCTGTTTGTAACAGAAGGGGACCCGGTGGAATCTCCGACTGGAAGGGCTGCAGGGCGTAAAGAACTGCTCTCATTTCCAGGATGTTTATGTGGAGATGAGTCTCTTGGGCTGTCCACAGGCCCTGAGACTGGACACCGCGAGGTGTGCTCCCCATCCAAGCCCTGAGGCGTCTGTGGAGAGTGTCACAATTGGAGACGGTGCAATGAAGGGGACCCCTGCCAATAGATTCTTCGGATCTAGCCACCATTGCCAATCCCAGATTACGGTCTTCGTGATCCAGATTGGAAGCTGCAGATGGTCTTGCTTTTGATCCCATTGGACCCGTAACATCCACTTGGTGACCCGCATGTGGAGACAAGCAAGCAGGACTGTTGCAATGGCCGCAGCCATGTGTCCGAGCAGGCCAAGGACCAATCTGGCAGGAACGGTCTTCTTCGACGAAATGTCCCTGATGAGGGATCTGATGTGTTCCCCTCTGTCCTGGGGAAGAAAAGCTTTCCCTTGGACGGTGTCCAGAACTGTGCCTATGAACTGCAGAATCTGTGACGGAACCAGGCATGACTTCTGTTAAATGATCATGATGCCCAGTGTCTCAAACAGAGACTGAGTATAATAGATGGAGGACATGAAGGCCTCCCGAGAGGGTGCCATGAGAAGCCAGTTGTCCAAGTAGGGGAACAAGTAGTGGCCTTGTTTCCTCAGAGTCGCCGCTACGATCGCCATACACTTCATGAATACTCAAGGTGCTGATGACAGTCCAAAGGGGAGGGCTCGGAACTGATAATGGCGGCCCTGGAACTCCAAGTGCAGAAGCTTCCAGTGCGCTTGAGCAATGGGTATGTGCAGGTAGACGTTCTGCATGTCCAAGGATGCTAGAAAAGCGCCCTGCTTGAGCATGGGAATCAGACCTGGAAGGGTCACCATGCAGAAGTGTTTGTACAGGACCAACTCGTTGAGGTCGCTGAGGTCCAGTATTGGACAGAGGTCCCCTGTTTTCTTGGGAACCAGAAAGAAGTGATAATAATACCCTGCACCCCCTCTGGTTCCGTGGTATGTGCTCTATCACTTCTTTTCCCAGGAGCGCAAGCACCTTCTGCTGAATGAGCAGGGCATGCTGACCCAAGTAACGGGAAAGCAGGGAAGGTCTTGCAGGGGTGGTCGAGAAATTCTATTAAATGACCTTTCTTGACCAATTGGAGAACCCACCTGTCAGTGGCAATCGACTGCCTCCCTAAAAAGTGGCGAGCGATGGCGCACCCCCGACCTTGTGCCCTGCTGGATTCAGAGGAGAGGCGGGGGCCAGGAAGGAGTCATGCTGTGGCAGCACTGGTCCCTGCAGGCTGGGCCAGTTTAGTGTAGCCTTGGGCTCTGCCTGGGGACGACTTAGCCTGGGCTTTCCGCTGAAAGGTGTCCCTTTGTTGCTGGCCAGAACGTGGTTGCTGCCTTTGTTGCTAGCTGCGAAAGTGGCTCTGGTTCCTATGAAAGGAACCGGGCCTGGATCTGTACATGGCCTGTACAGACCTGACTGCCTTCCCAGCGCCCTGGAGTTTGGTGATCACCTTCTCCGAGGGTTCACCAAAGAGTACTTCGCTGTTGTAGGGGACATCAAGAATGTTCTTCTGTATGTCCAGGGTGAAGCCGGAGACACGGAGCCAAGAGTGTCGCCGGAGACAGATGCCTGAAGCTGCAGCTCTGGTGGACGAGTCCACAGAATCATATGTGGTTCATAGTACTTGGGTACCCACATCAGACCCTGTGTGGAGAAGGTTTAGGAGCTCCGCCTTCTGATCACCGTCCGGAAGCTTATCGACCAGGTCCTGGCCCTGTTCCCATAGGGTGTTCTGAAACTGTACCATGTGGGTTAGGTAGTTCAGGGACCTGATGGAGCATGTAGCAGCCATATACGTGCATCTCCCCAGGGCATCCAATTGTTTGGATTCCTGGTCCGGTGGCTGTGTACTCATGTGTTGTGGTCTTTGAGACCGGTCATGTGAGGCCGTAATGACCAGGGAGTTTGCCAGAGGTTGTTAAGCCAAGTACTGGTCCTCTCTTGGGGCCTTGTACAGGTGGTCAGCTTTCTTCAGCACCACAGGAGTAGAGTGCGGACGCTTCCACGCAGCCTTGGTGACATCCACGAAGGTGTCCACCAAGGGTGGCACTACCACAGGCTTTCGGTCTTTCTGCTGAAGATAATGGGCAAGACACTGTCTTTCAGGGTTGAGGTCTTCAGCGTCCCATCCCATGTTGTCCTGGATATGCCTCATGATCTCAGGGAAAGAGAGATCATCTGGAGGAGGCCTGGGTAGGTCATGTGGGTCAGGTGATGGAATGCTGAGTGGAGAAGGAGATCTGGAGTAATCCGAAGTATCCAATCTGGAGTCCTCCCCTGACGGAGTATACTGCCGACATCTGGGTCGCTTGGGGGCTGGGAGACCCAGATGGGTATCTTGAGGGAGGCCTTCTCCAATCCTTTGATCTACCCCGGGAGGTGGAGTCTGCTCCTTAGGGGTTGGTGGTCATCCTGCTGGCCCCTGTGGTGGAGGAGGGGGCGTAGGAGGTGAAGGAGTAGGAGGAGGAGGTGGAGGAGGTTTTACAGGGACCACATTCTTTCGGTTGGTGTCCCACCAGAAAGTAAAGAGGTCCTTTACTTCTTGCAGGTTCATGCCCGACGACAGGCCTGGTGCCGGTGGTCTGTCACCAGGGTCGGACGTCGGGTCCGCGGGTGTCTCCAGGTTGGGCAAAGGTTCCCTCGGGAGCCCAGCATCCTCAGTGTTGCCTGCCTGGTCTTCGGGCAGCGTTGTGTCCTCCTCTGTTGAGTCCCTGTGACTGGTGTCCACCGGTGACTGGGGGGCAGTCTTTGGCTCTGGTGAATGCGAGGCTGACATCGGTCGCTTGGCTGACGTCTTTGGGTCCGGCGAATGCCTGACTGGTGTCTGGTGTCTGGCTGGTGTCTGCAGCTCCAGCAAATGCCTGGCCGGCTTTGTATGCTTGGCTGACATCAGGTGCTTGGCCGACATCAGGTGCTTGGCCGATGTCCGCTTTAGGGACGTCAGGTCCTTAGTCTTCCTGGGTGGTGGATCCGGACCTCTGGGAGGCTGGAAGACTGACCTGGAGTCGGGGTCCTGATGTCGGGTCGATGAGGAAGACTTGTGGCGTTCTGAAGACTTGAAGGAGGCCCGAGAGGGAGTAGAGGAAGCTGAGGGCCTTGAAGTCTTGATGGGCTGAAGAGTCGAAGAGCCGCCTGAAGCCCACACTGTGACCGGAGGGGCCTGAGAATGAGCCCTGGAGGAAGAGTAGTCATATCTGATGGAGCCTGAGCTATGGGAGTCTGAGGCCTGGTTCGGGGATCTGGACCTTACTTTCTCCCGGTGTTTATCCCAGTGTTTATGGGCCTTGGAAGAAGAATCACCCCTGGAGGAAGGTTCTTGGTCCATCTTACTAAGTCTTTCTTCCAGCAGGTAAGCCTGAAGTGCCTTCTGATGGCGAATCCTGGTGCGGCTGTTGAACCCTTGGCAGAAAGTGCAGGCCTTGGTGTTGTGGTCCAGACCTAAGCACCACACACAGGAGGAATGAGGATCCTTAAAAGAGATCTATTTTCCGCAGGCACACTTGAAAAGGTGTACCTCGATTGAAGGAGTTGGAGAGGACATCAGTTTGGAGAAACTTTTGAAGTTCTAAGTCATCGTGCGCTAGGTAGAGACCGAGAGGCCGATGCTGGCGAGTCGACGGCAGGAAAAGAACTGGGGGACCGCCCCCTTATGTACTATGCCTGACGTCGGGGGCAGGACCAACATCAGGGGTGGTCCCCACTGAATACTGCTAGCTAGAAAATTTCCATGGGGTCCTGGCGCCTGCCGGCTTCAGTCCTAATGATGTAACCTGCTGCAAGAGCTGTTTCTCAAAGTAAGATCTGAATGCTCAGCTACTGAATTATACAGATCAAATCATTCTAATGGGGGCAATCTTAATTTTGGATCCCACAAAGGATAGTTCAGACCATACCAGAATAAGATCTCATGCAGTAAGGACCCTTGACCACATCATACAGGAGACCAACTTAGTGGATGCGTGGTGGCATGTACATAGGTCAGAAAAAGCATAAACATTTTGAGTCCCAGTACATCACTCCAACCCCAGGATAGATTGCTGGCTGGTACCAGAGATTCTGGTCTTGAACATACAGGATGTTTGTATCTTACCCATGGCAATATCTGTCCACACTCTGGTCTTAATAACATTACAACTGGAAGAAGCAGACTACAATACACCCTGCTGGACATTTAACTCTTGTTGTGCCATGGACTGATATATCTGTCCAGATTTTCTATATGTTCTTTCTTTCAGTAGTGTAAGGGTTAACAATTATATTTTATCTTAAAAACAGTGCGTAGAAGAGATACTGGAATTCATAACTACCTTTCTAGATATTAATAAATCAGAGGGAACCTCGTGGTCAACGTGAGCAGCTTTGAAATGTTCTCTGAGGGGGAAACTGGTAATCTCTATGCACCTCCAGGAAGCACAGAGCAAAGGAATGTAGAACCAACCTACTAAATGCTATTTCTGAGATAGAAAAAAGGTTAGATATTGCATGGAGCAAGGACATATGGCAACAGTGGGCCAGTGCAAGGGAAAAATATAATGCGGGACCAGCAGAAGTGACAAATACTTTACAGAAAGACTAAACTAAATTATGTGGCTACTGGACAGAAAGCCACCACAATTTTAGCCCTCAGGCTGAAACAAGGAACAGCAGCATTCAAACAAAGCTGCAATCAGGGAAGAAGAAACTGCGAGTTATAATAGATCAACAAGAAATCAATATGGAATTTGAGGCATTTTACCAATAGTTATACACTTCAGAAGCGCAAAACGGCTCAACTCTGATGGATGTCTTTCTGGAAAACTACAACTTCCCAAATTGATGTAAGACCACATGGAAAGCCTCAGCAAAGAGATCTCAGTAGTGGAAATCAAAGCAGTACTCCTACCTCTGCTGAAAGGAAAGGCGCCTGGAAATGGCTACTCCCCAAACTTCTACATAACCTTTGCAGACCTACAGTATTAGCACCAGTAGTACAAAACATTTATCTAGACTTAATAGAAAGAGGTTTCCTGCAATGAACTATGATGTCCGGCATCATCATCCTCTTACCAGAACTGAACAAAAATTATTCAATATGTGCAGGGTATCACACTGTGATCTTACTTAATATTGATGCAAAGGTTTTCGCTAAAACACTGGCAAATAGAATTGTCAAGATGTTGCCCCATTTCATCAGCCCAACACAAACAGGATTTATGCCTCAGCACCATATCACAGATAACACCAGAAAAGTGCCATATCTTTCCAGAGAAGCTAAGAACAGAGAAGATTTTATGACCCTGGTTACCCTAGATGCTGGAGGAGTGTTTGATAGGGTGGAATGGGCAATACTTCTTAGAACAGAATGCCTTTCCACAGGAAACAGTAAGTATCACGATAAAACGTGTCTACAATGCCCCAAGAGCAGCCGTCAGCACCAATGGCATGTGATCCATGGAATTTCAAATGTAAAGAGGCACGTGCCAGGGCTGCCCTCTGTGTCCCACACTATTTAGTCGTGGAACCGTTACTGAGGGAAATTCAAGGAGATCCACACATACAAGGGATAGAGGTGGATGGCATCAGCTACGAGATACTGACATACACAGACGACATCCTCTGAACATTATGTAACCCCAAAACATCACTAGCCAAAGCAGCGTACCACGTCACACAGTTTGGATACTTCTCGGGATACAAACTTAATATAGGAAAACCCAAAATTCTGCCACACAACCACAGATGCAATTGAAACATTGTGCAAGGATTTGGTATGCAGTGGCCGGCTAACTTAACACAATGTCTGGGAATAGAAGTTTATCACTCTCCATCAGAGATGGTACACATCAGTATGATGAAGGAAATTATAACACCCATCAAAGCAGATCTATCAATATGGCACACTCTACCACTGTTTGTGGGACAAAGAATCTCAACCACTAAAATGAATGTCCTGCCTGGAATTCTTTTCATATTCTCTATGCTCCTCAACCTGGTCCCAAACAAATGCCTGTCAGAACTGCAGAGACTTGGGCACAGAAGCGTCCCAGAGGCTCATTACAAAAACATGCTTGCCTCGTGGAGAAGGGTGGCCTAAAAATACCAGACATAACATTATATTATTGGGCATCTCAACTCAGGAATGCCCCTTGCTGGCCACTGGTTACAGCAGATCCACCTCTACAAGATCATATCCCAGAATGGGTGAACATGGAACTAACTATATGTGAAAAAAAGGTGCCAATCTCGATGCACTTATTTACAGTACCACTCCCAAGTGGCTTGGGGACACACCAATGAGCTGCAATTCAAACATTCTCCAGAACGAAACAATCACAGAGCACCCTAAAGAAAAATACTGAACAACCCCTTTGGGGTAATGGGAACTTTTTTAATGGCTGGCTCTAGGATATCATGGGAACACTGGGAGAGAGCAAGCATTGGAGTCACATCAAATATATTATCACACAGTGGCTTCACACCTTTTCACCTACTACAATAGAGATACAACCTGAGACCAACAGACACTTCCAGATACTTACAATTGCAAGATGCGATTTCCCAACATGTGGGAGCCAGACACCCCCAAAACATGAAATCACAATGGAAGTCAACACTACTAGGTAAGTGTCTATCACCAACCTCTGCCTGCATGAGGTATAATTTAATATTGCAACTATGCAGAGAAAGTAACAAAATGAAGGACTGCTGGGGCAAAGAATTAAACACAGATACTACCTCTTGGGACTGGGCAAAAATATGGACCTTCACAAGACAGGCTACTTTACTTATCGATCTTAAAATTCAACGGTGTAAGATACTAAATGATATTTATTTCATGCCCCACAAATTATACCAAATTAAATAGATACTGTCTAGCAACTGCTACAAGTGCTATCACCCAGATGTGTCTCTGGTACATCTACTTTGGCAATGCCCACTAATACAAACCTTTTGGCAGGAAATTGAATCTAAACTCAATGATCTCTGTATGCAAGGAACTTTCTGAACTAGGTATTTGTATCACAGGCAACACAGGCCATTCCAGAATAACCTTAATTAGACAACATGGGTTTTACCTGCCAAGAGACAGATATTAAAACTATGGTTAGAGACTAGATTGCCCAAATACAAGGAATGACTGACAAATGCCCGTGAGTGCCTCA
This sequence comes from Neoceratodus forsteri, assembly GCA_016271365.2. Lineage (NCBI taxonomy): Eukaryota > Metazoa > Chordata > Ceratodontiformes > Ceratodontidae > Neoceratodus > Neoceratodus forsteri. The sequence goes on from JADMNL010000031.1 coordinate 117,997,261, forward strand.
AACTAGAAAGGTTGGCACGTGGTCCTAAAAATTCTCAACAAGCATGCCTTAGAAAATTTGGTTCATCAATTGATTGACAGTAGACGATCCCAATGAGTGACACAATACCTTACACATCGCCTGATAATCCTTTCCACTGAAAAGGGTAGGAGACCATTTTTCGCCACTACTCATGTAGATGACAACCTGAAGCAGATAACTGCAGGTATAAGGTATTTTAACTGGGTAAGACCCAGGTCCAGCTGGCCTAATGGAAGGATACAAAATTTGTAGTCAAATGCTCTGATACATGTTGCTGTCATGTTTATTGTTTGTCCTACGTTCTGTAGCTAAAACATAATACCTTTTAGAGTCATACACCTAAGGGTATATGCATACATCTTACATGATAGAACAATCATTTTCTACCATTAATTCAGTGTGAAAAAAGAAGGAAAAGACAAGAATACACTATATGGTAGGATGGAGAGGTGTATTTTGGTCGAAGGTTGGAGGTGGGGGGGTTATGGGGGAAGAGAGGAAGGTGGCAGCAGTGCCCTGAATGGGTGCTAACTCTCAAGCAAATGCGATAGTCCATATGGCCTACACTGCTGGCATCTTAATATGTTAGTATGTTAAAGTTACAGCAAAAGGTGGAAACCTTCCTCTTGTCTCTGGTCATGTTAAAAGGTTGATGCAGATATTAGACACTGTAATTTGAAGATGTCTATACATGGCATGTACTAAGTAACTGTTTTGAATGTTGTCACCGTCTATGAAAAGAACACAAAATCTATGTGATAAACAGTTCACGTGGGGTGTTTTCAGTCTTGCTATACAGTATATTCATTATGAGGAATCTGCAGTGTAGATAAGCATGAGGAGTCTTAAAATACACAAGATTCTATCTACAGTAGCATTCTGACATCAGTACTGTTGTATGACAGTATTCTGACATCATTACTGTGGTATGACAGCAATCTGACATCACTACTGTGGTACAGCAGCATTCTGACATCACTACTGTGGTACCACAGCATTCTTACTTCAGTACTGTGGTGCAGCAGCATTCTGACATTACTACTGTGGCATGACAGCATTCTGACATCACTACTGTGGTACAACAGATTTCTGACATCACTACTGTGGTATGCCAGCTTCGTGACATCACTACTGTGGCACAGCAGCATTCTTACATCAGTAATGTGGTACAACAGCATTCTGACATCACTACTGTGGTACAAAATTATGACATTACTACTGTGGTACAACAGCATTCTGACATAACTACTGTGGTATGACAGCATTCTGACATCACTACTGTGGTACAGCAGCATTCTTACATCAGTAATGTGGTACAACAACATGCTGACATCACTACTGTGGTACAACATTCTGACATTACTACTGTGGTACAACAGCATTCTGACATAACTACTGTAGTATGACAGCATTCTGACATCACTACTGTGGTACAGCAGCATTCTGACATCACTACTGTGGTAGGACAGCTTTCTGATATCACTACTGTGGTACAGAAGAATTCTTACATCAGTACTGTGGTACAGCAGCATTCTGACATCACTACTGTGGTAGGACAGCTTTCTGATATCACTACTGTGGTACAGAAGAATTCTTACATCAGTACTGTGGTACAACAACATTCTGACATCACCACTGTGGTACAACATTCTGACATCACTACTGTGGTACAGTAGCACTCTGACATCACTACTGTGGTACAACATTCTGACATCACTACTGTGGTACAGCAGCACTCTGACATTGCTACTGTGGGACAATAGTATTCTGACATCACTACTTTGGTATGACAGCATTCTGACATCACTACTGTAGTACAGCAGCACTGTGACATTGCTACTGTGGGGCAATAGTATTCTGACATCACTACTGTGGTATGACAGCATTCTGACATCACTACTGTGGTATGACAACATTCTGACATCACTACTATGGTACAACAACATTCTGACATCACTACTGTGGTATGTCAGCATTCTGACATCACTACTGTGGTACAGCAGCATTCTTACATCAGTACTGTGGTACAACAACATTCTGACATCACTACTATGGTACAGCAGCACTCTGACATCACTACTGTGGTACGGCAGCATTCTGACATCACTACTGTGGTACTGTGTGAGGCACTATAGCATAGTGGTTAAGGGCGCTGAGCTGCAAACCTGGAGACCTGGGTTTGAATCCCATCGCCTCCACGTGCATACTGTGTGACCCTGAACAAGTCACTTAACTTCCTTGTGCTCTCAGGTCGCACCTGGAAACAAGCTCCAGCTTAGTGTGCCTTTCCTAGTTAAACAATTTCCCCTTTCCCTTACATCAGTACTGTGGTACAACAGCATTCTGACATCAATACGGTGGTACAGCAGTATTCTGAGATTGCTACTGTGGTACAACAGCATTCTGACATCACTACTGTGGTACAACAACATTTGGACATCGCCACTGTGGTACAACAGGGGTTCATCCTTACACATAAAAAAATCGAATTTATACACATAATTTTTTTAACTTTTCAGCCATTTTATATCATTAAGATGGTATTTATATCACTAGCACCAGTCCATCCTTCCACAGTCTATACAGCTGGAAGTCTAAAACCCAATCCTCAACACCAGGCCCTTCTCAATGTCCACAAAAACAAACATATTTCTTTTTTTCTTTCTGAATGAGTCCTGGATTGGAGAAGCGAGGTGACAGACCCAGCACCCCACGCCGGTTTTATTTTAAGGAGCAGACCTCTACCTATTAGTAACTTTCAATGCTTCATTCAACGTGTGACTCACTGGCTTGTTCACCTGTCTCCATGACTCACACTCCGTATTTTGAGGTCCCAGCGTGACTCCACTTTCCAAGGCTCCATACCACTGCCGCAGTTAATTTATTCATCAAAAAACAGTCAGAGAATAACTAAAACTCATTATAATTTTAGGAGTTGGAGGTTAGAAACTGTGAAACATTTGGTTTAACAAGACGAGCATGGCTGGCACCCCCAAAGCCTGTTACTGTGCAGGCAGCGTGAGAACAGAACTACTGAGGTGAGGGCACCCTCGGTATAGACTCTGGGGTGGGGAGGTTGTTAATTACGGGCCCCATTTCAAAGTTCCATGTAGGCATCTCCCTTGCTGAGTTGCTGACTGACAATAGTATGACTGTAGGAGACAGTATGAGGGCATACTGCATTTTTGGGGGAGGTGTTGACATGGAATTTAGCACTTGTGAAACGTTCAAAAACGGCAGCTTTGGAGAGTAAATGATGTCCACTGTTTTACCACATTAAAAGAGTTTGGGCTGCAAGTGGATATCTGATCAACCATTTTTTAGTGTACCTTCCCCCTGCACACACACACACACACACACACACACACGACAAGTTTCCTAAAACTTTGTTTTAAACAGTGTATTTACAAATGAACATCACCTTTTATACGTTGCACTTTTTTATTCCCATATGCGCCTGTTCACCCCATTTACATTCACCCTCGCACAATTCATTTTCTACCACCACAGTCCTCCTTTCGTTCATCCTGGACAGAATGACACCACTGACTGACATCCCCACCCCTGGTAAGCAGTAGTACCAGCAGCCCTTCCTTCCCTGGAGGTAGAGCCTGTCCCACAGGGACCACATGTCCTCACCTCCTGCACCCAATTTGAACCCACATGCTGGAACCAAACTCAGGTCTTCCATATGGCAAGTACATGTCATTGGGTGGACCACAAGAAATGTAATGCTTTAGATCTGCCCCCATCTTGGCTGCCACACTGATGGCATCATCTTGCAGTCTATAGTATGAAAGAATCTCAGTAACATTGCAATTGCAGTTCAGAAAGGTCTCTAGGTCCATAATAAGGGACCACAGCAATGGCCGCAAGCATCAGTCCCAGCAGAAGCAACATCATCTTAACCAATACATAATGGTTTGGCTCTCTCTCAGCTTATCTTACTTGCTCATTAGCGACCCCCTCACCTGCCCGCTCACTCAGATCTCATGACTACAGAACCCTGGCAGTCCCTCAACATTCCACCACAATAGGCCAGGCTGCCTTCTTGTACTGCTTCCCAAAACTGTAGAACTCGCTTCCGCAACAGATTTTCCACTTGTCCTCGCCCTCCTCATTAACTGCGGCACTTCATAACTAAGTCAATGTAAATTGCTCCTGTGCCTAACTCCTTTTGAGCTCACCCAGTTCCTATCTATTATTTGCACAAAAGTCTCTGATGTTACACTGCATCCTACTACTGCACTTAAAAGTGTTGTATAATGATTTCTGTGATTTGTAGTTTTGAACTGTTATCTCTTGCTAAGATGCTCTGACCACTGTGTATTTTGACAAATGTATATTCATAATTACTTACTTTCCTTTAGTTCTCTGCTCCATGTCTGATTGTTCTCACTGCTGCCAAGTACCTAATGGTCACCAAATGACGTACGGTGGTTTATGTTTGTAACTTTGTTAATTGTATCTTTCCCATTCACCCCTTCCCACAGGACACACCGTAAGACAAGCAACTTGTTGTTCAGTGTGCCCTTCCTGGTGAAACGTTTCAATAAATGACTAAATAAATAATGGCTTCTGTGTATCACCTGGGACTGGGAAACAAGGGCTTCTGCCCTGTCCATGGGCAGGAATTGGAGGTGCCGACAAGCAATGAGTACGGATTTCGGTATATCTACCGTGACACTCAGATCCTTGAACTGTTGTCTCATTCTGGACAATGTGTAATGAATCTCTTTCCTGGACAGAGCTTTGAGGAACCAGTCATCCAGATATAGGAAGACATAAAACCCTTTTCCCTGGAGGACTGGTGCCACAACCGCTAACTATTTGGTAAATACTTGTGGTGCCAAAGGTAAGTCAAAGGGCAAAACTCAGAACTGACAATGGCTGCCCTCCAGCCTGAAGAGGAAGTAATGCCTGCGGCATTTGTGAATGTTTATATGAAAGTATGCATTCTTCACATCCTTTTTTTTGGGGGGGGGGTGGACATGCACTGGCATAGCTGGCGTCGACAGCAGAGGCTGGGAGGGAAGCATAATAGGCATGCTTCTGGAACCCTTCAAGGATGCTGGCGTCGACAGGTTTGGTTCTGTAGACAGAATGGCCATTACTGCTGGTGGGAGTGATGGCAACAATCAGCAAAACAGTTCTGACGGCACTGCCAGCGTGACTTGGGAGTCAACAGCACCTTGTAAAGGGTCCAGGACTATTGGCATCGATGGGACAGAATCTGATGATGGCGACTCAAACCGTCCATAATAATTATGGCAGCACCATAGCCAGACCCCAACGTTGGTGTCTTGTCAATGGTTGGGGGCTGTACTCTTCATCATCGGAGCAGATGACAAGGAATTACCCTTCCTTATTGGTGACCTCGACCTCACTGGAGAAGCAGGAGCCTTGTCCTTATGTTTCTTTTGTGATGGCTGGAAGAAGAGAACTTTGCCATCTTTCTCTTGTCTTTGCTCTTTGAACTCATCAGCGAAAGAGTTGCCAGACACCAAGGAAACTTTGAGGCCATCGAGTGAGAGGGAAAACCGGGTTCGAACCTGCGACCTTAGTGGCAACTTTCATGGCCTCAGTAGCAATGAAGGTTTCAAGAGCCTTCTTTCAGCACCTCCCTGTGACCTGGTTAAGGCCCTAATAGATACTACTGACCCTCATGTTGTTGACAGGCCCAAACAGCACACACAAACCATAGGAGCATGATTCTTGTAAATCTTTTAACCACAAATATAAAACATAAATAAAGGTTACTTTCAATGGAGACATAAAATAATGACGAAAAGTAAATTAAACAAAGTTTAGAAAATAATAAAGTCATCATCGATAGCGTTGCTTCTCTGCAGGTCCAACAAGTGGTCAACAGCAGGAGGAGTGTTGGGGGCTGCCCATGTTTTATAGGTGCCAACACTGCATGCCCTCATGGGCGGCCTCTGGCTGGCTAAAGTTTCCGAGTGGTCCTGCTGCTGATGGCTTACAGTTCCAAAGGTGTAGCCCAATGGAGGAGATATCCTCGATGAAGACCCTAATTAACTGGTGAGTGGGTCATTTACTCCGTATTTGGATGTGCTTGTGGCATATGGAGCAGGTGCCACTGATTTTGCTTTTTTTGTAGGGCCCTGAAAATCACACTGGCTTTTGCTGGAAAGGAACCCATGGACCAGCCTACTGGCAGACAGCGGACATACAGACAGTAGACTTTCAAGACAAGCCAGGACAAATTTTTGCTTAGTAGGGAATCACTGGGTAGCAGATAGGGAACCCCTTTAATTTAGTGCACATGGCTGCTTATGAAGTAGGAGGGGGGCATGCTAGAACTACAGAGTTCTTTCTGATCATAAATAACTATATTACATCAGGGATCAATGACATGCTTGGGAGGTCAGTGGCTCTTTGGCTTAGGCTCAACACTGAATCCCATGGGGCAGTGCAGACCAGCACCCTCTCTCACTCTCTGAAGTGTAGAGGAGGGCAGAGACATGAAGCAAATGGCTCTGAACATCAGTTAAAGTAGTGGCCTCAGGCCATGATTACATGATATGCCTCGGGGTGTACCCCTAACTTCTACGTGAATTCACCAAAGCCTAATAAAACTGGGAACAAAACCCACACTGGGTAAAGAACAACTGTCTCGGCTCTATTTATAAACCATGATGAGCCTTAACCGCCATGCAACAGTGGGAGGATTATGTGTAATAACCCATCACGTCTGGAGAGAGAGTCAGTCAGACATCCATTAACACTTCATTAGGAGAATTAGTCACTGGGACAGTCCTAGTTGGGATTCTAGTTTGCAGCCACTGTAGTTCTGCGAGTCACTTCTCTGCAATTACAGAACAAGAAGAGAACAAACTTCAGGGCAGATAGAAACATGATGTTGAGATCTAGCTTTTTATTTATTTACTTTTTATTTATTTTTGAAAGTTGGATTTACAACCTTTGAGTCAGGGACCCATTTACAAAGGCACCGCGTCGCAGGGAGGGTAGACATGGTCACAGTGTGAGATACAACAGTGGTAACATACAGGTGCAATACAGATAACAAAAAGAACACAATATAACAGTGGTTTACGGGATAAAGTTACGTGCAGTAAATAGCAATCGTATAAAGTATAACAATAGTAGAAGTCACAACTCTGGTCGTACCAGGGAAATACCTAAGTGGAAGGGTGGGGGGGAACAGGGGTGAGGAAAAGAGAAAAAAGGGGGGGGGGGGAAGCAGTTCAACGGACATTGTCAAGGCTATGGGCAAGAAACGGGGCGACCCCAACATTAGGTTGATTAAGGGCAACTACAGCTTCGGGCACCAAAGAGGTGGTTACGGAGAGTGACTTTAAAGGGACCAATTTTGGTAGACTTAGTGCCAGAGAGCGGGAGGGAGCTGAACCATGTGGGGGCGTGGTAGTGGAAGGACCTTTGGGCTAGGGAGGTCTTGGTACGGGGCACCAGAAAGGTGGTTATAACTGAGCTACAGTTGGCAATGGATGGGGATGCATGCCGCAGGGACGCGGTGGCCCCTGGGGGAGAGAGTTCTAGCAGGGATTTTTGGCAAGTAAGAAAGTTTGATAGTGCAGGCACTCCTCCAAGTTGAGCAGGTTGGTGGTAGAATAGAGCAGGCAAGTATGGGTGCAGATGGATGCACCAGTCAGGAGCCTGCAGGCCTTGTTTATCAAGGTCTGGATTCTGGTGAGGGTGGCATTGTTGGCCACAGTGTAGATAGAGAGGCTGTAGTCCACTAGGAACAGGACAGAGGAGTTGATGGCCAGTCATAGAGCAGTTTGGGGGAGGCAATCTCTGTGGTGATAGAAGGGCCAATCTGAGAGTTTATGGCTGAGGACAGGGTATTGATATGTGTGTGGAATGTAAGAGCCGAGTCGAAGGTGATGCCCAGGTACTTGCACGATGACACCTGCTCGAGAGGGTGAGCATTACTGGGGAGAATGCAGAGGGGGGCATTTTTGGCCTTATTCTGGTGATGCGAAAAAAGCATAGAGTTGTTTTTTTTGAGGTTAGTGACCAGCCGGTGGTCAAGGAACCACTTTTCAGCTTGGTTGAATGTGTGCTGCAGGGATTCCTGTAGAGATGCGGGGTCAGGGTGGGAGGCAAGGAGAACCACATCATCAGCATAGAGTAGCATATTGCCCGAGCAGAAGCTGGGGAGGGTATTGAGAAATAGACTGAACACAATGTGGCCTAGGATGGAACCCTGGGGGACCCCCGAGCGAACGGGCAGGGTATTGGATAGGGTGCCGTGTACCTTCACGCGCTGTGATCTGGTAGAGAGGTAACTGGTGAACCAAGCCAGTGGGCCAGGGGAGAAGCCAAGTTGGTGGAGGGAGTCAAGTAGGAGGGTCTGACAGACAGTGTCAAAGGCCTTGGAGAGGTCAATGAACAATGCACCCACAACATGACCAGAGTCGAGAGCAGAGTGGAGGTGCTGGGAGAACTCCAGGAGGGCTGTAGTGGTGCTGTGTCCAGGGCGGAATCCATGTTGTTCTGGACACAGCAGGTCATATTTGGCCAGATACTCGGAGAGCTGAATGGCCACTATTTTTTCTAGTGCTTTGAAGGGGGGGGGGATGGAAATGGGCCTGAAATTGTTAGGAGAGGTTCTAGCTCCACTCTTATGGATAGGGGTGATTTCTGCAATTTTCCAGGCACTGGGAAATTGACCAAGACATAGTGACTGGTTTAAAAGGTTGATGAGAGGGGCTAGTACAGTATCTAGGACTAATTGGAGAATCCTGGAGTCCAGGGGATCACAGCTGGGGTTGTTGCTAGCCAAGGCTTTTTGCAGATGAGTCCTGGATTCAAGGGGTGATATGGCATGCAGTTAGAAAAGGGGGGCAATCCGAGGTGGGGGGGTGGAGGCAGGAATAGGGTCAAAAAAGTAGTTGGGGAGGACAGAGCTTAGATCTGAGAAAGCCATATTGAGGCACTCAGCTATGCGGGGAGGATAAGTAGTGACGGTACCGTCTATGGAGAGTAGTGATGGTTGGGGCGGGGAGCGGGTCTTTCCATTGAGCTCTTTCATGTTGTCCCAGAAGGCATGGGATGAGCCCCAAGTGGATTCAAGAGTGGCTTGATAATGTCTGGCCTTAGCCTGCCTTATAGCCCAGGCGCACTTGTTACCTGCTGCATTATAGGCTTGTCTGTCTGCCAGTTTGCCTGTCTCGACAGCAATGTGCCAGAGATTATCTCTTTGTTTCAGTGTTTGGATGAGGGATGGGGTGTTTCTTGGTACGAATTCTGGTCGGGGGGGCCAAAAGGTCGCAGGCCTTGCTGAAGACACTGGAGAAATAGGCTAGGGCAGAGTCAATATCCACTGCCAGTAGGATTGGGGACCAGTCAAGCTGGGCTAGGTGTGTTTTTAGCTTTCTGAGACCCCTGGGGTGAAAGCACCGGCACGAGGTGACCTGGGACACTGGTTTTGGTGTGGGGGATGACCAGTGACAGAGGACAGAAGAGTGGTCACTAAGAGAGTCTGGTAGTACATTAATATCCCTGATTTTATGGAGCGGTTCGACAGAATTACATCTAGGAGGGTGCTGAAGCTGCCTGATCAGTTAAATCTAGTGGGTGAGGTAACTAGTTGGGTCATATCTAGGGCAGCGAAGGAGTCCCTGATATGGGGGACAGTGGTATTCAGCCAATTGACATTAAGGTCACCTAGGATGAGCTGCTCTGCCTTGTGTGGGAGTGTGGTGAGGTAATCAATGAGGGAGCAGACAGCTGGTCCCTGGTCCCTCAGGGGTATGTAAGAGACTGTGAGAAAAAGAGGGCCCCAGGCTGGGTCAGGGGTAACCTTGAGGGTGAGAGCTTGGGCACTAAAACCGAGCTTGGGGGCAGGAAGAGCATGGCCCAAAAAGTGTGTCACACATAAAGACTGCACACTCACCACCACATTTGCCTATAAGGTCTTTCCTGAACAGAGTGTAGCCAGGGAAGGAGATAACTGAGTCGGGAGTTTTTCTCGAGAGCCAGGTCTCGACTAGTGCTATAACATCAGGATGGTGTTGTACAGCCCAGCAATGGAGAGCGGCGGATTTTTTTAGGAGGCTGCAAATATTCGTGGATGTGATGCTGAGGCCAGTACCAGAGTGGGGTGTGGGATGGCTAGCTGACAACGGCCCGGGATTGAGGTGTATGTTCCCGGAGAGCAGAAGGAGTAGAGCAATTAATCTGATGAGCGGTCTGTGGTGACCAGGACCCTTAGCCAGGTACTGATGTGAGGTCCTACTAGTCGGGGTACAAGGGATGGGTAGGGTGCAGAGGGTAGGTATGGCAAGGAAGGGGTGGGCCCAGGGTGTCTGGGGGGAAGGGGCATTGGTTGGAGGTGGGTGCCGTGGAAAAATAGGGGTGTCCAGGGTGGGGGTTGGCTGTGGTGGGGTGCTGAGGGGGTGGGGCTCAGGGTAGAGGGTAGGGGGAGCTTTCTATGAAGATTCTAGCCAAGGAGAAGTTCTAGTAGCCAGAATTTATTACTATTAGTCCTGTACATGCCCCGTGCTACATAAATCCCCACTATATGCTGCAATAAGCAGTATTTTTTTTTTTAATTGATAACTGGGTATATTGGACTAAGACATAAGGTACATTTTCAGCCACAACACGGGGGAAAGCAGGGAAGATAGCACAATAGAATAGAAGAGAATACAATACATCACATTTTTTTCATACAGCTTTTTACCCCAATGGGCAGTTTGTCAGTCCTAGCTTAATTTCCTCCCAGACCTACCTGTAGCTGGTTCCTCCACAACTTGCTCCCAGTGGCAGGCCGGAGCAGGGGAAAGGCCATCCTCCATCCCCAGCATCTCACATTCAATGGGCTACAGAAGTCTGGGTGGTAGTACTGGTCGGGGGAGATGCACAGGGCATCAAGCAGCCCACCGTTCCTTTTCTTTTTGTTTTCTGTCCCACACCCCTGGCCACAGCAGCACTTATATACATGCGTGTAGAGGCACACATGTGCTACAGAGCCATGGCCTCCTCCCTTATCTATGTCTCTTGTGCCTGCACTGCCACCAGGCCTCCACCGTGTAACAGCCAAGGGCCGAGAGGGCATGCCTCCCCTTCCCAGGAGAGGAGATTAGTCCTAAGGGCACTCGATCCTCTCCCACCCCAGTCAACCCTCGGCAACCCGAGCTCATTCCCGGACTCAAGCTGTGAGGTGCACAGCGCTTCCACCCTCCATGCCTTTGGGCTGGCTACAATACATCAATTTAAATGATTTCTGTACAATCTATCAATTTAAATGGTTTCTGTACAATACATCAATTTAAATGATTTCTGTACAATACATCAATTTAAATGATTTCTGTACAATGTATCAGTTTAAAGGAAGCACATGGTCATAATATGGCACAGAGTTTTGTTTATTTAAATAATTAGAGAATGCTGTTTGTTTATTGTGGAGCTTCCTTAAAATAAGTGTCATTATTTGTAGTTTATAAGTTTACTAACTGCTCCATCACAGTGCAGCATATTCTGAGGCAGGGAGATCAGAGGGCTGTGGGTTCAGTTCACACATCTGGCACTTGGGTTAATATCCCAGTACTGACACTGTAGTGCAGCATGAGGAGGGTGCTGCACTTCTGAGGTGCCGTCTTCCAGATGAGACGTTAAACCGAGGTCCCATCTGCCTGGATTGGTGGTAGTTCAGGTAGATGTTAAAGATCCCATGGCACTTCTCGAAAAGAGTAGGGGAATTTCCCCGGTGCCCTGGCCAAATTTCTCTCATTCACTAAAAATACCACCAACAGCTTAATCTGGTTCAAGGTCAGTTGGCATTCACCTGTATCCCCCTCCCCCGGGTCGTGCCTGAAAATAGGCAGGATTTATCTAGTGCACTTACCTTGTCAACAAAAACTAAATAAATAAATATTATCTGACAAGGACCTGTAGCACATTAATATAAATATTGTATGTAACATGGGTAGCAGCGCCACATTTAATGTGTGGCACTCAAAGGGAATGAGGGGCAGCAATTCTGTACCTGATGTGTAGCATTTGATAAGTGTGATGGGTAAGAGTTACTTCATGTGCAGCACTTGAGAGGTGTGATAGGTAACAACTACCTGATGTGTGGCACTCAATCAGTGTGACAGGTAAGAGCTACCTGATCTCTGGCACTCGACCAGTGTGATGGTAAGAGCTACCTGATGTGTGGCACTTGTTCAGTGTGACGGGTAAGAGCTACCTGATGTGTGGCACTCAATCAGTGTGATGGTAAGAGCTACCTGATGTGTGTGGCACTCGATCAGTGTGATGATAAAGGCTACCTGATGTGTGGCACTCGATCAGTGTGACAGGTAAAAGCTGCCTGATGTGTGGTACTCGATCAGTGTAATAGGTAAAAGTTACCTGATATGTGGCACTCAGCCAGTGTGATAGGTAAGAGCTACCGGATGTGTGGCACTCGATCAGTGTGATAGGTAAAAGCTACCTGATGTGTGGCACGTGATCAGTGTGATGAGTAAGAGCTACCTGATGTGTGGCACTCAAGAGGCAGACCGTGAACTACAATGTCAGGCATGCAGCTGCTATGCTGAGAACCAATCAGTCAGCTTTTGGGTAGTTCTGCATTATCTTGCTACAGTCTAGCCATAGCACTTCACAGTTAAAGCAGTTCTAATTGTCTAGAGGGTGGAGCAACTCCTGTTGTCGTATTATCATTCTTCTGAACTCTTATCCTAGACAATGGTGCCATTGCTTAAAGTGCCTGTCTAGTAAATAGGAAATCCTGAGTTGGAATCCCAGTGGTGTCTTATTCATTTTATCAAGGCAGTACACTCCAAAGTTTAGAGTCACTAGCTCCATGTGTGACCTTGTGCTAGGTCGCTTGACCTCCTTGTGCTTCATTCGCTCCCAACTGTAAAAGTGAATACTGCAGGACCCCACTGTAACAAAGAAGTTCCTCTCTGCTGGGCTGTACTTGATTATTACAATGAAATATTTTGATACCCAAATAAAAGAGAAGGAGACATGCACAATAAAAGGGAAGAATGTTTTAGGAATAGGTTTATAAAATAAAATTGAAGATATTAGAGAGAGACTGTCAGACCCCTGTGGGGGTGAAAGTAATTGATTAGCTTTGCCTTAAGAGTCCATCTGCCACTCAGACTAATTAAATAAAATGCACTGGTGACGTGATATTCTTTTTAATTAGCCAAGACAGCAGGCGGGCTCTGAAGTGCAGATAATCCGTTACATAATACGGAACCCGATCAGTGGGGGGCCTGACAGCAGACCACAGAAAGTGTCAAGATTGCTGACGAAGTTTCGCAAGTTGAGAATGCAATGCTGAAGTAAACTTGTTAAAAGAGGAGGAGAGGAACAAGAAGGGATCAAATCAGTTATGTACATTCAGTTACAAAATCAGGGCTTTTATCACAAGGAAAGCAGAAGGAGCAAACATTGCAATAAATGTATTTATTTTGATTGTTCCCCAACATCATATAGGTGGCGCCAAGGCATATGATGGCATGCATGAGGAAATTGAAATGGGTGGCCTCACCTATGAAGAAGTCTCCCACAAGGTCCTGACCCCACTGGCTTGCAGTCCAATGCATGTGGGCAGTGGCTCTACAGAGGATATATCTTGGGAGAAAAGCCTCTGACGCACTTCTTCATGACTGACACCAGAGGGGGCTTCCCTAATGGGCAGTGCATCATGCTGCCATTCAGGTGACCCAAGTTTGTGAGGGAGCTCAGGTCCCACATCGGGAGGCTGGCTAGGCTTGGGTAGCTGCCACATGGCAGTGTGGCCCAGTCTTGGGGGGGGTTGGTGGCAGGTTCTGGTGTAGCAGCACACTCTGTAGCTGGGCTAGGGACTCTGGCCACAGGGGTGCTGTGTGCATACGAGGCTAACGTGGCATTGCTTATGCCAAGGGGTAGTGAGAGGGACTGGGGGAAAAAGGGGGAAGAAGAACTCCCCTGTTTGAATGACTGTGAATCTGTCTGGTTAGGGTATATCCCTGCTTGCAGAGTTTATCTCTCGGCTGACAGCAGGAGTAGAGAGAAAAAATATTTTAAAAAGTTGTTCCTGTGCAAAGTTCTCCCATATACCAAGCCAGGTTTTAGTAAGTATATCTCCCACTGCTGGGGGTTACCCAATGCCCAAATAGGAAACATGTTTGTTTACCATGCCAGTGACCTGGGTTCATGTCCCCGACAATTCACACCTTAGGCCCATGTCATTGCAGATTAGGTGCCCAGTCAATGCGAGGCATGCAAGTTGGATGTCTCCTTTCTTTAGGTGGATGGGAGGCTCATGATGCTGCAAGGCTGCCCCTTTGTGGCTGAGGGGGAGGGAGCCCGAGGGAGCCATATGGGCAGAAATACCTGATCCAGGATACCACCCTGCTGCCAACATCACTAGCAGATCCAGCAATGTGATAAAGTTGCAATGGCTACCCTCTTCGGCCAGCAAACAGCAGTTGTTCAACATAATCTGAGTTTTAAAAAGGAACACTTTATATTTTTCTGGGAAAATTGTTACCCCCTTTAAAAACAACTTTATATTCACCCCTGGCCAACATCTCTGAAGTGCGGTGAATGGGCCAGGGCCAGTGAAGAAGGATGCCATAAAGCATGTCATGTTTTGGGGGGGGGTGGGCTTCAGGGGTATAAATGAAGCGGGTTCCCTACGAAGATGAAGTCCTGTTCTGACCACACATCCATCAGGGACAAAAGAAAAAATTACTCACCTTAGTAATGTTGTTTCTTCTAATGGAGTCTTGCTGTATTCTGACTATTGCAGTTAGGTCCTGCCTTTCAACTGACCCGGAGAACAAAGAGTTAACTTTCTATGACCAGCATGGAACGTTCCGCGCGAGCTCGGTTGAAGCCCCTGTCTGCTGTTGTTTAAACTCCAACCGTCAGATCTTTACAAGCAATACTCACTAGAAGTTCTGTGTGGAAACTGCAAAACTCACACTAGCCAACTGGTAACTAAATTTATTAAAAAAGGGTTTTTTGGTTTCAAAGCAAAGACTTAAGTCAGGAAAGCCAAAAAACAAAACACAACACACACCCAACGTAAAGGAGGGTGAAAAAGGGGCACCTCTATGGTGCCAACACGGCTTCTACCCACCCACATCCCAAAAACCAGGTTCTGAGAGAGGAGGCAGGAAGGGAGGTCAGAATACAGCAAGACTCCATTAGAAGAAACAACATTACTAAGGTGAGTAATTTTTTCTTCAAACAACATGAAGTCTTGCTGTATTCTGACTATTGCAGACTACCAAGCAGTACCTCCATGGAGGAGGGACAGAACCTACTTTGGGAATAGGCTCTGAAGTACTGCTGTGCCAAACCGAGCATCACTCCTAGCCTGGCTATCCAGAGAGTAATGCTTGGTGAATGCATGGACTGTTTTCCAGGTGGCTGCTTGACAAATTTCTAAGATAGGAATATCCCTGGCAGCAGCTAGGGAAGCAGCTGTACATCTAGTAGAGTGAGCCCTCAGGCCTGAGGGTGGGGTTCTACCCAGCTTTTCATAGCAGAATTGTATACAAGAGATAATCCACCTGGCAATAGATCTCTTAGTAGCAGGTTTGCCCTTACCGACCTCTCCATACGTGAGGAACAACTGGATGGACTCAAACCTGTGACCCTTGGTGCGCTTTATGTAGTAGCTGAGGGCCCTCTTAACATCCAAGCTGTGCAACCTCCTCTCTCCAGAGGAGGAATGGTCAGTGAAGAAAACAGGGAGAGACATAGACTGATTAAGGTGGAAATCTGAAACCACCTTAGGCAAAAACTTCCTGTTAGTTCTTAGGACCACTTTATCTCTATGGAAAGAGATGAAATCAGGCTCCACTGACAGGGCTTGCAATTCACTGATACGCCTGGCAGAAGTAATGGCTACCAAAAACACAGTTTTCCAAGTCAAGTACTTAAGCACTGCAGAGGACAAAGGCTCAAAGAGTGGTTGCATAAGCTGAGCAATGCAAACATTTAGGTCCTAAGCAGGAGCAGGGTCCCTAAAGGGTGGGATTGGTGTGCAGCAACCCCTTGAAGAACTTACAAAACACAGGATGGGCTGACAGAGGAGAGGGCTTGCCTACTGACAAGAAGGCAGAAACAGCTGCCAGATGCACTTTAAGTGTAGCCAGCCTAAGTCCTAAGCCATTAAGATGAACCATATAGTCCAGGACTGTAGGTAACCCAGCAGATTCTGGAGAAATATGCTTATTAGAGCACCAAATAGTGAACCTTTTCCATTTGGAGTTGTAAGTCTTTCTGGTGGAAGGCTTTTGAGAAGCCTTAAGAATATCCAGAACCTCCTTGAGAGAGGTGCAGATCAGCAAACTCTAACTCTTCAAGAGCCAGGCCTTGAGATTGAGAGATTTGAGGTTCGGATACCAAATCCTCCCCTGAGAGGATGTCAACAGGTTGTAATTCCTGGGAAGAGACAGGGGAAGGTGGACTGCTAAGGACAGCAACAGTGGGTACCAGGGTTGTCTGGCCCAGTCTGGAGCAACCAGAATCACTTTGCATGGTTGAGACCTGATCTTGACTAACACTCTGAATAGGAGAGGGAAGGGGGGGAAAAGCATACAGAAATCTCCCTTCCCAATTCAGAATCAGAGCATCCAGGGGTACTGAGCCCAAGACTGGGGGTCTGCAACAAAAGAGAGGAAGTTGACGATTGTCTGGGGCTGCAAAAAGATCTATCTGTGGAGTGACCCATCTCGAGAAAATCACTTTCAAAACTAGGGGATCTAGGGTCCATTCGTGATGGGCCTGGGATATCCTGCTGAGAGCATCTGCTAGGAGAGGTCTGCAGGGAATAGGCCAGGGACCACAACTTCTTTGCTTCTGTGCACAAGGCCATAGACCGAGTGCCTCCTTGCTTGTTGATGTACCACATTGTGGTGGTATTGTCTGTTCTGATCTGGACCACCTTGTTCTGTACAGATTTGGAAAAGGCTTGCAGTGCCAGAAACACTGCTCTGAGTTCTAAGAAATTGATGTGAAGCAGAGATTCTTGAGGTGACCACAGCCCTTGGGTGGTAAGATCCCCCAGGTGGGCTCCCCAGCCCAGCAGGGAGGCATCTGTGGTGAGTATCACTGAATGAGACTGAGTGATAAAAGGAACTCCTTGTCTCAAATTGTCCTGATCCTGCCACCATTGCAAAGCGTGGATCAGGGTTTGAGTCACTGGGACTAGTTTGGTAAGGGAATCCTTTCTTTGGGACCAGAAAACTTTTAAGTGGAACTGAATGTCCCTCATCTGAAATCTTGCTCCCTGGACCACTGCTGTAGAGGCTGCCATATGGTCCAGGAGCTGCAGGAAGTGTCTTGCTGGTTGAGACACCTGAAGGGTGAATGAAGAGGCCATTTCCATAGGGGTCCTTGCCCTGCCCAGGTGAAGGACGGCTCTTGCCCTTATTGTATTGAGCTCCGCTCCTATGAAGGTGAGCAGCTGTACTGGCTCGAGAGATGACTTTGGAAGGTTGAGGAGGAATCCTAAGGAAGTGCACCAGAAGACATATGAAGAAAGACTAAAGGAGCTTAATATGTATACCCTTGAGGAAAGAAGGGAGAGAGGGGACATGATAGAAATTTTCAAGTACCTCAAGGGAATCAACAAAGTCCAAGAGGGTAGCATCTTTCAGAAAAAGAGATGTGCAAGAACAAGGGGGCACAATTTGAAGATAGAGGGGGGACGGCTCAGAGGTAATGTGAGGAAGTATTTTTTCACAGAGAGGGTTGTGGATGCATGGAACAGCCTCCCCAAGGAGGTCATGGAGTCAAGAACAGTGGGGGAATTCAAGAATGCATGGGACAGACATGAGGCAGTCCTAGTGGGGGGTAGGAGAAAGTAAGCTGTTGGTTAACTTGGACCTGCAGCTTATCTGTTAGGTAGGAAAATGGGCAGACTAGGTGGGCCAAGCGGTCCTTATCTGCCGTCAAATTCTATGTTTCTATGTGAGCACTTGCTGAGTTATTTGCAGATGTGACTTGACTTGGTCTGGAGACTGACCCACTATGAGCCAGTCGTCCAAGTATGGAAATATGGAGATCTTTTTCCTCCTTAGGAAAGCAACCACTACCGCCAGGCACTTTGTGAACATCCTTGGGGCTGATATTAGACCAAAAGGCATTGCTCTGAATTGATAGTGGCCTGAGGACAACTCGAACCTGAGGTACTTTCTGTGGGAGCACCTGATGGGAATGTGAAAATAGGCATCTTTGAGGTCCAGGGAGGCTAGCCAGTCCCCTGGCCTTAGAGAGGGCAGAATTATTCCCAGAGTCACCATTTTGAACTTTGGTTTTAAAAGGTGCTTGTCAGATATCTTAGGTCCAGGATGGGCCACAATTCTCCTGTTTTTTGGGGGGTTAGGAAGTACCTGGAGTACAATCCTTTGCCCTTGTGTAGGGTTGGAACCCTTTCTATGGCTCTGAGAGCCAGGAGGGAAGAAACCTCTGCTTCCAGGGCAAGGGTCTCTGATGGATTTGCAGGTGGAAAGGATCTGGTTCTCATCTTGGGAAATTTTTTGAAGTTGAGAACCAGTCCCTGGCTTACTACTTCCAGGACCCACTTGTCTGATGTCAGAGACTTCCAGTCCTGGACAAAGTAAGCCAGCCTGTCCCCTACAGGTGGTGGAGAATCGGTACAGGCAGACCCATCAGGGTGTATGCTTGGCAGGGGCTTTAGGCTGAGGGGTGGAAGCAGGCCTGCTCATTCCCCATCTGCCTCTTCCTCTGAAGAACACCCTCTGAGCATAAGAAGAAGAGGAGGCCTGGGCTTGGTAAAAGGGCCTTTGAAAGGGCCTGCCCCTGTCCCTGGAGTGCTGTCTCTGAGGAGTGGCTTGCCTTTCTTTCGCCTGAGCACTCCTGTAGGTGGTCTAGTACTCGTCCATCTTTTTCATGTAATTCCCTGTCTGCTCCCCAAACAGAGAATTACCAATGACAGTGAAATCCATGGCCTTAGCCTGGGTATCCAGTGATAGGCTAGTACATCCAAGCCAAGCCATCCTCCGAAGGGCCACAGATGTAGCCATGACTCTAGATGAAACATCATTGGAGTCCACAGCAGCATGAAATTGCACCTTGGATGCCTCAATCCCATCTGCAGCCAACTGCTCCAGCTCCTTGGCAAGCTGGTCAGGGGCCTGTTTAGCCAGAGCTAGCACAGTGTCCCACCTGGACTTCTGGTATCTAGCTGTGTAGGCCATATAGTTAGCCTGACTGTTTCCCAAAGATGCTGCCATGGCATCAATCCTCCTGGAGTCCTTATCTGGGGGGTGTGATGCCAGGGGAATATTTGCCTTATCACAGGCAGCAGCCTGCACTACCCCAACATGGCTGCATTGCTGAGAAAAGAACTCCGTGTCCGAGCCTGAAAGGGTATACTTCTTGTCCATTCATCTGTCCACAGGAGGTATGGAGTTAGGAGTCTTTAGAATTTATTAGCTTGGCAGAAGACACCAGGAGAAAGGACTGCTGTGTGACTGGACTTCTCTACTGGGACTATATTGCCCTTCTTCCCACCCAAAGCTAGTTCTACTTTTATAGGCACAGGATTTGACTGACAGCAGGAACTTCCTGTTTGGGAGCAGGAAGTGAGTGATCACAGAGCCACCAAAGACCCACCATCCTAGAAGGGCAAGAGTAGCTCTCTGGCCCCCTCTAGCTGCTGGAGATGTGCCTCTGAGCAAGTAAGGGGTCTACTGAGAAATATAGGATATTTTTGTCTCAGAACAGGACAATCAAGAGCTTAAAGGACACACAGGCAGAAAGTAAGGAGAGAGAGAAAAAAAACAGAGGAAAGAGTAAGGATTGCAAACAGTTAAGGGGTCAGAAATAAGACATGATGGGAGTGGTGCAGTGCAGTGGCTGTGGAGCAGCAGTCTTCCGGGAGACGTTCTGGAGGATGTGGTGTTATCCCATCTGCAGGCACCTCTCTGGGCTGAGAGAGGAGGTTGCTCATCTCTAGGCTGAGTTGGCCAGGATTTGTGGGACCTCCTCTTCCATCCAGGGACCACCAGTGCCACTGCCGTTGCCTCAGAGGTTGCCAAGAAAGAGGAGCGGTTGGACCACAGTGGGATCAGGGAGGGTGAGGGTGGTGGAACAGACGCGCATCCCTCCAGTTGTACCTCTCCACAATTCCTATGCCATTCTGGCAAAGTGTGGTTCCTCTACGGAGGCACCCGCAGTGGAGACCAAGGAGGATGCTGGGAACCTCCACAAAGGAGACCCACAGGAGGGTGGCAGGGGACCCACAGGGGAAGGAAACAACTCCTGGTGGGGGACTCCATTGTTAGGAAGGTAGAACTGGAGGAGGAAGGGGAGATGGAGGTAAGGTGCCTGCCTGGCGCCATGGCTTGGAGGGACAGGGAGCGAATCCTCAGGATTGCCAGAACAGCTACACAGGGAAGGGAGCTGGATGTCATTGTTCACCTAGGGACAAATGACTTGGCTAAGAAAGGGATTAGAGAAGTGCAGGAAGAGTTTGTGGAATTGGGAGGGGCCTTAGACAAGTAGCACGCACGGTAACCTTCTCGGAGGTGCTGCCCATCTATGGCATAGGAGAGGCTAGGTGTTCCACACCATGGGATTCAATCAGTGGTTGAAAAACTGGGTGGAGCTCAGGATTTGGCTCATTGGGGACTGGGGTCCACCTGGAGTGATGCAAGCCTATACTGGCATGATGGGCTGCATCTGTCTAGGAGGGGAACCAGGATCCTAGGTGATAGGTTTAAATGTTTCATTGCCAAGCATTTAAACTAGCCAAGGGGGGAGGCACCGAAAAGGAGCAAGGAAATCCTAGCCCCCCCCCAAAAAAATCACGGTAGTAAGAGCGGTAAACACCAACATAGCGGTGTCGATAGGGAGAAGATAAGGGGTAAATGGAGAAAGTGACAAAGGCAAGAAGGACAGGGATGGGACAAAAAGGAGTAAGGCCATCAGGAAATGGAGGGTAATGTGTACCAATGCCCGTAGTCTGGGCAACAAGCTCCCTGAGCTGGTGGCCTTGATGGAAGAGGGATGCCTGGATATGTAGGCAGTCACAGAAACATGGTACACAGAGAACCATGACTGGGATGTTAACATACCAGGGTACATAACCTACAGGAGAGACAGGCAGGGAGAAGAGGGGAGGAGTAGCTCTCTATGTAAAGGAAGGGATAAAAGCAACTGAACAAAAGAGTAAACAGGGAGGAGAGGAAGCACTGTGGGTCACCCTGGAGACTGGAAAGGGCACCACAATCCACACAGGGGTTGTGTACAGACCCCCATGTCAGGGGGAAGGAATGGACAAGGATATGATAGAAGGCATTCTTAGAATGGCAGAGAAAGGGGAGCTACGGTTGATGGGATACCTGAATATGCCAGATGTTAACTGGAGCACATTTGCTGCAGCCACATCCAAGAGCAGGGCCATTCTTGATGCCCTACAGGTGGCAGGCCTCAGACAACTAGTTTCGGAACCCACTCATGAGGGAGCAATCTTAGACCTCATACTCTCAAACGGAGGCAGTGAGAGGATCTCAGATCTAGGAGTGGGTTGCCACCTGGGAACAAGTGACCATCAAACAGTGTGGTTCACGTTAAACTCAGTTACAGAGTCAAGCCATACAAAAGCAAGGGTACTGGACTTTAGGAGGGCTGACTTTGGCAAGATGAGAGAGTGCCTCAGAAAAGCACTAGCAAACAAGCTAGAAGGAGGTGTGGAGCAACAATGGGGAATGATCAAAACTGCCATCACAGAGGCAACAAGCCTTTGTGTGAAGCAAATAAATCAAAACAAAAGAAAAAGCCACTATGGTTCTCAAAAGAGGTGGCTGTGAAAGTCAGGAAGAAAAAGATAGCATTCCGGAAGTATAAGGAAACACAGAAGGAGCAGGACAGAGAGCTGTACCACTTAAGGCAGAAGGAAGCAGGGAGGGAAGTCAGAATAGCAAAGGCCCAAACTGAGGAAAAGATAGCCTACTCAGTCAAGAAGGGGATAAAACCTTTTATAGGTACATCAGTGAGCATAGAAAGACAAAGAGAGGGATAGTGAGGCTAAATAGAAGGAACGGTGGGTGGGCATAGGGGGACAGTGAAAAAGCAGGGATACTGAATGAATATTTCTGCTCAGTATTCACAAAAGAGGAGGGGGAAGTGCCTAATCCAATTAACAGAAGCACACTTGATAGGGGGGGTCGATCCCAGTCCTTTCACAGAAGAAAGGGTTCTGCAAGAATTCCTAAAACTGAAGGTGGACAAAGCAATGGGGCCTGATGGAATTCACCCCAGAATTCTAAAAGAATTAAGGGGGGAACTTAGTGAAACCACTGGCTACTCTTTTTAATAAGTCATGGGAGGATGGTGTGGTACCTGAGGACTGGAGGAAGGCAGATGTGATTCCCCTTCACAAAAGTAGGACCAAGACAGAGGCAGGAAACTACAGACCTGTCAGTCTGACCTCTGTGGTAGGGAAAGTGATGGAGTTACTTCTGAAGGAAAGAATAGTTGAGTACCTAGAGGCCAGTGGGGTACAGGACCCAAGGCAGCATGGGTTCACAGCGGGAAGGTCATGTCAGACAATCTAATAGATTTCTTTGACTGGGTGACCAAAGTAGTAGACCAGCGAGGGGCTGTGGACATGGTCTACCTAGACTTTAGCAAGGCATTTGACACAGTCCCACACAAAAGATTAATAGTCAAATTAACCAGCCTGTTAGTGGGTCCCAGGGTGGTAGCCTGGGTAAAACAATGGCTGCACAACAGGACACAGAAGGTAATTGCAAATGGAGTCCACTCTGAAGAAAGAGGGGTTACTAGTCGGGTACCACAGGGTTCAGTATTGGGTCCAGTCCTTTTAATGTCTTCATAAGTGACATTGCAGAGGGACTGGAAGGAAAAGTATGCCTCTTTGCAGATGACACAAAGATCTGCAACAGGGTTGATACACAAGGAGGCGTGGAAAGGATGAGAAGGGACTTGGCAAGGCTGGAGGAATGGTCAGAAGTATGGCAGCTAGGATTCAATGCAAAGAAGTGCAAAATAATGCACCTGGGAAACAAGAACCCAGGGGAAGAATACACAATGGGGGGGAGGTAGTAACAACAACAAAAGGAAAGGGATCTGGGGTAATCATATCAGATGACCTTAAGGTCAGCAAGCAATGTGAGAAGGCAGTAGGGAGGGCTGCGGGTATACTGGGATGCATAGGGAGAGGCATCAGCAGCAGAAAACAGGAAGTTGTCATCCCTCTGTACAGACAGTTGGTGAGACCCCCTCTGGAGTATTGTGTCCAGTTCTGGAGACCCCATCTCCATGAGGACATAGACAGGATAGAGGCAGTTCAGAGGAGGGTAACTAAAATGGTGCAGGGTCTGCAAGAGAAACCATATGGAGGAGAGACTAAAGGAGCTTAATATGTATACCCTTGAGGAAAGAAGGAGAGGGGACATGATAGAAATTTTAAGTACCTCAGTGGAATCAACAAAGTCCAAGAGGGTAGCATCTTTCAGAAAAGAGATGTGCAAGAACAAGGGACACAATTGAAAGATAGAGGGGGACGGTTCAGGGGCAACGTGAGGAAGTATTATTTCACAGAGAGGGTAGTGGATGCATGGAACAGCCTTCCTGAGGAGGTTGTGGGGTCTAAAACTGTGGGAGAATTCAAGAATGCATGGGACAGACATAAGGCAATACTTGTGGGGGGTATGAAGAAATAGGCTGTTGGTTAACTAGGATCTGCGGCCCATCCTGTAGGTAAGGAAATGGGCAGGCTAGATGGGCCAAGCGGTCCTTATCTGCCGTCAAAGTCTATGTTTCTATGTAAATGTCTGTTTCCCAAAAGATTTATGGAGGGGAATAGACAGTCTCCTGGACTCTGGGATGTCCATCATTTTGACAAAATCAGGCTCCTCCTGATCCTCCACTGCTTCTTCAATTGGAAACTGGAGGGTTTCAGCCACTTTCTTGTAAAACATAAAATAGGAAGGGGACTCAGAAAGCCTAGGAGGAGAAACACCTGAAGGTCTGTCTGGGGAGATGTCCAGATCAATAGGCACATCCAGACTTTCATAATCACCATCATCATCATCATTATCTTCATACTCTCCCTCCTTCTCCTCCGGTTCATAAAATTCTTCTAAAGTATAATCCGGAACCGGTGGAAGTGACCGAACCGAGCCCCTGCCAGATGGTGCCGGTTCAGGCGGAACCAAAGTTAGCAATTGAACTATCCTTATCACTTTGGCTATTTCATCAGTGGTCAGAGAAAGAATTTGTGGATCCGAACAGGATGATTTTTCTCTTCTCCTTCTTTTAACTGGAACTGACTCCTCAGAATCGGTTCTCCTTTTGCCCGAAGAAGTTTTGCCCTGGTCAGAGGGCACTTTCTGGTTCGGTCGGAACCGAACTGGGCTGGCCATCCGGGTCAGCAGACTTCTCGCCTCCCTTTCCTCAGTCTACGACTTCTTATCCAGGGTAGCTTTGGGAAAACTTTTACAAACTTGGCAGTCTGAATTGAGGTGGTCAAACCCCAGACAATCAGCACAGGTGGTGTGGGGATCAGCCTTAGCAAAGGCTTCCCCACACACACTGCAGTGTTGAAACCCAGTGGGCACGTTTTTTTTTCTTGGGTTTCTCAGACATAGCCAATCCTATCCAAAACGTACCCTTTTTTCGGCAATCTGCCAGGCAAAACACCCCTGTTGGTTCCTGACCGTGTTATGGGTCTTGGGGGAAAAAAACGTTATTAAATCTGTTTTTTTTAGAACCGATACAGAGTGGTTACCACACTCTTAACAAATGCAAAACCTTTTTAAGACCAATCTGATCAGTTCAAACCAAACCGATCCCAAATTTACAAGTTCCACACAGAAACTAAATGTAAAACCTATCTAGTACTCACGGTACCACAGACAGAGACTTAAACCGACTGATTCAGTAGCAGAAATTCAGTAGAAACCGAGTGAAAAAACAACACTTTAACTGATTTTTTCGAACCGAGCAAAGGAGAAATCTCCGGAGCGACTGTTCAGTGACGTGGTGTAAAGAATCTGACGGTTGGAGTTTAAACAACGGCAGACAGGGGCTTCAACCGAGCTCGAGCTAAACATTCCATGCTGGCCATGGAAAGTTAACTCTTTGTTCTCCAGGGCAGTTGAAAGGCAGGACCTAACTGCAGTAGTCAGAATACAGCAAGACTTCATGTTGTTTGAATGCTACTCTTTGAGGTAAGAAGTTCCTCTTCCCTTGCCAGACCCCTGAATCAAAATGTTCCTGTGGATAAAAAAAAAATAACTGCGTTTTTCTATTTATAGATGATCCATGAAGAAGTGCTATGGGTGAAACATTGATTCTAACTCTATTTTATATTTCAGCGTGCATTTAACATTATTTTATTTTTATTGAAATCTAGGATTACAAATACCTTTGAGCAGGAACTGCTCGTTTACAAAGGTTCCACGTCAAAGGAATGGGGGGGGGTATACATACATACAAAGGTCAACATAATAATACATAGTTACACAATAAAAAGAAGTAAGAGACTGAGGCTTAGTAATTCCAGTAATTCAAAATGTGCCAAATGTTAGGTAGCATGACGTACCAGCCAAGGGCAATCTTAGAAATAAACACTGCAGGTGAGAGGGAAGGGGGTATGCAGGCAGGAAGGCCATTGTCGGAGGGTAGAGGGTGAGGGTAAGAGCTCTAAAGGAGGGAGGAGGATAAAAGTCA
Organism: Neoceratodus forsteri; assembly: GCA_016271365.2. Lineage (NCBI taxonomy): Eukaryota > Metazoa > Chordata > Ceratodontiformes > Ceratodontidae > Neoceratodus > Neoceratodus forsteri. Next base: position 118,022,977 of record JADMNL010000031.1, read on the forward strand.
GGAAATGCCTGGGGAGGAGGAAAGGGAGAGGGGCAAGGGGTAGGCAGGTAGAAGGGGGCAAGGTGGGGAGAGGTAGCTGTCAAGACTGAAGTGGAGGGTAGTGAGCGGTGGGTCCGTGATTAGGCGAGGCAGTCACAGCGACTAGTTGAAATGAAGTCAGAGTTGTCTCTTAAAAGGGCCAAGAGCAGCAGCAGTAAGAGTTTCTTTGTTGAGAGTATTGTATCACTGTGGTGCTCTGTGGACATTACCTTTTTGTTTTGTTCCCCTGAATGTCATATTCTTGCAAAATGTAATTAAATGAACCCCTGAGCCTCACCTAATGTATAGCATTCAACAGTATGATTATGATGATCCATGGCCACGAGGTATATTTAACAGCAGCCAGTATCAAGTCTTCCCTCCCTCCCAAGATATACAGTATGCTATATGTGTGTACTTGTGGGTGTTAGAGGAGCACCACCTTGTAGCTGATAAAAAGTCTGAACATGTCCTGAAACTGTAAGATTTACATCCGTCCTAAAAAATCAGGACATATAAAAACATGCCGGACTGTCAGTCACCACAGTGTGTGTGTGTGTGTGTGTAGCTGGGGAGTAACTAGTTATCTGTAACAAGTTACTGTAATATTACTTTTTTCAGTCGCTAGTAGTGGTCGTAGATTACTTTCAAGCAAAAACAAGCTACAGGAAGACACAGGACATAATTGCAAATCATGTACTAATCATAGGGGACTCTGATTCGGGGGAATAGAGTCTCACCTACAACAGAGCAAAAATACAAAAGTTGCAGTCAGGTGCCTTCTAGGACCATCGGCGCACAGAGTCACTAACCGCATTGAGAAAATCACATGGAACATGGATAAAACTGCACGTCTTAGTACACCTAGGCACCAATGACCTGGTAAATCATTCAGTGGAGGAGACCAAGAGGCATCTGATCTCTCTATGTGACAAACTTTCTCCTATTTCATCCGCTGTCTCATTCTCTGAGATTCTTCCAGTATGGGAAAAAGGAGCTAGCAGGAAGAAGATCAGAGATAAAGACACCTCTGAGCTCAACAACTGGCTCAGAGACTGGTGAGCAGAGAAGGGCCACAAATGCATAGGGGACTGGAACATGTTCTGGGAAAGGCAGTTCTTTTGATATGATGGCCTGCACCTCACCAAGGAGAGCTCTCGGGCACTAGGCCAAAAATTTGACGTTTTCATTTCTAATTTAAGCTAGTTATGGGGAATGGGCAGCAGCAGCACCCAAAGAACCACGTGGGACAACTGTTGCCACTCCCCAACAGTTTTCTATGAACACACAACTAGATCAAGACAACACTAACACACACCTTATCAGCACACTTAAGGACCCTAGAAGGCTACTTAGTATAAAGACAATCTCTCCTGCAAATATACAGAAAAAAGGAAGCTCCACAGTGATCAGTTCTAACCAAGGAAGGCGAGCACTGTGTGTCAATGCTTGTAGCCTGGTGAACAAAATCCCAGATCTCACTGCCAGAATGGTGGAGGCAAACCTGGACTGTGTCATGGTCACAGAGACATGGTTCACTGGGAACCACGACTGGGATGTAGCCATCCCAGGATGCACACTATTCTAAAGAGACTGCAAAGGTAAGAAAGGTGGAGGGATAGCAATGTATATAAAAAACAGTATAAATGCTATGGAAACCCATGGACACAGCAGCAATGCAGAGGTCCTCTGGGTCACCTTCAGAGCAGGAAGTAAGTACCCTATCCGAGTTGGGGTTATATACAGACCCACAGCCCAGGATAAAGACTTGGCTAGGGAACTCCTGGAGACCATACTACAGATGGCAGACAAAGGAGAACCACTGCTGGTCGGTGATTTCAATCTACTGGGTGTAGACTGGCTCTCTCGCATGGCCTCTACGGAAAGGAGCAGAGAATTCCTCCTGGCACTAAAGGGAGCAGGACTAGAACAGTTGGTGACCACACCAACATGAGAGGGAGCCATCCTGGACCCCGTGCTCTCAAATAGCAACAGGATCTCTGACACAATGATGGGCAGCAGTCTGGGTACCAGTGACCATAGGACCATCTGGATCACCATCACCAGTAAAGAGGAAGTCAGCCACAGCAAACTCAGGGCCCTGGATTTCAAGAAGGCTGACTTTACTCAAATGAGGACTTCCATAAAACAAATACTTAGCAAGAAAACAGGGGACACAGTTGAACAGAGGTGGAAAGCCCTGAAGGAAGCTTTACTCACAGTAACTGCCCAGTGCATGAAGCAGATCTCTAAGTTAAGAAAAAGGAGGAAACCACTATGGTATACAAAGGATGTAGCGACTAAAATAAAGGATAAAAGGAAAACGGTAAAGAGATTCAAGGATACTAACAATGAGGCAGATATGGAAGTCTACAAAACCAAGCTAAAAGAAGCAGGGAAGGCAGTAAGGGCAGCCAAAGCCCAGACAGAAGAGAGACTCGCACAAGGAGTGAAGAAGGGTGACAAAACTTTTTATAGATACATCAGAAAAAAAAGGAAAACAAAATGAGGCATTATAAGAATAGCAACCAAGGACGGCAAACAGGCAGAAAATGATAACGAAAAAGTGGAGATTCTAAACAGTTTCTTCTACTCAGTCTTCACAAAAGAAGGCGACAGCAAGGGACCCAAACTGCAGAACACAGGCAGTCTCACCATAGAAGCAGATGCTGGACCATTTACAAAAGACAGTGTCCTAAAAGAGCTTCTCAAATTAAAAGCAAGTAAAGCAATGGGCCCAGATGAAATCCACCCAAGAATTCTGAAGGAGCTGGCACAGGAAATTGCAGGCCCACTGGTAGAATTATTCACACGTCTCTGCAGAGCGGGGACATACCTCAAGACTAGAGAAGGGCCACAGTGGTACCCTTGCACAAAAGTGGAAGCAGGGAGGAGGCCAGAAACTACCGGCCAGTGAGCTTGACCTCAGTAGTGGGGTAGCTTATGGAGTCCCTACTTAAGGAAAAAATAGTGAAGTTCCTTATGGAAACAAGGCAGCTAGATACTAAACAGCATGGATTTACTGCAGGATGGCCATGTCAAATGAATATGATTGAATTATTTGACTGGGTCTCCAAAATAGTGGACCAGGGAGGGGGTGGCATACATAGTCTATCTAGATTTCAGCAAAGCTTTTGACTCTGTCCCTCATAAAAGATTGGTCAATAAGTTAGAGCACTCTGGGTTAGGGTACAAAATAGCCAAGAATGTTCAAAACTGGCTCCACAGCAGAACACAGAAGGTCATAGTCAATGGAACACTGTCAAGCGAGGGAAGGGTGATCAGCGGTGTGCAACAAGGATCTGTCCTTGGCCTAATCCCCTTCAATATATTTATCAGCAACACTGCTGATGGCCTGCAGGGTAAGGTATGCCTGTTCACAGATGACACAAAGCTCTGCAACAGGGTAGATATAACTGAAGGAATGGCAGCAATGGAAGCATATCTAAAGAGCCTAAAAGCTTGGTCTAGGGACTGGCAGTTGAAATTCAATGCCAAAAAGTGCAAGGTCATGCACCTAGGTAAAGGAAACCCACGGAAAACATACACACTCGGTGGTGAACAATTAGAAACAAAACTCGAACAGGAACTTGGAGTGCTTATTTCCAGTGATTTATAGGTGGGTAGACAATGTGAAAAGACGGCACAGAAAACTAGTAGCATCCTTGGATGTATTGGCAAGGGTATTACAAGTAGGAAGCGAGAGATCATACTCCCTCTGTACAGGTCCTTGGTGAGGCCACATCTCAAGTACTGCGTACAGTTCTGGAGGCCACACCCCAAAAAAGGACATAGATCATTTGGAGGCTGTACAGAGGAGAGCTACTAAAATGGTACAGGAACTGCACCAGGAGCAATATGAATCTAGACTACAGCAACTGCAAATGTACTCCTTTGAACAAAGGAGAAACAGGGGGGATATAATAGAAACCTTAAAATACATAAAGGGCATAAATAAGGTACAAGCAGAAAACCTCTTTCACAAAGATGAGACCACGCGACCGAGGGGGCACAGTTTGAGACTAACGGGTAAGTTTAAAACCAACATTCGTAAGTTCTACTTCACAGAGAGGGTGGTGGACCCTTGGAATAGCTTACCACCAGAGGTTGTGGAGGCCAAAACAGTCACTGCTTTTAAGTTAGCATGGGACAAGTACTGTGGTAATCTCAGAAGAAGAACAGAATAGAGGGGTAGGCAATCTGGGCAGGCTAGATGGATCATACAGTCCCCTTCTGCTGACATGTTCTTACGTTTCAAGAAACAGTAATAAGACAAACATTTATTTATTTAAAATGTTTTACCGGGAAAGGCATACTGAGCAAAAGCTCGTTTCCAGATGCATCCTGGGGGAGGGGGGAGGGATAAAGGGAAAGGATACAAACAGATATAAACATCATATGCAGTATAAACTTACACATGTAGTAATTCAAATTGCACAGAGGGTATAACGTTTAACATACAGTGTACATCAGAAGACAAGGAGATACTGAGTCAGCTACAGGCAAAGTTATAAACAGTGCAAAACTTCAAGAACACAGCAACAAAACAAACAATCACTCCGACAGATTACAAGGGACAGAGTGATTTAACTTTCAGCATTTAGAAGTGCTAACAGTTTATGTGCAACCCAGGGGGCAAACATAAGGTGAGGGAGTATTTATGTAGTATGTTTAGATTAGGCACAAGTACAGACAGGGGGAAAAAGATCCTTAAGAGGGAAGAGAGGATTTTAGGTGAGGCAGCGTGCCGGACAGGCTGTGGGAGGGAGCTCCATATTTTAGAGAAGTGGCAGGAGAAAGCTGATTGGCTGATCTGTGAGAAAGGTTTAGGGTTCGTGAGTCTTGGTTTCTAAGGGAGTGGTAGGAAGGAGGTTTGGGAGAGATAGAGGATGAGAGAGGGGAGACTTCCGGTGAGGTCACCGACCGGTATACAAGGGTAAAACCTAGCTCTGCTGATCCTGGTCTAAAAACAGGCTCTCTCACAAATAAAATGCAAAAATAATCAAAAAAGAATATCAGGGAGAACCACAGCATTGAATGGGAGGCAAAAAAAGGAATGTACGCACTCCCAGAAGCAAGGATTCGGCAGGATTCTCTCACCCTTCATTAAGCTCTGCAGAGATTCAACCAGACATGGCAGCTCCAAATGGGGACTCCTCTCAACAACCCAGCAATGCTACCATTCTAGCAAAGTTGCAGGAATTCAGGACTGAGGTTCGTACTTTCTGGTCAGAATTAACTACAGAAATCAGTAAACTTTCATCTCGTGTTACTTAGGTTGAAGCACAACATACTGAATTAGATGATTGGACCGACAGGCTGGAATGCAAGGTAGTGCACTTGCAGACTTGCTAGATGAACAGCATGCTTTAAAAGAGAAATGTGAGGACTGGGAAAACAGATCACGCAGGAATAATTTGAGAATACATGGGATTCTGGAGAACGAAGAAGGGAGATATATTTTAAAATTTGTGGAGGAGCTCCTCTGCGACTCTCTGCAATTAGACCCAGCTTTTAAATTCGACATAAAGCGAGTCCATCGGGCTCTACCACCGAAACCAACTCAGCCAGACAGACGACCTCGCTCCATCATAATGACGTTTTTAAACTATACTACTAAACAAATTATCCTTACTAGGGCCTGAAGAATGAGGGATACTAAGTATAAAGGAAAGTGCATTTATTTTGACAACGATTACTCCCCATCTATTTCAGCCAAGTGCAGGGCCTACGCTCCAATATTCCATCTTTTAAAGCAACAACAACTAAAATTTGCTGCTCCATACCCTGCTCGACTACTACTCATGTTTCCAGATGGCCCCCAAACCTTTGAGACACCAGATGAAGCAACAAAAGCTCTTCAACTCAGAGGCCTGGTTCAATCCACTCAGGAAGACTCCTCACTCAGGAAAACTCAGCAAGGCCTTCGCAGTGCTGTTTGGGATGCTGCTAGGGATCCAGATTCCAGAAAGAGACAGAGTCAATCAATCCTAGAGGATGTGAAAAAGCTTTTACAAAAATTTCAGCGACCTGTACCGGAGTGAGTGGCGAGAGAGGTTCTGCAGAGACTTAAAAACTGGTAACTTGATGTGGAGGTGACTTTGCATACAGGGACTACACAATGCAACTCGGGGAAGTCTGTTTGGGATGGGGACATTGGGAAATGGAAATCCTGCTTATATTCCCAAGCTTATAGATGGGAAAAAAATTAGTGAATCAGAAGGATGTTTCTGAATTTCCCTTGGATTCTCCCCCCTCCCCCCGAAGCTTGCTGATAGTCCTCCCATAGTTATTGTTTAATTACACCATAGCCCAGGAAAGGCGGCATGACTCAATGCATTTTTTGCAGTGCTACATGTTCACCTGACCATTATAGGGTCAGAAATCCATCCCCAAACGGTTGACGTATCCATAAGGCCTTACTGGAGATGAGGCACATAGGGACCATTTCCTGGGGGTCTCTGTTCCTCATTTTTATTTCCAGTGTGGCCTGTTGCACCATTAAGTTACCAGGGATATAGTGGTGCTGGGGACCCTTGGCGTTGCCTTGACACTCCCCCTCAGGGCGCATACATCTGCCCCTTCAAAGGAGAGGTATCTGTCCTCTCCCTACCTTGGGAGCTGCTTACATTTTTGGCCAGGTTCAGAGACCTGTTACAGCAGGTACAATTTGCTGGTACAAAAAAGTTGATGCCCTGTTGGCATTTGGTTATTTTGGCAGGCCTAAAAGTATTGAGTGTCATGCATAATGTTAAAATGCAACAGGCCTGCACATGTTTAGTTGTTATAGGCCTAATGCCGAATTTTTTAGATCCTTGTGTAGTTTTAAACACTCGGACAGTGTTATGGTGTTTGAATAGAACAACAGGCAGACATAATTCACTTATATCAGTGACAGTACGTAAAGCAATTAATAATACAATATTATTGAGCATGGGGTGAAAAGGCATAAGTACGGTAGGAAGGGGATATATTGTACTTTTAACACACAGGAAATATGCATACAAGGACTGATCAGAAGCAGATATGGCTAAGTCAACTTTGATTTTATCTTTAAATGTGAATGGGGTTGGTAATCTGATACAGCACTCTCGATTATTTCAATTATTCAGAAAAGAGAGACCTGAGCTTATTATGCTGCAGGAAACCCACATGTCTTCAGACGAACATAAAAAATTTCAGAGGTGTGGATATTCTGTAGTAACTTAATCGTCCTATAGGGATGGGAAAAGTAGAGGGGTGATGATTCTACTCTCCCAGGAGGTGCCCTTTGAAAAACAAAGTGAGATTAGTGACCCGGAGGGCCGGTATGCCATAGTGACGGGCAAGCTGTACTCAAGACCAGTTACCCTGGCATCTGTCTCTTTCCCTCCTGGGTCAGGGAAGCCTTTAGCAGTAATATTTTTCATGGATTTAATGTCCCTCATAGAGGGACAACTGCTGCTGGGGGGAGACTTGAATATCACTTTAAACCCCTCTTTGGATGCTGATACCCCTCTGGCCCGTAGATCTAACACTTTCCAAAAATACATAAAACAAACCATCACTTCTCTGGGCTTGGTGGACACCTGGAGACATTTTTTCCCTAAGACAAAAGAATACACCCACTGGGCCCCGCACGTGGGAAGTGGGGCTCGACTGGACTACTTTATAACCACGGTCGAGCATTTAGACTCTATTTGTGATGTATAGCATGGGATCACCTTCTTATCGAATCATGCTCCCTTATATCTCAAGGTGGACTTAGGGGCACAATATAAGCAAACCAACTGGCACCTGAACCTTGCCCATCTTAGGGACCCAGAGTTCCTTGAATTGGTCCAGGAGACTGTACCTAGAATTAAACAAGAAAACATGCAACATGCAGTTGCCCCCACAATTCTGTGGGATACTTTAAAAGTAGTATTAAGAGGAGAGATCATACGATTTTCTGTAATTAAAAAACAGCAGAGGGAAAAAACACATAAAGACCTGCAGGAGGAGCTATTACATTTACAGCACTGGCCAGATCAAAAGGACTCCACAATATGACAACGATTAAGAATTGTAAAACAAAAGCTACAAAAAATAGTAGACCAATCGGTACAACAAAAACTATTTTATCTAAAGTTAAGACATCATGAGGGGGGACCTAAGGCCTCCAGAAAGTTAGCAAGAAAATTGAGAGAACAGAGAACCAGAGCAAACATAATCAGCATGTTAGATCCTAAAACAGGGAGGTTAGCAAAAAGACCCCAGGAAGTTAAGACATCTTCTAGAGCGGTTTTACCATGAGTTGTACATTAAAGAAGAGGAAATTACCCTAGACAACATCAAATCATATTTATAGAGTTTACCAATACAATGAATCAGCCCACTACAGGCTGAAGCCTTGCTGGTGCCAATCAAACAGGGAGAACTACTCCAAGTTCTAAAAAAATCTCAGACCCTGAAGGCACCAGGTCCAGATGGGTATCCCTCTGAATTTTATAACACATTCAAAAGGCTGCTACTACCCATATTACTCCCAGCCTTACATGCAGTCCAGGAGGGAGAACCCTTCCCCATGGCAATATGCCACCATATCAGCCATACTTAAACCCCATAAAGATGTTAAACACCCCTCCTCATTTCGCCCCATTTCAATGCTAAATTATGACTACAAAATGTTCATGTTGGCCATGGCCTCTAGAATAAACCATTTACTACCAGCTATTATTGACCCTGATCAAGTGGGCTTTATTAAGGGCAGACAGGCCCACAATGCCATAAGGCATGCACATTTCTTAGTAGATTATGCCATAGAAAGACAAATCCCTTTAGTGCTACTGGGGCTAGATGCTGAAAAGGCATTCAACTGGGTCAGCTGGTCTTTCTTATGGCAGACTCTGGAGCACTTTGGATTCCTGGAACAATTTATAAAAAAATTACAAAATATTTATGCCTCCCCTAAAGCAAATGTTAAGGTGGATGGGACACCTTCAGATACATTCCAACTCTCTAGGGGCACTCGCCAGGGATGCCCAATGTCCCCAGTGTTGTTTGCTCTATATCTTGAACCCCTAGCCATTGCCATCAGATCTTCTCGGGACATAGAGGGCCTTCCATTGGGAGGTCACCCGCATAAGATATCACTATTTGTGGATGATATTCTGCTGGCTCTTACCGAGCCTGAACAGTCCATCCCAGAGGTATGGAAACAGCTACAAACATTTGGTAAACTAGCAGGATATAAAATTAACAAATCAAACATCAAGGTATTAACGTACAATTACCTCCCTCCCACTTCACAAAAGACTTCCCCTTTAAGTGGCACAGACAAGAGATGAGATACTTGGGAATAAAGCTCACAAGAAACCCCATTCATGCAGAGCTCTTAAATCTCAAACCTTCAACCCTAAAATTGACAGAAGATCTATCTCATTGGTCAAGTCTCCCCCCCCCCAAGCTTCTTAAATAGGATAGATACAATTAAGCAGAATGTATTTCCCCGCATATTGTCCTTTCTTCAGACACTGCCCTTCACCCTGGCTAAAACATATTTCCAGGTGTGGGACAGAATGATATCCCGCTTTATTTGGAGCGGAAAGCGTCCCAGAATTAGATATTCTGTTCTGCAACTGGCCAGAGAGAGAGAGGTGGCCTTAACCTCCCTGACCTCAAAAAATATGTGATGGCAGCACAGTTAAGGGTAGTCCTACACTGGCTAAATAAACAGTATGATGCACACTGGAAACAATTAGAAGAAACCTGGGGAGAACTATACAACACTCAGGAGCTCCTTTTTGGGACACCCCCCAAGTGCCAAGGGATAATGAATTATCCGAAGTTCACCAGGGAACCCTTAAAAATATGGCTTAAGGTCAGTAATGATTATTTTACATTCCCTGAAAAATTGTTCTTGGGAACACTGAAGTATAATGCAAATGTAACCCCCAGAGGCGCTATCCAAAGGGCTACTACCCCTGCCTGCTCCGACTGTAACAGGGTGAGGGGCCTAGATCCATTGGCGGGTGCCTCCACCCACAGGTCAGAGTTAGGACAGTCGAGTGTGACTTGGTCACAGCCCTCTGGGTTGCTACAACCACCCTATCTTCCCACTAGTGGCCCACACAAGTCAATTCCAGTGTTCGTACCATGTACACTTACCCACCAGCTGGAGCCAATCAGCTGGGTCCAGGGACCCCCTGAAAAGAAAACTGCAATTACACAACAATCACTGTACAGTAATTTACCATTAACGCACAAACTAGCCAGTGTACCTTTGCAAACGATCAATCTGATTTATTTAAGGGGAAGTGAACAAGGACTGAGGGTGATCAGGTTAATTAGCTTACCACTATAGCATATACTGTAAGTATCTATCTAAGGCGCTGTGCACAGGCCTAACCTATAAGTCACTGTCTATGGGTACCCAAAGCCCTAAAGGCTAGTCCCTCAATGCAGCTGGTTGGGGCCCTGACACAAACAAGCATTTGATTCCTACGAAGATTAAGTAGAGCCAACGGGCTCAGGTAGTGTCACCAATACAGAACCCAGAAAGTCCTGCCCTCACTAGGACCATTTGCCAGGGAACTACCCTGATTTAGTACTCACAACTCCAGTAGCCAGAGTGCTCTCACACCACTCACAGGACCGAGTCTGGACTCCCAGCACTTCTCCACACATTTATATGCAAGGCAGAGGGGTACCATACCAGGCAGCTGCTGTCCTTCTCGATCACCTGCACACCAGTCACCAGGCCAAACCGACGCAGCTTCACTGTTCCTGACAGACCGAGCACGATTCAAGCAGATTCTCAGTCTTCTGGGGGTGAGCCTGGTGGGTAGCAGCTCCTGCACAGCCTCCTCTGACCGCTAACCAGCGGATTTAGTCCATCTCCACAGGCGCTTCAGGCCCCGACTGGCTCCACACACGCCTCAAGATGAACGCTTCACCGCGAGTAGCCCCGGCTCCTGCTCGCCACAGCCACAACGCCTCTGACCCTGGCAGTAAGAGTAAGCCTCTCAACTGGGTGCCACCCGATCTCATTGGTGGGCTGCTGATGCCAGCCACTAAGTTCGCCCCCCATTGGTGCAAAAAGGCGCTATGGTCCAGAACTCACTTCCCAGAATCACTAGCCATATCCCCATTGGCCAGCCAGCTCCAGCTTGAGTCCTGATTCTAGTTGGTCATTAGACACACCATTTTAATGTTCCTTCTCGCTCCATTGGCCCAGTTCAGCCACCCAGGTCCAAAATGGAGGGGCCAAGTACACAAAGTCCCAGCTGCAAAGGAAACAGGTTAGACAAACTGTAAATATACTAATACTTTAAACAATCATAGCCAGCGGCCACATCTATTAAACCAGCTCCCTTGGCCACGCATAGCGACTACCGATGGGAGCGCATCCACAGCAGCTGTGGTGGGATTCGAGCAGGGAAACACGTCCATCCCCCCCATGCAACCCACAGGAGCCTGTGAGCAGGCATCTCTTAAAGGGACAGCACTGGAGGCTTTTAAAAGCACTCACAATCAGCGGCATTTTGCTGAACACCAGGTAAATAGGGAGCCACTAGACAAGCCCTGGGAAGGTTTTTTAAGAACCCCTACTGGTAGGAGGTTACACAAATATAGCAGCAGGTCCCTCAGGCCCCTATGTAGTTCAATGGCAGAGGTATGGTATTTTATTCATTTTCCAGTTAGTGGGCAGAACAGGTCTCCTTCCCTTTGTCTCCCTTCAGAAGGAATATCACTTGCCCCATAGAAATTTTATTTCTTATTTACATCTTAAATCATACCTTCAGCCATATGAACGGTCACTCGCGACCCTAAGTGAAAACCTTACCCAAATAATACAACTGTTACAAGCTCATATCAGAGGAATGACCTCGGATCACCTGATTAGTAAGATATATAAGACCTTAAATGAAAGACAGGGAGACTCGACCAATTCAATCAGGTTTAGATGGGAACAAGAACTGCAGGTATCAATCAGTGAGCAGGACTGGAATGACTCTGCTTTACCAACTATAAAAGTCTTTTTCTCACCATACTGGCATGACTACATGTGGAAACTCCATTCTTGTTTCTTATGCACACCAGCCTTGCTGGCTAGTATGGGAGAATTAGGGGAAGGACAGTGCTGGAGAGAATGTGGGACTATAGAGCTTAATCAGAGCCACGCCCTGGTCGTGTCCTCAAGCCGGGTTTTAGGCACCAGCAACCTCAGGCGGTTGTTGGGAGTTCTGCTCATGGGGGGGCCCCAACCAGAGAAGTTTACCTTATTCATTTTAAACATTTTTATCTTAATATATTTTAAAACATCAGAAAAGGACTGTGCAGATCCTTCTTGTTATGAAATACCTCAATAAGCTATGATCCAGTCAATATAAGGTGGATAGGCAGCAATGGATGGGATAGGAAGAACAGCCCCAAGAACTGACACTGCTGTGTCCTCCTAAAACATTTTTAAAATACTACTGGTTAAACTAAAGCTATACATAGAAACAAAGACATTTAAAATTTGCCGGCAGATAACTACTGCTTGGCCCACTTAGTCTACCCATTTTCCCTGCCTATAGTATCACCACAAACAAAATCTTGCACTTATGGGCTACAGTAAAACACATGGGCTAAAGGTGGCCAAGTAGAGGGGCCCCATGACTTCACTGATTCTGCTGGGGGCCCCCAAAACCCTAAAGCCGGCCCTGCATGATGTCCTAAGCTATCCAAGTTTTGGAAGGAGACCCTCAAGGAGCTGAGTGCAATTTATGACACCACTGATTTATTCACTCCCACATTTATACTGACTTTTATTAAACCAAAAGTTCTGCGAATTGACAAAAACTTGCTGAAACAAATTTTAAAATTTATAACAGCAGCCCACAAAATTATCACTGGACTGTGGTTTACAGATAAAATACCCACTAAAAAAGCCTGGATTGTTTTGTCCAGGGAGATATATGCCCTTGAGTGACTCTCTGCCAAGATGATGGACAAAGTTTGAAAATTTGATGTATAATGGCAAAAGTGGATATCATACCAACTAAATCATTATGATGATTTTGTACCTTAAGGTATATACACTGAACATGTAATTTTGCTCTTATTTTGCACTGAAAAGATACTCGGGATATGATCTGTGATGCTCCTTGAATTTTAATGGGAATAAAATCTGGGAGTGATAGGGGAGGGCTCACCGTGCTATGCCTGATTTGATTTGAATGGATCACAGACTGAATTTAAAATTGGTAATTATGATTCTCTGGATACTGAAGTAATAAGATGTTAATTTATTTTCCCCTAATATGACTGCTACAAGTATACATGTAATGTATTGTGATGTTATCAACTGTATTAATAAGTGATGTATTGCTGCCTGTAGAATTGTTGCATTTATAAATTAAATAAAAAGACTAAATAAAAAAAAAAAAGAGGTAAGAGGGGAGAGAGTGAAACCAGAATTTAACAAGAAAGGAGGCACATTGGCTATGTCGTCTGTCAGCTAGGGAAGGGAGGAAGAGAGATAGGTAGAGGTTGCAATGATGGCACCCATCGCTAGCAGATAAAAGCCTTGCAGCCCATTCTGTCTGCCCCAAAACCTGCCTAGTATTGGGAACTCCTCTCTCCTACCTGCTGCCCCAATCCTACCTTTCCTATGTGCCTGACCCTGCCACTTTTTGAATCCCCATACTGTTTCTCATCCACCCAATTATATTATCCCCCCCCGGTCACCCCCATTCTCAACCATGAGGCACAGAGTTAGAGACTCTCCACCCCCAACTGATGCCCTCCCTTTTTCCATTCCTAGTTTATCCATATTTTCTCCGGACTCCCTATTCCTTGTCCATCTCCTATCCTCTGGTCACCCACCACACTCCACTCCTCCTCCCTGCCCCCCTTTCTCTCCCCTCCGTTTCTGCCTGGTCCTGTGCCCCTTGCAGGGTTCTCTGTCATCCCGAAGGAGTATAGACCTTGGCTGTCTCTTCTACCCCTCTTCTCTCCCCTCCCCCACACTTTCTAATCCTGACTCATTGCAGGGTTCTCTGCATCCTGAAGGGGTATAGATTGTCTCTCTCTCTTTCCCCCTCTCCCTTTCCCCAAACTTTCACATCCATCGCCCGTCCACCTTCCTATTTCCTCATCCCATTCCTCCCCTCCTGTTCTCCCACCCCACTCTTCTCCACCTCCCCGGCCCCATTCTCTCCCCTCCCTTTCTGCCTGGTCCTGTTCCTCTTGCAGGATTCTCAGCATCCTGAAGGGGTATAGATCTTAGCTGTCCGTCTCTCTCCCCCCTTCCATCCCCCCACCCACTTCCCCACTTGTCTTATGACTGCCCTCCTTGGGTATACAACAGCACTTCAAATCTTGTGCTCACCCTACTATCTCTAGCACTTCAAATGTGTTATCCATCCTCTAACCTTTAACCTACTGAATCACCTGCTCTTGGGTTGTTGCAATGTATGCTATATCCAAATATGGTTTTGTTTACCATGGGCAGTTGGAGTGGGTTATTTCTGCTCTGTAATTGTACTGCACTGTTTGTTGTTAGTAATCGTACTTGTATTGCTCTGTTATTGAAATGTGTTTTCATGTTCTCCCAACTCTTGCCCCCGATGCTTCTGGAAATGAGATGCTTATAGCTCATGTTGTCTTTCCTGGTGAAACATTTTCCAAATAAATAGAGACCTTGCTGAAATCTACATATGGGATGTCAACTGTCTGACACATATCTACAGCCCTGTCACCCAATGGAAGAATTTGATTTGGTTTGTTTGGCACGACCTCCTACTGGTAACCCGTGTTGCCTGTGTCCTGCAGACAGGTTGCCTGCAGGAACCTTACTACCTTCTCCTTAATAATTTCAATAGCTTCCCCACTACAGATGTCAGACTGATTGGTCTATTACTGCCCAACTTGTCTCACATTCCACTTCTGTGCCGGGGGACTACATCTGCTATTTAAGCAATAGCAGCTGAGAAGCTGGTCATTTCCAAGGGATTAATGAGTGGCTGGGGGGGTGGGTGGCCCAAGGTGCAGCTGAGGGCCACCTCTCTCCTCCGGTCGTTAATCCAAAGAAATTACCGACTTCAAGGTTGTTATTGCGATTATAAGTCTACTGCAATAAAAACATTTCTTTTTCCCATTTATTTTTAACTGAATTAAGATTTTAAGCAGAGTGGTACAGGCCATACGTGACACACAGCGTCAGCTGGCAGCTGGATCAGTCATTTCTAAGACATTAATGACTGATCCACTAGCCAATCAGAAGCCTCACTGGGCTCATGAATAATTAATTAAATTATAACCCCCAATCATCCAGCACTTCCCTTGTTTCTAAGGAGCAACTGAGATCTGCAAGTGGTCATGCCCCATGTCCCTCAACAACATCGGATGCATCCCATCTGGGGCCACTTTCATTGCCCATCTGGGGCCACTGGTTTATCCACTTCCAGTGCCTATAAGTCCCTCAGCACGCTCTGCTCTGTGATGGGCTCCACACTGGTACTCACTAATGATCCCCTACTGGCTTTAATGCTGCATTTCAGCAGCGGGCCCTTCTCTTTCACTGTGAACACTGAACAGAAGTATTTGTTCAGTATATTCGCTTTCCTTCTCATCCCCTTCTTGAGCCTGACCACCCCTTCTGTGGTTTTGTGCCATTCGAAAATGTATCAAAATGTTCTACCACCCTCTGGATCACCCTCTGTATCCACGCTTGCCAGTCTCACTGTTCCACTGGCCACCCTCAACTTTTCTTGATAGTCCCTTCTGTCCTCTTCTGCTTGACTTGTTGTGTACTTGATGAAGGCTCTTCTTTTTTTTCACTGCCTCTGCCACCCACCACAGTGGTCACAGTGGTGTCCTCCTCATCTTGCTCTTCCTCCCCTTCTTTGTGCAGGGACTTGTCATCTTTAGTACTCCGTCCTTCATCAGAGATCATTTGCTGCCCACTCCTACCTCTGCTGTCACACTCTGCTCACTTTCTCCTAACACTTACTCCCTATTGGCACGTTGCTCACATGTCTGAGCCCCAATCACCTGTGCTAGTACAGCCTGCCGTGAGCTTCCTCTGCTCATTTCCTCCTCCACCTCCTCTCCACCTCCTACTACTCCTTTCCCCTTTAGCCCTATACTAGTCCATCAAAAAATCTGCTTTCCACACCCCTGTTAATCCCACTGTAACCTACTCCCCCCATTCCCCATCTGCCACTTCTGCCTGCTCCAGTGCTGGGGTGAAGCCCTCTCCCCCCCAGTTGTGTGAATGTACAGTACCCAGGGTTTTAAATAATTGATTAGCAGTTTTTTTCTTGGGACAATGCTAACTGTACAGAAAGTATTTATATAGGTTTTCTAGAAGTGGTATGCTTGTTAAACACAGTGAAGCAAGTGCTATGCATTTTCACAATGTTTTAGCACTTTTATGAGCAAAACGCTAATCAATTTTTGGAGTTAAATAAATCCCCGAGTACCTGTCCTCTATTCTCCTGCCTCCTCCCCTTTCCATAGGTGTTGTGCAAACCTATACCCCAGCACCCTGGTACCCCACCCATTGGGGTGCAGGCCATCCATTTTAAACAGCCTCCAGCCCCACCAAGTGTGGCCCCAATCTCCCAAGAAATAAAAACCCTCCCCCATACCTACCCTGTAGCCACTCATCAAAGTGGTATCATTAAATGTTATAAATGTTTATTTACTTCCTGTTAAGTGGGGTTGGCTGCCCTTATCACATGTTTAACCAACACTAGGACACACTGTCACAAATCCAGACCGTATAGTTATCTGGTATTCCAACATAGCTCCAACAGAATTTGCTTCTTTTTTTTTTTTTACTTTATTTTTATTCAGTTACTCAGGTAAAAAACCTTCATGTTCCAGAAGCATAAGTTCACTAGGTACATGTACATAGTACCAGTACAGTTGCAGTAGAATTTGTAGTTGTGGCTTCTCAGTTACGCTGGTGTGTGTGTGTGGGGGGGGGTTATCCTGTTCCCACTAAAATGATATAGGAACCATAGGATCAGTTGTAACATAAGTACCGCTTCCATCAATGGAGGTTGGCGTTAGTAATAGATATGCATTGAGCGTGTAACGACCCTTCAGTAGGTCTGGCCATGTTAGGTAGCACCAGGGCAGAACAGAGTGAAGCAACCTCATTTATATTTAAATTAGGATGAAATTAGGAGGATGCAAGAGAGGGAATCATTAGGCACTTTTATACACTGGTGTCTGTAACGGAATGACCGTTACAGAACCAGTGTAACGTTACCCTCATTCGTGTGTAAAGCGGATCTCTTCAGCAACCACAGCGAACGTTCAGCCAAAACGCGTTCTCTGCTTCCCATGGTTCATCTCAATGTGTGCCAGTACACCCCGACATATAATCAGGAGGTTCCGTTACCTCCTGAAGAAATCAAATATCACAGCAAACTCCGTGGGGATGCCGGAATGAAAAAATACAAAACGGAGGAAGGGATTTGCTTGCTTACTGTGTGTAAAGTGAACACAGAATGGAACAAACTAGAACGGCGCCACCAGGTAATCATCATTTTGTTATAAAAACCTGTGTGTAAAAGCACCTAAAGTTCATGCCTACAAACCACACAGGTATACAGAAAATGGGCTGAGGGGAATTTCCCATTAATGTGCAACTATGATGCATTACAATTTTTTCAGGTAACTAGAAACTGTAATTACATTTTAAAATTAACTTCCCAACACTTTGTGCATGCTGTCTTTTTACTGCACCTTGCTTTCTGACCTTTGAAGTAGCACCGCTTCCATCTACAGGCCACCAGTAGTAACTGGAACTGACTGTAGGACTCCCATCAATAGTGCAATCAGCTCCAGTCATTTCAGCAAATGTTCACAGGAGACCGGAGTGGGAATTAAGATTAACCATTAAAACTGACTAATCAGATTTTTTACTTATATCCCAACTATATTACCATGTAGCTATTTTCAGTCTGTGTTAATTAACTGACACTTTAGTCACTAGATCGTGGCAAAGAGAGCAAAGGAGAAGACACTCTGATTTTTAAAGGAGAACACTCAATACAAAGGAACCCACACTCAAAGTGTGGGGCTAGTCCCAATGTGCACTTTGTGGGCAAGAACATTTTGGTTTTCTTACTGCTTACTGTAGTACAGTCGATTGTATTCAAGGCAAGGCAATTTTATTTATAAGGCGCCCAATCCCGGAGGCTCTGGGTGCCGAACATAAATAATCAACATACAGCAGTAATTAAAACATGAAATAAAACCTCATTAAAACTATGTCAAAATTATTATACAGCAGCATTAAAAGGTTTCAAGAGGTCAGTCTTTAAGGGACTGGCCAAAACTTAAGATGGCATCAGCAGTCAAAAGCCAGGCTGAAGAGGTGGGCCTTCAGCCTCCCCTTAAACATCTTAATCGATGGAGTCTTCCAGACTGCAGAAGGAAGCAAGTTCCATAGGATTGGACCAGAGACAATGAAGGCATGATCTCCCAAGGTCCTGAGCCGAACCCTGGGAACATCCAGGAGACCCCTCGAGGAGGAGCGGAGGGAGTGAGCAGAGGACACCAGTGTCAGGAGCTCTGACAGGTAGCCAGGACCCAGCCTGTATAGGTCCTTAAAGGTGAGAAGACCCACCTTGAAAAGGACCCTCCACCTGACCAGCAGCCAGTGCAGGGCACGCAGGATTGGAATCACATGACTGGACCTCAAAAGGCCCGTCAGCAACCAGGCCACTGCATTCTACACCAACTGCAGTCTGCGAAGGGTCCCTCCCATGACCCCAAAGTACACAGCATTGCAGTAGTCGAGCCTAGAAGTCACAAAGGCATGCACCAGTGTCGGCAGGTCCTCGAGTAGAATGAGGGGCTTAATCTGGGCAATGTTCCACAAGCGGTAAAAACCACTGCTAACTACAGATGACACCTGATCTTCAAAGGTCAATCTGCTATCAAGGATCACGCCCAGATTTCGCACCCTCGGAGAAGCCACCAGCGGAGCAGACCCCAGAGTCAGCCCCTGGTGGCAACCCATCACACCCGCGACAAGACTCCATCACCAGTACCTCCATCTTAGCCGGCTTAAGTTTCAGCCAGCTGGAAGCCATCCAGTCATTGATTTTAGCCAGACAGTTGTTAAGCATATCAACAGCTCCTGATGTTCTGGGTGCAAAAGACAAATACAGCTGGGTGTCATCTGCATAGCAGTGAAACTCCACACTGTATTGTCCAACGATCTCACCCAAGGGCAGCATATACACTGTGAACAGCATCGGCAACAAGATCGAGCCCTGTGATACTCCTCAGGACAGAGGCACTGAGGAGGAGGAGGAGAGAGTGCTCATCACCACCCACTGCACCCTGTTCGAGAGATAGGACTCAAACCATCTGATGACAGTACTGGTGAGTTCACAAAACTCATAGAGCCAATCAAGAAGCATGAAATGCTCCACAATGTCAAAAGCTGAGGAGAGGTTGAGGAGCACAAGAACTGACCTGTCTCCTCCATCTCTAGCCCTGAGCAGATCACTATGCACTCTCACTAGAGCAGTTTCAGTGCTATGTCTGGCCCGGAAACCCAACTGGAAAGGCTCACAGATGTCCGAGGACACCAGGCAATCCTCTAGCTGTTGTGCCAGCCACCAATATCTCAACAACCTTGCTCAAAAAAGGCAGGTTGGAGATCGGATGTAATTTGCCAGGACATCTGGGTCGAGGGAAGGTTTCTTTAGGAGGGCTTCACCAGTGCTTCTTTCAGAGCAACTAGGAAGACCCCCTCCGCCATCAAGCACCTGGCAATCCTGCCAAACACCAGGTCAATGGCATTGGCACATCCCATTAAGAAATATGTTGGTGCTGGATCCAGTTCACAAAAGGTGTGCTTCAGCTCTAAGATCACCTTTGTCTCTTCAGACACCTCCACTGGCCTAAACCCCTCCCAGGCAGACTGAGTGCCTCTGAAACTCCCAACCCGATCACTGTGAGGTAAGGGCCTCCCTGGCGGAATCTCCGACTAAATGGCCATCACTCTGTCAGTGAAAAATAGAGCAAACTCTTCCACAAAGTGGTTGAAAAAGCTTTTTTTGGCTGAAAACAGGCAAGATGTAAAAGCCTGTCCATGGTCTGAAACAGCTGAGATAGTCTGTTTTTCCCTGCAGAAATTTCCCTGGACAGGAATTCTGCCTTCTTGAGGGAAATTGCCCCTGGTACTCAGTAAAGTGAGAATGCATGGCCAGTCAGTCAGCCTCCAGCTGGGTCTTCCGCCAGCAATGCTCCAACTTCCAACCCCTGATCTTCTTCACCTTTAGATCCCCATCAAACCAGGGGGATCTCAAGTGAGAGGATCTGGGTCGCAAATGGACTGGTGTGATGGCATCTAGAACTTTGGCAACCACTCTGTTATAGGTGGCCACCACATCTCCTGTGCCAATCACACATGCTGCAGCAACCCTAGATAGGTCAGCTAATGCCAAATAGTACCTCTGGGTCCAAGTCCATTAAGAGGCTATAGCTAACCATCTCTACAGGGGAGGAACTTTCAGGCAGGGCCCCAAACCTGAACTCCACGGTACAGTGATCAGACCAAAAAACCTGATCAGTCTTGAGGTTGTCAACCTCAAGACCCAGCTGGAACACCACATCAAGTGTGTGGCCATGTTGCGGGGTAGCAGCAGCAACCACTTGTGACAGGCCCAGTGATGGCATCAACTGGAGGAGGTCATAACTGAAACGCAAGGATTCTTTGTCAATCCTGGCATTGACATCTCCTAAGATTAAACACCTGGGGAACTCCAACACCTGGTAACGACAAAGTCCACTTCCTCCCGCAGGAATTCCCCCCCCCACCCCAGGAGGGTGGTAAGTGAGGAGAGTCCTGCAACCTGCACCTGCACCGCAATGCACTCAAAGGATCAAGTGTTCTCAACTGGGTACACCGAGAAGCCCAGGCTGGATAGAAAAATATTGGCCACTGCCCCACCCCTGTGATCTTTCCTTGGACAGTGCACCATGGTATATCCATCGGGGATGGTGGCCTCAAAAACTGGGCCCACATTGTCACCCAGCCAGGTCTCCGTGATGCACGCCCAGGTCGACAGAAGAAATCAAGTCCGCAAAAATAGCAGTTTTGTTCCTCATTGATCTGGCATTGCAAAGCACTGCCTGAAGAGGATTAGAGGATGCAGCTGGTCCTCTAGCTACCTGCCCACTTGGTCCGGTGGAAGCCCTGGGTACAGAGACCAAACATGTGGGGCCTCTTCCTAGGCTCCATTTATACCCAGGGCATCTCCTGCACTGGACAACCTCGATGCTGCTCACCACCCCCTCCTCAGCTGCACTCGGCCCTCGATGAACCAGTTGCCTCCTAGTAATACTGACCTCCCTGCAGTGCCTTGCTGCAGTATCAAAAATTGGAAGGTCGGTAAAGGGGCGACGGTCATAGAGCCGAAAAGCAGCATAGGTGATACAGAGAGGCCGTGGCACCAACACATCTCCTGTCTAGTTAGACCAGTCCCAAAAAGGCACTAGATGTTACCACAAGAGTGCAATGACGAAAAGAAACACTCACATAAACAGTCACACACACACCCACTCACACCACCACACACTCAGCAAACCCACAAATTAACACTAGACAGTAGAAGTGCTAAAACAAACAACACACACACACACACACACACACACACTTCCACCCACCCAAATTAACTACAACTATAATACACACCAACAAAATCACACTCCCCACTTACTCCATCCCACCCTCCCACAACTAACAACTTATACAACCACCACCCTGAAAATAATGTTGCTTAGTTGTAGGCTGACATCTTCTGTTACTACAAATCCCAGAATCCCCTGCAGCTGACATCAGAGCAGCAGGCAGCAGTGGGAACTTCAATAGCCTGCAGTGCATGTTAGAGCTTCTGTAATCTCCGATCAGATGTTTTCTGGGACTCCTTTTCTCAAGGGGCTAAGTACAGTCCTTTGTGATTATACCTAACCAATGGAGAACAGTGGAACCAGTAAACAAAAGATCAGAGCTTATATAAACTCTTAATATGCACTATAGGCTAGAGACTCTCCCACTGCAGCCTACTGCTCTGTCAGCCACAGGGGATTCTGGGATTTGTAGAAACAAAATATGTCAGCCTAGAACTAAGCAAAATTAATCAGATACCGTCTACCATACTACAGTAAACAGTAAGTAAACCAAAATGCTTTTGCACACAAGGGCACACTGGGATCAGCCCCACTATTGAATGTGGGAGCAAATGGTGGTTACTGTTCCCCTTTAAACCACTTATCCTTTATATATGACTCCTCCAGTAACTGATGTTATTTTCATACCTGCGGTGTTGACAGATTATTTGTAACTTCAGTACGTACGCAGCTTTGAGAGAGTATGAGCTACCAACCAGGTTTAAAGAGTTCTGCCATTGGACAGAAGTCCCCAACAATAGGAGGCAGAGCACATTCCAGCATACCTCTCAAGTGTCCCTGATTTTCAGGGACGTCCCTGATTTTGCCTCAAAATTTTCCTCTGTCCCTCGTAAAATTTGTGTTTTTGTGACAGAACAGTGGGGATTAAAACAGAAAATAATGTCAAACATTAAAGTAACATGCTACTTCTTCAGAAAATGCATCTTAACACAAATCCCTTTTATTCTGTCAGCCTTCTGAGTGAACAGCACCAGTTTTTAAGATGTGTCCCTGCTTTGGGGTCTTTGTCCCTGATTTTTTAAGCCTTGTCCCTGATTCATGAGGCAAGGGGTTGAGAGGTATGCATTCCAGAATAGTGCTGGGCAAAATTTCCAGCACTCTTGTGAAAGTGCATGAAATCACTGATTTTGCATTCGTGCAACTTTCACAAAATGTCCATCAAAATCCAGCATAATTTGTCTTTCCTTTTTTCCAAATTGAGCCTTTTTCTCCAAATTATGCTTTTATTTCAAAAATGTGGGTTCTTAAAAATGCGTAGTTTCGGCAAATAATGCCACAGGCTGAGAATAAACTTTCGAAAGTGTGCATTTTTTATGAACCTTAATCTGCAAAATTGTGCAATTTCACTCATTGTGCACAAAATGCTGTACCATACATACTGTACAATGTGCTCAGTTTGCAAAACTGTGCAAAATTATGTGAAAATGGTGCAATTTCATGAAAAGTGTGCAAAATGGATTTTCACAATTTCACCCAGCACTATTCCAGAGCTGCAGTCTCTAGTGGCTTAGTTTGAGCCACAGAAAGGCACTTCCAAGAGGTATCAAACCAATGTTACCTGCAGCTGCATATATATAAAAGGGTGGTGGCAGATCCCAATAACACATGTGCCAGTTCTCCATCGCTGTTTTCACTGGCAAAACCAACTGTGCATGCTCCACATCTGTTTTTTATTGGCAGATCTGACATACAGTCTTTCTTCCCAACTGGCAAATCCTGGCAGTGTGCACCCCCCCCCCAAGTGGAAGACCCAACAGTCGATGTTCAACCTTGTTCCCCCAAGGGCAGACCCAGCAATACAGGTTCTGATTCTGTTTTTCCAATGACAGACCCAAAAAGTCCTTGTCCAAATCCTACTTCCCCATTGGCAGTTTGTTGTTTGTATGCTTCAGTAGTACTTACCTATTGGCAATCCCTTGCATGCATGGTCTATTCCTACATCCCCTCCACTGGCAGACCCTTGTGTGTATGCTCCAATCCTGCATCCCCATTGGCAGTCCCTTGCGTGTATGCTCCAGTCCTGTATCATTATTGCAGACCCTTGCGTGCATGCTTCAACCCTATATCCCCATTGGCAGATCCTTGTGTAATGCTCCAATCCTGTATCCCCACTGGAAGACCCTTGCATGCATATTCCAGTCCTGCATTCCCATTGGCAGTCCCTTGCGTGCATATACCAGTCCTGCATCTCCATTGGTGGACCCTTGAGTCATGCTCCAATCCTGCATCCCCATTGGCCGAACCTAGTGTACATGCTCCAGTCCTGCATCCCCATTGGCAGTCCCTTGCATGTATGCTCCAATCCTGTATTCCGATTGGCAGACCCTTGTGTGCATGCTTCAATCCTGCATCCCCATTGGCAGACCCTTGTGGGCATGCTCCAATCCTGTATCCTCATTGGCAGATCCTTGTGTCATGCTCCAATCCTGTATCCCCATTGGCAGACCCTTGTGGGCATGCTCCAATCCTGTATCCTCACTGGCAGATCCTTGTGTCATGCTCCAATCCTGTATCCCCACTGGCAGACCCTTGCATGCATATTCCAGTCCTGCAACCCCATTGGCAGTCCCTTGCGTGCATATACCAGTCCTGCATCCCCACTGGCGGACACTTGAGTCATGCTCCAATCCTGCATCCCCATTGGCTGAACCTTGTGTACATGCTCCAGTCCTGCATCCCCATTGGCAGTCCCTTGCATGTATACTCCAACCCTGTATTCCGATTGGCAGACACTTGTGTGCATGCTTCAATCCTGCATCCCCAATGGCAGACCCTTGTGGGCATGCTCCAATCCTGTATCCTCATTGGCAGACACTTGTGTGCTTATTCCAGTCCTGCATCCCCACTGGCAGTCCCTTGTGTGCATATTCCTGTCCTGCATCCCCATTGGCAGACCCTTGAGTCATGCTCCAATCCTGCATCCCCATTGGCAGTCCCTTGTGTATATGTTCCAACTCTGTATCCCCATTGGCAGAGCCTTGTGGGCATGCTCCAATCCTGCATCCCCATTGGCAGACCCTTGTGGGCATGCTCCAGTCCTGCATCCCCATTGGCACACCTTTATGTGCATATTCCAGTCCTGCATCCCCACTGGCAGACCCTTGTGTCATGCTGCAATCCTGCATCCCCTTTGACAGTCTCTTGCATGTATGCTCCAACCCTGTATCCCCATTGGTAGACCCTTGTGTGCATGCTCCAATCCTGTTTCCCCATTGGCAGACCCTTGTGGGCATGCTCCAATCCTGCATCCTCACTGGCAGAACCTTGTGTACATACTCCAATTCTGCATCCACATTGGCAGACCCTTGTGTCATGCTCCAATCATGCATCCCCATTGGCAGACCCTTGTGTACATGCTCCAATCCTGTATCCTCACTGGCAGAACCTTGTGTACATGCTCCAATTCTGCATCCACATTGGCAGACCCTTGTGTCATGCTCCAATCCCACATTCCCATTGGCAGACCCTTGCATGCATGTTTCAATCCTGCTTCCCCACTGGCAGACTCTTGGAAGCAGGTTCCGGTACTGTGTTTCCACTGGTAGACACCAGAGTGCATGCTCCAACTGTGCTTCCCCACTGGCGGACCCTTGTGTGGATTTTCCTATCCTACTTCCTCATCAGTAGACCCTTTATTTCATTTATGACAGCATGTACTCCAGCTGGGAAACTGGGGAGCAATAATAAAAAGTCCATTAGCTCTTATCCTCTTTTTGACATCAGTAATGTCCGAGGCTCTCAGTTTGTAAATAATTTCCACCTTATACCAACATCTGGGGGGACTGGAAATGTTTGATACTGAATATATCAGGTTAAAATGGTAGTCAGAATTCGAAAGAGCTGTATCTGAACAAATGTGGTGCAATATATGCATTACACAGCATGAAACCACCAGTGCTCCCCCATGGAGTGAGAAAAATCTTAGAAACACATGGTATGCTTCCTTATCACCCTGCAAAAGTGAGCAAAATACATACATACCACCAGTATCAAGTGCATGTTGGAGAGGTTTTGGAATAAATCCAGCCACACACACGAACATCATGTGGTGGTGCCCAAAGATCTTGCAATACTGAAAGACTTGTTTAGATTAAATTGAAAATATATTAGGAATGGAATGCTCTGCAGAATGTTATTTTGGTAGCACCCCCCTCCGATTCCAAGCAAGACAAAAAAAAAAAAAAAACTGCCGGTGAAAGTATTAGCAGGAGCCAAAAAGATCATAACCAGAAACTGGCTGTCCCATAAAATTCCAGAGATGTCAGATTGGCATGACCTTCTTGGCCAGCTCTTTCAGATGGAAATAATTATATGCAGAAAAAAAGAGCAGTCTCAAAAATTCCTGGATATATGGACAGCCTGGATACATTATAAGGCAGACAGGAACCCGGACTTTGTTTCATAAATCCACTGACCTAAGAAGTATTGGTTAATGTTCAGATGGGTCAGCAGCAGCAATGGAGACACAGAATGAGGTAACTGCCCCAGTATGCTTTGCCATCTCCCCTCCGCCTCATGCACTTTTTGACATCAGACAACTAAAACCAAACATTTCCATGTTACTAGAATCTGGTACCAATTTTTTATACCATTCCCTTTGAAGGGTAGTTAAAGGTGATATTCTCTCGGCATGGAAAGAGTTAATCATCTTCTGCAAGGTTTTATAATGATGGCTCAGTTCCCTGAATCAGCAGTCCAACAGGCCACCCCCTTCAGCAGATCATGCCCATACCTACGGATGAGGGCTGTTTAACCACAGCCTAGTTCATATGTTTCCAGTAAGGAGGCGGATACGCCAAGGTGTAAGAACACATCCTCTTTGGTGGTGTAGAATGTAATCAGGGGAGGTGATGGAATGTCCTCAGGTTTCAATAAAAATTTACAAACATGCTAACCAGTTTAGATACTGCACTTTTTCCAGCTGACTTAACAGCTTCTTAACAGCACACTACTGAAATAATTACTACGACTACGGCTCCCTCCTCTCTCCCTAGTGTTTTGTGTCTCTCTGTACTAAATGAACTCTTATTATGGTTTTCATTACAGACACACTGACATGTAACTACTTTTGTTTTTCTCACTCCCCAGCACACAGAATCCACTGCAAATCTATGTATGGCCCTTACTGACACAACTGCATCTATTCTAAGCATGTCTCTGCAACTGATGGCACTGCAAACGATGTACTTTCTTGTCAGATTTACCCTGTTCTATTAGATGCTTATTTCTTCCCAATGTATGTTTCAATATATTGTCTGTATTCTTTTTTTTGGTTTTTCAACTTTATTTATGCCCCTCTTACACCGGTGTCCCTGAACTCTCTCCGGTGGGACTCATGGCACGGACTGTTCCCGCCTGCCTGAAGCACCGCACTCCACTCCATGGGCAAGGGCCCATCTCCCCACCACCACACCTGGCTGCCCGACCGCCCAGCTCTGAGCCCCCCGGGGCTGGACCGCTGACTCCACTGGCACTCTAGCTAGAATTTAGTGGAGCGACCAGGGAACGGAGGAAGTGCCCAGGATGGAGCTGGATACCCAGCATTGGGCGTGGGGACCGACCACTAGTCCCACCTTCACCTATTAGGCGCCAGGGATTTTTCACGTTTTCTTGTCCTTCCTCCCCGTGGAGCGCAGATGTGCAATGATGGCCAGCATCTGCCGAGCTCTGCCCCAGTGCCATTTAGCAGCATCACCTTGTTCCTGGCTACTCCCCGGCCATCGCCAGGGGTTGCTCAGGAGTGACGCGGTCCCTATACCCTCCCCCAGGAAGGGAGAGCCATCCAACAGATGCTCAATCCCTCCCTGTCCCTGCCAACCCCCAATGGCCCAAGCTCATTCCCGTACCCGAGTCGCCGGCATGGCACGAGGTGAGGCAGCTAGTGTCTTAACCTTCAGCGCCATTGGCTCGGCATTGTCTGTATTCTTGAATGTAACCTCCCAGGTCACACTTGAACATAGGCATCCCATTGGTAAACAAAAGCTAAATAAATAGATGTTAATAGGATTTACTGGGAATGTTGCTTAAGTGTGACATGCTGACCATGGGGCAATTTACTAACTACACACAGATTGCGTGTGGAGCACCCACACTGCTCTGCACATGGGGGCAGCATAGCGCAGGTTGGCTTTTACAAATCCCGGCCATGGAGTGCAGGACACAGGGGGGTCTCCAATGGGATGCCTGTCCTGGGTCCCACAGTGGATCCCATCCATGCCCGACCAAGGGATACTGGGAGGGCGCATACCCCACAGGTCTTACACACTGGGTATTTGCCCAAATGGCCACCCCCAGCCCACCCAAGCAGCACAGTGGGTTGGAGCAATGGTGAGGCAGGAGTTCCAATGCCATCACTGCTGGCTGGTGCCCGCGGGGGAGGGGAATGTAACTGCACAGGACAATTACATCAGGGTCCCTCCCTTGTGCAGTTTAACCATGCTGGCATAGCACGCAAGGGCCTTTGTGAATACACGCAGCTCGGGCACCCCCCCTGACATGCCCCTATCCCACCCCTGGTGCGGCACCCTGCGGCCAGCTGGGGGATCCAGCATGCAGGGTGCTAGCGTGTGGCACCCATGAGTGAAAGCTGCTGGAGGTGTGCAGACCACCGTTACATGGCATTCAGTAGTATGAATGCCTATGCATTGTCCTAATGCAGCGCATAGGCATTCGTGAATAAGACCCATCAAAAGAGATCTATTGATCCTTATTAGGTGTAATAATTGTATTTATTGTCATCTTTAGAAAAACAAAATCTTCTAATAAAGAATTATCTGGGAAAAAAGTAGATTCTTGAATTCAATCTGGATTCAGAACTGGCAGACTTTATAGTGCATGCAGTGTGTTAACGGGCAGTAGCAGATAGGGTAGTGCCTACGACATGCTGAATGCAGATACAGGTTACATTTCAAATCTTTATTTATCCAGGCGATCATCATTGAGCAAGCTCATTTACAAGATGGACCTGCTGTTGTCCAAGACAGTTATACATACATAGATTGAGAATACAAAGTACAACATGTGCAAAGAGTTACAAACAAATTTACAGAAAAGTGGTATGTGCACGATATACATTCCAAGCGTTCTTGTAGGAACATACATGCATCACTCAACTTTGCTGTGGTATATACAGACTCCATGTATGCAGAAGTTGAATGGGTATGTTTAGTCATTCTTTGTCAAGCCTCCATCAGAGGGTACAATTCTTTGCATTTCAGCCCTCAGTGACCGTTTACCATACTTGGATGAGGGTCCTGGGCTGCATAGGGGCCCCTAATGAGGTCTGTATGTTCTGCTTAAACGGTGAGAGGAGAGTAATATGGGAGAAGTGGTGCCTTGGGTGCCGAGGGCCACTATGGCAGCTGACTAGTGGACTTGATTAAAATAGGGAGGGGAGGAACTAGGTTCATGGCTGGATGTGGTAAGGATACGGAGTGAACCGTCAGCAGGACAGCTAGGAACTATGGAAACACTTACAGATTTCAGCGAACGTTTTGTCATAAATGATCCTAAACAGGGCAAAACTGACAGGAGAGCTGAGTCTCAAGGATCTTTGTACCCTGTTCCAGAGCATAGGCAAAGCATGGCTTATGGCAGCCCTGCCAAAGTGGGTACTGATCCTGTGGATTTTCAGAGAAATTAGCGAGTGGCTTCTTAGTGCATAGCTACTGATTGAGCTCAGGGGGAGGCAGGCAACAATGTAATCTGAGAGTTTGTTGGTAAGGGCTTGGAATGTCCGGAGTGCTACATTTCTACACCGCCTATACTGAAGGGAAGGCCACCCTATGGCTGCATATAAAGAGCAGTGATGTGTGGAGGATGGGAGACCAGTTATAAATCTTAGCGCTCTGTGGTACAGGACATCCAGTTTTGCAAGGTGTGAGATGGAGCACTGGTCATAGATAATGTCGCTGTAGTCGATTAATGAGAGGAAAGTTGATTGAACAAGCTGTCTTCTTGCGTCTGCAGTCAGAAGGTGTTTAATTCTGAAGAAGAGGCCAAGCCTCTGCCTAAGCTTTTTCATCAATTCTTCTGTGTGCTCCGAAAAGGAGAGTTTGTTGTCCAGCCATATACCCAGATATTTAAATTTAGGCACGAACTCAAGATCTTCGTCTAGAAGGGTAGTTATGGGAGGAAGGGTACCAGCAGCAGCAGAGTAGGCCCTAGTGCTAGATGGAGTAAAGAGCAAGGCCTTAGTTTTTTTGCATTTAGCAGTAGCTTTTTGCTGAGAAGCTGATGCTGCAGCGTATTGAATTCAGTTTGTAGATCTGTGCATGCGGCTCCAGGGGAGTCATGGCTTAGACAGAGCACCGTATAATCGGCAAACAAGTGGATACTGGCTTCTGTAATGCCTAGGTCCAAGTTGTTAATGTAGATGACGAACAGTAGAGGGCTTAGTATGGAACCCTGTGGGACTCCTCTTTTTATTGGTTTGAGAGGAGAGAGCTCACCTTCGGCCTTAATTTGTTGCTGCCTGTCAGAGAGATAATTCTGGAACCAGTCCAGTGAGGTTGAATCCATACCTATGGTTTTTAAGGTGGAGAGAAGTAGGCAGTGGTTGACGGTATCGAAGGCCTTGCTGAGGTCTAAAAACACAGCACAAACAAATTTTTTGTTGTCAAGGTCCTGTTGCCAGTCATTAGTGACTTTGACCAGCACCGTAACAGTGCTATGCTTTGCTCTAAAGCCAGACTGCATGGGATTAAGCAATGTAGAGTTGTCTAGAAACGATCTCAGCTGTAAATCCACAACTTTTTCCAGCCTTTTTGAGAGCATAGGTAGAACAGAGATTGGCCTATAATTGTTCAGGTCGCATGGGTCCCCTGCTTTAAATAGGGGGATAACAGGAGCGGTTTTACATTCTGCGGGGATAGAGCCCTGGGCTAGGGACAGGTTGAATAAGTGTGATATAGGTGGGGCAAGTATGTGGTATGCTAGTTTCAGAAAGTATGGGTCGAAGGAGTCGGCTCCTGCACTTTTTCTGGTATCTAGCCATAGCATAAGGTCTTCAACTTCTTTTATGGTGGTTGGGAAAAAGGAGAAGATTGTATCTTTGTTACTTTGGTCTGGAGGCTGGGCGGTTTGCTGTGGATGGAGACTACTTATTGGTGCATTATCGAATACCATGCCTGCAGTGGCGAAGTGGTTGTTGAAGGCTTGAAGAATTTCAGATTTATCACTGATAGTGACATTGCCGATGATGATTTTGGAGGGTAGTGCACTACCTGAGGAATGTCATACTAACATACTAAAATGCCAGCAGAATAGGCCTAACGGTCTTTCACGTCTGCTCGTTTGGTCAGCCCCCACCCTGGGAGCTGACCTTGCTGCCCCCTTCGCCTTCTCTGGCTTCTCCCTTCCCAGTTCCGGATATTCTCGCTGCATTGGATTTTGCTTCCAGAACCCTTCCCTGTACCTGTCCCACCCCCCCTCTTGAACCCCTCCACCGTCTCTGCCTCCACCAGCCCCCTAGACAGCGCATTCCATGGCTCCACCACCCTCTCAGTGAAGTAGCACCTCCTCTTTTCTCCCCTGAATCTTCCCTCCAGCTTCCACCCATGCCTCTAGTGGCCCCTCTTCCTTCCTTCGAAGCACCCTGACTGCTCCTCCCATATTTACCCCCTTCATGTACCTGAAGACCTCTATCATGTCCCCCCAGTCCCTTCTCTCTTCCAATGTGTACATATTTAGCTCTTCGAGGCTCTCCTCATAGGTCCTGTCCCCCAAGCCCCAAATCATTTTGGTTGCCCTCCTCTGGACCCTCTCCAGGAGTTTAATGTCCCTCTTTAAGTGTGGCCTCCAAAACTGCACGCAGTACTCGAGGTGCAGCCTCACCAAGCAGTTATACAGAGGGAGTATCACTTCCCTCCTTCTGGAGGTGATCCCCTCTAGCGATGCATCCCAGCATCCTGTTGGCCTTGGCTGCTGACCAGACAGTTCCTTTATGGTGGACCAGAATTTGGTTGGGCTGTTGGATGCAGATAGTAATTTGTTTTGATAATAATTGGCCTTGGCCTCTCTGTCCATTTTCGTGCAAGCACTTCTAACTGTCCTAAAGAGACACCAGTCTGCACTGGCTTGCGATTTCCGGGCCTTTTTCCATAGCTGGTCTCTTTTGAGTAAAGCATTCTTCATATCCGGTGAAAACCAACGGCAGGTTCTGGTTTTTATTTATGCTTTAACTAGAGAAGCATGGTTGTTTAGGGCACTGGCTATGATTTCAGGAGAACATCATAGGCATCACCCACTGATTTAGCCAGGTAGAAAGTCTGCCAGAGCAAGGAGTTTTTTAGTGCTTGTATGTAGGCCAGAGGGTCAAAGTTCCATCAAGATCTTTTAGTAGAAAACTTTGATGTGGATAGTGGGTTCGAGATGGTTCTTATGCCAGCTATGAGACAGTGGTCACTAACATCTGCTGGAAGGATACCGGCATGGGAAAAGTAGTGTGGTTTGTTGACAAGAAGGATGTCCAGAAGTTTGCTTTTCATTGTGTAACCCCCTTGTTACCCGGGGTTACTAGAATCCCAGTAAGACCTAGTGGTAGGCAGGGAAGGCAGCTTGTGAAACTCCAGTTAAATGGGTTTCACACTGTCTCACTCTGTTCTCAGTTGACATCACCAATAGAACTTTCGAAGCTGCATAAGCCACATTGGAATCTGCAGCAAAGGGAGTTAGATAGAACGTTGGGAGTTTTCAAAGTGAGAGTCTGCAGTTTGGCTTGAAGGAGTGAAGTTTGTACTCAAGTTGTGGAGACCGCTGTTTTCGGGTCTCAGTGCCCCCTCCCTCCGGGGGGAGGGATGTAAAGATTCCCAGCAGATTCCTGAGGCAATCCCCTTAATCCTGCTAGTGGAGGAAAAGCTGCCTGTTTAGTCCTGGATTTATTTTGGAAGATGGAAGATTTGTAGGTTGCCTGTGGGGCACCTGCAACTTAAGGGTGAGTGTCTGCTCTGGCTAAAAGGGCATATGTTTTCTTCACCCTGGGACTTGTGTGAAAATCTAGGGATTGAACTACATATTGGGAAGCCTAGAGAAATGGGCCAAGCAAGTAAAAGTAGTGTCAAATCCCAGAGTTTTGTGAGATGCTAATAATATGTAGAGGAGATGTGACAGACGTCTACCCTTAATCTACATTTAGAAGTTCAGCAAAGGAATTGCTCAGTTTTTCCAGAGAAATGGCCGGGTATGGGCTGTGGGAGCTGGAGGTGGGTGGCCCCCCATCTTTAGTGACCAGGTCCACCTCTACGGATTTCTTCTGTGGTTTCTACTTTGCCTCAGGCACTTGGCCAGTGATGGGGGAAGTACCCAGACATGGGATTGTAAGGAAAACTCTCTCTACGAGTCGCAGACTCTAGTGTGGTGTGGGGAGCCATGACAGGATAATTGGTTCATTCTCCCAATGGACCATGAATGGGATAACTGGATCATTCCTCAAATGGACCGCGGATCAGGTGGCCGGCAGGGGAGCTGGGCCAGTGGGGAAAACCCAAGTGTGTACAAGTTGGGCTGTGTACCCAAAGCTGCGTGCAAGTCCGGGCTGTGTGCCTGGTGGGTTCAGAGCCTGAGGGCTGGAAATGGTGATAAAGTGTTCTGTAGTCTCTAATCTGCATTACCAGGAAATGTAGCCCCCGTGGGGTCCGCTCTATGCTTTGTTTGTTCAGCTACTATGTGAATAAAGCCACACTGAAGAATCCCATTCCTGGTCCTGGACATTACAATTATTGCTTCCTGTGTTTTGGATTTACTTGGGTGCCCCTGTGCAGAGTAGCCAAACCTAGGTCCCCCTGTGCTTAGTAACCTCACCCTCCCTGAACCCAGGTCCCCACCAGGTACTGCTGTCAGCTTCAACAGCATGCCACCTGTCGTTTTGGCAAAAAGGAAGGGGTGAGGGGTTACAATTGGATTTTTCTTGTTGATGAGCATTGGTTCTGTAATAATTTGGGTGAACCCGTGGGAGTCACAGAATTGTTTTAGGGGTAGCAATCCGTTCGATATCCAGTCATAGTTAAGGTCACCTAATATAACTGTTTCCAGAAGTGTCATGTCCATTTGTGAAGACAGATGAGCCAGGAGCTGTGGTCCTGCTGCTGGGGGTCTATAGCAACCTATTATGCGGAGTGCTACAGATTGGGACGGTTCGACCCTGAGAGACAAGCATTCAAAGCCCCCTGCAATGGAAGTAGCATCTAATATAGATACTGTAAATTTGTTTTTAACATAAATGGCTACTCCTCCCCCCCTAGTCTTTCTATCTGCCCTGAAGAGGAGGTAGTTGGGGATATTAATCTCACTGTCTGGTGTGGATGCCCGAAGCCAGGATTCCGAGATCACAAGTATGTCTGGGGCAGTGTGGATAATCCAGGCCTGGACAGAATCCAACTTCTTTGGAAGGCTGTAGACATTGGCATGCAGAAAACTGATTCCTTTTAGGGTAGTAATTTTGGTTGAGATGAAATCAACTTTGTGGGGCCAGGATTGAGCTCGACGTCTCTTGAGCACAGTAGTAGGAGGAGCATGATACTTCTCAGACTGGCAAGGAGATGTTTAAAAGCACGGGCCTTGTTGCATTTTGTGTAGGTTAGATTGCAGGGATCCAGGGACCGAGTTGACCTCTTGTGTTGCCCTGCCAGTACGTAGATTAAGGTCCGTGCAAAGTAACACCCGACTATGCAGCGTATGGGTGGCTGGGGTTTGGGGCCATGCATAGCCGAGTAGTTTGCAGTCCCCCTTTGAGTGGATTCAACAAAATTTGACTGAATCAAGGCCAACCTGGAGCAGCATAATGAATACATAGTCTTATTATGTGGATGTCCTAGTGGCGTAGGGCATGTCCTTTTATTAGAGTCAGATCTGTCAGGGGGTCCACTAATATTAGGTATTAGGGCAATGCAGGCTAGTAAGTAAAGCCAGCCAAGACCTGCCATGGTAGCTTATTCAAAAAGTGGAGTGTACTATCGCATTTGTAGCAACCTTTTCACACACACTGTATCTAAAACTGTTTGGGGCCAAGTGAATTGTTACATACGTGTAGCTAGTTATTGTTTGACAAAAATCCATTACATTTGTAAAAACATCAGTTAAAAAAGCAAAAATGAAGAAAAACACACATATATTACATAAAAATAGCAAGACATTGTTAAACTACTGCCCATCAGGCACACTGGGAATTAACCTTAGACAATGCCGGTGGATCTGCTGAAGTGTAAACTGGTCATTAAGAGGGTCAGGTCTGGTTATCTACATTCCCCTTAATAATTTCATAGCCTGCAATCCCCCATCTCAATTTTTTTTAATTATACTTTTCATTTAGTTTCAATATAACAACAAGGATTGATTAAAACAATGTAGAAGTTACATTAAAATAAACATAACAGTTCAAACAATTCGACCTAAGTACAGACAACCAACTCAAGCAATTAACAACTATAATAGCTATATACATTAAATTTAAAATAAGAAATTACATATTTACTAAATTTCTGCGTAATCATAATGAAATCCATAACTGCAGAGATATGCTCTGTTTATTCTTAAGTTTTGACACATTCTCAGAGAGCCGAGAGGCTGGGGCGGGGTAGGGAATGGGAATCACCAGGAGAGAATAATTGTAAAAGCCATGACCAGATTTTGTTAAAGATCGATAATTTACTCAAAATCTGATACCTGATTTTTTCACCTACTATTGGGCACTCACAAGTGACCACCAATCATGTGTTAAAGAGTCCAATTTATCTTTGCCGTTCTTCAGAATTGCCCTCTTTAGTCTCGGTGCAGCTTGCTCTAATCACGTCTGACAATGGCTGTCTACATTTGGCACAAATCATGTATTGACTAGGATCCATAGTTCAGGATTTAATGGTACCCTATCTCTAATTATTGAGAAGAAAGGCCTATACCTGTAGTACAATGTCTTTATATGGGAAAACATGGCAGCCATTGTGTGCCAGCAACATGTCATACACAGCTGTGGATAATCAAATAGTAGCACATCAACTGTCTGAGTGGGGCTGTTAGTCAGGACAACCAACGTTCCCTTATTGTGAACTGTGTTCGAGACTTTGCAGTTGACAAGTTGTATTTTTATTTAGCACTCTTTCTGGGCTCAAAGCATTAGACATATAATTTATGTATTTATTTGTAAACTGAATGGGTAGACTGCTCCAAGGGACCGTTTTCAGACACGACCTAAGCCACCAAGATGGCACATAATAGTGAACAGTAACACATATACATGACAAGAGATGAACAGCATGGAGCAATACAGCTGATTACCCTGTCAGGGTGCATACCAGTCTAGAAACAAGAATTAATTACAGGAGTATCAGTTCAGATACATGATTAATGGCAGGTTAGGAGAGTGACTCCTGACAATAAATAGAAACAATAATGACAACAAAATACAGGAAAAAATAAATATTTAACATAACCTATGCGCAGTTCTCATAAATAACCCACATAAATAATCAGAATAAAGTACATATTTTATTTTATTTGTACGCCCCCCACTGCCCCCTTCCCCTTGTTTAACCAGCAGGGCTTCTCCTCTCACCACAAACATCTAGGGGCAACAGAGAGAGGTAGGGGTTTACATGAAATAGTACAAGACATAAAAAAAGAGAGAAATGGCCACCATTAGACTTGTGGACCAGATTGTTATATAAAAACAGTCAACCAAGTGTGGCAACTACTTGCCACACACCTGGTGGGACCATTTACCATGGCCAGCAACCCAGGTCCCTGGGAGAAAACATTGGCTCACAATTATATGAGGTTTGCACTTCTGGACAGGGGCACCCAAGTAACTCCAGGCACAGGGAAGCGATAACAATACTGTCCAAACCAGGTTGGGATTCTAGAATGTGGCTTTTATCACGTAATAAAGTAGAAATAATCACAAAGCGAAGATGGACCCCCACGGGGCTGCACATACTGGTACTGCAGATTCTCCAGGGTACAGAAATTCCTGAATTTCCATTTAGCATAGGCAAAAGAAACACAAAACAGTGAACACTCTGGTTCTGAAATGGAGATTGGCACACACAGCCAGACGTAGTATATTTCCCATCAACTAGGCACACACGGCCAGTACTAGGACACTTTCCCATATTTCATGAGGAATGAAGGTGGTACACATGACCACAAAGGAGCACATCCAGGCTCAGGACTTTCAGAACCCACTATACTGGAGGTGAACTGAGAGAAAAAAACAACCCACATACAGGGGTAAACACTTTTCTCAGGCATTGTCCATTTGCACTGAAGAAAAAGTAATAGGTGCCCTTCAGAACCCGTAGAGGTAAACTGGTTACTCCAGGTGGGAGGTCTCCCACCTTTTGTTTCCAAGCTTATACTCAGCCATTCATGTGGTTAAAAACACCACACAACTGTAGAGACACTGTGGATGCTATCTTGAAATGTATGTCACATTTAACATCCTACACACACACACACACACACACACACACACACCCCAGAGGTGTCAGAAATTAAAAGTTCTGTACTTGGACGGTCACATACTGGACTCCAACACAGGCAGACATTTTTAAACAGAAAATCTAGGTGA
The DNA here is from genome assembly GCA_016271365.2 of Neoceratodus forsteri. Lineage (NCBI taxonomy): Eukaryota > Metazoa > Chordata > Ceratodontiformes > Ceratodontidae > Neoceratodus > Neoceratodus forsteri. The sequence continues at coordinate 118,060,229 of JADMNL010000031.1, forward strand.
CAGAATCCCTTTGTCAGAGAAATTCACCCCAGGTATTACAGTTGCACCTGGGCTTACACAGAGAATTTGTACTCACAACAAATGAAGATGTCCAAGGCAGCTTCACCAACCAAATGGATCAAGGGGATTGCTCCTGAATCCTGGAGTTCACCCCATCCCTCCTGGAATGGGGCAAAGAAACCTTATTGGCACAGGTCTCCACCACTTCAGAAAAACTGTCTTCTTTGTTCTTCTTCTAGGGTGAGAACAAACTATCACAAAAATAAAAGGGGTAGCTCTTTGTCAGAGCTAAACTGAGGAGCTGCACAGTAGCTGCAGCCTCCTCTTAGAACTCCACTCTCAGACTAACTCAACACTCCAATTCACTCTAAAGCCAGCTGAACACTGTGGTTTATGCTGCTGTGAGAGTTCCATGATTACGTCATCACTCCAGCTCAGCTGAGACTAAAAACAGAGTATGACAGTATGAAACCCATTTACATGGCATTTCACAAGCTGCCTTTCCTGCCTGCCACCAGTTCTAACATACTAACATGCTAAAAGCCAGCAGAATAGGCCAAATGGTCTGTTTTGTCTGCTCGAAGGCCAGCAACCTAATGGTTGCTCGCCTTACCACCCCCCAGCCCCCAAGAGGGTCTTCTTTAGTTTCAGTTTCCCCTTGTACCTATCCCACCCCTTCTTGAAGACCTCCACTGTATCCTCCTCCACCAGCCTCCCTGGAAGCGGCGCATTCCATGGCTCCACCACCTTCTCAGTGAAAAAATGCTTCCTACGTCCTCCCCTGTAATTTCCCCCCTCCAACTTCCACTCATGGCCTCTGGTCACTCCCCCCTTCTTCAGCCTAAACAATTCCCTGGTTCCACTCCAAATTATTCCCTTTACATACTTGAAAACCTCTATCATGTCCCTCCATCCCTCCTCTCCTCCAGTGAGTAAAGCCCAAGCTCTTCCAGTCTCTCCTCATAAGGCCTCCCCTCCATGCCCTGAATCATCCTGGTTGCTCTCCTCTGGACCCTTTCCAGCAGCGCTATGTCCTTCTTCAGATGAGATCTCCAGAACTACACACAGTACTCCAACTGCGGCTTGACCAAGGCATTATATAGAAGGAGGATCACCTCCCTGCTTCTGGACGTAATTCCCCTGGCTATGCAACCCAATATCCTGTTTGCCTTGGCTGTAATTCTTCTACAATTTTCAGAGTTATTCATTTTGACATCCACCACCACCCCCTAAATCCCTTTCACCCAATGTGGCTTGCAATGTGACCTGACCCCCCCCTCCAGGGTATATACATGGCCCAGGTTTTTGACCCCCAAATGAAGAACCTTACATTTCCCGGCATTAAATTTCAGTTCCCACCTCCTTGACCACCCCTCTAGGGTATCCAGATCCCTTGGACTGTCTCCCTCGCTTCCTCACTATCCACTAGTGCTCCCAATTTTGAATCATCTGCAAAAAGACTTAGCCTATTTCTAACCCTCCTCCCTATATCCGAGACATAGGCTTTGAACAAGAGTGGCCCCAATACGGACCCCTGAGGGACTCCACTGATTACCTTCCTGGGGGAGGATATTATCCCACCCACCATTACCATCTGTAAATGCCCCGAAAGCCAATTTTCAACCCAATTTAGCTCCTGTCCTCCCACCCCCATCTCTCCCATTTTTGCTATCAGTCCACTATGAGGTACTGAATCAAACGCTTTGCTGATATCCAGGTATAGGATATCCACAGGCCTATGTCTATCCAGGGCCCCCGTCACCCAATCATAAAACTCTAGGAGGTTGGTCTGACATGATCTCCCTGGGACTAAGCCATACTGGTTATTATCCTGGTGCTCTAACCTTTCCAACTGCCCCCAAGCCTCTCCTTGATAAAGCCCTCCATTACTTTGCCCACTACAGATGTCAGATTGACCGGCCTATAATTCCCCATCTCCTCCCTAGACCCCCCCCCTTTATGTATAGGTACCACACAAGCCACCCTCCAGTCCTGTGGTACCCACTCCGTCCGCAGGGAGATGTTAAAGAGTGCAGCCAATGGGGCTGCCAGCACATCTGCCAATTCCTTCATAACCCTCGGATGTATTCCATCCGGTCCCAGTGCCTTATCAGTTTTCAAATTCTGAAAGGCCTCCCTCACCCTATCCATTGTGATTTCTCCCCCCAAACCACTCCCTCCTGTAACCTTTCTACTCTTTCTTAGTCTGGTCTAGCCTGTACCCCAATCTCTTGCCATCCTATGGACTCAGACTGAGACTGACCTCTCGCTTTTACTGACTCCTCATCTCTCACATCAAGCTGTAGGGATCCCTTATCACCCTCTGTAAATATTGAGGCAAAGTACTCATTTGGCACCTCTGCCTGTTCCCCTAACTGGGATTCTGATAACCCCTGGGAACAAGGGGGTTACACCCACCCTTAGCCAGGAAAATGACTGTCCCCAGTCATTACCTACCCAGCACCGGACCATCCTACCCTATGTGTTGACTACAGCGAGGTAGCACTACCTTCTCCCCTACCATGTGCCAGGCACAGGCAGACAACACTAAGGGCCCAGAGGCCATGGCATCAGCCCCTACACTACAATCTTACTATGGATAAGCAGTGGCTCTTGAAGAACTGTCCAGAGTATAACCCTAACAGACCAGGACTGTGACCCCTACTGCAGATCAGGATCACAACCTGTCTATCCCCCTAGCCAAGTAGGGAAAACCCATCTAACCAGAAACCTACCCACAAAAAGAGGGGAACCACCCCCAACCCAGGGCACCTGCAAACCAAACCACACAGAGCTAACACTTTACCTAAGCATTACACTGCTGCTATCCCCCACGCACTAAAACCTGTGGAAGGAAGACTGTTAACACATGTTAATCATACAATTCTATAAAGCACTCTACAAAACCAGGAGGACATGGATGAGTTCCCACATCCTCTTCAGGTCTTCTCTTCTTTCTTCTTTACCAGGAACCACCTGAAAGAGAAAAAGAGACAAAAACACACCCCAAATCTGCAAAACACACAGTATAACAACAACCCTTACCATAAAAACACTGGAGAATCCCAAAAAGTATTTTTTAGAAAAGTAGAAAAAGTAGAAAACAGCAGAAAATCTTTAACTTTATATACAATACACCTTTTGGGGGGATGGAATACCCTAAATGTCCAAACTAGTGACAAACAGATATGCCCGAAGGCAGGGTCCATTAAAGAGTCTGTCCTGGGACGGAGCCCACTGAAGCACAGTTCTTGGAACCTGTAGTCCAAAGGGAGAGTCTTTGTGGACAGTTCAAAGTCTGATGTCTGCCAGGTGTAGGATGTGTATTGCAGTGTCAATAAAGTAAGAAAAGTCTAGACTTACCAGTCCCTTGAAGAATGAAAAAATGGACATTACCTACTTCTCCAGCTGAAGACTCTCCCTGGCAGCATTTTTAGGATACAGCTGGGTGGAAATCTTCCGGGAAACAGGATGATGAAACAGGAAACTGCTGGGTTGATGTCATCTAGGAGATGGAACCTTGGAACAGGAAAGGAACAGCTGGATTGATGTCATCTGAAATCCCAGGCGATGAATCAGGAAAACAGCTGAGATTATGTAATCTCGGCTATCTGGAATACCAGGCAATGAAATTGGAAAGGCACACTGCAGGGCTGATGAATCTGGACGCACCTTGGATCCTGGAACACCAGACTGATGGAACAACATGGGTACGGCAACAGCAGGATGGCAGACAATTGCTACCACTGCTCTGCTTCCCTCTGGGTAGGCACAGGCATATTCTCAGGAGGATGGTAACATTGAGGGTAGTACCACAATGCATGAATGGTGCATGAATTGTGACCCCATCTGGGTGCTCATAATTGACAAAATGGAAAGTCTCTTTCCCTGTGTTGTCCACATGTCGTACAGTGTCTATGAACAATGTTCTGCCCAACTTCCAAAACTGCAGTCTGTCTCTTATCACTTTGTTTCTGACATAACATGTTGCACCTGGATGCATAGTCAGGCTTGCTTCCTCCACTAGCCAGGCTCTCCCGTTTTAACATACTAACATACTAAATGCCAGCAGATTAGGCCTTATGGTCTATCAAGTCTGCTCGAACCTCAGATCCCCTGCTCAGTCTCAAGTTTTGCTCAATCTCCTCCCAGAGCCTCCAAGGAAAGGTAGGAAAGGACCACCCATTGATGTCATGGGCCCTCCTATGAACCAGTCTTTCCTCTTTACTGCTCTTCATCAGTGTACGACTCTCATCCTGGCTTGGGGGTGGCCAGTCCTGGTTCAGCCAGTGTCACATACTCAAAGCAACATAGAACTTGTCCCTGACCACTTCTGGGGGCAGGGTTGTGGAGTCACCAACTTCTTCTTCTGGCTCCTTTGAGGCAAGAGCTTGAGGCCGCAGACTGGGACCCTCAACAGAAAGATACATATCTTCCTTGTCCTCTTCCTCACTCAAAACTTGAGCCCAGGAGTGAGCAGTTGTCCTCACTCCCGAGACAGTCCACTCTTCACTGGGCGTGGAGGTGGATGCCTCCCATTCTACAGTGTCTCAAACCTCATCCTCTCCAATGAGGCTAGGGCTAGGACCCTCTCTCTCCATGGATCCACTGACTCCCTCCACATTGTCTATCTGTGACACAGGTGTGGAGACATCATGAGGAATCTGCTCTGGCAGTAAATCTACACTGTCTTCCTTTGTGCCACACTCTGCTGGGCCTCCCTCAACAGGTTCAATCTGGTGCTGTGTGCTGCTACATGCAGGGTCTTGTACTTTTGCCGAGGTGGGAGCCAAACGAATTTGTGATGTTCTAGTCAGACCTTGCTTCTCTAAACACCCTGAACAGTGAGGAATCAAGAATACGTCCCTTCCAGCCTTGAGGCACATTATGCATACTCTCACAGGGTAGTTGGGAATCGCAACATGAGGAGGCAAACTTCTACCGTTGAAACACTGCTCAGTTTCTTTAAGCTTGGCAACCTCCTCAGCTATCATAGCTCGGGCATGATCCAAGTAGTGGGATGGTCCCAAAGCCATGTCTGTAAATAAACACACAAAAGTTCATTACTACTACTGAGTTCACTGTACTTGGAACAGTCTCTCAAAATGGCTCCCAGCTGCTGTGTTTACATTACTGCCCCACCCTGTAATGGCAGTGGCAGCACTCCTGATGCAATCAACAAATCTGCATCTGACTCAAGCAACTGCGCATCTGACTTTCTGCTACTGATAACTTGCTCACACTGTAACGATTGCACTGCTTTTCTTTCTCAGCACATTCATGTGATTTTTTGGACTTTACAATTAGCTTTCAATCAATTTTACTTGCTTAGAGTCACTAAGAGCCACAGTATTTCTAGAACAGGATTGCCTGTTTGTTGCAGCCTCTCATATAACTCAGTCTCTCTTTTGCTCAGAAAATTATAGTGCTGCTGAATTCATTATACATGCTCACAGTCTATAGCTCAGAATTCTTGCTTGCTTTTGATTTCACTTTACAGTCCTTCTTTGCAAAAACAATCATACTGTTTACACACAGATCCAGCTGGCTTTTGAAAATCACAACACAGTTTGAGCTCAGTTTTGCTGAATGGTACTCACTGAATCAGTAGCTGGCTTGCTCCGTTGGAAAATATCAGCCTACAGTCGATCCTGGAAGGCCTCTGGGTTGAAACGGGCTGGCGATCCCATCGATTGTCACTACTGACACCTTGGTTGCTTCCCAGTCGGTCAGATTACAGGTTGAGCCCGATTTTGCACAGAAGGTCTGTATTTCACAGAATTTAGAACATTCACAGTCACCACGACGATTCTCCTTGCTAACCAGCTCGCACACCACTTGCTCTCTCCTTCTCGAACACTGGGCAGCACTCTGAAGCTGGCTAGGGGGCGGGACTGACTGCAGTCTCACCAATCACTCAGCGCCATGCAAATGAGCTTCTCTCTCTCTCTTCTCGTGCTGTTCCTCCATGGCGATTGTCAAGCAGGCAAAATTTAAACTGCAAAACAACTTTTTTTCTTGGCTGAAATTTTTCACAGTGGGAGCGCCGTTTTTGACCATTTCTTTATTCAGAACTTAGCTATTTCTTTAGCGACTCCTCCATTTCACACAATAAACACATGAAACTTTCAGGGCACAATTGTCTCTTTGTTTCCTCAAGTCCACAATACTTTTTGTCACAGAAAACTTGAGAATTAAAGTTTGTAAACACTCTGTCTTGATGCAGGACAAGGGGCACACACAATTTGGCTTTACAGCTCCTTGGGAAACGGTGGCACAACATACAGCGGCACATGAATAGCAAGCACACAGCGGCACATATGGACAGCACTACTCTGAGCAAATCCTTCTACGCAAAGCTTCCAGTTTTGGGCTACCAACTGCCAGACAGGCAAAACACTAGCCACAACTTCAGCAAACGAACTTTGTTTTCTCCCAAAATTCAAAAACACATCATCGGATGAACCCCCATTTTTGTAACCCCCCACTGGCCCCCCCCATGTTTAACCAGCAGGGCTTCTTCTCTCACCACAAACATCTAGGGGCAACAGAGAGAGGTGGGGGTTTACATGAATTAGTACTATACATAAAAAAGAGAGAAATGGCCACCATTAGACTCAGTGGACCAGGCTGTTATACAAAAACAGTCAACCAAGTGTGGCAACTACCTGGCACACACCTGGTGGGACCATTTACCATGGCCTGCAACACAGGACCCTGGGAGAAAATGTTTGCTCACAGTTATGCTAGATTTGCACTTCTGGACAGGGGCACCCAAGTAACCCCAGACACAGGGAAGCAATAACAATACTGTCCAAACCAGGTTGGGATTCTAGAGTGTGGCTTTTATTCACGTAATAAAGTAGAAATAATCACAAAGCAAAGATGGACCCCCATGGGGCTACACATACTTGTACTGCAGATTCTCCAGGGTGCAGAAATTTCTGAATTCCCATTTAGCATAGGCAGAAGAAACACAAAACAGTGAACACTCTGGTTCTGAAATGGAGATTGGCACACACGGCCACACGTAGTACATTTCCCATCGACTAGGCTCACACAGCCAGTATTAGGACACTTTCCCATATTTCATGAGGAATGAAGGTGGCACACACGACCACAAAGGAGCACATCCAGGCTCAGGACTTTCAGAACCCACTATACTGGGGTAAACTGAGAGAAAAAGCAACCCACATACAGGGGTAAACACTTTTCTCAGGCATTGTCCATTTGCACTGAAGAAAAAGTAATAGGTGCCCTTCAGAACCCGTAGAGGTAAACTGGTTACTCCAGGTGGGGGGGGGGGGCTCCCACTTTTTGTTTCCAAGCTTATACTCAGTCATTCATGTGGTTAAAAACACCACACAACTGTAGAGACACTGTAGATGCTGTCTTGAAATGTATATCACATTTAACATCCTACACATGCACACCTCAGAGGTGTCAGAAATTAAAGGTTCTGTACTTGGACGGTCACATACTGGGCTCTAACGTAGGCAGACACTTTTCAACAGAACATCTAGGTGATGGGGTCCCTTTGTCAAAGAAATTCACCCCTAGGTATTGCAGATGCACCTGGGCTTACACAGAGAAATTGTACTCATAACAAATGAAGATGTCCAAGGCAGTTTCACCAACCAAATGGATCAAGGGGATTGCCTCTGAATCCTGGGGTTCGCCCCCATCCCTCCTGGGGTGAGGCAAAAAAACCTTACTGGCACAGGTCTCCACCACTTCAGAAAAACTGTCTTCTTTGTTCTTCTTCTAGGGTGAGAACAAACTATCACAAAAACAAAAGGGGTAGCTCTTTGTCAGAGCTAAACTAAGGAGCTGCACAGCAGCTGCAGCCTCCTCTTAGAACTCCACTCTCAGACTAACTCAACATTCCAATTCACTCTAAAGCCAGCTGAACACTGTGGCTTATGCTGTTGCAAGTGTTCCATGATTACATCATCACTCCAGCTCAGCTGAGACTGAAAACAGAATGTGACAGTGTGAACCCCATTTATCTTGGATTTCACAAGCTGCCTTCCCTGCCTGCCACTGATTCTAACTGTGATTCTGGTAACCCCTGGGAACAAAGGTGTTACATATTTATTTCTTTGCTTTTGGTAACCGGGTAAGTGCACTAGACAGGATTGCCTATTTTCAGACATGACCCAGGAGATTACAAATCAAGACAAATGACAAACAATAGTACAGGGAAAAGCAGATACAATGCAGTACATGAAAGAGATTGGCAACCCTAACAGGGGAGTAGAATTACATAGCCAACAGTGAAATGGTATACATTACAAAGCTTCACAGATCTAAACTGCTATTAGAGTAAGTAACGTAAGTGCAAAATATCAGTGCTGGTGGCATAGGAAGAGGGGAAGGGACAGGGTAGGATAGAAGTTCAAGGCAAGGAGAGGGATAAAGCATAAGTTAAAGGCATTTACATGCGTCCAGGGAGGAGAGGTAGTTGAAGAGGGCATACTTGAAGGCAGGGTGAGAATTGCACATCTAAGGGAACGCGGAAGGGTGTTCCAGAATTTTGGAGTATGGAAGGAGAAGGCAAGTTCACCTGTTTTGGAGGAGCATTTGGGGACAGAGACTAGTGCAGAAATCATGGTCTGGAGGAGCTGGGGGCAGTCGGCCAGGGTGAACAAGGCAGCAAGGGAGGAGGGGAGAGAAGAACAAATAATACTGTCTGTCAGGCAACCTATGGAATATAAACACCAAGAAAAGGGGGATAACCAGTGGAGGTTGTAGTAAAGTGTGCAACGGTGTATGAGACGATCAGCAGATGAGGCGAATCTGCAGACATTGTTACAGGCAACATCCCATGTGTGTAGGACATTTGCTGCGCTTGTGCAAAGACCAGTACAGCACCGCAGAGACCAGAAAGCAGAAGCCCTTGGTCGATAGAGATCCTTGCAGTGGAGGTCAGGGCATGGCAGACACGATAAGCCAACCCAATTTTAGCATTGACAGACTTGCATGCTGCTTTGACATGGAGAGAGAAATTGAGCGAGGGATCCAGTGTGACTCCTTGGTATCTGAAGGAGTCGGTAACTTGTACAGGAGGGCCGTCGAGACAGGAAGCCAGAAATGAAGGGTTTAGGACACAGTACTTCCTGCGGGATCCAAAGAGCATAGCCTGTGTCTTGGCAACATCAGTACAAGGTGCTGAGTTGTGAGCCATGCTCGGATTCATTGCAGGTCAGAAGAGAGGTGGGTATTAATGTCAGAGATAGAGCTAGAGGAGACATACAGAACCAAATCGTCAGCGTAGAGTAAGGTGCAGCAGTGGACAGGAATGGCGGGCAAATTGTTTATAAATATAGAGAAGAGCAGGGGCCTAAGGATAGAACTTTGTGGGACACCAGAGGATAGAGGAGCAGGGAAGGAGAGGACTTTACAGTAGGAGACGGACTGGGAGCGGTTGTCCAGGTAGCTTGAGAACTAGGCGAGGGTGGACTGGGAGGCACTCAAGGAGCCTAACTGGCACCAGAGCAGTGAGTGATTGGCTGAGTCAAATGCCTTTGATAAGTCAATAAAAACAGCCCCAGTAAGCTGACCTCCATCCACGTTGGTTATGGTGTTGTTAGTGAATTTTGCTAGGGCAGTCGTGGTGCTGTGGCCTGGTTGGAAGCTATGCTGAGCAGTAGATAGGTCATAGTTGGCAACGAAGTCAGGCACTTGACATTTAACTTAGGAAGGCTCGTTCAAAAAGATGGCACTGTGGTTTTATTTTATAAACAACTAAATAGGATAAAAGGGGGCACCAGAGAGCACTGTTTGTTATGGGCAGCTATCTATTTCAGCTCCTCCAAACAGAGACTGCAAAACAATAAAATAACTGATTAAAAGTTAAATCTTTTTTGGGGGGGTTTGTTCAATAGCATACTTGCCACCAGACTTGTAGTCTGATTTTGGAGAGGATGGTCTGCCTGAAAGACACAGAAGCAGAAAGCTCCCACGAGCAGTAAACCCAACACGCAGCAGGCCAGAGTAGCAGTGGATCTCAGCAACAGCCAGACAGGGAAGGAGAGATGGTCATGCAGGTCATTTTGAAAATGATCCAAGAAAAGAACCAACAGGTCAAGAATGTACTCGGACAACTGCAAACCAACTCAGCCTGAATGGATGCCCTACAAGAAAAAGCTGATGGGGCAGATGACAGAACCCCTAAGGCACTTGGCATGACGGCAGCCCTAGCAAACAAAAATATGACTAAAATATTGCCTAGTGACCCTGGAGAACCAGATGCATGTCCTAATATTAGGGTTGTCGGTCTGCTGGAACAAGTTGAAGGACCTGATCTTGTAGGTTATATTAAGCTGTTGTTGATGGACAGTTTATCCTTGGATGCTGATCTTGTCAGAAAATGGTCTTATCGAGTAAATCCTAGAATGAAGCTGTCTGATTTGAAGTATGCCAGAGCAGTGACTGTCATCACAGACAGCATGGCCACAAGGGACTGAGTGCTGCAGGCGACTCGGGTGATAGTGCTACTCCTAACTGACGACCAACAAGTGAGGCTCTTTCCGAACTTAAGTTTCACTCTGAGGGCCACACAGAAGCAGTTTGATGGGGTTAATCAACAGTTAAGGGGAAATTGTTTAACCAGGAAAAGCACACTAAGTCAGAGCTTGTTTCCAGGTGTGATATGGGAGCACAAGGAAGTTAAGTGACTTGCTCAGGGTCACACAGTATGCAAGTGGGGGCTGATGGTATTCAAACCCAGATCTCCAGGTTTGCAGCTCAGTGCCCTTAACCACTATGCTACACTACCTCCTAAGTTAAGAGCCTGGGAAAATGGCCATTTCTTTTTTATTGCCCACGCGACTCAGAATCCAATATGGAGGGAAGGTCTTGCAGTTTTTGAACCTGAGGGAAGTGGGTAAACAGTCTGCCAAAATGGTGAAAGTGTTTGAGGCCAGACTTGAGGAACAGGAGAATAGTGATGGTGACTGATCAGATTTCTGTGGAGAGTCGGGTATCATAAATCCGATAGATCTGGAAGATGGTATTTATGGACAATATCTTCTTTTCCCTTTTCAGTGCTGCAGACTTTGGATCAACTATAACACAAGTCTGTTTTGTGGGTGGATGAGACCTGTACAGGAGGCCGGGGGGTGGGAGTTCAATATTTAAAATAGGCCTAAATACGTATTAAAGATGATTAGTATAAAACTGGTGGTTTGTGCAAGTAATGGTGCCCTCAGCATTTGAGCTGACACAGTTACCTTCTTTGTGGCCCAAGTCAAGATTTTCCTGCCAGACATCTTGACTGACAGATCTTTTCGCTGTTCTCATAAGAAACAGCAAAAGCAGCTTAATCTTGTTAATGGCTGCTGTCTATACCATCTGTGGGGGAGGTGTAGTGGGTCGAATCTCCAGGACTGCATGTTCAGTATGGGATGATGACAACTTCCACCATTGTGTTTTTTCTATATGTATTTGGTAAATGTTATAAGTAACAAAATTATCTCAGGTTGCACCACTGCTGCTATGTAGAAAACATGTGGTTTGTATTGATCAAAGCATCACCCCATATGAAGTTACATCACACAGAGGGCCTATATATACTTTCTTACCTATATATACCTTCTTACCAGGACAGTTTGTGACTGCCACTAGGACTCTAACACCCATAATACCTACTCACCCACACTCTCCTTCCCCTTCCTTTTACCCCCAATCTTCCCCCTTGCCCTGTCCCTCTGTCTTCTTCTCCCCCCGTGCCTTTTCCCACACTGGATCAACCTTAAACCAACCTACTACCACTACCTCCCAACCTCCTAGACAAAGCCACTTCTTTTGGCGCCCACCTCCCCTGCCTCCCTCCCCTCACCTTGACTCCTCCATGGACTCTCACACTAGGTGTCACACCTCTTTATCTCCTTTGCTACATATAAACACTGTCCTTTACCCTAGTTGAATGCTCTTGACGCTGTGGTATCACCATTGGTACTATGAATGACATTGTAACCTTATTGTATACTAGCTACCTACTATTCGAGTATTGTATGTAAACTGTTTGTTATTGCTGTCATTGTCACTGTTTGACGTGGAACCTTTGTAAAAGAACTCTGAGCTCAAAGGTATGATCCTAATCCCTAAATAAATGAAACAAATATACTAAATGCCTTAACTGTGAATCCATGTCTGCTGATGTCTCTGAGGAGCAATCTTGCACTGTATTGTTTTTAAAACAGTAAACTCTAACTTTAAGAACTAAATATGGCGGCGGCCCGGTGGCGCAGAGGGCAGAGGCACTGTGACACGCCTTAGCTCGTGGCACGCCGGTGACCTGACTTTGGGAATGAGCTCAGGTTGCTGGGGCTGGCACAGAGGGAGGGCTGAAAGAGTGAGCGGACAACAAGCAGCTCTCCTCTCCTTTCCTGGGCAGGAGCAGTTCACCTTCCCAGCTCTTGGCTGCCACCAGGTGGAGGCTTGGTGGTAGCGTTGATGCTACAGGGGGCCAGACGGCCATCTGGGTGGGTGGAAGGAGGCCATGGTTCCAGAGCACATTTGCACCTCCACTTGCATGCGCTTCTTTGCCACACCATGGCTGCAGGACATGGGAGAAAGCAGGAGACAAAATGGGAGGGGAACTGGGCCTCATGAAGCCTTACCCAAGGTGCCGCAGCCTGCCCTGCCACTCTGCTAGTCGTGGGCCCCGCTGCAGGTGGAAATCCACAGGGAACTCCACCCTCACCCACAATATGAGAGAGGCAGCAGACCATCTGATGACACCCAGGGACAGGACTGAACTAGCTGCCCAGTCCAGCCCATGATGATAAAAACAGTTATTAAAAAATAAACAAATAAATTATAGCACCAAGAGGAGCTCTACTGGAGGGAATTTTCATAGGAATGGGGCTGCCACTGCAAACACATGATAACGGGTCGACTAAAGACCATGCAGGTGTAATACAGTCTGACCTCAGTAAGGAGTCAGAAAGTTCACTGCCGCATTCTGAATCAGCTGCAGGGGTTGGATTAAACCACACTGCACGCTCTTACAGCGTAGGCAGCAGTAATGAAGACACAATGTAATGACCGCCCACACCTGTAGTGTTCCTTTCATTCTCAGAAATGGACCCCTAGAGTTCTGCGAATGAGTCTTGCTACGATGTGGAAGACAGATGAGTACAGTCATGTCTGGGGAAGGCCTCTCCTTTGTAGAAAGTCACACTGTACTGCTAATGCTCTGGCCTCCCATTCCCTTCGTGTCAGTCCTAATGGCAGAGATGAGGACACAACTGAGAACTGTAGTTTAAAAAAGGCAAAGAAATGCTATTCAGCTCCCAAGATCATTTTTTTGTGTGTCTAATTTCATTTTCTTTATTTCTGAGAACTGGTCACCTGCAGATATAACCCAAATGCACTGAGACAAGGGTTACCTAGGAAGGGCACTGGCAATAACGTCAGACAACAGATACAGCAAGGAGTGAAACAGCAATAACAGATACTGTGACAACAATGGCTGCATGCACATGAATAATAAAAGCAAGATGCAAGTAATAAATTCCAGAAAGAGAAAAAACAATGTAAAAAGTGCACACAAATGTAAACAGTGGGCAAAGTACAAAGTGCCTGATGCCAAAGGACTGTCACACAATCTGCAAAGGGCAAGAAGTGGGTCTTCTATTCTCACCCCTTGCAAACTACGTGAGAGGCTCTTTGGCACCATGCACTCCTGCTTAAAGCAGAACCAGCCTAAATGTTCATGGTGATTTGCACATATATCCTGCAATGGGATGTTCCAGTGGCTAGGAGCACTAGATGCCAGGATATGCTGGATACCTTTCACGACTGTCTACTGGTGCAGCTGGTAAGAGAGCCCACCAGACAGATCAGGATCCATTCTTGGTGCTCGCCAACTCTGAAGTACTAAATGAAGTAAGAGTTGGGGAGCCACTCACAGTGACCACAGCTCAGTTTTGTTTGATTTGCCATAGGGACTGAAACAAATGCACAGAAGAACAGAGGGCTAACAGGCCTATTCAATAGCTCACTTCAGATGGGGGCTCTCCCAAGGGGATTGGAGGATGGCAGACAAGTTTCTGCTACATCAAAGGGGGGGGGGGCAAGGAACATGAAGGAAACTACAGACCCGTCAGCTTACTTCTGTCATGAGGAAGCTGATGGAATCACTGCTCAAAACAGGTCTCACAGACTATCTGGAGGGTAATGGTCTCCAGGATAGTAGACAGCACGGCTTGTGTCAGGGAGGTCCTGTCAGACTAACCTCATAGTCTTCATTGACTGGGTGACAAAGGAACTGGATAGAGGCCATGCTGTGGATCTACTTTACTTTGACTTCAGCAAAGCTTTTGACTCTGCCTAGCAGACGTCTACTGAGGAAGCTGGAGGACCTGGGGGTCACTAGGGATATAGGTAGGTGGATAAAAAACTGGCTAAAAGGGAGGCAGCAGTGGGTTGTGGTAAACAGAGTTAAATCAGAGGAGAAAGAGGTCACGAGTGGGGTACCACAGGGGTGTGTCCTGGGCCTGGGTCTTTTTAACATATTCATCAGTGGCATCAGAGAAAGGATCCAGGGTAGGATAAGCCTTTTCACAGATGACACTAAACTCTGCAGAAGGGTGGATAGCACCGAGGGAATTAGAGAATTACAGTGTGACCTGCAAAGGCTAGAGAGGTGGTCAAATGTCTGGCAGCTGAAATTCAATGCCAAAAAGTGTGAGGTGATGTACCTAGGAAAAAAGAACCAAAGAACAGAATACTGGATGGGAGGGGTTAAACTTAGCATCACACCTGAGGAACAGGACCTAGGAGTCATCATCAGCAACACCCCTAAGCAGGCTAGCCAATGCAACAAGGCTTGCAGCAAGGCAGACAAGGTGCTGGGGCATATCGGCAGGAGTACTGATAGTAGAAAAAAAGAAGTGACACTCCCCCTCTAGAGATCCTTGGTGAGGCCACACCTGGAGTACTGTGCTCAGTTCTGAAGCTCTCACCTTAGAAAAGATGAAGATGGGCTAGGGGTGGCACAGCATAGGGTGATGAAGATGATACAGAGCCAGCAGAGGAAGTCCTACAAGGACCAAGCTGCAAAATTACTGCACTCACACATGGAGGGGTTCACAACCGAGGTTGATAACCTAAAACACACCATAGCAAATTCCCAAGAGGTTGCACTCTCCAAAGAAAAGGACGGAATGCACACAGCGCATAACAACAAAATGTTAAAATTTATTAACACCGCTCGTGGGAGCCCCCTAGCACCTTGGCAAAGTGCCTTCAAGAGGGCATGCACTGCGCTGCAGATCCCCATAGTCATCACCAATCATACTGATAAACCGTGGACTACCAGAGCAGGGGGATTAAACTACAGTTCTGTAAGTCCTACAAGGAACGTCTATGGGCACTGAACATGTATTCACTGGAGATTAGAAGGGAGAGGGGGGATATCATAGAAACCTTCAAATTCCTAAAAGGAATAAACAAAGTGAATTACAAGGAATTATTTAGCAGGAACACCAGTTCGACAACAGGAGGGCAATGGGGCATGTCTGGAAGCTGACAGGAGGAAGGTTCAGAAGGGATGTGAGAAAGTATTATTTTACTGAAAGAGTGGTGGAACCATGGAACAGCTTGTCGGCCAAGGTAGAGAGAACTAAAACTGTGAAGGGCTTGCAACAGGGTTGGGACATAGCAAAAGAAACAGTGTTCACTTGTAGAGACAAAACCAAGTAAACGAAAAGGAAGACTGATGGGGAGGGGTGGAACCCTGTAGGTCATGGGGTTAATAGGGCCCAATAAACAGACTTGATGGACCTTTGTTTTTTTTTCTGCCATCACTGTTTCTTTGATGCTTTGCATTATGGGGGTTATGTGTGATTTTGTATTTCTTTGAAACTGGGCTTTGTTGCCAATGCCCTTTTTGGGTAACCCTTGCCTCAGTGCTTTTGTACGGAGGTCCTCTGTCTTCATAGTTAAGACTTGTCATCTCACCTGGAGGAAGAACAACATATTTGAAATGTGAGTTACTTTTACGTCTTCTCATATCTACAAGTGCTTCCTGTTATCTATATTAGGTGCCGGAACCGGTGGGGCGGAAGGGGCGGTAGCCCCTCCACTTTTTATTTCTGTATGGCAAAAACTAGTATAGAAAAAGTGCCCTTTGTTCCCTTATAAGTGCCCTTTTGATTCTCAGCCCCCTCAGCTTTTACCATCTTCCGGCACCCAATGTCATGTATGTACATTACATACAGGTACATGTACATTACATACATGTACATACAGGTTTGCTGTATTGCCTGGATACAGAATGGATCAGTTCTAATGTACATGTACTCATGCATAACTCATTCATCAATAAACCTAAGTTACAAAAACATTCTCCTGCCATATCAATGAACAGTGGGGGACTAAGGGGGCAGCGTCACACTGAACAGAGGAGGGTAAACTGAAGAAGATAAAAAGGCAGATATTCTAAATGAATGCTTCTTGCTCAGTGTTCCCATAACCCATGACTTTTTCTCCCATCTATGGGATGGATGACACAACTGCATCAGATTCCGGATAGAGAAGCTTCCACCATCAACATGGGGGATGGACGACTCTCTCCCACAGGGTGACCACCAATGACAGATGAGGTGATTGGAGTGCCCTCTGCTGTCTGTGAAGATGGGTGCTCCACCTGAATTAGTCAATGCACCACGCATGCTTGCAAAGCATAATAGGAAGTCCCAAGATGCACAGCCAGTGTCAGCACCAGGAGGGGAAGGTAGGGCCACAGTGGATCAGTCAGCATCACTGGTTGACTTCACCCTGGACAAACACTCCATATGACAACTGTTGCCAGATCATGTTCTCCAATCTGTGATGGGCTCAATGTCAGTGGCAGGAACTAGATGAGAACAACCCGACCCAGGCTTGTACCCAGTAATCACCACATTTAGAGTAAGAGAAAAATCTTCCCCTTCAACTGATTCATCCTTGATGGGGTCGACAATTTGATCAACTGGCGTCAACTCAGTTGGCTGCTCCAACAGCAACTCCATGGCCACACCAACAGATATCATTGGCGTATCAAGCTCCCTCAAGTGGACCCTCCTGACAGGGACAGCACAAATGGTCCCTCGACAGACAGTGATTCCACGACTGACACTGAGTCCTCTTCTATTCTTCTTGTGCTTTCTGCAATGAAGCAAAGACTCACCTTGGAAGGAGTGGGAAGACAGAAGAAAGTTTTGAAACCCTTTATTTTCTTGAAGAGTTGGGGGATCCAGAGCATACAGGACTGGGGCTGGCAGTATAGCCTAGAGGTTAGAGTAATGAGCTGTGAATGAGCTTGGTACATCCTGCAGACCTGAGTCCCACAGCCTCCACTTGCATACTGTGTGACTCTGAGCAAGTCATCTAACCACCCAGTGCTCCTGGATCACCCCTGAAAACAGGCACTTGTGCCTAGTGGGCCTTACCTGGTTACCAAAAAGAATAAAAATAAAAAATTCTCACTGCTCCCTTTCACCTCTAGGGCCTGCAACAGCACCACTGACCCCCACCACAATGTTCAGATGTGCTCCTTTACCTGTGTCCATCCATCTCCTCTGACTACAGTTTAAAGCCCATGTACCTGAAAAAGACAAAATGAAATGTAACATCTCATTTGAATGCTGGCCTGCTGACGCAGCAGTAGTGCTACCACTTACAATGCTGATGTCCCAGGTTTGGGAGCAAGCCCAGAGCATTAAAGGGCCAGCTTGTGAAAGGTAGGATAAGCGTCCCATGGACAATTTTCCTCCTCTGGGGTGGACGAGCTATGGACTTCGGACGCATGAGTGACACCCAGTGAACAGTGAGTGTACACCGGCAGGGACCATATACTGAGAGACAGAGGCAACAGCGGATGTCTGTGAGACATGTGTGGGAGCATGCACAACACATGCTGACATCACTGCACGTCCGCACCTCCAGGCGAAACCAGCTTTAAGCTGGAAAAAACATTGGCAGCAGCAGGATGACGCCCCTGGACACCTGTCTGAAAACCACCCCAGGTAGATCTTGGTTTCTCCCCATCCCAGGGGGACACGCTGCAGGCCTCTCAGTCTGGGTGGCCTGGGGGAGATGCCTTGTGGGTGATCCCAGGCACTGAAAGAAGTGGTAAATACCTGCTTGAATCCCGAGTGATAGAGAATATCTCATTTGAATATATCATTTGAAGTAAGGTCTAGTTTTTGCCCATTTTTACAGTGGTGCAGGACTGAAACACTGGGAAGTAATGCAGGGCTCAGATCTCACATGGAATCAGTGACTGTCACAAGATTTGAATGCAGAGCAGAATATAATCTGGTTCCGGACAGCACTCCTTTCATACATGCTGTATTCTAAAACCTTTTACATACCAATGAGTAAGATACTGGTATAGCAGGGACTGTATGCATGCAATGCTGGATTGCAGTGTGGCTGTTATACATGTTCTCTGTATTACGCTGCACTGTGATACATTATCACCCTTACTGGGCAAATTATAAATAAAAGGTGTGTGGACTCAGGTGCTCAAAAAAAGGACAGGACACAGGCAGGTGTTTCCGCATCAATACCAGCGCAGGTGTCAGCCAATCTCTCAACCCAGCTGCCTAACAAATCAGAGGCAAATTGCCAAAATGTGGGATAGCCCCTCAAAAAAATATCCGCTCAAACAGCTGTCACAATGTGTGGCTTAGCAAGAAAAGTATTGTTTGAAGCAGAACTAGACTGTAACATGAATGTCTGGTATTATTTTATGCTTCAGATCCACACTCTTCAGTAACAGAAATGTCCAGTTAATGAGGGAACCAAGATAATTTTTGAAGCAAAATTAGTGGCAGTTGGGCATCAGAGCTATATTCATTGAAGGACTCCCCCATCCCCAGCTTTGTGCTACTATATTAAAAAACAGTAATTCATTATTTTTCTCAGCAAGAGGGTGGGTGTGATTTTTCTACAGTGCCCCACCCTCAGCGGTGCTGAAGGAATAACTGTGGTGTTGGACCCCAGATGTACGGGGAGGGTCCACAGTTGGACTGATACAGGTTCTAGCAGCTGCTGTCTTTTCTGACATTTTACTTTAAGCACACTACTGAAGCCAACAGGACTCAGCTGGTCACATTCCTTGCTTGGCCAGGGTCACAGCATGGACTGTGCTTTGGGACTTTACCCATCTGCCACCATCCCAATGGCAGGAGTTATATGGGGGGGGGAGGTGATATTGGAGGTGCTTCATAGCAGAAATAAACCCAAGATGATCCCATCTGCTTTGTTGATGGTAAGAAAAAAATAAAACAGCATTTCTCAAAATGTTTAAGCCTTTGCAGTCCTCGCCACCTCCTCCCAAACAAAATTTTGCTCCTCTAGCATAGGGAGAGATGTCCATGTTGGGGTGACGGACCTCTGTTCAGTTATTCACATCATAACTGTTACCCATGCTGGAACCCTTAAATCTGTGTTCTAGCGTCTAGATCATACTGCTTCTATGGTCTCCGGTAGGGCAGTATGGGAGAAACTTGCACTGCACACCCCATAGTCATCACCAATCATATTGATAAAACGTAGACCACCGGAGCGGGGGGCTAAACTACAATTCTGTAAGAAGTAATGGGGCTCTCTCTCATCAGTAACAACTTTTCTCAATGGGCTGTGGGGCTCAATCTCATGGGATGTGCTGCATCCCCCCTCCCCCACCCCAGTTATTATCCTGTTTAGTAACTCCATGAGTCCTGAAATAACTGAATAACTGTTGTGGACAGGATCAACTCCATAAAGTGAATGACACGTCTTCCTGATAAGCTGACTTCAGACATTTTGAAGCAGAAACCACTCTTTCCAAATCACAGGCGTGCTGGGGAGGGGGTGAGGTACTGCCCAATTTAGTCGTCTCTCAATAAAAAGACACAAACATGTTGATTCCAAAAGTGTGTGCTGTATCAGTCTGTCAAATAAGTGAAAGAACAGCCCAGTCCCACCAACCCCCCTTCTCTCCTGGAACACCATATTGAGTTACAGGACTACTGCTGTGCCTCAGTTCTCAACCACACTCACTTCTAATCACATTCCTTGTTATGCAGTTACACACAGACACTGTCTATCCCCCTCCCCCAGCACTATGAATGTAATTATCTGTGACCATGTGATTAGTGTTGCAAGGAATACACAACACTTCAAAACAATACACAATACAACATATGCTTATTGCGCCAAGGTGGCCAGAACATGGCACAATGTACATGACACTGTCTGGAGTTAATTACAAACTTGTTGACAGAGAAATGTTTGTAACAGAGTTAAAAGCTGCAGTTCTTGTTACAGCGCTGCTGCTGCTGCCTCTTCGGCATTCTGGATAGTTTTTACACCACAGCAAAACTTTAGGGTAGATTTTATTATTTAAGGTGTCAAAACAGTATGGCGTAAGAATGAATATATATATATATATATATATATATATATATATATATATATATATGAGAATGCTTTGAGCTGAAAGGGGCAGCTCTTCAGGTATAGGGAAAGGCAGAATGTAGTGGGTTTAAATAGGGAAACTTCAAAAAAAAGAAAACAGCAGTTGTTTAAAACAGAAGTCCTAAATGTGGTTCCCAGAAAGGATGCAGATTTGCACTTTCTGGGAACCATATTTTGTACTTCTGTTTTAAACAACTGCTGTTTTTTTCCCCTCTGTTTTCTCTCTTTGAAGTTTTCCTATTTAAACCCACCACATTCTGCCCTTCCCCATAGCTGAAGAAAAGCTGCCCTTTCCAGCTTGAAATGTTCTCCTTTCTAATACAATTTTTTTTCTTCTGCCATACTGTTTTGATACCACAAAGAATACAATTTACTCTACAAGTTCTGAAGCAGGGTGTCAATGCATCCATCTGGACCCAATAAGTGATAGTGTGTATGTGCTTGGGAGACAGACATAAAAAAATCAGACACTCTTCTTGGGTTCTTGGCATCCATGTACATCTCCACACTTGACAATGCCAACTTGGGCGGCACTCCACCCCACTCTCCCCCCCCCCCACTTCTCCCCCGTTGCATCCTCCCCTGTTAATTACCAGCTTGTGCTCAGCTGTATCACTGTAATTGCTACTAAATTGTATAAATGTATGAAATCATTCTGTGTAACTCTAAGTCAGTGACTTTTATGCTGTAACCTACATTTGTTCTGTCTGTCCTCAGTGTGACAAGGTACCTTTGGAAATGAGCCTCTGGCTCAAAGGTTGTAAACTGATTTACAAATAAATAAATATACATTAACTTAGATTTCTTTGTATTAAATTTTAACTGCTATACCCTACTATAGATCACAGGATCTTCTCAACCAATCACAGTGCTTCCTGCAGTTGCACATGAGGTATTACTACTGTAAGGGTATATAATGCGCTGAGCCACTGTAAATAGGCTTCTCACTGACCGCTCGTGCTGTCAGCGTCTTAAATAAAGGATTTTTTATTTTAAAAAGTCAGCGATCTATAATAATTTCATGGGTCCAGTTCGAGGGCCTCTTACGGATCTAAGAGTGTCATCTCTTGCATTCTTAGGACCACAGAACTGCTCACCTTCAGTTCACAGTCGTCTGGTCCTAAGAATGTGCAAGGCAACACTCTCCTATCCATAAGGGACACTCCAACTGGACCCATAAACATACAGATCACTTCTCTTGTCTCTAGAGCCTTTCTCATAGTCATAATACTCAACTCCTCTGTTTCTGTAGATCTTTGTGTCTAGCAAGAGGCAGATCTTCCCCAAATCACTACCCCAGTGTCACAGATGAAGATGTTAAAGAGGAGCGATGCCAGTCAGCCCAGTGGCCTGGAGGGCTGAGATGCTGGATGTCTTACCTCATGTCATGCCGGCAAGCTGGGTTGGGGAGCAAGCGCGGGCTGCCAAGGGTCGGCCAGGGTGGGAGAGCATGGGGCTTCAGGAGGACTGCTCTTCTCTCTCGGGGATGGAGTACATGATGCACCATGGCTATACTGCCACCACATGGAGGCATGGCATCAGGGTGTAAGGCCCCGCCGCGAGGTGGGGCATCCAAGGGAGTACACGTAGGTCCCAGGGCAGGCAGCTGCCAGTAGGGTGGAGGACAGGGCTGATGGCTCTACTATAGCCAAGGGCCACAGTAAAAAAGTTTGATAAAAAAAACAAAAACAAAGAGGACTGATCCCTGTACTAAGTACTCTCTGTTGGGGACAACCCTCTGGGTTCTAACACTCAGCCAATTGCTTACCCATTCTGTAATCCTGTTCCCTACCCCATGGTCACAGCTTTTTTGACCAGCCACCCATGTGAGGCAGAATCGAAGGCATTACTAAAGTCCAGGTATAATACATCAACTGCCTGACCATTGTGTATTGCCTTCATCAGCCAAAGAAATTGATCAGGTTAGTCCGACACGACCTCCCTCCCATGAAGGTGTGCTGCCCAGTGCCACAAAGACCATCTGCCTCCAGGAACCCAACCAGCCTTTTTAATTATAGCCTCCAGTAACTTCCTCACTGCAGGCATTCTACAGACCAGTCTACAGTTTCCTGGTTCATCCCTACTTCCACTCACACACAGAGGCACACAGAAACACAGAATTTTTGGGCAGAAAAGGACCACTTGGCCTACCCAGTCTGCTCAGATGTTCCCTGCCTATTCTGTCTCCACAGGCCCTGCCTGGTCTCTGGTGACCTTTCCTGCCTATTTACCAGTATTCCCCTCTGCCTATCCCATGCATGCTTGATGCCCCCACACTGTATCCCCCCACTACCTCTGCTGACAGACTTTTCCAAATCTGCTGTTCTTCAGTTCCTTGGCACAGCCCTGTTTCCAAACAGCACTTAAAGAGCTGCTGACGCCACAATGAAAACTTTAAAAAACGTAAATAATTAGGTACAATTCTACTTGCATTCCATTTACATTCCTTAGATTTCTCCTCCACATTATTACTGTTGGAATTTGCATGAATATATGATCTTTATCCCTTAGAGTTTATCTGCCTCTACAACTTACTCCCCACTTTAAGTCATAATTCTCTGTTGTGACAGCACAGTCTGTTGCCATCGGAATGACTGTGATGTCACAAGGGATGCATTATTACCTCAGGTAGAGAGAAAGCAACAAGAACAGAAGAAATCTTCAAAAGCAAAGATCCTGTTTTCATACAAATGACCTTAGTAATAAATAACGGGGAGAAGCAATACTGAATTAATGCTAAATACATGCTGAACTTTGTCTACATATTATATTTTGTTAAAGTTCTCTTGGAGGCTTCAGCTGCGCTTTAAAGAGACCTGACAGCAGTGCAGACAGAACTTGTGCCATTTCTGTTGGTACCGGTGGATGCAGCCCTTATGCACCATTTATTTATCCAGGAGTTTTTTTCTGCTCTGTTTCTGCCCCCTTATCAGATAGCCCACATCTTCCTGGACACCCCAGCCTCGTCATCCCGATGTTCACTTGGACCTACCTGCCAGCCAGTCTTCCCCCAGGGCTTGCCCCAACTGGCAGGGTTGATGGGATCCCCACACTCCCCCTAGGAAAAAGGATCCAGTCCCTGGCCTGGCAAGCTTAGCTGGTCAGGAGTGGGGCTTGTGGGTGTCCGGCACCATCCTGCCACCGCTAATCTTTTTCATCCCTTTTGGTTCCCAAGAGGTATGGCATGCAATGATGCCATGATGTGCACCATGCACTCCTGCGCGCCACATGTCAGTGTCTGCCATGCACCCATACCTTTCTAGGCAGTCAGTCCCAGGTGCCTTTCCTAGCTGCCGCTGAGGGGCAGGCATCACTGGGCTCAGCCACTGCCTCCAGAGGGACAGCAGTCCTTCTGGATGCCTCACCTCCCCCGCTGGCCCTCCAATGACCCGAGTTTGCTTCTGAACCTGGTCATCAGTGCTGCAAGCAGTAGCATTACCACTGCAGCAGCGGACCAGCCCATTTGTCCATTTTTAGTGCATTCTACCCTTTTAATACCCATCTCTCTGTAACTGGCTCTCCACTGATGCCCCTTCCTCCATGGCTTTGATAACATATTCAGGCAGGGGCCCCTACCTTCCACCATGAGCACTGAGCAGGGGCCCACACCCTCCACCATGAATACTAAAGAGAGGGGCTCCTTACCTTCCACCATGAGCACTGAGCAGGGGCCCCTTACCCCTCACCATGAGCACCAAGCAGGGGCCCCTTACCCTCCACCATGAACACAGAGCAGGGGCCCCCACCCTACACCATGAACACTTAGCAGGGGCCCACTACCCTCCACCATGAACACCGAGCAGTGGCCCTTTACCCTCCATCAAGCAGGGTCTCTTCAACCTCCACCATGAACACCAAGCAGAGGTCACTTACCCTGCACCATGAACACCGAGCTGGGGCCCCTAACCCTCCACCATTAACACTAAGCAGGGGCCCCTTTTTCTCCACCATAAACACTGAACAGGGGCCCCTTATCCTCCACCATGGATACCGAGCAGGGGTCCCTTACCCACCACCATGAACTCTGAGCAGAAATACTGGTTCAGTATTTCTGCCCTTCCTTTGTCTCTCCCCTCCCACCTCTTACCCTTGCTTGGTCTCCTCTCTGGATTCCTCCTATATTTATTTTTCATTTTATTGGCTTCACCAGGAAATGGGCTGGATCCGAAGATCCTTTATCACCCGCACCTGGGGGAGGGGTACAGAATTTCAACATGTTAAATACAACATGTACAAAATAAACATTTAAACATCCATTCACTAAAAATACCACCAACAGCTTAATCTGGTTCAATTTCAGTTGCTTACCATCTGTATCCCCCCTCCCCCCGGTCACCCCTGAAAAAGGGACTTCTAGG
The DNA here is from genome assembly GCA_016271365.2 of Neoceratodus forsteri. Taxonomy (NCBI): domain Eukaryota; kingdom Metazoa; phylum Chordata; order Ceratodontiformes; family Ceratodontidae; genus Neoceratodus; species Neoceratodus forsteri. The sequence goes on from JADMNL010000031.1 coordinate 118,085,047, forward strand.
CCCAGTGGGCTTACCGGGTCAACAAAATTCAATAAATAAATAAATAAATAAATATACAATATTAACACATTATTACAAAAATGCATGTGTCATCATACATACAATACTTAACATCACATTCTTGGCAATGAACTACGTCCTTATTAAAATCCGTAAATTCATGTGACCCTATCTCACCTACAGTTTGAGGCTCTTTCAAGATTGTTCTCTAATGTTCTCTTAAAAATATCTTGTGTACTACTGATGTCCACATTCATATGTATCAAATTATTAATCATTTTTGGACTATATATTGTTATAGAACTTTCAGCTGTTTTGTGTTTGTTTTCTTTTATAAGAGTAATCTTGTCGAGGTAGCTCTCAGTACTCTTGATGTGATGGTGCACTGAAAATGCCTTCAACAGGACTGTTTGGGTATTTGTTTGAAATATCCTGTACAGAAACATGTAGACTGCCTTTGTCATTCTCTGTATTGGAGGAAGAGTCCCAGATACATGATATAGGTTGGAATGATCTTCTCTTTTATTTGTGCAGCCTACAGCAAACCTTATGTAAGCATTAATCACCGAGACAGGAGGCATTTCCCAGGAATTAATGCATGGTTGGGGTGGCCAAGGGCTTCCCACCACCCAACCATGCATTAATTCCTGGGAAATGCCTCCTGTCGAGGGGATTAATGCACTTGTAACATGGCAAAGTGCAAGTGGCTAATGTTGCATTCTTACCTGTAATATATGATACATACACATAGATGCAGTGCTTCACAAAATATGATTTGCAATTGAAACTATACAGTGCTTGTCATTTTCTGACAACCACATCTATTTATATAGTGTGTTTTTTTTCTTACACATTACTATCTTTCTGATTTGAAGGAAACACAATGATTTGTGGTATGCAACATATATTTTGGAAATCTATGCGTAGTTATTGCTGTTTTTTATATTGTTTCTGTTGTGTTAGCCATGTCCATTGCTTGTAGTGGCATTGAAAGCCATCTAATTTGCATATTTCGTAGCTGTCGGCAATCTGCAATTTCTATCTGTGTGCTCTGTACTGCTCGCTGCTGTTTTTTTCCTGACTTGAACATTTTTAAACTGTTACAGTATTGTACAGTACTTGATGCTTTCATGGATCGTGTTTTTACTAATATTTACAATTGAGTTCCTGCCTTGCTGCCGATCGGATTTCATTGCTGCCGCTCCACACGTTGTGTCGGTGATTCTTGTTGTTTGCGAGTTGAGAGTTCTCTTTTGCTCTTTCTCGCTGTTCAGAACATTTGCAATACTTCAGTGCCCCGTAGGATAAGAACAACATTTCTCATGCTATCTTTTACTTTCTGGATACAGCAGCGATGTCCCTGGGGTGGGTGGGTGGGTGGGGATGAACATATGTTTTCCTGCTGTTCACTGTGATCGGGATTGCAAGCTACAGTGGCTGTTGGGTGGGTGGGGAACTGCACAGCACATTTGTTCGTCGGTAGCAGACCAGCACTGCTGTACCTTTGTGAGAGATAGGTCCCTCTCCTGGCTTTTAACAGTATAACGTGAGCGGGCATATCTAGGGAATTAATGCACGGCATTAGTAGTTGCATGTGGTGTCTTTTGACCAATGATCTACGTTTCTGACTGTGCTTCTATTAATGCCATGTTACAAGATATTATTAAAGGTCACTGTGTATTTTTTGCAACAGAGTATTTGAGGCATTTACTAGGAAGATACAGTTATACTCCAAAGCTGGTAACAAAACCTGTTTTGCAATAAGTTGTCTTGCCTGAGTCGTTAAGCTGTTCTTGTTTCCGTACAGGAAACCCAATTTATTGTTTACTTTGTGAGTCACTTTTGATATATGGTCTTTTAAAGTCAGACCACCATCCAAACTGACTCCCAAATAGTTAACCCGTCCACTTGTTCTAGTTTAGTGCTATTTTTTTAACTTTTAATAGATAAGGTGTTCCCTTCTAATCTACGTTAAACCAAATAACATTGTTACTTTTTTTTTGTCATTTAATAAGATTTTGTTTTGTGCAAACCACTTTTGCATATTTCAGTATATGGGATGAAGTTTAGCTTGTAAGTCCGCTCCACTCTCTGATTCGCAATAAATTACTGTGTTATCAGCATACATAATAACTGATGCCGTAGCACAGATTGTTGGCAAATCATTTATGAAAACAGAGAATAGGAGCAGACCCAAAACAGATCCCTGTGGTATATCTGTATGGATACCGCTCTTAGTTGATGTCATTGAACCAATTTTAACTTGCTGCATTCTAACTGTTAAATAATGTTCAAACCAGGCAGGATATCGAGTAGGGGCCCCTTACCCACCACCATGAACTCTGAGCAGTACGGGAAGAATACTTTACCTCTCTTTCTCACTTCTTCTGCTGTCCTCAACTCAGTATTTGACTTTTCCCTCTTCAGTGCCTTGCTGGCCTCCCTCGCCTTGTTAAGGTATTCTTCTTTCTCTGCTTGGCTTGTCCTGTATTTTTTGACAGACTTCCTTTTCAAGCTTCTCTGTCTCCCCACTTCCCAGTTTCATGCTGTAACACCCCTTGATGTGCATAACTGCTTAAATAACACACTCTGATATGTACTAAGATGGGTAGGTAACTAGCTAAGTGGGAGGCAGCAGAGGGTTGTGGTAAATGGGGTTAGGTTGGTAGAGAGGGCAGTCACAAGCAGGGTATCACAGGGATCTGTCCTGGGACTGGTCCTCTTCAGTATGTTCATCAGCCATATCAGAGAGGGGATCCAGGGCAGGTTGTGTCTCTCTTCGCCAATGACATGAAGCTCTGTGGGAGGATGGATAGTGATAAGGGAATCAGGGAAATGCAGAGTGATCTGCGAAGGCTAGAGACATGATCTAAGATTTGGCAGCTGGAATTTAATGCTAAAAAGTGCAGGGTGATGCACCCAGGGAGCACGAACCCCAGCACTGAGTATTATATCGGGAGGGGCTAAAATTCAGTGCCACAGCTGAATAAAGGGACCTAGGAGTTATCATCAGTGACACCCTGAAAACAATAAAGTCAGTGTAACAAGGCCTATAGTAAGGCAAACAGGATGCTGGGGTGTATTGGGAGGGGTACTGACAGCAGAAGGAAAAAGATAATCCTACCCCATTATAGAGCTTTGGTGAGGCCTCGCCTGGAGTACTGTGTCCAGTTCTGGAGCTCTCATCTCAGGAAAGATAAGGAAAGGCTGGAGACGGTGCAGTGAAGGGTGACCAACATGATTCAGGGCCAACAGGACAACTCTTCTGAGGAGCGCCTCAAGGAATTGAACATGTGTTCACTGGAGACCAGAAGGGAGAGGAAAGGTATGACAGAGACCTTCAAGTTCCTGAAAGGGATAAACAATGCAGACTGCAGGGGAATCGTTCAGCATGAGTAACGATTCGAGGTCATGAGGGCACAAGTGGGAATTGACATATGGATGGTTCAGGAGAGACATGAAGAAGTATTATTTTATAGAAAGGGTGGTGGAACCATGGAACAGTTTACCAACCAAGGTGGAGAGTGCTAAAACCATTAATGGTTTCAAGCATGGCTGGGACACAGTAAAGGGCAGTGGTTGCTCAGGATGACAGAAACTGGGAGGGGAATAGTGGGGTGGATGGGAAGAGCTAGGACCCTGGATGGACAATAGGTCCTGGAGTTAGATAAGGTACTACGGGCAGATTGGATTGACCATTGGTCTCTCTTTGCCATCACTGTCTACGTTTGTATGTTTGCTATTGCTTAGGTAACATACAGTGGTGTGTATTACTGCTTAAAGAGATATTCCCATTTCCAGCAACAAAACAAAATGAACAAACACAGAAACATAGACAGTGATGGCAGAAAGAGACCAATGGTCCATCCAGTCTGCCCAAGTTCCCTAAATCCCTGGAACCTAATGTTCCCCCAAGGTACTAACCCTCCCGGACCTTCTCCTATTTTCTTCCCATGTCCTGTCAGCTCAGGTAACTGCTATTTCCTTCATTCTATCCCAGCCCTGTTTGAACCCCCTCACTGTATTCACTCCCACCACTTCAGCTGTCAGACTGCTCCAGGGTTCCATCACCCTTTCCGTAAAGAAGTACTTCCTCATGTCCCTCCTGAACCTCCCACCTGCCAATTTCCACTCATGACCTTGTGACCCTGAGTTGGTATTCTGGCTAAGTAATTCCTCGCAGTTCACTTTATTAATTTCTTTGATGAAGCCTAAAGTCTCAGTCATATCTCCCCTCTCCCTTCTGGTTTCCAATGAGTACAAATTCAGTGCCCCGAGGCACTCCACATTGGATTTAACCTGTTGTCCCTGAATCATTTTGGTCACTCTGTGTTGTACTGTCTGTAACTTATCCTTGACTATTCTGAGGTAAGGACTCCAGAACTGGACACAGCACTCCAGGTGGGGCCTCACCAGTAATCTGTAAAGGGGTAGTATTACCTCTTTTCTCCTACTATCAATCCCCCTCCCAATACATCCCAGCATCCAGTTGGCCTTGCTGTAGGCCTTGTTGCACTGACTTGTTTGTTTGGGAGTTGCTGATGGTAACTCCCAGATCCTGTTCCTTGTCTGTAGTGCCAAGTCCCTCCCCTCCCATCCAGTACTCTGTCATGTGGTTCTTTTTCTCCTAGGTGCATTACCTTGCACTTTTTTGCATTGAATTTTATCTGCCAGATCTTTGACCAACCCACTAACCTTTGCACATTCCTCTGCATGTCCCTTATTCCTTCTTCACTTCCCACCCTCCCACCTAGTTTTGTGCCATCCACGAAGAGAGACAACCTGCACTGGATTCCTTCCTCAGTATCACTATTGAACATGTTGAAGAGGACCGGGCCCAGGACAGATCCCTGTAGAACCCCACTTGTTACCTCCCTCTCTTCTGATTTAACCCCACTGACCACCACCCTATGTCGCCTTCCTGACAGCCAGTTACCCACCCAGCTCACTACAGTTTTAGCTGCACCCAGGTCTTTCATTTTCTTAAGCAGTCTCTTGTGTGCTACTGAATCAAAGGCCTTACTGAAGGCTAAGTACAACAAGTCCACCACGTGGCCCTTGTCTATCTCCTTTGTCACCCAGCCAAAGACATATCAGGTTGGTCTGGCAAGACCTTCATGCAACAAAACCATGTTGTTTATTGTCCTGGAGTTTGTTGCTTTCCAGGTATTCTAGAAACACAGAAACATAGAATTTGATGGCAGATAAGGACCGCTTGGCCCACCTAGTCTGCCCATTTCCCTACCTAATGGATAAGCTGCAGATCCTAGTTAACCAACAGCCTACTTCCTCCTACCCCCCACTAGAATTGCCTTATGTCTGTCCCATGCATTCTTGAATTCCCCCACTGTTTTTGACTCTATTCTATGAGGTTCTCTTTAATCAGTAGCAGTAGTAGAGTTTATTTCTATATGGTGCCCTTCCTCTGATGCCCAGGGTGCCATTACAATAAAATACAGCATAGAACACAAAATACACATAATACATAGTAATCACCCTCCAAAATAAAAGTACAATGCAAAACAGATAAAATTATAACAAAATACTACTAAAACAATCCAATAGCCGGCCCAGTGGTGTTACAGGCTGAGGCGCTGGATGCCTTACCTCGAGCAATGCAAGTGACCTATGTTTGGGAATGAGCATGGGCTGCCGGGGGTCGGCAGGGGCGGAGAAGAATTTCCAGTTGTCGGCGCCTGTCTGCTCCTTAGCGGAAGCTGGTGGACATGGCAGCCGCGCTGTAGACAGGGGAGGAGTTGGGGCAGATGCTTGGAAGGACCATGTGCTGATGTGTGCATGCTCCACTCTGCAGAAGTCATTGCACACCTCAACTCCAGGGAAGAAATGCCAGAAAAAACAAATGCTGCTGCAGAATGGTGGAGGGCACCTCGCAGACTCCACTCCCGGCCAGCCATGGCACTGGCCCCTTGAATCCAATCTCCAGTGGGGGTTGGAGAACCCTGCTGGCCCCACCAGGAGGGGTAAGCCCTGGGCCCAGGTCAGTGCCAGATGGTGGATGTCGGGGGACGGGGCTGGGGCTCCCTCCGTAAAGAAGCTGGCATAATAAAGAGATATAAAAAAAAAAATCCCATAAATAGCATTAATATTAAAGCTCGTTAATAAGACTATAAATCGATGTGCTGAAGACACTAAACAGCCTCCCCAAAAGCCTGCTGAAAAAGGAAAGCTTTTAGCCCCTTTTTTAAAAATGTCCACCAAGAGGGCGTCCCTCAGGGTCCTGGGCAATGAGTTCCACATCAAAAGTCCTGCTATTTCAAAGGCCCAGTTACCCGAAGATTTTAATCTTGCCCTCAGGACCATCAGGAGGCCCTCGGAGAAGGATCAGAGTGGATGAACTGGGGTGTACAGATGCAGGAGCTCACTCAGGTAGGCTGGGCCCAGTCTGTGCAGGGCTTTATAGGTTAACAAATCTATTTTATTAAACTCTTATTCTTTATTTTATGGTAGACAACATATACATTGCCTGAGGCAAAAGTGTATACCAACAATACATTAACATGACAGAGACATAAAAGTACAAAGAACATAAATAATAAACAAAAATTATAAATAAGGATAAACATAAAGTGCACTTGCATCTTGTATTTCATTATGTATTATATAATGGCAAGAAAGAATCCTGGCTCCTGATTGGTCAGTTGGCCATCAAAGCAGGGATGTTATCCTGGCATAACATCCCTGCAGATGATATCATGGATGACCTTGAGCATTGCCTGCATTCTTTCTTAAAAAAATATTTTAAAACACTAAATAAAATTCTTTCAAATTCTTTTTTTCTGTATGAAACAACGAGCCGTTGTATAACAGGAATAATGCCCTCCAGGGTGGGTGTTATGCTGGGATAACATCCCTTCTCGGGCATTGGACGCCCTCGGCCGGTGGCCTCGGGCCCAACCACCCGAGGTGGGATGTTATCCCAGCATAACACCCACCCTATCAGGCATTATTCCTTTAACAAATCTATTTTAAATGAGATACACCACTTCACTGGCAGCCAGTGCAGGTCACGCAGTGATGGAGATATACGGCAAGATCTTGACGAGCCCCTGAGTAGCCAGGCAGCTGCATTCTGCAACAACTACAGACATTGATTCCATCAGCTTCCCCACAATGGAGGTCAGAGTAATAGGCCTATAATTCCCTGATTGCTCCCTATCCCCCCTTTATGTAGTGGCACAGCGTCTGCTAACTTCCAATCCCATGGGACTTCCCCAGTCTTGAGTGAGCTGTTGAACAGCCCAGTCAGTGATTCAGCCAGTTCTGCTGCTAACTCCCTCAGTATCCTTGGGTGCAACCCATCTAGACCTGGGGCCTTATCAATCTCAAGGGCTGCCAGCCCCTTCCAGACTCTTTCCCTAGTGAACATTGGCTGGCTCATTTCTGGGATTCCCTTTGAGGCCACTTTAATGCCGCTCTCAGGCAGGGGCCCACCTTCTTCCTTAGTGAAGGCTGAGCAAAAGTGGTCGTTCAGAACAGCAGCCTTTTGTCTATCCCCTTCTATCACCCTACCCCCCTTTCCACCAGCCGTGCGATTCCGCCTCCTTTTAATATTTTTCACTAATATATCTAAAAAACTCTTTTTCTCCATTCTTCACCCACTCCGTGATGTGCAGCTCTGTGTCTGCTTTAATCTCCCTGGTTTCCTGAAGATATTTCTCCCATTCTGCCTCTCCCTGCTTTCTCTTATATTTATAAAAGGCCCTTTTTTTGGCCCTAACTGCTTCCCTCACTCCAAATGAGAACCATAGTGGTTTCCCCAACCTATTTCTGTTACTGGTTTTACACACGTCTTTGATGCCGCAAGGATAGCTACCTTGATTGCCTTCCATTTCTCCTTGACCCTACCTATGCCCTCCACCCCCTATTAGTTTCTCCCTGACCAATTCCCTCCTCTTATTGAAGCTCCGGCCCTCTAAAGTCAAGGACTTTGGTTCTCGAGTGTGGTTTACCAGCCCCAAGGGCTGATATCGCAACCTGTTGCCATGGAAAAGATTCTGATGTCACAAACAAAGGATGATGACATCAAAGCAGGAGAAGTAGCATATGCAGATAAAATCTAAGGGGAAAGCCTGCTGCCATGAAAATGTCTTCAGTAGTAATGAATGGAATATCCAGAAATTCAGATTTTTGGGGAACCATATGGAATTTGCATCTTTGATGCTCACAGTACTTTTTTTTTTTAAATAGAAACCCAGAAAATCACTTTCAATCACACACCCTGTCAGGTCTCACTGCTTAAAGAGCTACTGACGTCGCAAAGAAAAGTTTAAAAAGCATAATAATTAGGTACAATTCTGCCTGTATTCCATTTATATTTTATACATTTCTCCTCCCCATTATTTATTACTATGGAAATTTGCATGAATATATGATCTTTATCCCTTGCAGTTTCTTTAGAGTCCATCTGCCTCTATAGCTACTTCCTACTTCAAGTCATAATCCTCTGTTGTGACATCACAATCGGTTGCCATGGGACTAACTGTGATATCACAAGCAGTGCTCTGTGAATTCAGGTAGGATGAAAGCAGCAGGAATTGACAAACTCTTCAGGAGCAAAGATTCTGTTTTTCATACAACTGACCTCTACTAAATAAAGGGGAGGAGGAATACAGCAGAAGAACATCATCATATTTTTGCTTCATATATCTCTACCATAATTAGAGTCATCGTAGATTTATTTTTGTTTCACACCAACAATTTTAGAATAGCTTTTAATTATTGACTCGGGTCATTAAAGATGGCCACTACTAGCACATTTTAAAAACACCTTCCCTTAAACCTCCCTTGAAATTTACTTTCTGACTTAACATGCGATTTATACTGTGAGTGTATTAGGAGGGCGCTAGCATGTTTCTGCTGGTAAACAGCCCAGTGCCACACTAGAATGTCTAATTTATTCATAGTGGGCATAGCCAGAGCAGGGACATTCAAAAGCTTCAAAACCCCATATCTCAGTTCAGGCGTGAAAAGAAAAACGGTTATACTGATGTTTTTGCCAGAAATATATTATCACAAAAAAAAACCAAAAACCTATACAATGATTTTTGCTCCCTAACAAATACTTCTGCTTTAAATTACATATAGCAGGGTTATGACTGGGCACAGGTAAACTGGTGAGTGGTGCGTTAATTCAACTGAAAGTACAGCTTGGAGTTTATTGCTGTATTTCTATTACAGAACAGACCTGAACTTCCATCTTTCCTCTCCCACCCGTGCACTCAATTGTTTCTCTGGTTTGCAGTCTATTAAGGCACAGCAATGGCCCAATCAAAATGCACAATATGACCTTTTACAACATAAAATAAGCTTTAAATGTCCATTTAAAAAACTGTTTGTATAAAGCAGCTCACTGACGTGACTTTTCCCCTGCTGCTTCCTGGCAGCGCAGTCTCTGTGTGACAGCTGTTAGCTCCTGACTGCGTGCAATCATTTCCTTTAATTGAAAATGGTACACTTACCAGCAAAGAGGAAAATGGGCTCCCATTGGTTAGTTGAAGTTTTTAACACAAACATGTAGAGAAATGAAGAAAATTTCATCCAAGCAGGGTTATTTATTTGAAATTTCTGTCTCTAGGAACAACATACAGAGCTGAAAAATCTGCTTTTCAGATGTACCTTGGGGAAGGTGTGTAATTCAGGATGAATACGGACATTACAATAGACAGCAGAACAACAGTTCACCTAGTACAACAAACAACATTCAACAAACAGAAATATAAATGGCAAAATACAACTGGCACTATAAATAGTGAAGACCGGTGAGTGGGAAAAATGAGAGCTTGCCTGCATAACTTACAAACTGCATGGGACAGACAGGCTTACTTACAAATGTGCTGAGGGATTTATACCTTCCTTCACATGTTCCACGGCTGCTGTACAAGTAGCAGAGTCACTACAGGGTCATCTACAATTGTCCTCATTCTCTGTCCAAAACTGTCACTTTCTGCACTTTCCTGCATTTTGCTGAGCTTTTTGTCACAAACTGTATAAACAAATTGACTAGACTTTTTATAAGAAAATTGTGATTATTTAGCATGCTGATGGGTTTCACCAGAGCAATACCAGGTGAGGCAAAAAGGAATTTTCTTTGCCACTGCTTCCATCTGGTTGTTTGGTTTGGTTTCAAACTCTTATAACCAACTATATGTAGCAGCACAGAAATCAACATTTAGAGTATAGTTAGCATTACAGAAATCAACATTTAGGGTACAGCTAGTAGAACAAAAATCAACATTTAGGGTATAGTTACTAGTACAGAAATAAACTTTTAGAGTATAGTTAGAAGCACAGAAATCAGCATTAAGGGTATAGTAGGTAGTACAGAAATCAACATTTAGGATACAGCTGGAAAGTAGTAGTAGTAGTACAGAAATCAACATTTAGAGTACATCTAATAGTAGTACAGAAATCAACATTTATGGTACAGTTAGTAGTAGTGCAGAAATTAACATATAGGTTACAGCTAGTAGTAGTAGTACAAAAGGAAAAAATACTCACCTTAGTAATGTTGTTTCTTCTATTGGAGTCTTGCTATATTATGACATATGCAGTGAGTCCCAACCTTTGAACTGCTCCGGAGGTGAAAGAGTTAACTTTCCATGCCAGGCATGGAACGCTGAGCTCGAGCTCGGTTGAAACTCTGTCTGTTGTTCTTCAAACTCAAACCGTCAGATCTTTATGAGCTAAACTCACTGAGGTCCTGTGTGGAAGCTGTAAACCTACACTAGCCAACTGACTACTAAACATAAGAACACATTTTTTGGTCCCAAAATAAAGACTCAAGTCAGGAGACCCCAAAAATGAAAAACACAACACCAAGTCACCCCAAAAAGGAGGGGTGAAAACAACAAGGTGGGCACCTACTAAGTGCCAACACTGCACTGCCCACCCATATCCCAAAAACAGAGGTTCTGAGAGGGCAGGCGGGGAGGTCATAATATAGCAAGACTCCAATAGAAGAAACAACATTACTAAGGTGAGTAACTTTTCTTCAAACAACATGAGGTCTTGCTATATTATGACATATGCAACTACAAAGCAGTACCTCCATGGAGGAGGACAGAACCTACTTAGGAAATAGGCTCTGAAGCACAGCTGGCTGACCAGAGCATCGAGCATCACTCCTAGCCTGGATATCCAGGAGTAATGCTTGAAAAGTATGAACTGTTTTCCAGGTAGCTGCTTGACATATCTCTAGAATAGGGATGTCCCTGGCAGCAGCCAGGGAAGCAGCTGTACCTCTGGTAGAGTGAGCCCTCAGGTCTGAGGGAGGAACCTTACCCAGTTTTTCATAGCAAAATTGGATACAAGAGACAATCCACCTGGCAATGGATCTTTTAGTGGCAGGTTTCCCTTTACCAACCTCACCGTAAGTGAGGAACAGTTGGAGGGAGTCAAACCTGTGACCCTTGGTATACTCTATGTAGTAGCTAAGGGCTCTTTTGACATCTAAACTGTGCAGCCTCCTCTCGCCAGAGGAGGAATGGTCAGTGAAGTACACAGGAAGAGACATAGATTGATTAAGGTGGAAATCTGAAACCACCTTAGGCAAGAACTTCTGTTAGTCCTGAGGACCACCTTATCTCTATGAAAGGAGATAAAATCAGGCTCCACTGACAAGCCTGTAATTCACTTATGCGTCTGGCAGAAGTGATGGCTACCAGAAACACAGTTTTTCAAGTCAAGTACTTAAGCTCTGCTGAAGACAAAGGCTCAAAAGGGTGCATAAGCTGAGCAATGCAAACATTAAGGTCCCAGGCAGGGGCAGGGTCCCTGAATGGAGGGTTGGTGTGAAGCAATCCCTTGAAAAACTTGGAGAATACAGGGTGAGCTGAAAGAGAAGAGGGCTTACCTGCTGAAATAAAAGCAGACACAGCTGCCAGATGCACTTTTAGGGTAGCTGGTCTCAGCCCCAAGGTATTTAAGTGGACCATGTAATCCAGGACTGTGGGTAAATCAGCAGATTCTGAGGAAATATGCTTTCCAGAGCACCATATGGAAAATCTCTTCCATTTGGAATTATAAGTAGCCCTGGTAGAAGGTTTTCTAGAAGCCTTCAGGATATCCATTACACCTTGGGAGAGGTGTAAATCAGCAAACTCTAACTCTTCAAGAGCCAGGCCTTGAGATTGAGAGATTTGAGGTTCGGGTACCAAACCCTCCCCTGAGCACAGGTTAACAGGTTGTGATTCCTGGGAAGACAGAGGGGAAGATGGACTGCTAAGGACAGCAGGAGTGGATACCAGGGTTGTCTGGGCCAATCTGGAGCAATCAGAATCATCTTGCAGGGTTGAGATCTGATTTTGACTAGCACTTTGAACAGAAGAGGGAAGGGGGGAAAAGCATAGGGAAACTTCCCTTCCCAATTGAGAACTAAGGCATCCAGAGACTGAGCCCAACACTGGGGGCCTGCAGCAAAAGGAAGTTGGTGATTGTCTGGGGCTGCAAAAAGATCTATCTCGGGGTGCCCCATCTGGCAAATACCACCTCAAGACCAGGGGTCCAGTGACCATTCGTGATGGCCTGGGAAATCCTGCTGAGAGCATCTGCCAGGACATTGTCCTTGCCTGGGAGGTGAACTGCCATAAGGGAGGTGTTCAGGGAGTAAGCGGAGACCACAACTTCATTGCTTGGTGCACAAGGCCATAGACTGAGTGCCCTTGCATTTTGATGTACCACATTGTGGTGGTATTGTCTGTTCTGACCTGTACAACTTTGTTCTGAACAGATTTGGAAAAATCTTGAAGTGCTAGAAAAACTGCTCTGAGTTCCAACAGATTGATGTGAGCAGGGATTCCTGAGGGACCACAACCCCTGGGTAGTGAGGTCGCCCATGTGAGCTCCCCACCCCAAGAGGGATGCATCTGTAGTAAGGATTAAGGAGTGAGACTCAGTGACAAAAAGAACCCCTTGTCTGAGATTGCTCTGATCCTGCCACCACTGTAAGGCCTGGATCAGGGTTCGAGTCACTGGGATCAACTTGGTTAGAGGGTCTTTCCTTTGAGACCAAAAGGCTCTCAAATGGAACTGAATGTCCCTCATCTGAAATCTTGCTCCCTGCACTATTGCTGTAGAAGCAGCCATGTGCCCCAGGAGCTATGAAAATGCCTTGCTGGTGAGACACCTGCAGGGTGAATGAGGAGGCCAGAGACCAGGGTCCTTGCCCTGTCCAAAGGAAGGAAGGCTCTGACTTTTCTGTGTTCAGTTCTGCGCCTATGAAGGTGAGGAGCTGGACAGGCTCTAGAACTGACTTTGAAAGATTCAGAAGGAAACCTAGAGAGGTGAGCAGTTGCTGAGTTATCTGTAGGTGTAACTTGACTTGATCTGGGACTGGCCTACTATGAGCCAGTCATCCAGGTAAGGAAGATGGTAATTTTTGCCTTCTTAGAGAAGCAACTGCTACTGCCAGGCATTTTGTGAATACCCTTGGAGCAGAGGTGAGGCCAAGGGCATTGCTCTGAACTGGTAATGGCCTGAGGGCAGCTCGAACCTGAGGTACTTTCAATGGGAGCTTCTGATGAGAATATGGAAGTAGGCATCCTTGAGGTCCAGGGACGCTAGCCAGTCCCCTGGCCTTAGAGAGGGTAGAATAATTCCCAGAGTCACCATTTTGAATTTTGGTTTTAAAAGGTGCTTGTTTAAGTATCTGAGATCCAGGATGGGCCGCCATCCTCCTGTCTTTTTTGGGGTAAGGAAGTACCTGGAGTACAACCCTTTGCCATGGTGTAGGGATGGAACCCTTTCCACAGCTCTGAGAGCCAGGAGGGAAGAGACCTCTGCCTCTAGGACAAGTGCCTCTGATGGATTTGCAGGTGGAAAGGATCTGGTTCTCATCTTTGGAAACTTTCTGAAGCTGAGAACCAATCCCTGGCTTACTACTTCCAGGACCCACTTGTCTGATGTCAGAGACTCCCAGTCCTGGACAAAGTAAGCCAGCCTGCCCCCTACAGGTAGTTGAGAATCGGCCCTGGCAACCCCATCAGGGTGCCTGCTTGGCAGGGGCTTTGGGCTGAGAGGTGGAAGCAGGCCTGCTTGCACCCCATCTGCCTCTCCCTCTAAAGAACCCCCTCTGGGCAAAAGCAGAAGAGGAGGCCTGGGCTTGGTAAAAAGGCCTATGAAAAGGCATGCCCCTGCCCCTGGGAAGCTGCCTTTGAGGAGTGGCCTGCCTTTCCTTGGCCTGTGCATGCCTATAGGTGGTCCTATACTCATCCATTTTCTTCATGTAATTCTCTGTCTGCTCCCCAAACACGGAATTACCCACAACAGGAAAATCCATGGCCTTAGTCTGGGTATCCTGTGACAGGCTAGTACATCTGAGCCAAGCCATCCTGCGAAGTGCCACAGATGTAGCCATGACTCTCGATGACACATCATTTGAGTCCACTGCAGCATGGAATTGCACCTTGGATGCCTCAATACTATCAGCAGCCACCTACTCCAGCTGCTTGGCAAGCTGGCCAGAGACCTGTTTTGCTAGAGCCATAACAGTATCCCATCTGGATTTCTGATATCTAACAACATAAGCCATATAATTTGCCTGTCTGAGTCCCAAAGATGCTGCCATGTACTGTTTCTTTGCCATGGCATCAATCTTCCTGGAGTCCTTGTCCGGGGGGGTGTGAGGCCAAGGGGATATTTGCCTTGTCACAGGCTGCAGTCTGCACTACCCCAACATGGCTGCATTGTTGTGAAAGGAACTCGTGTCAGAGTCTGACAATGTGTACCTCTTGTCCATTCTCTTATCCACAGGAGGTATAGTGTGAGGAGTTTTTAGGATTTTAAAAGTCTGCTTCCCAAAAGATTTATGCAAAGGAATAGACAGTCTCCTAGACTCTGGGATATCCATCATTTCCACATAGTCAGGCTCCTCTTGATCATCCACAGCTTCCTCCATAGGGAGCTGGAGGGTTTCAGTCACTTTCTTATAGAAAATAAAATGAGAAGGGGACTCAGAAAGCCTAGGAGGAGACACTCCTGAAGGTCTGTCTGGGGAGATGTCCGGGTCAATGGGCACATCCAGACTTTCAAATCCACATTCACTCTCCTCATACTCCTCTTCCTCCTCCTCCAGTTCATAAAATTCCTCTAATTCATAGTCTTGAACCGGTGGAACCGGCCGAACCGGGCGCTTACCTGATGGCACCGGTTCGGTCGGAACCGGGGAAAGCGACTGGACAATTTGAATCGCTTTGGCTATCTCTTCAGCGGTTGGAGAGGAAAGTTTTGGCTCCACACCAGCTGATTTCCTAGTCCTTTTTGCTGGAACCGACCCCTCAGAGTCGGCTCTCCTTTTGCCCGAGGAAGTCTCGCCCTGGTCAGAGGGCACTCCCTCTGGTTCAGTTGGAACCAAACCGGGCTGGCCATCCGGGTCAGCAGACTTTTTGACCTCCCTTTCCCTGAGCCTACCAACTCTCTTTTCCTGGGTAGCTGCAGGAACATTTTTACAAATCTGGCAGTCTGCATTGAGGTGGTCAAACCCCAGACAATAAACACAGGTGGTGTGGGGGTCAGCCTTGGCAAAGGCTTCCCCACACACACTGCAGTGCTGAAACCCAGTGGGCCCGGTTTTTCTTTTGGGTTTCTCAGACATAGTGCCAGTCCTAACCAAACTTACCCGTTTATGGCAATCCGCTAGGCAAGACCCTCTTATCGGTTCCCAACCGTGTCACAGGTCGTGGAAAAAAACATATGAAATTCCATTTTTTTTAGAACCGATAAGAACCGGTAACCACACTCTAAATGACAGAATGAAATATTTCAAACAACCTGATCGGTTCAAAGTGAACCGATAAACAGTTTACAAGTTCCACACAGAAGAGAAGTAATGTAAACCTATCTAGTACTCACAAATACCACACACAGAGCTTGAACCGACCGGCTGCAGTTTAAATTCGGTCAAAAAACCAAGAAAATAATACTTTAACCGACAAAATGAACCGAGCAGAAGGAGAAATCTCCAGAGCGACTATTCAGTGAGGCGGAGTAAAGAATCTGACGGTTTGAGTTTGAAGAACAACAGACAGAGTTTCAACCGAGCTCGAGCTCAGCGTTCCATGCCTGGCATAGAAAGTTAATTCTTTCACCCCCAGAGCAGTTAGAAGGTTGGGACTCACTGCATATGTCATAATATAGCGAGTCTTCATGTTGTTTGAAATCAAGGTTTAGGGTACAGCTAGTTGTAGTAATACAGAAATCAACATTTAGGGTACAGTTAGTAGTAGTAGTACAGAAATCAACATTTAGGGTATAGTTAGTAGTACAGAAATCAACATTTAGGGTACAGCTAGTAGTACAGAAATCAACATTTAGGGTACAGCTAGTAGTACGGAAATCAACATTTAGGGTACAGTTAGTAGTAGTACAGAAATCAACATTTAGGGTATAGGGAGTAGAACAGAAATCAACTTTTAGGGAACAGTTAGTAGTACAGAAATCCAGCTCCCCATACAACACACAGGGGAAATGCCAGACCTTGCCCAGCAACTAACACACCGGAATCTGGCCAATGGAAAATCATGTACATAAATGCTTGCAGTCTGGGAAACAAGATCCCACACCTGCAGGCAATAATGACAGAGGCTAAACTGGACATAGTAGCCATTAGCGAGACATGGTTTACCAGTCACCACACTTGGGAGACTTCAGTACCTGGCTATGTACTGTTCAGAAGAGACCAAGGTGCAAAAAGGGGGGGTGGAGTGGCCCTTTATGTCAATGAAAATATCAAAGCTACAGAAATTCAGAATACACATAAGGAGCCAGAATAACTGGGTCACCCTGGAAACAAGAAATGGGACAGCCATACAAACTGGGGTTGTGTACAGGCCTCCAGACCAGGGGGAGGACACAGACACATTACTGTTAGAAGATATACAAAAAATGACAGCTAAAGGGGAGGTAATGATAACGTGAGACTTCAACATGCCGGATACAGATTGGTCAATACCAGCAGGGACATCTGCCAGAACTAGACACGTGGTGGATTCCCTGCAGGGGGAAGGCCTCAAACAACTGGTACAACAACCCACAAAAGACAGGGCTATCCTAGATCTAGTACTGACTAACAGGGAAAGGATCACAGATCTCCAGGTAGAAGGTCACCTGGGTGCCAGTGACCATCACATGGTATGGTTCAATTTGGCCACTAGAACAAAATCATCCCATTCCAAGGCAAACATATGGGACTTCAGAGAAGCTGACTTTGATAAGATGGCCAAAAGAGTTAAGCTAGCCCTGGCAAAAAGAAATACAGGTGAGGGGGTACAGGCAAAGTGGGCAAGCATTAAACATGCAATACTTGAAGCAACATCCCACTGTGTTAGTAAGAAAAGGAAGTGCAAAAAAAAGAAGGAAACCACTTTGGTTCTCAAACACAGTAGCAGAAAAGGTCAGAGACAAAAGGCTGACCTTCAGGAAATATAAAGGAACGCAGTAGGATGAAGATAGGGAGGCATACCAAACCTCCCTAAGGGAAGCAGGGAAGGCAGTAAGGCAGGCAAAGGCCCAAACTGAGGAAACACTAGAATGAACAGTAAAAGAAGGTGACAAGACTTTCTATAGATACATTAGTGAAAGGAGAAAGTCCAGAGGGGGTTTTGCTAAGATCAAAGGGGATAAGGGGACATGTGAGGAGGAGGACCATGTAAAAGCATCTATCCTAAATAGATACTTCTGCTCAGTATTTACTGAAGAGAAGGTAGGTCAGGGCCCACAGCTCAGCACCATGGACACAGGAGGGGAGGAAGGAGTACACTAGTCCCTTCACAAAAGAAAGGGTCCTACAAGAGCTCAATAAGCTCAGGGTGGACAAGGCAATGGAACCTGATGGCATACATCCCAGTGTACTAAAGGAGCTAAGAGTGGAACTAGCAGAGTCATTATCAGAACTATTTAGTGAGTCTCTGAGCACAGGAGAGGTCCCAGAAGACTAGAGAAGGGCTCATGTGATCCCGCTCCATGAGAGTGGTAGCAGGGAGGAGGCAGGGAACTACAGACTGGTCAGTCTTACCTCAGTAGTGGACAAGATTATGGAGATACTCCTTAAGGAAAGGATAGTGCAACACCTGGAATCCATAGGAGCATGGGATCCAAGACAGCATGGGTTTACAAAAGGAAGGTCCTGTCAAACTAATCTCATAGATTTCGTTGACTGGGTAACCAGAGTTGTGGACCAAGGGGGAGCAGTTGATGTCACCTACCTTGACTTCAGCAAAGCTTTCGATACTGTTCCACATAGAAGATTGATTACTAAGTTGGGTAGGCTCGGGGTGGGTCAGATGTTGGTCAACTGGGTGGCAAACTGGTTGACGGGCAGAAAACAGAGAGTGGTGGTAAATGGTATACAGTCAGAAGAGATGCAAGTCACAAGTGGGGTACCTCAGGAATCGATTCTGGGGCCAGTCCTCTTCAGTATCTTCATCAGTGACATAGCAGATGGACTGGAGGGTAAGATTTGTCTGTTTGCAGATGACATCAAGATCTGCAACAGAATAGATGATCCAGATGGGGTGGGCAGAATGAGAAGAGATCTGGATAAACTAGCAAAATGGTCAGAAGAGTGGCAACTAAGGTTTAATGCAAAGAAGTGCAAGATCATGCACATAGAGAAGAGAAACCCTGAAGCCACTTATATGCTGGGAGGGGAGTTGCTGGCAGTCACAAGGGAAGAAAGAGACTTGGGCATCATCATCACCGATGACCTGAAATCATCCAAGCAGACCACTAAAGCAGTAGGTAAGGCTAGAGAGATGTTGGGGCGCATTAGTAGGGGTATCACAAGTCAGAAGAGGGAGGTAATAATCCCTCTTTACAAGACATTGGTTAGGCCCCATCTGGAGTACTGTGTGCAGTACTGGAGGCCACACTTTCACAAGGACATCAACCAAATTGAGGCAGTCCAGAGAAGGGCAACCAAAATGGTGCAGGGCCTGCATCAGAAAACATATGAGGACAGATTAACTGAGCTCATAATGTATACCCTAGAGCAAAGGAGGGAGAGAGGTGATATGATTGAAACATTCAAACACCTAAAGGGCATTAACAAGGTGAATGAGTCTAACATGATTCAGTATAAGAAAAATAGCAGGACAAGAGGACACAGCATGAGATTAGAGGGAGGCCGATTAAGGGGTAATGTAAGTTCTTTTTCACAGAAAGGGTGGTGGATGCATGGAACGGCCTACCTCAGGAAGTGATGGATATGAATACAGTGTAGGGCTTCAAACAAGCATGGGATAGGCATAAGGGAGCAATACAGATGAGTATGAATAGATAGGCCATTGACAGAGCAATGGCCAATGGCACATTTATAAGGTAGAAAAAGAAATGGGCAGACTGGATGGGGCTTGTGGTCCTTATCTGCTGTTAACTTCTATGTTTCTATGTTTCAACCTTTAGGGTACAGCTAGTAGTATAGAAATCAACATTTAGGGTACAGTTAGCAGTAGTACAGAAATCAACATTTAGGGTATAGGTAGCAGTAGTACAGACCAACATTTACAGTAGGTTATAGGTAGCAATAGTACAGACATCAACATTTAGGTTATAGGCAGCAGTAGTACAGACATCAACATTTAGGTTATAGCTAGTAATAAAGAAATAAAAATTTAGGGTATAGTTAGCACAGAAGTCAACATTTACAGTATATTTAGTAGTATGGAAATCAGCATGAAATCAACATTTAGGGTACAGTTAGTACAGAAATCAACATTTAGAGTATAGTTAGCACATAAATCAACATTTACAGTATAGTCAGTAGTATGGAAATCAGCATGAAATCAACATTTAGGGTACAGTTAGTACAGAAAGCAACATTTAGGATATGGTTAGCAGTAGTACAGAAATCAACGTTTAGGGTGTAGTTAGCAACAGTATAGAAATCAACATTTAGAGTATAGTTAGCAGTAGTACAAAAATCAACATTTAGGGTGCAGCTAGCAGTAGTACAGAAATCAACATTTGGGGTATAGTTAGTACAGCAATCAACATTTAGGATATGGTTAGTAGTAGAGAAATCAACATTTAGGGTGTAGTTAGCAACAGTATAGAAATCACCATTTAGAGTATAGTTAGCAGTAGTACAGAAATCAACATTTAGGGTATATGTAGCAGTAGTACAGACCATCAACATTTAGGTTATCGGTAGCAGTAGTACAGACATCAACATTTAGGTTATAGGTAGCAGTAGTACAGAAATCAACATTTAGGTTATAGCTAGTAATAAAGAAATAAAAATTTAGGGTATAGTTAGCACAGAAATCAACATTTACAGTATAGTTAGTAGTATGGAAATCAGCATGAAATCAACATTTAGGGTACAGTTAGTACAGAAATCAACATTTACAGTATAGTTAATAGTATGGAAATCAGCAAGAAATCAACATTTAGGGTACAGTTAGTACAGAAATCAATATTTAGAGTATAGTTAGTACAGAAATCAACATTTAGGATATGGTTAGCAGTAGTACAGAAATCAACGTTTAGGGTGTAGTTAGCAACAGTATAGAAATCAACATTTAGAGTATAGTTATCAGTAGTACAGAAATCAACATTTAGGGTATAGTTAGTACAGAAATTAATATTTAGGATATGGTTAGTAGTAGAGAAATCAACGTTTAGGGTGTAGTTAGCAACAGTATAGAAATCAACAATTAGAGTATAGTTAGCAGTAGTACAGAAATCAACATTTAGGGTATGGTTACTAGTACAGAAATCAACATTTAGGGTATAGTTAGCAGTAGTACAGAAATCAACATTTAGGGTATAGTTAGTACAGAAATTAATATTTAGGATATGGTTAGTAGTAGAGAAATCAACGTTTAGGGTGTAGTTAGCAACAGTATAGAAATCAACAATTAGAGTATAGTTAGCAGTAGTACAGAAATCAACATTTAGGGTGTAGTTAGCAGTAGTACAGACATCAACATTTAGGGTATAGTTAGTACAGAAATTAACATTTAGGATATGGTTAGTAGTAGAGAAATCAACGTTTAGGGTGTAGTTAACAACAGTATAGAAATCAACATTTAGAGTATAGTTAGCAGTAGTACAAAAATCAACATTTAGGGTGTAGTTAGCAGTAGTAGTACAGAAATCAACATTTAGGGTGTAGTTAGCAGTAGTACAGAAATCAGCTTTTAGGGTATAGGTAGCAGTAGTACAGAAATCAACATTTAGGGTGTAGTTAGCAGTAGTACAAAAATCACTCAACATTTAGGGTGTAGTTAGCAGTAGTACAGAAATCAACTTTTAGGGTATAGGTAGCAGTACAGAAATCAATATTTAGGGTACAGGTACAGTGCACTCCACTTATAATGGAAACTGCTATAACGGACAATAGCAGACAAAATAAAATACCTCCAAAACTGTTTCCATGACCTTCGGGTCAGCCCCAAAACTGGCAAGAACACCCAGCCCCCTGTAATCACCACCCTTGATGGAAACAAACTAAACACCATCTCTTCCTATAAATACCTAGGAGTATGGCTAGAACCCCTGTTAAACTACTCAACCCACATAGATGCCATCACTTCGAAGCGCTGCCCGAAGCTTGGTCTTCTCTACAGAAACCTCGACTCCCTCCCACTACCTGTTAGATGCACACTGCTAACAAAAATGATCACTCCCATCCTTGATTACATGGACATTGTGTACAACACTGCCACCTCCACTTTGCTATCCAGGCTGAACTCCTTATTCCATGCTTTCCGCCATTTTGCAACAAATTCCCCTTTCAGAACTCACCACTACACACTCCTTTCCTCCCTTGGGTTAGCGCCCCTCTCCCATTGCCATTTTTGCCACTTCATTTCTTTTATTTCCAAATTTTGGTTCTACATACTGCCCCTCTACCCGGCCGAGAAACTAACCCCTGCATCCTTTTCTCCTTACTCGCTGCACTCTAGGAACAGAGACTCCCACTCCTTCTCCCTCCCCAAACCATCCTCATCAACTGGTAAATCTGCCTCCAGCTTTCCCAGAAACTCACCCTCGCACAACTCTATTAAATCTCAACTTTGTCAACTCCCCTTCCCCACCTGTAACTGCAACTAGTCTGCCTTTAGCCAAATGAACATGGTTTAAACTTCAAAACCTCTGTACTGTAGATTACTGTATTCATGCAACTGATAGTAAATTACTGCATATATGCAACTGAATGTAAATAACTCCTTTGTACAAAATGATGTGACTGTATGCAATATTCTCATGTATCTAGTCTATGTATGCATACTGCCGTAACTCCCTCACCCTCACCCCAGGTTGCACCTGGAAATGAGCCTCAGCTCAGTGTGTTTTTCCCCGTTATCAAATGTTTAAATTAAACAAATAAAATAGAAACTGATTCCCCAAACCAAATATATGAAATCCAAATGTACTTTTCTCTGGTTATAATGGACAGAAATGTCATGAACCCACTCCTGCAGGTCAGAACCACTGAGCTCACAGGGCCCACCCTTAAGTGCGATCCATGATGGGTGGGGATCAGGGATACCCTCCTCATCCTTTGTGAATGCTCACCAAGGTTAGTACTGCACCTCTGCCATGAGGACCCAGGGTGTCCCTCTAACCCTAGATAAAGGCACAATATCAGTCTTGAGTCTTGTGGCCAAATATGAACCCTTCCTTGGCCATTACACAAAGCAGGAAGACCATGGCATCACACTCTCTTTAGGGGTAGCAGTGTAAAACCTGATTAGGCCTTCTCCCTACAGGACATGCAACAGCCTGGTTCAAAATCCTTGCAGACTCAGGTATTCTTCCTATCTTCATCCAGATGTCTCTTATGGACCATTTTCTCAATTTGGTTACTTATGGTGGCTCCTCTAAGCATTTAAAAGTTGTCACAGATTATTAATAAACCTTCTACAGTCACACACAATTATAGAAATCTCACACAGGCAGAATTCTTTAGGAAAATAAATGTTTTACTAAAATACTTTAATACAGTTACAACTAAAAGAGAATATACTACTTTGAGTTACAGTATACAGAAACAAAATGGAAAAATTATATACAGAAAATTGCACTAAAACTGTTAGTTAAGTCTACCTTATATTTTGATGTCCATAAAAAGTAGGTACAGTCTCTGGTTCTTGGTCTCTGTGCTTGTGGTCAAGAGAATGTCCAGAGGAAAAGTGTGTTGGTAGCCACTGGGTCTCAGCAGTTTGGCTTCTTGTGCGTGTCAAGCGGAATCCAGATGAAGAGTGTGTCCAAATGCCCTGAGCTGGGGCTTTAGGGGAAATTGTTTAACCAGGAAAGGCACACTAAGCCGAAGCTTGTTTCCAGGTACGACCTGGGAGCACAAGGAAGTTAAGTGACTTGCTCAGGGTCACACAGTATGCAAGTGGGGGCTGTGGGATTCAAACCCAGGTTTGCAGCTCAGAGCCCTAAACCTCTGTGCTATATTGCCTCCTATTATATACCTGTCTCTTTATATACCTGTCTGTGGATAGAGGCTGGCCTTTCCATTTTAGGCCACTGGGTGTCACTCTTACGCTTCCCCAACACAATGTTCTGCCATCTGGTGATGTCATCCAGCCTACATTTATGGCACCTACCATTGCAATCTCACACAGCTCTGTTAGAAGGAGGTTTTTTTTTTCTTTCATCTCATCAAAAGCAATACCTTGGATCACAAAATCCTGCTTATTCTGAAGTGAAAAGGGCCATCTCCTGAACATTTTATTCACCTCTGTTTCCCTTGGTCAGTTAACTTAGGGGAACACTCCTTGATCAGTTATTCCCAAAGCCTTTGACAGTAACTTATCAGATTCCTGGCAAGCAAGCTGGCCCTCCAGGTCAAAGGCAGGTCGAAACCCTTTTTTAAAAATCCAGTCTTTTCTCTATGTCCCCTTGAATTAACACTGGCATTGTGTGGCATGTACATATATACAGAATTGCATAAAAAACATACATACAACATAATTATATCTACAAATAAGGACTAGCAGTCGGGTAGCTCGCCATAAGAAACACTGCATATAATGGACACTACAAAGCTTTTATGAGCATTTGTAGTGCTTTTTTGTAGTCTCTCATATCAGCCGAGGAGGAATATGGGATTTATTTATTTTATTTATGACTTTGATAACCGGGTAAGTGTACCAATCCCAGGGACCGTTTTCAGGCATGCCCTGGGCCAAGACAATGGCACAGGAGGAAACGAAAGCAAAATACATAGAACATGGAAGACTAGTTAACACAACAATGCCAAAGTGATAAAGGGAAATACAGCAATAGACTGTAACAATATTAGGTACAGAAACTTCATACAAGGTAATATACTCAATTACAGTGAACACCAAAAACACAAGGTGTCTAGTAACCATGGCAGACATACAAGAGGAGGGAGGGGGTATGTGCTAAGAATGGGAGGGCTGGCAACAAAAAACATGGGGAGGGTAACTAGGATAGACTCAAGGAAATAACCGAGGTCGAGGGGAGAGGGAACACTACCCAGAAAAGCACTGGCAGCATGACTCAGCTATAGGAGCCAGTCTTTGAGGTGGGATGTGAACAGGCGGTGGGTGTCCAGGGAGCGAAACTCAGTGGGCAACCTGTTCCATAGCGAGGGGGCTGCAGCTGATAGGGCTTTCCCACCCATATTAGTAGATACTCTGGGAACATTGGGGGGGATAGTATTTGAATAGAGACAGTAACGCAAGGTTCTAACTTTGAAGAGGGCTGCAAGAGGGGACTCTTGGCCAGTACAGATGTCACGCTCAACCAAGCAGCAAAGGGTGAAGTCGAAGCAGCCTTGTTGTGGGAGCCAACCCAGTGACTGATAAAGGACACAATGGTGGGTGGAAAAAGAGGCCAATAAGGTGAAGCGACAGGCACCATTGTAGGCAGTGGAGAGTCTGTCCGTGAGGGTAGACCTAGAGTAGATAGGGGAACAGTAATCAAGTATGGGGAGTAGGTTCCTCTGGACAATGGCAAGTTGAGCCTCCGGGGTGAGGTAGTGCCTAAATCTGTAGGCTGCACCCAGCTTTTGGTGTATGCTGCGAACTGAGTTAATGTGCTCAGAGAAAGAGAGGGAGGGGGAGAGGGAGGGGTCAAGCATGATACTTGAAGGTATCGATATTTTTGAGAACCTGGCCATTTGGGGAGACTATGTTGAAAGAGGAGGGGGATTTGAGCTGGGCTAGGCAGGGCTTTGACCCGAACAGCATGTACATTGTTTTCTTGCCATTAACCAGGAGAAGGTTGGCTGCAAACCAATTGTGGGCAGCTCCATAGTTTTGGGTGAGCATGGAGGAAATGCAGGAGAGGGATTTATCGCTGGGAAAAAAAGGACAAGATCATCAGCATAGAGGAGGGAGTTACAGGTAAGACTGTCAAAGGGAAAGGAATTTATAAATAAGGAGAAAAGCAGGGGACCCAGAATGGAGCCCTGAGGGACACCAGTTGAGACAGGCATGATTGGGGAGCAAGCCGGGCCTACACAGACATACTGGGAACGATCAGAGTGGTAGCTCCTGAACCAGTTTGATACTGCATGGGAACAGCCAAGATATAGTTTCGAGAGGAGAAGGGCATGGTTTACCAAATTGAAGGCCTTGGAGAGGTCAACGAAAACTGTGCCAGTGGCTTGCCCCTTGTCAGTGTTCATGAGGACGTGGTCACTCAGCAGTGCAAGGGCAGTGGAGGTACTATGGTTCTTGCGAAAGACATGTTGCTGGCTACATGAGGTTGTACTTTACAATGTGTTCAGTAAGGTGATGGTGGATAACTTTCTTGAGGAGCTTACTTAGCTGGGAAAGTATGGAGATAGGCTAGTAGTTGCCACTAGAGTCAGGGTCACCAGCTTTGAAAATGAGGATCACTTTAGCAGTCTTCCATGGGTCAGGCATGGTAGAGGTAGATAGGGCAATGGCTGATGCAGAAAAATATCAGGGCCAGAGTCAGCAGAACAAACCAGATAAAATCAGCATTTTATAGGGCAAGTATAAGCACTGCCTTTACCTATAAAGTGCAAATCAGGACTGCCCACACCACAGTGTGGGGCTGTTAATGATGACTATTCCCTTTTAAAGTAGTTCCAACTGCACGAGTAACTCTCTACTATAATAAGCTTAAAACCTCTAGATTTACACCAGTTATGTTGTAACTTTATTGCATTCTTGTCTTTCTTTTTAGCTTTCTACTTTCCTCCATTGTTGGCCTACTACACATTACAGAGAGTGCAATAATTGCTTCACTGAGTCTTTCAAAACATATCTGACTCTCCCCTGCTCTCACAATTGCTCTTTGTGACATCCCAGTCTGTTGTCACGGTGAGCACTGTGATGTCATAAAAAATGCATTGTGAGGTCAACTGGGGAGAGGCAAATGCTTTTTATAGACTTCTTAGCCAGACTACCAAGATGTGCTGTAAAACTTGGAAAGGAACACTGAAAATGTAAGAAAGTAATCTCTAGTAAATTGTAAAGCTGAAAGAAAAAAATACTCACCTTAGTAATTGTTTTTCTTCTAATGGAGTCTTGCTATATTATGACTTCTTGCAGTTAGCCACAGCACTTGAACTGCCCCGGAGAGGAAGGAGTTAACTCCATAATGAATGGAGTTCTCAGCGCGAGCGCTTTACTGAAAGCTCTATCTGGCTAGTTTCAAACTGAAACTGTCAGATCTTTACGGAGCCAACACTCACTAAAAGTCTGTGTGGAAAGTACCTATGCTAGCCAAATGGCTACCTACTAGTAACAACAACTACAATAACAACAACAACAAATATCACTACAAGCACTACTAGACCCCCTCCCCAAAGACTCAAGTCCAGGAGGGCCAACACTAAATCAATAACAGTAGTACCTAATTTCCCCAATCCTAAAAGAAAGAGGGAAAAAAAAGCACCTATAATGGCATGACACAGTGCTTGCACTAATTTGCCACACCTACCCAAGTAGAAGTTCTGAGAGGGGCAGGTTGGGGGTGGTCATAATGTAAAGACTCCATTAGAAGAAAAACAATTACTAAGGTGAGTAATTTTTCTTCAAACAACATGAAGTCTTGCTATATATGACTACTTGCAGATTACCTTGAGTACCTCCATGGAGGCCCAGAACCTACTTAGGAATAGGCTCTGAAGCACGGCTGTGTCAAACAGGCATCTCTCTGGCCTGGATATCCAGGAGTAATGCTTGGTGAAAGTGTGAACTGTTTTCCAGGTTGCAGCTTGACAGATTTCCAAAATAGAATATCTCTAGCAGCCGCTAGAGATGCAGCTGTACCCCTGGTAGAATGGGCCCTCAATCACGGGGGGTTCCTCACCAGTTTTGGTAGCAAAATTGGATACAAGAGACAATCCACCTGGCAATTGTCCTCTTAGTGGCAGGTTTTCCTTTGCCGACCTCACCATAGGTGAGAAAGAGTTGGTGGGATTCGAACCTGTGACCCTTGGTGCGTTCCAGATAATAACTCAATGCCCTCTTAACATCCAAACTGTGCAATCTCCTTTCACCAGAGGAAGAGTGCTCAGTGAAAAATACTGGAAGGGAGATGGATTGGTTAAGATGGAAATCCGAAACCACTTTAGGTAAAAACTTTCTGTTAGTCCTGAGGACTACCTTATCCCTGTGAAAAGAAATAAAATCATTTTCTACTGAAAGGGCTTGTAACTCACTTATGCGTCTAGCAGAAGTGATGGCCACTAAAAATACAGTTTTCCAAGTTAAGAACTTAAGGTCTGGCCAAGACAGGGTTCAAAGGAGTTGCATTAACTGAGCAATGCAAACATTAAGGTCCCAGGCAGGGGCTGGGTCCCGAAAAGGAGGTTAGTATGAAGTAACCCTTAAAAACTTGGAAAACACAGGGTGAGAAGAAAGGGAGGAAGGCTTTCCTGCTGAGATAAAAGCAGAGACAGCTGCCAAGTGGACTCTTAAGGTAGCTGGCCTGAGGCCCAAAGAATTAAGATGGACCATGTAGTCCAGCAAAGTGGGCAAATCAGCAGATTCTGGGACAATATGCTTATCAGAACACCAGATGGAAAACCTTTTCCACTTGGAATTATAAGTGGCTCTAGTGGAAGGCTTCCTAGAGGCCTTTAAAATATCAAGGACACCTTGAGAAAGGTGTAAATTAGCAAATTCTAGCTCTTCAAGAGCCAAGCCTTGAGGTTGAGGGGATTTGAGGTTCGGATACCATACTCTCCCCTGGGCACAGATCAGCAGATTGTGAATCCTGGGAAGGCACAGGGGAAGGTGGACTGTCAGTGATAGCAGGAGTGGGTACCAGGGTTGCCTGGCCCAGTCTGGTGCAATCAGAATCACTTTGCAAGGTTGGGATCTGATTTTTACCAACACCTTGAAAAGAAGAGGGAAGGGGGGGGAAGGCATACAGGAACTTCCCTTCCCAATCCAACAGAAGGGCATCCAGGGGGACTGCGCCCATCACTGGGGGCCTGCAGCAGAACAGTGGAAGTTGGTGGTTGTCTGGGGCTGCAACAAGATCTATCTGAGGGGTGCCCCATCTGGCAAAGACTGTTCTCAGCACTCGGGGATTCAGGGACCATTCGTGATGGCCCTTGAGAAATCCTGCTGAGGGCATCCGCTAGGACATTGTCCTTCCCTGGCAGATGAACTGCTATTAGAGAAGTGTTCAGGGAGTAGGCCAGAGACCACAACTTCATTGCCTCGGTGCACAGGGCCGACGACCGAGTGCCCCCTTGCTTGTTGATGTACCACATTGTTGTGGTATTGTCTGTTCTGACCTGGACTACTTTGTTCTGGACAGATGCAGAAAAAGCTTGAAGAGCTAAAAGGACAGCTCTGAGTTCCAGCAAGTTGATGTGGAGCAGAGATTCCTGAGGGGACCACACTCCCTGTGTGGAGAGGTCGCCCAAGTGTGCTCCCCACCCCAGGAGGGAGGCATCCGTAGTGAGGGTGAGGGAGTGGGAAATACGAATGAAGGGACCCCTGTCTTAAATTGCTCTGATCCTGCCACCACTGAAGAGCTAGGATCAGAGTTGGTCCCTAGGAACCAGTTTGTGCAGGGGTCCCTCCTTTGGGACCAATAGGCCCTCAAATGAAACTGAATGTCTCTCATCTGGAATCTTGCTCCTGCACTACAGCTGTGGAGGCAGCCATGTGCCCTAGAAGCTGCAAAAGTGTCTTGCTGGTCGAGAGACCTGCAGGGTGAAAGAGGAGGCCAGGGCGATCAACTTCTACCCTTTCCAGGGAGGAAGCCCTGGCCAGCTTTGTGTTCAATTCCACACCTATGAAAGTAAGTACCTGGACTGGTTCTAGAACTGACTTTGGTAGGTTTAGCAGGAATCCCAGGGAGGTGAGAAGCTGCTGGGTGACTTGCAAGTGGGATTTCACCTGTTCTGGAGACTGTCCAGCAATGAGCCAGTCGTCCAGGTAGGGAAAAACAGCAACCCTTGCCTTCTTAAATGAGCCACTGCCACGGCTAGACATTTTGTGAATACCCTTGGAGCAGAGGTAAGACCGAAGGGCATTGCCTGAACTGGTAGTGGCCTGAGGGCAGTTCGAACCTGAGGTACTTTCAGTGAGAAGACCTGATTAAGACATGAAAATAAGCATCCTTGAGGTCCAGGAGGCTAGCCAGTCCCTGGCCTCAGTGAGAACAAAATCATTGCCAAAGTTAACATTTTGAACTTTGGTTTCAAAAGGTGTTTGTTCAAATACCTTAAGTCTAGGATGAGCCGCATTCCCCTGTCTTTTTGGTGTAAGGAAGTATCTGGAGTACAGACCCTTGCCCTGGTGAAGGAGGAACCCTTTCACTGCATTGCACTTTAACAGGGCAGAGACCTCTGCTTCAGGGCAAGGGCCTCTAGGGGGCTTGCAGGTGGAAAGTGTCTGGCCCTCATCTTTGGAAAATGTTTGAAGCTGAGAACCAGACCTGACTACCACTTCCAGAACCCATTTGTCCGAGGATTCACGGACACCCAGTTCTGACAGAAGCAAGCCAATCTGCCCCTACTGGTACAGGAGAATCGGCCCTGGGCACCCCATCAGGGTGCCTGCGCTGCAGATGCCTTAGGCTGAGGGTGGGGAATGGCTTGCCTGCGCCCGTCTGCCTCTGCCTCTGAAAAAACCCTCTGAGCATAAGCAGAGGAAGCTTGGGATTGATAAAAGGCCTGTTGAAGGCCTGCCCCTACCTCTGGGCGTGTGCCTCTGTGGAGTGGCATGCGCTCCTTGGCCTGGGCACTTTTGTGGGTAGTTCTGTATTCATCCATCTTTTCATATAGTTCTCTGTCTGCTCCCCAAACAGAGAATTTCCTACCACAGGAAAATCCATAGCTTTTGACTGAGTGTCCTGTGACAGATTAGTGCACCTGAGCCATGCCAACCTCACGAGAAAGTTACAGAAGTGGCCATGACCTAGGAAACATCATTAACATCAACAGCAGCATGAAATTGAACTTTGAGAGCCAATGCCATCAGCAGCCACCTGTTCCATTCACTAGCCAGCTGGCCATGGGCCTGCTTGGCTAACTGCATAACTGTATCCCATCTAGATTTCTGATATCTAGCTACATAAGCCATATAATTTGCCTGCCTGAGTCCCAAAGAGGCTGCCATATACTGCTTTTTTGCCATGGCATCAATCTTCCTAGAATCTTTATCAGGAGGATGTGAAGCCAGGGGAATGTTAGCCTTGTCACAGGCTGCAGCCTGTACCACTCCTACATGACTACACTGCTCAGAAAGGAAGTCTGTATCAGGGCCTGATAAGGCATACCTCCTGTCCATCTTTTTATCGACAGGAGGCAGAGAATTTGGATTTTTTAAAATTTTCATTGTTTGCTTCCTGAATGACTTAAGCAAAGGAATAGACAATCTCCTAGACTCTGGAATATCCATCATCTCAACATAATCAGGCTCCTCTTGCTCATCCACAGCCTCTTCTAAGGGAAGCTGGAGGGTTTCAGCAACCTTCTTATAAAAAATAAGATGAGATGGGGACTCAGACAGCGTAGGGGGAGATTCCAGTGGTCTGTCTGGAGAGATGTCCGGTTCAATGGGCACATCCAGACCCTCCCAGCCACATACATACTGCTCATAATCCTCCTCCCCCTCCTGTGGTTCATAAAATTCTTCAACATCATACTCCTGAACCACTGGGACTGGACGAATCAACCTTTTACCAGCTAGTGGTGGTTCGGACGGTCCCTGAGACAGTGACTGGACAATTTGTATGGCTTTTGCTATCTCTGCAGCAGTTGGAGAGGCAATTTTGTACTCCAGACCTGCTGATTTTTAGACTTTTTACCTGGGGCTGGTTCCTCAGAACCAGCTTTTCTTCCGAGAAGTCTAGCCTGGTCAGAGGCACTCCTCTGGTCCAGTGGGCACTGGACCGGGCTGGCCATCGGGTCAGCGGACTTATTGGCCTCTCGTTCCCTGAGCCTGCCCAATCTTTTTTCCAGGGTGGCTGCAGGAAAATTCTTGCAAATCTGGCAGTCTGACTGGAGGTGGTCAAACCCCAGACAATAAACACATGTGGTGTGTGGGTCAGCCTTGGCAAAGGCTTCCCCACAAGCATCACAGTGTTGAAACCCAGTGGGCCCGGGTTTTCTTTTGGGTTTCTCAGACATAATGCCAGCCTAACCAAAACTTGCCCTTTTAATGGCAGTGCCAGGCAAGACACCCTTATCGGTTCCTAACCGTGTCACGGGTATTTGAAAAAAACAAATTAAAAAGTTCGTTTTTTTTAGAACCGATAAGAACCAGGAACCGCACTCTAAATGTCCATACAATACTTTAAAAGCGTCTTTTAACCAAACTGATAGGTTCAAAACTGAACGATAAATATATTCTCACACAGACTAAAGACCTCTACTTACGGTTTACCAGATAGAGCTTTGAACCGAAGCGGTAAAATAAATACTTTTCGGTTTATTTAAACCGAGAATTACTTGTTTAACCGAAATGAACCGAGCTGAAGAAGAGATCTCCGAGCGACTGTTCAGTGAGGCGGAGTAAAGAATCTGACAGTTTCAGTTTGAAACTAGCCAGATAGAGCTTTCAGTAAAGCGCTCGCGCTGAGAACTCCATTCATTATGGAGTTAACTCTTTCCTCTCCGGGGCAGTTCAAGTGCTGTGGCTAACTGCAAGAAGTCATAATATAGCAAGACTTCATGTTGTTTGAATATAATATATACTATATATGGCAATAAAGATCTCAAGGTACACATATACTGTTAATTTTACACATAGAACATAAAGCTCCATAGGAACTGAATCCTGGGAACGTCCTGACTTGCTAAGATTACATCATCTCGTTTGACGTTCCTAGCAGCCTTAGCCTCCGATCGGCGCAGTGCTGTGAAATGTTTCCTGGGTTCGGGATTTAAAAAAAAAAAAAAAAAAAAGCAGAAAAGGTATTAAACTTCAGATTTTTAGGTAACTGCTTACAGGATTCAAAACCTCTCCCTGTCCGCTCTGCTTCCACGGGAGGGTTTTTAGAACTGTGTGCCCCATAAGGTGTGTGTTTAGGTAACCTTTAAGTGTAGTTTCTTTTTAAAGGAAAATTGAAGATGTTCTGGCTTACGTAACTTTGCCCCAGGGCTAAATTAGCACTGCCCAGTGGGCAAACGTAGCCCGGAGCAAAAAGCAAGCTATATTCAAAAGGGATAGCCAGGGGCAAATGGCTTCTGAATACAGCATGGGAATGAGGCCAGGCAAACTGGGCTGGGAGTGCAGGGCAAACAGCCTCGGAATAAGACAGCTCAGAATATAGCAACCAGGAAGTGAAAACCACAACAGCAACACAGTGCACAGCGATGTAAAGGTAGGTAGAGGTGAACTATGTGGCCAATGTGTGTGCCAGCAAATGCGTGGACCCAGTACAGCTGAAGATAGCAGCGCATGTGAAAGGACAGTGTGCAAAACTGTATAATATTCCCCGAACCGTTAGCGCCACGCGAACACGTTAGCGTGGGTTTAGCATGGCGCTAAGCCATTTGTCCGGTGCTAAACTTTGCCATATTCAAATGTGACATGCAAATGAGCCTACTTAGGTAGTCTCTGGGCAACCATCTAGATTAGCATCTCATTACGCCCTGATTTGCATGCAGTTTGCCCAGCGTTACTGTAGTGTCCCATAGCACCACCTGTAGGTCAGTCTGGAAGTACAAGGGCTGTCCGGGTCAGCCCGCAGCACCACCTGTAGGTCAGTCTGGCAGTGCATGATGCTAGCTGCAGGCTACATGTATATAGTACAGCATAGCATATTGCACCCAAGGGGACAACACAGCATAGGCACAAGTAGTGGTGGTGCTGCATGCAACTGTCACACTGCAGGTCATGCTACAGTGCACAGTAGACACTGCAGTAGTGTGAGGGACACAGCAATGCCTATGGTATGTAGGACAGTGATGACCACTGCACACAGTGACAGACCCAACATGCAGGTGATTACTGACAGTGGACAGTAGTTACGCTGTTGTGTGATCCACAGATGCTGCATCTCTGGCATGGGATGCTCACAGTGACATATACATGGCCGGCTGTGTGTGCTGTGGCATTTGTACAGCTGTGAGGTATGCAGCGGGAGGGCCACGTATGATCCGACGGGCACACTGGTGAGGGGAGGAATTCCCAATTCTGGTCCATGTGCAGTGCGTGATGTGTCCTAGCCTTGTGGCCACACCTGGTCTGTGGTGAGGCCTGGCCACCCGTACACCCTCCCCTCAACAGCCACAATGCTGCATGTGTGTGCTGGCATCTGTTGGTCACCACAGACGTATGGCCTGCAGGTGCGTGCTGTGTGGTCGCACTACTAAGGTGTCCACTGGGGGGCCAGGTCACCCCTCACTGCCTGGCATGGCTGGGACTGGTGGCAGCTGTTGGCATCTGTGTGCTGCCATCAGTGAGCAGTATGTGTCCTCCATGTCTGGCTTTTTCTATGTGTCATTCATATGTTAGGGTCATGCAAAGCCACAATGTGGTGCAAAGCTATTTGCTCAGGGTTAAGACCAGCTTTTCCTGGGCGGTAATTTGTACCATGCAAAGGGTCGCGCTAAACAGCTTAGCTGGTCGCTGAATATAGCATTGTGCCTGTATTCATGTTCAGTTTGCCCCTTGCATATATTATGGTTTTGCCCAGCCCTAATGCAGTTTGCGCACACTATTCAGCCTTTTGAATACTGCAGACTCACGCTAAACATGCACAAACGGTTTGCACCCAGCACCAAGTTTTGAATATCTGGGCCTATGTATCCTTACTTGCTCAGACTTTTGTTTTCCACCTTTTCCCAGGTTGATGGCTCCCTTCTAGCTTATGTCTCTGAAGTTCTGCAGGGATTTTCTGTTTTGAACAGCGCTTAAAGCATTGAAGCTACAGGTAGATAGCCAGTCCTGCTTTTCCTTTGCTGTGGATCAGCCTGTAGTGTTAACCTCCCACTGTCTTTCAGTGCCCCAGTTCTGTATACCTCACTGCATAGTAACCTCCCCAATGCCTGAGCACAGATGGTGTAAAGCTCAGTATACAGGAGGTGTCAGGGAGACTGCAGTCTCAGTGCCGCCTGAACAGGTTGTATTCAGCTCAGTAATTGCAGAATAGACCAAGTTGGTGGGGAAACTGCAGTGTGCTTTTATGTTTTGTCACTCGGTCACTACTGACTTAAGCATGTAGTTCAGTAACCCAACTTTTGATTAACAAAGGGAATAGATGAATGGCAGCTTTAAGAGAGGCTGGGATAGGCATAAGGGGGAGGGTAAGGATCATGGGTAGGGAGGATGGGAGGAGTGGGGAGGGAGGGCAGGGACAGTAGTTCAAGCTGTGGACCCTGCAATACAAGCAGACTAGATAGACCAAATGGCCTTCTTCTGCTGGCTTCTTCGTATGATGTGTTTAAACCAATGTTTGTAGGATTCTGAAACCCATTTTATAAAAAGGTAGCAGTTCACGATACCATCAAAACACAAACCTTTCTTTATCTTGAAAGCATAAACACATGGCAATATTTTAAACAATTTGACCAACACTGGGCTGTTTCTGGCAGAAGAGAACTGGTTGCAGAGCAAGAAACAGAAGTCCAGAACTACAGATTTTTTACTAGCTAATCACTTCTGTCTCAGCAGGAGTAGTACCTGTTTGGATTAAGCAAACAGATACTCATTTAAGTAAAAAAAAAAAGGTTTTTTTCTGAGGAAAGGGGCAGTATCAGTTTAATTTTCTGAGAGCAGAGAGTGAATCTAATTTGGCGGCGGGGTGGCTTAGCAGCTTAGGTGTATAAAAGCAGCTGTCTCCAATTACAGCTTCCGGCTGTTTCTGGCAGAAGAGAACTGGTTGCAGAGCAAGAAACAGAAGTCCAGATTTTTTTTTTTTACTAATTCCCCTCCTTCCCACCCAAAGCCAGTTCTAGTTTTATAGCCACTGAATTTGACTGACAACAGGAACTTCCTGTTTGGCAGTAGGAAGGAAGGATCACTGAGACACATTAGTTTCAGCAACCTTAAAGGAACCTAAAAAAAAAAACCCTTTTCCCCAGCTGCTGGAGGTCTGAATCCAAGTACAGAGGAAGGAGAATACTGAAGACTACAGGAAGGGTGAGAGCTGTAAGGGCACATAGGCAGTAGGGAAGTAAGCATAAAAACACAGAGGGTGGAGTCAACAAGCATACAAAGCAACAGGAGAGGGGACACAAAATAAGTCAAGATGCAATGGCTGTGGAGCAGCAGTGTTCCGGGAGACATTCTGGAGGCTGCGATGCTGCCCTGTTTGCAAGCACCTCTCTGGTCTGAGGAAGGAGGTTGCCTGTCTCCAGACTGACCTGGTGAGAACTCGTGAAACCTCTTCCCCCACCCAGGGCCACCACCGTTACCTCAGAGGTTGCCAAGAAAGTGGAGCGGTTGGACCAAGGTGGGCTCAGGGAGGGAGAGGGTGGTGGAACAGAGGTGCATCCCTCCAGTTGCAGCCCTGACAAACAGTGGTTCTTCTATGGAGGCACCTGCAGTGGAGACCAAGGAGGATGCTGGGAACTTCCACAAAGGAGACCCACAGGAGGGTGGCACGAGACCCCACAGGGGAAGGAAACAATTCCTGGTGGGGGACTCAATCATTAGGAGGGTAGACATGGGGGAGGAAGGGGATAGGGAGGTAAGGTGCCTGCCTGGCCGCACTGCTTGGAAGGACAGGAAACGAATCCTCAGGATCGCGGGAGCAGCTGCACAAGGGAGGCAACTGGATGTCATTGTACACCTAGGGACAAATGACCTGGCTGTAAATGGAATCAGAGCAGTGCAAGAGGAGTTTGTGGAGTTGGGGAGGGGCCTTAGACAAGTAGTATGTTCGGTAACCTTCTCGGAGGTGCTGCCTCTCTATGGCAAGGATGATGCTAAGGTATTCCGCACCATGGGATTCAATGAATGGTTGAAAAACTGGTGTGGAGCTCAGGGTTTTGGCTTCATTGGGGACTGGGGAGCCACCTGGAGGGATGCAGGCTTATACTGGCGTGATGATCTGCATCTGTCCGGGGGGATCCAGGATCCTACATGACAGGTTTAAATGCTTCATTGGCAAGCATTTAAACTAGGCAAGGGGGAGGCACTGAAAAGGAGCAAGGAAATCCCAGCCTCCCCCCCCCCCACAAAGCGCAGTAGAGAGGTAAACACCAAGGCAGAGAAGTCAGTAAGGAGCGGGACAGGGATAAATGCAGAAAAAGGCAGTAAGGACAGGGATGGGGCTAAAAGGGGTAAGGCCATAAAAAATAAATGGAAGGTGAGGAGTACCAATGCCCGTAGTCTGTGCAACAAGCTCCCTGAACTAGTGGCCTTAATGGAACAGGGATGCCTGGATATTGTGGCAGTCACTGAAACATGGTACACAGAGAACCAAGAGTGGGAAGTCAGGATACACAGTCTACAGGAGGGACAAAGTGGGTAAAAGAGGAGGAGGAGGAGGAGGAACACTCTATATAAGGGAAGGGATTAAAGCAACAGAACTAGAGAGTAAACAGGAAGTTGATGAGTCACTATGGGTCACGCTGGAGACAGGAAATGGCACCACAATCCACATGTGTACAGACTCCATCTCAGGGGAGGAAATGGACAAGGAAATGATAGATGGCATCCTTAAAATGGCAGAAAACGGGGAGATATTGTTGATGGGAGACCTGAATATGCCAGATGTTAACTGGAGTACCTTTGCTGCAGGCACATCCAAGAGCAGGGTCATTCTTGATGCCCTACAGGGGGCATGCCTCAGACAGCTAGTGCTGGAACACACTCGGGAGGGAGCAATCTTAGACCTGGTACTCTCAAATGGGGATGGAGAAAAGATCTCAGATTTAGAAGTGGGTAGCCATCAGGGAACAAGTGACCACCAAACAGTGTGGTTCACAATAAACACAGCCATAGAGTCAAGCCATACAAAAACAAAAGCATTGGACTTTAGGAAGGCTGACTTTGGGAAAATGAGAGTGTGCCTTAGAAAAGCACTAGCAAATGGTCAAGAAGGAGGGGTGGAGGAACAATGGGGAATAATCAAAACAGCCATCGCAGAGGCAACAAGCCTTTGTGTGAAGCAAATCAATAAAAACAAAACAAAGGAAAAAAACACTATGGTTCTCAAAAGAGGTGGCAGGGACAGTTAAGGAGAAAAGGATAGCATTCAGGAAATAAGGAAACACAGAAGAAGCAGGACAGAGAACTTTTATCAGTTAAAGCAGGAGGAGGCAGGGAAGGCAGTCAGAATAGCAAAGTAACAAACTGAGGAAAAAAGAGCCAACTCTGTTAGGAAGGGGGATAAAACCTTTTATCGGTACATTAGGGAGCGAAGAAAGACCAAGGGAGGGATACAGAGACTTAATAAAGGGGAGGGAATGTGGGCAGAGGGTGGCAGTGAAAAAGCAGGGATACTGAACAAATATTTCTGCTCAGTATTCACAACAGATAAGGAGGGGCAGGTGCCTAAACCAAACAAGGGAGAAACTCTGAATAGGGGGGTCGATACCAGTCCATTCACAGAAGAAAGGGTTTTGAAAGAACTCTTGAAACTGAGGGTGGACAAAGCAATGGGGCCTGATGGGATTCACCCAAGAATACTAAAAGAACTAAGGGTAGAACTAGTAACACCACTGGCTACTCTCTTTAACAAATCATGGGAGGAAGGAGTGGTACCTGAAGACTGGAGGAGGGCAAATGTGATTCCACTTCACAAAAGTGGGAGCAGGGCAGAGACAGGAAACTACAGACCAGTTAGTTTGACTTCAGTGGTAGGGAAAATGATGGAATCACTTCTGAAGGAAAGAACTGTTGAGTACCTAGAGGCCAGTG
Source organism: Neoceratodus forsteri (assembly GCA_016271365.2). Lineage (NCBI taxonomy): Eukaryota > Metazoa > Chordata > Ceratodontiformes > Ceratodontidae > Neoceratodus > Neoceratodus forsteri. The sequence goes on from JADMNL010000031.1 coordinate 118,123,305, forward strand.
GGGCTGGGACCCAAGGCAGCATGGTTTCACAGCAGGAAGGTCATGCAGGCAGACCTAATAGATTTCTTTGACTGGGTGACCAAGTAGTAGACCAGGGAGGGGCTGTGGATATGGCCTACCTAGATTTTAGCAAGGCATTTGACACAGTCTCACACAAAAGATCAATATACAAGTTAGCCAGCCTGGGAGTGGGTCCCAAGGTGGTAGCCTGGATAAAAAACTGGCTGGACAACAGGACGCAAAAGGTAATAGTAACCAGAGTCAATAGTGAAGAAAGGAGGATAACTAGCAGGGGTACCACAGGGTTCGGTCCTCTTTAATATCTTTATAAGTGACATTGGAGAGCACCTGAAAGGAAAGGTATGCCTCTTTGCAGATGACACAAAGATCTGCAACAGGGTTGATACACAAGGTGGGGTGGAAAGAATGAAAAGGGATTTGGCAAGGTTGGAGGAATGGTCAAATACGTGGCAGCTTAGATTCAATGCAGAGAAGTGCAAGGTAATGCATCTGGGAAACAAAACCCCAGGGGAAGAGTACACAATGGGGGGTGAGTTAACAACAAAAATTGAAAAAGACCTAGGAGTAATTATATAAGATGACCTAAAGGTGGGCAAGCAATGTGAGAAGGCAGTAAGGAGGGCTGGGGGATACTGGGATGCATAGGGAGAGGCATCAACAGTAGAAAACAGAAAGCTGTTATCCCTCTGCACAGTTAGAGAGACCCCATCTGGAGTACTGCGTGCAATTCTGGAGACCCCATCTCCACAAAGACAAAGTAGAGGCTGTTCAGAGGAGGGCAACCAAAATGGTGCAAGGTCTGCACCAGAAGACATACGAGGAGAGACTAAAGCAACTTAATATGTATACCCTTGAGGAAAGGAGGAGGGGGACAGATAGAAACCTCAAGTATCTCAAGGAACTAACAAGGTACAAGGGTAGTATCTTTCAGAAGGAGAGATGTGCAAGAACAAGGGGGCACAATTTGAAGATTGAGGGGGGACGGCTCAGAGGTAATGTTAGAAAGTATTTTTTTTTTTTTTCACAGTGTGTGTTGTGGATGCATGGAACAGCCTTCCTGAGGAGGTTGTGGAGTCAGGAACAGTGGGAGAATTCAAGAATGCATGGGACAGGCATAAGGCAATTCTAGTGGAGGATAAGAGGAAGTAAGCTGTTGATTAACTAGACTCTGCAGCTTATCCATCAGGTAGGGAAATGGGCAGACTGGGTGGGCCAAGTGGTCCTTATCTGCCATCAAATTCTATGTTTCTATGTAACACATGCTGCACAACAATAAAAGCCTTACTGTTCAGCACCCTAGGAGTGTTTAGTGGAACACCTGTATTTTCCAAATTATTATCCCTACAATTTCCAGCAACTTTGCTCATTGTATTGTCAAAGCTCAGTCTACATAGAGATGCAACACCTAATATTTCATTTATCAGTTATGTTGTATTTTGCTTTACACAGTTAAGAATTCTTAAGGATCAATCAGAGCCTGGCGAGAGGAAATGCAATGAGTTTTTAAAAGGTCTACTATGGTGTTCCTACCGCTTGTCTCCCACATAGCCTCTTTCCACATAGTGACAGCCTCTCAACCTTCTTGCCAGTTTGCTGCTCAAGCCAACCCTTATAAATGCCCACCTATCCCAGTGATTTCGTCTTGACCTTCACTGCACAGCAAACCCCCTACACAGGCCCTGCCCATCCAGGACACTCACCTTGGCCATTCCCTACACAGCCAACCCATACTCAAGCCCAAGATACTTTCCATGGTCATTTGCTGCGGGGCCAACTCCTATACAATGCCCATCCCAGGATACTCTTCTTGACCTCCACTGCACAGCCAATCCCTACACAGGCCTCCCCATCCTAGGATACTCTAACTGGCCATTTGCTGCACAGCAAACCCCATACACAGGCCCCACCTATCCCAGAATACTCTTTGGCCATTTACAGCACAGTCCAAGATACTCTCCTTGATCATTCACTACATAGCCAACCCCTACACATGCCCCCATCCCAGATACTGTCCTTGACCATACACTGCTCCTCCACACATGCCCAGTCCATTATAGGATACTCTTGACATTTAACTGCTACTCAAACCCATGCCCTGAAGTTAGAATCTGCTTGTGCCATCACAATATTTGTTAGCAGGCTGTGTGTGACTGATAGACGGACAGAATTTTTACAGAACACCTTTCTGAAGCACTTTATATACAATGCAAAATAAAATACATGCACACTACTGCAGATATTTAAACAATTGGGCATACTACAAAATGTCACAACTACTCAATGCTGCTAGATTAGTCCTCTGAACGTTCTACATTTAAAAACGTTCACTAAAGCAGCAGTGTGGAGAGATCACCACCAACAATTCCGGGGTGACTCAGCGTACAGCTCTAGTGCCACTTCACATAGATCCTGAATGAAAAGTGGGCACAGTCCTTTTATGGCCTTATAAACCAGTGGTAAGACTAAACTCAGCTCGCCATTTTATTGGCAGCCAGTGCAAGACAAGCGCGCACACACAGAGGAAGGCCCTCAAGGAAAGAATAATCAACAGGGACAGATGAAGTCTGATGATGAAAAATCCTGTTTTATTGAATAGGTCTTCAGTTATATGTATCATGGAAGGTCTGGAATTAAACCTTTGAGGGGATTTTTCTGTGAACATGTTCTGCTGATGCCAAGGGTGATAGTTTAGGACTGAGGCAGAACTGTTATATTGGTACATTTACTTGTAGGAATATTCTTGTAAGTTATTTAAAATATTCTAATACAAATATTAATAAAAAAGCATGAATGCTTTGCTAGAAACCTATGTAAACAGATATGGGTTTCTTCATGAATACGGGGAGATGCAAAATGTCAGAAGACTAATGAGCACAACAGGGCTGCAATATCTAAATACCATCTTGCTCCTCCTCCATCCGCCCCCAATCCCTTCCCCGCACCCATCCCAGTGTGAAACTTCTCATCAGTAACAAATGTTATCTGAAAGAACACAGAGTGCTGTTGCTAGAGTCCTTGCTTCCGACTGAGATTACCAGTCTCTCACACTGCTGTGACTCATCCCTGCATCCAGCAGAGTCAGGAGAGGCAAGGTGTAAGATTAAAACACAGAAAAAGATGTTCTCGTTCAGAATACAAGTGTTAAGGTCACCAATGACCCAGTGGTAGTACTGACAACCCAAGTCTGGAAGTATAGCCTGGGACACTGGCATCTGGCTGGAAAGAGCACTGCTGCAAGCCAAGTGTTGCTGTCTGGCGAGGGTTCACAGCTACCCAAGACAGTGGGCCAGGAAGAGTGTTCCTCCATTGGGTGCATGCAGTGGAGGAGACAGCATTAAAGGTCATAGAGGGGATAAACCACAATGGGCTCCAGAATTCCAAACAACTGTCTTCAAGACCTGTTTCCAGGTCCATGAAATCTCCCAAAGCCATACCACCATCTTACCATCTCTTCAGCCACTGTGCCCCATCCTTGGCACTACCCTCCCTGCTGTTGGCTATACCCACTTACACATTTTACCTCCCATCAAAACCGACATCTGTTATTAAGTACAGTAATGAAAGGCACTATAGAAACAATTCCTTTGTAACCATCTGCATGCATACATCCACAAAAAGGGTGTGCGGGTACCCCTCTTGCATGGTGCAGAAGCCCTGAAATGTGCATGGGGACAAGACTGAGTAATCCACCCAGGCCCCTGCCTTCTCTTCTCACCACAGGTTTTCCTTCCCACCTCCCAGTGAACAGATAGACCTCTGACCTTCAACAGCAGATTTCTTGGCTTTTGTTTTGGGAAGGGCACACTCCCATGGTGACTTTTCCCAACTCCAGCCATCCACTACCCCCCCATCTCCTTGACAGTGCAGAATGCATGGAGCAAATACCAAGGCAGCTGCCAGCCACCATCATAATGGTGGCATAGTTTTTACCAGTTTCTCCCTCCCAACACCTGTCAGGTATAACCTCTTTGAGCCACGGATGTCACAGACCACACTGGGCACAAGTGCCACTCCTCGCTAGAGAGCATAGGGGGCTGCTGCAATGCCAGGACTGGGCCATCTCCTTTCTAGGATAGCCTGTGGTGCACTCAGCAGCACTCGCTATTCCTGGCCACACTTGATCCCGGCTTCCTGAGTCTGCTCCCGAACCCAGGTCATTGGAATTGGGCTGCCCTTTTGTTAGTTTTAAAAAGAAAGAAATATCCAGTGGCCCAAAGGAGGAGTGTTGTGGGCAGCCTCAGTTTAGGAGCTGAAGCATGTTGTGCGCAACCTTGGTTTGGGAGCAGAAGCATGTTGCAGGCAGTCTTTATTTGGGGGGGTGAAACTGGAGAGCCTACAGCTGAGTGGCTAAAGCAGGCAGGACTGCAGTTTCTGGCAGTGCATCCCAGCCTGGGGAGAGATGGAATTGAAGCCCCCCCCACGGTGGTTCAAGAGAGCTTGCTCTCAGGAGGGGGCACACTTCATGCATGTAAGGCTGGTCAGTGGGGCTATATATGGCTCCTGGATATCCAATACATAAACAAACTAGAGGGAGCACTGTGTGTTTCCAGTGCTCTGACAAGTTATTCCTATTAACATGGGAACTGGAAACTAAAAAAAAAAAAACATGTGCTGTCCCCTCTAGTTTCTCTCTGTATATATACACAATCTCTATGGTATGGCCCTGTTGGAAGGTGCAGGTCAAGGGATGGAGTTCACCTGCATGGGTTTGTGGTACCTTCTGACTGGGATTACATCAAGATGGATATACTTAGACTCTCAAGCCTGACCCTACCATACTACCAGATGGGACTTCCAAACAGGACAGAGATGCCCCGAACCCAAGGGCCCCTGCCATGGGGGGCAAGCCATGGAAGGCAGACAGTAACGGGTTGAGACAGAAAGTAAAAAACTGTTTTTGTGTTTTTTAAATTACTGCACTTTGGGCCTGAATTCCAATATAGCCATAGCCTATTACAGTCCCCACCAACCACCACACACACACATGCATTTCCTCCAGGGCTGCCCCCGATGGCCCAGCTGCAGCGCACTGTTCCATCCTGCTGGTGACTGGAGTTTGGGTGCCCACATCACCTGCTGTGCGAGGAGGCAGGCCAGCTAGAGACAGCTGCAAAAAGGCAGTGTGCCTCAGCCGGGGGGTGGCAACACGTTCCAGCGTACCACTTACTGCTGCTGGTGGGTCAAGAGGCTTACTCCTCCCACAGGGGTCCATTGTTATGTCCGAAGCTGTAAGGCATTACTCATGCCAGGGTGCGAGGGAGAGGCCAAGGTGAAAAACCATGGACAGGAGAAAAACAAAACATCCTTGCCATCTACATGGTGGCACAAGCGGCCTGACACAGTATATCCATGGTAGGACGCGGGGTGAGGGATAAAAATAGATTGAAAAGGAACAGAAAGTCCTCCTCTGATTTAAGGGAACCCCTTTAAAGGTTTTTAGTTTGTGCCCCCCCCACCTTAGGTCTAATATTTCACCATGCAGCACCCATTATGCTGCACAATCCATCTCACGAGAGAAACAGCTGCTGTGTCATCGAGAACAAAGAATACAAGACTCACCAAGACAAGCTGGTTCTCTCCTTAAGAACCGAATATTATTCCAGGCAACACATCAGAAGCAAAAAAAAAAAAAAAAAAAAAAAAGACAAAATGATGCTGCTATAAACCATAAAAGGAAAATATGCCATCATGCAAGGTGTAAGTTATTACCATCTCCGTGTTGAACACCAAGAGGCTGGAAAAAAGATTGTGGCAGATTGAACTTCAAGTGTGTCATCCTAAAACATTTACTTTTCAGTGTTTGCCAACGTTTAAGTGGTGCCTGTTCAGATTAATTTAAGACAGGTAAGCAAGGCAGAGATGGCAAAGAATCTTATTTACAGCAGCAACGGGGGAGGGGGTAAAATACAATGAAAGTGGGACAATCAAACAACACATAGGTAGCACTTGTGTAGAACAGTTAAATTAAAATACATGTCACATGGAGAATTAAAACATACAAATAATGGTTAAAGCAATCATGAATGGTGCAAGGAACAGGTTGGGTAACAGCGGAGGTTGGAGAAAGGAAAGATGTAGATAGCCAGGTTACTCAAAAAGTTATAAAGCACAGACCCTAGGTTTTGGGATACTGGCAGAGGATAAGGTTGTGGAGGGCAGAGGGTTTACAGCATTGAACGTTCTATCAGGCAGAGCAGTGTACCAGCTGAAACCTGCCGGCAGGGAGGTGTGGGAAGACGAAAGCAGCCGCCACAGAACTGATGGCGCTCCCGACACCTGCAACCTCGGTCCACTCCCTCCGCTCCTCGTCTAGGGGCCTCCTGGAAGTTCCCAGGGCTTAGCTCAAGACATCAAGCAACCGTGCCTTCCGTGTCGCCAGGCTGACCCTGCAGAACTCGCTACCACCTGCAGTCTGGGAGGCTCCTTTAAAGAAGATGTTCAAACAGAGGCTTTTTAAGCCCACCTCTTACTCCTGGCCTATTCGGAATAATTCTTCCAGCCAGACTGTCTGAGAAATGTATTTTATATATTATAAAGCTGTGATTAGGAATTTTAGCATTTTATATTTATTTTAATGCTTTGTATTTTTATTTGTGCATTTTTTATTGTTCAGCGCCCAGAGCCTCCAGGAATGGGCCCCATAGAAATAAATCTTGCCTTGCCTTCACATCACTTTCAATGCCAATCATTAGTGGACTGCAGGGCTTCTGTGGGGTTAATTAAGGGACGTCCTTCCTAATGTGGGACAGCCGAAAGGGATGGACTGTGGGCTTCTGAGGGGGTCAAATGAGAGACGTCCCTCCTAATGTGGGACAGTGAGAGGAATGGAAAGAGGGCTTCTGAGGGAACATCCCCCTCCTAATGTGGGACAGGTGAAAGGTATGGATAGAGGGCTTCTGACAAATATGAGAGATGTTCCTCCTAATGTGGAACAACATAGATATATACATACAGAGGGATTATGAGGGTTAAAATCACCGAGCTAGACTATCATGTTGAGCTACATGGGCAACCAGATTCAAAGGTGGTCTCTCTCCTCACAGCCAAAGGGTGAGGGTCTCGAGTTACGGGGGTAGAGAAGGCAACTGTGGATAAAGAGTGCAGGGAACCCAGAAGGTTAAATTACAACAAAACCTGGAGAGGATGTTGGTTGTTCTGTAGACTGAATTAGTAGTTGGGGAAGAGGCTACATGAATATCCCTAAATACACTGCAAAATCACAAATGGGTGCAAGTTTAAAAAAAGTGTCTCGGCCCATCATGAGGGGTGCAGTACTGCTTCAAGTAGGACATTCCTACTCCTTAAGGTTAGTCTGGGGGAAGGAAAGTTCCACTCAACTCACCAAACAGGAAGCCATAGGAAAAGATGAACGATTGCTTACTGATGATGTTTTCCACTGAAGAAAAAGAACGTTTAAAGATGTTTATCTTGCTCAGTTGTCAAAGGAAATACGCCAGAGGAACACCTAGCTGAAGTATGAGTCCAGGGTCTGAGTTCTTCTTAGATACCTCATTACATTCAATAACAAAGCAACCCCCAATAATACAGATAAAATCCACCACAATGAGAAACCTTTGCAAATATCACAACAAAAATAGTTTCAAAATAATATTTTAAACAAACGACACCGTAATTTGTTTAGGAAAAGGAAACACTGCATCTTAAACTTGCACTTGGTTTTATTTATTTATTTTTTTGGAGTTCTTCTATATCATTCAAGTGTATTTTTCTATGTAGCTGAAGCCAATATAAAAAATTACTAATTTTCCCAAGTCCCTGACATTGTCAATGGAAAGAAAGTGGGCTGTGTTGTTGACTGGTCAGGTTACACTGGATTTCCATGCTCTGGAGCCTAAACCCACAAGAGACATGCCAAACATAAGTAAGTTGTTTTGCCTTTGTGTTTGCTGGAGATGCTTCAAGCAGGATACATTTTTTTTTTTTTTTTAATTTGTGCTTACTCAGATTATAGGAATTTATTTTTTCAGATGTGATAAAAATAACTGTGAAAGAGCTGGCAAGCTCAACAGTCACATGACCCTGGGTGGCTGAAGGCACCCGACGATGCTTCGCACTCAACACATCTGAGGCATGCCATATCAATGTACACAATGCCATGTGTCAAGGAAACACCATGCAAACACAATGAAGTTCTGCTGTCACTGTTCTGAGCTTACGGTGCCGTTCCTGCCACAAAACAGAGCAGGGCAACAGATGAAGCAATGTACAAAATGGGGGGGGGGAGAGGCGCGCACAGCCTCTGCTGGGCAACCAAGCAGCACAATTGTGTTTGCAGAACAGGCAGCCGGAAAAGTAGGTACTACTCGTGGTTCCAGTCCACCACCCAAACATCTGGCTCCTTTCTGAACCAGAGCCATGGATAACACGACTCAAAGCACTAGATAAATGCATTAATACAGGGAGGAGCAGAAAAGTACGGAATGAGAGACTCACTGGAAATGATGGCACTCCACTTAAGTAAACAAGTGGTGACAAAGTAGCTGACTTTGAACATAAGCGTCACGCTTTTTCCAGTACTTCACATGTTCCTGTAGTTGTTGCTCGTTTACTGGTTCCATCTGTAACGGTAACAGGAGGACCCTGAAAATGGGACCATACTCAGTGGTTTTATGCTATATAAACAAATAAATTTGAAAAGGTTAATGTGTCATAGTTGGTGAAACCAAGTGTGAAAAGGAACAGGTGCATGAAATTCAAGAAGCTGCACGAAACAGGAAGTCTGAACATTGTGAACCCAGGTCACATGGGAGGGGGGGAGATACAGTTGGTACCATGTGACACCCAAACCACCAGTACTCAAATCTGACAGGTGGCATCACCTCCTCTTCACCTCAATGCAGGAAAATAGAGGGAGAGAGAGACCATGTAAAGCTGTACACTTATTCAATAGAAGGCGACACAAAATACACAGAGTGCTTTGTTGAAATACATTTATTGACTTCCATCTACAGTCACGGTGGAAATGGAGATCCTTCTGTTGACAAAAAGGTAGCAGGTAGCAGCGGCTTGGTACATCCAACATAAAGGAATATCTGGGGGGAAAAAAAAAAAAAAAATCAGTCCATTTTTAAATCGTAATTATGCAGTCAGCCATTAACCCATCTTTAAGATTTCTGGAGATACTCACTTAATTACCGTAGGACTGGAACACTGTGCTCTACCCTGCTAGAGAGGCACTGCCATTGTATAAATGAGCTGGCGAAAGATATCACATTTATTTTTATCTGCAGTTTGACCTCTACAGACGTCACTCTTGGCCCCACTACTCATGAGACAAAACCCGCAGATAATGAAGGAGTTATTTTTAGCCAGCCCACGGTATATCCCCTGTTTGTCTTGAACAGCCTGACAGAACAGAATGTGCTAATTACACGTCACCTTACATTCCATATAGTTTTATTTTTCTCTTCCGCTTATTCCAAGGTACTAAGAAAAGCTGCATGACAACGAGCTCCTGGAGACCTCCTCTCCTACCGCAGCTTGTCTGCTAACAAAGGCATCATCCTCTGTTCATGACATCATAAAGTGATTCAGATGCCATGAGTAAGCAGCAGTAGAAGATGATTTGGCCCACGAGACAAAGATCATCTTTTGATGACATTCACCGTAACAATTCAGATTTAGGGGAAGGGAAGTATAAAACGTATGCGCTATAAAATGAACAGTGTGTAATTATGTTCTCTCAGGGCTCACAAGCTCTTTAGTCACACAATCTCAATCCAAGAGATTTCATCCCTTTAACTGAAAGTTTGAGTAGCTTCCGACCAGGATGATCAGCGGCATATGTAGAAATTGTGGCAGGACAACCAGAAAACAACGTACCAAGAAAACAAAACAAAAAAAGGACATAACTCAGAAAGCATGCAGGGAGTCATCAATTCAGCAGAATTAGGGCCCAAGATTTCCTTACAATATAGCATTTTTCCCTTTGCAATTATTTTCTTGCAATAACATGAATTTCTTCCCTGCAATACTGCAACTTATCCCGTGTGTTATATAGCAACATTTTCCCCCTTGTAATATGGCATTTGTTTTCCTGCAAGATAGCATTTTCTTTCTAAAAAGATTTCCCCAGCCCCATCCCCCATGGACTTTACTCCCGCTGCCTTTCTCCCACTGTTTTTCCTTCCATCACTTGAGTTTTCCAGGGAGCAGTGGGGCATACCCGCCAGCAACAAATCACAATCTGGAGGCCAGCAGTAGGCTACTTGGGGTGGGGTCACACTGAACCTCTGTCCGAATGAGGGAAGGTGGTGCAGACACCCCACACCCATTTTTTTCTCCTTTTCCCTCCCTCCAACCATTAGAAGTCGCTGCCATACCATCTACTGGCCTGGGAAACCACAGTGATCAAGCTCCCTGGCCTGCCACAGAAGTCGCTGCGGTGCCCAAACAATGCTATCACCACCCCAGGCTAGGAAGCACCCGGGTCTCGGCAGGTGAGGAACCAATGCGCCAGATCGCAACTACAGCATTTTGCCACTGACTGCATAGTTGAGGACCAATAACATATGAAACTTTGGTAAAAAATGGGTGCATGGTGAGGGGAAAAAAAGGGACTGGAAAACAGAATATCAGTGGCCCTTCAAACCAAACCATGTACTGGTTGAGGGAGCAGGTATGAGGTACAGGGTCAGGTACACAAGACATTATCTAAATCCTCAAATATTCAGGAAGCAACAGAAAGTAGGGATTAAAAAGTGTAGCAGTCCATGCTGTACATCACGCGTGTAATCAAACAGCACAGCATGGTCCCATTGTGAGCGTTGGTGGAGAACATTGGACCACAGCAATATCCATAGCGAGCTGCTACAGCAAATGTAAGCAATGAAGTAAGCGCTATAATGCACCAAGTCCATCTCAGGCTATCTCCATAAATGCGCTTCCGATAGCTCTAATAATACAGTTAGTAGTTCATTTGAATTGGGGGGCTGTGCCCCCCCCCACCAACTTCCCATTTAAGGGAGGAAAAAAAAAAACGGGGGTGTGGGGGCAGAGCCCCCACAAGCCAAGCAAATTATTAACTGTTTTTATCCTTTGCACTTGCCTTGTATGAGATGTAGATACTTGCCTTTGTATGAATCATAGAACTAGATGCTCAAACATGTTGCACTCACTATACACGATTGTTCAGATGTCACGTTCACACGCGATGTATCTGCGCTTCGCAAATTCTTACAGAGACCGGTATTCACGGACCAGATACGATTCTGGTCTGATGTTTTCGACCTACACCCCACCCCCATTGTGAGCATGGCTTCCCCTCCCTAAACCAAACTGTGTGTACATTCAATATTACATACATCTTTAAATGACAAAAGGGGCCTTTACTGCCCAGGAGGGCCTGCACAGCCAACCCATCATGTGGGTAATCAGGTTTAGTTATAGTGAGCACGTTATTTTGTGAAATAATGCTAACTCAGTATTCCAAGTACGGTTCTGCTCACTTCTCTAAATGGGACAGTAACCTCAGGTTTCATGGAACATCTCCAGTGAAGGACAGCAGGTTGGAAAATACCTCGGGGAGAGGAAGAGATGGAGTAGGCAGAATAAAGAGTGCTCCCGCAGAAAGACATGGAAAGACAGGCTGGCTCAGTTGTCACGGAGCAATGGGGCACTGCTCTGGCATGCTGGCTATCCAGGTTCGCATCCCAAACTCGGATGTCAGAAGTGGAGGTCAGCAGGGAGGGAGTCATGAGTGTCACTTGGACTCTTTCCTTCTGGGGTTGGGTGGGTTGGGGAAGGCGGTGGTCACTCGAGCCACTCTCACAGCAGCTCCTGGTGGCGGCTTGGTGGAGGTGTTCTTGAATACGTGACCACATGCCAACACTCCCACGCGCTGCTGTGGCTGTACACATATGGGAGGTGGCTGAGCCCTGGAAATTGCCCATCCTTAACCAGGCAAGATGGCGCGGCTATATCCCACTCATGCCACAGTCACCATAGCACACCATTCCCAACCTCCGCACCTATTGCCCATGAGGACTTACAGCCTCACCCCCCCCCCCGGAGGCAGGGATAAGCTGGAACCCTCTGGGACCCAGGTAAGGTCGGGGATTCAGGTGGCTGGAGTTGGCAGCGAAGGGGGTGGGGGACAGACAAAGCTCCCTGAAGGAGTGGGAGTCTGGGGGATAAAGGTAGGAGGATAAGATAAGCCACCGCTAGTGGCTGAAGAACCACTGAACTCTAGCACTGTGGCTGGAGGTGAACAGAGCGATCCGAGGATGACCGAACTTTTTGACACAAAAGGTCGAACACCTCCAGGTTCAACATCCATTCCCTTGAATGAACATTTTCGCTGCTTAGCCAATTGGCCTGAATGTTCAACTCCCCTGCCAAAAGGACTGCTGACCGAGAAAGAAGACTCTCCTCTGCCCACAGCAGGAATCAGTGGCTCTTTTTAGCATCTCCCTGCTCTTTGTGCCCCCTTGCCTGTTGATGTGTGCCACTGTGACAGCACTGTCTGACCTTATTCTGACGTCTTTTGGCTGCACCAGACTAAAATTGAAGGAGAATGGGGCGGACCACTCATCTCCAGAACGTTTATGTGTAGGTGCTGTTCCTGCGCTGACCAAGTCCCGAATGGGAATGTGGTTCAGGACTGCCCCCAACCTGACATGATGGCACTGGATGTTAGAATCAACTTTGGGGGGGGACCCTTTGCTCAGATTCTCCAAACTCACCCACCAACAAAGAGACAGCTTCAGGTGAGGAGAGAGTGGGATCCTGGCCTGAAACTCCTCAGAGGTCCGATGCCAGCCTAAGAGTACCTCTGTCTGTAGGGGCCACATGTGAAGGTGAGCCCAAGGAACTAGTTCTATGGCCACTTTCATGAGGCCCAGAATACATAACAGATGGAGAGCTGAAGCAGATGATTGGCTCCTCAGCCACTGGACCTCTCTCAGTAAGGTCTCCTTCCTGGCTAGCAAGAGGAAGACCTTTCCCAGGTCCATCTTGAACACCACCACCAGATGTTCCAGGGTCTGTGATGACTTGACAGAGCTTTTCTCTCGATTCACCACACAGCCGTGAGACTCCAGCACCTCCAAAATCCTGGTCACTGACTTCCTTGCTAATGGCAGACAGTGCCTGCATGAACAAATCGTTCAGCTAGGGATAGAAATGATGTCCCTCCTGTCAGAGCTGGACTACCAGGGCTATGAGCACCTTCGAGAAAACCCCAGGGGCTGCTGCCAGTCCAAATGGGAGTGCCCTGTACTGGAAGTGTTGTCCCAGGGCTAAGCCTAAGGAGCATCAGATGAGACTGTCTGATGGGGATGTGGAGATGCGCATCCCTCAGATCTATGGAAGCTAGGAAATCACCCAGCTGGACAGCTCAACTGATAGAACGCAGGGATTCCATCTTTAAGGTCGTATGACGCACAAACCTGTTTAGGTGTTTCACATCTAGAATGAGCCTGAACCCCCTCCCCCCCCAAACTTCCGGGGACTACAAAATAAGAGTACAATCCCTAGCCTTGCTCACTGGGAGGCACCGGCACAATCACCCCAGTTTGAGAGAGGTGGTCCAGGGTCCCATACACCGCCTGTGTCTTCACGGGGTCCTTCAGAACCAGGGATGGCAGAAAGCGCCCCTTGAGAGAATTTTTGAAAATTCTATTGTAAAACCTAAGGCCAGAATTTCCAAAACACAAGCATCTGACATTATCTATGCCTATCTTGTGCAAAAATTGTGTCATCCTCCACCAAGGGAAGGGAAGCAAAGATGGGCCCATGTACCCTCATTGAGAGGTGCCCACTTTTCGCTCTGGGCCTCCATTGCGTCTTCGGGCAAGGGCCTGTTACTATTGCTCTTGTAACCTGAGTGGTCTCCTTATTCCTCTGGTTCCTGAAGTTCTACAAGGAACGAAAACCTCTCAGAACTGCCTTTGTTAACCACCTCCTTGACCTTTTGTTAGTCAAAACTTTATTTAACAGGCTAGAACTTTAGGTCCAAAGGGCCTACCTTCAAAGTTGTCTTGGGTACATAAAAACACACATTCAAGCAACACTCATATCATACATACTGCAATGCATTATAAAACAGATAATAGTTCCGACACTAATTTACATAGCAAAAGTAGGCATGTTTTTGGTACAGTCAAAAGCAGGTTGAAGCAGACTTTTTCTGTTGCTTTGATACTGGAAGCAGGCCATTTTTAGCCTGGATATCCTACAAAACATCATCCAGGCCAGAACCGAACAAAACCTCCCTCAAAGGGTAGACTGAACAGCTTGGTCTTTGAAGCCCAATCAGCCACCCAAGGCCTGAGCCACACACCATGCATAACAGACAATGTGATACGCAGAGCAGGCAGACATGCGTACATTTTCCACCGTGGCATCCCGAAGATGGTGGAGGCCACGGATACCTGCTGCAAAATACTCACCCCCTCCAAATCCAGAGGAACAAAGCTGCCCAGGGTTATAACCCACATGTTTAAGACTTGGGCAACAATAAAGGAGGCATAGGAGGTGCACAGATTTGCACAGTTGGAAGCGAAGACTCTTCTGCACACAGCATCCACTCGCTTATCCTGCGAATCTGTTAAGGCCAAGGACCCCTCAACAGGAATAGAGGTGTGCCTGACGGAATTATGAACCACCATAAATGCTAGAGTAAGGGTTTCCCACTGCGAATATTTTCTTCCATAAAAGGGAAATACCACGCCTTAAGTTTTGGCAAATATTTTCTTTGGTCCGTACCTGCCCATTCTTGTTCAGTAATTTTGACACAGTGAATAAAAGTCAGTTTGGAGCGGGAGACGCAGGCAGGATAGGATTGCCAACCACCGGCACTACCTCCAGGGATTGCATCTCCTTGAGCTGTAATGACCTACATGCCTCAGTTATCAGGTAGGATAAAGACTTAGTATGAACAGGGGAGGGATAGGAATCCTCTTCGGCTCCGTCCACTCCCCTTCATCCTGGCTCCTCAAAGGGGTTGTCGTCGTCCTCATCGACCCTCTGTATGGTCAGGGTCTGCCTGCATATCCAAAATCACAGCTCTGTCCTGCTGCGACACACCTGGATGTGCCTGTGTGGGGCCCGGTTTGGGGTCAGGAGTGTCTGCCAAGCTGTCCTCCGGAACGTCAAGGCCCAAAAGCTCTCCCAAGAACAGCAATATTTACACAGCTCTGCTTTGCCACTACCAACAAGTACACCAGGTGCCCCCTCGCCCCCCCAGCTGAGAAGTGTGACTGGGGGGAATCGCAAGAGACATATTAGCTTGAGAAATACAATGGTGGCAACAGGAACTCATTGCAAAGGGTCACAATACCCTCCTGCAAGTCTTACATCTTTTAAGTGTTAGGGGTCTCCGACAAGCCATGGTGTAAGGTAAAACAGCCCAGCAGATGTCTGGGCTACGAGAAGAAGTAGTGTCATTTTTCTTTTTTAAATCTAATTGCCAATTCTAAATGGAAGGATTACTGCCGAGAACCCCACCTCCGTTGTGGGGAAGAGGAAAATACTGCCAGAAAAAGTGTGCATTTCCAATCAGCTGGCTGCCAGGATCGAAATGCTAGGAGGCAAGAAGAAGTGCTATGAAACAGAGAGCCACCGTGTCTCACACTGAAAAGTGGAGGCATAAGCTGCAGCACTCTCATGGGTGCATACGTGATGTCACGACACTGTGCGGGACTCAGGCACACTCGAGGGAAGGCGTGCAAATAGCGCACTGAGGCAAAGCCTCCAATGGTCACAAGGGCACGGTCCCAGCAGAAAACAACCATGAAACGCTGCTAAACAAGTGGAAGGCAGAAAGAAATGTCCCCCTCAAAAAAAAAAAAAGAAAAATCTTCCAAAATGAGACTGCTCCCCTTGAAATAGCTCTCTCCAGCAGCTTTTATATATATATATCTATGTATATATGAACTGCTAAGAGAATTAAAAGGGAAATGCCCGTGAATACACAAAGTGCAATTAAAGGGGAAATCTCACCCCAAGAGAGAGACAATACCTGCTAGGAAACTAAAATGACAAAGGACCCTCAAAACTCTGGCAGCGGAGGGGAGACTGAGGGATACCCCCAAAACACCCTAAACCAAAGGATCCCAGAAAAGAAGACAGGTACTTACCTTTGGGGCCTTTGTTTGTTTTGTAGAAGAAAACTGGAGACCCACTTCAGGAGAAAAAAACCCTGAGTTAAGGGGCAGCGTGGCCCTCAATCCAGGCACAGGCAGTGGAAATGGGGAGAGCAGGTTAGTCAACTTGATAGCTGCAGCTTAACAGGCGCGATTTTAATTTAGGGGGTGCTCCCTGTTACCAGGTAGCCCCAACCTGCTATGCAGAATTGCAGCCCCAAGGTCCTTAAGGTTAAAGTTTCTTCAGAGCAGCTTGTTTTTTTTTTCTATTTGTTAACCGGGTAAGGCCCACTAGGTAAAACTGCCTGTTTTCAGGGGCAACCCATGAGCTTTAGGCTGGTTAAGTGACTTGCTCAGTCACACAGTATGCAAGTGGAGGCTGAGGGAATCAAACCCAGGTCCGCTGAACCATGCTCATTCATAGCTCATTACTCCAACCTCTAGGCTATACTGCCAGCCCGTTTCCCCTTCAATGGCACAGCTTATGGTGGAGCATTGCTGCTGTCCGGAATTCTCTTGTGCCCAACATTCTAAGACTTTGGGCAGTGCCATTTCCCCTGGCAGTGGTGCACAATACCCAGTCAATGAATACCCACAGACAATGGGGAGCGCTACAGAAACACCACCATCTCCCCACTGCCGTATATGTCGGCCCTCTGGACTTTTGGGTCCCAAACCATGTAGATCCCTGCTGGTCTGATGGCAACGGGGAGCGTCTGATGGGACTGGGGGTCCTCGGAATCAAGGCTTGATGATAGGAGTATGCTGGCGATGGAGGGGGGTGCAAAACCCTCTATGAAAAAAAATCTGCCCTTGTCCCCAAAGAAAATGGCAATATGGTGTTGAGTGGACTTGAACTACTGTGTATGGTGTAAGGCGCATTACTGAAAAGCAGTGCGCTGCGCCAGTGCCCTTCCTGTGGGCACTGTACGCAAAAAACAAACTGTGAAACTGACATTGGATGGGGTCCTCATATAATTACAATTATAACAGTGAGACTGATGAGACAATAAGGCATGCTACAAAAAATAAAGAACAAAGACCAGCCTTGTTAGCACCAGCCAAATCTTATCTCTCTGACCATCATTGCTGTATTAATTTGGTTAGGTATGAACCTCTGCTGCCCTCTAGCCATACATTTCTGCTACAACAGGTCACACTCTTAGTAAAATCTAATTTCAACAGGCAGGTAGCCCTGAACTCAATTACATGCTGACAGGGAATATCCTAGCATTTTATTAAGATTAGTAACTAAACAGCAGGAGCTCTTTTTTTTTTTTTGGTTAATCAAAATATGAAACTATTCTACAAGGCTAAAAACACTCTGTCCGGGCACTTCAATAAATTCTACCGCCAATGACAAGACAGTCAGTGTGGATTGCTCACACTTCCTGGCCAACTGATTTTGGGGTAGCTGGGGGTTTGCTGCAGATAGAGTGGGGCACCTTTCCATGGACAAAGTGGTGTATCCTGCAATGTTCTTCCAATATTTGCGGATGTAACAGGGCACTGGCAGCAACTGGAATCTCCATAAGGTAGCAATACTGAATTAAATGAGAACAGCCGGCTGATGCCAGTATGACTGTAACCCTATGGCAGTGCTGTGCAGTAATATGGACTTTGAAAGGAATGCAGCAGAGTAGCTGGAGGGTTGGACAGATGGAAATACCCTGTCATCAGTAACTCTGGGTCATGAAACACACTTATCAGGCTACTGAGGTGGATTTCTGCTTGGTATTTCTGAAAAGCACAGTATGACTCTCCCCGTGTCAGGAATATCTGCATTCCTTAGAAAGCACCAGTTCAGGTGCTTTACTCATTCCGCCCCAACCCCCGCTTACCTACACAGGACCTAAACAGTTCACTTTGCAAATTTTTCTTTCCTTCGTTTTTGTAAGGGGAAGGCCAGTAAATTCTGCTCATCTGCCCGAGCTCTTCCCTTCAGGTTCCTACTGTGAAGGTGCCCCACCCCCCTCCATGCTCTGACATTTTGTGACACAGGAGTTTGTAGAGTGTAGGGCTCTCTATTGATTTCAATGGAAGCAAGGTTTCAAATTTTTTTTTTTTTTTTTTATATTTTAGAGTCACTGGGGTCACATCTGAGCCACAGCTCAACCAACAATGGCCTTGTTAGTTGAGAGGCAGCATAGATTTTAACCCTGTGACAGTCTAACATATTAAAAAGTTTACAATCCGCCCCCACTGAAAGCAAAACAGCGCCCCCTCCATATTCTACAAACTCATACGTCACAAAACGTATGAGCACAGAGGCAGGACAGGGCAGTGCTTTCACTAAATATGAAGATACAAATTATGATACTTGCATTATTGAAGTCACTGACTGAGAAGCGAACACTAAGGGGCTTGGGGACTGGACCAAAAGTGGTGCTTCTTTAAAGGTGCAGTCCCAGGTCTATACACATTCCATATCCTGACTGACCCAAAAAAAACTTTCTGTAACAAAAAAAAGGAAAAATCTATAAGTGGAATAAGCCATTTAAGTGGGCAGTTTAGACCCTAATATCCCTCATGGTAGCTGAAGTCTGTCACCCGGGGTATAAACTACTTTCATGTCTTATTCCTTACATATAATCCTGCTACATGCATGGTAATAACTCCATTATTTTTGGGGGAAGGAGTGGATAAGGGTACAACTTCACACTGAATTCTGTAAATGGCCTCACAGGACCCACTACCAGCAGTGAAGGGGAAAGGACAGTAAGGGTAGTAAGACGCTCCTCTCCTGCTGACAACTCAGCCCACTGAGATGGTCATCATCCCGTAAAACAGATGCTGGTCGGCCCTCAGGTACACAGGTATGAAGTCGTCAACATCTTTCAGGTAAAGGGAGTGTATTTGAGCCTTTACAGCATATAAAAATAGATATAGTCTTACCATCAAATATTTACTCAAGTGCCTTCACAATGGCCTCGTTAGCTTCTACGTTAACCTGAGCCTCCACTCTGGCAATTTCATCTGTAGCACTGCTCAGTTCTGCCTGAGCCCTCTCCAAGTTACTTTTTGCAGTCTGTAATACAAAAGCAAATAGTTACAAAAGGCGCCATGTCCCCCTCTGTACCTGCCGTGCTAGAGGCAGGTTGTAAACCAGATAACTTACTTGCAAAGCTGTTTAGCTGCTCGAGTCTTTTTCAGTCGCCCCCCCCCCCCAAAAAATAAAATGATCCAGGACTAGCAGCTAAGAATGGGCCCAAAGCATTTTGCTTACCAGCCAGCTTTGCATCCCCAAACAAATCTGCTCCTTCCATTCTAGTCTGTACTAACCCCACCCCCACCCCAGTCCACCTCTTCTGCTGTTCTGACCAGCAGGATCTCTGTGAGGCAGGGCCCACAGAGTGCCAATGATTGCCATTTAAACAATTCAAAATACACAGGGTTTTACCCTGCGATTGTCATCCCACCCACCGCCAGCATGATGCCAGGCAGTGCCCCAATAGGCCTCACAAGGGCACACCACCCTCCTGTAGAAGCAAGCTCCCTGACCCACCACAGGATTCACTGCACTGGCAGAACCTTGCATTGATCCTTCCCAGCTGCAAGCACTGCAGTCTGGCACTGCCTGCAGGGCTGGCTCCCAAACACAGGCCACCAGTGTGACTGCACTACCCACTAGGCAATCGGGTGCCTGACAGCACTTCTTGTACTTAACTTTTCATCACAATTTAAAATGTATAAATAAAATTCACAAGGCAAGCAATAAAAAAGGTTTGCATTACACAATGAAAGAAATTATACAGGCTTGTAGCCAATACAGTAAAAATCCTAATTTTAGCAAATATTAAAAATACTACAAAGGCAAACACATAATTCATCTAGGGTAACCAGCAACCTAAGCAGAACTTGTAATGACAAGAACCAGCAATAGTACCAAAATACTTCTCATAAAACAATGCCCATACACCGTAACCTATTTAAAAATAAGTGAATATTATTTTCTACCTCCAGGAGGAAAGAGTGCCGGCACAGTCATAGTCCCCTTCAGGAGAGCACAACAATGGGTAATTCAGACAATTTACAGTAAGGGGAATGCATGCAAGGGGACCATATATCCATAAGTATGCGTCCTTCCCACCCGAAGCTGAACTGTGCTATACACCGACAACTGGCACTGGTGGCTACTTCCCAAGCCCATTCAGCAAATTTGGGTGGCTCAGCACTAAGCCAAGTGTGCCATGCATAGGAGGCAGTATAGCGCAGTGGTTTAAGGCTCTGAGCTGTAGACCTAGAGACCTGGGTTTGAATCCCACAGCCTCCACTTGCATACTGCGTGACCCTGAGCAAGACACTTAACTTCCTTGTGCTCCCAGGTCGCACCTGTAAACAAGTTTCCAGATAATCTCTCTCTCCTGGTTAAAAAAAAAAAAAAAAGGCCAGTGCCATACACCAAAGTTTTGTCTGCTGTAATGGATGCATGTAGCCACAGTAGTTTGAACTTAGGAAGAGGTGGGGTGGCAATGAAAAGTCCAGTGAAGCCCCTTGAGAGTTACCAATTGTGCACTGTACCGCTAGCAGGCTTGCCACACTTCGACCAAAAGCATCAGATTATGTGTGCACTACTATCCGCTGATGACAGACAATAGCAGCAGACATCTGTGGAAGCTAGACAGAGTCTGTTAAGTTTTGCAGGGGAGTAATGCCACTGATGCAAGATTTTGGAGCTGTATTAATCTGCCTTTTGTCTCCCTACAGGCTACAAGGGGACATGTCCAGCACTGTTCCTGCTGTAAAAGCCAGATGTCAGTCCACTGAGTCAAAGTCTGTGGCACAGCCAGGAATACTGATTCACTTCCCCCTCCCCACCTTTCCCTTTGTTGTTTCTAACACAGTTCAGTGTATGTGATGTGTGTACTTTATACCTAATGCTGAGACAGTCCTTAACAGTGCTTCTAAGTTGCCAAGTATCACCGGAAGTTAGTATGTGGCAGTCCAAATTTGTTTTAGATTTGCATGAAAGAAAGTGCATGCCGTGGGGAGAATGAGATAATTAAGATACAGCCAAAGATTGCCAGGTGTGCAAGTGAATGGTTTTATTCTCAATTACTGTGTTGTGCTTGTCCCAGGGGGGGGTGGTAAGGGGAATAAATACAGGTTACTCATCTGTAACAGGAGTTCTAGGAATGGTATATGCTGTTCATCCACACTGTCTGGCAGGTTTCTTGCCGGAAGGTCTTCAAGCTGGCTCCTCCCACCCACCCGGTGGTAAAACTCTCGGCTCTGCCCCATGACGCCAGTTCTAGCCCACTGGAAGCCAGGTCGTGCGTCAAAGCCAGGTGGTCAGGAATGTAGGATGAATGGCCATATACCATTCCTAGAACTCCTGTTGCAGGTGAGTACCCTGTATTTCTAGGGACATGGATATGTTGTTCATCCACGCTGTCTGGCAGACTCCTAGTAGTTCTCCGGGAGAAGGGAGGCAAGGCACACACCCCCTACTTGGGAAATAAAGACTGGAGAACCGAGGCCCCAAAACCAGCATCCCGGCGTGACTCAAGGTCGATGTGGTAGTGGGTGATGAAGGTGTGTGCAGACTTCCAGGTAGCAGCCCTGCAGATTTCCTGGATAGGGACGTCCCTGGAAGCAGCCACCGATGCAGCAGTATGGCGGGTAGAATGAGCTCTTACCCTCTGGGAGGCTCCATGCCCGCCAACCTATAGCAGAGATCTATGCAGGAGGTGACCCACCTGCCTATCGTCCACTTGGCTGCAGGTCTGCCAAGCGCTTCAGCGTAAGTGACAAACAGCTGGCGAACCCTCCCCTAACTTCAGCCGCCCGCCTGTATTAGCTTTGTGCCGCCTAGGGTCCAAAGTATGGAGCCTATATTCGGCCTCCGAGGTGTGATTGGGGTAGAACACCGGCAGAGTCAACACCTGGTTAAGGTGAAACTCCGACACCACCTTCGGATGGAATTTTGGGTGGAGGCGCAGGACAACCTTGTCCCTGTGGAAGACCAGATAAGGAGACTTGATGGAAAGCGCCTGAAGCTCTCCCATCCTTCTGGCTGACATGATAGCCACCAAGAAGGTGGTCTTCCATGACGGGTGAGAGATGTCACACTTGTGCATCGGTTTGAATGGCTTGCCCATGAGCTTAGCCAATACCAGCTGTAGATCCCACTGAGGTGGAGTGTTCTCGCATCAAGGGGATATGATCAAGGCCTTGAAAAAGCGCCTCGACCACTTTCCTCCCAGCACTGACTGCTTCCCGGCCCGCGCCTGCAAGCAGAGATGGCTGCCAGGTGCACCTTAAGGGTAGTCGACCGAAGCCCTTGCTGAGAAAGGGACCACACGTAGTCCAGGATGCTTGCCAAGGAACAGGAGGAAGGGTCCAGGCCCTTGCCCTGACACCAAATGGAGAATCTCTTCCATTTGAAGGCATAGCATTTTCTGGTCGACTCCTTTCGGGACGCCTCAACCACGTTGAGGACCTCGTCGGAAAGACCCAACGTCTGGAACTCTAGCCGCTCAGGAACCAGGCCGTCAGGTGCAGAGATTGAAGGTCCTGATGGAATACCTTCCCCTGATTGACTGAGATCAGGTCCGGGCGGGCTGGAAGCTGCATCAGGAGCCTGGAGCCGAGACTGAGGAGATCTGGATACCAGAACTGGCGGGGCCAGTCCGGGGCTACCAGAATCACCTGCGCCTTGTCCCTTCTCACCTTGAGAAGCACCTTGTGGATCAACGGAAATGGGGGAAAGGCATAGAAGAGGCCCGGGGTCCACGGCTTCGAGAAGGCATCCCCCTGCAGCGAGCCCTGCTGAGGGGGGCGGGCATGAAACAGTCTCAGCTTTGCATTCTCCCTGGAGGCAAACAGGTCCGCCTGAGGCGTGCCCCAGTGGGAGAACAGATCTTGTACTACCTCCGGCAGGAGAGACCACTCGTGAGACGCAGCCCCTATCCAGCTTAGGGCATCGGCCAGGGTGTTGGAGGCTCCTGCCACATGAATGGCGAGGAGATCCGCCTCCAGGCTGTGCACGAGTGACCAAATGCGGAGAGCTTCCCTGCACAGAGGCATGGAGCGCATCCCGCCCTGGCGGTTTAGGTAGTACATGGTCGTGGTATTGTCCGTCTGGACCTGAACCACTTGACCCCGCAGAAACGGAGCGAAGGCGGTGAGGGCTAGATGAACCACTCGAAGCTCCAGCAGGTTGATATGGCATCGGGACTCCCGAGGGGACCAGAGGCCGTGAGCTCTGTGCTCCCCCAGATGGGCACCCCAACCCATCAGAGAGGCATCGGTCGATAGTGAGACCGTCGGCTCGGAGCGGACAAACGGGATGCCCTCCTGCAGATGTGCTAGAACAGTCCACCACTGGAGGGCGTTCCACATCCCCTGGGTCACTGTCACTAGCTGATCCAGCAGATCGGAGTGCTGTGACCATTGGCTGGCCAGTCCCCATTGAAGGGGACGCATGTACCAGCGGACCATGCTGGTGCAGGCCGCCATGAGGCCCAGGAGGTGCAGGAAGTCCCGGGCAGGGCACGAGTGCCCAACCTGAAATGATTGGGCAAAGGAGGAAAGAACCTCGGCCCTGTCCGCCGGGAGCCATGCTCTGGCTCGTAGAGAGTTGAGCTCTGCCCCGATGAATTGTATCGCCTGCTTTGGCACGAGTTCCAACTTGGCCTCGTTGATGAGGAGGCCAACCTGAGAGCAAACCTGGAGGGCCAGATCTCTGGACCGCCACCTCTGCTCTGGAGGGGCTGCAATCAGCCAATCGTCCAGGTAGGGGTACACCCGGACCCTTTGGTGCCGCAGGAATGCTGTCACCACTGTCATGCATTTGGTGAAGACCCTGGGAGCTAGGGAAAGGCCGAAGGGCATGGCCCGGAACTCGTAAAGGGATCCCTCCGTCCCACCAGAGATTCCTCCGCTTCACAGCGGACAGATTGGGACGTGAAAGAATGCATCCTGAAGGTCCAGAGAACAGAACCACATGCCTCGTTCCAAGGATGGGATTATCTGAGCCAGAGTGACCATCCTAAAGGTCCGAGACCTTAGGAACCTGTTCAGGTCATGCAGGTCGAGAATGGGGCGCCAGCCCCCCATCCGTTTTGGGACCACGAAGTACCTGGACACAAACCCCAGGTCCAGAGGAGGATCCGCCACCTTCCTGATCACCTCTTTTTCGAGGAGCAGGGCAATGTCGGCTCGGTGAGCAGACAGAGAGGCTGCGGACCCCGTAGCCCCCCCCCCCGAAGGGCAACGGCTCGGAAGGGCGGGGCTTGCTCGAACTCCAAGGGCAGGCCCTTTCCTACCACCTCCAACACCCAACGGTCCGTGGTGATAGCGGACCAGGCTGAAAGAAGTGGCAGAGCCGCCCCCCCCCCCACGGGGGGATCCCAGGGGGGAGTGACAAGGCTGGGGGCGACACCCTTCAACCAGTCACTGGGCAGGCTTAGAGGAGGGACTGGCCGAGGGACCTCCTGGGCCTTTACCTCCCTGCTTCCTGTTGGAGGAAGCCACGAGCTTGGATTTGGGATGCCAAGCGCGAGCCTGCTGGCCCTGGTGCTGGTGCTGTTGGGCGGACGTCACAGAGGCGCAGAAGAGACGAAAGGACTTTGCTGCTGCTGTCGGCGGCCTTTGTCCTTCTGGGCGGAGGTGACAGAGTCCAGAGTGGCATTGGACTTTTCGATCTGCTGGAGGTGACCTTCCACTCCAGGGCCGAAGGTGTCGGTCCCCAAGAAGGGGACATCCGCCAGTTTGTGCTGGGTATCCGCCATGAAGGTGGATATCTTCAGCCATGCTCTGCGGCGCATGGCCACCGCAGCCGCAACTGATCTGGCACAGGAGTCTCCGAGGTCCAGAGCCGTTTGGAGCTGCTGCTTAGCCACTGGCCTACCCTGGTCCCGCACCTGCCGGACCGTGGTCTGCAGGTTGGCCGGGAGATGAGGGATCACCTCATCCAGGGAGCCCATGAGGGCATGGAGAAGTGTGCCATCAGCACGGCCGAGCTGCGCCTGGCGGAGGCCAAGGGAGGACGAGCGACACCTTGCGCCCGGCATAGTCCAGCTTTTTGGACTCCTTGTCGGGGGGCTTGTCCATGTCCCTAGCGTTCCCGGAACGCCGGAAAACGCTGTCGGTGACCAACCCTCGGCAGAGGGGTGTTCCGAAAAAACGGGCAAACAGCCGGTAGGGACCGCATACTTCCTGGCCATCCTGGCCGAAGGCGCAGGACAGGAAGCAGGTCACTGCCAGAGCTCCAAGGCTGGGCCAACAATGGCTTCAGCCACCGGAAAGGCCTCCGTGGGTGAATCCCCTCGGTCCAGAATCTCCATCAGGGGATACTTGGCCCGCTTGGATACGGACTCGAGCTGCATCCTAGTGGACTCCGAGATGAGCCGAAGCAAACCCAAGAAGGACGATGGGCTTTCGTCCATCGACTGGCCCCCGGAGGACTCCAGGTCAATGGACCTGGAGAACAGGGAGGAGTCATCGTTGGACTCGGAGGAGTCCGCGAAGAGCTGCCTGGGGCCTGAGCCACCCTCCACCTGCCGAGGATGGTCGGGAGTGAGGGTGACTGACAACCTGTGGGGCAGGCCCTGACCTGACCGAGAGTCCTTGATCGGCGCCCCCGATTTCGGTTGTGGAGGCGGAGGTTCCACCACAATCGGTGGGGCAGCTGGTTTCGGCCGAACAACCGGCCCAGGCTTGGGCACCTCGGCTACAGCAAGGGGTTGTTTCGGCTGCTCGGGTGACAGCCACTTGATGGCCGGGGAAGGCGACGGCGTTGGCTTGTTCCCGGACAGGAGTAACTGCTGCCACATCAGGTCCTCGTAGCGTCGACGCAACTTGCGCCGAAGCCTCTCCTCTTCCGAGGAGGAAGAGCGGCAGCGCCGCTTACCTCGGTGCCGAGACCGCTGATGTCGGCCGGATCGGCTGGACTGAGACGATGTCCGAGACAGAGACAGAGATCCTCGACGTTTCCGAGGATGGGTCTGGGAAGGGGCCGGGGACACCCGCTCTTCCCTCGGCTCGGAAGCCTTAACCGGGGACTGCGGCACCGGAGGCGCAAGCAAGTCCTCGGTCTACACCGGGGAGACCGGTGAAGAAGGGTCGTCAGCCCGTCCGACGGGTCGAGAAAAATCTCGACCGCGTCGACAGGTGTCTCGGCCAGCTGGCCTGACGGGGATGCTGTGAAGCCAGTGGCCTTAGCCGCAACCTCGACCGAAGTCAAGTGTCGACTGTCTGGGGAAGGGGACCTCTCCCGCTCCCACAAACGCCGACGATGGGACTTACCCTTAGAGTCCTTCTTTTTGGACCGAGAGGAAGACCAATGGCCCCTCTCCCTTCGTGGAAAGGGACTGGCAAAGCTCCTTGAAAGAAGCTGAATACGAGGTACCCAGAGAGAGCGGGATAAATGCGCGACCGAGAAAAAGGATGATGCGGCCTGTGCCGCCTCCTCCCGAGGGCGATCATCTGCTAGAGTTGCTCAGCTGAGCCAGCCACCGGTAACGCCCAACGGCCTCCTTCAACTTAACCGCGGGTAGCGCTCGGCGCCTAGCTGTAACCGGGCAGCGCGGTCTTCCAGGACGCTGGTCGAAACAAACGGGTATAACCGCAGGCCTGCGGGTCATGTTCTAGGCCAGGCAGTAGACGCCGCGTGGAGTGCGGGTCCGTCCTGGACATCTTCTGCCCACAAGGGCACATCGCCCGAAATCCGGAGTCGATTTGTCATCGTAGGCGGCGAGGAGAAACTTGACCGGGTCTGAGAATTTAAAATAAGTTTCGGCGAACTCAAGAATTAGGATCCAGTCCATACGCAGAGCGTTAAGGAGGGAACCTGAGCTTCCCAGCGGTAAGGAAGATCTGGTGTCATGGGGCGGAGCCGAGAGTTTTACCACCCGGGTGGGTGGGAGAAGCCAGCTTGAAGACCTTCCGGCAAGATTTAAAGCAGCAAGGAACCTGCCAGACAGTGTGGATGAATAACATATCCATGTCCCTAGAACTTCTGTTCCTGCCTAAAGTTCTCGATGTTTTGGACCAAGCCTTCTAAGTAGAGTCCAAGATGGAGTGACCCACGCAACCCACAGAATAAGAAATTAATGAGATAGGCCCAAGGGCATGTTGCTTCATGCATAATCAGCCTGGGGACACCACGTGCATTGTGTGCCATGCATAATCAGCCTGGGAACACCACATGCGCTGTGTGCCATGCTACCATGATGGGTTTGGCAAACCATGAAGGCAGGTGGTGAAGCTGAAGAATCAGGATAGCAAACCCTCCCCTACAATGGGCCATTTGCAAGCTCCTAACTCGTAGTCTCGGTCTGCCCCTCCCCAGGTAATTTTCTAAAACATAAATAACATTTCATTTGTGATAACATAGTACGTTGTGGGTAGACAGGACTGTAGGTTCATGAGGTCATGGCCCCACCCGCTATACTTTTTGGGTGGGATCTGCATTTTGTTACTCTGCCAGTGAGGATGCCCCCTACCTGGAGCCTCCAATTCATCTAATAGTGATCATACAGTAATCTAAAGAAGCATTTTTCACCCAGAGAGCAGTAAGCACATC
The DNA here is from genome assembly GCA_016271365.2 of Neoceratodus forsteri. Taxonomy (NCBI): domain Eukaryota; kingdom Metazoa; phylum Chordata; order Ceratodontiformes; family Ceratodontidae; genus Neoceratodus; species Neoceratodus forsteri. Next base: position 118,150,962 of record JADMNL010000031.1, read on the forward strand.
AAACATGTTCTCAAAGGAAGTGGTGCAACAGGGGCGCGTTTAAACTTTTATACTTGCACTGGATCAGTTTCTAACGGAAAAAACAACATTACTGGGCATAGCACCGGATTCGCTGTGGAAGGCTGGGTTCCCAAAATATAGTCTGTCATTCTATTTTTGCCCCGTTGCCCCCGGGACAGTTATGGGCCACATGGACTGCACCCTTTATCCTGCCGGGAGAGATGCTGCTTTCCCAGTGAACATGAATGCCACTCTCCTGGATCTGTCGGTATATTTGATAGGTTCCTTGTGGAGATCGGCCACCGTAGGTGTTGGCATACACAGTATCCCAGATTAACAGCACCTTGGCCGACTTGATATAACAAAAAGTTACATATGGAAAAGGGGATGGACATTTATTTGTGTTACTTACAGCCAGGTCTAAATCTTCAAGGAGCACTGCTTCCTCAGCTAATAGCTGGACCGAAGAGTCTGCATTGACTGTTACAGAACCACTGCTCACTGCAAGGAGAACAAAATAAAATATTACTATACAAGCACCCTTGTGTTCCTCAATTTACTGTACTAGGGAAAATAAATTTTGGATTTTATATAGTGCCTTTCACATGTACTGTATCCCCAAAGTGAATTACAAGCCAGAAACCATTGCCTAAGCCATTAGGACAGCATAGGGAGATTTAGGAAAGCTTAGGGAGGATAAACACTAAGAGGAGCTGCATTATACACAGGGACATTAAGTGACTTGTTCAAGGTCACACTGGATGTTAGTGGTGGAAGTCAAACCTGGGCACCCACTTTGACAGCTCTGCGTGACAACCACAGGGCTATACTGCCTCTTTTATAACTTGGATGAGCTCTATATCCTGCATGTAGCCATCAAGTGATGTCCCTGTGAACCAGGCTCTCTCACCACTATGAAGAGAGTCTGTCCACAAAAAATAGTAGTTCATTATCAAAAACAAACTCGGTCATCACTGAGGGAAGCATACTGAGTCTGGAGACTTTTTTGTTTTTTTTAAATGTTCTGTTCATGTCCCTTTCCTTTCTCGCAAGTGCCAGTCTCGCATCAGGAACATCCAAGGCACATCTCAACCCTCTGCCCCATTTACCTACAGTCACAATCCTCCATCAAGCCTTCGTATTCCCATGCAGGCAGGAATGGGGTGAAGGTGATTGCCCCCCCTCCCCCCGAATCTTGTCAGGATCCCAGACAGCACCACAGTGGTGGGGTTGGGCTGAGATACACCAGGGTCCATTGTCACAAGTACTGGGGCCATTCTTCCATCTCTCCCTGTCCTCGGCACATTGCGTGCAAGGACACCAAGGGCATGCATACACACATGCAACCTCAGTGACGTGCCACCGTCCCCAGACAGCACCCTCTGGGATGCTAGAGTCTCCTCCCCTGGTTCTTTACGAACCTGGGTTACCAGAATCGTGAGCAGTAGCCCAACTGCTACACAACAGGTAGGCCCCAGAAATTGTCTTGGACTGTGAACCAGCATGCTACTGCCCCACTCCACGCTCATCCAGTACGCACCCCAATTACACAAAGGCCCTATATGCTGGTCAGCAGTTCAGGGTACTAAACAGCAGTCTGCCTTCAATTTACATTTAGAAGTTATGCTGGCCATCAGCAACTGGTTTGGTGGTAGAGCAAATTAAATAACTGCTACTGGAACAGACACAAGAATTTAGCTGTGCTGGAGAGACTGACCAACTTTAAATTATTTCATGGTCTGCCAGTCCCATCTCAATTAAAGAGCCAGTACTATCAAAAAGACAGTCCTGAGCCCAATGCGTCTCACATCAGGAGGCAGAGCTCAGCATTTAACTCCAATGCCTCCTGCCTCTGGGAGGGTGGGCAGTTCCTACTACTAAATACCCCAACCCCACAACAGTGGTCCAAGGAAGGACTCCTGTGGAGAGGAGTAAATGCTGCTCCATGTAGAAGAGAAAATCCTGCCACGGACATGATGTACAATCTTGACGAATTGGTGCCAGCGATGCACATCCAGTCCACCACCAAGGTGCACAGAGAGCCAGCTGCCAGCATGCTTGACAACTGTATGATATGGCACCATAATAGTAGTACGTGTGACTTGTGGTACAATACTCTACGAGGAGGCAAACAGATTTGTGCTGTTCCGCTTCATACTTTATAACCACTATAACTTTAATCACTATGATACAAAATGGACACTGAAAAAGTTGGGAGGGTGAAATGCAGGACCACAAAAATGATCACTGGTATCTATGCGTAAACATATTTACCCTGGGTAAACAGATGCTGGGAGGGGTCACATGGGTCACGTACATACTCACCATCAACAAGGCGAAGAGATGGAGATGTCTGATCTGGGGTACTTCAGCAGGCCATGGGGACAAGCCCTAAAGCTCATGGTGGTACATTCAGGGGTAACTTTAAGAGGAACTTTCGCAAGAGGGCACTGAACCTCTGGAACAGCAGCCAACCAGCGGACGTGAAAACAACATAGGTCTTCAAGAAACCCTAGCCAAAATCTGTGATTACCAAATGAATCCCTAGGTAGTAGGGTGGGTGGCGTATCCCAATATGAATCAGTGCCTTTTTTTGTTTGTGTTTTTTGTTATACACATCTTTATTGATCCCTGCTTACCTTACTATGCCATCCCAAGCGACCCATCTGGCAAAAAGGAGTCTCTCCATGGACACCAGTGCCATCCCTCTTAAAGTCACAAATTGCAACTCGTAATGCCAATAATGTAGGACGATGAAAATAACCAGTTATAAAATGGGTACGAAAATCTTACTCTACCACTGGTGCAAACACTTCACATGACCATGCATTATGCTCCAACAACCACACATCTGCACCTTTTCATCTGTTTTTTCCCCTACATATTACTTTTGTCACAAGTACAATAACACACTTCAGAATGTGCAGTCGCATTCTGATATATGGACTTACCTGGTAGTTATAGGCATGAGGCGAAGCTGACCTGGTAGGTATCCAGGTTCGGGAGCAGATTTTGGGGAGGGGGGGTGAGGTTAAAGCATCTGATGGACTGTCTCCCCAGAGGAAGGTTTACCACTTCACTTTCAACTGTCACTAGGTGGAGGCCTGCTGGTAGTGCAGGTTGGAGGGTGAGGGCTGCCTGTTTTATGTATTTTATGCCCCCAACCCTGCACCACCTCCTGAGGATGCCACGCGTGTTGGGGGCGAGAGCAGCCCTCCCCACTCCCGGCATAGGGGATCACTTAGGATCAGACAAGTCCTTGGGAAGGCTGGCTGCTGGATGGGGAGCGCAGGGCCAGGGGCTGACAGCTGCCTGATCATGTCAGGAAGGATAAAAATGTATTGTGGGGGGGAGGAGGCATGAGGCAAAATGCCCCCAAAGCATGCACACCATCGCATGACCGCACACCATCATGTGTCATGACTTGCATATACCAGAATTCAGGAAAGGGGAACTAAGTTTAACAACATCAATATTTTGTTTGTTTAGATTTTGTTGACCCGGTAAGCCCACTGGGCCTGTAAGTCCCTTTTTCAGGGGGGAGGATACAGACGGTAAGCAACTGAGATTGAACCAGATTAAGCTGCTGATGGCATTTCTTTTTTTTAGTGAGTGAGGGAAATTTGGCAAGGACACCGGGGAAATTCCCCTACTCTTTCTGATAAGTGCCATGGAGTCTTTAACATCCACCTGAACTACCACCAATCCAGGCAGATGGGACCTCGGTTTAACATCTTATCCAAAAGTCGGCACCTCAGAGGTGCAGCACTCCCCTCATGCTGCACTACAGTGTCAGTACTGGGATATTAACCCAAGTGCCAGATGTGGGAACTGAACCCACAGGCCTCTGATCTCCCGGCCTCAGAGGAGAGTGTACTACCTACTGAGCCACTGACACTGCTGTATTTTATCTTTTTAAACCGCTACCCCGCACATGCCCCCCCCGAATGTTTAAATAATGGATATGTAAAATCTGTACTGTGCCTAGCTAGTAGCTTCCCACCCAGAATTTGAAGATTTAGACCTCAACAATTTAGACGTTCTTAATAAAAAACCCTGGGAAAGCTGAAAGATAAAGAAAAGCATACCAAAATATTTGGTTGCTGCACCCTCTTCATCAAAAACTGTTACAAGCCCCGGCCTAAGGACCTGCAGTGTGGGGACATGAGCTGGGAGAATACCAAAGGCACCCGTCAAGGTTGGCACATCCACCTGCTTAACACTGACTCCATTGTAAAACACCTCCGTCGGCGAGGAGAAAGGGAGACACCAGTTATAGGAAAAATCTACAGTCGGACAACACTAAGAATTTCCATGTGCACTAGCCTAAGCATTAGCAGGGGGTATTAATGTACGGTTTTAAAAGTTTTGACAGGTGCTTACTCTTAAATTATACCTACTAAAACTGGGGTGTGGAAAGTTCCTGTGGATACTGCCAGTGTTGCAAAGGCAAGTGAAGTTAGGTAAGGAACAATACAGGGCTGTTCACATACAGCCTGTGGAGGACCATCCAAAAAAAAAAAAAAGTAGATACCAAGCATCTCAAAAGTGTGAGCCATACTAGCCCAATAAGGCAAAATGTCTGCTAGCAAATTATGAGGTTGTGAGGTCACAACTTATTTCATACCCTTTCATACTTTTCTACGAAGAGAACTGTAGCAAGGCAAGACTTTAGTAAAGTTTAAGACCCTTTAATACAATTTTGTTACACTTTTCACCAAGAAACGTGTTTGTTCCCCGATTTACGTTATGTAGGATTTAAACGCACAAAGGACTGCAATCGGATTCATTTTGCAGAAACCTATTTCACTAAGGAACGCAGACTGGACTGGCCTACCAGTTCTTTTCTGCCGACACTTTCTATGTTTCTATGCAACCCAAAACGTGTTAATCTTAAAAAGACTGTATGATAACATTCTATGCAAATCAGTTCCAAAGGATGCCTAGGATTAACAGGTACGGTCCACATTCCAAGAGCAATCAGCACTCAGCAGCACAGGAATGGAGCTCACAGAGGTCTGAAGTACCCTTGAACAAGCCTGGTGCCAGTATTTTACACCCATGACATTTCTGCTACGGCAGACAAAAATTCCTCCCTTAGTAAAACACTGTACATGATGTTCTGCAAGGGCATTACATTAGCAGAGAGGTGAAGTACGTGCTTTGTAAAAACATTATCCACCACATTCTCTCTTTCTTACATTGATACATAGACAGTGTCATCAGATAAGGGGCTATGGCCCACCCACTCTGCCCATTTGAGCTTGTAAGTTCAGTTTATGTCTTCCTAGAATTCTGTTGCTCCTTACCCCTGACCTCCAGAATTCCTTTACGTCTATCCCATGCATTCTTAAATCCCATGATTGTTTCAGCCCCCACCACTTCCTCTGGCAGGGTGTTCCACCTGTCCACCACCCGTTCTGTGAAGAAATTCTTCCTCACGTTTCCTCTGAATCGTCCTCCCTCCAACTTCATCCCATGCCTCTAGTCCTGGAACATCTTTTTCGCTTAAAATAGTGTATTCCGCACCCTGTTCCTCCCTGTAAGATACTTGTATGTCTATCATATCCTCTCCCTCCTCCTCCTCCTCCAGGGAGTATATTTCAGTTCCTTCCAACCTGTCCTCATAGGACTTGTGATGCAATCCATGCACCATCTTTGTTGCCCTCCTCTGAACCTTTTCTACCCTGTCTATGTCCTTACGTAGGTAAGGTCTCCAGAACTGTACACTCCACTCCAGGTGGGGCCTCACTAGTGTCTTGTATAGTGGAATTATGACCTCCTTTTCCTGCTGGTAATGCCCTGCCTATGCATCCCAGCATCCTATTTGCTTTACCTGCTGCCTTGTCACACTGTTTCCCTACTTGAGGTCATCAGAGATGATAACCCAAGATCCCTTTCCTGCTTGGTGCATGCTATATCCTCACCCCAACTGATATATTGTGCCAGGGTTTTGTGCCCCATATGCATTATCTTGCACTTTGCTTTGAATTTCAACTGCCAAACCCCTGACCATTCTTCAAGTTTCTGCAGGTCCCTTCTCATTCTGTCTACACCCTCTGGTGTGTCTACTCTGTTACAGAGCTTTGTGTCATCAGCGAACAGTGAAATTCTGCCTTCTAGGTCCCAGCGCAATGTCACTGATGAAGATGTTGAATAGGACCAGTCCCAGCACTGATCCCTGTGGTACCCCACTGGTCACTCTTCCTCTGTGGAGTGACAGCCATTTACCACCACCCTCTGTGTCCTGCCGCCCAGCCAGTTACCTACCCACCACACTACTGTCCTGCCCACACCCATATTCCCCAGTTTGTGTAATAGTCTTCTATGTGGCACAGTGTCAAAGGCCTTGCTGAAGTCCAGATAGGCCATGTCCACTGCCCCCTGATCCACCTCCCTAGTCACCCAGTCAAAAATTCAATGAGGCTGGTCTGACATGACCTCCCCTGGTGAAACCATGCTGCCTTGGGTCCTGTAGTCCATTGACAACCAGATGTTCCACCACTCTCTCCTTCAGTAGTGCTTCCATGATCTTCCCACTACCGAGGTGAGGCTGACTGGTCTGTAGTTCCCCGCCTCTTTGTTCCCACTTTGTACAAGGGGACTACATCTGCGATCTCCAGTCTTTGGGTACCTCCCTGTTTCCAGTGATCGGCTAAACAGGATAGCCAGAGGTTCAGCCACCACCTCTCTTAGTTCTTTAAGGACCCTGGGGTGCACCCTATCTGGCCCCACTGCTTTGTCAACTCTTATTACTTCCAGTTCCTTCAGGACCCTTTCTCATGTAAAGGGACTTGTGTCCATTTCCGCACCATTCTCACCCCTTGTACTCCCTTCAGACCCATTACCCTCCTCTTCCTCAGTAAAGACTGAGCAGAAATACCTGTTCAGTATGTCAGCTTTACTGCTGTCACCCTCCATGTGGCCCCCATCCTCCCCCTTCAGTCTCACTATCCCACCCTTTGCCTTTCTTTTTTCACTTATGTACCTGTAAAAGGTTTTGTCCCCTCTACCCACTGATTTTGCAATGTGTTCTTCTGTCTGAGCTTTGGCTTCCCTTACTGACCTCCCTGCCTCCCTTTGCTTCTCCTGGTACTTCTCCCTATCCCCTTCTGCTTGTGTCTTTTTGTACTGCCTGAATGCGATCTTTTTGGCTTTCACCTTCTTTGCTACCTCTTTGGAAAACCATAATGGTCTCCTTGTCCTTTTCCTCTTGCTAACCTGCTTAATGCATAATTCTGTTGCTCTTGTAATCCCTATTTTAAATACTGCCCACTGTTCCTCAACCCCTGATTCCTGCCCCATTCCCCTTAATGCCTCTTTTAAGTATCTCCCCATTTTCCCAAAGTCTGCCCCCCTAATATCCAGGATAAGTGTTTTTGTGTGCTTTGGTTCTGCTCTTTCTGTGATTTCAAACCACAATGACTGGTGGTCACGGTTCCCCAGGTGCTCCCCCACTGTTACCCCCATCACACTGTCCCTGTTTGTGAGCACAAGGTCCAGTATTGCCTTCTGCCGAGTTGGTTCCATGACCAGTTGCTTGAGGAAGGCACACCATCTCCAGAGATGTCAGAAGCCCACAGTCTCAAAAACACCTGTCTGGACTGAACAGAACTGTTTACAGGACTGCTTCTTCAGGGTTTGTACAGAACATTTGGTACAAAATTCCTGCTTGTGCAATAATGTGGCAACAAGTGTGTGGGGAGGGGGCTATACATTGGCACAACATGCTAAATAAAGCACAAAAACTGTAGAATGACCAATTTTTCTGTTCCCCACAAAATTATCAATTCTTTGAGTTATCATTTTTCACACAACATCACGGGCTCTAGTTTTCCAATTTAACCAAATTCACATTTGATATGAGAGCCTCTGTCCTCTTCCTCCCACAAAGACACACCCAGTCCCCTCCCCCATAAAAATCCCAACACTTACAGCCTTGATTTTATGGTATGGGAACAATGTTAGTCCTTGGAGGGGGCCCGACCCAACCCATTTCTGTTATACTGAGCTGTTGGCCTGTACCTAAGTGAGTTACTTCACTGCCAGCTGAACACCACACTGGAAATTTCTGCCCAACTCAGTGGTGGGCCGCCCCTGCCAGTATCAACATGGTACTAAAAACAGATTGGTTTGCACTTAGTCATGGCCCTCAGAAGCCACTAGGCTGAAAGCTGTCTGCAGCAAAGCACAAGCTCTGTAACCACAAGGTCACAGAGACCGCCCCCCGTATGTAACTATACTGCCCATAAACAACAGTATTTCTAACGTGCTTGCTACCATGGGGCCCCATGTAACCAAGTTTTCTGTGTTGCTGCTGCCTTAAAAAAAAAAGAAAAAGTTTGTGCATATTCTGGTCCTTTAAAAATGTGTTTTGTTTTTTTTCCCCACTGAGGCACAGTGGGAGTGGCCCACCAGGATACCTGAACATTTCCGGGTGGGCCCACCTCTGCTGGGTACCTGGCCTCAACTCTGAAAATCATTGCATTTATCATCTATATAGTTACTGGTGACCAAAAATATCAACTGGATTACCATTTTGTTAGATTTCAGGCTATTATGCTCCAAAGGCAGTAACCCAAAATCAGGTTAGAAACATAGAAGTTGACGGCATATAAGGACCTCAAGGCCCATCCAGTCTGCCCATTTCTTTTTCTACCTTATGAATGTGCCATCGGCCTTTGCTCTGTCAGTGGCCTATCTATTCATACTCATCTGTATTGCTCCCTTATGCCTATCCCATGCCTGTTTGAAGCCCTGCACTAGGCGCATAGCCACTACTTCCCGGAGGTCGCTCCATGCATCCACCACCGCTTCTGTGAAAAGAATTTCCTCACATTTCCCCTTTAATCGGCCTCCTCTAATCTCATGCTGTGTCCTCTTGTCCTGTTATTTTCTTATATTTAAACATGTTAGACTCTTTCACCTTGTTAATGCCTTTAAGGTGTTTGAATGTCTCGATCATATCACCTCTCCCTCCTTTGCTGAAGGGTATACATATTGAGCTCCGTTAATCTGTCCTCATGGTCTTCTGATGCAGTCCCTGCACCATTTTGGTTGCCCTTCTCTGGACTGCCTCAGTTTGGTTAATGTCCTTGTGAAGGTGGGGCCTCCAGTACTGCCACGCAGTACTCGGATGGGAGCCTAACCAGTGTCTTGTAAAGAGGGATTTACCTCCCTCTTACGACTTGTGATACCCCTACTAATACACCCCAACATCCCCCTAGCCTTACCTACTGCTTTAGAAGTCTGCTTGGATGATTTCAGGTCATCGGTGATGATGATGCCCAAGTCTCTTTCTTCCTTTGTGACTGCCAGCAACTCCCCTCCCAGCCTATAGGTGGTTTCAGGGTTTCTCTTTCCTATGTGCATGATCCTGCACTTCTGTGCATTAAATCCCAGTTGCCACTCTTCTGACCATGTTGCTAGTTTATCCAGATCTCTTCTCATTCTGCCCACGCCATCTGGATCATCTACTCTGCTGCAGATCTTGGTGTCATCTGCAAACAGACAAGCCTTACCTTCTAGTCTATCTGCAATGTCACTAATGAAGATATTGAAGAGGAATGGCCCCGGGACTTATCTCTGAGGTACCCCACTTGTGACTTACATCTCTTCTGACTGTATACCATTTACCACCACTCTCTGTTTTCTGCCTGTCAACCAGTTTACCACCCAGTTGACCAACTTCTGACCCACCCCGAACCTACCTATCTTATTTATCAATCTTCTATGTGGAACAGTGTCGAAAGCTTTGCTGAAGTCAAGGCAGGCGACATCAACTGCTCCCCCTTGGTCCACCACTCTGGTTACTCGGTCAAAGAAATCTATGAGATTAGTTTGACAGGACCTTCCTTTTGTAAACCCATGCTGTCTTGGATCCTGTGCCCCTATGGATTCCAGGTGTTGCACTATCCTTTCCTTAAGGAGTGCCTCCATAATCTTACCCACTAATGAGGTAAGACTGACTGGTCTGTAGTTTCCTGCCTCCTCCCTGCTACCACTCTTGTGGAGCGGGATCACATGAGCCCTTCTCCAGTCTTCTGGGACCTCTCCTGTGCTCAGAGACTCACTAAACAGTTCTGCTAATGGCTCTGCTAGTTCAATCCTTAACTCAAGTACCCTGGGATGTATGCCATCAGGTCCCATTACCTTGTCCACCCTGAGCTTAGCGAGCTCTTGTAGGACCCTTTCTTTTGTGACGGGAGTAGTGCTCACCCCCCCCCCCCCCTTTCCATGGTGCCGAGCTGTGGGCCCTGCCCTACCTTCTCTTCAGTAAATACTGAGCAAAGGCATCTATTTAAGATAGATGCTTTTACAGGGTCCTCCTCCTCACATGCCCACTTATCTCCTTTGTGCTCAGCAATACCCCCTCTGGACTTTCTCCTTTCACTAATGTATCTATAGAAATTCTTGTTGCCTTCTTTTACTGTTCGTGCTAGTGTTCCCTCGGTTTGGGACTTTGCCTGCCTTACTGCCTTCCCTGCTTCCCTTAGAGCAGGGTAGGTTGGTATGACACTTCATAATAACCCAAAGATCAGTTGATATGACATTCCCCAAAGAAAACACTTATTCCATTGTTTCACAAAAAGTATTTCAATTGCAGTGTTTAACTGTTTTAGTCATGTACAGTTGAATTTCTTCAAAAATAAAACCGCAGTATCTAAAAAAACCTTTTTCTTTCAAGCTGCTAGAAGTACAGTCTAAACCTCCACACCAGCAACTATAAAAAATAAAGGACAGGTAAGTGATTTTTTTTTTATTTTATTTTATTTATTTATTTATTTTTTAAAACACACCCTCAGTGTGTGATGACAGCATAAATCCAAGCTTCGCTGGAGGTCTAGGAGTCATCACACACCTTGAGTGCGTGAAAAAATCCATAACACACATTTACCTATCCATTATTCTCTATTTAGCTTACTCTGTCTCATTACCACCTGTTCTAAGTGTGTATGTTTATTTATTTGAGGAATCAGAAATACCTTTGAGTCAAAGACTCATTTACAAAGGTTCCACTTCACAAAAATTAGGCAACATAACATACTTTACATAACCATATAATAAGTACACATATGTACGGATTGTCTTATTCCGTTCCTTGTGTTATAGTCATGACTGTATATTGAGTATTTGTATCTCCACTGTCACCCTCTCCCAGGGCGCACCTGAAATCCAGCAGTACTCTGCTCAGTGTGCCTTCCTAGTAAACAAAAATATTCCAATGACACAAGGTACGAACTGCAAGTAACTGTAAGATGAAAACATAGAGCTAGTGTCACCTTGGACCCTCCCCCTTTACTTTTCCAGATAAGTCCCCTATTGCTAGAACAGGCCAACCGAGCTGCACATTCTCATTTTCAGTAGGGTTTTGTTGTGTTCTACTCCTTTTTACAGCAGGGTGGACTGAATGAAGGTAAAGAGGTAGTATAGCGCAGTGGTCTAAGGCTCTGAGCTGCAAATCTGGTGACATCCAGCAGACCAGACCTGGGTTTGAATCCCACAGCTTCCATTTGCATACTGTGTGACCCTGAGCAAGTCATTTAACCTCCTTGTACTCCCAGGTCGCTCCTGTAAAAAAGCTTTCAGCTTAGTGTGCTATACCTGGTTAAACAACGAAATTAAAAAAAAAAAAAAAAAAAAGAGAGATTTGCTCAGGCTACCAGTGTGTAAAAGGTAGTGGTGAGATTTGAACCTGGCTCTCTTTGATCACAAGCTCGTGCTCCAACCAGTAGACCACGCTGCATCCGTACTGAGTGCTAGCAAGGAACTCTTGATTAAACCAAGCAAAGGGACTGCAGTAGGCGGCAGGAACGGGATGATGCTCCCTGGGTCTCCCCGGTGACCGGCTTCACACACACCCCTCCCCACTTCCCGGTACAGCAGGAGAGAGTCGAATGCCGTAAACCAGCTCAGACCGCAACACCGTTCCTGCAGGGAGAACCTGCCCCGAAGACAACCCATGGTCAAGGCGACCTCCTGCCCCAGGAGCCCTCCTTACCTCCGTCGGCGATGCGAACGTGAAGGACATCTGAGTAACGGCGGCAGCTGCCGGGGCCTCAGCGTAACTGCGGCGGGTCTGGCGGAGCGCCGCGCACCGAGAGAGGGCAGGCAGAGAGCGGCGAAGGAGGCAGGCGGCCAGCGCCATGGCGATTTTCTTTCACAATTGAGCCGGTGCAGTGGGGTACGAAGAGCCGGGAGCGTGCGAGCCAACACCAACCGCAGGAACTCGGTGTTCCTCACAACCAAGGGCAAGCAGCCTACCCACAACCCACCGGGACAGAGAGAGACAGGACCGCGCCAGAGAGCCGACGGGAGTTGTAGTTTTCTGTGCACTCAGCGTCCATACACGTCAAATGGGAAACGCCGGAAAAGAACTACGCAGTCCACAAGGGAGTGCGGCCCAGCGCGGTACTGGCTGGAAACTGTAGCCGCACCAGAGGACTACGTTCCCCAGCATGCAATGTGTCGAACACAGTCACTTCTATGGGGCAGAGGTCATGGATGTAACATTTTCTGAACTGGAATAGAGTGATGGCAGGCACAGGCACTAGTTTATCCGAGACAGCAGTAATAGGGTATTGTTTGACTCAGGCTGGAGTGAGGTACAGGGGGCCACCTAGAAAATCAATAGGGGATGGCCCACCAGAGTGACACACTCAGCTGTATTCCTCTGTGTTTGCATCTTACATTTACTTGCAGTGTCCACAATATGCAAAGATTTTCAGAGTTTATAAGGTGACCAGGTAACCAACAGAGGAGGAGGCTCACCTGGAAATTTCTGGGTATTCTGGTGGACCAGTCTGACTCCACAATTCTAAATGTGTTCGACAGTGATTAAAGTGTGGTCATATTAAGATTTACTGTATTACACATTTTAGACTCAATAAGCTTGAAAGTTGTTATAAGTCTTATCGTATATATTTGTTTTTAGTTTTGGTTAATTCCCCTCACCTGGCTGTCCTTCTTCCACTTACTTCAGCTGAAGCTTCCAACATCTCCCACTAGCCTCACATCACAGCATCCTGCCTCCGGTAGCATTACTGTCTTGATAAAGGCCCACCATGGTGGACCTAAAGCTTCCTCCAGTTCAAGGTAGTGGACAGAGGAGCCAAGGGGGCGTGGGGTTGGGAGCAGCATCATATGCCAAGCAGGGGTTTCACAACTTATATAGTACCACCTTCCTCCAGGCAACATTGACAGAGACTCCGGCAAGCCAAGGCCGGGGGGACAGGTATTACTTGGTCATCCACAACATCCCATGCTGGCCAAAGTCTCCACAGAAGTCGTTGCATTGAAACTCCTGTGCTAACATTACAGTTCATTATGAGTGGTGTCCCACATGGGGGGGGGTGGTGTCTGGGCTCATAAACAGTGCTGACACTGCAGTGCAGTATGATGGGTGTCCTACATAGGGTGCATGGGCTTACACTCAGTGCAACATGGAAAATCTCCAGGATGTGCTCTGCCCTTTCAGGGCTATTATAAGCTAATTCAGAATTGTTTGTTGAAATTCAAAGGCATGCTCAACTGGCAAGAGACTCACAGTTGCAAAATTAGTAGAAATAGGGTCCCTACTAAAAATGAGATATTGCATCACATCTGTGTTTTCTTGGGTAAATGCATGTAAAACTGGGTAAAAGCAGGGCCCCACTGAAAACGAGATGTTGCATCTTAGCTCAGTTATTCTGGGTAAGTACATTGTAAAAATGGGTAAAAGCAGGACCCCTACTGAAAACAACGTGCTGCATTTAAGCTGAGCTGTTCTGGGTAAACGCATTGTAAAACTGAATAAATGCAGGACCTCACTGAAAACAAGATATTGCAGCTCAGCTGCTCTTTCCTAGGTAAATACTGTACATTGTAAAATGGGTAAAAGCACGACTACACTAACAAGCATTTGTTAATGCCGAATGTTTGCTTGCTGGTATTAGCACTGGAAATGCAGGAGTTAGACAGATGCAGAGTAGGAATGGCAGTGAAGTATTGAACTTCATGCCAGCCCCACCTCCACCCTGCAGAGACGGACAGGCATTGGGATATGCGTTTGGGTTGTCGCCCATAACGTTCATGCCATTTCACGTCACCCTATCCTGCAGACACTGACAAGTGTTGAGGTGTGCCTTGGGGTGTTCGACTTTACAGTCACCCCACTCCATAAGGAGATACGCTGAAATGGGTGCAATATAGAATGGGATGAACTGTGGGGCCAAAGAGTCCAAGGCACAGCTCGATGCCTGTCAGTGGGTGCAGGGTGAAGGGTGGGGTTGGAATGGCATGAGCATTATAGTCGGCAATCCAAAGGCACACCCCTGATGCCTGTCAGTCTGTACAGGGTGGGACGTTATGGTTAGAAACCGTAACACCCCAGGCGTGTGTTGGAATTTGCAGTACAAATTTTCAGAATGGCCATTTTGTGGCCCCTGCCTCCTGAAAGCATTTGGGACCTCTTCTCATGAACAGTGGCACTGTGATTTTGTCAATGTGTCACGAAATTTGAGTTTCCACAGCGACTGTGCCATTGTGCGCCACATGTACGAAAACACAGATCGGGCAGGATGTGAAGAATGACAGCTGTACCATTCATAGGGAGGTGTGAAAAGATGGCAATGTTGAAAATCTATAGTAAAGTATTAAAAATGCTCAAACTTCCGAGCGTATGTGGAAACTGCGCAACGCATGCACGTAACACAGTCATTTAGTGGAATTATTTCACCAAATTTTCAACATAGGCATTTTGTGATCTGTGCTCATGAACACTGTCACTACAATTTCCTTAATTTGTCTCGAACATTGATTTCCCACAGTAACCGCGGTATTCTGTGCCAGATGTGTGAACACATATTTCGGGCAGGATGTGGAAAAATGACAACTGTACTGTTCATAAGGAGGGATGAAAAAATGCCAATCTTGAAAATCTGGAGTGAAAATACTACAAATTTGCGTAGTTACGAGGGTGCGTGGAAACTGCATCACGCATGCTTGTAACAGTCATTTTATGGACATTTGTCACCAAATTTTCAACATAGGCATTTTAGGACCTCTGCTCATGAACAGAGTCACTGTGATTTTACATACGAACATACATACAAACATATGAACATACAAATCTGCCAGCAGAACACACCAATCAGTCTATGAAAGTCTGCCCGAGTGTGCAGCTAGCACCCTAGATTGCAGCTGCCCCAGCCTCCTCCCCATCAGTTCCTCCCCCGCTTGTCCCAGCCCCTGCCCCCCAACTCTTCTTCTTGCTTTATCCCACTCCTCCTTAAAGCTATTGACTGTCCTACATGTTACCACCCCCTCTGGCAGCGCATTACAACTAGACACCACCCTCTCAGAGAAGTATCTCATCCTCATTTCCCTCTTGAAACGTCCCCCTTTCAACCTTAGTCCATGCCACCTCGTCTCTCTTCCACTCCTCAGTTTAAACACCCCCTTGGTGCTAGTTTTTTTTACCCCCTCAGGTATTTAAATGCTTCAGTCATATCCCCCCTATCCCTCCTCTCCTCCAGTGTGTACATGTTCGGCTCCTTCAGCCTAACTTCATATTCCTTTCCTTCCATTTGCTTTAACATTTTTGTTGCCCTCCTTTGCACCCCCCTCCAGTAACTTTATATTTCTTCTCAGGTATGGCCTCCAGTATTGCACATAGTACTCTAGGTGCGGTCTGACCAATGATCTGTAGAGAGGTAGGATCACATCCCTGTGTCTGGATGAGAACCCCCTTGCGATGCAACACAGCATCCTATTTGCCTTTGCTGCTGCTCTCATGCAGTGGGCTAAGTTGTTCATGCTCCCAGTTACCAACACCCCTAGGTCCTTCTCCTCCTCTCTGATCCTCAACCAATAGTCCCTCTTCTGGTTCTTAGCCCTGAAGTGCATCACCTTACACTTCTTTGCATTGAATCCTAGCTGCCACTGCACTGACCATGTCTCTAGTTTGGCTAGGTCCTTCTGCAGTTTTTCCCCATCTGTCCTCTTCACCACTGCCCCCAATTTGGTATAATGTGTGAACAGACTAACCCTGCTCCCCACTCAGTGTGCTATATCTGAGATAAAAAGCCCAAATAGCACCGGGCCCAGCACTGACCCCTGCGGCACCCCACATGTCACTGCTTTGGGTGCCGAGAGCTCCCCCACCACCACCCTCTGCACCCTCCCCTGTAACCAGTTCTCTATCCATTTAGTCAGCTTTTTTCCCACCCCCACTGCTGTCAGCTTCCCGCCCCCCAGTCTCCCATGAGGCACTGTATCAAAGGCATTACTGAAGTCCAAGTACAAGACATGTACCGCATGGCCCCTGTCCAACTCCCTTGTCACCCAGCCACAATACTCTATTAGGTTGGTTTGACAAGACCTCCCTGAGACGAACCCATGTTGCTGCCCACCTTGGAGGCCATTACTGTCTAGGAATGTCACCAGCCTCTCCTTCAGTATTGCCTCCATAAGCTTACCCACTACCCACTATGGATGTGAGACTTACCGGCCGATAATTTCCTGGCTGCTCCCTAGGTCCACTGTTGTGTATGGACACCACATGGGCCACCCTCCAGTCCTGGGGCACACACCCCGTTTCCAGGGAGGTGTTGAACAGACCTGCCAGCGGCTCAGCCAACATCTCTGCCATCTCCCTCAGCACTCTGGGGTGGATGGCGTCGGGACTTGTGCCTTGTCCACCCTTACTCCCTCAGCCCTCTAGCACTCTACTCTGTGATCACTTTGTCTGTCACCCCCCCTTTCCCCACCCTCCAGCCCATTCTGGTAGTGGGCCATCCCTCTCCTTAGTGAAACAGAGCAGAAGTACTCATTTAGAATTTCCACTTGCTCCTCCACCTTTTCCGCCCAATCCCCTCCCCGCTTTATCCTCACAATATGTTCCTTGCACTTCCTCTTTTCCCTGACGTACCTAGAAAAGTCCTTTTCTCCCTCCCTTTATGCCATGTGCGGAACTTAATTACCTGGAAGCCTTAGCTTTTTTCACTATCCTGGCAACCTCTCTTGACCAACTCCCGAAAGCCTTATCCTCTCATTCCTTGTTCTCCTGTACTTCCAGTATGCAGCCATCTTTGCCCTCACCCCCTTGCAGCACTTCCTTGTTCAGCCAGCATAGTTTCTTGCCTCTGCTCTTCTTACTACTGGCCCCGGTGCAGGTTACTGTGGCCTCTGTTAGCCCAGTCTTTATGACTCCTCACTTTTGTTCTGCATTCATCCCTGGCCTCATATCCTGGAGTCTCCCTTGCAATATTGCTCCCATCCCCCCAAAGTCCGTCCTAATAAAGTCCACCACTTAGTGCCTGTACCTCCTGTCTCCCTGCCCAGCGCGAGAACGACCACACTGTTTGGTGGTCGCTACCTGCTAGTGGGTCCTCCACCCTTACCTCCTTTACCGCCTCCTCATTTGCCAGTACTAGGTCCAGAGTGCTACCAAGCCTTGTAGGCCCACTTACCAATTGTGTCAGAAGGCCATCCCAGAATGCATCAAAGAGCACCTGCTCCCTGGTACTGCTAGTGACCAGGGTGCTCCAGTCAACCCGTGGTAGGTTAAAATCCCCCACTATCACCACACTCCCCCTTCTACACACCCTTCTTATCTTCTCTGCCAACTCCCCATCCACTTCACTGGATTGGGCTGGTGGTCTGTACACCACTCCCAGCCTCTTTCTGCCCTTGGAGTCCAGGAGTTGCACCCAACACACCTCTGTCCTCTCCTCTTCTCCCTCATCCCTTATGCATTTAATCCCTTCCCTCACATAGAGTGCAACCCCCCCTTCCAACCCTCCAGTCCCTGCTGTATAACCTGTATTCCGGGATTGCCAAGCCCCAATCATGGTACTCTGTGGCCCAAGTCTCACTGTAGCAATGTCCACCTTCCCCTCTGAAAGGAGCGCCTGAAGCTCTGCAGTTTTGTTCCCCAGGCTTCTTGCATTGAGAGAGACCACCTTCCACCCGTACCCCTCCTTCTCCTCACTCTTCTCCTCCTTGGCCTGTGTCCCTCCTCCCGGTAGTCCGTACCCTTTCTTCTCCTTATTCTCACTTGGTGGTGGTGCCTTCTGTATTACACTCAGACCACTCTGCCCGCCCCCTCCCAGGGTTACTACACCTCCACCTATACCTATATCTAGGGGGGTGAGCTCATTAGGCTCCCCTGTCCGGACCTTTCTACTAACCTCAGTCTTTTGGCCACACCCCCAGTTTAAATCCACCTTAATAGAGATATACCCCTCTAATCCTACCTTTAATACTCCCCTTCCCTTCCTGCTCAAGTGTACCCTACCCCCTGCATACCAGCTCATTATTTCCCAGACCCTACCCCAGTTAGTCACTAACCCATAATTTTTGGTATGGCACCAATCCCGCAGCCCCTCGTTGAACTCCTCAATTCTACCCTTCCTCCCCATGCTTGCACATGGTACCGGGAGTACCTCAGAGAATGCCACCAACTCACCCCCCCCCAGACTGTCTGCCCAACTGCTCAAACCTCCCCCTCACTACTTCCACAGCCTTCCCCGCCAAGTCGTTTGTACCCACATGCAACAGTAAATGAGGGTCTAGGGACGTGGACATGTTGTTCAATCCACACTTTGTGGCAGGTTCCTTGCCGTTTTAAATCTTGCCAGAAGGTCTTCAAGCTGGCTCCTCCCACCCACCTGGGTGGTAAAACCCTCGGCTGCACCCCATGACACCAGATCTTCCTTACCGCTTGGAAGCTTAGGTTCCCTCCTTAGGGCTCTGCGTTTTAGGCCTGGATCCTAATACTTCAGAATTTCCAAAAATAATTTTAAAGTTTACTAGACTTCAGTCTTCATCTTCCCTCATGGCTGCGATGGACAAATCCACTCCCGGCTTCCGTCGGTGCCCTTGCGGGCAGAAAATATCCCGGACCGATCCGCACTCCACGTGTGTTTATTGCCTGGGTCTTGCTCACGATCCGCAGGCCTGCAATCTTTGCAAGTCTTTCATGGCTTCGGTTTTGGAGGACCGCGCTGCCCAACTACAACTTGGATGCCCCTAGAAACGGTGCCCGCCGGTGAAGTCGAAGGAGGCCCATTGGGCGGTGTCCGTGGCTGTGGGCTCCGCGGAGTAGCTGGAGCAGTTGATCGCCCTTGAGGAGGAGGAGGCTCAGGCCGCATCACCTTCCTCCTTGGCCTCGGCATTTATCCCACTCTCCTTTGGCTCCTCCTACACTGCTTCTTTCAAGGAGCTTTGCAGTCCCTTTCCACCAAGGGAGAAGGACCATCGGGACATACCAGTAGGTCGAAGAAAAAAGAACTGAAAAGTAAGTCTCACTGTCGACGTCGGGGCAGGCAGAGATCCTCAATCGATTCCGTCGCCTCGACTCGGTCAGGTTGAGCTAAGGTCGCTGGCTTCACGGTGTACCCATCAGGTCAGCCGGCTGAGACACCCTTCGACGCGGTCGAGATTTTTCTTGACCTGTTGGACAGGTTGTCGACTGGAGAAGCTGACAACCCTTCTTCACCAGTTCCCCCGGTGGTAACCGAGGACTTGCCCATGCCTTCTGTGCCAAAGTCCCCGGTCAAGGACCCTGAACCGAGGGATGAGCGGGTTTCCCTTGCCTCCTCTCTGACCCACCCGCGGTGACCCCGAAGGTCTCGGTCTTGGTCCTCTTCCATGTCAGGTAGATCCTACCGACATCGTCAGTCTCGGTCTCGGCACCATGGAAACCGGCATCACCGCTCATCCTCTTCGCCCTCTTCAGAGGATAGGTCTCGACATAAGTTACACTGCAAGCATGACATGATGGCAATAAATTTGTTGGCCGTAATAAGCAATTCCGTCGCCTTCTCCGGCCATTAAGTGGTTGTCACCTGAGCGACTGAAGCAACCCCTCGTAGTAGTCGAGGAGCCGACCCCGGCATCGGTTGTTCGCCCGAAACAGGCTGCTCCACCCATTGTGGTGGAACAACCGCCTCCTCAACCGAAGACTGGGGCCCTGACCAAGGATTCTCAGTCGGGTCAGGGCTTGCCCCACAGGATGTCGGTCATCCTCACTCCCGATCGGCCTCGGCAGGTGGAGAGTGGCTCAGGCGCTCGGCAGCTGTTCGCGGACTCCTCGGAGTCTGATGACTCCTCCCTGTACTCCAGGCCCCTTGACCTGGAATCTGCAGGAGGTCAGTCGGTGGACGAGAGCCCATCCTCATTGTTGGGAATACTCTGCTCATCTTCAGAGTCCACTGGGACGTGCCTCGAACCCATACAGAAGTGGGCCAGGTATCCCCTTGCGGAGATAGTGGACCGAGGAGATTCCCCTACGGAGGCCTTCCCTGTGGCCGAAGCCATTGTTGGCCTGGCCCTGGAGTTGTGGCAGCAGCCTGCATCTTGTCCTGCGCCTTCAGCCAGGATGGCTCGCAAGGACGCGGTCCCCACCAGTTCACTCTCCGGTTTCTTGGAGCACCCCTCTGCGGAGGGGCTGGTGACCGACAGTGTTTTCTGGCATTCCAGGAACGCTAGTGACGTGGACAAACTGCCCGATAAAGAATCCAAAAAGCTGGATTACTCGGGTGGAAGGTTTACACTGCTTCCTCCCTAGGCCTTCGACAGGCTAGCTTGGCTGAACTGATGGCACATTTTTTCACACGCCCTTATGGGTTCCCTGGATGAGGTGATTTCTCATCTCCCGGCTGACCTTCAGACGACGGTCAAACAGGTGCAGGATCAAGGGAGGGTGGTGGCTAAACAACAGCTCCAAACTTCTTTGGATATCGGCGACTGTTGTGCCCGGTCAGTAGCTGCCGCAGTAGCCATAAATGCCACAGAGCTGGCTGCGGATCTCCACCCTTCACAGCGCCACCCAGCACAAGCTGGCAGACGTCCTTCTTGGGCACCCGACTTGTTCGGCCAGGGATGGAAGGCCTTCTCCAGAGGATCGAGAAGTCCAATGCCACCTTGGACTTGGTCATGTCTGCCCAGAAGGACAAAGGCCACCAGCAGCAGCGTAAGCCCTTTCACCCTTCCACCCCTGTGGCACGTCCGGCCCAGCAGCACCAGCAACAGGGCCAGCAGGCTCACACTTGGTGCCTCAAGACCAAGTCTGCCACTTCCTCCAGTAGGAAGCCTGGAGGGAAGGGTCCAGGAGGCCCCTCAGCTGGCCCTTCCTCCAAGCCTGCCCAGTGACGGGTTGAGGGGCGTCGCCCCCAAACTCGTCACTCCTCCCCGGGTTCCCCCCATGAGGGGATGGCTCCACCACTTCATTTCCACCTGGACCGCTATCACCACAGACTGCTGGGTGCTGGAAGTGGTCGGCAGGAGTCTGCCTCTGGAATTCGAGCAGTCCCCTCCGTATCGAGCCGTCACCCCATGGGGGCTACGGCCCAGAGCTCTCTGTCGGCTTGTGAGCCAACATTGCCCTGCTCCTCCAGAAGGAGGTGATCAGCGGTGGCAGATCCTCCTCAGACCCAGGGTTTATGTCCAGGTACTTCCTGGTCCCAAAGCGGATGGGCTGGCGCCCATTCTCGACCTACACCCATCTGAACAAGTTCCTAAGGCCACGTATCTTCAGGATAGTCACTCTGGCACAGATCATTCCATCCTTGGAACTAGGCATGTGGTTCTGCTCTCTGGACCTCCAGGACGCATTCTTTCACGTCCCAATCCATCCGTCTCATCAGCGATTCCTCCGCTTCAGAGCAAAGGGATCTCTTTACGAGTTCCAGGCCATGCCCTTTGGCATTTCTTCAGCTCCCAGGGTCTTCACCAAATGCATGGCAGTGTTGACAGCATTCCTGCGGTGCCAAGGGGTCTGGGTGTACCCTTACCTGGACAACTGGCTGATTGCAGCCCCCTCCAGGTTGGAGGTGGAGCAACCAGGATCTCGGCCCTCCAGGTCTGTTTCTCGAATGGCCTCATCAGTGAGGCCAAATCAGAACTTGTGCCATCGCAGGTGATTCAGTTCATCGGGGCAGAGCTCAGCTCTCTTCAAGCCAGAGCCCAGCTCACGGCGGACAGGGCCGAGGTCCTTTCCTCCTTTCCTCCTTTGCCCAGTCATTTCTGGTTGGGCAATTGCGCCCTGCCGGGGACTTCCTGCACCTTCTGGGCTTCATGGCAGCCTGCACCAGTGTGGTCCGTTGTGCCCACTGGCACATGCTGCGCCCCCTGCAATGGGGGCTGACTCAGCCATTGGCTCACAGCGCCCGTCCTTTGGACCAGCTGGTAGCAGTGACCCAGGAGATGTGGAATGGCCTGCAGTGGTGGCTCATCCCAGCTGATCTGCAGGAGGGTATCCCGTTTGTCCGCCCCAAGCCGATGGCCACTGTAATGACCAACGCCTCTCTGATGGGTTGGGGTGCCCATCTGGGGGCTCTTCGGGCCCACGGCCTCTGGTCCCCTCAGGAGTCTCGATGCCACATCAACCTGCTGGAGCTTCACGTTCAACTAGTCCTCACTGCCTTCGCTCTGTTTGAACGGGGTCAGGTGGTTCAGGTCCAGACGGACAACACCACGACCATGTACTGTCTCAACTGTCAGGGAGGGATGCACTCCTTGCCTCTGTGCAAGGAAGCTCTCTGCATTTGATCTTTTGTGATCAGCCTGGAGGCGGATCTCCTAGAAATCCATGTGGCAGGAGCCTCCAACACTCTGATCGATGCCCTCAGCCGGATAGGCGCTGCATCTCACAAATGGTCTCTCCTGCCGGAGGTAGTGCAAGACCTGTTCTCCCATTGGGGCACCCCTCAGGTGGACCTGTTCACCTCCAGGGAGAATGCGACGCTGAGGCTGTTTCACGCCCACACCCTTCAGCAGGGCTCGCAGCAGGGGGATGCCTTCTCTAGGCCGTGGACCCCGGGCCTCTTCTACGCCTTCCCTCCATGTCCCTTGATCCACAAGGTGCCTCTCAAGGTGAAGAAGGACAAGGCGCAGGTTATTCTGGTAGCCCCAGACTGGCCTCGCCAGTTCTGGTACCCAGATCTCCTCAGCCTCAGCTCCAGGCTCCCGAGGCGGTTTCCAGCCCGCCCGGCCTTATCTCAGTCGACAAGGGGAAGGTTCTCCATACGGACCTTCAATCCCTGCACCTGATGGCCTGGTTCCTGAGCAGCTAGAGTTCCAGGCCTTGGACCTTTCCAACGAGGTCCTCAATGTCATTGAGGTGTCCCATAAGGAGTCGACCAGAAAATGCTACGCCTTCAAATGGAAGAGATTCTCCATTTGGTGTCAGGACAAGGGGTTGGACCCCTCTTCCTGTCCATTGGCTAGTATTTTGGACTACCTGTGGTCCCTTTCTCAGCTAGGGCTTCAGTCGACAACCATTAAGGTGCACCTGGCAGCCATCTCTGCTTACCGGGCATGGGCCAGCAAGCAGTCGGTGGCACAGGAGAAGGTGGTCAGACGTTTTTTCAAAGGCCTAGACCACATATCCCCTCCGGTGCAAGAGCCTCCACCTACTTGGGATCTACTGCTGGTATTGGCTAAGCTCATGGGCAAGCCATTCGAACCGATGAACAGGTGTGACATCTCTCACCTGTCGTGGAAGACCACCTTCTTGGTGGCTATTACAACAGCCAGAAGGATGGGAGAGCTTCAGACACTTTCCAGCAAGCCTCCCTACCTGGTCTTCCACAAGGACAAGGTTGTCCTTCGCCCCCACCCGAAGTTCCTTCCAAAGGTGGTGTCGGAGTTTCACCTTAACCAGGTGTTGACTCTGCCAGTGTTCTACCCCATTCACACCTCAGAGGCTGAATATAGGCTCCATTCTTTGGACCCTAGAAGGGCGCTCGCTTATTATAAGGAGCAGACGGCTGCAGTTCGGGGAGAGGTTCGCCAGCTGTTTGTCATCTACGCTGAAGCTGCATGTGGCAGACCTGCAGCCAAGCAGATGGTAAGCAGGTGGGTCACCTCCTGCACAGATATCTGCTATAGGTTGGCGGGCATGGAGCCTCCCAAAGGGATAAGAGCTCATTCTACCCCCCATATCGCTGCTTCGGTGGCTGCTTCTAGGACGCCCTATCCAGGAAATCTGCAGGCTGCTACCTGGAAGTCAGCACACACCTTTATTTCCCATTACCACATTGACCTATAGTCACGCTGGGATGCTGGTTTTGGGACCTTGGTTCTCCAGTCCTTATTTCTCCAAGTAGGGGGTGCGCACCTTGCCTCCCTCATCCTGGAGAACTACTTGGAGTCTGCCACAAAGTGTGGATTGAATAACATATCCACGTCCCTAGAAATATAGGTTACTCACCTGTAACAGGAGTTCTAGGAGTGGTATATGTTGTTCATCCACGCAACCCACCCGACCTCCCTGGCTTCGACGTGCAACCCGGCTTCCACCGGGCTAGATCTGGTGTCATGGGGCGGAGCCGAGGGTTTTACCACACGGGTGGGTGGGAGTAGCCAGCTTGAAGACCTTCCGGCAAGATTTAAAGCAGGAAGGAACCTGTCACAAAGTGTGGATGAACAACATATACCACTCATAGAACTCCTGTTACAGGTGAGTAACCTGTATTTTCTTCCTTCCCTTCTCTGCACACTTGAGCAGTGCCTACCCTACCCCTCCTGCAGTCAACTTGGGGATAGCTTCAACCCAAATATGGCTGTGCCTTCCCCCCTTCCGCCCCATCTCACCCCTTTCAGTATAGAATCCCCTAGAATGAGTACCCCCATCCTTTAGCCCCTTTCCCTTCTAATGCCCCTTCCACCACCCCAGTATTCGATCTTCCCTGCCCCTTACCCCTGCCAGCTGCACCCTCTGTGACTTCTGTATCTGTACCCTCTACTTTCACCTCACCCCTTTTCTCTGCCTTATTCCTCCCATCCCCTTGAACCCTTTCCCAGCCTGACTACTTCCTACTGGGCTTCCCATGTCAACCTCCTCTACTGATTTCCAACCCCTCTGCTATCCCTGCTGTTGTCAATTTAGAGCCCCCATTCCTTTCTACCCCGATAGTGATGCTCCTCCCATCCTTCTCCTTCCAGTAGCCTTCTCTCCTTCAGTCACCACCCCCTCCCTCCTTCCTTACTAGCCCCCCTTCTACCCTTTCGCCCTCACTATCTCTTTCCCTAGCTATTACCATCCCTCTCATGCTCCGCTTGTCGTTCCACCCCCCCTTCAATATGTTCCTGCTTCCCCTCTCTCTCTCTCTCTCTCTCTCTCTCTCATAGCAGAGGCTAAATCTATTCCTAGTCGATACCCCTCCTACATTTCTTCCCTATCGGTTCCCCTCCTACTTGTTCCCTCCGTACCACCCTGGTCCTTCCCTACTCGCAGCCATCTGCTCTCTCCCCTGGTACTCCTCGTGGTCTCTTCTTCCCCTAACAGGAGGCCTCCCCCTCACCTCAGGCACCCCTCCCTTCTCCTCTCTTTTCTGCTAGTGCCTCTGATACTGGGGTCGGTTTCAGTCCCTAGTTGTTCTTCCTCCGTCCCCCCTTGCCACCCCATTCCCCCCCCAGCCAGGATGCCTACCATACTCATCTGCCCTGCCACTTAGACTCCTCCCTAACCTCTACAGTTCCTCCCTCAAACCAGCCAGTCGTCTACAGACCATACACCCTCATCCTCCAAGTCCAGTCCAGGATCATGGCGGACCCACACCCTGTACACCCCACCACCCTTCCAAAGATGCCCGCCCTATTGACATGCGGCACCTGACCCATTTTGGCCCCCATCTTATGTTACGGGCTCTTATTCCCAGGTTCTGTACCCTACTACAACTGTTAGGCCCCTATTTACTCAAATTCCTGTTCCCCCCCACACTAGTCCCCCCACTGACCCCTTGCCGACCGGGGTAATTCAGTCTCAAATCTCATCCGTTAGATACTGTATTACTGTAGCAATCCTAAAGCCTTCTTATCTGTTTTTCAACCCTCAGCTGCCATACTTTTTGTTCTCAGCTCTCATATAGTTTCACTTAGCCCAGTTACAAATCCTATTGCACTACAAGTATTACTCAGTTCAGTTAGAGAAATAAACAGAACAAATAAATGTGTATCATTACAGCAATCATAACAGTATTGCTCAGTACTTAGCTCAGTTAGAGAAAAGAAACAGAACAACTAAATCTGTATTATTACAGCACTCCTCAAAGTTTCCAATCATTGCTTTGTCTCCACCCCAGAGACCCTGCTGTAATATAAGGACACAGAGAATCCTGGGTGGGAAGGTGGGCAACCCGTAAAGTCCCGGCAGAGCTCTGTTGAGCTCGTTCACTCCCCCTCTCTCACTCGTTCTGTTTCTCCTGGCACTGCAGGCTGCCGTTTTGTACTGGGCTCCTGCCTGCATTGGCACCTTTTTCTGCCCACAAAGAAATCCGCAACAGTACCAACAGAGCTCCATTGAGCTCGCTCACTCCCCCTCTCTCACGCGTTCATTCTGTTTCTCCCAGCGCTGCAGGCTGCCCTTTTGTACTGGGCTCCTGCCTGCATTGGCGCCTTTTTTCTGCCCACAAAGAAGTTCACAGCTGTCCTGACAGAGCTCCGTTGAGCTCGCTCACTCCCCTCCACTCACTCGCTCGTTCTGTTTCTCCTGGTGCTGCAGGCTGCCCTTTTGTACTGGGCTTCTGCCTGCGTTGACACCTTTTTCTGCCCA